>OZ007586.1:83752652-86752652 GCA_963931845.1 Maratus michaelseni
AACAACATTTTCTCTAAAAATATACTGGTGTTCAAAAAGCCGGAGACTTGGCAACTCTGCGGTAGTATCCACCAGGCGGCGATACTTTCCGGAGAAAGTCAATTAATAAGTTGGCAATTACCGCGGACATTTTCTCCCATAGACTTTCTCCGGATTGTCAAGTTTGATCTATGATAAGGGTGTCTTGGATGCGCTATTGATGCATCACAATGCGCTATACTGATGACCCGGGTTCGAGTCCCGGCTTGGGTAGTTTTTCACTACGTTGGCTATACGCCTATTAAGCAATTAAAATAAAATTTGATTATTATGAATGCAAGGCGTATGAAATTTTCTATGGAAAAATTTCCAAAGTATTAAATATGAGTTTATTCAATTATCGATGCTGGATTTTCTTTGATTTTGTGTTTGCCCCAGTGTTGGTGGCTCACGGAAAATATTCCATCTGGTGCTACGTTTGTAGCCTTGCCAATATCAAGGCCGCCTTATCATAGTGTCAGGCCTCACAATCAGCAAGTTTGCTTTGACCGCATGGTTGTCCTGCTACTAGCGCCATCAATCGTCAGTAATAGGCATGATCTCCATGGTAATAGGAGTATTTACGACACGAAATAACACGACATTTTTTTACAGCTCCATTTGTTCTATGCATTTGCTTATGAACTAGTATCGGTAGTATCCACCAGCTGGCGATACTTTCCGGAGAAAGTCAATGAATAAGTTGGCAATTACCGCGGACATTTTCTCCCATAGAATTTCTCCGGATTGTCAAGTCTGATCTATGAAAAGGGAGTCTTGGCCAATATGTTATAGTGAGAAAGTTCCAGGCTGAGTATCGTTCCCAAGTGGTTCAGTTGGCAGAACGTCGATACGCTATACTGATAACCCGGGTTCGAGCCCGGCTTGGGTACTTTTTCACTATGTTGGCTATACGCTTATTAAGCAATTAAAATTTCATTATTATGAATGCAAGGCGTGTGAAATTTTCTATAGAAAAATTTCCAAAGTATTAAATATGAGTTCTGTAGATTTTTTAATGTCCTTACCGTTAAATTGAATATTGGTCTGTTTTAGTAAAATATGCTGTCGAAGTTTTATTTAAATAAATTTAGGATTTTAAATATTAGAGTAACTGAAAAAAAAATTATCTCAAACTAATTGCTACCACAAGCAAAAATTGGCCGCAAGAAAAAATATCACTATAAAAAAATGTCTTTAAACTACGAACTGAGAAGTGATTAGTTTCTAAGCAACAATTATAAAGTTGTCTTTATTAGATCAAGATGTATGAAATTATGTTGCACGTAGATATGTTTTCAAGATGTTGAGGTGATTTAATATAAGCTTGGCCTGAAGGAAACATTTTTAAAATTACTGTCAGAAGATACCGATTTTTTAGTAGTTCTATAGATTTTTTAATAACCTTACCATTTAAATTTAATATTGTTCTGTTATAGTAAAATATGCTGTTGAAGTTTTTTTAAATAAATAGTTCTTAAATGTTAATTTATAGTTCTTAAATGTTATTAACAACTTCAAAATGTATCACAGGTATACAATAATTTGCATTATTTATGATTATTTGTGTAATAAAAAGATGCAAAATCTGTATTTTATTGATGATATGGTATTTGATGCATAATTTAACATTGGTATTTATTGATGTTATGCTATTTGATGCATAATTTAACATTGGGATGCTTGAATTCTCAGTGCATCAACTTAAATCTTTCCTGTTACATTAACCCATTACATAGCTGCAAACCTCCAACTAATCTTCCGCAATGTGGCTTAATTTGACCCAGGTTAATCACGTTTCGAACAGGTAAATTTATTTGATGAACCTTAATTTATTTAAATTCACATTTCTTCGCGGAAATTATTTAATTTCATTTCTTAAAAAAAATTCTGGTTCGAAACTTACTAAACCTGTGTCAAATTAACCGACATATTACGGATGATTAGTGGGAGGTTGGCACCTTATGCCATTAAAGCCTGAATTATTTTTCTCTGCAAAAATTGCATTTCATACCAGTTTTTCAAAGTAGCAATTTTAGTCTTCTTCTATTACGGAGTTTCTGTTATCAGATAAACAGAATATTCCTCTTCAAATATACTGGTAAAGAAACAACAAAATGGATGGCAGTTATTCCGGTACCATATGGTACCAGTAGGATATAATAGATTAATGAATTGAAGAAAAAGTCACAACATGTGAAACAATAAATATGAATAATGATTTAAAAAATTTATTGATATAATTCATACAAACACAATAATACTAGTAATTACATTTCCTATAAACGCCAGAATACAAATTTTTGATGTTAATAATCTTTAAAGTTTCAACATCATCAACAGTTTACAAATATATATATATAATATATCCTTAAATCGAACAATATATAAAGTTTATAAAAATAAAAACACATAAACACATTTATAAAAATACATAAAGTTTGCATTTAAAAAAAAGATTGGGTAGAATCAAATAATAAGACTGACAGTTAGATACAAATTTTAATTTTTAGCATTAAGAATATAGCAAGGTAGACTGGGACACTAAGGCACTTTTAACTGTTTTCTAAGGCTAAAACAATGTCAAACATTTTAGTTTGTGGTGATTGACCAACAAATGGTTTAAATGTATACACTATATAGGAGACCGATAATTATGGTTTAAATAGATACACTAAATAGGAGACCGATAATTATGTTTAAGTTCAGTCCCAAACTTTATCCATTTAGTCTATTATTACTTAGAAATAATTCAAATTATTATTAGTTATTCAAATGTTATTCTTTGAAAAATTTAATAAAGTTAATTAAAAAAAAAGATTAGTCTAACCGATGTTTTTAAGATTTATACCAAATATGAGGCCTTGAATTTTAATAAATGACAGTCAAAATAATATTTAGCCGAAAAAGCAATTTTAATTCCTTGAAAGGCGGTGGGATATATTTTTTAATTTATTCAAGATTTGTACCAGAATTTTTTAACAAAATTTTACTTTTACATTTTTGATGAAGGAAAGACTGTAAAATTGCACTTCTTTATTTTGGAAGAAATTTTTTTCAAAAATTCTGGTACGAATTAAACATTGCAGAAAAGCATTTACAAGGTAACGCCTTAAAGGGTTAATACACTGATTTTTGTAACTTAAGTTAGGAGCCTCATATGAGGTCCAAATGAGCTAAAGATTTAAAGGATGGTAGATTTTGAAATGAGCAAATATTTATCAAAAATACGATGTTTTTGTATTAAAACGTGTTACATTTTGAAAAATATCAATATATTGCCATATACATGGCAAAATGTTTACATGCTTCTTAATAATAATTATTGCATTGTAAATGCATTTTCTTCAAATTAAATGTTAACAATCTATACATCTTTAGAATGCTCAATGCGTTTCAAATTTTGTTCAATATGTTCAAGTTACTAGCATAGGCTTGTTATTAGTGAATTTATCCCTGAGTTGACTTGATTAATATTAATTAAGTCTACCATGTATACTATCCAAGTCCACTAACTACAAGGATTGAAACTCAACCTTTTAAATTAATTTTGAAAACATTACATATGATATATTTCATTACATATAATTATTTAATTATTGATTTCATTAACTAAGCAGTAAGTTATCGTTGTGATCAAAATGAAATAATACTGAAGTAATATATTTTTTAAAATAACACTTTAATTATAATTAGATAGCAATTAATATAACAGGTTTTAACAGTATTATTTGAAATTTACATTTCTATATATTAAAAAAATAAAAATTGTGAATGTGTTCCCAGTCTCCCCTACTATTTTTTTTAAATAAAACTAATGTACTCTAATAAGTATAGCATAAAATCAGTTTAAAATTTATTACAGAAAGTAATGTGTAAAAAAAATGTCAATAGTTATCCGATAAAAAGTCTTTTGACGGCTCTAAGATGGGTTTCTTTGGACAGGAATGGATGGTTTAGATGATTTATTTTGTTTCTTTCCAATTTAATCTTCAATTTAAGGTGGTTCATTACTGCTATCAAAGTAGCCAACTTCTGAAAAAAAGTAATATAGGTAAATTTTAAGTCTTGAACTTTAAAATGATTTCATGAATATATCAGAAAATAGTGAGTTTAAATTTTAGAGCAGGTATAACACTAGGATAGAAGGAAATTTTTCTCAAGGCTTATAAAAATACTGTACACCGGACTTTTTATTCCAAACTATTTACCTTATTTATTTAAGTTATTTTTATGAGGTATGCAATTTAACTTATTTTATAAAGTATTTTCTGGTTCGATTGCACTATTATTCATTTGGTACTGGTCAAACTGACCCCTCAATGCAGTTCTAGCGTTAAAAAATAAAAATATCTTGTTCGAAAATATGAAATATGGTTAGGGTCAGAGGCGTAGCGTCAAGGGGGGCACGGATCACTTTACTACCAGTATTTTTATATACTATATTTGGCCTTATTTAATTCATGGAGTTCAAGGATTAAATAAGGCTAAATGTAGTATATAATTATACTGGTAGTAAAATGATTGTGCCCCCCCCCCTGACGCTACGCCACTGGTTGGGGTGTAACAAAGTTTGGCCCGAGGAACATTTTCAATTACTCTAAAATATCTTACGCATTTTATGCAGTACTACTCACGCAAGATTTATAAAAAAAAAAAAATAATTTTAATTGTTTACTTCTGTCGAGTGTATAATTTGAAAGTAACACTAATGCTTGAACTTTTCTATTTTAGAATATTCATTTAAAATTTATTTTTTTAAGTATGTTATACACACACTGATTCAGACTTACTACTTAAGGAAATGCATAAACTTTAGAATATTCCTTATACGACATCGTGTGTAGCAATGAACATTTAATAAGCAAAAAACTGATTTTTGAAAATATTTTTATTTACTTACAAAAAATTAGGATGAAAAAGAAATTAAATATTATCAAAAATTAAATATCAAATTTATTAATAAGTAATATAGCCGCTGTAAAATATAAATGCTTATAATTTTTGATTTAACAATAAAAAATGCAAATTTAATTAAAAAAGTGAGTTTAAGGATAAAGTTTTTATCTATTATATAAAAATGTATTTCATATATGGTTTATAGTTCATGCATATGCTCAATATTCGATTAGGTTATTATTTGGTACAACTTCTTTAAAATGTTGTTTATAGAATTATTCATTAAAAAAGTACATTTTTTCACATGATCAAATAATTATTTTACAATAATAAAAACTAAACGTTTTATTTTATGATTTTCATTTCTCTTAATGATATCGGAAAAAATGATAAATCAGTCTGAAAGTCAATAAAAAATAGCATTAAAAAAAATATTTCATAAAAAAGTTGCATAAAAAATATTAGGTAGTAATAGCATCCCCTGTAAAGTAATTTTAAGATTAATTACTGGAATTTTCCGAAAGAGGATTTTTTTTTACAAATATGTATAACTTATTTGAAGAGTAAATTACTTAAATTACTTTCAATTGGTCAAAAGCGTCATATATAGGAACACATTTATACAAGAAACAGAAATATTAAAATATTGCGTTTTTTTAAGAAAAGAAACCTGATGTTCAAATACAAAAGAAAAATTCATTTAGTGACACCGACAGCGCTTAATTCACCGGAGCTCAGATTTCACACACTTAGTGTGGTTCTCCCGACTGTATTTGTGTCGTCCTCTGGATATTCTGTATAAAGTCTGTCACGTTGTGTATGGAAGAATAAAATAATAAGAAGATAAGTATAAAAATAAAGAAGAAAAAATTATGTCAAATATTGTGTTCTAATATTATGTTAATATAACTTATCGTTCGAGACCACAGTCATGGAAGCTAAAGCTCTCAAACCAATCCCCTTTCAATATTTAATGTTCAACCAGAAATCAGTTCCGTCAGTAAAATTTCAATATTTACTGAAACCTAAAGGAGCTTACATATACTGCGCACCAAGCCCGTCTTTAATTTTAACCTGCTTCACTTAACATCAAAACAAAACATTAGGGAATTTAATGCTAAATATTAAAAAAATTGAACCAGGGTCATATGTCCGTTCGTGGCTAGGAAATGGCCATTAGTGTGCAATTGCCATCCAATAAAAAAAAGTAAAGAAAAAGATGCAAATTCTGAATTTTCCTGTGGAATATTTGTCACTGAAGTGGTACTCACAAAATGGTGAGTCCCATTACCATTAATTCAAGTTTTTTTTTCATTAAAATTTATTATTCATACTCATATATTTAAAATGTATTACCTTTTTCTTTTGCTGAAAAAAAAATGCTTTGCAAATAATATGTAAAATACAAATATGCGAGTTAAGGGGGCAAAGAGACGCTTTACGATAGTTAATTACCGTCGAATATTAAGGCTCCGGTTCTTTTATTGTTAGAAATTAAGACCTGGCATACAAAATTTAATAATGAAAGACTAACAAGAATTCTATTAAGGGTGTTCTTAAACATTATATTAATTTAAAAACACAGATGTTTCTGAAATATTCATGAACACATTTTCTTTCCTATTTACTTTAACATTTTCAAGTATTCATATTTAGCTGGAAAAAAAATGAATATGTTCTCCGCTTCAATGTAAATTCGATGCATTTTGAGTTTCTACCAGTCGACCACTATCTCATCAGCGTTATATCTCTAAAAATCGGCACAAAACGCCAACTTTGAATGCCACTTTCTTAAAAATCCGTTACTTACATATAAAAATTTCTATCCGATACTTTGCTCTTGTTGCTTTTACTAATATAATCTCTGACCGCGCGAAACAGGACATCAGGCCCAGATGCTGGCTGAAGTCAGACAGCTTATATTCGACGGGGCTCTATAGGGTGGCTTGGTTTCCATGTTTCTCTACAGTTTTGGTATTCACCAAAAAGGGGGATTTCGTGGATTGACACCTCTCTCCTACTGACCTCGCAGAAAGAGGACTCATCACATAACTGATTTTACGTGCAGGTTTTGTGGTATTCGCAATGTGTATCATTAGCAGCGCAATGACCCCCGGAGTGAACACTCCAAAGTACTGACAGCGTTCATAACTTTCCACTGGCTTAACTTTGGTATTGTCATGAGAACATGTGTTTTACCACATAATATGTCGTTATTCGAATCTTTAAAACTTGAATAATTATACCGGCAAATTGTATATTTTTGCCTTTAAAAAAAATTCGTGAAAGAGTCAGAAATTAACGAGTTTTAACTTGCGAACAACTAAAAACTACTGCTGTCGAAGCAATAAGATTTACGATAGATAACATGTTTCCATAAAATTCAGATTCTCTACAGGAACTCACTAAAATTAAAAGTTTAAACCGAAACTTCAATCAGATATTGTTTCTTTATCAGAAAAAACCGTACAGAAACAAAAATCCGGACTCACAAAATCCGAAACTTATTATTTTGCATGTCATACGACCTGCGTTGTATGGGGATTCCAGCATGGAAGAAGCATTCACGGGTTTAGTTTGTACACTTCATTTTTTCTTCCATTAATCGAAGCTTAAGGTTACGTTCAGATAACATTTGCTTCAAAAATTCATAAATTATTTCGACGGGCTTTCTTTTCTAAAGGCTCTGTGGTTATCAGCAAAAAAGAGTGAACGGCGATAAAAATGTCAAGAGATTCCCTTCCGTGGATTTATCTTTCTTGAATGTGCTACAGAAGACTTGTCACATTAAATAGAGCGATAAAGCGACCGCTGTAACTAGTTATAGATACGAAAAATACATGTTTTGTGAGCAAGAGTATTTAGAGCCTGCAGAAATAAAATCTACCACCTGTCCAAAAGTTTCAGAAGATTCCTCAGGCCTGGAAGTGTTTAATGTGCCTTTGGTTTGGTTTTCTAATTAAGATTAAGCTGAAAATGATTTCGAGTGATTTCACATTTGTCGTGAAAAGGTTTTAATTCATGAAATAATAGATTAGGTGAGAAAACTATCAAAAAGGGTATTTGAATATTGATGTGGTTGAGCTTGTAGTTCGAAAATTAACTGATAATTATACACATTCCCTAAAACACGTTGCAGTTAAGATTGTGATGAAGATGACAATGCGGTAGCGGAAGACAAAATTTCAATGGAGCGGTATATCAAATTAACAAAAGAGTATATCCGCGAGATAGAAAGAAGGAAGTACAAATAATTTCAAGTATAAACAATCTAATACAACTTCACCAAAGAACAATCAAAACTAAAACAATTAAAAGTAACCATTTAAGAAGAAATGTTTAGGAATGTAAAATTTTCCTTATTTTGTACAAAATATATAAATAAATTGGTAACTTTCCTTTAAATTTTTTTTAATTGGATGATAAATAAGAGATAATTAAAATTTTTCTAATGAGTATAATCGATAAGACTTTTAAAGTTTTCAGTAGTTTATTATATCTATTTTAAACATATGCTTGTTTGAAATTAAATTTGTGCGTATATTATAAATAATATAATGCGAAATAATATATAAATAATATAATGCGAATATTATAAAGATCTAAAATCCAGAACATGGCTCGTACAAAGGGTTCCTTATTTGAAGTCCTGTTCTGTATCATCATATCATTACTATTATAAAGCAAAAAGTTCTAAAAGTGTAGTACCCGATGGAATTTTTTTTTGCAGTTTTTACCATGGGATAGAAAATTCCTGCGGTCATTTTGATTTATAATATACCGATATAACCATGATTTTTTGTAATAAAATTTGGTATTCTATCCTTATTTTGGAAGAAAACGTAGTTATTGATATATATTTTTCATCTTGGCGACGGTATATTGGGATATCATTTGATTAACGGTCTTTCAGAAACGGCTTTACGTTAGAGATAAAACTAGGTTGCGCCCGGAGCGACTTCGACGACCGGACCCAGGTCCTCAAGAACCTATAACGCGCACACAGGATTTGTCTCTCCAGGTGCGCTGAGGCCGGACCGGAGGACCGCCATCTGCGGAACCGCCAACCCGATTTCCCGAATCTGCGACGACATCGGTCGTTGCGGTGTGCGGAGGATCCCACATCTCACAGGAGACCTCAATACAGACACCCGATGAACCGTCGAGACAACCCAGCGACTTCGTCCCCGAAACCCCATAAGAAGAGTTGGTCCCTCAGTCATGTGCCAGGCTTCCCGACGGTCGTTGCTTTCTCACGGCGTCCGATCATCGAGCGCATAGAAGGGCGATCGACTTGTTCTTCTTCCGTGAGTTTATGTTGGAGATAAAAAAATACAAACACCTCGAAAAATAAAATAAAAAACTATTATTGATTTTACTTAAAATGCAAAAAAAAAAGTTTTAATGAGAAATAATATTATAAAACGAAGATATTTAATTTAAATATGAAAGTAATGTTTGTACCCAAGGGTGCAAAAATCTAGGCGCCAATGGGCAGATTCCCAACACTAAATTTTATTAGTATTCTTATTAGGCGAAGAATGCTAAAAATTTAGTGGTGGGAATTGGTCAATTGGCACCTAGATTTTTGCATCCCTGTTTGTACTGCTTAAAAGAAATATTTAATGTTAAAGGCGGCCATATTGAAACAATAATTGACAATTTATCACTTTTCTTGCCTATATTTGACACTTGGATAAGAAAAAATGTTCTTTTAGGGCCTTTTTCTTTATGACATATATTACTACCATGAAAGTCAGGCAATTGAAAAGAATTGTATATGTATCGTAAATTTTATCTCTCATTTACAGATGATTTTGTATTTCCAGTTGAACATTTATGTATGACGTGGACAGTGTTTTTACGTGATAGAAAAAAAAATTAAATGTAATCTGTAATTTTTTTTTCTGTGTAAATTAAAAAAGATGTTGAGTTTGAATTTCACAGATAAATGTACAAGGGGCAGTCAAACATTTCACGGAATTTAGTTTTAACTCTTTAATAACACAATACAATTATTTTGATTGTTTATACATTTATTTGTTTACATCTCTTCGACCAAAGAAATCAAGTCCTGTCAAATCCAAAACAAAAGTGATGCTTATGGCATTTTTCGACAACGAAGGTGTGGTGCACCATGAATTTGTACAAGCTGGACAAACAGTTAACGGCTCTTTGTACGTGCAAGTTTTGAAAAGACTGAGGGAGGCAATACGAAGAAAACGTCCCATCAAACGGCAAGGAGGATGGTCACTGTATAACGACAATGCTCCCTCCCACACATCGATTGTTGTGCAGACAACCTCGCAGAAATGAACATTCCTCACCTCCACTAGCCTCCCTACTCACCGAATTTAGCACCTTTAGATTTCTGGCTCTTTCTCAAGATCAAAATGGACCTGAATGTTTACCGTTTTGACACCGCAGAAAACATCGAAACCAACGCGATGGCTGAGTTTGGAAAGATACAAAAACAGGATTTTCATTGTTGTTTCCAGCAACAGCAGAAGCGGTTGACCATATGTGTGTGTTCTGACGGAGCCTACTTTGAAGGCGATTGAGTAAATGTGTACCTATACTCGGGTAATAAAGAGTTACAACGAAATTCCTGGAACATTTTGACTGTCCCTCGCATTTAAAGGTATCTTTAAAACATCATGGCACCCATGCAAAGCTGGAGTCGGTTGCTAGTTCTAAATAAAAACTGTAACTAGATGTACTAAGTTAAAACATACACGCCAAGGGAGACAATATCTTACCATTGTTGATTTTAAAATGTTTAAATATGAAATAGTATAAAATTAGAAATAAACTAAAGTTTAATAATCAAATACTAATCATACAACTTACGAAAATAGCTTTTCAACTAAAAAAGGTGATAAAGTAGTTAAATGCAGTAACAAAAATTCATAATAGAAAAATATCGCTAATCATTGCGTAAGATAAATCCGAAAGATTTTCGTGATATATATAAAACCCAATATCAACCCCTTAAGCACCACGACGTACCTGCGTACGTCATGAACACCTCTATCTGACATACCAGGACGTATGTGTGTACGTCCAGATTGCCAGTTTGGCCTTTTTTTAAATTCAAAATTTTGAATTTCTATCAGAAAGTTATAGTAGTAATTTGTATTTTATAAAATGACGGACTTTTCGTGATTGCATAAATTAAAATTATTCTTTTAGAATTTCCGGTATGAATTTTGTATTTTTGACGCAATTTAATATACAAATGTATAATTTTAATAAACGAATATTTTATTACGAATACGATAAAATATAAAACGAATTAAACGATAAATTAAAACGAATAAAATATTTAATAGACGAATACACATAGCTGGTATTCAGCATACTGTCACTAAATTGAATATAGTGCTTAAGGGGTTAAAACATTAATATATTTACTGAGAAAAAAATCACTTCAGAAAATGTCAAATAAGTATAGTAAATGAAGTACATACAAGTCTTTTATTGACTATAATAAAGAAGTCAGATGCTAATGTCCTTTAATCGACTTCCAACAAATGAGGTTACAGTATTCGGTTGTATGTTTTTTTTCTTATGCATCTCCATGTACACTATATGGCCATTAATGTCCGGCAACTTTCAATTTTAGACATTTTGTCGAATATTTAAAAATATGCTCGTCAGATTTTTCTGGGATTTTAGGATTAAAAAGAAAAGGTTTGACTGCATATTTATCAACGTCGATTTGATAAGGAGGACAATTAGGGGCCCAGCAAAAAATTATAGA
Organism: Maratus michaelseni; assembly: GCA_963931845.1. NCBI lineage: Eukaryota > Metazoa > Arthropoda > Arachnida > Araneae > Salticidae > Maratus > Maratus michaelseni. The sequence goes on from OZ007586.1 coordinate 83,764,333, forward strand.
AAAAAAATAATACTTGGGATCACCCTGTAAAATAAAATGCACGAAATGATCTATCGCTACAGAATATACATAGGCAGACATTGTACAATATGTGTATTCATTTGTGTAAGATTAGCATGTATATTAATAGAAATATAGCGATTTTTTTTTAAATAAAAAAATTCTTGCATGTTTTTTGCTTATAACATACAGGGTTTTTAACCAAATTTAACTCCAGTTTCAGAAAAATTGACAAAATATAGTAGAAACAATATAGTGCAATTGGAATGTAAATATATTAAATATTTAAGGAAATATGGGCAGTTGTATAAAATATTTTTTATCTGCGCATGCGCAAAAGATAACAAGGAACTTCTTGAATAATTTAATACTCAACTCAATGGAGCAACTTATTAAAAAAAATCAGCCAAATATCGTAAAAATTCAGAGAGATATCGTCGTTAGAGTGAGCTGTTTTTTAGTTTCTCACTAAAACACGCTGAATGATAAGGGATTGTTCACAAATTGTCATGTTTAATTTTTATACTATATTTCATTTTTTATTGATACTTTAGTTCGCCTTGGAAAACTTTATTCCATCAGGTTATAATACTTTTGGAACGGATCCTCTGATTTTGATAATTCTTTTTTTGTTCGAATAAGCTGGTTAGGGTAGTTTTTTAAAGAGAACTAAAGTATCATTAAAAATTGGAAAATAGTATAAAATAAAAAATGCCAATTTGTGGAAAATCCCTTATCATTCAGCGAGTTTTAGTGAGTAACTAAAAAACAGCTCACTCTAACGCCGATATCTCTCTGAATTTTACGATATTTGACTAATTTTTTTATATAAGTTGCTCCATGGAGTTGACTATTAAATTTTGCAAAAAGTTTCTTGTTATCGTTCGCACATGCGCAGATAAAAAATATTTTATACAACTGCTCATATTTCCTTAAATATTTAATATATTTACATTCCAATTGCACTATATTGTTTCTACTATATTTTGTCAATTTTTCTGAAACTGGCGTTAAATTTGGTTAAAAACCCTGTATGTTATAAGCAAAAACATGCAAGAATTTTTTTTAATTAAAAAAAAATCGCTATATTCATATTAATATACATGCTATTCTTACACAAATGAATAAACATATTGTACAATGTCTGCCTATGCATATTCTGTAGCGATAGATCATTTCGTGTATTTTATTTTACAGGGTGATCCCAAGTATTATTTTTTTTCTATAATTTTTTGCTGGCCCCCTAATTGTCCTCCTTATAAAATCGACGTTGATAAATATGAAGTCAAACCTTTTCTTTTTAATCCTAAAATCCCAGAAGAATCTGACGAGCATATTTTTAAATATTCGACAAAATGCCTAAAATTGAAAGTTGCCGGTCATTAATGGTCATATAGTGTATAACATTTGAATGGATACTTCGATTTTGATAATTTTTTTTCTGTTGGCAAGGGCACTTTCTGGTGTTGGTTCCGTTTCAATTTTGGTAACGCCCAAGATGGTATAATTTTTAAAATGATATTAAGGTACTCAGTCGTTACTTTACGTCTTCAAAATATTCATTGCATCCTGTATATTCTTTTCACAAGGACACGTCAAAATGTTTAATATTTCATTGTGTACGGCGCACAGTGGATCAATCCTTAACCCCTTAACAGTGTAGCCCGAACTCAGTTCGAGCAAGAAGAGTTTGCTTGTTTTGTTACTAAAAGCTTTTGCGCACCAGTAACTTTTTTAAATGCAATCTTCGCTTTATTAATCGGCAGACATTTTCGATTACATAAAGCAAATATTTTAGTACGGAAAAAGTGGTGTACTGTGCCTATTTTTAGTTTATGGTGTCAAAAAACCTCCCACAGTTAATGCGAACATAGGGCCAAAAATAATCATTAAGTAATTAATTTTTTGCTATGAAATATTTTAACACACTATCGGTGGTTAACATCATGATCTTGACTCACACGTATAGCGTGAGAAATTTAGTGAAGTATGAAAAAAGTGCACTTTTTAAAAAACATGTACCGTAATTTCGGGCGTATCATCCGCAGATGAAACAATCATGTTTGGACCCAGAAATTTTATTTTATAAAGTGTTACTTCTCAGATCGCTGTAAATATTCGGCTTCAATTTTTGAATAAAATTTATGGGTTGAAACCGAATTGTTTGATCCGCAGATTATACGCCAGAAATTACGGTAATATCTTCACATCTAATAATAGGATTTCCATGAAATTTTGAAAATTAAAGGGAAATCGTTACACTACTTGCCAGAATTGTAAGTTCTGCAAAAAACTGCCTCATTATTATTTTTTAATTTACCGTTATTTTCTGAGAAAATTTCAGTCAAAACAGCACACCTTCAAAGCAAAATTCATCAGGTTTCGTTAAAACGACTTATATAAAGTTGAGCGAAGGTTTTCTTACTTTGGTGTAAAGAAAAAAAAAGCACAAATGAACAATAGTCCTTTAGTATCTTTCTCCGAACGAAATTCTTGGAAAAAGTGATCAAAAGAACAGCACATCTGCACAAAGTTCTTTTTTCAGTATCGTTACACGATCGGCGTTGTCAATTATTTTCTTTTGCTTCTTATCCTTTACGCACTCTGATAGTACAGGCGAATTTCTTATTGTTACGTCCTGAAACTTTGTATTTTGTCATTTCGTAAAACGACACATATGCACTTGATACTTACAGAAAACTTAAACTCAATGCTATCAAAATCAATCAACTGAATGCTACTTTGTAAGCACGAAACTTGCTGTGTCAAAATAGCACATTTCATAAAATTATTAGTTTTTCTTAAAAATTAAAACAATTTACATCTGCATTCAAATTGTACCGCATAGATGATGCTCCGCCTACTTTAAAAAGCTAGATTTTCTGCAGTGATGATTTATTCTGAGCGAATACATATCATAATGAAGATGGGCGGAGTTTAAATTTAAAAAACAGTGAGGGCGGAGTACAGATGTAACGGAAACATATTAATAAATTTAGGATTACACACTGGTCAAGCTTTACGAAAAACAACCAAAAACATCATTCCTGCCCAAAAATTAGTGACATTGAAAAAACAAGCATTGGTAAGTGTTTTACTAACACTTAGCGTACGTTCTGCATAAGAGGCATTAATACCCGACCCGCTGATAAGCGCCAGTCTGTGGAAAAGGTATTAATACCTTCTCCGCAGATAGTGTGTTAAAAGAATATCTACAAAATACGAATATATGTTTATTTTTTAAATTATACAAAATTATATCTTATTTGTATAGCTCGGAATATACACCTTTCAGCAGAGGAATTTGTCTGCGAACTTTTGTGATTTTTAAATGTGCTCAGAAATGAAACTAAGGTAACTACCAATAATAAATCGTTTAAAATATCATTATTAATTTCCTAAAACACATTTTAAACTACTACTGATAACATTTTGATTGAATTTTATGTATCATTTTACATTATGAACAGCCCATATAAAATTAACGGTATCATAAACTTAAATATTGTGTAACTTAAATCTTAAATTGCATGAAGTTGCGTGAAATTTCAAAGACATTTTTGTGTTTCTAAAAGCCTGTATTTTAATGTGGTATAAGGCAATCTTTGTGTAAACCTGCGCATTTTTTAAATAAATGGATTTGAAATATTCTGGCTATCACATAATTTTCCGTTTCCGGAAAGCATGGTAAATTGTCTGTAGACAAAAATATTTTTAATAAATACTATACTGTAAGAATTTTCTAAGATGAGATAATGTAAAAAAATAATTTAAAATTAAACTATTAAGTTAAATTCAATATATACGTATCTTGGGTTATATAAATATTAACATGAAAATGCTGAAAAGCGCAAAGACTCTCAGAGGGTTAAATCTACTCTAATAAACGGATGCATGATGTGTGAGTGCTAAAGTGTTATTTAAAGTAAAAGTTCTAACGCTTCTGGAAATTTTTTGTTCCTTTGAACGTTTTTTACTTTGTGTCTAATACTAGAAATCAACGGGTCAGATGTTATAAGTAAATGATGCAACAAATCTTCGTTACATGCTCTTCGACTTATTATTCTCGTATGGGGGACTCCCGGTACTTCCGAAACTCTTTATTTCGAGCTTCGCCAGCTTCTTCTGAAAATTGGCCAATTGGAACAGTAAAATTTGTAATTATGTCTTTTCCATGAATTAATAACTTATGAATAGAATCTGGCAAATAATACCACCCGTACTTCGAAATACATTCTTTAGCTGTTTCCAGTGAAAATTCGCCAAATTTTTCGGCATTAATTTCTTCGTCAAAAGAGATGACTTGCATTATAATTGCAAAACATTTAATAAGTTTTTTTATCCAATCCAGTGGTCTCAGCTGTCTTTTCAAACTCAGCAAAAATGTCCTTGCAGAGTTTCCACCCTGTGTCAAACCACTCCCCTGTTATACAACATCAATTATCAAACATAATTCTTTTCTGAATTCGCGTTGAATTATTCTCTTTGATTCTTCTTTTTGCTTCTTTTGGTCCTCAGTTCTAGCACTCCAAGCTTTAAATTATAAATTGTAAGAAATATGAAGCAAATATTCCATAAACCGTATCTTTACATGGAGACTAGATACACCAAAGCTGTATGAGGATGCGTTTACACTACTTTTAACAATTTTATCAATGTTATTCATTTCCGAAGGCTTTGCACCACAAATATAACATGTTGAACAGGAGGATGTGTTTGAAATTGCCGTTATAATTTTTCCATCAATCATGGTTAAATTCATTTCGTGATCAATGGTTATATTTTATATGCTGTAGGCTGTAGATTTTTTATTTCTTCTTCCATTCGCTGATATTCCTTTTTTTGATATTTCAGTATTCTCGCTGACAAATTCAAATTTAACAGGGCGACAATATTTAGTGGATGATAGAGTTTGATTTTGCCAAATAGTTTCAGCTCCACATAATAATCTAATAGGAACAAAACTAGTCATAAAAATTGAACTATCTGATTGTAATGAGCATCCTTCATCATATTTTTGTTTATACATGTTTTGGTTTGAAGCACCATCAAAACCCCATTTACATTTCAATTTTAAGTTTATTTTGGATTCAAATGTTTTTTAGATGCATCTAAAAGTCTAATTAAAGTTAAGTCTAAAATTAACTGCAAATTGATTTGAACAAAACTATCAGTAATAGATATTTGTTCTTTTGGAACGTAACAGTCCAGTTTCGCTTTTGTTTAATATAATAGTATGTCTGCCACTGGTTGTTACCTTCGTCAATGCAACTTTGCCGTAAAGTGATATATTGTTCCTTAGACAGATCGAGATTTAGCATAATTTCTAAACACTTTTCTTTTGAAAATACAGTGGTGGCCAAAAGTGTGGACATTTTTTGAAAGTTTCATGTTTTTCAACTTTGTGTGCTTGTAGAATATATTAATTTTCACTTAAATACAAACGTTTATATATCAAATTGAAGGTAATTTAATGTAGAATTTAATAATAAAAACAGTATTACAATATCTGTATTACAAAAAAAGTTATGCAACTAATAGTAAGATCTATCTTAGATATGCATTTTTAAAGTGATACTTACACAATCAATACTTAGTAGGATAACCCTTATTTTTTAAGACAGCTTCACAGCGTCTTTTCATCGAGTGAACGAGTGTTTGGAGTTCATCTTTCGTAATCACATGGTGCCAAGAATCAATTATAGCTTCAATAAGTTGTCTTTTACTGGATGGACGTTTTTTTCGTACAAGAATTTTCAAACGGTGCCACAAATTTTCAATTGGATTAAGATCATGGCTGTTTCCTGGCCATGGAAATATATCTATGCCTTTATTTTGAAACCATGCTTTGCATACTTTTGCTGTGTGGCATGGAGCTGAATCCTGCTGAAAAATAAATGGTGCATTGTTGGGGGAGAGATCCCTGATGGAAGGTATCAATTTTGGTTCTAGGACAGTTTCGATGTATTTTTTGGCATTCAGGAAGCCATCAATCACTTGAATTCGGCCCACACCATCTGCAGACATACTATCATGACATTTGTTGGGTTTTTTGTAGTTGCTTCAATGCAATCAGGATGAAGTGCTTCGCCTACTCTACGTCTCACGTATTTTCTACCATCACTACCAAAGAGCGATATTTTACTCTCATCGCTCCAGATTACTTGCTTCCATTGATTTTCTGACATTTAATGTGTTCTTTTGCCCACTTAACTCGTTTTTCACGTTGCTTTTGATTTAAATATGTTTTTTTCCTTGGAATTCAAGCTTGTAGTCCAAATCCTGATAACCTTCTTCTTATTGTTCTTGAACTTACTGCAATACCCGCTGCATTCATTTCACTTCTAATGGCATCTGATGAAATTTTTCTATCTTGAAAGCATAGCCGTTTAATTTTTCTATCGGCAGTAGCACTTGTGCATTTTTTTCGGCCTGATTTGGCCTTATTTTCTACTGATTTCGTTTTTTCATAACGTAAACAGAACTTTCGTACACCAGAACAAGTTACTGAACCACCAACTTGTCGTGCAATTGCAGCATAAGAGAGGCCATTTTCTCTCAATATGACAATTCGGCTTCTTTTTGTAGATGTCCAATTAGTTCTTCTTGTTGATGATATTGTTCAAAATTAGTTTAATTAAGAAAAAGGATTTTAAATATCTAAAAACAGCAATACTCTATTTAATTGTACTAGTATGCATCATTCCGCAAAATATTTCCACAACAATAACTCTTTTACCATACAAATAACCTAAACTATAGTTACAGACATTTGATTGGTCCTCAGAACAGTGTTTGTGATTGGCTAGTATGCTTTTATTACAAAACACGTCTTTATTCAAAACGATTTGTGTTTGTTTGTTCTACTAAAATGAGCATAACTTTTTTTGTAATACAGATATTGTAATACTATTTTTATTATTAAATTTTACATTAAATTATCTTTAATTTGATATATAAACGTTTGTATTGAAGTAAAACATAATATATTCTACAAGCACACAAAGTTGAAAAACATGAAACTTTCAAAAAATGTCCAAACTTTTGGCCACCACTGTAAATTCGTTTAAATCTTTTTCTAACAAAATTTTTATATTTGTGAAACTTCATTCGGATTTTTTATAAGATGATCAATCACTTTTGCAAAATCCTTAAAACCCTCAGTTGTTAATTTTTGTTTTGCTGCATACAAAAGAGCTTCTCCAGAAGTATCTTCTTTTAAAGTTTGAGTTAGTCTTCTTTTATGACTTTTGGTTACATCTGAAAAAGATTTCCGAGATCCGGATTTCTGCGAATTTTCAACTTCAGATGGTTTAATATTATTACCAACTTTGAAGGAACACTGAAGCCAAGAAAGAGTGTTCACTTATAAAACTAAGCATTGATTTTTCATAACTAAAACCATTATTTAAATTCTTTAGTTACAGAAACAAATCTCTGTTTGTTATCATCTTTCAAAAGAATATAAAAAAAGGAAAATGAAATAATCTTGATTCAAATAAAAAAGAAATACACCAAAATTAATATTACTACAAAATAATTTTATAAAACTCAATCCCGATGATAAAAAATATGCACTGAAATAGGCTCTAAAATGTTGCAGAAGAATGTTGCGGTTTTGTAGAATGATTTTGAAGAGTTATTCAAATATTACATATGTTGCCAATTAAAAATTAAACAAATGTTTTAAATATTTTGCCAATGTCATTAGGATATAAGTAAAAACAAGATAGGTATTAAAATTATCGTCTGATAAGCTTTTTCTTTTACTTTGTTTTTTCAAGTTTAATTTAGTTATCCAGTATGTCTCTAAAAGTCCTGTTTTAAACAAAAAAAAGCAAATTGCTCATAAAAACCATGTAGATCTATTGAATATAATTTATTTTACTTATTTAAACCTACATATAACCGAAAAATCCTATATATAGGCTTATGCTATTGTGATGATCCTATGTTCGACATCTGCTATACTTTGATCCACTGTGCGGTGCCTCATAATGAGCGGTATTCCAAAAAATGTGATTTACAGTGAATGGGGATAACAAAAGAGGGTTGCCACGATACATTCTGTTGTGCCAATCCACTGTCGCTAAATTATGCCAACTTGCGTACAGTAAGCAAATACCAATGTAATAAGATAAGAAACAATCCATTGAAGTGGGTTTTATTTTATTTTAAAAAAAATTACTCGTTGCTTTTTCTCATTTTGCATTGACAAAAGGAGCCTTTAAACAGTTTTACTTTGTGTATTTTGTATTTATGTTTTGCAGAAGAAATCTTAAATCATCATGGAATATTTTTTAATGATTTTCCATTGAATGAATACTTAATTGAAATAACACTATTCTCAACGTTAGTTTAAAAAGTTTTACACTATTCAAGAAAGGAACAAATCACATAAAAATAGTACATGACTGCACTCTTACCTCTTCTCAGCGACGGCGGGAATCCCGAGAGCGCTGTTGCTCTTCGTTACGACGGCGCTCCTGTCTGTGTCGTTCTCTCTCAGCTCTGTCTCGTTCAATTTGTGCTATGCGCTCCTGTTCACGCCGACGTTGCTCCTGTTCAACTTCTCTTCGGCATTCTGCTAGGCGATCCCTAATTTCTTGTTGGATCCGAAGGTGCTCCGCACGAACGTCCTTTATTGAAAAAAAAGAAACTCTCATTAATCAAATAAATTAGCTCTTAAAAATATATGTATTTTTGAAACATCCTAAAATACCTTATCTACCATACTATACTATACGTAATTTCAATTGGCTTTTCAAGGTGTGTTTTCCTGTCCTTATATTAGGTCAGTAACAATAGTAACAGTACATTTGACTGACTGGCTGCTCTTGTATTAGACCCTAATTGAGATCAGAAGATAGCTTCGCCTTTCTTTTGATTATAGCAGTGGTGAAAACGAGAGAAACAAAACATCTTTTACAGCCATGACAACGAAGGGATGAAGTGGGGAGGAGGGATGTCCTCGAGAAACCAATTAAAACTACATAGAGTATATGAAGTGCGTGAGTTCTTCAATAGGTATGTCTCTACTAAACCCGACTACAGTTTCGGTATGTGCCGAAAGTTCGGCAATTTTTTCACCGAAACTGAACTTTATCTAAACTTTAAAAACTATGCTAAAAGCTTAATTGAATTTTTTTTTAAATATTTAACGAAATTTATTGAAAGATGCAAAAATAACCAAAACAGCAAAATCAGAAATCCAATTAAAGGATGTATGATACCTTATTCATGCATATTTTCTTAATCTTAAAATAATATCCTATAAAAAATGGTAATGATAAAATTTATATAATTTATTTATACACTCCGCCCAATGGAAAAGTGACTGGTTTTATTTTCATGCAACTACTAGCACCATCTGTGGGCGAATAATTGGGTTAACTACCGATACATTTAGATATCTTCTGTTCTTCTCTAAAACTTTACAGCACTGGATTAATTTACAATCATGCAGTTTGGTCTGATTTGGTCCAAGGAATTTGAATATCTTGTCGAAAATGAATGTTATCACTTGGAAAAGCAGATTTGGTACAATTTTCAATATGTATACGAGTTCCAAACCCTAATAAATGCATATAATTTCATAGTAGAAGTTATTACCAATCTGTTGGTAGTAGGGAGATTCTAATAACATGATTTGTAGCAGAATTAGTGTGTTTAGGGGGGGGAGAGGACATCCTTTTCCCCCAAAACTGAACACTTTATTTACATATATTCAGATTTTTATAATTATTATGAACTTTATTATAGCATTTTTGAACTATGTATACATGTATGTAGGTATAGCAGAAATTTTTAATTTCCCGCTTATTTTCTTTATTAAAATATTATTATAATACTTTTCATTCTAAATTATTTTTCTTCAATTTTTATCTGCGAAATATTTTACAGGGAAGTTTATTCTGATTAAAAAAATGTGCACAAAGGACACTGTGTTTTAATTGCATTCTTAAATTGAATCTCAATTATTACTTCATATATTCACGAAGTCTGTTATACAGCTGTCAATATATTCTAGATCTTCGGAATAATGTTGAGTTTAAAGAAATTGCTTTTATTGCATAATTTAGCGATAGAACAAATCTGAAAAAGTATTTGTGTGGTTCTAATGTATTTTCAATATAGTATGTTTTATTACATTTCAAAAAATTTTAAAGGTACATTTTATTTGTGTATCTTCCCCCAAAATTGTACACTTTATTTACATACATTCAGATTTTTATAATTATTATGAATTTTATTATAGCATTTTCGAACTATGTATAATTGTATGTATGTATAGCAGAAATTTTTAATTTCCCACTTATTTTCTTTATTAAAATATTATTATATACTTTTAATTCTAAATTATATTTCTTCAATTTTTATCTGCGCCATATTTTTCAGGGAAGTTTATTCTGATTAAAAAAATAATACTTTTATTATAATACTTTCGATAATTTTTTTAAATCATAATGAAATTCTTATTTTTTCTTAAATTTTACTTTATTAAAATACTAGAAGGCCACGCCCGGGGTTGACCGTTTCCGTGATAATAACCTTAAATACACCTAAAATTCATGTTGAAAGATTTTGTAAATTTAAACGAAAATCTTTCTAAAAGATTCCAATGTTGGGGCCCTACTGCCTTCGTGGGCGTACACCGTCGAATTTTTTGGATTTTTTTAAAAATAAAATCTACTCAATCAAATTTAGAGTTGAGAACCACACAGTCTTCAGCAGCGTACACAGGAAGTGTTCCGTTCTATTTTCATTTTATATTTTAAACGATAGACCCGCAAAGCTCGGGAACGAGATAATAACCTTAAATATACCTAAAATCAGTGTTGAATGAGTTTATATATTTAAACGGAATTCTAATGGGTTGCACACTGCCTTCGGCAGCAAAAAAGTGTTTTCTTTGCGCGTTTTTTTTCTCCACATAGCTTCGTTTAATTTTTAAACAAGAACGAAAAATCATGCGTCAAGCATAGATTATGAAACACTTTCCCACACAGCCTGTAACACAGTCTGCAACGAAAGATATGTAAGTAAATAGTTTAGAAAACATATAACACATTGAAAAATACTGTTTTCTTAATTACCTTCCAGTGTCAAAAAATTAGTCGAATTATTTGCGCAGCCCTCTATATGATCAATAGCTGTAGATATAAAGCGTGATAAAATTTAATTCAGTTAGTATATTCACATTTAGCAGTTTTTGCCAATCGATGAACAAGCACTTGAAATCTTTTGGACAGCCCTGTATACTATCTGAAGAGTTTTGTACACACCACATATTAAGCTAAAAGGCAACTTAAGACTCATTAGCAGCAATAATCAACCGTAAAGGACAACGTAACTTTCTCTTTGCGTAGCCCTGTACATGAATTTTTTTATATTCCACAAACTTTTATTAGTCTACTAAATATAGTTCATCAGGAAAATGCGTGAAACAATTAAAAATTACCCTTAAGCAATTAACTCCCATAGTCTGTAATATTTACGAATTCCCTTGTGTAGTCCTGTATATGATCAACCGAGTTTATAAACACCCACGTACTATGAAAAATTTTAGTTAAATTTAAAAACGCAAACCAAAGTTGAAAACGCACTTACCACACATAGAGTGTAAATATCGCACATGCACTGTAACCGATATATTTTGTGTGTCCCTGTAAATAAGCACAATGCACACAAGGGAGCAAGTTATGGTGCACCTCAGCAATGTATATACTTTTTATTATGTTTGAAATAATGAAATATCACTAAATTACACTGCAAATGATTTTCCCTCATAGAACGATGTGTAACAGAATTCTTTTGTTTGACCCTGTAAATGAATAATAAATGCTTTACACCCCATATTCTACAACATCATGTTTTAATGCGCTTCATAATTATATATAAATTTCATCATGATTTAAATGACGTAGCTTCAGCAACATGCACTTGAAACGATTATTTCCAATTGATTGTAATGTAACGGAATACTTCTGACAGTCTCTGTAAAAAAGCTATAAGTACTACACACTTCAGTTGAAATAGGGAACATGCTATAGTAAACAACAATAACATTTAAAAAAAAATTCAGTCCAATCCGAGTATATTTATGCGAGTTAGAGCACGGCCAGACGGAAGACGACAGACAAACCGAAGTTATAAGCACTTTTCAACTAGGTTGGAAAGTGTTAAAAAGACAGTTCTTATTGTCGAAATTCTTTGAAATTTTTATGAGTTATAAATATGTTTCCGAAGCCTATGTATAATTTTGCTGCTATTTTTTCTACAGATCGAAATCCTATGGGATTTTTTAATTTTCAAATTATTTATTTTATTCCTAAATTTCAGTATTTCTAAACCAAAATGTTACTAAACCAACAGATAAAAGATTAGTTTAAGGAAATAAAATTTTTGTGCAATAGTGTAAAAATTAATTCAAGTTAAATTGTAAATAAGAAGTGCACAATGTTAATCTTATGGGACTTAGTTTTATTTCCAAGCTGGTTATTTCCCCTTTAAATCTTATAATTTCTGTACCAAATTTAGACTCGATCATTAGCTAAAATTACTAACTCTTGTACTAAAATTTCAGTGAGATTGTATAAAATGAAGTTTATTTTTCTATCAAAATGTGCATAACGTTAATCCTTTTGGGTAAATGTGCGAAAAAACGAAGTTCAGCAAAAGTGACTTTCGGAAATAATTTTTTTCAGAGGATTAATATTCGTATTTTTGAAGTATTTTAAAAGCTGAATGTACGCTTGTTAAGCGTATATGATTTGTGTTTTCTTATTTCGATTAGAAATTCTGAGGCAGAACGTTAAACATTGCAACGAAAATGGAATTCGCGAAATTGACTTACGGAAACAAACGTTTTTAAAAGGGTTAATTTTGACATTTCTTAAAACCAAAGACGACATGTTAAAGCAAATTGGACGTAAACATGACATATGGATTCTGTCATAATTCTATTTCCAAAGCCGATGCTCATATATATAAACGAAATTTGCGTGGGACTTAAGAAGTTTTAAACAGAATGCACAGTTGTAAAAAAAAATTAAGGTACAGTCGTGGAAAAAAGAAACTGAACACCCCCCCCCCACTAACTCTGCAACAAATTACAGTAGAAGGAAGTGACTGATACCAAACGATTGGAAATAAAGTCTACTTTTAAATTATGTATATAAAATTTTCTAAGGGGGCATCTACATATCAAAACCAGCCTAAACTTTATCTTTTTTCAATGGCAACACCCAATTTTGACATGATATTTTAAATCTACGGTTCAAAATATGCTTAGATACTAAATTTCAATTCATTTGGATGATAAGTTTTCGAATTATAAACATTCAAAGTCTAGATCTTCTAATTTTAAATTACATTTTTATATTTTTATTAATATCTCCTGAAATTATAATCCTAATGTGTAAATGTTTTGTTTGGTTATAATACTCAAAAACCCAAACATAACTATGTCGAATTTGTATTTTTTATAATTTTATAATATGAAATATGAATTAAAAAATTAATATTCGGAAAAATTATGAATTGCAACCTACAATTTTTTGGATGGATTTATATTTATTATGTCATGCTTTATGCGTATTCAAAATTTCAAATTTTTCTTCCAAGTAGTTTTCAAATTATGCTTTAAAAACGGCAAGATGCTGCTTTAAGGGGCCGTCTATAATGTGCATTAAAGCATAGTTTATACAAGGATGAGAGCGCTCCGACTCGAATGCCCGACTGTCGCCACTAAAATTTAATAGTATTTGTCACCTTTTTCAAGGACAGAATTTCTGAAATTCATCACGGTAAAGAATACTATTAAAATTTAGTGGTAAGAATCGGACGTTCGGGTCGGAGCGCTCTCTTCTCTGTTTGAAAATATACCCATAGGCTGGGATTACAGTGACTTGATAAACTTAGAGATTAAGTCTATCTTACAATATAAACAATGCGTAAACCGTATTTCAGTGCCTCGCGATGTTACGCTAATTTGAAAGCTAGCTTAAACTGAAGCGTAAGTGAATGTGCGCGCGAGCACAACAAACCTGACAACGACCTATGATTGGAGTAAGATGTAAGATAGCGAGGCACCAGAATCCCAGCATTTATTAGTATATACCCAGGGTTGTTATAATTAAAGTTCGCCTATTCAGAAGGCTCTATAGCCGGTTCTATGGCTCCAAACGAAACAGAATTTCACTAGTACGTAGTTGAAGAGATGCGCCCTGCGAAAATCGAAAAAAAAAATAGTTACATTTTTTGCCAGTTGGTGGCGCTGCGCCAATATTTAAGGCGATGTTTGCAGATTCATTATATCAATTTAAGTCAATCCAGACGAAGCACATAAATTTAAAAGTTTCAACAAACTTCGACGAACTGTGAATTGTTATAATTAAAGTTCACCTAATCAGACAGCTCTAGAGCCTGACCTATGACTCCAAACAATACAGAAAACTTAATATAATTTCATGTGATGAAATCTGCATCAACAAAAATAAAACATGTCGCTCGGCAGCGAGAAAATAACGAAGAATAATATTACGCATGCTCAATGAATCCTCCAACATTTTCAATAACGCATTCCATTGTCAGAATTGTGCTTTCTACATTATTGCGCAAACTGTCCTGTGAGATTGAGCGAATATGAAGTCTAATACTGTCCGTCAGATCAGAGATTGTCTGACATCTGTCTTTAGATACAGAATCTTTCAAAAATCCCAACCAAAAATAGCATGGTGTTAGATCAGGCGATCGTGGTGGCCAGACTGTTTGAAAATAACGACTTATGATGCGGTCTTCTGTAAAATGGTTTGTTAAGAAAGTCCGAAGTGCTGTAGTAATGTGCGGTGGTGCACCGTCTTGCATAAACACGATATTTTGAAGGCAGCCTCGCTGTTGCAGCTCGGGAATCAGAAAATTTGACAACATATTGAGATACTTTCTCCCATTTACGGAACATGTAATGGGTCCTGTGGATGTTAGTTCCTCAAAAAAATATGGCCCTATCATAAACGTAGCTGTGAAACCGCACCACACCGTCACTTTAGATGCATGCAATGGAAATTCTTGGACAACATTATGATTCTCTTTCGCCCAAATTCGACACTTGTATGTGTTCACTTGTCCGTTTAAATAAAAATGCGCTTCATCACTCCATAGAATATTCCAGGGCCAAGAATTGTCCACATTCATTCGTGCAAGAAACTGTAGTGAAAATGATAGCCGACTTTCGGTATCACCCTGTATTAGTTGTTACACCCTCTGAATCTTGTATGGATAGTAGCGCAAAATTTGACGCATAACTTTTCTGAGCGTGGAAATCGGCATATTGACTTCATTCGCAATAGCTGGCACACTTGAATTACCAAATGAGGACTGGCTTGCTAAATCCACAGCAGCAGTAGCAATATCTTCAATGTTAGAAATGTCTACCTTTTTTCGTCCTCTGCCAGGAAGAATGTCGAGTTTTCCTGTTTCCTCGAACTTTTTAATCATTTTGTGAACTCCACGATCCGACATTGGTCCACGTCTAACATCTTTTAGTTTCCGGAATTCTCGAAGAGCTGCAGCTGCGTTGCTGTTATTTTGACAAAATAACTTTACAAGAAGTGCCTTTTCTTTCAAAGTTACCATTCTCCACAAAGCGTAGATTCAAACGCTTTTCAGAAACAATCAACTGTTCCAGTGTCACAGAAATCACAGACACACTTTATCAGCAAGTTTTAAATCGTCAGGTGGTTAGAAGGGTATTTCAAGTTTTCGAAGTTGCGACGTCACTTTGACGTCGCAACTTTGAAAACATTCGGTAAAATTTTGTGTGTTTCATCTGAATTGACCGAAGTTGATATAACGAATCTAAAAAGGTTTACTTTTACCAACTGTGAAATAAAATTTCCTGAATTTTGTTTTTTACAAAATGAAGGAATCTGCAAATATTGGCTTAAATATTGTCGCAGCGCCACCTATTACAAAAATTTTAACTAAATTTTTTTTCTATTTTCGCAAAGCGCATCTCTTCAACTACGTACTAGTGAAATTTTGTTTCGTTTGAAGCCATAGAACTGGCTTTAGAGCCTTCGGAATAGGCGAACTTTAATTATAACAACCCTGTATATATATATATATATATATAATTATAATATCTATGAATTTCAAAAACATATATATATATATCTTTTAATTTTCAATGTCTGCTTTTAAATTTTTCATTAAAATTACGTAAAACGTATTTGTATGAGATGTATGTTTACGTCATTTATGCAAAATAGTTTCGCTTTTATTTTTAAATTAATAAAACAGTTAATTGAAGCAAAGAAAAGCCAAATGAATGGCATGTGGCAAGCTGGAAGAAGTTTTCGTTATATAGCTAGGCATTTTCAAGTGTCTCTTCAAACTGTTTCAACATGGATTAACAGGTGAGTTTTATATTGGTAATTTATGGCAAAAAAAAAACCTTTACATTTACATTCAATTTATTTAAATTTAAATTAAATTTATATTACTGGTAATTTTTTTAATGTTTCGGAATACAAATTCGATGAACCGTCTTTGTAGTAGGGGTCGGCCTAGGATCTTATCAGACAGCCATGCTCGAGAAGTTGTTGCAATGGCTACAGTAGATCCCTATATGTCTTCTAATCAAACTAAAGATGATTTGCAACTTCAAGTAAGCATATATAAATAAGAAACGATGGAATGTATTATGAATATATATATATATATATATTTACAGCATATTTTTTTTTAATTATGTATCATCTCGTACCATTCACAACACGATCAAAGAAGCATGTTTCCGAAGTCGGATGGCAGCTAAAAAACCAGCATTAGCCGAAAACCAGCGACTTCAACGCCTTCATTTTGCCCAAACATATATTAACTGCGCCATAAATGAATGGAGATAAGTTTTATTTAAAGACGAAAGCTACATTTAGTCAGTCTTCAGTTCTTCGGTTCAAGTGTACCGTCCACTGGGATTTAGGTTTCAGCCACGGTATACAAATAATATTAAACGCAGAGGAAGAATTGCAATTTTGATGTGGGATTGTATGTCCACGCAGGGCATTGCATCTCTGTCGTGCATTCGAGATCGTCTAGACGGAATATTTTATTGTGACACACTAGAACACGCAATGATACCTAATGTTTTAGAAAACCACTGTCCGGATAGATTTTTTCTCTTCCAACAGGTATATATTGTTATTTGGTAAATGATATTACTAAACAATAAGGTTTTTAGAGCATACTATATAAAATCATTTATTAATACTATTAATTAAAAAATATAAAAAAAATATTTATTTTATAGTTTTGTGCGTTTTAGATCATAATTAGTGGTTCATTTTCCCAAAACATTGCCCCCCCCCCCCCCCTCGCTTCAATATTCAAATCCGAATTATCACTGCTTGCTCTAGAATGTTAATTAAATATTTCGTAAAATGAATTAAGAAAATATTTTAAAAAGCAACTTACTCTATATGCTATACAATACCATTAAAATTAATTTCTGTTTTAAAGACTAACTTGTTATTTTTAATCGCAATAATGATTCTTTTTATGACAAGTATGCAGATATAAATCCTTTAACTTGTCAGATTTAGCACACATATCACATCGACAGCGATAAAACACGCCTTTCACACATCTTTACAGAACTGAGTGAAAATTTTCAATAGAAATTCAGTGATGAAATTAATTTTCTTTTGTTTCATGTTTAACGATTTTAGCAGATGAATCAGTATGAAAAAAATGCATGCAAATTTATTAAAAAAAATAACCGCTATTTCTTGAAAAATAATTAAGACAAAATCTATCTATCTATCTATCTCTCTCTATATATAACCATTAAATGAACGTTACAACCACTAATATTAACTGTGAAAATATGAATAAAATTAAAATAACTAATTGACATCAAAACCGGTTGTATATTTAATATGAAATTTTAAAACAACATATTTCCTTATTATGTACATAATTTCAGAACTTTTGCTATTTTCAGATTATAATCTTTCACAGAATTATAATATTTTTTATTAAAAATAAAAATAAACCATTTAAAGTTTGTTCAACTTTTGATTTATAAAGAAACTTTTCAGAAAATTTACGCTAAAATATTTGCGAATATATTTAGATATTGATTTCATTAACATTTTTTGTTGGAAATATAAATTTTAATCTTATAGAAATCATTATTTATTAAGTGTAGTTCATAATTCATAATTTTGTTTGGAATTTGCAGGATAATAGTCCTATCCACAGAAGTGGTGTAATTAAAACTTGGTGCGAAGAGAACTGCATAATGAAGTTAGAATGGCCGAGCAATGCAGCGGAATTGAACCCAATGGGAAATTTTTGGGCTCTGTGGAAGGATGAAGTTTGTCTGGGGAGAATTAGAACGGCTAATTAGCTATGGAAATATGTTTCTTATGCTTGGTAAACTATTAAAAGAGATACTGATATTCTTACCGTAATTTCCGGCGTATACAACGCGGCTCAAATAAATCTGTTTCGGACAGGAAATTCTTTTTAATGAAATGCAACGTGTTACATCTTGGCATTCATTTGAATTTATTTATTTAAAAATAATTCTGGTTTGAAACGGACTTATTTTACCCGCGGCTTATACACCGGAAATTATGGTAACAGCCTCATTTAATCAATGCCACGCAGATTGGAAGAAGTTTATCATAAAAATAATTGCTATACGTCATATTAGCAAATTCTCCCCTCCCCTTTTTTATTTAATTACAAAATGCGGCTTATTAGTGCAGGATTTTGCCTTTTAATTTTTTGTGTACTAACCAGCCCACGATGTTCTTCTACTCTTTTGTTAAAGTTCTATGATTTTCTTATTTGACGTAATCATATTTTTGTTATCTAGATAAACTTCAGTACTTTAAAATTTTGGTTGCCAGTTGCTTCCACTGCTGATTTTTGGTTTTATTATGTGAGCCACATTGTCCTTGTATATCATGTTTGCGTTTGGAAAGAAAGACAGAAAACATAGTAATTTTATAAAGTTAGGTGAAGAATACAATATGACTACAAATCTTTGTATTTGCTTTATATCTTTAATTTTGAAACACGGATTTAGAACATTTCAAATCCGTAAAATTATATAATTGTTCATATCAATATTAAAGAATCTGTGAAGATAAAATTAACATAAAATTTCAGAGAGCAAAGCTAATTTTGTGGTGTATACACGAAATTATTCATTTCAATGTATTCCACAAAATAGAAAAACACGTTAAATGTTTTTTCTTCATTTTAAATAGATTCCGATGATGTATTTACGAGAAAAAATTAATATAATTTTTTACACTGGATATCTTTAAAACTTTGGTCAGAAACAATTTACATCATTTAAAACTTTAATATATAAACATTATAATCACAGAGATATTTGTACTTATTAATTGAATTTACTCGAATCTTGTTAAATTGTTTGCAATATTACACTAAATGGTTATTAGATAAAATATTCCCGCGACATTATTAGTTTGTTACTTAAAAATGCTAATTTAATATTTTATTAACTTTTTTATATCAATCAAAAATTGTAATCTTTACAAATATGTATGGATGATCAGTTTTTATTCAATTAAAAACGAACTTAAAATAATTAAATTTTTTCTTCTATAACTTTCGTATTTATATCTATTCGATTACACAGGCTAATTGAAAAAAAATATTACTAGTTATTTTTACCGTTTTCTGATAGGCAAGTTTCTTTCCCAATCGCTAGCAGTGTGCAAAAAAATTTATAAGTATAAAAAATAAATGGCAAATGGTAAGTTTTCTTGCCAAGAGGCATTAATGAGTTAATTGTAAAACTTCAAATGAACTACCAGAATGGGTTTAATCATAGAATTATTAGCCTTATTCCAAACGAGAGTAACGGATGTAAAGTTATTCAGATGTCTTTATAACATAGATTTAGTTTTAGTTTTTCAAATATATCGGAATATAAATCCTGCGAATACATCTCAAAACAAGACACGCCTCCCACCCCCTCCTTTTCAAAAAAAGCAATGTCGGGAATTATTTTCAGACTAAAAAGCAATTTATCTGTTTTTTTTTTTTTGCATTGATTCCTTACCCTTCTTTATACTATTTTTTTAATCTAAATTTTGTATTTGCCAATATTATTCACGTTTCTGCCAATAAATTAAAAAACGTGTGAGTTGTATATTAAAAAAGAATCATAAAAACACCTGTAAAATTTCAATAACATTTACATATTCTAAAACTATTTTAACTACAGATAATCTTATATATTTTTTAATCGGATAATTCAACACTTGTAAACATCATTTTACTGCATATAACATTAACCGAACTTACTAAGTGAGTAAAATGGTCATATCGGTAAAACATAATACATTAAAAGAAGTGACTTAATCATTCTGCAGCAATTCAACAATCGAGTACCGAACTTCAGTTTGGATACAGCACCTAAAACATGCTCTTCATAAAGTATTTAATTTTTCTGAAACTAATCGTAGGAATTTCATGAAATTTGGTACACTGTTAAAAAAAATCTGAAATTCACGGGTATTTTTTTCCTGAATTTCACAGAAAAAGTCCTTTTTTGCTACAAAAGGGTATTTTCCGTTAAAAAACAGAAAATTGTCTCATATTTCCTGAAAACAACGGAACGGACGGAGAGGAAAGTAGCCAACGGAGATATTCCGTTATCTTATATGCTGCATATTTATTTTCAATGTTTAAAAAACTGACATGTTGTTGCACAGAAAAACTAAAAATTTAATAAATTAAAATTTCGAGTTTATTAAAAAAATAAATAAATAAATAAATAAATAATAGTACTTTCGAATTAAAAAAAAAGTAACAATTTTCCCATTTTTTAAAATTATTTGCAATTTATTTTTTAAAGTTATAAGAAAATATTCGCACTTAAAATATATTCTAAACAAGCAGATTAATATATATATATATATAATAGTTAAATTAAGTGAAAAAAAATCGATTTTACTCAAAAAAGCAACATACAAAAATAACGCTTTCAAATAAAAAGAAAATAATAATATTTTTCTCATTCCTTTAAAATTATTCGCAATTTAATATTTAAAGTAATAAAAAGCACTCTCACTGAAAATATATTCTAAGCGAACACCATTTAAAAAATATATAATAGTTGAAAAAAATAAAAACACTTTTCTTAACATTTTTTCAAACATTTTTTTATCGAATATAATTCAAATATAATATTTATATTTTACATCTAACAATCAAATTAAGAATATACATAATTCATGTTTTTATCCTGTATTAATATTACAATTTTAAAACATCAACATCATCTCATAACGATATCTCCCCGCAATTAACTTCAAAATTACCAAGCTTCTAAACCCCAAATTATGTCAGTTCTAAGCCGCCATTTTGAGAATTGCCATATGATCCTTTCAAACTGCTGCTCTAGCAAGTGCCCACTGGTCAAACCGGCAAGACGCTGGACTCGAGTCACTGTCACCCCTGGTTCAAAACCCAGTTAGACCAGAATATGTTCTTGACGTCCAATCATCTATATCACATAGTAATAACTCCTGCTATAGTCCAAAGATGGCAGCACCAAGTCAGATGTAAAATATTTTTTAAACCGAGTTTATCTATAACGGAAAATTCCCTTTCCTGTCAGTGCTACGAGGAATATTTCCGTGATTTCTGAGAGCGTTAACGGAAAGTTACCGCTTCTGCAAACGGAGATTGCCTTTCTTTTATCTTTCAAAACGGAAAATCTACTAACGGAACGGAAAAAGTCCGGCTACTTTGCTGCCAGTAGTTTTACCGTGAATTTACGGATTTATTTTTAACAGTGTATCTAGGCACAGTTTGAACTGAAGATTTAAAATCTTTTGTCAAATTTGGGTCTTGATATTGAAAAAAACAAAGTTTGGGTGTGTTTTTATATGTAGATGGCCCCCTAAGCAAATTTTATATACATCATTTAAAAGTAGACTTTATTTCCAGTAACTTTCTTCTACAATAATTTGCTGCAGAGTTAGTAGGGGTGTTCAGTTTCTTTTTTCCACGACTGTACATATGAAACGGTATTTTCCTCATTTCTATTTCCTGACCCGAGCATAATTTTGGCGTATGTCGAAAAACGGAGAAAGGTCGTCGTTTACATTAGATGTTTAAAAAAAGTTGTTTTTATTGTCCATACTCTTTGAAAATTTTATGAGTTAAAAATATAATTTTTTCGTTGCCTGCGTATAGAATTCGTGAAAAAAATATTCATATTTAGTGGTGAAGGTTCTTGTAGAAATACTTTTTTTTCAATTCGGATAGTTCAATAGATTAAAATAAAAGTTCTTGTTGTCCGAACTTTTTGGAATTTTTATCGGGTATGAGGGTTTTTATAGTCCGTGTAAAAATTTTGTGAAAATATATTGATATCTAGTTGTAAAAGAATTGGGTTTTCTTTTCGCTTATTTTTTTTGGTTTGTTTCTTTTCGCGTCGTGTCACTTAACATAAAAAAATAGTTCATATGATCTGAACTTTTTGAAGATTTATCTTTTATAAACATAACAGTTTCGAAGACCGAGTAAAAATATCGTGCAAATGTATGCATATTTAGTCGTAAAAACATGAGTCGAAGCCGTGCCGAAGCTGCTGACGTGCTCACGTTCGGAGCAAACTTTTCGTAGAATTTATTTATTTATTTTAAATATTTCTAGTCTTCGGAACGTTTGAAAAGTTTTTATGTGATGTAAACCAGTTGTGCTAAGAACGTGTAAAAAGAGTGTGTCGAAATACCGACGTTTAGTTACTTTTAGTGTAGAAAAAATGTCTACGGGCAGCGCCAAGTGGTCTGAAGTAGCGAGTTTTTTTCGAAAGGGTTGAAATTTGTATTTTCAAACACGAATTACACCGCCGTAAAGGTCGTAGAGAAGAAGTTATCCGCTGTAATAAGATATTTTTAGTTTTTTCTCATCTCTGAAATTGAAAGGGAGGCCAGCGTCAAAGAAAACGATAAAAAATATGGCGAAATCTACCTTTTAAAAAAGTTTTGTTGTGAAAGGGTTAATATTAATATTTTTTCCAACAAATTTTGACATTTTAAACGTAACGGTGCGAAATTTAAGGATATGACTTCAATTTTGTCCTATTCCGAATAGTTTTAGCAATACGCGCTTCGAAATAACGCTGATGAGAAATAAACTTCGGTTGTTCCATGCTTTGGCGCTCAGGAGATGTCATCAACTGTATCCTGTATGCTTTTGTCGGTGATGCGATTTTTAATTTTTGTTTTTAATTCATATCTTGGCTAATTATGAAAAACTGAAAAATCTGAGACCCAGGTGCATCAGTACCTGCCCTGGACTATCCTCGCACACATTTTCAGGCTTCTAAATGCAATAGATTTCGTTAGACATTGCCGACAGACAAACAGACTCAACCACACACACAGCGAAACTTTCTTTTATTAGTATAGGTTGCTATAATGACTTTTGTCGTCCTTCATTTGTATTTCTACTGCTGCTGCTGCTGCTGCTATTGGTGTTGTTGCATCCTTTGATAAGGTATGTTATATATTCAGAACAAGTCAATTGTTAGAAATATTAAGGAGTATAGCACTTTTTCGGTGTGAAAAATTGGCTTATTTTATTAAGTAACGAATAATTTTTTACGTCTAGGAACGAGATAGTAAAATCTATCATTTGCATAAAAAACACATATTTAGAATTTTCCAAAATCATGTTTTTATTATTTTTATTGCAAGATAACACATGGGCTGAAAAGTTCCTGGTCTGGCACACAGATGGCGTTCCAATCGCCGAACCGATGCTTTTTTTTAGTAAATACTAACCTTTAAAAGGTAGCAGAAAAAATGTTATGACGATTCGCCGTGTGGATAAAACGTTAGAAGGGTTTTATTTGAACGACTTTGTTGATAAACAAAAAATGGATAAACAAAAATGTCAAGAATTGTTATTTGATGGGAAAAAACACCGTTCAAACAAAATTTGGCTTGATAAACGTTATCCGGACACGGCACCAGGTAAATCAACCATTATTGACTGACCATAATGAACAGAGGAAAGTATATTCATCTAAGTAAATTATATTCAATGTTTGGAGTATCATAGTTGAGATTTTTTTCCAACAGAGCGAAAATATGCCGGGACCAGGACTCGAACCTGGGTACTTTCGCTTGCCGTGCCAACGCTCTTCCTACTGAGCTATCCCAATGATCTGTTGGGATAAATCTCAATTATGATACTCCAACCATTGAATGTAATTTACCTAGTTGAAAATACTTTCCTCTGTTCATTATGACCTAATTACATGGTATACAAGAGTTTCCGTTTTATTTCAGATTCATCATGTAAAATGCTATAATTATAGCTCGGATGAATGAAATTAGCGCTGCAGTTCTCAGCCTTGTCCAACAAATAAGAGTGAAATATGCCGGACCAGGATATCGTCAGGATAGCTCAGTAGGGAGAGCGTTGGTACGGCAAATCAAAGTACCCAGGTTCGAGTCCTGGTCCCGGCATATTTGCGCTCTGTTGGAAAAAAAATCTCAACTATGATACTCCAACCATTGAATATGAACATTATTGACTGGTTTGCTGAATTTAAACGTGGTCGTACGGACACCAGTGCTGCACCACGCAAAAGAGGCGAATTCTCCGGTAAACATAAAAAAGTCCACAAAATCGTTTTGGGGAACCGTAAAGTGAAGTTGCAGGCGATAGCTCAGACTCTGAAGATATCCAAGGAACGTGTAGGTTTTATTTTGAATAAACATTTGTCTATGAAAAAGTCAAATTGAAAATGTTGTCAAAGTGGGTGCCGCGCATGTTGACTTTGACCAAAACCAACAACGAGTCGATGATTCTAAGCACTGTTTGGAGCTTTTTCGTTATAAAATTATTAATTTTATTTATTTATTAAATTACTATTATTAAATTATTATTATTATTATTATTATTATTATTATTATTATTAAATTATTATTATTTATTATAAAAGTTATGTTATTTATTAAAGTTATAAAGTAATAAAGTTATAAAGTTGTAAAGTTATGTTAAAAAGTTGTGTTTTCTTTATTTGACCGGGAATTTATCAGCCCATGTGTTAAACCTTTTAGCGAGTCCAACCTTTTGGACTCACATTTCCGTTTATGTTGTGCGGCGTGTAGCATTCCACGGTACCAAAACTTTCTCTGGGTGGTTTCATGTGAAAGTTTAAAAAAAAAAAAAAAAAAAAAAAAAAAAAAAAAAAACACTTTAACAGCTATCAAATTTAATGTATCAGTTTTCAACAAACAATCAGATTTTATTTTTCTTATTAAAAAAATAATTACAAATAACAAAAAACATTGGTCAACGGCTAGGGACATATATATATATATATATAAATAAGCTTTCATTAAAATAATGCAAAGAAAGTGGCTCAAGGGTTCGTACGATTTTACTACAATTTTTTAATAGGATTTTTCGCCTTATTTAAATGCAGAAAAGTACTACATACCTTGCAATTAAACGAGGATTCTACGATATCTGCTATTTAAATATTAAATAGAAAAATTCTATTAAAAATTGTAGTAAAAGCGTACGAACCATGGTTTCATCCATTGTCGAGATATTTTAACACCTTACAAAATATCATTTTGGGAAAATCACTTTCAAAGTGTCGGTCGTACGTGCACTATGCGACGAGAATCCGCATATCTTCTATAAGAGTTTCAATTTTCAAAAACGGCTTCGAGAAAACATTTAGAAATGTCAGACACTTAGAAAATGCAAAAAAGGAAATAAAATAAAATTAAATTAAAATCATTTTTTGAAGCAAAAACATTGACATAACCCCTTAAATTTAATGAAATATTTTCGTATTATAGGTAATTATTTTTGGAAAAATAAAATATTTTGACAAAATGTCATTATATAATGAACTACTAGCGGAGCTTCGCCAGCTACTCTTGTCGGTTTATTCCAAACGGTCCTCGAATTAAACGAACCTAGGATTGAGCGCCCCACTGTGTTCGGATACGGTCAAGTCTGATTTGAATAAAAAAAAAAAAAAAAAAAAGAAATTTTCATTTCGACTACTGCAGAAACTGCATCAACGTATTTTTTAAAATTGCGATTGTTGATTTATTTTTTGTCCGAAGGGCGAAGCGTTTCTCTTCAACGAAAATTGACCGACGCTCCAGGTAACAAAATTGCTGCTTGTAAAATTCATGTGAAGGAAAAGGTGCCATTTCAAAGAAATATAAATTTTTCCTTCCCATTGGAAGTGGGGCGATAGATGAATGGGTTTCTCATTGTGTGAGTTTAAACCACTTCCTGTTACCTTTTGTTCAGACCAGCGCACTCTCAAATTATAGAAGGGGAGAATCTCCCTGGTATTTCCCCTTCTATTCATGCTTTAAAAAAAGTTGAAGCATGCGCACTGAGGCCAATTTCATATGAAATTTGAAACAATGCTCTTTTAGATTTAAACATACAGATATCTCATATCCAATGGTTTGAGTATGATAGTTGAAATTTTTCCAACAGAGCGAAAATATGCCGGGACCAGGACTCGAACCTGGGCATATTTTCCTCCTGGGCGTTCTTGCCTGGGCGTCCCGGCATATTTTCGCTCTGTTGGAAAAATCTCAACTATGATACTCCAACCATTGGATATAATTTTCCTAGTTGAATAATACTTTCCTCTATTCATTATGACATACAGATATCATTCGTATGTTTTACTAATAGTATATTTTAATGTTTGTTCCTATTTATATATTTGATTAATATATTTCAAAGGAAAATTAGATTGGTTTAAATAAACAATAGTTTATTTGAGTCAATGAAATACACACATAAAAAAGTTTTCTCAACGCACGCACCACCCACACTAAAAAAATATTATGGTGTTGCCAAATGCGCATAATCTCCAACTACCGTAATTTCCGCTGTATAAGCCGCGGCTAAAAAAATTCTGCTACGAACCAGAAATTGTATTCATTAAAAAAGGTCAAATAAGTTCCATGCACAAACAGGTTACATATTATTAAATAAACTTTCTGGTCGGAAACAGATTTATATGAGCCGCGGCTTATGCACCGGAAATTACGGTAATTGTCTAAATCCATTTCGCTTAGTTTGTCATGAAGCAATTTTTAAATGATTCAAAGCATTTTTTTAAATTTTTGAGTTATAGATAATTTAAAAGCAGTCTTTGTATTTTTATTATATAGTGTAAAAAAAAAAAAAAGATTGCTGTAACCTTAATAAATTTTTGAAATTATTGAGGCAAATTTAAACACCTATACAATTGTTTTTTTTTATAAAGATTGATTATTGTAGTTCAACATGACTTAAACATTTATTATATTTAAGATATACATATTTTTGGTGTTTCTAAAATATTTCAAGGGAATTACCAATATTTTATTATAGAAAAAATCGTTTTATGTAATAGCGGGATTATAAAAGGTGAATTTTTCTATAAGAAAATACTGATATATACCCTGAAAATTATTAGAACCTCGCACGAACCCTGATAATGCTATTTATCGCAAATAAAGTATTAAAAGATATATAGTATTATAAACTATAAAGTATTAATTATATTAATACTTTAGATACTAAAGATTTCAGAATTGCGCTAAAATATAAAAAAAGTTACCTAATAATAAGTTTACAAAATAGTTAATTTAATAATAAATTAGTTGGTATTTTTATCAATAACAATATTAGTTTAAAAATTGCAGAAAAAAAATTCATGAAAAATTAAAAATGTAAATATAATTTATTAAGAAAAATAATACTATTAATTTATTTTTTTTCTGCAATTTTGAAACTAGTATTGTTATTGACAAAAATACGAATTAATTTAAGTCTAGATTTTTTGTAAATTTATTATTAGTTTGCTTTTTATATATTTTTAGCACAGTTATGAAATAATACTTTTATTATTATTATTATTATTATTATTATTATTTTGGAAATTTAAAATGAAAATTTATCATTTTTTTGTATAACTTATACAAAATATTTTTCACGTCGAATCTGCCAAACGTATTTACAATTAGATAATTGTAATAGCATATCTTTAAAAGATTAATAAAATATTAAAAGAGTAACGCTAAATTTTTACCAGTTGTGTTATTGTTTAATGTCATCTTTATACATGTTTCTGTAAAATTTACATATTATATTTCGAAATATTATTTTTCCTTGATGCTTTTATCCAACAATGTTAAAAAGATTCATGATCATGCAAAAAAAAAAAAAAAAAATGTGCATGCAACTTATTGTGCCATTTTTAATGCTATTTTATATGGTGAATGATTTTCCAACTATCCCCGATTAAGTGTGTATTTACTCACACTACTAGGAATGATGATTATGCATTGTTTTTCAAACTTTTAACGATTTTTTCAATATATTACTCATAAATCATTTATTTAAAAGTGTACAATATGGTCATAAATGCCTTCTTACAACATTCATAAAAATTCATGCAAAGAAATTATTTTACAGTGATATTTTAAATGTAATTTTATGTTGTGAATATGTTTACCGTATGTAGCACCCGCATATTTAGTAATTGCACATTTATTAAACTGAAAATTCCGATATTCGAAATGATGAACATTTTTGTATTTCATCATTTAACATATTGAAATATAGTTAGACAAATTCATATATTAAAAAGATATTTCTTTCTTATATTTTTTTCTCTAGTCGATTAAATACTTTTTAATTTTTTTTATAGAAAATGCACACATATATATATATATAATATATATATAACCGATAAATAACAGCACAGAAACAAAACATCATACAAGTCGGTAAAAATATTAATTATGAAAAATGAACACATACCTCTTTGAATAATATCCGCAAAAATGTAGAAAAAATAATATAAAAAAAGATATATAAACAGATTGAAGGGGAAAATGAAAATAAAATAAAACATGAAAGAAGAATCTAAAATCTCTTATGAGAAGTATTTATAAATATCAAAAATAGAAAAAAAGTGAAATGTTGAAATAATTTGAAATAATTGAAGAGATGAAACAATTTGAAATAATTCTGGAACCATGGCACAGAATTCTCAAGCCAAAATTACCTCAGATTCCACAAAATATGTATGATTTCGTCCTTGTAAAAACTAAAAAGCTAAAAATGTACAAGATTTTGGCAATCATACATTAATAAACAAGAATTTGAAAGAAATTGCAAAATGAAAATTAGTATAAAAATGAGGATGATTTCCCCATAGTTAACCATTAAAAAACGTGCTTACATGCATAAATACATGAATCAACAAATCTTCACCTGTTTCTAAAAAACAGTTATTACTTCAGTTGATGAATTGCAAGAGAAATGGATGATTCATAAATATTCAAGCTAAATGATTCAAACCATGAAAAAATGAAATTCAAACTACGCGTTAAAACTATAATTAAATAACATTGAGGAACCTAGTGCTACATATTGGCTGTTCAAGAAATAATTCAATATTAGAGACAGGTGAATAAGAAATTTAGATATAGATATGCCATCTAGTTTTAGTTTAAAAATCAATATCAGAATTTTGTTATTACAAGTGGAATTTTGAAATTTAAAGAAAGTGCCAAATGAAAAGTTAATAAATTCAGAAAATTTTATGTAAATAATGAATGAAAAGGTAAGATTAAGGGAAAAACATTAATTAAATTAATAAATAAGAAAAACATGTAAAACATTAATTAAATAAATAAGAAAAACATGTAAAACATTAATAAATGAAAAATAAATAAATGAATTAATACGTTGTCAGTGCATAATAATATTATTTATATAAGCAAATAATAATAAAATTTAAAAGGGTGAAGGAAATGTTTAACTAAGAAAAAGATATTTATTAAAGAAAGATGATTTATGAAGTTATTTAGGTACGACATTGTGCCACATAAATCAAAGCAGTTAATAAAAATACTGTAGATTAAATTAAAACTGCATATTAGATTATATGAAATCATACTATTAATATAAAAAGGAAATTTTCAGAAAGAATATTAATTAATTGGGTAAAAATAAGAAAAAAATAATAAATATAATAAAGTGTGATGATTGATGAAGTGATTAAAACAGGGTTCCCCCACTGGTCCGTTTTTTGAAAACCAGTAATTTTTAAGAAAAAGAATTCGTTGTAGGATTTTGTAACAATTGCAACAAAAACTACCTTCGAGGTAAATTTCTACGATATTTGTAAAAAAGAATTTTCTTAAAAAAAAAAAAAAAAGTCGTGTTCATAAAACGGACCGAGTGTGAGCCCAGTTAAAATGACAGTGTCCTACACAAATCAAAGAAGTTAATTAAATTAATTAAAGAAATACTACATAAAGTAAATGTTATGAAACGAATGTTAATGAATGAAATATACAAAATCAGCAAAAGAATAACAGGTAATGAAAGGATGAATAATAAACTAATAACGCATTCTCATGCCTTTTTTATTGTAATTAACTATTGCATTTTAATTACCATACAACACAGCCACCTCTATAGTTTTCCATGCAACACCTCCCTCTTCCATACTTTTAACATCTGCCCACCCAACCACAGGTCTCCTAAATGGTCCACCAACTGAATACCAATGTTTTTAGCAGAAAATTTCATGGTAGGTTTCTAACATCTACCTTCCTATCTGTCATATTTTATTTTGTAAGTATTTTTTAATTTTATAATTTTTAATTTTATTTAATTAAAAAATATATAATATTTTTTGTTTGTAATTTTTATTTTTTAATGAGTTAATCAGTATAGTTTTCCCATACAACACCTCCCTCCTCCATACTCGAACATCTGCCCATCCATCGGCATGTCTCCCAAACGGTCCGCCAATTGAATACCAATATTTTTAACATAAAATT
The DNA here is from genome assembly GCA_963931845.1 of Maratus michaelseni. Classification (NCBI taxonomy): domain Eukaryota; kingdom Metazoa; phylum Arthropoda; class Arachnida; order Araneae; family Salticidae; genus Maratus; species Maratus michaelseni. The sequence continues at coordinate 83,795,241 of OZ007586.1, forward strand.
TCATGGTAGGTTTCTACAACATTTCAGCAAAAATTTACCTCCGGAGATGGTTTCTGCGATATTTGCAAGAAAAATCTAAAAATAATTTTTTCTAAGAAAATACCTGTATTTAAAAAGCGGACCATGAGGGAGTCCTGCATGCGTGCTATAGATTCAATCACGGACTAACTAATATATAAAAAAATATGTGAATTTCTTCTGGAAAACCATGTTGTAATACATCATAAAAAAGTTGTTTCATATTTTTATTTATATGATGAGAAGCGCATATTCTGAACATATGAGGGCGCGAGTTTAAAAACTCGCCTTATCAAAAAAATCTAATTCCAGGAAATCGCGAAAAATCTCTGACTGCTTCTACTGGTTTTCATTGTAAACCAAGATTTTAGAATGCAAGGAATACATGTTAAAACTAGTTTTTCTGCGGATTGTAGTGTTTTTTCAGTGAAAATTTACCAATAGTTATATATTGATGGAGAAAACACGATTTTGTAAATTTTGGATAAGGCGAGTTTTGAAACTCACGTCCTCAATGATTAAGAAGTCTGTTATGGTAATCAGAAATAATAAGGGATGACTTAAAATTGGTAAGTGTATTAACTTTGAATTTAAATTCTTTATATACATAAATGGAAGCAATAACAATAAGTTTTTATAAAGATTACCTAACTAGACATAAATTAGTTGATAAATTAGGACATTCGCCAACACAAATATAAGTTTAAAAATTGCAAAAAATGCAAATTTTCATGAAAAATTAAAAAATGTAAATATAATTTATTAGGAAAATATCAAAAAGTTTAAAGCTTTAAAATTTATAATTCTGCTTAAATTTTTAACGTGTCAAAAATATAAAATAAATTTTAAAAAAATGTCTCAAGGTAGGATCAAACCCTCCATCCCCTGGGCAACAAACGCGCACCCTACCTCGGCGTCACGAATTTAACGCACAGAAGATGAATCATTAATGGGTATTTGAAAAATATGCTGAACTTTAAACCCCAATTCTTCAAAAACTAAGGCCCATTTCAAGAAAACCTTTCACCAGAATAATTAGGGGTATGACCCCTACACCCTACTTTAAAGACATCAAAATCTGTTCACACCATGTTTGGTGGCTCCCTTGTTAGTCAATGGAAGATGTAAAATAGGTATACTGTGATATCAGCTTAGAATTGTGATATAACACCATTTTTAACCACAACTTTCATCCTATTTATTTATTTATTTTTTTACTTTTAAAAAGTTGTTTTTAGTATATCATATATATTCTAATACGAGAAAATCTTGTGTGTGTGGTTATATACAGGGTGATTATAAAAAAACTATCCCGACATTTGGGCCCCTAACTATAATACCATTCACAGACTCTGAATGAAATTTTGGCAAACGGTATTTTGAGGTATGCGCTCAAGAATGATATGGAAAACAACAGTGTCACTCAAACAGTTACGGTTACAGTGAGAAAATTTAAAAAAAATCCATGGCAACACCCAGTTTTTTGTATTGGAATGTGATATCTATTGTGAAAAAACCTAAATAGTGTTGGAACGGCAACTGTAGCATGAAAATCACCGGCGGTAGATAGGCTAAAAGTGAGTACAACCAATAAGGACAGAGAAGCAGCATAAAATAAAGCATTTTATTGTGTTTCACAAATTTTCCACATGACCTCCTTCACACACAATGACACTTTGCATGCGGCTGATGGTGGATAGCACTACAGCACGTATCATGGTAAGAGGAATCTCTTGAATCACAGCTCTGATGGCATCTTTCAAACCAGATGCAGTTTGAGGACGAAACTGATACACTTCGGATTTCAGATATCCCCACAGCCAGAAATCCATTGGTGTCAGATCAGGCGACCTTGGTGACCATGGAAACGGGAAATGACGGGAGATAACTCTGTCACTAAACTGTTGAGTTAAGACACGTTTGACTGAAGACCCGACATGTGGAGGACTGCCATCTTGCATCCACATAACTTCAGATAGAGCATTTTGCCGTTGCAATGTGGGAATCGCGTAATGAGTTAACATGTCCAGATAGCGAGTACTCGTTACTGTACACGTTTGCAGATCACCAGCAGTAACCTCTTCAAAAAAGTAAGGGCCGAGGATGAACGTACTCGTTATACCACACCACACAGTCACCTTTTCCTCGTGTAATGGACGTGCATGCACATCATGTGGATTATTCTCTGCCCAGTGCACACAATTTTTCGAATTCACGTTACCAGTTAAGGTGAAATGCGCCTCATCTGTCCACAGAATGCGTAAAGGCCAGCTGCTATCTTCATCGTACCGGATAAGGAATTGATTTGCAAAATCCAGCAGTAATTGATAGTCTCCCTCTTCCAACATCTGGACACGCTGGAATCGATACGGAAACATGTTTAGAACAGAGTGCAGAATCTTGCGTACAGTTGAATTCGGCAGATCCAGAACACTTGAAACACCGCGTGCAGTTGCGGGACGAACTGTGCTTATCGTCTGATGGACTTCTGCAACAGCTTCCACAGGAACGGAAGGTCGTTCAAACCGAGGTCGATCGCATGTGCAACCAGTTTCTTCAAATTTATGAATCAAGTCCCGTACAGCTTTGACAGTGCACGGGCCTCGTCGTAATCCATGGTTTCTGTGGTAAACACGCAATGTCTCTGTGGCATTTTATCCATTCAGGTAATAAATCTTTACGATTTCCCCCTGTTCTTTCCCTGAAAGCGGCATCTTGTTCGGAATGGCAGAAAGGAACATACGCGGCTCGCATTTCGCAGTGCCTTTTCTTTCACAAAGCGTGACGACGTCAGTGATGACTGTGTCTTACGTAGAACCCGAAATTTGCGTTTCTTGGTTTCTTCTCCTCGTTTTGTGGAGAACTAATCAGGTTGGGATATCAGCCAAAGAAACGGTGTGACGTGTGATGTAAATGAAACGAAAATTAATGCTCTGGTGCACGGCAAAGTCCTTTTTACTTTTCCCTTGCCTAGTCCCGGTGATTTTCATGCTACAGTTGACGTTCCAACGCTATTTAGGGTTTTTCACAATGGAGATCACATTCCAATACAAAAACTGGGTGTTGGCATTTGATTTTTTCGAAATTTTCTCACTGTAACCGTAACTGTTTGAGTGACACTGTTGTTTTCCATATCATTCTTGAGCGCATACCTCAAAATACCTTTTGCCAAAATTTCATTCAGTTTCTATGAATGGTATGATAGTTAGGGGCCCAAATGTCGGGATAGTTTTTTATAATCACCCTGTATATATATATATATATATATATATATATATATATATGCAAATTTTATCTTAAAAACGGCTCTAACGATTTTGACGAAATTTTGTATCCTATCGTTTTGGGGCACCAGAAAATTATTGGGCTAGGTCACATGTTCAAGAAAATTCGATTAGTGGGTCATTTTTGTCTGTGTCAAGCTAATTGTATCTAAAAAACGGTTCAAACGATTTTGACTAAATTTTGTATCTCACCATTTTTGGGCACGAGAAGAGTATTGGGCTGGGTCACATGTTCGAGAACTTTAGATTAGTGGGTCATTTTTGAGTCAACGCGGGTCAACTTAATTTTATCTAAAATCTGCTCTAAAGATTTTGATTAAATTTTTTATCCTGCGAGTTTCGAGCACGAGAAAATAATTGGGCTAGGTCACATGTCTGAGAAAATTCGATCAGTGCGTCATTTTTGGGTCACTGTCAGTCAAGCTAATTTTATCTAAAAACCCGGCTGAGACTATTTAAACTAAATTTTGCATCCTACGGTTTTCGGGCACGAGAAGACAATTGTGCTTGGTCACATGTTTGAGAAAATTTGATTAGTTGGTCATTTTGGTCATGGGTCATTATGAGTCAAGCTATTTTTATCTTACAAATGGCTCAGAGGATTTGAACAAAATTTAGTATCCTACAGTTTTAGGTAACGAGAAGGCTATTGGGCTGGGACACGTGTTTGAGAAATTTCGATTAGTGGGTCAGTTTGGTCATGAGTCATTATGGGTCAAGCTATTTTTATCTTAAAAACGACTCATGTGATTTGGAAATGAGTTCGGTACGAGTCAGACAATTTCGCGTTGTTGAACGGAGTGTGGGGTGGGGTGGGGCATAATGAGAACAGACCCAAAAAATACTATTCGTTCCTTAAATTGTCACCGAAAACTTCTAACGATCATCTCTTAAGAGGATTTCTAAATTAGATACGCATATTGCACACATTCTGTGTAAAAAAGACCAGGAATTGTTAAATAAACACAAAAAATATTTATTTAGCAATATTTATTTTGGGGGCTTCAAAATAGGCCTCATCTAGTCCAATACAACTATGCTAGCGCTTTAACAATCGTACATATATTTTTCGTAGGCTGACTGATGTATGGCCTTCAGCTCCTTCTGCGAATACTATTTTTGCCCCACAAGGGACAAAAGTAATTGTTAGTAAATGGGCGTTTAAATCGAAGTACAACAGTCAGGGTTAAATAGAAAAGTACAAGGCAAGTTTAGTGGCTAAGGGATTCTCCCAGAAGTATGGAATTGACTACGACGAGACTTTCGCACGCGTTGTGTCTCATACTACGATAAAAAGCTTTTTGGCAATGGCCTTGCATAAATACTTAAAACTTAGGCACATCGACATTAACCCTTTAACGTTCATTGTTTCCCCACGAAACCACAAAACTTTAATTACGAAACTCAACAATGACAGCAGAATTTTAATAGAAATATTTTTCATTTATTATATATGTGAAATATCGCTTTTTCTTACATAAAAATAAATTTGATCATAATTTCCGGTGTCAATCATTTATTTCAACATCTTAGCAATTGAAGTGCTTTATCCGTTAAAGGGTTAAGACGTCTTTCTTACATGGGGAATTAAAAGAGGAAGTATACATGCGTCAACCCGAAGGGTATGTAGCTCCGGGATTCAAAGCCAACACATACACCTATGGAACCCGGATTTGTTAAATTAACGGATGATGGAAATATCTTACCGGATAATTTAAACTATAGACAGACGGTCGGCGCACTACTTTAGATCTCGACTGTATCCAGACCGGATATTAGTGCAGCCGTTAATATCCTGTGTCGGAGAAATGAACATCCCAGAACAAAAGACTGGGGAAGTTGTTAAAAGAACCAATAGATATTTAAAAACTACTATCGATCTAAAGTTAACATATACTAATTTTGAAGAACCTGTCTTGAGGGCATGAGCAGACCCTGATTGGTCAAACGACCCACGTGATAGGAAATCTACGTCAGGAGTGTTTCTACTGGGCTCTAATCCGATACTATGGTCATCTAAGCGTAAAAAATGCCTAGCCATGTCTCCAGCTAAATCAGAATTCATATCTGCGGCGAGTGCAGCGCAAGAAATATCATGGCTAATAAATCTACTAAACGAACTGGACATGCCACAGCAGTGCCCAATAACGTTAATGGATGACAATCAATCTGCAATAAAACTCGCAGAATCGGATAAATTTCATCATAAAACAAAGTACTTAGATTTGCGCTATCATCTCCTAAAACAATTAGTGAACAAACAAATTATAAGACTCCGCTACGTCAACTCTGACTTGATGACAGCTGATCTACTTACAAAACCCCTGCCCAAACCTAAGTTCACTTTTTATCGAAAAACTATCATGAATCTGAGAATCATTGTTTCAGGGTTTAAGGAGGGATGTTGTGATGTGTAACCCTGAAAGAACAATTAAAACTTTTAATCTCATTTAAACAAGAAACTCTCCTCTGCTTCATTTCGTGATGTACATGTGTGGACGGTAAAATAAAATGCATACTCGTGGTTTTGTACACGCCTTCGTCTACATGTACTATGATCGCCTATACACTGTTGTTTCTTTTTCAAAATTTGGACTTCTTCGATGTTTTCTATTTCAGTTCATGTTTAACTGGCTTTTCTGTAAGAGCTTTTAAAATGCTCTGCGAGAAGAGATTGTTTTTCTCTTGGAATACACATTGTAATTTTTTATTAGTCAAGATATAAATTCTAGTTTTTCCAAGCAGACTCGCTGGAATATTCTATTAAGGAATTTACACTAATATACATATTTATACAATATTAATAATATCATTTTTATTCCTTCAAGTAGTAACGTTCCATGTTTTTCGTGCCTCTGATGAATAATCTTCTAAAGATCTATCATGAATTATACGGTGAATGAAGGTCGTGCTTCCGTTGAACGAATACTGAAGGATCGGGATTTTGGAGGGTCTCTGTGCTACTGAGAACAGGTAAGCAATTATTTATACCTGTTTTTAATTTTGCAATTGACAATCATTGAATTACATAAGAAGCACACTCGATATACTATATATATATATTACAATAAAATGTCCCTGTAATCCATTAAAAATAAATAAAATTAAAATCATTTTCCGAGTCTTTTGAATATGAATAAGAATACCTGCAGGTTTTAAGCAGTTACGAAAGTAAATACATTCACGACTGTGTCAAAGCACCAAGATTAGATATGACAGCAGCATTTTTATTTTCTTTCAATGACATTTAAAGTGAATCTCTCACTTTTAAAATCTCATAACACTAAAACGGGGATAGATAGAAGCGTGAAATAAGTGAATGTGTTAATAGGGAATCGCTAAAATTGACAAAGAGTCTTTTCATTAGTTACGACATCAACCAATAGATGAAACTGCAGTTTGCATGCCTTTTTTAATAGCTGTGAAATCGTCTTTCAAAATAGAGGGTGATCTGACATAACATTTGATTCTAAATTGGCACCTTTCTAAGAAGTGTCATGACGCAAGCAGAGAATGAGAACTGGTGCCACTTCTGCAATATGTGTGCCGAAAGTAATACATACGATATTTCCTTATCAATATTTCGCTAAAAATGGTGTATTTAAAATTGACACTCAGATAAGACCTTCATCAATTTAGATTGTCCAAATATAGAGACGAACGTGTTGCAGTTCAATTCTTAACAGAATATTAATCGCCTATTGTTATTTTCTAAATTATTAGATGAAATTTTAGGCAGTACTTGAAAATTCCTTAGTTAATAAAATCAACAAAATGGGAAAGAATTAGATTTTTTTGAATGCCATATGAGCATAAATACATATATGCGTATGCGTATACGTGTGAATATATGTATGTGTAATATAAAAATAAAATTTTTCCTCGTCACATTGTTCCCCTGGGAAGGGAACTGGGGCACACTCTGCACTGCTGATAGAAATCCACTGAAAAAAAATTAAAGAAAGATAATCACTGAATAAATTTTATTACTTTGTATGTTCTGATAAAAAATATGTTTCCTTAAGAATGTTCGCAGTTTTTTTCTTACTCAACAACGCAGCTGACGGGTGCTGTTCTGCAGTCTACATAATTAACTATTATGTAACCAAATCTCAATAACGATTTTTACAGCTTATTTTTTATTTATAATTAATTAATTATTTTATTTATTTTTGCATGTTCCCATGTGAAACTGACCACCCTTCTCCCCTCTACTAACAAGGCATTTCACTTGTGTTTTGACATTTTGCAATGTATGTTAAGTGTTATGTCTTTTTTCTTTAAAATGGTTTCTTGAATGCGTCACAATTCAAGTCAAGCAGCTTAGTGGTCAGCGCGTCGCGCTACCACGCTACCGGCCGAGAGTTCCACCCCGGGTGAGGTTCATAAAAAACTTTGATCCCATCGTGGTCTATATAATGAGTACCAAGCTTGCTTTGGAAATAAGAACTGGGGGGGGGGGGTTAAGTTGACCACATGTCCGGGACATATGCTGTATAGCACCAATGGGCTCAAGGTCAAAGAGACTGATTTGGGACATTGTAGACCAAATTTCCTAGGGTTTGTAGCACCACAGAGTTTAGTTTAGAATGTGTCATGAAGTAGTGAGCTCAGATTTCTGAAAAATCTTAAATATTTTACCCACGGTGGTACTGCAATCATTTTGTTTGATTAAGAATGTTCTTAATTTTTTCCTCTCTCAAAAACATGAAATTTTATTACGCATTTGAAAACTAATTTACAATCCAATATGTAGGAAATTTGTAAGTATTCTCAACTAGGTATAATAGAATCAATTTTTTTTTTGTATTTGCAATATTTATTATAGCGGAATTCTTAGAGATACCTCTTTTAATATTTTTGTATTAGAAAACCTATTCAGAACACAAATTTACTAAACATAGTTTTCTTTTATATAAAAATGAAAACCGTTGCTTGCTTACTTAAAAACTAAATAAGAATATATGCACGTTTTATACATTTACGAATGAAAATGATTTCGTGAATGCGTCAAAAAGTATAGTAAGTTTCGATTTAAAATTAGCTTTAATCGTGTTCGTTATTTTTCATATGAGTGCTTATATTTTTTCTTAATATATTTTATAAATGATGTGAAAATTTCAGGCACATTTATAAATTTTTATTTTTATATTACGCTAAAATTTCCTGGTATTCATATCCAGATATCAACGAACGGATCAAAATGTTTCATTTTCCTATAAACGTGATCAGGCCTTAACCCCTTGGGGACGAGCGACACGTATACGTGACGCATAAGATGCTCAGGATCCTCGATTATTCCCACCAGTTATTTTTTATTGTAAGCTTTGCCTTATGTAATCCTAGAATTTTTGCGATTCAATTAGGCGAAAATTTCTGTTTTGAAAAACCGGTGGTAAAAGATTAAAAATTCTGTAAAGGACTCTCGTCGCGAAAGGGTTAACAAATGCGGTTGCCAGGTCGCCACTGGCAACCAACTTTTTCTATCTGGCGACCAACTTTTTTAATCTGTCTTTTTATTGTTTTTTATTTATTTTATTTATTTATATATATATTTTTTTACAAAAATTTCCTAAGAAATGATCACAAATGGTTTTCCTTTTCCCCACCTTTACTTGTACGCAGATAGCAGTGATTTTGCTCTTCTATAGTACTTTTAATAGAAGAGCCAAGTTTAAAATACATTTATTTCCTATATCACACACAGAAAAGTCCTTTTCCGTTAAAGCCAGCTAGCATGTCACGTGATTAGAATGTGGGCAGAGGGGAGGGAGGTTTCACTAAAAAAGTAAGAATGGTGGCATCTAAAATTGGGTACAATGCTAAAAAACGTCCAAGATTGTTTTGTTTGTTTGTTTGTTTCAAATCAGATTTTTGTATTTTAGAATTAAAACTGATTAATCAACTGGGTAAGTGTGATCGAAGATTGCTCAAAGGGTTTCGTTTAATATTCCTTTCAAAACACTTTATCCTTTCTTTAATAAATCCAAATAAATTTTATTGAGCATAAAGTAAAAATTTATATGTCTATTTTTTCGTTTTTTCGAATATCTAAACTAGCCCGATAGTGGGCGAAGCCCCCTATTATATTCTGTCATAATAATATCTGTCATGCGGACTAAATGCGATATTTAAAAAAATAATTTCAAAATTAAACATGTTGTACACCTACAAAATGTTAAAATTTGCGAATATTTCCATAATCGGATTTTTATCACGATTCAATATGTTTCTCAAATCAAACTTATATATTTACTATTTTCTGTTACTCATATTGATACTCGCTTTGTATTATTTTCAAACATTTGAAAGATTCGTTAAACTTCCAATAGGACGTCAGATTTTCTTTTTAATTCTCTAATGACGTGGCATTAATCTGCTTTGTGTACATACATATACTCATACTCCTTGTATTATTGAGAAATCTTAGAAATTTTCCGTTTTATTACCACTATGCCGTCAATAAATTTTATTTCATATTTAACTTTTTTTCAATTGGTGAAACTTTTTATTTCATTTCCATTTTTCACGTGGAAATCGTTCAATAGAAAATTAATTATTGTAGAAAGAATTTCATTGTGGATTTTTAATTTTTGGCAATTGCTATAGCGAAAAATGTTTAAATTTAATAGGAAAAGGCTGTTAGAATTTTTTTTTTTTTTTTATCTCTATTTATTAAATAAATAGGATTTTTTCAAATTTTAATATTTTGAGCTTCATAGCTGGTATTCAGCTATATATACGCAAAGTTTCAACTCTGTAAATTACATAATTTCTGAGAATGGCTCTGTGACGGACAGACAACAAAGCGGGAGTAATAAGGTTTCGTGAGATGAACGAAACCCTAAAAAGTAAGAATGGTGGTATCTAAATTTGGATACAATGCTAAAAAAATTCCAAGATTTTTTTGTTTGTTTGTTTGTTTCAAATCAGATTTTTGTAGTTTAGAATTAAAACTGATTAATCGATCGCATTCATTTTAAAGAATAACAGCATCTAAGTTAAGTTATTATAAGTAGTTCATTTGGAGTAAATCTATAAAACTTAATTAAAATTTCAAGAATAACTATTTTCAAAAAAATTAAATAATATGTATTTTTAAAATATTCATCCCTTGCGTAAAATACATGGAGCTTTTATTATCTGCACACAGCACACATTGCACAATAATTAGTCGCCAGCCACAGCCTGTTTTGGAGACAATTGTCTAGTCTATATGACGTGCAGTGGCGCAGCCAGGGTAGGGGTTTTGAGGCACTGGATACCACTTTTTTCTAAGAATTTTTTGAAGTTTATTTAATAGAAAAAATTATGGAATTGAAGAAGGCGATGCTTACAATACTAAAATAATGGTATGTTGAACCTCTGAACCCCCATCCTGGCTGCGCCACTGATGACGTGAAATATTGGGGGTACTACTTCTTCGCAGAGAGTGGTTATTTCCTTTAAACAGAGAAGAAAAAAACTTGAAAACAAATTCCCAGGTATTCATTTTTCGTTTGATAATATTTTATTTCGCTAGTGAAATATTTTGTGCTGCCTGCACATTGGAGTCCTAGGATCTTTTTTGCATTTGAATCGCTGTAATTTATTTCCACTCATCAGATACAGAGTTTGTAGCACTCAACTGCCCAGACAATTGAAGCATTCAAGAATCCGCATTTCCCGAACATGCCGGTAATTCAGTCTTTACAGTATTTCTTTTTTTTTCTTCAGAGATATACAACTTTATTAAGTTTTAATTAAAAAATTAGTTTATGTTACCTTTTTAAATTATGTACTATTCTAAATTATGAAACCAGGGCTTTACAAATTTCCTAAAATCTGGTAGCCAGCAAAAAATTCTAGTCGCCAGTAATATATATTTAACTCCTCTCCCCCTCCTCTCCCGTCATAGATTTTCAAAAAACACTAAATTTTTTAGGAATTAATTGAGAAAAAATAATAACAAACATAGTTTAGAAATATTAACTACAACATAGTTTAGAATAGTACACGATTTAGTTTTATAGATTTACTTCAAATTAAGTATTTATAATCACGTATATGTTATTATTCGTTAAAAAGAATGTGATAGATTAATCAGCTTTATAATAAACATAAAAACCTGATTTGAAACTTACAAAAAACTTGAGCATTTTTTAGCACGGTATCCAATTTTAGTTGTCACAGAGGCTAGATTGACACTATTTCTTATTGTTTTATTGAAACCTACCCCCTCCTTCCACATTCTAATAACGTGACATGCTAGCTGGCAAGAGCGGCAAAAGAGGGCGTTTTCTGTGCATGAGATGGAAAATGCCTTTTAAACTTCGTTCTTCCATTAAAAATACGAGAGAAGAGGAAGATCGCTGCTTTCCATGCATAAGTAGGGATGAGAGAGAGAAAAAATGCCGTTTGTGCTCATTTCTTAAGTCAATTTTTGTACTAAAAAAAAAGTCACCAGATTAAATAATTTAGTCGCCCGATAAAAAATTTGGTCGGCATTGGCGACCTGGCGACCGAAATTGTCAAGCCCTGTATGTAACTAACAAGACTAAACTGTGCTTGCTATTCCTGTTTTTTTTCTTTTACAATTAATTCATAATTTGCTTTTTGAAAATCGATGGGCGGGGGTAAATATTTTTTACTGGCGACTAGGATTTTTTTCTGGCTACCATATTTTATCAAACTTGTAAAGCCCTGAACGTGATACATCTTTGTTAACAACCAATTTCTATCTGATGACCACTTTTTCGTGAATATAAATTCACGGAAATCAACTCCAAATAAAAATAAAAAATCAGCATTTTCTGAAAGGTGTTTCTTTTTATAAAAATGAAAAACATTGTTCTATTCGTAATAATTGACATAAAATTACACTCAAGTTTTCTACACGTACTGATGAATGTAATGATGTGCCATAAAAACGCTTTTGACTTTAAACAACCTTAATAAATATATAATTATTTTATTCTTCATATAAGGCGTTTCATAATATATTATCTGCAGTTGGAATAGCCCCAAAACAATGATAGATAAAAGAGAGACATGAAAAGTATTGGGTTGCTTGGAAAGTTCCTTCCGTTTGTGAAAGCCAATTTGTACCAGAAAATTCTACCCGTCAATTACTAGACATTAGATATCGGAATTAATGTCTAATAATTAAATGATAGAATTTTCCGGTACGGACCAACTTTCCCAAACGCAAAGAACTTTCCTAACAACCCAATATATGTATTAAACAAAAAACCTTTAAAATTCAAAACCGAGATAAAGTATCCACATATACAAAGGACAGCGTTCAATAGACGCAAACAGTCTGAAATTGTACTAACTAAGCAGGCGTATAGTAATGTCAGAATTGTTTTTAAAACGGTATCTTTAGAATAAATTACCAAGAAAAGCACCATTAGCCTCGAGATATGCCTTCTTTATGAATATGAATGCAAATTTTGAAATAGGGAAGTTCAACATATTAAAAATGCATCAACTTCCATTTTTCAAAGAGTAGCACGGACAATTGACACCTTATTTGAGTTATTTGGATCAAGGCAAAAGAATATAGTTTACGCACTCCTTCTTAGATCTTAATAGAGTTAGAAGAGTCAAAAATTGAGGATGATAACGTTAAATGCCTGTAACAAACTTTATATCTTCACAAACATTCATACTTTTGATTGTATTGCATTTAAAAACTGTTTCTTAACAAATGTTTAAAATTGCAATACTGATTTAATTTAAATTAAAAAAATTAAATAGTTTACTACTTTTTTATTAAAGCTTATATAATGTACACAAGTTACGTATATAATTCCATATTTATTTCTTGATGGGGAAAAATATTTTGCAAACTGTAAATTTATTTTAAATTGTAGCCAAGTAACTTTTAAGACTTTATTTCTTGATTAAAGAAATCTGCAGGGGAGATGGGGGATGAATGGGACATTTTCACAAAAATATTTATTTTAAATATTTTATATAAGTTATTATCAATATTATATATCACATATCATACATTAAGTGTTTGACTACATCTTATGCCCAATATTTGTTCAAGATTATTATTATACAGATATATAAATTAAATTTTTAAAAAGTTCTCTTATGTCCCAATCATCCCCACAGCAGGGATGAATGGGACACAAACATTTTCCTCTCCGTATTCAAAGTTAAGGACTAAAAGCTGACAAAAATGCCTCCTTGGCAAAAGCTGAGAGATTATAAATTGTAATATGATCTCCAGGATAATTTGTTAGTCAATGATCTTGGACTCATCTCAGCTTTTCCTTAAATGGCCCATAAACGTTGGACTAAAGACGATGGCTACAATGAGGATGAAATGTTAAAAGAATAATTACCAGAAAGTATTAATTTATCAACCTTTATAATATTATTTAGTTAATAAACATTTTTTTCAGCATCCTCTAGGGATGAATGAGACAGTTCCATTCATCCCATTTGAAATGTCCAAATCATCCCCATGATTCATATATTCAATTGTCAGCTCTTTTGTCTCAAAAATTATTTTGTCACAATGGTTAATATGCATTCATTTTAATTACCAATATTGAGCCTTTAAATAAAAAACTACAACATATCTTATTATCAACATAAGATATTTGAGTAACTCCAAATGTACAAAAAAATTACTTTTAAGCAGAGTTTTCAAGAAATGCAAATTTGAAGAAAATTGAAAACCGCCATGTGCTTTTGCTTTTGGTTCTGAAGCACACTATGGTAGTGAAATCTATTAGGATAGGAAGCAACTAAAACAAAAGTTTATTGCCTGAAATATTGAGAACATCCCATCCATCCCTTGTCCCATTCATCCCCCATCTCCCCTAATTCAAATTACAGAAATGGATTAAGAAGAGTGTACTGCGATTAAATGTTAGTTCCTATATAATATTGTATAATATTATCCGTGAATCAATAGAAATCTACATGCGATACAATATTATATAGGAATGACCACCAGAAAGTTTCAAACAAGATTAAAAGAGCATATAGAAGATATCAAATATGACAGGAGTACTACAGCACTGGCACGACTACATAGAACCGAGGCAATACAAATTGATTTTAAAAATAGTAAAATAATTTACCCATCAAGAGTCTACTTCCCATCTATTATCCGTGAATCAATAGAAATCGACATGCGTAACGTAAACATTTGCAATGAACCCGCCTCATTTGAATTGCCTAAAATTTGGCACGAGGTACTTTTCCGTTTTAAAAAGCAATAACGAAATATTAATTTTCAAGATTACAGTTGGCTATTTCAAGCACCTGCTTTTCTCTTTTTTTTTACATATCTGATCTCATGATTCATGTTTTCAAATTTATTTTCCAAATTTGCGAGAATACTTTGTTTATCGTTATATTTCTTGAAAATGGCGCCGTAGGAGCGTTGAAACGCATGTTGATCATTAAAAGATTTTTTTTATAAGCCTTTTGTTGTTTCTTTTAGTATCACTTAAGCATTTCTCTAGATTTTAATTATATTTAGTGATCTTATTTTGTGATTATGTAGAGTAACATCCTTAAAATATACTGCAAATGATTTCCCCCATAGACCATAATGTAACGTCATTCTTTTGAGTGCCCCAACAACAAGACTCAAAAAAAAATCTGAATAATGCTGATATGTCTGAAATGATGACATTATGAAATTTAGACACTTAAGCGTCTGAATGTTATACAATTGTACCATATACACGATGCCTATGATACAACCATGCCATTATATATGCCAGAACCATCAGAGAATGTTTTCGATTAGATGATAGGTATTTAAAATACTTTTCCATCCACTAAACTTTGATTAGACCATAACTTGATAAGACCATAGAACGAGTGTCAAAATTGTAGATCAAATCATGGAACTAATTAATTTTGGTGTAGTATGTCAGAAAACAATTTTTTTTTCAAAAAATATATCTAGTGCTCCAAAAATTACTGGCACGCATAAGCGTAAGCAGGGAAATGCAAGGTCGTAAAACCCCGCCCCCAAACTAAATTTTTTGAGATGGTAAGATATATAGCATGAAATACTAAGAGTCCAGAAAGAAATGTAGGTAGAGGCAAAGTTTTTAAATATATGTGCCAATCATCTACATGTACAGTAGGGTGGTCCTTATATGATCGATTTTAACTTTTTTTAAATTTTCTTCGGTCTCACCCTCAAAATTTGTTCCAATACAGTAAAAAACCGAGGCTAACGAAAAAGAAAGGCTACCGCGGTACTTTACGCGTATCTTTTTTTACAGACCGCGGGAGTCACGTGATGCTCGAACGCACCAATGCAGGTGTACGAAAAGAGCAACACGTCATTCTAGCGGTCTGTAAAAAAAGATAAGTAGAATGCACCGCGGTAGCCTGTCTTTTTCGTTAGCCTCGTAAAAAACAAAGTAGGAAAAGTTTGAATGAAAAAGAAATATATTTAGAGGTAGCTCAAGATTGCTGAAGTTTGGCGATTACACTTAAAAACATTGTGTTATTGACAAGATAAAACTAAGTCAAAATGATAATTTTTATTACGATAGTAAATTATTTTCATATTTTATATAACATAAAAGCACAATATTAAGCATATAAAAAATTTAAAGTATGAAAGTATTAGTAATTAGATTAATTTGTTAAGTTCATTTTTCTGCAGTAAGGATAAGCTTTCCAGTGTTCTTCCACAACATTCACTAGCTGAAACTGAGGTTATTTCAGGCAAGGAGGATTCTGGTGTATTCTTTGGTCAAAGCAATACCTCTCTCAGCATGATCATTTACCACTTTAACAGATTGCACCATTTCTAATGCAATCCTGTAATCGGAATTCGTGTTCCAACGTTCAGTGTCTACTTGAAATAATCCTTGGGGTAAATTCATTTCTTTGTGCAGCTTGAAAAATTCTATGGTAACAAAATCTTCAAACTTATTTTTATGAAAATGTTTAAGGGAAACACTCATCTTCTTCTCAGGATTCTAATGGGATATGGCTATCGAAAAGGGACAGTCCAGAAAAATCTAACAAAAATTACAGATGCTTTGAAAATTTCTCATGCAGCTTTTACAATTTCTTCATGTATTCTTGAATACTCTAATAAACTATTCATTAACTGAAAGTCATTGTTTGGTGAGATTTCAGTTATTGAAGCAGTAATCCAAACTTTAAAATACACTCACTATAAAAACACAAACATCACGAAGACCTCTTTCTTCCTTTTTGATAAGCATGAATTGGGACTTAAATATGAATATCTTCAAAGAATATATCATCTTAGAGATCCAATGAGCATGATGCATTGTTCTGGGAAGCATGAAACAAATTCCCCTGACAGGTATTCCTCCAAGGAAAATAATAAGTTCTGCAAATTCTTGATAATCGTCTCTTGGTCCAGGTGCTGATGGTGTTGATCATGAATCTTTTCTAGTAGCAAACTCCAAAATTTCATCTTTTACATTTTGTACAAAAACTCTAATATTATCTTTCAAACCTGTTTCAAATTTGTCTCTATCTAGAAATCCCCAGTACACTTGGAAACGTTTGAATAAAGGTACTTCTGGACTTGATGACAAAGTTCTCAAAGAATTATGAAATAATTTTCCAATAATTTCCATAATATGATGACGACAGGCAAAAAAAAATTTCTTCCCAAGGTTTTCTTCTAAAAGGACACAAGCACTTTATCATTTCCAGTATTTGCTTATGTGGTATCGATGCTCCTTCCAATCACGTTATCCGCAATATCCCATTCATTCAGAACTTTATAAATTGAAAGTCTTGTGATTTGCCTGTTGCAGAAAGTAGTTTAGCAACTGAGAGCATCAGTGAAACTCCTCTTCCGGAAATTATAATTGGTAGTTTATCTATTTTCTCTTTACCGGTTAATTCTGGTAAAGGTTTCCCATTTCTATGGACAATGAGAGGAACATTTCTTTGTAGCTGTTCTTTTAATTTTTGTGATTGTTTAATTCTATGAACAATTCTTTTTCAACCAGACTGACTTCTTTAATACATATCCTAAACTCTGCAGTTTCGGCAACTACAAATACTGCCTGATACTTTTGTCCTGTCTAGAGCTGGTGCTAAATCTGGAGTTATAATATCCATACGCCCTCCCCTCTCTTAGCTTTGGATTGACCACGATCTGAGGCTGCATCCTTTAACAGTTTTATTTCCTGATCATGTTGTTTATTTTCATTCACTTCTATCTTCTTCATTTGAGCTATCTGTAGAACATTCAAGTACTGCTATTTTTGTTCCTTTCTCCTGTGAACATTTCCTTTTTTGTAATATTTTCTTCAGAAGATTCTTCTTTTTATAATCAATCAATTCCTCCGGTAAGAGATTTATTTATGTCAAAACCAATCATTGATGCTCGTCTGCCATCTTCTTGCTGTGCTAGCAAGAAATTTCTATCTTCAGCTATTTTGATTATGTTTAATGCATTGGCATGAGCAATATGAAATACGTTATGCAATTTTGTAGAAAATGCATGCTTTTTAGTTTTCTTTATTCTTCTTTAATCAGTCTTCATTCTTCAAATAATTCCAGACATTTATTATCTTTATATCAATGAATTATTTTTGGATAACTAACTTAATAATTACATTTACAAATGCTTTCATGGATTGAATAGTGTACATAAGTGAGTTTTCAATAAATTGAAATAACTTTATTAATACTGGGATTAGATATATTTTTTCAAGTTAAAGGATAAGAAAACAACAAAATGAAACTTATGCTGCATTGAGCTACCTAGAAATATTACTTTTTAGCGATTAAATTTTACAAGAATTATTTTTAGATAGAATGGAACAAATTTAGAAGATGAGAGCAATGAATTTTAAATCTTCAAACATAAGGACCTCCCTAATGTACAGCATAGATCACTTTTTAAAAATGCATAATATATACATGAAATAAGCTAAGTCATGTTTTTTTGTGCCAGGGCTCCTTGTGCAGACAATTTTTAACGTATAAGAGATACAAAATTTAACAATGAAGAAATATTGAATGTTCAAAAAAAGTTTTGAACAACATTTCTCAAACTAAAGAACTGAAACTGTTTTTTTTTTCTGTCGGGAGTCTCTGCACTCCTGAATCATCCGTTTAAGCTAAAATAAATACACGTAACATTAAAAAGAAAGCATAATTTAAATTCTCTTTTAGAGATGTTCAGGGAAGTGCCTGACAAAAAAAATGCTAGTTACTTATTCTGTTACTGTTTAAATATTCTGCAGCTACTTGGACAATTAAATTAATTTTTTTAATAATAACATACAAAGAAAATTTCACTTTTTTAATTTCAGAATTTGGGCGGAAGGGGGGGGGGAGTCACGGCCGGTCTACTGCCACCTGATTCAAGACTGCCTTGGACCACCAGTTTGAAATACATTTTTAACACATGGACATAAAAATAAATAAATAAATAAAATAGAAATTAAAAAAAATAACTTCCATGGGTCAAAAAAAAAGCCAAAACCCCAAAGGAAAATTCTTAGTTCCACTTTTTCTTAGGGTTCAATTATTTTAATTTACTCGAAAATAATAAGTTTACGTGTTTTTTCAAAATCGATCAAAAAGAAAATTTAGTCAATCAAAATTTCAAAATCTAGGGAACGCTTTTTCATTTAAGAAATATATTGATAACAATCGAATTGAAAGTATGTATATTTCATATCCCCTCGCCTTATGTAAATAATAAAGTTTTAAAATCCTAACTACCACCTCAAATTGATAAAATATCCCCCAAATCCTTTTCGCAATATCCAATTTTCTCGTCAACAAATGCATCATATCATATACAAACCAATTTTTAAGCAAAGGAAATTTTTGTAGTAAATTATACACTGGCATCCAAAAGTTAAGGTACAACATGTTTTTCGAAGCTCACCAGACAAAAAATGGCAGTCAGATTAAACTTCATAGTTTATATGAATGACAATAATAAGCTTTAAGAAAACTTACGCAAAATTTACAGCTATCACTTTTATTTTACAGAAAAGAATAGGTATTTGTGAATGAGAGAAAAATATGCAATTACGAAGCTTTCGTAATTTCGCGTGTAAGTTTTGTTGTATTCGAACTATTGTTGTCAGTTTTGTTCACAACAGCCAGTAGAGTCTAGAAATGTCTAGAAGAAGTCGGCTGCCCGATTCATTAAAGTGGCGGGCGGTAGGATGGATGGAAATAGGGTTGTCACAGACCGATACTGCTAGACGGCTCAACGTGTCTCGCAGTGTAGTCCAACGACACTGGGATCAGTATGAATCCGAAGATTCTGTGTCCAGAAGACATGTTCCAGGCCGCCCACGTGTTACACCTGCAGAAGACCGGTTTCTAGCTCTTTCGGCCCGAAGGAGAAGACGAGCTGTGGTTGTTGAGGATTATCTTGAGGATCACGGTTTGGAGAAAATGGAATGGCCAGCTCACTCTCCAGACTTGAATCCGATAGAACATCTTTGGGACTATCTTGGAAGACAGGTTGCGGCTTTAAGTCCTCCTCCAAGGTCATTAAATGAGCTGGAACAAGGCTTACTCCAAGTCTGGTCAGCGTTACCTATTTCGGTGTCCGACAATTTAATTGAGAGCATGGAAAATCGATGCTGCCAATGCATTGAAGTCCGGGGTGGACATATTCCGTATTAGAACCAGTTTTTTAATGTTTCTGTCACATTTTACTGCATAATACTGCGATGTACTGATTTCTCCAAGAATGGAATTTTCCACCATGTGTGTTTTTTTGTTGTAATTTCATTTATACGTTTAACTTAAGTAAATTTTTATGTCGCATTTAATAAATAACAGTTTAACGCACATTTCCTCCAAATTTATTGTTTCTATATTCATTCATTTGCAAATTAGACGCAAAAAACCGGTTGTACCTTAACTTTTTGAGGCCAGTGTATTAATGAAACCATATTCTAAATATTCATTAACCATAGAAAAACTCTAGTAATGAATGAACCTCAATAATTGAAAATAGTAAGTATTATGACAACGCCGATAAATCACAATCTTCCCTATCTATACCTATAAAGGAGTAGCTTGATTTTCTCATAATCAACGCCGAGCCTCAACTGTTTGTCCTAGAACAATGAAATTTGGAAGTCATGTTCTTTACACAATGTAGGCACGCACTAAGAAAGGATTTTTGAAAATTCACAGTCTAAGGGGGTCACAAATGGGGGGTCGAAAGTTTTAGATAATTTCATCTTTTCGACATATCTCAGCAGGAGTTTTAAGTAGGAGCGTGAAATTCGGGATAACAATTCTACTAAAGAATTGTTAAACATGTATTTCAGGAGATTTTAGAAATTCAACTATTAAGTGGGTTAAATGGGAGTTCAAAAATTTTCGGTGATTTTACATTTTCTCCATATTTCATAAGCAGTTTTAGGTAAGAGCGTGAAATTCAAGATAAAAAAATAATTAAACACGTATTTAAGCGATTTCAGAAATTCAACCACTAAGGTGGATAAATGGGGGTCTGAAGTTTTAGGTCATGTTCCCTTTTCGCCATATCTTAACAACAGTTTTAGTTAAATGCGGGAAATTCAGGAAAACAAAAGTACTAAAAGTTACTTAAGGGTGTATTCAAATCCAAACTGCTTATTTTGAGACACATTTGTAAATTAATTTTTGCTCTAAAATGCATCCTATTGGCAGGTTCTCTTAGTCAGAAACTTTATAATGTCCGTATTGTCTCGATTTTTTGATAAAGGCAGAATATATTTCAAAAAATGCTGTCAAATTGGACATTTTGAACCGAATTTCCCAAAGCGATAGCGCTGGAAACAAAAAAAAAAAAATTATCGTACTGTGAAAATAATTGTCTGTAAATCAATTTCTAATTAATTGAACGAAAAATAAAAACATGGGGCCCTTATAAATGTCTTTATAAATCACGCCGCCAAGTTTCCTGTTGTTACTTTTAAAAATGAGTCTGAGAATGTGTCTCAAAATTTTGAGTTGTTGAGCGCGGAAAAATATTTTTTTTAATACCGCCTTAAACACACATTTCAACGATTTTAAAAATTCAACTGCTTAAGAGGGTTAAATGAGGGGTCGAAAGTTTTTAGTCATTTCACGTTTTCGCCATATCTCAGCAGCAGGTTTAGGTAGGAACGTGAAATTCAGGATAACAAATCTACTAAAAAAATAATTAAACACATATTTCAACGATTTTAGAAATCCATCCATTATGGGTGTTAAAAGGGGGATCGAAAGTTTTAGGTCATTTTGCCTGTTCTCCATATCTCAGCAGCATTTCTTGTTAGAAGCTCGGAATTCGGGATAACAAATCTACAAAAAATATAGACAAACATGTATTTCAGCAATTTTAGAAATTCAGCAACTAATGTGGGTTAAATAGGAGGTCAAATATTTTAGGTCATTTTACCATATCTCAGTAGAAATTATAGACAGAATCATGAAACTCAGGATAACAAATCTACTAAAAAATAGTTAAACACGTATTTCAGCGATTTTCGAAATTCAGACACTAAGGGGGGGGGGGGGGTTAAATGGGGGTCGAATGTTTTACGCTATTTTGCCATGTCTCAGTAGAAGTTATAATTAGGAGCGGGAAATTCGGGATAACAAATCTACTAAAGGATAGTTAAACATCCATTTCAGGCGATTTTAGAAATTCAGCTACAAAGGGGGTTAAATGATGGGTAAAAAATTTTCGGTGATTTCACCTTACAATCGCTGTGTCCGTCGTTAGCTCAGTTGGCAGAGAGGTGGACTGTAGAAGTCGAAGAAATAAAAAATCCATAGGTCTCTGGTTCGAATCAGGCTCAACGGAATTTATTTTTTGGTCAGTGTATATAATAAAAAAATATTACTTATGTGTCTCATTTTATTTCTTATATATAATTACATTGAGAGAAATTGTAAGAAAGCGCTTAAAACTAAAAGAGTTTCATTTTGAATTTTATGTAATGTGTTAAACGAATCAAAGGCTGTGTCCGTCGATAGCTCAGTTGGCAGAGCGGTGGACGGTAGAAGACGGCGTAATCAGAAATCCACAGGTCGCTGGTTCGAATCCGGCTCGACGGAATTTCATTTTTGGTCAATGATATATAATAAAAAAATATTACTTATGTGTCTCACTTTATTTCTCATGCATATAATTACACTGAGAGAAGTTGTAAGAATGCGTTTAAAAAAAGGGAGTTTCATTTGGTAGTTAATTTAATGTGTTAAACGAATAAAAAAAGTGTCCGTCGATAGCTCAGTTGCCAGATCGGTGGACTGTAGAAGACGGAGTAATCAGAAATCCGTAGGTCACTGGTTCAAGTCCGGCTCGAAGGAATTCCTTTTTCAGTCGATGATATATAATAAAAAAATATTACTTATGTGTCTCATTTTTATTTCTCATATATATAACTCTGCTGGTCTTCGCCCGTCTAGCCGGTCGCTTCCAACTGGGGCCCAGATACAAAGTATTACTTGGGCCCCACCCCTAGATAATCACGGGTAGGGCCCAGTATTACTTTATCAGGGTGTTCATGAAAAAAAATATTTATGTCGCGAAATCTTTATTTAAGTGCTTTTTTATATTCTTATTAGTTATTTTCGTGTACTTTTAATTTAAAGCATTTTATTTATGCTTTTCTGGTAGCATGTAAAATACACATTCTGAGCCCCAAGCGAAGTCAGGGCGGTACACTTCACTATCTGGGGCCCCACTCGGAAGCGACCGGCAAGACGGGCGAAGATCGGCTAGTTAGAATATAAACATGCAGCCCAATCACTCCATTACTTGTATTTAAAATGAAACCTTTCCGTGGTTCAGCTGGCGCGATGGATAAAGACATTAAGTTTCTAACACACAGGTCTCTGGTTCGATTCACTCTTGGCGGAAAAAAGTAATGTTCTCGTATCGTAGATAAAATCTAAAAGCTTTCACAGATCGCAGCACTTCTTCACTCTTTTTGCAATTTTTTTCTAGCTCTTTGTCCGGGTAAAAAATGGCGCTTTTTCAGACACTTCGTGTGTCTTAAATTAAGACACACATATATGTCTTTAAAAAAAACTAGACACTTTAAAGTGTCTCTTTTTTAACCATCTGTTTCAGACTCTTGTGTGTCTCATTTTCAGACATTTCAGTTTACAATGCAATAAAATGCACTGCAAAAGATTTTTCCTCATAGATCATAATGTAAAGCCATTCTTTTGAGTGCTCCTGTACACTGAGTATAAGTGCTACGTACTTCATTTTCAATACCAAACATGCCATAGTAAACCTCAATATCAATTGAATGACATTCCGAGGATATTTATGAGAGTTAGAGCATGGACAGACAGACAAACCAAATTCATAAACACTTTTCAACTTTGTCAGAAAGTGTTAAAAAGTCCGCCAGACAAGTAAAACTGATATACATATCTTTCTTATGTTTGCTACCTCTAAGACTACGACTAAGACCTCTAAGACTCCGCAAGCATGTTCGTGCAAAGTGTATTTTCAGCATGCGTTATCTAAAAACTAAATTAAATACAGGTAAAATGCCAAAGGCTTCGCAGGCCCCACATAAGTTGTCGGCGGGCCACGTATTTGACATTCCTGCTGTAAATGAAGAATAAATGCTACACACTTCATTTTCAATACAGAACATTCTATAGTAAACCTCAATAATATAAAAATGTCATGGTAATCCGAGTATATTTATGAGAGTGAGAGCACGGACAGACAGACAAACCGAATTCATAAGCACTGTTCAACTATGTTGGAAAGTGTTAAAAAGAAAGAAAAGGAACAGAAAATACGGAAATATTCAATCATAATAATGATGGCTGCACGCAAAATTCCACAGTTCATTTCTACTTCGACATATTTTTGTGAAATTCTAAGGGAATTTCCTCCCGTCCTCCAATCATAAATATTGCTATCTCAAACATCGATCATTATAAAAAGTCTATAGATTTATAAAAAATAAAATAAAATAAATAAAATATTTGTAATTACACATTAAATGAATACATAAATGTTTCCCATTACAGAAAGAATATTCGGTACTTTCACGTTAAAGCGGTCCCGCAATTACAATTATGCCAAGGTTGCAGCTATGATTTCGCCAAGAAAACTGTTAATCTTACATATGTATATACTCCAAACACTCATATATATGCCATAAACATCATTATATACATATTATTTACGTCTTATACGCCAGAATACATCATATAGGTTTTAAACACATGTCATATATATATATATATATATATATATATGCGTCATATATGACTATAACTTGGCCGTATACGTCAAAAATGTACATCATATATTATTATCAGGGCCTTACAAAGTGACCGCGGGCCCCGGTAATAATTCCAATGCACCCCCCCCCCCCCCCCCATAGTAAGTATGATACAATATAACCTGCTTAGAGGAAAACGCAAACAACCAGTGCAGAATTCCGACAGATTATTTTCATTTTAGAAGGTATAATTGCGTGGTACTTTTTTGGCAGAACCACGATTTTTCCCGTTTATAGCAGCATTCCTTTATAAACAGGCTTTACTGTATTAGAAAATAATTTTCTGAATAACACATTTTTTATTTTTTAAATTTATATAGTATTTTATTATTTCCTTTTGCAGTATTACAATTTAAAATGCACTTGCAACTCTTTATCATCAAGATTTTAAATGAAAATTTAAAATAGTGAAAATATAATTAAATTTTAATTAAATTCATCAATTAATTTTGAATGAAAAAGTTAAAAGTATGAAAGAAATAAAATGCGAAACTTTAACATGTCAATTTACCCAGCTTTCCACCTAATTCTTTTTCGCCCGTCTGAAATCATCCATTTCTTTAAAATAAGGGCGCCATTTCAAAACTTTTTGAGAGAAGAGGGGGGGGGGGAGGAGATGCAATTTTTTTTTTTCACAGTTGAAAAGCAATTGATACAGTTTTATTCTCACATTTCGTTATAAAATTATCTAAAGTACTTATTATTGATAAATGTGCTTCACTTTGAGGAAGTTGCAATAGCAAGGCTTTGGCAAACATTAGTGATATTTATAATTGTATGTAAATACATATGTGTTTAAAATTTATTTAAATGATTATTTTGCGTCATATTACCCACTTGAATACATTTCCCTTTGTTTGGATACTATGACGCAAAATAATCATTTACATAAATTTAACTTATGATTTTGGATAGCATGGCACAAAAGATAAATTAATTTATTGAAATAAATACATTTCAATTCATAATATAGGCTCAGTGAAAGTAATATTTTTAACAGTGTATTGAGAAATTATAAGTATTTTTTGTATGTGTAAATGTACTTTAGAAGACAAACCAAAAATAATTTAAATTGAATTTAAAAACAATACTATTAAATTCATGTGAAGGTGTCACTCGAATTTTGATATCATTTCTTTTAAAACCCATATTTTGAATTCAGGAGAGATGTGAATGAAAAAGCATCAGCGAATAAATTTTATATACAGGGTAAGTCAAAATGAATATAGCGATTACAAACGGCTACAACTATTTAATGGAAAAGAATTTATCGATAAGATTAACACAGAATGTAGACGGAACTTCAAAATTTTGTATACATACGTCAAAGATGTTCTTTGTGACTTCTCCTTGTCACGACAACATCTAGGTAGTACTCCATTTCACGCCCTACATTCTGAAGCATTTCTTCAGTCACCGACGCGAGCGCATTACAAATGCGTACTTTGAGTTCTTCAATTGTTTTGGCCATGGGTATGTCTTTCACATAACCCCATAGATCAGTCGAAGTGGAGCCGACGATGTCTTCTGCTCTTGACCACCGAGATCTCCGGACTTGACAACCTGCGATTTTTTTCGCAGTGCCTACCATGTCGAAAACAATAGAAGAACTCAAAGTACGCATTTGTAATGCGCTTGCGTTGGTGATTGAACAAATGCTTCAGAATGTATGGCGTGAAATGGACTATCGCCTAGATGTTGTCCGTGTGACCAAGGGAAGTCACATAGAACATCTATGACGTATGTTTACAAAATTTTGAAGTTCCGTCTACATTCTGTGTTAATCTTATCGATAAATTCTGTTCCATTAAATAGTTATAGCCGTTTGTAATCGCTATATTCATTTTGACTTACCCTGTATATTTTCATGTCAAAAATAATAATTGCTTCTGTGAATGTAAATAAAACAGAAAAGAAAATTGTGATTTTTTTTTTTTAATTATTAACATAGCGTCACTCAAATTTTATATCATTGCTTTTAAGACCCATATTTAAAATTCTTAGAGCCATAAGAAACTGCTGCGTCACAAGTTTTAATCCGTTAAGGGTTTTTGTACTAATATCATTATTTTTTTGCGGTTATTGATGAAAATTTCAATTAGCCGAAATTAAGCAGAGGGTATAAATTAATCATTAGAATAAAATTTTAAAGAAATGCCAAAAAAGACCCCTAGGGCCCCAATAAAAATATGAGGGTGGTGGCTCAGGGAGAGGAGTCTAAGACTTAACTCTAAAGTTATACAGCGAGAGAGTGACACAATTAGGGGGATGAAAATGCATCGCGCACAAAAAGTTCAAGGGCCCCGGCACTTGTCCCCTGGAGGCCAGTGTCCTAACTGGAATGTAGAAGTGGTGGGATAACTAAATGTAAAAAAGATCTCAAAAAACGAAGAAGATCGGATTAAAAGGAGTCAAGTTATTAAAAATTTGGGGAACAAAAACTTCAAGAGTACCAGACCCTAGGGTCTTAACTAGAATGCAAAAATGAGGGAAGAACTAAATGGAGAAAGGGGCCCCAAAAACGAAGAAGATCGGATAAAAATGGGGCAAGTTATTAACAATTTAGAGAAAAATCTAAAAGGAGCTCCAGGGGGCCAATGACTTAAGAAATTAAAAATCTGATCCTCATGTTGCCTCAGGACCTGCCTTGGACTATCCGTAGCCAAAATTTCAAGGAGTGGATCAAGACAGCAGATATTTGGGGCTCATCGATTACGCTTCCTTCCTACCATCAATTGCGTTTGTTGTTTTGTCGCCATCAACTGGAAAATTATATAGATATATTCTGTTTTTAATATTATTTGTTATTATCTATGCCAACAGCTGATACTAACGACCCGCCCATTCGCCGACTTTCCATTCATAAAAACATGCCAATTTCTCCGACGTATGCAGGCAGATATCATGGAATAATAGAACAACATTCCGGGTTTTTCCCTTTAAATACGTTAATAATGTTTTCTGTTTATTATTATTTTTAGCTTTTTAGCATAAAATTTTCATATTGTGTAAAATAATTTCATATTAGTAAACTACTAGATATTATGTAAGAGCTCGATTAAGATAAGTTTTTTAAATATTTCAACAATATTTAGGATTTTTATTTTTGAGACAAATACTTTATAACCTATCAATAAATTTAACGATCCATCTTAGAATTGCGTTTTTGCGCAGTTACATTATTATCTATCCTTTTATAATTTCCTCCTTTTTTTTAGAATAAAAGTAATTTCAAAAGACTATTCTATTATTGTTATTATTGCTTCGATTTTACATATTTAAATTATTGATACTGATATGTTAGGTATAAAAGGTACACTTTGTGTGGCTATTAATACGAAAAAGCTAAAAACAACGTTGAAGCACACAAATTATAAAACTTTAAAACTCATACGGCCGTTTCAAGGATACATAGATCCCTACATTAGTATAAGGAGAAAAAATAAGTTAAAACGGTTCAAAAGAAACACGCTCGGCTATAGCTCCGAGTACTGGCTGTAATCTGACCAAAATGGCAAAGCAAGCGTAACCAGAAGAGCAGAAGTGACGCAACTGACAGGAAATCACCGAAAACATTCATCACAGCGCAGGCTCTCGCCAAATGGAAGAAAGAAAAGGGGTGCTAGACATGTCCTTCACCAATGAATTTGTATATTTATAAATATAATGTGCCTCGTAAAAATCAAGATCAAATATCGAATTGCAATTTTGAATAATTTTGGCTCCGGAAAATTTAAATCTATGGTCAAAATTCCAACAATGCTTCGCTATTATAGATTTATCAAGTTCTTGCTTTTGTAGATAACCTTCGTGTTCTTTTAATCTAAATTTGAGTGCTCACCTCGTCTGTCCAATATAAGAAAGACCACATTCACAATATATCCTGTAAATACCCCAACTATTATGATTTGGAATCGGATCTTTAAGATTAGATATAGTTATTTTATCAAAATTTTTTTTGATTTAAAGGTTGATTATATTATTTTTACAACCCCCCACCTGTTGAGGCTTTTCAGTATATTCACCTTATTTAAGTCCTTTTTAAAATTATATGCAATTGCTTATTCTCTCCAAAAACTAATGGTACTGGATGTGAGACAATTATTAGACTTCTTTGCAGATGTGCTATTTTAATCAACATGTTTGTTACTTTTTAGTGCATATTAATATAAAATGTAAATATACTGTTACTGATGCTCAGCAATTTATAACAATATTATGATAATTTTAAATATACAGCTAAAAAGGAAACAACACACAATGAATTGAGAGTTAATTTTGTTGGGGACAAATACTAAGGAATATGGACACAGGAAATAAAATCTAGGGAGGGGAAATATTTTTTAACAGGTGTGCCTATGGCCCACAGTCTAGAATATGAGCATAAAATAAATTTAACATTTTTTTTTTTTGGATGGGGGGGGAGGGGGGGGGGAGGGTGTTCTGTTTTTATGAGTGTTCAATTAACTTAAAAGCGCACATACTAACACAAAAAACAGCATTAGTGTGTATGAGAGATGGATGTTATAACTGCCTTTTGAAGATGTTATTAAAATTAAATTTTATCTGTATTAATATATCAGAAACTGTTTTTATATATTCTTTATATTTTTAATTACATTCAAAAAATACTTATTTTATTTATAATGGAAACATAATGAAAAAAAATGGATTAAAAGGGGAAAGTGAAAAAAAATCCCAATTTGAATTTTTTATAGTTAATGAATATATTTTGTAAATATATTCATTAACTAAAAAAAATCCAAAATGTGATATATATATATTTTCAACTTTCACCTTTTAATCCACTTAATTTTTTTCATTACTTTTCCATTATAAATAAAATAAGTATTTTTTAATGTAATTAAAAAATATAAGAAAAACTAGGAGTCTATATATTCCTTATGTATTTTTTAATTACATTTCAAAAACTCTTATTTTATTTATAATGGAAACATAATGAAAAACATTAAATGGATTAAAAGGTGAAAGTTGAAAAAAAAATCACAATTTGGATTTTTATTTACAATAATAATAATATTTTTTCTTTCTATTTCATTTTATATAAATTTATATAATTTAAACTTACAGAAGTTTATCCCAAAATAAATCCTGAATTTTTTTTCTTTACTTTTTTTCTTAATATGAGTAATCTAAAGAAAATTATATTAAATTTATCATAAAAATAATTTTTTTAATCCATAAGTAAATTATTAATAGCAACTATTAATTACATTAGTATGGCTGAAAATTATTTTACACATTACAAAATTTAATATTTTAATTACATTTGAAAATAAATTATTCATTTTTGTTTACAATGAAAGCAAAATTTAAGTGGATATAAGCTAAGTTTTTAAAAATTGATAACACTAAATTAAAATTTTATAAAAAATAATAATTTTCATTTTGTTTACATTGAATAAAATTTCAAAGTTATATAGCTTTCTTTTTAAATGCTCCTAAAATAATACAATTTCAATAGAATGTTTCTTTAGATTAATAGATGGCGCCACAAAGATTTCTAAAAAAATAAGCATAATCGAAGAATTTGCATGGATATTTGCGCCCATGAATACATGATAGATTGATTGCATTTTGCTGTGCAAAAAATCTGATTTTTTATAAAACCTGATATTTCCTTATATTTCTAAATAGTTTTTCAGCCATATGGAGACGTAACGTATTTTAACTCTAACCGTGACAGCCATTAGTAACCTCATTGTCGCGTAGGAAAAAGTAGTAAAGCGGTTAAATGTTTTCTTATGGGAAAAAGCATAGGAATATAGTAGGGATGAGATTTCTCCGCTTTTTTGCACACTAGTATAATCTTAGAGGAAACGTTGTTCGGTTAAATCGCCGAATGTTCCGATTAAATAAAAAAACGTTTTCTGTAAGATTATACTGGTATGCAAAAAAAGCGGAGAAATCTCATCCCTGGAATATAGTCCAATTTTAAAAGTGGATTATATAGAAAACAAGAGTTTTGCTACGTTAGCGCAAAACGACATTCACTTAATCTAAAACCGATTAATATAATATATTAATTTTAAAAAATCGTCCGAGCCGATTTGGAGATATCAGGTATGACGCCCTTACATTTACAGAAATTTAGTTAAAAATTTCCAGGTCTTAAAATCTACTGCATGTAGAAATGTATAAATTTCCGAATTGAATTAGACCATAGATATAAGACTAATGTGAAATAATCAGAACGGTATGCCTCATATTTGCTGAGATATTAAATGTCGGCGTTTAGATTTACCTTTGATGTCCTTCTAGCTGTATATGTAAGAGTGACGGAAACTTCGGTTTTGGGCTTTCGGTTTTCGGTTTTTTGCTGCGTCACTCGAGATACTACCATCTCTCATGATAACATAAAATCTTGATACTTATGCTAATGTTCCCAAATTTATGCCTGTTTCAAGTTTTTAAAATATCCAACTTTTAAGAATATTTAATCTTTAAAATTGAAAGGGTATGAGACTTGTTTTTAATAACAGGTCATTTTAATAAAACACTATTTCTCAAAATATCTAAAAACATAACGCAATTGGTTAAGGTGACTAGAAGGGTTTGAAAAGACAAAAAAAATTAACTGTTATTACTTTTATTGGTCCGATAGGAAAATTCTTAAAATTACGCCCATACGAATCATAAACGTTTCGTAACTGTCAAATATTTGATACATACGCAGGAGTACGTCCCTGAGCCTGGCCGGCCCATAAATATGTTCTAGTAAATTTTGACTTTTGAGTTTTTTTACTCGTACTTAAAAAAGTACGAGTAAACTTTTTCTAGTATTTTATTTAAAAACCACGACCGAAACCGGGACCCGGTATTTTGCACCGGCACTACCCCCCTCTGTACTTGCCTGGTTATTATAATATGATATATGCTTTCTAATTTGGCGATAAATCATGGTCGCTTGGCGATTGATCCTTGAGGGCCGCTATAAGACGAAAGTGTCGAATATTCTTCTGTAACTCAGCGCATACGTATGTATGTTTCTTTTTTACTAATAACGAAGTTTTCTAGCATCAACAGTTTTAAATTGAGACTATTAGTTTAGTATTTTAAAATTACTGTTTTCGCTGAGTTAAATTATACCGTAGTAATATTCGTAAAAGCTCAGACAGAGAAATTGCACCATAGTCATAGTTACTATGAGCGGTCTCCGAGACCGCTTGATCTAAAGAAGGCCTTATTAACGCATAGGATATTGTTTCTGTACGGATTTTATGAACAGGACTATTATAATTAAAATTTACCTACTTAGACATCTCTAGCGGTAAAGTACAAGGACTCCAAACGAATAACCCTATCCTCTCCCAAAAGAAAAAGTTACAAAATACAGTAAAATCTCTCAATAGCGGACACCTCAGGACTACGGAATTTATCCGTTATTCGGGGGTATCCGCTGTTCAGAGATAAAAACATACAGATATATATGTGGATTAATTTTAACACAATTATTTAAATTGGTAAAGAAATCATATGAGTTGTAATTTTCCAACTGGACGAAAAATGTCCCGGGCCAGGATTCGAACCTGGGATCTCTTGGCTGAAGCTGCCACGCTCTACCTACTGAGCCATCCCGGTCGAATCTGGAGGGCATAATTCATCCAGTTAACCTTATTGATCATAGCATCTGGTCTGATATTTTAATCAGCTCAACAGAATAGATAGCAGGTAATGGAATTCCAGAAAACGCTGGATACGTGATTACACTGGATTAATTTTAACACAATTATTTAAATTGGTAAAGAAATCATACGAGTTGTAATTTTCCAACTGGACGAAAAATGTCCCGGGCCAGGATTCGAACCTGGGATCTCTTGGCTGAAGCTGCCACGCTCTATTTAAATTGGTAAAGAAATCATACGAGTATAGAGCGTGGCAGCTTCAGCCAAGAGATCCCAGGTTCGAATCCTGGCCCGGGACATTTTTCGTCCAGTTGGAAAATTACAACTCGTAAGATATATATGTGTTCGGGATCAAAACAGTTTTCGCTAAGGAGGTGTCCGCTATTCGGGAGAGAGTTTTATAGAGGTTTTACTGTATCTTAAAATAGTTGTTTTCTCAGAGATAGACTAGGCCATAGAAAAATACACAAAAGCTCAATTTTAAATAAAAACACGTTCTAATAATTACCTACCACCCCTCCCTCCCAAAACTGCAACAGAAAGCTTCTTAGTACGGATCTCAACTGCAACAGAAAACGTTTTTTTTCCCTTCGCACAGATCTCCGTAAACAATATCTCCCAGTCGAAGGTCACAGCTGTGAGACACAATAACAATCCTTTCTGTCCTCCATTTTGTGTCTTGCACCGAAACAAAAATAATTCCACACTATACGTAGGAATTTGCATTATACGCAAGCAGGTGTATGTGTGTGTGTGGGGGGGGGGGGGCGTGTTTGATTTTCTTGTCCGCGGAAACAACACACAACAGAGGAGGGGAGGGAAGGGGAGAGGAAAATGAAATCGTCTGGATTAGGCAGTTTTCATTTGTTTATTTTTATACAAAGGAAGATTTTTTTTCCCCACAAGTTTGTGGAGACCAAATAAATGAATGAAAATGCTAGCTGTGGGATAAAAGTAAAATATAGGAAGATAATATCGGTGATGTTATGATACATATGTTGTAAATTTTGAGTACATAAATATAAATCGTAGTTACATAAATTGGAGGTTCTATTGTATATTTAAATATATAAAAAAAGGTGTACTTTTTTTAAGGGGGTAGGGTATGGGGCACAAAAAGTTTAAAATATAGGTTTTTTAAAGGATATATAAACTGTTGAATCCAAGTTAAGGCTGTTCTCAAATTTAAAGGCGTTACATTCTGATACATTTTTGTTCGGAAACGCATGAAATTTGCAGGTGTTCTGAATCAGAAACTATGTTATCGAATAGGTTTTCCATTTTTTGGTAAAAGCGAAAGACTTTTCAGAAATTACTGTCACAGGCAGCGTTTTGAATCGAATTCCCGACGCGGCAGAGCGAGAAAGAGAAAAAACTTCTCGTCACGTGAAATGAATCGTTTATAACTCGATAAGTATTTTATTTATCAAAATATGGAAAACGTTATTCGATTCCAAATAGCTTTAATAATCAGGCCTGCCAATTTTATGCCTTTACGTTTAAAAATGAGCCAGAAAGTTTCTGCTGTGTAAAAAAAGTGTACTTTTTTTAAAGGGGGGGGGGGAATGTTTAAAAAAATGTCTTTTTAAGGAGATATAAACTGTTTAATCCAAGTTAATAACTCTAAATTAGACTAGATTGACCTTTTATATCTTCTGTGTGTGTGCAGGGGCGGGCAGTAGATAAATTTTTGAGCAGAGTTGACTTTTTTTTCTCCCGGATTGGGCTTCATTTTGTGGTTTTCGGGTATACCAGAATTTTTAAAAGAAAATCCAGAATAATGTTTCAGATCAGGAGAAAGACATATTTAGAATATATATCAGTACACATACGCTCATATTTCTTTCTAAAAGATAAAGTTTGAAAGATAAACACTGAAATCCCAAATAGGATGATTTGCCTGTTATTCAGGCATATAATGCGCGGATTAAACAAACGTATTTAGAAACAGAAATTTTTATACAAGCCATATATTAAGCTAAAATTTAATTGAGGCTAAAACACGCTTAAAACTACTGAAATCAAACTTCTAGGAATTATTTATTTTGTGTAGCCCTGTGTATGATCTATAGAATTTATACACACAACGTAGTATGCAAAATTTTAGTTAAACTTGAAAACTTACACCATAACTGAAAACGCACTTCCAGGAATTATCGCTAATACAGTACTTCGGATACTGTATCCGAAATATTTTGTGTGTCCCTGTAAATGAGCGATAAATGCTATGTAGATCATATTCTACAGAGTGCACTTTTTAGTGCACATTATAAATTCCGATGAATTTCATCATGATTGAAATGATGTAACATTAAAATGCACTTGGAACGATTTTCTCCCATTAACCGTAATGTAACGGAATAATTTGTCTGTCCCTGTAAACGAGCTATAAATTCTACACACTTCATTTTCAAAAGCAATCGTACTGTAGTAAACTTCAATAGCATATAAATATTATTGGGCATTCCGAATATAGTTACGAGGGTTGGAGAATGGACGGACGACCAGACAGACAAACCGAAGTCAATCGCTTTTCAGCTGTGTTGGAAAGTGTTAAACAGCTGTCTGTCAGACCGCCAACATTTATATATATATATATATATATATATATATATATATATATATATAACTAAAAAACTTGAATTCAAACGTTAAGATAATTGAACTTTAAGACAAAGAGAAACTGAGATTTTTTTTTTTCGTCAAGGGAGATCTGCCCATCTGCACCCCTCATCTAGACCTTTTAGGTAGATTTCGTAAGAAATGCTACCTATTACGTTTTCCCCCATGTTGAAATTTCTGGGAAATTTTTGCAGATCTACGCTGATCATGACTCCCAGAACCCAAAACCAACCCCAGTTCAAAACTTTATACATATATAAGGTAAAGCCAGGAGAGATTGCGCGGTCGGAGAGATTGTGCATATAGAGGCTTGGGGGGAAGGAGTAGAGTGAGCGCGCAGCGACTCCAGGTAGTTGTAGAGCAGCAGTAGTGGAGAGTCTACTTGAAAGTGCACGTTGATTGTTTTGAGCGTCTAAGATAAAGTATTGCTATTTTGTTTTGTTTTCCCAAAGTAAGTACTTGAATTTTCATAGCTGTTCATCAAAATTTCTATACAATGTCAGTAGTACAAAATATTTTAAACTTAAACGATTTTTCATAAGCTACTAATCTAGACTAACAATGTGAACATCAACGGTTCTTTTTAGTAGCGGCCATGTTTGAATAAAAAAGCCGCGCAATCTCTCCTACCGAAATTGGAGAGATTGCGCATCTGCTACTTAGGAGAGACAACGCATTGTTCCCATTAGTTTACATGCTAGGAGGGATTACGCAGCTTATTGGTAAATTTGCATAAAAAAATGAAAAATGAAAATGGACTAATTGTAAGTTAATTGTGTTTTCAAGTAACTTAATGTTGTTTTTTAATCATATCTGGACTTGCTTTTTCTGATTCTTTAATTTTTCCCCTTTAATTAAAATTTTTTAATCGTTTTTAAAATTATTTCCTTTTTCTGATTCTTTAATCATTATGTTGAAATATTCACTCCTAATACAATAATATTTGTTCATAAAAACCTTACAACAATGTCATTTAAGTGCAATTATTATTGTTAAAAAATTAATTGTAGTTATTATTCGAACAATCTCTCCTACCCATGTGCGCAATCACACCAACCCTGTTAGGACAGATTAAGCAAAATAACTTTCTTGGTTTTATTACAACTGTTCTATTAAATTGCAACATAACAACAAAAGAGCAATGGAAATGCATAAAAAACAAATGAAGTAAAAATTATTCATGGAAAGTTTAGCAAAACTTTAATATTTAGACTTTTTATTATTATTCATTTGAATTGTGCGCAGACTCTCCTAGCTTTACCTTATCACTTTTTTATGGACACGATAACTTCAATAATTCTCCACAAATCTCTTCCAAAATTATCGTTAAAATCAAGGGGCATAAAATCTCGGTCAAGTTCGTGTTAATGGGCAAAGCCGAACCAAGGGGTGGGAAAGGGGTTTTTTTTGTGAAAACAGAAAAAACCTCATAACTTCTTAATTATGATACGTATCGAATCCGTTTAAAGTTATTATTACTTCTAGGAAATGTGCCAAAAATTTATCTATGACAGACTTTTGATATCATTAAAAATGTCCTCGAGGAGGGGGGGGGGATATGCATTTAAGAAGAAAATATTTCGTAACTTTGTCAATTCACAAGATATCAAATCCACTTAAATTTATTATCAATCCTCCTAATATTATCTACAACTTTTATATTGACAAGTTTTTTATAGGACCAACCCTTACAGCAAACAAAATTAAAAACAAAAAAATCCCTGCTGGCTCCGCCTACAGACACAAGTAGATTTCGAAGTGTGTGGTCCCAACTGTCGCATCTTGGCAAAAAGGTCATTTCTTCTGCAATTCCCAATAAACAGTCTTCCCACGGTCTGCGTCTTCGAAATCTACCTGTGCACCGAGTTGTCAGGGTTATTTTTTCCGTTTTCCTGTTTGCTTTTATGTTTTTTAAAATTACCTTAAACAGCTAGCGGGGGACTCAGGGGGAGGAGCAGAGGGCTTTACAACTTTCTGTTCGTATGCACATTGTTTCAATTCTCCATGCATTTTGTAAAATGCGAAACTTATTTTTGAATATTTAATACTATTCTTTAAGGTTGTTCTCAAATTAAAAGAAACTACTTTCTGACACATTTCTGAATTCATTTTTGTTCGGACACGCGTGAAATTGGTAGGTGTTCTTATTTAGAAACCAACCGAATTCCTGACGCAGCAGCACGAGAAAAAGAAAAAAAATTGCAATCACGTGACAAGAATCGCTTATAACTGGATAACTTATTTATTTATAAAAAAAAATGGAAAACTATTCCAAACCGTTTCTATAGTCAGTTGTGCCAAGTTTATTCCTTTACCTTTAAAAACGAGTTAGAAAATGTGGCAGAAACTTTTCGCGTTGCAGCGAATTTGAGAACCACCTTAATTGCTAAGTTTCTGTATTGATTCTTACATTGATATGATTAAAAATGTTCTTGCACGGGAAGTTGTGACGAAAAATTCTTAATTTGGCTTATTTCATGTTATTTTCCGTATTAAAAAAAATCGGATCAAGATGCGGACCAACAGAAAAATCATTGTCTGTCCCTGAAATACTTTCAGCCGGCACCCATACATTTTACCGTACAGGAAAACCATTTTCAAATATACACAATAACCGCTTTGTGTTAGAGTCCTGCGCGGATTGGATCCTGAAAATTCTACCTAACGACAACCTAAAACCTGACCGGCGCACTTGCCGCATCCAAAACATTCAAACCCGATCCGAACATGAAGTGACAGAAAATTAATGCATATTTATTAGAATTATAGATGTACAATTATATCTCAAACACTAGTTATATTTTTTGTATAAAATGAACAGATTAATATTGAAATTTGTATATTTTTCGTTTTGATTATAGTTAACCAGACCCGCAACGGATTTTTTTTTTTCTAACGGCTCGGCCTACAGGCACCGGAAGATTTCAAAGACGTAGACCGTGGGTCGCCTGTATATTGCGAATTACAGAAGAAATGACCTTTTTGTCATGATCCGGCAGTTGGGACCATCTATTTCGAAATCTACTTGAGTCTGTAGGCGGAGCCGGTGGGGAATTTTTTTTCTGTAAGGGTTGGTCCTATAAAAAACTTGTCAATATAAAACTTGTAGGTAATAATGAAAGGATTTATAATAAATGTAAGCGGATTTGATATCTTGTGAATTGCCAAAGTTAGGATTTTTTTTCTTAAACCCCTATTCCCCCCCCCGCTTGAGGCCCTTTTTAATGATATAAAACATCTGTCATACATAAATTTTAGGCCCTTTTTGCTAGAAGTAATAATGACTTCAAACGGATTCAATACGTATCATAATTAAAAAGTTATGGGCTTTTTTCTGTTTTCACAAAAAGCCCCCCCCCCCCATTTCTCTTCCTTGGTTCGATTTTGCCCATTAACGAACTTGACCAAGAATTTATGCCTCTTGATTTTATGTACCAGTTTGGAAGAGATTTGTGGAGAATTATTGAAGTTATCGAGTCCATAAAAAAGTGACATAGATAGATAGATATATAGATAAAGTTTTGAACTGGGGGTGGTTTTGGGTTCTGGTAGTCATGATCAGCTTAGATCTGCAAAAAAATTCAAGAAATTCCAACATAGGAGAAAATGTAATAGGTAGTAATTCTTACGAATTCTACCTAAAAATGCATAACTCAGCAAAAATCCATTTTCAGCAATTGCTGTCCGTATTCGAAGTCTTTTGTGCAACCCTGTATAGGATCTACAGAATTTGTAAACAACATGTCATACACTAAAAATTACATAAAATTGCATATCACAGCGGAAAGAGTACTTCTAAGTAGTTACCGGTTATAATCAGTTCTTTAAACGAATTCTCTTATGCATCTATGTATACATGAACCAGCTTATGCCCATTAACAAACCTGACCGAGATTTTACGCGTCTTGATTTTATGTATAAATTTGGAAGAGGTTTGTGGAGATTTATTGAAGTTATCGTGTCCATAAAAAAGTGATGGGAATTGTTATATAATTAAACAAATTACGTCAGTATGGACCATCAGCCACGAACGAGCATCTTACGCACTCCATAATCTATAGAAAATGAGATGTAATGAACCTTGGTGATGCTTTTAAATTTCAGTATGTTTCAAGTGTCATAACATGCTCAAAATTCACTGCAAACTATTTTTCCCAAAATATCATAATGCAAAGGAATTGTTTTGCAAGTCCCTGTAATTGAATTACAAATGCTACTAATTTTATAATCCGATAAAAGATGCTGTAGTCCACCTCAGTAGTACATATTACTTTCATTATGTTTGAAATATCATAACATCCATAAAATACGCCGCAAACGATTTTTTCCCCATAGACCATAATGTAATCGAATACTTTTGTGTGTGTACATGTAAAAGAACTATTAACGCTACACACTTCATTTTCAATACAGAACATTCTATAGTAAAATTCAATAATGTAAAAAAAAAAATCATGACATTCCGTGTATATTTACGAGAGTTAGAGCACGGACAGAGGATGTTGGAAAGTGTTAAAAATGTAGAATAAATTTATTAATATCAAAACTTTAATTGTGTGTGATATTCTAAATTTCTCGTTCATTTTCTGTTTACTGTTTATCTTTTTATTTTTGCTAAAATTTTCAAACTCTTTGCTAAAATTTTTTCAATGCTTTTTTTCTTTTAATATTATGACATATCCATTTAATGACGTAAGTGTTATTTAATTATATTAAAAAATGTTTTAAATAAATAATAAATCATTAAACATCATTAAAATACAAATAAACATTGAATAAAGAATTACTTGATGACGTAACAAATAAGTCATACGTAACAAACGCGTCATCACAAAAAATATCATAGCTCAGCCACAGCCAACTTCAGTACCGGCCAAGAAAGCTGTTGTTTGTTTCTCCCGCCTTAGGACGGAGTTCATGACGTCAGATCGCGTGATCTCCGCCGAACCAATCGGCCGAGAAAACTGTCCTAGGGAGGAGGGAAACAAATAAGAGTTTTCTCAGCCGATTCGGTCGGCCGAAGATCACGTGGTCTGACATCATGAATTCCGTCTTAAGGCGGGAGAAACAAACAAGAGCTTTCTCGGCCGGCACTGAAGTTGGCTGTGGCTCAGCCTTTCCAACAATAAAAGAGCTACATCTGGCTGACTATCGACCATTTGGCAAGA
The DNA here is from genome assembly GCA_963931845.1 of Maratus michaelseni. NCBI lineage: Eukaryota > Metazoa > Arthropoda > Arachnida > Araneae > Salticidae > Maratus > Maratus michaelseni. The sequence goes on from OZ007586.1 coordinate 83,835,227, forward strand.
TTTCACCAAATGGTGCTCTCAAATAGGAACCAACCAAATTTCTGTATTGATGTTGTCAAACTAGTATCGGATTGTGCAATACATTTATAACGTATTCTGGCATAGCCAGACCCATTGAATTTTGTTCATATTTTATCGGCTTAATACGATCCTTTTAAATTTGGTACATCGGTGCCGGTAATCCCTCTTAATTTTTTTAACTAGCCGGCTAGCCCACAGCCAATTTCAGTACCGGCCAAGAAAGCTGTTGTTTGTTTCTCCCTCCTTAGGACGGAGTTCATGACGTCAGATCGCGTGATCTCCGCCGAACCAATCGGCCGAGAAAACTGTCCTAGGGAGGAGTAGAGCTCCTATAATACAGGCTGACGTATCCTCGCAGATATGTGTCTCAAAGTCGAAAAACCAAGCTAATTTTCCGCCATTTAACATCCAGCCTCTTTCAGAAGGTGGAGGAACGAGGCCTTAGGCAACCCCAGCTCCGGCAGCGGCAGATTGAGATGCTGAACTGAGACCCGAATAATGCGAAACAAAATGGATATGCGTCAGCTCCTATTATAGGAGCCTTAGGGAGGAGGGAAACAAATAAGAGTTTTCTCAGCCGATTCGGTCGGCCGAAGATCACGTGGTCTGACATCATGAATTCCGTCTTAAGGCGGGAGAAACAAACAAGAGCTTTCTCGGCCGGTACTGAAGTTGGCTGTGGCTAGCCCGTTTATTTTTTTTTATCAGCTCAGACCGTTTGAACGTTTGACTTCATTTGGCTGGGTGCGGGAATCGGGCCGTGCAGATCGTGATCTCTAGAGCAGAGGTCTGCACATGCCAGAATTTACAGGCCGGCCCGAACGAAAGCTATCTTGGGAAAGCCCAGACGGGTCTAAAAGCTAAAAGTTTGGCATGGGCTCGGACCGGTCCGTTTAAAATTCAGTGAAAACAGGCCCAACCCGTTGAAAAATCAATGAAATCAGGCCCGGCCCGACCAACTCAATTTCTACAAAAAATTCCAATTTTATTAACATACGATTAAGATTCTTTTAATGAATACCGCATGCATATATTTATGGGAAAGTTTTACAGTATATTTTAGAATACTTTATACATGCCATAGAATACAGAATAGTATCATTAATGATCACTTAGACTCATAGAGTATTACATTCAAATAAAGACATTAAAAAAATTAATGTAGTTTAGTATTGAAAAAAAAAGGTTAAAAGCATCCTTACTTTTGTTGCTGTATAGTAAAAAAAAATGTTTCTCTGAAATTTATTAAAGTATACTTCCAAAGATTCCGTTAACAGAAGTTCATTATCGCTATCACTATTGTTACAAAACAACTCGACACGTCCTGGGAAAAATTAAGCCCAGTTTCCAGCCAACCTGAGTACACAGAAAATAATGTCAGCCTGATCCCAGCCTGCCCGAGTATGCTGAAAAAATTAAGCCCAGTCTCAGGTATGATGCAACTGCCCAATGCCGATTTCTACGCTTGACATATTTCTGTATTGATGTTGTGAAGGCTCATGCAGTACATTTACTTATTCTCGTCCCAGACGAATCCATTAAAAATTGTTCATATTTTATCAGCTTAGTTTGATCCTTTTAAATTTCTTATATCACTTGTCGGCTCACTTAGTATTTTTACCGACCCGCCCCAACTCGTTTATTATTCTTCATCGGCCCGCCCAGGCTCGTTAAAAAGACTGTTTTCATTCTGCCTAACCGGTCCATTTGAAAATTGACCTTCATTTTGCTGGGCCGTGTATGATCTTGTGCTGACCTCTACTCTATAAGGTGGTCATACGGCAATTTTCCTGAAAGATTCCACTAAACAAAAAATGTCCTCCACCCTGACATTTGAACTCTTTGAAATCCCCTCTTGTACAAAAAGAGACAACAAACATTGATATTCCGTTCATTTGGAGGATTAGAGGCATGTGTTTCTTGAAATGAGTGTACTGTATATATTTTTGAAAACTTATATCCCAGGTACGAATTTTTCTAAAGTAAATAAATAAAAGTAAAAAACTAGGTACCTTTTACAAAAATCAAAACAATAAATGAATTTCAGAAGAAAGCAGATTATGTAACTTCATTTATGAACGAGTGGTTTCAAATTGTTAATGATGGAGCAGAATGTAAGAGCATGTACAAATGTTTGCTTTAGTTAAGGTTCAAATCCATTTCAAAATAGCACGTTTGACACATTCATAAAATCATTATCACCTGTTTGCATATAAAATTTCATATATTTTTAATCAGGTCTCTAAGAATCAAATAGTATTGTAATTTTTCTGTAGAAATTAAAACTGATATTTTAAACATGTTTAGAGTTAGAGATCTGCACGGTGCAGGCTTAACTTTTTTCTACAGACTTGGCCCGGGACGGGCCAGACTTCTTATTTTCTGGGCCAAGCTGTGCTTGGGCGTCATTCTTCCTAGAGATCTGCATGGACCGAAATTTGCAGGCCAGCGTAAAAATCAGAAAGTTAAGCCTGGCACAACAATTTTTGCGAAAAATGAATATATTTTTAAATGGCCATTATTCTACAATTAAAATTCGTTTTAAAGAACAGTATACATACTATTCTAAGCAATAAAAAATTAAAATACAGTAAAACCTCTGAAATAGGAACAATCTATGGCGAAAACCTTTCTTACACGGAAAAATGTCTTGATCCGTGCAAAAAGAATATAATACATACAACAGACGATGTACCTACTAAGAATGGAACCTGCCTATAACGGATTTTTCTTCTCTTACTGAATCTTCATTTGAATGTAATAGTCTAAGTCAATTTTTTAATCAGTGTTTATGTACGTAATTGTCTAAGTGATCATAAATATTGTTGATATTTTGCATTCCATGCATTTTGAGCATAATCTGAAAATAAAATCTATGCATAAGTGTGCTTTTTGAATAAGTAAGTGTAATTTTAATTTTAGGTTAATGTTGCTTCAGAAATATCGGCATGCTTTGTATATATTCAGTCGGGGCAGGCCAGTCCGGGCTCGGGCCGAACTTTTTGCTTTTATACCAGGCCGGGCCAAAATAATTTTGAACGGGTCGGGCCGAACTGTTTGCTTTTATGCCGAGCCGGGCCTGGGCATGTCGGCACCTGCAGACCTCTAGCGCGGCTGATTACAATGTGGCGAGAGAGGGGGGTGGCGGGGGGGGGGAGAGTGGAAAATGAAAATTATATAAAGGGCGCCAAAGTCAGGTCCTCCCCCCCCAATAAAAATTTCAAGCTACGCCCCTGACAGAAACACAGAATTTTTTGTATTTTTAACAATAAAGTCTGTAGTTGAATTTATTTTAATAAATTTGAGTGATTTTTTAAAAGAGAAGAAAAAAGTAAAATGGTGAAACACTAACCCGCAGGTAACGCCTATACTCTTCATCCTTCTTACGGTCCGACATTTTTGAAGTTAATCCTGTAAAAGAAACAAATGATTTTAAAATAAACTATGTATTGTATATACGTATATATATATATATATATATATATATATATATATAATAAGCTTTTGTTAATAATAGCCATCAAATCACATAACTAATCATCGACAATATAAGAGCCGTTAATTATAATAAAATACAAAGAAATATATCCAAAAACAGAGCCGCCAAGTCTCCGGCTTTTTGGATACCAGTATTTTAAAGCAGAAAATGTTGTTTTATCTAATTGGAACTTTCTGCGATTCAAAAGAACAACATTTTCTGTAAGATAATACTGGTATGCAAAAAGTCGGAGACGTGGCAACCCCGTCCAAAAATGAAAGATTCTCAAAATGAAATATATATATATATATATATATATATATATATATATATACAGGTGTGTAAAAATCTCGGCGCCAATGGACAGATTGTCACAACTAAATTTGTATTATTATTCGTCTAAAAATATGATTAATACAATTTAGACGAAATACAACTAATAAAATTTATGCGAAGAATACTAATAAAATTTAGCGGTTACATAATAGGCTTATTGGGGTCAAGTTTTACACCCTTGTACACACACACATACATATATATATACATATATTAAACTCATCTAGTATTTCATTTGTTATTGTAATGATCCATAATATAAAAAGTATATAAACACCGCACATGCGCACATTATCACCGGCTTTAATATATGAAAAACTAATGTATTACAGTTCCGCCTTCCATAGAAAAATATCGTTAAAACAATATTAATGCATTTTAGTAGGAATTATAGTTATTTATCTATACAATTGTAATTTATTATTATAAATGAGTTTTTTAATGAATGGAAAATTAAAATCATAGATTATCACTTTAAAAATGAAATAAGTTTATCATTCCTTATGTTGATAAATCACCAAACCTTATACCATTATTTGTAAATAGTACTGTAAACAGTTACTCTACAATGCTAATAATACTAGCAATATTTTTAACAAAATATAGTTAAAATTGAAATTAATAATAGAAAATTGTTAAAATTTTAATTATCCATATCTTGTTATCGTACAAAAATTTCGTAAAAATCCGATGAAATTTCGTACTCTAACTATTCGTTGTACTGCATATAATAATGCTACAAGTACAGGGTGATTATAAAAAAACTATCCCGATATAGGAGCCCCTAACTATCATACCGTTCGTTCACAGAAACTGAATGAAATTCTGGGCTAAAATATTTTGAGGTATGCGCTCAAGAATCACGTGAAAAACAACAGTTAAATTCTAACAGTTACGGTTACAGTGACAAAATTTCAAAAATTTCAAATGGCAACACCTACTTTTTTTTATTGGAATGTGATCTTCGTAGTGAAAAACCATAAAAAGCGTTGGAACTGTACCTGTAGCACGAAAATCGCCGGCGCTAGACAGACTAAGAAGAAAAGTGAAAACAACCAATAAAGGACAGAGAAGCAACAGAAAGTAAAACATTTTATTGTTCAGTGCTATCCACCCTCTGCCGCATGTAAAGTGTCGTCGTGTGTGAAATGGAAAATGTATGAAACACAATAAAATGTTTTGTTTTCTGTTGCTTCTCTGTCCTTATTGGTTGTTTTCACTATTCTTCTTAGTCTGTCTAGCGCCGGCGATTTTCGTGCTACAGGTACCGTTCCAACGCTTTTTAAGGTTCTTCACTATGAAGATCCCATTCCAATAAAAAATGTAGGTGTTGCCATTTGAAATTTTCGAAATTTTGTCACTGTAACCGTAACTGTTAGAATTTAACTGTTGTTTTTCATATGATTCTTGAGCGCATACATCAAAATACTTTAAACCAAAGTTTCATTCAGTTTCTGTGAACGGTATGATAGTTAGGGGCTCATATATTGGGATAGTTTTTTTATAATCACCCTGTACTTTATTGGTGAATAGTCTCATTCCGATATGAAATAAAACGATTGAAAATGATAATCAAGATTGCTTAAAAAATAGTTTTCAGTTTGTAAATAAATTACAAAATAAAACTTATGCAAAATGTATAAAACCTCTTATCTTAATGATATTTCTAACAATTTAGATATTAAAGATAGTGATTGGCGATTCTCCATAGTTCTACAATCCAGAAAAGAAAAAACGCCATCTTAGAAAATAACAATCGATACTGTCATCAATTAATTCCCAAATCATCCATTCGAGATGTTCGACAATCAATTGTCACACCGAGAAGCTAAAATTGTAATTCAAAACGGTTGTTCTGCAGGAAATTTAATCCCATTGACGGGGATTGTGCAATAATTCTACCATCGCAATGATTTGTTTCTGACTGAGAATTGAAAGAGAGGAAATCGCTATCAGCGATCGCTTGATCGTATGAAAACCATAAGCAAGAACGAAAATTCATGCTTCAAGCATAGATTACATAACACTTTCCAACACATTCAGAATATCGTAGCAAAACTTCCCTGTTTAATAAGGGGAAGCATCATATCTAAAAAGTACACAAACTCACACAAAACATTTGAAAACACAATTTTAACAATTACCATCTACAGTCAGAAAATAATTAAAATTCTTTTGTGAATCTCTATATATCTGCTATCGATTTGTATATATACTACATATTATGCTAAACATTAATTCAGTTTGGAAATGCTTAACCAAGTCGAAAATTTCCTTTCAGCAATTTCCGTCATTAACCCCTTCGCGACGAGCGTCATTTACAGAATTTTTAATCTTTTAACACCGGTTTTTCAAAACAGAAATTTTCGCCTATCTGAATCGCAGAAATGCTATCATTAAATAAGGCAAATCATTTGAAAACACAATTTTAACAATTACCATCTACAGTCAGAAAATAATTAAAATTCTTTTGTGAATCTCTATATATCTGCTATCGATTTGTATATATACTACATATTATGCTAAACATTAATTCAGTTTGGAAATGCTTAACCAAGTCGAAAATTTCCTTTCAGCAATTTCCGTCATTAACCCCTTCGCGACGAGCGTCATTTACAGAATTTTTAATCTTTTAACACCGGTTTTTCAAAACAGAAATTTTCGCCTATCTGAATCGCAGAAATGCTATCATTAAATAAGGCAAAGCTTACAATAAAAAGTAACTGGTGGGAATAATCAAGGATTCTGAGTATCTTATGCGTCACGTATACGTGTCGCTCGTCCCCAAGGGGTTAAGCGGAAATGTATTCGGATTCATTTGTACAGCCCTGTATCTGCATAATTCATATATAAAAAAAATGTTAATTTGCATACCACAATTTAAAACCTACTTCTAGCAATTATAGCTCATGGACAGTACAGTAACCGTACACTTTTGTGTATCCCTGTATATGAACGATAAATGCTATGTGCACCATATTCAACAGTAAGCATAGTGTTGTCCGCCTCAGTGATATATATCAATTTCAATATGTTTAAAATAGTATAACGTTATTAAAATACATTACAAACGATTTTCCCCATAGATTTCCGGAGCGTACGAGCATGTCCGGTATACAGTGATGAAGCCATCGGAGACCGGAACCACAGTTTCGTTTTTTAAGATATTTCAGTTTATTACACGGCGCCTGGCAACGCCGGGCAGGTGAGCTAGTGATAAAATAAAATATAAGCAGTTAAATTATTCTTGAATTTGAAAGGTAATTGGATTATGTCGTTAATTTCATTCCGAATGTTCTAATTTCTGTATAAGTCTAATAATATTTTAATTTCATCAGATGTCCAACGAACTTTCGTTTATTCTTGTTGCAGCCTTAACAGAAATAAATAACAGAAATTACAAAACATAAGAAAAAGAAACAAAAAATAACAAAAACAATTAATAACACTTGACAATTATCACTAAAACACAACACGCTATTGAAATATAAGCAATTCCAGAAAACGTAGCGCTGAGAGTTTGTTTATCAGAAAATAACTCCGTAAAAGCAATCTTTCTGTTGATTTTGCAAAAAAAAAAAAAAAAGACCTTAGCTGGTTTCCGCTGCAAACCGGCTCAATGGTTCTTAAGACTAACATCGAAAAACAGAACATCGAAAAATGCACGCAGCACAAGTTTGTGTCTTGATCACCTTGTCCGACCGGTTTTCACCCGACCTACATTTTTAGACTGTTGGCTTTTGCGCATGCGTTTAGAATTGTCCTTTGCTATGTGCATTGAAAAGTGTTCATGAATTCGGTTTGTGTGTCTGACTGTTTGCCGTGCTCTAACTCGCGTAAATATGCTCGCATCGTCATGCAACTGATATATGTTAATGAGGCTTACTGTGGCATGTACGGTGTTGAAAGTGAAGCGTGTAGCACTTATAGTTTTTTTTACAGGGGCACTCAAACGAATTCCGTTACATTGCAGTCTATGGGGAAAATCATTTGCGGTTTATTATAATAATGTTACACTATTTCAAACATATTGAAATTGATATATATCACTGAGATGCACTACAAGAGACTAATTATAGAATGTGGTGTGCATAGCATTTATAGTTCCTTTACAGGGACACTCAAAAGAATTCCGTTACATTACGGTCTATGAAGAAAAATCGTTTGTAGTTTATTTTAATAATGTTTCACTATTTCAAACATATTGAAATGGATATATATCACTAACGTGTATCACAAGAGGCTTACTATAGAATATTGTGTATATAGCTTTCATCGTTTATTTACAGGGACGCACAAAAATTTCGGTTAAAGTACTGCTTATTTATAATAATTGCTGGGAATGCTTTTTCAGTTGCTGAACGCGTTTTTAAATCTAACTCATTTTTTGTCTATTACTTAATGTGTAAAAATGGTATAGATTATATAGAAAGCAGCACAAAAGTTCTCGAGTACATTTCCGTTTATTGTCGGAAATTTCAGAAGGGAAATTTTAAACTTTGCTACGCGTTTCCCAACTAAACTAAAATTTAGCATTATATTTAGTATATATACAAATCTATAGATCCTATACAGGGCTGCACAAAAGAGTTCGGATATTTTTCGAAAAATTGTTGGTAATTCCTGAAATTGGATTTTTAAACATGTTATGCGTTTTCAAATTTGTTTAGTTAGATATCATCTTACACCTTACGGTAAAGATTTGCAAAATTATTTTGGAAGTGTTGGAAAGTGGTACATAATCTATGCTTGACTCATGATTTTTCGTTCTTGTTTTATTGCTAAATTCCATTCGCAAGTGTGATCCGACAGGTCATTTGTTGTTGAAATCACTATGCAGTTGTGTGAAATGTCAGTCCAGATTAAATTTTTTCGGCACTGCTACACAAGTTCCACATACCAAACAAACAGGCTTGGGAGTATTTTGACTCGTAAACAGAAATTGTTTAAGTTTACGTAGACTTTTTCTCTCGTATGCAATGTTGATGTTCTCGTCATACAAATATTAATGTGTTGCAAAATCTTATGCCATTTTTCTGAAGTTTTAATTTTTATTACTTTAATTTTATAAAAACTTCCAAAACAGCGAATTTGTCGACAGGCTAATGTTTTGAGCATGCAGCATTTTCACTCTCTTAACACGAGTATACGAGTGAAATAAAAATATTTTCCAATGAATAAATTTCTTAAATGAAAATAAAAGACTTTCTCTCTTTAAAATATTGACTTTTTTTTTCAAAAGGGATAAATTTATTTATGTTTATTATCTCCTAGCTGATCCGCTCGCCGTTGCCCTGTCCCGTCAAAAAATAATACGACATTGGAAATCAATCTAAAAATTGCTGCACGAAACCGTTCCTTTGGTAACTCTTTGTCTTTAGGAAGAGAAGTAGATAGAGCAGAGTGGAGGATAGAAAGTTTTAGACAAGAAGAAAAGGGTGAAATAAGTACAGATCTAACAACAAAATTAGAAGAAAGACTAAAACAACAACTAGAAGGAATGAGTATCCTACTTGATAGTGCAGAGGAAAGATTAGTTAAGAAAATGGAACAACAAGAAGAATTGATGAAAACAACACTGGCCGAACACAAGTCAGAGGTGGAGACTCTGAGGGAACTCTATCATCAGTCGGTGTGTCAGGGCGGAGGAGGTTTGGCCTCATGTGCTGAAGGGAACACATATGCACAGGTTTTGAAGCGAAAGTCATCTATAATAATAAAATCAAAGGACGCAGACAAAACACCAAGAGATTTAAGAAATGTATTAAACAAAGAAGTAAAAATAGCGATGCTGCCCAAAATTAACTGTCGACAAACAAAGGCGGGTAACTTAGTATTATCCAGCCAGAATGAAAATGAGATATTAAAGCTACAACAACAACTGGAAAGTAATGATAAAATAACCTCGAAAATTGGAATAGACAAGATTCAGCCAAAACGACAAAAAGTTATAATATTCAATGCTCCATGTATAGAAGTAGTCGAAGATGAAGAAAACACTGAAAGTTTAGAAAAAGAAAACAAGCGAGAAGTATATGCTGAAACCATCCTCAAACCAGCACTATTAAAAGCCCTAAAGATTAAGCAACTAGATTTTCAAATACAAAGAATCATTTCATTACCTCGTAACAAAGATACGAATCATCTGATAATAGATCTTCCGCGGGACTATTCTAATCAATTGTTAAACACATTGGTTTACGTTGGCTTCAACCGTTGCAATGTAAGAAAATTCATCAATATACCTAGATGTTTTTGCTGTCAGGGCTTTGGCCATATAGCAAAAAATTGTGACAATAAAGAAACCTGTGTTAGGTGTGCGGGCCCACACAACACCAAAGCTTGCAACACAGCCAAAAAACGCTGTATCAATTGTCAAACATTAAACACAGAAAAACAACAAAGTGAAAGAAAACTAGACATAGATCACTACGCATATGACAACTGTTGCCAGTCTTACAGACTTTATCAACGTCAATGCCTACAAACTGCTCAACAACAGACACAAAAATAGTACATAACTTTAAGCCAAAGTGTGTGTGTCTATAAAGTGTCCCACAGCAGCAACAAAAATAGTGCATAACTTTAAATCAAAGTGTGTGTAATTCTAAGTCAAAGTGTGTGTGAACTTGGGTCAGGGGGGGGGGTGTATCAACAAACATTGTTTCTCTAAACATCTTCTTTTAATTTCATTTTATTATATAACCAAGAATATGATGGACTGGTAATAATCTTAGAAACTGTATACAAGGTAATAAAGAAAGTTTGTATATGGACAGTTCTTAAATGTACAAAGACTCTAAAACTATGAAAAGTCTTTAGAACTCTAACAATGTAAATAAATTGGAAAATAATGTCAAGGACAGTTCTTATATGTACATAGACTTTATAATAATGCAAAGATTTTAAAACAACGAAAAGACTCTAAAATTTTAACAATGTAAATAAATATGTAAATAATGTCAAAGTTAAATTTTGGTTCGCCTTGAATAATAAGGTAACCACTTGTGATTGAGATTGTAAAATATTCTTCCATTAATTTTAGTTTTAATAAATGGGGGTCTCCTTTCCCTGGGGATTCCTTCTGGCCTGCTCTTCTGGCTGGTGTTCCGCTGGCTGGTAGTGGTGTGCCAGCCCCTCGGGATTGCACTAAAACTCTAAGGCTTAGGCCGGGTTTCCCGAGGTGGTCATCCCTGTCTTCAGGAAGATAAATAGAGATGGACCCCGAAGCGGAAGTAAATTCAATACTACCCCCTCAAATGTCTCGATCATTTGGTTCAAAGAGGGGTCAACATTTTAAAAAGTTAGCGTCGGATTATTACAAAAGTTGCATTTTCGGAATCAGAAAATTAAACTACGTACAGAGTGTGAGTTTCGATTGAATACCTCCAGTACTTTTCTTAAAACTGGAGGATGAGTGAAAATGAAACTATTTCGTTGTCTAGGAAATCGGTAACATTCTTTTGCTGTTTCAATAAAAATAGCTATTTTCGGTGCACGCGCAGGAAAATTTTTATTTCCATCGCAAGGGGATGCATTCTGTTCTAAACAAATTTCCAACACGTGACCCCGCTGATTTCGATACCGTAAATCACACACGTGCTACGCACTCCCTGCAAAATTTTTAGTTCCAGTTTCCACCACCAGGTGGAGCATTCTGTTCTAAATAAACCCCTTTCCGAATAAAAATCGTGTTACTCGTTCCCGCTGTTTACGCACCGTGTAGAAGGCGTGTTGTGCACGCTCGAAAAAACTGTTAGTTCACTTTCCACCGCCATGCGGTACCAAATCTATGTCTTACTTAATTAGCCATATCTTAATTAGTTCATGTTTAGTTGAATGAAACGATTCCCATTGAAATCGGGCACATAGAACCCGAGAAAATAAATCACCTCCCTGGATATTAATATTCATAAATGGTGGTAACCAAGAGCTGAAAAAATGATACCGAAGTTTTTTAGTACCTGGGAGACCTCGGAAGAATGTCAGAATCGGACCAAGATAAAATACAAAACCTTTTAGTTACAATGTCCACCATCAGGGGGTACACTCAGTTCTAAACAAATCTCTTTCCGAACGAAACTCCTGCACGTGTCCCCACTGCTTATGACAACGTATAGAAGGCGTTCTGTGCATGCGCAGAAAATCTTTTAGTCCTGCTTTCCAGAGGGCACCAAATCTATGTCTTAATTAGTTATCTAAATCTTAATTAGTTCATGTTAAGTTGAATGAAATCGGGTAGAAATCGACCAGATTCGACCAGAGATCGACCCATTGTTTGAATCGGACACATTTTAAATGCAAAATTGTTTAGTTTTACTTCTCACCCCTAGGGGTGCACTCAATTCCAAATAAAACTCCTTCTGATCGAAAGTCCGGCACGTGTCCCTGCTGCCTATGACACCGTATAGCAGGCGTGCGCTTCAAAATGTTTTAGTTCCATTTTCTACCGCCAAGTGGCGCTAAATCGGTATCTTAATTAGATATATATACCTTAATTAGTTCCAGTTAAGTTGAATTAATTAATTCTCGTGAAATTGGGCCCATAGACCCCAAGAAAATATCACTCCCTGGTCATTAATGTTCAGAAATAATGCTAACTAAGTGCTGAAAAAATGATACCGAAGTTTATGTAGTATCTGGGGACCTGAGAAAAGGTTTCGTTTGAATCGGACTAATAATTAAATAGTTCTGATTTTGGAGGCAGGGGGGAGGGGGGGGAAGGAGGGTGTTTCGATCAGAGCATTAGGAGCCTACACTAGTCACTTTTTTTTCGCAACAAGATAGCCAACCCTCGATTTCCAACAAACAAGAGGATGGTCTAACTTCAAATGATTGACAAGACAACTCCTCCAATTGAGAAAAATAATAAATTCAACAAAAGATAAGTGACATTTTCTTCGCGCTATCACTCTTTGGTAGTTGCTATGATTTTAAGTCCACAAAAAGAACGGATTTTGCATCCTCATGGAATTAGAAAAAAAAAATTGGAACAGATATAAAGATTTAAAAAGAAATCTAATCTAAGAAACAAAAGTACCGGAGCCCTAATATTCCGTAGTACTAACACCCGTAGCGTACCGTTCCCCTCCGCCGTCACTCCAGTCTCCATATTTATCTACACTAATATTATAAAGGAGTAAAGATTGTTTGTTTGTTTGTTTGTTTGTAGGGGGTAATCTCTGGAACTACCAAACCGATTTCTAAAGTGATGGTGGCAAATTGATGGTGACAACCCCAGCTCCAACATAGGCTATATTTTTATGTCGATGCCACTACCCCAGGGGGGTGCAGGAGCGAAAAACGTTCTAAAATTGCGATCTTTTATACACTGAAGCAGCTAGAAATTTGAAATTTGGCGTTGTAGTTACTTATAAGATGTAAATGCTCTCTAAGAACAAAATAAAAAAAAATTCGAAATTTAAAAGGGTGAAATGAGCGAAAAGCGCTCTAAAAACATTATAAATTACAATTTCTATGGAATCTCTAGAACTACCGAACCGATTTGAAATTTAGCGTTGTAGTTACTTATAAGATGTAAATGCTCTCTAAGAACAAAATAAAAAAAAAATTCGAAATTTAAAAGGGTGAAATGAGAGAAAAGCGTTCTAAAAACATTCTAAATTACAATTTCTATGGAATCTCTAGAACTACCGAACCGATTGGAAATTTGGCGTTGTAGTTACTTATAAGATGTAAATGCTCTCTAAGAACAAAAAAAAAAAAAAAAAAAAAAAAAAAAATTCGAAATTTAAAAGGGTGAAATGAGCGAAAAGCGTTCTAAAAGCATTCTAAATTACAATTTCTATGGAATCTCTAGAACTACCGAACCGATTTGAAATTTGGCGTTGTAGTTACTTATAAGATGCAAATGCTCTCTAAGAACAGAATAAAAAACATTCGAAATTTAAAAGGGTGAAATGAGCGAAAAGCGTTCTAAAAGCATTCTAAATTACAATTTCTATGGAATCTCTAGAACTACCGAACCGATTTGAAATTTGGCGTTGTAGTTACTTATAAGATGCAAATGCTCTCTAAGAACAGAATAAAAAAACATTCGAAATTTAAAAGGGTGAAATGAGCGAAAAGCGTTCTAAAAGCATTCTAAATTACAATTTCTATGGAATCTCTAGAACTACCGAACCGATTTGAAATTTGGCGTTGTAGTTACTTATAAGATGTAAATGATCTCTAAGAACAAAACAAAAAAAATTCGAAATTTAAAAGGGTGAAATGAGCGAAAAGCGTTCTAAAAACATTCTAAATTACAATTTCTATGGAATCTCTAGAACTACCGAACCGATTTGAAATTTGGCGTTGTAGTTACTTATAAGATGCAAATGCTCTCTAAGAACAAAATAAAAAAAAATTCGATTATTTAAAATGGTGAAATGAGCGAAAAGCGTTCTAAAAACATTCTAAATTACAATTTCTATGGAATCTCTAGAACTACCGAACCGGTTTGAAATTTGGCGTTGTAGTTACTTATAAGATGTAAATGCCCTCTAAGAACAAAATAAAAAAATATTCGAAATTTAAAAGGGTGAAATGAGCGAAAAGCGTTCTAAAAACATTCTAAATTACAATTTCTATGGAATCTCTAGAACTACCGAACCGATTTCAAAAGTGATGGTGGTAAATTGATGGTGACAACCCCTGCTCCAACATAGGCTATATTTTATGTCGGTGGCACTAACCCCAGGGGGGTGCAGGAGCGAAATACGTTCTAAAATTGAGATCTTTTTTATACTGAAGTAGAAATTTGAAATTTGGCGTTGTAGTTACTTATAACATGTAAATGCTCTCTAAGAACAAAATAAAAAAAATTCGAAATTTAAAAGGGTGAAATGAGCCAGAAGCGTTCTAAAAACTTTCTAAATTACAATTTCTATTGAATCTCTGGAACTACCGAACCGATTTCAAAAGTGATGGTGGCAAATGGATGGTCACAACCCCTGCTCCAACATAGGATATATTTCTTGTCGGTGTCACTATACCCAGGGGGGTGCAGGAGCGAAAAACGTTCTAAAATTGCGGTTTTGTTTATACTGAAGGAGCTAGAAATTTGAAATTTGGCATTGTAGTTACTTATAAGATGTAAATGCTCTCTAAAAATAAAATAAAAAAATTTGAAAAAAGGGTGAAATGAGCGAAGAGCGTTCTAAAAACATTTAAAATTACAATTTCTATGGAAGCTGTAGAACTACCGAACCGATTTCAAAAGTGATGTTGGCACATTGGTGGTGACAATCCCTGCTCCAACAGCCTCTTTAGTAAAAAACTATGCGTTTCTGACGACTGGGTTTTTCGCTAATTGTTGCCACAGATTAATCTCGGAAAATGAAACATTTGAAGTTACTGAAAAAAAATAATAGCTCGAAAAGTATTTGTCAGAAAATTGTTAGACAAACTGCGTTTGAAAGGTAAAAAATTGTATTTTTCTTGATATAAATTTAAAATCTAATGATTATGCCATTTTTCAAATATTGAATTTGAAAAATTACCAAATTTCACAATGGAGTACCATAGCGAAACCTTCATGCGTAAAAAGATAATGATAAGGGCGACGTGTCCTGGCGTACGAGTCACAAATTATAGTAGCCTTATTATTTTGTTAAAATATAAAAGTGAATTATGAAATGTCAATATTTTGTTGGATTAAAAGTTCGTTATAAGTAATTGACCAGCGTAGCGGGCGTAGCTTGCCAGTATTTCATAAATTATTTTTAAAATTTAAAGTATTTTTTATATTATTGTTATTTTTTAGCAAAATAAAAATAATATAATCTCTCTGCGTATACTTAGCTATTAACTATTCTACTTTTTAGTTAATATTACTTCCACATATAAATCTTTGCCGAATCTTAACTTAATTAATCGCAAAATTCTCCGATTAAATAAGCTCATGAATATGATTCGGAAATTGTGTTAACACAAAAAATGAATAGTTTGCAGCTATGTAGAATAGAAAAAGACTTTACTCTTTATTCTGATCAAAATACACTGCTCAAAACAATTAAAGGATATTGCAGTTTTAGGTGGATTTTGTATCTGGGAAACTTTTTAGCTGATTGATACATGGTCGACAGACATAGTTGGTTATATGAGAATAAATTACACATGTTTGGCAGAAAAAAATGCATTTTATTGCGCATTTGTGTACAAAAGGAAAAAAACACAATTTGTGCATATGAGAAAAAAAGAATAAGAAAAGGGGTTTTCTTCAAAGAAAATCATTTTCAGTAGGGGGTATGGTTTCCACGGGCGGCCAGCAACGTTGAACACCTTTGAGGCATGGACTCAATGAGGCCATTAATGACGAGTTGGGGTATTCTGCCCCACTCTTCCAGAAGAGCTCTTTCCAGTTCTTGGAGAGTTTGTGGGGGTTGTTGGCGGCCAGAAACTCGTCTTCCTAGAGCGTCCCAAACGTGCTCGATTGGATTCATGTCTGGAGAACACGCTGGCCATTCTATTCGAACGATTCCTTCCTCGAAACGGAAATCCTCCACCAGGTTTGCACGATGTGGCCTGCAGTTATCGTCCATTAAAATGAAGTTATCTCCGATTGCTGCAGCGTAAGGGACTACAATAGGTCTGAGGATCTCATCCCTATATCGGCGACCAGTCAGAGCTCCATCTCGAATGATGTAGAGGTCAGTGCGCCCGTCAATGGAGATGCCACCATACACCAACACTCCTCCACCGCCAAATCTGACACTTTCGTGCACGAACGCAGGATTATTCCTACTGCCACGGTCCCTCCAGATGAAAATACGCCTATTATCCGGATGCACAGAAAAACGGGACTCGTCAGAAAACAGAATATTGCTCCATTCATTTCTCCTCCAGTTGACATGCTCGGTTGCCCACTCCCTGCGGTCGCGACGATGCCTTGATGTTAATCTAACACATACAATCGGTCGGCGAGCATACAGACCTACAGCATGGAGCCGGTTCCGGACAGTCTGAGTTGAAATCGTGGTGCCTGTAGCCGAGCGAAGGTGTTGTTGGAGAAGAGTAGCGTTCATGTTTTGGTGTCTCCGAGCTGTTAACGCTAAATACCGATCTTCATTGGGCGTTGTTGCCCGTCTACGACCTTGCCCTGGTCTTCGGCCTGCACATCCACTCTCCAAAAAACGGTTCCAGATCCTGGAAATGACACTTTGTGACACTCCAATGGCTTGCGCTACTTCGGCTTGAGTTTGGCCCCCTTCTAACCTACCAACAATTCTCCAAGCTTCTGAATCTGTCAAATGACTTCGCTGAGACATCGTACTCATCGAAACAAAGCAATCACTGAATGCCGATCATCCTTGTCTTCATTCTCTTTTATCCAGTTGAAAGTCAAATTTCATTCGCTGCCGCTGAAGCGACGTTTTTGACGTCGAACTCAAAATTTGCATACTCCACAGTTTGAAAACCAGAAAAATTTGCATTTGTGATTCTCTTCTTCTATTTTCGGCAAAAAAAAGTTCGTTTATATCTTTATTTTATATAAAACTTCAAATATCCTTTAATTGTTTTGAGCAGTGTAGCATTAAAATGATTTAAAATGGAAAAAAATTAAAATTTGAATCTAAGACAGATTGAGCTCAAGTCTGCCGAAACCCGAAGACTGATATAAAAACCGAGCCCGTTTCATCTCCATCTCTTACGTGAGCAACACTTTACATCATTTATTAGTGTTTTGATACAAAAGAAGACAAAAGATTGGAGATGGGAGGAAAAATAAAGGGTAATTTAGGATTCGTTTTTCGAAAGCGTTATTGCACTGAACTCCGGAGCGCAGTGTTTATGAGCTCCGGGGAATTCTGGCCAATATTTAAATATTTACTAAAAACAGAGAAGTACCGGAGCTGAGCTCCGGTGAGCTCCGGCGCAAATAAAGCCCCCCCACCCCCCTTGGGCTAATAAAGGGTCTACAAACTATCATTAGAGGTCTGCACCAGAAAAAGACAGGCCCAAAGTCTGATCCCGGCGAGGCCCGCTGGCCGAGTAAGTTTTTATTCACGAGACTAAGGTCCAGCTTGGAATACCTTCTTTCCTGACTGGGCCGGGCCGGGCCGGACATTACTTTTCTCTGCAGACTCGTACAGGGTCAGCTCTAGACTTCTTTTCTGGGTCGAGCCTGCTGTGGAATTCATTCTTCCTGTAGATGTGCACGGGCTGAAATATCCAGAATGGTGTCCGGCACTATATAAAAGCTAAGATTTCGTACCGGCTCCGACGCAACAAATATGAAAACCATTATTGTCCTTACTCGTGCATAACTCTAATGTCTTCCCTCCAAGCCCATGTTGGACTGGCATTTTTATTACTTTCTTCGATCTTTACAAGAAGAAAGTACTGGATTCCTGAAAATTTTCGAATTACGATTTTTGACGGATTTATACGTTATAAAAGGTTCTGAAGGTTCTGATTTGACTATTTGTATTTCTTCTATCTTTACAAGAAGAAAGTATTGGGTTCGTAAAAATTTCCGACTTCCGATTTTAAAGGGATTTATACGTTTTAGAAGACCTGAATACGATATGACTGTTTTTAGAAATTGGGTGTCTGTATGTATATGAAAAAAAATTGTGGGCGGCCTATCTCAGGAACTAATTCACAGAATTTAATAAAATTTTAGATTCTGCTAGAACTTGGTGCTGATTAGTTTTTGGTGTAAATCGCTCAACAAATGGCACTGCTATGCTACATTTTTCACGATTTACGCAATAGCTCTCTCTCAGGAGCTAATACACAGATGTTCATCTACCTTCCGATTCAGTTAGGTGTGGATATAAGTTGTTGTTGATTAGATTTTGGTGTAAACCACAAAGAAGTGGCGCTGCTATGCTGTATTATTCACGATTTTTATATCTCAAGAACAAATGCATGAATTTTCATTAAATTTCAGATTCAGTTAGACGTTGAAATAAGGTGTTGCTTATAATGTTTTGGTGTAAATTGCCCAACAGGTGGCGGTGTTATGCTGCATTTATCGGGATTTATACGATTTTAGTGATAGTCACATTTCAAGAACTATTTAATAAAACTTTAGATTCAGTTAGGCCTTGATATAAGTTGGTGCTGATTAGTTTTTGGTGAAAATCACCGAAAAGATGGCGCTGCTATGCTGCATTTTTTACGATTTCCACAATAGCTGTATTTGAAGAACTAATGCACAGATTCTCATCTACCTTCAGACTCAGTTAGACGTGGACATATGTTGCTGCTGGTTAGGCTTAGATGTATACCGCCCAACAGGTTTCGTTACGTAGCTGCATTATTCAGGATTTTAAAGATAACTATATTTCAAGGACTAATGCACGAATTTTTTTCAAATTTTACATTCAGTAAGACGTTGACATAAGTTCTTGTTTAGTAGGTTTTGGTGTAAATTGCCCAAAACGTGGCGCTGCTCTGTTGCATTTTTTAGGATTCCCGCAATAGCTGTACCTCAATAACTAATGCACAGATTTTCATATACCTTCAGACTCAGATAGACGTGGACATAAGATGTTGCTGATTAGGTTTTGGTGTATACCACCCAGCAGATTGCGCTGATATGCTGCATTTTTCAGGATCTTTGTTATAGCTTTATCACAAGAACTAATGCAGGGATTTACAAGAAATTTCAGATTCAGTTTGACATTCACATAAGTTGTTGCTGATAAGGTTTCGGTGCATACCGCCCAAAAGGTGATGCTGCTCTGCTGCATTATTCACGATTTTCAAGATAGCTATATCTCAAGGACTAAAGCACAGATTTTCATTAAATTTAAGATCCAGTTAGACGTTGACATAAGATGTCACTTATTAGGTTTTGGTATAAATCGCCCAACAGGTGGCGTTGCTATGCTGCATTTTTCAGGATTTCTGCAACAGCTGCATATCAAGAACTAATGCACAGATTTTCATCTACCTTCAGATTCAGTTAGACGCATGTTGTATTTTCCTTGATTTCCGTAATAGCTCCATTTCAAGAATTAACGCAGGGAGTTTCAACAAATTTCAGATTCAGTTAGACATTTACATAGGTTGTTGCTAATTAGGTTTTGATGTATACCGTCCAAAATGTACGGTGCCACCCTGCATTATTCATGATATTATATAGCTATATCTGAAGAAACAATGCACGAATTTTCATTAAATTACAGATTCAGTCAGACGTTGACATAAGTTGTTAGTTTTTAGGTTTTGGTGTAAATCGCCCAACAAGTGGCGGTGCTATGCTGCACTTTTTCAGGATTTGCTCCATAACTCTATCTCCAGAACTAATGTACATATTTTCATCAAACTTCAGATTCTGTTACATGTGGACATAAGTTGTTGTTTATTAAGTTTTCGTGTATACTGACGAACAGGTGGCGCTGCTATGGTGCATTTTTGAGGATTTATACGATTTTAGCGATAGTCATATCTCAAGAACTAATGCACGGAATTTAATAAAATTTTAGATTCAGTTAGACTTTGATAAATCTGTACTGATTATTATTATTTTTATTTAAATTGCCAAACAGGTGGCGCAGCAATGCTGCATTTTTCAGGATTTGCGCACTAGCTCTATCTCAAGAACTAATACACAGATTTTCATCAAACATCAGATTTAGTTGGAAGTGGACATAAGTTGTTGATAAGGTTTTGGTGCATACCGCCCAACAGGTGGCACTGCTAAGCTGCATTATTCATGATTTTCAAGATAGCTCTATCTCAATAACTAATTCGCAGATTTTCATCAAACTTCAGATTCTGGTAAACGTGGATATAGGTTGTTGCTTATTATGCTTTGTTGTATACCGCTCAACAGGTGGCGCTGTATGATGCATTATTTACGATTTTCAAGATAGCTCCGTTTCAAGAAATAATGCACGGAATTTAATAAATCTTTGTATTCAGTTATAACCTTCATATAAATTGGTGCTGATTAGTTTTTGGTTTAAATCGCTCAACTGGTGGAGCTGCTACGCTACATTTTTCACGATTTTCACGATTGCTATATCTCAAGAACTAAAGCACAGAATTTCATAAAATTTCAGATTCTGTTTGACCGTGACATAAATAGACGATGATTACGCTTTGGTGTAAATAGCCCAACAGATGGCGTTGCTATGCTACTTTTTTATGATTTTCACGATAGCTAAATCTAAAAAACTAATGCACAGAATTTCATCAAATTTCAGATTCAGTTACACGTTGGCATAAGTTGTTGCTGATTAAGTATTGGTGTATACCGCCCAACCGGTAGCGCTGATATGCTGCGTTATTAACGATTTTCAAGATAACTCTATCTCAAGGACTAATGCACGGATTTTCATTACATTACAGATTGAGTTGGATGTTGGCATAATTTGTTGCTTATTAGGGTTTCGTATAAATCTCAAAACAGGTGACGCAGCTATGCTGCATTTTTTCAGGATTCACACGATTTTAGCGATAGTCTTACTAATGCATGGAATTTAATAAAACTATCCAGTTAGACTGTAATATAAATTGGTGCTCATCCGTTTTTGGTGTAAATAGCACAACAGGTGGCGTTGCTATGCTGTATTTTTCTCGATTTCCTCAATATTTCTTTCGCAAGAACTAATGCAGGGATTATCAACAAATTAAATATTCAGTTAGACACTAGCATAGGTTATTGCTGATTATGTTTTGGTGCCTACCGCCCACTGGGTGGTGCTGCTATGCTGCATTATTCATGATTTTCAATATAGCAATATCTCAAGGTCTACTGCAGGGATTTTCATTAAATTTCAGATTCTGTTAGATATTGACAAAAGTTTTACTTGTTAGATTTTGGTGAAAATCGCCCAACAGGTGACGCTGCTATGCTGCATTTTTAAGGTTTTTCGCAAAAAACTTTCTCCTGAACAAATGCAAAAGTTTTGAACAAACTTCAGATTCAGTTAGACGTTGACATATGTTGTTGATGATTATGTTTAGGTGTATATCGCCTAACAGGTGGCACTGTATGCTGGTTATTAATGATTTTCTAGATAGCTATATCTCAATAACTAATGCACGGAATTTATTAAAACTTTATATTATGTTAGACCTTCATATATATTAGTGCTGATTAGTTTTTGAGTAAATCGTTCTACAGGTGGCGTTGCTATGCTACATTTTTCTCTATTTCCACGACAGCTATATCTGAAAAACTAATGCACAGAATTTCATCAAACTTCAGATTCAGTTAAACGTTGATAGAAATTACTTCCTTATTAGGTTTTAATGTAAATTTCCCAACACGTTGCGCTGCTATGCTGCATTTTTCAGGATTTACTCGATTTTTGCGATAGTCATATCTCAAGAACTAATGCATGGAATTTATTAAAACTTTTGATTCAGTTCGACTTTGGTGTATGTGAAACATGTATGAGATAAAATAAAGTTTTCGGAAGGCACATCCGACAAGTTTCCTTCTATCTACACAAGAAGAAAGTATTGGATTTGTCAAAATTTTCGACTTCTGGTTTAAAGTTTTATACATTTTCAGAGAAACTGAACACGATTTTATTGTTTTTAGAAAATGTCTGTCCGCAAGTTTGTCTGTATGTGAGACAAATTTTTGGGTGATATATCACAGGAAATAATTCATGGAGTGTAATAAATTTTCATATTCAGTTATACCTTAACATAAATTGGCACTTATTAGGTCTTGGTGTAAGTCGCGTAACAGGGGTGCTTGTATGCTGCATTTTTCACAATTTCTGCGATAGCTATATTCCAAAAACTACTGCATGAAATTTCCTGAAACTTGATATTGTGTTAGACCTTGACATAAAAAAGTGCTTATTAGGTTTGGATGAAAATTGTCCAACTGGTATTGTTTCTATGCTGTGTTTATCCCGATTTCCACAGTAGCTTAAGAACTGTGCAGTGCACCCTATTTCACTAAACATCATATTCTGTACTGCACACTACAGTACGGAAGACTTACTGTACATGCTATCAATTCTGAATAACGCACAAATTCCATGGTTCCCGAAGTGTTCATTCTTCAGAGGTTTTACTATATAAAATATTAATAAGTATTCCCTAAATAAAACTTTTCGCTATTTCGGAGTGTCCGTTATGAAAATTTTCTTGTATATAGATTTTATCGGAAAAATATTTTAGATTTTCTTTGGAAAAATCAGGTCAACGAGAACACGACTCGCAAGAGTAGAAATTCAACTCCAAACCTCGACTCGTAGCAAACAGTAGAAATCAACCCGATTAAAACCAGGCCGTAGCAAAAAGGAGAAGTTAACCCGATTCAAAACCGAACCGCAGAAAAAGAGTAGAAGTCAACCCGTCCCGAACCCGGCCTGCAATTAAAAAAATAGACCCGACCTCATGCCTGTAACTACGCTCTGCCGCTTGCTAGTACCGATGGTTGCTTCACGCCGCCTCACGCAGTAACCAAGCGTCACTGCAGAGCCACCACGCACCGTGCTCTTCGGAATTCGATCTCGCCTCCGTCAACGCCCCCAGATAAAGATTTGGAAACGATCTGACCGCTGTTAGCTAGTTGTTGCTCAGCGTCACATACCTCGACACAGGGCGAGGGTTCCGCTCGAGCAACTGAGATAGGCCTACGAGGCGTCCTTATAACACCTAGGTAGGAGGTTTCCAACATTGGCCGAGTCCTCAGGCCGCAGAAAACCTTAGCTTATGAAGGGTAGACCCAGACTCAGTGGCCTGCGTCACCGAGTCTTTTTGGCGTTTCCGGGTTTTTTGGACGCCCCTCTATCACCGGTGCACCACATTGAGGTAGCGGTTCATCCGTGTCCTGCCCCCGTCGTGTCAAACATCTCGCTGTGTCGGTCTTCCGGTCAACTTTCCCACTGAAAGGGCCGAGTCGGAATCTCCGGAGGAGCCCGTCGAAATTCTTAGCTATAAAGAAAAACGCATTCATATATTTATTTAATCTTTTTGACATAATTCTGAATATTGGAGAGTAATTAAAGCTTAAAATTGTCACTTACACTGAAGAGTATTATTACCCTTCAAAAGATTGCGCCTTTACACGATTTCGAGAAGGTATCTCTCAATGTGTCCTGATAGACACATTTCCTCTAAAAAATATTTTCTATGAAAGCTTTGTATATATATCGTCCTACCGTAGTATAAGATAATTAAAAAAAAAAATCCGTACAACCATTTTACTAGTACTAGTGTTGTAACGTTCTATCCTATAGCTCTATTTCCAAAGGGTTCTTTGTTTTTTGAGAATTTTATTTCCTCCATTGAGTTATAAGCGATGTTACTGAGATGTGAGCTCACCCTGTCTCTCTCTACACACTGTTACCTCTGTATGCTTGGCGACAACATTTAATATCACATCCAGGTGTGTTCAGATCACATTCTGTGACGGCTGCCCTTTTGTAACCTTCTTCAATGTGGGGAGTATTGTGTCGTTTTAGAACGGACGAGAGTCCTGAAATGGTTATAACTTACCCTGCACTGTTAAAATAAATTCATTAATTCACAGTAAAATTATTGGCAGCAAAGTTTTTCCATTCCGTTAATAGATTTTCCGTTTTGAGAGATAAAAAAAGGGAAAACTCCGTTTGAAGAAGCGGTAACTTTCTGTTACGCTCTCAGAAATACTTTCTTCGAATCACAGAAATATTCCTGGCAGCACTGCCAGGAAGGGAATTTTTCGTTATGGATAACCTCGGTTTAAAAAAAATTACCTCTCTCTTTGTGCTGCCATCTGTTGATATTTATTATTTTCAAGAATAGAATATAGTCAAGAATATTTTCTGGCTGAACTTTGACTCGAACTAGGGACGTCAGTGCCTTGAGCCAAGTGTTTTACATGTAAGACCATTGGGCCCTTGCTAGAATAAGAGTTTGAAATGATGATACTGGATTTCTTCAAATCGTGGTTTGGGACTTAAAAATTTTGTGCTTTAGAAACCTATTAATTTTTAAGTTAATTGCGGGGAGATTGCGTTATGAGATGATGATTGAGGTTTTAAAATTTTAGTATCACTAGAGGATAAAACAAAAGTTATATATATTCTTAATTGGATTGTAAGATGTAAAACTTGAATATTATATTTAGAATTAAATTCCGTAAAAATGTTTCCTTTTTTGAGAAAATCAATTTTTTTCAACTATTATATATTTTTTAAATGTGTTCGTTTAGAATATATTTTCTCTGCGAATGTTTTTTATAACTTTAAATTGTGCATAATTTTAAAGGCATAGGAAAGTTATTTGTTACATATATTTTTTTTATTCTAATGCATTATTTTAGTTTGTTGCTTTTTTGAGTAAAATCGATTTTTTTTACCTAATTTAACTAATATATATATATATATATATATATATATATATATACGATGTACAGTCAAAAATTTCCCGGAATGGTCGCCTACATTCACGCAGGTGTTCATTGGAGGGGAAATATCTTTTTTGGAGGTTGGCAGCACTGATAAGGAAAACACACAGGCATCTGGAATTCATTTCCGGTACTGTTGGCGTTAGCTGCAGATCATTTCTGACAAAGCGAATTTTTCATTCGTCGGATTTTGAAACGTCGTCTTTAGAGCAGCGTGCACGCATCAAATTCTGCGTTTTGCTCGAGAAATCGCCTTCTGAGCAGCTCGAGAAGCTAAAGAAAGCATACGGAAACGATGACATAAGCGTTCTCGTAAAGGTCAGCAAAAACATCACCAAGGAAGGAAAATTTTCGCTTGGACAAAAGCCGAGGGAAAATGATGTTGGAGGTGTTTTTCGATTACGAGGGCGTCGTTCTCTACGAATTTATTCCTGAAGGACAAACTGTCAATAAATTACTTTACCTGGAGATCCTTAAAGACTACGAGATGCAATCAGACGAAAACGACCTGAAAAACGGGCAACAAATGATTGGTATCTTTTACACGACAATGCTCCACCATATCGCGCTCTGATTGTGAAAAATTACCTTGCCAGACACAATGTTACCACTCTGGAACACACTCCTTATTCTCCCGACCTAGCACCAGCGGATTTTTAACTGTTTCCACAGCTGAAAATGAAATTGAAGGGACACAGTTTTATGGATTCAGATGAGATGACCGAAAATGCGACGAATCTACTGAAGGTCGTCTCAAAAAATGGATTCAAGGGGTGTTTTGAACAGTCATACGAACGCTGGATGAAGTGTGTGGATGCAGGGGGAAAGTACTTTGAAGGCCAATAAGGTAAAATTATTGTTCTATTTTTTAATAATTTGCAATTGGCCTATTCCGGGAACTTTTTGACCGTACCTTGTATATATATATATATATGCAATAATAATAAATTTTCGCAATTTTACTTTACTTAATTTATTCCAAATTCTTACAATTCTACCTTTTTTCTTGTTTTTTTAATAATATCTTAAGTATCATTTATATTTTAATTCCATAACTTTAAATCAACATGTTCTTTTCATTCTTAATCTTAAAACCTTATTCTATTAAATGCAACACTTCTTGTAAAAAAAACCTGTTTTATTTCTTCATAATTTAAGACATTGAATTTTTATTTCCTTGGAACATTTTGTAATACCATTTTTATTTTTTATTAAAATTATCATTCCATATCCCATGATTCATTTCAACTCCCGCATAAACTATTCACCTTTTTAAAATTATGCTCTAAAAGAAAAAGTTACGACACGACGTCAATGGCACCACCTTTTGGCCCACTTTTTCAATCATTAGCGAGCACGTCTCACCTCTCACTACCCCTTATTTCCCTCCTAAAACAGATTTCTTTGGTTTCTTAAAGAGCGCAATGTAACTTTGAGCTAAATCTCTTTGCTACTTATACCGCATACACTGGTTTGGAATGTAATTTTTTACGGATTCCGAAGGATCCAAATAACCTCGTCACTTGAGAAGTCCTTCCTCTACGCGTCGATAGATTTTCTTCAATAAATTTTAATAAATCTAATCGGGTCTGAAGCTTCTATTGAAGTTGTGTTTATGTGGAGCTGTGCATTAGTATGATTTAGTATGGAATATTGTTTATCTCAAACCCAGTCTCCTAAATGCTTTATAGAAACACCTTTGGGAACTTTTGCCACTAATCAGCTCGATTTTACGACTGCAAATACTCTAAATATTTCGACTGTTGCTTACACTAAGAGTGTGATATACAGGGTGGTTATAAAATAAGTATCCCTATTTGGAGCTGTCTGTAGCTTGAACGAATAACCAAATGAAACCAAAATTTGCACACATACTATTCGAGACGGGGGAAGAAGAATGGAACAATAAAAAAATAGTTACAATAATCGGCAACAGTTGGCGCTACGGGTCCTGTCGGTGCAAACGCCGTAGTAATCATTAGTAAACTAAAAACGCAGTCATTTCTGCCATTAACGTTGTACGACATGGCTCTCAGTTTACCAGACCGCGCTTTAATTTAAAAATTATTCTACGTTAACAGCTCAAACAGTGCCCCCCCCCTTCCCCATAAAAAAAAAGAACATAAATTGGCCCTATGCAGGACTTTATTCAACGATTACACAGTGTCAGCTATTCATAGGTTTTACAGTATTTGAATATTAAAAAAATACAGATGTGATCATTATATAAATGATAAAATTTGTATTATTGATACAATTGAAGACTTACTTTTCATATTAAAACATGAATTTATTTTCTTTCATTTCCGGTTCGAGTCGAAATACGTCAGGTTCGCGTCCATTCGAGTGTCAACGAAAATTTACTTGTCCGATTGTGGGTCGATGAATTTGTTTTGTCCGGGCCGGGTTGCGAATTGACTTCAAATAATATTTTCAGGTTGACCACAAGAATGAAAACCCAATCCGAAACCGAAATAATGCAAGTCAACCCGACCCGCAACAAAAACGTAGAAATCCACACCACCCGACTCGACCCGCTGCAAAAAGTAGAAATTAACCCAATCCACAATGAAAAAAGTTATTCCCAAGTCGACCAGAACTACGGGTCGGATTGTAGCTGAACATCTCTCCTCCCCCCTCCTCTGTAGTCTCCCCAAGTCCGCTCTGGGGTTATTAGTCAATTGCTACGAAAGTTAAAATTTATAAAGTAAAAAAAAAAGAATGTAAATATTCAGACAGATAAACTTATTATTGCTTACAGTCTGCTGGAAAGATATACTTTTCCATTAAAAAAAAGTATCAAATTTGGAGTATTCCTTCCAAAGTTTTGCGTGGATATACATACAGAAAACAAATATATATCAGAAAAACATATAGCCAATCATCGTGGTGAGGTTTTTCTGAGAGGCGTATCTACAGATCTACAGAGTTCAGAGAATGTTTTGTCCAATCACATAATACCTGTGGGTGTACCCGAGTGCAGGCGGTCCGCATATAATTAATTCAGCTGTTTTTTCTAAATTTTGATCAAAGTTCTTGCGTTATTATACTCGCTGTAATTGCAGTAGAATTATAAAAAGCATATTATTGGAAAGCTTAAACTCTCAGCTATCGTTGTTAGTTTTTTATTTTTTTTTTAATTTTGCTGGTATCGATTTTATATGAGTTTAAAAGACACAAGAACTCGATTTTTACCGGATCCAACATTGAAAGGGTCTTCAGAAATAAACTACAACAGAAATCGAAAATGTAAAAACTAACAACGTTAGAGATCAGTCTCAGCTATCCTATGCAAAAAGAAATATTTAAAAATATTATAATGCGAGCGAGATATCGTGCAAGAACCTTCCCATAGACTCAACATTAGCATGAGCGTTTCTTCGCGTGACTAGTATAGGCTATTAAAAGGATGAAATTTTTGCCATTCTATTTTGCTTCATTTTAAAATATATCAGAAAATTTTATAGAGACAAAGGAAAGCACATAAAAAGGATTTTTTTTAAATTAAAAAATCAATCTTTTCTCTGAAAACAGTGTAAAAAAGAGTAGATTGTTACAATAAAGGATTAAAATATAAACATGTAATTCCATACACCTGTATTTAATGCAGCTTGTTTTACAACAATAAATATACAATATAATCCCATTTTTTAGTACTTTTTTTTTCAAATGGATATGAGGATATCGTGTTTATAAGAAAAGAAACAAATATTCTATAATTATCATTGAACACTAAAGTGACATAAGTTATCGAAGGTTAAATAAAATAATGTTTTATCTTCTAAGGTTATTTTTTTATGGTTGAATCACAAAATATTCCATGAAATAAAATTTCCCCTAAGATATACATTTTTATACGACTTTTATAAGCCGAATTTTGAAAGTTTTATTATTATTATTAATTATTATTTACCTTTTAATAGTAAAACAAAACAATTCTTAAAACAAATGTTTTAAATGCATGACGTCAAATGTAGCGTACAATTTCTGTTTGTCACAGTTCAAGTTTATTGCTGTTGGCTTCAGTTAAGAAAATATGATTCAATATATTTTGAGAAATGTCAGGATAACTTTATTCTGTATTTTAAGAGATGATGTTTGTTTTATTTTCACATATGTATTAAATAAAAATAAAAGTGTTTTTTCTTATCCGTAACTTACTACTGGACAAATGAATTTCAGGCTAAATATATGAGCTAGAAATGTTATTCTCATGTGGTAACAATTAAAATATAACAATTATTTTCGTGCTTATATTGAAAAATTAATCCCTCTCCCTCCCTAATATAATTTTATACGATACTTGAAAGCACGATCTATTATTTATTTTTATAACAAATGTATATAAGTCAACAAAATCCAGTAATAGTTAATAAAAAAAAACACTTTTCACAAAAAATGCTTTGCTCTATAAAATTTAGAAGGCACAGTGAAAAAGACGAAATTAAATATTTTTAAAGTGGTTATTTTCTAAACATTTTATATGTGTTTAGTGTTTATCTTATTAAAGAATGTTATACGAAAAATTTGGAACAATTAAATACTTTCCATTTACAGACAGTATCAGAAAAAACATTTACACACGTTTATTTTATAAGACTTGTGTAATTTTCATAACAGTATTTATAATTACTTAATATAATTATTCTTGTAGAAATTTTACAAAAAGATCTATAGCTACCAATATATTAAATAAATTTTTCATGAAAAATATCTAAATTTCATATTAATACTATTTAATTTCGTCAAGCAACTTGCTGAGCTTTCTATTATCGTCAAACTAATGTTTATTGACTTGTCTCACTGGTCTAATCGAACTCATGAAGACGAGTATTGTTAAGGTCTGGAAATTAGGAATGCCACAGTTTGAAAAAAAAAAAAAAAAAAAAAAAAAAAAAAAAAAACAGTGCACTGTCCGTCTTTGGCCACTGTTGTGTTTAAAGGATTCTACATTTTCGGTAGATTTGCAGAAGTAACACGATCTATGAGAAATTTTTGCAACGATTTTTTTAAAGATAATTTTCGATTGTAAGAACAGTCCAGTAGAAATAGCATTTTACCTTGCAAAAATTCGGGTAACTCTGATTTTTGGGTATGTTGTAAAGGTTGACCCTCTAATAAAAAAACCAAATTTTCGACCTTTTAAACCTTGTGCGTTTTTCCCAATAATAAAAAAATATATATTTTTCAGCCGTTTTTTCAATTTTTCTTAAATAACTCAGTGTTAATGCATTTTACAGAAAAAGCACTTTCACTATTTTGTAAGAAGACAAAATTCTCTGCAACATGCACCATTCATGTTTGTAAATTGTCCAAATAGGGGGTGAGATACAAAGCCGGGAAAATAGGGTAAAATTTCTAAAAAATGCAAAAATCCACAAATGATGTTAGTTTTTGCTTAATAACCCACTTTTAGTACATTTTAGAGACAAAAGTGTCATAATAAAAATTTTGTAAAGCATGAGGTAGTCTAGAAGTTTCATTTATGAGATTATTAAATATCTATAATAGACTCTAAAAATCAGAACAAGGCGATTTATGGTTAAAACGGGAAAATACCGCCTGACAAGTTATTAATTTAAAAAACGAGCTTTTATTTTTGATATTGAAAACACGATGTGGTTAATTAATTATAGAATGTACAAGAAATTAATCAACAAATATGTAGTACGTATAGTGACTTTGTCATACATGTTTCCTTTTTCTGCTGCTTGACCCTAGTAATGATATCATTGTCCCGGATACTTCATCGTCCGTCTCTGTACTTTACTCGATTGGTTGTTCTAGGTCATGAAAGTCCTCAAGGTCCAGTATAATATCAGGAGCGTTGCCACATAGTTGGTTGTGGCACTTCACACAGATAACTGAGGACTTCAAGCCTGCCTTTCTACAACTACACTTCGTGCTGCAACCTTTTTTGCAATGGCAAGATATGAAATCGAGTAAAGTTTGAGGGGCTGGTTCATTCATCATGTTGAGTGGAATGAGCCCATGACCACCCCACTTCCGGCTCCATTCGAAGAGGATCCTTTTCGTTTCCTAGCCATGTCTGAACTTCTAGGTATGTTCGGAACGCATGATATTCAGTAGCATCGCAAGTAGGTGGTAGGATCGCTAAATTAAATTTAATATTGTTAGCTGCTTTAGCGAAGCTGACATACCGCAATACATTCAAATTTTGGCTGGGATCACCTCCATACAGTGCAAAAAGTACAGCTTCTGTGGCTTCAACAAGTATGTGCCTCTCTGCAAAGATTTGAACTTTTTTGTTCAGGGATGGGTTCTGAAAAATTCTGCACTATTTCATTTTCGCATGGCTGTAGAGCGCAGAAGTGGTGTCTCAACCACTTATTGCATGAAGAAAAGAATATTTTGAGCAACTGGCTTAAACTTGAAACACTTGTTAGAGTAGAGATCATCAAGCAGTTTTCCTCTCCCGGCCCTTTGGAAATAAACATTGTCTGGAGCTAAAGAAGCCACAAGAACAAGAAGGTCAATGTCTTCATCATTGACAATGACAACATCATACTCACGGGTTAAGGATATAACTGTGTTCACTATTAGCACATCTGCATCTTCAGTGGCTTGCTTAGTGATCATTTGTGCTTTTTTAAATTCATTTCGAAGCATAAAAATGAAAAGTTTTTAGTTTTTTTCATTCCCAAACAATTTCACTTGTGGTATCTGTGGAAACATGGGCTCATTGAACTTAAGCTCAGCAGAAGTATGAATCTTCCAGCGATGAGCTCTTTCTGCACCTTTAATACTTTTTTTAATTATGTTCAGGATAACCATCAAAGACAAAGACATCCTTTTCACTGTGATGATGGTTTACTTCCTTACATATTTTGCAAAAATGGCAGAGAAATATTCGTTACAATCCCAACGAACTTTGTGTAGAAGATATCCTCCATCAACTACCTCCACTCTTTTCTTTCCCAATATTATGTCGCTTGTTAGGGGGGGGGGGTAAAAGCAGAGTAAAACATCGACTTGGTGCCTTTGCGCATAATCTTCCTTCACTTTTAACAGTTATTCTTATTCGACACTCCTAGGGATGATACTTGCTTTTATTTTCACACTGGAGAAACATGGATTTTTCAACTCCCCCCCACTCTGTAAATTAAATTTACACAGAAAATTTTATTAGTTTCGAATATTTTCTTTATTTTAAAACTTAAAAATGAATTCAAAACCCTGAAAAACAATTTCCCTTTATACAGATTTCCGTCTTATCAGATATAATTGTTGGTATTCTTTCTGTTGGGACTAACATTCGCAACATGAGATACATTTAGCATTACCATCAATGTAAACTTTCAGTAACTACCAAAATATGTGGGACAAATTAATGCAAACATGACAAACCAAATCTTCATTGTGTGCCCTCTTCTTCTTCCATTCTAGCGCTCGGGCCATATGCTCCTTTTGCTCACGCCTCCCTTATTTTCGGCTTTAGATACTCCTTTTCCCTTTTAAAATGTTTAAATTATAACTAATTTATCTTTCAAGTAATTTTTTTACATTTTTCCCAGCTATTAATTTTACTTTCGACTTTGAATTCTAGGATCAACCTCTTTGCCGCGCCTATATCTACCGACTAGGTTTTTTTGGTTAATTTCGCTCCCCACCTCAACTATTCAACAGTTACCTTTTATTGTACATACTATAATTAATTATCCACATCGTTTAATCAATATAAAAAATAAAAGCTCGTTTTTAAATTAGTGACTTGTCAGGCGGTATTTTCCTGTTTTAACCATAAATCGTCTTGTTCCGATTTTTAGAGTCTATTATATTTAATAATCTCACAAATGAAACTTATAGACTACCTCATGCTTTGCAAAATTTGTATTATGACACTTTTGCCTCTAAAATGCACTAAAAGTGGGTTATTAAGCAAAAACTAACGTCATTTGTGGGTTTTTGCACTTTTTGCAAATTTTACCCCATTTTCACGGCTCTGTATCTCCCCTCACTATTTGGACAATTTATAAACATGAATAATGCATATTGTAGAGAATATTATCCTCTACAAAATGATGAACATGCTTTTTCTGTAAAATGCACTAAAACTGAGTTATTTAAAAAAAATCGAAAAAGGGACGAAAAGTATTGGTTTATTCGATATTGTGAAAAACGCACAAGGTCTAGAAGGACGAAAACTTGGTTTTTTTATTAGAGGGTCAACCTATGCAACATATCCCAAAATCAGAGTTACCCGAATTTTTGTAAGGAAAGGCCCTTCTTTGCGCTATTTGTACTGGACTAGAAGCATTTTCATCCAAACTGCACTCTCGTAAACCAGTTGCTTAATTTTTTATTGAATTTTAAATTGTGTCAGTGAATTTTGAGACACCCTGTATATATGTACATAATTAATAGTTTTTTAATTGATTTTAATATGTTTATTTTTTATTTTTCAAGTGTACTGCAGCCACGATTTATCTTTATGCTTAGGTAAAACAGTCATTTTAAAAAATTGTGTATTTCTATAAGCAATTCTTTAAAGTGACTGTTATTATAGCATAAAAAAAATATTTGCATGCTTACATTGAAAAAATAACCCCCAACCCCCGAATATAAATTTACTAGTATATAACCCCGTAAAAAATGACGGATTGTTGATCTGCGTTTCATTTTCATAAGACTTCATACAAACAAACAGCATGGAGATTTATTATTGAAAGGTTTCTATTGTAGAAAAATACATTTTAAAAAGGACAAATGATTTCTACAAATAAAAATAATAAGGATATATATATATCAATTGGACAAAATTAAATATTAACAAGTAATCCATGTGCGAAAGTTTTTGTGAAAAAGTGTTATCCAATGAGTTTTTAAACAGCTTGACTTACCATATAACTCATTGTTTGATTACATAAGCAAAATTAAATGGAAATTACGCTGTACTATGCATTTCTTATATTTTAATTGCGTTTGATAAGAAAGAATCATTTTACAGTATATGACCCATTATCTGAAAATCCAAAATCCGGAAAGATCCGAAGTCCGGAAAGAAAAATTCGAAAATTTTCTAAATTTGTAAATTTTTACTAAAATTTTAGATTTTCTGAAATTTTTCGAAAATTTTACCGATTCCTAATTTTTTTTCAGTCCATTGTGTTTCAATGTTTAATCACTAAAATATTGTTACTTCAGTGGCGTGTGAACACGATCCCCCCTCCCCTCCTTCTCTTCCCGAAATTAAAAACAATTCATTTTTCTCTCAAATTTTAGTTTAAAATTAATTTATATTACGATTCGTTAGAAACAAAAAATAGTTATGTATTTATTTCACCAGGGGTGATTCTGTTCAAGTTTTCCTAAAAATTTAAGGTATTCGATTTCGAAAATTTAAGTCTTCAGTCCAAAATTTCGAACATAAATATCTCGAATTTTGAACGATAGTCGCCGAAAAAAATCAATTATGTCTATCGTTCGCAGAAAAAATAGAAAATTTCTTCAAAGGATTGTGGAAACAACGTGAATTTCGTCAAAGGACCGAAAATAAAAACGCAAAATTCGTTGCAGGATTGAAAAAAAAAAAAAAAAAAAAAAAAAAAACGCTAATTTTGTTAACAAATTGCAGTAAAATGCGATTTCCGTCAAAGGCTTACGAAGAAGACGCAAATTTCTTCCAAGGACTCCGAAAAAATGTAAAATTTCATCAAGGGATCACAAAAAAAAAATGGTTAAAGGATCGCAAAAAAAAAAAAAAAACTGCGAATTTCGTCAAATAATCGCGAAAAAACATGAATTTCTTCAAAGGGTCTAGAAAAAAAAAAACACAAATTTCTTCAAAACACTGCGAAAAAATCTCTAATTTTGTTAAGGGATCGCGAAAAAAGTGAAATTTCGTCAAAAGATCGAAAAAAACAACCGCTAATTTCGTCAATCTC
Source organism: Maratus michaelseni (assembly GCA_963931845.1). Lineage (NCBI taxonomy): Eukaryota > Metazoa > Arthropoda > Arachnida > Araneae > Salticidae > Maratus > Maratus michaelseni. Next base: position 83,870,286 of record OZ007586.1, read on the forward strand.
AGAAAAAACTCGAATTTTGTCAAAGGATCTTGAATAAAAGGCGAATTTCGTCAAAGAATAGCAAAAAACGTGAATTTCCTCAAAGGATCCCAAAAAGAAAACGCAAATTTCTTCAAAGGACACGAAAAAATGTAATTTCGTTAAAGGATCGTAGAAGAAAAACGCAAATTTTGTCAAAGAACAGCAGAAAAAATGCAAATCTTGTCAAAGAATCACGAAAATAACATGAATTTTGTCAAATAATCGTGAATTTCGGGAGGATCCCAACTCCGGAACGATGGAAGCAAATTTCAAAATCCTCCAGTAGATGGCGACACTATACTGAATCAACCTCAAATCTCTCCCTACGAAATAAATCCCCGTTGCTTCTGAAAAGAAAGTGCTTACAGAATTTTTTTTTTACAGAAATGTTAATATACATTTTTTTTTTTTTTATGAAATAGTTTTTTAAGGTTTTAAACAAAACCAAAAGATTTAAAAGCTTTAATATGCTTTTACAAATATTTAAACGACGAAAGTAGATAGTGTAACTTTAACTTTTAAAAGTATTCATCAAATTAAAAACTGATTTTGTCTCATTTTAAAAATATGCCTGAAAAACCCCAAAATAAATTCATTATTAAATGCATTAGTATTACTGGAAAGTCCTGGTAAGTACTGGAAAGTCAGACTCCGCAAAAAGTTAATTAAATTATGTGAAAGTCATTGCCGTATCATCGCAAACATTATCTGCGAAAAAAAAATACTTACAGAATTTTTTTTTTCAGATATAAATTAAAGAAATCCTTTAAATTATTGAAAGACTTTAATATGCTTTTACAAATATTTTAAGAGCATAATCGGATATTTTAATGAAACGTTCAAAGAGTCATTCATTTGGAATTTGTACTTTTGAATGGCAACATTATTAGTTTGTTTACATCAGGTAATCGGATGTTTAATCTGTTGTTTTTAATTTAAAACTTAAAACATTATAACTGGATATGATATACATGTTTTATACCAAAATATGCTGAACAGACATTATTTCAAGTAGAAGAAATTATCATTTAGTGGTTATGTGTTAGCATATCTTTTTCAGTAAGCCTAACATGGCGTTTAACTACGGTCGACTCGCAGACCAGAGTGGTAAAGCCCGGTACCGTTACAGACACTTTCTCGCCTTTGGATTTTATTATAAGTAAGATTAGTGGTTATGTGTTAGCATATCTTTTTCAGTAAGCCTAACATGGCGTTTAACTACGGTCGACTCTCAGACCAGAGTGGTAAAGCCCGGTACCGTTACAGACACTTTCTCGCCTTTGGATTTTATTATAAGTAAGATACGATGTTTTAAAGCACAATTTAGTACTTATTTTTGCATCAAATGTATATAAGTCAACAAAATCCAGTAATAGAGAATAGAACATTAATCGTTTAACAAATATCTTTAATTATTATTTAAAACAACACAAATGTCACAAACACATATGCATCATTTAATAAAACTTTACTTAAGAGCCTACACTAGTCAAATTTTTTTCGCATCAAGATGGCTGCCTGTGATTTAAAGGCGGGCGAACAAATATCTTTAATTATTATTTAAAACAACACAAATGTCACAAACACATATGCATCATTTAATAAAACTTTACTTAAGAGCCTACACTAGTCAAATTTTTTTCGCATCAAGATGGCTGCCTGTGATTTAAAGGCGGGCGAGAGATTTGTCTAACTTCAAATGACTGACAGGAATTCCTCCAATTAGCAAGTGAACTGTAATTTCTTCCCTCCGTCTCGAAAGCATTGGTGCTATAAATCTTGGGTAATTGCCAAGATTTTAAAAGTAGAAAGAGTTTTAACATGCTCATGATTCCAAAAAATTAAGTCATCGGATCTTTTGATTTTCGCAATATATTTTTGTACAGATTTGTTTTCCCGTTCATGTTACACCTTTTGCAACAAAATATTGAGATTATTATAATATAAGAACTACTTTATTATATGTGAACGCAATTACAAAAACCGGAGTATTGAAAGACTAAAAAATATCAGATACAAATGAGTTAAAATAACAATATCTTGGTGGATTCTGTTTAGAATTCGCAATGTCCTAAGCGAATTAAATAAGCTCAATAACATTGAAGATTCAAATAGCATCTTCATGAAATTAGAAGAAAAAAAGTTAAACAGATTTATTTTAAGCATGGTACTTTCTGTATTAGGAAAGGGGGGGGGAGGCAAACGGCAGGCATAAATTCCCGAGAGAAGGTTGGGGGGAGGGTATAGATCTAATACCTCCGTAGTCATTTGTAGTAATAATATAAAATAATTATAATCAGGAATAAAAAGGCAATCTAGAATGCCAATAAAGAAGGACGATGTAATTAAATTTATATCTAAAATAAAGAAAACAGATGTTTGTGTGTGTATTTGTGTGTCTTTTCGCTGTGTTCTGAAGACACCGCTGCACGCAGAGCTGCAAAATTCGGAAGCCTCTGGTACCTCTGCATGCAGTTTTGAACCTCGAAGCCCGATTATGGAATTTGATTAGTTCTTTTTTATTTAATTTTTTATGAGATTTTTAGTGTTCGTTTTACGTTTTACTGAGATTTTTTCACACTAGTAAAAAGAATCCGGTTCCAATCCTTTAGCCCGATATAATAAATTTCGTGCTCTTTTCAATAAAGTTTATTCGTATAACTATTTTGAAATTTTTGGCGATTTTTTTTATTTTGTCAGTAAGACATTTTCTCCAGAATAATTAATTGTTTTTTTGATTGATTCGATTTCGCCCTCAGTTATGTCCAAAATCATGATTTTTTTTTCCATTTTTAGCTTGGAGAGTGTTGATAATTCTTAAAAGATAACAAATCAAGATTTTAAATGGAAGGGAGAGTCATTAATAATTCCAATTTGGATTTTTTGATTAGATTTTTTATATATTTTATGCGTTTTTTTTCAAGTTTTGCTGTGATTTCTTTACATTATTGAAATGAATCCAATTTTAATCTTTTAGCCCAATATAGTAATTTTTTTTTCTTTTTTCAGAAAAAGTTATTCCATAAAGTAACCGAACATCGATTCTTGAATTTTTCGCGATTTGTTTTATGCAATTTTTTAGAGTTTTTTCATGTCATTTATGTATTTGATTTTAGAAATTTGCAACGATAACTTACTGTATTTGGAAGTCAAACAAAAAAAGCGCATTTTGTTTCTGTGTCAAAAGTTAACGATAATTGTTAATGTCCTTGGTTTAATTTTGAGGTGACGAGGGGGTGTCCGGACGCAATTTAAACATTGCGTTAATGCTCTGATCGATACTCCCCCTCCCCAATCAGAACTTTTTTAATATTAAACTGATTCAAACGAAATATTTTGTAATATTCTTCTTAGATCACGCAGGTAGTACATAAACTTCGGTATCATTTTCTCAGCTTTTGGTTAACACCATTTCTGGATATTAATCTCCAGGGGGGGGGGGAGTATTATCTCGGCTTCTATAGACACGATTTCATCGAAAATTTGTTGAGTCAATTTAATATGAACTAATTAAGGTATAGATTTGGCACTTTTGGTGTTGGAAAGTGGAACTAAAAGATTTTCAGCGCGTACGCAGCACGCGTGCTATATGGTGCCATAAGCAGCGGGACACTTTCCGGAGTTATGTTCAGAAAGAGGATTGTTTAGAACAGAGTGCTTTCCCTGGCGGTGGGAAGTGGAACTAAAAGATTTTGCATTGGTTACCACCATTTCTGAATTTCAATCTCCAGCGGGCAGGATTTATTTTCTCGGGTTCTATGGGACCAATATCAATGGGAATTAGTTCATTAAAATTAACATGAAATAACTAAGATATAGATAACTAATTAAGATATGGATTTGGTGCTTCTTGGCTGGGGAAATGTAATTAAAAGATTTTGCAGCGTGTGCACAGCACGCCTGCTATACGGTGCCATAGAGAGCGGGGACTTGTGTCAGAGGTTCGCTTAGAACATAATGCGCTGCCAGGACGTAGAACTAAAAGATTTTCCTGCGCATGCGACGAAAAGGGCTATTTTAATGGAAACGGCAATAGAAAATTACCGATTTGATAATCCCTGACAACGAAATATTCACATTTTTTTCTCATCTTTTAATATTAAATAAACCGTTAGAGGTATCGATTCGAAACACGCAATTTTAAAGTACTTCATTTTTCCGATTCCGAAAATGCAAATTTTGTGAAAATCGGACGGTGAAGATTACTCTGAGTAATTCAGTTTCTGAAGAATAGAAATGACAGTTTTTCCGTTTCACGTTTTTCCTACAGAGTAAAAATGATATATTTTGATGCAATCAAGTTTAATATTTTATGACAGAGACAATTTTAAGAGCCTACACTAGTCATACTTTTTCTCGCAACGAGATGGCAGCTGGTGATTTCAAGCCGACAAGAGGATTGTCTAACTTCAAATGATTGACAAGGAAATCCACTAGAAAAAGAATAAATTCAACCAATGATCTGTAACATTTTCTTGCTGCTGTCACTCTTTGGTAATTGCCAAGATTTTAAAAGTCTACGAAAAGGAATGATTTTAACCCGTTCATGATTAGCGTCCAAAAAATAAGACGTTTTGAATTTTCGAAAACAAATTAATATATTTTTTGACAGATTTTTTTTTTCTATTTTTTCATTCATTTTACACTTTTTACAACAAAATATTGATATTGGTATAATATTAAGAATTACTTTATTATATGTAGTGCAATTACAAAAACCGGAGTATTGAAAAAGAATAAAATATCAGGTATAAATGAGTTGAAATAACTCTCTTGGTAATTTTTACCAAGTATTTTTTTCTATAATAGAAGAAAGTGTTGTAATCAAAAAAAATTTCGACTTCCGGTTTTCGACGGATTTACACGTTTTAGGGATCAGAGTTTCCGAAAAACATGTTTTTACAAAATGTCTGTCTATCTGTCCGTCTGTCCGCTCTCATTGTATCATCGAAAAATGTATGAAGGTATGCTTCAAATTGAACCACATTTTTTTATGTGTTTTTGGCTATGGCAAGCAGGTCCTACTTGAATGTGGGGATATTTCGATGAAAGGGGGCGCTGCTATCGCGATTTTTCTTTGATTTTCACTATTGTATCATCGAAAAGTGTATGAAGTTATGCAGATAATTGAACAATTTTTTTTATATATTTTTTACTATAGCCGGCAGGTTCCAGTTGAATTTGGGGATATTTCGACGAAAGGGGGCTCTGCGATCGCGATTTTTGTTCGATTTTCACTATTGTATCATCGAAAAGTGTATGAAGTTATGCAGATAATCTAACCAATTTTTTTGTACTTTTTTGACTATAAACTGCCAGTACAAGTTGAATTCGAGAATATTTCAACGAAAGGGGCCGCTGGATCGCGATTTTTGTTCGATTTTCACTATTGTATCATCGAAAAGTGTATGATGTTATGCAGATAATTAAAACAAATTTTTTTGTATGTTTTTGGAGATGACCAGCAGGTCCTACTTGAATTTGGTGATATTCCGCCGGAAGGGGGCGCTGTGATAGCCATTTAAAAATTTCAAATTTAAAAAGATGTACAAAAAATTAGAAATCTTAAAAGTTTTTTTCGTTAAACGTTCGGCCTTGATCCAGAGAATCCGGAGCAATTTTTGTTTTGCCTCTATCTTAAAAAATGGCTGAGATATAGCGGTTTGAAATTTTAGGGTAGCTGACATTTTCAAACAAGACAGCAGAATTCATCCTTAAACGGGTTTAATTTATGAGTTTTAGTTAACATGGTTTCGGCAAATTCTCTTTCATTGTTGTAACCATTGTTCCTATTCTTATATGCTTAACACTTTTTATTTATATTCACCAACGTCAAATTCTCGCCAAGTTTGGCGACAGTTGGCGAAATATCGCCATATTTGGCGACAAACATAGGTTGCCATAAATGAAGCCAACTTGTCTGTAGAGGACTAATTTGGCGGTATTCTCATTCAAATTCAATGTTGACGAGAACTGGGAATGAATCTTCTTTAATTGGGTTCCACGCTTTTTAGCTTCATGTTTTCCAGTAAAATTAGCTAAAATCGTAAAGCCAAGGAATAGGGAGGCTATCTGTTCCTGTCAGTACAGGCCAGAAGGACTTTTCGTAGTTTAGTATACATCAGTTGATCGCATCCCGGTAACCCGACGATTCGCAAGAAGCTGACGTACAACAGAATGACGAAAAATATTGATTTTATTGGCGATGTGATAGCGAATTTTGAAGTATTAACATGACTGAGATAGAAGAAAGTTTTGGGATTGGCACATCCGACTAAAAAAATTCAATCCTTAAAGTCGTAACCACTTAACAATTTTGCCCGTAGGGTGTACGGGCAAGAACGGTTTGCTTGCTTTGTTACACAAAGCTTTTGGATACCTCTAATTTTTAATTATTTTCTTCATCTTTATATAATGACAGATATTTTTCGATTAAATAAGGCGAATATTTTAGTTCAGAAAAAGTGGTGTTCTGCCTATAGTCTTAGTTTATTGTGTCAAAAAAAATTAAGGGGTTAATCAAATCGCTAATTGACATGATACAAACAAATTGAAGCAAAGATTTTTAAAAATAAAATGGGTTAGCAGGTTTAAATTTTAAGTAACAGAAATTTTAATTTTATAAATTTTTCTATAAAAGCTATACAAAATTTAATTATTATTATTATTCATTAATTTAATTGTTTAGCATTCACGTTATAATAATAATAACAACAACAAAAATAAACATTCAGCCATTTTTTTTCTTTTAGTTCCGAATCCTCCTAAATAAAAACAAATCACTGTAATCCATAATTATAAAATATTTTGCATTCATCCCCAAACAAAATTATCAGATCATATAATTTAGATTTAAGATAATTAAACTATGCCCGTTTATTTATTTGCAAAAGAAATGCGTCTCTTATAAAACACTGCCATGAATGAAGTTTTAAACCAACTTTGTAGTACATTGAAATCACCAAAATGCAATAATAAATTTTGGTAATCAATTAGAATCATAAATTTTCCGTCTGTATCCTATATCCCAGGTCTTGTAGACATGAGTGATTCTAAATGTTGCCTCGATGAACGTGATGGATAATATGAAGTTTCAGATAACTGAATGTTGAAAAATCTTTGTTTTATTTTATGAACAAATAAAGAAACTTACTTGCTAGGGAAATTCTCCTTCTTTAGCACTTCTGCTTCCAAAAATTTTATTTTGCAAACTTCCGTCACAGAAATTGTCAGACCTTCAGCAATGTATCCGAAATCAAATATGTCACTGCAAGAGAATTTTTAAACTTATATATTTTAAACTCTCAGTTCATAAAGCTATCTACAATGTGAGACCGAGAAGTAAGTTAAGTCCCCCCTCCTTTGGAAATTGCGAACAGTCCGACGCGTTGACTCATGCGTATTATGTTATTCCCTGTCTTACGCAAATTTTGCACTTCGTTTTCAACATTTCTCGGTAGGCGTTTCTTTATACTGTATCATGCTGCAACGTAGCAGTTGTCAGTGCATTGCATCATCGAGCAGAGAGTCAATATGAAATTCTGTTTCAAATTGGGTAAAAGTGCGTATTCGTCGTGTGCGGACGCAATTCGATGCTACAAAATCATGAAAATTGTACATTTTGCGCGATAATGTACGGCCTTATACTGCTACGTGTGTGAAATGATTCCTTGCTCATCATCAAATTACTGAGTTGTCCCACCCTCTATATTCCCATGACCTTTCGCCACTAGACTTTTTTGAAATCGGCACTGGAAGGATACAGATTTGCAAACATTTCAGATATCCAATTGACTCTCTGCTCCATGACGCAATGTACTAACAACTGTCAGTTTGCAGCTACTGCATGAACAAACACCTACCGAGAAATTTTGAAAATGAAGTGCAATATTTATGTAAGACGGGGAAGAACGTTATACGCATGCTTCAGCGCATCGGCCTGTTCACATTTTGGGAAGGAGGGGGCAGATTCACCTTACTTATCGGTCTCACCTTGTTTTTTAGAATTCGCAATTTTCTAAAAGACTCAAATAAGATTCAATAACATTACATGTTAAAATAGCATCTTTATGAAATTAAATTTAAAAAAAAAAACAGATATGAAGATTTTAAACATTGTATGTTTTCTATCAGAGGGAGTGGGAGAAATGAAGTCTAAGGCAGGGTGATGAGGAGATCGCCCTCATCCCTTGAGCTAATAAAAGGTCTACAAACTATAATTAATGTCTGCACCCGAAAGGGACAGGACAAAGACTGATCCCGGCGAGGTCCGCTGGCCAAGTAAATTGTCATTCACGAAACTTGGGTCCGGTTTGGGCTCCACACGGCCGAGCCGGACATTACTTTTCTCTGCAGACTCGTGCCGGGCCGCACTAGACTTCTTTTCTAGGTCGAGCCTGGAGTGGAATTCATTCTTCCTACACTGCTAAAAATTTGCAGCAAACTGTCCAGTCATTTGACCGTTTTTATAGAAAAAGGTTACATAACCGCAATTTAACTATATTCTTACCATAATATAGGCAATAATATGGTCAGAATGAAGTTAAATTATGGTTATGCAACCGTTTTCTATAAAAAACGGTCAAATGACTGGACAGTTTGCTGCAAATTTTTAACAGTGTAGAGGTGTGCACCGGCTAAAATATACAGTGTCGGGATCCGCACGGTATATAAGCTAAGATTTCGTTCCGGATCCAACCCAACAAATATGAAAACCATTGTTATCTTGAACCATGCATCCTCTAAATTCTTTCCTCCCAGCCCATGTTGGATTGGCATTTCTATTACTTTCTTTGATCTTTACAAGAAAAAAGTATTGGATTCATGAACATTTTCGAATTCCGATTTTCGACGGATTTATACATTTTAAAAGGTACTAAACACGATTTCAGTGTTTGCATTTCTTCTAACTTTACAAAAAGAAAGTATTGGACTGGTGAAATTTTTTGACTTCCGATTTTTAACGGATTTATACGTTTTAGAAGACGTGAATAGGATATGACTGTTTTTCGAAAATGGGTTTCTGTATGTATATGAAAAACATTTGTGGGCGGCCTATTTCAGGAACTAATTCACAGAATTTAATAAAATTTAAGATTCTGCTATAACTTGATATAAATTTGTGCTGATTAGTTTTTGGTGTAAATCGCTCAACAGGTGGCACTGCTATGCTACATTTTTCACGATTTACGTAATAGCTCTGTCTCAAAAACTAACGCACAGATTTTCATCTACCATCAAATTCCGTTAGACGTGGATATCATTTGTTGTTGATTAGGTTTCGGTGTATACTGCCCAAGAGGTAGGGCTACCAATCTGCATTATTCACAATTTTCAAGCTAACTCTATATCAAGAACTAATGCAGAAATTTCCAACAAATTTCAGATTCAGTTTGGCATTGACATAGGTTGCTGCTGATTAGGTTTTGGTGTACACCGCCAAAAGATGTCGCTGCTATGCTGCAGTATTCACGATTTTCTATGCTATATTTCGATTTTCGATTTTCGATGCTATATTTTTCTGGATTTCCGCAAAAGTTCTATCTCAAGGACTAATGCACAGATTTTCATAAAACTTCAGATTCAGTTAGACATGGACATAAAATGTTACTGATAATGTTTTGGTGTATACCGCCCTAGAGGTGGCGCTGTATGCTAGTTATTCATGATTTTAAAGTTAGCTATATCTCAAGAACTAATGCACGGAATTTAAAAAACTTTGTATTAAGTTAGACCTTCATATAAATTGGTGCTGATTAATTTTTTGTGTAAATCGCTAAAACGGTAGCGCTGCTATATTACATTTTTCACGATTTTCACGATAGCAATATGTCAAAACGATAGCAATATGTCACGCTAGCAATATGTCACGATAGCAATATGTCATGAATTTCATCAAACTTCAGATTCAGTTACACTGTAAAAAAAATCTCTAATTTTGACAAAAAAATGTTTTATTTTTTTACACAAAATACTGTTTTAAAGAAAAACAGTTTTTACCTGTAAAAAATGTGAATTTTTCATTTTTACAGAAAAAATCTATATGTTTTAAAGAAAAAAAACTGTTTTAATGAAAATATATGGATATTTTCTGTAAATTAAACGGTTTTCCACCGGCGCCAAAATTGACAGTTTTTTCTGTTAATTTGAGAGATTTTTTTTTACAGTATAGACTTTGACATAAGTTTTTGCTTATTAGGTTTTAATTTAAATCTCCTAACAGGTGGCACTGCTATGCTGCATTTTTCAGGATTAACACGATTTTAGCGATAGTCATATCCCAAGAACTAATGTACGAATTTTAATAAAACATTAGATCCAGTTCGACCTTGTTTATATGCTGTTGCTGATTCGTGTTTGGTGTATGTGAAACATGTATGATATAGAAGAAAGTTTTGGGAGTGGCACATCCGACATCCGACTAGTTTTCTTTTATCGATACAAGAAGAAAGTATTGGATTTGTATAAAATTTCGACGTCCTGTTTTTCAAAGATTTATACTTTTTTGTAAATCCTGAACACGATATTATTGTTTTTAGAAAATATCTGTCTGCGAGTTTGTCTGTCTGTATGTGACATAAATTTTTGGGCGCTCTATGTCAGGAAAAAAGCATGCAATGTAATCAAATTTCATATTCAGTATACATTGACATAAATATGTGCTGATTAGGTTTTGGTGTAAATCTCGTAACAGGGGGAGCTTCTATGCTGCATTTCTCACGATTTCTGCGATAGCTATATTCCAAGAACTACTGTATGAAATTTCCTGAAACTTCATATTGTGTTAGACCTTGACATAAATAGACGTTGACTAGCTTTGGGTGTAAATTGTCCAACTGGTGTTGCTTCTATGCTTTGTTTAACCCAATTTGCGCGATAGCTTATATATAAGAACTATGCACCATATTTCACCAAACATATTCCGTTACACCTTAACATAAACAAATCCGTATTAGGTATGGGTGCATCTGCCCATCAGATGTAGATGCTATTATATTTTTTTCACAATTTTAGAGTTAGATATATCTCAAGAACGAATATATCATCCTTTAAGTTTTGTTGCAGATGCTTTGATTTATATAGAAGAAAGTTTTGAAATGGCTACAAAATACTATTTATTTATTTTCGTAAACATTATAGAGATGTTTTACATTTGTTTAGCGTAATATTTAGAAATTTAGTTTTGTTTTATAAATCACAGAGTTTTATTTTTTTAAATTAATTTTTTTGTAGTGCTTTAAAATTATGGTTTCTTTTATCATTTGTTTCGTTAATTCTAAACTACGCTGATATTTTATTGAATATTCATTTGAAAGTAATTTTATAAGCCAATTTTTATGTACGCCATTGTTTAACTGTTATTAATATTGTTTTCGTCTAGTATTTCATGAATGTCGAATATAATCTGAAAATAACATACATGCATACGTAAGTGTGCTTTGTGAATATTTTTAACTGTAAGATAATGTTGCTCCAAAAATATCGGCCTATTTTGTAAAATTTCAGTAGGGCCGAGAAATACCAATTAAGTTTCTGTACAGATCAGGCCGGGTCATATTTTTAGCTTTTATATCGGGTCGATCCAAATGTTTTTGCCCGGGTCGGGCAATTTCGGCAAGTGTAAACCTCTATCCGACATATTTAAGCTTGTTTTAATGTTTTTTAAATGCTTCTATCAGCCAGCGTTCCATAGCCACTAACTATATGTTTATTTAATAAGTTTCAAAACTTTTTTTTACATTTCTTAGATTACAACTGACCTTATATATAAAGAAACAAACAATCTTATACCCTGTTAGTCTTGTCTATATGATTCTGAAATCTGCCGAGACATCAAAGCATAAAATTGTCTCTATGTATACATTGAAGAAGAAATTGTAGGCCTTCAAAGCGAAAAACGGTTTACGAGCTGTATACTTTATGCGACTTCTGGATTGTATCTCTCCAAGTACCCTTGGATACACATTTCCACTAACAATATTTTTGGTATGAATGCTTTGTACATTTTTGTCCTACCGCTGTAGAATGCTAAGACAAATCCGAACCTTTTTACTAGTACTGCAATATGATCTCTAAAAGGAATCTCCAAAAGAAGCTATCTCCAAAGGGTTCGTTGTTGCAGTTTTCGAACAACCCACTGAAAAGTTTCGTTTGGTCTCATCTAGAGTCCTGGCCAGATCGGGTTGTTCCGACTCAAACCCTAAGATTCCATTGGAGGTGAAACCAATATTTTAGTAGAATTATAAATTATTGTCTAATATCGATTTTATCTCTATCTTTCTTTATATCTCGAATATCAGTTTTATGTTGTTGTTTTTATATATATAAATATAGTATATACTCATTAATATTCAAATGCATATTATTGAAATATGATATATATTATATCAAAAATTTAGATAACAGACACCTCGGACACCTGCCAATTTTGTCACGGAGGTGTGCGCTGTTCAGAGGCAAAGACATACAAATATTTGTGTTGGGGATTCAAAAGTGTTTGCTAAATATCCTATTCAGGAATGACAGTACGAAAGACTTACTGTACATGCTATCGCTTCTCAATAGCGAATAAATTCCACTGTTCCCAAAGTGTCCATTATTCAGAGGTTTTACTGTATAAAATGTTTAGAAAGTATTCCCTAAATAAGGCTTTTCGCTATTTAAGAGTGTCCCTTATGAAAATTTTCTTGTATATAGATTTTATCGGAAAAATATTTTAGACTTTCTTTTGAAAAATCAGGTCAACGAGAACACGACTCGCAAGAGTAGAAATTCAACTCGAAACTGAGCCAAACCCGAAATAATGTCAGTCAACTCGACACGTAGCAAACAGTAGAAGTCAACCCGATTCAAACCAGGCCGTAGCAAAAAAGTAGAAGTTAACCCGATCCCAAACCGACTCACAGAAAAAGAATAAAAGTCAATCCGACCCGAACCCGGCAAGCAATTTAAAAAAATTAGACCCGACCTCACCCAAACTGCCAGTTGTATTGGAACCTAAAAAACTTCTAACCGGCCCCCTTTTTTGAAGACGCCCTTGCTTCTTCTCGGTAACTACTGAAGTGATTTCAATAACTATATATTATAAGTACTATAATTAGCTATATTCGGATCATTTTGTTTTCTGGAAAATCAGTTCCTTTTTGTTATCATTCGTTTAAAAAAACTAGAATCGAAATTGACTGTGATCTATTTATAGCCTCCCCCCTTTGAGCTAATAAAGTGTCAAACAGACATAAAGAGGTCTGCTTAAAAGACCTCGGTCGTAATACCCCGTTCAGATCGGATATTTAAAATATCTTAGACCGCCGAACTCGCTGAGGGAGTTTCACAAACTCACTCAGTGAGTTCGAACTTTTTATTGCTAGATACTGCCACTACCACTCACTTTGATTGGCTCTGAAGACTGGCTTTAACTGATTGGCTGTTGAGGCTGGCTTTAACTTATGAGAATACTCACATTCTATATTTGTTCAGATCTCAGACACGGTGATGTTCAGTGAGTTATCTTAGATGAGTTTTGCGGTGTGAACAAGTGTTCAATTCCGGGAGGGTACCACCTCAAAAATTACGATCGAAGATATATCTATAATATCTAAGAATATCCAATGCAAAGAGGGTATTAGGGAAGAAATTAAATGTCTGCGTCTTGGAACGAGTTTGGTTCGAAACCGATCTGGCTACTATTCACGGGACTGGGACCGAACCTGGTCTTTGCTCTTTCAGGGTTGAGCCACACCCGGGACTTATTTTTTCTGTCCTACTTTTTCAGGCTGGTTTGGGCCAGTCTTCTTTCTTTACCGGGTCGACTCTGAACACCTGATTAAGGAAACTATTGCAGGTAGAGTTTTAATTGCCTCCCTCTGGCATGCTTTTGGAAATTAAGTCGTGCCGGCACGTGCCAATTAAGCTTTTGTACGGGCTGAGCCTGCGTCGGGCAAAACTTTTAGCGTTTATATCGTACTAGGCCAATATATATATATATATATATATATATATATATATATATATATATTCGTACGGGCCGGGTCGATTTCTGGCTGAGCTTTTAGCTTTTATATTGGTTGTGTCAGTAAATTTTTTGGACAGGGCGGTGAAAGCCCGGTCCTGGAAATTTCGACCCATTTAGACGGCTAACCGACATATCTAAGCTAGTTTTATGAATTTTTATGCTTATTTCAACCAACGTCCCATAGGTACTAAATGTATGTTTCTTTAAAATGTTTAAAATTTTTTTTACTGAATTACAACTAATCTTAATAATAAAATGAGGATGCGCCGCCAGCCACCTAAGCGCACCCATCAGCGCATCAACCGCCGCATCCAAGTCCTGAGGGACTTTTAACGCACTAGACTAGGAGGTTATTCCTGTAAGTGCTGCGGCCGATGGGAGCGCCACCACCTGCTGAACACACCCTTTAACCCAAAAGATTGACGACAGAAGTATCTGCGATATGCGGTGCAGCCCACACTTCGAGGACATCACCACAAAACGCTCGGGGAGACGTATGAGACCTCCGACAGCTTTGTAGCAGGAAGCCAAAAGAGGGAACCGGGTCCTATGCCTTAAGCCGGGCTACCCCAAAGACTCTTATTGTACGGCAGTTTCCGATTATTTAGTTCTAGGGGAGGTCCCTGGTCTCATCGGCTGCGGCGAGGAGAAGGAGCTTCTCGCAAGCCCGAGACCTCAAAGAAAAGTGTCCTTGAACGCATAGACACGTCCTGAGTTAAGTTATCAACCCCAGAAGCTTTCCCTCCGGCGAAGCCCTGCAACGAAATGCAGGTAGTGGCTAGTCGACTCAACTGGGGTGTCATCCACATATAAAACAAAAAAAAAACACACAACAACAACAACAATGAAAAAAGGGAAGCACCACTATCGGTAATCTCATATCGGTAATCTCAAGGTCATGGAAAATTCCTTCAAAAACGCCAAAGAAGCGGTCCCGATCGAGATTAGTTGCGTGAAAGTTATTTCTAAGATTCCAGCTGATCGAAAAGTCCAGGTAAAGAACCTACACCCTCTCAAGGAGTTAATACGGTCACACGGTGACCTAAGTGGCCCCGAGGACTTCTATCACTCTTCCTACGATCGGGCAATGCCCTTTCTTCCCGACCATTGAATTTGACACACAACTGCTCCAGCTGCGGACCATGCGTGTACGCCCACATACCGGTAACTACGCTCTGCCACCTGCTAGTACCGAGAGTTGCTTCAAGCAGTAACTAAGCGTCACTGCAGAGCCACCACGCACTGTGCTCTTCGTAATTCGATCTCGCCTTCGTCAACACCCCCAGATAAAGATTTGGAAACGATCTGACCTCTGTTAGCTAGTCATTGCTCAGCGTCACTTACCTCGTCGCAGGGCGAGGGTTCTGCTCGAGCAACTGATACAGGCCTACGAGGCGTCCTTCTACCACCTAGGGAGAAGGCTTCCAACATTAGCCGAGTCCTTACGCCGGCCGCAGAAAACCTGAGATTATGAAGGGTAGACCCAGACTCAGTGGCCTGCGTCACCGAGTCTTTTTGGCGTCTCCGGTTTTTTTGGACGCCCCTCTATCACCGGCGCACCACATTAAGGTGGCGGTTCATCCGTGTTCTGCCCCCATCGTGTCAAACATCTCGCTGTGTCGGGCTTCTGGTCATCTTTCCCACTGAAGGGGCCGAGTCGTAATCTCCGGAGGAGACCGCCGAAATTCTTAGCTATAAAGAATCACGCAGTCATATATTTAGTTAATCTTTTTGACATAATTCTAAATATTGCAGAGAAATACAAGCTTAAAATTGTGACTAATAGTACACTGAAGAGTATTATTGCCCTTCAAAAGAGTTCGCCTTTATACGACTTCGACAAGGTATCTCCCAATGTGTCCTGATATACACATTTCCTCTAAACAATATTTTCTATGAATGCGTTGTATATATATCGTCCTACCGTGGTATAAGAGAATTCTAAAAAAATCCGAACAACCATTTTACTAGTACTAGTGTTGCAACGTTCTATCCTATAGCTCTATTTCCAAAGGGTTCGTTGTTCCTTTGAGAATAACAATGTGAAATTCCTCCATTGAGTCATAAGCGATGTTATTGAGATGTGAGCACACCCTGTCTCTCTCTACACACTGGTACCTCTGTATGCTTGGCGAAAACATTTAATATCGAATCCAGGTGCGTTCAGATCACATTCATCGACGGCTGCCCTTTTGTCACCTTCTTTAATGTGAGGAGTATTGTGTCGTTCTAGTACGGACGAGAGTCCTGACATGTTATAACTTACCCTGCACTGTTAAAATAAATACGTTAATTCACTGTAAAATTACTGGCAGCAAAGTTGCCGGAGTTTCTCCATTCCGTTAATAGATTTTCCGTTTTGAGAGATAAAAAAAGGGAAAACTCTGTTTGAAGAAGCGGTAACTTTCCGTTACGCTCTCAGAAATACTCTCTTCGAGTTCCAGAAATATACCTGGCAGCACTGCCAGGAAGGGAAATTTTCCGTTATGAATAACCTCGGTTTTTAAAAAATTACATCTCTCTTTGTGCTGCCATCTGTTGATATTTATTATTTGATATACCTCAAAAATATTCTGGTTAATCTTTGACTCGAACTAGGGATGTCAGTGCCTTGAGCCAAGTGTTTTATGTGTAAGACCATTGGTTCTTGCTAGAATAAGAGTTTGAAACGATGATACTGGATTTCTTCAAATCGCGGCTTGGGACTTAAAAAGTTTGGGTTTTAGAAATCTGGTAATTTTTAAGTTAATTGCGGGGAGATTGCGTTATGAGATGATGGTTGAGGTTTTAAAACTTTAGTATTACTAGAGGATAAAACATGAATTATATATATTCTTAATTGGATTGTTAGATGTAAAATATGAATATTATATTTATAATTAAATTCGGTAAAAATGTTTCCTTTTTTGAGAAAATTAATTTTTTTCAACTATTATATATATTTTTAATGTGTTCGTTTAGAATATATTTTCTGCACGAGTGTTTTTTATAACTTTAAAAAATATATTGTGTATAATTTTAAAGGAATGGGAAAGTTATTTGTTACATATATATATATTTTTTTTTCTAAAGCATTATTTTAGTTTGTTGCTTTTTTGAGTAAAATTGATTTTTTTACCTAATTTAACTAATATATATATATATATATATGTATGTAATAATAATAAATTTTCGCCATTTTACCTTAATTAATTTATTCCAAATTCTTACAATTCTACTTTTTTTCCTAATTTTTAATAATATTTTAAGTATCATTTGTATTTTAATTCCATAACTTTAAATCAACATGTTCTTTTAATTCTTAATCTAAAAACATTGTTCTATTAAATGCAACACTTCTTGTAAAAAACACCAGTTTTATTTCTTCATACTTTAAGGCATTGAAATTTTGTTTCTTTGGAACATTTTGTAACACCAGTTTTATTTTTTATTAAAATTGTCATTCCATATCCCATGATTCATTTCAACTCCCGTGTAAACTATTTACCTTTTTTAAAATTCTGCTCTAAAAGAAAGAGTTACGACACGACGTCAATGGCGTCCTTGTTTGGCCCACTTTTTCAATCATTTGCGAGCACGCCCCACCTCTTACAACCCCTTTTTCCCTCTTAACACAGATTTCGTTAGTTTCTTAGAGAGCGCATTGTAACTTTGAAATAAATCTTTTTTATATTTATACCGCATACACTGGCTTGGAAGGCAAATTTTTACGCATTCCGAAGGGTCCAAATAACCTCGTCACTTGAGAAGTCCTTCTTCTACGCGTCGGTAGATTTTCCTTAGATTTAGAATTTTAATAGATCTAATCGGGTCTGAAGCTTCTATTCAAGTTGTGTTTATGTGGAGTTGTGCATTAGTATGATTTAGTATGGAATAAACTTTTTGTCTCAAACCCAGTCTCCTAAATGCTTTGGAGAAACACCTTTGGGAACTGTTGCCACTACTCAGCTCGATTGTACGACTGCAAATACTCTAAATATTTCGACTGTTGCTTGAGTGTTGCTAAGAGTGTTATTTTTATCAACCATTTAGCTAACGTTTTGTGGCACAGTCAGCGCTTGTCTTGAAAAAAAAACTTTCATGGATCTCTTAACCAATGCTGCAGTTAAAACAGGATACAGGCCTGCTCATACTGATAACGTCTTACATATAATTTTATATTACCTATATATATATATATATATATATATATATAAAACCAATAATGAAACATTACCGTAACACCAACATAAACTATGAAATTTTGATTTAGTATGTAATAATTAATTGACAACGATAGTGTTTCCCAACACTCTGAATATAGATACCAAGTACTTATTTAAAAGAAAAGAAATTAAATTAAAAATTGAATGAATGAAATTTTGAATGAATGAAATGAAATTTTTGGACTTTAGACAGAATTATCAAGTCCCAAATGCCTAAATACCACAAATAAAATGAGTGGTTTCATCATCATATTAGCCATAACATTGCTAAAGAATATGATTTTGGGACTACCACTCATAAACAAAGAATAAAACCTGTGAAAAAAATCTTAAAATTAAAAAAAATAAATACAATATTAAAAAGGAAAGAAACCTTACCCATAATAAAGAGATAAAAACTTGAAATTTAATCGTAAAGTGCGAAATACAATTGGATTAAAAAGGATATTGGTGCACTTCAGTAACCAGATATAGGAGCATAATTAAACAGAGGCATTGAATTGCAAAAAATCATTACATGTTGCCAAAATAAGTTTTAGAAGATGAATTACCATGGAATATTATTGTAAAGCAACACAAACCATGGTGCTGCCATCTATGAGAGAAAAAGTGAATATGCGATGAATTAAAAAAGCAGTGGAAGAAAATTAATATTTAAAAATTAAACCAAATACTAACGAAAGAATGATAACAATTAGTTAAATAATAAATAAATGAAATTAAATAATAAATAAAAAGTAAAATATCCAAATACATTAAAGTAAAAATGGATGTATAAATGAATAATTCTATGTTAAAAAATAAGATGTAAAATGGTAAAATTAATAACTAATGATTAATGCTACATAAAAATATTTGTACCAAGAAATGACATAGCCACTGTTAAATAGCTTTGCCAAAAATGCAACATCACAAAAATTAAATTAAGGGGGTGATTGGTTAAGTATAAAGGGCCTAATCCCCCCCCCCCTTTCATTTAGATAAATAGGTTTTTCATGCAGAATTATCCGATTTGCTTGAAATTTGGTATACAGGTTCATTCTGATAAGGCACTTCCCTGATTAGTTTTGGGGGTTCATTGGTTAATTACAAAGGGGGCTAATCTAGCTTAATTTACATAATTAGGTTTTCATACAGAATTATCCGATTTGCTTGAAATTTGGTAAACAGGTTCATTCTGATAAGGCGCTTCCGTGATTGGTTTTGGGGGTTCATTGGTTAAGTACAAAGGGGGAACGCGGGATGCCAATCCTCCCCTTAATTTAGATAAATGGGTTTTTCATGCAGAATTATCCGATTTGCTTCAAATTTGGTATATAATTTCATTCTGATAAGGTTTTTCCCTGATTAGATTTGGAGGTTCATTGGTTAACCCTAACGGATAAAGCATTTCAATTGCTAAAGTGTTGAAATAAACGATTGACACCGGAAATTATGAACAAATTTATTTTTATATATATAAAAAAGCGATATTTCACTTATGTAATAAATGGAAAACATTTCTATTAAAATTCTGCTGTCATTGTGGAATTTCGTAATTAAAGTTTTGTGGTTTCCTAGGGAAACCAATGAACGTTAAAGGGTTAAGTATAAAGGGGGGAAACGTGGGATGCTATTCCTCCCTTAATTTAGGTAAATGGGTGTTTCATGCAGAATTACCGATTTGCTTCAAATTTGGTATGCAGTTTTATTGTCGATATCTTTATTTTTGGAGGGCATTATTCTTTGAAATAAGAGTATAATATACAATTAATTGAATAGCCTGTGAGGTCAATGCTATCAGTTTAACTTTATACTTTTCTTTTTATTTATATTTCAGAAATTAATTTCTAATCTTATATTTCGGATAAGTTATAGAAGGAATAACAAAAATATTTTCGTTACAACTCAAAATTTTATTTCTTTTTTTCTTTATCTTTCACTTATCGTTTCACTTATCTCTTCACTCTTTTTTTAATCTTTCACTTTCATCGGTCTTTTTACGTTTTCCATTAAAAAAAACTTGGATCCATTTTTATTGCTATTTCTGGTTATTACTAATATAAAAACAATATTGGTACCGTTATAAATTGAATAAAGAGAAGAATTCCTAAAGTTCAAAATAAATTTCTTACGTGACAGCTGGCGGTGCATAAAACACATTTTTTATAAATATCTACTTACACTTGAAGTAATTATTACCGTAATTTCCGGTGTATAAGCCGCGGCTAAAATAAATCTCTTTCCGACCAGAAATTTTATTTCCTAAAAAGTAACTTTTATCTATTTTGATCTTATTTTACTTTTTTTAGAAAATACAATTTCTGATTTGAAACAGACTTATTTCAGCCGCGACTAATACGCCGGAAATTACGGTACTAAATTTATTAGTTTACCGCTAAATATAATAACAGGGTAGCTACAGATCAGAGAAAAACAGTCGAAAAAAAGGGTTTGTATCAGTGTTTTCTTATAAAAAAATCCGACTTATTTATCGTTCAAATAAACAATATGAATTGTACCATAAGAAAACAGTGGTATTTCACTCTTTTTTTTTTACTGTTCTTTTCCCTGATCTGTCGCCACTTTGTATAATGCATTGATGGAACCATGAACAGTGGCACAGCAGATTATCAATTGACACAGCTAAATTTAAATTGTCCTTTTTGTCTGTTTTAATGACAGAACTTCAGACTTTTTTTAAGGCAAAGAATACTATTAAAATTTAATGTTGAGAAACGCCCAACTGTTCCAACACTCAACAATTGCATCCTACGAAATCTTATTTCATATATATGATGGCTCTCAACGTCTTAAAGAATTATTTTGTGTTCATTATATTTATGAGATCTGTAATTTCTTTTTCATTTCTGGCTTTCTTTAAGCGTGCAGATTATTTTGTCCTAAAGCAGTTTCGTTATATTCCAATCCCTTACTATATTTTTTCCTTATAAAATGTAACGCCACTTGTTGAACGTAACGCTGTTGTAAAATTTTTAACTTTTTTTTCTCTAAACCATGTTTTTCAAACAAGGCGACCATTTTTCAGGAAAACAATTCAACCTAATTTCTTTATTTTTTATTTAAAATAAAGCAAATCGTTTTTGCAGGATCTCATGCTAACGAAAATTATAATTTTCGTTGATTATAGTAATTTACGGCGAATAATCCGCGGATCAAACAATCATGTTTCGATCCAGAAATTTAATTTTATGAAATATTACTTATTAGATCACTGTAAATATTTGACTTCAATTATTAAAAATAATTTTTGGATTGAAACAGAGTTGCTTGATCCGCGGATTATACGCCTGAAATTATGGCATTTTTTTTTCCAGGTAGCAAAAGATAAAAAGAGAGGAGGAAAAATAAACTTTTCTGTTCAAATGACCGACATTTTGTCAAAAATCAACTTTTAAAACTATATGTTGGTGTAAAATCCAGAGAAATTAATGCTTTTTAATAGTTTGGCGACCCAATTTGTTTCAGATGCTTGTGACCAGGGAAAAATGGTCGCCCAATTAGGCATTTACGGCAGGTTCTCCTCGGAGCACAAGGTGTATTATTCATTTTTCTACACACACACAATTTAAATATATAAGTGAAATGTCAATAAATACAATGCAAAAAGTCCAAAGTTTATATTTATTTTCTTTGTAACTAAAAAAAAAAAATCATATAAATCATATGGATTTTGGCCAAAGAAGTAGACCCCCCCCCCCTTAACTAAATTTTTCTAAACTGTATTTTCCAGTTACAAATCTTTGTCTAGGTTGCGGACTACCGTCATATCTGCTCAAAAATATTGTACCTAGTTGTAGTTAGTTCGGGTGGCACCCATTTTGGTATTTGATAAAATAAACACAAATCATTAACGTCTGCGTCTTGAAAGGCTATAATAGTCAAGAGAAGAAACTCGCAAGCTAATGTTAAACGTATGAGTGTATTCTTTATAAATTTCTCGCTTGAATTTTAGTATTTTTAAATGATTAATTTTTTCATAGGATAGCTGAGGTTAATTTCTAACTGGGATATATTTTACTTTTTCGATTTTGGTTGCAGATATTTTTATATAAATTTACTTTCACTTTCGGAATCGATACCTCATTAAAAAAACTGGAACCAAAATCAAAATAAAAAAAATCCCTCACGGCTCGGCCTACAGGCACAGGTAGATTTCGAAGACGTAGACCGTGGAGCGCCTGTTTCTTGGGAATTGCGGAAGAATTAATCTTTTTGGCATGATGCCGCAGTTGGGACCGCCCACTTCGAAATCTAATTTGTTTGCAGGCGGAGCAGGCAGGGATTTTTTTGTTTTTATTTATTTATTTATTTATTTATTCTTTGCTATAAGGGTTGGTCCTATAAAAACTTGTCAGTATAAAAGTTTTAGATAATATTAAGAGGATTTATAATAAATTCAAGCGGATTTGATATCTTGTGAATTGACGAAGTTATGAGATTTTTTCTTCTAAAACCTCCCTTCCCCCTCCCCCACCCCTTGGGGCTTTTTTTTAATGATATCAAAAATCTGTCATACATAAATTTTCGGACCTTTTCCTAGAAGTAATAATAAATCTACAAAAACAACTTTTCAAAAGTAAAAAAAGGCCAAGCGTAAAAAAAGTTGTGGCTAAAAAATGGTGTGATATCAAATTTCCAAGCTATTATATTGCTTATTTAACTTTTTTCTATTAAATACGTTATCATATATATAAGTCGAGTGCCTACGTATATGTTAATAGAAATCGTTTTCTCCTGCACTAAATACATCCTAACGAGTTTCTGAAAATTCAATTTTTTTCAAATTATGCATGATGGGCTTGGCGGCCATCTTTGCATATTATTCACAAAATTCTAACCACCCAAATCCGTAGTTAAAATCCGAAGTTCAAAATTGTTATTTAAGCAAATATTTAAGAGTTTCATTTATAGACTTGTATGCTCTGAAAATTGTGTCTTAAGATAATGATGACTTATCTTAAAGATTCATCTTATGATTTATTTTTTAGAGTAATTATTAATTTCAAACTAGTAAAAATCAATTTATCAAAATATCAGTCTTATCTAATTTATCTGTCCGTAGTTAGAATCTGAAGTTCGAAATTTTTATAAACATATTACATTGCAAACATATTACGCTTTTACTTTAGAAATTTGTGTGCTTAGAAATATGGAAAGATGACCGCCAAGCCCATCATGCATAATTTGAAAAAAATTGAATGTTCAGAAACTCGTTAGGATGTATTTAGTGCAGGAGAAAACGATTTCTATTAACATATACGTAGGCACTCGACTTATATATATGATAACTTATTTAATAGAAAAAAGTTAAATAAGCAATATAATAGCTTGGAAATTTGATATCACACCATTTTTTAGCCACAACTTTTTTTTTTTTTTTACGCTTGGCCTTTTTTAACTTTTGAAAAGTAGTTTTTGTAGATATCATTTCTTTTTTTTTAAATATATTGAACATAATTTAAATAATCTAAACATGAGAAATAATTTAAAATTACATTTTACTTTCAGCCATTGTTTAAAGGGTTAACTAGAAATATCAGTAGAATTTTCAATTAAATTATTTACACTCTTAAAAACAACATACTAAATGTGGCTTGTTATAATACTTGTTATCCTCCATTAAAAAATATCACTGACTAATCCATTAAATGAATAAAAATGGAATACGTACATAGCGTGTCAGCGCTGCATTTGAAATCAAACGTGATATCACGCTCTTTTATTATTAGCACTAGCTGGCTTCGCCCGCTAGCGGGCCCCTAATTTACACTGGGGCCTCAATCCTTTTAAAACCTCGAATAAGATAAACCACGAACCTCCGACCTGGTTCCACGCTGCTTTCGGCACCGGATAATCCCTTAATTTGCACATCGAATTGTATAAACATCTAAACAAACGAACTTCCGACACGGGTCCCGGTTGCCTTCGGCACCGTATAGCAGTCGTGCTGCGAACGCTCAAGTTCTATCTTCCACCACCAGGTAGCGCAATCTGTTCTATACAAACCTCGGGCACTGAAATCGTTAAGGCTATAGATGTCGAGTCGAATGAGCTATACCCCGTCGTGATCTAGCCCATAGAACCAGAGATAGGAAAGTGCCCCTTGGTGGTGAAAAAACTAACTAAAATCGGAAAGCTCTATAGATGTCGAGTCGAATGAGCCATACCCCGTCGTGATCCGACCCATAGAAACAGAGATAGGAAAGCGCCCACTGGTGGTGAAAGCTAATCGCGTTTGGGGGCAAAGTGGGGGATGAACACCGGAGATGCGTAATAAGATTAGGCGGTCACAGACTTTTTCAACAATGTATCAGATGAGGGATATGTGCAAAATTCAGAAAATACCCCCCCCGCACCTGCATAATTTGATTAAGCGTTCACAGACCTTTCCAACGATATATCACATGAGAGGTGCCGGCAAAATTTAGAAAAGTGACCTCTTTGGGGGGGGGGGGTGAAAGTGGGATGATGGACCCCGAAGATACATAATATGAATAAGCGGTCACAGGCCTTTCGAACAATATATCACATGAGTAGTGTCGGGGGGGGCGCAAAATGTGGGGGTTTCACCTGTGGTGCATAACATGAATAAGTGGTCACAGTCCTTTGTAACGATATGTGACATGACGGATATCGTTAAAATTTAGAAAAGTGTCACCCCCCCCCCTTGTGTAGGCAAAACGCGCTCCGCCCCTCCCTATAATTTTTGCCTCCCTATAATTATAACAGATAGCCTTATTATACTTCCTAATTTTGTTCACGCTCCTCCCCATCCTCTCCCCGAACTGTGACGCGCCATTCTTTTTTATAAATTTTTTATCATGTGTTATAAACTCTCTTAAAGTTTAAAACAGATCGCATTGGAATTTAATATATTTGCTGAAATTACTATTATATGTAGAATAATATAGAAATAAACCTTCCTTTAGATTGTAATTGTACCGGGTGTCCTAAAAAGGACTGACTGATTTTAAAATTCAATAACTTACAAACGGTGACAGATATTTAAAAAATTCTTGCAGGAGAGTGATGTACGATGTCAGGAGTTTTTTTACTGCGATTCCCGGTTTTAGTTTGAATTTTCATCAATAGATGGCGCTGAGAGCAATAGGCACTCAGTCGAGACCAAAACTGAAATCAGGAGGTTACATGTATGGAGTGGGTCTCTTTCACCAATACAATTTTTGTTAGGGCACGATTCTGAGCTCAGTCGTTATATTTTCGATGAAATGTGTTGTTGCCATGGAAATAAGGAATTCCTCAACATAACGAAAGCGTTCAGAATTGGGCATGAATTAGTAAGCAGTATGTGAGAGAGCAGACGATTTTATATTTATGAAGTTTTATTTTCCTGGATTTAATTACTTTTTATCGTCTGATTTAAATACTATTTTGTGCATCGCATCTTAAAACTAGGAGAAGAGATTCAGTATTTTTTTTCCTTTTGTTGTTGTTAAAAATTTCATAAATTGTGTTAAATTCTAAGAAGATTTTAGATCTTTTAAGGAAGTTTTTCAGTATATTTTTATGCATGTTGAATCCAGTTTAAAAGAATCTTGGAAATGGTTTATACTTTGGAAGAAAGAATATTTATAATACTAGAGTACTACCACTTGGATCAAAGCATAATAGCTACAAGAAGAAGTTTCCAAGAGAAATTTAACGTAAGGAATGCTCCGCATCCAAATACAATTAAACAATTGTATGAGAAATTTGTAAAAACCGGTAGTGTTGCCGACGATTTGATAGACAAAGTTGGACGACATAAATCGGCCATGACTGAATCTAACGTAGATGTTATTAAAAATGTTATTAATCAAGATTCGAGAATATCGGTCCGTAAAATTGCAGCTTCATGCTCAGTGAGTAAAACCGCAACGCACAAAATTCTGCGAAAATGCTTGGAAATGTATCCTTACAAAATACAAACGCAGGAACCACTTCCTATCATTATGAAAGAAAAAAGACTAACTTTTGCAAATGAAATGCTACAGTTGATAGATGAAGGGGGTATTGACGCAAACCAAATTTGGTTTTCTGACGAAGCGTATTTCCATCTGGATGGTTTCGTCAATAAACAGAATTGGAGGATATGGGGAACTGAGAACCCTCATGTGTGCGTGCCACGATCAGTCTACTCACAAAAAATTACTGTGTGGGCAGCCTTATCTAGCAGTGGAATTATTGGGCCTTTTTTTGGAGGAAACTGTAAATTCAAGTCGATACATCGAAATATTGCACCAGTTTGTGGCCATGTTCAATACCTTAGGTAATTTACAAACAGATTGGTTCATGCAAGACGGTGCGAGACCTCATCGGACAGCTGATGTTTTCACTTTCCTCAATGAATATTTTGATAACCGTGTCATTGCATTGCATTATCAAAATGCAACCGATACAGGTATGGATTGGCCACCGTGTTCGCCGGACCTCAATCCGTGCGATTTCTTCCTATGGGGCTACCTAAAGGATACAGTGCACAGACATAATCCCACCACTATTACTGAACTGCAACAAATCATTACTCATGAATGCGAAGCTATTTCAGAAAGAACTTTGCAGAACGTATGTGGTAATTTTGTTCTCCGTTTAAGACATATGATTGTGTCGAATGGTGGGCATTTTGAGAATATCGTAATGTGATTGAACGCGTCTAATTTCTGGTTTTTACCCTTTTCTCCTTGGATTGAGGCATTCACATTCTTTTAAATATGAGTTATAAAGAGTTGATATGTTTATAGAATTTTACAAATCTGTATTTATCCCATGTAATTTTCTTTATCTGTTTGGTTAATTTTTTTAGCTATATAAGTTTAATGATCAGTTATTTTTTAGAAACATTTTTAACTGTTCAAAAATATTTGAAAATATTTATTTTGTTATTTTGCTTATTATTTCTTTATTAACTTTGTTATCATTATCAATTTCTCTATAAAAAATAGTGACACCGTCATTTATCCAATCGATATAGTCATTCTGATTTATTATTCATAAAATTTTCCTTTTACAGTATAATACACTTTCTGCATGCATATATTTATTTTGTAGTAATAATTTGTTATCTTCGGAAGAGCTTTGTATTTCTGGTAAATAAATGGTGAGAGAAACATTTGACAACGTATTATTTATATTTTGAATATCCGTTTCATTTGCGACTTTTTGTGTAAGTTCTTGAAATTAAGGCAAAAAATAAATAAATTCTTACAACTGATGCTTTAAGAAGAAGTAATCAAAATCTTCTAAACAGGATTGTTATTCTCATAACAAGTGAGTAAGTGTGATCGAAGATCGCATAAAGGGTTTCGTTTAATATTCCTTTCAAAACACTTTATCCTTTCTTTAACAAATCCAAATAAATTTCATTTCCAAAAAATAATAATAATAATAATAATAATGTTTTATATAAAGTAAAAATTTGCCGGTCTATTTTTCTCGTTTTTTCGAATATCTGAACTGGCTCCAGATAGCGGGCTAAGCCCGCTATTATATTCTCTCATAATAATATCTGTCATCTGGACCAAATCCGATATAAAAAAAATCAATTTCAAAATGAAACATGTGGTATAGAGACCTTCACAATTTTAAAATATGCCAATATTCCATAATCGAGTTTTTATCATGATTCAATATGTTCCTCAAACTTATATATTTACTATTCTCTATTACTCATATTGATACTCTGTTTGTATTATTCTGAAACATTTGAAAATCCGTTATGACGTCAGATTAATTTTCATTTTAATTCTCTAATGACGTCATATTAAGCTGCTTTCTGTATTTACACATACTTACACTCCTTGTATTATTGAGAAATGTTTGAAAATTTCCGTTTAATTACCAATATAACGTCATATTAATCCTTTTTTTTCAACTGGTGGAACTTCTTATTTCATTTTCGTTTTTCACGTGGAAATATTTTAATAGAAAATTAATTATTGTAGAAAGAATTTTTTTGTGGATTTTTAATTGTTGGCAACTGCTATAACGAAAAATGTTTAAATTTAATAGGTAAAGGCTGATAGGTTTTTGGTTTTTTATTTCTATATAAAATAATACGATTTTTTTCAAATTTTATGATTTTGAACTTCATAGCAGGTATTCAGCTATAAGTACACAAAGCTTCAGCTCTGTAAGTTAAATAGTTTCTGTGAACCGCCTCTGTGATGGCCATAACAACAAGCGGACATAACAACGAAGCGGGAGTAATAAGGTTTCGTGAGATGAACGAAACCCTAAGAATGCAAAAGAAAATTGCCGCAACTCAAAATAATTCGTTCTAATTTTACTTCGCCATGCGTTAAAAACGCCACAATAAGTTCACCATTTCATGAGAAAGAATATATCTAATTAAACATTTTAGAAAACGCATAACACATTTTAAAACAAGATTTCAGTAATTACTACCCATAGCCAAAAAAGTACTCCACTTTTTTTGAAAGGCCCTGTATATGACCTATAAAACTGTACATATTCTACATAGTATTCTAAAGTTTAGTTTAATAAGTAAATACATAATGCAGTTGAAAATTCACCTTCAGAGGTTTCTAGTAATAGACGGAAACATATTAGAATTCTTTTGTACAGTCCTGTATATTACCTACAAATTTTTTACATGCCAAATATAAAACTAAATTTTAATTTAGGCAAAAAACACGGTAAAAATTACTGAAATAGCAATTCCAGAAATTATCATCCATCGGCGGCCATATATTTAGTTCTTTGCGTGGCCCTGTAAATGATATCATTAAAATGCATAACATAGCTCGAATAAAAAACTCTTTTCTGGAATTCACGCTCATAGTTGGTAATGCTTACGAATTCTTTTGTGTAGCCATGTATATGATCTATAGCATTATACACATCACGTAGTATGCAAAAATCTTTTTTAAACTGCTTACCATAACTGAAAGCGCACTTCCAGCAATTATCGCCTATAGACAGTATTCCTGATACAGTACTTCAAACGAAATCTTTCGCGTGTCCCTGTAAATGAGCGAAAAATGTACATCATATTATACAACAAGTATCTTTCAGTAAACCTCGGTAATGTATATCAGTTTCATTATATTAGAAATACTGTAACATAATTAAAATACGCATCAAACCGTTTTCCCCGCAGGCTATTATGTAGCAGAATTAATTGCGTAGCCTTGTAAATGAATGATAAATGCTTTACACTCCATATTGTACAGAAAACATGTCCACTTCATAAATGTAAATCAATTTCATTATGTTTGTAACGGTGTAACATCATTAATATACACCGTAAACGATTTTTTCCCATGTACCATCATGCAATGAAACTATTTTGGGTGGCCTTGTAAACGAATTAAAAGTTCTACACATGCAATATTCGATTGCAAGCATCTTTTAGTTCACTTTAGTGCTATATATTATTTTCAATAAGTTTGAAATAGTGTAACATCATTAAAATACAGTGCAGAGGATTTATCCCACTGACCACAATAAAACGGGCATGCTTTTAAGTGCCCTTGTAACCGAACTATAATTGTTACAAAATTCGTTTTCAATACAGAGCACTCCATGGTAAACCTCAATATACTATATCAGATACATACATGGCAATTTGAATATATTTACACAAATTAGAGCATGGAGAGACCGTCCGATAAACCAAGTGCATAAACACGTTTCAATTGTGCTGGAAAGTCTTAGAAAGAAAAAAAAATTGATGAATAAAGAAGACACTCATTTTTAAAAGACCTTATCCTTCTTGGAATGTAACAAGTTTTAAAAAAATTGATATTTTGAACATTGTCGTTACACATTTCTATTTGGTAGAAGTCGTTTTCGTGGAAACAATATTTTTTCCTATTGTTGCTCTGACTCTCCCTGCCTACAATATTGAAGTCATACCGTCTCAGTTCAGAATCGGGCTCTAACAAAAATTGTATTGGTGAAAGAGACCCACTCCATACATGTAACCTCCTGATTTCAGTTTTGGTCTCGACTGAGTGCCTATTGCTCTCAGCGCCATCTATTGATGAAAATTCAAACTAAAACCGGGAATCGCAGTAAAAAAACTCCTGACATCGTACATCACTCTCCTGCAAGAATTTTTTAAATATCTGTCACCGTTTGTAAGTTATTGAATTTTAAAATCAGTCAGTCCTTTTTAGGACACCCGGTATATGAACAATTTTTAGAATTTATGAAAGCTGATTTTTATTTATTTATTTATTTATTTATCTATTTATTTATTTTTTGTTTATTTATTTATTTATTTATTTATTTATTTTTTTTGCATTGCCCTGTGCATGTTTGGAATTTCTCAGCAATGTCTTAGATTTACATTATTTTATTCAATTAAACATTGTACTGTTACAATAAATTTAAATGGAAACTTCACTTCTAAAACAAAAATAATTTAACAACTGGATTTCATTAATTTATAGAAAAATGACGTGAAAGGTATTCCTGCGAACGAAATGCCTGTCCTTTACCGTTTTTTTTTTTTTTTTTTAGAAATAAATGAATCACATTTAATTCATTTCAAAAATTTTGTTTACGTTTGGAAATAAATTTTAAATGCCGATAACTCTTAATGTATACATTTTAGAAGGTACATCTTCCCTCAAAAACTAATTTATTTTTAAAGATCTTTCAAAAACGTATATTATA
This sequence comes from Maratus michaelseni, assembly GCA_963931845.1. Classification (NCBI taxonomy): domain Eukaryota; kingdom Metazoa; phylum Arthropoda; class Arachnida; order Araneae; family Salticidae; genus Maratus; species Maratus michaelseni. The sequence continues at coordinate 83,901,168 of OZ007586.1, forward strand.
TATTTAAAATATTTTTTAAAGCATAAACACTACGTCTGATTACTTTATTTTACAATATTTTAAGAACACGCATTTTATCAGACAATTAAATGCACTAAACAAACACTAGTGAAAAATTGACCTGGGCCAGGACTCGAACCTGGGACCTTGCGCATACCGTGCCGACGCTCTGCGACTGAGCCACCCAGATCGATACGCTTGACGGGAATTTCTCATACTTATTCTTGTTGGAAACAGTCATCTGCCACAGTTTGCAGTCATATTTAATTGCTTGATAAAATGTGTGTTCTTATAATTATGAAGTTTTATTTTTTTTTAAATATCTTCAGAAGAAAATGGCTGATTTGCAGATGAAATTTGATGTTGTTATAACTTGTAACTGATTTGTGCTATTATAATACAGACTAGCCGCCACTGGCGACCAGTTTGGTCTCCCTTAAATGTATGTTAAGTACTGTAACACGTTACTTTTATTCATAATTTATTTTTTCCGTAATCCTTCGAAAAACCGGAAGATTCTAATAGACAAATCAGAAACTTTTGCGATCATCGTAGCATTTCGCATATTTTTTGTTGTTATGTATTTCGTCTTTCTTGACAAAAACCGCTTAACCAACTTAAGCGTTTATGCTTCATATCCGTTTGCTTATCAGTCGCAATATGTTTGCTAATGAGGAGATTCTTAAACATATTAAGTAGTTTCCCGTAATTGGATCCATTGCCAAATGGCGTATTTTAGTTAATAGGATTTGGTGCATTGAAGTCTATTTTGTGAAAGTCTTTAATGATATCCACATTTACTCTGAACCATATTGTTGCCAATATTCTTTTGTTTGTTTGTTTGTTTCTCGCTAACTTTGGCTGTATACTTGATTACGGAAGATCTATCATTATTCTCATTTAAAACGTCTTGAATAATGTGACATAATCGTGGTGCATATTATAACACGTAATTTTCGAGTATGGTTTGGTGAAACATTGAACTTTTGGAAGCCAGTTTTGATAATCGCATTCCTTTTAAACCATATTTGCTGTCAGCACTTTTGACCCGTGGCGTAGAATCTGAGTAAAATTCACGAACTTCCTTCTAGATGCCGGTCTCTGTTCGACTCTGTTTTTCTCTGCTCTCCTATTTTGATATAGTTCAGGAGTTTTCATAACTGCATAATTCCCTTACTTTGGCATTTCTGCTTAATGTCTACTGACTATTAAGATCCGTAACTTGTAAATATGCCACGCCAACATTACCGCCTATAATTCTAATTACAGAAACCCGTTTTTTCTCTCTATATTGCAACTCTATAGTTAATATAGTGCCTCGGTGCGTCTATGACAGCTGTTCCATCAGAACATTTGATTTCAAAATCAAAGTATCGTTTCTAATTTGCACACGCGAAAAATAAAAGCTGGTATTGGCGATTTTAAATATGCTATTGGCGAGATTTGCGTCCAAATAACACAAAAGTACTTAATATGTTATGTATTTTGTAAATGTATATTAAATTACTGTTTTGAAAGCGATTGGTCATTAATAATGGTAAATATGATTGGTGATTAACAATCATTTTCAGTGGTCTCTCTTCCTTGCACGTATAATACATAAATACCAAATTAACTGACAATTTGTTTCGAAGTTTGATTCATTAAATATCATTACAGGAGTTGTATTTGTTTACATTCAGCTTACATCAAGAAAAGATAAAGAATGAAGTTGAGTTGTATAGCACATAATTATGGTAAACTTTGATTGTGTCACTGGTACGAATTATTTTTTTGAAACCAGGCAGCGCTCCAAAAAATTTTTCACGGAAAACTTACTTTACGAACGATTATCTCCATGGTTTAATGGTTTAATGTTTTAAACCTTCACGACGAATGAATCTTTTTTTTTTTTTTTTTTTTTTTTTTGTTTACTTTCATGGATAGAGAATTTGAACTGCGAGGCTAATTTCAACTGAAGTTATTGAAGAATATATACATAATTGAACGTAAGTCATCTCTCAAATATTAATTTATTTTGAACGATCTTTCTAAAAATGTAACATTTATTAAGTTTTATTCGAAAAAATAATTTTGAATAAAAATGGCCGCCTGGCATATGAAAAAGTGAAGCGGGCATTCCGGAATTGTTGATGACAGTCACATGACTTACGGTTTTATTATAGAGACTAGCCGCCACTGGCGACCAGTTTGGTCTCCCTTAAATGTATGTTAAACATTGCAACACGTTACATTTATTCATAATTTAATTTTCCCTTAATCCTTCGCCAAATCGGAAGATTCTAATAGACAAATCATGAACTTTTGCGATCATGGTAGCATTTCGCATATTTTTTGGGCACAAATGTCACATACGCACGTTGGCGCGATTCCCCCCCCCCCCCCGATCCCCCGCCAATTTGGCGAAAACTTTGTTATGGAAATTGTTGTTTATTTACTTTTATTTTTTATTTTAATTCTATAAATTATTTTTGATATGTATATCAATATTTATTTACATCAAACTATCATTTATTTATTTTTATTCTTTTTTTTTAATTATGAGTATTTTTGTTAGCCGGGAGCAGATGATAATTCGCCAAATATCGTTCCCATCACCGTCATTCATACTACAATTAATTTAATTTTAAATTATAAACCTGTCACTTATTTCATTTAAAATACTTAACTTTAATCTAAAATGCTTATATTACATAAATTTAAAATACTTCACACTTTTCATTTAAAAGAGAAAATAAATAAATAAATAAGAAATAATATCATAAATCAAAACATTTGATTTCAAAATCAAAGTATCATTTCTAATTTGTACACGCGATAAATAAAAGCTGTATTAGCGATTTTAAAAATGCTAAAAATCTGATTCATTAAATATTATTACATGAGTTCAATTTACGTCAAGAAAAGGTCCGAAAGTTGAGTTGTATAGCACATAATTATGGTAAACTTTGATTGTCTCACTGGTGCGAATTATTTTTTTGACGCGAGGCAGCGGTCCAAAAATTCATTCGCGGAGAACTTGCTTTGCGAATGATTACCTCCATGATTTAATATTTTAAATGTTCACGACGAATCAATCTTTTTTTTGTTTACTTTTATGAATAGAGAATTTGAACTGCGAATCTTTCGACTGAAGTTATTGCAGAATATATACATAATTAACGCAAGTCATCTCTCAAATATTAATTTATTTTGAACGATCTTTCTTAAAATGTACCTTTTATGCAGTTTATTCGAAAAAATAATTTTGAATAAAAATGGCCGCTTGGCATATGAAAAAGTGAAACGGCCATCCCGGAACTGTTGATGACAGTCACATGACTTACGCTTTTATTTTAGAAGATAATGGTACATGGTCGTTGGCGGGTTTTATCTCTGTTTTGGCATAATTTTTTAATCGCCAAGTTAATTAACAGTTTTTTGCTAATTAAGGATAGAAAATAATATTTTTTTACACTGAATTTTATAAAAGCACATAGATTACGTAATTACTTGTCCAAAAATGCAATCCTTTTTTTATTCTGCCGAATATTAAGGTCTGTAGGTTGTTTGAAAAAAAAAGTTTGACGAAGAAAAAAGTGATCATTTTAAGTAACTCGACGTTTTTTTAAAAAATCTATATCTCTGTTTATAAATCACTTATGAAGATGAGTTTGGTCTTAAATTGAAGAAATTCTTCATTTGATTCTTCTAGTTTTCGTTTTTTATTTCTGCGACGCTTGATTTATTATATATCTGATATTTTAATCTGGCATGTTTTGTCGATTTAACATTGCGAAGTTGATTCCTGTAAATAAGCAGTAGCGGTCTAGTTCAGTTCTTGGCGTTGTTTGTGTGGCGTTTTTTTTTTAAAGCTTGGCTTGGCAGAGCTACCGCCCTGCTTGATTTAAACGGATTCTATACGTATCATAATTAAGAAGTTATGTTTTTTTTTCTGTTTTCACAAAAAGCACCCCATCCCCCCCCCCCCCCACCCCCCACCCGTTGGTTCGATTTTGCCCATCAACGAACTTGACTGAGATTTTATGCCCCTTGATTTTATGTATCAGTTTGGAAGAGATTTGTGCAGAATTATTGACGTTATCGTGTCCATAAAAAAGTGACATAGATAGATAGATAGATAGATAGATAAAAAAAGTTTTGAACTGGGGGGTGGGGGGTTCTGGGAGTCATGACTGGCGTAGATCTGCACAAGTTTTTCAAAAATTCCAACGAAATCTCCCTAAAAACTAACCCGGATAGAGATCAACCTCACCTATCCTATGCAAAAAATAACATTTAAAAATATTGGGTAGATTTCCTAAGAAATACTACCTATTACATTCTCACCTAAGTTGGAATTTTTGAAAACTTTTTGCAGATCTACGCCGATTATGACTCCCAGAACCCAAAACCACCCCCAAATCAAAACTTTATCTATATGTATCTATCTATCTATCTATCTATCTATATATGTCACTTTTTTATGGACACGATTACTCCCATAATTCTTTACAAATCTCTTCCAAACTCATGCATAAAATCAAGGGGCAATAAAATCTCGTTGAAGTTCGTTAATGGGCAAAATCGAACCAACGGGTGGTTGTGGGGGGGGGGGTGAAATGGGGGGCTTTTTGTGAAAACAAACAAAACCCTATAATCTCTTAATTATGTTACATATAGAATCCGTTTAAAGTTATTGTTACTTCTAGGAAAAGGACAGAAAAGTTATGTATGACAGATTTTTGATATCATTAAAAGTGGCACCAATGGGGGAAAAATAGGGGTTTCAGAAAAAAAAATCCTAACTTTGGCAATTCACAAGATATCAAATCCGCTTACATTTATTATAAATCCTCTTACTATTACCTACAACTTTTATATTGACAAGTTTTTTATAGGACCAACCGTTACAGAAAAAAAATTCCCTACCGACCACGTCTACAGACACAAGTAGATTTCGAAATGGGCGGTCACAACTGCCGCATCATGGTAAAAAGGTCATTTCTTCTGTAATTCGCAATAAACAGGCGACCCATGGTCTTCGTCTTTGAAATCTTCCGGTGCCTGTAGGCCGAGCCGTCAGAGATTTTTTTTTTCCGTTGTGGGTCTGGTTAACTTATCAAAACGAAAAAAATACAAATTTCAATATTAATGTGTTCATTTTAATACAGAAAATATAACGAATGTTTGGGATATAATTGTACACCTATAATTGTACACCTATAAGGGGGGGAAGGGGGTTTGAGAAGAAAAAAAATTCATAACTTCGTCAATTCAGAAGATATCAAATCCGCTTAAATCTATCATAAATCCTTTTAATATTATCTAAAACTTTTATATTGATAAGTTTTTTATAGGACTAACCCTTATAGCAAAACAAAATTAAGAACCAAAACAATCCCTGCTGGCTCCGCCTGCAAACAAAGGTGGTTTCGAAGTGGGGGTTTCCAAATGCCGCATCATGGCAAAAAGGTCTTTTCTTCCAAAATTCCCAACAAATAGGCGCCCCACGGTCTGCGTTTTCGAAAACTACCTGTGTCTGTAGGCCGAACCGTCAGGGATTTTTTTTAATTCAAGTGAGAAATTTTGAAAAGATCTCTCCCATACGTTTAACATTAGCTTGCGAGTTTCTTCGCATGACTAGTGTAGCCTTTTAAGGCACAGGATTTAATGATTTATATTTATTTTGCCAAATACCGCAAGCGCAATATGAACGAACTACAGCTAGTGACAATATGTTTGATCAGATATGCCTGTAGTCCGACGCCTAGACCAAGTTTTTTTTTTTTTAACGGAAAATACACACGTGATATAAGCATTTTGAAAGAATTTTTTTTTTCAGATTTCCCTAAGAAAAAATTTAAACATATCAACATAAAAAGTCATACAGAAATGTACCAATTAACAAATATTAAAATGTTAATGACGAAAATGCTATTAACAAATTTTAAAATAACCTACAATGAGAAAATGTTTTTACTATTTTTTTTCAAAATTCATAATATGAATTGGAAATCAACGAAAATGATCGTTTTGCCGTCAGGAAGTATCCTCCAACAGTTTCAGACAATTTTAAATATAATAAACTTAAGAGCCTACGCTAGTCACGCGAGAAAACGCTCCAGCTAATGTTAAGTCTATGGGAAGGTTATCGCGCGATTTCTCGCTCGCATTTTAATATTTTTAAATTATTTTTCTTGCAAAGGAAAGCTGAGGTCGATCTCTAACGTTGTTAGTTTTTACTTTTTCGATTTTGGTTACGGTTTTTTCTTTAATAAGCGGACATTTTCAATTTTGGAACCGGTTGAAACCGGTTCTGAAAGTGAAAGTACCCTTATATAAAAAAACTGGAACCAAAATCGAAAAAGGTCTCTTTAAAAGTACAGAAATGCAATAAAAAAAAATATATATTAAAAACCCGAAACTAAGCTAAGATTTGCTCTTTGCAAAATAAAGCATTGGAAACTTTTTTATTTTATTTGTCAACAGTCTGGTTAAAATAAAACTTGGAAATAATAAATTTGATAATTTTTTGAACATTATTAGAAGAAAAATAAAATTTAGTTAAAGGGAGTTTCTATATCTTTGACTTAAATATACGTGATTTTCACGATTTCTTTTATCAGTTACATCGAAAAGAGATATAACTTTTGGACTTTTTGCATTGTATTTACTGACATTTCACTTATATATCTAAATTTTGTGTGCGTAGAAAAATGAATACGCCTTGTGCTCCGAGGAGAACCTGCCGTAAACTTCCAATCGGGCGAAAAGTTTTTCCCTGGTCATAAGCATCTGAAATAAATTGGGTCGCCAAATTATCAAAATCCATTAAATTCTCTAGAGTTAACACCAGGATTTACTGAAATAAATTGGGTCGCCAAATTATCAAAATCCATTAAATTCTCTAGAGTTAACACCAGCATTTACATATCAGCCGAGAAAACCGAGCTATGCTCGGTCAAAATTAAATCTGAGTTCAAATATCATGACCTATGACCAAAATGACCCACTAATTGAATTTTCTCGAACATGTGACTCAGCCCAAAAGTTTTCTCGTGTCCGAAAACCATAGGATGCAAAATTTAGTGTAAATAGTCTGAGCCGTTTTTAAGATAAAATAGCTTGACCCACAATGACCCATGACCAAAATGACCCACTAATTGAAATTTCTCGAACATGTGACCTAGTTTAATAGTCTTTTCGTTCCCTAAACCTGTAGGATGCTAAATTTATTTCAAATCCTCTGAACCGTTTTTTAGATAAAATAGCTTGATCTATGACCAAAATGACCCACTAATTGAATTTTCTCGAACCTGTGACCTAGCCCAACAGTCTTCTCGTGCCCGAAAACCATAGGATGCAAAATTTACTGTAAATAGTCTGAGCCGTTTTTAAGATAAAATAGCTTGACCCATAATGACCCATGACCAAAATGACCCACTAATTGAATTTTCTTGAACATCTGACCTAGCCCAACAGTCTTCTCGTGCCCGAAAACCATAGGATGCAAAATTTAGTGTAAATAGTCTGAGCCATTTTTAAGATAAAATAGCTTGACCCATAATGACCCATGACCAAAATGGCCGACTAATTTAATTTTCTCGAACATTTGACCTAGCCCAACAGTCTTCTCGTGCCCAAAACCATAGGATGCAAAATTTAGTGTAAATAGTCTGAGATGCTTTTTAGATAAATTAGCTTGACCCACAATGACCCACTAATCGAATTTTCTCGGACATGTGACCTAGCCCAATGATTTTCTCGTGCCCGAAACTCATAGGATACAAAATTTAATCAAAATCTTTAGAGCCGTTTTTTAGATAAAATTAATTTGACCCGCGTTGACCCAAAAATAACCCACTAATCGAAAGTTCTCGAACATGTGACCCAGCCCAATAGTCTTCTCGTGCCCGAAAATGATCGGATACAAAATTTCGTCAAAATCGTTTGAACCGTTTTTTAGATACAATTAGCTTGATCATGACCCAAAATGACCCAAAATGACCCGCTAATCAAATTTTCTCGAACATGTGACCTAGCCCAATGGTTTTCTGGCGCCCCAAAACGGTAGGATACAAAATTTCGTCAAAATCGTTCGAGCCGTTTTTAAGATAAAATTTGCATATCTATCTATACTAACATTATAAAGGAGTAAAGATTGTTTGTTTGTTTGTTTGTAGGGGGTAATCTCTGGAACTACCGAACCGATTTCAAAAGTGATGGTGGCAAATTGATGGTGACAACCCCTGCTCCAACATAGGCTATATTTTATGTCGGTGCCACTAACCCCAGGGGGTGCAGGAGCAAAAAACTTTCTAAAATTGTGATTTTTTAGCTATCAAACTGGCTATCAAGCCCTGAGAGCTTGCCAGCCGGTTCTGTATGTATGTATGTACGTATGTAATGCGATAACTCTTCATAGAAATATCCGTTTTCCTTCAAATTTTGTATATAGGTTCACTGTGTTAAGGCGCTTCACTGATTAGTTTTCGGGATTGATTGGTTAAGTATAAAGGGGGGAACGGGGGGCTAATTCCCCCCCCCCTTAATTTATATAAATGGGTTTTTCATGCAGAATTATTCAGTTTTCCTTCAAATTTTATTTATAGGTTCACTGAGTTAAGGCGCTTCCCTGATTAGTTTTCGGGATTGATTAGTTAAGTATAAAGGGGGGGGGGGAACGGGGGGCTAATCCCCCCTTAATTTATATAAATGGGTTTTTCATGCAGAATTATTCCGTTTTCCTTCAAATTTTGTTTATAGGTTCATTGGGTTAAGACGCTCCCCTGATTAGTTTTCGGGATTGATTGGTTAAGTAGAAAGGGGGGAACGTGGGGATAATCCCCCCCTTATTTTATATAAATGGGTTTTTCATGCAGAATTATCCCATTTCCTTCAAATTTTGGTTAAAGGTTCACTGTGTTAAGACGCTTCCCTAATTAGTTTTCGGGATTGATTGGTTAAGTAGAAAGGGGGGAACGTGGGGATAATCCCCCCCTTATTTTATATAAATGGGTTTTTCATGCAGAATTATTCCGTTTTCCTTCAAATTTTGTTTATAGGTTCACTGTGTTAAGGCGCTTCCCTGATCAGTTTTCGGGATTGATTGGTTAAGTATAAAGGGGGGGAACGGGGGGATAACCCCCCCTTAATTTATATAAATGGGTTTTTCATGCAGAATTATCCCATTTCCTTCAAATTTTGTTTATAGGTTCACTGTGTTAAGGCGTTTCCCTGATTAGTTTTTGGGATTGATTGGTTAAGTATAAAGGAGGGAACGGGGGGGCATACCCCCCCTTATTTTATATTTAAAGGGTTTTTCATGCAGAATTATTCCGTTTTCCTTCAAATTTTGTTTATAGGTTCACTGTGTTAAGGCGCTTCCCTGATTAGTTTTAGGGATTGATTGGTAAGTATAAAGGGGGGGAACGGGGGATTATCCCCCCCTTAATTTATATAAATGGGTTTTTCATGCAGAATTATCCCATTTCCTTCAAATTTTGTTTATAGGTTCACTGTGTTAAGGCGTTTCCCTGATTAGTTTTCGGGATTGATTGGTTAAGTATAAAGGAGGGAAAGGGGGGCTAATACCCCCCTTAATTTATATAAATGGGTTTTTCATGCAGAATTATCCCATGTCCTTCAAATTTTATTTATAGTTTCACTGTGTTAAGGCGCATCCCTGATTAGTTTTCGGGATTGATTGGTTAAGTATAAAGGGGGAACAGAGGGCTAATACCCCCTTGTTTTATATAAATGGGTTTTTCATGCAGAATTATTCCGTTTTCCTTCAAATTTTGTTTATAGGTTCACTGTGTTAAGGCGCTTCCCTGATTAGTTTTTCGGGATGGATTGGTTAAGTATAAAGGGGGGGAACGATGGATTATCCCCCCCTTAATTTATATAAATAGGTTTTTCATGCAGAATTATTCTATTTGCTTCAAAATTTGTTTATAGGTTCATTGGGTTAAGACGAATCCTGATTAGTTTTCGGGATTGATTGGTTAAGTATAAAGGGGGGGAACGGAGGGGGCTAATCCCGCCTTAATTTATATAAATGGGTTTTTCATGCAGAATTATCCCATTTGCTTCAAATTTTGTATATATATTCATTGTAATTAGAGATTTACCTGATTAGTTTAAGGGGTTCATTAGTTAACTATGGGGGGTAACGGGGGAATGAACCCCCCCTTTCTTTATTTTTCGATGGGCTTATTTCAAATTCTTTGAAATAAGAGTATAATATACAATTAGTGTGAATAGCCTGTGAACTCAATGCCCTCAGTTTAACTGGGCAGTTTTTTTTTATTTTTTATACTGAAGGAGCTAGAAATTTGAAATTTGTCATTGTAGTTACTTATAAGATGTAAATGCTCTCTAAGAACAAAATAAAAAAGAAATTGAAATTTAAAAGGGTGAAATGAGCGAAAAGCGTTCTAAAAACAGTCTAAATTACAACTTCTATGAAATCTCTGGAACTACAGAACCGATTTCAAAAGTAATGGTGGCAAATTGATGGGGACAATCCCTACTCCAACATAGGCTATATTTTATGTCGGTGCCACTAACATCAATGGGGTGCAGGATCAAAAAATGTTCGAAAATTGCGACTTTTTTATACTGAAGGGGCAAGAAATTTGAAATTTAGCATTGTAGTTACTTATAAGATGTACATGCTCTCTAAGAATAAATTTTTAAAAAAATCGAAATTTAAATGGGTGAAATGAGCGAAAAGTGTTCTGAAGACATTCTAAATTACAATTTCTATGGAATCTCTGGAACCACGGAACCGATTTCAAAAGTGATGGTGGCATATTGGTGGTGACAATCCCTGCTCCAACAGCCTCTTTAATAAAAAAACTATGCGTTGCTGACGACTGGGTTTTTCGCTAATTGTTGCACCAGATTAATCTCGGAAAATGAAACATTTGAAGTTACTGAAAAAAATGATAGCTCAAAAAGTATTTGTCAGAAAATTGTTAGACAAACTGCGTTTGAAAGGTAAAAAATTGTATTTTTCTTGATATAAACTTCAAATCTAATGATTATGCCGTTTTTTAAATACTGAATTTCAAAAATTACCAAATTTTCCAATGGAGTACCATACCTTCATGCGTAAAAAGATAATGATAAGGGCGACGTGTCCTGACGTGTATATTGGCTATAGCACGAGTCACAAATTGTAGTAGCCTTATTATTCTGTTAAAATATAAAAGTTATTTATGAAATGTCAATATTTTGTTTGATTAAACGTTCGTTAAAAGAAATTGACCAGCGTAGCGGGCGTAGCTTGCTAGTATATATATATAACCACACACAAGATTTGCTCGTATTAGGATATATCATATATCTAAATTTTGTGTGCGTAGAAAAATGAATACGCTTGTGCTCCGAGGAGAACCTGCCGTAAACTTCCAATCGGGCGAAAAGATTTTCCCTGGTCATAAGCATCTGAAATAAATTGGGTCGCCAAATTATGAAAATCCATTAAATTCTCTGGAGTTAACACCAGCATTTAGTTCTAAAAGTTGATTTTTGACAAAATGAATCATTTGAACAAAAAAAGTTAAATTTTTGGTCTGTTTTTTTTTTTATCTTTTGCTACCTGAAAAATAATACTTAAACAATGAAAATTATAATTTTTTATTGTATAAGCAATAGCAAAAAAGATTTGATTTATTTTAAATTAAAAATTAAATAAAACAGGTTGAATAGTTCTTGTGAAAAATGGTCGCATAGTTTCAAAAACTTGGTTCCCAGAAAAACAAGTTAAAAATTTTCCAACAGCGTTGCGTTCAACGAGCGGCGTTACATTTAAAGAGCAACAAGTTAGAAATTGTACGTCAAACGTGACAAATGAGGTGCGTTCGTACTATAGCCAGTTATATAAATATTCAGATCTTGATGATTTTTAATTCTGTGAAATGAATTATATCGTCTGCAGATTAATGATAAATTTCTGTCATAAAATAAGTATCTCGGTCGCTTGACGATTAAACCTCGGAAGCTCCTATAAAAAGAAAGCACCAATAATAAAAAAAATCAAATTTCTTAATAAATGTTTTTATTAATATTTTCTAAAGTTTTGATTCGATTTGGTAAAATTTGAAATGTCTCGACAAAATTCTGCAAAGATAATATATCTTAAATTTCAAACCATTCGATTGGGTAGTTTTTGCGTTGTTATATGCGGACGGACGGACAGACAGACGGACGGACAGACATACGGACGGACATACATACGGACGGACAGACGACGACAATAGTTGCTACGTATTTATATAATTACGAACGCACCTAAAAAAGATTGTAAGGAATTGGAATATCGCGTAACCGCCTTAGAGCAATAATCTAACACACTTACGTAAAGAAAGCCATAGAAATGCAAAATAAACAAAAAGTGCCGAGTTAAACTGGTGGCATTCACTGTAAAAAAAAAAAAAAAATCCTGAAATAAACGGAAATTGTTCGGAACGCCAGTACTATTTCCGTATTTTAACGGGAAAAACTCCGTAAATTCCAGGAAATTTTCCGTGATCTCTAAAAGATCCGTTTTTAAATTTATGTCGTTATAATATTTATGTCGTTAAAATAAACTTTAAAGGACTAAAAAAAGTTATTTCCCAAAAATAACTTGGTAAGGGATAGATATATTTGTGCTGTTTTATTTCTGAATGTGTTTTCAGTTAATAACCAGCACTTTCTGCGAAGAGAATCGAACCAGAATCTTCCGTTTACTAAACAGGCGGTATCCATCACTACAAAATAAGTTGACATGCTGCTTTCTCAAATATTGTTACTTATTTTAGTCGCATTTTATGATAGTTTCTTCGGTAGATGGGTTTCTTTTTCAGAGAGAGTTCCAATGTTTTTCATTTTTTTTTCATAATTTTCAATATTTTGCTTTGTTATTTGATGCTTTATAACAGATGAATTTTAACTTATTATGTATCATATGCGTAAAAAATTGTATTAAGAGTCATTGTATGATTGCATCTTTTGGCAATATTACCAACATTTTCTTTTTTCGAACATATAATTTTTAAAATTATTTGTCTGATGATCTATTTATCAATTCCAATAAAAAAAAAAAAAATATCTTAAGCAAGCAGATATATTTATTATATGCTATTAAAATAAATTTCCTTTATCTCTTATTTAAAAAAACTAAACAAATAATGAAATAAACAATTTTATAATAAATTATTATATGTGAGCTAAGCTGAGAGATTTTGTGTACGGATTTGCTAAACTGAATAGTTTTAAAAATATTAAAACCAAAAAATAGATTTTCAGAGAAATTTTGAAATTAATGATTTTGGGCTAAGAAAGCTTAAATTTGGACTTATTAATTTAGTTTAATTTTTAAAATTATAAATTAACGAAATAAATTATAACCTTTATAAAATTATAAACTTCATTTTTATAAAAGTAACGAAAAAATTATTAACTTTTTTTATGTATAAATTTAAGGAAAAAATTATAAATTTTGTAAAATTATAATTTATAAATTAATAAATTCTAGTTTAATTCATAAATTTACTATCCAAATCAGTTTAATTTAACACCAATTTACATAGCGATAATTTTCAGAGATATTATGTTTTGAAACCATAGAATATAAATTTTTGAAAAATTATAAATTTTGTAAAATTATAATTTATAAAGTAGTAAATTCTAGTTTAATTCATAAATTTATTAGCCAAATCAGTTAAATTTAACACCAATTTACATAGCGATAATTTGCAGAGATATTATGTTTTGAAACCTTTAAATAACTCAATATTGCCTCACGTTAGAAAAGTTGAAATAAAATTTTAAAAAATTAGTGAAAAAAATTCTTATTTTTGAAGCGCTATCAAGAAAAAAAAAATAGATTAAAAAAAATTTGTAACTTATAAAAATAAAATAAATGTCTAAATATTTTATTAAAATACTAGCAAGCTACGCCCGCTACGCTGGTCAATTTCTTTTAACGAACCTTTAATCAAACAAAATATTGACATTTCATAAATAACTTTTATATTTTAACAGAATAATAAAGCTACTATAATTTGTGACTCGTGCTATAGCCAATATACACGCCAAGACACGTCGCCCTTATCATTATCTTTTTACGCATGAAGGTTTCGCTATGGTACTCCATTGGAAAATTTGGTAATTTTTGAAATTCAATTTTTGAAAAACGGCATAATCATTAGATTTGAAATTTATATCAAGAAAAATAAATTTTTTTACCTTTCAAACGCAGTTTGTCTAACAATTTCTGACAAATACTTTTTGAGCTATCATTTTTTTCAGTAACTTCAAATGTTTCATTTTCCGAGATTAATCTGGTGCAACAATTAGCGAAAAACCCAGTCGTCAGCAATGCATAGTTTTTTATTAAAGAGGCTGTTGGAGCAGGGATTGTCACCACCAATTTGCCAACATCACTTTTGAAATCGGTTTCGTGGTTCCAGAGATTCCATAGAAATTGTAATTTAGAATGACTTCAGAACACTTTTCGCTCATTTCACCCATTTAAATTTCGATTTTTTTTAAATTTATTCTTAGAGAGCATTTACATCTTATAAGTAACTACAATGCTAAATTTCAAATTTCTTGCCCCGTCAGTATAAAAAAGTCGCAATTTTCGAACATTTTTCGATCCTGCACCCCATTGATGTTAGTGGCACCGACAAAAAATATAGCCTATGTTGGAGTAGGGATTGTCCCCATCAATTTGCCACCATTACTTTTGAAATCGGTTCTGTAGTTCCAGAGATTTCATAGAAATTGTAATTTAGACTGTTTTTAGAACGCTTTTCGCTCATTTCACCCTTTTAAATTTCAATTTCTCTTTTATTTTGTTCTTAGAGAGCATTTACATCTTATAAGTAACTACAATGACAAATTTCAAATTTCTAGCTCCTTCAGTATAAAAAATAAAAATAAAACTGCCCAGTTAAACTGAGGGCATTGAGTTTACAGGCTATTCACACTAATTGTATATTATACTCTTATTTCAAAGAATTTGAAATAAGCCCATCGAAAAATAAAGAAATAAACAATATATTAAGGGGGGGGGTCATCCCCCCGTTACCCCCCCATAGTTAACTAATGAACCCCTTAAACTAATCAGGTAAATCTCTAATTACAATGAATATGTATACAAAATTTGAAGAAAATCGGATAATTCTGCATGAAAAACCCATTTATATAAATTAAGGCGGGATTAGCCCCCTCCGTTCCCCCCTTTATACTTAACCAATCAATCCCGAAAACTAATCAGGGAAGCGTCTTAACCCAATGAACCTATAAACAAATTTTGAAGCAAATAGAATAATTCTGCATGAAAAACCCATTTATATAAATTAAGGGGGGTTATCCCCCCGTTCCCCCCTTTATACTTAACCAATCCATCCCGAAAAACTAATCAGGGAAGCGCCTTAACACAGTGAACCTATAAACAAAATTTGAAGGAAAACGGAATAATTCTGCATGAAAAACCCATTTATATAAAATAAGGGGGTATTAGCCCTCTGTTCCCCCCTTTATACTTAACCAATCAATCCCGAAAAACTAATCAGGGAAGCGCCTTAACACAGTGAACCTATAAACAAAATTTGAAGGAAAACGGAATAATTCTGCATGAAAAACCCATTTATATAAAATAAGGGGGTATTAGCCCTCTGTTCCCCCCTTTATACTTAACCAATCAATCCCGAAAACTAATCAGGGATGCGCCTTAACACAGTGAACCTATAAATAAAATTTGAAGGAAATGGGATAATTCTGCATGAAAAACCCATTTATATAAATTAAGGGGGGTATTAGCCCCCCGTTCCCCCCTTTATACTTAACCAATCAATCCCGAAAACTAATCAGGGAAGCTCCTTAACACAGTGAACCTATAAACAAAATTTGAAGGAAAACGGAATAATTCTGCATGAAAAACCCATTTATATAAAATAAGGGTGGACATGCCCCCCGTTCCGTCCTTTATAGTTAACCAATCAATCCCGAAAACTAATCAGGGAAACGCCTGAACACAGTGAACCTATAAACAAAATTTGAAGGAAACGGGATAATTCTGCATGAAAAACCCATTTATATAAATTAAGGGGGATTATCCCCCCGTTCCCCCCCTTTATACTTAACCAATCAATCCCGAAAAACTAATCAGGGAAGCGCCTTAACACAGTGAACCTATAAACAAAATTTGAAGGAAAACGGTATAATTCTGCTTGAAAAACACATTTATATAAATTACGGAGGGATTAGCCCCCCGTTCCCCCCTTTATACTTAACCAATCAATCCCGAAAAGTAATCAGGGAAGCGTCTTAACCCAATGAACCTATAAACAAAATTTGAAGGAAAACGGTATAATTCTGCTTGAAAAACACATTTATATAAATTAAGGAGGGATTAGCCACCCGATCCCCCCCTTTATACTTAATTAATCAATCCCGAAAACTAATCAGGGAAGCGCCTTAACTCAGTGAACCTATAAACAAAATTTGAAGGAAAATGGAATAATTCTGCATGAAAAACCCATTTATATAAATTAAGGGGGGGGGGAATTAGCCCCCCGTTCCCCCCTTTATACTTAACCAATCAATCCCGAAAACTAATCAGGGAAGCGCCTTAACACAGTGAACCTATAAATAAAATTTGAAGGAAAACGGATATTTCTATGACGAGTTATCGCATTACGTACGTACATACATACATACAGAACCGGCTGGCAAGCTCTCAGGGCTTGATAGCCAGTTTGATAGCTAAAAAATCGCAATTTTAGAACGTTTTTTGCTCCTGCACCCCCTGGGGTTAGTGGCACCGACATAAAATATAGCCTATGTTGGAGCAGGGGTTGTCACCATCAATTTGCCATCATCACTTTTGAAATCGGTTCGGTAGTTCCAGAGATTACCCCCTACAAACAAACAAACAAACAATCTTTACTCCTTTATAATATTAGTATAGATATAAATATTACTATTATTTTGACAAAGAATTACCATCCAGACATGGCCGCGGTTAGAATGGGCCAGCGGATCAAGCCAGGGCAGGCCTGGATGCTTCAAGAACTCTAGTAAATACAAAAATATTAATTCCATTTCAAACAAGACAATTTCTGTACACAAACCTCTGAACGTCATTTACGGAAATTGCACTTTTTTGGAAGAAATACGGACATTGTACTGTTTTGAAAGAAATACGGAAAAAATCCGTTACATTTATTTACGGAAAACTTTGTGCATAATTACGGATTTAAAATCTCCTTTGTAGAGTTAATGTCATTTATGGAAATTCTACAGTTGTTTTGGAAAAACTAAACTTCTCCGTAAAATTTTACGGAAAATCTCTTGTAATTTCACGGATTTTTTTTTTTACAGTGTTGAGCTCACAGTCTATTCACACTAATTGTATATTATACTCTTATTTCAAAGAATAATGCCCATTGAAAAACAAAGAAATCGACAATAAATTCAGGGTGGATTATCCCTCCTTTGCCTCCTTTATACTTAACCAATGAACCCTCAAAACTAATCAGGGAAACGCCTTATCACAATAAACCTATATACAAAATTTTAGGCAACCTATATACAAAATTTTAGGCAAACCAGGTGATTCTGCATGAAAAACACATTTATCTAAACCAGTAAATCTGCAGATCAGGAGCCTCAACGTCAGCTCTAAATGTCATTGTTTTTAAATCTCACTTTTCATATTATTTAGCATCTTAGAATCCGCAATTTATTTTTTCTATATTACATACATATTTTTAGGGATATACCATACTTCGGAGGTATCAGAAATTAGAAGCGTTAAATTAAACGCGGTTTACGCAATGATATTCTGAAATTCTTATGAACTTCTTATTCATGTAACTTTTTAGATACAAAAATAAACTTGTGTCAAAATAAATTCTCATTTATGTCAGTAAAATATTAAAATCTCCCGAAAATAATTTATTTTGCTAATAAAATATTGCAGCAATGAGAGTTACTTGAATTTTTTTATTGTGATATTCTTTGAAATAGGGTTGCTAAGCAACTAATACATTAAAGAACAGAGTAAAAAGAAATTCATTCTAAAATTTGAAAAAAATATATGAAAAAAAATTGTTTTATATTTCCCGAACAGATGCAAAAAATGTTCCAATAATTTAAACAATTAATTTCTAAATTCTAATAAATGTATCGTTAAATTTTCAAAGCTATTGAATATATTTAAAGCCCCGTATACAAAAATTCGCAGCAGTAATTTTACGTTTAAATACATTATTCAAATATATGATTTTCATTTCAGTTAAAAATGAAATTTGAAAATCGTCTACATTCCCATAGGAAAGCATTATGACCTAAACCGAAATGTTCTATATTATTCGAATGAATGATCCAAATGTAACTAAAAACTATACAGCTAATTTCGGGTACCTCACCAACCTACTCACCAAAAATCAACCTAATCGGGCGCTTTTTACGGCAGTTATCGCGGAACAGGTAGACAGACAGACTAGCGGAAACCAAAAACTTTTCGCATCTCCACAGTGAGCCTCAACTGACGTTTCGGCAATTAAGAGGGGGGAATTAGACCACGTTCCCCTTCTTTATACTTAACTAATAAACCCCTTAAACTAATCATGAAAGCGCCTTATCGCAACAAACCTATATACAAAATTTGAAGCAAATTGGGTAGTTTTACCCGAAAAACCCATTTATTTAAATTAAAGGAGGATTAGCCTCTGGTTCCCACCCGTTATACTCAACCAATGAACACCCAAAACTAATCAGAGAAGCTCTTTATCAGAATGAACCTATACACCAAATTTGAAACAAATCGAATAATTCTGCATTAAAAACCCATTTATCTAAATTAAGGGGGGGGGGATTAGTCCCCGTTCCAACCCTTTATACTTAACCAATGAACCCCCAAAACTAATCAGAAAAGCGGCTTATCACAATGAACCTATATACAAAATTTGAAGCAAATAGGATAATTCGGCATGAAAAACACATTTATCTAAATTAAAGGGGGAGGGAGTTAGCCAAGTTCCCTCCATTTATTCTTAACGAATGAACTCCCAAAACTAATCAGAGAAGCACTTTTTTATCAGATTTCCGTAAGCAAGAAGATTTTTAAACATATCAACATAAAAAGCAATACAGAAATGTACCAATTAACAAATATTAAAATGCTAATGACGAAAGTGCTATTAACAAATTTTAAAATGACCTACAATGAGATAATATTTTTACTATCTTTTTTCAAAATTCATAATATGAACTGGAAATAGGAAAAAATGATCGTTTTGCCGTCAGGAAGTATCTTCCAACAGTTTAAGACAATTTTAAATATATAAACATAAAAATACAGAAATGTAATTAAAAAAATATATTAAAAACCCGAAACTAAGTTAAGATTTGCTCTTTGCAAAATAAAGCATTGAAAAACTTTTTATTTTATTTGTCAATAGTCTGGTTAAAATAAAATTTTATAATTTTTTGCACATCATTAGAGAAAATTAAAATTCAGTTAAAGAGAGTTTCTATATGTTTGGCCTAAATACACGTGATTTTTACGATTACTTTTATCAGTTACAAAGAAAAGAGATATAACTTTTGGACTTTTTCCATTGTATTTACTGACATTTCACTTATATATCTAAATTTTGTGTGCGTAGAAAAATGAATACGCCTTGTGCTCCGAGGAGAACCTGCCGTAAACTTCCAATCGGGCGAAAAGTTTTTCCCTGGTCATAAGCATCTGAAATAAATTGGGTCGCCAAATTATCAAAATCCATTAAATTCTCTAGAGTTAACACCAGCATTTACTTCAAAAAGTTGATTTTTGACAAAATGTCGGTCATTTGAACAAAAAAAGTTTAATTTTTCGCCTGTTTTTTTTTTTTTTTTTAATCTTTTGCTACCTGAAAAATAATACTTAAACAATGAAAATTATAATTTTTTATTGTATAAGCAATAGCAAAAACGATTTGATTAAAAATTAAATAAAATAGGTTGAATAGTTCTCGTGAAAAATGGTCGCCTAGTTTGAAAAACTTGGTTTCGAGAAAAACACGTTAAAAATTTTACAACAGCGTTACGATCAACGAGCGGCGTTACATTTAATGAGCAAAAAGGATTGTAAGGAATTGGAATATCGCGTAACAGCCTTAGAGCAATAATCTACACACTTACGTAAAGAATGTCAGAAATGCAAAATAAATAAAAAGAAAAGTGCCGAGTTAAACGGGTGGCATTCACTGTAAAAAAAAATATTCTTGAAAAAACCGGAAATTGTTCGGAACGTCAGTACTATTTTCGTATTTTACCGGAAAATAAATCCGTAAATTCCAGGAAATTTTCCATGATCTCTAAATTTCCACTTTATAACAAATATCTTTTGTATTTATTAGAAATATTTATGTCGTTAAAATAAACTTAAAAGACTTAAAAAAAGTTACTTCACAAGAATAACCTTGTAAGGGATAGATACATTTGTGCTTTTAGGTAGATTTCGTAAGAAATACTACCTATTACATTCTCACCTAAGTTGGAAATTTTGAAAAATTTTTGCAGATCTACGCCAATCATGACTCCCAGAACCCAAAACCACCCCCAGTTCAAAAGTTTATATATCTATCTAATCTATCTATCTATCTATCTATCTATCTATCTATCTATCTATGTCACTTTTTTCTGACCACGATAACTGGAAAAATTCTGCATAAATCTCTTCCAAACTGATACATAAAATCAAGGGTCATAAAATCTCGGTCAAGTTCGTTTTTTGTGAAAACAGAAAAACCCTCATAATTTCTTTATTATTATACGTATCGAATCCGTTTAAAGTTATTATTACTTCTAGGAAAAGGGCCGAAAATTTATGTATGACAGATTTTTAATATAATTAAAAATGGCCCCAAGGGGGGGGGGGAAAAGGGGGTTTTAGAAGAAAAAAAATAATTGCTTCGTCAATTCACAAGATATTAAATCCGCGTAAATTTATTATTAATCCTCTTAGTATTATCTAAACCTTTTATTCTGACAAGTTTTTTATAGGACCAACCGTTATAGCAAAAAAAAAAAAATTAAAAACAAAAAAAAATCCCTGCTGGCTCCGCCTGCAAACAATTTATTTTTCGAAGTAGGCGGTTCCAACTCCCGCATCCTTTCGAAACTGATACATAAAATCAAGGGGCATAAAATATCGGTCAAGTTCGTTAAAGGGCAAAATCGAACCAAGGTGGGGAGGGGGGGGGGGGATGGGCGGGGCTTTTTGTGAAAACAGAAAAAAAAAACCATAATTTCTAAATTATGGTACGTATCGAATCCGTTTAAAGTTATTATTACTTCTAGGAGCAGGGCCAAAATCTTATGTATGACAGATTTTTGATATAATTAAAAATTGCCTTAAGGGGGGGGGGGAGGGAAGGGGGGTTTTAGAAGAAAAAAATTCATAACTTCGTCAATTCCCAAGATTTCAAATCCGCTTAAATTTATTATAAATCCTCTTAATATTATCTAAAACTTTTATTTTGACAAGTTTTTTATGGGACCAACCGTTATAGCACAAAAAAAATTTAAAGCAAAAAAATCCCTGCCGGCTCCGCCTGCAAACAAGTTATTTTTCGATGTAGGTGGTTCCAACTTCCGCATCTTTTTGAAACTGATACATAAAATCAAGGGGCATAAAATCTCGGTCAAGTTCGTTAATGGGCAAAATCGAACCAAGGTGGGTGGGGGGATGGGCGGGACTTTTTGTGAAAACAGAAAAAAAACCATAATTTCTTAATTATGATACGTATCGAATCCATTTAAAGTTATTATTACTTCTAGGAAAGGGGCCCAAATTTTATGTATGACAGATTTGTGATATCGTTAGAAATGGCCCCAAGGGGGGGAAAAAGGGGGTTTTAGAAGAAAAAATTCATAACTTCGTCAATTCACAAGATATCAAATCCGTTTAAATTTATCATAAATCCTCTCCGCCTGCAAACAAGTTAGGTTTCGAAGCGAGCGTTTCCAACTACAGCATCACGGCAAAAAGGTCATTTCTTCGGCATTTCCCGACAAACAGGCGCCCCACGGTCTGCGTCTTCGAAATCTACCTGTGCCTGTAGGCCGAGCCGTCAGGGATTTTTTTATTTCTGAATGTGTTTTCAGTTAATAACCAACACTTTCCACGAAGAAAATCGAACCCGGAATCTTCCGTTTACTAAACTGGCGGTTTCCACCACTACGATATAAGTGGACACGCTGCTTTCTCAAATGTTGTTACTTATTCTAATCGCTTTTTATGATGGTTTCTTCGGTAGACGTTTTTTTTCTTTCAGGTAGAGTTCCAATGTTTTAAATTTTTTTTTTTCATAATTTTCAATATTGTGCTTTCAGTGATGGAACACCAGGATCATCATTTTGGAGCAGCAAATTGCCCTTTGGAGCAGAAATCGCTCATTTTGGAGCAGCAAATTCTCCATTTCAGAGCAGCAAAACTGTTTTTTTTTTTTTTGGCAGGAAATAACTATTACGGATCTGCAAAATCACTCTCTTTTAAGCATGAAAAAACTTTTTCGAGAAAACGTACAAAAAAAAAAAAAAAAAAAAAAAAAAACAGTATGTAGCGGCCATCACAAAACTTTTTTCTATACAATCAAATCGTTTGCAACTAAAATAAAATGACAATTTACTCATTCTTGAGATAGAGCTATCACAGAAATCGTGAAAAAGACAGAATAGCTGCTCCACCTGTTGGCAAGTATACATCCAAATCTAATAAGAATATACAGTGATACCTCGGTTTTTGTCGATAATCCGTCACATAACAATCGGCGAAATCCGAAACCGTCGAATAACAAGGCAATTATTTCCATATGAATCTATATAAATCCAATTATTTCGTTCTTAACTCTCCGAAATACGTATCAAAAACACATTTTATAAGGAATAAGTATAGCGTTTAATACTAAAAACAATAAGAAATGGTCTTGGCGTATGATATCAAGGTACTACATATGGGGCCACTTCACTCTTTGGTCTTTTGTCAGTAGGACTACAGTAGCTTCAGAATCAGAAGACATGTGTCCAGGGCTGTAAAAACTGGGCGCCACTGTGCCGATTGCCACCACAAAATTTTTAGTTTTCTTCGCCTAATAAGAATACTAATACAATTTAGGCGAACTATACTAATAAAATTTATGCGAAGGATATTAATAAAATTTGGTGATGTCAATCGGCCCATTGGCGCCCAGTTTTTTCACCCTTGCCTATGTCGCTCAAAAAAGCTGTCTAAAGTCGTCTATTTCTGTTGCCTCTTTAAGATTTGCCCAAAATGGGGCAAGACATTATCATTAAATATGTTGCTTACAAGTAACTTTCTTTGGTCCCATGCTGGAGCAATCGAAATCAATAAAAAAAACACAAACCTACACAGGGAATAAACGAAATTCGAGGCAACCAACGAAAACTGAAACAAATTTTTCGAAAAATCGACGAAAACCGAAACCCACGATAACCGAAGTCAACGAAAACCGAGGTATTACTGTATTTATGTTAAGGTTTAAACCTTAAAATATGAAGTTTGATGAAATTCCGTGCATTAGTTCTTGAGATATAGCTATTGCAGAAATCGTGATAAATGCAGCACAGCAGCGCAACCTGTTGGGAGATTTACACCACAATCTAACTGGCGTCTGGTTACGTCAAGGTCTAACAGAATATGAAGTTTAATGAAGTTCCGTGCATTAGTTCTTGAGATATAGCTGTCGAGGAAATCGTGAAAAAAGAAGCATAGCAGCGCCACCTGTTGAGCGATTTACATCAAAAACTAATCAGAACCAACTTACATAAAGGTCTAACTTAATTTGAAATTTAATTACATTCCGTGCATTAGATATAGCGCCCACAAAAGTTTTGTGACATACAGACAGACATTTTCTAAAAACAGTCAAATTGTGTTCAAGACATTCTAAAACGTATAAATCCATCAAAGAGCAGAAGACGAAATTTTTTACGAATCCAATACTTTCTTCTTGTAAATATAAAAAAGTAAAAAAAGAAAAAAAAAAGAAATTAAAATTCTAAATCTCAGTTAAACAGATGTACAATGTCAGTATTATTCACACACACACACACACAAAAAAGACTAGTCTTATGTGTCAATCCCAAAACTTTCTTATATCTCACACAGGTTTCGCACACACAAAAAACGAATCAGCTCCGATTTATATAAAGTTCTAACTGATTCTAAAGTTTTATTAAATTCCGTGCATTAGTTCTTGAGATATGACTATCGCTAAAATCGTATAAATCCTAAAAAATGGAGTACAGCAGCGCCACCTGTCGGGCGATTTACGCCAAAACTCAACCAACAACAACTTTTGTCAACGTCTAACTGAATCTGAAATTTGATGAAAGTCCGTGCATTAGTTCTTGAGATATCGTTATCGTGAAATCATGAAAAAAGTAGCATAGCAGCGCCACCTGTTGGGCTATTTATATGAAAACGTAATCAGCATCTATATATGACAAGGTTTAACAGAATCTGAAGTTTGATTAAATTCTGGACATTAGTTCTTGAGCTACAGCTATCGTAAAAATCATGAAAAAGGGAGTATAGCAGCGCCACCTGTTGAGACATCTACACCAAAACATAGTCAGCGTCTATTTATGTCAAGGTCTAACAGAATCTGAAGTTTGGTGAAAATAATTGCATTAGTTCTTGAGATAGAGCTATTACGAAAGTCGCGAGAAATGCAGGATAGCAGCTCCACCTGTTGGGCGATTTACACCAAAAGCTAATCAGCTCTAATTTATATTAGGGACTAACTGAATCTAAAGTTTTATTAAATTCCGTGCATTATTTCTTGAGATACAGCGCCCACGAAATTTTTGTCACATACAGACAGACAGATTTTTTTTAAAACAGCCAAATCGTGTTCAGGACCCTCTAAAACGTATAAATCTGTCGAAAACCGGAAATTTTCATGAATCCAATACTTTTTTTTTGTAAAAATAGAAGAAAGTAAAAATAAAACTGCCATCCCGGAAAGAATGAGTTACAGGATTAGACCGAAACTACAGGAAAAAAAATCAAGCTCGGGTCCGGCCCGAGTTTATAGAAATGAATTTAGTCCGGACCCGTGCCATTCAGAGTCTAGTGAAAGGCCCCATGGATATATCTAGTAAATTGTGACACAACAGCCATTGGATTTTTTAAAAAGAATAATGAAAATTTGGTAGAAAAACTGCATGTATCATTAACTCGATTTTACAAGAAACCGACCGGGGGGGGGGGGGGTTAGATTGATCCCAATATTCTTTATGTTTTATTTTATTTTTACTTCATATTTCAGATTAAAACTAGAGATGGCCAGATCGGCGAAAAATTAGATTTTCTTTTCTATTTTTTCAGTTAATAAAATAGATAGATTTTCACCTTATTCTTAAAGAACAACATCCAAAAAGTCCAAGAACAAATTAAAATCGCAAATCTTTTTTTTTTATTTCCTGGAATTTGTACACTTTTCGTCAGTGGCGTAGATACATGTTCAGCGCCCTGGAGCAAGTACAATCGGATCACCTCCTTCTCTACTAGAAAAGGTTGCCCATAATTTGTTTTCAGGTTTAAAACATATATAATGCAGTATAACATCCTGCCATAAATGAAAAATTTTCATGATGCTGATAGAAAGAATGCCACACAACTATATCTGCTAAGACAGAAACATGTCTAAAACGGAATTTCTCCCAGTTCCTTGCGATTCCGTCTTAATAGACTTCATTGTACTTATTTCAAATTAATACAATGTTTTTGTTATAAAACACAACCTCTAAACCTGTAATGCACATGCAAATGTCCTCATTTGTGCTTTTAAACTTTCTGTACAATTTTCATGAATTCAGAGGCATAAAACAATAGATTTATAATGTATATTATCTTAAATAAATATTTTGATAAGTCAAATTCAAGGAATACTATAATTTCATTTATCTAATTTTTAGCTAAAACAAAATCGGAAAGCATTGAACAAAATATTCCGTTTTAGACAGGTTTTCGTATTAGTAAGTATAATCACAGGGTGTAAGTATAATCACGAAAAATTTCTGTAAAAGACAGGATTCCACTTTCACAGGTTTTACTGTAAATTTTATATATTAACAAGAACGAAAAATCATGCATCAAGCATGGATTGTGAAACACTTTCCAACACAGCTAGAAAACTGTAACGAATCTTCGCCGTTAAATAAGGTGAAAGAAGATATGTAAGTAACAGCTTAGAAAACACATAACACATTGAAAAATACAGTTTTCGAAATTATCTCCCAGTGTCAAAAACATATTCGAATTATTTTGTGCAGCCCTATATATGATCAATAGATGTGGATATATAGTATGATAAAATTTAGTTCACTTAGAATATTCACATATAGCAATTTTTACCAATCGATGGAAATGCACTCGAAATCTTTTGTACAGCCCTGTATATTATCTGAAGACTTTTGTACACACCACCTATTAAGCTAAAAGGCAATTTAAAACTCACTTGCAGCAATTATCAAACGTAAACGACAATGTATCTTTTTTTTTTCGTAGCCCTGTATATGATCTTTTTTTATATTCCACAAACTTATATTAGTGTATTAAATATAGTTCAGCAGGAAAATCCGTAAACACAATTAAAAACTACCCTGAAACAATTCATTCACATAGTCTATAGTACTTACGAATTTCCTTGTGTAGCCCTGTATATGGTCAACCGAGTTTATAAACACACACATACTATGAAAAAAAATTAAAAATGCAAACCAAAGTTGAAAACGCACTTATCACACATAGACTGTAAATATCGCACATGTACTGTAATCAATATCTTTTGTGTGTCCCTGTATATAAACGCAATGCACACAAGAGAGCAATTTATAGTGCACCTCAATAATGCATATAATTTTCATTATGTTTGAAATAGTGAAATATTACTAAATTACAATGCAGACGATTTTTCCTCGTATTACGATGAGTAAAAGAAATCTTTTGTTTGACCCTGTAAATGAATAATAAATGCTTTGCACCCTATGTTCTACAAAAAACATGTTTTAATACGCTTCATAATTATATATCAATTTCATTATGTTTTAAATGAGGTAGCGTCATCAAAATGCGCGTGAACCGATTATTCCCCATTGACTGTAATGTAACGGAATACTTTTGGCTGTTCCTGTAAAATAACTATAAGTGCTACACACTTCTGTTGAAATAGGGAACATGCTATAGTAAACAACAGTAACATACAAAAAATTCAGGACAATTGAAGCATATTTATGGGTGTTAGAGCACGGACAGACGGCAGACAAACCGAAGTCATAAACACTTTTCAACTAGGTTGGAAAGTGTTAAAAATGGCAAATGTAAAAAAAAAAATATTTATACAAATGATTTCGTTCCTTTGTAATTTTGCGCCCTTATTATTCTCGCGCCTGGAGCAATGTTCTCCAACTGCTCCAAAACCGAACTATTTTACCTTAACTGTAGATTCCTTTTCTTTTAGGAAGATTTCATAAGAAATATTACCTATTACATTCTCCACTAAGTTGGAATTTTTGAAAATTTTTTGCAGATCTATGCCGATCATATACATCTACCAAACTATATACATCTATAATTCAAATACAACATTTGCTAAATGGTACACACATTAAAATCGTGAATTTACAATCACAATTAAACATCAACGTTTCATTTCGCTTCTGCGAACGTCATCAGGATGTTACAAACAAGTCGAAAATGTCAAAATGAGCATACACGTCAGAGTTCTGGAGAAAACATGATCGGAGAGTGCGCAAACGTCATCAAGTTCCCATGGTAACCAAGTGGATCATACCACCGTAGTGAAAAGAGGGGTTGGAAGACAAAATGAGCAGATTGTATTAATGGATTATAACATATTATGCCAGATTTTATGAATGTTATAGGATAAATTATCGTTACATGTATACTGCCCAAGCTTAATAATCGTAAGGGACTCTAAATTTTATTAACATAAGAATTCTTGCATGGGATTATGATTCTAGCCTCTTCAAAGTCAATTTTGCTACCTTCATTCGAAAAATAAAACCTTGCGAGAGCTGTACACTGTTTTGATTGTGAAATATCTCTCTTGTGCTCTTTTAATCTTTCTAATTATATCGGTGAGACAAAACGAAAATTTTTAGAAAGATTAAAAGAGCACAAGAGAGATATTTCACAATCAAAACAGAGTACAGCTCTCGCAAGGTTTTATTTTTCGAATGAAGGTAGCAAAATTGACTTTGAAGAGGCTAGAATCATAATCCCATGCAAGAATTCTTATGTTAATAAAATTTTAGAGTCCCTTACGATTATTAAGCTTGGGCAGTATACATGTAACGATAATTTATCCTATAACATTCATAAAATCTGGCATAATATGTTATAATCCATTAATACAATCTGCTCATTTTGTCTTCCAACCCCTCTTTTCACTACGGTGGTATGATCCACTTGGTTATCATGGGAACTTGATGACGTTTGCGCACTCTCCGATCATGTTTTCTCCAGAACTCTGACGTGTATGCTCATTTTGACATTTTCGACTTGTTTGTAACATCCTGATGACGTTCGCAGAAGCGAAATGAAACGTTGATGTTTAATTGTGATTGTAAATTCACGATTTTAATGTGTGTACCATTTAGCAAATGTTGTATTTGAATTATAGAAATTATGGTGCAATTGTCCTGTTTTTAAATATATACATCTATCTATCTATCTATGTCACTTTTTTATGGACACGATAACTCCAATAATTCTGCACAAATTTCTTCTAAACTGATACATAAAATCAAGGGGCATAAAATCTCGGTCAAGTTCGTTAATGGACAAAATCGAACCAAGGAGGGGGGGAATGGGGGGGGCATTTTGTGAAAACAGAAAAAACCCATAATTTCTTAATTATGATACGTATCGAATCCATTTAAAGTTATTATTACTTCTAGGAAAGGGGCCCAAAATTTATGTATGACAGATTTGTTATATCGTTAAAAATGGCCCCAAGGGGGGGGGGAAAGGGGGTTTTAGAAGAAAAAATTCATAACTTCGTCAATTCACAAGATATCAAATCCGTTTAAATTTATCATAAATCCTCTCCGCCTGCAAACAAGTTAGGTTTCGAAGCGAGCGTTTCCAACTACAGCATCACGGCAAAAAGGTCATTTCTTCGGCATTTCCCAACACACTGGCGCCTCACGGTCTGCGTCTTCGAAATCTACCTGTGCCTGTAGGCCGAGTCGTCATGATTTTTTTTTATCAGAGGTCGGAAGTTTTCTGATCTCGAAACAAAACTCTTTGTTCTAACTTTGACTAGACGTTAGTACCTGGGAAGCTTGGAACTCAGATCAATAGTAACCAATAAGCTTCGCCAACATGAGAAAAAGGCAAAAAAAAAAAAAAAAAAAAAAAAAAAAAAAAAGGAAGAAGAAGAAGAAGAAGAAGCAAGGTTTATAAGTAGCAGACTCTGATTGGTGTCTCGCGAGCCGAGCTTCCTAGCTGCTAAGCTCTAGACATACAAGTTCCTTTGCAGGAAACTCAATCCAATCAGAAGATCGAAGATCGAATGATCAGCGCGCGCGAGCACGTTTCGAATCGGAACAAGCACTTTAAAGAGGCACTTTAAATGATCATTTTGGCGCAGAATGCCGCAGTATTATCGTTTGGCGCAATTGGCGCAGCTATTTCATCACTGTGCTTTGTTATTTGATGCTTTATAACAGATAAATTTTAACTTATTATGTATCATATGCCTAAAACATTGGATTAAGAGTCATTGTATGATTGCATCTTTTTGTAATAGTACCAACATTTTCTTTTTTTGATCATATACTTTTTAAAATTATTTGTCTGATGATCTACTTATCGATTCCAGTAAAAACAATAATTATCTTAAGCAAGCAGACATATTTATTACATGCTATTAAAATAAATTTTCTTTATCTCTTATTTAAAAAGACTTATGTAAATAAACATTTTATAATAAACTAGCAAGCTACGCCCGCTACGCTGGTCAATTTCTTATAACGAACTTTTAATCCAACAAAATATTGACATTTCATAATTCACTTTTATATTTTAACAGAATAATAAGGCTACTATAATTTGTGACTCGTGCTATAGCCAATATACACGCCAGGACACGTCGCCCTTATCATTATCTTTTTTACGCATGAAGGTTTCGCTATGATACTCCATTGTGAAATTTGGTAATTTTTCAAATTCAATATTTGAAAAATGGCATAATCATTAGATTTGAAATTTATATCAAGAAAAATACAATTTTTTACCTTTCAACCGCAGTTTGCCTAACAATTCTCAGACGAATACTTTTCGAGCTACTATTTTTTTTTCAATAACTTCAAAAGTTTCATTTTCCGAGATTAATCTGTGGCAATAATTAGCGAAAAACCCAGTCGTCAGTAACGCATAGTTTTTTATTAAAGAGGCTGTTGGAGCAGGGATTGTCACAACCAATTTGCCAAAATCACTTTTGAAATCGGTTCGGTAGTTCTAGAGATTCCATAGAAATTATAATTTAGAATGTTTTTAGAACGCTTTTCGCTCATTTCACCATTTTAAATTTCGAATTTTTTTATTTTGTTTTTAGAGAGCATTTACATCTTATAAGTAACTACAATGCCAAATTTCAAATTTCTAGCTCCTTCAGTATAAACAAAATCGCAATTTTAGAACGTTTTTCGCTCCTGCACCCCCCTGTGGATAGTGAGACCGACATAAAATATATCCTATGTTGGAGCAGGGGTTGTCACCTTCCATTTGCCACCATCACTTGTGAAATCGGTTCGGTAGTTCCAGAGATTCCGTAGAAATTGTAATTTAGAATGTTTTGAGAACGCTTTTCGCTCATTTCACCCTTTTAAATTTCGATTTTTTTTTATTTTGTTCTTAGAGAGCATTTACATGTTATAAGTAACTACAACGCCAAATTTCAAATTTCTAGCTCCTTCAGTATAAAAAAGATCTCAATTTTAGAACGTTTTTCGCTCCTGCACCCCCCTGGGGTTAGTGACACCGACATAAAATATAGCCTATGTTGGAGCAGGGGTTGTCACCAGCAATTTGCCACCACCACTTTTGAAATCGGTTCGGTAGTTCTAGAGATTCCACATAGAAATTGTAATTTAGAATGTTTTTAGAACGCTTTTCGCTCATTTCACCCTTTTAAATTTCGATTTTTTTTAAATTTTGTTCTTAGAGAGCATTTACATCTTATAAGTAACTACAACGCCAAATTTCAAATCGGTTCGGTAGTTCTAGAGATTCCATAGAAAATGTAATTTAGAATGTTTTTAGAACGCTTTTTGCTCATTTCACCCTTTTAAATTTCGAATTTTTTTTTGTTTTGTTCTTAGAGAGCATTTACATCTTATAAGTTACTACAACGCCAAATTTCAAATCGGTTAGGTAGTTCTAGAGATTCCATAGAAATTGTAATTTAGAATGTTTTTAGAACGCTTTTCGCTCATTTCACCTTTTAAAATTTCGAATTTTTTAAAATTTTGTACTTAGAGAGAATTTACATCTTATAAGTTACTACAACGCCAAATTTCAAATCGGTTCGGTAGTTCTAGAGATTCCATAGAAATTGTAAGTTAGAATGTTTTTAGAACGCTTTTCGCTCATTTCACCCTTTTAAATTTCGATTTTTTTTATTCTATTCTTAGAGAGCAATTACATCTTATAAGTAACTACAAAGCCAAATTTCAAATCGGTTCGGTAGTTCTAGAGATTCCATAGAAATTGTAATTTAGAACGTTTTTAGAACGCTTTTCACCCTTTTAAATTTGGAATTTTTTTTTTTTTATTCTGTTCTTAGAGAGCATTTACATCTTATAAGTAACTACAACGCCAAATTTCAAATCGGTTCGGTAGTTCTAGAGATTCCATAGAAATTGTAATTTAGAATGTTTTTAGAACGCTTTTTACTCATTTCACCCTTTTAAATTTCGATTTTTTTTTATTTTGTTCTTAGAGAACATTTACATCTTATAAGTAACTACAACGCCAAATTTCAAATTTCTAGCTGCTTCAGTATAGAAAAAATCACAATTTTAGAATGTTTTTCACTCCTGCACCCCCCTGGGGTAGTGGCATCGACATAAAATATAGCCTATGTTGGAGCAGGGGTCGTCATCATCAATTTGCCACCATCACTTTTGAAATCGGTTCGGTAATTCCAGAGATTTCCCCCTACAAACAAACAAACAAACAATCTTTTCTCCTTTATAATATTAGTATAGATTAAATTATGCTGAGAGATTTTGTGTACGGTTTTGTTAAGCTGAATAGTTTTAAAAATATTAAAATCAAAAAATAGATTTTTAGAGAAAATTTTTAAATTAATGATTTTGGGATTGGTAAGCTTAAATTTTGACATATTAATTTTTAATTTAATTTATAAAATTATAAATTAACGAAATAAATTATAATAACCTTTATAAAATTATAAACTTCAGTTTTATAAAAGTAACGAAAAAAATATTAACATTTTTACATAAATTTCAGGAAAAAATTATAAATTTTGTAAAATTATAATTTATAAAGTAATAAATTCTAGTTTAATTTAATACCAATTTACATAGCGATAATTTGCAGAGATATTATGTTTTGAAACCTTTAAATAACTCAATATTGCCTCACCTTAGAAATGTTGAAATAATTTTTTTTTTAAATTAGTGAAAAAAAAATCATAATTTTGAAGCGCTATCAAGAAGAAAAGTAGATTAAAAATAAAAGAAAACTGCCCAGTTAAACTGACGGCATTGAGCTCACAGGCTATTCACACTAACTGTAAATTATATTCTTATTTCAAAGAATTTGAAATAAGCCCTCGAAAAATGAAGAAATCGACAATATATTAAGAGGGGGGAACCATCCCCCGTTTCTCCTTCTTATAATTAACCAATGAACCCATAAAACTAATCAGAGAAGCGCCTTACCACAATGAACCTATATACAAAATTTGAAAAAATCGGATAATTCTGCATGAAAAATCCATTTATCTAAATTAAGGGCGGGGTTAGCCCCCCGTCCCCCCTTTATACTTAACCAAAGAACCCCCAAAACTAATCAGAGAAGCGCCTTATCACAATGAACATATATATAAAATTTGAAGAAAATCGGATAATTCTGCTTAAAAAACCCATTTATCTATATCAAGGGGGTTAGTCCCCCCCGTTCCCCCCTTTATACTTTACCAGTGAACCCCCAAAACTAATCAGGGAAATGCCTTACCACAATGAGCCTATATACAAAATTTGGAGTAAATTGGATAATTCTGCATGAAAAACCCATTTATCAAAATTAAGGGGGGGGGGGTAGCCCCCGTTTCCCTCCTTTACACTTCACCAATGAACCCCCAAAACTAATCAGGGAAGCCCCTTACCACAATGAGCCCATATAGAAAGTTTGAAGAAAATCAGATAACTCTGCATGAAAAAAATCATTTATCTAAAATAAGGGGGGAGGATTAACCCCCCGTTACCCCCTTTATACTTAACCTATGAACCCCCAAAACTAATCAGGAAAGAACCTTATCACAATGAACCTATATACAAAATTTGAAGAAAATCGGATAACTCTGCATGAAAAAAATAATATATCTAAAATAAGGGGGGAGGATTAACCCCCCCGTTACCCCCATTTATACTTAACCTATGAACCCCCAAAACTAATCAGGAAAGAACCTTATCACAATGAACCTATATACAAAATTTGAAGAAAATTGGATAATTCTGCATGAAAAAACCATTTATCCAAATTAAGGGGGGTTAGCCCCCCGTTCCCCCCCCCCTTTATAGTTAACCAATCAATCCCCAAAACTAATCAGGGAAGCGCCTTATCACAAGGAACCTATAAACAAAATTGGAAGAAAATCGGATAACTCTGCATGAAAAATTCATTTATCTAAATTAAGGGGGGGGATTCCCCCCCCCCGTTAGCCCCTTTATACTTAACCTATGAACCCCCAAAATTAATCAGGAAAGAACCTTATCACAATGAACCTATATACAAAATTTGAAGAAAATTGGACAATTCTGCATGAAAAAACCATTTATCTTAAATAAGGAGGTTAGCCCCCCCGTTCCCCCCTTTATATTTAAACAATCAATCCCCAAAACTAATCAGGGAAGCCCCTTATCACAAGGAACCTATAAACAAAATTGGAAGCAAAACGGTTATTTCTGTCAAGAGTTATCGCGTTACGTACGTACATACGTACATACATACATACATACATACATACATACATACAGAACGGGCGGGCACATAAGCTCTCAGGCTTTGATAGCCTGTGAGCTAAAAATCTGTAACTTTTAAAAATAAATTAAATGTCTAAATATTTTATTAAAATATATAAATATTACTACTATTTTGACAAAGAATTACCATCCAGACATTGCCCAGATTAGAATGGGCCAGCGGGTCGAGCCGGGCCAGGCCTGAATACTTGAACTCTAGTAAATACAACAATATTAATTCAATTTCAAACAAGGCGATTTCTGTGCGAAAACTTCAAAACGTCATTTACGGAAATTGCACTGTTTTGGAAGAAAGACTGACATTGTACTGTTTTGAAAGAAATACGGAAAAAATCTGTTGAACATCATACTATATATAAGAGATTTAAGGATCTGATTTTTAATATTTTGAAAAATTAAAAAAAAAATCACATGCGCAAAAACTAGTCATTTTTACCGCTTTTTTCCACTATTATTTAATATTTTTTTCTCTTAAATTATTGATATATAAAAAGAAATTCCGATCCTTAAATCTAATCAAAATATCATTCATGACTTGCACAAAAAAATTAACTGAAAATTTTAACACTAGAACCGCGGTACATTTTTCGCAAGTTTTATAAAAATATTTTGCCCCAGAATTTTTATTTAAAACTATTTATCATATTTGTTTACATAATTTTGAGGCCGCATATATTTAATTTATTTTATGAAGGAATTTCTGGTTCGAATCGATATGTATTCATTTGGCACGGTTCAAAATGATCTTTCATCGCGGTTCTAGTGTTAAAAAATAAAATACTAGTAGTGTTTTGTAATTAGTGGTTAAAATTGAATTTTTTTCAAATTTGTCGAAAAAGTAATTTTATTTTAAAAAAATGGATTAAATTATTTATATTTAACACTTACATAATAATATACAAAAATATATTTTTTAAAGTTGATAATAAAAATTTTGTTGCTTTGGCTGCCGAGTCCCCTTAAATGTTATAAATATATCCCTCCCACTCTTAAAGGATAAATATGTCTTAAGGGGGGAGGGGGGTTTAGCCCCCGTTTATTATTAACCAATGAACTCCCAAAACTAATAAAAATAGCGAAATATTTTTTTTTTTCGAGTTGAACATCATACTATATGTAAGAGTTTTATTGATCCGATTTTTAATATTTTGATAACTTAAAAAAAATCATATGTACAAAAACTAGTTATTTTTTTCCACTTGAATTTAGTTAAAAAAAATTCTATAAAAGTATTGATATGAAAAAAAAATCTGATCCTTAAAACTATTCAAAATATCATTCATGACCGTGAAATTTAACTGCAAATTAAAAAAAAAAAAAAATAAATAAATTACTAGTACTGTTTTTTATTTAGTGGTTAAAATTGAATTTTTTCAAATTTGTCGAAAAAATAATTTAATTTTTTTAATTTTTTTTGGATTAAATTATTTTTTTTAACATTTACATAATAATATACAAAAATAATTTTTGTAAAGTTGATAATAAAAATTTGTTGCCTTAAGTGGTATAACTATACCCCACCCACTTTAAAGGGATAAAGAGGTCTTAACCCCTTGGGGACGAGCGACACGTATACGTGACGCGAAAGATGCTCAGAATCCTCGATTATTCCGACCAGTAACTTTTTATTGTAAACTTTGCCTTATTTAATGACAGCATTTCTGCGATTCAATTAGGCGAAAATTTCTGTTTTGAGAAACCGGTGGAAAAGATTTAAAATTCTGTAAAGGACGCTCGTCGCGAAGGGGTTAATAACTGTAATCGATGCGCTAAAAAAGTTCCTTGTATTAGGTTTTCTATATTCCAGTTAAATTTTCTTGGGGATTAAATATTTATTTTTATATGAACTTTAAAAATCGAAACAGGCACCTCTATATTTCTTTCATTGTTTTCATTTATCATGCTGCATTTATTCAAAATACACATCTAGAAAAAATACTCTAAATATGAGTTAAATTGTGTTCGGAGATCGTGTCAATATTCGAAAACTCCTTTTGTAGATTGAGTGACAGGAAGATTAAAACTAGTAAATAAATGATATAAAAAATATTTGTTTACGAAATTAACATTATTTTTATTTAAAACTACATAACTTTATTTATTTAGCTCAGGTGGCGGTTTTTATTTTATGTGTTTAAATTTTATTTAATTTATGAAGAAATTTCTGGTTCGAATCGAAATATTTACATTTAGTACCAGTCAAATGTGCTGTTGTATATATAAAAAACATTTTACGGGTTACCCACCCTCCAAATTAGAAAACGAAAATGGCGGCCAAATGCACGCTTTACATAAAAGAGAAAAAAAGAATATGATATGTTAACGAATTTTTATTTAAACCGATTTCTTTTTATTAAAACATATCATATTCGCTAGCAAGCTCCATATACAATCAATATATATTAGGGTTTTTTTCGAATTAAAACAATTTATAGCTTAATTTCTTACCTTCAAACTGGCGTGACCTGCTAACTTTGACGAAATCCTTTAAACTGTGCTTTTCCGTTTAACATGAATCAGAAGAAAATAAAGAAATCCTGCAGTAACCGCCCCTTCAATCAGAAAATGGAATCGTCGAATCTTCCGTCACTTCTGATTCATGTTTTTTCCAGACAGCATGGAAACAAAAAGTGGAAGTAAGCAAACTAACAGTGTCTGGAAACTTTCGGGGTGGTTTTAAAGGAAATTTTGAACCTTTCTTAACGAAAAAAAAAAATAATCATAATCAAATTTCAAGCGATTTTTTGAAATATTCATACATTTCAATTTTTAGCACCCTATATATATTTTTTCAAAAACCAAAATATTGAATATAAATTTATGAATTCAGAAAATGTTTTTTAGAGCGTATAAAAAAATCGGATAATTCGCACGTGTTTTTTTAAACTGTACAAAATAGTTGAAAAATGTTTATGAATTTGGTTTGTCTGTCCGTCTGTCTGCGCTATAACTTGCGTAAATACAGTCGGATTGCCATGTAATTGATTTATGTTATTGTGGTTGACCATAGCATGCTCGATATTACATTTATGATTAGATTACAGGGCCAATGAAATGTATTCCGGTACTTTACGGCCAATGAGGAAAAATCGCTTTCAGTGCATTTTAATAATGTTGCACTATTTCAATCATAACAAAATTGATATGCGTCATGAAGG
This sequence comes from Maratus michaelseni, assembly GCA_963931845.1. NCBI lineage: Eukaryota > Metazoa > Arthropoda > Arachnida > Araneae > Salticidae > Maratus > Maratus michaelseni. The sequence goes on from OZ007586.1 coordinate 83,938,649, forward strand.
TAGAAGACAGCATGCTTTCGATAGAGTATAGAATAAGTAGCAATTATAATTCGTTTACATAGACACTCAAAAGTATTCTGTTACATTACAGTCAATGGGGAAAAATCGTTTGCAGTACATTTTAATGATGTTACTTTGTTTCAAACATAAGGAAAAATATGCGTCACTGAGGTGGCCGGCAGCATGATTTATATAGAGAATAGAATAAGTAGCATTTATAGTTCGTTTACAGGAGCGCACAAAAGTGGATGCTATGGACTGCAATTCCTGAAAAGGAGTTTTTACTGTGATGTGGTTATTTTCAACACTTTCCAACCTATTTGCAAAGTGTTTATGACTTCTGTTTGTCTGCCGTCTGTCCGTGTTCTAACTCGCGTAAACATGCTTGGATTGTCCTGCAATTTTTTTATGATATTGTCGTCTACTACAGCATGTTCTCTATTTCAAATGAAGGGTGTAGCTCTTATAGTTTTTTTACAGGGACACTCAAATTTTTCCGCCACATTACAGTCAATAGGAAATAATCTTTTTACAGAGTCAAACAAAAGAATTCTGTTACACTTTGTTCGACAGGGAAAAATCGTTTGACGTGTAATTTAATGATGTTTCACTATTTCAAACATAATGAAAGTTATATGCATTAGGTACACTATAAATTGCTCCCTTAAAAGTATGGTGTGCATTGAATTTATCGTTCATTTACAGGGTCAAATAAAAGAATTCTTTTACACATTATTCTACGGGGAATAATCGCCTGCAGTGTAATTTAATGAAGTTCCACTATTTCAAAGATAATGAAAATTATACACATTACTGAGGTGCACTATAAATTGCTCTGTTAAAAGTATGGTGTGCATTGCGTTTATCGTTCATTTACAGGGACACACAAAGGAATTCGGTTACAGTATACGTGTGATAATTACAATCTGTGCGTGATAAGTGCGTTTTCAAGTTTGGTTTGCGTTTTTAAGTTTAACTAAACTTTTTCATATTACGTGGTGTGTATAAATTCGGTTGATCAAATACAGGGCTACACAAGGGAATACATAAGTATTACGCACTATGGGAGTGAATTGCTTAAGAGTAGTTTTTAATTATATTACGCATTTTCTTGCTGAACTATATTTAGTAGACTTGTGGAATATAAATAAATTCATATACAGGGCTACGCAAAGAAAATACTTTGTCGTTTATGGTTGGTAACTGCTGGAAGTGAGTTTTAAGTTGTCTTATTCATTTTTTACCGTAATTAAATTTTTCTTAAGGTCTGTCTCAAAAGTTTAAGCACAAGCATAAAATGTCGATTTTCGAAGAATTATAAAAAGTTAGAATGAATAAATTTTTTTTATTTGCATATTTCGCAACATTATTTAAATAAATGATATCAAAAGTAGAAAATAAAATAAAACATAATTGTAAAATATATAATAAAAAAAATGTTTAAAAAAAACTGTCTCAAAAGTTTATGCACAATGTCAAAAACAACCAGATTTTTAATTTTTACAGAACTTTTACTTAAAAAATAATTTTCCCGTGATTTCGGATTAGTTCAAATAAACGTGCGTCCATCGAAATTATTAGTTTTTGTAGGGTTTCTGGTGGTAAAGAGTACCATGCTTTCTCAATAGACTCTTGGAGTTCTTCAATAGAGCCATACTGCTTTCCATTGCCGGAAATCTGGCGGGTTAAAATACCCCAGACATTCTCAATCGGGTTTAAGTCTGGACTTAAAGCTGGCCAGTCAAGAACTTTAACATTTTTCCGAGAAAGCCAAAGTTTTGTAAAATGTGATACGTGGATTGAGGCATTGTCTTGTTTAAAAGTTTATTCAGGACCCCCCAAAATGTCACCGAATGGAAGCAAATGTTGGTTTAGCGTCTCTTGATACTTTTTTTAATCTTGTCTTCCTTTTAGAAAAGCCAGAGAGGTCTGGCCATTGAATCCAAATGCCCCCCAAACCATAACAGATTTACCGCCTTGCTGCCTGCTGAATAATGCCCTTGGTTCCTTTCGTAAATCATGTCAACACGCGTTTCAACCATCAGGGCCATCTAAGTTCCACATTTTCTCATCGCTGAATAAATCAGTAAGCCATTTGTCCCCGTAGGACATGTGTTTTTTAGCCCAGTTCATTCTTGCCTGTTTGTGATGTAATTTGAGAGACGGTTTCCGAGCCATTTTCTTTAGTATGATGTAATCACACTCTTTAATACGTCTATGTACAGTGTCTTTGGACACCTGTATACTGAGATTATTTTTAATTTGCCGTATGGACATATTTTGTCTAAATACCAATCTCCATATTCTCAGATCAATCTGAACAGTCGTCATATGTGGTCGTCCACATCTTGGTTTCCGCTTAAAATTATCATTTCTAAAGAGTACATGATATATACCTCGCTTTGATCGATTTAAAACTTTTGCAATTTCAGAAACAGTTTTATTTTGTGATTTCAATTTAAAAACTTTCAAAATCTCACATTTTGTGAATTTTTTACCCTTTGGCATTTTTAAAACGAGAGGAAATAATTTCTCCACCTTTTATCTATACTAATATTATAAAGGAGTAAAGATTGTTTGTTTGTTTGTTTGTAGGGGGTAATCTCTGGAACTACCGAACCGATTTCAAAAGTGATGGTGACAACCCCTGCTCCAACATAGGCTATATTTTATGTCGGTGCCACTAACCCCAGGGGGTGCAGGAGCAAAAAACGTTCTAAAATTGCCATTTTTAGCTCACAGGCTATCAAAGCCTGAGAGCTTATGTGCCCGCCCGTTCTGTATGTATGTATGTATGTATGTATGTATGTATGTACGTATGTACGTACGTAACGCGATAACTCTTGACAGAAATAACCGTTTTGCTTCCAATTTTGTTTATAGGTTCCTTGTGATAAGGCGCTTCCCTGATTAGTTTTGGGGATTGATTGTTTAACTATAAAGGGGGGAACGGGGGGGCTAACCCCCCTTCATTAAGATAAATGGTGTTTTCATGCAGAATTGTCCAATTTTCTTCAAATTTTGTATATAGGTTCATTGTGATAAGGTTCTTTCCTGATTAGTTTTGGGGGTTCATAGGTTAAGTATAAAGGAGCTAACGAGAGGGGGGGGGAATCCTCCCCCTTAATTTAGATAAATGAATTTTTCATGCAGAGTTATCCGATTTTTTTCCAATTTTGTTTATAGGTTCCTTGTGATAAGGCGCTTCCCTCATTAGTTTTGGGGATTGATTGGTTAACTATAAAGGGGGGGACGGGGGGCTAACCCCCCTTAATTTGGATAAATGGTTTTTTCATGCAGAATTATCCAATTTTCTTCAAATTTTGTATATAGGTTCATTGTGATAAGGTTCTTTCCTGATTAGTTTTGGGGGTTCATAGGTTAAGTATAAAGGGGATAACGGGGGGGGGGTTAATCCTCCCCCCTTATTTTAGATAAATTATTTTTTTCATGCAGAGTTATCCGATTTTCTTCAAACTTTCTATATGGGCTCATTGTGGTAAGGGGCTTCCCTGATTAGTTTTGGCGGTTCGTTGGTGAAGTGTAAAGGAGGGAAACGGGGGCTACCCCCCCCCCCTTAATTTTGATAAATGGGTTTTTCATGCAGAATTATCCAATTTACTCCAAATTTTGTATATAGGCTCATTGTGGTAAGGCACTTCCCTGATTAGTTTTGCGGGTTCACTGGTAAAGTATAAAGGGGGGAACGGGGGGGACTAACCCCTCTTGATATAGATAAATGGGTTTTTTAAGCAGAATTATCCGATTTTCTTCAAATTTTATATATATGTTCATTGTGATAAGGCGCTTCTCTGATTAGTTTTGGGGTTCTTTGGTTAAGTATAAAGGGGGGACGGGGGGCTAACCCCCCTTAATTTAGATAAATGGATTTTTCATGCAAAATTATCCGATTTTTTCAAATTTTGTATATAGGTTCACTGTGGTAAGGCGCTTCTCTGATTAGTTTTATGGGTTCATTGGTTAATTATAAGAAGGAGAAACGGGGGGTGGTTCCCCCCTCTTAATATATTGTCGATTTCTTCATTTTTCGAGGGCTTATTTCAAATTCTTTGAAATAAGAATATAATTTACAGTTAGTGTGAATAGCCTGTGAGCTCAATGCCGTCAGTTTAACTGGGCAGTTTTCTTTTATTTAGCTATCAAACTGGCTATCAAGCCCTGAGAGCTTGGCAGCCGGTTCTGTATGTATGTATGTACGTACGTAATGCGGTAACTCTTCATAGAAATATCCCTTTTCCTTCAAATTTTGTTTATAGGTTCACTGTGTTAAGGTGCTTCCCTGATTTGTTTTCGGGATTGATTGGTTAAGTATAAAGGGGGGGGGATCGGGGGGCTAATCCCCCCCCCTTAATTTATATAAATGGGTTTTTCATGCAGAATTATTCCGTTTTCCTTCAAATTTTGTTTATAGGTTCATTGGGTTAAGACGCTTCCCTGATTACTTTTCGGGATTGATTGGTTAAGTATAAAGGGGGGAACGGGGGGCTAATCCCTCCTTAATTTATATAAATGTGTTTTTCATGCAGAATTATTCCGTTTTCCTTCAAATTTTGTTTATAGGTTCACTGTGTTAAGGCGCTTCCCTGATTAGTTTTTTGGGATTGATTGGTTAAGTATAAAGGGGGGAACGGGGGGGGCTAATCCCCCCCCTTAATTTATATAAATTTGTTTTTCATGCAGAATTATCCCATTTCCTTCAAATTTTGTTTATAGGTTCACTGTGTTAAGGCGTTTCCCTGATTAGTTTTCGGGATTGATTGGTTAAGTATAAAGGAGGGAACGGGGGGGGGGCATATCCCCCCTTATTTTATATAAATGGGTTTTTCATGCAGAATTATTCCGTTTTCCTTCAAATTTTGTTTATAGGTTCACTGTGTTGAGGCGTTTCCCTGATTAGTTTTCGGGAATGATTGGTTAAGTATAAAGGGGGGGGGGAACGGGGGGATAATCCCCCCCTTAATTTATATAAATGGGTTTTTCATGCAAAATTATTCTATTTGCTTCAAAATTTGTTTATAGGTTCATTGGGTTAAGACGCTTCCCTGATTAGTTTTCGGGATTGATTGATTAAGTATAAAGGGGGGGAACGGGGGGCTAATACCCCCTTAATTTATATAAATGGGTTTTTCATGCAGAATTATCCCATTTCCTTCAAATTTTATTTATAGGTTCACTGTGTTAAGGCGCATCCCTGATTAGTTTTCGGGATTGATTGGTTAAGTATAAAGGGGGGAACGGAGGGCTAATACCCCCTTATTTTATATAAATGGGTTTTTCATGCAGAATTATTCCGTTTTCCTTCAAATTTTGTTTATAGGTTCACTGTGTTAAGGCACTTCCCTGATTAGTTTTCGGTATTGATTGGTTAAGTATAAAGGGGGGGGGGACGGGGGGGCTAATCCCCCCCCCGTAATTTATATAAATAGGTTTTTCGTGAAGAATTATACCATTTGCTTCAAAATTTGTTTATAGGTTCATTGGGTTAAGACGCTTCCCTCATTAGTTTTCAGGATTGATTGGTTAAGTATAAAGGGAAGGAACGGGGGGCTAATACCCCCCTTAATTTATATAAATGGGTTTTTCATGCAGAATTATTCCGTTTTCCTTCAAATTTTGTTTATAGGTTCACTGTGTTAAGGCACTTCCCTGATTAGTTTTCGGGATTGATTGGTTAAGTATAAAGGGGGGAACGGAGGGGGCTAATCCCGCCTTAATTTATATAAATGGGTTTTTCATGCAGAATTATCCGATTTTCTTCAAATTTTGTATATATATTCATTGTAATTAGAGATTTACCTGATTAGTTTAAGGGGTTCATTAGTTAACTATGAGGGGGGTAAAGGGGGGATGACCCCCCTTAATATATTGTTTATTTCTTTATTTTTCGATGGACTTATTTCAAATTCTTTGAAATAAGAGTATAATATACAATTAGTGTGAATAGCCTGTGAACTCAATGCCCTCAGTTTAACTGGGCAGTTTTATTTTTATTTTTTATACTGAAGGAGCTAGAAATTTGAAATTTGTCATTGTAGTTACTTATAAGATGTAAATGCTCTCTAAGAACAAAATAAAAAAGAAATTGAAATTTAAAAGGGTGAAATGAGCGAAAAGCGTTCTAAAAACTGTCTAAATTACAATTTCTATGAAATCTCTGGAACAACAGAACCGATTTCAAAAGTAATGGTGGCAAATTGATGGGTACAATCCCTACTCCAACATAGGCTATATTTTATGTCGGTGCCACTAACATCAATGGGGTGCAGGATCGAAAAATGTTCGAAAATTGCGACTTTTTTATACTGAAGGGGCAAGAAATTTGAAATTTAGCATTGTAGTTACTTATAAGATGTAAATGCTCTCTAAGAATAAATTTTAAAAAAAATCGAAATTTAAATGGGTGAAATGAGCGAAAAGCGTTCTGAAGTCATTCTAAATTACGATTTCTATGGAATCTCTGGAACCACGGAACCGATTTCAAAAGTGATGGTGGCAAATTGGTGGTGACAATCCCTGCTCCATCAGCCTCTTTAATAAAAAACTATGCGTTGCTGACGACTGGGTTTTTCGCTAATTGTTGCAACAGATTAATCTCGGAAAATGAAACATTTAAAGTTACTGAAAAAAAATGATAGCTCAAAAATTATTTGTCAGAAAATTGTTAGACAAACTGCGTTTGAAAGGTAAAAAATTGTATTTTTCTTGATATAAATTTCAAATCTAATGATTATGCCGTTTCTCAAATATTGAATTTCAAAAATTACCAAATTTTCCAATGGAGTACCATAGCGAAACCTTCATGCGTAAAAAGATAATGATAAGGGCGACGTGTCCTGATTAGTATATTGGCTATAGCACGAGTCACAAATTATAGTAGCCTTATTATTCTGTTAAAATATAAAAGTTATTTATGAAATGTCAATATTTTGTTTGATTAAAGGTTCGGTAAAAGAAATTGACCAGCGTAGCGGGCGTAGCTTGCTAGTACTTTTATAAAAGTGCAATATGATGTCATACAACGTCATTACACACGGTCAATCCCGTGTTTCTAAAAAAATTTGCATAAAGTGCTTAAACTTTTGAGACAGCGTTTCTTCAAGAAAAAAGAAAAATTAAATAAAAATAAATATATTTTTTATTTTAACCACCCAAAATGGCTTATTTTATTTTATTTTGATTAAATGTCGAGTATTTATTGTAAATTAGCATAAAATATTTTCCTCTTCAATTATTTTAAACCAGATTTGCAGAGTGCTTAAACTTTTGAGACAGACTATATGTATGATGTGAACAAAATTGTTTAGATAATATACAGGGCTGTACTAAAGATTTCGAGTGCATTTCCATCGATTAGCGAAAATTCCTAAATGTGAATTTTCAAACTGAATTAAATTTTATCATGCTATGTATTATATATCCAAATCTACAGATCATATACAGTGCTGCACAAAATAATTCGACTACTTTTTTTGCAATGGAAGGTAATTTCGAAAACTGTATTTTTCAATGTGGTATATGTTTTTTTAAACTGTTTACTTACATATCTTCTTTTACCTTATTTAACGTTGAATTTTCTTTGCAGTCTTCAGGATGTGTTGGAAAATGTTTCAAAATCTATTCTGGACGCATGATATTTCGTTCTTGTTTAATGTTTTTTTAGATATCTCATTTTATTGTATGAACAAAAAATGACATGTAACAAAAATGAAAAGTAACAATATTCCGATATTGTTTGAAAGTGTTCATAATCATGCCATACTGCATGATTTTTCGTTTTTGTTAACACTTTCCAACATAGTTGAAATGTGTTTATAAAATCGGTTTGTCTGGCCATCTGTCTGCCTGTCTGTCCCCGTTCTAACTCGCGTAAATATACTCGGATCGTCATAAAATCGATATATGTTATTAAGGTTTGTAATGACATGTTCGGTATTGAAAATAAAGTATGTAGCACTTATACTTTTTTTACAAGGGCACTCAAAAGAATGCCGTTACATTATGGTCTATGGGAGAAGTCATTTGCCGTGTATTTTAAGGATTTTACACTAATTTAAATATATTGAAACTGATATACACCGCTGAAGAGCACTACAAAATGCTTACAATCGAATATGTTACGTGTTGCACTTATAGTTAGTTTACAGGGAAACTCAAAAGAATTCCATTATATTATGGTCTACGAGGAAATAATCATTTACGATACAATTTAATCATGTTACACTATTACAAACATAGGGAAATTGGTATCAATTTCTGAGGTGCACTAAAACAGATTTTCTGTAGAATATGGAATGTAAAGAATTTATCATTTATTCACAGGGCCGCACAAATGTATTCTATTACATAATGGTCTACATGGTAAAAGAGCGTATTTTAACTATGCTACACTATTTTAAACATAAGGAAAGTGATATACAATACTGAGGTTTACTATGTGATACTAACTGTATAATATGGTGTGCATAGCATTTATTATACATCTAAACTCAAATATTTCGGATCAGTAATTTATCCGAAGCATTGTCTGTAAGAGGTAATTGCCGGAAGTGTGATTTCAGTAGTTTTCAGCGTGTTTCTGTCTGAGTTAAACTTTGGCTTAATATGTGGCGTGTTTAAAAAGCTTAAGTTAGTATAAAAGGGCTGCATAAAAGAATTGGAATATTTTTCTGGCTATGGCCTGTAATTTCTGAAATGTGAGTTTCAAATATGTTTTGCGTTTTCTAAAATGTTTACTTAGGTATCTAATTTACCTTATTAAACAGCGAAGGTTTATTAAAGTATTCTGGAAGTGTTGTATAGTGTTTCATAATCTATGCGTGATGCAGGATTTTTCTTTCTTAAATACTTGTTTTCTCTCTTACTTTTGAATAAACTATAGACTTTATTATAACAGTTCGTGAGGCAGAGACATTTTTTACTTAACCATTTTGTCCAAGCTGAAATTCAAACGCGTGATAGATCTTACTTAATTAATATCAAAAACGCGACAGCGGTGGATATGGCCTTGGGAACCGAAAAATCCCCCTCTTAAAAATAAATCAATGGCAACCCGATTACACAATATAGCCACTGGTCGTGAGAATATCATTCAATCTTCCGTAACCGGCTTTACATTTTCAAAACGGAGCAAATTACCGTGAATTTAGAGCCTGTGGTGTCTGTACGGGGGTTGGCCAGCGTAGCCCATAGGATGCAGAGCCCCCAAGTTCTTGGAAAGAAACTTAATTGTATATTAAGAGAAATCTGAATTTCTTATAGAATTTGACTCAGGTCGGGTCGGGCCTAGAAATTTCAGCCCGTGCAGACTTCTAAACCGAGGTTGATCTCTAACCGGGCTAGTTTTTACTTTTTAACACTTTCTAACAAAGTTGAAAAGTGTTTATTAATTCGGTTTCTCTGGCCGTCTTCCGTCTGTCTATCTGCCTGTCTGTCTGTCTGACTGTCTGTCCGTACTCAAACGCGCGTAAATATACTCGAAATGTCATGCAATTGATATATGTTATTGATGTTTACTATGGCATGTTCGGTATTGAAAATGAAGTGTGCAGTATTTATAGTTCATTTACAGAGCCACTCAAAATTCTTTACATATTACGGGGCCTATGGGGGTATATCGTTTGGGGTGTATTTGAATTATGTTACAAATATTTAAAATACTTTGAATTCCATACATAACACTGATGTGCATTACAAGTACAAGATGCTTAATATAGATTATGGAATGCATAGCATTCATCCTTCATTAACAGGGACACATAAAAGAATTCGGTTACCTTCCTAGCTATGAAAAGTAATGTGCGTTTTCCGTTGTTGCACGGGTTTTTAAATTCGACTAATTTTTTGCATATTGCTTGGCGTGCATAAATTCTATAGATCGTATACGGGGCTGCACAAAAGATCTTGAGTCCATTGCCGCTCGTTGAAGGAAATTGACGAATGGGAATTTTCAACTGGGTTTCCTAACTGAGCTAAATTTTAACATACCATGTAGTATATATACAAATCTATTGATCATAAACACAGCTGCACACAAAAACTGGGATATTTTTCCGATTATTATTAAAATTAGGTATTCAAATATATTAAAGCTTTCCCAACTTTTTTACTTATATATTATTTTTCAACATATTAATCTATGACGTTTTGCTACAATATTCTGAATGTGTTGGAAAATCTTTTATAATCTGTGCTTTACGTATGATTTTTTATTTTTGTTCGATTTTGGATGAAGTTTTTGTTTCTTAATGAGGCTACTTTTACCGGTTCCGAAAGTGAAAGGAACTTTATAAAACAACTCTGCAACCAAAATCAAAAAAGTAAACTTTAGACCGTTTAGAGATCAACCTCAGCTATCCTGTGCAAAAAAATCATTTAAAAATGTTAAAATTCAAACGAGAAATTTGAAAAGAACCTTTTCATAGGTTTATCATTAGCGTGCGAGTTTCTTCACTTGAAAAGCGCGTAGGCTCTTAACACTAAATATACCGGGAATTTTACTCAAGTTTTATAAAGGTATTTCACCCGAGAATTTTTATTTAAAACTATTTAACATTATATACAAAACGCACATAGATACTCATCAGCATACAAATGTATAAAATCAAAATTTAAATTTATAAACACATTTAAAATGTACCCAACGTTTCGGTCTTTGTCTTCAAAGCTATCTTCAGGGGTTTTTTTTACCCTCTTTTCAGAGCTCAGTGTGGTCAGAAAAGAACATCAAAACACCCCTGAAGATGGTTTTGCAGATAAAGACCGAAACGTTAATTACATTTTAAATGTGTTTTTATAATTTAATTTTAATATTATACATTTGTACGCTGGTGAGTATCTCTGTGTGTTTTAAATATTAAATCTGACAGTGTAAGTCCAAGTTTTTAATGTATTTAACATTCATTTAACTTATTTCTGTATTATTTCTATTTTATTTATTTTAGAAAGAAATTTCTGGTCCAATTCGAAATATATAGTACCAGTCAAATGACTGGTTTTTGGCATATTTAGTGTGAACATGTATATATGTTTACTGAGAGGAAGGCCTTAAAAGTACAGTTGAGTCTGCTTATAAGAATAACTATTTTGTCAAGATAAATTATACTATTAACACGTTGACGGACAGTAGGAAATAGTAAAGTTCGAAAATTGACACTATATGTTTTTGTAATTTTTAGAATATTAGAAGTATAGTTTTACTCTTTCTGCTTAAATAAAGTTAATTTTGATTAATTCAGCACCTTTAATTAGGTTGCACTACTCCCTTCACAACCATGTCAGTGTGGCTAGTGGTCAGGGAAAAATACAGTCAAAAAAAGTGATAAACACCACTATATTATTATAGAAAAATGTATGTTGATTATTCGATCAAATAATCAATTTGAATTTTTCTATAAGAATATACTGGTAACTATCATTTTTTTTACCGTATTTTTCCCTGATCACTAGCCACCCTGCACGTGCATACTCAAGCTGCAACTCGTATAACAGATGAAAAACAAACTTCAACCTAAAAATTGTCTCCAAAACATGACACTGGGCTTCTACTTGCACGCCGGTAAATGCACATTTGTGCTGCTATAGACGTAGTGTCTAAAAACGACCGTTTCGTTTTGGGCGGCTATAGCCGTCATGCCACATTGTGAACTTCGCTTTGTCGGCTATAGCCGCAAGTGTCTGTCAATGCGTTAAGCAAGATTTTGTACTGTATGGTTCACATTAGTAAGCTTTTTATTACGGGCTAGGACTGGCGAATATTTTAATATTTAATTGTACCACAATTTACAAAAAATTTCTTTGTAGTAAATATCTCTTGAAAATGTCCTAGTATATAGAGATGTAGAAATCATAGTATGACAGAGATCATTTTTCAAAAAGTGGTATGAATAGAATTAAAAAAAAATCCCTGACGGCTCGGCCTACAGGCACAAGTAGATTTCGAAGACGCAGACTGTGGGGCGCCTGTTTGTGGGGAATTGCGGAAGAAACGACCTTTTTGCGATGATGCGGCAGTTGGTACCGCCTATTTCGAAACCTAACTTGTTTGCAAGCGGAGCCAGCAAGGATTTTTTTTTTTGCTATAAGAGTTGGTCCTATAAAAACTTGTCAATATAAAAGTTTTAGATAATATTAAGAGGATTTATAATAAATTTAAGCGGATTTGAAATCTTGGGAATTGACGAAGTTATGATTTTTTTCCTTCTAAAACCCCCCTCCCCCACCCCTTAAGGCAATTTTTAATTATATCAAATATCTGTCATACATAAATTTTCGGCCCTTCTCCTAGAAGTAATAATAACTTCAAACGGATTCGATACGTATCATAATTAAGAAATTATGGGTTTTTTCTGTTTTCACAAAAAGCCCCCCCCCATCCCCCCCCCTTGGTTCGATTTTGCCCATTAACGAACTTGACCGAGATTTTATGCACCTTGATTTTATGTATCAGTTTCGAAAAGATGCGGGAGTTGGAACCGCCTACTTCGAAAAATAACTTGTTTGCAGGCGGAGCCGGCAGGGTTTTTTTTTTTGTTTTTAATTTTATTTTGCTATAACGGTTGGTCCTATAAAAAACTTGTCAATATAAAAGTTTTAGATAATATTAAGAGGATTAATAATAAATTTACGCGGATTTGATATCTTGTGAATTGACGAAGTTATGATTTTTTTTCTAAAACCCCCCCTTTTTCCCCCTTGGGGTCAGTTTTAATTATATCAAAAGTCTGTCATACATAAATTTTCGGCCCTTTTCCTAGAAGTAATAATAACTTTAAACGGATTCGATACGTATAATAATAAAGAAATTATGGGGGGGTTTCTGTTTTCACAAAAAGCCCCCCATTTCCCCCCCTTGGTTCGATTTTGCCCATTAACGAACTTGACCGAGATTTTATGCCCCTTGATTTTATGTATCAGTTTGGAAGAGATTTATGCAGAATTTTTCCAGTTATCGTGTCCATAAAAAAGTGACATAGATAGATAGATAGATAGATAGATAAAGTTTTGAACTGGGGGTGGTTTTGGGTTCTGGGAGTCATAATCGGCGTAGATCTGCAAAAATTTTTCAAAATTTCCAACTTAGGTGAGAATGTAATAGGTAGTATTTCTTACGAAATGTACCTAATAGTTGCTGGGATGTATGGTGTCCCAACAGCGTAGTCAAAAGTTTAACCATTTTAATAACAATTGAAAACTTTTAGAGATGTTTATTCTCAATGTTTATATTCCCCGGTTAACCACAAGAATCATTCAAAAAGTTCATTCACAAATATATTTTCACTGTCATTTGCGCAAAACTTTCAAGATTTAGAAATTAGGTTACCTTATGGTTCAATATTTTGAGTTATAGTTTATCGTTGTTCGATGACCACCATGATGATTCCGCCATGTTGCAATGTTTCTAAATGAGTTCAAAACGCCAGCTTTGTCGGCATTTTTGAAAAATACATTACTTTTATAGAAAAATAGGAACTTTTGTTGAATTCTCCTCTGATTAACAATATCTGAAAGTTTTATGATTTTTACCGTGTTTTATACTTTTATGATTTTATGATTTATGATTTGTTTTATGATTTTGTGAATATGTGAGAGTAATTAGCGAATTTTGATTTTCGAAAAGCCTTAAATATAAAATACTTTAAATAGCTCTATCGAAATGTAGCAGTGGAAAAATGTATAACGACAAATCATGTTTGCATAAACGTATATTAAATTTTCATTCAGAATGAATAAAAGTTTAGCACAAAACACTATTTAAGTTTAGAAAAAATAACTATTATTAATATTGAATAATAGCAACTGGAAGTGTAATAGATTAAACAAAACCCGGAAAACAGTATAAGAACAAGCCTTTTATGCCCCCCGAAACGAAATAATAATCAAGAAACTCGCTTTATTTTGCTATGATGGGTCATTCCATGTCAAGTGATTCAAAGACATTATCTTAATATTTACAATTGTTTTCTTTTTAAGTATACATAAACTACCAAAACAGACGATCTCAGGTCTATGTTTGTTTCTTTTTTATGTCATTTTATTTTTATGCAATTAAGAGTTTAAATGTCCCAACATTTGCAATTTCGGCTTTACCCAACCTGCACATACATCTTGATATTCCAGCATAGAATTAAAATATTTAAAAAATGAAGTTACATTTTCTTTAGAATATCATGATATTTCGTGTGATATGAATACGTCATATTGAATTTATTTTAAAATTTAAAATTTTAAAATTTCTTTTCCAAAATTAATATTACATATTTTCAAAAATATATACTGATTCTTCTTCTCTATTTCCATAAACCCTCTACATCATTTCAACTTGGGATCTCAATGAGATCATACATAAACTATATTTTTGATTTGCATGATACACCTTACTGCAAGGAAGCAAACTTTACAGGGTAAAATGTAATGGCATAAACAACATTTAAAACCATTTTTTGTTTTGTTTTGTTTTAAACACTATTTTAAATCGTAACTCTATTTTTAAATAATATTTTATGCCATATTCAGTGGTGCCAAGTTCCCACTAACCTTCCGTAATATGTGGTTTAATCTGACCCAGTTTAACAACGCTTCAAACCAGAAAAATTATTGGATGAATCTTTATTCATTTAATTTCAGGTTTCTACGAGGGATTTATTTGATTTCATTTCTTAAAAAAATTGTGGTGCGAAACGTGTTAAACCTGGGTCAAATTAACCCACACATTACGGAAGATTAATGACACCTTGGCACATCTGCATATTGTTGATTTAAAACCAATCAAATTTATTTTTAAACAATATCAAAGAAATCCAACATCAAATAGGTAACATGAATTTGTTGGAGCCCGACAGGGTCAGGTCGGCCTTATTTTTTTTACTGGAGGTTGAGTTCGATTTAGAACCCAGCATTTGGCTGGATAAGTAGATTTTACTCTTACCCGGCAATACCCGGTCGACTATGCTTTTTTTTATTTTTTTATTTTTTATATTTTGCTTGAGCTTGGGTTTGGATCTGAATCCTGCATCAGTTCAAGTAAAGCGATTTTGAGACGAATTTAGTCATTTAACTAGATATTACCTGAACCCCCTCCTTCCCCCCCCCCCCCCCCATTGAAGGCCGCTTTTTTTTTTTTTTTTTTTTTTTTTGTTCTCCAATCCGATGCAGAAGTCTAATACGAATCCGACATACAGAAACGATACAGCTAAGCCGACCCAGATTACGTTTGGGGAGAATCTAGCTACCTGACCCAGGTCGGGATGACTGCTTTTTTCTGCATGTCGGATTCATATTGGACTTCCGCATCGTGTTGGGGAACTATATTGCATCGGACCACGTAACCAGACTTTACCCGTAGCTGACCCGGGTCGGGTCAACTGTAATTTTTTTGCGAGTAGGATTCGTATTAAAATCCTGCATTGGATTGTTGAACTATATTTTACCATATTTATTTATTTGCTGCAGGTTGGATATTTATTAAAATTCTGCCATCCAATCAGGTTATTTGATTTCGAATGAACCAGAACCGGGTTGGATACACATTAAATAGAAAAATGTGGATACGCATATATTAAAAATTGTTGTGTAAAAATGTTTAAAAATATTACTATTGTGATAGTTGATAATAAAAATGCAAGATTTCCCCCTAATTTCAGCTCAGCATTTTAACTTTTTACAGAAATGTTCTGAATAAAAACAAATAAATATTACGTGATTTTGCTGTTAAGAGGAAATGTACTTTCTCAATATTATTTTTTTATTTTAAGAATGTTGATAAACATTGTTATTCAATTAAAAGCACATTTTGAAAAAAAAAAACTTTTTAAACTGCACAAATTAATTTTAAAAAAAATCAATCGATATTTAAAAAATTCTACTACTTTTTATAATATTAGCATTTCCGGTTGTATTTTATTTACATTTACTAAAATGTGTCATACAACGCTGTGAATGGATTTTTAAAACTAATATTAGATTTATCATAATATTTTTACTGTTATATCTAGTGAAGAACGTGAAATCTAACGCTTCTTCATATACTTTTATTCATATGAAACTAAAATAAAAGCCATAAAGTTAATCCCATGCACAGTTTTATCACATACATAGTAATGTGCAGACTCACTAGTGCTATGTGCAGATTCTATGACAGATTCATGACAGAATTCAGACAGATTCTATACAGATTCTATTCAGACAGATTCTATGTGCAGATTCTATGTGCAGATTCAGTAATGTGCAATTCATTATGACGTATTCATATCAAATGAAAGTTCGTGATGTTCTAAAGAAATTAGAACTTTATTTTATAAGGTTTGTACATAAAAGTTCTGCTTCACCGCATAATCATCAGCACTGGTTTGCATCACTAGCTCTGCCAGGTATTTTTGTATATCATAAGTTAGCTGATAAACGATTTGAAAAAGGTTTCTTAAGAGTTCTCGTCTGCATTCCAGCCAACTCTGCGTCATAGTTTTACTATCACACCTCCATTTCAACCATTTCTTTTTTTTGTTGGGAAAAGTGCATACATTTCATGTTCAAAAAAGTATAAAACTCTATTTGAAATAAAAGTTAATTTTTTTAAAAAAACTTAATATTTTTAACACATGAAAACGAACAAAAAATGAATATTATGAATATATATTGATCATTTAAAAGGCATTTCATCAAAAATCTCTTTAAAATTTTCATTTCTGAAAAAGAATCCCTTGAACTTTAATCTTGTTTTAAACAGTATTAAAGATACGGTTTTTATACTTTAACCAAGTGTAACCGTACCAAAAGTTTTGATCTATAATTTGAGCTAATAATAAAAAATTCGATATTTGATAATTTTTGGGGTGCTGTCTTCCCTTTAAGCCTTGAAAATTTGAAAGTTGCTTTTTATTAAATGTTTCAATAGTTTATAGACAGTATCTGATAGATTTATTTAATGAAAATATCAGCACAATATATTCTCTCAAATCATTCATATCTTCGGGCCCCGGTTTTACATAATGTTTTTAAAAATAACTGCACGCTTTAAATTATTGAAAAGGGATTTCTGAAAAATATTTAAAGAAAGTCTATGACATGCCATAATTATCTATATCGGATCAAATAGACCTGCTGTGTTTTAGTATCGAGTTCCTGTCCGCATGAGAAGATATATGTTTACAGATTAAATAATGAGTCATCCGTGGGATACTGATCATTTTTCTGACTGTATGTGAACATTAATGAACTGTGACGAAAATTGTAATTAGTGTGTGCCAACATGGATGAATAGCACATTTTGAACTGTATTTGATTCTATAAAAAATATTTTTAAAGAAGCTACATTTAATATGACAATTGTTTCGACTATGAAAAATTATGTAAATGTTTTGTTTAAAGGATTTAATTCTTATTAAAATGTATGTTATTAAATTTGTGTTAGTATATGTTGATTTTGTTGATTTTTATCTTATTATTTACATTTACACACACGCCGCATGAAAAAATCAGCGACTGTCGAAAAGAAGCCGTAGTAAGCTTCATGAAAAAGATCGCGAGTTTCAAATTTTTTTCGATAGGGGCGGCAGTTGTCGCTACACTCTAAAAATAATCCGTGAAAATACAAGAGATTTTCCGTAAAATTTTACGGAGAAATTTCATTTTTCCAAATTTTTAATACAATTTCCGTAAATGACATTAGTTCCGTTAAAGAGATTTCAAATCCGTAAATATGCAGTAAGTTTTTCCGTAAATTCAATGGATTTTTTCCGGAATTCTTTCAAAACAGTACAATGTCCGCATTTCTTCCAAAACAGTGCAATTTCCGTATATGACGATTAAAGGTTGAGTACAGAAATCGCATTCTTTGAAATGCGAATTAAGATTGTTGTATTTACTAGAGTTCTTCTAGGATACAGGCCTGGCCCGGTTTGACTTGCTAGCCCATTCTAACTGAGGCCATGTCAGTTTATTGTGAAAATAATAGTAATATTTATATTTTTAAATGAAATATTTAAAAATTTAGTTTTATAAATTACAGAAAAGCATATCTATATATTATTTTTTAAATCTACTTATTTTTTTCTTGATATTACTTCAAAATTATGATTTTTTTTCACGATTTTTTTTTTAATTTATCTTTTTTAATGTGAGGGTATATTATGTTATTTAAATGTTTCATAACATAATATCTCTGCAAATTGGTATTAAACTAAACTGATTTCGCTTATAAATTTATGAATTACACTAAAATTTATTTTTTTTATAAATTATAATTTTACAAAGTTTACAATTTTTTCCTTAAATTTATAAAATTAGTTAGTAGTTTTTCTTTACTTTTATAAAAATCAAGTTTTTAATTTTATAACGTTTTTAATTTATTTCGTTAGTTCATATTTTTATAAATTAAATTAATTTAATTTAAAGTAAATCAGTTAGTCTATATTTAAACTTACCTATCCCAAGGTCATTAATTTCAATTTTTTTTTCAATTTTTTTTTTCAATTTTTTTTTCTAAAACTATTCAGTTTAACAGAATCATACACAAAAGCTCTCAGCATAGCTGAAATATAATAATTTCATTTATTATAAAATTGTTTATTTACATAATTTTTTTAAAATAAGAGATAAAAAAAATATTTTAATAGCATGTAATAAACAAGTCTGATTAGGATAATTGTTATTTTTATTGGAATTGATAATTAGGTAATCAGGCAAATAATTTAAAAAAAGTATATGTTCGAAAAAAGAAAATGTTGATACGGTACTGTTGCAAAAAGAAGCAATTATTACTCTTAATACAATGTTTTATGCATATTATACATAATAAATTAAAATTTTTCTGTTATAAAGCACCAAATAATACAGCAAATTATTGAAAATTATGAAAAGGAAATATTAGAAACATTTGAAAAATCCATCTACAGATGAAACTTCAAATTTTTGCATCATAAAAAGCGATTCAAATAAGTAGCAGCATTTGAGCAAAGTCCGCGACCGCTCATAGCTCAGTGGTCTAGGTCATCGGTTTAGTACACGGGAGATTACGGGTTCGCTTCCGCTTGTGTCAAGGGTTGGTTAATTTCTATAAACTCCCTCAGGAATGAAAAACAGGAGCAGAAACGTATCTGTCCTCTATAAGATTGTTCTCGCGAAGTAACTTTTTTTCTTTTTTGGTACTATAAATTTTATTTTAACGACATAAAAATTTGTAAAAAATACAGAAGATATCTGTTATAAAACGGAAATTTAAAAACGGATATTTCAGAATTCACGGAAAATTTCCTGGAATTTACGGATATTTTCCCCCGTTAAAATACGGAAATAGTACTGGGGTCTCGATTGCCAGTGCAATTTCCGTTTTTTTTTTCAGGATTTTTTTTACAGTGTATAATTGAACGGCATTCTTTTGAGTGGTCCTCTAAACAAATCCTAATTGTTAACACACTTTAAATTTAATACCGAACACACCATGGTGAATTTCAATAATGCATATAGATTACATGTCAATCCGAGTATATTTACGAGAGTTAGAGTACTGTCAGACAGACAGACAGGCAGGCAGGCAGTCTGACGAACAGATAGCCAAGCAAACCGAATGCATAAACACATTTCAACTATGTTGGAAAGTGCTAAAAATGACTGACATAAAAGAACGCACTTCATATACTCGCTTCAGAATAAAACATGTTTAAAAGAGTCAAGGAGCAAGTCCTGATTTTCCAAAAGGCACGTGAAGCACATGCTTCTCCTCTAAAATTTTAAAGAGGCTACAAAATGACTGTGAAGAGGGCCCCGCTAATTCCCATTTTCATTTTTTTACATTGTACGTTTAATTTTTTGGAAAAGAACGCTTGCTTAAGCCAAGAGGTAATTCATTCACTATTTCACGAAATTTATTTAACAGCGAAATATGAATGCCCTCAAAAGGATGTTAATTAATATCATACTATCCTGATATGCGTATTAAAAAACACCCGGGAAATTTAGCATACAGCTACATGTACTAAATATCTGAAGTATAGGGAACATTTAAAAAAAAACATTTAATGAAATATATGTGATTTCGGCTAAGCTATTCCCGGAAATAATATTAGTATCCTTGGTGAGTTTTCAAGAATGAAAAAACCTTTCATCAAAAGGAAACGGGGCCCCAAAACGATACCGTTCTTCCCCAGAGGCTAATCGGGCTCTGTCAAGAAGTGCTGAAACATTTATTATATACAGACACTGCAGTTACAGCCAAAGTGTTAAATATTGAACCTCGAAGCCTCGCAGAAGTTCGGAGCGGCTGACGCATTTATGAAATCCTCTTGGGGGCTTCATTATCCGCTTGTTCATTTGACCTCTCTTTTATGCTGCGTCTTTCAGATCCAAGAATCGAAAAAATTGCGTTTACATTACGGCGTAGAATTTGGTGTAAGAAAAAGAAACTGCTTTTTGCTCCATGCGTATGTGTTGCAGGTTGGATGGAGGGGGGCAAAGTGGTGTTTGTTTAGATTCACAACGAAATGAACATGCAAATATTTTGAGGGTTAGTGCGCGCGCCAATTTCTTTTTTACTTAAATTGCTGTATGATTTTTCTTTTTTTTTTTTTTTTTAACGCGCTTCTTCCACTATTATTATTAAATATCTGGGGCGTGCACAGGGGGTTTCACAAGAGATATAGTTGTATCGGGCTGAGAAAGGCTCCGTGAGCAGCCGATTTCGTATCAAATATAGGCATATACAGGGCAAGCAGAAGCCCTATTCCATATCTGTACCGGGTCTCAAAATTTCTATGCACATTTTATTTTCCCTGGTAAAAATAAAAATATATGGAGATCATATGACTCAGCTTGTTGCAAAATAATACTGACAAAAGTAATAATACAAATAAGTTTTAATTTATTATACAAAATAAGAAAATTCCCATCAAGATTTAAATCCAAAAAATGAACAAATAGAAGAAAAACATTCTAATATGTATGATCAGTAGCTTTGCATAGTTTAGCACTAGCGTCTCCGTATAGCTCTGCTCCCTACGGAAATTTTTAGGTACACCTTGGCTCTGGAATCGGCGTTAGTTATTTGATGTTGCTGGCATTTAAAAGACGACGCACTGGCAAAAATTTGTTTTGGTGGATGATGGCGGATAATTCAGCGAAAATTTCATGCTCATGCACTTAGATATGCTAACATCTCTTATTCTTCCCCATACTAGCAATGCGTAGCGAAATCTAGCTTGGATTACACGCCAGACAGATATCTCCATAGAAAGCAGAGTTATACTGAGGCGCTAGTCTAGTGTAGCTTGATTATCGTATCAGTGGCCAATCTGTACGGGGTCGGCGGTGTAGTAAAAGAGAAAAGCAAAAATTTAACATACAGAATATTATTTACTGTTATTTATGCATGAACCTTTATTTTATAACAATATTGTAATTTGTTTTACTTCAGAATTTGCCCGCATTTAATTTAACTAAAAAACATACTTAAGGCAATCTTTTGGTTATTAGAAAACATTGTTCATTTATTGCAAAATTTCATTTTTATTTTCTTCTATCTTTACAAGAAGAAAGTATTGGATTCATGAAAATTTTCGACTTCCGGTTTTCGACGGATTTATACGTTTTAGAAAGTTCTGAACACGATTTGACTGTCTTTAGAAAATGTCTGTCTGTGACTCTGTCTGTCTATCTGTCTATATATGCCAAAAATTTTGTGGGCGTTCTATCTCAAAAACTAATGCTATGAATTTAATAAAACTTTATATTCAGTTAGTCCCTGATATAAATAGGTGCTGATTAGTTTTTGGTGAAAATCGCCCAGCAGGTGGCGCTGCTATGCTGCATTTTTTGCGATTTCCGCAATAGCTTTATCTCAAGAACTAATGCACTTATTTTCATCAAACTTCAGATTCAGTTAAACCTTGACATAAATAAACGCTGATTACGTTTTGGTGTAGATATCCCGACAGGTGACGCTGCTATGCCAGTTTTTGAATGATTTTCACGATAGCTGTATCTCAAGAACTAATACACGGATTTTCATCAAACTTCAGATTCTGTTAGACCTTGACATATATAAATGTTGATTACGTTTTGGTGTAAACAGCCCAACAGGAACAGGTAGCTCTGCTATGCTACTTTTTTTATGATTTTCACGATAGCTGTGTCACAAGAACTAATGCACGGATTTTCATCAAACTTCAGATTCTGTTAGACCTTGATATATATAAATGTTGATTACGTTTTGGTGTAAATAGCTCAACAACTGGCTCTACTATGCTACATTTTTCATGATTTTCACGGTAGCTGTGTTTCAAGAACTAATGCACGGAATTTCTTCAAACTTCAGATTCTGTTAAACCTTGACATAAATAGATGCTGATTATGTTTTGGTGTAAATATCCGAACAGGTGGCGCTTCTATGCTACTTTTTTTCCTGATATTCACGCTAACTATACTTCACGATAACTATATCTCAAGAACTAATGCACGGATTTTCATCAAACTTCAGATTGAGTTACATGTTGACAAAAGTTGTTGTTGATTAGGTTTTGGTCCAAATCTCCCAACAGGGGGCGCTGATATGCACCATTGTGCGGGATTTACACGATTTTATCGATAGTCATATCTGAACAACTAATACATAGAATTTAATAAAACGTTAGATTCTGTTAGATCTTGGTATAAATGGGTGCTGATTCGTTTTTAGTGTATGCGAAACTTGTGTGAGATAGAAGAAAGTTTTGGGATTGGCACATCCGACTAGTTATTTATGAAATGAAATATTTAAAAATGTAATAAATCTTGCAATCTATGGCTTTCTGGAAACACTCATCATGAATTGCCCATATCATACATTGCGGCAGCTCTCCGGCAGCTACTAGATTTCGTGGTTTAAAATGAAATACTTTGCATGTTTTACTACATCTTTCAGATGCATTGATAGAGGGTACATGATGATAACGATAAAGGATCTATCTTGCTTGATGTCTAGTGCCGGAGCAATAGCCGAAGTACCCCTGCTATGGATCTGATATGATCGTAAATAGTACAGGCTTGGTTTGAGAGAATAAGCTGTATAGGTTTTAGAAGGAACTGTGGTGAAAGTTTTACATATACAGTCTATTAGAAATGCAAATAAACATATTTATATGTATGATACAATAAAAATAAAAAACATCATGAACCTAGTATCAAATTAAATATTTAACCATTTTTTAATATGAATAAAGTTTAAAAATTTAGATCATAAACACAAAACGTAACCACACATCAGCAATACATCAGCACACAACAGCACACAGAGTTTGATCAAACTTTGTGCATTAGTTCTCGAGATATAGCTATCGTGAAAATCATGAAAAAGTAGCATAGCAGCGCCACTATTTGGGCTATTTACACCAAAACATAATCCGCGTCTATTTATGTTATGTTCTAACAGAATCTGAAATTTGATGAAATTATGTGCATTAGTTCTTGAGATATATCTATAGTGAAAATCGTGAAAACTGTAGCATAGCAGCGCCACGTTTTGGGCGATTTACTCCAAAAACTAATCAGCACCAAGTTATATCAAGGTCCAACTGAATCTCAAGTTTTATTAAACTTCGTGCATTAGTTCTTGAGACAGAGCGCCCATAAAATTTTTGTCACATACAGACAGACACACAGACAAAACAGACTCACAGACAGACATTTTCTAAGAACAGTGAAATCGTGTTCAGGACATTCCAAAATTTATAAATCCGTCAAAAAACGAAAATTTTCAGGAATCCAATACTTTCTTCTTGTACAGATAGAAGAAAGTAAAAATGGAAAACGCTATTCGATTTCGTAGTTTCTTAATAACAGCTCTTACAAATTGTATGTCTAAGAATAAAAGTAACTTCGAAAATATATCAGAAAGTAGTGTTTTGGATTTAATTTTTTTTTCCCCACAGCAAGAAAATTGTTCGAAATTAAAAATATGAGAAATTCTTTCACTATCGTGCAAAAGACAACTGCGTGGAAAACCAAATTACTTTGATTTTTAACCCCTTGGGGACGAGCGACACGTATACGTGACGCATAAGATGCTCAGAATCATCGATTATTCCCACCAGTTACTTTTTATTGTAAGCTTTGCCTTATTAAATGACACCATTTCTGCGGTTCAATTAGGCGATAATTTCTGTTTTGAAAAACCGGTGGTAAAAGATTAAAAATTCTGTAAAAGACGCTCGTCGCGAAGTGGCTAATATCTGTCATCTATTTTTTACAGTTGTTACATGTCATCTCTTCTGTTCAACAGTCATACATGGTTTTGTACAATTACAAAATCATTTTCATCCTTTCATGTAAAGAAAATTCAGATAATTCTAACTCTGATTACAAACAATAGTGCAACACCTTTTGCCTATGAATGTGGTTTATAATTGATTATTAATTTTTCCCAACTACAATGCTGCCTAATTTTACTTTTTTGCCTATAAACTGTTACCTATGTAGAGTACACAGCTTTTATTGTATATCTGAGGGATGTGAAATTTTTTAATAATAATGATTTCTCAAATGAATTTCATACTTCAATTTTTGTTTTCTGTCCAATTAGACTGAAAGAAAAATATTTCTTTATTTAATTAAAGTTACAAAAATTAAGAGCTTTAACTTAAAAAAATTTCCTTACAAAAAAAAAAAAAAAAAAAAAAAACCCTTCAAATTCTGATTACATAGTTGGAAAGAAAAAAATTGAAAGAAATACAGATTGATACTTTATATTTCTATGGGTACAATAATGCGAAAATAATTAATTCAGATGTTCCTAAAAGCTAAAAAATCTGATCATTATTATCGGATCACCACCTTTTTATCAGTGCCAAGCTTCATATTTTAAATAATCACATCAAATTCGAAATTTTTTTCTGTCGGACTCCTTTACCGTTCAAAAATATTATATGAATTATAACCTATACTAATAAAAGAAAGTTTCGTTCTGTGTGTTCGTGTGTCTCTATGTGCAATAGCTAACAAAATCTACCGCATGTAGAAGTCGGAAAATTTAGGTAAGGATAGTCCAAAACTTGTCCTGGTGCACCTGGGTACGGCTGGATGATATCAGATATTTAATATCGCAATATATCAAAGAATGAATATTGATATTGGTGATATATCGCGATAACTACCTTAAAGAGTGTGGGCAAAAAACATTGTTAATTTCCAAAGATAAATGGTATGGTAGCAGCAATTTAAGTACAAACAGGTGTAGAAAGCAATGAATAAATTCTCTATACCTATTTTCTCGCACAGCATCCTTTAAATATTATCGTTTCATAGTTATAAAAAATAGAAATATTTTTGGAAAAATACACATAAATATATGTTCCCTGTTCTTCCTATTTTAAGCACTATTTTAACTATTTAATTTCCTCGTGTATAACTGAGAATATTATTAAAAAAAAACTAAAATAAAATGTTCTTAAATTGAGGACGTTGCTGATTTTAATATGATTAAAATAAGTAAGACGCAACAGCAAAACTTAAATTGGTTTAATGCCACATGTCATGCCAATATACTTGTAATTAAATAGCTTTCAATGGATGACAGATGCAGCAGAAATGTTGTTTTTCAATCTTTCTCTAAGGTATCATTGCATTTTTAATAGAAAAAAATCACTGTAATCTACTGTAATTTTTTACAGTAATTTTTACACTGTTTTTTGCAGTAGTTTACTGTAACTTTTTTTGTAAATTCTACTCTATTCTATGTAAATTCTACTGTATCACCTTCCTATCCTAAAAATTAAAATCATTTTTGAAATATAAATATTCAAATCACAGTTCGGAATAGTGTTATACTAATTAATTTTTTTTTTACTTCACGTTAAGCTGACATATCAAGACGGCATATATTAAATTCACTCGGACTTACGCTCTCTCTACCGATAATGCAACAGACAGGTTAATAGGAATGAGCATTGGTCCATATTCAGCGAACGTAATACTAGACTTTAATAGCTAGGAAACTCTCCTCAATAGTTACTAATCACGGTGAAAGAGCGAAGAGGCTTCACTTCACCAACGAGGCGAAAGGCGAAATTTTATCATTAGCACACAATCCGATTGGCTGCAAGCGAACCGATCTTCCCAGCTCCTAAGCTCCGGTAATATTATCTACTCCATAATAACTCGTACATATGTTAGAACTTCTTTATCGGGATATATGAATCTGTGTGATATACAATCGAGGAGACGGTCACCATCCGAAGGCGACCGGCCAGAGGCGCCAGGGACGCGAACGTTCTCTTCGAGGAAAGGACCACCCTCTTCCTGCCATGTGATTACGAGGAACCGGGCCGGAGGCTGCCGACTAACGCGGCATCGATCAGTTGAAACTCGAGACCTAGGTCCGAAACCCAGTCCGAGCACGTCTCTCGTGCAGCCAGGAATTTCCACACCTGGCGGGCGGACTAGTGGCACGCCTACTAATTTTCTCGCTACTAATCTCGATCGGGCCCGTCTCTTTGGCGCGCTTAGAGGAAGTTTCCGCAACCTCTAGAGTCCGATAGCGGTGTCTTAGGATTCTTCCGTTTTTTGAGTGATATTATATGTGGATGATCTCGTAGTTCTGGAGTTGTCGCTGGGTTACCGGCTAGTTCTGCCTAGTCGGGTTCAACCTCGCGCCAGACTGCGTAGGGACAACCTATCCGAATCCCGTCTATGGGAAAGAACCGAATTTTCTCGTGGTTCTGGGTCGGAGAGAGGCCTCTTCTGCTCCTTTTTAAAGTGCATGACATGTGAACCTCACTGCCAACGAGCCCAGTAGCTTGCCCATCCATGCATGTCTATGATCGGAAGCCGTGGGAAAGCAAGAGCCGTCGGAGTAACTCGACATATGACCGAGGGACCGTTTCCCCCTGTGGGGTTTCGTGAACGAGGCCGTCGGGGGTTCTTCGGCGGTTCATCAGGTGTATGTTCCACGCGGAAGTTTCCCCAGAGCAGGGTTACTGCCGCAACGACCTATGGGGTCGATACCTGGTAAAATGGTCTAGGGTTCGCAGAGGGGCGGCCCAAGACCGGTCGCAGCGCCGGACGAGACAAAGTCCTGGTGCATTAAAAGTCCTTCAGAGACTTGGGCGCGATGGTCGAAAGCGTGCCGCGGGCTACCCCCGAGGGCGCCTGGCGGCGCAGGATAGTTTTTTTTATACCTTGCAGCGCAAGTTCACCGGTATTGGGATTAATTTGTCTCATGTATGCCACTGGAGTTGTGCGTTCTATCTTGTGCTGCAAGGATGTAACCTAGCCATATAAGAGTGAGAGAATGCTAGACCAGATGGCTTAAATCGTAAAGCACTTGGTGCGCTATACCAAGGGATCCGAGATCGAACCCCGGTCTGGACATTTTTTCACCAAGACGGCATATATTAAATTCACTCGGACTTACGCTCTCTCTACCGATAATGCAACAGACAGGTTAATAGGAATGAGCATTGGTCCATATTCAGCGAACGTAATACTAGACTTTAATTTCTAGGAAACTCTCCTCAATAGCTACTAATCACGGTGAAAGAGCGAAGAGGCTTCACTTCACCAACGAGGCGAAAGGCGAAATTTTATCATTAGCACACAATCTGATTGGCTGCAAGCGAACCGATCTTCCCAGCTCCTAAGCTCCGGTAATATTATCTACTCCATAATAACTCGTACATATGTTAGAACTTCTTTATCGGGATATATGAATCTGTGTGATATACAGTTGTGTGATATACCTTGCAGCGCAAGTTCACCGGTATTGGGATTAATTTGTCTCATGTATGCCACTGGAGTTGTGCGTTCTATCTTGTGCTGCAAGGATGTAACCTAGCCATATAAGAGTGAGAGAATGCTAGACCGGATGGCTTAAATCGTAAAGCACTTGGTGCGCTATACCAAGGGATCCGAGATCGAACCCCGGTCTGGACATTTTTTCACTTTATTGGTTGTACGCTGTTTAGTACAGTGATAATTCACATCCTTTGTATTTCATTAATTTACAGCGTAATTTCAGCTCTGCTGAAAAAATAATTAGTATATAAATATTCACCGGTACTGGGTTTAATTTGTCTCATGTATGCCACTGGAGTTGCGCTCATGATTGATGTTCCATCTTGTGCTGCAAGGCTGTAACCGTATTGTATCTACATTCTACGTGTGATTGGTACGTAGTGTATCTACGTATCCTTCGTTTAATGGACCACAGTATATTCTGTTGAGCTGTCTACAAAGCAGACCAGATGCTATTGCCAATAAGGTTATCTGAATGAATTGTGTCGGGTGATTATGTCGGTGAATGTTGTCGGTCCAGGTAGCTCAATAGGCAGAACGTTTGAAATTTAAGCCAAAGGTCTTCAGTTTGACTCCCGGGCGCATATTCGCCGTTCCCAACCGATGTGGTGAGATAGAAAATTGCGCATGCGCTAGAACCTGCTTTGTGAGTTTGCTGCATATCAAGTTGGCGATTACTTTTTGGCTTGGCTTTCGGAAATGTTTTAGGCACATGTCTTTCCAATTATTGTGAACACGTGCAAGTCAGCCGCTGACACAGTGTATAGTGTATGTAATAATGAATTTTCCTGAACAATATACGTATATTTCTTTCAAAAATGATGAAAACAATACAATTTATCGAGTTAAAGAACATACAAGTGTATATGCAGCAGAAGCAAGTTTATTTAATTAGATATAGTTTCTAACGATTGTAAAGTAGATATAGATATTTTTCTTAATTTCTTCACAGTTTTGATTCTTTTTCTTCTATGATCAACTTTAATGTGATTTACAAATACATAATATTAACTATACTAGATAATAAATTGCTATGCATTTGATTATTTATTATTATTATCAAATATAATATAATAATAAAATAACATCGCGATTACTATCAATTTATTACTGTTGATTTTTATATGTACTATCAATATAATTCAATATAATTTACAGATAATTAAACTTATAATAACAAATAAAAATTATTATTATTAAATTTACAATGGTGTTTTAGGACTCGTGAGATTTTTCTGTGATATTTTACTCTTTTCTGAATCTGGCGACTGAAACCTCAATTAGCAATTAATATATTTTAAATCCGTCTCCTCCCTTCTTCATAATTACTATTTTATTAAGATATTTAAATGAAAGAGTTTATTGAATTATTTTTTCATTACTCTTAGCATGTTATATTTTGTAATATTTATTTATTATCATTATTAACTTATAATCATTAAGTGTTATCAAATAATATTATTTTTATTATTTTATCAATGTAAATAGAAAAGAGGTAATATTTTATAACCGCAGTTATAAAAAGCATTTTATCTATAAGATATAAATTTTTAATCTCTCTTAATATTATAAATTTATTGATAAATTTTATTAAAAATATTATCTCTTTTAATAATGAAGATGAAATGCTTTTATTATGGTTATAAAATATTACCTCTTTTCTATTTACATTGATAAAATAGTAAAAATAGTAATATTTGATAACATTTAATAATAATAAGTCAATAATGATAACAAATAAATATTAGAAAATGTAACATGCTAGCAGTAATGGTAAAATAATTCAATAAACTATTTCCTTTAAATATCGTAATAAAGTAGTGGTTATGACCAAGGCAGGAGACTGATTTAACATATCTCAATTGTAATTGAGGCTTCAGTAGCAGATTCACAAAAGAGTAAAAAATATCACAGAAAAATCTCACAAGTCCTAAATCACCATTGTAAATTTAATAATAATAATTTTTATTTCTTATCATAAATTTAATTATCTGTAAATTATGTTGATAGTAATCGATATATTATTGTATTATTATATTATTTGATAATAGTAATTTATCAAATATATAACAATTTGTTATCTAGTATAGTTAATATTGTTATTTATCTGTAAATTACATTATAGTTGATCATAGAAGAAAAAGAATCAAAACTGGGAAGATATTAAGGAAAATATCTATATCTATTTTACAATCGCCAGAAACTATAAGGTAAAGCCAGGAGAGATGGCGCGGGCGGAGAGATTGCACACATACAGGTTCGGGGGGAAGGAGTAGAGTGAGCGCGCAGTGACTCCAGGTAGTTGTACAACAGGAGTAGTGGAGTGTCTACTTGAAAGTGCACATTGATTGTTTTGAGCATCTAAGATAAAGTATTGCTATTTTGTTTTGTTTTCCCAAAGTAAGTGCTTGAATTTTCATAGCTATTCATCAGAATTTCTATACACTGTCAGTAATACAAAATATTTTTAACTTAAACGATTTCTCATAAGCTACTATTCTAGACTAACAATGTAAACATCAACGGTTCGTTTTAGTAGCGGCCATGTTTAAATAAAAGGCCGCGCAATCTCTCCTACCGAAATTGAAGAGTTTGCGCATCTGCTACTTAGGAGAGACAACGCATTGTTCCCATTAGTTTACATGCTAGGAGAGATTACGCAGCTTATTGGTAAATTTGCATAAAAAAATGAAAAATGAAAATAGACTAATTGTAAGTTAAACGTGTTTTCAAGTAACTTAATGTTGTTTTTTAATCATATCTGGACTTGCTTTTTCTGATTCTTTAATTTTTCCCCTTTAATTAAAAATTTTTAATCGTTTTTAAAATTATTTCCTTTTTCTGATTCTTAAATCATTAGGTTGAAATATTCACTCTTAATACAATAATATTTGTTCGCAAAAACCTTACAACAATGTCATATAAGTGTAATTATTATTGTTAAAAATTTAATTGTAGTTATTATTACTAGCAATCTCTCCTACCCATGTGCGCAATCACATCAACCCTGTAAAGACAGATTGCGCAAAATAACTTTCTTGGTTTTATTACAACTGTTCTATTAAATTACAGCACAACAACAAAATAGCAATGAAAATGCATAAAAAACAAATGAAGTAAAAATTATTCATGTGGATATTTTAGCAAAAAATTAATATTTAGATTTTTTATTTTTATTCTTTTGAATTGTGCGCAGACTCTCCTAGCTTTACCTTATCTAAATAAATAAACTTACTTCGGTTACATATACACTTGTAAGTTCTTTAACTCGGTAAATAACGAAATACTTTTGAGCTTCCCTGTAAACATACTCTAAGGGCTACACATAACATATTCTATAGTAGCCTTCTTTTAGTGCACCTCTATAATGCATATAAATTTCATTATGTTTAAAATAGTGAAACACTATTAAAATACAGTGAATACAGAATTATTTTTCAACATATTCATTAAACACTATTCAATCATATTTGTTCTGAATAAGTGCAATTGTTTTTTACGTCTTGCATCTGAGATTAAAAATGGCTTCATGGATCTTTCAGAAATTACCTAATTTAGATTTGAGTGGAACTTCAGACAGTCAGAAAGATTATCTTTGTTGAGCAAGGAGAAAATTTAAAACAATTTAATATATTCTTTTTTATTCATTCTAAACTAAATTGACTGTCTTACTGAATATTTATTTGAATATAATTATCTAAGTCATTTTTTTTAAATCAGTGCTTATGTACGTAATTGTCTAAATGGTCACACTAAATTGTTGTTATTTTGTATTTCGAATCTAACCTAAAAATACAATCTGTGTATAGTAATTGTAATAGTAGAATAATGTTGCTTCGGAAATACTGGCATGTTTTTCAAAAATTCAGTCGGGTCGGGAAGGAGTAATTAAGTTTTTGTACCGGTTGGGCTCGGTCCGAACCTTTAACTTCCATATCGGGATGGGCTCGGGATTTCATAATCTTAGCTTTTATACTTTTTAACACTTTCCAACCTAGTTGAAAAGTGTTTATGACTTCGGTTTGTTTGGCCGTATGGCCGTCTGTCCGTGCTCTAACTCCCGCAAATATGCTCGGATTGCTCTGCAATTTTTATATGTTATAGTCGTTATCTATAGTATGTTCCTATTTCAACGGAAGCGTGTAGCACTTATACTTTTTTTACACGGACACTCAAAAGAATTCCATTACATTGCGGTCTATGGGGAAAAATCACTTGAGGTTTATTTAAATAATGTTTCACTATTTTAAACGCATTGAAATTTATATATATCACTAAGGTGCATTAGAAGAAGCTTAATATGGAATAGTGTGTGCATAGCACTTATAGTTACTTTACAGGTACAGTCAAAATAATTCCGTTACATTACGTCTATGGAGAAAAATCGTCTGCGGTTTATTTAAATAATGATTCCCTATTTTAAACGCATTGAAATTTATATAAGGTGCATTACAAGAGGCTTACTACAGAATATTGTGTGTATAGCAGTCATCGTTCATTTACAGGGACACACAAAAGAATTCTCTACTGTCTGTTAACAATAATTCCTGGAAGTGCGTTTTAAGTTACTGAACGCGATTTTAATTTTAACTCGCTTTTTGTCTATTACGTGGTGTGTATAAATTCTGTAGATCCTATACAGGGAAGCACAACAGTTCGCGAACACATTTCCGTATTATTTAACTCCAGACGGAGAATTTTAAACTGTGCTACGCGTTTCCTAACTGAACTAAAATTTAGCATCCTATGTAGTATATATACAAATCTATAGATCCTATACAGGGCTGATGAAAAGTATTCGGATTACTTAGATGTTATCTTTTAGCTTATTAAACGGTATGATTTGTAAAATTATTTTGGAAGCGTTGGAAAGTGTTACATAATCTATGCTTGACGCATGATTTTTCGTTCTTGTTAACTTTTATACCGGTCAGGGCTCGATCCGAGATTTTAGCTTTACTCGTATATCGATCTGGGCCAGTAGTTTGTTTTTTACAGACCGAACCTGGCTAGCAATTTTTTTTTCGGGCCGGTCGGGCTGGGGCAGAAATTTTAGCTTTTATACCGGGTCGGGCCGGACTTGGAACATACTTTTAACTTTTGTACCGGGCCGGGTTGGGCCGAGGCAATAATCTGTTTACATGGGCCGGGCCAGTCACTTGTTTTATACAGGCCGGTCCGGGCTCGGGCCAAACTTTTACCTTTTATATCGGGCCAGGCCAATCACTATTTTGCATGGGCCGAGCCAGTCTCGGTCCTAAATTTTAACTTTTGTACCGGGCCGAGTCCGGCCAATAATTTTTTGTACGGATCGGGCCGGGAAATTCCGGCTCGTGTAGATCTCTGTGTAACATGTGACAACCAGCTCTAGTACAAGCTAGAGATATCAATTTATCAAGAAAGAGACAAAAACCCAACGAATGATAATAGACAAAAACAACCCACAACAGGGGTGAGCCCATAAAACCGGCAAAAATCCCTGACAGAGACAAATAAAAACGAAAAATAAAATCAGCCCCCCCTAAAAAGTCGGTAATAACTACAGCGACAATCCACCATGAGCGTGACAAGCCAATAGAGATGAAAAATTTGTTAATCTAAGTACGCTAAAGGCGCCTGGTGTATGTAAAATCTGTCGTGGATGCAAAGTCCTCCAAGTTCTCAGTGAATTATACCTTTGGGGGTGCCTAGTCAGGTGAAGCTCTCGTCACCGGATCAAGGTCCTAAATTACGACACCAATTACTTTCTCTTCCAAAATTTTTGCTTTTTTTAAATCTGCCAATTCAACTAAGTTAAAAAGAAACCTTGAACTGGCAAACAAAGAGAACTGTAGCAAACCACTAGAGAGCTAGCACTGCAGCGATGCCAACAAAACTATAGTCAGGCGGGTCACAGCAATGCTGTGATCAGGCAGTTTCCGCCTCGTCAAGCTAGGCACTCATGCTGGGCAGGCAGGGGCCTGGTTAGCGGTATATAAAATAAAATGAATTTTAATCTCTATGTTTTGACGCATGCGCAATTGGTTATTTCTGCCATATCGGTTGGGAACGGCGTATATGCCTCCACGGCTGGACACTTTTTCACTCAGGTGGGAAATTTTCAATTCGTATGATATCTTTCAGTATGTCAATCAGTATGCTTGTGTTAAAAATAATAAAGTTACACATATGTGTTAGCTATATTCATTGAGAGCAAAATTACGTACATATATTTTATATCAAGTATTTCATTCATTTTTTAGCTGATTTTCACATTTAAAAAAATGCTAATACTACCTGGTTTTTCAATATTTTACATTATTTAAATTTCTACTGTTGTGTCGTAATATGCACTAAGGAGCTATCGAAAGATTTTTTATTTTAAATTATATCCCATTTTTTTACATACCATATAATCCGGCGTATAAAGCGCATCTAAAATTTGAAGGTATAATTATTTATTGTTAGGTATATTGGCCGTATTACGCGCCTCCATTTTTACATGCTTTTATTTAACTTGCAACGTACGTATGTATGTCTATTGGGTCAAAATGTGTACTCTAATTTGAACTCACTTCCTATTATCCGATTGAGCTGAAACTTCGCATGTATATATAAATCCGATGACAATGCAATATTTTTATCATTTGAGGTGTGTAGCCTTTATTACTTATTTTACAGAGCCTCACAAAAGATTGCGGATACATTACAGATTACAAGAAGAAACTTTAATTCAAATTTAACAAAATCTACGTAGGTTATTGAGGTACATATAAACAGCCTTTTCCCGATTGAAAATAACGTATGTAAGCATTTATATTTCTTTTACAGGGTCACGCAAAAGAAGTCAGATATAATACGATGTATGGGAAAAGTTTGCTTAAAATACATTTTATTAAAGGATGTTAAAAAAATATTGGAGTAGAAACCTTCATGAGATATATAGCAAATTAATAATAATAATAATAATAATAATTATAATAAAGAACATTGGAAAATATATTAACTATTATTTCTCATGTAATGTCATGACAATTAGTGTTTTTTTTTCTGTAAATAAATAGCATGTTTATTAATGTATAAATCTCCGTTTTTATGGTCATGCCTTTATTTTACGTTTTTAAATCTTTCATTTATATATCTGACATGAGCGGGGAAGACCGAGCTATGCTCGGTCAAAATTAGCCTTAAGTTCAAATATCATGACTCATGACAAAAAAAAAATCCCCTAATCAAATTTTCTGGAACATGTGACCAAACCCAATTGTCTTCTCGTACCCGAAACCCATAAGATATAAAATTACATCAAAATATTCTGAGCCATTTTTTAGATAAAATTAGCTTGACCCACAGTGACCCAAAAATGACCCACTAATCGGATTTTCTCGAGCATGTGACTTAACCCAATGATTTTCTCGTGCACAAACACCGTAGGATACAAAATCTAGTTCAAATCGTCTGAGCCGTTTTTAAGATAAAAATAGCTTGACCCATAATGACCCAAAACCAAAATGACCCACTAATCGAAATTTCTCCAACATGTGACCTAGCCCAACAGTCTTGTCGTGCTCGAAAACCATGGGATGCCAAATTTAGTCTAAATAGTCTGAGCCGTTTTTTAGATAAAATTAGCTTGACCCACATTGACCCCAAAATGACCCACTAATCCAATTTTCTCCGACATGTGACCTTGCCCGAAACTCGTAGGATACAAAATTTAATCAAAATAGTTAGAGCCGTTTTTTAGATAAAATTAACTAGACCCGCGTTGACCCCAAAATGACCCACTAATCGAAAGTTCTCGAACATATGTCCCAGCGCAATAGTCTTCCCGTGCCCGAAAATGGTAGGATACAAAATTTAGTCAAAATCGTTTGAATCATTTTTATATACATTTTTATATACATTTTTTATATCAGGATCAATTAGCTTGATCCTGACCCATGGTGACCCAAAATGACCCACTAATCGAATTTTCTCGAACATGTGACCTAGTCGAATGGTTTTCTGGTGCCCTAAAACGGTAGGATACAAAATTTCGTCAAAATCGTTAGCGCCGTTTTTAAGATAAATTTGCATAACCACACACACACACACACACACACAAGATTTACTCGTATTAGAATATATATGATGATACAACGTGTACCTGTAAATTTCGATCCATTTTCTTGTATTAAAAGTGCGTGTTGCGTTACACGCCTGTATACACTGTATATATTTATCATTTATGTGATAAAGTTCCACAAAAATTCCCATTTTTCCAGTTGATTACGCAAAAAATTCTATTTGTTTGATCAAAAATCTTTTTGTGCTTTTGTTAAACATTAGATCAAGATTTATAAATCCCAAACTCTTTAACTCTGAGCGCATAAATACCAAATCTTTAGCACTTAATAAGGACGTGCCTTTAAATGTTTTCAAGTAAATAGAATATCATCATTTAGCACGTCTCCCAAAAATTAGAACTGTTTACCCAAATTCTGAAATTTCGTATATGAGTTCTTAAAAAAGCATACTTTCATTTTTTAAGAAGAAAAAAAATCGGTCAAGTGCGAGTATAACTCGCGCTGAAATTGTTCCGTAACATTAAATTTATTAATTACTAATTAATTAATTAACTCCAACTACCCCTAATTCTTTCATAATTTTAATTTCAGAAGATTCAGAAATAGGAGGGGAAGGGGGCATATTATTCCAGTAAACTTTTGACGATATCTCTGAAAATGAAAATAAATATACCTAAAATTAAAAAAATATATTTTTTTTTAGTTCGATGTTACCAGATCTTTCGAACGTACCCTACACGATACATAAAAAGAAAAATTTTAAGTAGCTTAATTAATATCTCGGCTAATTACCGACAATTTTTTTTGAAAATCATTATCAACTATCCTTGGATGATTCTGCCTCGATAGATACCTCGAGCGCCCGTCAACACCCCCGCTGACCGTCCGAAAATTAAAGTTTGTGTGTAACGGAGAAACGCGTTTTTCTCAAAAACTATGTTACCTACGAAAATTGCTATAGTTTTCCTGAAATAACTAAAAGTCTTACTACCCCTAATTTTTTCATAATTTTAGTTTCAGTATATTCGGAAATAGAGGGGGGGGGAGGGCATATTTTGCAGCGCATTTTAGAGAATATCGCTGAAAATATAATATCTGAAATTAAACAAATATATTTTTGAGTTCGGTATTACGAGATCTTTCACATGACACCCTACACGATGATACACAAAAGGATTTTTTTTTTCAAGTAACTTAAGTAACCTCCCAATTTTCAATTTTTTCCTGAACATATTTGTGAATAGCTAATAATCTGAAAATATGTGGGTAAAAAGGCTATATAACTTTCCCAAGTTTGAACATTCCACGTCCCATAGTTTACAAGAAAGAGGTCTCTGACAGATGGACAGTCCAGACACAGGACTGATCTTATAATGGTACCGTTTTTACTTTTTAAGTTACGGAACCCTAAAAAATATTTTTTTGCTGATAATTTCGAAAAAAAATGTGTACAGGTATCCCTTAAAAAGCAAAAAATAAAAAAATAAATAAAATAAATAAAAAAATAAATATATAATAGCTCACGTAACTTAAAAAGTATCGTTTCCCATATGATTCAAATTAGTATCCTTTCCAACTTTGAGCATTTCAAAAAGTATATTTTAAGATTTTCAGTTACACGTTTTAGAGCTGAAGATCAAAATAAATATTTGTTTTTATTTGTTTATGTTATACTTTTTCATTTACAGACATTCCCACGCTTTTTCAGACATTCAGGTGCAGAATCATAGAAATATGAATGTCTGGAATCGCGAACGTCTTATTTATCTGAATATCGCAGAAAATCGGTTATTTGTCTGAAAAACTATGATTTCCTCCCTGACTCATTCAATTTCCAGACGTGAGTAAGTTGCGTCTGGGAATTGAATGAGTCAGTTCGCTTGGGAGAATTTTACCTTTGCTTGAAAGTGTGGCGTGCATAAAATAATACAAAAGTACACATAAAATAATATTTTTTAACACTTTCCAACCTAGTTGAAAAGTGTTTATGATTTCGGAGGCCGGGTTTCCCGAGGTGGTCATCACTATCACTATCACTGTCTGCCGTCAGCCGCTCTCTAACTCGCGTAAATATACCCGGATCACCCTAAAATTTTTTTATGTTATTGTCATTTACTATAGCATGTTTCCTATTTCAACTGAAATGTGTAGCACTTCAGTATAGTTTTTTTTACAGGGACATTCAAAAGTATTCCGTTACATTACAGTCAATGGGAAAAAATAGTTTCATGTGAATTTTGATGATGATACGTCATTTAAAACATGATGGAATTGATATATAATTATGAAGCGCATTAAACCAAGCTTTTTGTAGAATATTAGGTGCATAGCAATAATTATTCATTTACAGGGTCAAACAAAAGAATTCTCTTAAACATTGTTCTATGGAAAACAATCGTTTGCAGCTTAATTTAATGATATTTCAATACTTCCAACATCATGTAAATTATATCCATTACTGAGGTGCACTATAAATTGCTCTCTTGAAAGTGTGGTGTGCATTGCGTTTATTTACAGGCACACACAAAAGATATCGGTTACAGTACATATACGATATTTACAGTCTGCGTGATAAGTGCGTTTTCAACTTTGGTTTGCGTTTTTAAGTTTAAATAATTTTTTTCATTGTACGTGTGTGTTTATAAACTCGGTTTTTCATATACAGGGCTGCACAAGGGAATCCGTAAGTATTACAGACTATGGGAGTGAATTGCTTAAGGGTAGTTTTTAATTGTGTTTACGCATTTTTCTGCTGAACTATATTTAGTAGACTAATAGAAGTTTGTGGAATATAAATAAATTGATATACAGGGCTACGCAAAGAAAAATATACATTGTCGTTTACGGTTGGTAATTGCTGTGAGTGAGTTTTAAGTTGCCTTTTAACTTAATATGTGGAGTGTACAAAAGTCTTTAGATAATATACAGGGCTGTACAAAAGATTTGGAGTGCATTTCCATCGACTAGCGAAAATTTCTAAATATGAATATTCTAACAGAACTAAATTTTATCATGCTATATATCCACATCTATTGATCATATACAGATCATATACAGACTCCACAAAATAATTCGACTACTTTTTTGACACTGGAAGGTAATTTCGAAAAGTGTATTTTTCAATGTGGTATATGTTTTCTAAACTGTTTATTTATACATCTTCTTTCACCTTATTTAACGGTGATGCTTCGTTACAGTTTTATGGCGTTGTTGGAAAGTGTTTCATAATCTATGCTTCACGCATGATTTTTTTCGTTCTTCTTCATTATTTTATAGTTTAAACACCTGGAAGTATTATGAGTCAGTTTTCTTGTGAGAATTTTAACTTTGTCTGAAAGTATACATAAAATGATATTTCTAATGCATTCGAATGCATTTCTAACAATCTTAAACTTTTGTGAATGGCCGTAGAGAGAGACCGCGCGCTCTAGTAGTAATTCGAATGCGCCCCCTCCCCCTCCGCTGTAAATATGATATAATAAAATCTTCTAAGACGGAAACGCAACCGATCACTGAAAAATACCGTTTTAGACAGCTTATTTCCGACTTAGGAGGTATAATTCGATTGTATTTTTGTAATCGTGTAAATTCTGGTCGTTAAAATTTTCCGTTAAAAGCAGAATTTCGTTATAGGCAGCTTTTAGAAAATAAATTTGCTGGATAGTCTTAAAAAAAAAAAAAAAGTACTACGGAATTGCCTTACAATATTATTTCTTTTCTTTTGCATTATTACATTTTATGATGCATTTCTAACACATTAAATTACTGCTAAAGATTTTTAATAGACATTACAAATATTAAAAATAGAACAAAATTTTAATTGGTTTCATTAATTTATTTGAAAAGAAAACGTTAAAGGTATTAAACAAATGAAATGCGCAAACTTAACATGTTATTTTAACAAACACTTTCAACCAGACGCCTGTTCGCGCGTCTGAAATTAATCACACCATTAAAAGTATCATTTATTTTCGAACTATTAAAATTAATCCTATCGATATAATGTAATCTTAATCGATATAATGTAAATGGTACCAGAAAGAACCAAAATAAAAAATATATACATTCATTATGAATTTCGAGTTAGTAAAATTTAATATTTAAAAATGCATTTAAGCACGTCCCAGAAAACATTTTGACTTAAAATAAGGCTTTCTAATATTGATCTAAGAATAAAACAATAATAAGACAAGATTTATACCAGGCTATTAGCCATTTTTATACGATCAGAAGTTAAAATTGTTTTGAAGAAAAAAGTAGAACCAGTCACATAATTATATATATTTTAAAGAAATAAGAGGCTCTGTTCCGTACGAGGAACGCCCGTCAAACACCGTTCAGTCTCCGCAGCCTCTAAAAACGTGCTAATGGGCTCAGTACTAAAAATATACCAGGTTACAGAAGATTCAATGATATTATCATGAACTGGAGCATTTTTCGGTTCCCATGACCTCATCCACTGCTGTCGTGACAACTGATGGCTGTTTTGGGATTGATAAGTAAAATCAATTACACATTTGAAAATTATCTTGTGTAAAATGGTACTGTCGCTGCCCCTCGGACTCTTATAACAACGCAATGGCCAATATTCTTCCTTTAGGGTCGAGGCTAACAAAATTCGTCTGCAGGGAAATAACACTCAGAATCGCGGCATTGAAAAGAACTTGCATAGAAAATTTACGCTTGCGTTTTAAGTTTATATCAAAGCTTAGATAGATTATACATGAATTCTTTTCTCTATTTTAATCCACCTTCATGAACATTTTTCATGTTATTTTTAAAATATAAATTATTTACTTATATAATAAGTATATACGAATTTTTAGCTCACAGGCTATCAAAACCTGAGAGCTAATGTGTCCGCAGGTTCTGCATGTACGTATGTATGTACGTAACGCGATAACTCTTGATACAAATATCCGATTTGCTTCAA
Source organism: Maratus michaelseni (assembly GCA_963931845.1). Lineage (NCBI taxonomy): Eukaryota > Metazoa > Arthropoda > Arachnida > Araneae > Salticidae > Maratus > Maratus michaelseni. Next base: position 83,979,401 of record OZ007586.1, read on the forward strand.
ATTGCGTATATAGGATCATTCTGATAAGGCGCTTCTCTGGTTAATTTTGGGGGTTCATTGTTTATGTATAAAGGGGAAAAGGGGGCTAATCCCACTTTAATTTACGTAAAAAGGTTTTTCATGCAGAATTATCCAATTCGCTTCAAATTTGGTATACCGGTTCATCGTGATAAAGTGATTTCCTGATTAGTTTGGGGGGTTCATCAGTTAAGTATAAAGGGATGAACGGGAAATAACCCCCTACTTAATTCATATAAATGGGTTTTCACGCAGTATTATCCGATTTTCTTCAAATTTGTTATACCGGTTTATTCTGATACGGTGCTTCGCTGATTAGATTTCGAGGTTCATTGGTTAAGTATAAAAGGGGGAAATGGGGGAGCTAATCCCCCCCCCCTAAATTTAGCTAAATGAGTTTTTTCTTTGAAATAAGAGTATAATATACATTTAGTGCGAATAGTAATAGTCTATACTAACTACTATCGAATAGTAATAGTCTATACTAATAAAATAAAGTTTCGCTCTGTGCGTCTGTGTGCCTGTTGGCGATGGCTAGGAAAATCTAGCCCACTCAGAATCCTGAAAATTTAGATTTAGTTAGTCTAATTCATAGGTTCCCAACGGGGGTGGTACCGCCCCCCAGTGGGCGCTGGAGACTTCCAGGGGGGCGGTAGCGGGTTCAAAGAAAAATGGGGGGCGTTAAGAACGTTAAGTGGCGTACCTACCCATGTAGGAAATTAATATAATAAAACTGACAGCTCTCTCTCTGGCGTTGCTCGGCCCCATAATAAAAAAAAATTAAATATACTTTTAAATGAAAATTTACAAACTAACCTCTAGCTGTAGGCTCAAAATCGAATTTCTTTCACGAATGTCAAAAAATCGCCGTGGAACACGAATAAACGCTAAAACTCGCGAAGGATAAAATTTTATTATAACGGGCTAAAACATTGTAACAGCAATTCTTTCTTGAATATAAAAAAATCGACGCGAAACGCGAAAATCACTATAAACCGCATTAAAAATCATTAAAATTCAAAAATCGTGGAGTGCAAGACTTGCTAAAAAAGGCTGGCTAAAGGTTTGAAACCGAATTCCTTTTTTTAACAACCTGTATTTCGAAAAATGTCAGAAAGATCGCGACACATGCCTGGACATCGATTTCCAAATGAACCTGTGGTTTGAATCTGCAAAAGAAATTTGCTTATTCTGTGTGAAGATGCATGCGAAAACGCATGCATATTTTACATGGCTTAAACTTCTGAATCGGTTTTAATCTTTTGAATTGGCACTGATGATGGAGCTTTAGGGGCTCCAAAACAGCCGTTTGCCAATTTATATATTTTTATGTGTGTTATTTCACGTTGTTCATTTATTTTTAATGTAACGGCACAAAGTTTAATATACCTTTTTAGATATATAATAAAATGCATGTTGATGAAAAGGACAAAGATTTATCCTATTTTCAAGGCCCGGAAAAGAAATATTTGAAACAGAGAAATGTATCAAATATTTTTGAGTCGTTTTCTAAGCGAGAAGATGGCAGACAATGAGTCACATATAATAATATTTCATTTTTAATCGCAAAAGCGGAAAAACCACACTCACAATTGGCAAGGAATTAATCTTGCCGGCAGTCAAAGACATAATAAAACTGTTCTTCATCATAAGACACCGTCAGATATTGTCAGGATAATTCCTCTTCATAATAATTCGGTGCAAAGAACTAAAGATGAAATGGTTAAATACGTTGAAATATCATTATGCTATTACTTAAAGACTTGCAAAATTTCCATTCAACTCTATAAATCAACTTTAACAAATAACGAAGCAATACACTTATCATACGTTCCATTCATAAAAGAAGAAATTTTTTTTTCAAGAGTTAGTATTTGCTAAAAATTTGGAAACTCAAAGGAAGAATCGATATTTAATACCATGAGCAAGTTTTTTCAAGAGAAAGAAATTCATATTCGTAATATTTTGTCAGCTGCTACTGATGGTGCTCTAGCAATGACGGGGCATCATAAGGGTTACAAAGCGCATTTTAAAACAGCAGTATCAGATGTACTCGATGTACATTGTGTTATTTATCGTCAGCATTCGGTTGCAAAAAATATGAATGAACGTCTACATACGTCGCTTCATTACGTTCTTATAGCAATCAATAGGATTAGAAGCAATTCATTGCATAGCACATTATTTGGCCAGCTTTGCAGTGAAAATGGTGAAGATTTCAATCACTTGCTTCTGTACACAGAAGTTCCTTGGCTCTCAAAAACTATTTGTCTGAATCGTTTTTGTAATCTGGTTGACTCAGTACTGAACTTCCTTGAAAGCAGCGATAAAAAACTACGCAAAAACTGATAACATCAAAAAATGGAATCGTTTATTTGATAGACGTGTTTAGAATATTTAATGAAGTCAATTTAGGTGATGAGTTGAATTTAATTAAAACTAAAAACGTCATACCTGCTTTTGTGGAAAAACTTCTTCGTTCAAACGAAATCTAGGTAGAGGTGAATACAGCCACTTTGCCCACATTACCACCAATCTCTGGAAAACAGACTGATTTACTTACTGCCACCACTTGGACGTTCTTCATGCTGATTTTACGGTGCGATTCCAGGATATTTTAAACATGAATATGCACAGTTGGGTTTTAGATCTTTTCGTAAATAGAGATACAGCATAATCATCAAATTTAGAAGAGGAACTCATCGAGCCCATAACTAACGAAGATCTAAAAGTAAAATTTGGAAATGGATACAAAGAGTTCTGGCTTCAAAAATCAATATTAGCTCTCCAGCCTGGATTGTGGGCAAGTGTATGGAAATTTTTAATTGCTTTTCCTTGATCGTATTTGGCTGAGCGTGGGTTCAGTGTAGTAGTAATTTACTGACTAAGAAAAGAAACAGACTGCACATCATTGAACGTGGCAATTTGCGACTGATGTTAACAAAATTGGAAACCCGACATTAACAAATTGTTGAAACTCTATCAGTCTCAACCATCTCATTACTTTGTTTTTTCTCATTGATTTTGTGTGAAAATTTTTTTACTACATTTGATGATTGTTTCATTTTGTGACTCTTACTAGATAGATACATATATAAAATAAGTAAATATAATACGCAGCAATATTTTAATATTTGATACATAATTAAGTATTAGGGAAGAGGGGGGCGTTGGGATTTTTTGTTCATATAAAGGGGGCGGTGGTCTAGAAAAGGTTGGGAAAATATGGTCTAAACCCTCTCCTGATGCACCTGACCCTCAGAATTTTAATATTTGAATTATTTAATGAAATAGTAATTTAAATTCACAAAAAAATGTCATCAAAAATACGTTTTTTTTCTTGGGTTGGTTGTATAAAGTCTTAAAAGAAGTAATTAAATAAACCAGATTAGCTATGCATATATAAGGACTTTTAACGTTATTGTGTCAATATGGATTGCTGTTACCGGCGTACAGCCATGCTAATGTAGTGCCACCTGCACACAACAAATTACATAGACGCCACATGTTTGAAACTTTTTCCAGGCACGTTTTTCTTCATGATAATTAGACGGGTTAGATTTTTTTTTTTTTTAACATGACATACATTATTATGATAGAGATTATTAATACAGAAAACTTTATTTAACAGATTATTTGTTACATTTGTGGGAATGGAGAGTGGTAAGGGTCTAGTTACATTTAACAATTTTAACATTTTTAGCTTCACCCGTAGCGTTAAATTGCTGTTTTATATAGATAATACCGCTATTTTAAATCTCACCTAATATTGTTCCGAACTTCTCGAAACCAGTTCCATTTTTACTAAATTATCGTTAAAATCAGCATTCATAGCTTCAAGATGTATTTCTAGGAAGCACTTACCAGTATTTCCGAATAATAGTCTAAGCAAATTTCAAATTAAGTTCCTAACTTAACCAAATGGATCAATCTTTAAAGATGTATAGTGTTCCTCCTAATTAGTTATTTGCTGAAGGGCTCTTGAACATCCGTCCCCCCCCCTTCCGGCCCCTCCAAGTTTTTTTCTCTAACTATGCCACGTTCCCATATCTCAGCAACTATCTTTCCGATTTCAACGCAAGTGATTCCAAGCATTATAATTAACTTAATAATAGTCACCATCTATAATATTAAAGTAAATTTAAGAGTAGCGGTTACCACTGTTTCCAAATAACAGTTTAAGCCAAATTTGTAATTAGGTTCCTAGCTAAACCAAACGAACGAATTTTTAAAGATGCATAGTGGTTCTCCTAATTAGTCATTTGCTGAAGGTCACTTGAACAACCCCTCTCCCCCGGCCCCTCCTTCAAGGTTTTTCTCTAACTATGCTTCGTTTCCATATCTAAGCAACTATCTTTCCGATTTCAACGCAACTGATTCGAAACATTGTAATTAACTTAACAGTCACCCTTTATAACATTAAACTAAATTTATGAGTTGTGGTTACCACTATTTCTGAATAATAGTTTAAGCCAAATTTGTAATTAAGTTCCTAGCTTAACCAAATGAACGAATTTTGAAAGGTGCATAATGGTCTCCTAATTAGTTATTTGCTGAAGGGCACTTGAACATCCCCTCCCCCCCCCGGGCCCTTCTTCAAGGTTTTTTTCTCTAATTAGGCCTCGTTTCCATATCTCAGCAACTATATTTCCGATTTCAACGCAAGTGATTCCAAATATTATAATTAACTTAATAGTTACCCTTTGTTACATTAAACTAAATTTATGAGCAGCGGTTACCACTTATTCCGATTAATAGTTTAAGCCAAATTTGCAATTAAGTTCCTAGCTTAACCAAACGAACAAATTGTTAAAGATGCATAGTGGCCTTTCTAATTAGTCATTTTCTGAAGGACACTTGAACATCCCCTCCCCCGGCACCTCACTTAAGGTTATTTTCTATAACTGTGCCTTATTTCAATAAATCGGCTAATAGTGCGCCAATCTTCTGGAAACCAATACAATTTTGTAGCACACCTACTATACAGTAAGGTAGGCAGCAGAGACATGTCTCAGAAATTCGTTCGGAAAGAGGTTGTTTGTTTAGAACAGAAAACTCCCCTGCCATTGGAAGGGGGAAATAAAAGTTTTTCCGGAGCGTACGAGCATGCCCGGTGCACGGTGCCGAAGCCATCGATGACCGTGGCCAGAGTTTCGTTTTTTAAGAGATTGAAGTTTATTACATGGGCTCGGGAAACGCCTGGCAGGTTAGCAAGTACAAAATAAATCTAAAGTATTTTATGCTTGCATTTACCTTTTCTGTGGTTATTGAAACATGTAAATATACTTGCTATTCGCTCTACTTTTACACAATGTGATTCCCACAGTAATATCACATGAACATTGTCCATAAGAAAATCGTTTTAAATGTATTGTTTTAATATATGACGTAATTTTCAATATTAAATGCGTTCTCGTGTAATAATTTAATTATTTCAAGGTTTTATTTCTTTTTTTAATATTAACGTTAAAATACAATATTTATGACGTAATTTTCAACCATTTGATGCTTTTAACACGTGATCATTTAATTATTATTTTGGAGTTTTCTTTCTATTTTTAATAGTCAAGTGTAAATACATTCTTACATTGAAATGATATATTATTGTTTGCGCCGTTTTACAATTTGGCAACCGTTTAAAATATGATATTTTTCTAAATATGGAAGAAATCTCTATTGAAATAATGAAAATTTGAATAAAAAGTTGAAGCAAAACCCTAGAAAAATTAGTCAAAAAAATAATTGTACTTTGCACACCACAAGCTTGTCGACTATGTACCTACAAAAGATGTTTAAATTCCTATGCATAGTTTTTGTTCCTATAAAACGTTTTTAACAGAACTATTTTGACCGACTTCAACATTAAATAGCACTGTAAAAATAGCTCTTTTTAACAGTTCTTTAGCGATTTAAAAACTGTCTGCTTCAGCGTGTTTATTGAACATTTCTCTATGAAACTGCCAATTTTCATATTTTTATGTGCAATAGTTTTCTTGATATTACCCGAAAAAGACCTCCAATCACAAAAAAAAAAAAAAAAAAAAAAACATAGAGGGGTGACAAAGTTGGTTACTTTTTTTAGAACAGAGAGATACCACAGAAGCTTTTTTTGTTGCAGTTGCAATAGACATTTTCGATATATATCGTTCAAAATGCTTTAATATTTTGCAACGTTTTATCAAAAGTTAGAGAGAAAAAGTAATAAGTGTCTAACAGACAAATTAGAATCACATGGAACGTTTACTGTAAAAGCTCACCAAATTATCATCAATAATAAATAAGAGACGAACTTTCATATAAATAATTTAAATGGAAACGAATAAAAATAAATAAAATCATTAGGTTTATACATTATAGAGAAACCGATTAAAATCCTATGCAAAATGAAGTAATAAATCGAATTAAGAAGTAACATCACTTTGACATGTTCAAGATCGGTTCTATACAAAGTATAGCTGGGGGTTACACAAAGTATAGCTAGGGTTATACAAAGTATATCTAGGGGTTATTCAACGTATAACTAGTTGGAGCTATACAAAGTATAGCTCCCTTAATTTAACTATATTTTTTGTCGCGCTTAAAGTGCTCTTTACACACACGAAAAACATATACATTATATAGTTAGAAATTGATATAGAAAGTGAAAGGCGATTTTGGAGTTATAGAAGCAGATTCATGCCGGGCAGAGTGGCCTACCATATGGCTTAAGCTCCACTACCCCTGCCCGTGAGTTATAGAAGCAAGAGAGAACAGTAATTAAAAATTTAAGCGTTTTTTTCTTTTAAGTCATAAAAGCAAACTTTAAAATCAGCAAACCTTCTGTTTCGGCCAATTATTAGTTTATCAACTGGACCTTTTTGAAAATTAACGGTCACATATTCTGCTAGTGAAATGCGCAAGATATTTTCGAAATGTTGATCGTTCGCTTTCAATGTAAATGTAAGTAAAAAAAGTATTGGTTGAAATTTTACTTTTTATTTCGAGTTAATGCAATCTGACTAAAAATGCATATACTTTAAAACAATTCTTATTATTATTCTACTAAATTGAAATGCATTAACAGAGGTTAAAATTTTCTAGGACAAATATTCAATTAATTGCATGGACATAAAAAATAAATATTTTATTTATTAAACTATTAAAGATGTTAGTTAGATTAAAACAAATAAAGAATATGCTAGTCATGATGTTTAGAAATATAGTCTGTTTAAAGTTGCGTCATTTCGGCAGGTTAGTTTGATATATTAAATAAAAAGAAAAGTGCCCAGTTAAACTGATGGTACTGAGCTCACAGGCTATGCAAACTGATTGTATATAATACTCTTATTTCAAAGAATAACGCCCTTCGAAAAATAAAGAAATCGACAATAAATTAACGGTGATTAGCCCCCCCCCCGTTCCCTCCTTTAAAATTAACAATAAACCCCCAAAACTAATTAGGAAAGCGCCATCAAAATGAACCTATACAAAATTTTAAGCGAATCGGATAATTCTGTATGAAAAACCTATTTATCTAAATTAAGGGGTATCAGGCCCCCGTTCCTCCTCTTTATAAATAACCAATGAACCCCCAAAACTAATCAGGGAAGCGCCTTATCACAGTGAACCTATTTACAAAATTTGAAGCAAATCGGATAATTCTGCATGAAAACTCATTTATCTAAATTAAGGGGTGATTAGCCTTCCATCCCCTCCCCTTTATACATAAATAATGAACCCCCAAAACTAGTCAGGGAAGCGCATTATCACAATGAACGTATCTAGAAAATTTGAAGCAAATCGGATAATTCTGAATGAAAAATCCATTTATCTAAATTAATGGGAGGATTAGCCCCCCGTTCCCCCTTTATACTTAACCAATGAACCCCCAAAACTAATCAGGGAAGCGCCTTACCACAATGGACTTATAAACATAATTTGAAGCAAAACGGATATTTCTATCAAAGAGTTATCGCGTTATGTACATACATACATACGTACGTACATACAGAACCGGCGGGCACATTAGCTCTCGGGCTTTGATAGCCTGTGAGCTAAAAAGGGGGAACTATTTCTAATTGAGAAAAAAAATTAAATTAGTGAGAAAATGTGTTGATATTAAATTGTGATTAATATTTTTCAGCGGATAACTGTAAAAGATGTTATTGCCCTTTACATATATATGTCAAAAAATAAATTGTACAGTTGTGGACATGCAGAAAAAAAAATTGGTTTCATATACCTATTTCCGCTATAGAAAATTCAGCGATTCCTAATTGCTACACATAAAACAAAAAGTTTGTAAATTCTATTAGAAAGAAAATGGCAAGAAATGATATTTTTTTTTTCTTTCATTTATTTTATTTCAATTTCTGTAGTATTAATTTTCAAGTTGTTTCGTGGAGAAATGCATGGGCACATCATCATCTGGTTTGTCAATAATCTCCAGCCCCCTCAAAGGTATCCGTTACAGATGCATGATCGTCGCATCAATCATTTCAGATGTTTGTCGTTTCGTGATGTTTCGAACATGCGACAGCTTCCTAAATGCTGTAGGTTAATTTTATTTGTCAAAGATAGTTTTTAGTGAGAAAAACTGTAATCTATGAAAGACACTTCAATTTTATGACCTTTTCTATTTTTCGCATTTCTTTAATTCATCCTTCAGTCGTTTTACATATCAAATTAGTTATAATCAGTTAGTTCAGTCGAAATATTAAAAGAAATATTTTTCAACTGTTAAAAGCAATTTTATAAGAATTCCTTGCTATCTCGGAGGAACTTTCAATATCTCTGGAATGGAAGAATGAGTTGTTTTGACTCATTCTCTTATTGTAGAAGATTAGGGATAAGAGTAATTAAAAAAATAAATAAACAACGTAAAATAGTACAAATAAAAATATATAAAATAGCAAAGAGCTGTTTCGGAGCCCCTAAAGCTCCATCATCAGTGCCAAATTCAGAAGATTAAAACCGATTCAAAAGTTTAAGCCATGTAAATATGCTTGCGTCTCTCGCACGCGCCCAAGATTGAATGGCGGTGAGTTTGTGAGTTTTTCAAAAACGCACCGTCATTCAATCTTGGGCACGTGCGAGAGCCGCAAGCATATTTACATGGCTTAAACTTTTGAATCGGTTTTAATCTTTTGAATTTAGCACTGATGATGGAGCATTAGGGGCTCCGAAACAGCTGTTTGCCATTTTATAAATTTGTATTTGTGCTATTTTACGTTGTTCATTTATTTTTTAATATAAAGGCACAAAGTTAAATCCACCTATTTTGAATAAGAGTCATTATTCCATTCAAGGGTTAAGGGAACTCTTCAGTCATAGGGGAAGATGCTCGTTAGCTAATGTTAAACCTATGGACAGGTTCTGGTACTTTCACTTTCGGAACCGGTTTCAAAGTGAAAGTATCTTTATTAAAACAAATCTTAAATCAAATTCAAAAATTCAAAAATAGCCTTATTACAGTTCAACCTCAGCTGTCCAATGCAAAAAAGAAAAAAAAAAGGTTTAAAAAGATTCAATTTCAAAGAAGAAATTCGTTGAAACCTGCCCATAGGTTTAACATTAGCTAGTGAGTTGAAAGCCCTACACTAGTCACGCGAAAAGACTCGGAAGCTAATGTTAATCCTATGGGGGCTTTATTTTCAAATTTCTCGCTTAAATTTTAATATTTTTGAATGCTGCTTTTTTTTTGCATAGGATAACTGACAGCGAGATAGTTTCACTTTTAGAACCGATTCCAACCAGTTCCGAAAGAGAAAGTAACTTTTTTAAAAAATCTGAAATCAAAATCAAAAAAGTAAAAACTAGCCCCGTTGAGAGATCACCCTCAGCTATCCTATGCAAAAAAAAAAAAAAAAAAAAAAAAAAAAAAAAATCACTCAAAAATTTTAAAATCCAAGCGAGAAATTTTAAAATAACGCCCCCGCAGGATTAACATTATCTGCCGAGTCTTTTCGTGTGACTAATGTAGGACCTTAACTTACCAAATCAGATAACTATCAAAATAAAATTCAAACGAATGTTGCCTATGAAAGGCTGTTTTAAAAATTATAATCACTCTACGAGTTATAAATAATAAGTTTAAAAGTATTATAAAACGAATTAAAAATTTGGTAAGCATTTTTAATATTTGATTAATTTACTTTTATTAGTCCAAATTAACGCATTCGTGGCCGATGACGTAGAACTATATCTTTTGAGTATCTGTGAAACCACCCATAGGAGTATCTTTGATATTATTCATATCATTTTATGCCTCAAAAGCTGAATCCATAATATTACACTACTATTATATCGATACTATTATATCGATTACCTAAATTATCATTATTTTTTGTCAAATAATGAAGTATATGACAGAAACGCCGATGTGTACAGAGAGATATGCCAGAGATTTATTTATGCAAATAAATCTGCAAATAAATGGATTGAATCGTTTAGCTCAGTAACAGCATAAATGCATAATTTCGTGTTTTGAGATATTTAAGAAAAATTATCTAACCAAATTAAAAGTGTATATTTTCTTACGACGAAATTCGTGAATGTAAATGACAGACTTCCCATCAAATTGTAAAAGAATTTATTCACTAGGTTTAAGTGTTTATGCGCGAAAACACTTGTTTCTTGTGAAAAGTGAATCTATGACAATAAAAAAAATCCTTGACGGATTGGCCTACAGGCACAGGTAGATTTCGAAAACGCAGACCTTCGGGCACCTGTTTATTGGGAATTGCAGAAGAAAGACCTATTTGCCATGATGTGGCAGTTGGGACCACCCACATCGAAATATACCTCTGCCTGTAGGCGGAGCCAGCAGGGATTTTTTTTGTTTTTAATTTTTTTTACCGTACTTTAAAAAACTTGTCGGTATGAAAATTGTAGATAATATTAAGAAGATTTATAATAAATTTAAGCGGATTTGATATCTTGGGAATTGACGAAGTTATGAATTTTTTTTCTTCTGAAAGCCCTATCCCCCCCCCCCTCTTCTTGGGGGCATTTTTAATGAAATCAAAAATTTGTCATACATAAATTTTTGGCCCTTTTCCTAGAAGTAAAAATAACTTTAAACGGATTCAATATGTATAAAAATTAAGAAGTTATGGGTTTTTTCTGTTTTCACGTCTGCTTGTAGGCGGAGCCAACAGAGATTTTTTTTTTTTTTTTAATTTTTTTTTTTTTTTTTTTTTTTTTTTTTTTTGCCGTAAGAGTTGGTAATAAAAAACTTGTCAATATAAAAGTTGTAGATAATTTTAAGGAGATTTACAACAAATTTAAGCGGATTTGATATCTTGGGAATTGTCAATGTTATGAATTTTTTTCTTCTAAAAAACCCCTTCCCCCCCCCCCCCCTTGGGGCCATTTTTAATGATATCAAAAATCTGTCATATATAAATTTTCGGCCCTTTTCCTAGAAAGAATAAAAAGGCGTTTCCTCCCCCCCCCCTAGTAAATAAATAGCTTTAATCCCTCTGAAGCACCACACCACCTATAAAGTCAAATTTTTCTACGCTTTCAAATATATTTTTAGAAAAAAAATTCTTTCTTTCATTTCATATAAAAAACTTCCCTTCGTTGAAAATCAATATTAGTTACGAAAGACTAGTTTATAAATATAAGAAAAATATCTCTTGTTCAAAATAAATATTAGTTACGAAAGACTAGTTTATAAATATATAATCATAATAATAATAATAATAATAATAACCTTTATTATTAATCTGTGGTGAGGCCAGAGATTTTGCCCGACGGGATTTTGAAAGAATATTATTTATTTAAAAATTCGACAAAAATAAGAGTCAACAAGGGGGGAGGGGCGGAGGTCAGGAGAGAGCAACTGCCCGTTAATGGATTCTTATTTTTTTTCTCTCATGATTTTCAAAGGAATAGTAACATTTATTCTTCCCAAATGATTTAAAATAACTGAACACTGGAAGGAAAAAGAATAAAGAATTTTCATTGGGGAAGGGTAGGGCGGCTAGTGTCCCCTAAATAAACCGTTGAAAACAATTTTTAATTATGGCTTTCTTTTTATGCTCATTTGTTTAAAAATTATTTTAAACAGGGGGGTATGGCTGCGGGGAAAGCCCACCTGATAAAAAAAATAATAATAAACTATTTCAACGTCATTTTGACGCAATTATAGCACTTGTCTTTTTCAGTTTTATAAATTAAAATGAATATGTATGTCATTTTACAGTCTTAATAGCAGGGTGGATCAAAATTTTAATTAGATTAACTATTGAAAACTAACGATTAAAAGTTTAATCATGACCAAAGATTATCGATATATAATCAATCGTCAATCTTTAGTCATGATTAAACTTTTAATCGTTAGTTTTCAATAGTTAATCTAATTAAAATTTTGCACCACCCTGGGTAATAGGGTTGCCCCGTATTGCATTTAAGGGGCCGCTTCACCGAAACTCTACGATCGCGAAATCCCATGTCAACCTTTTTGGAAAATTTAGAAGCGTAATTTCTCATTACCTAATATAATTATTAAAATACGGTTTTCACGAATCAGAAAGTAGACATCAGATGCCGAAGTTGTGCGTTTTTAAAAATTGTGTCCTTATATTTTAAGTATTTTTAAGAAGATGATAAAATTTCATCAAGTGGGATTTTCAAAGTTTATAGGGAATTTTTAAATAGTTAAAATTTAATGAGACAAACTTTGAAAACGCACAACATCGGAATCTGATGGGTAGAAAGCAATCGAGCAGTGTTTTCTCTTTGCCTATAAAAGTATCCGATCGTTCAGATAACGGTGCGAAATTTTTAATTTAAGTTGATTTTCAGGGTCACGGCAATCACGAAAAATTATTCTGAGGAAGTGTACGAATAAAATTAAAGATGCATACCTTTCATAGGATATTGAAAAACGTAGTTCGATTCTTCGACATATAAATAGTATTGCTTCAAATGTCATGCATTTATTCATAAAACGCACTTCATTAATGTGTCCATCAGCTTTGCTTGTTAACGGGGAAAATAAAAGGAATCCTTTTAAGGATGAATTATATTTTTATTTGATACCAAACTCTTATTTTTATGTAAATTTTCGTAAAATTAATTGTGTGCTGGGGATTAATAGTTATTTCTATGTAAGAAGTTTTAAGAAGAAAATGAAACAATACTTTTGAAATATTTAAAAATACTATGCGACGTTTTTCTATTGCATACACTGTAAAAAAAATTGTAAATTCACGGGCCACTCTCCGTGAATTGCTGCCGTAATTTTACGGGAAATTTCTCTTTTTCAAGGTAAACAATAACCGTCACGCCCTTGGTTGGCTACGCCGATGATCAAAATTACTAGACATTTATAAGTTATTACGAGATATTATGTAAATTTATTTAATTCTAGACATATAATAAAAATGGTAAAAATTTTAAAAAACGGAAAATTGAAATTTTTGCAGTTTTTTTCAAAATTTTGTCCGCCCCTGCGGCGGTAATAGAAATTATTTCACCATAATGAAATTTTATTGGAACATTACAAGCATCTTGATGTAGCTGTAGTATTCTAAATTGTATTGCTATGGTTGGATAATTTAATATATATATATAAAAAAACTTTTTTGCTATTTTCGAAACTTTGGCCCCCTTGCTATGGTAAAAGATATTAACTATTTGGTGTAATATTTTGCGAATTTATTCCTTATTACGAGAATGGCAACTTTCTCGCACTATTATGTTTCGATTATATACATTTCGATTTTGTCGACCCAGCCTACTGCACGCTTTTACTCAGTAATGCTTACGAATTCCTTTGTGTAGCCCTGCATATGATCTATAGCCTTTATACATATCACGTAGTATGCAAATATTTATTTAAACTTAAAAACGCATACCCAAACTGAGAGCGAACTTCGAGCAATTATCGCTTATAGACAGTACTTTGGATACAGTAGTGTATCCGAAATCTTTTGTACGTCCCTGTAAATGAACAATAAAAGTTATGCACATCATATTCTACTTCAAGTATTGTGTAATAAATCTCAGTAATTTACATCAATTCCATTATATTTGAAATTGTGTAACATAATTAAAATGCGCTGCAAACAAGTTTTTCTTGTAGACCAATATGTAACAGAATTCTTTTGTGTGGCCCTGTAAATGAATAATAAATGCTTTGCACCCCATATAATACATAACAAATATTTTAGTGCACTTCATAAATACATATAAATTTCATTATGTTTGAAATAATGTAACATCATTAAAATACATTTAAAAAGATTTTTTCCCGTTGACCGTAAGCTGACGGAATACTTTAACTATCCCTGTAAACGAACTATAAATGCTACACACTTCATTTTCATTAGCGATCATGCTATTGTAAACGTCACTAACGTATAACAATTCCTGGGAAATCTGAGTATATTTACGACAATTAGAGTACGGCGAGATGGACAGACAAACCGAAACCATAAACACTTTACAACTATATTGGAAATTATTAAAAAAGCCTCTTATTTTTAATTTGAGGCCTTCAAACTTTCCTATTACTAAAAGAGACTAGTCTTACAAAATAAAAATTTCCCTGGAATTCAGTCACTTTATATTTAAAGAATCATAAAAAAATATTTCTGAACTGAAACCTGATGAACACGTGTGATTCACAATCTACTACACTAAACATATCAGCAATGTTTATTTTAACACATATCCTAACGGGAATCACTTCACAACGTATTTCAGCCCTTTATTTAATACTTTGGATATATTACCTAATCACCGATAAATGACTTTTTGGAGAGTTCATGCGATGAAATGCTGCTTCCAGGCGTCGAAATCATAAAAAGAGGAGCGAAAACGAACAACGCAATAACGATGTACTTTTATCTGATGAATTATGGAACTGTTTTGCTGGCACGTGTTTGACAGTTATTGCTTTATTGAATAGAACTTTTTGCAGGAATGAACTTTCCGTAACGTTTACAGGGGATAAGAAGAAAACAAGAAAGAAAAATCATGGCTTGCGTTTAAATTGTAACAATTTCTTATAGCAAAAGCGGAAAAACAAAAAGCTACATAGGCGTAGAGTAATATGGGCTCATTGGGCCCGAGCCCCACTATAGTAAGTTCTACGATGGACTCCTTTTTGCTCTAATATAAATATATAAATTGTTTTCCGACTTTCTAATATTTTATGAAAATTTTACCTTTTTTTCGGCAGATAAATTTTTAAAAAATTTCTTTCTTAAATTTTTTTTTTCTCTTTAAGTTCTATATTTTTATTTAAAAATAAAGACCGTATAAAAGACGGAAATAGGGGGGAAATATCAATATTACGAAAAAAGATGTTATTCAAAGTCAACTTCCATTGTGACTTTATTAAAAACAATTCGCAAATAGCACCAAGTATATAATTTTTATAAACGGTTCTCTACTTTCGATTTTTTACAAAATTTGAGAATACAAATGTTAAATCCATGTGACAAACGTTAATTTATATTTGCCTAAAAAAAATATCCGATTAAAATGTTTCGATTGTAAAAAGATGCATGGAATAAACCCAAACATAATCTAGGCATTTTTTTAGGTAGATTTCGTAAGAAATAATACCTATTACAATCTCCCCTAAGTTGGAATTTTTGAAAAAAATTTGCAGATCTACGCCGATCATGACTCCCAGAACCCAAAACCACCCCCCAGTTCAAAATTTTATTTATCTATCTATCTATGTATGACACCTTTTTATGGACACGATAACTGCAATAATTCTGCACAAATCTCTTCCAAACTGATACATAAAATCTAGGGGCATAAAATCTCGATCAAGTTCGTTAATGGGCAAAATCTAATCAACGGGGGAAATGGGGGGGGGAACCCCCCAGAAAGCCACCATATTTTTTTAATTATGATACGTATTGAATCCGCTTAAAGTTATTATTACTTCTAGGAAAAGGGCCGAAATCATGTGTATGACAGATTTTTGATATCATTAAAAATGGTCCAAAGGTGGGGGGGGGGGAAGGGGGTGGGTTAGAGGAAAAAAATCATAACTTCGTCAATTCACAAGATATCAAATCCGCTTAAATTTATTATAAATCCTCTTAATATTATCTAAAACTTTTATATTGACAATTTTTTTATAGAACCAACCCTTATAGCAAAATAATATAAATAAAAATATATAAATAAAAATAAAATAAAAACGAAAAAAAAAAAAACCCTGCCGGCTCCACCTGCAAGCAAGTTAGGTCTCGAAGTAGGCGGTTCCAACTGCAGCATCATCGCAGAAAGGTCATTTCTTCCACAATTCCCAACAAACAGGTCCCCACGGTCTGCGTCTTCGAAATCTACCTGTGCCTGTAGGCAGAGCCGTCAGGGATTTTTTTTAATTCAAAAGGTATTTTTAATTATGTAAATTATTAAAAAATACATATTAAGAAATATGTATTATGACTTACATTCATTTTTACATAAAATGAAGCAGCATAATCAAAACGTGGGATGTAAATATTTACAGATCATTCGAATTATTAAATAGTTTGGTAGATATGGAAAATTTTTGCTTTCGACGTTTTATTGAGGCCGTCTCCTGTTATCGTTTTCATCGCGAGAAATAAAAACCTTAGAAAGTAACCGGGAAATTTGTATAAAATTTTCTGTTATAAAAAGTTAGTTTCTTTTACATTTAGATTTTTATACAAATTTTCCGGTTATTAATTGAAAGACACTTGGACTTTTCCCTGTAAGATCTTAATTTTATTCTTCTAAATTTATGGATAAACCTCAAACACGTAACTCGATTTCTTATGTTTTAAGAAAGAAATGCATAAACTGTATATTTTTCTGGGCTGATTTGATTAAAAATAACAGTGTCAAGTGTGGATGTTACCGTTAGAAAAAAGAAAATTGGTACAATTCTTAATATGTAGATTGCTCTCAAACCTTATTTTATGCAAAAGCATTTAATAGCAGACGCTATTATCCATAGGTTGATGCCAGTAACATTTTTACTTTCTTCTATCTTTACAAGAAGAAAGCAGTGGATTCATGAAAATTTTCGACTTCCGGTTTTCGACGGATTTATACGTTTTAGAAGGTCTTGAACACGATTTGACTGTTTTTCGAAAATGTCTGTCTGTGAGTTTGTGAGTCTGTATGTGACACAAATTTTGTGGGCGCTCTATCTCAAGAACTAATGCACGAAATTTAATAAAACTTTATATTCAGTTAGTCCCTGATATAAATGGGTGCTGATTAGATTTTGGTGAAGATCGTACAACAGATGGCGCTGCTATGCTGCATTTTTCGGAATTTCCGCATTAGCTCTATCTCAAGAACTAATGCAGTCATTTTCATCAAACTTCAGATTCAATTAGACCCTGACATAAATAGATGCTGATTACGTTTTGGTGTAGATACCCCAAAAGGTGGCGCTGCTAAACCACTTTTCTCATGATTTTTACGAAAGCTATATCTCAAGAACTAATGGACAAAATTTCATCAAACTTCAGATTCTGTTAGACCATGACATAAATAGATGCTTTTTAAGTTTTGGTAGAAATAGCCCAACAGGTGGCGCTGCAGTGCTACTTTTTTCATTATTAACACGATAACTATATCTCAAGAACTAATGCACGGATTTTCATCAAACTTCAGATTCAGTTAGACGTGGACGTAAGTTGTTATTGATTAGGTTTTGATCTAAATCTCCCAAAAAGTGGCGCTGCTATGCTGTATTTTGCAGGATTTACACAATTTTAGCAACAGTCATATCTCAAGAACTAATGCGCGGAATTTAATAAAACTTTAGATTCAGTTAGACCTTGATATAAATTGGTGCTGATTCTTTTTAGTGTATGCGAAACCTGTGTGATACAGAAGAAAGTTTTGGGATTGACACATCCGACTAGTTATACAATGATTTCCGGTAGAGATAGTGAGGCTGTATAAATTTAGTTATAATTAATTCAAGGGGAAAAAAGAAAATAACCATTTTAATCCTTGTAAATTCTTTACAATTGCATATTGTTTATTTCGTCATAAAAAGACATCTACATATTAAAGTTGAACCTAACGTTTAAATGTTCATTAACAACAGCACGAGAATTTTATTGTATTTTTAAATTCTGCATGCCAAAAATACGTGGAATATAAATTTTTATGTTTATTGAATAAGTTAGTGTGACATAAATTTTTTATTGCTTGATTACCAGCGTTGCGGTCATCTTTCGCACACGAGTGCTAAACAGATCGGGACCTCTACTTAAAGTGAAATCCGACCCACTGCAAACATCCATGCATGAGTTGGGATTTGACACCGACCCTCTTCTCTATAATAACAAATTCCCTAATCACTAGAAAAACAGGGTAAATGATTGAATAATGAACCAATCAATTTTAAAGAGAAACGACCGTTATTTAAACATTTTTTTGAACAGTAAGTTATGTATTTCTTTACTTCTTCTTTTATATGATACCCACACACAATACGCATGTATATTTTGAATAAATATGTTTTTGAAATGTTAATTTTTAGTTAAAAATGAAAGTATTAAAAAAATAATCAAAAAGAGGTAAAAAGAGCAAGTCAACGATATATTTATAGATTTTTTCATGAACATTGTTATTTTAGTTAGCAAATTAGCGTTATAATATTATTTGAACACCGTTGACCGCAAAATCACCCAATCTTCAAAATTTATTTCTCAATATTGGCATAGTAAAAGTGGCATGGAAAATTAGATCGAAATAAAGACACACAGGGGTTGAAATTGAAATTTTTTCAAAGATCGTATAAAAATAAATATGTAGGACCACTCAAGAAGATTTTCCTGTAACGGGATTATAGAAAGTAATAAACATGAAACATTGGAACAAACAGCTTTATAACGCGACTTTTAGAATTGGAGTAACGACTATACCGTTCTGATTTTAGATAGATTTCGTAAGAAATAACTATCTATTACATTCTCCCCTATGTTGGAATTTCTGAAATTTTTCTGCAGATCTACGTCGAGCATGACCCCTAGAACCCAAAACCACTCCCAGTTCAAAACTTTATCTATCTATCTATATCACCTTTTTATGTACACGATAACTCCCATAATTCTGCACAAATCTCTTCCAAACTGATACACAGAATCAAGGGGCAGAAAATCTCGGTCAAGCTCGTTAATGGGCAAAATCGGACCCAGGGGATGTAAATGGGGAGGGTTTTTGTGAAAACAGAAAAACCCCATACCGACTTAATTATGATATATATCGAATCCGTTTAAAGTTCTTATTACTTCTAGGAAAAAAGCCAAAAATTTATGTATGACAGATGTTTGATATGATTAAAAATGGCTTCAAGGGGCAAAAAAAGGGGGTTATATGAAGAAAAAAATTCATGACGTCGTCAATTCACAAGATATCAAACCCGCTTAGATTTATTATAAATCTTCTTAATATTATCTACAACTTTTATTTTGACAAGTTTTTGATAGGACCAATAAATAGATAAATAAATAAATAAATCAAAATAATTAAAACAAAATTATGTATCGCGGAACCCCCCCCCCCTTCCCAATAAAAATAGACTTATACCCAGCGCAGCGCATCACGTAAAATTATTTCTTAACCTCGAAATCTACCTGTGCCTGTAGGCTGAGCCGGGAGGGATTTTTTTGTATATAGTTAGGCAAGCTAACTTTACTATTTGTCATTCTCCTGTCGTCATTTCCCTTGTTATTTCTCGGTCTAAGTATCATTCCTCTTTCTCACTTTGCTATTGCTATACCTACTTAATTTAAATTTTTACTTTTGGATGTTTAACTTTATGAAAGATTTTTGTGGATAGTATTTTATTACTTGGAGATAGTTCCTAAATGCAATAGAACACAATTTTAAAGGGGGGAGGGATATTAATTAATATATATATATATATATATATATATATATATATATATATATATATATATATATATATATATATATATATATAATGCTAAAATTATTCTAGATTGATTTTAACACAATCATTCAAGTTGGTAAAGAAATCATATGAGTTGTAATTTTCTAACTGGACGAATATATTCTGTTAAGCTGATTCAGATATCAGATCAGATGCTATGATCATTAAGGTTAACTGGATGAACTAGGTCCTCAGATGCGACCGGGATGGCTCATTTGGTAGAGCATTGTCAGCTTCAGCTAAGAGATCCCAGGTTCGAATCCTGGCCCGGAGATTTTTCTTCCAGTTGGAAAATTACAACTCATGTAAAATTATTCTGTTAACAGAAAATTACCCTTTTGTATTTGCGGGCTGCTTTCCGTCATAAGGATTTCAACTAGTAAAACTCTCACAAAACTGTAAAAATTATGTAACATTTCATATCACTAGGTAAAAGTCCTTCACGTATAACCAGCTAAGAAAATAATATAAAAACGTTAAAGAAGTCCTATTCTATTGTGTTGTCCGGAAAATTCGTGCCGGTTGGGAAAATCAATTCGTACCGGAAAATTCTGCCCGATAATTATTATACATTAGATATCGGAATGAATGTCTAAACATTAATTGATAGAATTTTCCGGTACGAATTATTTTTTTCCTACCGCCACGAATTTTCCGGACAACCCAATATTTACTAGAAAAATATATCGACATTACAGTATACATATAATAAAAAATGTTGTAAAATATCACTGTATATGTGCTATCCGTGCGTTTTATAAAAAAACTAGCTAACCCGCTCGGCGTCGCCCGGGCCCGAGATAATTACAATCTTAGAGAAAGGCGTTAACCCCCTCCCTCCCCATACCCGCAAATATAATGAATAATTTGTTCAAGAGAACCACCGTCACCTACATTAACGCGATCATTAAAAAAAGAATTACATTTTTCTGATAATTAGAACATAACGAAGACGCTACGCTAAAATACCCGGCAGATGACACCCCCTTCCCGACCTCAATTTCAAATCTATATCTTAATTAGTTACCTAAATTTTTGTTCATTAGTAAAATTTGACAACTATTTCCTTTCATTTTCGCAAACTAAATGAGGGGGATCGGCCAGAGAAACAGATCTCTTTGTAGTTCAGTTTTTAATGAAAGCCGATCCCTGTCTGAAACTTTCTCGGATCGTTTTCAATGGCGCTGGCAGATTTTTGGCAGTTTTTTGCATAAATTAAAAAAAATTACCGACCGAATTTTTCAAAAATCACATGGTCAGATGCAGATTTCCGCTCGCAAATCCAACGCGCCAGTTCGTTTCATTCGCCATTTTGTTTAAAAAGATGACATTTTAGAAGCGATGATTAATGAGAATCTAATTAATATCTAGGCTAATTATCAAAATATTAAAATTCTGAGGCTCAGGTGCACATGGCCAGACCTTGGACTATCCACACCTAAATTTCCAGACTTCTAGGTGGGCTAGATTTTGCTAGCCATCGCCAACAGACAGACACACACACAGAGCGAAACTTTCTTTTATTAGTATAGACTATTTTGATAATTTTTGGTGTGGCAAAAATGTGTTTTTTATAAATCCTATTATGTAGCACCAACGTTTGTGTTAAGTTCAAATAATTTTCGGTTATCAAACAACACCAAAAATGTTCCTTGATATTAAATATAAATTATAAGGTGAATGCGCTTTAATTTCTTATTTGTTATAGAGTAGGCAGTGTAAATTCCAAAAGTGTCCCAACAAGGATAGGAAATAAGAATCTGTTAATGAAATAGTTCTGTCATTAATTTTTGAAAAGTGTCGAAGGTCTCCGTAAATTACGGCGATTTTTCGGTTTCTGAGCACCAGTTTGCGCATTGCAGCTTCCTAATTTTCTTCTGCACAATATTCTATCTCATCTTATAAATAGCTCTCAGACATAGTCATTAGAACATAATGCCCCATTATAAGAAAGACTCTAATATGCATAGTTGTGTTTTAACGATGATATTCAATTTTATGCAATTCCGATTTGCATAGAAATGAAAATGAAGCAATAAAAAGATAATACATAAATTTTAAGCTTATTTATTTATTTATTTTTAATTTACTACTAGTATTTTTCTATATGTTGCTTATTTTTTTAGCATTCGCATATTTTAAATCAAATATATAAAAAAAATCCCTGACGGCTCGGCCTACAGGCACAGGTAGATTTCGAAGACGCAGACCATGGGGCACCTGTTTTTTGGGAATTGCGGAAGAAAGGACCTTTTTGCCATGATGTGGTATTTGGAAACGCCCACTTCGAAACCTAACTTGTTTGCAAGCGGAGCTGGCAGGTTTTTTTTTTTTTTTTTTTTTCTATAAAGGTTGGTCCTATAAAAAACTTGTCAGTATAAAAGTTTTAAATAATATTAAAAGGATTTATAAAAAATTTAAGCGGATTTGATATTTTCTGAATTGAGCAAATTAAGAATTTTTTCTTCTAACCCCCCCTTTCCCCCCTACCCCTTGGGGCCATTTTTAATGATATCAAAAATCTGTCATACATAAATTTTCGGCCCTTTTCCTAGAAGTAATAATAAATTGAAACGGATTCAATACGTATTGTAATTAAGAATTTATGGGGTTTTTCTGTTTTCACAAAAACCCTCCCCATTTACACCCCCTTGTCCGATTTTGCCCATTAACGAGCTTGACGGAGATTTTATTCACCTTGATTTTATGTATCAGTTTGGAAGAGATTTGTGCAGAATTATGGGAGTTATCGTGTCCATAAAAAAGTAACATAGATAGATAGATAGATAGATAAAGTTTTGAACTGGGGGTGGATTTGGGTTCTGGGAGTCATGATAGGAGTAGATCTGCAAAATTTTTTCAAAAATTCTAACATAGGGGAGAATGTAATAGGTAGTATTTCTTACGAAATCTACCTAATAGTAAAACTAGAAAACTCACATAGAATTTTAAAAGTTTTCATTTCATAGAAAATTTAACGACTCAACAAAACATGATTTAGGAGATTTGTTAAAAAATATAATTCTATCTGACCTGAATCGAGAAATCAATCTATTACTTGATATCTATTATTGATAAATATCAATAAACTACCTGTCGATGAAAAAAATTCCACTAGTTTTTTTAAATCCAAATTTCACAAAGTAACCAACTTCACTCTATATAATAAGTATATATTACACGACAACTCTAAACAGAGTTGCCAAGTCTCCGGATTTTTGTACACCAGTATTTTCTTAGAGAAAATGTTGTTCTTTTAAATCGCAGAATGCTCTGACTGAACAAAACAACATTTTCTGTACTAAAATACTGGTATCCAAAAAGCCGGAGACGTGGCAGCTCTGCTCTAAATGTATGCAAATACAATGGATATCACAAAGTGGTACTGCATCAAGTGTACTTTAAGACCTTAATCTTTATCACTAGGAGAAAAATAATATAACTCGTTACAGTTTTAAATATATAATATTAGTCAAATAAATCTTTAAAATTTAGATAATTTAATTTACCTGTAACTTATGAAATAAATCTCGAATTCACTCTAAACAATAATTAATTAATTACATATATTGTATTATGATATTATATAAAAGAACTATTATCTCTCACGCATAAATTATGAAACATTTTTATGTAGCTTTCGTAAGAAATACTACCTATTACATTCTCACCTAAGTTGGAATTTTTGAAAAATGCTTGCAGATCTAAGCCGATCATGACTCCCAGAACACAAACCACCCTCCGTTCAAAACTTTATTTATCTATCTATCTATCTATGTCACTTTTTTATGGACACGATAACTGCAATAATTCTGCCCAAATCCCTTCCAAACTCATACATAAAATCAAGGGGCATAAAATCTCGGTCAAGTTCGTTAATGGGCAAAATCGAACAAAGAGGGGGGGGGGGGGGGGATGGGGGCTTTTTGTGAAAACAGAAAAAAAACACAATTTCTTAATTATGATACGTATCGAATCCGTTTAAAGTTATTATTACTTCTAGGAAATGGGCCGAAAATTTATGCATGACAGATTTTTGATATCATTAAAAATGGCTCCAAGGGGAGGGGAAAAAAGGGATTTTAGAAGAAAAAAATTCCTGACTTCGTCCATTCACAAGATATCAAATCCGCTTAAATTTATTATAAATCCTATTAATATTATCTAAAACTTTTATACTGACAAGTTTTTTATAGGATCAACCCTTATAGCAAAGAAAAAAAAAAAAAAAAAAAAAAAAAAAAAAAAAAAAATCCCTGCCGGCTCGCCTGCAAGCAAGTTAGGTTTCGAAATAAGCTGTTCCAACTGCCGTATCATGGCCAAAAGATCATTTCTTCCACAATTCCCAACAAACAGGTGCCCCACGGCCTGCAACTTCGAAATCTACCTGTGCCTGTAGGCCGAGCCGTCAGGGATTTTTTATATATGAAGTGACTCTATGTGAAAAGAAACAAGTTGAACATTGTACGTCAAACATGACAAACGAGGTGCGATCGTCATGTAACTAGTTTTATAAATATAAAAATCATGATTCAATAGCTGTTGCACTCTTGCAAAAATGCATTAATGCAAAATTTGTTTTATGTACAGATTTTCATATTATAGATATTTATTTTATTTTATTAAATTAAGTTTCAATACACCTTTACAAACAATTAATTACAATTATGTTGCATTAAAATTATACTATGCACAAATTTCCAATACAAGACGATGTAAAAAAAAATCGTAGTTATTATTTCAGTGAAATGAATTATACCGTCTGTTATTATGATATGAATAATTTCCATAATAAAATAAGTATATTTTATTTTGGCAAAATTTTATCTTTTGTTGATATTTACTGAAAATTCCAATGGGAAACTTAAGACTAGCTTTGAAAATTTCAGATCTTGAAATCCATATTTACACTCTTTTTTCCATTCAATATCCAAAAAATATCCAATTTTATCCAAAAAACTGTTGGTAGATTATATGATTGCTATAAATAAAAAAAAAAAGGATACAAATTCGTATTTTAAATTCAGTAATAAGGAAATAACATGATTCCATCTTAACTATGATGTAGTCAACATGGCAACATAGAATGATTACCTATCATGGGATAGCATTGAATTGATTACGTATGATTACGTATGATTATGATTTAATAAATGAAAAGAAAACTTTAATTAATAGATTTTAAAGTTTCGAATCGATTTTTATAAAATTTTAAATGACTCCACAAAATTCTGCAACGATTATATATATTATATTTCATGCCATTCGATTGGGTAATTTTTGAGCTGTTATATGTGGACAGACGGAAGGACCAACACCGGACGAGCTGCCGAAGGCAATGGGGCCCCCACTCTAAATTTGTTTGGTTAGATTTTCATTTCAAAATAAAATCATACAAAATCGAGGTAGTACGCTACTGACAGCAGTGGGGTCCCATTATTAGGATAATTTGGAAAGATTTTCGGTTAAATATGAAATCATTATAAAATATCGTTATAAAATCATTTAACATTGATTTTTGGTATATTTAAGGTTATTAACACGGGCTCGGGCAACGCCGGGCGCGTCAGCTAGTATTGAATATAAGATAATTCTTACCTTCTAGAGCTGAACTGAAACACACCCTTTTAAATCCTTCCGGAGACTGATCTTCTACGTTTTCTGATAAACAACTAATATCAAAAGTATACTGCTATCCTCCTACCCCCCCCCCCCTCCTCGCAACCAAAACATGCATCATCTTGAAGTCGGGAACATCTACCTTCTACCAATGAATCATGGCTTTCCCAGACATGTTCCATGCAAAAGTCTGGAGCATTTGAGAACGTCTGGAAATAATATAGAAGCAGGTAAAGTCAACTTTGAACGTTCCTTACGAAAAAATAAAATAAAATAAAATTTCAAGCGGTACGATGAGTAAAATTTAAAAAAAATATATAAAAATTTTTATGGTAAAATTTCAAGCGATTCGGACATTCGAATTTTTACTAATCTACATTTTTTTCCCGAACACCAAAATATTGAATATAAATTTATGAATTGAGATAATTTTTTTAAGAGTTAAGCGAAAAAAACTTATTTTAAAATTACTCGTTCGCATTTTAATATTTTTTAATGATTTTTCTAGGCAGTTTTTTTAACAGACTGCGTCGGGCCGATAAAAAAAATAAACGGGTCGGGCCAATAACAAATAAATAAACGGGCCAGCCGAGACAATACAAAAATTTAAACGGGATGATTGAACCACATAACAAATTTTGAATGTTCCTACAAAGTCGACAAAATGTGAACAATTTTCATTGGATCTTGCTGGGCCAAGAATAAGTTATTTTTCACAACATTAATACAGAAAAATTTAACGTGTCCAGCGCAGAATTTCCATCAGAGAGTTATATCGGTTTTTGGTTAATAAATATTTGGTTTGCATTGATTGCAGAAAAGCATGAAAAAATCGGCCAATTCGCGCGTGCTTTTTAACACTTTCGATGTTGAAAAGTGTTCATGAATTCGGCTTGTATGTCCGTCTGTCTGGCCATCTATCTGTCTGTCTGCCTTTCCGCCCTCTAACTCGCGTAAATACCTTCGAATTGCCATATAATTGATATATTTTATTTAGGCTGGCCATAGCATGTCCGGTACTGAAAATGAAGTGTGTAGCGTGTTTGGTTAGATTACAGGGGCAATCAAAAGTATTCAGGTACATTACGGTAAATGGGAAAAATCGTTTTCAGTGCATTTTAATAATGTTATACTATTTCTATCATAACAAAATTGATATGCGTCACTGAGGTAGACGACAACATGTTTTCTATAGAGTATAGAATAAGTAACAACTATAATTTGTTTACAGGGACAATCAAAAGTATTCTGTTACATTACGATCAAAGAGGAAAAATCGTTTGAAGCACATTTTAATAATATTACACTGTTTCGAACATAAGGAAACTCATATGCGTCACTGAAGGGGCTGGCAACATGATTGATATAGAGTATAGAATAAGTAGCATTTATAGTTCGTTTACAGGAACACAAAAATGTATTCCATTGCATTAATATTTATGGGGAAAATGATTTACAGTGTATTTTTTATAAAATTGATATACATTACTGAAGTGCACTAGAGCAGGTTTTCTGTAGATTTATTGAATGCGTAGAATATTTCGTTTATTCACAGAGACACTGAAAAGATTTCGGTTACAGACAGATTATTATGAGCCATAAATGCTAAATTTAAGTTTTAACCCATTAGTGCCAGAATTTTTTTTTCGCTTCAAATTTCCGTAGGGGTTGGAAAATTGTACGAAATGAATAAGAAAAATAGTAAAAAAAATTACAAGTAAAAGAAAAATGATTTATATAACAAAATAAAAATGTCCCAATTTTGGGACGCTAGCCACGACAGGGTACAGGTTTTTCCAGCATACCATTTCTTTCAAAATCTATACAAAAGTGATCTTAAATTTTAAAAATACAATTCAAATATTAAATTTTCTACAAAAAATATAAAATAAGAAAACATTGATATTATATATTAGAAAATTTTAATTGCTGTGGTATTCTTGGAAATATTTTTTATGTATTTCAACCATACATTTGATACATTTTCTTGTGACATTTTTTCACAGTTAGCACATCTTACGTTCGTTTCATTAACAACTATATAATGATGGAGGCCTGATTGTTTCTAATACCCCGCATTTGTTAGGTTTCCCAAGGGATCAACCTGCTACGACTCAGAAAGTTATGAAACAGTTAGGAATTCTCAAAACTAATGTTATGAGTAAATATTTTAATTTCACTGGCTCAGCGAAGGGCATTTTAATTTCAGTGGCGCACGGGTGGCAATAAGAAATAGAAAACACTTCGAGAACTAAAACAAGAACGAAAAAGCATGCGTCAAGCATAGATTATGTAACACTTTCCAACGCTTCCAAAATAATTTTACAAATTATTACCGTTTAATAAGCTGAAAGATAACATCTAAGTAAACAATTTGGAAAACACATAACACATTTAAAAACGTAATTTCAGGAATTTCCAACATATACAATATTCGGAAAAATATCCGAATACTTTTATTCAGCCCTGTATATGATCTATTGATTTGTATAAATACTACATAGCATGATAAATTTTAGTTTAGTTAGGAAACGCGTAACCCAATTTAAAATTCTGCTTCTGGAGTTTCTGTCAATAAACGGAAATGTGTTCGCGAACTTTTGTGCTGCCCTGTATATGAAATACAGAATTTATACACACCAAGTAATAGACAAAAATTGAGTTAAATTTAAAATTGCGTTCAGCAACTTAAAAAGCACTTCCCGGAATTATTGTTAACAGACAGTAGAGAATACTTTTGTGTGTCCCTGTAAATGAACGATGACTACTATACACACAATATTCTGTAGTAAGCCTCTTGTAATGCACCTTAGTGATATATATAAATTTCAATGCGTTTAAAATAGTGAAACATTATTTAATTAAACCGCAGACGATTTTTCTCCAAACACGGTAAAAAATGGGTACTCAAAATTGAGTAAAAAGTACTCAATTTTGAATACGTCACATACTCAAAATAGCTCCGATCCAAATGTACTCAAAATTGAGAAACACATGTACTCATTTTTGATCCCATGGATGCATTCAAATATGAACAGCTATGTACTCATTTTTGATCCCATGGATGTATTCAAATTAAAAAAAAAATTATGTCGTTAAAATAAAACTTATAGGATAAAAAAAAAAGTTACTTCCTGCGTGAGTTCATAGTAATTAACCAACCTTTGCCCATGACAGGAATCGAACCCGTGATGTCCCGTTTACTAACCTGACGACTCAGACCAACGCGCCATGAGTTTTCACGCCTTCTTCTCAAATGTTGTTAGTTACTTTGCAAAACTTGCAAAAACTTGAGGTTTCATCTGTAGATTGATTTTTTTCAGTTTCAATGTTTTTAATATTTTCTTTTCATAATTTTCAATATTTTTCTGTATGATTTGGTGCCTTATAACAGATAAATTTCTATTTATTATGTATTATATGCGTAAAACATTGCATTAAGACTTGCTTCTTTTTGCAACAGTACCAACAATTCCTTTATTCGAACATATACTTTTTAAATTATTTGCCTGATTATCTATTTATCAATTCTAATAAAAACAACAATTATTTTAATCAGACGTGTTTATTACATGCTATTAAAATATTTTTTTAAATGTCTTATTTAAAACAAATTATGTTAATAAAATTTTTTACAATAAATTAAATTAAATTGAAAACTAAAATACCGTAATTTCCGGCGTATAAGCCGCAGCTCAAAGAGTCGTTTTTCGACCCAGAAATTTTATTCAATAATTGTAGTTAAATATTTACAGCGATCTTTTAAGTTACATTTTCTAAAATAATATTTCTGGGTCGAAAAACGACTCTTTGAGCTGCGGCTTATACGCCGGAAATTACGGTAAATTAAATTTCAGCTATGCTGAGAGCTTTTGCGTACGGTTCGGTTAAACTAAATAGTTTAAAAAAAAATTATTTTTAAAGACAAATTTAAAATTAATGACCTTGGGATAGGTAGGTTTAAATCTGGACTTATTGATTTTATTTAAATTAAATTAGTTTAATTTATAAAAATATCAACTAAAGAAATAAATTAAAAACGTTATAAAGTTAAAAACTTAATTTTTATAAAAGTAAAGAAAAAATATTAACTAATTTTATAAATTTAGGGAAAAAATTATAAAATTTGTAAAATTATAATTTATAAAATAATAAACTTTAGCGTAATTCATAAATTTGTAAGCCAAATCAGCTTAGTTTAATACCAATTTGCATAGCTGTAATTTGCAAAGATATTATGTTAACTTTTAAATAACACGATATTGCCTCACGTTAAAAAAGTTAAAATAAATTTTTAAAAAATTAGTGGGAAAAAAAATCATAATTTTGAACTACTATCAAGGGGGAAAAAAAGTAGATGTGTAAAATGTGAGGGGAAAAAAAGAGTAAATGTGTTGTAGTGGATCCACTTTGATGAAAATCCAGAACAACCAGATCCACTTTTCATTTCTCTTATTCTCCGTTTTTCCTTCAAATAATAGCTTTTTAGGCTCCGAAATTTCGTCATTACACATTCTGAAATATACAAGTATGTTGGGTTTGATCATATGTTCATTTTTGATCTAAAAATACTCATTTCGAAATGAGTACATGAACTTACTCATTTTTGAAAATACATATGTACATTTTTGATCCAAAAATACTCATTTCGATATGAGTACATGAACTCACTCATTTTTGAGAATGCACATGTTCATTTTTGATCCAAAAATACTCATTTCAGTCTGAGTACATGGACTTACTCATTTTTGAGAATACACATGTTCATTTTGGATCCAAAAATACTCATTTCGAAATGAGTACATGGATTTACTCATTTTTGAGTACTTCATTTTTTAGTGTAGACGTAATGTAACGGAATTCTTTTGACTGTCCCTGTAAAGTAATTATAAGTGCTATGCACACCAAATTCCTTATTAAGCTTCTTGTAATGCACCTTAGTGGTATATATCAATTAAAATGTGTTTGAAATTGTGTAACATCATTAAAATAAACCGCAAATGATTTTTCCCATAGACCGTAAGATAACGGAATTCTTTTGAGTGTCCCTGTAAAAAAACTATAAGAGCTACACACTTCTGTTGAAATAGAGAACATACTATATATGACGACAATAACATATAAAATTTGCAAGGCAATCCGAGCATATTTACGGGAGTTAGAGCACGGACAGACGGCCAGACGGCAGACGGCAGACAAACCGAAGTCATAAACACTTTTCAACTAGGTTGGAAAGTGTTAAAAACAGATAAGATACACTAAAAAATAGATAAGATAAATACATAAGTGTAAACAGAAACGTAAAGAAAAGCAAAAACAGTTAGGAATCAGGAGTCACCTACACAAACTACCTACCAATAGTCAGAATACGTTTAGTGTACACGTTTATGAAGGCTTCGTAAGCGGAGCCCCTTTTTTCATAGAAAATATCAATTTAAAATAATCTCTCACTTTTTTTGCCTTTCTATTTCAATTCGTTAAAATCAGTATCAATTGTGGAATTAACACAACAAAAGACTAAAAATTTTTTTATAATTTGCAGCCACCTATGTTTATTTTTGAAAAGTATAATCTAAAGATTAATTCCAAGTAATTTTTATGTCAGTAAGTCTATTTTTTAGAAAACAGGATTTTTTTTTTACTGAAGCGTCCCAAAATTAGGACGCTAGGCATAAATGGGTTACGCTGTGATATGCATTTAAAATGTATATTTTTAGAGTATTATGAGGTGTGTATTTCATATACATTGGTGCACGATATATAATTCGCACAGATTATCGACAATGGACAGTAATTTCTGAAAATGAATTTTTACTGTGTTGTGGTTATTTTAATGTTTATATAGATATCTCATTTCATTGTATGAACAAAAATTACTTCTAACAATGAAATGTAACAATACCCCGATTGTGTTCGAAAGTGTTCATAATCATGCCGTGATGCATGATTTTTCGTTTTTGTTATCACTTTCCAACATAGTTGAAAGTGTTTATGAATTCGGTTTGTCTGGCCGTGTGTTTGTCTGTCTGACCGTGTTCTAACTCGCGTAAATATACTCGGATCATCATTTAATTGATATATGTTATTGAGGTCTGTAATGACCTGTTCGGTATTGAAAATGAAGTATGTAGTACGTATACTTTTTTTACAAGGGCACTCAAAAGAATGACGTCACATTATGATCTATGAGAGAAATCATTTGCAGTATACTTTAAAGATTTTATACTATTTTAAATGTATTGAAATTGATATACATCACTGAAATATACTACAAGATACTACTACTTACTATCGAACATGGTACTTCTAGCATTTATAATTAGTTTACAGAGAAACTGAAAAGAATTCCATTACAATATGATTTAATGTGGAAAATCGTTTGCGGCGCATTTTAATCATGTTACACCATTACTGAAATTGATATCAATTTCTGAGATGCACTAAGACATTCTTTCTGTAGAATATGGAGTGTAAAGCTTTTTCGCTCACATGCTATCAAAGCCTGAGAGCTAATGTGTCCGCCCGTTCTGTATGTACGTATGTAAGTAACGCGATAACTCTTGATAGAAATAACCGTTTTGCTTCAAACTTTGTTTATAGGTTCTTTGTGATAAGGCGCTTCCCTGATTAGTTTTGGGGGTTCATTGGTTAAGTTTAAATGGAGGGAACGGGGGCTAACCCACTTAATTTAGATAAATGGGTTTTTCTTGCAGAATTATATCCGATTTTTTTTTCAAGTATAAAAGTGGGTAACGGGGAGCTAACCCCCCTTTATTTAGATAAATGTGTTTTTCATGCAGAATTATCCCATTTTCATCAAATTTTGTATATAGGTCATTTTGATAATGTGCTTCTGTGAATAGTTTTGGGGGTTCATTGGTTAAGTATAAAGTGGAAAAGGGGGGGGATAATCCCCCCCCCCTTAATTTTGATAAATGAGTTTTTCATGCAGAATTATCCGATTTTCTTCAAATTTTGTATATAGATTCATTGTGATAATGCGCTTCTCTGAATGGTTTTGAGATTTCATTCGTTAAGTATAAAGGGGGAAAAGGGGGGGCTAATCCCCCGTTAATTTAGATAAATGGGTTTTTCATGCAGAATTATCCGATTTTCTTCAAATTTGTATATATATTCATTGTAATTAGAAGCTTCCCTGATTAGCTTAAGGGGTTCATTATTTAAGTATGAGGGGGGGGTAACGGGGGGATGACTACCCCCCCCTTAATATATTGTCGATTTCTTTATTTTTCGAGGGGCTTATTTCAAATTCTTTGAAATAAAAGTATAATATAAAATTAATGTGAATAGCCTGTGAGCTCAATGCCCTCAGTTTAACTGGGCAGTTTTCTTTTTATTTCTTTCATTAACAGTGCCACACAAAAGTATTCTTTTACATAATGCTCTACGGGGAAAAACTGTTTGTAGCTTATTTTAATTATGTTACGCCATTTCAAATATAATGAAATTGATATACATTACTGAGGTTTACTACGATATACTAACTGTATAATATGATGTGCATAGCATTTATTATTCATCTACAGGGACACACAAATATTTCGGAAACAGTACTTCATCCGAAGTATTGTCTGTAAGCGATAACTGCTGGAAGTGCGCTTTGAGTTAGGGACCAGATAATTCTGTAAACGAATTATTTTGTGTGACCCTGTAAATGAATAATAAATGCTTTACTCCCACCCCATATTCCACAAGCATGGTTCAGTGTACTCCATAAATGCATCTCAATTTAATTATGTTTAAAATGGTGTAACATCATCAAAATGCATTTGAAACGATTTTTTAGGGACAGATTTTAGGGACAGGTATTTTCTGAAAGATCTCCTGCCTTTACCAAAAAATGGAAAACGTCTTTCGCTTACACCGTTTCTGAATAAAAATAACTGTCAACTTCATGCGGTTCTGAAAGAAAAATGAATTAAAAATTATGTCATAAAGGGGACAGCGTGGATTTGAGAACAGCCTTAATTTATGTAAATAAATGTTACTTTATAATTACAGCTCTGTTGTTTCTCTAGTGTTAGATAATGCTGCATTTTATTAAACTCTGTCAATAAAACTATTTAAAGTTAACTTATAATGGATTAGAAAAGCTATTTCTGTGCATTTTCGTAAAAGATATTTTACATAGGTTATTAAAATTTAGCATTATTTCATTTAAATTAAAATTGTTGTAAAATATATCATTCAGTATCTCTGTCGTTAGAAACTATTGCTTTTTTATAAAGTCCTTTCATCTAACCGCATAATGCATTAGAAAACTTAAATAGACATTTTCATTTAACAATACCTGTATTTAAGAAATCAAAATTCAGCATTATTTCACCCAAAGTAAAGCTATTCTTCTATGTTATGACGTATCTAATTTCTTTGATGCTTAGAAGATGCTTAGAAGAAGAAAAATAAATTTAAAAAATAAATAAATAACGGGAATTGAACATTTCGCCTTAATTAAAATTATACTATACTATATCGCTTCACTGCTTCGAGTTCGATAGAAGATTCCGCTTTGTATTAAATCCTTTGATTAAAATCTTTCAAAGTTACCGCACAATGCATAAAAACTAGTCGTTGGAGGCCACCGTAATACTTACCCATCATGGATATGTATAATATAAAATAGAAAAATAAAAAATTCGTAAACTATGTATAAATTTCATTGCAATTCAAATAAAATCGTAGCTTGATGACGTCATAAACTTTAAATGCTCTATTACTGAATTGCGTAAAAGAAAGGTCCTTGTAACTCCAAAATTGATAATCATATTAACTAACGGTTTACTGCGTCGGATTAAGCGTCTTATTTCCAATTAAAATAAATCTTTGAATAGAAATTTGAATCAAATACAGGGTCATGAAAAATCGAAGAGTGTGGTATGTAGGATTACAAATATCTCGACAGCTAATTATCTAATAGACTTCATTCTTTATGCAAAATTTATGTTTTTATTGTCTTTTATATTCACTCCTTAAAATAAACAATTTCGAAAATTTTTATATACCTCTTATCAGAACGAATATTTCGAGAGTCCGAAAAAAATAGTTTCGGATAATAGAGGTTATTGAAATTCAATAAGCTTCTTTCCATTATTACATACTAAGTACACACCAAATTTCAAGTCTCTATCTCAATTTGTTGGAGATAGAGCGTTTACAGACACACACACACACACAACTACCCCACACATATATATAAATATATATATATATATATATATATATATATATATATATATATATATATATATATATATATATATATATATACGCCAAAAACAAAGGATAAGACATTATAAAAAGCAATTGAATGGAGACTACAGGAATTATACCTAATAGGATGAAAAAGCAAAAATTGGAAAATTATGAATATCTTATAGAACCTTCAGAAGAACATTCAAAGTAAATATATGTTATTTCAACAAATATTGTCAGCAATATATATATATATATATATATATATATATATATATATCAATAGTAATCTTAGAGCCATATTCTGAACACGTACAGCATGTGTAAACTTCCACCACTAAAAATGAAGAGTAATTTTCGACTTTTTTAATCGCAGATATAAGACTAAAATTACTGTTATTTTTTTACTGGTGGAAATGTACACATGCTGCACGTGTTAAGCCCTGTATAAATACATATTACATGTATTTACGGGTCAGGACTGAGAACAATTTTTATATTCAATCTTACCAGAAGTAAAAAAAAATGCTTTTTGATATATTTCTCTTGAAAATATCTTAGTATAAGTGTATGGCAGAGATTATTTTTCAAAAGTTGTACGAATAAAAAAAAATAGTCACTGGTGGCTGGTGGGTAGGGGGGGGGGGTATATGTCCTGACCCATATTGCAGGAGTTAATACGATATTTAATAAATACCTAAATCCCGGTAACTGCTGTTTTAGCATGGTATCCTTCGGCAATCAAAATGAGGTGAGAATTGTGAGTTTTGATTGAAATCTTAAATATAAGAACATTCAATAAGTTATTCTTTCATATCTAGGAGCCGCTTACTAACAAAAGAACTTGCTTTATACCAGTAATTCATAAAAAGTTTCCTACTCTAATGCACAATATAAGTAATTATAGTCTCAAATTCTGAGTTGGTTTGAGTTATGACAAGAATAGTGCATGAAGAAAAAAAAAATCCGGCTCGGACTACAGGCACAGGTAGATTTTGAATTTAAGAACTAATTTTACATGATGAGCTGCGCTGGGAAAGTCTATGTTTATTGGGAAGAGGGGTTTCGCGTTACATTTTCTTGTGTTTAATTATTCTTAATTAATTAATTAATTAATTAATTTTTTCCTGTAAGAGTTCGTTCTATCAGAAACTTGACAGTACAAAAGTTGTAGATAATATTAAGAAGATTTATAATATATTCAAGCGGATTTGATATCTTGTGAATTGACGACGTCATCAATTTTTTCTTCTTAAAACCCTTTTTTTTCGCCCCTTGAAGCCATTTCTAATTATGTAGAAAACGTGTCGTCATACATAAATGTTTGGCCCTTTTCCTAAAAGTAATAATAACTTTAAACGGATTCGATATGTATCATAATTAATTCGTTATGAGGTTTTTCTGTTTTCACAAAACCCCTCCCCATTTCCTTCCCCTTGGTCCAATTTTGTCCATTAACGAACTTCATCGAGATTTTCTGCACCTTGATTTTCTGTATTAGTATGGAAGAGATTTGTGCAGAATTATGGGAGTTATTGTGTCCATAAAAAAGTGATATATATAGATAGATAAAGTTTTGAACTGGGGGTGGTTTTGGGGTCTCGGGGTCAAGCACGGCGTAGATCTGTAAAACATTTTCAGAAATTCCAACACAGGGGAAAATATGTAATAGTTAGTTATTTCTTACGAAATCTATCTAAATTCAGAACGGTAGTCGTTACTCCAATTCTAAAAGTCGCGGGATAAAGCTGTTTGTTCCAAAGATCCATGTTTATTACTTTCTATAATCCCGTTATAGGAGAATCTTCTTTAGTGGTCGTACATATTTATTTTTATATGATCTTGAAAAAATCTCAATTCAAACCCCTATGTTTCTTTATTTCT
The DNA here is from genome assembly GCA_963931845.1 of Maratus michaelseni. Classification (NCBI taxonomy): domain Eukaryota; kingdom Metazoa; phylum Arthropoda; class Arachnida; order Araneae; family Salticidae; genus Maratus; species Maratus michaelseni. The sequence continues at coordinate 84,016,041 of OZ007586.1, forward strand.
ATCTAATTTTCCGTGCGTTTTTTCTCTGTCAATATTGAGAAATGCATCTTGAAAATTGGGTGATTTTGCGATCGAAGGTGTTGAAATAATAATGTAATGCTAATTTGCTAACTAAAATAACAATGCTCATGAGAAAATCTATAAATATATCGTTCATTTGCTCTTTTCACTATACATAAAATAGTATTAAACAAGAACGAAAAAGCATGCGTCAAGCATAGATTATGTAACACTTTCCAACGCTTCCAAAATAATTTTACAAATCATACCGTTTAATAAGCTAAAAGATAACATCTAAGTAAACAATTTGGAAAACGCATAACATATTTAAAAACATAATTTCAGGAATTTCCAACATATACAGTATTCGGAAAAATACCCGAATACTTTTATTCAGTCCTGTATAGGATCTATAAATTTGTATATATACTACATAGGATGCTAAATTTTAGTTCAGTTAGGAAACGCGTAGAACAGTTTAAAATTCTCCGTCTGGAGTTTCTGTCAATAAACGGAAATGTGTTCGCGAACTTTTGTGCTTTCCTGTATAGGATCTACAGAATTTATACACACCACGTAATAGACAAAAAGCGAATTAAAATTAAAATCGCGTTCAGTTACTTAAAACGCACTTCCAGGAATTATTGTTAACAGACAGTAGAGAATTCTTTTGTGTGTCCCTGTAAATGAACGATGATTGCTATACACATACTATTCTGTAGTAAGCCTCTTGTCATGCACCTTAGTGATATATATAAATTTCAATGCGTTTAAAATAGTGAAACATTATTTAAATAAACCGCAGACGATTTTTTTCCATAGACGTAATGTAACGGAATTCTTTTGAGTGTCCCTGTAAAAAAACTATAAGTGCTACACACTTCCGTTGAAATAAGGTACATGCTATAGATAATGACAATAACATATAAAAATTGCAAAGCAATGAAAGCATATTTACGAGAGTTAGAGCACGGACAGACGGCCATACGGCAAAAGGCAGACAGCAGACGGCCATCCGGCCAGACAAACCGAAGTTATAAACACTTTTCAACTAGGCTGGAAAGTGTTAAAAAGAGTAAGGGTTTTAATTTTAATCTATTTCAAAAGTAACCCCTTAAAGTAGACAATTTTATATAATTTTAATTCTGCATCATAACCCCATTTATCTAAATTAAGGGGGGAGCTAGCCCCCGTTCCCCTCTTTTATACTTAGCCAATGAACCCCCAAAACTAATCAGGGAAGCGCCTTATCACATTGAACCTATATACAAAATTTGAAGCAAATGCGATAATTCTGCAGAAAAACACATTTATCTAAATTAAGTAAGGATTATCCTCCAGTTCCTTCCCTCTATATTTAACCAATGAACCCCCAAAACTAATCAGGGACGCCTTATCACAATGAATCTATATAAAAATTTGAAGCAAATCGGATAAATCTGCATGGAAAACCCATTTATCTAAATTAAGGAATTGCCCCGTTCCCCCTTTATTATTTAACCAATGAACCCCCAAAACTAATCATGGAAGCGCATTATCTCAATGAATCTACATACAAAATTTCAATGAAACGCTCTGGGTGAAGCTAAAATGTTAAATATAATTAGACCCTTATCCCTTAACATATATACAGTAAAAAATGACCAATGTTTCCTATTTTATGAAAATATACTATAACACGAACAAAAATATAATATAATCTTCTGAGTTATCCGAAATTCCGAATAGCGTGTTTCATTGTCTTTTGAATCACCAGAAACCAATACATTTCCAAAAATTAAAGAATTATTTATAAAAACAAAGTATTTTTCGCTGCCCGTATTTTTCAGAAACGTTTCCGAAGGGTTTTTATATTGTATTAATTAGTGCCCTCAGCCTAGAATGCCTGTTTTTCGAATGCTATCAATTCTCGTGTAAACCTTTTCATGCTCAAAAAATATGTTTAACAGACAAACATGCAAAATTAACAGCGTTAACAATAGCATTAAAATTAAGATTATTTTTGTAGTCTTTCATGTATAAATTAACTTATGCGGCTGAAAACGTATACTTGAGAATTGATGACATTAAAAAAAAAAAAAGTATTCCAGGCTGAGGACACTAATTAATACACTATAAAAACTCTTCGGAAATATTTCTGAAAAATACGGGCAGTGAAAAAAAAATTGTTTTTATAAATAATTCTTTTAATTTTGGAAATGCATTGGTTTCTGAGGATTCAAAAGACAATGGAGCACGCTATTCGGAATTTAAGATAACTCAGAAGATTATATTATATTTTCGTTCGTGGTTATAGCATATTTTCATAAAATAAGAAACATTGGTCATTTTTACAGTGTACACAAAATTTGAAGGAAATCGAAATATTCTGCTTGAAAAACACATTAATCTAAATTTAGGGAGTATTAGCCCCTATTTCCCCCCTTTATACTTAACAAATGACCCTCAAAACTAATCAGAGAATCTCTTTATCTCAATGAAAGTATATACAAAATTTGAAGCAAATAGGATATTTCTGCAGACAAACATATTTATCTAAATTAATTAGGGATTAGCCCCCAGTTCCTTCCCTCTATACTTGATCAATGAACCAGAACTAATCAGGGACGCCTTATCACAATGAATCCATATACTAAATTTGAAGCAAATTAGATAAACCTGCTTGAAAAACCTATTTATCTAAATTAAGGATTTGCCCCTTTCTCCCTTTATACTTAACCAATGAACCCCCAAAACTAATCATGGTAGCGCCTTATCTCAATGAATCTATATACAAAACTTCAATGAAATCAGATAAATCTGCATAAGAAAATCCAATTATCTAAAATAAGGGGGTGGATTAGCCACCCGATCTCCTTTTTATACTTAAAAAAGGAACCCATAAAACTAATCAGGGTAGCGCCTTATCACAATAAGCCTATATACAAAATTTGGACTAAAACGGATAATTCTGCATGAAAAACGCATTTGTCTAAATTAGGGGAGAATTAGCCCCCTCTACACTTAAACAATAAATCTCCAAATCTAATCTGATAAGCGCCTTATCAGAATAATCCTGTATACAAAATTTGAAGTAAATCGGATAATTCTGCATGAAAAACCGATTTATCTAAATTAAGGAGGGATAAATCCCCGTTCCTCCCTTTTTTACTTAACCAATGAATTCCCAAAACTATTCAGAATTTTCGAACCAATATTTTTAAACATAAGTAAAAGCTTTTTTTTGCTTATTTTATAAAATCTAAACTTTATTCCAAAATTTTGGTGTCATTGTGGCATTTAAGGATTAAATTTAATTAGTATAAAAATATCCCATCCATTTACAATGTATAAAGGTCTTAATAATTATAATGTATATTTCTGTAATCGATGTACTTTATACTAACTATCATATTTACTTTTCAGAAATATAGTTAAGGACTAAATATCATAATTTTGACGAAATTTGTGTAAAGCTTTAAGCCAAAACTAAACTTGTATTAGTAAAACTAGGATGATTTTCAGTACAGAATATTTAAAAAATAAATATAAACTTTTCATTTTAACAAGAATTACTTTTCTTAGATTTTTTCTCAGTTTTTAAAAAAATATATTAAAGTTTTTTGAAAGTTAAAATCTTTATTCAACAAATTTAATTTAACTTACTACAATTTTGATATTGAAGGAAATTTTCTTTAATACATATGTACAATATAAAAAGTAATAAAAAGAAAACTGTCCAGTTAAACAGAGGGCAATCAGCACACAGGATATTCAAACTAATTGTATAGTATACTCTTATTTCAAAGAATCTGAAACAAGCCCCACGAAAAATACAGAAATCGACAATATATTAAGTGGGCTTAACCCCCAGTCCGTCCTTTATAATTAATCACTGAACTCCCATAACTAGTCAGAGTAGCGCCTTATTAAAATTAACATATATAGCAAATTTGAAGCAGATCTTATAATTCTGCATGAAAAATCCAATTATCTAAATTAAGGGGGATTGGCGTCCCGTATCCCCTTTATACTTAACCAATGAACTCCCAAAACTAATCAGGGAAGCACTTTATCAGAATGAATCAATTTGAAGAATTTCGGATATAATTCTGCATGAAAAACCCATTTATCTAAATTAAGTGGGTTAGCCCCCATACCCTCCCTTTCAACTTAACCAATGAACCCCAAAACTAATCGGAGAAGCGCCTTATCACAGTGAACCTACATACAAAATATGAAGGAAATTCGGGTAATTCTGCATGAAAAACACATTTATATAAATTAAGGTGGGTTAGCCCCCGTCCCGCACTTTATACTTAACCAATGAACCCCCAAAAATAATCAGGAAAGCGCCTTATTACAATGAACACATATAAAAAATTTGAAGAAAACCGGAAAATTCTGCATCATAAACACATTTATCTAAATTAAGGGGGGAGCTAGCCCCCGTTCCCCCTTTTATAGTTAACCAATGAACCCCCAAAACTAATCAGGGAAGCGCCTTATCACAGTGAACCTATATACAAAATATGAAGGAAATTCGGATAATTCTGCATGAAAAACACATTTATCTAAATTAAGGAGGGTTAGCCCCTGTCCCGCACTTTATACTTAAACAATGAACCCCCCAAAATAATCTGGAAAGCGCCTTATTTCAATGAACATGTATAAAAAATTTGAAGAAAACTGGATAATTCTGCATCATAAACCCATTTATCTAAATTAAGGGGGGAGCTAGCCCCCGTTCCCCCCTTTTATACTTAACCAATGAACCCCCAAAACTAATCAGGGAAGCGCCTTATCACAATGATTCTATAAACAAAATTTGACAGAAAACGGTTATTTCTGTCAAGAGTAATTGCGATACGTACATACATACATACATACGTACGTACATACAGAACCGGCGGGTACATTAGCTCTCAGTCTATCAAAGCCTGTAAGCAAAAAAATAATGATCCTGCTGTAAACTTCCAATCTTGCGATCGTTTTTCCCTGGTCACAAGCATCTGAAACAAATTGGGTCGTCAAACTATTAAAAGGCATTAATACTCTGGATTTTACACCAACAATCAGTTTTAAAAGTTGATTTTTGAAAAAATGTCCGTCATTTGAACAAAAAAGTTTATTTTTCCTCCTCTCTTTTAGGCAGATTTCGTAGGAAATACTACCTATTACATTCTCACCTAAGTTGGAATTTTTGAAAAAAATTTGCAGATCTACGCCTATCATGACTCCCAGAACCCAAAACCACCCCCAGTTCACAACTTCATCTATCTATCTATCTATCTATATATCTATCTTTCTATGTCACTTTTTTATGGACTCTAGTTATAAAGCTATGTTAGCTATAAACTCCCTTAATTCTGCACAAATCTCTTCCAAACTGAAACATAAAATCAAGGGGCTTAAAATCTCGGTCAAGTTCGTTAATGGACAAAATCGAACCAAGGGTGTGGGGGGGGGGGGGATTGGAGGGCTTTTTGTGAAAACAGAAAACCACCGGAATATCTTATTTATGACACGTATCGAATCCGTTTAAAGTTATTATTACTTCTAGGAGAAGGATCGAAAATGTATGTATGACAGATTTTTGATATCATTAAAAATGGCTCCAAGGGGGGGGGAAGGAAAAGGGGGTTTTAGAAGAAAAAAATTCATAACTTCGCCAATTCACAAGATATCAGATTCGCTTAAATTTATTATTAATCCTCTTAATATTATCTAAAACTTTTATATTGACAAGCTTTTTATAAAATCAACCCTTATAGAAAAAAAAAATCTGCCGGCTCCGCCTGCAAACAAGTTAGGTTTTTAAGTAATTTCTGTCCAACTGCCGCATCATGGCAAAAAGATCATGTCTTCCGCAATTCCCAACAAACAGGTGTCCCACGGTCTGCGTCTTCGAAATCTACCTGTGCCTGTAGGCCGAGCCGGCAGAGATTTTTTTATCTTTTGCTACCTGAAAAATAAAACACTTAACGAATTAAAATTATAATTTTCGGTAGTATAAGCTCCAAAAAAGCGATTTGCTTTATTTTAAATAAAAAGTAAAGAAAATCAGTTGAATAGTTCTCGTGAAAAATGGTTGCCAGTTTGAAAAACATAGTTTCGAGCAAAACTAGTTTAAAATTTTACAACAACGCTGCATTTAATGAGAAAAAAAAGATAGTAAGGATTAGAATATCGCAAAACCACTTTAGAGTAATTATCAACACACTTAAAGAATGCCAAAAATGCAAAATAATAATAATAATAATAATAATAATTGACCCTTAATTAAATTTCCCACTCCAGGAAGGGGCCCGTACCCCACCCCCTCCTCTTTATCAGGGCCTAAAAAATATGATTCGCAATTTTTTTTCCATACATGTCGATTCCTGTTAAAATAGGTCAAATAGGTTAAAAAAAATTTTTTTTCGAAAATTATGTTAGCCTTTTCTATGGCAAATCAATTCTGTTGCTGAAATTTTGAAAGGATTTAAAGTTACCTGAATTTAAGAACAAATTGATTTAAAAGTGATTAAATGGTTTTCGCAGGGGTGATTGTGTTCAGGTATTTTGTACATCACTAAATTTATATAGCAATATTCTTAGTATGTCGTCGTAGATTAAAGAAGAAAAAGATTGCTAAATAAATTTATTGATGTACAAAATACCGGAACACAATCACCCCTGTTTTCGTCACGCATATCGTAAAAGCAACATTTTTTTTCAGAAAGTCCATTGCAAGTTTGGCATTTGGAAAAAAAAATAATTTGAAGTGTATCTTAAATAATTCGTTGCCTAAAATTCTTGTTCTTTTTTCAGAAATAAATATTTTCAATATAAATATTTTCATTAATTAATTTAAAAACTAATAGTTGTAACCTATATATTTTTTAAACAGAAATTGATTTCTAAAACCTTCAAACATCCAGATTCAAATTATATCTCATTCTTCAAATTGTTTTGAAGTTACCGGTACAAAATAAAAACATTCCGATTCGAAATTTCTCCATAAAAACCATACCGTTCCGTAGACTTACCGGGCATTTTACTCAAGTTTGATAAAAATATTTCAGACTAGAATTTTTATTTAAAACTTCATATCTTTTCTTATTTAGTTGAGATTTTATTTAATTTATGAAGAAATTTCTAGTTCGAATCGAAATATTTCCTTTCAGTACCGGTCAAATAACCCTGTTATAATATAAATAAAATAAATGTTACACGGTACCGCCCTTCAAATTATAAAACTTCAATAACTGAAAGTCAACAAAAATGGCGACCAAACGGACGCTTGAATTAAAATTGATTAAAAAAGATCTGTCAACAAAAACTATATTATTTCTATTTTCATTAATAATTCAAAACTAAAATGCTATTTATATCTCAATTTCTTACCTTGTAGAGCTCAGAAAATAGGACGTTTTGGTTATCTCAACCTGGCGTTCTCCAGTAAACAAGTGAGTATTTGCTATAACCCAACCACCCTTTCTCAAGCGCAGCATTGGATCATCTTAGAGCAACCCTGCTACCTATGAATCACAGATTTCGAGACATCACTCTCGCTGCATGTCTGGCGAGTTTGAGACCGTCTGGAAATAAAACCGTCAGGTGATGGCAACTTTGAACGTTCAATAAAATTTCAAGCGGTTCTTGCGTAAAATTAAAAAATTGCACAAATAATCAGGCTTTGAAAATTACTTAACGAAAAACAAAATAATAATAAAATTTCAAGCTGTTCTTGATATATTCAGACATTCGAATTTTTACTAATCGACATTCTTTTTTTCCGAACACCAAAATATGGAATATAAATTTATGAATTGAGATAATTTTTTTTAAAAGTTAAGCGAAAAAAACTTCTTTTAAAATTTCTCATTCGCATTTTAATAATTTTTAATGATTTTTCTAGACTTTTTCTTTTTAACAGGCCGGGTCGGGCCGATAAAAAAATAGACGGGTCGGGCAAATAAAAAAATAATAAAAGGTTTATCCCAGACAATACAAAAATTTTAACGGGACGTTTGGCCGATATAGCAAATTTTTAAAGGTCCTGCAAAGCCGACAAAATGTGAACAATTTTCGTTGGACCTTGCTGGGCCAAGAATAAGTTATAAATGAGCTGCACAACTTTAATACAGAAAAATTTAACGTGTCCAGTGTAGAGTTTACATCGCTGTTTTGTAAATTATCAATATTTGGTTTGCATTGATTGTAGAAAGCATGAAAAAATCGGCCAATTCGCACGTGCTTTTTAACACTTTCTAACATAGTTGTAAATTGTTTATGAATTCAGTTTGTATGTCCGTCTGTCTTGCAATCTGTATGTCTATCTGTCCACCCTCTAACTCGCGTAAATACAGTCGAATTGCCATATAATTGATATAATTGAAAATGAAGTGTGTAGCGTTTATGGTTAGATTACAGAGGCAATCAAAAGTATTCCGGTACATTACGGCATACCTGCCAACATCGCACTAAACTTCCGTACATTGTAGGTTAATTTCACCGAAGTTAAACACGTTTCAAACCAGTATATTTTTCAAAGAAATGCAATCAGGTTGCTTCCACGTAAGAACATCAAACCAAATATATATTATTTTTTCAGATATATTTTCTGGTTAGAAATGTCTTTAACCTGGCTCGAATGAACTCACATTGTACGGAAGTTTAGTTGAAAGTTGGCAGGTCAATGGAAAAAAATCGTTTTCACTGCATTTTAATAATGTTATACTATTATATGTTAAACTATTATTAATACTATTATTATTTTATATTATTATACTATAGTTAATGTTATGCTATTATGCTTAGTTATACTATAGGTAAATATTATACTATTTCAATCATAACAAAATTAATATGCGTCACTGAGGTAGACGACAACACGTTTTCTGTGGAGTATAGAAAAAGTAACAATTATAATTTGTTTACAGGGACACTCAAAAGTATTCTGTTACATTACGATCAATGGGGAAAAATCGTTTGAAGTAAATTTAATAATGTTACACTGTTTCAAATATAGGGAAACTTATATGTGTCACTTCAGGAGCTAGCAACACGATTTATATAGAGTACAGAATAAGTAGCATTTATAGTTCGTTAACAGGAACGCACAAATGTATTCCATTGCATTAATATTTATGGGGAAAAATCATTTACAGTGTATTTTTATAAAATTGATATACATTACTAAAGTGCACTAGAGCAGGTTTTCTGTAGATTTATTGAGTGCCTAGAATATTTCGTTTATTCACAGAGACACTGAAAACATTTCGGATACAGACAGATTACTATGAGCCATGAATGCTAGATTTAAGTTTTAAGCTGTGATATGTATTTAAAATATTTATTTTTAGAGTATTAGAAGGTGTGTATTTCACATACAGGGTTGCACTATATAGAATTCGCACACATTACCGACAATGGACAGTAATTCCTGAAAATGAATTTTTACTGTGTTGTGGTTATTTTAATGTTTATATAGATATCTCATTTCATTGTATGAACAAAAATTACTTGTAACAATGAAATATAATAATATCCCGATTGTGTTCGAAATTGTTCATAATCATGCCGTGCTCCATGATTTTTCGTTTTTTTTATCACTTTCCAACATAGTTGAAAGCGTTTATGAATTCGGTTTGTCTGGCCGTCTGTTTGTCTGTCTGACCGTGTTCTAACTCGCGTAAATATACTCGGACCGTCGTTAAATTGATATATGTCATTGAGGTTTGTAATGACTTGTTCGGTATTGAAAATGAAGTATGTAGCACTTATACTTTTCTTACAAGGGCACTCAAAAGAATGACGTTACATTACGATCTATGAGAGAAATCATTTGCAGTGTATTTTAAAGATTTTATACTATTTTAAATGTATTGAATTTGATATACATCACTGAAATATACTACAAGATGCTAACTATTGAACACGGTACTTCTAGTACTTATAATTAGTTTACAGAGAAACTGAAAAGAATTCCATTACATCATGGTTTAATGTGGAAAATCGTTTGCGGCACATTTTAATCGTGTTACACTATTCCAAGCATAAAGAAATTGATATAAATTTCTGAGATGTACTAAGACATGCTTTCTGTAGAATATGGAATGTAAAGCTTTTTTCTTTCATTTACAGTGCCACACAAAAGTATTCTTTTACACAATGCTCTACGGGGGAAAAACTGTTTGTAGCGTTATTTTAATTATGTTACGCCATTTCAAATATAATGAAATTGATATACATTACTGAGGTTTACTACGAGATACTAACTGTATAATATGATGTGCATAGCATTTATTTTTCATCTACAAGGACACACAAATATTTCGGAAACAGTACTTTATCCGAAGTATTGTCTGTAAGCGGTAATTGCTGGAAGTGGACTTTGAGTTAGTGTACGCGTTTTTAAGTTTAAATAAATTTTGAAAAATTGGAATATTTTTCTAGCTATGGCCAGTAATTTCTGAAATGTGTATTTCAAATGTGTTTTGCGTTTTCTAAAATGTTTACTTAGGCATCTAATTTACCTTATTAAACAACGAAGGTTTGTTAAAGTATTCTGAAAGTGTTGGAAAGTGTTCCATAAATTATGCGTGATGCAGGATTTATCTTTCTTTTTTATACTTGTTTTCTCTCTTACTTTTGAATAGACTATAGACATTATTATAAAATCTCGAGAGGCAGAGATACTTTTTACTTAACCATTTTGTACAATCTGAAATTCAAATGCGTGATAGATCTTACTAATTAATCTCGAAAACGGGACAGCGGTGGATGTGTCCTTGGGTACCGAAAAATACCCCTCTTAAAGGGAAAATCAATGGCAACCCCATTAAACAATATTGAAAGTTGTCGTGAGAATATCGTTCAATCTTCCGTAATCGGCTTTACCTTATTCAAAACAGAGTAAATTACCAAGAATTAAAAACCTGTTGTGTCTGTACGGGGTTTGGCCAGTGTAGCTCTTAAAAATAATCTTAATTGTATATTAACGAAAATCTGAATTTCTAGTAGAATTTTACTCTGGCCGGGCCAGGCCTAGAAATTACGTCCCGTGCAAACTTGTAAGTTGAGGTTGATCTCTAACTAGGCTGGTTTTTACTTTTTTACTTTTTCCAACAAAATTGAAACGTGTTTATTAATTCGGTTTGTCTGTCAGTCTGCCGTGTGTCTGTCTGTCTGTCTGTCCGTGCTCAAACTCTCGTAAATATACTCGAATTGTCAGCAATTTATATATGTTATAGAGATTTACTATGGTATATTCGGCATTGAAAATTAATTGTGTAGCACTTATAGTTTTTTTTACAGGGACACTCTAAAGAATTCCGTTACATTGCGGTCTGTGGGGAAAAATGATTTGCTATTAATTTTAATGATGTTAAATAATTACAAAGAAATTGAAATTGATATGTATCACTGAGGTGCACTACAAGAGACTATTTTTAAAATGTGGTGTGCAGCATTTATAGTTCAATTACAGGGCCACTAGAATGCTTTACATTACGGCCTATGGAGAAAAAATCGTTTGCAGTGTATTTTAATGATGTTATTCTACTTCAAACATATTGAATTTCATATATGACACTGAGGTGCATTACAAGATGCTTACTATAGGTTATGGAGTGCATAGCATTCATCGTTCATTTACAGGGATACACAAAAATATTCGGTCACCATAATGGCTATGAACAGTAATTGTTGGAAGTGCGTTTTCCATTCTTGTACGGGTTTTTAAATTCAACTAATTGTGTGCATGTTGTCTGGTGTGTATAATTTCTATAGATTATATACAGGGCTACACAAAATATCTTAAGTACATTGCCGCTCATTGACGGAAATTGACGAATGTGCATTTTCAACTGTGTTATGTGTTTCAATTACTGCACACAAAAACTGGGATATTTTCCCGATTATTACTGAAATTGGCTTTTCAAATAGATGAAGCGTTTCCCAACTTCTTTAATTAGATGACATTTTTCACCTTATTACCTGGTAATCCTCCGTCAACCTCAACTCGCGAGTTAAGCTGTAACTTTCGGTTGACCATGAAATCCAAGTTAGAGTCCTGCACGGGTCGGGTTGTACCTGACCCGAACCCTTTTATTCCATTTGAAGTCAACCCGTAACCCCAACCGAACCCGACAAAGAAAAATTCCTCGACCCGCAACCCGACCCGAATCCACAAAAATAATTTTCGGCCACCCACAACCCTACCCGAACCCGACATACTTCAACCTGCACCCGGCCCGAAACCGTAAAACCTCAACCTGCAACCCGACCCGCACCCGCAATGAAAGGAAATTTATGCAAGGAAATGGAAAAATTTACACGTTACATTCCAATTATCAAAGACTTGTTGTTCGATAACTTTAAAATACTCGTTATATGTGTACCAGGTAGTTCAATTTCATTTTTCTCTTTCATAATTTTAATTATAAAAGAAGATACCCGGTATTAAAAATTAGAGATAATAATGCGTTTGTAGACGAAATGTTAACCACAAGAAAATGTATTATTTTCGTGAATTAGCATTTTGGTTTTGCTTTATCAGCAAGAGTCAATGGAAGAATCGATGTCACTGGAACTGAGATTTGTCGCTGATATTCGTAAATTGTTGCACAGAACACATTTTGTAAAATAAAAGCGAGTTATGATCAAGTGATTAGAAGAATGACATTTTTTCCTCCTTTACAAGAAGCGTTAAAAATATCGTAAAAGGTGCTTTTCGGGAGTGTCCATTTTGGAGGTGTTATTGTATGCATATTTTTACCCGCAAAAATAGTGTGGACATTCTTTTGAAAAAACGGGTCAATCCGAACCTGACCCGTAAGAGTCAAAACTCAACCCGAAACCGACCCGAACCCGAAACAATGAAGGTCAACCCGACCCGAACCAGACCCGCAACAAAAAATTAGAAGTCAACCCGACCCGAACCCGAACCGCAAGGGAAAACTATACCGCCAACCCGACCCGAGCCGAACCACGGGTCGGGTCGGTTGCGGCTAAAAGTGGGTAACCCGCCCCGATGCAGGACTCTAATCGAAGTCTCCACTAACTCAACGAGCCAAGTGAAGAAAACAAAACTTTCAATTCCTCAAACTTCCTTTCATCTCCAGTTATTCGGACGGCGGGCGCATGCGTATAAATTCCTCTCTCCTTTGATCAGAGCGAGAAAACACAAAAAAGAAGCGGTGTTTGTTTGGAGCTTTTAACATTTTTTACTTTTTATTATGGCTGACAGAATTAGTAGAATTCTTGAATTTATTGATGCGCGGGAGCAAATCAAGAAAAAGCCCAAGAAAAACAGAAAATGTTATAATAAACTTAATGATATAGAATTTCTGAAAAGATTTTGTTTGACTAAAAGATGGTTTGTAAGGGCAGATCTAGAGAGTTTTCAAAAGGCACGGGGGGAGACGATATTAGAAATTTGGAGGTTCCAGTCTGACCCGTAGTTCGGGTCGGGGCTAATATTTGTCATTGTGGGTCGGGCTAACTACTGTTATTTTGCTGCAGGTCGGATACGGGTGGGGTTGATTTCTATTTTTTGCTGCGGGTCGGGATGACTTTTTGCGGCTCCTCTAGTTCGGGTCGGGTTGATTTCTACTTTTTTGCTGCAAGCCGGGTGGCTTTTACCTTTTTTGCTGCGTGTTGGGTTTGGTTCTGGTTGATTTCTAATTTTTAGCTGCACGCCGGGTTTACTTCTACGTTTTAGCCGCGTGTCGGGTTCGGGTCGGGTGGACTTACATTATTTCGTGTTCTGGATTATTTTTCCCATTTCTTTAATTCATCCTTCTGTCGTTTTACATATTAAATTAGTTATAATTAGTTAGTTTAGTCGAAATATTAAAAGAAATATTTTTCAAATGTTAAAAGCAATTTTAAAAGAATTCCTTACTATCGCGGAGGAGCTTTCAATATCTCTAGACTTGACGAATGGGTTGACTCATTCTCTCATTGTAGAAGATTAGGGATAAGAGTGATTAAAAAAATAAACAACGTAAAAAAACACAAATAAAAATATATAAAATGGCAAACAGCGGTTTCGGAGCCCCAAATCTCCATCATATGACGGTGAGTTTTTGAAAAACTCACAAACTCACCGTCATTCAATCTTGGGCGCGTGCGAGAGACGCAAGCATATTTATATGTCTTAAATTTTTTAATCGGTTTTAATCTTTTGAATTTGGCACTGATGATGGAGCTTTAAGGACTCCGAAACTGCTGCTTGCCAGTTTATAAATTTTTATTTTTGCTACTTTACGTTATTCATTTATTTTTTAATATAACGGCACAAAGTTAAATCCACCTATTTTAAATAAGAGTGATTATTCCATTCAAGGGTTAAGGGGACGCTTCAGTCAGGGGAAGATGCTCACTACCTAATGTTAAACCTATGGGCAGGTTCTGGTATTTTCACTTTCGAAACCGGTTTCAAAGTGAAAGTGTCTTTATTGAAACAAATCTTCAACCAAATTTGAAAAAGTAAAAAATTGCCAGACTAGTGATCGACCTCAGTTGTCCAATGTAAAAAAGAAAAAAAAAGTTTAAAAATATTCAAATTCAAAGAAGAAATTCGTTAAAACCTGCCCATAGGTTTAACATTAGCTAGTGAGTGCCTTCGCATGATTGAAAGCCCTACACTTGTCACGCGAAAAGACTTGGCAGCTAATGTTAATCCTATGGGGGCGTTATTTTCAAATTTCTCGCTTAAATTTTAATATTTTTGAATGCTGCTTTTTTTTTTCTTTCCTTTTTTTTTTTTTTTTTTTTTTTTTGCATAGGATAACTGAGAGCGATCTTTAATGCGTCTAGTTTTTACTTTTTCAGTTTTGGTTACAGTTTTTTTATATGAGGATAGTTTCACTTTTAGAACCGATTCCAACCAGTTCCGAAAGGGAAAGTAACTTTCTAAAAAAATCTGAAATCAAAATCGAAAAAGTAAAAACTAGCTCTGTTGAGAGATCTTTCTCAGCTATTCTATGCAAAAAACAAAAATCATTCAAAAATATTAAAATCCAAGCGAGAAATTTAAAAATAACGCCCCCACAGGATTAACATTATCTGCCGAGTCTTTTCGTGTGATAATGTAGGACCATAACTTACCAAATCAGATAACTATCAAAATAAAATTCAAATGAATGTTGCCTATGAAAGGCTGTTTTAAAAATTATAATCACTCTACGAGTTATAAATAATAAGTTTAAAAGTATTATAAAACGAATTAAATTTTTGTAAGCATTTTTAATATTTTATTAATTTACTTTTATTAATCCAAATTAACGCATTCGTGACCCATGACGTAGTACTATATCTTTTGAGTATCTGTGAAACCACCCATAGGAGTATCTCTGATATTATTAATATCATTTTATAACTCAAAATCTGCGCATAAAATTCATAATTTTACAGTAAATGAATACATAATATTACACTCCATACTATTATATTGATTAAATAAATTATCATTAATTTTTGTCAAATAATGAAATATATAACAGAAACGCCCATGAGTAGAGAGAGATATGCCAGAGATTTATTTATAAATTTAATTTACCTAATATAATTATTAAAATACGGTTTTCACCATCAGAAAGTAGACATCAGATGCCGAAGTTGGGCGTTTTTAAATACTGTCTCCTTTAATTTTTAAGTATTTCTAAGAAGTTGGTAAAATTTCATCAAGGGGGAATTCTTAAATTGTTAAAATTTCAGTAGACAATTTTTAAAAACGCACAACATCGGAATTTGAAGTGTACTTTCTGGTGGTGAAAACCGCATTTTAATAATCATATTAGGCAATGAGTCATCGCGTTTCTACGTTTTCGTATAAGTTAACATGGGATTTCGCGATCGGGGAGTTTCAGTGAAGCGGCCCCTTTAATGACTTTTATATAGTAAAGGGAGACAATGCTTCAGTGTGTAACAATGTCATGATAATTTAACAAGAAGCGAGATCTCGAAACTTCTCATTTTCACTGATAAAACTCAAATAGTTCAAAATGCGTCTTTTTTTATCTGCTAGTTGTGATATTAGGACTTGAAAGCCAAATTGGTCATGATGAGCAAAAACCAGTTTGTATGCAAAGTTCTTGGTTGTAAACATTACGAAAATTAACGAACAATGGGCGCAAAGAACACATTATTTTGTATAAAATAGAAAAAAGGGGTAAAAAACAGCCGGAATAACACACATGCTCTAAATTTAATGTAGCTGTGCTTTTCTTTATGTTGGTTTTTATACATTACCTATTCACCATATGAAAACTAATTTTAACACATGGAAAACACTGGATTGTCCCCAAGCGCGCAAGCTGAACAAAATTCAGGTAGGGAAAGGTTTTGGAACAGACGTAACTGTAGTCAATTTATTTTACCTTTTTTATGTAGCTTTCAATACAAAAATCTACCTATTGCAGCCTTTCGGAGGAAAGCAATTGCTAACAATTTTGGTATATTTTCCCCGATCATTACCCCCAGACCCACAAACCACCCTCCGTTCAAATGTTGATATATATATATATATATATGACGTATGTCATGCTGTAACTCTCTTATTTATGCACCGATTTGGATGTAACTGAGTATATATATAGGACATACGAATGTCTCCACCGAGTTGGTTGGCCAGTTTCATCCGCCATCTTGTTTCAAAATGGCGGCAAGTTAAAAAGATTTTAATTTTTAAAAATTCAAAAGCATGTGCAAAAAAATTATAAATTGAAACAATTATTTCTGTTAAGTGTTAGAACGTGATGCAATGATTCTGGAACATTTTCTTGTTTCTGCTATATCTAAAAAAATGTCTTAGATAGGGCAGTTGAAAATTCTAGGGTGGCTGAGATTTTGGAACAATCTTATATTTGTTATGATGTAACTCTCGTATTTATGAACCGATATGAATGTGACGGATCATGTGTACAGAACATACCAAGGTTTCATCCGAGTTCGTTAGCCAGTTTTAGGCACCATCTTGTTTTAAAATGGTGGCAAGTTCATTTTTTTTTCATTTTTTTAAAAATTCAAAAAGAAATAAAAAAATATAAATTGAAAAAGTTTTTTCCGCTAAGTGTAAAGATCTTGATACAAGGATTCCAGAACATTTTTTGTTTTGGCTTTATCTTAAAAAAAGGAAGAAATATGTCAGTTTGAAATTCTAGGTTGGCTGATATTTTGAAACAATCTGATTTTAGATAGATTTCATTACAAAATCTACCTATTGCAACCGTTCGGAGGAAAGCAATTCCGAAAAATTTTGGTATATTTTCATCGATCATGACCCCCAGACCCCAAAACCACCCTCGGTTCAAATGTTAATATATCTACCCTATATATATAAAATCCTAATGAAACGAATTTGTGAAACGATTTTATGAAACGAATTTATGAAACGATTTTATGAAACGACTGATTAAACGACTGATTATGTTTCAAGGCTATTTTTAATAAAATATTAAACGCTTGATGGTGAAATTAATACCAATTGCTCATAAAAATCCGCGGATGTCAAAACTGGTAATAGAATTTTGAAATTGGAATTAGTTTTCGAGATATTAATTTTTTCTAATTTTAATGACATTTCTGTAATGATGGCAACTAATTACTCAGTTTTTTGTGACAAAAAAGGGAAAAAAATTGAAAAGGATCTCAATAGGGATTATTTATTTCTTTTTATTCGTCATTTTCAAATTGAAATTGAATTTATCTTTTATTTCAATCGATAATGAAGACAAGATTATGATTAAATTATGTTTTTCAAGAAAATTTGAAAAAAAAAATCACATTTCTATCGTCAGGATTCAATCGTCTGTCAGCATTTAATTTAATTTATAAACTGAAAATATTTTGAATAAATTCGTTCAAATGACGTCATTTAGGTAAACGCAAAAGAAAGTAGGGAAAAGGAATTAATAGTAATTATTAATTATTGATATCATTTTGTTATTTTTTTGTAAAATTTAACTAAACGAATTTATAAAACCATTAATTCGGATATTTGAAACTAATATATAAAATAATATTTGCCCAACTGAACGGAAGAATAAAATATCCTGCTTGGTTTTCTATCCTGCTTGGTTTTTTCCGCCAAGCTTTTTAAAAAAGCGTCAAGACCCCTATAATAGAAAAGCACCAAAAGTTCATTGGGTTTATTTTCATAACTTTTGGCAACAAATCTATGTATATTAACGAATCTATGCCTTTTTTGAAGCTCGAATAAACTCCCAAACCTAAAAGCAAAGGATCCTATAATGGAAAAGTACCCGATTTTCTTATGGACAATATTCAAGTGACAGAACATGGTGTAAAATTACCGCGAATAGCAAATTTGTTTAAATATCTCATCAATTGATGCCGAATAAATGCAGGCATGCATGCACAAAATATTTAATTAATTTTGTATGATAAATAATTATTAGAAAATTCGTATATACATATTAATTAAAAAAATAATTTACATATTTAAAATAACATGAAAATATGCATGATGGTGCACTAAAATAGAGAGAAAATTAAAACCTGTTACTGAAAATGTTTATAACATAGTACTTTTCAATACCGTGGTTCTTAATGTTATTCACAAGCAGATGGAATTTTTCTCATCCTTAAACGCAAAGGAAGAATAGAATAGAGATTGTTGTTATAAAAGTCCGAGAGGTAATCACAATTTAAACCTAACCATTTTATACAAGCTGGTTTTCAAGTAGTAATTGATTTTACTTATCAATCCCGAAAACAGTCGTCAGTTGTCGCAACAGCTGTGTATGAGGCCATGATAATCGAAAAATGTCCCATTAAAATGTTAAAAGCATGGCAACCCAATTACAGATTTACCAACATTTTTAAAATGAAGCACGCTGTCATGTTTTTAGAGGCCTCGAAGTCTGAGCGGGGGTAGGCCCCTAGTATATATATATATATCTGGCATTTGTGATGATGTAATTCTCTAATTTATGAACCGATATGAAGGTGACTGAGTTAGAGATGCAATATTTCCGGAAATTTTGAAATGGCGGAAAAAAAACAGTTTTTTTTTTTCGGTTTCTTTCTGGAAAAGTTGATTTCTTACTAATGCTTCTTAAAAATAAGTTATATTTTCTTTAAAAATATAAAATAATGACATTTTTAAAATTTTTGCATACCGAAAAAAATTTGTTTTTTCACTTTACATGAATATATTACAAAAAAAAAAAAAAAAAAAAAAAGTCAGCTTTTAATGTTTAGCCTTTCAGTCTCAGAATTTTCACAGTAACTTTTCTTGCTTAATTTAACACAATTGTTTGTATATTGGATGTAGTTCACTGCAACTACTTCTTTTTAAAAAGTAGCGACCAAAATCTACTTTTCAAAAGTAGTCACTAATTCACGACATCCATGTTTCATCAAAAGATACAATTTACACTAGAAATTCAGGACATGGATGAAGTAATACTGTGGCCCATCGTTATATCGCGTCTACTAGAGTACAGTGAAGTACGTGAGATAGAATTGCGAGAATTAAAAAATTAAGATGGATAACATGCAAGAAAATGTTGAAAAACCCCTTTAAGAAAATATGCCTGGAAAAATTTATGTGGAAGGGGGGTCAATGACCCGTTAGTGGTGGTGGTACCTATAAAAGGAGGTAAGGCAACTTTGCACATTATATCATATAATATGATTATGTAATAGAAAGGTCTCTTTTTTCGGTAAGCTTTCTTTTAGGTTTCTATTTTCCCGGTCAGTGAAAAGTGGCCTTACGCTTAACTGCTAGCTTATGTACCACTATAAGGTTACTGACAGATTTTCGCCACAATCTTTATAGATGCACTGTATGAGACTGTGTGATAGCCATAAGAAAAAAAGAAAATTCATGTATAGAATCTGCATAACACTTGCATATCATCTTTCTTGGCAAAGTTTGCCATGTTACAAGGTAATTAACATTTACTTGTTCAAAAGCTTTAAGATACTTGTTATTGTATGCTGACAAGGACAGGTAGTTTAATACCAATTTCCTCTCTCATATATAAAAAAAAAAACAATAAATCTATAAATAAAGCAATCCCAAAAAAAAAGAAACTCGGAATTACATGAAGGTCTAATCAAGAGTAAGTAAGTAAATGTTGCCAGCAATGCCAGCAAGAAAATTACTTTCTGTGGTGGGTAAGCACTTGGTTTTACTAGCAAGTCTCAATGAAAAAATCTATGATACCATTAGTGATGTGGTAAATACCCCACGGGTAGGTATTTATTTTTTGGGTATATACCTGGGTTTACCCCTTACCCAAGCTGGTGGTAAATACCCAAAAGTTGGGTATTTTAATATTTCACTATAACAAATGAAACTCTAGAAACTTTTTCTTGAAATCATTGGTTACATTGCTTCAAATATGACAGCAGATTTCACTTTAGTTAAAGAAAAATTCCTGCATGTCGTCCGATTAAGTAGCTTTGACCCTTTTTTATATTTACTATGTTCTGATATTTTAAGATGGCAATCATTTCAGATTTTTACTTTCTTCTAGCTTTACAAGAATAAAGTATTGAATTCATGAAAATTTTCGACTTCCGGTTTTCGACGAATTTATACGTTTTAGAAGGTCCTGAACAGGATTTGACTGTTTTTTTCATCATCTTGCTTTCAAGATGGTTTTTTATTAGACTAAACAAATGAAAATCGCTTGGGGTTAAGTCGAATTTGTATGGTGGATGTTGAAGAAGTTACAAGATGATGTTCACATATGATGAAAAGGTTCAACTTGAAGTCCTAATGTGGCTGACACAGAAACCCAAAGAATGTTATGCAGTTGGTGTTGGGGCACTGATAAAACGGTGATGTAAGTTCATAAATATTGATGAAGAATATGTAGAGAAATAAAAATAGTTTTGAAGTGAATATCATTGTAAGTTATTATTTAATTATCTTTTGTGACTTACTTAATGACTGAACCTCGTATGATGGGGAACTATTACCTCAAAGAACTCTAAAGGCAGTGGCGGCTCGTCAAATTTTTTACCAAAATTTTAATATATTAAATTTAACTATATCTAATCTTGGCATGTTCTACGATTAAACGAGGAGAAATTTAATTCATTAAAATACTGGTAGTAAAATGATTGTGAACCAGCTGATGAATCGCTACTGTAGAAAAGGTTATAAGCATTAATGATAATCAGTTTATATCACAAATTATGGTAGTTAATGAAGAAGCTCATCCGCTTAAGAGAAAAATGTTAGGTGACGTGTTAAAAAAGTTATCTTCGTTTTTATACCAGTTGTAGAACTAATTAAATCCCTTCAATCAAATAAACATCCGATTCCTTTAGTATATAAAAAACTTAACACCATATTATATTGTATATACAACTATTTCCTGTTTCTTCATTGAAAAAAAAATACAATAATAATAAAAAGAAACATATTAATATATATATATATATATATATATGCTCTGGCATTAGTCTTTTCTAATATTGCAACATCTATTTTAAATCTACTTATGCAAGGAGGTACAGTTGTCCAAGAAACAATGAAACATTTTGATGTCCAAAAATGTCAGAGAAAAAAAAAAAGGAGTAGCCATTCGACTGGAATGTATGACTTTTTAAATTTACGTTTAAAAAAAATAAGCTTAAGGGTCGTCTTCCTATACTGAAATTGTACCAAAATCTGAAAATTTCAATACAAGCACCTAATTTTGACATCATATTTGGCTTTTTCTGTGAATTTTACCTTATTATACCAAAGAGAACATAAAATAATTTAGGAATTATGAAGGCTTAAAATTTTGAACTCTTAATGTTCACTAATGTTCAATTCATTTGTAATTGCTGCAAAACAGATTGTAAGGCGGGTATTTTTTAAGCATAACTCAAGAACTACTTGGCGGAATGAGCTGCCATTTTTATGCTGAGTCAAAATTGCGCTGAGTCATAATTGAAGCTTTTAGAAATTTATTTCTGTTAAAAAATTCATAGGTTGCGTTTAATATTTTTAATACGCTTAATATTTTTCATAAATTAATTAAAAATGCAATTTTTTTCGATAAAAATTAGGAATTTTGCCTTTGAATTTTGTTAATGAAAGCCGATTTCTAAACTTTCAAATATGTGAATTATAAAATTATAGCTTATTCCGCAAAGTAGTTCTGGTATTAAGTTTAAAAAACTACCCGCATTACAATATGTTCTGCAACGATTAAAAATTAATTTAACATTTGGAGTTCCAAATTTTTAATTTTATAATTCCTAAACTGCTTTACTGAAAGACTTCCCGTTTGGTTTACTAAGGTAAAATTTAATGTAAAAGCCAAATGTGATATCAAAATTTGATGTTCGTAAAACTGAAAATTTCATAGTTTGGTACAATTTCAACCTGAAGCTTATTTTTCATATAAATTGAAATAATATATAACTTCTTATCGAATTTCTGTTTTGGTTGTTTTCTGGTACAATTTTGTGATTCAAATTCATAGGGTTGTTCTCTTTTTCTTTTAGTCGACTGCATCTCAAAGCTGCTAAATTTACTTGATAGTTTAACCCTTATTTATGAAATTTATCAACATATGAAATTAGATAGCACTCAATTTAAGACGTATGTAATTATTTGCAAAGGAAAAGAGTGTATCTGGGCGGGGTTGGGAAATTTTCAGAAAATCTTACTAGCCAGCAAAAAGCAATGTACATTTGAAAATTTTATGACAGAATTTACTTAAAAATAATTCATTAATACAACAAGACGTTTTCGTAATTTTTTTAAATAAAATTAAGCTATACAACAGAAGAAAGTTTAATATAGAACAGAACTTAGTACCAAATTTACATTGCGATAATTTAGAGAGTTGCAAAATATAGCTAACAAGTTAAATAAAAAATCTTCTATAGCCTGCAGTTTTTAAAAGACTTCTGAAAGAT
Source organism: Maratus michaelseni (assembly GCA_963931845.1). Taxonomy (NCBI): domain Eukaryota; kingdom Metazoa; phylum Arthropoda; class Arachnida; order Araneae; family Salticidae; genus Maratus; species Maratus michaelseni. The sequence continues at coordinate 84,038,910 of OZ007586.1, forward strand.
TCACTCGTCTTGTCAGAAAATCCACTCGCCAGTGGCGAGTAAAATGATGCAATTCCCCAACATTTGGCTTTAACCATAAGATGAAGATGTTTTTACCATCATTCAGGGCTCGAAATGGAAAAACCCACGAACCGGAACGCTATTTCTAATTATAGTTGGCTATTTTTTTTTCTTAAGTATTTATTTCTAACCATACAAAAACAATTTAAACCAGAACGTAAAATCATGAGTCAAATATAGCATAAATTGTGAAACACTCTCCCACACATCCATAGAAATCTGTCATGAGACTTCATCGTTAAATAAGATGAAATAAGATATGTAAGTACACAGTTTAGAAAACATATAACATATTTTAAAATACAGTTTTAGCAATTACCTTCCATAAATAGTCAACTTATTTTGTGCAGCCATGTATATGACCTATAGATATGCATATATTCTACATAGCATGCTAAAATTTAGTTCAGTTGAAAATTAACTTTTAGCAATATTTGACAATAGATGGAAATGCACTTGAATTCTTTTGTATAGCCCAGGGTCGGCGAACCTATGGCACGCGTGCCGTAGCTGGCACGCGAAAGGATAATTTTCGCACGCCGTTGATTTAAATTCTAAATCAAAATTCAGTCAAACTTCCGAAAATTCTGAACCTCATTATTTTTCTTCCATTAATACACGAGTTTGACTGAAAATAGCTTTTGTTTGTTATAATAAGTACATGTGTACTCGTCATATCATTGAATTATCTGCTCAGAACATCTGATATCTGACCCCTACCCCCGTCTTCTTTCGTTTTGTACTGCCGGCGCCGATGATCGCATTGGAAGAGAGAGAAATATAGCAAATAAATTATTTTTGCTTTATTGTTTCCGAAATTTCTACACCGTTTAATGCATGTTGATCTGCATATGAGGCTTTATTTAACTGTTGTTGTAATTTGTTAATTAATTTTTAATCAGTTAAAATGACAAAAGTATTAATAAAAGTAATAAAACTTGCCCTTTTTTCAGATAAGTTAAGAAAAAAATAATACATTGGTTGTTAAAACAGTTATAAAATGAAATGAAAACTATAATTTCAAAAGTATTTTGTCTGCCGATAGTGAAAGAACATGGAAAAATGGGATTTGTAAACAATTTTAAGATATTTTCAATAAATAAGTACCAAAAAAAAAGCTATTAGATTTTTCGTGCCTTAGAGGTAACTTACTGTAATCATTTTTAATTATTTAATTCGTTGAAGATGCAAAGATAATAGTAAATGATAATATTAATATGTTGAATATTGAATAACAAGAAATATTTTTGTCTTCTTATGTATCGGCTTTATGGAGGGGGCAGAGGGGTAATTAATCCAGCAGACGACTGACTAGTACCGACTCAATTCTGCTATATATAAATCTGAGTAAATTTAGTGGCTAGTCATTTTATTAGCTCACAGGCTATCAAAGCCTGAGAGCTAATGTGCCCGCCCGTTCTGTATGTATGTATGTATGTATGTATGTACGTATGTACGTACGTAACGCGATAACTCGTGATAGAATTATCCGTTTTGCTTCAAATTTTGTTTACAGGTTCATTCTAATAAGGCGCTTCCCTGATTAGTTTTGGGAGTTCATTGGTTAAGTATAAAGGGGGGAAAGGGGGGTTAACTCCCCCTTAATTTAGATAAATGGGTTTTTCATGCAGAAGTATCCGTTTTTCTTCAAATTTCGTATATAGGTTCAATGTGATAAGGTGCATCACTGATTATTTTTGGGAGTTCATTAGTTAAGTATAAAGGGGGGAAATGGGGGGCTAACCTCCCCCCCCCCTTAATTTAGATAAATGGGATTTTCATGCAGAATTATGCGATTTTCTTTAAACTTTGTATATAGGCTCATTGTGGTAAGGCACTTCCCTAATTACTTTTGGGTGTTCATTGGGTAAGTATAAAGGGGGGTAAACGGGGGGCTACTCCCCCTTAATTTAGATAAATGGGTTTTTCATGCAGAATTATCCGATTTTCTTCAAATTTTGTATATAGGCTCATTGTGATAAAGCACTTCCTTGATTAGTTTTGGGGGTTCATTGGATAAGTATAAAGGGGGGAAACGGGGGGCTACCCCCCCCCTTAATTTAGATAAATGGGTTTTTCATGCAGAATTATGCAATTTTCTTTAAACTTTGTATATAGGCTCATTGTGATAAGGCACTTCCCTAATTAGTTTTGGGTGTTCATTGGGTAAGTATAAAGAGGGGTAAACGGGGGGCTAATCCCCCTTAATTTAGATAAATGGGTTTTTCATGCAGAATTATCCGATTTTCTTCAAATTTTGTATATAGATTCATTGTGGTAAGGCGCTTGCCTGATTAGTTTTGGGTTTTCATTTGTTAAATATAAAGGGGAGAACGGGGGGGGGGGCTCACCTCCCTTAATTTAGATAAATGGGTTTTTCAAGCAAAATTATCCGATTTTTTTCAAATTTTGTGTATAAATTCATTGTACTAAGGCGCTTGCCTGATTAGATTTTGGGGGTTTATTGGTTAATTATAAAGGGGGGGGGGGTCTAATCCACCCTTAATTAATTGTATATATCTTTATTTTTCGAGTGGCATTATTATTTGAAAAAATAGCATAATATACAATTAGTGTGAATAGCCTGTGAGCTCAATGCCCTCAGTTTAACTGGGCAGTTTTCTTTTTTTATTATTATTCTCATTTGCTTTTATTCTAGTGATGCTTTCATCAACTCTATTATGCATAATCTTTTTTATTGTTACACTAACTTCCTATAATCAACGATGGCAAACTAAGACTGATTAGATTGCACCGTTAAAGTAATATTTATTCAACTTAACCAATTTGGCTGAAAAATAGAAAGTGCAAGATAGTAGGATTTCAAACGTGGTGGACTGAGAAATATGGAATGGTTAATAAAGATGTTAAGGCTCTGTCTGTTTTATGTTCCGGGACAGTGGTCTGCAGTAAAACAGCATTATGAAACAAATCGCAAACCTCTTTCCCCAAAAAGTTATGCAGAACAAAAGGAATTCATTTCCAGTGCAATTAAAGAGAAAATAAACTGTTGACATCCATGATTACATATATCAGCAAAGATTCTCAAACTATAATGTCGCAAGTTTCTCGGCTGGGAATGTCATTGTTCGGAATGGTACATTTTTCTGCAATGGAGAATTTTTGAAGGAATCCTAGTTAACATGTGCTACATCACATTTCAACGATTTCGAAAATAAAGATAAAATAATTTAACTAATTTAGAATAATCTTTTTTCAAGAAATACAGTCAAATATAGAATCTTAAAAATGACAGAAAATGTAAGAGAGCAACCAAAGTCTGATATCGTCTTCTCCTTTCACCTTATTTTGTCTTGATGAAAGTACAGATGTAACTAAATCTGCTCGTTTAGCTGTAATTGTACAATATTTTGTTGAAAATGACATTAAGGAGGATTTATTCTTGTTATTATCATTAGCAACTACAATCAAAGGTGCAAATATTTGTACAGAAGTTATAAATTCACTTACTGAAAAGTAAATAAATTTGTATAAAATAGTTTATGTTATGGTTCATGGGGGCACCAGTAAAATAGGTAAAATAAATGTTTAAGTTTATTTCAAATTTACATTGAACATATTATTCTTGGATTTCACTGCATCATACATCAACAAGTCCTGGGTCGGGTGCATAGGTTGGTTTTGAATCTCTTGGTGATATTATAGCCGTAGTCACAAAAATAGTTAATCTCATATCGTCACAGGCTTTAAATGAACGAAAGTTTGACGCTTTGTTAGATCTACCTTATTTCCACAAACGATAGCTACTTTATAGAAGAAACAAACATTTGTGACAATGAGAATGATAACGAACTCGGTGAAAAGAAACTAACACCGAAATTCCAAGATTCTGTGGCTGCATTACGTACCTTACGAAGTTTTAAATTTTCGTCTGAAAAAAGAAGATTTTGCTGCAATGCTTAAGAAATTAGAAAACAAAATTCAATCAACAAAAACCAAAGAGAAAACAGATTTCTTAGGCAGACTCTTTAGGTAATGTTTTTTTATATTTCCTAATTTCTTCTTATGCATTGTAATATATTTAAAAAATAATAATTTTCTATTTAATAGCAGGTGTAAAACAAATATTTTGCAGATATGATTCGTAAATGTTTTTTTTTTAAATATTTCTTTTCTAATCGTCTATTTTAAAATAAAACTACCTCAATTATAAAATCACCACCAAATCAATACTTTAAATGTCAAAATCAACAGGTCCCAAGGGCAACATCATGTATTACCATAATTATTACAGTCATTTGGCAAGTTGTCTCGATTTGAGATTTTAATACTTTTTTTTTAGGATTAATATAATTATATCTTATTATTTTTTTATAATTATATCCACTTCTTTCTATAATTATTACTATCATTAATTAATCTTTTCTTGTGACAAGTTCTTTTGGTTTGACTTTTCAATATTATACATTATTTAATTTAATATGTATGTGGATATTACCTGAAGGTTTGTTATCTATAATAATAATAATAGTAATTTTATTCATTGTTTTTATAGGTTTTTTTAGGTGGAGGGTGGGGAGGGGGGGAAGGTCGTTGGCACGCCGTGGTAACTTGAAAAGTTTTTTTGACAAAAATTGGCACGCGGATGTGAAAAGGTTCGCCGACCCTGGTATAGCCCTCACTGTTAAAAATTTGCAGCAAACTGTCCAGTCATTCGACCGTTTTTATAGAAATTAGTTACATAACCGTAATTAAACTGTATTCTGAAAATATTCTTGCTCATGTTATGGTTAGAATATAGTTAAATTACGGTTATGTAACCATTTTCTATAAAAATGGTCGAATGACTGGACAGTTTGCTGCAAATTTTTAACTGTGCTGTATATTATCTAAAGACTTTACACACCACATATTAAGCTAAAATTTAATTCAGGTAGAAACGCGTAAAAAAATTTAAATCACACTTCCAGCAATTACCAACAGTAAGCGGCAATGTATCTTCTTCTTCGCGTAACCCTATAAATGAATGAATTTTTATTCTATAAACTTCTATTAAAATATACTATAAGTAGTTCTGCAGGGAAATGCATAACACAATTAAAAACTACGCTTAAGCAATTTACTACAACAGTCAGTAATACTAATGGATTCTTTTGGGTAGCCCTTTATTATGATCAACAGTGTTTATACACACCACGCACTGTGCAAAAATTTAGTTAAAGATGAAAACGCAAACCAAACATTTCCAGCAATTATCGCTCATAGTCATTACTGTAACCGAATTCTTTTGTGTGTCCCTATAAATGAACGATAAATGCAATGCCCACTATACTTTTCAATAAGTATTATTAATTATTCAATAAGTATTATTATTACTATAGTGCAACTCTGTAATGCATAAAAACTTCACAATGTTTGAAATAATGTAACATCATAAAATACACTGCAAACTATTTTTTCCGGTAGACCATTCTGTAACAGAATTATTTTGTGTGACCCTGTAAATGAATAATAAATGCTTTACACCCACTCCATATTCCCCAAGCATGGTTCAGTGTACTCCATAAATGCATCTCATTTTCATTATGTTTAAAATGGTGTAACATCATCAAAATGCTTTTGAAACGATTTTTGACAGACGCACAGACAAATCGAATTCATAAAACACTATTTAACTATGTTGCACTGCATAAAAAAATTCTGGATTTTACAGTATAATACTGGCATCCCAGCTTCCAGTATTATAGCGTAAAATTAATAGTAATAAACAGTAAAATAAGCAGTAATACACTACCACGCATTGCTTATTTTACTGTTTATTACTGCTAGCTTTACGGTATAATATTGGAAGCTGGGGTGCCAGTATTATACTGTAAAATCGACAATTTTTTTTTTTGCATGGAAATTGTTAATAAAATGTATATTTCACAGAAAAAGAAAAATTAAGAAATCAGAATTTGTCATTAAGATGGTTCTCAAATGACCTGCTCAACAACACATAATATTCTGACACATTTTCTGACTAACTTTTAAATGCAAAGGCATAAAATTGGCAAGCCTGACTATTGAAACGATTTGGAATTGAAATGAGTCTTCCATTTTTTTTATAAATAAATTACTTACCGAGTTACAAGCGATATGTGTCCCGTGACAACGCTTTTTCCTCCTTTCTCGCACTGCCGGAAGGGTAATTCGGTTTAAAATACCGACTTTGACAGTATTTTCAGAAAAATCTCCCGCCTTTACCAAAAAATGGAAAACGTCTTTCGCTTACACCGTTTCTGAATAAAAATAACTGCCAATTTCATGCGGTTCTGAAGAAAAATGAATTAAAAATAATGTCATAAAGTGTGGATTTGAGAACAGCCTTAATTCATGTAAATAAATGTTACTTTATAATTACATCTCTGTTGTTTCACTAGTATTAGATAATGCTGCATTTTATTAGACCTGTCAATAAAACAATTTAAATGGATAAGAAAAGCTATTTTTGTGCATTTTCATAAACGATATTTTACATAAGGATATTAAAATTTAGCATTTTTTCATCTAAATTAAAATTGTTGTAAAAGATATCATTCATATCTCTGTCGTTAGAAACTATTGCTTTTTTATAAAGTCCTTTAATCTAATCGCATAATGCATTAGAAAGCTTAAATATACATTTTCATTTAACAATACCTGTATTGAAGAAATCAAAATTCAGCATTATTTCACCCAAAGTAAAGCTATTATTCTATGTTATGGCGTATCTAATTTCTTTGATGCTTAGAAGAAGAAAAATAAATTAAAAAAATAATAAGAAGAAACGGGAATTAAACGTTAATTCGCCTTAATTAAAATTATCCTATACTATATCGCTTCACTGCTTCGAGTTCGGTAGAAGATTCCACTTTGTATTAAATACTTTCATTAAAATCTTTCAAAGTTACCGCACAATGCATAAAAACTAGTCGTTGGAGGTCACCGTAATACTTACCCATCATGGACATGCATAATATAAAATAGGAAAATAAAACATGTGTAAACTATGTATAAATTTCATTGCAATTCAAAAAAAATCGTAGCTTGATGACGTCATAAACTTTCAATGCTCTATTACAGAATTGCGTAAAAGAAACGTCCTTGTAACTCCAAAATTGATAATCATATTAACTAACGGTTTACTGCGTCGGATTAAGCGTCTTATTTCCAATTAAAATAAATCTTTGAATAGAAATTTGAATCAAATACAGGGTCAAGAAAAATTGAAGAGTGTGGTAAATAGGATTACAAATATCTCGACAACTCATTATCTGATCGACACAATTCTTTATGCAAAATTTATGTTTTTATTGTCCTTTACATTCACTCCTGAAAATAAACAATTTTAAAATTTTTATATACCTCTTATCAGAACGAATATTTTGAGACTCCGAAACACATAGTTCCAGATAATCGAGGTTACTGAAATTCAATAAGCTTCTTTCCATTATTACATACTAAGTACACACCAAATTTCAAGTCTCTATCTCAATTTGTTCGGGAGATAGAGCGTTTACAGACACCCACACACACACACACACAACTACCCCACATATATATATATAAATAAATAAATAAATATATATTTATTTATTTAATAATGAAAACACATGTCAAAAAGAAAGGATAAGACATTATAAAATGCAATGGAATGGAAACTACAGGAATTATACCTAATAGGATGAAAAAGCAAAAATTGGAAATATATGAATATCTTATAGAACCTTCAGAAGAACATATCATAGTAAATATATGTTATTTCAACAAATATTGTCAGCAATATGCCTATATATATATATATATATATATATATATATATATATATATATATATATATATATATATATATATATATATATATATATATATACTGTCCTACGGCTTTATCTCCATAATAATCTCAGAGCCCTATTCTGAACACGTACAGCATGTGCAAATTTCCACCAGTAAAAATGAATAGTAATTTTCAACTTTTCTAATCGGAGATATATAAGACAAAAATTACTGTTACTTTTTTACTGGTGGAAATGTACAAACGCTGTACGTGTTAAGCCCTGTAATAAATACATATTACATGTATTTACGGGCCAGGACTGAGGACGATTTTTATATTCAATCTTACCACAAGTCAAAAAAATTTCTTTTTGATATATTTCTCTTGAAAATATCTTAGTATAAGTGTATGACAGAGATTATTTTTCAAAAGTTGTACGAATAAAATAAAAAATAGTCACTGGTGGCTGGTGGGTAGGGGGGGGGGGGGAGTATATGTCCCGACCCATATTGCAGGAGTTAATACGATATTTAATAAATCCCTAAATCCCGGTAACTGCTGTTTTAGCATGGTATCCTTCGGCAATCAAAATGAGGTGAGAATTGTGAGTTTTGATTGAAATCTTAAAAATAAGAACATTCAAGAATTTCTTTCATTTCTAGAAGCCGCTTACTAATAAAAGAACTTGCTTTATACGAGTAATTCATCAAAAGTTTCCTACTCTGATGTACAATATCAGTAATTATAGTCTCAAACTCTCAGTTGGTTTGAGTTATGACAAGAATAGTGCGTGAAGAAAAAAAAAATCCCTCCCGGCTCGGACTACAGGCGCAGGTAGATTTTGAATTTAAGAACTAATTTTACGTGATGCGCTGCGCTGGGAAAGTCTATGTTTATTGGGAAGAGGGGTTTCGCGTTACATTTTCTTGTGTTTAATTATTCTTAATTAAGTAATTAATTAATTAATTAAATTTTTGCTGTAAGAGTTGGTTCTATCAGAAACTTGACAATACAAAAGTTGTAGATAATATTAAGAAGATTTATAATAAATTCAAGCGGATTTGATATCTTGTGAATTGACGACGTCATCAATTTTTTCTTCTTAAAACATTTTTTTTTCGCCCCTTGAGGCCATTTCTAATTATATCAAAAATATGTCATACATAAATGTTTGGCCGTTTTCCTAAAAGTAATAATAACTTTAAACGGATTCGATATGTATCATAATTAATTCGTTATGAGGTTTTTCTGTTTTCACAAAACCCCTCCCCATTTCCTTCCCCTTGGTTCGATTTTGTCCATTAACGAACTTAACCGAGATTTTCTGCACCTTGATTTTCTGCATTAGTTTGGAAGAGATTTGTGCAGAATTATGGGAGTTATCGTGTCCATAATAAAATGACATAGATAGATAGATAAAGTTTTAAACTGGGGGTGGTTTTGGAGTCTCGGGGTCATGCACGGCGTAGATCTGTAAAAAAATTTCAGAAATTAAAACATAGGGGAAAATATGTAATAGTTAGTTATTTCTTACGAAATCTATCAAAAATCAGAACGGTAGTCGTTACTCCAATTCTAAATGTCGCGGGATAAAGCTGTTTGTTCCTTTAGATACATGTTTATTAATTTCTGTAATCCCGTTATAGGAGAATCTTCTTTAGTGGTCGTACATATTTATTTTTATATGATATTGAAAAAATCTCAATTTAAACCCCTATGTTTCTTATTTTCTATCTAATTTTATCGTTTTTCTCTGTCAATATTGAGAAATGCATTTTGAAGATTGGGTGATTTTGCGATCGGAGGTGTTGCAATAATAATGTAACGCTAATTTGCTAACTAAAATCACAATGCTCATGAGAAAATCTATAAATATATCGTTGATTTGCTCTTTTCACTATACATAAAATAGTATTATAAAAAGAGTAAGAGTTTTAATTTTAATCTATTTCAACAGTAACCCCTTAAAGTAGACAATTTTATATAATTTTAATTCTGCATCATAAACTCATTTATCTGAATTAAGAGGGGAGCTAGCCCCCGTTCCCCCCTTTTATACTTAACCAATGAACCCTCAAAACTAATCAGAGAATTTCTTTATCTGAATGAAACTACATACAAAATTTGAAGCAAATAGGTTAATTTCGCAGAAAAACACATTTATCTAAATAATTAGGGATTAGCCCCCAGTTCCTTCCCTCCATACTTGACCAATGAACCCCCAAAACTAATCAGGGACGCCTTATCACAATGAATCTATATGAAAATTTGAAGCAAATCGGATAAATTTGCATGAAAAACGCATTTATCTAAATTAAGGAATTGTCCCGTTCCCCCTTTATTATTTAACCAATGAACCCCCCAAACTAATCATGGAAGCGCCTTATCTCAATGAATCTATATACAAAATTTCAAAGAAATCAGATAAATCTGCAAAAAACAATTCCATTTATCTAAAAAAAGGGGGTGGATTAGCCACCCGTTTCCCTTTTTATACTTAAAAAAAGAAACCATAAATCTAATCAGGGTAGCACAATAAGCTTATAAACAAAATTTGGACTAAAACGGAAAATTCTGCATGAAAAACACATTTATCTAAATTAGGGGGGAAATTAGCCCCCCCTACACCTAAACAATGAATCTCCAAATCTAATCAGAGAAGCGCCTTATCAGAATAAACCTATATACAAAATTTGAAGTAAATCGGATAATTCTGCATGAAAAACCGATTTATCTAAATTAAGGAGGGGTAAACACCCGTTCCCCCTTTTTTACTTAACCAATGAATTCCCAAAACTATTCAGAATTTTCGAACCAATAATTTTAAACATAAGTAAAAGCTTTTTTTCGCTTACTTTATAAAATCTAAACTTTATTCCAAAATTTTGGTGTCATTGTGGCATTTAAGGATTAAATTTAAGCAGTATAAAAATATCCCATCCATTTTCAATGTATAAAGGGCCCCACCAGTGGCTGGTAGACGAGAGGTGCTGGGTTCGTTCCCAATCACGCCCGTCGGCCTAATCGTTCGGAGTTTTCGTGGTTTTCTTCAAGCCATGGATTTATCCATGCGTAAATACGGGTTAGGTTCCCTTAGGAAGACCCCCACGAAGGGAACTCCCCCCGGGCCTATATCCCAAGTGTAGATAATTGGCCGTCAATAATCAACCCAACCCAATGTATAAAGGTCTTTATAATTGTAATGTATATTTCTGTAATCGATGTACTTTATACTAACTATCATTATTTACTTTTCAGAAATATAGTTAAGGACTAACTATCATAATTTTGACGAAATTTTTGTAAAAATGTAAGCCAAAACTAAACTTTTATTTGTAAAACTACCATTAATTTCAGTACAGAATGTTTTAAAAAATAAATAAAACTTTTCATTTTAACAAGAATTACTTTTCTTAGATTTTTTCTCAGTTTAAAAACAAAGTTATTAAAGTTTTCCGAAAGTAAAAATCTTTATTCAACAAACTTAATTTAATTTACTACAATTTTGATATTGAAGGAAATTTTCTTTAATACATATGTACAATATAAAAAGTAATAAAAAGAAAATTGTCCAGTTAAACTGAGGGCAATGAGCACACAGGCTATTCAAAATAATTGTATAGTATACTCTTATTTCATAGAATCTGAAACAAGCCCCACGAAAAATAAAGAAATCGACAACATATTAAGGGGCTCCTTCCTTATAAATAATTACTGAACTCATATAACTAATCAGAGTAGCGCCTTATTAAAATTAACATATATAGAAAATTTGAAGCAGATCTTATAATTCTGCATGAAAAATCCATTTATCTAAATTAAGGGGGATTATCCCCTTTATACTTAACCAATGAACTCCCAAAACTCATCAGGGAAGCACCTTATCAGAATGAATCTATATTAAAATTTGAAAAAAAATCGGATATAATTCTGCAAGAAAAACCCATTTATCTAAATTAAGTGGGTTAGCCCCCGTTCCCTCCATTTAAACTTAACCCATGAACCCCCAAAACTAATCAGGGAAACGCCTTATCACAGTGAACCTATATACAAAATATGAAGGAAATTCGGGTAATTCTGCATTAAAAACACATTTATCTAAATTAAGGGGGGTTATCCCCCGTCCCGCACTTTATACTTAACCAATGAACCCCCCAAAATAATCATGGAAGCCCTTTATTACAATGACTGCGCATATAAAAAATTTGAAGAGAATCGGATAATTCTGCATCATAAACCCATTTATCTAAATTAAGGGGGAGCTAGCCCCCGTCCCCCCCCCCCTTTATACGTAATCAATGAACCTGCAAAACTAATCAATGAAGCGCCTTATCACAATGATCCTATAAACAAATTTTGAAAGAAAACGGTTATTTCTGTCAAGAATAATCGCGATACGTACATACATACATACATACGTGCGTACATATACAGAACAGGCGGGCACATTAGCTTAAAACCCCCGTAATTTCTTAATTATGATACGTATCGAATCCGTTTAAAGTTATTATTACTTCTAGGAAAAACGCCGAAAAGTTATGTATGACAGATTTTTGATATCATTAAAAATGGCTCCAAGGGGGGAAAAAGGGGGTTTTTTGAAGAAAAAAAATCATAACTTCGTCAATTCACAAGATATCAAATCCGCTTAAATTTATTATAAATCCTCTTAATATTATCTAAAACTTTTATATTGACAAGTTTTTTATAGGACCAACCCTTATAGCAAAAAAAAAAAATCCCTGCCGGCTCCGCCTGCAAACAAGTTAGGTTTTTAAGTAACTGCTGCCCAACTGCCACATCATGGCAAAAAGGTAATTTCTTCCGCAATTTCCAACAAACAGGTGCCCCACGGTCTGCGTCTTCGAAATCTACCTGTGCCTGTAGGCCGAGCCGGCAGGGATTTTTTATCTTTTGCTGCCTGAAAAGTAAAATACTTAACAAATTAAAATTATAATTTTCGGTAGTATAAGCTCCAGCCAAATGATTTGCTTTATTTTAAATAAAAAGTAAAGAAAATCGGTAGAATAGTTCTCGTGAAAAATAGTCGCCAGTTTGAAAAACATAGTTTCAAGTAAAACAAGTTTAAAATTTTACAACAGCATTACGCTCAACGCTGCATTTAATGAGCAAAAAACATAGTAAGGATTAGAATATCGCAAAACCGCTTTAGAGTAATAATCAACACACTCAAAAAATGCCAAAAATGAAAAAAAAAAAAAAAGACCCCAAGAAATATAATTTCCCCTTAATTAAAATTCACACTCCAGGAAGAGGCCCGTACCCCATCCCCTCTTCCATATCCGGGCCTAAAAAATATGATTCGCATTTTTTTTTTCCATATATGTCGATTCCTGTTAAAATAGGTCTTTTTTTTTTTTTTTTTTTCGAAAATTATGTTAGCCTTTTCTATGGCAAATTAATTCTGTTGCTGAAATTTTGAAAGGATTTAAAGTCACCTGAATTTAAGAACAAATTGATTTAAAAGTGATTTAATGCTTTTCGCAGGGGTGATTGTGTTCAGGTGTTTTGTACATCACTAAATTTTTATAGCAATATTCTTAGTATGTCATTGCAGATTAAAGAAGAAAAAGATTGCTAAATAAGTTTATTGATGTACAAAATACTGGAACACCCCTGTTTTCGCACGCACATCGTAAAATAACATGTTTTTCAGAAAGTCCAATGCAAGTTTGGCATTTGGAAAAAAAAGATATTTTAAAATGTATCTTAGAAAGTGTTAAATAATTTGTTGCCTAAAATTCTTGTTCTTTTTTCAGAAAAAAAGTATTTTCAAAATAAAGATTTTCATAATTAATTTAAAAACAAATAATTGTAACTTATATTTTTTTTAAACAGAAATCGATTTCTAGAACCTTCAAATATCCAAATTCAAATGGTTTTGAAGTTACCGGTACAAAATAAAAATATTCCGATTCGAAATTTCTTCATAAATAACACAGACTTATCGGGCATTTTACTCACGTTTGATAAAACTATTTCACACTAGAATTTTTATTTAAAACTATATATCTTTTTTTATTTAGTTTAGATTTTATTTAATTTATGAAGAAATTTCTAGTTCGAATCGAAATATTTCCTTCCAGTACCGGTCAAATAATCTGTTATAATATAAATAAAATACATTTCACACGGTATGGCACGTCAAATTATAAAACTACAGTAACTGAAAGTAAACAAAAATGGCAGCCAAAAAGACGCTTTGATTAAAAAAGGTCTATTAACAAAAACTACAAAAATTCTTTTTATTAAAATAAGGAATGTGATGTACTTTTTAATGTAATCTATAATTAAAAACTAAAATGCTATTTATAGCCTAATTTCTTACCTTGTAGAGCTGAGAAGACAGTCCCGCACACTAACGTTCTCAGGTTAACAAGTGAATGTCTGCTATAAGCCCAACACCCCTTTCTCAAGCCCAAGACGATCATCTTGGAAGAGTCCTACCTATGAATCATATTTTTTCAGACGCAAGTTTCAAGTCTACCGTCTGGAAATAATATTGGAGCAAGTATTGGACGTATTGAAATAGGCTTTGAAGGTTACTTAACGGAAAAAAAAAAAAAAATTCAAGCGGTTCTTGATATATTCAGACATTCGAATTTTTACTAAACTACATTCTTTTTTTTTTCCGAACACCAAAATATGGAATATAAATTTATGAATTGAGATAATATTTTTAAAAATTAAGCGAAAAACACTTCTTTTAAAATTTCTCATTCGCATTTTAATATTTTTAATGAATTTCCTAGGCAGTGTTTTTTTTAAAAGGCCGGGTCGGGCCAAAAAAAAATAATAAACGGGATACACAAAATTTTAACTGGACGTCTGGCCGATGTAGCAAATTTTTAAAAGTCCTGCAAAGCCGACAAAATGTGAACAATTTTCACTAGACCTTGCTGGGTCAAGAATAAGATATAAATGAGCTGCACAACTATAATACAAAAAAATTTAACGTGTCCAGCCATCACTATTTTTTAAATTATCAATATTTGGTTTGCATTGATTGTAGAAAGCATGAAAAAATCAGCCAATTCGCACGTGCTTTTATACACTTTCCAACATAGTTGTAAAGTGTTTATGAATTCGGTTTATATGTCCGTCTGTCTTGCCATCTGTCTCTCTGTCCGCCCTCTAAGTCGCGTAAATACAATCGAATTGCAATATAATTGATATAATTGAAAATGAAGTGTGTAGCGTTTATGGTTAGATTACAGGGGCAATCAAAAGTATTCCGGTACATTATGATTATTACAATGAACATATATAAAAATTTGAAGAAAACCGGATAATTTTGCATCATAAGCCAATTTATCTAAAATAAGGGGGAGCTAGCCTCCGTTACCCCCTTTTATACTTAACCAATGAACCCCCAAAACTAGTCAGGGAAGCTCCTTATCACAGTGAACCTATATACAAAATATGAAGGAAATTCGGGCCCGGTGCGATGCCAACATCGCACTAAACTTCCGTACATTGTAGGTTAATTTCACCGAGGTTAAACACGTTTCGAACCAGTATTTTTTTCAAAGAAAAGCAATCAGGTAGGTTCCATGTAAGAACATCAAACCAAATATATATTAATTTTTCAGATATATTTTCTGGTTAGAAATGTCTTTAACGTGGATCAAATGAACTCACATTGTACGGAAGTTTAGTTGAAAGTTGGCAGGTATGTTACGGTCACAATGGAAAAAAATCGTTTTCAGTGCATTTTAATAAGGTTATACTATTATATGTTATACTATTATTAATACTATTATTATATTATATTATTATACTATTATTAATGTTATACTATTTCAATCATAACAAAAATAATATGCGTTACTGAGGTAGACGACAACACGTTTTCTATAGAGTATAGAATAAGTAACAATTATAATTTGTTTACAGGGACACTCAAAAGTATTCTGTTACATTACGATCAATGGGGAAAAATCGTTTGAAGTAAATTTAAATAATGTTACACTGTTTCAAACATAAGGAAACTTATATGTGTCACTGAAGGGGCTAGCAACACGATTTATATAGAGTACAGAATAATTAGCATTTATAGTTTGTTTACAGGAGCGCACAAATGTATTCCATTGCATTAATATTTATGGGGAAAAATCATTTAGAGTGTATTTTCATAAAATTGATATACATTACTGAAGTGCACTAGAGCAGGTTTTCTGTAAATTTATTGAATGCGTAGAATATCTCGTTTATTCACAGAGACACTCAAAAGATTTCGGACACAGACAGATTACTATGAGCCATAAATGCTAGATTTAAGTTTTAAGCTGTGATATGTATTTAAAATGTTTATTTTTAGAGTATTATGAGGTATGTTTTTCACATACAGGGTTGCACGATATAGAATTCGCACACATTACCGACAATGGACAGTAATTCCTGAAAATGAATTTTTACTGTGTTGTGGTTATTTTAATGTTTATATAGATTTCTCATTTCATTGTATGAACAAAAATTACTTGTAACAATGAAATGTAACAATATCGCGATTGTGTTCGAAATTGTTCATAATCATGCCGTGCTGCATGATTTTTCGTTTTTGTTATCACTTTCCAACATAGTTGAAAGCGTTTATGAATTCGGTTTGTCTGGCCGTGTGTTTGTCTGACTGTCTGTGTTCTAACTCACGTAAATTTACTCGGATCGTCATGAAATTGATATGTTATTGAGGTTTGTTATGACATGTTCGGTATTGAAACTGAAGTATGTAGCACTTATACTTTTCTTACAAGGGCACTCAAAAGAATGACGTTACATTACGATCTATGAAGGAAATCATTTGCAGTGTATTTTAGAGATTTTAAACTATTTTAAATTGATATACATCACTGAAATATACTACAATATACTTACTATCGAACATGGTACTTCTAGCACTTATAATTAGTTTACAGAGAAACTGAAAATAATTCCATTACATTATGGTTTAATGTGAAAAATCGTTTGCGGCACATTTTAATCATGTTACACTGTTACAAGCATAATGAAATTGATATAAATTTCTGAGAGGCACTAAGACATGCTTTCTGTAGAATATGGAGTGTAAAGCTTTTTTCTTTCATTTACAGTGCCGCACAAAAGCATTCTTTTACATAATGCTCTACGGGGGGAAAAACTGTTTGTAGCGTATTTTAATTATGTTACGCCATTTCAAATATAATGAAATTGATATACATTACTGAGGTTTACTACGAGAGGCTAACTGTATAATATGATGTGCATAGCATTTATTATTCATCTACAGGGACACACAAATATTTCGGAAACAGTACTTTATCTGAAGTATTGTCTGTAAGCGGTAATTGCTGGAAGTGCGCTTTGAGTAAGTGTACGCGTTTTTAAGTTTAAATAAATTTTGAACAAAATATTTGCAAATTATGTGATATATATAAATGCTATAGAGCATATACAGGACTGCATATCAGCGTGAATTGCTTAATTTTTTTAATCGATTTGTGCATTTTGAACGTGAAATAGATATATAGTATACTAAGAAATGTTTGTTGAATATAAATAAAATCTTATACAGGGCCATGCAAAGAACTGGATACATGGCCGCCTAAGTATGATAATTTGTGAAAGTGTGATTTCCGTAGTTTTCAGCGTGTTGTTGTCTAAATTAAATTGTAGCTTATTATGTGGTTTGTTTAAAAATCGTAAGTTAGTATAAAAGGGCTGGACAAAAGAATTGGAATATTTTTCTAGCTATGGCCAGTAATTTCTGAATTGTGTATTTCAAATGTGTTTTGCGTTTTCTAAAATGTTTACTTAGGCATCTAATTTACCTTATTAAACAACGAAGATTTGTTAAAGTATTCTGAAAGTGTTGGAAAGTGTTCCATAAATTATGCGTGATGCAGGATTTATCTTTCTTTTTTATACTTGTTTTCTCTCTTACTTTTGAATAGACTATAGACATTATTATAAAATCTCGTGAGGCAGAGATACTTTTTACTTAACCATTTTGTACAATCTGAAATTCAAATGCGTGATAGATCTTACTAATTAATCTCGAAAACGGGACAGCGGTGGATGTGGCCTTGGGTACCGAAAAATACCCCTCTTAAAGGGAAAATCAATGGCAACCCCATTACACAATATTGCCAGTGGTCGTGAGAATATCATTCAATCTTCCGTAATCGGCTTTACCTTTTTCAAAACAGAGTAAATTACCAAGAATTTAAAACCTGTGGGGTCTGTACGGGGTTTGACCAGTGTAGCTCTTAAAAATAATCTTAATTGTATATTAACGAAAATCTGAATTTCTTATAGAATTTTACTCTGGCCGGGCCCAGGCCTAGAAATTACGTCCCGTGCAAACTTGTAAGTTGAGGTTGATCTCTAACTGGGCTGGTTTTTACTTTTTTACTTTTTCCAACAAAGTTGAAAAGTGTTTATTAATTCGGGTTGTCTGTCAGTCTGCCGTGTGTCTGTCTGTCTGTCTGTCTATCCGTTCTCAAACTCTCGTAAATATACTCGAATTGTCAGCAATTGATATATGTTATAGAGATTTACTATGGTATATTCGGTATTTAAAATTAATTGTGCAGCAGTTATAGTTCATTTACAGGGCTATTCAAAAGAATTCTTTACATTACGGCCTATGAGGGAAAAATTATTTGCGGTGTATTTTAATGATGTTACTCTACTTCAAACGTATTGAATTTCCTATATGACACTCAGGTGCATTACCAGACGCTTACTATAGAATATGGAATGTATAGCATTCATCGTTCATTTACAGGGACACACAAAAATATTCAGTCACCATACTGGCTATGAACAGCAATTGCTGGAAGTGCGTTTTCCGTTGTTGCCCGGGTTTTTAAATTCAACTAATTTTATGCATATTGTCTGGTGTGTATAATTTATATAGATTTTATACAGGGATACACAAAATATCTTAAGTACATTGCCGCTCATTGACGGAAATTGACGAATGGGCATTTTCAACTGTGTTATGTGTTTCATTTACTGCACACAAAAACTGGGATATTTTCCCGATTATTACTGAAATTGGCTTTTCAAATAGGTGCAACGTTTCCCAACTTCTTTAATTAGATGACATTTTTCACCTTATTACCTGGTAATCCTCCGTCAACCTCAACTCACGAGTTAAGCGCTAACTCTCGGTTGACCATGAAATCCAAGTTAGAGTCCTGCACAGGTCGGGTTGTACCCAACCAGAACCCTTTTATTCCATTTGAAGTCAACCTGCACCCGTCCCGAACCCGTAAACCTCAACCCACAACCCGACCCGCACCCGCAATGAAAGTAAATGTATGCAAAGAAACGGAAAAATTTACATGTTACATAGTAATTACCAAAGACTTGTTGTTCGATAACTTTAAAACACTCGTTATATGTGAACCAGGTAGTTCAATTTCATTTTTCCCTTTCATAATTTTAATTATAAAAGAAGATACCCGGTATTAAAAATTAGATATAATAATGCGTTTGTAGACAAAATGTTAACCACAAGAAAATGTATTCTTTTCGTGAATTAGCATTTTGGTTTTGCTTTATCAGCAAGAGTTAATGGAAAAATCTATGTCACTGGAGCTGAGATTTGTCGCTGACATTCGTAAATTGTTGCACAGAACACATTTTGTAAAATAAAAGCGAATTATGATCAAGTGATTAGAAGATGGCATTTTTTCCATTTTCTACAAGAAGCGTTAAAAATATCGTAAAAGGTGCTTTTCGGGAGTGTCCATTTTGGAGGTGTTATTGTATACATATTTTTAATCTGCAAAAATATTGCGGACATTCTTTTGAAAAAGCGGGTCAACCCGAACCTGACTCGCAAGAGTCAAAACTCAACCCAAAACAGACCCGAACCAGAAACAATGAAGGTCAACCCGACCCGACCCGAACCACGGGTCGGGTCCAAAGCGGGTAAAAGCGGATAACCCGATAAGTTGCAGGACTCTAATCCAAATCTCCACTAACCCCACGAGGTGACAGATGAAAACAAAACTTTCAGTTCCTCAAACTTCCTTTAGTCTCCAGTTAGTCTCCAGTTCAGTCTCCACGGCGCATGCGTATACATTCCTCTCTCCTTTGATCAGAGAGAAAAATATAAACAAGAAGCTGTGTTTGTTTGGAGCTTTTAACATTTTTTACTTTTTATTATGGTTGACCAGAATTAGTAGGATTCTTGAATTTATTGAAGCGCGGGAGCAAATCAAGAAAAAGCTCAAGAAAAACAAAAAATGTTATTATAATAAACTTAATGATATTGAATTTCTGAAAAGATTTCGTTTGACTAAAAGATTGTTTGCAAGGGCGGATCAAGAGAGTCTTGAAAGGGGGGGGGGCGATATTAGAAATTTGGAGGTTCCAATCTGACCCTCGATTTGGGTCGGGGCTAATATTTTTCATTGTGGTCGGGTTGATTTCTGTTTTTTGCTGCGGATGAGGTTGACTTCTACATTTATGCGGCTCGTCTGGTTCAGGTCGGGTTGATTTCTACATTTTTGCTGCAGGCCGGGTGGCTTTTACCTTTTTGCTGCGCGTCGGGTTTACTTGTACGTTTTAGCCGCGTGTCGGGTTCGGGTCGGGTTGACTTACTTTATTTCGGGTTCGGGTCGGTTTCGGATTGGGTTTTTATTTCTGCGAGTCAGATTCGGGATGCTCCGATTTTTCAAAAGGAAGTTTAAATATTTTTTCCTGATATAAACGATATACACTGATGTCCGGAATTTAAGGGGCAGTGACCAATTTCAGACGTTTTATCGAATATCTACCTAAACGCGTGAGGAAATTTCCGAAATGCCCTTGAACTTTGAGGATGTAAAGAACATGTTTGACTTCATGTTTATCAGTGAAGATTTTGTCGCGAAAACAATTAGGGGTGGGGGGGGGAATAATAATTTTAATAATAAAATAATATTTTCAATCACCCAAGTAACAGAAAATGCTAAAAATGATCAGTCACGGTAGCAAACAACTATGTATGTCCTATCAAATATTTGTGTACATTTGTACAAGCATAGCACATATATTCGCGAAGATGTTAACGTTTCTGGAGAAATTAAAAAAGTTTTTTTTATATAGCATGCACAGTTTTCCGCCGAATTTAACACCGCTTTCCAGAAAGATGACAAAATGTCGTAAAAATAGTATACTGTAATTAAAATATTAATATATTGAATATTTGATGAGATATGGGTATTTGTATGAAATAAATTTTTAATGCGCATGCGCGTACTACAGCAAAATTTTTTTGTCATGATTTGCTAGTCAATACTATAGGGCAACTCATATAAAAAGACCAGTGAAATAGCGTGAAAACTCAAAAAGTTACAGCAATTATTATTAAATTGAGGAAGAAATCCCATATAATCCTATGGGATTTCCTCCTCAATTTATCAATTAATGCTGTAACTTTTTGAGTTTTTTACCAAAAGATTTGTTAGTAATGCCCAGTATAAAATCTAAAAGTTCGACCCAAGCTCAGCTCGTACCAAACAAATCATTGGCTATGCCCGGTATAAAAGCTAAATGTTCTGCCCGAGCCCGGCCTGTGCCTGACACAATTTCTACAAATTAGGCCGATATTTCTGAAGCAACATTATCCTACAAATAAAATTATTCATAAAGCATACTTATAGCACATATTTTATTTTCAGATTATGTTCGAAATTCCTGAGTGCAAAAAAACAACAATATTAATGATTACTTAGGCAATTACGTCCATAAATACTGATAAAGAAAATTGACTTACACAATTTCATTCAAATGAAGATTCAGTAAGAAAATCGACGTAGTTTAGAATGAAATAAACAGATGATAAAAGAAAATCATAATTTTAAAGCATTACAATGAAAAACTAGATTTTTAAAAATATATATCTGTAATTTAATAAACAAAATTAAATTTCTTAACAAACATTGTTATACATTTTGCTAAACAAATGTACAACATCACTATAATTTAAGTAATATGTAAGATTCCAGCCCATCGTAGTCTCGGGGACAAATTTAGAGGTCTGCACAAGGTCTGCACTTTAAAGGTCAAAGCTTTTATACTGGGCCGACCCCGGGCCTGGAATTTTTGGCCCGTACAGACCGCTAGGAAGAATGCATTCCACTGCAGGCTCGAACTGGAATAAAAAGAATTCTGGACCTGCCCGACCTGAATCAGCAGAAAAATGTAAGTTCCGAACCGGCCCGGCTCTGAAGGAGTACAGATCTGACCCAGTCCAAGTCTCTTGAATTAAAACTGGCGCGGCCTGCCCATAGTCGGACCCGACCATACTCGAGCCCCGACCCATGGCTTTTCCTGTGCAGCCCTCTAATGTCATTTTGCAGAACCTTTATTAGTTCAAGGTGGGGAGGGAATCGCCCCATCATCTCTTGGAAGGTTCTGGAAGGCATTGCGCGTCAGATTAATGTGGCAAAAACACTTTTAAATAATGTGATCACGCCTCGAGAACAATTATTAATAGCATTACGATTTAATGCCACCAACGATTTTCAAACAAATATTGGTCATTTGGCTGAAGTAAGCCAAACATCTGTACACATAATTGTTATTAGGGTAGCCGAAGCTATAGCTTCCCTGCAGCCAAGGTTTATAAACTGCCGGAAACCGAAGAAGAATGTAGACAAGTATGTTACAGGTTCTTTTAGGTAGATTTCGTAAGAAATACTACCTACTACATTCTCACCTAAGTTGGAATTTTTGGAAAATTTTTGCAGATCTACGCCGATCATGACCCCCAGAACCCAAAAACACCCCCAGTTCAAAACTTTATCTATCTATCTATGTCCCTTTTTTATGGACACGATAACTGCATTAATTCTGAACAGATCTCTTCGAAACTGGTACATAAAATCAAGGGGCATAAAATCTCGGTCAAGTTCGTTAATGGGCGAAATCGAACGAAGGGGGGAGGGCGGGGGGGCTTTTTGGGAAAACAGAAAAAAACCCATAATTTCTTAATTATGATATACGTATCGAATCCGTTTAAAGTTATTATTACTTCTAGGAGAAGGGCCGAAAATGTATGTATGACAGATTTTTGATATAATTAAAAATGGCCCCAAGGGGGGGAAAAGGGTGTGTTTTAGAAGAAAAAAATTCATAACTTCGTCAATTCACAAGATATCAAATCCGCTTAAATTTATTATAAATCCTCTTAATATTATCTAAAACTTTTATATTGACACGTTTTTTATGGGACCAACCCTTATAGCAAAAAAAAAAAAAAAAAAAAAAAAAAATCCCTGCCGGCTCCGCCTGCAAACAAGTTATTTTTCGAAGTAGGCGGTTCCAACTCCCGCACCTTTTCGAAACTGAGACATAAAATCAATGGGCATAAAATCTCGGTCAAGTTCGTTAATTGGCAAAATCGAACCAAGGGTGGGGGGGGGGATGGTAGGGCTTTTTGTGAAAATAGAAAACCCCCGTAATTTATTAATTATGATACGTATTGAATCCGTTTAAAGTTATTATTACTTCTAGAAGAAGGGCCAAAAATTTATGTATGACAGATTTTTGATATAATTAAAAATGGCCCCAAGGGGGGGGGGGGGAAGGGGGGTTTAGAAGAAAAAAAATCATAACTTCGTCAATTCCCAAGATTTCAAATCCGCTTGGATTTATTATAAATCCTCTTAATATTATCTAAAACTTTTATATTGACAAGTTTTTTATAGGACCAACTCTTATAGCAAAAAAAAAAAAAAAAAAATGAAATAAATAAAAAACAAAAAAAAAACCCTGCTGGCTCCGCCTGCAAACAAGTTAGGTTTCGAAGTAGGCAGTTCCAACTCCCGCATCATGGCAAAAAGGTCATTTCTTCCGCAATTCCCAACAAACAAGCACCCCATGGTCTGCGTCTTCGAAATCTACCTGTGCCTGCAGGCCGAGCCGTCAGGGATTTTTTTAATTCTATTTTTATTTTGTGTTTGTTTTTTCTGTGCTACTCATTGTAATCAAAATTTATTAATATGTAATATATATATCATTATCAAGCAGTGCATATTTCAATAGTTAAAAATATTTTGAATCAATTTAACATATCAATATAAGCAGTAGCGTAGCTAAGGCGGGGGAGGGACGGGGGGGAGGGCAAGGGAAGCGGCCGCTCCTGGCGACACTGCCAGATTGTTCCAAATTGAGACAGGTTTTTAACCGAAATTATCTCACATATTTTGACAATAAATACAAATTTTTGAACTTTTTTAGGTGTGCGTGTGAATGTTTTCTTTAGTAAAATATTTTATTATATCCAAATAAGGAAAGAGAAAGTTTCTGTAAATGTTTCTAGGGATTGCTCCATGCACTTTTGAACCTTACATGATTACGTACCTGAAAGGATGCGCAAAAGGATTAAATTAAGGGAAGCGGAGCTCAATTGAGTGGTCCTTTAAACCGAAATTCCCTCACATTTTTTTTACAATAAATAAGAATTGTTGACTTTTTTTCTCATCATCATCCTTAGGAATTTCCACTAAACAGTGTGTTTCCCCGACCCATAAAAGTATACTGTGTGTGTGAATACTTTGAAGAAATTCGGCGAAGGAAGGGAGAATGGGGAGATCCGTAAGGTGCCAATCGCAGATGTAGGTTCCTCACGGCTTAGTAGAGATCTGCACGGGCCGGGCCTATTTTCGTCATGGCACTCGGACCTTGCCAGGAATCGTCTCCACTCGTTTCGGGCCGGGCCCGGGCTATACTTTTTTATGGAGGCTCGGGTCGGGCCTAGCGATTACTCTTTACGGCCCGGGTCGGGCCTTATTTTTCTCCTGAAGGATGAGGCCGTGCCTTAAATAATTTTTTCCGTACAAAGCCGTAGACTGGTTTCATTCTCTTAGTCTTCACGCCCCAAAATTTTAAGTCCTGGTTTTTACCCATATGAAAATCAATGTCTCGGCTTGGCCTGGTCCGTTCGAAGGACAGTAAAATAAGACCTGGCACAAAAATCTTTGCAAAACATGCATACATTTTTAAATCGCCATTATTCTACAATTAAACATTATTATTTTTTTCTTTTTAAAGAATAGTAGATTTATATACTTATTAAAATATGGCTAAATTAAAATATAGTAAAACGTGCGAAAAATAACCTGCTTATGACGGAATCCTGTCTTAAACTGAAAAATGCGTTGATCCATGAAAAATGAATATACTAATACGTAAGAAAAGAATATATAGTACATTTACACCTGCCAAGAAGGCAAATTGTCTATAACTCATTTTTTTTCTTACCTATGCAATTCCATTTTAGAAGATTTTACTGTATAGCATTTTTCTGATTTTTAACACTTCAATAAATGGAATATGGATTAACAATATTAATGATATAACTTAAACATATACATACAACAAATAGAGATTTATTAAAAAAATAAATATTCCAGGTTGCGGCACCTCTATAAAAATGAAGATTATAAACATGAAAAAAAAAGGCTAAGATAGAAATTTTTGGTTAGATCTCCTCTTACGAGGCAAATTTTTAACCAAATCGACGTAAAAATCAATGTTTTGTAGAAATTCACTCGGGTCGGGCTCGGGCCGATATTTTAACTTTTTCCGGACCGGGCTGGACCAAACTTTTAGCTTTTATACCGGGCCGGGCCAGTCTCTTGCCGAACATTTAATTTTTGTATCGGGCAGCGCCAGGCTGAATTTTTTTGTATTGGTCGGGTCGGGCCCGGGCCTGGAAATTTCGACTCGTGCAGACTGGAAAGCACCCGTGCGTGCTGGAAATTTCGACTCTACTGCTTAGCTTCCAGCTTAAAAAGCTTAGCTGCTTAGTTTCCAGCTCTGCTGGCGTCATATTTCTAATATCAAAAGTGCATTTCTTTATTTCTCTATTGGCTTTCATGCTGATTTTCGTAATTCTTAGCTTTCTATATGTATATTGTCGTGTAATAGAAGCTTCTGTGAACCAGCGCAAAATGAATTTAGCTGGAGGGACTGTCAGTAAAGATATTATTTCTTCTTTATTGGAAATTATATATATTATTATATTGTTTTGTCAAATTGGCATTGAGAAAATCCAAATAATAAAAAGTTGGGGACGTATCTCCAAACTTTCCCTCCTTAAAACGTATAAAAATCAAAGCAGGCGTTTTCAGTCTTTCCAGTAAGACCAGGCTGAGTGGAAATGGGGGAAAATCAAAATTATTCTGTTGGCCTTGTTTACTGTTAAGAGGCTACTTCACTCCGGCGAAAATACCCGCTTGCTAATGTTAATCCTATGGAGGGAAATAATTTACGATATCTCATTCGAATTTCAATATTTTAAATGATTTTTTTTTGCATTGGATAGCTGAGGTCAATTTCTATGCAAGTTCCTGTGTACTTTTTATTTTTTTGTTGCAGTTTTTTTTTTAAATTCAGGATACAACACTTTTGAAACTGGTTCCGAAAGTGAAAGTATCTTAATAAAAAAAAAAAAAAAACTTGTAATCAAAATCGAAAAAGTACAAAGGCACGTGCATAGAGATCGACCTCAGATATCCAATGAAAAAAAAAATCATTTAAAAATATTGAAATGCGAAGGAGATGTAAATTATTTCCCCCATAGGAGATAAATTATTTCCCCCATTAGCGAGCGGGTATTTTCACCTGAGTGAAGTAGCCTTTTAAATGCCAGTAAGAGTGTGTGATCTTTAGAAGGATTTGACTATTTAAAAAAATTTTCGCGAGCGTTCTTAAGAAATGCAACATCCAAAGATAATTTAAATGATCACTGAGCCTTGAATAACGAAAACAAACATTCAAGGTATCTAAAATATTAAAGGAACATTGAAAATTTCAGAAAATTAAATACAATGAAAAAGTATAAAAGAACAAGGAAATGTTGTTTAAGTATTTTTATTAAAAAGCATTTGTATGCATTGTATTTAAAAAATAGCGTAATCAGTGCATGTTTTCAGATAATGATTTGTAAATGATTTTAAAACTAGCCAAATGTAAAATAAACCCGAAATGAGAAAAGGAATTTAAAGATTGCAACTCTGAATCATTTAAAGGGAAACTGATGCAGGAAAAAGCCTTTTACACATATTTATAATAATCGGATCTTTAGACATTTATAATCATCAGATCATTCGCCAGAATATACTAGAGATGTATAACTGCATTTCTAAAAAAAAATGGAAAATTGATATTTTTGCCCGTCATTTCGCAAAGAAGAGTGTTTATTCCCTTTAAAGAGGAAGTGTGCATTTTATATTTTAAGGTCGATTTTTTTCACTCTGTTCTTTGAGTCACAAACAGTGTTGTTTTCATGAGTAATCAGTCTTCTAATGGAAATTAATTATTAATAATAAAAGTTTAAAAAAAAAAATTAAGCATTCCATGTTTATCTTAAAAATCCCATTTTATTGTATGACTACAATTCATGCAGTTCCAAAAAAATTTCAGGTACAATACGTTACTTTGACGTGGGTCCCGATAATTGAAAATTCACCGATGTGATTTACGCCTGGTAGAAAGTGCGATCTGGTGAATTTATTTTTTTAAATTATAATATTTAGTCTGTCTTTTTTAAGATTTTCAACATCAGATCATTCGCAGGAATAAAGCATTGTTTAAACTATCTATTCAGAATTTCTAATCTGTTTTATCAATGTAAAGTCTAAATTTATGTAATATTGATTTAATGATAAAAGAGTTTATTATTATTATTATTATTATTATTATTATTATTATTATTATTATTATTATTACACTCTTTATTTTTTATATTTTGAACGTTTTAGTGCTTAAAATCTTTCGTTGTTGCACTTTCCCAGCCAGCTGGAATATTTACAAACTTGGTTTGGTGCATAATTGTAATTTGGCGCATTAAATCCCTTATTGTTTAACTCGTAACAATTGAACTATAAAGATTATTTGTCGATTTATCGCCTGCTGCTGGCTAACGGAAAAATGCCTTAAAATTATTTTATTCATTTATAATTAAGTTCTTAAATTATTAAAATTCTGTATTGAAATAGGAAATTTACCTGCGTACATAATTTCTTTTTAGTCTTAGCCTATCAGGAAATGAGTGAAAAATAAATTAGAAAATTCACCTTTACTTTTAAAAGAATGTAATAAATAAAAATGAATTCATGTATCATGAATGAAATGTTTGTTTATTGAGAAAGATACAAACATAATAGATGAATTTCAAAGGTAAAGATAACGCTAATCATAGGTAATTTTAGTTAAAATATTTTATTAGATCTTCAGGAATATTATTTCAGAAAAGAACAAAATGTTATCAAATAAATACTAATAAAAATTCATTAAAGCCACTAGAAAAACGCGCTATATACCAAAATTTTAGAGGTTTACGATATTGAAAATCAAATTCTTCGCTCATTTATTCCGGATTTATTATAAGTCAGATATGCTATCGCAGAGATCATTATGCATACTTTTTATGGCTAAGCCACAATATTATGAGTTTCAGAGTTTATGCCGCTATTTTTAAACAACAAGCTCAAAAGTTTGTAAATAGTTTTTTAGATTGTTATTCAAAACCAGGAATAACCATCATGCTTAAAAGAAAGTAAAAGAGGCAGAAAATAACGAAATTTATCTGAATGAACAAAGATATATATATATATATATATATCTTTGGACTAATCAAAGTAAACATTTTAAGGTAATTAAAATTTGGAAACAAGGTGCACCGTTGTCAATTTTTAAGATGCAGTTTTTATTGATATTACTAAATTATTTTATGAATTTATTAATAAATATTTATATTATTGTTATATAATTATTTATATTACTAAATTATTTTATTACTAAATTATTTTCAAAAAGTTAATCAGTTAAAATGTCATGACAAATTTTTAAATACAGTAAAAATGACTAAGTACTTAACAATTTTTTTTTTTAGAAAATAAACTATTTTAAATTTTATGAAATTCACCTTAGGACTGAACAAAATAAAAAAAGAAAAAACAAACAGCCAGTCAATTGAAAAATATTTATTGAAATTTTGTCACATAGGGCATATGGAACACCTTTGAAATTCCAATGGGTGTACGCACATTCTAAATGAAACAAGGTAGCAATTTTTTTCCATAATCAAGTTTATATGAGTTGTAGCAAACGTGCTTTCTCGCATATTTACTTTCATTGTTGTAATCGTTTGTTGCTACTCTCATACGCTTAAAACTACATGCAGTAGAACCTCGATTATCCGACGTAATTGGCACCGAACCTACATCGGATAATCGAGAATTTATCAATAATAATTTAGTTTATTGTGTAACATCGTCATCGAACTTCTGTTATGACTATTTGAACTGCTAAATAAATATCTAAATTCAAATTATACATGAAAATTTATTTTGAAACAAAAAGCTTACAATGATTTAAATGCAAGCTTCATCTGGCGTAAATTGGCCATCCTTCGCCGTGCAGCTCTGTCACTAAGTTTTCTTAAAAACATATCTTCAGAGGAATCACACTGTTCTTGTTTTTCCAAGCGAGCAAGGTCTTTTGAGCTACACCCAAAAGCATGATTGTTACCAATCTTTACTTGGAAATCATTCTCGCCTTCATCATCATCTTCCTCGTTTTCTGTTGGAGAATGTCGGACTTCTGCGATAATTTCCTCATCATTAACCAACTATTAGCCTTCATCTTCCAAGTCACAATTCAACCAATCTATGATTTCTTTGATCCCACAGTTTTCAAAAGGTATCGGGCTAAAAAGTTTTGAAAATTCAACCGCACCATCTATCTCAATGTCTGTAACATTTTCATCTGCGCCAGTGAAAAAATTCGGCAAAAGTTTTCGCCAACTTCGTTTTAGTGTCAGTTGCAACATAGATTACCATGCTTCACTGATCATATAAATTAAACAAAAACATCAGGAAACCGATGTCGGTTTACGGAGAGTTCCGGTTAAACGAGGGTCGGATAATCAACGTTATACTGTAGTCATATCTGATAACGCCAAATTCTTGCCAAGCTTGGCAATATTTATCTAAATATATTGGCGATAAAAGTAGGTTGCCATAAATGAAACCAACTTAACTTTTTGAAATCCCCATTCAAATTCATTATTGATGAAAACTAGGAATCCTCTGTAATCGATTTCACGAATTTTAGCTTCGTGTGTTTGAGTAAAATTAGATAAATTCTTAAAAACAAGAAGAGAGAAGCTACCTTTTGTGCTCGGTACAAGCTTGAAGGACAATTTTTTTCGGAAAAAAATAATTCATTTATTTTGTTATTTAGGGGTGTGGGGGAGGGCAGAATTTATTCCTGCCCGGGAGCCAGAAAACGTAACTACGCCACTGAATATAATTTTACTTATTGCGTGAAATTTAAATGTCGAAACTGAATTCGTATTTAAATCCAATGTTATTCTTTAATAAACTTGTTCAGTTTCAGTTTCGACAAATTCTTACATTATTAATTTAATTTTTCCTTTACTGTATTTTATACTATGTCCAACACATACAGATATTCTTTTCTCACACGCATCTGTAAAAGAAACTTGATCTTTATCTTCTTTAACATCTAAACACTACACTGACTTTTTAAGTTGATAATATAAAAGAAAAGTCACAAGTGTTTCAGAATAATTTTTATTATTTTGTGCATAAACTTGCAACTTTTATTTTTTGCAAGGATTAATTAGAAACACTACATTTTGATAAAATAAAATATTTAGGTTGTTATATCATATTATTAGTTTAAAGAAATTGTATTTTTAATGAAATGAGTGCAATATGTCTAATTGAAATTAATGCAGTACGAATTATTGAGGAGGGGAACCTAATTTGACGGGAAATAATAATTTCTAACCTGCGCCTATGACTAACATAAAAATTCCATTCTTTGTATACTAATTTTAATCCCATCAAATATAGATTTAATCAGCCTTGCTGCGTGATAAGAAGTATCAATTATTAATAGTAACTGTACTAAAAATTTTATTCATATCAAAAAATTAAATTTCAATCAGTACTGTTATGTTATTCGAGCCGAGCACCAGTGATATACATACATGAATATATATATATATATATATATATATATATGTTATATACATATTTGTATAGATATGTGTGCATATATACCGGGTGAACCAAAAGTTTGTTAAAACTTTAAAAATTCCTAAAAAGGGAAGAAATTATGATAAAGCAGTTCGGTTTCCAAGGAAGGGCCTCACAAGGTAGTTGGATTTTTTTTTTTTTTTTTTTTTTTTTTTTCAGCAAAGGAAAAAAAATAGTTAAAAAGGATGTAGATGGCGCTAACTTGCGAGAGATTCTGCAGAATTATGCAAATGAATCCTGCAATAAAAGAATCACTTGTTGTTACTTGAAATCACTCGTGTACCGTTAATCACCTTAAACTTTGGCCGAACTCAAATATTCTATCTGTCGTGAGGTTTCTGCAATTCCTTCCGACATGTTGCATTCAGTTGTAACGGGCGTTGTGAGTCGCCTTATTTGTGTCGTACAATGTTCTGGAGGTGATGTTGAACAATTGTTACTGCAAGAAAAAATGGATGGAGCGTACTGTTGTCCTGTTCATTGTGTTTCGGGTCATCAGCGCCGTCTAGCCATGCATTTTTAACTAAAAATTTTTTGGCTGCCAAAAAAAAAATTCGCCTACCTTGTGAACCCTTTCTTGCAAACCGCACTTCTGTATCATAATTTCTTCCTGTTTTATGAATTTTTAAAGTTTTAACGAACTTTTGGTTCACCCGGTATATGTATATATATATCGCTGGCTCCCAGCTAACATAAAAGTACCTTTCAATCTTATTTGCACATCCGTTTATGTTAAATCAAATACGTGTGCACATGTATTTAACATAAATAACATTGAGCTATAAAAACAACAACAAAAAAAAGATACATTTACATTTTGTGAAAGAGTTGGGTTGGGTTGATTATTGACGGCCAATTATCGACACTAGGGATATAGGCCCGGGGGGAGTGCCCTTCGTGGGGGTCTTTCTAAGGGAACCTAATCCGTATTTACGCATGGAGAAGATCCACGGCTCGAAAGAAAACCACGAAAACTCCGAGCGATTAGGCCGACGGGCGCGATTGGGATCGAACCCAGCACCTCCCGTCTACCAGCTTCGAGAGCACAACCTCTCAGCCACTGGTGGGGCTTTTGCGAAAGAATGTTTAAAGTTTTTTTTCAGTATCAGCTAATGAAATTGAATTTATAATACTGATAAACTAGTTTTTATTTATCGAACTTTATATCAAGGATGAATTTAAATGCACAGGGGTCGATGCAAATGTATATATATATATATTTTCCCATTTCAAGAAATAAAAAGTTATTTTTTTTAAATTTATTACATTTTTAAAGGAAATAAAATCCATTACAAGAGATGAAATCCAAATTCAAATTTAGCAATTATTAGTAGCAGAAACAGTGCAGCAATGCAGTGGGCAATGCAGATTTATTTTAGACCTTGAATATTAATCTAATAAATAAATAAAAACAATTTCTAAATTTATGTATTCTTTAGATTTATTGTGTTTTTTTATAATTTTCTTTGTATATATAAAAGTTGTAGGAAAAAAAAGATTACACCTACTTTTTTGTGCAAGATCGTTTAAAATTTTTTTTCAGTGTCAGCTAATGAGATTGAATTTATAATACTGATGAACTACTGTTTATTTATCGAACTTGATATCAATGATGAATTTAAATGTACAGAGGTCGATGCAAATATATATATATATATCCCATTTCAAGAAATAAAAAATGGGTTTTTTTATTTATTTATTACATTTTTATCGTTAAAATACACCACAAACGATTTTTCCTTATAGACCGTAATGCAACGGAATTCTTTTGAGTATCCGTGTAAATGAACTATAAATGCTACACACTTCATTTTCAATACCGATCATGTGATAGTAAACATCATCAACGTATATCAAGTACATGGCAATTCGAGTATATTTACGCGAGTTAGAGCACGGGCAGACAGACAGACAAACCGAATTCATAAACACTTTTCAACTATATTGGAAAGTGTTTAAAAAGAAAACTATGAAGATACATACGGTTTTATTATCTCATATTATCTCATAATCTTGATGTGAAAATTATGCGAATCTTTGTTTTTTATCCAAATTTTCTTTCAAAAGTAAAATGATGCGCGAGGGCGCTGATTACGCAAGTAAATACTATATATTTGAAGTTATTGTCACTCTTATGTTTTTTTTTTTTTGGCTCTTGTTGCTGTTGGTGGTGCCATAAGGTAAAAGTTATAGCTTAAATTTGGCCTTATTTGTAGGGAAATTAAAATAATTAATTAACGTTTTTTAATTAAATAAGTTTTATTCAAGTGACTGGTCTAACGAATTTATGAAAAACTGATTTCTCCAAAATGGCGGCTAGCTGAAGGAAAAACTTAATTTTTATCTCAAAAAAAAAAAAAAAAAAAAAAAAAAAAAAACTTTTTCTTGATCATTAAAAAAATAATAAAAATAGAGACCCTTCGTTCAAGGAAATGAATAGATCCAGTTGTTTTAGAGTAATTGGATTATCGATTTGAAAAATGCCCTTTTGAGAAAGACAAGTTTAAAGTTTTATGTTAAAATTACACTGCGATAATTATTATTATTTTGCTTTCATAGAAACATGTTATTCCAAAACTTTTAAATTCTCCCTCTTCAAATGATAAAGCGTAAAAAAAAAGCTCTTTTGAAATTTATGATTAGGTATAACACCTTAAATACATGTATTTAAAAAATGAATTAAATAATTTTTTTAAAGGCTGATATAAAGGATAAATATGCATATTGTGTAAATTATATGCAGATAAAATGAAGTTTAAAAGTTTCTTGCCGAAAATTTAAGGAGAGGAGAGTGGAAATGTCCCATTTGTCCCACACCTGTGCAACGCCCATGTTCAGAGCTTTACAAATTTGATAAAATCTGGTAGCCAGCAAAAAATTCTAGTCGCCAGTAAAAAGTATTTACTCTACCCCCTCCACCGTCATTGATTTTAAAAAAAAGTTTATGAATTAATTGAGAAAAAATAATAAGAAGCATAGTTTAGAATTTATAGTTGCATATACTTTAGAAAAGTACACAGTTTAGAAAGATATCTAAGTTTTCTAATGCAAAATTATATATATCAGAAGAAAAAAAACAATTAGAAATACTGTAAAGACTGAATTAATCGACATGTTCGGAAAATGCTGATTGCTGAATGCTTCAAATGTCCGGATAATAGAGCGCTACAAAATTTATATCTGATGAGGGGGCATCGGTAAAATAGTGAAACAAGATACCATTTTTATGCCATTTTTGTATGGAAGTTAGTCAAATTATTTTGATTTCATTATTTTAATATTTGCAGTTGATAAACTTATTTTTACCAAATTACAAATAAAAGTAAAAAATATTTTTTGTCTATGAATATAGTTTCTAAGTTTATTTCTTAATATTAGAGGAGAGAAAAAAAAACCGTTTGTGTTCGTTTCTTAGGTCTTTTATTGTTAAAAAAAAGAAAAAGAGAAAAAACCTCCGCCATATTAAATAACTTGGTCGCCATATTAAAAAAAATTATGATTAAATTGCCGGTCGCCAGTGGCGACCTGGCGACCGCATTTGACAAGCTCTGTTCATGTTTATGCAGTAAACACCTAATATGTGAATCGCCGTTTAATTAAACCCACTTTTATGAATCAAAATTCTGAAAGCAAAATGATAATCTTAAATATGTTTTTGTCGTATACCAGTATCAGCGGTTTTATTGAACCAAATTTTAGAGAATTTCATTCATTTAAGCGACAGCTACTGTATTAAAAATGTAAAATCAGGTTTATTATTAAATAAAGTACAGTGTATTACTTCTATCAAGAAAACACTTCAAATAAAACACAGTTTAATTAGAAGTGAATGCAAATATGCATTCGTACTTTTTAATCAATTTATTTTTTAGCTCACAGGCTATCAAAGCCTGAAAGCTAATGTACCCGCTGGTTCTGTATGTACGTATGTATGTACGTAACGCGATAACTCTTGATAGAAATAACCGTTTTGCTTCAAATTTTGTTGATAGATTCATTGTGATAAGGCGCTTCCCTGATTCGTTTTGGGGGCTCATTGGTTAAGTATAAAGGGATAAAGGGGAGTTAATCCCCCTCTAAATTTAGATAAATGGGTTTTTCATGCAGAATTATCAGATTTCCTTCAAATTTTGTACATATGTTCATTGTAATAAGGCGCTTCCCTGATTAGTTTTGGGTGTTCATTGTTAAATTATAAGTGGGGGGACGGGGGAAGATCCGCCCTTAATATATTGTCGATTTCTTTATTTTTCGAGGGCTTATTTAAAATAATTTGAAATGAAAGTATAATATACAATTAGTGTGAATAGCCTGTGAGCTCAATGCCCTCAGTTTCACTGGGCAGTATTATATTAATTTTTAGTTTATATAGTTCAGTATTTACATTTGTATATTACATGCTGCAAATGTATTTCAATAAATCGTTGTTTAAATTATTCCTGAATAAATAATCAGGATCATAGAGGGAAATAATAGGCGTTTACGACGCTGCTTTCCCTAAAATGACAAACTTGGAAATAATCTTTATTATTACAATTTTGATTCTCAACCTACCCCTAAATACCTGTCTCTAGATATATAACCTCGACTATTTACCCCCCATTCTCGTTGAGCGTGAAATTGCTAATGATTTCAAAAGTATAATTCATTTCAGGTAGATTTCGTAAGAAAACTTACTACATTACATTCTCCCCTAAGTTGGAATTTTTGAAAAAAATTTTGCAGATCTACGCCGAGCATGACTCATAGAACCCAAAAGCACCAACAGTTCAAAACTATCTATCTATATCACTTTTTTATGGACACGATAACTCCAATAATTCTGCACAAATATCTTCCAAACTGATACATAAAATCAAGGGGCATAAAATCTCGGTCAAATTCATTAATGGGCAAACTCGAACCAAGGGGGGGGGGAAATGGGGGGCTTTTTGTGAAAACAGACCCCCCCCATAATTTCTTAATTATGATACGTATCGAATCCGTTTAAAGTAATTATTACTTCTAGGAAAAGGGCCGAAAATTTATGCATGACAGATTTTTGATACCATTAAAAATGGCCCTAAGGGGGGGGGGAATGGGAGTTTTAGAAGAAAAAAATTCATAACTTCGTCAATTCACAAGATTATCAAATCCGATTAAATTTATTATAAATCCTCTTAATATTATTTAAAACTTTTATACTGACAAGTTTTTTATAGAACCAACCCTTATAGCAAAAAAAAAAAAAAAAAATATATATATATATATAATAAAAAAAAAAAATCCCTGCCGGCTCGGCCTACAAACAAGTTAGGATCAAAGTGGGATGTTCCAACTGCAGCATCATGGCAAAAATGTCATTTTTTCCGCAATGCCCAACAAACAAGCGCCCACGATCTGCGTCTTCGAAATCTATCTGTGCCTGTAGGCCGAGCTGTCAGGGATTTTTTAACCTATGGTTATTATTGCGACTTGAATATTGTATATCATTTTATTTCCCTCTAAATAAACAAAAAACAAAAGCTTGAAAAACACAATTTAATATATCTGTTCCAAGTAATTATGTTCCTCAATAATAATAATTATAATAAAATTACAAATTCGCAATAGTAGAAATATGAAACCACCAAATAAAATTTATGGCTGTTTATTTAAATATGACGCGATTTCACGAATTGTTAAAAACTTGCTTTTCTAAAAGTGATATTTCTATGAGCCTACCCCCCCCCCCCCCCTGTTGAGAGACTGAAAAAATTAATTTTTTACTTCAATTGACTAATAAATTTTTAGATTTTTCTTCGCAACCAATTGTTGAATTTCTCGGTTTCATCTAGTGACAGGTTACCAAAATTCTCGATTCTTCACCCCCCTCCCCTTGAAAAAAATTATTTTTTACTGCGATTAACTAATAAATTTTCAGATTTTTCTTCGCAACAATCTGATGCATTTCTCATTTTCATCTTGCGACAGATTACCGAAATTCCGGATTCGCCTCCGCCCCCCTCCCTTTGAAAAAATTCCTTTTTCACTGCGATTGACTAATTAATTTTGAAATTTTTCTCCGTAACCATTTGATGAATTCCTTGGCTTCATTTTGAGACAGATTACCAAAATTCTCCATTCTCCCCCCCCCCCTCCCTCTTGAAAAAATGAAAAAATTCATTTTTTAGTGCGATTGACTAATAAATTTTCAGATTTTTCTTCGCAACTAATTGATGACTTTTTGGTTCATCTTGAGACAGATTACCAAAATTTTCGTTCCCCCCCCCCCCCCCCACCAAGTTGAGAGACTGAATAAAATAATTTTTACTGCAATTGACTAATAAATTTTGAGATTTTTCTTCACAATCAATTGTTGAATTTCTCAGTTTCATCTTTCTACAGATTCTCAAAATTCTGCATTCTCTTCCCCCCACCCCCTCTCTTGAAAAAAATCATTTTTTCTGCGATTGTCTAATAAATTTTGAGATTTTTCTTCACAACCAATTGATGAATTTCTCATTTTCATCTTGCGACAGATTGCAAAAATTCTGGATTACCCCCCCCCCCCCCTGTTGAGTTGTCTGTCGCAAGATGAAACCGAAAAAGTCCGATGAAACCGAAAGTCCCCTTAAGGGGACAAGGGACCTTCAAACTCATTTTTTTTATTTTTCAGAACAACAAAAAACTACAGTGTCCATAACGTAATTAAAATGTGTCAAATTTGTCATTATTTTAAAGAATTTACAATTATAATAAATTTAAACATTGCCTATTTCAAAAAAGGACGTACACATTAAACAAAAAAAATATCGAACACTTTAGACATTTAGACATCTAAAACTAAAGTAACACGACACATTAAAGTATCTAGGAATTTTAAGAATGTATTTTTTTCTAAAACAAATCGGAATGATACTCACATTAATCAAATAAAAAAATAATGTGAAATGTAACGCTAAAACTACCACGGAGGTCTCATTTGACACGTGTAGCATATTTTCCAAATTTTACGAGTGTTACCCACCAAGTCACCAGTATTTTAGATTAGAAATCTTAGCTTTATGTAATCACATATATAATTGCAGATTTCTGAAATTGAATAAAGCGTTTTTTATATTTTATTATTTATCTTTTTAATTAGTCGTGACATGCTGAAAAACACTCGTAGAAGTTTGCAGCTATTTATTCATACACAGAGTCACTCGGAAGTTGTCAGAGTAAAAGTATTGCAACTTTTCAAAAAGCTCTGACTTAGGCAAATTATACATTTAGAATTACTTTAAATCGATCAGTTTTAAGTTTATGTAAGTTATGTCATTTGATATTAAATCTAATTAATAATGTTTTATTAATAAGAAAAAAAAATATGACTTCTCAGCTAAACAACCGTTTCTGGTATGAAGATAAATTTCCTTTCAAAATTTAATTAATGAATAAAGGAATGAAAAACAGAAGAGTGCGAAGCACTTAGAAATAACACCATTAGCAATACAGCCCTAAACGTACTATAGATTCTTAACTGCGCAAACATTAATATGATTATCAATTTTGGAGTTATAAGGATGTTTCTTTTACGCAATTCAGTTATACAGCATTTATAGCGAGGCTAACGAAAAAGAAAGGCTACCGCGGTGCTTTACGCGTATCTTTTTTTACAGACCACCGGCGTCACGTGATGCTCGAATGCACCAATGAAGGTGTACGAAAAGAGCATCACGTCACTCTAGCGGTCTGTAAAAAAAGATAAGTGGAATGCACCGCGGTAGCCTGTCTTTTTTCGTTAGCCTCGATTTATAGTTTATGACGTCATCAATCCACGATTTTATTCGAATTGCAATGCATTTTATAAATACGTGTTTTATTTTCATATTTAATACTATGCATATCCATGATGGGTAAGTATTACGGTGGCCCCCAACGACAAGTTTAATATTCAAATGTTTCAAAATTTTCAGATTATAGTGTATATATTTTAACATTATTATAAGTAAGTAAATGTATCTGATATAATCAAGGATAATTGAGAAAACAAAAGTACATCTAGACTGTAACTAACCTTCCCTGATTGTCTAAAATATAAATGCAGTTTATATATTTATTTAACCCATTAAAGCCGGAATTATTTTCCTCTTTAAAATGCAAAAATTGCATTTCATACCAATTTTTCAAAGTAGCAACTTTAGTCTCCTTTTATTACGGTTTCATCCGATCAAGAGAATATATCTCTTAAAATATATTGGTATACAACAACAAAATGGATGGCAGGTATACATTTATCGTATGGTACCAGTAGGCTTTAATGGGTTAATAACTGGCGATAACAAAGTAAAATATTATTTCATTAATCGAAAAAAAAAAACTAGTTGATTTTATTATTGGAGAATTTATTTATATGTGTAACAAACTGAAATACTCTTTAATTACCGTAATTTCTGGCGCATAATCCGCGGATGAAACAAGTCTGTCTCAACCCAGAAATTTTATTCAATAATTAAAGTCAAATATTTACAGCGATCTGATAAGTTACATTTTATAAAATAAAGTTTCTGGGTCGAAACATTATCGTTTGATCCGCAGATTATACGCGAGATTGACTGATTGCAAACCAAACATTGTAAGTAACATTAAATATAAATTTATAAATAAAATATTCTTACTTACGAGCTCCAATAAGTTTAGAAAGGGATTTACTTGGAATCCTAAAATTTATAACAAAGAAATGTGGTTCGGCAATTATTGTTCTTACGATCCAAAAAAACAGAACAGAACATTTGCAGAACAAAACTGAAGCAGATTTGATTTCTCATCTCATTTGTTTACATCTGAAGTTAACGCGATTGGTTGGTACATTAGACGTCTGGCATCCCGTCATTCTCTGTAAGCAAAAAAGCGCAGACTGGACAGGCTTTCGGAATATCACGCGCAGGTGAAGTGATTGATTGCACGGAGCGATGAATTCTGCAGGGAGCAGAATTTTGATTTTCGGGCCAGGTCCTTTGAAAATCATTAAAAATAGCCCGGCCCTGGCCGCTCAAAAATCAATGAAATCAGGCTCGACCCGACCCGACCCGACTCAATTTCTATAAAAATAATCGAATTTTCTGTTCATATAATTAAGATTATTTTAATGAATGCTGCATACATATTTATGCGAAAATTTTACAGTATATTTTAGCAGTGGCGTAGCTACGTTTTTTGGCGCCCGGGGCAGGAAGAAATTTTGCGCCCTCCCCCCAATAAAAAAATAACCACATTTTTCCACAGGATGGAAGGAAAGTCCTTCCGGCTTGTACTGGAGGAAAAGGTAGCTTTCCTCTTCCTTGTTTTTAAGAATTAAACGGATTTTCCTCAAACACACGAAGGTAAAATGCGTGGAACACGATTATAGAAGATTCCTAATTTTCGTCAATATTTGGGGACATTAAAAAATTGTCAGCTATCGCGAATTTGTGACGACATTTTCATTTATGACATATTTTCATTTATGGTGACCTACTTTTATCTCCAAGATGTTAGCTATGTAGCTATGTAGTTTTAAGAGTATGACACTAGCAACAATGATTACAAAAAATGAAAGTAAATTATTTGCTAGAAATCACGTTTGCGAAAAATTCCTAAATTAAACCCGATTATGGAAAAAAAAAAACTGCTGCCTTGTTTCATTTACAAGGTGCGTACACTCTTTAAAAATTACAAGGAGTTTCATATATCCTAAGTGATAAAACTGCAACAAATATTTTTCATTTGACTCCTATTTTTTTTCTTTTTTTTTTTTCTTTCTGTAATCTTTAAAGGTGCATTTCGTAAAATTAAAAATAAGATATAGAGATTTTTTTTTTCTAAAAACAAAAAGGTTAAATAAAATGTCTTTTGTATTTTATTTTCAAATTTGTCAGGACATTTTAACTAATTAACATTTGTCATGACATTTTAACTAATTGAAAATGTGATCCTTACAGTTATATAGATTTGTAAGGAAAGTATGAAAGAAAAATGTTGCAAAAAGTTTATATTTATACAAAAGTGTGGTTTTGAAATTTTCTTTAAAAGATTTTCAATGAAATATTTTTAACACAAAATGAATTATACCTGAAGAATTACTTTTTGCCTGATTAAATCATAAAACTTTCACAAAACCATTTAATACTATCAATAAAAACTGCATCTTAAAACTTACATCGGTGCACCTTATTTGAAACTTTTATTACCGTAAAATTTTTACTTTGATTAGCCGAAAGAGAAAGAGATATATATTTGTCCATTCAGATTTAATTATGTTATTTTATGTCTCTTTTGCTTTCTTTTAATCATGATGGCTAATCCTGATTTGAAAAGCAATCTAAAAAACTATTTACAAACTTTATGAGCTTGTTGTTTAAAAGTAGCGGCGTAACTTCAGTTGCGTCCCCGAAACTTATAATATTGAGGCTTAGCCATAAAAAATATGCAAATGATCTCTGCAATAGCATATCTGACTTTTAATAAATCCCGGATACAACGAGCGAGGAATTTGATTTCCAATATACTAAATCTCCATATGGATGATATGGGAGATTTAGTATATGGATATGGACTGCCCGTTTTCTGAAAGTTTAAATGAATTTTTATTTTTATTTATTTTATAAATTTTTTCTCTTTTAAAAAAACATATATCTGAAGATCTAATAAAATATTTTAGTTATAAAATTATCTATGATTAGCGTTATCTTTAACTTTGGAATTCATCTATTATACTTGTGTCTTTACCCAATAAATAAAGATTTTCTTAATAATACATGAATTCATTTTTAGGGTTTCGTTCTTCTGACGAAACCCTATTACTCCCGCTTCGTTGCCTGTCCGTCACAGAGCCGGTTCTCAGAAACTATTTAACTTACAAGCATGAAATTGTGTCTACTTATAACTGAATACCTGCTATATGAAGCTCAAAATAATAAAATTTTGAAAAAATCGTATTATTTTAATATATACAGATAAAATACCAAAAATCTAACAGCCTTTTCCTATTAAATTTAAACATTTTTCGTTATAGTAGTTGCCAACAATTAAAAAAAAATTCTTTCTACAGTAATTAATTTTCTATTGAAAGATTTCCACGTGAAAAATGAAAATAAAATAAAAAGTTTCACCAATTGAAAAAAAAAAAAAAAAAAAAAAAAAAAAAAAAAAAAAAAAGATTAATATGACGTCATATTGGTAATAAAACGGAAATTTTCAAAAATTTATCAATAATACAAGGAGTATGAATGTGTGCAAATACAGAAAGCAGCTTAATATAACATCATTAGAGAATTAAAAAGAAAATTAATCTGACGTCATAACGGATTTTTCAAATATTTGAGAATAATACAAAGAGAGTATCAATATGAGTAACAGAGAATAGAATATATATAAATTTGAGGAACGTATTGAATCATGATAAAAACCCGATTATGGAAATATTGGCATATTTTAACATTTTGAAGGTCTCTATACAATATGTTTAATTTTGAAATTGATTTTTTTTTTATATCGCATTTAGTCCACATGACAGATATTATTATGACAGAGTATAATAGCGGGCTTCTCCCGTTATCGGGCCGGTTCAGATATTCGAAAAACGAGAAAAATAGACCGGTAAATTTTTACTTAATAAAAAAAAATCTTTTATTTTTATTTTTATTTTTTTTAATGAAATTTATTTGGATTTATTAAAGAAAGGATAAAGTGTTTTGAAAGGAATATTAAATGAAACCCTTTGTGCGATCTTCGATCACACTTTCCCACTTGTTATTTATTTCCTTTTCATTTAACCCTTTAACGTTCATTGGTTTCCCCACGAAACCACAAAACTTTAATTACGAAACTCAACATTGACAGCAGAATTTTAATAGAAATATTTTTCATTTACTATATATGTGAAATATCGCTTTTTCTTACATAAAAATAAATTTGATCATAATTTCCGGGGTCAATCATTTATTTCAACATCTTAGCAATTGAAGTGCTTTATCCGTTAAAGGGTTAACTTGTTTTTTGTAATGTAAAAGTGGAATTTTCTAATTGAATTTTCACATACTTCCTGATAGACTAGAATTATAAAAATTATGTACGCAGGTGTATTTCAGAAGACAATACAGCATTTTAATATTTTAAGGACTTAATTCTCTATACTAATAAAAGAAAGTTGTTTGTCTGTGTACGATGGCTAGCGAAATCTAATGTACGCAGAAGTCTGAAAATTTGGCTGTGGGTAGTCCAAGGCAGGTCCTGATGTACCTGAGGCTCAGATTTTTAATTTTTTAAGACCTGGTCCTCCTGGGCCCCTTTATATTTTTATGTTCTAAATTGTTAATAACTTGTCCTCTTTCAATCTAGCCTTCCACATTTTAGGGCGTTTTCTCCATTTAGTTATTCCCCCATTTCAGCATCCCGGTTAATACCCTGGGGCCCGATCCAGAACCCCTTGAACTTTTTTTCACTGTGAATTTTTTACCTCCCTAATTGTGTCACCCTCTCAATGCATAACTTTAAAGTTTTGTATTAATTCCTCTCCTCGGGCCACAATTCTGATATTTTTGTTAGGGTCCTAGGGCCCTTTTTTAAACATTTCCCGCCATTTTTGGCGCATTTCTTTAAAATTTTATTATAATGATTAATTCATAACCTATGCTTAATTTCGACTAACTGAAGATCTAACGCGCTAAGTAATAGGACCTTTTAAAATGTTTTCATCTTAGGGCACTACTCAAAACTATCGCCTGGACCTTTTTGGGCTCTCTACAAGTTTTGATTTAATGATTCTCTCAATTGGGCTCCCTTCCTTCGTCCATTTAATCATTTTGGGCCTCCTTTCAGGTACGTAATCATGTAAAGTACGAAGTGTGTTGAGCCATCCCTAGAAAGATTTACAGAAGCTTTTT
The DNA here is from genome assembly GCA_963931845.1 of Maratus michaelseni. NCBI lineage: Eukaryota > Metazoa > Arthropoda > Arachnida > Araneae > Salticidae > Maratus > Maratus michaelseni. The sequence continues at coordinate 84,082,670 of OZ007586.1, forward strand.
CTTTCATTATTTGAATATAATGAAATGTTTTACTAAAGAAAACATCCCCCCCCCCACACACACAAAAGGTCAACAATTTTTTATTTATTGTCAAAATAAGAGAGATAATTTCGGTAAAACCCCTCTCAATTTGGCGCCCCTTGGCAGCGGCGCCCGGGGCGGACGCACCCCTTGCCCCCCCCCCCCCTAGCTACGCTACTGTATTTTAGATTACTATCTTTATGTTCCCAAACCATAGAATACAGAATAGCAACATTATATCTTTTAGAGTTTAGACTCTTAAACTATTACATTAAAATAAATGGATTTTTAAAAATAATGTATAGTTTGGAATGAAAAATAAAATGTTTAAAACATCATAATGTTTGTTACTGTATACTAAACAAGTTGGAAATTGTATGTCAAATGTGACAAATGAGGTGAGTTCGGACTATAACTAGTTTCAGTGAAATAAATTATAGCGTCTGTTATGATGATATGATTAATTTCCATAATAAAATAAGTACATTTTAAAGAAGGCAACATGTTATCCTTTATTGAGATTTACTGAAAATTCCAATGGGAAACTTAAGCCTAGCCTTGAAAATTGAAAACTTGAAATCCATATTTAGACTCTTTTTCCATTTAATATCTATTTCTCCGGAAACATCTATCCAGAGAACTGTCGGTAGATTATAGGACTGCTATAATAAAACAATTTTAGTATACAAATTCAGTAATACGGAAATAATGTCACTTCATGTTAAATAAAACGTACTAACCATGACAACCTAGCATCATTACCTTTCATGGGATATCATTTAATTAATTACGCATGATAGGATTTAATAGAATGAAGAACGTGACTATAACATGGTCATCGATTTTATAACATGTCATATACGTCATATATGACTATAACGTCATACTTGTCAGATAAATTGGCGATACATCTCGGTCGGTTTTAGGATTAATCCTCGGAAGCCGCTATAACAAGGAAGTACCAATTATTAAAAAAATTAAATTGCTTAGTAATTTTTTATTAATATCTTTTAAGTTTTGATTCGGTTTTCATAAAATTTGAAATTACTCGACACAATTCTGCTACGATTATAATATGTTACATTTCAAACCATTCAGTTGGTAGTTTTTGCGCTGTTATATGCGGACAGACGGACGGACCAGACGACGACTATAGGTGCGACGTATTTATATAATTACGAATGCACTTAAAAAAAAGTTTGAAAATGTACGTCAAACGTGACAAATGAGGTGCGTTCGTACTGTAACTAGTTTGAGTGAAATGAATTATATCGTCTGTTATTATGATATGATTAATTTCCGTAATAAAATAAGTACATTTTAAGTTGCTAATATTTTATCATTTGTTGACATTTACTGAAAATTCCAATGGGAAACTTAAGCCTAGCATTGAAAATTTAGTAGTACGAATGCACCTAAAAAAAGTTTGAAAATGTACGTCAAACGTGACAAATGAGGTGCGTTCGTACTGTAACTAGTTTGAGTGAAATGAATTATATCGTCTGTTATTATGATATGATTAATTTCCGTAATAAAATAAGTACATTTTAAGTTGCTAATATTTTATCATTTGTTGACATTTACTGAAAATTCCAATGGGAAACTTAAGCCTAGCATTGAAAATTTAGTAGTACGAATGCACCTAAAAAAAGTTTGAAATTGTACGTCAAACGTGACAAATGAGGTGCGTTCGTACTATAACTAGTTTCAGTGAAATGAATTATATCGTCTGTTATTATGATATGATTAATTTCCGTAATAAAATAAGTACATTTAAAGTTGCTAATATTTTATCATTTGTTGACATTTACTGAAAATTCCAATGGGAAACTTAAGCCTAGCATTGAAAATTTCAGAACTTGAAATCTATATTTAGAAATTTTTTCCATTTAATATCTTTTTCTCTGGAAACATCTATCTGAAAACTGTCCGTAGATTATATGATTGCTATAATTAAACAATTTTAGTATACAATTTCGGTTTTTAAATTCAGTAATACAGAAATAATAGGACGTCATCACCATGGCAACCTAGTATCATTACCAATCATGTGATATCATTTAATTAATTACGTATGATAGGATTTAATAGAATAATACATCTCGGTCGCTTGACGATTCATCCTCGGAAGCTGCTATAACAAAGAAGTACCAATTTTTAAAAAATTCCAACTACTTAATAAATATTTTTATGAATATCTTTTTAAGTTTTGATTCGATTTTCATAAAATTTGAAATGACGCGACAAAATTCTGCAAAGATTATCTACATTAAATTTCAAATCATTTGGTTGGGTAGTTTTTGCGCTGTTGTATGCGGACAAACGGAAGGACGGACAGACACACGGACGCACAAGACGACGACTATAGGTGCTACGTATTTATATAAATACGAACGCACCTAAAAACTGCTAAAAATGGTAGATGGAAAATAGTAAGACAAAGCTGAAAAGAGTGAAATGGTACTAAAAATGGTGAATGGAAGTCTACGGGTCAGAATTACCCGGTTGTTGCTCACGAAGGGTTAAGAAATCGTCTTTCAGAATCCTTAATGCGTCTCTATTCTTAAACATATCTCAATAATAAAATTTCTCGAATTGAATTAATGACAAACTGTTAAAAAATCTTTTGACATTGGATAAATCAAATAAGAAATGTTAATTTAATGTTTTGCCTTACATTCATCTATGAAAGTTATTTTTAAAAAGATCATTTAACCCCCTCGCGGCGAGCGTCCATTACAGAATTTTTAATCTTTTACCACCGGTTTATCAAAAAAAAATTTTTTTTGCCTAATTGAATCACAGAAATGCTGTCATTAAATAAGGCAAATCTTACAATAAAAAGTAACTGGTGGGAATAATCGAGGATTCTGGGCATCTTATGCGTCACGTATACTTGTCGCTCGTCCCCAAGGGGTTAAGGAAGCTGGCATTTATTTTTAACCCGTTCGCGACGAGCGTCCTTTACAGAATTTTTAATCTTTTACCATCTGTTTTTCAAAACAGAAATTTTTGGCTAATTGAATCGCAGAAATGCTGTCATTAAATAAGGCAAAGTTTACAATAAAAAAGTAACTGGTGGGAATAATCGAGGATTCTGAGCATCTTATGAGTCACGTATACGTGTCGCTCGTCCCCAAGGGGTTAATCATCGGTTCAGTTCTTCAGGACAGAAAACGATACTTATTGGCACATTTTTTCCTTTGTCTAGTTAAAACGATCATTTATTCTAGTTGGAACTAATTTCTATAATTTCTAGCTCCATTTGATACGTACTTCTTTTCCAATCAATAAAACTTTTAATATTAATTATCATTATGAAACTAAAGTGTCTACGCTTTATTATTGCTATTGTTGTTGTTTTTCTTTTTTCAATTACTGAGTTGACTTCACTTGAAAACAAGTTGAAAATTGTACGTCAAACGTGACAAATGAGGTGCGTTCGTACTGTTATTATTTCAGTGAAATGAATTATATCGTCTGTTATTATGATATGATTAATTTCCTTAATAAAGTAAGTACATTTTAAGTTGGCAACATTTTATCTTTTGTTGACATTTACTGAAAATTCAAATGGGGAACTTAAGCCTAGCTTTAAAAATTTTAGAAATGAAAATCCATATTAAGACTATATTTTTCATTTAGTATATATTTGGGATATCATTGAACTAATTACGTATGATAGGTTTTAATAAAACGAATAACGTGACTATAATTTGGTCATAGAGGTTATAAAATGTCATATACGTCATATATGACTATAACTTGAACATAGAGTTTATAAAATGTCATATACGTCATATATGACTATAACGTCATACATGTCAGATAACTTGACGATACATCTCGGTCGCTTGATGATTAATTCACAGAAGCTGCTATAACAAGGAAGTACAAATTAAAAAAATAAATAAAATTACTTAATAAATATTTTTATTAATATCTTTTTAAGTTTTGATTCAATTTTCATAAAATTTCAAATGACTCGACAAAATTTATCAACGATTATATATATTTAATTTCAAACCATTTGGTTGGGTAGTTTTTGCGCTGTTATATGCGGACAGACGGACGGACGGACGGACAGATCAGACGACGACTACAGGTGCTACGTATTTATATAATTACGAACGCACCTAAAAAAGTATCCCACTAGCAACACTGTATCATACTTGAACCTGAAATTTCTGCTTAAATCCAACCTGAAACATGTCTTGAACTTGCAGTATCGCACCCGAACAGGGTTGCCAGTTTGGCCTTTTTTAAATTAAAAATGTCCAAATTCTTACCGGTAATTTTGAAAGAACAATTATTAACTCGATAAGTCAGGAAATGTCTTTCATTAAATAAAACAAAATTTACACCAATTAATTTCTGGTGCGAATTCAAAATTCTGAAATTTTAAAAAAGGCCAAACTGGCAACCCTGCACCCGAACACAACCCAAACTCGAAGGGTGTACTCAAATCTAAACTGTTTATTTTGTGACTCATTTTTAACCCTGCTGTTCTGTTTGTATTTACTACACGTACGTAGTGTTCGGGTCAATATGACCCGATTCAGAATATTATCATTTCTAGCAGTAAATGAAAGGTGCCATCTGAGAAATGATTTAAATAATAGTAAAGTAGCTTAAATACATATCAAATAATATAAAGCATCCAAAAAAAAAATAACACGAAAAATATTTGAAATTGAAGCTTACCTTTATTTGCAAGTTTGGCAGTAAAAATTTACATGAGATTTGAAAATGTGTTTCTTACAATTGTAGCACAATATATTAGTATTATTGTCCTTGCTTGATGGACAGAACTTGCACCTTGTACGTTTTATAAACACACTGAAGTATTCACAGCAGATCCTGAGGGTACGTTTTGACTTTTACTCTGTACTGTTTTTACTACTTTGATTGAGTCCTCACTTCTTGGTAGGTGTTGGTTTGCTTCCATGCGTGGAAAAATGAGTGATTTTCCCAATTCTTCTGAAAATAGCCTTCGTTTTATTCTTACAATTGTAGCACAATATATTAGTTTTATTGTCATTGCTTGATGGACAGAACTTGCACCTTGCACGTTTTACACACAATAAAGTATTCAGAGCAGATCCTGAGGGTAACGTTTTGACTTTTACTCTGTACTGTTTTTACTACTTTGATTGAGTCCTCACTTCTTGGTAGGTGTTGGTTTGCTTCCATGCGTGGAAAAATGAGTGATTTTCCCAATTCTTCTGAAAATAGCCTTCGTTTTATTCTTACAATTGTAGCACAATATATTAGTTTTATTGTCATTGCTTGATGGACAGAACTTGCACCTTGCACGTTTTATACACAATGACGTATTCACAGCAGATCCTGAGGGTAACGTTTTGACTTTTACTCTGTACTGTTTTTACTACTTTGATTGAGTCCTCACTCTTGGTAAGTGTTGTCTTGCTTCCATGTGTGGAAAAATGAGTGATTTCCCCAATTCTTCTGAAAATAGCCTTCGTTTGGTCAGTTTTTATTCATTCCATTTGCTGTGTATTGAAGTCCATAGAATATATGCATTGTAAGCAGAAGTATCAAGCATGTTATAGAATACTATCATGGGACAGCCCTTTGTTTTTCTTTTACAAGTGTACGTGTTCAAAAGTTGATAGAGAGTATCCACAGCCCCTTTAGTTTCATTATAATCTAATATCATTTGAAGTTTTTTATCTGGTCTGTTTTTAACTTCTTTGTCATGATCAAAAGTGCTCATAAGAATAACATTCTTGTTCTTTTTTGGTTTACAACTGTTGTGTCCTCTATAAAAAAAGATGAGCTATGCACTTCTTTGTTTGGCATGTCTTCAAGAAGTTTTGGTTTATTTTTTCTGATGGTGCCAAGCATAGTCCTTTTCCGTTTTAGAAGAAGTTGTCCTAAGTTGTAGGATGTGAAAAAATTATCACATGTAACATTATGCCCCGAATACTCATAAGTAAGATCACTCACTACTCGCATACCCTGATTTTTCTCAGGCCTTGATCCTTGTTCTTTTCCAGTATAAATTTGTGTTTTACTGTCACATAAAGTCCATATTTGTATCCCATACTTAGATGGTTTACTTGGCATATACTGTTTGATGGGCATCGGTTACGAAAACCTACCAATTGTTCATCTACAGTAACATTTTCATTCGGAAAATACAATTTTGGTAGAATTTCTACCCATTTTTCCCAGATATCTCACACAGATGATATTTTATCCACAGACCTTCTTTCTTGACGAGTGGATTTATTATCAAAACGAACTGTCGATATGGTGTAAAAGGTTTCGAGGAACATTGTCGCACGAAATATGTTTCTGCCAGTTTCTTTATTCCACAAACTTTTTGTTGATTCTCCATATGATTTGTAAACACCAGCTAATAATAATAACACAATATATGCTTGAAAAGTTTCACTCTCGATATTTTCCCACTCTTTTCCATAAACTTTTTTCCCTTCAATATATGTTATTTTTATGATTTAATTTTCAATTGTGGAATTGAATACTGTCTCAAATGCACTTTTTATATCTGTTATCCTTGCTGTTACATATCTTGTGACACCTGGAGTAGTTTTTATAATATTAGCAGAGGTTAATCGACCAGAATGTGGAAGCGGATCCAATTTCCACTTTATTTCACGATTCTTGGACTGAATACTCTGTATATTGCGCATTTGTTGAATATCAATATCAAAATCGTTGTCAGAACTTTCACTTTCAGTTCGATCACTCGTATGATTTTCATACTCGGATACATCTTCCTCCTCGCTGTCAGAGGCTTCCATTAATTTAGCTATGTCAGCGTTACTCAAATGTCTACGATTCTCCATTTTTTGTAATTAACACGTTTTTACTGTACTCACACGCACAACTGCTTTACAGAATGTTAGAAACTGAAACACAGCGTTGCAACAAGTGTGACCGTTTTTTCAGTCTAAATGCAGACGATATTTGGACTGACAACAGGTTAAAAATTAATTCGATGATCCTGCTATATATTAACGGTTATTATTATTAAAAATGAAAGAAATCCCATGTGTTGGATATGAATTCGATATATCATAATCAAGACCAGCTTTTTTGATGCAGTAAAAGTTTGCTTTATGTAATGACTGACATTTTGTAATTAAATAAGGCGAAGATTAACTCGCGGAATTCTGGTGCGAAACGGCATTCAAACAAAAATGGGGAAAAACCCTAATCTAGATCCACAGTCATCTAAGACACCAGAATATAACCTAATTTCTATTTGCAAATTGAGGCATTGCATTGCGGTTCACATGTAACATTAGACATTTCTTAACATATTGTATGTTAGTGATTTTTCAAAAATGTCGCATGAAATATTTTTTATAAAAGTTCCATATTAACTGAAACCTGCTCACGAGCAATTGGAAGACAAACGCCTACACCCGGATTGTCTAACTTTCGCATTTGCATCAGATCTGACTGAAGAGCTAGACGCACATGTGATACTATGAAGGCTCTCTATTCACCGATTTTATGCATATGAATTTTCGAAGCGAGATTTTGAGGTCACGTGGTCAATAGCAGAAAACACAAACTACTTTTATAAGAGTGTTTGCTATGATATGGTTTTTGAAAAATTGAGATCTACACTTTATAACTTTACAAATATGAGCTGTTGTGTGGCTATTTTCAATATATACAATGGAGCGAAGTTATAATACAATTTGTATGCATGAATTCCTTAAAAACGAAAAAAATAAGGTAGCATGGATAAGTGTATGGCAGAGATTTCTTTTCAGAAAAGGTAAAAATAGAATAAAAAAATAGTCGCTGGGACGACATATGTTCCGACCACGTAATCAAAAGTTTAAAGCTATTCTTAAAACACATTGAATTTTTATAATCCCACGCACACAATAATTTATATTTGTAAAATCATAACTCTTTAGTACATACTAATTAAGAAATCATATAAATGAATTTTTTTGTCGATCTGTAGCCAAAGATGATTGGCTTTAGAAATTTATCCTGATATCTGGATTTTTGTAAATTGGAAATTTTTATATGAAAATTTTTTGTGTTACTTTTTACACTTACCCACATGCCAATACTTTAATTGTTTGTTTTTTCTCCCCGTCCATATGAAAAATATGAATCTTTAAAAGTAGGGAATTTCTTATAGCCGTTGTAACTGAAGCATATGAATGAACGTTTTGCATTTAAAAAAAAATATATCACAATGACACAATTAAATCTAACTAACTAATTGTATTGGAATCTGAAAAAAAAATTGAAACTCTTTAAAGGCCACTATCACTATAACGCGTGTATGTACTAGGTTTCGCCCCCAATAAAACAAACAAAAAACAAACAAACAATTCACTGAATTCATCTGACTCGTTGTATTAGTATGTCTAAAAATATTATATTCCACGATTTAATATTATAAACCATGATCACTATAACGCATGTTTATATTATTAACATTACATAAAGTGTTAACTCTTTCATTGATTTTATGTACCTCTATTTATAAAATGCTGAAATGATAGAATGACACCAGAATGTACAAACATATTTATTTCAAAATAAATAAAAGCTTTTATTCCAGTACTTTATAAAAGGAAAATATTCATTCCGAAATTCTGGTGTCAATGTGGCATTTAGAGATAAAAATTGTGTTGTCGAAAATTGAACCAACTGACCTTTAAGGGATTAATGTTGTTTTAAATTATTGTTTATAACTTAATTAAATATATTAAAAAATAAAAGATTTCCATTTTTCAATAATTTTGCTTCCTGAACACGAACCCGGAACTCAAGCTCCGGGAAAAAAAAACATTCTACTGAACCAAATTTCTGTCTTCCCAAGAAAGCTTAGAAAAATATTTAAAATTTTCAGCGCTTACTGTAGATACTTTTTGAATTGCCAAAGTTAAAAGGTCGGGGTGTAGATGCCAGTAATAGGAAGCTAGTACCCTTGGATTACGCCTTATATTATTTTCTTTACAGAATGTAAGGTAAAAGAACTAATTTCTACTGTTAATGTATATAAAACGCATTTTAACATTTCCCGCATATAGTTTGTTAATAATTTAACAGAAAAATCAAGTGCATATATGTTTTATTTATTTTCGAAGATATTTCTATGATCTAGTATTTTAGATTACTGTTCGAAAAGAAAATACATTGCTGAAAAATACAAAATCTGATTGTTTGGATGCTAATTAACATATCATGTTAATTCAGTGTTTCGCATGTACCCACACATACGGCAAAATGTGTGACATGGAGTTTAGTGTGTGACCATTCTTCAGAGAAATAAAATGTTAAATGCATGAAATGGATGCCTTAGGATGACTTACGTTCCTGTAAAATGATAAAACATTTTTGCTTAAATACAAAAATATTCAATTTAAATTTTTATACCTTTTAAGTGCAAAGTTTACTTAAAGTGCATAAATGTCAGACAAGAACACACATGCATGGTTTTAGTCAGTTGTTGTTTTGATGAGTGCTACGTGCCTATTAGCAGTAACGTAGCGTCAGGGGGGTCACGATCATTTCACTACCAGTATAATATACTATATTTGGCCTTATTATGTAACTTTCAATACAAAAAAGTATGAAGCTACCTATTGCAGCCGTTCGGAGGAAAGCAATTTCGGAAAATTTTGGTATATTTTCACCGATCATGACCCCCAGACCCCAAAACCACCCTCCATTCAAATATTGATTTATATATATATATATATATATATATGATCTATGTCACACGATAACGCTTGTATTTATAAATGAATTTGGATGAAACTAATTGTGTGTATTAAGCTCACCAATACCTCGACCGAGTTCGTTGGCCAGCTTGGTCCGCCATCTTGTTTCAAGATGGCGGCCACTAAAAATTTTAAAACTAAAATAAATATACAAAAATGTTAAAAATTCAAATTTATTTTTTGCTTAAGTGTTAGGCCTTGATACAAGGATTCCAGAGCATTTTTTGTTTTACCTCTATCTTAAAAAATGGCTGAGATAAAGCAGTTTGAAATTCTAGGGTGGCTGACATTTTGAAACAAGACATCACATTACAAAAAAGTCCTTCCGGCCTGTACCGGGAGGAAAAGGTAGCTTTCAAGATTCGTTAATACTGAATTTGAATAAGAAATTCGCCAAATTATTGAGCAATAGCCAAATTGGCTTCATTTATGAAGATTTATTTTGGTCTCCAAATTTGGCGATATTTCGCCAAATTTGCATATTTCGCCAAAAGTTGCCAATTTTGGCGAGAATTTGGCGCTAACGGATATGAATATATAGTTTTATGCGTATGATTGGGAAAATTATTACAATAATGAAAGAAAATAATTTGCGAGTAATCGCGTTAATGTGCTGTTTTGCTTCAAAATGTCAGCCACCCTAGAATTTCAAACTGCTCTATCTCAGCCATTTTTTAAGATAGAGGTAAACCAAAAAATGCTCTGGAATCCTTGTATCAAGGCCTAACACGTAATTAATAAATATATTTTAATTTTTAAATTTTTTGTATATTTATTTTAGATTTTAAGTTAATTTAAATCTTTAAATGGCCGCCATCTTGAAACAAGATGGCGGACCAAGCTGGCCAACGAACTCGGTCGAGACATTAGTGACCTTAATACACACAATTAGTTTCATCAAAATCGATTCATAAATACGGGCGTTATCGTATGACATAGATCAGATATATATATATATATATATGGATATATCTATATATATATATATGGATATATCTATATATATATATGGATATATCTATATATATATATGGATATATCTATATATATAAATCAACATTTGAACGGAGGGTGGTTTTGGGGTCTGGGGGTCATGATCGGTGAAAATATATCGAAATTTTCCGGAACTGCTTTCCTCCGAACGGCTGCAATAGGTAGCTTTATACTTTTTTGTATTGAAAGCTACCTAAAACCAACGATTAATTTATGAAATTTAGTGAACGCGATTCCTCGCAAATTATTTTCTTTCATTGTTGTAATCCTTTTCCCAATCATACGCATAAAACTATATATTCATATCCGTTAACGCCAAACTTGGTGACAATTGGCGAAATATCGCCAAATTTGACGACCAAAATAAGTCTTCATAAATGAAACCAACTTGGCTATAGCTCAATAATTTAGCGAATTTCTTATTCTTTAATTTCCTCAAAATACCTTTAGCTCAGACATCAATCTAAACATGAGTTATAGCAATACATAAATTTTGCTTAGCGGATACAAATAGAAGTTGTACCAAATTTGTACCAAATTTGTTCCAAATTGTACCAACTTTGGTACAAATAGAAATTGTACCAAACTTTAAAAATTTCAATGCTAACACCTAATGTTGGCATCTCATTTGGATATGTCGGTTTATTTGTTTCTGTTTTCATTAATATATTGTAAATTTGGTACTTTCGTGTTATAGCGGTCCTCAAGGATGAATCGCCAAGCGATCAAGATTTATCGCCAAATTATAAAGCTTGTATGACATTATAATAATATATGATATATATATGACATTTTTTGACGTATGTGGCCAAGTTATAGTCATATTTGTTGCATATATGACGTATATATATGTCATGTGTATATGACGTATATACGACATATAAGACGTAAAAAATATGTGTATAATGACGTATATGGCAAATATAGGAATGTTTGGAATATATATATGCGTATATAAGATGCATATATAAGTTTTGCGATGATCTTGGCGAAATTATAACTGCAACGTTGCCATAATCCTAATTGCGGTGGCAGCTATAACACAATAATGTACGGTAATTTATTTTTTTGTTGTTTTTTAAGCTTTTGGAACATTTTCCCAATGGTTATTGTAATTTGTTGAATTATAATTTTTTTGTTTGTTTGTTTGATTTCGTTTCACATTTTAACACTTTCCAGCATAACTGAAAAGTATTTATGATTTCGGTTTGTGTATCTACCGTCTTGCCATGCTCTAACTCTCCTAAATGTACTCATATTGCTATGTGATTGATACAGTTTTTGGGGTATATTATAGTATCTCCGTTATTGAAAGTGGAGTGTTCAGTAATTATAATTCGTTTACATGGACGCTTAAAATATTATGTTACATTATGATATGTGGGGTGAAATATTTTCTGGTGTATTTTAAAGATGTTACACTATTTCAATCAGAATGATGTTGATATGCATTTCACAGCTTCACTAAAGCAAGATTTCTGTAGAATATGGAGTGCAAAGCATTTATCATTCATTTACAGAGTCGCATATAAAACATTCAGTTGCATAATGGCCCACGGTGAAAAATTGTTTGCAGTGTATGTTAATAATGTTACACTATTTCAAACATAATTAAATTTATATAGATTATTGCGGTGGACTAGACGATGTTTACTGTAGAATGGGACGAACATAACAGTTACCTTACAGCATATATGAGCGAAAAGTGCTGGAAGTTCGTTTTAAATTTTAGTATGGATTTTTAACTAAAATTTGCGTACTATGTGTCGTATAGAATTCGTAAGCATTACTATATATGAGCATATATTGCTTACGGGTGTGTTTAATTGAGTTATGCATTTCCGAACTTAACAATAAGTATACTAAAAGATGTTTCTAGAATATACGAGGGGCAGTCGAAAAATAAGTTTCCCTGGCGACTGAGGACAGAGGTGTGTATGAAAGACAAAAAATGTAATGAGACATTAAAGATAAAACATAACTTTATTTTTCCACATAAGTACCAAGTACATTGAGACATTTGTCATACCGCTTTATAAGCTTCAAAAAGCCCTCCAGGATAAATTCAGGGCTTTGCATACGCAGTCAACAGCGCCATCTGCGCAGGCACTGCAACAGCGCCATCTGCTTGATCGCGGTCGACCTCTACCCAATGGTGTATCGGTGGTGTCTTGCACGTTCGCGTTCACCTGCTGTGTCGTCTTTCGCCCATAGCCGTTCAACGTTTTGTCCGTATGCAAAGCCCTGATTTTTTCCCGGAGAGCTTTTTGAAGCTTATAAAGCGGTATGACAAATGTCTAAATGTACTTGGTACTTATGTGGAAAAATAAAGTTATGTTTTATCGTTAATGTCTCATTATATTTTTTGTCTTTTATACACACCTCTGTCCACAGTCGCCAGGAGAAACTTATTTTCCGATTGCCCCTCGTAAATAAATTTATATACCGGGTTATGCAAACAACTGAATACATTACTACCTATGGATGGTTGTTTCTGAAAGTACTTTTTCAATTGTTATAAGGTTTCTAAATTGTTTACTTAAGCTATCTTCTTTCACCTTATTAAACGGGGAAGTTACATTACAATATTTTGAAAGTTTTGTAAAGTGTTTTATAATATATGCTTGAATTTCATATCTTGTTTTAAACTTCATTAATTTTCATGAATCTAAAAGACTAAATGAATTGCCCTACTTACGAATTTCAAATTGATTGTGAACCGACCGAACTTTAAATGTAACATGACTTGCTAAGTCAGGCTAGAAGCTCCCAGAATGCTAGATCTATGCGATGAGTAAAACAATGATGGTTGCCGAAGATGGACTTCCCTAATAATTCGTACATTTTCTTGATTATGCATAGCAGCATTCTCGGATGGTGTTTTTTACTTTATTTTTGTGCTATTAAATCAGGCAAAAATTAGTATTCATGATTAGTAATTCACGAGACTTGAGTAAAGTCCTTCGACAGACGCATTCAGTGCGCAGGTTTGGAATTCAGGGTGTCTGTGGTGAGACTCAAGAATCGAACTTTTGTACATTATTGAAAGAATTTGCATTTTAAACGTTGTACTACTTTTGCTAATAGTCCTTGCATTACCCCAACCATGCAGAAGTACATTAATTATTCTTATAAATTAGAGAGGTGAAAAATATGTGAAGGGCTCAAACGGTTCATAATTTTGTGAACCGATATTTCCGAAAACCTATTTACGTGTTATTCAATCGTCGAATTTTTGTCATTATATAAAGCAAAAATTTCTATTCGGAAATAATGATAGTTAAAGGTTGCAGCTTTGGAAAATATCGAAATTGCAAATTTATGTAAAGCATGAAATACAAAGAAAAATTTGATACCAATTAAGAACTCTAGATACAAAACTGATACTTAATACAATGTTTATAAAAAATATGTGGTAAAAATATAAGTTTCACAGCAAAATATAAGTTTTCCAGCCTACAGCCCGTGGGCTGTAAGGCCAAAATTATTTTCGATTAGTATATTTCGACTTAATAACAGAAACTATTCTATTAAATAAAGAAAATATTACTATACGGCAGTAGTGGTGAGAAACGTCTCACAGGTAAAAACGTACGACGACCCTTCATTAAGGTACGCGTCTGACATCTAATTCAAAATATAAAATCCACGATTATTTTTTGTGTGCAATAATATATATATATATATATATATATATATATATATATATATATATATATAATCATAAATGAAACATTATCATAACACCAACTTAAACAATGAAATAATTAAGTATGAAATAATTAGTTGACAATGAAAGATTCCCCAACACACTTAATATGGAATCAAAAACATTGGAAGAATAAGAAATTAAATAAAAAATGAATAAATGGAATTAAATGAATTAATTGAAATGAAATTTGTGGAATTTAGACAGAATTATCAAGTCCCAATTGCCTAAATACCACAAATAAAATGAAATGAGATGTTTCATCATCATATTAGCCATACATTGCTAAAAAATATGATATTGGGACTACATCTCAAATACAATGAATCAAATCAGTGATAAAATAAAAAAATAAAATACAATATTAAAAAGGAAAGAAGCCATACTTATAGATTACAGAGAGAACATTTAATAGAGACATTAAGTATAAAATTCATAAAGATGAAAAGAGATATAAATAAGATACCTTGCAGTTCATGAACCATCATGAAAACCAACATGACTGGGGAATGAATTGCATAAAAAATCATAACATGTTGCCAATTTTAGAAATATAAATTATTTAGAAATATAAATTGCTTTGCAGTGATGCCAGAAAAAATGTTAAAATATAATGGATTATAAAATAAACAGGAACATTAGTGCTGCCATCTATTAGTAAAAGTGAATGTAATCTGAATCGAAGGAATTGGATGGAAATAAATGTTTCATAATTCAACCAAATTACTATCTTAATTGATACCAATTAGTTAAATAATAAATAAATGAAATTAATTAATAAATAGAAAATCGAATTACATTAAAGGATGTATTAATGAATAATACTATGTTATAAATAAGTATTAAGATAGAAAAATTAATAATAAAAAACAACTTAAAATAGTGCTGCCCTCTAGTGGTAAAAGTAAATATAAAGTAATGGATGGAAATTAGTGTTTAATAAATAAACCAAATTACTATCTTAATGATAGCCATTAGTTAAATAATAAATAAATGAAATTAATTAATAAATAGAATGTTGAATAATATCTTAGTAATGGATGTATAAATTAATAATACTATGTTATAATTAAGTAGTAATATGGAAAAATTAATAATTAATGCAACATTAAAAATGTACCATTAAATGACAACAACGATTAAATAACTGTACTAAAAATGCAACATCAATTAAAATAAATTAAATTAAAATACTAAAGATTTGAATTAAGAATCAAAGAATTTAAAATTAATATTGATTAAATATTGAAATGAATTAGTCACAAATAATGTGGCTTCAAACAAAGTTAAATTAAATAAAAACACTTAATAAAAATAAAACATATTATATTAACACTGTATAAAAGTAAACATTATCTTAGAAGTAAATATGATATTGTCCACCAAAGGTATTAATCCAAATCATTAGATCAAATACATTCTTAAGATTAATGAATATAAATTCATTTAAAATAATTAAATAATGAATAAGTAAATCTAACTAAATTAATATACAAATAAAAATAACACATCGCAGTCCATTATAAAATGTGTATGATCAAACAATTGTGTAAATCAAAATGCCCCCATTTTTTTTTTTTTTTTTTTTTTTTAATAATATAAATTAACCATGCGTATTTTTCCATACATCGCCGCCACACACCTCCTCAATCCAACGTCTACCCACCCAACCGTCCTATTATTATTATTTTTTTTTTGTAAATATTTATAAGATTATATGATTTTTTTATACATTTTTTAAACGCATGTGTTAATTTGGTTGTAAAGATCAAATAGGAACTAACTATATATTAAGGAATAAATGATTTTTTTTGGAAAACCATGTTGTAATGCTTCATAGATAAGTTTTTTAATATTTTTGTTAATAAGTTGAGAGGAACATAAACTTTTTATTCTATAAATATGATTAAGGAGTATATTACGATATACAGAATTATGAAGACATGATTTAAAATTAGTAAATGAATTAACTTTAAATTTAAATTATTTACGTTTATCAAATAGATCTATTATTGTTTTGTTTTCTTTTAGTGTAATTTTAAGATCTAAAAAGTTAATAGTATTGTTAGAAAGGAGGTTTTCCGTTAATTCTAAATTAGTAGGATAATCAACTGGAAATATAGAAATATTAGTGTGATCAGTGGCAAATAAAATAATGTCATCAATATAACGATAAAAATGTATATTACTATTAATAAATGTACGTTCATAATGATACAAGTATAAGTCTGAAAGCATACTAGATGTACATCCCCCTTGTGGTATACCGACTTTTTGTAAATATAACGTGTTATCATGCATTATATAATTATTATATATAATGAAATTTGTTAAAGTTTTAAAATAAGCTGTATCTATATGAATTGGTAAATTAAGTGAATATTGATACTTATAAAATAATGCATTTATAATATTATGTAGATCTAATAAATCTATATTATTAAATAGATCTTTGAAATCATATGTCATTATATTATTAACACATTTAAGATTTTTCAAAATATTGACGAGTTGATAGCTATTTTTTATACAATTTGTGTTATCAGTCGATGTTGTCAGTGTATAAATTTGATTGAGAATTTTTAATAGATGTTTATTGGCTATATTATTATATGTATTGCATCCTATAGTTACAGTCCTAAATTTAATTGGATTTTTATGAAATTTGGGTATAAGAACTAAATAAGGATAATTAAAGTTAGTAGAATTAATATTTAATAATTTATAATAACTGTGAATTTTACGATTGTTTACAATTACATTTTCATTAGTTTTTTTAAAAGAATTGTTAGTAGAAATACAGGATGTAAGTAGTTGGTGATAATAAGCTTTACATATGATTGCATAATTATTAGGAGATTTGTCAATATATGTTATTACATAGTTTTTTTGTAATTTAGTAATTTGCTGGAACAAATGTTTTGTGTTAATTTTAACCATATTCGATAAATTTTGTTTTAAAGACGAACTTAATTTTTCAATAACCAGTATTTTCCATTGATTAAAATATTCAATAGGTTTACTATATGAAATTGAAATTTTATAAATAAAAATGTCTATATCATATATAAACTGTTTTATAATAGAATTTACATTAAATTTAGAAGGAAGTCTATATTTAGTACCATAACCCATGAGTTTTTTCAGTTTATAATCATTCACAATATTAAGATTACCAGTGATTATATGTCCATGATCATTATTAATGAATTTTTTTAGAGTGGGGTCATTGCAATTACACTGAAAAGTACTAGCATCAGATGTATTTTTTGAAAATGCATTATAGTTAAAAATCTTTCTTCCAATTGTAGTAGGATATTTAAATGTCTTTGAAAGTTGAAGATTTTTTTATAGGAAAATAACAGTTTTTATCATTAATTATAGAATTAATATTAATTTTATTAAAGATTTGATTTGAAAAAGTTATAATTATTTGAGTATTAGTGTTTTGAATTTTTTGTTTTTTATTTAAATTAATGTTAAAAAGATTAGCTCTTGTCATAATTAGATCATAGAAAATATCAGAGAAATGATTTGAGTAAGATTTACTAAGAAATACATTTAAATATTGTACTATCAGTTTCTTTTTAATAGCAAAAATATATTTTCGTATTAAAAACCAATTGTAGTTCTTAATATAGTTTTGATGAAGAGTGTTGATTTGTTTAAGAATAAATTTATTGGAAATAACCACTGTAGCAGTACATTTTCCTTGCTTGTTACGTGTTGTTTTATGATTTAAATTATGATTTAGAGTAAGATAAATAGGAGAATAATCTGTAGTATTATTTGTTGAAAAAAACTTTAACTGGTCTGTTAAATAATTCACTATTAAGTCCATAAGGATAATATATATATATATATATATTACCATAAAGGAAACATTATCATAACACCAACTTAAACAATGAAATAATTAAGTATGAAATAATTAGTTGACAATGAAAGATTCCCCAACACACTTATATATATGCCTTTTATTATTTTCATGCTTTCTTTACATTTTCTTTATTTTTGGCAAACAGAATGGTGCAGATATACTTTGGGTTTAGCAATGCCTCTCTTTCTTTATATTTTTGAAAAACGTTTTATTATTTTTCTCTCAAGAACACGCGAAACTACACGTTTGAATGAGATTTTGCTGATGTTGAATATAGATAATTCATTCTAAAATCCATGCTGTTCGTTTCCCCCTTTTCTTTGTCGGATAATCCTGAAAAGATTTACAGAACACGCTGCATATTTTTTCGAAACTAGAAAGAGAACATATTTTAGGTAAAAACTCCATTTATATTTAAGGTATCCTAATATGTTTGAAACCCATTTCTTGAAATAAAGAAAACATGAGTATCTATATCAGGCATGTCAATCTCGTTTGCCGCCGCGGGCCAAATTAAGTATTATATACAAAGCCACGGGCCACATAAAAAAAAGTAGATAATATTATTACCATTTTAAAGAATAAAATTTGTACGTACAAAACACAGCCATGTCAAAGAAATATTCAGGCAAAGTTCCAAAATTATTATACATGGGTTTATTTTATTTTATTTTTCGAAAAAAATACTCAAAATTACTTTTTATCAACTAATCTATAAAATTTAATTGAATTTTCTAAATTATATTTATTTTAAAAATTGATTGCACACTCTGTTAATCTTGATCTAGCAAAAACATATAGCTGTCAATCTTCCATATTTTCTTCATTTAAAAAATAAAAATAAGCATACTTTGAATCAGAAAATGTATTATGTCGTTTATCTATGTGCTACTTATTTTATTTTATTTATTAAATACATTTTCTGGATCAAACTATGTTTGTTTGACGTGAAAAATATCAAAATGTTGGCTGCTACGCAAAAAGGTGCGCCAGTGAACATATGAAAATTGAGTATAAAAGTGCGCTAGTGAACATAGCTAAACTATGCCTAATTGCACACTATTCTTTAAAAAATCGGTCGATTGATGAATAATTACAGAAATTTGGAAACCCCATAGTCATGTATTTTCGCTCTCACATGGAATCATACTGAGTTCTGATTAACCGCATTAATAAATTCTGAAGAATAATTTCAACATCAATCATTAGAGACTAAACAGATTTCCACATTTCTTGAAATATAAAAAATCTCATTTTGAATTCATTTTTAAATATATTTTTACTATATTCTAAAAATTACTACTCCGATGATTTTTGTAATAATGCCACATTTGAAATTAAACACATTTTCTTTTTGAAAATTGTTTTATCAAAGTAATAAATACTATTTGAAAACGCTAATACAATCAAATAACACGATAGCATTATGAAATTTGCCCTGAAGCTAAATTTTACCCAGGTGCTTTGTAATTTCAAATGAAAACTCGAAGTACTTTATCTGTTGCTGGTCATTTAATAATACACATTCATAATTTGTCGATTTAAAATGAAAAGTGTAACCTTGCTTAACAGTTAAAACTTTATGATGAAAAGCCGTTAAATATATGTAGTATAAGAACTTATATCTGTTTAACTTCAGAACCCATATTTCCAATATACTTTCTCGATTGACATGATTTAGCATTTGCGTACGAATATCAAGTAAGTTTATAAGTACTATAAGTTTTTTAGCACATATCCGACTTTTATAAATCTATCCGCTATATATAAAACTTTCTAGCAATAGTACCTATGCTTATAGTCTTTTGAAATTTCGTTAATTGCTCTTGACATCATTTCTTCAATTTCGTATTGAATGATTTCGGCTCGCGGTATATTTAATGCAAGAAATACAATTTTTTTTTAAAGCAAATGTTTTTTTTTTTTCAATAGACTTGGTGAAAGAACTTTGATTCTCTTATAAAAAGTATCAGTTTAAATTTTAACAAGTTATCTTTCTTGTTTGACCATATTTTTGTGATTTTTTTTATACTTTATACTGTAGCACCTCTTAATGTTACATTCTTTTCAAAGTCCAACAGTGTCTACATAACAACTATAAAATTTCGGTTTTACTTTGAATACAAATTATTGTAAATCACATTAAAAAAAAATCTGCGATGTTCTGCTTCAATTTATCCTATTTATTCAAAGTGGTAAAGAACTTTAATATATTTTTTTTTATAAATACAAAGATTTATGAGAATATGTCAACAAAATGTATGTATATATCAATAAAAAATGAAAAAAAAGAAAGAAAAATCACGCAGGATTAATGAACAATAACGCAATTACTAACTTAAGAAATCAAAATAATTAAATATTTTAAATCCTAATTCGTATGTTCGACTGTTTTCCCAAGTGAAAAACCTAGATGACAAATTCGGGGTTTTGTATCAAGCACAAAAGTGATAATTTGTGCCACTTTCAAAGCGACTCGTTTAAAGCTTATTTAATTACATATATATATATATTTAAATGTTATTAATTAGCGCCGAATTTTAGTAATTTTACAGTACCTTTCATAGTATTTAATAAATAGAGCATATTATTTTGTAAAGTGGTGTAAATTCGAAGAGACTAGCAAAATAAAGTATTAGTTTCGATGTAACACAAATAAAAATGCTAAGTAAAATACCCTATAAATTTAACAGATATTTAAATTTTCCGACAGATTTTTAAATTTTCAGGATCTTGCGCTTTGGTACGTTCTGATTGGTTATTTTTATATCCACAATTATTTTGTCCTGTATTGTAAAATTTAGTTACATTTGTCTATATACGTCACTATTTCTAGATGAGCAGGATTTTTAAAATTTAGAATGCTACCAGATATGGAATATCCTTCTTTAAAGACATAATAAATAAAACAAATATTATTATTCAAAAATATTGGTAGCACTCTGAAATAACTATCAACTAAAACAATTCTAACAACTAAATTAATCACGGGACAGTAAAATGCCAAAGGCTTCGCGGGCCACCGACAAGTTGTCGGCGCGCCAGTTGTGGCCCGTGGGCCACGTGTTTGACATGCCTGCTTTATACGGTGCCAAACATGTTACGACTAAAAAGGAATAAAACATGAAACTTATATATAAAAAATAATAATGTCATTTTCCTTACAGTCGTTACCCTGTCATGCGCTGTACCTGGATAATGTCTAAAATGCCTGGGTAATAACACGTTAGAATTATATATACTTTTTATTTTGATAATAAAAATCCACAAAAAAAATAGAAATAAATTAAAGCAAAACTAAAAATATTAACTTAAATATTTTAAAGCATTTTCAGTTTTAAAAGTTTTTCAATTAAAAAATGTCATGTTTCACAAGAATCACCCAGCTGCAACTAGTACTGTCACCATTATATTAGGAAAGCTTTTCTTATAGGATGATATGTGACATTCCTTAACCTCAGTAAAATGTCAGTAAACCCTCAAGTTCAAATAAGAGTTTATTTATCAAACCTTAATCACTAAAAAATTCAACTAAATTGAATGTACTCTGTAAATTTCAACTCGGCCAGTTTTTTTCTTTATATATATTAAACCATATGCCCGCCGGAGATTTGACAATAAGCGCACATACAGCCGCAGAAGCTGATGACCTTCAAAACTTTAAATAACCACTCTTGCAATCGAAGAATAATTTCTGCTGGGCTACGAATGATATAGCGTACTACATATAATTTCTTTTTCTTATCATTTTAGAAATTGACTAACAAAGACCACCCGGAAATATTTCCTAACAATTTTTACTTATTCTGTAAACTCTGAGGTGAAGCGGCTTTGCAAAATGACTCAAAGGGATAGTAATCATAACATAAATTATGTACTGAATCAGGTAAACGAAAACATTTAAAAGAAACCCAGAAGCGCAAAAAAGGAATTCCTGGGAAAATCCGGCTTCTTTTGAGCAATTCTATTTTTTCTGCATTATTTTTTTTTAAAACTAAAATTGGATGTCCGCAATTCAATGGCAATACCAATTTAATCGTATACAGATATTTTAATGAGTTTTTCTTTCTTTTCCTGGAAATTCGCAAAAGCTAGTCACCTTAGGAAATTTGAGCTGATAGTCATCTGAAATAATGCCTCATTTTCGCACCGAGTACTTCAAAACTTTTTGAATCACTCAAGCATGTTTTAACCGTATAAGTTTTGCAACCACTTAAAAATATTTTTAATGATTTTTATTCGGAAGACTGATTTCTCATAAATTATACGTCATGAATAGATTTAGTTTTCAATAATTTGATGTACAGCCCGCAAAATAGCGCTCAAAAAACCCACCGATATAAGCTAACTTTTAAAAAAGTGTTCTCAGGTAAATGACAAATGATGATCTTTAAAATGACATATTTGCAGAATTAAATTTTATTTAATTGATTATTAAAAAGAAAAAAATATCATATACAGTCGAACTCGGTTAATAACAGAAGCAAGGAAATTATAAATGTTCTTGTATTAACCGTTACTCAAAATCGTAATACCCGTGAAGATAATAAAAATATTAAAAACACGCATATAATTAAAATAAACACTAGTATTAATTGCTTTAATTATCTCCATGTTAAAATTAACTTAATATCATAAAGTTGACATAAAATATTTAGTCTTAACCTTTGTGAGTGTCAATTTCTTCAGACGGGTGTATTGTTTAGATAAAATCACCGCACTGAAGTTAGTTTCTTGCATCGGGTCGGGTTGGGGCTATATTTTTTCGTTGCGGGTCGGGTTCAGGTCGAGTTGACTTTTACTTTTCTGCTGCGAGTCGGGTTGACTTCTACTGCTTTGCTGCGGGTCTGGTTCGGGTCGGGTTGACTTCATTGTTTTGGGTTCGGGTCGGTTTCAGGTTGGGGTTGGTTTCGGGTTGGGTTTCGGCTTTTGCGGGTCGAATTCGTGTTGACCTGATATTTTAAAAGGATATTTTTTTCAGTTTAAAAATCTATTTACAATAAGACCTCCATAACGGACACGAAAAGCGGACACCTTTGTTTAGAGAACACTTATTTAATTCGTAATACTTATATATTTGTGCGTTTTTGTCTCTGAATAGTGGACATCTCCCAACTACACACACGTAACATGTATTTCTTGTAATACGACAGATGTGTTTTTGTGTGTACCAAAAACGAAATGTCTGTAATATTTTTCACATTCCGAGAGAAGAAACAATGGTTATTAATTGTATCGTAAAGAAAGAATAATCTATGATCGCATATCTTATATACATTTTATTTCTCATGCAGTAAACTGAATATATTCTTATTAATATTCAAATACATCAGAGTTTCCCCCAGACTAAGACTCCTATAATAGGAGCTGACGCATATCCATTTTGTTTCGGATTATTGGTGCTCAGTTCAGCATCAATCTACCGCAGCCGGAGTTGGGGTTGCCTAAGACTCGGTTCTGATTAGCTTGGTTTTTCGACTGAACTTCAGTTTGAGCACCAAATCTGGGAGGATGCGTCAGCCTCTATTATAGGAGCTCTACCCCAGAAAGGTTTAGGAGGGTGCTGCACCCTGCCTGCCCTTTGGTTTACAAAATAGCACCCTTCTTGCTCTTCATAAAAAGAATTAGCACCCTTCTTGCTCCCTCCAGTAAAATATTTACCACCCTTCTTGCCCCTCATTAAAAAAAGTGCCCTTTGTTCTTTTTGCATTAAAAAATTTGCTTTTGATGTTCTGTCATTAATTTAAATATCACGAAATAAACTGTGGATCTTTACTGGACAAAACAATTTATTGGACGAACACTTTGCAACACAAAACAATTATTTTAAACATAAAATTCTTCTTAATCACACAGATATATCTTTGTTTATCGTACCACACAGAAAAATAACTTTTTACTTCTCTCCGTACAACTCTCCGATTGCTCGCAGAATGAGAGTGTGTGTGAGGGGGAGGAAAAAAGCATGCAGTGCGCAGGTATGATTGCGCACATAAAAATGTTTCGCTCGCTTCTCACTCCAACAGCTTTCATAGTAAAAACTGACTCAAAGTTGTCTTAAAAAGAGTGCCTTGACTTTTAAATATCGAAAGTGGCTTTAAAAACCAAAATAATAACCTTTAACAATTAAAAAAGTGCCCTTAAGAATCTGAAAAGTTCCCTCAAGAATCTGAAAAGTGCCCCCAAGAATCTTAAAAATGCCCTCAAGAATTAAAAAAAAAGTTCCCTTTTCTCACCAGCAGCACCTTGCCCTTTTTTAAACCTGGGGGAAACTCTGAATACATATTTCTTTTCATGTGAAATATAGTTATGCTCAAACTTTTTGTGAAAATCCCAACAACCCGACTTGAAAAAACTTAAATCTGACATTAAAAAGATTAGTATAAGGGGAATCTAACCTGCAGAAGGAAAATTAGGGACAACCTGACCCGATGCAGAACTCAATTCAACGATCCCGAAGCGTCCGCTATTCAGAGATTTTACTATATTTGAATATTAAAGAATATAGATATGTCTATTTTTCCATATAAAAGATAAAATTGGTATTAGAGATATAATTGCAGATTGCTTTTCATAATTGCATTAAAACGTGATTTACTTTATTTTCATTTCGGGTTCGGGCCGGGTTGCGGTTAAAGTATTTCAGGTTCGGGTCATGTGCGGTTTTAAATATGTCAGGTTCGGGTCAGATTGCGAGTGGCCGAAAATTATTTTGTCGGGTTTCGGGTAGATGAAAATTTTTTTGTCGGTTTGTGGGTTGACTTTGAATAGAATTTTCGGTTTCGGGTCGGGTACAACGCGAGCCATGCAGGACACTAACTGAAGCCAAAACCTCTAAAAAAGTAGTAATTCCAAAAGCCAGGAACGACGTACAGTAATGCAACTGATCATTTCCCCTTTTTCCGGAAAAACTAGGCTAACATTGCAATAGACACTGCAATTTTTGAGCCATTGATTTCACATATACCTTTTATTTTAACAGTGCAATAAAATACATAGAAAGACTGGTTAATAGGGTCCAGAGTCCGTATTTAAATAAAGAAACAAAGAAAGGATTACGTCTATGCTCCTTCCTTTAAATAGCTCAGTTGTAAATCTTACAAAGGTTGTAAAAGGTTCACATTTAAAACGTCTTCATCTCTCCCTTCTTTCCTTCATTCTTTCAAGGCTTCGTGACATTCTTTTGCGTTTTCTTAGGTGGGGGCGGGTTTAAATTCTGTTTGGTAAAAATGAGAAATTACTACATTTTGACAGACAGTTCTAACGTACAAATATTATCGCTGAGAGAGAACAATGTTCTGTAAGGAAGGGATTTCTTTCCTAATTCTACCCGACTTTTCGCTTAAAATCACATCGAAATGAACATATCTTTTGCTCGTATTAACCGTAACCCTGCTTTTGTAGCTCGTAAAAAGCGTGAAAATCTTAATAAGGTTTAAATTATGAACTATTTTTAATGTACAGTTTGCTCGGTTAAACCGCGTTCACGTTTTAGCCATGCTCATATTAAGTAAGTTTACTGCACATATACAGTGTGTCCGAAAAGTCTGGAAACGGTCGAATAGCTCGAGAAACACACATAAAATTGAAAAGCGGGAAAATATGTGTTCAATATTTTTGAAAAATCTATTCAGTGATACCAAAGTTCCCCGCCCCCCCCCCACATCCGCCCCCTGGGGCAAAGGGGGCAACTTTCAAATCTTAAATGATAACTTCTATTTTTTTATTACAGATTCGGACTCTACGGGAAAAATACGTAACTTTTAATTTTTATATTTCTTCCGTATCATCGTAGGTGGCGCTGTAATCGAGCAAAATGCAGTATTAAAAAAGAACCTCGAATCGTGAGAGGCAATAGTACGAGAACCGATGGCCATTCGCCAAAATTTGGGAAGAACTTCGTTTTGGCACTAGAAATGAAGATCTGATTAGTCCCCAAGAAATAAAGTTTTATCATGTTTGTTTTTTTCTAGAAGGAGGGGTGGTGGCCAAAGTGGTGCATTTAACTCATAGGGGGGGGGGGCTAAAAATTCAACTTTTCTCAAGTAGGTCAAGTAAGGTATCGTTTATTATGTATTTTTAATTCTGAATCAAATGACACCAACCGCAAGTCGTTACGATGATTTGTTACAAAGTTACGGCAGGTTTTATGAATAAAAGAATGAACATTATTACATGTAAATTTCGTACATGATTATTGGTATTTTGAGGACATTTAATAAGTTTAAGATTATTCATTATGATATATTGAACGTAAAATAAGTGTAATAAAGTTGGGCTTTCTCATAAAGTACAATTTTCGACTTTTTATTCATAAAACTCGCCGTAACTTTACAACAATTGATTGTATCGACTTGCGAATGGCGTCGTTCGATTCAGAATTAAAAATACATAATAAACGATTCCCCGCTTGACCTACTTCAGAAAAATTGAGTTTTTCTCCCCCTCCATGAATTAAATACCCCATTTCCCCCCTACCCTCCTCCCCCCCCCACACAAAAAAAGAAAGAAAAATCATTGAAAAACAACTTTATTTTTGGGGACTCGTTGTATCTTCATTTCTAGTGCCAAAACAAAGTTCTTTCCAAATTTTGGTGAATGGCCATCAGTTTTCGTACTTTTGCCTCTCACGATTCGGATTTCTTGTTTAACGCCACATTTTGCTCGATTACAATACCGATACTATTTGCTACGATGATACGAAAAAAATGTTAAATACAAAAGTATTTTTTCCCGTATAATCCGAATCTGAATTAAAAAATAGGGGTTATCATTTAAGATTTCAAAGTTGAAGGAGGAGGGGTGGGAGGCAACTCTGATATCACTGAATATATTTCTCAAAAAAATTTAGCTTTTATTTTTCCGTTTATCAATTTGATGTGCATTTCTGGAGTTATTCGACCGTTTCAAGAATTTTCGAACACACTGTATATATATAGCATTAAAAAAAGAACACAAAAATAATCTTGATTAAAAAAAATACACGAGGACAACTATTTTAGGTCATTTCGTACTCCTCAAAATACAGTACTATATGTTAATTTCATAAAAATCTAACAACTGTTTATGAGGGAAAAAAATCGCACGAGTAGGAAAATAGTAGTCTTTCATGAAATTCTAGTTAAAGATTATTATTATTCTATTCAAAGATAAACATTTTCTATATATAAAAAACGGAAATTATTTCCATCGTAGCTTTTGTATCAATGCGATAATTTAAAAGTTTTTGTTTTCATAGGTTACTGTCGAATAATACAAATTAAATATATACATATATATATATATATTACTTCTTTTTCTGTTTGCTTTAAGAAAACTTTAATTTTGTTTTCAGAATAAAACTTGAGAAATTGGACATCAGAATTTGGTAACAGAATTACGGTTCAGGGCAAATTTGTAAAATTTTATTGGAATTACATAAAGTTAATAATATTTTCTGAATTTTGCTTTCTGCAAGCACAATTAGTGCACACTGAAAAATCAAAATAAGCACTTACAACAATTAAAAAATATATAAATTATGTATTTAGAAATTTTTAAATGCTTGGTAATGGAAGTACAACCGTAACCGAACATTTAAAAATTTCCAAATTATATCCTTATATATTTTTTAATTGTTTAAGTGTTTATTTTGATTTTTCTGTGTACTAATTGTACTTGCAAAAAACAAAATTTGAAAAAAAAAATCGACTTTATGCAATTCCAACAAAATTTTAAATATTTGCCGTGAACCGTAATTCGTATCCAAATAATTGCCCAATTGCGATGAGTTACGGCAGACGCGAAGTCGGTGAAAGACCTTCATTTAATGTCATATTGCGGTTGCAATTTAAAAAAATCCCTGACGGCTGGGTCTACAGGCACAGGTAGATTTCGAAGACGCAGACTGTGGGGCGCCTGTTTGTTGGGAATTGCAGAAGAAATGACCTTTTTGCCATGATGCGGTAATTGAAACCGTCCACATCAAATCCTAAAAGCTGACTTGTTTGCAAGCAGAGCCGGCAGGGATTTTTTTTTTAATTTTTTTTGCTATAAGGGTTGGTCCTACAAAAAACTTGTCAGAAAACAAGTTTTAGATAATATTAAGAGGATTTATAATAAATTTAAGCGGATTTGATATCTTTTGAATTGACGAAGTTATGAATTTTTTTCTTCTAAAACCCCACTCTTTTCCCCCCTTGGGGGCATTTTTAATGATATAAAAAATCTGTCATATATAAATTTTGACCCTTTTTCTAGAAGTAATAATAACTTTAAACGGATTCGATACGTATCATAATTAAGAAATTATGGTTTTTTTTTTCTGTTTTCACAAAAGTCCCCCCATCCCCCCCCCCCTTAGTTCGATTTTGCCCATCAACGAACTTGACCGAGATTTTATACCACTTGATTTTATGTATCAGTTTGGAAGAGATTTGTGCAGAATTGTTGCAGTTATCGTGTCCATAAGAAAGTGACATAGATAGATAGATAGATAAAGTTTTGAACTGGGGGTGGTTTTGGATTCTGGGAATCATGACGGGCGTAGATCTGCACAAATTTTTCAAAAATTCCAACTTAGGTGTGAATGTAATAGGTAGTATTTCTTACGAAATCTACCTAAAAAATTCGATATTGATAAATTTTGCCTATAATCTATCGTACGTCTTTATTTTTGATAATTGCTTTTGAAAAAGAATTTGCACTCCAATTTCCGCGGGATAGTAAGATAAATGTTAAGTGAAAAGAAATTGTATAGAAATTTCAAGTTTTTCCGCGAATTTTATTAATATATATATATATAATTAGAGAAAGAAAGCAAAGAAAGATAACGTGACAAACTACCAAAACACTAATTAATATATCTATTCATTTTAAGGTAACTGCAGAGTTGTGAAATACTTTTTTTCAAACCAAATGAGAAATTTATAATCCGTTATTTAGTTTTATTATAATGTTTTTCAAAATTTCTAAATTAGCAATTTAGCGTGGCCGCTAAAACATTACACAGTAGTAGACCTGCGATGTATTTTATACAATATTAACCTTTTGATTACGGATTAGGACTGGCGACTATTTTTTATATTAAATCGTATCAAAATTTACAAAACATTTTCTTTAACCTTTAAATGCATGGTTGGTTGGTTGGTTGAATGGAGTTTTATGGCACAAAGTCACTTTAGGGACATGCTGCCCCAAAGAAAAGGATTAGAACAAGAATGTCAAATTAAAATTTTAAATTGCCTTAAAACTTTGTCTTAAAAAAAGATGAATGAAAATAACACAGTTAAATGAAAAGAGTGATGTGATGATAAATGTATAATTAAAATCATTCAATGAAAATATAACACAAGGTCTAAAAGAAATAAACACAATCTTTCACAATTAAAAAATATATAATATTTCAACTAACAGTTGGTAAAATGCCCAAAGTTTCTAGCAGAAATATAATTAACTTAAACAATAGATTACCAAAAGAAACATATTTAAATTTCCGTAGGTTCGAATACCTCAAAAACAGTATTATCGCCAATTGAGTCAGAACTGTAAGACTAAATTCCATACCTTCTTCTGCATAATGCAGCAGCTGTTTGGAATCCTTTGTAGTAAGAAGCGATTTATCAAGACAGGGATTCTTGTTTTTTCCCTTCGCAGTTTTCCGCAGAGGTTTTCTTTCTCTCTTTCTGTGCACATGATTTTTGTTTTGCTTTTGTGTAGGGGAAACAGGTTTTTCCAATTTGTTTGCAGATCAAACAGCAAATTGACCTGACTCATGTTCGGTTGACTCTTTAGATTGACGATTAGTATATTCTATTTTCACAGGTTCTGATGATGGTGGCAAAAGTTCTAGTGCAGGCATAGGTCTTAATCTAGCGGAACAATACATACTACGGGTTTTTTCTTTATAGTGCTGGTTAGTGTAATAGAAGAATCATTTGTTGGTAAATGGAATTCAGTTTGGGTGCTTATATGTCTTGAGGATTTTGATTGTTGCTTGAGCAAACTAGAATAAGACACCCGTACAGATGGTGTTCTGGATTCAACAAGTTTTCGAGCTTCAGGATAAGAAAGTTTTTGAGTGATTTTGACCGCAAGAATTTCTTTCTCACGGATCCAGTTTGGGCAAGAGCGAGAGTATGCTGTATGGTCACCCTTACAGTTTATGCAGCGCTCAGTTTTTTCACATGACTTATCCTCGTGACTGACTTCCTCACAACGTGCGCAGGTAACAGAACCACGTCAGGTAGTAGTAATATGACCATAACGCTGACATTTAAAACAATACAGCGGATTAGGGATATAAGGTCGGACAGGACAGCTCAGGTAGGCAGCTTTAAGTCTAGTTGGCAAGGTATGGCTATGGAAACTCAGAATGATGTGATTTGTAGGAAGCAATTGCCCATTCCGAAGAATAGTAATACGGTGTGCATCTATGACGTTTTCATCTTTTAAATTTTGTAGAAGTTCTTCTTTGTAGAGAATAAAAGCTCTGGTTCGGACATTACACCACAGCTTGTATTTAGAGTTTAATGGGACTGAACAGAAGCAGAAAAAAACCTACTGTTGTGCAATTTGAGAGAAATGTTGATTGTTTGTCTGAAGAAATCTCAACAAGTAAATCCCCAGACTGTAGTTTTTTAAGTGAATAGCTGTCTTCAAAAACAGATTGAAATGTTTTCGAAAGAAATTAAGAAATGGTGAAGTTCTCTTAAAAGAACTATCATAAAGACTGTCAGTACGTTTAATAACAAAAATGTGAGTGAATGAAGTCATCTGTAAAGTTTGTTGCTCTCCACATGGGGAAGAAATAGAAGTAAGTGAATTACTTCCATCCATAGTCAACAGGAAAACATTTCAGACCCTGTCCTCACCACTCACTACCAAGCTCAACAAGGGGATGCACACTCTTCAACCAGTGCTAACCAGGTCCCATAGGTTCACAAGACACACTTATCTCAGTCACCACCATTAACAAGATGACTAGTATGTGACCGCTCACTTGATCCCCAGCCAGTGGCAAGTCAGCCGACCAGCCGATTGCTGCATACTGGACCAATATGCACCTCCCGTCTATCTGAAGCAGAGGCCAAAGGAGTGTGTTGTTTTCCCTCAACTGTCAGGATCCCCCTTTCCAGGGACACGGGTCCTCACGCACGGCAAATGTGTAGGTGGTTTACAATTCTCCATAAGTCGATATAAACAGGATAATATCGGCTTATATCCCCCTGGGGGCCCTTTAAATGCATGAATTTTTCTTTTAGAATTGTGTTTTTTTACTTATATTAAGGATTAGACACCAGAAATTTTAAGATAAATTTTTAACTCTGTTTAGTAGCATATTTTATATGATTTTCCCCGGATTAATTTTTCTCTATAATTATAGTGGTGGCGAAGAACTTGATTTATTTACTAAAAGTTAAATAAAAATAGATGCAAATTTGCATCACTATGCATTTAAGTGTTAAAGCAAACTTCCCTTAAAAATATCGTAGTATATTTGTATTACACAGATTATTTTTCGAAAAGTGGTACCAATAGAATTAAAAAAACAGTCAATGCGACATATAATGTCGCAATCCTGTAATCAAAGATTTAAGATATTACAAATGCAAGGTATTTCACTATAGTAAAAAAAAGTAACAGTTTACTTTAACACAGTCATGCTGATTAGTAAACAAATTATACGACTTGTAATTTTTGAAACTGAATTAAAACTTGTCCAGGCTAGGATTTGAACCTGGGACTTTGGCATATGTTGTCCATGCTCTACCAACTGAGCTATCCTGAAAAAACACCGGAGACATTTCTTTCAAAGAACATTTTTGGAAAAGTCATGTGTTTTGTTAGTTCAAACAGCTGTTTAAATATAGAGGAAAAGGTGTAAATATGGGCACCCGTTTTTGTTTTTGACTGTGTCTTTCCTTTTGAAAAATTCTAGATTTTTGACCATCATTAACAACTATATCAAATTTACTAAATCAGACGCTGCAAAACAATGAATAATATCAATTATTTCAATTCGAAAACGAAGATTTACAAAAAGCTTTAAAAAAGGCACCAGAAAAAATGAGGTGCAAATATGGGCCCTCTCCAAAAAAAGTCACAAAAATAGTTTAAAATGTTTTAAAACAGGATAAAACAATACAAAATGGTACAGAATGTATTTATTACAGAAATCGCAAACAAAACTGGCCACAATCTAAGTGTGCCCACATGTGGCACAAACACATTTGACCCACACTTCTCCGCGAGTGTCTTCAGAGAACTTTCACAAAAAATACAAGTTGCATCGCTCGGTGCTGGTTTATCCCCATCGTTGATATCCAGGTTTGATATCATCATCGATGTCCACAAAGAGAGGGTCAGAGTAATCTGATGAGTCTGATGATGAATCGTATCGTTTCGTGTGTCAAATTTTCTTTCTTTTTTTAAGTCCCTTGGTTTTCTGACCAAGGCCTCTTGACATTCGTTATATGCACAGTATCAGATATATTATAATATAAAACTAACGAATGCTTTCAGGATTTATAGATAACAAAAATGTCCTTATACTTATCTATAAAGTTTTTATTATTATCTGCATCTAAGGTAATTTTACAGTTCTCTTACCTCAAAGCATTTGCTAGGTTTATTATATAATACATTTAGTAATGTGTATAATATAGGTAATTGCTGTTTTCCCATAAAAAAATTATTGAAATAATTTATGTTGTTTAATAGAAAAGGTGGTATTATTATTGGCCTCTTTTAAATGGGGTCCCATATTTACACCAACCCCACCTAAGAAAGATTGCCACTTTCACATGTAACCTAAAGGCGTGCGTGAGTAAAGGCGTACTTCTAAAAGTAGCTTAGTATCTCCGCTTTCCGGATATCACTGTAAAATGATTTTAAACTAACCAAAAGAACATGAAAACAAGAACG
The DNA here is from genome assembly GCA_963931845.1 of Maratus michaelseni. Lineage (NCBI taxonomy): Eukaryota > Metazoa > Arthropoda > Arachnida > Araneae > Salticidae > Maratus > Maratus michaelseni. The sequence goes on from OZ007586.1 coordinate 84,115,929, forward strand.
AAAAATCATGCGTCAAGCATAGATTATGTAACACTTTCCAATGCTTCCAAAATAATTTTACAAATCATTACCGTTTAATAAGCTGAAAGATAACATCTAAGTAAACAATTTGGAAAACGCATATCACATTTAAAAACGTAATTTCAGGAATTTCCAACATATACAATATTCGGAAAATTATCTGAATACTTTTATTCAGCCGTGTATAGGATCTATAGATTTGTATATATGCCACATAGGATGCTAAATTTTAGTTCAATTTGGAAACGCGTCGCACAGGTTAAAATTCTACTTCTGGAGTTTCTGTCAATAAACGTAAATGTGTTCGCAAACTTTTGTGCTGCCCTGTATATGAAATATAGAATTTATACACACCAAGTAAAAGACAAAAAGTGAGTTAAATTTAAAATCGCGTTCAGCAACTTAAAACAAAACGCACTTCCAGGAATTATTTTTAACAGCCAGTAGAGAATTCTTTTGTGTGTCCCTGTAAATGAACGATGACTGCTATACACACACTATTCTGTAGTAATCCTCTTGTAATGCACCTTCGTGATATATATAAATTTTAATGCGTTTAAAATAGTGAAACATTATTTAAGTAAACCGCAAACGATTTTTCTCCATAGACGTAATGTAACGAAATTCTTTTGACTGTCCCTGTAAAGTAACTATAAGTGCTATGCACACCCTATTCCATATTAAGCTTCTTGTAATGCACCTTAGTGATATATATCAATTACAATGTCTTTGAAATTGTGTAACATCATTAAAATAAACCGCAAATAATTTTTCCCCATAGACCGTAATGTAACGGAATTCTTTTGAGTGTCCTGTAAAAGAACTATAAGTGCTACACACTTCAGTTGAAATAGGGAACATGCTATAGATAACGACAATAACATGTAAAAATTGCAGGACAATCCGAGCATATTTACGGGAGTTAGAGCACGGACAGACGGCGGACGGCCAGACGGCAGACAAACCGAAGTCATAAACATTTTTCAACTAGGTTGGAAAGTGTTAATAAAACGATTTCCGATAGCTGTCAAAAGTTTGCAGTCCAGAATAAATATCAATTCGCATAATAACTCACGATACATCCACACTACTTGAAAGAACGGTTCCAACTGCTCTCTGCTATCTCATATCAACAAATGGTATCATCTACAGTACTGACCGTCAGTCTTCAGCACCTCCCATAGCCACTTGGGGTGGGGTGCCCATATTTACACCTGTGCCCGTTTTTACACGTTCTCCTCTACGTTTAAAGATGGTAATTACCCGTTTTTAATTATGAAACAATGCGAAAATATTTTGTAAACATATCAAGTATGATTTAATGCAAGAACACAGTCAGAAGAAAATGTATTATTTTCAAAGATTTCATCTTCTATATTTTATAGTTATAAACGCTGTAAAGAATTTCATGCCAATGTAGAATTTAGGGATTAAAACTTACTGGTCCAAAAATGAACCACCGCTTTTCAAGGGATTAAAGCATTATGTGTGCGATTATATTCATTATTGCGTGTGGATCTTTAATTAAAAAAGCATTATTGCAAATGTAAGAATATACGTAAGCTATTAAAAAAATAATTCATGTGACTATAACACAGCATGTAGAGGGCTTATTTTTGGTTACCAATATTTCTGTATAGTAATCTTTGTCCTAGTAAATTATAGAACTCTATGATTAAGCAAGCTGAAGGATACTTTTCGCAAAATGTGGTACTAAAAAAAGCAAACCTACGCACCCTGTTTATATTTAGTATAAGTTTAAGCATTACTAAGAACGTTAATATCTGCATCGGTTTGTGTATTATAACTAAATACGAGCTAAAAAACATGCACGATTTCACATTTGTGGTTTAAATTTCATAATTTATATTAAAAATAATTGCATGTTTATTTAAAATTTCTGAATTTATCACAGATATTTTTCCTTACATAAAATCGATATAATAAAAGATGCAAGCATCCATTATTGATGTTACCGAAATTAATACAGTAAAATGCAATATAAAATATTTATACGTGCAGTATTTGTTATTTACATAAAAAGTAAGCACTGATTATAAAACTATTTTCCCGAGAGCAAAAGAGAAACGAATCAATAGGCGAAAAAACAAATTCCATAATATTTAATCAGAAGCTAATTGTATGGAAAATAATGCATTCTTCAAGAAAGAAATTCAGCAAAATAAAAAAATAATGCTTTATTGCCTTTACTATAAAGCAATTTTTTCGTTGAAAGAAGTTACAAAAATTACACGATTTCTTTTTTATATTTTCACCAATAAAGAAAACTATTATCCTAATATTAAATTTCCGATATTGGATAGATTATCTTCTTTCTGAACGCAATAATTTTTTATCTACTATACAACATTTCTTAGCGCTGAAAATAGTTTTGTGAACGCCTTTATGAGCAATTTATTTTTAATAAATTTTCTGTAAGACAAAGATATTCGTTTCTTTAATACTGTATACTATACTAAGGGAAAAACAAGAATTCTGTATAAATAACAATAGTGATGATGAGCGATAGGTTTTGATTTTTAAGAGGACTCGATACATTTCACTTTGCAAAAAAATACGAAAATCTATTTTTTCCCAGGTTTTGCTTAAAATTTATTTAGACATCCCGGTATATTCTGGCAAAGTTAGGTAAAGATCGGATACTTATAAATACTTAGAGATCTAACCGAGGCTTTCAGGGTACAGAACATAGTTCAAAATCTTCTTTTGTAATTGAAAACTCTAATAGATTTTTGATTAAATACAGTGCCTATTAACAAGACAAAAAGCATATTATATGACAAATATGATGTATGTATTCAAATAAAATTTTGAAATTTATTGAAAACGATACTTTCGTGCCAGGAATTAATAGCCGAAGAAATTGCCAAAGGTCACCACTTACAGAAGTCTTTTTTATTCTTTAAATTTCCATGCTTTTAGTGTGTAGTTTGATTATATGTCTATTAAATTTCTATTTTATTTATGTTACCGTAATTTCCGGCTTATAATCCGCGGATCAAACAATCATGTTTCAGCCCAAAAATTTCATTTAGTAATTGAAAATATTTACAGCGATATAATAAGTTACATTTTATTAAATAAAATTTTTGTGTCAAAACTTGGTTGTTTGATCCGCGGATTTAGGTCGGAAATTACGGTATTTTATTATTTTATTTATTGTTTCATGAAATTTTAATTTTGTTATGGAATATTAGATGGAAACAAATGCCGAACTATTTCCATTGTTTAAGTGAAAACGGGATAATTAATTAGTAATCGGGCTGTATGCGATACAGGTAGATAAAAGAAAAAATCATACTTGAAAATTCATTTTAAAAACCATAAAACAAATCAGTAAATCAGGATTAAGACCTGCTTTTAATGTTAACTTGTTATTAACATTTAAACTGTGGCTAATGTTGATGCTTTCATTAATGCAATGAATCATCTCATTGATATTTATAGATGGGTATATAGTCACCCAGATAATTTAGCATCCTTAATTCTATTAACCCTTTATATCCTGAATTAATTTTCCAGCTACTTTTTAGATGCTCAGAATCTTCGATTATTCCCACCAGTTATTTTTTTTTTTTTGTAAAGTTTAATCATAGCATTTTTGCGATTCAATTAGGTGAAAATTTCTCATTTGAAAAACCGGTGGTAACAGATTAAAAATTCTGTAAAAGACACTCGTCGCGAAGGGGTTAAAGTGGTACTCATAAGTACTGCCAGGATAAAAAGGGTTAAAGAATTCCTCTGTTGATTTAATGACTACATTTAAACAAGGAAAAATAATTTTTTAACGTTTTCCAACCTAGATGAAAAGTGTTTATGACTTTGATTTATCTGGCCATCTGACCGTCCGACCGTGCTCTAACTCTCGTAAATATTGTCGGATAGCCCTGAAATTTTTGTATGTTTTTGAAGTCAACTACAGCATGATCCTAATTGAAATTGAAGTGTATAGCATTGATAGTTTATTTACAGGGACAGCCAAAAGTATTCCGTTACATTACAGTCAATGGGAAAAACCTTTTTAAGTGCATTTTGATGATGTTACGTCATTTGATACATGATGAAATTGATATAGAATATCAGATTATTTATATATTATATATTATAGAATTAATACATATTACATATTATAGAATTAATATATATTATATATTATAGAATTAATATAGATTATATATTATAGAATTAATATATCTATACTAATAAAAGAAAGTTTCGCTCTGTGTGTGTGTCTGTTGGTGATGGCTAGGAAAATCTAGCCCACCTAGAAGGCTGGAAATTTAGGTGTGGATAGTCCAAGGTCTGGCCATGTGCACCTCAGCCTCAGAATTTTAATATCTTGATAATTAGCCTAGATATTAATTAGATTCTCATTAACCATCGCTTCTAAAATATCATCTTTTAAATCAAAAGAAGCGGCGAAAGAAACGGACAGGCGCATTGGATTTGCAACCGGAAATGAACGAATTCGAAATTATTTAACTAATTAGCCAATTTTAAGAAAACTAATTGAGATATCAAATTGAAAATTTCTGAGCATATGTAAAAAAAAATTCTGTATCTGACTATGTGATTCTTGAAAAATTCGGTTGGTAATTTTTTATAATTTACGCAAAAAAGTACCAAAAATCTGCCGGCGCCAGTGAAAACGATCCGAGAAATTTTCAGACAGGGATTGGCTTTCATTAAAAACTGAACTACAAAGAGATCTGTTTCTCTGGCCGATCCCTCTCATTTACTTTGCGAAAATGAAAGGAAATAATTGCTAAATTTTACTAATGAACAAATATTTAGGTAACTAATTAAGATATAGATTTGAAATTGAGGTCGGGAAGGGGTGTCATCTGCCGGCTATTTTAGCGTAGCGTCTTCGTTATGTTCTAATTATCAGAAAATGTAATTATTTTTTTAATGATCGCGTTAATGTACGTGACGGTGATTCTCTTGAACAAATTATTCATTATATTTGCGGGTATGGGGAGGGAGGGAGTTAACGCCTTTCTCTGAGATTGTAATTATCTCGGACCCGGGCAACGCCGGGCGGGTTAGCTAGTATTATATATTATATATTATTAGATTTTGTATGAAGCGCACTAAAACATGCTTTTTATAATACATGCTGTGCAGAACATTTATTATTCATTTACATGCTCACACGAAAAAAAATTCTGTTACACAATATTCTACGGGGGAAAATTGTTTGCAGTGTAATTTAAATGATGTTTCACTATGTCAAACATAATGAAATTTATATGCATTACTGAGTTGCAGTATAAATTGGTCACCAAAAAGTATGGTGTGCATTGCGTTTCTTGTTCGTTTACAGGGACACACAAAAGAATTATGTTACAGTCTTAGTGCGATAATTACAGTTTATGTGTGATAAGTGCGTATTAAAATTCGATTTGCGTTTTTAAGTGTAACTAAATTTTTTCATATCATGTGATGTGTATAAATTCTGCTGATCATATACAGGGCTACACAAACTAATTCGTATCTATTACTGACTATGGGAGTGAAATGCTTAATGGTATTTTTAATTGTGTTACTGATTTTCCTGCTCAACTTCATTTAGTAGACTAATATATGTTTAATTGACTAACATAAGACTAATATAAATAAGTTCATATACAGGGCTACGCAAAGAAAAGGTACGTTCTCGTTTATGGTTGGTAATTGCTGTAAGTGAGTTTTAAGTTGCCTTAATCGTATTTTGCTGGAATTAAATTTTAGCTTAATATGTGGTGCGTACAAAAGTTTTTATATATAATATACAGATCTGTAGGAAAATTTCGTGTGCATTTCCATCGATTGGTAAAAAATACTAAATGTGAATTTTCTAACTAATCTAAATTTTATCATGCTACGTTGTGTATATCCTAATTTATAGATCATATACATGGCTGCACAAAATAATTCGACTAATTTTTTTATAGAAGCTAAATGCTAAAACTAGATTTTTCAATGTGTTATATGTTTCCTAAACTGTTTACTAACGTATCTTCTTTCACGTTGTTTAACGGTGAAGTTTCGTTACAATTTTCTGGATGTGTTGGAAAGTGTTTCATAATCTATGCTTGACGGATGAATTTCCGTTCTTGTTTTAATTAAAACAGCTTTTCTGATCTGTAATGATAAACAACTTCAGGAGGAACTGAACAAGTGTAAAGCAACTGACGTATTGCAAGAAGTAATAAAGTTGTTAAGTAATAAAAATTGCATTAACCCTTTCCGGCACAGGCAATGTCCGTTCGTAATGAGACATTACTGACTGACACCGGAATTTACAAACGACTTTTTTCGAAAATAAGAACTCATTACTTTAAGCTTTCATTGTAGAAACAGAATTATATTAAATATTCTTGGTGTCGAATGCAAGTTTGGAATTGAAATTAGGTGTGCCCGGATTGGGACCACTGTGCCGGAAAGGGTTAAGAGTATTGAAAAGAATTTTGAAAAAGTTGCGAAAGACGCAAGCATATTTTACATGGCTTAAACTTTTAAATCGGTTTTAATCTTTTGAATTGGCACTGATGATGGAGCTTCAGAGGCTCCGAAACAGCTGTTTGCCAATTTATATATTTTTTATTGTTATATTTCACGTTGTTCCTTTAGTTTTAATATTGAAACGGACTTTCAACAGCATTATACCAAGAGGATTATAGATAATTCGCAGAAAAAATCCAATAACCAATTAAATCTATGTTCGGAGAGACATAAATTTTGAAAGTTTCAATATATATCGGTTTTATTTGAGAAACTCAAACAAGCTTTTGTAAAATTTAAGATTTACTTTATTGGAACTCCCCCCCCCCCCCCGCTATCTGACGATATATTGACAAGTAAAATGGACTCTATCCATCCTGACCAAAGGTGATAATGGTAAAACACTTTATTACATTGGCATGACTAAGAGAAAATTTAGAGATAGACTGAAAGAGCATATGGACATCAAATATGGACGTTTAACCACAGTGTTAATTTGTTTACACTTATCGAATTATGTACAAATTTATTTCAGCAATGCAAGGATAATCTTTCCCTGTAATAACTTTTTCAAGGCCACCATTATAATGTAGTCTAATTGAACTTAATACATTTAAGACACACTCTTATGTGCGAATTCTTTAGTACAGTCCTCTACGAGTGTGTTTCGAAAAATTCTCGGCCTGGAAAAGAAAATACAAGAATTTTGACATTATTTCATTTTATTTTTCAACTTGCAATACAATACATTTCTCTCTCTCTTGAGACTCTTGAAGACGCTTGAGAAATGTTCATTATTTGGCGTTTTTGGTCGACGTTCAACATCAACAAATACGGCACGCATCGATCGGAAAGCTTTTTCATACCCAAAACATCATGTAAAATGTAGAGGAGACGGTCTATCGAGATGTTTGTAATGTCAGAAAGCTCCCGTATCTTCAATCGGCGATCTTTCAATACGACAGTGTGAATTTTTGAGACAATTGCGTCGGTTGTAGCGGTTTTTGGGTGTCCTGAGCGTTCATCATCGTGATTTCATTTCCTGCCATGTTTAAGGTATCTGCCTACATCAAATTGGCTGTTTTGGTGAAAATTTTCGAATTTTTTTTTTTATTGTTTATTTGAAAGAGCAATCTTTTACGATTCTAAATCTGTTTTAATTTTATTCCACCGATTATTAGAAGAGGAGTAATGGCAATTTTAACAATTAAATATTGTAGTTTTTTGCCTACAAAGAAGTCTTTAAATGCGATTTCTGGAAAATCAGTTTTTTCGTTATTTCAATGTGCGATAAAATTCATTACATAAAAAGTTTTAAAGATATTTCAGTGAAATTTTGTGAGAATGCTTTCCATATCACTCACTATGCTCTGAACTAGGATCTAAGCTATATGTGATAATTTAATTATTTTATAGGTACTCGAATATGAAAAAATGGTAATTTTTACTAAAAAAAATGTACTTTTTTACATATTTTGAAATTTTTCGGTTATTTTTTAAGATATTGTAAAACTCCTAGTTCAGTGCACAGATAAGTGTCATAGAAGTATGCAGCATAAATGAAATTGAAATATATTTATTTGAATTGAGTGTACGCTGTCTGGCGTAAACATGAAATTTTGCTAAAAAAATGTCAAAAACCCCCAATTTTTTAAAATATTAAAAAGATATTGCTAGGATTTTATGTTTTCTTATCATTCTGTATTACAATTGAACTAAAAATAATTATATTTATTGAAAACTGTCCTTTTTTTAAAAAAAGTGCTCCGTACGTAGGCAGATACCTTAAATTCAGCAGCCCACTTTTAGGTATATTTCGTAAGAAATACTACCTATTTTATCATCGAATACAAATTATAAGAATCTTTCAAGGTGGAATGTAACTCTTTTAGTATGTGTATGGGACTTAAACCTTTTCTAACAATGTATTTTATGTCAGCTCGAACTTCATTTTTTTTTTTAATTTTTAGAAAATATCAAAACTTGTTTACTTTACTTTATTGCCCAGCAATAACCAATAAACTCAAGCTTTTTTATCTCGGCAACATGACATCTAAAGAATCATACTGTACAAATATCATTGTCATTTGGTCATACTTGTTTCATCTATGTGTCAGGCCGAGAACTTAAAAAACTACCCTCGTATACTTCTTTGAAATTCTAAAAGGTCTAGCACCACTAATGAGATAAAAACAATTCTACATAATATTTAAATAGTAGAATTTACGATCACAACCGTCAATCGCAGAATTTATAGCATTTTTCCAAGATTAAATTAGGGGAAATTTCTATTGAACATATGTGGTACGGTAACACAGATTTTAGAAGATGTGTTTTTAATGTATTAAAATGTTTCGTAAATTAAGCCTAAGATTTTATAAAAAATCGTAATTTTATATGCATTATTTTTATGTGATATGTCTAGTAGCAATGCCACCGAGAAACACTCAAGGCCGACTGACAAGAAATGTGACGTCATCGCTAATGGACCGACTTCTCACATGTCAGTTATAAAAATCAATTTGAATTTTTCTATAAGAATATACTGGTAATTATCATTTTTTTACTGTATTTTCCCCTGACCACTGTGTTCACGGGAAAATACAGTAAAAAAATGGCAGTGCTAGTAGCCACTTGGTGACGACATTCACGTATACGTATCCTTCTCGAACTTTCCTTATTTAATCAAAGCATTTCTGCGACTGAATATGTTGAACATCCCTATTTTTAAAAAAGCCGGTGATAAATGATTAAAATTTGTGTAACGGACGATCGTCGCGAAGCAATTAAATAGCTGGTAGTACGTTTATTTAATTAAGTATTTAAAAAAATAACAAAGCATCTGTTGGTTTAAAAAATAAGATAATTTAACTTGTGGTTATCATTAAAATTATTATTAAATAGATTTAAATGTTTTGAGCATGGTGCGAAAGTTTTCGTCTCACCTATGCAATTTTCAAATTAAAAATAATATTAGCTGGCAGTAGTCTTAAAATGATAATAAAAGTAAGCCTTTAAAACCTGAACGACGACTGTCAGTTTTCGAAGTTGGATCTTTTCTGATATTATCTTTTTATGTTTAAAGTTTTTCTACTTTTTCAATAATGGAAAGATGATGACCCCAATAGAAAAATCGATTAACGGTGAGTCGGTTACAGATAAGAAAAATGAAGTAATTTTCATATCTTTCGAAATTATTCTTTTACTAATTGAAGTGTCTCAGTGACGCTGGGTTATTAAGTGTTCTTTTAACACTTCAGCATGAAACAAAAGTGTATTTTGAAGTTTAATTGTTCATGCACAATTCTGTGTCAGAATAAAGCTTACAATTCTCACGTATTTAAAGGAATGGGGATATACAAGAATGACAAGAGATAAAAATAATGTGTTGGAGTTTTATTATATTTTTATTGAGTTTCTATTTTTTGGAGCAATTTCAAAACAAACCTTATAAACGAAAAAATAAAGAGGTTTAAACAATGTTCAAATTTTAGCAAAAAAAAAAAAAAAAAACAGATATTCTTTTCCTGTTAATAAATGAATAGAACGAAAATCAAAGAAAAAGTAAAATATGACTTGAAAAACAATCTTAACAAATATTTATAATGTAACAAAATATGACAATGGGAAGTTTGGAAATTTAATATTATCTCAGCTGAAAGATTTTTTAGATACCAGCATGAATGATGTTCATCTTTTATGTTACATATAAAATATACCGAAAATTTTCTAGTAAATTTATTCTTTTTAATAAGGAATATTCCATAACAGTTGAGCTACATTCTACAATATATCAATTGTTTTAATATTTAATTTAATAATTATGGTTAAATAATACGTTTTGAATAAAAAAGTTCTTTTAAATCTCTAAACACTTTCTTATCCCATGTCAAAAATTCATACATTTATAAAATTCTTCAAATTTATAATTTACTTGATATAAAATGAGATGCAAATGTGTTTAGAGTATTGAGTGGCAAAATGCTCCGTTAGAGAGCATGTACCGACATACATATATATTGTATTACTGGAGAAACTGTTATCTTTATTTTCCTACTTTCAATTATGAATCACTTTTGCTCAAGTTATAATCATCTCATTTATAAAAATGTTAATGTTTTTTTTTTTTTTTTTTTTTTTTTGTCAAAATGAAGAATGTTTTCCACATGATTTTTGTTCATAGCATTTAGAATTTTCAACAAAATTCCTACCACTTTCAAGAGACGTGACAATGCAATGTACAGTAAAAACAATATACTGATATTAGAAAATAATAATATGATATTAATTATTTGATAATATATGAGCATTTGTATCAAATAATGTTTAACTGCATGCGCGCGAACGATGATTTTTTGTATAATTTAGTAGTCAATTATATGGAGAAACTCGTAAAAAAAAGCAAGTCGAATATCGTGAAAATTCAAAAAGATATCGGCGATAAAGTGAACTGAATTTCAGGTGCTTTCTAAAAATTTGCGATACAGTATTTCACATGCATTGTCATTTTTATTATTTTTTTTGTCAGTTTTTATTGATGTATTAGTTCTCCTCGGAAGAACCATGAAAACCAAAACCTTCCAATAAAAAATTTTATCAAAATCGAAGCATACGTTCAAAGGATATGCGCTAACATGCCTAAAATACATATTCCTTTGTTGGAAGTCAGTCATATACGCCGACTTAATAGGGACGACCCCGTTACAACTTATACTATATTACTTTTTTATTTAATATGCTGTTGGCTCCCTAATTTCTCTCATGACCAAATATTCGCTGAAAAATATGAAGCCAAACATGTTTTTAAAATTTGTAGTAAAATACTATTTTTAGAATACTTTGTGAAGTATTTGTCTAGATATTCGACATAATGTGTAAAATCGAAAGTGTCCGATGACTTTTGCCCATATAGTGTATATTCCAACTTGTTTTCCAAATATAAATCTAGAGGATTCGTTTATGTGTTGTCATCAAATAATGGAAAGGAAAAGATAAATGGTTTCTAGCACAAAAGAAGTGGAATATACAACCAGGTAAAGCCAACTTCTTGACCGAATCGCAACCGTACCTACGTTTACAACAGTTATCGGAGAAATAGCGTCGTACCGCTGCGAAGAGACAAATGTATATTTTTTTTCCATTTACAAAATGAGTTCGTATGTACTGAAACCAAATTTAATGCTTGTCGATCCACTTCCATCTAGTGCTGCCAGTGGGCCACATTTTTAATCGGTTTTTCTTTATTACCACTAGCGTTTTGAAAAATTCAAATTCGCTTTATTTAATTACAGATAAAAAATGGCGAAAACAAGGCGAATTATACCATTTCAAAAAGGGGTGCCAATCAAGCAATATGATTTTTTTTTTAAAGGTAGCCCTCTGGCAACACTGCTTCCATGATGTTTATCGTTGTTGAAACCCTCAACATACGCATAAGCGTGGACTTCAGCGTGGCGAAAGAGGCAATCACGCAAACGTCTACAAACAGTTTAATTTTTTTTGTCCTATTAATCACTATAATTAATTAAGACAAAAAGTAACATTTTGAAATTAGTGATGGAAATTTGCCTGTTTTGTTCCCGCCGCATTCTTTAAGTCTGCGCCTAAGAACATACATCTGATTCATTGCAGTACGCAAATCTCAGTATTTCTTTTTAAAAAAAACCTTCAAACACTGAAAGATTAATTAATATCAAATTTAGCTGTTGTTTATACTGCGAAATATGGTTAGTCTGAATACTAACTGTAGGTCACATTAATATGACTAGTTTGTGTATATACAGTGCGTCTCATAAATATAAACACAGTGATATTTTCGAAATAATATTTTAATAATTCAGTATTCGAAAATATGTTTATGCATGGTCCAAAAAAAACATTTAGCTGTAAATTAAATTAGAATTAAATAATTTTAACTCGAAAATTGATAAATGGAAACAAATTTGCTGTTTCATAAATATAAAGATATTTTACATACTTTTGAATTATCATCCAATAGTAGATGCATTTTTATTAATGACAGCTAATATTCTAGCTGGCATGCTGTTTGTTAAGCTGTGTAAGTATTCTGGATTTATATCAATCCAACTTCGTTCGATATCTTTTTTCAACTCAAGGACGCTTGAAAACTGTCTTTTAAATGCATATACACTGCGAATGAGAATGCCCCAAAGATTCTCAATGGATTTAAATTTAAATCAAGGCTACGTGCGGGCCACACCATGACACGAACATTGTTATCAGCAAACCATTATTTTGTGAGACTTGATGTGTGGTTAGGTGCATTATCCTGTTGGTACAAACAATTCCAACCACCAAGAGTTTCAGCAATTGGCAACAAATGACTATCGAGCATTTCTGTATATTCTTTAGATGTCTGTTTACCTTCCAGAAAATCAATATTTGTATTTCCATTAAAACAGAAGGCACCCTAAACCATCACAGAACCTCCCCCTTTCTGAAAACCTAAGGTTTCTAGGTTCACGTCTTAAATTATACCAGTAGGAATTCCAAACATCTGGGCGATCTAAGTTAAAACTCTTTTCATCTGAATAAATGACTGGCATCCATTCGTCCTTCCAATGAATATGATTTTTAGCTCAGAGTAACCTCCGTTCTTTGTGTTCTTTTTTCAGTAAAAGGAATCTGCACATGGCACACAATACTTTTGCTTTCTTTTATACGACAATGTATTGTGTCCTTTGAGACCATACCATCAAGTCGTTGAGAAATTTGTCGGAGTGAAATTTTTTGCGACGAAACAAGTCGCATGATTTACCGATCGAGTCTTTCACTAGTCTTTTTCGGTCTGCCAGATCGTTTTATCGAATTTAAATTGTAAGTTTTTGATATAACTGCAGCTCTGCTTCTCCCACTTTTATTACATATTTGAGAAACTGTTAAGCCATTATCTTTAAATCCACGTATTTTGCAAATCTCATATTTAGAAATTTCAATATTCCGCGGCATCTTTGCAATTGAAACAAGTTAAACAACTATGTTCGTTTGGGTAACTTAAAGCGTATTTCTGCGCGTGTGCATTATTTCTGTACACGTGCATTCGAAAAAAATTGTATATGAAGCAGTTTCAAATTTGTCTTTATATTTATGAAACAGCGTATTTTCTTATTTTTTTATTATTCGAGTCGAAAGTATTTTATTTAAATTTAAACCACGATAGCAGATTCATTTCATTGTTCTTAATATGAGGGATAAAATTTAATTTATTTTATTGAATTAATAAAATGTAATTTCAAAAACATCTGTGTCTTTATATTTATAAGACGAACAGTACATTTAGTAAAAAATATTAATTCGATGACTGGGGAATAAATTACATGAAATTACATTACATAATTGTTAGCTGCTTCTTTTTAAATCATTTAAAGGTTGATTTTGTTTAAAGTTGTGAATGTAATACCCTATAACAATAGAATCACTGATCCAAATGACCGGAAATTTCACTAGTGTGCTCCCAAGGCAATGGGAATTTTTTAGACGTGGTTAAAAAATAACTTAAAATCCCACCGACAGATGGAGCTGTATATTCAGAAAAGTCGGCAGACGAGCTTGTGCACGACACACATACAATTGCGATAAAAACGTGAAGCACGTACACCTCGTGTTCATTATTCTACGGATATCCTCGCAATGACTGTTTCATTGTTCAGTGCGTTGTTAGTGAAACTGTATTATCAGAATAATGACAGCGCAACAACTGCTCTTAAGAGTTTTAGGACATTTAAGAATTTAAGAACAGGTCCAATGATGACAGAAGACTTACGGAAGATGGTTTTGAAATTTGAACAGACTGCTTCACTGAGCCTAAAACCCGGTAGAGGAAGGAAATCAATTGATGTTAACACACAGTTCCATCTGTCGGTGCGATTTTAAGTATTTTTTAACTACGCCTAAAAATACCCATTGCTTTGGGAGCTTACTGGTGAAATTTCAGGTCATTTGGATTAATGGTTCTTTTATTATAGGGTTGTACTTTCACAACTTAAAAAAAAAAATCACACTGTATATAACATTATTCGGTATTATCCAGACATTTAATGCAGAGTATCATTTAAATTTGATGTACCTAAATAATTTCTTTTAGCTCATTTATGTGCGAAATTTGCCCTTTGAAGTGAAATATTTCATTTCATGAGCGATTTTTCAAATTACGGCTAAATAATACTTGACTAAAATATTCTTTTATATGAATATGAAATATTGAAATTTATTTCAGCTTAAATTAATAACTAACTATAAAATACATTTGGAATTTCAATTCTATTCTTTCGAGAGAAATTATTATTTTCAGTACATTTCATTTAAATGTCATAATTTAGCTTTAAGCCTTTGATATTCAACATTTATGATAAAATTACTATTTCAAACAACCATATTTTCATTCATATATTCAATGCATTCAAAATATTTCAATATTTTCTAGAACATGTCATGTAACCTGAAAATATAAAGCGATTTTTAACATAGATTTAGATATTTCGATATAAAATATTTATTTATGTGTTTTTATTTTTCTGATGGATGGAAAATAATTTCAGCTAAAAGTTCCTTTTACAATTTAAATCAGATTTTATGTTACGCAGATATGCGGAGAAACATTTTGGTTTTCCTTCAAAATATATCGTCATATAATTGAAAAAGACAAAGAGGCATAGCAAATAAATATTTCGATGGATATAATATTAAGTATATGCTTTCAAATCTTATCTAAAATACATTATAAAGTGGTTGTATTAATTTATCTTCTTTATCAAAAATTAAAACTAAAATTTTGAATAAAGTACAGTGTTTCAAGCTCTGTAATTTTTTATTCAGATGCCTTTTCTTTGAGAAAGTAATATTCGCCTTTTTCAATGCCCTATTAATAAGGCAAATATTTCTATTTCAAAAAAGTGGTAGCAATCAAACATTCTGAATAAACCGATTTTTTTAATTGCGATTTTAGGCGTTTTCTCGCATTTAACGGCGACTTTTTGGGCAGAATCCAAGAACAAGCGAGCTACCCGATTTGGCGATTTTTTTGACGCGCGCCAACGAACGACGCTCGCCAACCGAGAAATCGGCAATCTCCAAATTCTACCTAATCAGAACACGTGCTTTTCGGCAGACAACGCATTACTTACACACTTCGTCGAGAAAATTCTTTCACAAAGTAAACCGTGAACATATCATGAAGAAAACATTGATTTCATTTCTTTTTATGAATATTTACAAAGTTTTAGTAAATTTTACTGCCATATTTTTCGATTTTTACATACTTTTACCAATATTTTCCTTCAGATATTTAAATTTTTATAAACTTTTAGCAATTATTTCGCTCGGAATTTTTCAGTTTTACAAATTTTTAGCTATTTTTTCCTCCGGATGTTTCCATTAAAAAAAATCTCATCAAAATGTCACCTGTAAAAAATGCAGCCAAGTCTCGTAACTCATTTACCGTAAAAAGTACTGAGATCGTATAAAGACAAGTTTAACTATCTAATTAACTCTGAAATTTTCATTCACAAATCACTCCTAGTCTCTACATCTTTAGTTAATTATTATTTTGTGACTTGGCAATTACGCAGCACAGGAAAATTATTACACCTTACTATGTCATGGGATGGGATGGGATGATTTAACTAAAGCAAATTATATACGCACAGGGAAGTTATTACACCTTAATATGTTATAGTAGTATTTGATTAAGACTAACTAAACACATCACATTCTCATGCTACGTAATTGCCAAGTCAAAAATAATAATTATCTAAAGATGTAGAGACTAGGAGTGATTTGTGAATGAAAATTTCAGAGTTAATAAGATTGTTAAACTTGGCTTTATACGATCTCAGTACTTTTTACGGTAAATGAGTTACGAGACTTGGCTGCATTTTTTACAGGTGAATTTTTGATGAGATTTCACTTCTTTTTGTAAGTAATCCTCCTTTTCTTGATTTTGGGCTCTTTTTGGAGATCATCCACTGATTTTCGAAGAAGTTACCTTAAAGAAATTTCAGGTAACTAGGCAAGCACTAAGTTATGGGAGGCGGGAGTCAAAAGTACTCTCAATTGCTTCCAGGGAAGGTGCTATCCATCTGAGCTATTACTCGCAGCCTAGATACTTGATATTCAGCCCAAAAGTACTGTTTAGGATAAAAAGAAAGCTTATTACACTGAAGCAGTTATTACACTGATTTTTACGATTTTTTGCTTAAATATCAGTGATGGAACAATGGCGCACCATTTGGGCAATTGTCACCACTAAATTTTAATGGTATTCTACAACTTATAAACTCTCAAATATTATGTATTTAAATAAGACGAAGAATACTATTGAAATTTAGCGGTGTCAATTGGTTCTGTGGTGAGCCACTGTTTCATCACTGAAATATCCAAGTACGATCTCAGTACTTTTTACGGTAAATTAGTTACAAGACTTGGCTGCATTTTTTACAGGTGACTTTTTGATGAGATTTCACTTATTTTTGTAAGTAATCCTTCTTTTCTTGATTTTGGGCTCTTTTTGGAGATCATCCACTGATTTTCGAAGAAGTTACCTTAAAGAAATTTCAGGTAACTAGGCAAGCACTAAGTTATGGGAGGGGGGAGTCAAAAGTACTCTCAATTGCTTCCAGGAAAAGTGCTATCCATCTGAGATATTACTCGCAGCCTAGATACTTGATATTTAGCACAAAAGTACTGTTTAGGATAAAAAGAAAGCTAAAATTAAAATTTCCGTAAATTTTCAATAAATC
The DNA here is from genome assembly GCA_963931845.1 of Maratus michaelseni. Lineage (NCBI taxonomy): Eukaryota > Metazoa > Arthropoda > Arachnida > Araneae > Salticidae > Maratus > Maratus michaelseni. Next base: position 84,133,214 of record OZ007586.1, read on the forward strand.
AAACTATATTCGATTTTTCAAAGTTTTTTTTTTTTTTTTCCGGATTTTTAAAATTTTCCTTACTTTGTATCCTAAACCCTACCTTTCTGCCGAATGTAGAGCTGGTAGGAATACAAAATCGAATTATTTTCAAACCTTCGACTTTTTATAAATTTATTGATTTTTTGATTTTAGTTCTAAGTTTCCTGATTGCAATGCCAAGATAGTAATTCTTTGATCCGTCTTCTTAGGATTATTTAGGTTCAATTTAAAGATAAATCAAGATAATCTTAGAGTCACCATGATTTTATTTAGAAAGGACTATCAAGCCATAACCAGCCAGTAATGTCGGTAGGAGAGGGGGAGCTGTGAAAATTTTTTTGGTGCTAACATCATTTAACAATCCATATTTCATATGCAAATTAAATAAAGTATAATCTGTGAAAGAAAACAAACATGTCTATAAAGAAACTGGCCATAACGCAGCCGGTCTATAGCGGAACTTTTCTATAGACAAATTCGTAAATAAAAAGAAAAAAAAGCATAATCCGGGGAAAAACACATAAAACAATTAGGGGCGGTATACTAACTACTAGGACAATTATCTTAAAACTCATGTTTCTAGAACTACAAAATTGAATTGTTTTCGAATTTTCGAATTTTTCAGATATTTCGATTTTATTTTTGAATTTTACAAATTTACAAATTTTCTTTTTTGAATCGTAAATACTACCTTTACACTACATTTTAAGTCTCTAAGACTACAAGATCGAATTACTTTCCATTTTTGATTTTTTTCGAATTTTTTTTCTAATTTTCCGGATTTTTTCATTTTTCCTTATTTTGTATCTTAAATACTACCTTTACTACAATTTTCAAGTTTCTAGCGCTACAAAATCGAATTTATTTCAAATTTTCGATCTTTTTCAATTTTTCAATTTTATTTTCGAATTTATTGTGTTTTTATTTTTCCTTTTTCTGTATCCTAAATGACTATAGTACCTTTACGCTGAATTTTCAGTTTCTAAAGCTATAAGATCGAATTTTTTTCAATTTTTCGAATTTTTTTTCGAATTTTCCAGATTTTTTAATTTTTTCTTTTTTTCTATCCTTTATTCCATACTTCTAGTCCATACTTTCTAGCGCTACAAAATAGAATTATTTTCAATTTTTCGATCGTAGTCAATTTTTTTTATTTTATTTTCGAATTTATTGTGTTTTAATTTTTCCTTTTTCTGTATAATACTACCTTTACGCTGAATTTTTAGTTTTTATAGCTACAAGATCAATTTTTCCAGATTTTTTTTTAATTTTCCTGTTTTTCTATCCTAAATACTACCTTTATTCCAAATTTCAAGTTTTTAGCTCTAAAAAATCGAATTTTTTCTCAAATTTTCGTTTTTTTCGAATTTCTTGATTTCTCGATTTTGTTTTCGCTTTCTGTTGTGCTTTTATTTTTTTTCCTTTTTCTGAATCCCTTTACGCAAATTTTCTGTTTCAAAGACTACGAAATCGAATTATTTTCAATTTCTCATTTTTTTTTCGAATTTTGCAGATTTTTTTTTCGAATTTTCCGTGTTTTTAAATTTTTCCTTAAATAGCATCCTAAATATCACCTTTATTCCAAATTTCAAGTTTCTAGCGCTATAAAATCGAATTATTTTCAAATTTTCCTTATTTTTCAATTTTTTCGATTTTATTTTCGAATTTTATTGTATTTTTCATTTTACCTTATTTCGAATTCTAAACATTATCTTTACGACGAATTTTAAGTTTCTAAAGCTAAAAGATCAAATTATTTTCAAGTTTTCAATTTTGTTTTCGAATTTTCCGGATTTTTTTCTTATTTTGTATCCGAAATACTACCTTCATTCCGATTTTCAAGTTTCTAGCGCAACAAAATAGGTATATTTTCAAATTTTTGATTTTATTTCGATTTTTTTCGATTATTTTATTTTATTTTGTTTTTGATGTTTTTATTTATTTTCTGAATTCTAAACACTACCTTTACAACAAATTTTAAGTTCCTAAGACTACAAGATCGTATTATTTTCAATTTTCTTGGAATTGGTTGAATTTTCGAATGCTTTTTTTTTCTAATTTTGTGGATTTTCTAATTTTTTGTTTCTTTGTATTCTAAACACTACCTTTATTCCAAATTCCAAGTTTCTAGGCCTACGGGATCCACCTAATTTTTTTGATGACGCGTGAGTGAGTGAGTGAGGGACAAAAAATCGTAACTTTCAGTTCATATATTGTTTGCACTAGAAAAGACAGAAATGTGAAATTTTAAATTTTCGTCTTATTTGCCACATACTCTATATAAACAAAGTTTCAGGTTTTTGGGATACACCAGCTCAAAGATATGGGGAGGTCAAAAGTGCCCTGAGTTGCTTCCAGAAAAGGATGCTGTGCTCTGTCGACTTGGCAGAGGCACTGCCGTGCCTCCAGATACAAAATTAAAAATTCAGGAAGATTCCAACAAATCAATCTTTATTCAACTTTTTTTCGATTTTTTCAAATTTTCGAATTTTTTTTTCTAATTTTTTGGATTTTTTAATTTTTTTTTCTATCCAAGTACTACCTATATTCCAAATTTCAAGTTTCTAGTTCTACAAAATCGAATTATTTTCAAATTTCCGATGTTTTTCGATCTTTCCGATTTTTTAATTTTATTTTCGGTTTTTATTGTGTTTCTAAATTTTTCTTATTCTGAATTCTAGGCACTACCTTTACACCGAATTTTAAGTTTCTAATGTTAAAAGATCAAATTATTTTCATTTTTTCAATTTTTTTTGAATTTATGAATTTTTTTTTCAAATTTTCTGAATTTTTTTAATTTGTTCTTTTTTTGTATCCTAAATACTCCCTTTATTCCAAATTTCAAGTTTCTAGCGCTACAAAATCGAATTATTTCAAATTTTCGATGTTTTTCGATTTTTCTATTTTTAAATTTTATTTTCGATTTTTATTGTGTTTTTATTTTTTCCTTATTCTGAATTCCAAACACTACCTTTACGCTGAATTTTAAGTTTCTAAGGTTAAAAGATCAAATATTTTCATTTTTTGAATTTTTTTCGAATTTTTCGATTTTTTTAATATTCTGGATTTTTTATTTATTTTTGCTTTTTCTGTATCCTAAATACTACCTTTATTCCAAATTTGAAGTTTCTAGCACAACAAAATCGGATTGCCTTCAAATTTTCGTTTTTTTTTTCAATTTTTTCGATTTTTTCAATTTTGCTTTAAATTTTTTTGGTGTTTTGATGTTTTCTTTTTCTGGAAGCTAAACACTACCTTCACACCAAATTTTAAGTTTCTAAGACTACAAGATCGTATTATTTTCAATTTTCAATTTTGATGGAATTTGTTGAATTTTCGAATGTTTTTTTTTTTCTAATTTTCCGGATTTTTTCATTTTTCCTTATTTTGTATCCTAAATACTACCTTTATTACAATTTTCAAGTTTCTAGCGCTACAAAATCGAATTATTTTCAAATTTTCGATTTTATTTTCGAATTTATTGTGTTTTAATTTTTCCTTTTTCTGTATCCTAAATGACTATAGTACCTTTACGCTGAATTTTCAGTTACTAAAGCTACAAGATCGAATTTTTTTAATATTTCGATTTTTTTTCGAATTTTCCAGATTTTTTAATTTTTTCTTTTTTTTGTATCCTTTATTCCATATTTCTAGTTTCTAGCGCTACAAAATAGAATTATTTTCAAATTTTCGATCTTTTTCAATTTTTTTTATTTTATTTTCGAATTTATTGTGTTTTAATTTTTCCTTTTTCTGTATAATATTACCTTTACGCTGAATTTTAAGTTTTTAAAGCTACAAGATCAATTTTTTTCAATTTTTCCAGATTTTTTTTTCAATTTTCCTTTTTTTTCTATCCTAAATACTACCTTTATTCTAAATTTCAAGTTTTTAGCTCTAAAAAATCAAATTTTTTTTCAAATTTTCGTTTTTTTTTCATTTTTTTTTATTTTTCGATTTTATTTTCGCTTTTTGTTGTGTTTTTAATTTTTTTTTTCTTTTTCTGAATCCCTTTACACAAATTTTCTGTTTCAAAGACTACGAGATCGAATTATTTTCAATTTCTCATTTTTTTTTTCGAATTTTTCGAATTTTTTTTTTTGAATTTTTCGTGTTTTTAAATTTTTCCTTAAATAGCATCCTAAATATTACCTTTTTTCCAAATTTCAAGTTTCTAGCGCTATAAAATCGAATTATTTTCAAATTTTCCTTATTTTTCAATTTTACTTTCGAATTTTATAGTATTTTTCATTTTACCTTATTCCGAATCCTAAACACTATCTTTACGCCGAATTATAAGATTCTAAGGCTAAAAGATCAAATTATTTTCAATTTTTCAATTTTTTCGAATTTTGTTTTAGAATTTTCCGGATTTTTTATTTTTTTCTTATTTTGTATCCTAAATACTACCTTCATTCCAATTTCCAAGTTTCTAGCGCAACAAAATCGGTGTATTTTTCGGATTTTTCAATTTTAACCTATTTTTTTTATTAAGATTTTTTATTTTTACAAGTCTTTAGCTATTTTTCCTCTGTATTTTCCATTTTTACAAATTTTTAGATATTTTTTTCCTCCGGATTTTTCAATTTTACAAATTTTTGGCTTTGTTTTTCCTTCGTTTTTTTTTTTTCATTTTTACAAATTTTTAGCTATTTATTCCTCCGGATTTTTCCATTTTTACAATTTTTAGCCATTTTTTTCCTCCGGATTTTTCTATTTTTACAAATTTTTAACTATTTATTCCTCTAGTTATTTGTATTTTTACAAATTTTTAGCTATTTTCTCCGCCGGATTTTTCCATTAAAAAAAAGTTTCAGCTATTTTTCCTCCGGATTTTTCAATTTTAACCTATTTTCTCATTCGGGTTTTTCATTTTTACTAGTTTTTAGCAATTTTTCTTCTGTATTTTACATTTTTACAAATTTTTAGATATTTTTCCCTCCGAATTTTTCCATTTTTACAAATTTTTAGCTATTTTTTCCTCCGGATTTTTTCATTTTTACAAATTTTTAGCTATGTTTATCCTTCGATTCTATTTTTAATTTTCAAATTTTTAGCTATTTTTCCTCCGGATTTTTCCATTATTACAAATTTTTAGCTATTTTTTTCTCCGAATTTCTCAATTTTTCAAAAAAAAATTTTTTTTTTTCGTGGTTATTTTTTATTTTTACAAATTTGTAGCTATTTTTCCCTCCGGATTTTACCATTTTTAGAAATTTCTAGCTATTTTTTCCTCCGGATTTTTCCATTTTTTTTCTTCCGGATTCTTCATTTTGATACATTTTTAACTATTTTTTGTACAGGAAAGTGTTATGATTAGCATTATTGCTGATATCCACAGAGAGGTTGCAAGACGATTTATTTAAAACATTGTCCGAGACCGTCACGTGCATGGAGCTAGCCATTTTCAAAACTAACCAATTCCAGTAGCAAGGGCGGAAAAAGAAACAAAAAACCACAAACTTACTGTATCCAGGATGAAAATATTATCAGACCTTATGCTAGGAGCACGGAGACTGACATCTATTGTGAAATAAAAATGGAAAAAATCATGCAAAAGGATCCTTTAAGGCGGAGAACAGAATCACAACACGTCGGCGAAAACTCGACCACCACAGCAGATAGTAAATAATTGCTCGCTGTTGCCAAATGCAACCAACACATCCGAGGAATTTTCCGCGAAAAACCAGTATTGGGACTTAAAACGGCCTATAGAGGCGCTGATCGCAGCCGTCGGTACAGGAAAATGGACCTTACCCACGAGTGGCAACAACCATGTTTCTGGGGGTAATTTTCTTCGGAAAAAGACTGTTTATTGGACGAAGGGGAAGCTATGTTAAAATGTTCTTCACGCCTATTGGTGCTTTTTTTCTCTTTACCCGCAGATGACGTGACATGGGTAAAGTCCATTGTCCCTTTAACTAATGCTAAAGTGTCATTGAAACCATTATTTATTGTAAACGCATTTGAAAGAGTTAGATATTCAAATTTGAATAATTTTTCCCTTGTCATATAATAACAGAACACAAATATCACATGAAATCTGAAATTGTGTAAAAAAATAATCATTATGAACAAATTAAAAATGCATGTAATGTAATGGGCTTGCAAGGGATTTTCCTGAAGTGAGAAGTTATATCTTTTCTCCACCAGATGACGTATTCGAGCGCTTGAATTCTTGAGTTTTAAAATGTTAAATTCGAAAATCGTTATATTCATATCAAAACATATACGCACTCCAGTCAGAATGATTAATCGTATCTCGAGTTTTCAGAAGTAAACACAATAAATAAACCTCCTAATAAAGTTGAGTTGGTTCATTCCTTCTCCCCGATTAGCAGACGAAAATAAAAAACCATAAAGTGAAGTGTCAGGGAGGACAGAGTAACAGCGTTAGTCTCTAGAAGCGAAATATAAACAGACCATCAGCTGTGTTATCAGCTGCAGACGGCCATTTTTAAAAGGAGTAATGATGCATTAGAGCCATTTATAAATAGTTATAACTCAAGAAATAATGCAGATTTTTGAATGCGTTTTTTTGCATAATGTTCAGAAATCTTTAAAGATTCAGAATAAAACAAAAACAAATTGAACTTCTGAAAGTTTAATGGTCCTGTACCCGCTTAAATATTTTACTGGTTGTTACAATAAGAACTAAAACATCAATCAAAAATGACAATCTATACGAATAAAGGAAAGTTTTGCTCTGTGTGTGTGTGTGTGTGTCTGTCTCTGTGTGTGTGTGTCTGTCTCTGTGTGCGTGTCTGTTGGCGATGGCTAGGAAAATCTAGCCCACCTAGAAGGCTGGAAATTTTGATTTAGGTAGGCCAAACACTTTCCCGGTGTACCTGAACGTCAGAATTTCAATATTTTAATTACTTTCTGAAATATTAATTAAAATGTACGAAGAACTCTCATTAAAAATACGCTTTTTTTCTTCGGTTGGTTGGTTGTATAGAATATCTTCTCAGAACACATTAAATAAATCAGAGTAACGATGCATAGATAAGGACTTATAACGAAATAGTGCCAACATGGTTACCTGCATATAACCAAGCTAATGTAGCGCCATCTACTCAGGGCAAATTACACAAACGCCACCTGTTTAAGACATTTCCAGGCACGTTTTTGTTCATTATTATTATCGTTTTTGTTCATTATCTGGGTTTAAGGATTTTTTAAAACAGAACATATATTATTATGATAGATACTATTAATACAGAAAACTTTATTTAACAGATTATTTGTTATATATTTGCGGGATTGGCGAGGGGTAAGGGTCTAATTACGTTGAATAATTTTAACATTTTTTTTAGCTTCACCCGTAGCATTTAATTGTTGTTGTACATACAGAATTCCGCTATTTTAAATCTCAGTTTCTCAGTAATATCTCAATAATAATGTTCCGAACTTCTACATTTAGTTCCATTTTTACTAAATTATCGTAAAAATCAGCATTCATTGCTTCAAGGTGTATTTCTAAAAAGCAATTACCAGTATTTCCGAATAATAGCCTAAGCTAAATTTCAAATTAATTTCCTAGCTTAACCAAATGAATCAATCTTTAAAGATGTATAGTGATCCTCCTAATTAGTTATTTGGTGAAGGTCACTTGAACATCCCCCCCCCGGGGCCCTCCTTCAAAGTTTTCTCTAACTATTCCCCGTTTCCATATCTCAGCAACTATCTTTCCGATTTGAACGCAAGTGATTCCAAACATTATAATTAACTTAATAGACACGCTTTATAACATTAAACTAAATTTATGAATAGAGGCTACCACTATTTCCTAATAATAGTTTAAGCCAAATTTGTAATTAAGTTTCTAGCTTAACCAAACCACGGCCTAACTCGATTTTCTCCTTCCCTTTATACGGCCGTAACAAAAAGTCATTTTCCCTTTGTTCAAGAGGAATAAGAGTTTCTCCCCGGAAGAACGTAGGGGGCGCTATTACTTACCATTACTAATGGAGAATTTCCTTATCTTTGCGTTTCGTTCGTCAAAACTATTTATGAATTGATATATCCAAGACTAATAAAAAACCCTTATGGGGAATGTGACTTAAACGAGCATAAAATAAATATATGCTCATTAATATATGCAAAATTCTTGCCCATCATTTAAAAAAATATGGCAAGGTATTTTACAAATGAAACCAATTTATCTGCATGCAAGAACTCTTTATCAAGAAAAATTTTAAAGTTTACTTAATTTTAATTTTATAATATTTAATGTATATTTCACTGTAAAAATTATCAATGTTTAAAGTCTAATCAAGAAATAGAATCTGCATATACCTATAGATACATATATATATACAAGTAGGGTGGATAGATTTATGAATTAATATTTTAAAAATCTGAAAAAATATTCTGTAATTTCTGTAACCACACAATATTCTAAAATTTCCACAAAAACTATTCTCTCATAGTACATAATGCTACAGCAAAAAAAAAAAAAAAAAAAAAGAAAAGAAAAAAAAAACTTGTTCATTCTCTAAAATAATAAAACCTGTAAAAATTATTATGATTTTGTTAAATAATCCATGTTTTGAGAAAAAAAAGCGATGTGAGTTGATTGCCGGATATTGGCGAAATATGTTTTCTTATTCTGTTGATATTATGAAACATGAAAGTATATTTTTATTTTTATATACATACTTTTATACCATGACTTTCCAGAACTAGAATATAATATTTAATTTTATATGTAATTCTATTATATTTCTATATGCTTATATATTTCAGATCAGTACCTATAATGGTTAAACTTATTAAAAATTGTTTTGAATGTACACATATATACATATATTTTAAATAATTCAGAATCGTGTAAAAATAATCCATGTTTTGAGGAAAAAAAAATTCGATATGAGTTTATTGCCGGATATTGGCGAAGTTGCTTAATTTTCTTACTACCATTATGAAACTAGTAATTATTTTTTTAATTTTTTGCTGTGTATTTTACGCTCAGAATTATCAATGTTTCAAGTAATCCAGAATTTTAATGTATTGAAATTTACTTATAATGTTTGTTTTACAATTTGTAGTAGGATGTTATTTAAACTATTTTTAATTGCTTAAAGCGTTGTATTTAGTTATTTTATCTCTAAATCTTTTAGTTTTTCCTGTTTGTAGTAAAGAAAACGCCGAAGTAAAAGATAGATATGTTACATATAATGCTTATATATTTCAGATCAGTACCTATAATGATTAAATTTATTGAAAATTGTTTTGAATATACATATATATATATACATATTTTTAATAATTAAGAATCGTGTAAAAATAATCCATGTTTTGAGAGAAAAAATTCGATATGAGTTCATTGCCGGATATTGGCGAACTTGCTTAATTTTCTTACTACTATTATGAAACTAGTAATTATTTTTTAAATTTTTTATTGTGCATTTTACGCTCAGAATTACCAATGTTTCAAGTAATCAAGAATTTAAATGTATATAAATATAGAAATTTACTTATAATGTTTGTTTTGCATTTTATAGTAGCGTGTTATTTAAACTATTTTTAATTGCTGAAAGCATTGTATTTATTTATTTTATCTCTAAATCTTTTAGTTTTTCCTGTTTGTAGTAAAGAAAATGCCGAAACAAAAGATACATATGTTATATATACCTTTTATAATGAATAATTGCAAAGATTCTTGTATTTTTATGTATAGAAGTAACATTTACTAAGCATTATTTATGGTAAGTATATCGCGCCATCTGCCGGCGAAGCAGCCTTTTAACGATTCCGAAACTAAGGGGTGATTGTGAAGGCCGTATGAGGGAAGAGAGAATCGAGTTTGGCCGTGACCAAACGAACGAATTTTTAAAGATGCATAGTGGTCCGCCTAATTAGTCATTATCTGAAGGGCACTTGAACATCCCCTCCCCCCCGGTCCCTCCTTCAAAGTTTTTTCTCGAACTATGCCCCGTTTCCGTATCTCCGCAACTATCTTTCCGATTTCAACGTAATTGATTTCAAACATTATAATTAACTTAATAGTCACCCTTTATAATATTAAACTAAATTTATAAGTAGCGGTTACCACTATTTTTGAATAATAGTTTAAGCCAAATTTCTAATTAAGTTCCTAGCTTAACCAAACGAGCGAATTTTTAAAGATGCATAGTGGTTGTCCTAATTAGTCATTTGTTGAACGGCACTTGAACATCCCCTCCCCCCCCCGACCCTTCCTTCAAGGTTTTTTCCTAACTATGCCCGTTTCCGTATCTCAGAAACTAACTTTCCGATTTGAACGCAAGTGATTCCAAACATTATAATTAACTTAATAGACACCCTTTATAACATTAAACTAAATTTATGAGTAGAGGCTACCATTATTTCCGAATAATATTTTAAGCCAAATTTGTAATTAAGCTTCTAGCTTAACCAAACGAACGAATTTTTAAAGATGCATAGTGGTCCGCCTAATTAGTCATTTTCTGAAGGGCAATTGAACATCCCCTCCCTCCCGGCCCCTCCTTCAAAGTTTTTTCTCTAACTATGCCCCGTTTCCGTATCTCAGCAACAATCTTTCCGATTTGAACGCAAGTGATTCCAAACATTATAATTAACTTAATAGACACGCTTTATAACATTAAACTAAATTTATGAGTAGAGGCTACCACTATTTCCTAATAATAGTTTAAGCCAAATTTGTAATGAAGTTTCTAGCTTAACCAAACGAACGAATTTTTAAAGATGCATAGTGGTCCGCCTAATTAGTCATTATCTGAAAGGCACTTGAACATCCCCTCCCCCCCGGTCCCTCCTTCAAAGTTTTTTCTCGAACTATGCCCCGTTTCCGTATCTCCGTAACTATCTTTCCGATTTCAACGTAACTGATTTCAAACATTATAATTAACTTAATAGTCACCCTTTATAATAGTAAACTAAATTTATAAGTAGCGGTTACCACTAATTTTGAATAATAGTTTAAGCCAAATTTCTAATTAAGTTCCTAGCTTAACCAAACGAGCGAATTTTTAAAGATGCATAGTGGTCCGCCTAATTAGTCATTATCTGAAGGGCACTTGAACATCCCCTCCCCCCCGGTCCCTCCTTCAAAGTTTTTTCTCGAACTATGCCCCGTTTCCGTATCTCCACAACTATCTTTCCGATTTCAACGTAACTGATTTCAAACATTATAATTAACTTAATAGTCACCCTTTATAATATTAAACTAAATTTATAAGTAGCGGTTACCACTATTTTTGAATAATAGTTTAAGCCAAATTTCTAATTAAGTTCCTAGCTTAACCAAACGAGCCAATTTTTAAAGATGCATAGTGGTTGTCCTAATTAGTCATTTGTTGAACGGCACTTGAACATCCCCTCCCCCCCCCCGACCCTTCCTTCAAGGTTTTTTCCTAACTATGCCCCGTTTCCGTATCTCAGCAACTAACTTTCCGATTTGAACGCAAGTGATTCCAAACATTATAATTAACTTAATAGACACCCTTTATAACATTAAACTAAATTTATGTGTAGAGGCTACCACTATTTCCGAATAATAGTTTAAGCCAAATTTGTAATTAAGCTTCTAGCTTAACCAAACGATCGAATTTTTAAAGATGCATAGTGGTCCGCCTAATTAGTCATTTTCTGAAGGGCACTTGAACATCCCCTCCCTCCCGGCCCCTCCTTCAAAGTTTTTTCTCTAACTAAGCCCCGTTTCCGTATCTCCGCAACTATCTTTCCGATTTCAACGCAACTAATTCCAAACATTATAATTAACTAAATAGTCACATTCTATAACATTAAAGTAAATTTATGAGTAACGGTTACCACGATTTCCGAATAATAGTTTAAGGAAAATTTGTAATTAAGTTCCTAGCTTAACCCCTTAACTGTGTATCCCGAATTCAGTTCGGGCAAGAAGAGTTTGCTTGTTTTGTTACTAAAATCTTTGCACACCAGTAATTTTTAAACGCAATCTTCGCTTTATTAATCGGCAGACCATTTTCGATTACATAAGGCAAATATTTTAGTACGGAAAAAGTGGTGTATTGTGCCTATTTTTAGTTTATGGTGTCAAAAAACCTCCCACTGTTAAGGGGTTAAGCACACAAACGAATTTTTAAAGGTGCATCGTAGTCCTCCTAATTAGTCATTTTCTGAAGGACACTTGAACATCCCCTTCACCTGGCACCTCACTCATGATTATTTTCTCTAACTGTGCCTTATTGCAATAACTCGGCTTATAATGTTCCATCTTCTCGTGACCAGTTCGATTTTGTCGCACGCCTACTATACAGTACCGTAGGCAACGTTGACCTGTCTCAGAGGTTCTTTCCGAAAAAGGTTGCTCCCCTGGCGGTGGAAGGGGGAAATAAAACATTTTCCGGAGCGTGCCCGGTATACAGTGTCGAAGCCATCGGAGACCTTGGCCAGAGTTTTGTTTTTTAAAAGATTTGAGTTTATTACACGGGCTTGGGCAACGCCGGGCGGGTCAGCTAGTAAGAAATAAATCTTTTATAAATTTATTTTTGAGGTTGATGTTATTTTGAATAGGAAATTTCGGCAAAATCCTTCAACAAGGGCGACACCCGATTTGGCAATTTTTTAGACTCGCGCCAACCCCAAACTCGGCAACCTCCAAATTCTACCCAATCAGAACGCATGCTTCCTACGGCAAGGTTCTTCACAAAGTAAACATAGATTTTATTCCTTTTTTTCGACTATTTACGAAGTCTTCGCAATATTTTATTCACGATTTTTCGAATTTTACAAACTTTTAGCAATATTTACCTGCGTATTTTTACATTTTTACAAACTTTTAGCAATATTTCTTCCGGATATTTCGATTTTTACAAGCATTTAGCAATATTTTCCTCTGTATTTTTGTATTTTTACAAACTTTTAGGAATATTTCCTCCGGATATTTCAATTTTTACAAACATGCGGTTATTAACCTACATATATGTACGCTTAGCGTACATTCTCCGAAAAAAGCCCCTCTGGATGCATGAACCTAAACGTGCAGCAGTCTCTAGAATACATGAAATACATTTTATCAAATAAAATCAACAAAAATTCACTTACCTTTTGTTATTTTTTTTGTGTTTAAACCATCTTTTAATTAGCATTAATAAACATATAAAAGCAAACGTAGCGGCATGTATCGCATATTAAAATAAACTGTCTTGTTGCCAAAACGTCTGTAGAAAAATAGCGTTGTCACTACAATAATATATATATATAACACTCATATTTTTCATCTTTCGTTTTTTTTTTTTTTAATTATTTCACAAGAATTATCCTTCTACGACATACCACAAAACGTCAAATCATTAAACTTCACAAAATACATTCCACAAACGTAATTCAACAAATCCGACACTCAATAATGCAATCAAAACCTTCTTAAATCTTCGCATTGAGCTTAAAATTCAATCCAATCTCCAGAACAAACAAGAATAATCCTACCAATCAACCACAGTAGGCGTGGAAGAAACATAACAAACGAACTGGTAACAAGAAAATCTCATTTATCGCTTCGCCAACTTCGACGCCGCCAAGTGTCACCCTTGTTTGAGGATTTAACCGAAAAAATGTGTAGTTGGTCGAGGGGAGGAGTTTGAAGATTTCTAAACGTTTGTATCTATATCATTTTTTTTTACGACATACTTGCATTACGTTTTAACACACCCTGTATATAACTCCTAATACATTGGAATATACTCTATTACCCCTTCTAATACCATTGCCGGTGTAATTTTCAAGCGTTTTTATTGGGTTGTTCGGAAAGTTCCTTCCGTTTGGGAAAACCAATTCACACCTGAAAATTCTGCCCGTCAATTATTAGAGATTTGATTTCAGAATTAATGTCTAATATTTAAATGGTAGAATTTTCAGGTACAAAACAACTTTCAGAAACGGTTGGCTTATGACGGCCGATTATTTACTCTTGGGATATTCGCCCCAGGGTGGAAGTGCCCTACGTCGGGGTCTTTCTAAGGAATCCTAACCCGTATTTACGGCAAGGTTCGAAGAAAACCACGGAAAACTCCGCACGGTTAGGTTGACGATAACGACAGGGGTTTGAACCCAGCACATCCCGACTATCAGCTTTGAGAGCAGAACCTCTCAGCCACTGGTGGGGCATTGTAGCAAACGGAAAGAACTTTCCGAACAACCCAATATATTTTTCATGTTTTCCATCAGAAATTTAATTTAATAAGTTAAGGTCTTCAAATTTTTTGCCTAAAAGTCGTTTGCCACCACAAATTCCGGAAGATTATTTTCGTTTTATTTTGTCACAAAATCTCTTTCATTAAATAAGAAAATTATTTCTATAACAAAATATTCGAGACATGGTGTCCAGCGTGATACATGTCAATGACACCTACAATAAGTTTTAGCTTCTGTCTACGAGGTATTTGGTTTATTTTGTTATTTTTTATGGTTCAAAATATGAATAGAAAACTGAATGGGGAAAACCAAAAACTAATGGCAATAGGAGTGTTATGCAGATTTTATTCTATAGCAGTTTCAGTGGCAAAGTACGCAAAGCTTACATATATGTAAGTTAATAACCGCATGTTTGTAAAAATTGTAATATCCGGAGGAAATATTGCTAAAAGTTTGTAAAAATAGAAAAATACGGAGGAAAATATTGCTAAAAGTTTGTAAGGAAAAAATTGCAAAATGCTTTTAAAAATCGAAATATCCGGAAGAAATATTGCTAAAAGTTTGTAAAAATATAAAAATACGCAGCTAAATATTGCTAAAAGTTTGTAAAAATCAAAAAATCGTGAAAAAAATATTGCTAAGACTTTGTAAATAGTCGAAAAAAGGAATAAAATTGATGCTTACTTTGTGAAGAAGCTTTCCGTAGGAAGCATGCGTTCTGATTGGGTAGAATTTGGAGGTTGCCGAGTTTTGGGTTGGCGCGGGTAATAAAAAACGCCAAATCGGGTGTCGCCCTTGTTGAAGGATTTTGCCATTTTTTCCAGCGATTTTCCCAGACATGATACGTGACCTGGAGGGCCTCGACGAGCAGTTTGAAACTCTAGGGTGGCTGACATTTTGAAACAAGACTGCACACTACAGAAGACCAACGATTAATTTATGAGTTTTAGTCAACGCGATTTCTCGCAAATTATTATCATCCATTGTTGCAATCATTTTCCAAATCATACGCATAAAACTATTTATTCATATTCGTTAGCACCAAATTTTCGCCAAACTCGGCGACATTTGGCGAACAAAATAAGTCTTTATAAATGAAGCCAACTTGGCTATAGCTCAATAATTTGGCTAATTTCTTATTCAAATTCAGTATTAACGAATCGTCTGTAATCGGGTTCTTTGCATTTTAGCTTGCTGTTTTCGTGTAACATTAGCTAAAATTTTAAAACGAAGATATAGGAAAGCTACCTTTTCTTCCCGGTACAGGCCGGAAGGACTTTTTTGAAATAAAACAGAACTTCTCCTCAAATGATGTTTCCATTAATTTCAGAATCACTGAATTTTAAGTTTTTAAATGGTTAATTGTAATTATTAACACTTTCCAACATAAATGAAAATTGCTTATGAATCCGGTTTGTCTGAATGTCTACCTTTCTGTGTTCTAAATCTCATAAATATACATAGATTACCTGGTAATTTATTTATGTTATTGACGTTTACCCTAGAATTTTCGGAATTGAAAAGGATGTGTGTAGCATTTATAATTCGTTTACAGGGACACGCAAAAAATTTCTGTTCCATTATGGTATATGGGGAACAATCGTTTCCAACGCATTTTACTGATGTTAGAATACTCAAAACCTAATGAATTTTATATGTATCGTTGAGGTGGGCTAAAACATGCTTTCTCAGGAGTGTAGAATAAGCCACATTTATAGTTCTCTTACAGAGGCGCACAAGAAATTCAGTTACAGAATGGATTATGATCGATTTCATTGTATTAACCCCATAACTGTGAGAGGTTTTTTGACACCATAAACTAAAAATAGGCACAATACACCACTTTTTCCATACTAAAATATTTGCTTTGTCTAATCGAAAATGGTCTGCCGATTAATAAAGCGAAGGTTGCGTTTAAAAATTACTGGTGTGCTAAAGCTTTTAGTAACAAAACAAGCAAACTCATCTTGCCCGAACTGAGTTCGGGATAAGCAGTTAAGGGGTTAAAAAATGAAATTTCTTAATAATATTCTGTTTGTGTTGGAAAGTGCTTCATAATCTACGCCTGAAGCATGAGTTTTAGTTCTTGTGCAATTTCATATGGAATTTTATGAAAGAAATAAATTCCAGGATTGCATGATACATCCCTTTTAAAGAAGGTATTTGTTTACCCGAATCGCTTACACGACATAAAATTATATCGAACGTCTTACACTTTATATGTGTGTTATAACTGATATGTGACGTCATTTTTTTTCTAGAAATTACGCTTTAGACCTAAAAAGAAAAGTATCCAGAAAATCATAGAATTCCTTAAAAACTTTTTATAGCGCACAATTAAAAAAATGGATACTTATACAATTCGGTAGAATTACTTAAAAGGACCCACTGTATTAAACGAACATAAGATATGCACTTGGTATAATTCATTAAATGAGTGCAAGAAATGGGTAACATTTAGATTGCTATCCTTTGTACCGTTACATCGTGGTTTTTCACATACATTTTACGATTTTTTGATCAAAATAAAATTGTGTTATAATGTTTCTGATTAACCCTCTGTTCACCCAGCAAAAATACACAAAGTCGTAATGTTGTTTTCACTGTAATGTTTAAAAATTGTAAAAAAAAGGGGATTTTTTTCAACATGATATAAAAAAAAAATTATGTAATATGAATATAATCAATTAGAGTATAAATCATTACTCAATTTTTTTAAACTGCATTATATCTGTAGAATTATATTAGTTTAAATAATGCTTATATTTCAGTGAAACCTACAGCTTACACTGTAAAAAATGACCAATGTTTCTTATTTTAGGAAGTATACTATAATCACGAACTAAAATTTAATATAATCTTCTGAGTTATCCGAAATTTCGAATAGCGTGTTCCATTGTCTTTTGAATCTCCAGAAATCAATTCATTTCCAAAATTTAAAGAATTATTTATAAAAACATAGTATTTTTCGCTGGCCGTATTTTTCGGAAACGTTTCCGAAGGGTTTTTATAGTGTATTAATTAGAGTCCTCAGCCTGGAATACATGTTTTTCGAATGCTATATATTTTCAAGTAAACATTATCATGCTCAAAAAATATTTTTAACAGACAAACATGTAAAATTAACAGCGTTAACAATAGCATTAAAATTAAGATTATTTCTGTACTCTTTCATGTATAAATTAACTTATGCGGCTGAAAATTTTTACTTGAGAATTGATGACATTCGAAAAACAGTGTGTCGAAACGATCAAAAACATCCCTATTTTCAATTTATCAAAACACACATAATATGCAATTGAGATTTTTTTTAACTTCCTGCCTAAAGTGTACATTCTTAAGTATATTATACAGAAAAATAAATGTTGTATGTTCAAATTTAATATTTTAATTTTAATTTTAAATATTCATATCACTAATACGGGAACAAAAATCATTACGTGTTACGCGCATGATAAAATTAGAAATTATGCATATAAAAAACAATTTTTGACCAAAATAGATTCTTATCATACTCACATCCAACTTTAAACCAAAATATACACACAATATTGTTTAAAATAATAAGTTTAACTATCCACTTACCTTCAATGACACCTCATACACCACACTTTTTTCTTTGCAAAGCTCATGCGATATATTATTTTTCAGAAATAAACAAACTATTTCATGCCGTGGAATAGATTTGAGTTGTTTCATTTCTTCTCCCCGATTAGCAGTCGAAAATAAAAAAACATAAGAGTTAAGTACCAGGGAGAATAAGACAGAGTAAGAGCTTTCATGCACGTAAAGCTATCTATAAATGGTTATACCTCAAGAAATAATGCAGATTTTTGAATGCGGTTTTTTGCATAATGATCAGAAATGTTTAGAGATTCAGAATAAAACACAAATTATCTTTGAATTTCTGAAAATTTAATGGTCCTTTACCCCTTAAATATTTTCCTGGTTGTTACAATAAGAATTAAAACATCAATGAAAAATGGCAATAAAAATTAAATCTGCCAATTTTATAAATTTATTTTTGAGGTTGACGTTATTTTGAATAGGAAATTTCTAACAATATCTGAACATAATATGAAATATTTATTTACTATTAGAGAACATGTCTCAAACAACAACAAAAAAGGTTATTTCACTGTTCCGTTATTATTTTATTTTGTTTTACCTAAAATAAAGTAAATAAATGAAAAACAAAAAAAAATTCTTAAAAAATAATTCAAATATAGCAATTAAAATCAATCAGTGTGGTCACAATTTATTTTTTTCTTAAAATTAGAGTACCAGTTTTTCCAAAAAATAATCGTCACCTTTTTTAAACGCAAAAACTCTTTATTAAAAAGATAAATATTACTATTAAAAATAAGTGGTTCTTTGTTTTCCAAGTGTTGCGATAACTTTGGTAAAAACTATATCGGTAAAAGCCCAAAAATCTATATCTATATAGAAATATAAAATCCAGAAATAGGATCGGAGTAATGAATTTTAAGTTAGCATATGTAAGTGAATTTAATACTTTAAAAAATATATATAAAGTGCATTTCATATTGTGAAGTATTTCAAACAATCCTTCGTCACTTATATACAGGGTGCAAAATGTTATCTATCGCCGACCATTAATTTCTCAACCGCTGGTTGTAGAGATATAGTTCCAATTACAAAAGCGTTTAAAATGAGGTAAATATTCATGTTGTGGCGTTAATTAAAGTAAAAAATCAATTTTATAAAAATTACGAAATCTAACTTTTTATACGGTCCCCCGGTCCCTATAGTTATATATAGTAAATGTTTGCACATATCATAACAAATACAACACAAAAAGTTTGACTTCTTTACGACAAAAATTGACACAGTTATTAAATTTCAAAGTTTGAGATTTTTTCACATGATTTTGTCTTTCATTCAGGGATCAGTTAAAAAATGAATTAGAGTAATTCGATATCGAAATCAGGGTGCAATGGCCTTTTTACGTCAAAACTACCTTTAGCCGGTATCGCTATTTCGGTGTATCACCAAAAAGGGTTATTTCATCTAAAAATTTGTGCTGACTTCTAGGGGTCGTGGTCAAAGCGAAGAATGAAATATTGAAATTAAACAGAAAAATAAATATCAATTTATTATCATATTAGAAAACGGTCTACTATAAAAAATGAATACATCAAATACCGGAATCTACTAGAGATACTGCTCAAAGTGTTCTCCATTGGTGGCAATGCACAATTGAATGCGTGACAGTACTGAGTCCTGGACATACGTTGCAGCACAGCAGGCGAAACCGGGTATCACCAAAGAGGTTTTTTCATCTAAAAATTTAACATTCAAAACATGTCAAACAACATTCAAAAGTCAAATTAGGCAGTGTTGAATTCAGGGGGTGGCCCGGGAGGGACATCCCCCCCCTTCCCCCCGGAGCAATGAAATGTCCCTCCTGGAAAATGTGAGATTTTGTGTTTTCAATGGTCAAAAAGTTCAATTTCTCCCCGGAACTCTATAATGTCCCCCCGCCGGAGAAAAGTGTCTGAATTCAACACTGAAAGTAGGTATTGCTTGTTATCGGAAAATAAAACCTTCCGCTCTTTTGCGAATGCGTCCAGTCTGTTTTGATTTTATCAAAATAGTGTTAAGTCGATTTCTTTTAGCTGCGTTTGGCTAAGTGCCAATCTTAGTGACCGCCTACAAGAGAACGCAAACTAGAACTTTGGAAAATACTCATATCAGCGTAACACCCCTTTCGATTGTAGAATCGTCCCAGAGTGCTAGGCGCGGTTTTCAGAAACGAACAATAGAATCGACATGAGTAAAATAAAATATACTCACTAAAAACTTTATAAATGGCAGCAGAATGAAAACGACCAACCGAAATATAACGAGCATGAAAATCAAGATTATGCAAATTGCAATAGTATCGCAGCACAACGCGTTTTGGATAAAACACGAGCCACTAGCAGTGGCATGCTAGATAGCGCAGAGATTGTGATGGCAGGCTATAGCTACGAACACGCAATATACCGAAATGATACTTATTTATGGTGAATGTCAAAGGAATGCCAGAGCGGCTGTGAGGGTTTATTCAGAGCGTTTTCCTAGAGATCGAAATCCAACGCATGAAACAATAACTGATGCATTGCACCGTCTTAGAGAGACCAGCTCTGTTTCACCCCGACCGAGAACAAGTAGACGCGCAAGGTGTAATGTTCGAGTGACAACGGAGGAAGTGCTGGCATTCGCCCTTTTAAATCCACAAATGAGCACGGCGGAAATAAGCGAGGCATGTGGATACACGCGTCAGCGTGTCTGGCAGTTATTGCATGCACATGGGGCGCATCCATACCATCCAACACCGGTGCAAGCATTGATGTTGGGTGACCACGAAAGACGGTTTGATTACTGTAATACATGCTTAACACTAATTTCATGCTTAACACTATAGAGAAAAATCCATCGTTCCTTTGTGACATTCTGTGGACAAATGAGGCAACGTTTACACGGAGTGGCATTGTGAACGTTCAAAATGTGCATTACTGGTTTCTGGAAAATCCTCACATAAACCGCACAGTACGACACCAGGTACGCTGGTCAACGAACGTGTGGTGCGGTATATGGGGAACTCAGATTGTTGGACCCATCTTCTACGATGGAGCCCTAACGGGCGAACTTTACCTGCACCTACTACAAAACACGGTACGTGACTGGTATGAAGAGCTGCCTCTCCGAAATGAATGCCGGGTGTGGTTTCAACATGATGGGGCCCCTCCGCATAAAGCATCAAACGTCCGTGCGTATCTGGCCAACGAATTCGGTCAACAGATCATTGGATATGGTGGTCCGGTAGAGTGGCTACCGCGTTCACTGGACTTGACTCCCATGGACTTCTACCTCTGGGGATACATCAAGGCCCAGGTGTATGTGACTGAGCCTACTTATCTGGTTGATCTGAAGCAGCACATCATCTTTGCTTGTCGCGCTGCTATGCTCCAACGTGTCCAGGACTCAGTACTATCACGCATTCAATTGTGCATTGCCACCAATGGAGAACACTTTGAGCAGTATCTCTAGTAGATTCCGGTATTTGATGTATTCATTTTTTATAGTAGACCGTTTTCTAATATGATAATTGTGATATATTCACATATTTTAACTGTAACCTGAAATCATATTTTATTCTGAACTGCAATCAGCAGATTGCAACTAAACTTCTGTATGGAGTACGAGCGTATCTCGCACGTACGTTTGGTTTGTTATGTGAAACACTGTTAAATAAAATATCACTATTTCAGAGTATTTCTGAGTATATTAGTATAGAAAATAACAGTTCATTATAATGGCGACGAGGAAGTAAACGAACTCGTAGTAAAGTAAGCTGTATTTTTTTTGTAAAGTAAAAAAGTAAAACTGCTACTTTAGCGGCATGGCGCAGTTAGGCCTAATGGATCAACTTACGGTGTTCGACGAATCGAACGAGGACTTTTCGCTGTATATGGAAAGGTTAGAGCAATATTTTATTGCTAATGATGTGGATGAAAAGAAAAAGCTTCCTGTTTTAATATCCGTATTAGGACCAAAAACTTACAAACTTTTAAGAAACTTAATTACTCCGAAACTGCCAAAGGACTGTACATTTGCGGAGGTAAACAAATGTTTGGAAGAGCATTTTTGCCCAGCGCCGATTTTGATTGCAGAAAGATTTCGCTTTCATAGGCGAAACCAAGAGAGCAACGAATCCATTGCAGCATATATAGTCGAGCTAAAACATTTATCTGCCAGCTGTGAATTTGGTGTGTTTTTAGACGAAGCTCTGCGAGATCGTTTTGTGTGTGGTCTGCGTTGCGAAGCCACACAGAAGCGTCTCCTTGCTAAGAAAGATCTCAAGCTCGCGGAAGCGTATGACATAGCGTTAGCAATGGAACTGGCCAATTTGGATGCATCAGTATTGAAGACCAATCCAAGTGTCAACAAAGTGCACAGTACGACTAAAAACAGTGTGACTCATCAAAACGTAAACAAAAAGTACGGCGCGAACAAGAAGTGTTTTCGTTGTGGTGCTATGCATGCATCCAAAGCATGTAAATACATAAATGCTAAATGCCATTCGTGTGGAAAAATTGGCCACATATCTCCAGTTTACAGATCCAAAGCTCAGAATCATCCTTCTGCCAAAATTGTCCATGCTGATGTGGATAATGGTTCTACAGATGAATGTGATTTATTTTCTATTCAGTCAGTTAACAAAGTGTCTCAGAAGTATATTGTTCCAGCACAAGTTTGTGGAAAACATTTAGAAATGGAAGTAGACACCGGTGCTGATGTAAGCATAATCTCTGAGAAGTTTGTTAGTGACAACCTGCCATCTCTGAAGGTAAGAAAATCAAATCTCATTCTTAAAGATTATAATCAGAAGTGTATTGATGTGTTTGTTGAAGCTAGCATTGTCCTTTCATATGAAAATCAGACTGTAAATGTGAAAGCAATCATTGTTAAAGGAAATCAACCATCATTGTTTGGACGAAATTGGATGTCACAAGTAAAATTAGATTGGAAGAAAATATTTAATGTGCACAAAATAAATAAGGTTGGAAATTATACAGTTAGTGAATTGAAAACAAAATTCAGTAATTTATTCACTGATAGCACAGAACCAATCAAGCATTTGAAAGCAACTTTAAAAATTAAAGAAAATTCAATGCCAAAATTTTGTAAAGCACGTCCTGTACCTTACTCTCTAAAACCTAAAGTTGAAGAAGAAATTTTAAAATTTAAAGCTCGGGGAATATGGAACTTTGTGCAGCATTCAAGCTGGGCAACTCCAGTCGTCATAGTTCCAAAGAAAAACAATGACATTAGACTATGTGGTGATTTCAAAGTCACAGTTAACAGGTGTTTAGACCAAACCCAGTACCCCCTTCCAACACAGCAAGATTTATTCTCGACTTTAAGTGGTGGAAAATACTTCACTAAACTGGACTTAAACCATGCGTACCAGCAAGTGGAATTGGATGAAAATTCACAAAAATGCCTAACTCTGAACACTCATTTAGGGTTAGTACGTCCACGTAGATTATTGTATGGTATAAATAGTGCTTCTGCAATTTTTCAATCTGTCATAGAGCAAATCTTGCAAGGTCTGCAAGGTGTCATATGTTTTCAAGATGATATATTGATCACTGGTTCTAATGAAGCTGAACATTATCAAAACCTCGAGAAAGTATTTACTCGACTTTCAGATTATAATGTTAAACTGAACTTGCAAAAATGTACATTTCTCCAACCTAGTGTAGAATTTTTAGGTCACAGAATAAATGAACATGGAATTCACCCTAGGAATGAAAAAATTAAGTGTATAAAAGAAATCGAGGCTCCCACAAATATAACTGAGCTCAAATCATTCTTAGGCATTATAAATTATTATTCAAAATTTATTCACAATAATGCAATGCTGTTTGCACCTCTGTATAGTTTACTTCACAAAGACACACCATGGAAATGGTCTCCAGAATGTGAGGAAGCATTTAAAACCAGCAAGAACCTGTTATCTTCAGAATCAGTATTGGTTCACTATAATGAGAAATTGCCTTTGAGGTTAGCATGTGATGCATCTCCTTTTGGAGTTGGTGTTGTTTTATCGCATATAAGTAACAATGATGAACGCCCTATTGCCTTTGCCTCCAGGACTTTAACAAAAACAGAACAGGGATACTCACAAATTGAAAAGGAGGCGTTGGCAGTAATCTTCGGAATTAAAAAATTCCATCAGTATCTATATGGCAGAAATTTTGTATTAGTAACTGACCACAAGCCATTAATCACAATTTTTGCTCCAGATAAAGCAATACCTCCCATCGCAGCTGCACGTCTACAGAGATGGGCTGTTCTTCAGTCCAGTTTTGACTATTCAATTGAATACAAAAAAGGAACTGAACACACAAATGCTGATGCACTGTCACGATCACCTGTTGAAAGTGAGTATGCAGAATATCCTGATGTTTACAAAATATCTTATTGTGAAGACCTTCCAGTGACAAGTTCGGATATTGCTGCTGCAACTAGAACGGATGCTGTTTTGGGACTAGTTCTCAAATTTGTGCAAAATGGCTGGCCTTCTAAAATGGTCAGTGATGACCTCAAACCTTTTTTTGACCGAAAAAGTCAATTATCAGTGGATAACAATTGTGTTTTGTGGGGGATGAGGGTTATTATACCTGAAAAATTTCGAAGTCAACTGTTGGAAATGATCCATGACACCCATCCTGGCATGACCAAAATGAAAGCTATAGCACGTAGCCATATTTGGTGGCCACACCTGGATGAGCATATTGAAGAGATGGTTCGTAAATGTTCAGCATGTCAACAAAATGCCCGAACACCTCCTGCAGCTCCATTGCATCCTTGGACTTGGGCAAAATCTCCATGGGAGAGAGTCCACATTGACTTTGCTCTGAAGGATGGCAAAAATTATTTGCTTGTTGTAGATAGTCATTCTAAATGGCTTGAGGTAATTTTAATGTCTTCACAAATACTATTGATGCCCTGCAACGACTATGTTCTAGATATGGTCTACCATTAGAAGTAGTCTCAGACAATGGTCGCCAGCTAACGTCTGACGAATTTGAACTTTTTTTTAAAGAATATGGAGTGAAACATACATTAACTCCAACGTATAGGCCCCAGGCGAATGGTTTGGCAGAGAGATCTGTACAAACATTTAAAAATGCACTAAACAAGATGAACTCTGACAAGTTTGACAGGTCAACGTTACGTCAGAAAATTAATAGATTTTTAATGACGTACAGGTCTACACCACATGCGACAACGAATTGTACTCCAGCAGAGCTATTTCTAAGACGTCAAATACGGACACCTATTTCTCTTGTTCACCCTAGTGCTTCAGTGTACGTTCATTGTAAACAAATGGCTCAAAAGCACTATTACGACAGATCTCACAAAACAATTAGAAATTTTGTGCGCAAGCAAAAAGTATTTGTGCGCTCTCATAGGGACCAGCGATGGTGCAAGGGGGTCTTGTTAAATATAAAAGGTAGTGCTACATGGTATGTCGATGTGAGTGGCAAGACATATCTCGCTCACATCGACCAATTAAGACCTGATTACACTGATGATTTACCAGTAAACATAGCCACCCAGATTGATGATACAACCCAGATTGGTGACACTTGTTCAACTGATAGAGCCGATGATCCAGGAACAGATCCACAACCAACTCCTGCAGTGGATGGCGAACAGCTGACTGAGTCCTCAGATCCAGAAGTACCAGAGCCTGATGTTCCCAACAGTGCTCCTATTAAGAACTCAGAAACTGTACGTCGGTACCCCTCGCGTATTCAT
Source organism: Maratus michaelseni (assembly GCA_963931845.1). NCBI lineage: Eukaryota > Metazoa > Arthropoda > Arachnida > Araneae > Salticidae > Maratus > Maratus michaelseni. Next base: position 84,158,717 of record OZ007586.1, read on the forward strand.
AGGAAGCCTCAACGTTACTGTGAATAAAAATTAAAAAGGGGAATAATGTGATATATTCACATATTTTAACTGTAACCTGAAATCATAATTTATTCTGAACTGCAATCAGCAGATTGCAACTAAACTTCTGTATGGAGTACGAGCGTATCTCGCACGCACGTTTGGTTTGTTATGTGAAACACTGTTAAATAAAATATCACTATTTCAGAGTATTTCTGAGTATATTAGTATAGAAAATAACAGTTTATTATAATAATAAATTGATATTTATTTTTCTGTTTAATTTTTCGCTTTGTATACGACCGCTCAAAGTCAGCTCAAAATTTTAGATGAAATAACCCTCTTTGGTGATACACCTATTTAGCAATACCGGCTAAAGGTAGTTTTGCCGTAAAAAGAACATTGCATCCTGATTTCGATCTCGAATTACTCTAATTCATTTTTTAACTGATCCCTGAATGAAAGACAAAATCATGTGAAAAAATATCAAACTTTGAAATTTAATAACTGTGTCAATTTTTGTCGTACAGAAGTCAAACTTTTTGTGTTGTATTTGTTATGATATGTGCAAACATTTACTAAATATAACTATAGGGACCGGGGGACCGTATAAGAAGTTAGATTTCGTAATTTTTATAAAATTGATTTTTTACTTTAATTAACGCCACAACATGAATATTTACCTCATTTTAAACGCTTTTGTAACTGGAACTATGTGTCTACAACCAACGGTTGAGAAATTAAAGGTCGGCGATAGATAACATTTTACACACTGTATATATATGTAACCTTTCCAAAAATAAAATAACGTAACGACCGGAAAGTGGAAGTTTTGTTCTTTGTCTTTTAAATTGCATTCAATATATATATATATATATATATATATATATATATATATATATATATATATACAGTGTGATTCATAAATATCGAAACAATAGGCTATCTCCTTAAATATTGCCCTTAGGCACATACTTCCAATTGCAAAGTTTCATAAAAAAGGTGAAAAATTTGATGAGATAGATTGCAACTCCATGGGGGGTCTATTTGAGAAAATACAAAAATTAAATTTTTATACGGTCCCCGTAGGATAAAATTTCCAATTACGAAATATTTCCTTATCCATTTCTGAATTAAACAAAAAAAATCCATCTTGATATCTGCAAAATTCACAGAGATATTAAAATCCAAAATTCGTGACTTACACCACTTACGCATACCTCTGACCGACGCGATATCAGTTCATTTGAAATGTAAGTTAGGGATCGACCATAAATTTACACATTATTAAAAGTCGATTTAAGACAATGCCTTAAATTTTAGATATAAAATAACAGCGCATAGATTTTTGCGTTAAACGTGCTTCAGAAATATGCTAGAGGTCTGCATGAGCCCGTTCTTGGCAACAGTTCCGTCACCGGCGCGACCCGCTAGCCGAGCTATGCCGGCCCGTGTTTTTATTGTTCTTAGGATGTATCGGACAGGCAATAAGTTTTGTAAAAATAGTAATAGCGATAATGAAACTTCTGTTAACGGAATCATTGGAAATATATTTTAATAAATTACACAGAAATATTTTCAAAAATCTATTTTTTGCTATACAGCTTCAAAAGTTATGTTTTTAAACCTAATTTTCATTTATTTCAAACGACATTGTTTTTTAAAAATAAATCTTTATTCGAATGCAATAGTACTATTGCAAATATTTTTGATTCTTAGACGTCTAAGAGTATAAATAATCATTAAATTTGCTATAGCGTATTTTTTGAATTTCCAGTAATCTTCCGTTATAAGTGTGTTATTTTACCCAGGTTTAATACGCTCGAACCAGAAACTAACAAGAAATTCAATTGAATAACTTCGACTTAAAACCTTTAAATTAAATAAGTCAAAGATTCATTAAATACATTTTCTGGTTTTAAAGTTGTTATCTGGTTCAAATTAATCTACATATTACGGAGGATTAATGGGTGGTTTGGCAGCTATGTTTTTGTCATGTAGTAATCTAAAATATACCGTAAAATTGTCTTATAAATTTGTATGTAGTATTCTTTAAATAATCTTAATTGTATCTTAAGAAAAATGGGAATTTTTCGTACAAATTTCTGCCTGTGCAGAAACCTAAAATATGCGCAGACACCTGTCTACATAATGAATTACATAAAATTAAGTGCCCATGAAAAGGGCTTTCTTTCGCATCATTTCAAAAAACTCATCTATCCCCATATCATGTTAGAAAAGTCTTGTTTAAATAAACTGACACATTTAAACAGTAAAGAAAGAAGGTGATAATGGCACAAATTAAACTAAATGAGAAATTGAAACTACAGGAAGGAGTTACTTATTCACCTGGAAGCTTTTAAAAAACATTTAAACGCTCTATTAGGAGCCAATCTTTGTTTAAAACTTTAAATGCATTTTCCTGCATCATAGGTTTTTTCAGCTTTTCTAATATTTAAATTGATATAAGTGAATAACAGCTAAAGATAAATGGTTCAAACTTGAAATATATCTTTTTCAAATATTTTCCTTAAATTTTAATTTGGCAAATTTGGAAAAAAAACACTTTTGAAAATATGATTTGTTTAAAATAAGTTGTATCTTTTTTTAAAATTGCTATTTTAAATATTATCATTTTTTTTAAATAAATATTTTTTTAAATGCTGAATCAAAATTAAAACTTATATATTTCTGTTTAATTGAAAGAAAAAAATTCAGTTCGGCAAATATTTCGAGTTATAGCAATTTTAAATTATTCTGAATTTTTTGAATTTTTTTTTTTTTTTTGAAATTTTGTAAGAAGTCTTATGATGTGATTCTGTTTACAAATTATATGGTTAACCATCACAAAAAATTCAAAATTCTAACTCTATAAATAAATAAATAAATAAAAAATAAATGTTTCCCGGACACCTTACAGTAACATTGTTTCTTGAATTACACGCATTTCAATTTGTGTCTGATCCCTCGAAACCTCACGAATTATTAGAACGGACATATCTCTTTGAGTTTTGCAGATATCAAGATGGATGTTTTTTTTTTGTTTAATTCAGGAATGGATAGGAAAAAATTTCCTAGTTGGAAATTTTATCCTACGGGGGCCGTATAAAAATTTAATTTTTGTATTTTCTCAAATAGACCCCCCCCCATGGAGTTGCAACTTATCTCATCAAATTTCGCATCTTTTTTTATGAAACTTTGCAATTGGAAGTATGTGCCTAGGGGCAATATTTAAGGAGATAGCCTATTGTTTCGATATTTATGAATCTGTATATAATATATGTATACAGGGTGTCCCTAAACTCATGGTACATACGCTAGGGGGTGATAGAACACATCAAGACGAGTAATAGTAAATAGGAAACCAAGGGTCCCAAACGTCTTCCGAAGGAGATAGGCTCCATTAAAGTTTAAGGTCCAAAATTTCAAATAATTATAAAAAAAACGGAAAAATTGGTCGATTCATTTGCGGTTTTCGCTAAAACTATTCTTTATGTCAGTATTTTCTTAAAAATAATTTTTAAAGAAAAAGTTAAAAAAATGTGCACAGAGGGCGCTTTAGACTTTGGAGTAACGAACTACTATTTTTTACCGTTATTTTTGTATCTGATTAAATGCTTTCAAAAGCTTAGACTTAAACTTAAATTTTGAGCTCAATATCTGAATCGTTGGGAGTGGTAAGTAGCGCAAACTGAATTGTGTTCAGGAGTTGAAATTTGAACCCCCCACAACACAGTTCAGTTATTCCCGATCTTGGTGTCGTAGACCAGGCAGGAACTACTACCCCCTACACGTAAAATAAACGATAGAGGGATGACAAAATAAAATAAAATAAATTTAGAAAAATAAATTTTAAAGATAAAGTTCAAAAATGCCGATAGAGCGCGCTTTAGACTTTGGAGTGATGAACAACTATTTTTTACTGTCGACTCCGACGAAGACCTGGTTGCGAGGATTGCCGTCGTAGCAGGCGATATCCGGGAGAAGCTCGGGGTATTCACTAATGTTCGCAACTCCCTCCGCCGGCAGCGTGAGGCCTGCATTGTTGCTGGTGGGCACTCTTTCGAGCAGTTTTTGTGACATCATGCGTGTACCATTTTCTACGTGTCAACCTTCATTCATATTGCGCACTACATGCATACATCAAATTGTTCCTTTTTATTTTGCGCGAAGAAATTGCTCATGTCTGTTATGAATAAATTTTCTGTTTAGTTTTGTCATTACTCTATCGTTTATTTTACGTGTAGGAGGTAGTAGTTTCTGCCTGGATTAATTTTAACACAATTATTTAAATTGGTAAAGAAATCATATGAGTTGTAATTTTCCAACTGCACGAAAAATGTCCGGGCCAGGATTCGAACCTGCGATCTCTTGGCTGAAAGTGCCATGCTCTACCGACTGAGCTATCCCGGAATGAACTGGATGAATTATGCTCTCCAGATTCAACCGGGATAGCTCAGTTGGTAGAGCATTGCAGCTTCAAGAGATCTCAGGTTCGAATCCTAGCCCGGACATTTTTCGTCCAGTTGGAAAATTACAACTCATATTGTTTCCGCCTGGTCTGCTACACCAAGATCGGGAATAACTGAACTACATTCAGGAGTGGGAGGGGGGGAGGGAGGTGTTTCAAATTTCAACTCCTGAACGCAGTTCAGTTTGCGCTACTTAATACTCCCAACGATTCAGATTTTGAGCTCAAAATTTAAGTTTAAGTCTAAGCTTTTGAAAGCATTTAATGAGATTCAAAAAATAACGGTAAAAAAATAGTTTTTCGTTACTCCAAAGACTAAAGCGCCGTCTATCGGCATTTTTTGAACTTTATCTTTAAAATTTATTTTTAAGAAAATACTGACATAAAGAATAGTTTTAGCGAAAACCGCAAACGAATCGACCAATTTTTCCGTTTTTTATAATCATTTGAAATTTTGGACCCTAAATTTTAATGGCGCCTATCTCCTTCGGAAGACGTATGGGACCCTTAGTTTCCTATTTAATATTTTTTGTCTTGATGTGTTCTAGCACTCCCTAGCGTATGTACCATGAGTTTAGGGACACCCTGTATATATAATCGTGAATTATGAATGGAATATTAAATTTTAAGCTAAATTACTTAATTGAATTTGATACTGATTATATATAATGGAATACTACTAATGGAATACTGATTATATATATGGAAAAATACATACCCATTGATGATCATTTTAACACAAAAGTCAAAGGAATTTCTTTGAACAAATAAAAGTGTCTTTTACTTCCTAAGAATGAAGGGATACATATTGAGAGCTATTCAGATAAACTTTCGTCACTATGCATATTCTTTCTAAAAAAAATGTGCCTGTGTGACGACCGGAATTTCAAAGATTTGTTCTTTTAAATTGCGTTCAATCATTCGTTCCAAAAGCCATATCTTTCCATTTTTCTCTATTCACTGAAAATTTGCACAAGGCAAAAAATCAATATTAAATTTGAAATCTTTTTATCGAATTTTTTAAAAAATATTCGCTACATCAATTTCAGATGGTGTTTTCTTCAAGTAAAAATGTCGATTTCTTCTGAATAAATAGCTATTTTGTTTTACATAAATGCGTTTGATCGCATTTGCTACTATTTAAGCCTTTCAGAAGCAAGTAAGTATGTTGCTAGAATATTAAACTGACACAAGAATTTTCGAAAATTTTCACTTTTAAATAAATAAATGCAATTTTAAAACCCCTTTTCCCCGAAATGCAAAAAAATAATTCAATAATTTTGGTACGAATTTTGATTAAAATTAAGTGGTGTGAATAATACACGATCTCCCGTCAAGGGGTTAAAATACGTAACAAAGATTGAAAATTTTTAACCCCTTGAAAGACGGTGTTATATTACTTCGTAAATTTAATTTCCAAATGCCACAACCACACCAGGATTTTTGAATCAAATTTTCCTCCAATGTATACTGGAAAAAAAGTGTTTACTTATTTTTAAATAAACTTCATAAATCATGGTGTCAATCAATCACGTCAACATTTTCCCACAAGTACTTTGCCACTGAAACTGTTATAGAATAAAATCTGCATAACACTCCTACTGTCAATAGTTTTTGGTTTACCCCATTCAATTTTCTATTCATATTTCGAACCATAAGAAATAATAAAATAAACCAAATACCTCCTAGACAGAAGCTAAAACTTATTGTAGGTGTCATCGACATGTAGCACGCTGCACACCATGTCACGAATATTTTGTTATAAAAATATTTTTCTTATTTAATGAAAGAAATTTTGTGACAAAATAACATGAAAATAATCTTCCCGAATTTGTGGTGGCAAACGACTTTCAGGCAAAAGAAAATGGAAGACCTTAACTTATTGAGTTAAATTTCTGATGGAAAATATGAAAAATGTATTGGGTTGTTAGGAACGTTCTTTCCGTTTATTGAAAGTGCCCCACCAGTGGCTGAGAGGTTCTGCTCTCAAAGCTGATAGACGGGATGTGCTTGGGTCAATCCTCTGTTACTCTCGTCGACCTAACCATGCGGAGTTTTCCGTGGTTTTTTCGAATTTTTTTTTTCGATTTTCAAAACGATTACAAGACTTACTCTATACTACGTATGATGCACTGTTAAAAATAGCTGTTACATTACAGTACTTTCCCGCATAATTTACTGTGAATTACTGTATTTCTGTAAATATTGCATTTACCCGTTAAATATCAGTCTTTGGCAATAACAATCCGTTATTCACCGTAACTGATCATTTTTTCAGTATCATCCTCGCTTTAACAGTCATTTACGGTGAAGAGAAAATGAACACATACTTTTTACGGTCAAAAACGGGCTATTCTAGTAAATCACTGTTATTCACGTCCGCAAACCGTGATCCAACAGCGGATCACGGTCCAGGCAAAGAAATAGAACATGAGGGGAATTGGCGCAGCCGCTATGCAACACAACACGTTGTTTGTTGTTGATCTTGATACTTGATGTGAAGTTTCGCATAGGAATAAGGTATGTTGCTGCTATGTTTCTTTGCCTATTTTTAGTAGTTACAATTTTTATCTATCTTTTGAGTGTGTCACTTAACAGATTGCGCTAAAAAATATGTTTGTCATCTCCAAACACATGCGAATGTATTGTAACTTTTAAGTTTAATTAAAACTGTACTACTTGTTTTACCTCGTGGTAATGCTGATCCTGAGAGGGGGTTTTCTATAAACAGTTGTATGCTATAAGGTCGTTTCAATGAACATACGATAAAAAAATTGAGATTTGGAAAAGATGCTGTTAAAAATTATAGAGGTGTGAGTAAAGCACCTATTTCAACTTCCTTCTTAAATGATATTAAGAATTCACATAAAGCTTCTCAGCAGTATACATGGAAAAACAAAGTCAAAAGAAAAAAAGCTCAGAGATTGAAATGGAGAAAGCCCAGATTTTAAAGAAGAAAATTAAATGTGAAACTAAATGAAATCAAAGGCTAAGATGCTTTACACTCACGCAGAAAAAAAAATAAAATTAATCGGTTTAAAATAGGAAAAAATTCGCCAAATTTGGGGTTTTTTTTCCTTTAATGGCAACCTAGCCATTGTATTAAGTTATTCGTTTGGCGCGGTCTTGAAAATCGCGCCAACCAAAAAGCTGAAAAACACCAGCTATATTACAGGATTATTTAAAATCTGGCATTATTTTTATTTGTCTGCACAAATGCCACAAAGTATAATTTTTCATGTTGACACTTATTCAGATGATTACTCCAAAACGTAGTTGATGAAAAATAAGCTTTATTGAAAAAATATTCAGCAATAAGGCCAAAATCTTTTTACAACAAATCATACTTCTCAAGCAAAATATTTTTATCACTTCAACAATGCAGAAGTTTCTGATACATCCTCATAATTTTCTAAACGTAAAAGCATGACAAAGGTATTGATAAAATTTGGAAATACCGGATTTATTCAGGTATTTATTTATCTGGTTATCTAACCTTATTAATTAAAAATGAATTTTAATATCAAAGTTTATGTAGGGTAGACAGTGTTCGAAATTTGCAGTCGTTAGTCGTCAAATGCAACTAACTATTACATTATAGCATTTGACGACTACAAAATTATTCCTGGATGTGAAATTTGACGCCTAGCTTTTTTAACACTTAGTTTTTGCCAATCACCCGCTTTTGAAAATTTGGTCTCGCACCAAACATAAACTCTAATGTGAGACAGTTAGACAGTGAATTTTAGCAGAGTGTACAAATCCAAATGAATTTATTAATTTATGCAAACTTCTAAACTTTATAGTGAACCTGCCATTTAGCACTGCTGAATGTGAAAAGGGATTTAGTCAGTTTAATTTAATAAACAACTAGCTGACCCCCGCCCAGCGTTGCCCGGGCCCGTGATAATAAATAAATAAATAATAATAATAATAAATAAAAGAAAAATCAAGTTTTTATTATTTTACATCTTTAACCCGATTTTGTATGAAATTATATTTTAAGATGCAAAATTCGTGAAAAGATATTGATATTTAGTGATAAAAGCACTCATTTTCTTGTTTTTTTTTTTTTTTTTTTTTTTAATGCAGTATCGTTTCATAGTTTTAAAATAAAAAGTTATTTTTGTCCTAACTCTTTAAAATCTTTATGGGTGATAAATAAAACGGTTTTACAGCCCGTGTACAAATTTCAGGAAAAAATATTGTTATCCAGTTGTAAAAGAGATGCTTTCTTCTTGCTTTTTTGTTTGTTTGTTTTCTCGTCGGCTCCTTTAACATAGCAATAAAAAATAGTCCTCATCGTCCGAACTCTTTGACATTTCAGTCGGTTATAAATACAACCATCTCCAAGCTCTCTTTAAAATTTTGTGAAATATATGCATATTTAGTAGTGAAAACATGAGTTCTTAAAAAAAAAGCTTTAGCTTTTAACCTCAGAGCAAAAATATATTTCCATCCGTTTTCAATCAACTCTTTTCCATCCCCCTAGGCTAAACAGGTTAATCAATCAGTCTTATCGTTTTTGAGGAGAGAATCCTTCAAAAAAAGTTGACGCATGCGTAAAGAGACGATATTCTTGTGAAATTTTGACAAAATGAGCTTTCTGTTTTAAATATATAGATGATACACGTAACCATTTATCCACTGTTACTGTTAATGATTTATTAATGGCAAAACTGTACGTACCCAATTTAATAGATTTTTATCCAGATAAAGCTATAAATCCCTGTGAAATGATGCAGCTAAAGGACAGTTAGACGACCTGATTTTAGTATCTAACTTATTAAAATTAGTGGGTATTGTTTGAGATTCGGCCAAACAATACCATGTTGTAGAAAAATTATTCTCCAGTCAGACAACACACGAAGTTACGAATCATAGTAAAGGCGAATTCGAGTCAAAAACCAATAAAGCGAACACCAATAATGATCTAGAAAATGAAAATCGTTGGTTTAAAAATTCTCTAAAATGTCGCAGGAACGATAAAATGTTGTCACAATATATGGCTCTTCATTTTTATCGCCGACTCAAGCTAGATCATTTAGAAACGACGGGCCAGAAAATGCAAGTCCTCATAAATGACATTATTCAAGTCTACCCAGGGTACGGAAATGAGGGGCTAAAGCTTTTGGATTTTCAAAGACCAACGGCAAAGTCTGAAAACATCGAGGGTGCATTACCAAAAGTCCCTCAAAATTTAAATTCTTTTCAGTTAGAAGGTGAAGTGCCTTACATTGACAATGTTTCAGACCCTGACTAGGATCCCTTTTGGTAAACATTAAATTATTTTTAATTAATAATTAATTTTTTTTTTTTGTAAATATTAACTTTTTTGTGTAATTATTTTTATGTTTTTTGTATGCAATTTCCCTTTTTTCTGAATCGCCGTCTCATTTATTGACATTTATTATATTTATCTATCCTTTTACTTTAACTTTTTTTTTTTTTGAAATTTTTTTTTTGGGCAGTTGTGAACGAGATTATAAGTTAACATTGTTTTGAATTTAGTGTAATCAAGATTGACAAAAGATTTCTGGTAAGTTTTTTTTCTCTTTTTTATTGTCCAAAATGTTTTTAAAACGGGGGTTCAGTGGGGCAGATCCCCCATGACAATAACAAAAATTCATCTGAAAAATCACATTTCTTTAGCTTTTTAATCGTTAGTTTATTTAGAATGTTGCTAAAATTTGCATAATTGGATCGTGATAAATTTTTCAAGATGCGGAAAAACTTCGTTTTAAAATCTTTGTTATTTATAAATCCATGTTTTTGCATCATTTTCTACTTTTAAAAATGTTGCAAAATCATTGATTTATAAATAACATACAGATTTATGATGTTTTACTGCAATCTTTGAAAATTTTTTCATGTCGCCAAAACGGCATTTTGGCACAATTTTTTCTGCCAAGCAGCACAGGATACAGAACTCTTCCTACAAAATTCACGATTGCAGAAAAATTAAAATGTCATTTAATGTAACACCGCACTTCATTCATCATACAGAAACTCTTAAGAATGATTTTTGTTCAGTATTATACCTTTACTATAAATAATATTTGCAATGTCAACAAACTTAGATACTTTTGAGGTAAATATATTCAATGTTTGATACTCTAATTTTGAGTAAAAAAAATTCTAAACGATAAAATTTCTTGTACAGTAAGTAAAAAAAGGAGGATTAATTTTCATCTAAGTCATATGTGAAACTTTATTTTACAATATTGTTATGTCTGTGCATTTTTTAAGCACTCTTTTTTAAAATACTCAAAAAAATACCAAATGACAAAATACATAATTGCGTAAAAATGAAAATTTACTTAAAATTTTAATCTGTGCTTCATTTATCCTTCAGAAACTCTAAAAATGATTTTTGTTCAGTATTAATAGCTTTACTATAAATAATTGTACAGCAATATTAGGCCCTTTTGAGGTAAATATTTAATGTTTGATACTTTAATTGTGAGTAAAAAAAAAAGTTGTAAATAATATCTTGTTAAGCAAATATATATTTTTTTAATCATACCAAATATTAGAAAACAAGAAATATAATAATTTAAAACGAATTTTTTCGAACTTATATATAAATATAAAACTATTTAAATCTACAAACCGCGGTAATATGTGGCCGTTAACTTAACAGAAGTGGATACTAAACATAGTCTCTACCGGCCTCTGCATACTAATGCAAATATGGAAATTTAACCTTTAATTGACATTAATTCAAATAAATATTTCCTGGTATATATATATAGATATATTGTATCATTTTAGGTGGAACCACTCTTTCCATGAACATCGTAGCATCGCTGAACATCAATTGAAGACTAATATCTCCGGATTGGGGTAAGCTGGAAATCTGTTCTACATGTCTATCTCTTCCTTATTAAATTTTGTTTAATTTGAGTACTCATACCAGGGGTTGATACAGACAAAATTTGGGGCCTATTTAGGTTCCCTTCACAAAAAACAATTTAATAAAATGGGTTCCTTCACAAAAATCAATCTGATAAAATGGGCTCCTTCACAAAAACCAATTTGATAAAATGGGCCCCTCCACAAAATTCTTTTTACTAAAATAGGCCTTTTCACAAAATTTTATTCCATAAAAACTTACTATTTATTATTTAATTATTATTTTGTGATGTTTTAAAATGTGTAATTTGTAAACAAACAACTTCACCAGAGAGAAGAACTTCAGCAAAAGGATTTTAAAAAGTTTTTGTTATTAAATGCTTGGCTCGAATTTGAGTAACTGGATTTCAACTTTCGTTACAAAATGTTATTTTTAACAAAAATATAATAAATTTCACAAAAATAACCTTTATTTTTCACAAAATGGGCCTCAAGGAAAAAAAACTTGCATTGACTCCTGCATACATCTCATTCGGTTCAGGAGTTATGACTCAAAAACCATCCTCTACTTTAGATTCTCATATCTCTAACGAATTAGACTTTTGTCAAGTGAACCAGCCCCTCCCATGTAGAAATCTACAATTTTTTGTGCATTCTTGCCTTAATATAGATAGCTTGTACTTTAATGAACAATTTAAGACCTTTGTTATGTAATTATGTCAATTACTTAATGAGTTATTCACATTTTATCATATGCTGTTTTAGTTTCTGTTTTATACCATTTTCTAAATTTTGAAAAATTCCATGTTCTTTGCATATATTTTTAATACTTTTAACTTATTGAAAACTATGTAAAACATAAAAAAATTAATGAGGATTAATTTAGTATAATTGTTTTTAAGTTTTTATTAAGTTTTGTACATGTATTGATTATAGGTGCAGATTCACGGCCGCCAGTCGCCACGTGGCGACTAAATTTTTTGCTGTGGCCACTAACTTTCGGTGTTTGCCACTAACTTTCGGTGTTTAAGTCGCCATGTGATTTAAAAGTAATAAATTTATGGTATTCCCAGTCCCCATCGTGAAATGTTGATATTTTTTTAAAGATTAAGACCAAAACACACACATTATTGTTATCTTTTAATAACATTTCAGAATGATCTGTTTAACACAGCAAACTATTAAATATATTCGAATAGCAATGTTATTCGTAACAGTTTGAATCTGATAATTTTATTTTATTTTACATAGACTGTGATTTAAATATATATATATATATATATATATATATATATATATATATAAACAAATGTTTGAAGTGTGTTTTTATTTTTATAGTGCAAAATATTCTCACAAATTCAGATTTTCTTTCATATGTACTTTTGTCTGGCAAAATCAAAATAAAAATTGTTGTTTTTCTGATATTCCCCGCTATCATGATTGCTTAGCTTATCTACATATTGTTTTTTAAACCGTATCTTGCCCAATTTTATCTTCTGACTGTACATGATTTAAGATTTAATTAATATTCAAATTTTGTTGTACACGTGTTTATATTAAATAAATTACTTTACACTTTGAATTAATTATTATTTTTTTTTTTTTTAGTTTTTAACCCTATATAAACACTATTGTTTTTATGCATTTGTTTTACAATTATGGCCACTGGATTTTTTGGGTTTAGGAGCCAGTGACTCCTTCCAAATGTTGGGAATCTGCACCTATAGGGAACAGCTTCAGCATTAGCCTGCTGTCCGCCATCTTGGATTGCGCCGCGAAAAGGTCGTTTTCGCCAAGTAGTAAATGTCGCCAAGTGGTCATTTTTAGGCCTTTTAGGCTTAAACATAAAAAATTTTAAAGTAGATAATACACACAAAAAAACAGGAAAGCAAAGCAATTAAAATCATGAATATTTGTTAAAACATGTAATAAATCATTTATAATTTTAACTGCTTTGCTTTTCTTTCTTTTTTTTTTTTGTTTATTATCTACTTTAAAAAAATTTTAAATTTTGGATTTATGGTGACATCGAGAAAACTGTAAATACGTCAGAGATTACAATAAATACTTAATGATTCTGAGGTTAAAATATTAAAATAAAGCAAATAAACAGTAAATAAGAAGCTGATTATTTGTTTTTAGGGGCTTTTAACGATAAATCCATTTTAGAATTAATGATAAATATATATATACTTAATAATTTGCTAAAAAAAATGGGAGTTGGGGGGGGGGGGGACATACAGATAAAACAAATTTAAAACAGCAAAATATTTTTAAAAGATTTTATGGGGAAAAAAAATATTTCACTTGCTTAGATTTATTTATTAAAATGATGATTTTTTAAGCAAGTTTTAAGGGACTATAAAAATGTTTAAAGAAAAAAAAACATAGGATTACTTAAATCTTTTATTTACCTACCGGTAATCATACTATTACTTAAAGCAAGAATTAAAACAGCCAAAATGTAGCTTCAAAACATATAAATATTAAAAAAAATAATAAATTTTTAAATATTTTTCAAAGTTATTGTTTTCACATAGCAAAAACTTAGCTTTAAACATAAAAAGATTTCCCTTATCTCTTACCTAGAAACATAAAAATCTTGCTGTTCAAGGGAGTTGGAGATGGGGTTGATAAAAAGGTGTTTATTTAATGTCAGGGGGGCTCTGCCCCCTTGAACCCCCCGTGTTTTCGGAAATTGACAAAGTAATCAAACTCACTTGCTTTGTGCGGAGTATTCCGAAAACCACGCAAATTTTAATCGTGAAAATTAAAATAAAAGCAAAATTATATAATTTAAAACATAAAATAGTAAATTAATGCCAAAATTACGTTTTAAAAAACATACATGAGTATTCGAAAAACCACGCAAATTTACATCGCAAGAATCAAAAGCAAAAATATATACTTTAAAGCATAAAATAGTAAATTATTGCCATAATTACGTTTTAAAAAATATACATTTTATGAAAAATAACAGAAAACCAACGATCTCACTTACCTAGAAAAATTGTAAAATGGTTATTTTTTTTAGTAAGTTTTAGGGGTCTATAAAAAGGTTTTCTTTAAAACAAAGATTACTTATATTTTTTTGTCAGGGGGGCTAACTCCCCGGTAATCATAAATGATAAATAAATTGCCAAAAATACATCCTGATAATAAACACGTGTAGTCATAAAATCGAAGAGAAAAGTAGCAAGCTACAGAATATTAAACAGTGGTCAAAAGAAATTATCTCCTTTAAAAAATAACAAATTTATTCCTAAATTCAAATAATTAATACATTTATAAGAAATTAATCGGAAAAAAAAAAAAAAAAAAAAAAAAAAAACCCGGCGACACTCGTTGTTATGTGTCCAGTTGTGCGTGGGGTCGCGAGGGTACGTGAAAGGGCCAGAATGCTGAGCTGCCATAAAAGTCGGGGTTGCTATTGGCAAGCATCAGAGGCGAAGTTCGCCAAAAATACCGCCGAATAACGATGATTTTCGACCAATCAGAAACAGCAGGCTAATGCTGAAGCTTAGCCCCATTTTAATATTTTAAATAAATTATTTTTTGAGTATCGCTTTGTAAAGTTGTTTACATTCACTTAACATTGATTTCGATGTTTTTTAATAAATTAATTAAAAATACAAATTTTTAATTTTTTGGTTATTTTAGGAATTTAAATCATGCTTGAATTAAACTTTTATTTTCCTTTGGATTTAAAAAAAAAAAAATTAATATTTTCTATTTTTAATTGTTAATTAAAATTTGTTTTGATAATTCAAAAAGGGCAACTTAGTTCATTTCTGCAATAACCAGGAGTCGAGGCAGGTTTTTTTTCTTGGGGCCCATTTTGTGAAAAGAAAAGGTTATTTTTGTGAAATTTATTATATTTTTCTGAAAAATAACATTTTGTAACGAAATTTGAAATCCAGTTATACTCAAATTTGAACCAAGCATTTATAAACAAAAACTTTTTAAAATCCTTTTACTGAAGTTTTCTTCTCTGGGGAACTTGTTTGTTTACAAATTACACATTTTAAAACATCACAAAATAATAAATAAATATTAAATGGTAAGTTTTTATGGAACTGAATTTTGTGAAAGGACCTATTTTAGTAAAAGGAATTTTGTGAAGAGATCCATTTTATCAGATTGATTTTTGTGAAAGGGCCCATTTTATTAAATTGATTTTTGTGACGGGGCCTTAAAAAGGCCCCAAATTTTGCCTGGATCGACCCCTGATAACATATATCTCCAGTCAGATAGTTTAGTTGTTTTTTGCAGCAAATATTAATAAATATTCTATTTAAAAGAACCCGATATGTATCCAAGCACTTTTGACAGATAGAGGAAAACTTTTAAGAATCTTTCCTGACCAATGGTATTCCATCTTTTCATTATTTGGGTTTTAAAGCTGATTTTTAATTGGCCATTGATAGTAATGACTTATAATATGAGTTTTAGTACAATTAGCGCTTGGACAATGGAAAATTGGGATGTATATGGTAGACATGGTAAAAAAGAGAATGTTATTTATGAGTCACAAGTAAAGTTACAGTTTAAATAGATCTTAATTTCTTTTGTTTATTGTTTATCCTGTATTAAATGTCAATTTTATGTAAAGTTATGGGCACATAATTTAATTATCTCTTATACTGGTTTGTAAGCATTCATATAGAGTATTAATACCCTTGATATAATTTACAGAGTTATAATACCTTTAAATTCAATTTAATTTTAATTTGCTTTTAATTAAACTCATTGTATAATTATTGCTTTCCTCCCAGCATATAAACAAACATTTTACAGGGCTTGAAATTCAATTTTAACAAGGAGGGAGCCTCCCTACCAACATTTTTAAATGGAGGGGAGTTGTAATGTTTGGGAGGCAGAAAAAAATCTTTAAACCCCACTATTATTTTACGTTCTATTTAAAGAATTACATTAATGCAGACATGACAAAATACCATTGAAAAAATTAAGTCAACTGAGAATGATTATGTAAAATGTTTATTTTTATTATAAAAAAGGGAAGAAAGTTAAGTTTTATATATGCAGTGTATTTTTCAAGTTCCATTAAATGTGTTAAGGACCCTTAACAATTAGGTTGTTAAATAAATTTCTGAATTTAGATTTTATTTGATTGAGATTCACCTATCGATCACGGAAAAGAAGCAAAGTTTGTCGATCTGTCACCAAAAAATGCAAAGTTGTGGGGAAAAAAGCAAATTTTGTCGATCGATTGTGGAATAAACGCAAAGTTCGTCGATCTGTCCCCAAAAAACGCAATGTTCGTCGATCTGTCGCAGAAAAAACGCAAAGTTCGTTGATCAGTCATTTAAAAAACGCAAAGTTTGTTGATCAGTCATTTTAAAAACGCAAAGTTCGTTGATCAGTCATTTTAAAAACGCAAAGTTCGTTGATCAGTCATTTAAAAAACGCAAAGTTTGTTGATCAGTCGTTTAAAAAACGAAAAGTTCTTCGATCTGTCCCAAAAAAACGCAAGGTTCGTCGATCAGTCGCTTAAAAAATGCAATGTTCGTCGATCTGTCGCAGAAAAAACACAAAGTTTGTTGATCAGTCATTTAAAATACGAAAAGTTCGTTGATCAGTCGTTTAAAAAATGAAAAGTTCGTCGATAAGTCGCTTAAAAAATACAAAGTTCGTCGATCTGTGGTTGAAAAAACGAAAGTTTATGGATCTGTCGCAGAAAAAATGCAAAGTTTGTCGATCTGTCACGGAAAAACCCCACAAAGTTCGTCGATCTGTCGCAGAAAAATGCAAAGTTCATTGATCTGTCACCAAAAAATGCAAAGTTCGTCGATCTGTCACCAAAAAATGCAAAGTTCGTCGATCTGTCACCAAAAAATGCAAAGTTTGTCGATCAGTTGCGGGGAAAAAAAGCAAATTTCGTCGATCGATTGTGGAATAAATGCAAAGTTCGTCAATATGTCTCCAAAAAACACAAGGTTCGTCGATCAGTCTCTTAAAAAGCACAATGTTCGTCGATCTGTCGCAGAAAAAACGCAAAGTTCGTTGATCAGTCGTTTAAAAAACGAAAAGTTCTTCGATCTGTCCCAAAAAAATGCAAGGTCCGTCGATCAGTCGCTTAAAAAATGCAATGTTCGTCGATCTGTCGCAGAAAAAACGCAATGTTCGTCGATCTGTCGCAGAAAAAACACAAAGTTTGTTGATCAGTCATTTAAAAAACGAAAAGTTCGTTGATCAGTCGTTTAAAAAACGAAAAGTTCGTCGATAAGTCGCTTAAAAAATGCAAAGTTCGTCGATCTGTGGTTGAAAAAACGAAAGTTTATGGATCTGTCGCAGGCAAAATGCAAAGTTTGTCGATCTGTCGCGGAAAAACCCCACAAAGTTCGTCGATTTGTCGCAGAAAAATGCAAAGTTCATTGATCTGTCACCAAAAAATGCAAAGTTCGTCGATCTGTCACCAAAAAATGCAAAGTTCGTCGATCTGTCACCAAAAAATGCAAAGTTTGTCGATCTGTTGCGGGGAAAAAAAGCGAATTTCGTCGATCGATTGTGGAATAAATGCAAAGTTCGTCAATATGTCTCCAAAAAACGCAAGGTTCGTCGATCAGTCTCTTAAAAAACACAATGTTCGTCGATCTGTCGCAGAAAAAACGCAAAGTTCGTTGATCAGTCGTTTAAAAAACGAAAAGTTCATCGATCTGTCCCCAAATAGTGCAAGGTTCATCGATCAGTCGCTTAAAAAATGCAATGTTCGTCAATCTTTTGCAGCAAAAACGCAAAGTTCGTTGATCAGTCATTTAAAAAATGCAAAGTTCGTTGATCAGTCGTTTAAATAACGAAAAGTTCGTCGACCAGTCGCTTAAGAAACAAAAAGTTCATCGATCAGTCGCTTAAAAAACCTTAAGTTCATCAATCAGTCTCTTAAAAAACTTAAGTTTGTCGATCAGTCGTGAAAAAAAATGCAAAGTTCGTCGATCTGTGGTTGAAAAAACGAAAGTTCGTGGATCTGTCGCAGAAAAAATGTAAAGTTTGTCGATCTGTCGTGGAAAAAACCCCACAAAGTTCGTCGATCTGTCGCGGAAAAAACACAAAGTTCGTTGATCTGTCACCAAAAAATGCAAAGTTCGTCGATCAGTCGTGGGAAAAAAGCAAATTTCGTCGATCGTTTGCGGAATAAACGCAAAGTTCCTCGATCTGTCCCCAAAAAACGCAAGGTTCGTCGATCAGTCGCTTAAAAAACACAATGTTCGTCGATCTGTCGCAGAAAAAACTCAAAGTTCGTTGATCAGTCGTTTAAAAAATGCAAAGTTCGTCGACCAGTCGCTTAAAAAGCGAAAAGTTCGTCGACCAGTCGCTTAAAAAGCGAAAAGTTCGTCTATCTGTCACCAAAAAAAGCAAAGTTTGTCGATCAGTCGCGGAAAAAAAGCAAATTTCGTCGATTGATTGCGGAATAAACGCAAAATTCGTCGATCTGTCCCCAAAAAAAGCAAGGTTCATCAATCAGTCGCTTAAAAAACACAATGTTCGTCGATCTGTCGCAGAAAAAACGCAAAGTTCGTTGAACAGTCGTTTAAAAAATGCAAAGTTCGTCGACCAATCGTTTAAAAAGCGAAAAGTTCGTCGATCAGTCGCTTCAAAAACCTTAAGTTCATCGATCAGTCGTGAAAAAAAATGCAAAGTTCGTCGATCTGTGGTTGAAAAAACACAAAGTTCATGGATCTGTCGCGGAAAAAATGCAAAGTTTGTCGATCAGTCGCGGAAAAAAAGCAAATTTCGTCGATTGATTGCAGAATAAACGCAAAATTCGTCGATCTGTCCCCAAAAAACGCAAGGTTCATCAATCAGTCGCTTAAAAAACACAATGTTCGTCGATCTGTCGCAGAAAAAACGCAAAGTTCGTTGATCAGTCATTTAAAAAATGCAAAGTTCGTCGACCAGTCGCTTAAAAAGCGAAAAGTTCGTCGATCAGTCGCTTCAAAAACCTTAAGTTCGTCGATCAGTCGTGAAAAAAAATGCAAAGTTCGTCGATCTGTGGTTGAAAAAACACAAAGTTCATGGATCTGTCGCGGAAAAAATGCAAAGTTTGTCAATCTGTCGCGGAAAAAACCACAAAGTTCGTCGATCTGTCGTGAAATTCGTTAATCGATAGTCGATAAATCACGAAAATTCAACAATTAATAGCAGAAAACTCGCAAAATTCATAAAGTTGTCTCGGGGGGGGGGGGGGTGCGAATATCGTCAAATGGTTTCAGGGGAAAAATCGTGAAATTCGCCAAATGGTTTCGATATTCGACGAGCGACAGCAGGAAAAAAAATCTGTTTCCATTCAATCATCACAGTTGGTGAGTGTGGCTATTAAGTTTGGCCAGTGGTAATAATAAAGTCAGTCGCCAAATTTTCAGTATTACTCGCCGGATGGCGAGTGCTAATTTTGTCTTATATTATTTTACAGCTCTATATACTTTATATTTGGCATAATAGTGTTTAAGATACTAAGACAAACTAAAAACTTTGAAAAATTCCAACAAATCAAAAACTTAAATTTTTTTTTTTTTTTTTTATGACCAGATCAGTTGATGGAAAATATCTCAAAATTTGCCAATCAGTTGAGGGTAAAAAGGCATGATTATGGCGGGAAAATTTTTGAAATTCCTCGATTGGTACGACAAATTATCGGAAAAATTGCTAGTTAATTGAGGAGAAAATCTAAAAAATGTTGCGAAATTCGTCAATTGAATGCAAGGAAAAATCACGAAATTCTTAAATCAGTCGCATGGAAAAAATACAAAAATTGTCGATTTATCGTGAGAGAAAATCACGAAATTTGTCAGTTGATTGTGGGAAAAATCATGAAATCCTTTAGCCAGTTGCAAAAAAAAAAAATGCAAAATTTGTTGATCAGTTGCAGAAAAAAATGCAAAATTTGTCGATCAGTTAAAAGAACTTTTGGTCTAGTGTCAACACTATTTTCTTCACATACTTTGCAGATCTTGGTAATCAAATCAAAAATTTTAAATTCATGGTGCAGTGTAGTTGCCTACAACAAATGTTACTTATAACCTGTTAGATAACATGTATTCAGTAATGAATGAGCTCAAATGAAATTTCTTACCACTCATTGACACTAGTGGGCTATTGAGTTCTGTCATATATGCTAATTAATCCATTTTGTTCTGGCTTTAAAGATAAGAAAAACAATAAAGGGTTTATAAAGCACAAAAAGTTTTTCTTCATGAATGTTATTTTGTAGACATTCTATGCACGTGTTATTGAGGAGTTTAATATCTGTTATAATTTGATAATTACGAGATTAGTTGTTCATTCGATTATGGCTTGATGTATTTACAGTAATGTTATTTTTTAAAAGATGTGATACTATTAATATTTTTTTCTTTATTTTCAGAGCTCTTTTGGACATCAATCCTGAAAAAAGTTCAAAAGCAAAGAAAATTCCAAAATCATGTAATATAAATAAAGTCAGGAAGTTGATGACAAAATTAGCAGCATTTAGATGTCATATTGTTTAAAACCTGTCGTATCTTATGTAAAATATGTACAGAATAAATAATTTCAGAGTTCCTGAATTAAAATTTTTATTTTTGTCTGTGAATTTTTTTAAATTATTTAAAAAAATGCTTGTTTTTAATATGTGTGATTACATATTTTAAAGATTTTTCTTGAACAGTTCTTAGAAGATCATTTCTTGTTATATTAAAATTTTTCCTGAAATTAGGTTTAATTTTTTTTAGTTTTTGAAAATTGATGTAATTGTTCATTATTTCAGGGTGTTCTGGACATTTATAAATTAGTCATAGAACAAAAGGCAGGATGTTACTGAAATTGATGACTCAGCATTCTATCCTGTCCTTCCCAAAACACGAAAATCTGTATAGTACTTCCCAGTATGTAAACATTCATTATTTAACCACAGTAGCTGACCCGAGTTAAATCGGGGGTAATGCCACTGTTTCCCTATCTAAACGGCCGTTGAAGTGGTTAAGTTATTTGCATTTTTACAAATAGTTTATTTTGGCTGTAGTATTTTCAACCAAGAATTTTTTTTTCTACGATGATCCTGAACAATTTCCCATGTTTACAGATAAATCCATGTTTTATACTATCTCCAAGTAAAATGTTTAACACAAAACTGAAGTGTTTTTGTGATTTTTTAAAAAGGCAAATATTATACTCTATTCCTGCATTATTAGCTAAAACGACATTAATCTCACTTGGGTTTGGGTAGAAACCAAAAGAACCCAGGCATCAAAATGCAAAAGAATGTGCAAGTAATAAATACCAAAGTGATTCTCAAAAAACTTAAAACGAAAGTTATATTGAAAGAAATAGAAATAATTTTAACATTTTGATATTCATTAAATTATGTCTTTGATACATTATTATGCAAAAGTTTATTATAATCACCTTCCTCATTACTTTAAAAAAAAATCATGAATAAGTTCATTTGTTGTTACGAATACATAATCGTAAATATTCAGAGTATGATATTAAATAAGAGATAAGTACTAAAAAAATTTCTGTTTTTTTCTATATTTTTCAAAGGTGTGCATTGTTGAGCTAAGAGTTATACTTGATATTGTGTTAGGGTTTGGACAAATTTAGCCTGTGATTTGTAACAAATTTGATAAGTGTTTGTTACTCTGCCTGGTTAATACTGCTTAAGTGTCTGTTAATTTTTATTTTACTTAGATGTTGGCAAAAATTACTACACTTGTATATGAAGTTTTACGTAATTTTTTTTTTCGGAAATATGAAACAATCACATTTAATAAAACTTATACACATGTCATTTTTCAATGCTAAATATAATTTTATTTTGTAAGCTGTATATTGTTGTAAATAGAAAAAGTATGTAATATTGAGAAAGTCGCTAATTGTTTAAAAAAATTATATGCAAACCACCATATATATGTAGTGGTAGAATAATCTTAGAAATATTATCAAGTTTTAAATATACAGGCTGTCTAAAAAAAGCTATACAGTTTATTTTTGTATCTATATGAGATGGATAAATAATGTAATCTGCAAAAATGTGGATTGGTTTTAATCATCTCCAAACATTATGAAGTTGCAGAGAGTCCAAAATTGTGACTTGCTTCACTTTGCATGCAATTTGAAAAGTGAAATCTGTTCAAGCTTGGCAAATGTTTACAAACTAAGATTTAATGTGCCATCAATTACATCAACACATTATTATTAATCAATACATTTAAATATCAGATTTGTAGACATTATTCTTCAATAATGATTAGATTCCATGTTTCGAATTGCATGGCAAAGTGAGATAATTCCTGATTTTTGGAGGTACTGAAGCCACCTGTTTGGTTACAAAGAATGTATAAAAACTAATTTTGGAAATATCTCCATGGAGATGAAAAGTATAGAATTGAAATTTTGTACCTTATGGACATTTTTGCAATTTATACTATTTATCTCTTATACAGAAATAAAATGTTGCATTTCTTGACATCCTATGTATAAATATACAGTTACTGTTGGAAGTAATCATGCGAATTCTTGAAATAACTATTTCATGGTCATTTACAGTTCTGATAACTACTGCAATTTACAGCGATATATGTAAATGTGTAGAAAATGATGGGCATTTATGCTTATTTACAATCTTGATATTACAGTCATATACGATAATTTATAATCTACAGGGTGTCCCAAAAGTCTCCGTACAACTTCAGAAATTTATTTAAAAAAAAATAATAGGCCTACAGCAAAAATAATTACAACAGTGCATAGAGTAACTTAAAAAGTTTTTTTTTACAGCCTTAGTAAACTTCAAAATGAGATACTTGCGTAGAACGAAGAATATCAAGACGATATTTCAATTCAATCCACAAACGTTTTTCATGCTAACATCAACAGTAGCTACTGCTGTTTGGATCTTTTGTTTCAATTCCATGAGACTATTAACTTTTATTCATCAAACATTTCTTCATTCATTCATCAAACATCTTCAATTCAACATTTTATTTCATCAAACAGTTGTAACTACTGTTGATGTTAGCATGCTGAAACGCACGTGAAGGGAATTGGAATATCAACTTGATATTCTTCGTGCAGCGAAAGGATCTCATTTACAAGTATACTAAGGTAGTAGAAAAAAACTTTTTAAGTTACTCTGTGTACTGTTGTAAATATTTTTGCGGTAGGCCTATTATTTTTTTAAATCAATTTTTGAAGTTGTACGGAGGCTTTTGGGACACCCTGTATATTACTGTGATTTACGGTCAGACACATTCTTGAAAGTAACAGTTATTTACGGTCAGATACATTCTTGAAAGTAACGGCTATTTACGGTCAGATACATTCTTGAAAGTAACGGTTATTTACGGTTATTTACGGTCAGATACATTCTTGAAAGTAACGGTTATTTACGGTCAGATGCATTCTTGAAAGTAACGGTTATTTACGGTCAGATACGTTCTTGAAAGTAACGGTTATTTACGGTCAGATACGTTCTTGAAAGTTACTGTGGTTTACGGTCAGATACGTTCTTGAAATTTACTGCTTTTTACGGTCTAATACAGTCTAAATAGATTACGGTACAAACTGTAATATTACAGGAAAATCTTGGAGTCTGTGCTGCCAAGCTTTTCCCGTAATCCAACGGTGAAATTTTTATCAGTGTGGGTAAGTAAAAATGAAAAATTCCATTCGATTTAAAATCACTTTTGATCCGTGTCTGCAGATTTCCTACTTTTGCGTTATATGAAATGCGTGAATGCGCTTGAAATGTTCCCGTTATTTAGTGGAAGAAAATACTTTGTTGAGAACAGCTTGAGGAATAATAATAATTATAACAATAATACGCTCATTGATAATAACGAGTCATTTTATACGCAAAAATAAGGAATTTAGATTCTGTTCGACTAAATTGGAATCGATCGCAAATACTGAGATCACAACTTTTTAAATTAATGTGCACAAGATCTAAATAAAGAAATAAAAATACCTTTAAAATATTATTTTAAATTACAAAACATTATATGAATATATTTCTTATTAAAACAAGTAGTTTCAGTTGCAGTTAATCCATTCACTGCCAACCCCGAGTATACTCGTGGTTGTCAGTATTCAAAATAAAAGTGCATGATAAAAAGAAAACCTGCCCTGCCACCACTATTTTAATATGTTAAAAAATACTTTATTTAATGACAAAAACTTTTCTTTTAAAGTTACCAAATATTATCTTTCAAAATTTTATGTGGGAAACGAATTTCAGTAAAAATATAGAAGACTCCGCCCACATAGTTTTGGCAGTTGATGGGTTAACTACGTTTTCGATAAAGTAGTTATTATGACTGCAATTCATGATATTTCCTTTATAATACATTAATTTTCCGTGTGCATCGAATCCGATTATAGAAAACTCACCGCTTTTTTACGCATGGTAGAAAGCGCAAGCTAGTGAATTTATTTTTTAAAAGTTATAATTTGTGATCTGTTGTTTTTAAAGATACGACAGCCTGAAAGGAAAAGGAAAGCATTATTTCAATTATCTTCAAGTAATTAAAAAAAATAATAAATAATAAAGATAAACTGAGCCAGGAAATTGTTCTAAAAAATAATTCTTAAGGGGGGGGGGGACGATTGCAAGGGATATTTTCTTACATTCGTTTCAGTTAATCTGTCTGTTATCCACCCGTGCGTTATTCGTGAATTTACTTTACTTGTATTTTTACGTAACTGGTATAAATATTGATGTCGTGTTGGACATTTTCAATTGAAAATGGAATGTTTAGCAGTTATAGTTTGTTAACAGGGTCACACAAATTCCGTTATATAATGCTCTAAAAGGAAAAAAAGTGTTTGCAGTGTACTTTAATGGTATTGCACTATTTCCTAAAGTGTACTATGAAACATGCTTTCTATGGAACACACTGTTAAAAATTTGCAGTAAACTGTCCAGCCATTTGACTGTTTTCAGAGAAAACGGTTACTTAACCATAATTTAACTCTATTCTGACCATAATATGGGCAATAATGTTCAAAATAGAGTTAAATTACGGTTATGAAACCGTTTTCTATAAAAACGGTCAAATAACTGGACAGTTTGCTGCAAATTTTTAACAGTGCACGGTGCGCGTAACATTAATTGTTCATTTGAAGGGTCACAAAACATTTCGTTTACAGTACTAACCAAGAGCGATAATGTATGCTCGATATGTTTTAAATCACGATTTACACTAACTGTTTTGTTTTTACATTCTCCTCTAAGTAGGAATTTTTGAAAAATCTTTGCAGATCTACGCCAATTATGACTCCCAGAACGCCCCCCCCCCTCTCCAGTTCAAAACCTTTTATATCTATCTATCTATCTATCTATCTATCTATCTATGTCACTTTTTTATGGACACGATAACTTCCATAATTCTGCACAAATCTCTTCCAAACTTATACATAAAATCAAACGGCAGAAAATCTTGGTCAAGTTTGTTATTGGGCAAAATCGAACCAAGGGGAGGGGGGGGGGGGCTTTTTGTGAAAACAGAAAAAACGCCATAACGTCTTAATTTTGATACGTATCGAATCCGTTTAAAGTTATTATTACTTCTAGGGAAAAGGCCAAAAATTTACGTATGACAGATTTTTGATTTCATTAAAAATTCCCCCAAGAGGGGGGGGGGGGAATAGGGGTTTCAGAAGAAAAAATTCATAACTTCGTCAATTCCCAAGATATCAAATCCGCTTAAATTTATCTTAATATTATGTACCACTTTTATTTTGACAAGTTTTTTATAGGACTAACTCTTACAGCAAAAAAAATAATGATCCCTGCTGGCTCCACCTACAGACAGAGGTATATTTCGAAGTGGGTGGTCCCAACTACCGCATCATGGCAAATAGATCTTTCTTCTGCAATTCCCAATAAGCAGGAGCCCCACGGTCTGCGTCTTGGAAATCTACCTGTGCCTGTAGGCCGAGCCGTCAGGAATTTTTTAATTATAAACCAAATGGTTTTTCAGAACAACTCTCATACAGTATTTTACTTTTTTTGTATATTTTAAGTGCTTCAATTTATAGGATATAAATATTTTCTACTTTTAATACTTAATCTCAGCAGTCAACATGAATCACGGTGAGCCTAGGTCATGCTTTTATGCATAAGATGAAAATTAGCATGTTACTAATGAACATATTTTATGGCCTAAAGAGTTACCTTAAAACATATCAAAGCATGTAAGGGCGTGAAACTAACAGAAAATAAAATAGATAAAAAATGTTCAATATTTAACATAAAATATTTTCATCTAATGAAATGCTACTTGTGTACAGCAATTAATAATGTAACAAGATGATCTTATATATTTTCGTCAAATTAACACATTGACGGACAGTAGGAACAAGTGAAGTTCGAAAATTGACACTATATGTTTTTTGTAATTTTTAGAATATTAGAAGTATAGTTTTACTCTTTCTGCTTAAATAAACTTAATTTTGATTAATTCAGCACCTTTAATTAGGTTGCACACTCCCTTCACAACCACGACGTGCATACTGAAGCTGCAACTCGTATAACAGGGGAAAAACGAACTTCAACCTAAAAAATTGTTTCCAAAACATGACACTGGGGTTATACTTGTACGCCGGTAAATGCACATTTGTGCTGCTATAGCCGTAGTGTCTAAAAACGACCGTTTCGTTTTGGACGGCTATTGCCGTCATGCCACATAGTGAACTTCGCTTTGACGGCTATAGACGCGCAAGTGTCCGTCAACGTGTTAATAAAAGAAAATTTTCTCGATTGAGTAGATTTTCCTTTAACAATTTGAAAAACAATACGCAAGTTATGAAGTTTAATAAGCGGCTATTTAAAAATTGGGTGTCAGTTACAAAATTTCAATAATACCAATCTATCTTTTCTAGCTGACAAAATTTTTTTTATTATTTCATTTTCTGATTAAAAAAATATTGAGTTATAAACGATTGTTGTCAACGAGTTATAAACGACAGTTTTTTTAGTTTATTTAATTTTCCTATAAATGATAGTGGGTTATCAGCGATTGATTTCTCCTGACGACAGTTTTTTAAATTCATTTTTTGATAAATGAATAATTGCATTTTGAGTTGTAAGCGATTGGTGTCTCATGACGGCAATTTTTTTATTTGTTTCATTTTCTAATAAATGATATTGGGTTATAAGCGATTGATTTCTCATGACAGCAGTTTTTTTAGTTTATTTAATTTTCCTATAAATGATAGTGGTTTATCAGCGATTGATTTCTCCTGACGACAGTTTTTTAAATTCATTTTTTGATAAATGAATAATTGCATTTTGAGTTGTAAGCGATTGGTGTCTCATGACGGCAATTTTTTTATTTGTTTCATTTTCTAATAAATGATATTGGGTTATAAGCGATTGATTTCTCATGACAGCAGTTTTTTTGTTTGTTTAATTTTCCTATAAATGATATTGGGTTATAAGCGATTGATTTTTCGTGCCGGTAGTTTTTTAAATTCATTTTACGATAAATGAATTAACTTTTTAGTTGTAAGCGATTGTTGTCTCATGACGGCAGTTTTTTGTTTGTTTATTTTTCCAATAAATGATACTGGGTTAAAAGATATTGATTTTTCATGATGGCAGTCTTTTTATTCCTTTTTCGATAAATGAATTACGTTTTTAAGACTTTCCAACCTAGTTGAAAAGTGTTTATGACTTCGGTTTGTCTGCCGTCTGCCGTATGGCCATCTGGCCGTGCTCTAACTTTCGTAAATATGCTCGGATTGCTCTGCAATTTTTATATGTTATTGTCGTTATCCATAGCATGTTCCCTATTTCAACGTAAGTGTGCTTTCACCGTAAGCTTTAATATGTGTCTGAACTGCGAGAGCAGTTGTAATAACATGCCTAATATTTTAAATAGAAGAAAACTAGGATGACCCAGAATACCCTGAAGTACTTAAAGGTAATTATACATAAATCATTCCATTTCACATTTATTTTTTTCATTCATTTTTAATTTGGTGTGGTCAAAATATGTATCCCAATACAGTGTGCATAACTATTCAGTTTTAAAACAATTAAAACTAAGTCATTAATTATTTTTTAAAACGCTGGTACGTAGTATAATAGCTTTTTCGCTCCCTGATTTGGGGTCCAAAAGTGACCGATTCCTGAAATGAGCTGTAAAAGAGGGCTGATATTAAAAAGAGTTAAAAATAATATGATAAAATGCTGTATGAATCTTAACTAAGTTATAATTAATTCCACCGTTTAAAAAAATATTGTACGCACCGGTTTTTCTCCGGAGCATAAGTTTCGGTCCTCAGGAAAAAAACGGCTTTTCGTGCCCGCATGCGTAAATAGCTATTATATAATTAATTTCATTTTTATAGGCGTAGAAGACCTAGAAGGTATACCATCAGAAACCATGAACCCACAGGCCAAGAGGACTCGGTTTGACTGACAAGTTCATTTCAATGTCAATAATAACTTAATAATTAATCTATATTAATAAAATAAAGTTGCGCTCTGTGTGTGTGGTGTGTATGTGTATGTTTGTCTGCGATGGCTAGCAAAATCTAGCCCACCTAGAAGTCTGAAACTTTAGGTGTGGATAGGCCAAGGTCTGGCCATGTGCACCTGAGTCTCAGAATTTTAATATTTTGATAATTACCCAAGATATTAATTAGATCCTCATTAACCATCGCTTCTAAAATGACGTCTTTTAAATCAAAATAGCTAAAGGAAAAAACAGGCGCATTGGATTTGCAAGCGGAAATGAACGAATTCGAAATTATTTTACTAATTAGCGAATTTTAAGAAAACTAATTGAGATATCAATTTGAAAATTTTTAAGCATATGTAAAAAAAAATCTGCATCTTACTAGGTGATTTTTGAAAAATTCGGTCGGTAATTTTTCTTAATTTATGCAAAAAACTGCCAAAAATCTGCCGGCGCCAGTGAAAACAATCCCAGACAGTTTCAGACAGGAGATCTGCTTTCGTTAAAAACTGAACTACAAAGAGATCTGTTTCTCTGGCCGATCCCTCCATTTCCTAACATTAACTAACATTTCTAACATTTCTAACATATAGCAATCCGTCTCAATATAATTTATGCCTTTAATGTACGTCCTTCAACGAAAACTCAATGCACTCACCTTAACTGGCAAGTTCTAAGGTAGTAAACCCGATTCCAGTGGGTAAACCGTCATGACTAAATCCGAATAGTAATATTAATGTTATTTAATTGCATAATTTCTGTTATTAAATTAGGCGAAGATTATTGCAGTCTAGGACAAAATAATAAATAAAAATAAAAGGTTAGAAAATTTTATTTTGATCTTTTATATTTCAAATATCTTCCAAAAAAGTACAATAACAAAACGCGCTCTTCGGATCGAGTTGTGCAAAATAATATGACTATGATTATTTCCCATGATTAGCCACTAACAATCAAAATGCTGAAATATACATTCACTTATCTACTTACTCTTAATGAAATCAAATGCAATTTTCTTAATAAATAAAAATTAACGAAATGATGTTGGTGTTAAAAATTGGCACGAGGTTTCGTGAATCGATGCGGTTTCTTATATAACCGTCTCGTGTATATGGTCCACAGGCAGTAGAAGATGCTTCCATGACTGTTTTGACTATCCGTTTTGTAGCTTGATTGTGGCACGGAAACCTCTTGATACTAGATATAATTTCAGCCGGAATAATTGATGGATTTACTATTGCTTCTGAAATCATGTGGTCACTAAATCGTTCAGATAGAGGAGGTTCTGTCACATTTGCCCATTTAATCAAATCTATATAATCCTTCGCACAAAGGTCAAAAGATGGTAAATTGAAGATACGGATATTATTCATTGCAATGTTTGTGATTGCAGTAGACCGTTTGACTTCGCGTGCGTTTAGAATTCTTCGAAGGGCCAATTCCCTTATAGGAGTTCTGTCGTAAGCTAACATCGATATCAGGATATTTTCAGGATGGCCAAAAAACCAATTTCTCCTAATAACTGAGTCTATGACGTCCTTAACACTCAGCTCACTCAGTGTTGATCACTCAACAAATAACGCGAGAGAAAAATAGATTGATGCAAATGCTGTGCACCATAGATTACCGATTGTTTCTTTTTGATTTTGAACCACACAGGCGAATAGACTTTTGCGATGAACGTTGTTAATGTTACTAAGTGTTCGAATGGATTTTCGTAAGCTACATAAAGTCTGAGAATTCTGTTTGTGGTTGTAAGCCAAATTGAGGGGCAAACATTTCCAGGGTTTATATTCGATAGACTTTCGCTGAAATTTCCACAGTTGACGGCTTCACAAATTTCCATTAAGTACAGTTTATCAGTACTTAAGTCTTTCTTGTTAGCCACTTCACATAGTGTGCAATCTATTGACATGAATGAAACTGCAGGTAGCTTCTCCCATCCAGTCAGCAATTTTCCTATTTTACCAGTGAAGCATCTGGCCTCAGTCGTGGTTCCATCCGCGTACGCAATAAGATGACGTAGTGGAAGCTCATTGGCGTGTAATTGACACACAAACCATTGTAGTGAATATGGATCAGTTCCATATTTCGAATAACACCTCCTTTAACACCTGTGTTAATAGATGTTCTGTTGCAACCGATCGCAACCAACTTTGTTACATCTACGAGGGGCAGTCGGAAAATAAGTTTCCCCTGGCGACTGTGGACAGAGGTGTGTATGGAAGACAAAAAGTGTAATGAAACATTACAGAGAAAACATAACTTTATTTCTCCACATAAGTACCAAGTACATTGAGACATTTGTCATATCGCTTTATAAGCTTCAAAAAGCCCTCTATGAAAAAATCAGGGCTTTACATACGGACGAAGCGTTGAACGGCTATGGGCGAAAGACGACACAGCAGGTGAACGCGAACGTGCAAGACACCGATTCACCATTGGGAAGAGGTCGAACGTGATCAAGCAGATGGCGCTGTTGCAGTGCCTGCGCTGATGGCTCTGTTGACTGCAACAGCGCCATCTGCGCAGGCACTGCAATAGTGTGACACGTAAGGTGTGAACACGTTTATCCAATAATATTCAGAGCTACGTGGGCGTTTCGTATGACGTGTAGAAGATTCCATGACGTAGCGATTCCGAATTATGGAGGGGTGGAAGGATAAAGTGGGACAGTGAGAAAGCTGGAATTGCGATTTTTTTCGAAATTCAACCCCCTTGTGGCAGTATTAAATTTTGAAATTATTATTTTTTATTTTTCTTTTTTTAATCTCCATACAATATAACATCTTTTCCGCATAGGTATGTTTTGATTAATATTAAAACAAATATTTTGAGTCAAAAATCATCTAACCAAATTAGGTATTTTTCAATTTTTTTTCGAAATTTCACCCCCATTGCGGCAGTATTAAATTGTGAAATTAATTTTTTTAATTATTTTTCTCTTAATCTCCATACAATAGAACATCTTTTCCGCATAGGTAGGTTTTGATTAATAATATTTTATGTTTTCACCATATAACAGCGATCTACCCTACTGCACATATGCCGGCACACAATACTTTTGCTTTCTTTTACACGACAATGCACTGTGTCCTTTGAGACCATACCATCAACTCGTTGAGAAATTTGTCGGAGTGACATTTTTTGCGACGAAACAAGTCGCATGATCTTGCGATTGAGTCTTTCACTAGTCTTTTTCGGTCTGCCAGATCGTTTTATCGAATTTAAATTGTAAGTTTTTGATAAAACTGTATGAACTGCAGCTCTGCTTCTCCCACTTTTTTTTTTACATATTTGAGAAACTGTTAAGCCATTATCTTTAAATCCACGTATTTTGCAAATCTCATATTTAGAAATTTCAATATTTCGCGGCATCTTTGCAATTGAAACATGTCAAACAACTATGTTCGTTTGGTTAACTTAAAGCGTATTTCTGCACGTGTGCATTATTTCTGTACACGTACATTCGAAAAAAAATTGTATATGAAGCAGTTTCAAATTTGTCTTTATATTTATGAAACAGCGTATTATTTATTATTATTATTATTCGAGTCGAAAGTATTTTATTTAAATTTAAACCACGATAGCAGATTCATTTCATTGGTCTTAATATGAGGGATACAATTTAGTTTCTTTTATTGAATTAATAAAATGTAATTTCAAAAACATCTGTGTCTTTATATTTCTGAGACGAACAGTGCATTTAGTAAAAAATATTAATTCGATTACTGGGGTATAAATTACACGAAATTACATTACATAATTGTTAGCTGCTTCTTTTTAAATCATTTAAAGGTTGATTTTTTAAAGTTGTGAAAGTAAGACCCTATAACAATAGAACCACAGATCCAAATGACCTGAAATTTCACTAGTGTGCTCCCAAAGGAATGGGGATTTTTTAGACGTGGTTAAAAAATAACTTAAAATCCCACCGACAGATGGTGCTGTATATTCATCAAAGTCGGCAGACGAGCTTGTGCACGACACACTTACAATGGCGATAAAAACGTGAAGCACGCACACCTCGTGTTCATTTTTTTTTGTTCTTGTATGTTCTGAATGTGAGAATGTTTGGTTCACTGAAATTATCTTAACAAGTGCACATTTTTTGTACTTGTTCTTTTAATAGAAATAAATTCCTCTTTCCGTTTTCATTAATGAGATTTAATTGATATTTTTAAAAGTTACTGGTCGATTTTTATGATTTTTTTTGTTGAATTTGCGAGTTTTATTCACATATTTGCAAATTTTCGTAGACGTAGAGTAATTGTTTCTACTTGTTTCAAAATGAAAGTGGAGGGATTTGACCTCGGATGTGTCGACCCCCCATTGATTAAGGAAACCTTTTTTTCCCATCTGATGTCAGATACGAAGTCTGGTCAGTTTTTGGACGAAATAAAGAAATTTACAGTCCGACTAAAAAAAAAAAAAAAAAAAAATTGGAACGACAAAAATCGATTGCGTGTTTACCCCGAGTTTCGGATCGATACCTCCGGTAGTTTTTTAAAAATTCAAATGATGCGTGAAAAAGAGACAATTCCCGTGTTTGGGATTATCAAAACAGTAATTTTCTTTCGTGAGTTTTTAGCTCACAGGCTATCAAAGCCTGCGAGCTTATGTGCCCGCCGGTTCTGTATGTACGTACGTACGTACGTACGTATGTATGTATGTATGTACGTAACGTGATAACTCTTCATAGAAATATCCGTTTTCCTTCAAATTTTGTTTATAGGTTCACTGTGTTAAGGCGCTTCCCTGATTAGTTTTCGGGATTGATTGGTTGAGTATAAAGGGGGGAACGGGGGGGCTAATCCCCCTTAATTTATATAAATGGGTTTTTCATGCAGAATTATCCCATTTGCTTCAAAATTTGTTTATAGGTTCATTGGGTTAAGACGCTTCCCTGATTATTTCTCGGGATTGATTGGTTAAGTATAAAGGGGAGGAACGGGGGGGGGAATACCCCCCCCCTAATTTAGATAAATGAGTTTTTCATGCAGGATTATCCGATTTTCTTCAAATTTTGTATATGGGTTCATTGTGATAATGCGCTTCTCTGAATAGTTTTGGGGGTTCATTGGTTAAGTATAAAGGGGGAAAGGGAGGGCTAATCCCCCTTTAATTTAGATAAATGGGTTTTTCATGCAGAATTATCCCATTTTCGTCAAATTTTGTATATAGGTTCATTTTGATAATGCGCTTCTGTCAATAATTTTGGGGGTTCATTGGTTAAGTCTAAAGGGGGAAAGGGGGGAGATAATCCCCCCTAATTTAGATAAATGAGTTTTTCATGCAAAATTATCCGATTTTCTTCAAATTTTGTATATAGGTTCATTGTGATAATGCGCTTCTCTGAATAGTTTTGGGGGTTCATTGGTTAAGTATAAAGGGGGAAAGGGGGGCTAATCCCCCCTTAATTTAGATAAATGAGTTTTTCATGCAGAATTATCCGATTTTCTCCAAATTTTGTATATATATTCATTGTAATTAGAGACTTCCCTGAATAGTTTAAGGGGTTCATTAGTTAACTATGAGGGGGGTAACGGGGGGATGACCTCCCCTTAATATATTGTTGATTTTTCTTTTCGAGGGGCATACTTCAAATTCTTTGAAATAAGAGTATAATATACAATTAGTGTGAATAGCCTGTGAGCTCAATGCCCTCAGTTTAACTGGGCAGTTTTCTTTTTATTTAAAAGTTACTTGTTTCGCTAATTTTTATGAGGTTTTAAATTAATATCTTTTTCAATTAATGGCTGATCTTTTCGATATGGAGTATCAACTATTCCGAGATTTTTCCGAATTTATTGACACCAAGACCACTGCTCTGCTCCCTCCGTAAGTAGAGTTTTTGGCGTCACAGACTACAGACAGACAGACGTTTCCGAACATTAATAACAATGATTAATTGGAGATATTGATTTGAAACTCACAGTCTGTACGTAGTTTATCTTTCTGATTCCGAAAATGCAAATTTTGTGAAAATACAACGGTAATTTTTTTTTTTTTTTTTTTTTTTTTTTTTTTTTTTTACCAAAAACTGACCCGTTTTGTATAAAATGATCCAGACATTTTAGGGGTGGTATTAAATTTACTTACGCATCGAGGTCCATTACTCTTTTTAATTTCCGAAAGACAAAGAGTTACCGGAGGAACGGTTTCGTGCAGCGATTTTTAGATAGATTTCACATTTCATATTATTTTTTGCTGGGACCGGGCAACGCCGGGCGGATCAGCTAGTTCAAAATAAAAGTATTCACGTTAGCCATCAGCAATCTGTTAACAGACTTAAAGCAACATATGACTGTAACTGTCCTGTGGATTATAAAAGGCATCCTTTATCATAAATGGATAGAACTTGACTACTGGTAACTGTCTTTTCTCCCACGAAATGTGGATATATACGGATTGCGGAACTATAAATTTTATAGCCCATAGGACACTACAACGTTCATTTTATTTTTATATCATATGTAGTCTACAATGTTAAAAATTTCGTACAACGTTTTAATTAAACATGGTGCAAAAAAAAATCCGTTCAGCTGTGAAAGGAATTTTTTTTACAGTGTCCAAATAAAAACATATTTTTTTTAGTATAGACATTAAATCATATTGAAATGTTTTCCCTTAATAGTAATTGACAAAATATGTCTTTATAGTGACTTTTATATATTGCTACCTGCGTGGCAAGCCTTTATGTAGCATTTCTGTTTTATAACATCTTGGCAGGAAAATATTTACCAATCCAGTTTTTTAATTTAAATCTACACTGTAAAAAAAAAACAGAAGCATTCCGACACAAGGCGAAAAGGTTTCCGGAAATTTATAGTAAACTTTGTGTTCTCCACAGTTACTTGTTATTTCGGAATCGTTACACGTATTTTCTGAAAAATATTCAAAGCGGTGAATACTCTGAAGAAGTCAGAAACGTTACATTCCATAGCGGAAATGTTTTCGAATAGGTAGTGTAAAATGTTGGTTACTGAAACATTCGGAAATGTTACACTCATTCCGTGTAAAGTTTAAAAATGGAATTCGAAATGAAGTAATATTTGCGCATGCTCATCTACTCCGACACATGTCATTATCACGTGATTTGTATTGTTCTTGAAAGTAAAGACAGCTTAAAACAGATGCAGATGCAACGTATTTATATGAGCTGTCAGCATTCTGTTTTATAATTTCTTTTATTTGAGAGAGCAATATGCTTTTAAAAAAAATTAATATTATCAGATTCTATTTTATTGCATATTAATATTACATTTGCAGTTAATCTTTTGTTGTATACACAAAGTTAAATAACTCGTTCGATAGTTTCTTTATAATCTTGTTCCATGAATCTATAATAAATATTACATATTTGATTGATGAATAATAATGTAGTACTAGTATTAATGAAGTACAGATAGCACCGTATATACGTTTTAAACATCCTTTCGTTTTGAGATCGGTTCCGTTTCATAACTTTTCTAATGATGAAATGTATCTTTTATATGACAGAACAAATTCTTAATTTCACTTATACTATACGTTTTTCCTTCATTTTTTTATGAATCAGATATTCATAAATAAATATAATTGAAAATTTGATTTATAAATCTATAAATAATTCTTTTTTAAAATCCGGTCTCGTGAATTCCATGCTGTAAACAGATACATATGCATTAAGAAAGTGCTTTATTTCCCAAAATAGATGTATTATTTTTAATGCCTTTAAATAAATATATATATTTTAATCTTGTAAGTATAGATATTATATCAAAAGATTTCGTATTTGTAAATAATTATTTTATTTTATGAACTGTATACTTATAAAAATATATTTATTTTCTCATGTTATCTCAGCACTTCTCAAGTTATACGAATAAAATAATACCTTTAAATGAATATATTTAGAAGCATGATAGTTGTAAAACACTATATTAAAAATATTTACAAACAGACAAAACATTTTTATCAATATACATCTATTTATAAGTATACAATTCGTGAAAATAAAACAATTACCACAGATATAAAATATTTTCAAATAGTATAACTATTTACAAGATTTTAAAAAAATGTTGAAAGATATTACTAAAACCTATCTATTTATAAGTATAGGGAAATTAAGTATTTTCATTGAGTATCTATTTAGAGGATGGAACTCAAGAGGCTGCATTTAACCCTTTCCGGCGCGGAGTAAGTCTGTTTTTAAACTGATGAAATTATCGACTGACACCAGAATTTACAAAAGAATTTATTAGAAAATAAAAACTTGTTTATTTTCCCGTAATTTATAAAAGGAAAAAATTAATTAAATATTCTTGGTGTCGTTTGTCAGTTTTGGAATTAAAATTAGGTGTCCTTTTTTGGGATACCGCCCGCTAAAGGGTTAAAAAAAGAATTATTTATAGATCCATAAATCAAATTTTCAACGTTATTTATTTACAAACATCTGATTCATAAAAACTGAGTGAAAAACGTATAGTATAAGTGAAATTAGGAATTTGTTCTGTCATATAAACGATACATTTCATCATTAGAAAAGTTATGAAACGGAACCGATCTCAAAACGAAAAGATATTAAAGACGTATATACGGTGCTATCTGTACTTCATTAATACCAGTACTACATTATTATTCATCAATCAAATATCTAATATTTATTATAGATTCATGGAACA
Organism: Maratus michaelseni; assembly: GCA_963931845.1. Classification (NCBI taxonomy): domain Eukaryota; kingdom Metazoa; phylum Arthropoda; class Arachnida; order Araneae; family Salticidae; genus Maratus; species Maratus michaelseni. The sequence goes on from OZ007586.1 coordinate 84,196,174, forward strand.
AGAGTATAAAGAAACTATCGAACGAGTTATTTAACTGTGTATACAAAAACTTCTAAACTTGTACTTGTAAACTTGTAGTAGGTAAACTAAAGAAGTTTCCAGACGACTCAACTCTGTTCCTACGAAGGAAAATTTGGAAGCCTCTCTTCAGTAGAAGGACATACTATCAAATTTGGAGTTATTTTAAAATGACAGAAGTATTTGTCATCGAATTAAGTTTTTTCAAAGTTTATTTCGCCTGCATAAATAACTTTAAAGTGATATATTGAGTAGCAGTCTAATAATAAAAGGTGAATAATAAAACGAGATTCAGAAAAATATATGTTTCACACCAGAAATTACAGAAAGTTTATAATATTGCTAATTCTTGAGTATGATTCATCTACAAGATCATACTTCATAGGATCATTTCTATAGTATGATTAGCGAGTTCACACACCGAACTTCGCAGAAAACCCAACCACGGGGGTGTGGAGTGGGGGTTCGCATCGAGCGAATGTAATACTAATTTTTTTTAAGAAGCGTATTGTTCTCTCAAATAAAATAAATTGTGAAACAGAAATACACAGAAACATTTCCAAAACACACAGAAACATTTCTGTTGTATGCAGAAACCTTTCCTATGTATACAAAAACATTTCCGATATATGCAAAAACATTTCCGATATATGCAGAATCGTTACTGAACATCTGACTGAAATATAAAGAAACGTTTCCGAAATGCACTTAAATGTTTCCGAAATATGCGGAAACTTTTACGAACATCTGACCGAAATATGCGGAAACATAACAGAACCGATTGGCCACATTGCTGCCCCACCAGACAGAGTAACGTTTACGAGTTTTTTTTTTTTTTTTTTTTTTTTTTTTTTTTTTTTTTTACAGTTTAGGCGTCAAAATCAGAAAATGTACCGTAATTTCCGGCGTATAAGCCGCAGCTCAAAGAGTCGTTTTTCGACCCAGAAATATTATTTTAGAAAATGTAACTTAAAAGATCGCTGTAAATATTTAACTACAATTATTGAATAAAATTTCTGGGTCGAAAAACGACTCTTTGAGCTGCGGCTTATACGCCGGAAATTACGGTAACTATTATCATTTATAAATCTTAGATCTTTCAATCGCCGTGAGATTCCTTAAATTCATAAATTAGCCCTCAACTTTTTAAACATTGAAAATTGTTTGTTTCATTGGTTCTCCTGGTTTTTCCTCTTTTCTCAAAACTTATTTTAGCTATCGAAATGCGATAAACTTCAGATTGTATCCAGAAACATTCTATATCTGCCATTGATAATATTTTTATTTATATATTTATTTATTTATTTTGCGAGCGTTTTGGTGCTTATTCCGTACAAACAGAGAGAGAGAGACATTTTTTTTTTTTTTTACTGTACATCGTCTAACTAGTCGAATGAACTTAAAACTAGGCGTATTTCTTTAAAATTGACGATAGAATTATTTTATATATATATTAATACAGATATAGTTACGAAATTCGTTATAGAAATATCTAATTCTACACTTATAAAACTAAACTTTAATTTTAATTTCATTTTCATGATTATTTATTTCCTCATTTTTTTATTTCCACTCAATAAGAAAAGTTAAAATACTATGTAAGACAATCTTGGCATACTTCTATTTTATGGAGACATTAGGGTCATTCAAAAGAATTTGATATCTCAATGCCAAGAAAAAAATTAGAACTCGTGCATTTTTCTTTTATTCTACACTATTGTCATCGATGTTAACAATGCAGCATTCATGAAAAAAGGGAAAAAATGAACATGTAAAGAGAAACTTATTCTAATGCAGAGAATATCTAACAAAAAAAGCATATCTTGGCTTAATAGCAAGATTTTCTGAATAGATATTATGGTTAAGTGTATAAGAAAAAATACCTAAGAAATAAACCATTTTCTAAAACGATTAGATATAAGGAATACAATGGGTGTCCTTGTTAACCCTTTCAGGGGCAAGTAATTGTGTTTCTGTAATGTTGAATCAACACCAGATTTCTCTAAAAACTTTCTTTGAAATTCAGGAAATGCAATTTTACAGCCTTTTTATCTTCAAGTTTAAAAAAAAAATGTTTTTTCAAAAATACTGGTGCAAATCAGGATTAAAATTATGTGGTATAAAAATATCCCACTGTCTTTCATGGAATTAAATTGGAAATATCGATAGAATAAAATATTAGTAACGCATTTTTGAATTTCCAAAAATTAAAATCATTGATAATGACATAGAGCAATACGGTATTTCTAAATATTTGTGAAGAAATATATTTGATTTTACTTAATACTGCTTTCTAAAGTATCCAATTTTATTGAATTTTTGAGTCTTTTTTTTTTTTTTTTTAAGTTAAAGGAATCTATGTAATGGCTGAATAGTTAAATATTTCCTCTTTTAGTTTTACACATGTACACGCGTTTACTAAAAATAGATAAAAATATAAAGAGAAGAACGTAAATTTATTTTTCAAAATAAGAGCAATAACATCTACAGGGTATTCTAAATTCAAATGACAGTTTTTAAGTTTCAGTAACGAGGAAACGGTGACAACAATTGCATACCTACCAACTTCTTAGTCTTAGTATTCTTCCTTAAATTGTGGGTTAATTTGACACAGGTTAAACACTTTTCGAACAAGAATTTTTTTAGAATTAAAATCAAATAAGTTCCTCGTGTAGAAACATAAAATAAAATGTACAAATATATATAAAAAAACTTTCTGATTTGAAACGTGTTTAACCAGTGTCAAAATAAACCGATTTCATGGAAAAACTGTAGAATGATGACATGTATGCTCTTGAAGTTTTCCATATGCGATGTTATTGTTTAAAGTGAGGAATTTCTTTAATAAACGTCCTTTTTAATTCCAAATATCGCCGACAGATGTCAATGTGATGTCGTAAACTATTAGAACGCTCTAATTTACGTATCAAAAGATCAAAGTAAGGATCAAAGTTCACTCAGTTTTCTACTTTCACCCTCTTTTGATGTTGAACCGTAAAAACGAATTCCTTTGCGTTTTTACATCATAAGGTTACATTCAGAATTATTACAGCTTCAGGTAGTGCAGTATCAGTTATATACTGACCTAAAAGAAAGAAACCCATATCTGCCAACTTTTACCATTTTATATTACCATAAAAATTTAATAGTTGATTTTGCTTATTTAATCACCGTAATGTATAAATTCTTTTTTGAAAAATGCTACATTACGTCCTTACAAAATCCAATGTGTTTAATAATTTCAACCCACTTATCCTGTTCGGAAAGAAGCTTTTTCATTGCAGTTCCACCTTGCACTTATAGAGACTAAGCGTGTTTGCCTCTGGAACATCTTGTAATCTTTTATGAGGCCCATTTTCATGTAGGGGTTGGAGACACACATAATAAAAAGATTAGGGCACAAGAAATCTCTAAGATTACCCATAAAATCTCACTCCATTCAACTAAATTCTCCTTCCTGCGTGTCTTTACTGCCAACTTCATAATTGGGAAATATAATAAAGAACAATCTATGGATGGGCCTATCACATGCTTCATAACTGTAATTCGCTGCGCATTCATGTTAGGAAGATTACCAGCTAATGTTCTACAGTGTGGCATTTAACCCCTTCGCGACGAGCATCCTTTACGGAATTTTTAATCTTTTACCACCGGTTTTTTATCCCTTAACCGGAAACGTACCGTCTGTGAGACGGTGGCGTCTACATATCTACCCTTTATGCAAAAATGAATGTATCCTCAATATTATCACGCCATCTAATCGTTACGTTATTGGTCCTCTCCCCCCCCGACCCATTTGCAACGCCTGAACTTTTTTAGTTGTTGAAAGAAAAAATATTTTCTTTTCGCCGCAGTCTGTCAGACGGTGTGTTTCCGTTTATGTAATTTTTTGCTTTGGGATATCGAGATGGCGGGGCCGTCAAAGCGGGTACGCTTTGGTGATAAAGACTTTGAAGAGACTATTTTGCGATGGTTTGATGCAGTAGGAAGTGACATAAGCGATGTTGAAAGTATTTCAGATGATGAATATATAAATTCTGAACACGAAAGGAATTCAACTTTGTCAGAAAATTCTAATGAAAGCGAAAATGAAGATATAAGAAGTGATGAAAAATTAGCAGACGCAGATACGATATATATATATGGAAAAAATCGGTACCGATGGTCTGTTTCCGATGTTCGCCCCTCGTCAAGAACAAAAAAACACAATATTATAAAAGTGCCAGTTTTAAGAGGAAAAGCTTGAGATCTCGGAGAAAAGCTAGATCCATTCTCTGTCTGGCTGTTGTTGTTTACAAATGATATGTTAGTGCATATAGTGAAATGGACAAAACATAAAATAATTCAACTGCGAATGAAATATGATACTATGACCAGTAATATGAAAGAAAGTAATATGGAGAGACGACTAGAAAACCCTCAATTACCCCGGGAATTGCGCTCTATAATAGCTCGCATTCTGCAAAAACCTGTTGAAAATGTGCCCAAGGTAGATGATGACTTAATACTTCTCAAAGGCAAAGCATGTTTTTGTGTCACAGAACTAACCATAGAATGACAAAATACCTGTGTGTACAGTGCCGGAAGCCTGTATGCCTGCAATGCTCGAAACCTAAATGCAATGATTGCATAAAAAATGCTGATATTTAGAACATGCTGCAATATTTACTATTAAATGTTTTGTTAATTTTACTGTCTAATATATTTTTTTAATTCATATTCTACTAATATATATATAAATAGTTGCATTTATTTCATCATTTTGTTTAAAATGTAAATATTTGAATAATAGTGTGTAATTTTGAAATATTTCCTCTATCCGACATTCAAAACTTATTTTTATGCTGTTATATTAAAAAAAAAATTCCTGTTAATAAATTACTGTTAAAGAATAAACGTTTAAATTCACTATTTAGTAAATTATTATGAGTTGTTTTCTTTTTAAAATTGTATAGCAATTTTTAAAATTTAGCAGTCTCACAGACGACACGTTTCTGTTTGTGTTCTGAATTTTCACGTTTCCGGTTAAGGGTTAAAACAGAAATTTTCGCCTAATTGAATTGCAGAATTGAGTTGAGAAATGCCACCATTAAATAAGGCAAAGCTTACACTAAAAAATAACTGGTGGGAATAATCGAGGATTCTGAGCATCGTATGCATCCCATATACGTGTCGCTGATCTCCAAGGGGTTCAGGGAGCACGATTTTATGCAAAATGGAGTTCTATTCCAGTGCGGTACATGTACAAAATGTTGATTATCCAACATTTTACAGATCACAGAGTTATTGGTCGACAATGTTCTGTTTCATCGACACCTCGGTCACAAGACCTCAGCATATATTATCCTTGGCTTTACGGTTATATCGAAAGTACCCTTTAACTTGACAACATTAGAAATTTTTCAGAGGTGAAAAAGGCCATACATCGACATATACGTAACTTTCTGGCTGATATGTTTTGATCCGCTGTAGAGAACGTCATCCTACACTTAAACACCGCCCCCAGAATTATAGTCCTGCGCGCTGAAAAAATGGTGGCTTTCGCAGGCGGATTTTTTTTCAGGGTTTGTACAGTCCCTCGAACTTTAACAGCAATAATATCTAAAATTTATCTTTGGCTTATTTGATCTTAGAAAAACGAGGCGAAGTAAACTTTTAGAAATTATTGGTGTTGAACTTCGAGGGACCGTTCAAACGTTGTAAAAATATCCGCCTGCGACAGCCGCCATTTTTATCAGCTTGCAGGTCTAGTATTCAGATGGCAGTGACTTAATCTGATTACAGAAAATGTTGCGCAGTGCATTTACCAAATACTGCCAAAAGTTTTATTTGTAAAATCTGTTACCACATCAATCCAAGAATAAACTATGATTTTACCCCTTGTGATGACTTATTTTACTAATTAAGGTTTGTTTTCATGATATAAAATACCATGATTTTTATGATTTTTTTTTCCGAGTCAGGTAACTTTTGCTTTAGTAAACTTCATTTTACAGACCTTTCAAAGTAAAATATTAATTATGCTCACCCTGTATGTTTCAATATTTATTTAAGTATGTAAATTAAAAAATTTTAATGTTCCTTGAATAACATCCCTCATCTTATGTAATTCTTTATTTCTGCATTCTATATCGCATATGTTTTGAATTAATTGGTTACTTATTTTTTTAAATTTAAAATATACTTTAAGCTGTTTTTTCTAAAGCTATATAGATAATATATTTTCAAAGGTGTAGGTGATAAGTAAACAAAGTTTTACGATTTCTTTTAATTGTTTTCATATAAAAATAATTTCAAAGAAGTTATTCACAACTTTAATTATTTTGCTTATGCAATATATTTACGAGTTCTTTTAAAAAATTTAGAGTGCTGTGTGTAAAAACAAACTTCTGAATTAAATCATAAATATTTAATTTATCCTTAATTATACCTTTAAACACGAAAAATAAAAGTGGATGCTAAAGTATTTTCTTTGCTTTGAAATAATGGATTAAACACTATATTTTCTAGGTAAAAATATATTAAAATTTAACTCATTTTATGTCTTAAAGAAAATTTAATGCTTAGGTTGATTCTCATTAATCATAATTAAAACTTCCAGAGCTTATTTTAATAAAAGCAATTTTGAAAAGGTTGTTTTACGTTTAAGCTTATTTTTTGATAAATATACACCAGTTTTAGAAATTAAAAATGTTTATTTACTACTGAGGAAAATTTTTCAATATATTTTTAAAGCACTACAATATCAGCTTTAGTGGTCCACAACATGAAAAAAATAACTACTGTGTATTAAATTTTCTTATTATTAAGTAAGTCCTTAATAGTAACGTGACTCAAATGCGTAGTCACATGCGAATTGTGCAGTCTTTACGTGAATAGGGATATCATACAAATATCACTACGACGTCGTTATGTCCCATATTGTGTTGAGTATCAAGTAGTGACGTTTTTACTCCCGCTGTATCGCGTACATAACTCGATTCACGAACCAGCATATATAGACTTCAAAATAACGTGGAAATGACTCACATTTCACCTATCGTGACGAGTATGGGACACATATATGACGACAATTGTGATTGTTCTGAGATTTGAGCTGAGCACTTCTCGAATGAATACCGTAATTTCCGGCGTATAATCCGCAGCTCAAAGAGTCGTTTTTCGACCCAGAAATATTATTTTATAAAATGTAACTCAAAAGATCGCTGAAAATATTTAACTACAATTATTGAATAAAATTTCTGGGTCGAAAAACGACTCTTTGAGCTGCGGATTATACGCCAGAAATTACGGTACTAGGCAAATGCGCTGATACAAAAATTTTGTCGTACGCGGAGTTGTTTCAGCGTTTCCACGGTACTTTGAATTTACCGTAATTTCCGGCGTATAATCCGCAGCTCAAAGAGTCGTTTTTCGACCCAGAAATATTATTTTTTAAAATGTAACTTAAACGATCGCTGTAAATATTTAACTACAATTATTGAATAAAATTTCTGGGTCGAAAAACGACTCTTTGAGCTGCGGATTATACGCCGGAAATTACGGTAAACTCCAGTATTTTGTAAAATTATTGACAGTGGCGTAGCGTCAGGGGGGGCACGATAATTTTACTACCAGTATAATTATATACTACATTTAGCCTTATTAAATCTTTGGACGGTATGAATTAAATAAGGCCAAATATAGTATATAAAAATTCTGGTAGTAAAGTGGTCCGTGCCCCCCTTGACGCTACGCCTCTGATTATTGATTCTTCAATTTATTTTTCTAAGATTAAATAAGGCGAATAATACTTTAAAAAAATACTGGTATTAAAATTTAAGTAATTGTACGAATGCTGAAAACATCTGCTTACGACAGCCGCCATTTTTTGCCATCGCCTTGATCTAGTATTCAGAATACGGTGATTTGAGTCACATGATGCATCACAAGGCGAATAAAAATGACGCCAATTGCGATTCGTCAGGAAAAGGGACATATCGATACACAATGATCGATGCACTCTCGTGTGACTACATGCTTGGGAAACGGTACTACCGTAATTTCCGGCGTATAATCCGCAGCTCAAAGAATCGTTTTTCGACCCAGAAAATTTATTCAATAATTGTAGTTAAATATTTACAGCGATCTTTTAAGTTACATTTTATAAAATAATATTTCTGAGTCGAAAAACGACTCTTTGAGCTGCGGATTATACGCCGGAAATTACGGTATTAGGAGCGAGGGCAAATTATCATGTTGTGAATAATTGATTTGTTTGTTTAAATTACTTAAAAAGTGTGTAATTTCAACCCCTATACATTTTTAATCATCTAGAAAGACAGTAATGGATCAAGTAGAAATGTTTAGTTTATTCAGTAATGAATTTTATTCAAATATCGATCTCCAGTACATATTATTTCAAAGATTGTTGTTATTGTCTTCTTACATCGTTTACCGGATGAAAGGTCCTGTTTTAAATGTTCTGGACAAGTTTATGTAGGTTCAATTTAACGAAGCACAACAGGAGTAGAATACTGACTTGTAGCCTCAAAGTTTTCTATGGCGGAAAAAGAGGAATTTCCCGGCTAGGCACCTTACTCTCAAATGTCAATTTGACAATGAAGAGGCTGTCCATACCGCTGTTTTACAGGGAAGTATATACATCCAACTACAGTGAAGCGTACTCAGGTGGTCACACACCGAAATAGTGACCATGCTACATATTTTCCACATCGGCATTCCGTTTGCTTTACTGCATGGCTGACTATAGTGGGCCTTCAGATATTCGTTAAATTTTAAAGTTATATTTTGCATCTAAACAATTTCAGACATAATCGATGTCAAAGCTATGATTAGAAGATTGTGGTATATGTATATTTTGGTCAAAAGAACACTGAGCTGAACGCTTCATAACAGGAAAGTAGTTGGCTGTAAATATGCACTGGTGCAAATGGTACACGGATTTTGAATGACACTTTTTTTTTTAGAAATTTGCTTTGGCTTATTATTCTTAGATTTCTGCGGAGAATATGCATACCTGCCAACTTTCAACTAAACTTCCGTACAATGTGAGTTAATATGATCCAGGTTAAAGACGTTTCTAACCAGAAAATATATATGAAAAAGTAATATATATACTTAGTTCCAGGTTCTTACGTGGAAAATATTTGATTGCATTTCTTTTTAAAAAAATCTGGTTTGAAACATGTTTAACCTCGGTTAAATTAACCTACATTGTACGGAAGTTTAGTGCGATGTTGTCAGGTATGAATATGCTATGATTTAAGGTGATTTTTCTTTTAAGGCATACGACTAAATTGAAATGTCACTGACTAAACTTCAATGTGCTTCCTATAATGTCAACGCATTTCTCAGAAATTAAAGTTATTTTGATGAAAATTCCGCTACAATATCTTAATTTTAGTAAAACAAAATTAACCAAAGTATTATTTTCGCTTCGAGAGAGACACTCTCTGTTTTTAACCTTAACATTGCTCGATTTTATTCATTTGGAAATGTTTTTTTTTACTCACATACTACACCATTAAGCTTTTATTTCTAATATTAATTTTAATCAAACAATTTAAAATATAAAATGGTTATTTACTTTAGATTATATCTTATTTTAATTTAAAATTCAATGATGAAATATAAAATATTCAATTGTTCTTCCAACGAATTAATTTTTTAACGAAAAAAGAAAAATGTTTTCAAATGTCTCACATTAATGATGATTAACTACATAAAAATGAATTTAAAACAGTGCTTTTTTTTAATTTTGATCTTAATCCTTGTTTATAATAATGAGTTTTTAAATTAGAAATTCTGAACGAAATCGGATTTCGTTTTTTTTAAATATAATGTGAAATTAGAGCATTGCAATATTCAATAACTTTTTATTTTAAATTTATCATTTTACAAAGAGTTACTTTTTTTTGCCTTTTAATAATTGGAAGCATTTTTAATCAAACAGGAAATTTCAAGACGTAATAATTAAAGAAAGAAATCAGTTCTTTATCTGAGCATTAAAATTTTATTGTTACATATTTTATTTTCCATATTTTGAAATTTATTTGTCTTATTACTTAAATTTTTTTATGGTAGTTTTATACTGTTATTTTATTTATTTGAAAGCTATTTATGAGTTTCGTTTTTGGATGGAATAATTTTTTTTACAGTATTCAGTTGACTTTCTTGCCGATTTTTATTCTTATTTATATATAAAAAAAATATTTATTTTAACATAGATTGTGACTACAATGTTTGTCAAATGAGCTACTCCGGCAATGCCGTGAGATGTATGATAATTACATTCTGATAACTAGAAACAAAGATTGAAAATTTTACTATGCAGTTATAAGATTTTCAACACCAAGACATGGTTAAGGGGATGAATTATTTTAGGGGTTAGCAATAACATTCGTGTATATAATACAAGATATAAACTGTATCTTTACAGAATTAACACAAAAATTAATAATATATTTGTAAAACTTCCCTTTTATATATTTAGTTGGATGGAGTCATTTAAAAAAGTAATTGGGTTAACATTTCACATTTTCAGATATCATTTATGAGTTAAAAAATGTGCATGAAAGAAATATTTTTTCCTTAAATAAAACTACACGTTCATATATTTTATTAATCGAAAATATATTATTGATATGTATGGAATTGTAACGAAGATTATTTTTAACTTTGAGCTACACACATTCTGTTGATAGTAAAAATATTTTGAGTAACTTTATTCGGATGACGATTGTAGTTCGTTATGTAAACCTTTTACACGGAACACACACGAGGAGCTTCAGTTTTAATTTTGCCTCAAGAGATAACACTAATATTCGTATATGTGATACACGATCTACACTGTAACTTTACAGAATAAAAACAAACATAATTCATTTATTTGCAAATTTTCTCTTTTCTATATTTTGTAAAATGGGGTCATTTTAAAACGTAATTTTGCTGTTGCACATAGATTCAAACTTTTACACATTAAAACACATCTATATGCGTAATATTTTCGAGACCGTTTCAACATCATTTTTCTATTTTTTTTTATTTGTCTTTTTCCCATATGAATTTTTAGCGGTTTAGTTGTTAGACTTTAAAACCTGTTATTGTTTTTCAAGTTGTACTCTTGAACTGTCTCCTTTTTTATAGCTGATTTTTATCATGAAAACAAAATTACCATTCCAATTTTCTAATTTTTTTATGCGCAACAACATAGCTACATCAAATGCTTTTTTGTTTGTGTCTGAGAATACAATAAATTCCGTAAACGTGAATTACAAGAAAAAAACATATCCAGAAAACGGCTGTGACTTAAAATATCAAATCAGAAGTATCACTTATCAAAGAAAGAGCCTTTTAGATTAAAAAGAGAGCATTCTTTTTTAGGGAATATTTAGCCATGTGTTTTAACTTTTTGATTACGGGGTTGAGACACCGCACGTTCCATCTACTATTGATTTATACTATTCATACCATTGTATAAAAAATTAACTCTGCCGTACACTTATTTAAGGATGTTTTGAAGAGTTATCTAATATCTACCACTGAATCACTGAAGTCAATTATTCTAAATGTAACGAATTTTAATTATTAATTACCATGGAATTTAAATTAAAATTATTTAAAATTATTAAATAAAGTGGGGGTAATAATATTATTTTATAATAATTTATTAAATAAAAAATTAATTATTTAAAATTATCAATTACCATGGAATGACCCAGTTTCTGAATACGAACAATTGCTAATTTTATGCGTTTATGTATAAAATTGAATTTAGGAATGAGAAAGTAATTTGATTAAAGAATGAGAGCATTTTCTTTGAGATCCTTCGTTTTTATCGAAAAATGGAAAATACTATGCAATAACTTATTTCCTAAATAGAAGAACACCTGCAAATTTCGCCAAAACTTGATAAAATTGCCAGTTTAGATTTGAAAAGTATCAAAAATAATTTTATCTTTCTTTTAAAAAATATGAGACAATTTTAGTATCACTTCGCATACAATACTCAGAACATAATTTGGTAATTTGAAGATTTATCTGTCATAAAGAAAATGTTATAAATTGTGGTACTACTGAATATAAACATAGTCGCCAATCTTGACCCGTAATAGAAAAAATAACGACTGTATAAACTGACGAATTCTAATCTTGACAAACGGCAAATTAACTGGTCAAGAAATAATTGGAAACAGATGCTTAAACAGAATGCGGCAATGAAGGAATATCTGTTAAACTAATTAAATATTCTAATTACTTGAAGCTAGCTCATTAGGAATGTTGCAATCTGCTCCTTGTTACCGTAATTTCCAATAATCCGCGGATCAAACAATTCTGTTTCAACCCAGATATTGAATTTGATTCAATAATTAAAGTCAAATATTTACAGTGATCTAGTATGTTACATTTTATAAAATATAATTTCAGAGTTGAAACATAATTGTTTGATCCGCGGATTGTATCCCGGAAATTACAGTATAAGAAACCTCCTCAATGTCATCGCTGGTGTATGAATCACATCAGCTCTATATTAACAGTAACAAGATAAAAACTTTATTAAATCAACGATGGACCGCAAGTGAAGATAACAAAGTTAAATATTAATAAAATGTGAACATTTTCACACTAACTACATTCAGAAAAATTGACTTCACTTAACTTGAAATAAATATTTTACACTTCACTCCAAAATCGCTAGCATTGAATCAAAATAATACTTAAAGCACTTTAACACTTTAAATTACAAATAAAAATAAATGGTTAAACACCATGAGTCTAAAATAAGCTCTTTATTGGTGAGTAATAAATGTAAAGTCTTACTGACTGTAACACACGAGTTCAATTTTCTCACTCATGAACTGATGATATGCTACTTTGCTAAATTATCGAAATTTAAACGTAAACCACACATTAAATAGCAACCAAACAACGAAGTACATATCTAATCTGTATTAGTACAGCGCCTAGAATACATAGTGTGGAAAACGGTTTTACTGTTTTTCAATTCAAAATTGTTTAATTCAAACCGGAAATACTGAAACAAGAATTTTATTTTAAGAAGTCCCGAAATATCTGCCATTAAGTAACGAAAAGAACATTATAGGGAATTTCTGGTGTCAATGCGAAATTTTGGAATTGAAAAAAATCCAAATTGGTAATGCTTTAAAAAGTTCTAAAAAATTGTAGCCTTAAACGTACAACAATGCGGTACAATAATAGAGCGATCGCAGCGACATCTGCTTTAAAAATAGATTTCCCTCTAGCAAAAGTAACCGTTTCACTATTGACAACATGAACATAATTTCTGTTAATAAAATCTTCTTGTAAGTGTATACTTCAGAAGTAACTGATTTTGAAATTAGTTTTTTATCATATCAATGAATTAATCTTTACCACTCTTCTAGCGGAGGTTCATCCTTTGGAATGCTGAATAGGGATAGTTTCGAATTTGCTGTCTTGTATCGAGTATTGCAGCCAGGCACAAAAGAATGCGTATCACATTTTTTGGCCATGATCAATATCATTCATATTTCAAAGCTTATGAAAAACTCTATCCAAGTCAAAAGAAATAGGGTATAATTTAATTATTTAAAATATTTACCACCAGCTGAAACGTTTTCTCAGTTCGATTCTTATACAATGTTTGCCTTGAAAAGAGCTAGCAGACAGTGGCGTAGGCAGAGAGGGGGGGGGGTTCCAAATGCTCTGGAAACCAGTAATATTATAAAGTTTTCTTCGCCTCTAATATCGCAGAAAATTCTCCAATTAGATAAGACAAAAATAGTTTTATAAAATTAGTGGTATCCAAACCATCTGGACCTCCACCTTGTCTACGCCACTGTTAGAAGATGTCGCTGCGATTGACCCGTTATCTCTCAGCATCGTTCTACATTTATCGGATTCAATGTTTTAGTACTATTTTGTAGCCGTTTTCCCCACTATGTATTGTAGGCGCTGTAGTATTAGCTTATGATGTAATTTCCTTAAAAAACATACACCAGAGCTGCCAAGTTTCCGGCTTTTTGGATACCAGTATTTTAGTACAGAAAATGTTGTTTTTGTTGATAGGAGCATTCGGCGATTTAAAAGAGCAACATTTTCTCTAAGAATATACTGAGGTACAAAAAGCCGGAGACTCGGCAACTTTGCAGAGCTCAGTCGCAATTTCAAAATCGTAGAGATTTTGATAGAATAGTACAGTTCATTCATGTACACAGAGTTATTTACGAAGAGAAGACTTTCGCATTCACGAAGTAACGTTAACATAGTTCCTTTATAATATGAGAATCTTCCTCAAATTTAGTGGTAAAAAAATGAATTTCTCTAACAGAAAGAAAAATGAATATTTGGTAAATTATTCCCTTACCAAGATTCAGTAAAACAGGTAAAAACGGAAACACTCGGGACCGAAAAAGTTCCGGTTTAGACAGGTTCCCGTTTTAACAGGTATAATTGCATAATATTCTTTCCACCAGAACTATATATTTTTTTCGTTCGATACAGGATTCCGTACTAGACAGGTGTCATTTTTACAGCTTTCACTATATCAATTTACTTGTGTATAATGATCACGGTCAGTCTCATTTGTTAAAATGTCAATCCAAATCTGAACCGTTTCTTCAGATAATAAATTTACTAAAATGTTTCATGGTGAAATTTTTACTATCAATATTTTAATTTCACCCTTTCTGGAGCTGTGGGATATATATGTTTTATACTACTTATTTTTAATAAAATTTTTACCGGAATTTGTGAATAAAATTTTACTTTTATAGTATTGGTGAAAGAGAAAATAAAAAAAGCTGTAAAATTGCATTTCCTTATTTTGAAATAACAATTTTCGAAAATTCTGGTGTGAATTCGACATTTCAGAAATGCAACTACATGTCTAGGATACGTTAACGGAAGCTTTATGGAAAGCTTTAATGGAAAGCTTTATTGAAAGTTACCGAACGCGGAATCACATGTTAAAATATGGGAAAATTTAGAAGCGCGATTAATAAATACCTAATATAATTATTAAAATATGATTTTCATCATCAGAAAGTAGATAACATATGCCAACGATGTGCATTTTAAAAACTTCTCTCCATAAATTTTAAGTATTTCTAAGAAGCTAATAAAATTTCATCAAGTGGAAATTTCAAATTTTATAAGGAGTTTTTAAATACTTAAAATTTAAGGAGACAAATTTTAAAAACGCACATCGTCTGCATCGGACGTCTGCTTTTTGATGGCGAAAACCGTATTTTCATAATTATATTAGGTAATGAGTCATCGCGCTTCTAAGTTTTCCCATGAAATTTGGCGATCGTGGAGTTTCAGTGAAGCGGCCCCTTAAAGCTGCTTTCCCAAATCCAATTTGTGTTAACCCATTCAGGGACATATAATTGTGTTTCTTTAATCTTAGATTCCCACTCGACATTTTTTTTTAATATCAGTATTTCTGAAGAAAGACAAACAGTGCTTTTACAAAATTTGCAACAAAAACACGTTCTGGGTACCGTAATTTCCGGCGTATAATCCGCAGCTCAAAGAATCGTTTTTCGGCCCAGAAAATTTATTCAATAATTGTAGTTAAATATTTACAGCGATCTTTTAAGTTACATTTTATAAAATAATATTTCTGGGTCGAAAAACGACTCTTTGAGCTGCGGATTATACGCCGGAAATTACGGTACTTAACCCATTTATGCCTAGCGTCGATGCTTTAGTAAAATGGAAAAAAGTGCATTTCACACCACTTTTTTTAAATTGAAATTTTGTGTCTTATTTTATCTAACACTCGCGATAAAATAAGACACCAAATTTCTATAAAAAATAAGTGGTGTGAAATACACTTTTTCCCATCTTACTAAAGCGTCCCAAAATTGGGACGCTAGTCATAAATGGGTTAAATTACAAAATTTGAAAAAAAAGAAAATGGTATTCATAAACGGATCGTATTGGAGGCCTGTATAATGTTCAATTCACACGAGAATTTTCGAAACATTTTATTCTTAAATAAAGAAATTCAATTGTATAATGTTCAATAATAGCAACATTCTATTTCACCGAAGTTATAAAAGTAAAGTTTTTTTCAATAATTCTGGTAGAAATCTTGATTAAACTTAAGTAGGATAAAACATATACCACCACTCTTCAAGGCGTTAAAATAATAAATAATGTAAATTGAATTATAAAAAACATCACCTTAGTAATTACTGCAAGGTGCGTACACCCGTTAGAATAAAAAAAAATATATTGCACCAATATTTTTGATATTAAAATTTTTTTATTTAATATTTAAATTGCATAATTTGTAATCGCATTATTTAATCACCGAATTATGCAATAATTATTTTGTGAGATTAAATTAGGCGAAAAACTATATTTAAAATATGTGGTTGTACTATCCGCAGTCTGATAATTTTCAAAATGTAATTTCCATGATAAAAAGATGAAAATTAGTAGAGGAGACCAGTGTACGTAGAGCCATCATATACCTAAGTCACCATTCTTCATTTAAATAATATTTTGATCTAAGTTTCGATATTCAGGTGGGTTAGTGACAGCACCAAGTTTTGTTATCGTAGTCGTTTTCAATTCATAAAAAGGTAGTTGTGAAATGTTAAAGGCGCAAAACTGTTTTGCAAGCAAATTAGTAAAATTTTGTAATTTAATAATTTTATAAAATAATTTCTTTTTCTGATATATTTGTTTTTTCACAATGCCCTTTTTGTTATTGATTTATGCCTACAGACTAACCGAGAATTGATACCAGCCCCAAAAGACACTACTGTAGTGAGTTCAGCTTCGGAGGCACTTCAGGAGCTGAAGTCTGTTTTTTGCGTTTAAAGATTTCCCCGCAATTTTGATCGCTAACTGATGAGGGTAATTTCCTAGATCGGTACCTTTCTCCCTGTTCTGTTTAGTACTTGTGTGAAAAAGATTACCAAAGTGTTTCCAACCAAGAAACCAACCTCTACCACATATTTTTCAGCGAGAGGGTTGATAATAACACTGATTTCAAATGCACTTACGTGGAATTCACGTGAAAGCTAATAGCAGCGCAGTGTCTTCAGGTGGTCAGTTGTCAATTGCTAAACATTCCCTATACTGTTTCACATAGGTGATCGGGTAGGAACCTGTTTTTTGCAGCATGATTAGCCATCCGTTCTTTTCAGACGCAAAAAGTGCTGTAGTCACAAGCGGATTTTTTTTCAGAGTTTGTATGGTTCTTTGAATTTGAACACTAGCTTTATTTGTCTTTAATTAACCACAAAAAATAAGACGAAAGATACATTTAGAAAATACTGTTATTGAAATATAAGGGACAGTACACTCGCCGAAAAAATACCACCTACGAAAGCCGTCATTTTTGTATCAACGCGTAGGCGTAGTATTCAGAGGGCTGTGAGAACATTCAAGCATTAAGTAAAATTGCAATGAATATTGTAAATAAAATAAGAAATCTGAAATGTGAAATCTAATCAGAATCTTTTTTAATTTTTATATTTTTTTAATTTGTAAAAATTTAGCAGCTTATATTGTGGAATAAAATGAAAATTTTAAAATAAATACAGCCTAACCATTTTAAATTTCAAAACAATTGAAATATAGGAAATATTTTTGAAGAATTGGCATTACAAAAATGTTTTTATTGACATTTATTAAACAGACACATACGTGCTTTGTCATGTTTTGTGCTACTTTTGAAGAACAATAAGCATTCACACAAGAAAAATAATAATGTCTAAATTTATCATCGACACGAAAATAGCATCATAACAAAAGCAGATAAACAGAGAGTACAATGTAGGGTGTCAAATACATTCACTGTATTTTTTAAAAGAAGAATAAAAAATGATGTAAAAAAGTTGAGTTTGAAATTAATGCTTTTTGGGAAGTAATAAAGATTTACACGAAGCCTGACACAGATAAAATACAATATGGTTTGGTAAAAAACGGCCAGTAGAGATTACTTTACATAAATATTGTATTATTTATCTTTTGTGCGGAAAAAAATTATTTTATGACAGTTTAAGGGTTTTGCAAGGTAGTAATGCTGACTTAATTTTTGAATGAAAAATTGAAAAATAGTGGTTTGAAAATTCTTCAGGCTAACTTTTACTTTGCTTGACATTTTATAAACTTTCAGAGGTTACATGTGGCTTCAATTTTGTTTTTACTTTTGATAACAAATGCAGCACATTTTTTTTTTCAGAACTGAAACTTTCAGAAATTATTCATTTAAAAATATTTTTGCTTTATTCAACGAAAACTGCCTCTGTAACATGATAAAGTAAAGTTTACAGGGTGTTTCAGAAAGGACTCTCCAAATTTGAAATGACATTTCTGCGAAACAGTGAGTGACCGAAAGGGGTAACAAGTGGTATGTTAGACAGACAGGTCTGGAATTTGTTATACTCCGGTTTTCAGAAATAGTTCCAATATTGCATAATAGGTTGCAGCACTAGACTGAAGCTTGGAATAGTACTCAGAAGTACAAAAAGTTTATTGGTTAGTTTCTTTCATTGCCGACACGTGTAAAAGAGTTGTATCGGATTAGTTATTATACAGAAATTGAAGAACATCTTGTCGTATTCCTTGGAGCAACGTGTTTTTATTGTACTAGAATACCACCTATTAGGTCGATGTTCGACGATGAAGAGAAGTTTTCAAAATAAATTTAATGTTAAAACAGGTCCAGACCAGAAAATATTCTTAATTTATTCAACAAGTTTGAACGGACAGGGAGTGAGGCCGATGATTTAGCCAGAAATGTGGAATGCAGTCGATAAGTCATGACACCTGAAAATGTGCAAGCAGTCGAAGAAATTGTTAAATGTAGTACTCAGAAATCCATCAGACGAGCCGCTTCTGAAGCGGGATTCTCAAACACCACTACGTACAGAATAATGCGAAAGGGCCTGAAGCTGTTTCAGTATGAAATACAGTGTCATCAAGCGATCGCAAATACAGTTCTTTGACAAACAGAAGACTTTTCAAATGAGTTACTCTAGATGATTGATGAGAGTAGAATTGATGTCGATTACGTATGGTTAACCGACAGTGGCGTAGCGTCAGTGGGGGGGGGGGGGCACGATCATTTTACTACCAGTATAATTATATACTACATTTGGCCTTATTTAATCTTTGAATGGTATGAATTAGCAGAATGAATTCGCAG
The DNA here is from genome assembly GCA_963931845.1 of Maratus michaelseni. Taxonomy (NCBI): domain Eukaryota; kingdom Metazoa; phylum Arthropoda; class Arachnida; order Araneae; family Salticidae; genus Maratus; species Maratus michaelseni. The sequence goes on from OZ007586.1 coordinate 84,215,366, forward strand.
TTATATCATTTCAAAGTTGGGGAGTCCTTTCTGAAACACCCTGTATTTTCTGGTATGTGCTTTTAATTAAAAAAATGTTGGAGGTTGCCAGGTATGATATCTTTATGCATTTGTAAAACATCACATAGGCGGAACCAAGAATTTAGAATACTCCTTTAGTCAATGGTGTTTGATTCTAAAACACGAGTACACTCGTGACCGGTCAACAAAGTTGTAAGTAATCAGCCAAACAAAAACGCTAATGTATCACTATGTGTAAATTCCTAAATATATTAATTCAACAATGTTCAATTATTCACAATTTCTGCTTTTTAAAATCATTTAAATTTAATATATGAAAATACCACATAAATTTACCTCATTACACCTGTAAAAAGCCTCCACGCACTTGAAATATCGAATTCGTCGCTAATCTATACTAATAAAATAAAGTTTCGCTCTGTGTGTGTGTGTGTCTGTTGGCGATGGCTAGGAAAATCTAGCCCACCTAGAAGCCTGATAATTTAGATATAGGTAGTCCAAACCCTCTCCTGATGTACCTGAACCTCAGAATTTTAACATTTCAATTATTTACTGAAATATTAATTAATATCACAAAGAACTTTCATAAAAAATACGCTTTTTTCTCTTGGGTTGGTAGGTTGCATCGATTCTTCACGGAAGTAATTAAATAAACCAGAGTAGCCATGCATAACTGACTAAATAGTTTCAATATGGATTGAAGTTATCAGTGTAAAGCCATGCTATTTTTGTGCCACCTGCACATGACAAATTACACAGACATCCCCCTGTTTGAAATACTTTCCAGGCACGTTTTTCTTCATGACAATTAGCCGGGTTTAAGTTCTTTTTTTACATGTCATATATTATTATGATAGAGATTATTAATACAGAAAACTTTATTTAACAGATTATTTTTTATATTTGCGGAAGTGGGGAGGGGCAAGGGTCTAATTACATTTAACAATTTTAATATATTTAGCTGCACCCGTAGTGTTTAATTCCTGTTTCATATAGAGAATACCGCTATTTTAAATCTCTGCTAATAGTGTTCCAAACTTCTCCAAACCAGTTCCATTTTTACTAAATTATCGTAAAAATCAGCATTCATAGCTTCAAGGTGTATTTCTAGAAAGCAGATACCAGAATTTCCGAATAATAGTCTAAGCCAAATTTCAAATTAAGTTCCTAGCTTAACCAAATGAATCAACCGTTAAAGATGTATAGTGATCCTCCTAATTAGTTATTTGCTGAAGGGCTCTTGAACAATCCCTCATCTCCCCCGACCCTCCTTCAAGGTTTTTTCTCTAACTATGCTCCGTTTCCATATCTCAGCAACTATCTTTTCGATTTCAACGCAAGTGATTCCAAACATTATAATTAACTTAATAGTCACTCTTTATAACATTAAACTAAATTTATGAGTAGCGGTTACCACTATTTCCGAATAATAGTTTAAGCCAAATTTGTAATTAAGCTCCTAGCTTAACCAAACGAACGAATTTTTAAACATGCATAGTGGGCCTCCTAATTAGTCATTTTCTGAAGGGCACTTGAACAACCCTCCCTCCCGGCCGCTCCTTCAAGATTTTTTTCCTAACTATGCTCTGTTTCCATATCTCAGCAACTATCTTTCCGATTTCTACGCAAGTGATTCCAAACATTATAATTAACTTAATAGTCAATCTTTATAACATTAAACTAAATTTATGAGTAGCGGTTACCACTATTTTCGAATAATAGTTTAAGCCAAATTTGTAATTAAGCTCCTAGCTTAACCAAACGAACGAATATTTAAACATGCATAGTGGGCCTCCTAATTAGTCATTTCCTGAAGGGCTCTTGAACAACCCTCCCTCCCGGCCGCTCCTTCAAGATTTTTCCCCTAACTATGCTCTGTTTCCATATCTCAGCAACTATCTTTCCGATTTCTACGGAAGTGATTCCAAACATTATAATTAACTTAATAGTCACTCTTTATAACATTAAACTAAATTTATGAGTAGCGGTTACCACTATTTCCGAATAATAGTTTAAGCCAAATTTGTAATTAAGCTCCTAGCACAACCAAATGAACAAATTTTTAAACATGCATACTGCGCCTCCTAATTAGTCATTTTCTGAAGGACACTTGAACATCCCCTCCCCCCGGCACGTCACTGAAGGTTATTTTCTCTAACAGTGCCTTATTCCAATAACTCGGCTAATAATGTTCCCATCTTCTCGAAACCTGCTCAATTTTGTAGCTCGCCTACTATATACAGTAACGTAGGCTGCGGGGACCTGTCTCATAAATTCACTCGGAAAGAGGTTTGTTTAGAAGTGAATGCTCCCCTGGTGGTGATATGGGGAAATAAAAGATTTTCCGGAGCGTACGAGAATGCCCGGTATACGGTGCCGAAGCTATCGTAGACCGTGGTCAAAGTTTCATTTTTTAAGAGTTTTAAGTTTAGATACAGGGGCTCGGGCAACGTCGGGCGGGTCAGCTAGTAGGTCAATAAAACAATCAGACACTAAAATAGGATGAAAATTTTAAAACAACTCTAGTTCTAGACGCATGGTCTTTCCCCTCTTTCACCCCCACTACACGAAAAAATCATTAATTGACGTGACGTAGATGGGCTTATATGACATTTAAAGATATAAACAAAATGCTAATCATTTCGTGGTTATTTCCCAAATTTAGGTTGAGTTGTCCTAAAATTTGAGTATGTGACATTTATACATGATTCGTGTGTTAGGATATTAGATAAAAGAACTTTGTTGCTTTCTTAGATCACCATATTTAGGCACATTGTACCTTAATTTATCAGATGATAAACTGTAACGTGAACATTGACGCTTGATTTCTCTAAAATTTCTGGCTTTTATACGTCTATCTATTAACTACAATCTATTGATACACATACATTCACCGCATTCTCTGTTTTCGACCTCGGAAATTTCCCTGGCGTAGCTACGTTTATTCGCGCCCGGAGGAGGAAGAAATTCTGGGCCCTCTCCTCGAAATAAGGTTAGTATTTACTAAAAAAGCATCGGTTCGGCGATTGCAACGCCATCTGTGTGCCAGACCGGGAACTTATGAGCCCATGTGTTATATTCTAGAACGAGCAAATCTTGTGTGTGGTTATGCAAATTTTATCTCAACGGCTCTAACGATTTTGACGAAATTTTGTATCCTATCGTTTTGGAGCATCAGAAAACGATTAGGCTAGGTCACATTTTCGAGAAAATTCGATTAGTGGGTCATTTTGGGTCACCATGGGTCAACGTCCAGCTAATTGTATCTGAAAAAGGTTCAAACGATTTTGTCTAAATTTTGCATCCTACCATTTTCGGGCACGAAAAAACCATTGGGCTATGTCACATGTTCGAGAAAATTCGATTAGTGGGTCATTTTGGGTCAACATGAGTCAGGGTCAGGGTCAAGCTAATTGTATCTAAAAAACAGCTCAAACAATTTTGACTAAATTTTGTATCCTACCATTTCGGGCACGACTATGTCACATGTTCGAGAACTTTCGATTAGTGAGTCATTTTTGGGTGAACGCGGGTCAAGTTAATTTTATCTAAAAAACGGCTCTAACGATTTTGACTAAATTTTTTATCCTACTATTTTCGGGCACGACTATGTCACATGTTCGAGAACTTTCGATTAGTGAGTCATTTTTGGGTCAACGCGGGTCAAGTTAATTGTATCTAAAAAAACGGCTCCAACGATTTTGATTAAATTTTGTATCCTACGAGTTTCGGGCCCAAAAAAATCATTATGCTATGTCACATGTTCGAGAAAATTCCATTAGTGGGTCATTTGTGGGTCACCGTGGCTCAAGCTAATTTGATTTTAAAAAACGGCTCAAACCATTTAGACTAAATTTTGCATCCTATGGTTTTCAAGCACGAGAAGACTGTTGGCATAGGTCACATGTTTGAGAAAATTCGAATAGTGGGTCATTTTGGTCATGGGTCATTATTGGTCAAACTATTTTTATCTTAAAATGGCTCAGACGATTTGAACTAAATTTTGTATCCTACGGATTTTGGGCACAAGAAACTCATTGGGATAGGTCAAAGACTCGAGAAAATTCATTCAGTTGGTCATTTTGGTCATGGGTCATTATGGGTCAAGCTATTTTTATCTTAAAAACGGCTCAGACGATTTGAACTAAATTTTGTATTATGCGGTTTTTGGGGCACGAGAAAATCATTGGGACGGGTCATATGTCCGAGAAAATTCGATTAGTGGGTCATTTTTGTCATGGATCATTATGGTTCAAGCTATTTTTATCTTAAAAACGGCTCAGACGATTTGAACTAAATTTTGTATTTTACGGTTTTGTGGCACGAGGAAATCATTGGGCTAGGTCACATGCTCGAGAAAATCCGATTAGTGGGTCATTTTTGGGTCACTGTTTGTCAAGCTAATTTTATCGAAAAAACGGCGCAGACTATTTTGATTAAATTTTGCCTCCTATATGTTTCGGGCCCGAGAAGACATTTGGGACCGATCACATGTTCGAGAAAATTTGATTAGTGGGTCATTTTGGTCATGGGTCAAGATATTTGAACTCAAAGCTAATTTTGACCGAGCAAGGCTCGGTTCTCCCTGCTCGTTTAGTCAAATTTCGCCAGCTTGGAGAGAATTTAACATTATTGGATTTGACTATGTACTTTTAAGCGTATGAGATTAGTAACAACCATTACAACAGTGAAAGTACATTTGTGAGAAACCACGTCTGTTAAACTCATAAATTAAACCCGATTATGGAAAAAATATGCTGCCTTGATTCATTTACAAGGTGTGTACGCTCTTACTCTTTGGAATTTCCAAGGAGTTCCATATGTTCTAAGTCACAAAACTTCAGCATATATTTTTTAATTGATTCATTGTTTTTTACTTTTTAGGTGCGTTCGTAATTATATAAATACGTAGCACCTATTGTCGTCGCTTGGTCCGTCCGGTTGTCTGTCCGTCCGTCCGCATATAACATTGCAAAAACTACCCAACCGAATGGTTTGAAATTTAAGATATATTATCTTTGCAGAATTTTGTCGAGACATTTCAAATTTTATTAAAATCGAATCAAAACTTTAGGAGATATTAATAAAAATATTTATTAAGAAATTTGAATTTTTTTTTTTTAAATCGGTGCTTTCTTGTTATAGGAGCTTCCGAAGTTTAATCGTCAAGCGACCGAGATACTTATTCTATTACAGAAATGAATCTGCAGACGATATCATTCATTTCACAGAATTAAAAATCATAAAGATCTAAATATTTATATAGCTAGCTACAGTACGAACGCACCTCATTTGTCACGTTTGACGTACAATTTCCAGCTTGTTTTTCTACTTTTTTAGGGCGGGACTATACTTAAGGTGCATTTCATAAAATTAAAAATATAATTTTCAGCAATAAAAAAAGTTTATCTTCTAAACGTAAAAATGTTGTCATTTTTATTGTATTTTAAAATTTGCCATGATATTTTAACTAATTAACATTTTGCAATTCTGTTCCTTACAGTTATAGAGCTTGTAAGGGAACTACGAAAATAAATATTGCGAAAAGTTAAAAATTGTACGAAAAGTGTGGTTTTTAAGGTTTTCAATTATATATTTTTACACAAGATTAATTTTATCAGAAGAATTGCGCTTTTGCTTGATTGAATATTGTCATAATTGTCATAACAGTGATTACAACAATGAAAGTGTACTATTGTCATAAAATAATTTAAATATCAATAAACACTGCATCTTAAAAATTTACAACGGTGCACCCTGTTTTTTAAATTTTAACTACTGTAAAATTTTTACTTTGATTAGCCAAAAGTGAAAGAGAGAGTTATATCTTTGTACATTCAATTGAAATTTCGTTAGTTTCTGTCTCTTTTGCTTTATTTTAATCATGATGGTTAATCCTCGTTTGAAAAACTTACTGAAACACTATTTACAAACTTTATGAGTTTGTTGTTTAAAAGTAGTTGTAATTTCAATTGCGTCTTCGAAACTTATAAAATTGGGATTATAAAAATATAATATTGTTTTCCAATATAATAAAAATAAATCTTCAAAAGCTTTTTATGTGATATGCCTTTTTTCTGATGGCTTTTATGAATTTTTATTTATTGTATAAAGTTTTGTTCTTTTAAAAAATATATTCAGGAAGATCTTATAAAACATTTTAGTTATAAAATTACCTATGATTAGGATTACGTTACCTTTATCTTTGATATGCATCTACTACACTTATCTGTTTAACTAACTGAATAAATAAAGATTTCATTTATAATACATAAATTCGTTTTTATTTATTAGATTCTTTTATTTAACTTAAATTTTGCTTTTGTATGTAAAGATGGAATTTTCCAATTGATTTTTCACTCACTTCCTGATAGGCTAGAATTATAAAAAAATATGTACGCAGACATATTTCCCATGACAATACGGTATTTTAATATTTAAAGAAATTAATTATACATTAATAGAGTAATTTTAAGGCATTTTTCCGATAATCAGCCACAAGCGATAAATCGGCACATAATCTTAATGGTTACAATTGTCACGAGTTACAAAAACAATCGAGTTAATTATTGGTCAAACAAAGCTTGACAAAATATCCCACTTCGCTGTGAAAGTGCAACAACGAAATATATTAAGGACTAAACCGTAGAAAAAATATATAAAACATAAAGAGTGTAAAAAAAAGGAAAAACTATTTTATCATTAAATCAATATTAATTAAATTATGAGTATACATTTAGAAAACAGTTTAGAAATCCTGAATAGATAGTTTAAATAGTGATTTTATTTTTCTGTTGCATATCTTAAAAAAGAAACAGAGTAAAAATTATAATAAAAAGAATCACCAGTTCATACCTTCTACCAAGCGTAAATGGAATTAGAGAATTTTCAATTATCATGGGCTACGCCAAATTAACGTATTGTAATGGAAATATTTCGGAACTACATAAATTGCAGTCATGCAATTAAGTGTCATTTTTAGGATAAACATTAAATGCTTCTAAAAGTGCGATTTAAAAACTATATTTTTTTTGTTGTTATGGTTATTAATTATTTTGGTTTAGAAGACTGATTACTCTTGAAAACAACACTGTCTGTCACTCAAATAACAGAAGAGAGAAAAAATTGACTTTCCAAATATAAAATGCACAATTCCTTTTTACGTGGACTGATAGTCTTCTTAGAAAAAAATGAAGAAAACATCAATTATCAAAATTTTTGTTTAGAAATCTATTCAGTCATCTCTAGTATAGTATGATGGAGTTACCTAAAGTACCTGTGATTATAAATGTGTAAAAAAAGGCTTTTTACTTCATTCCTTTCCCTCTAAATGATTCAGAGTTACTATCTTTAAATTAATTTTCTCTCATTTCGAGTTTTTTGACATTTGGCTGCTTTAAAATTCAGTTATAATAACAGTATCTGAAAAAATAACGAAATCATCAATTTTACAACTTTTTGTTTAGAAAAGTATTCAGACATCTCTAGTGTACTCTGGTGAAATTACCTAAAGACCCAATGATTATAAATTTGTAAAAAGGGCTTTTAACTACATCCCTTTCTCTTTAAATGATTCAGAGTTGCAATGTTTAAAATAATTTTCTATCAATTCGAGTTTTTTGACATTTTGCTACTTTAAAATGCATTTAAAAAAACATTATCTGAAAAAATACACTGTTTACACTATTTTGAAATGCAATAGATTAATAAAAATACTTAGGAAATATTTTCCTGTTCCTTTTTACTTCTTCAACTGTATTTAATTCTCAATGTTCATTTAATATTTCACATGCTTTAAATAGTTGATTTGTTTGTTACAGGCTAAATAAGCATTTAAATGATCTTTGGAAGCTACATGCCTCCTTCTAAAGATCGCACATTTTTACTTGCAGACACAGTAAACAAGGTCAAGAGAATTATTTTGATTTTTCTCCATTTCCACACAGGTCATACTAAGAAAACTGAAATTTTCTGCTTTAATTTTTATACGTTTTAAGAAGGAAAATTTGGGTGTAGGTCAACCACATTTTATTATTTGGCTTTTCTTAATACCAGCTGTCTTTTCTCAAGGAAATTTTCAATACAGAAATGCCTCCAGCTAAATCCATTTTGCACTGCCTCACAGAATCCCCCGTCTCACGAAAATATTCATATGGAATGCTACGAACACAAAATTAAGCGTGAAAACCAATAGGAAAATAAAGAAATGCTCTTTTGATATAAAAAAATGTGCTGATAGCAGGACTCTTTTTGTTTTATAAGCTAGAGGCTAGACAGTGAATCCTTAATCCGTGATGAATCTCTCCACTAACCACTCAGCCGAATTTCTTCATAGCATTCAAACACGCACAAGAAAAGGTAACAACTCTTATGGATTGTCAAAATATGTAAGATAATTTTGGCTTAAAGCGTCTCTCAATTTGGCGCCCCCAACCTCCCTCCCCGCATTTTATCATATTGCGCCTTCTTTCAGGTACGTATTCATGTAAGGTACAAACAGTTTTAAGCAATTCCTAAAAACATTTACAGTAGCTTTTTTTTCGTTATTTGTATATAATAAAATGCTTTACTATATAAAACATAAACACACACGAAAAAAAATTATCAACAATTTTTATTTATTGTTAAAATATGCGAGATAATTTTGGTTAAAAACTTCTCTCACTTTTGCTCACCGGGGGCGGGGCGACCCCCCCCCCCTTGCCCTCTTCTTAGCTACGCTACTGCCTGCGTGTCAGTAAACACTTTTAATTGAAGTAGAAATTTGTAACATAATTTTAAGCCAGTCACAATCTATAAACCCAGTCAATATTGTTAAATAATAAATTTACCTTTACGGAATACGTTTACTGTCATTTAGACGAAAGAATAACACTTAGTCTACAAATTGAAATATAGTTTTCGAAACAGAAATCAAAATAGTAGAATTTTACATTTTTCCGCCGATAATTTGAAAATAAAATCATATTTTTTCCATCACACATCACGTTTTTGTTTCACATCACATTTTGTAACGTCAGAAATTGATGAAAATGTACAAGATTTACAAAATAACCAAGTTTTTTGGTATATGAAGAAATAGAAAATGAAAATAACTAAATTTGTATAACTGGAAGAAGTATACGGTATTTACTTAAGTTGCAGATTTTATTTCGGATTAACACAGAAAATCCCAAAAGTCAATTGCATCAGCGGTACCGCCAGAGTACGTGAAATGAAATAGGTTCCACAGGACGACTCATTCGTAAAATCATTGTTCATTGCTGGCGTGGGGGTACCAGAGTTGTCAACTTAACAAGATTTTCCGGAGCGCGATACCAATACCTTCAGTTGCAAAGAAACAAGCTTTGAACCAGAAAATTTTTAAATAGATAGTATTGTTTGAAGTTTTCATTCATATTCATGTTTTAAATATAATTTCTGGTTTATATCATGTTTATTTGACCTAGGTCAAAAAGACAAGATTCTTTAGGAATTATTGTAAAGTTAGCAAACCTGAGATGGTTCATCAAGTGGCGTAGCGTCAGGTGGGCACGATCATTTTACTACCAGTGTAATTATATACTACATTTGACCTTATTTTATCTTTGAATGGTATGAATTAAATAAGGCCAAATATAGTATATAAAAATACTTGTAGTAAAGTGATCGTGCCCCCCTTTTCGCTACGCCTCTGGGCTCATCATTAGTAGATCGTTTCTATTATGCGCCAAAAATGTCATGATAGGATTTTTCATGTAACAAGAAAATGTCACGTGATAGAACATTTTTATTATAAAATATAACATAAAATTAAAAGGTACATTTCGCCCTATGATTTTTAATTTTATTAACATTTTGATTCATTAAATATTATTGTATAATCCACTGACTTTGTTCCGAAAACGGTGTTGATCTGTGTCGGTTTTGTCTTAAAAAGTGTGTTGTGTGTGTGTAATTAAAGTTTAAGGAACGTTGTTTCTGCTGTAGCATGAAAAGTTTTGAAATGTGAAAAACAATTGGACTTTTACTACCGTAATTTCCGGCGTATAAGCCGCAGCTCAAAGAGTCGTTTTTCGACCCAGAAATATTATTTTATAAAATGTAACTTAAAAGATCGCTGTAAATATTTAACTACAATTATTGAATAAAATTTCTGGGTCGAAAAACGACTCTTTGAGCTGCGGCTTATACGCCGGAAATTACGGTACTGATACTTAACATTTGCGTAAGCACTTCGAGGAAATTATCCGTTAGAATGTTTGACTCGTAAAAAATCTTCAGAGATTCCACCAATCACATTTTTAATACCAATTCCGAACAACAATCTCTCTCTTGATAATTTTATATAAATTTACCCTGAAGTTTATTGTTTGGAGTTAGTGGTATTAAAAAGGTGATCGGTGATCCCCTGCTATATTCCGTGACTAACAGTTTTCATTGATGTATGAACTTTAAACATTAACAGAAAAAATTGATTAGAAGCAATAATTTTCACATTGTTTCCTAATAAATTTGATACAAAATAACTTTCATGAAATTGATCAGTACATTTTGTATCTAAATACGTATCACTATAAAGAAAATGTTTTTTAATTCTAAATATATTAAAATCCAAAACGATATTCTGTCATATAAGAGCTTAACTCTCTCTCTCTCTCTCTGTATATATATATATATATATATATATATATATATAATTAAAGCAAATATTTTATTAATATAAAAATGTTCTTTATGATTTTTTTCAATTAAAAAAGAGATAATTTATATTTTTTATTTTCACTTATTTTATAACCATTGAACTGAAAATATTTTTGTGTTAACTGTAAAAACATGATCTTGAAATGAAAAGAATGTGAAAGCAGAAAAAAAAAACAATTTTGTTTCGAATAAAGTTTAATGCTATCGAAAAAATCTAAATGGATTTCGCGTTTACTAAACTTAATAACATTTTTATTGATCTTTAAGTAAGTAACTTCAGTTTCAGCGTAAGAATGTACGCTACTTTAATGAATGTAGATGTAAGAAATTGATTATACTTTAGCGAGAGATGACAAAGACACTTTATTCGATTCAGTGGATACTATAATAAAGAAATTTAATGTAGCATGTCTAGATAATAAATTCATAAAACAATTTAAAACTTATAGCAAAATAAGCGAAGGGTAAAATATCATGTAAAAAATATTAAGCATCTTCCGTTCTCAAACACTGGTCGAAAATTAAATTGATTATTACTATTATTAATTCATTAAAAGTAACTCTCAAAATAAATTAAAATATTGTCTTAGACATACACTGTAGAAAAAAGTCTTTATTAAGCTAGCGCTTATCTTTATTAAGATGGACGAAAATGTAATTATCCTTTTCCGAGATGGCAAGGTTTCCGAAAAACGTTCCTTTTCATCCAGAAACCCCCAAAACCAATTTAAGATTTAAAATAGCATTTCTGAAGCAAAACTATATTTTGCCATTTGTAATATTCGGAAATGTCATCGAGTTTTTACAGTGTATATAGCAGTTTTCTCAACCCGAAATATCGTTTTATCAGATGCTATCAGTTGTAAATTAAAAAACTCCATTTTAACAAACATGATAAATAACCAGAATTAACATTAAAATGAATAGCATTACTGGGTTACCAAATGGTCCGCTTTTTAAATACCGGTAATTCCTTAGAAGAATTTTATTTTCAGATTTTTGTTGCATATTTTGTAAAAACCACCTTCGGAAGTAAATTTTCGCGGAAATGCTGTAGAAATCAATCATGAAATTTTCTGTTAAAAATATTGGTATGAAGTTGGCGGACCATTTGGGAGCCCTGCATTAACATTAAGAGCCTACCCTGGTCACTCGAAGAAACGCTCAAGCTAATGTTAAGTTAATGGGAAGGTTATTAGCAGATTTCTCGCTCCCATTTTAATATTTTTAAATGATTTTTTTTTGCATATGATAGAACTTTCAGAACCGGTTGGAACCGGTTCTGAAAGTGAAAGTAGCCTTATATAAAAAAAACCGGAACAACAAGTTCCAGACAAGTGAGTAAAATGAGATGAACTTTTAATACCATGAACTATGAAAGCTACCTTTTACTCCCGGTTCTGGCCGGAAGGACCTTTTCAAAATATAGTTGGCACGGTCTTTGAAAAGTAGTCTTGTGAAAAATGCATTTAACCCATTTATGCCTAGCGTCCCAGTTTTGGGATGCTTTAGTAAAATGGGAAAAAGTGCATTTCACACCACTTTTTTTTTTATAGAAATTTAGTGTCTTATTTTATCGAGGTGTTCGCGATAAAATAAGACACCAAATTTCTAATTTTTAAAAAAGTGGTTTTAAAAATGTACCTTTTCCCAATTTACTAAAGCATCGATGAATGGCATAAATGGGTTAACACTAAAACTACCATGAGCCGTCATTTTGACCGTTACCAAATGAATATATTCCGATTCAAACCAGAAATTTCTTTTTAAAATAAATTAAATGTAAAACTCACAGAAATACGTTAAATGAATAATTTAAGTAGTTTTAAATAAAATTTCTGGTGTGAAAGAATTTTAAAATACTTGAGTAAAATTTCCGGTAGTTCATGTGTTAAAGTTTCATGCTATTATGATTGATGTCCTACTTTACCTACACTGCAAATATAGGCGTCTTAAACTGGGACACATATGTGTCTGAAAAAGAAATTCAGACACTTAAGTGTCTGAATGTGAAATTTCAAACATTATAGATGTCTGAATTTAAGACACATATGTGTCTTACTATGATCAGTGTATAAAATAACTGATAAAAATGTGTGAAAAATGCTGATATGTCTGAAATTAAGACATATACAAATTCAGACATTTAAATGTCTGAATTTAATATAATTGTGTGATATGCGTGGTGACTTGTGATACAGTCGCAGGCCACTCTATATGCTATCAGTATCGGAGAATGTTTCTGAACACATGAATGTTTTTTAAAATACTTTTCCATCCACTAAATTTTGATTAGACCCAGGTCCGCATTAATGTCGCACGGGGCCCTGGCAAATCACTTATCGGGGCCAAACGTCTCTGACTGCAATATTCGACTAATAAAGTTATTCTTTAAAATTTGTATATATCATAGAATAATTTTTAATATAGAGAATAAAGTGTGTGATAAAAAGCATGCAGTTTCTTCCACTTTAATGTGTCTTGAAAAATAAGACACTTTAAGGTGTTTCTTTTTTGAACCACCCGTTTCAGACACTTATGTGTCTGAATTTCAGATATTGCTATTTGCAGTGTATGTTCATGGTTATAGTAAAATAGATTCTAGTGCAATACATAACAATTCATTTCAAATTATTCAATATGCATGTAAAAACCGACTAGTAAGAGCTGGAGCCAGCAACCTGCTGTCACTAGTAAGAGGGACTTATGGTAATTATAGGATATATATACAAATATCCATTGGATAAATTTGAAATTTTCATTGAATATTTTCAAAATACTATAATTTAAGAAAAGGCAAAAATAAAATGGATTTTTTGGAAAATATTACTACATCTAATTCTTTAATGCCGTTATTTCTGTTGACAATCATATAAATTTCACAATTTGTTATTATGAAACTGCTTTCTTTTATAACCTATAATCAGTTTTTTCGGTCCACGAGTAATATTTTTAATGTTTATATCGTGCTGAAGTATACAGAGTGTCCAAACAATATTTACACTTAAATATATCATTAGTACAAACAAGCAAAAAATTGAATACAGAATGTTTTCAAAGAAACACGTTGGAAGTATCTTATGGACTCGGCATATCACCTAGGAATAACCAGAATGTCGCGTCATAATAAAAAGAAGCATTGCATCTTCATGAAAATAAAAAGAATTAAAAATATAATGACTGATAAGATCAGAAAATCACAAAGGAAAATAGCATGTTCTAGTATATCTTCATATAATATAACAGCTACTTTCATATTTATTTTCAAAATTTACATAATGCTCTAATAAGAGAAGCAATAGAAATTAATACATCCAAAGCCACATGCAATGATATGGTTCATTCAGTGAGTGATTGCCGCTGGAAAAAGATGTTAGAGGAGGGGGGGGGGAAGAGAGAGAGAGAGAGAATTGAATGCCGATAGGGGAGCTCTTCAACCAGCAGTCGTATATATAGCGGAGAAGCAGAGACTTGGGGATTACAACTGATGATGCTCTAGCCAGGGCGAAAGCGTTTTTGTGGAGTGGTGAAGGTTTTTATTTTGAACTGTTTTACATTTTTAAAATGAGGGACGTTTTTAGTGAAAATTTTTAACCATGTTTTGTAGATCATGTCTGAATATAAATTGGTATCATGGACAGTAAATAGTAAATTTACAGACATTAACAAATGAACACCTGTTTTTAATACTTTCATAATTTTAGACAATTTTAAAGAAGTAGATTAGTTATAAAATCATCCGAAGTTTCAACTTTCTAGCAGAAGCGAGTTCAAGATTTTTACGTGAAAGCCATTTGTCACCACTTTTTTCGGATATAATTCTTCGACGTTTTTTTATCCCGAAACGTTTATCTTTAAATAGAGCGAATTTGTAAGTACAAAAACAATGTTAGCTCTGCGACCTTCGGACCGCGGGTTAGACTTTAATTGATTTACAGAAATGTACTTAAATTTCTAAAAATTGCATTCTGAGGAAAATAAGCAAGTTCTGTACACTCCTTGGAATTTTCAAGGACTCTGAAGAAATATTTAGGAATAGAATCATTCTATTTATATTTTATGTTGCAGAATTTACAGTTACAACGTTTAACAGTTGCATTTGTGATAATTTATTGAGATTGAATAAAGTGCAAAAATTCTCTAAAATTAGTGGGGTAAAAATGTACGCATTCTGAGATAGAAAGTTATTTACACATACGTGTGAGACATTGTTTGTTGAGAACTTACCTTAAAAACCCCGTGCTATGTATATTTACATTCTGAAATTATGTACAGTATATTTCTAGTAATTGTATTAGTCTGTCTTATTTTTTAACCCCTTTGCGACGAGCGTCCTTTACAGAAATTTTAATCTTTTGCCACCGGTTTTTCAAAACAGAAATTTTCGCCCAATTGAATCTCAGAAATGCTGTCATTAAATAACGCAAAGTTTACAATAAAAAGTAACTGGTAGGAATAATCGAGGATTCTGAGAATTCTTATGCGTCACGTATACGTGTCGCTCGTCCCCAAGGGGTTAAAGAAGAAATTCTAAATGCTAAAATTCGAAGAATTTTTTCTCTTAGTTGCCCTTTAGAAAAAAAATGTATAACTATGTATAACTAAAAATGTATAACTATACTAACAAACATGTATAATTATATCGATGTGTCCATGTTTGTTTAAATGATGATCATAAATACGTTTTCTGGATTTAATGAATTAATCACAAATACAGAAAAATGGAAATTCAGTTTATCACGCGGAAATAAAAATAGCATGGTAACAAAAGAATATATTCAAACAGTCGTGACAGAAGACCATAAATTTAAAGTAACCTAACACTTATAAGTACCTCTAGATCATAAATCATGCAAAAAAACTAAAATTTAAATTATTGTTCTTCCGGAAGCAGTAAGGTTTTGCTGGGATGTAAATAAACTACAATAAATATACGATAAAGAAATAGCTTGATAAATGACAGTTTGCATAAATATAAAAGTTATTTATCTTTAGCACAATGCATTTTAATCTGGATTTGTTATGTGGCTATACAGGATTGACGTCAAGGTAGCAAATGTGGCTTTCTGTAATAAATTGTAGAATGCAGTTTCATCATTTTTCAAATGTTGTAGGTTATATACGAAATGGATAAATCGCAACGGAAAAATAAAATGATTTATAATGGATTCTGCTGCAAACGTTCAGAAGTTGTAATTATATGATGAGTTCATAAATATCATAGTAACATCGTTAAACTTAAACAAAATCAACATACATCTGACATAGATTATGGAACACAGTCCAACAAATAACAGAATATTGTTAAGAAATTTTATTTTTCATCCGATGAAATTAAATATCAAAATAAACAATTTAAAAAACACATAACTCAGTGCCTAACAATATCCTTTCCATATCCGGTAATATATGCGAATTAATTCATGAAGCCTTGTTTGGGATATTTAGAATTTATACATACCCCATAATATATTAAAATATAGATTAAATTGATATTACATACCACAGTAGAAAACGCTTTGCCAGAAACTATCGATCACAGTTCAGCCTGTAACCAAATATTTGTGAGTATCTTTGTGAATGAAAGATAAATGCTCCACACTGTAAAATCAATATTATATGTCGTTGCAGATCACATGAATGATATGTATCAATTTCATTGTGTTTGAAGTATCATAATATCTTTAAAATGCTTCGCAAAACCATTTTCTCTAGATATCATGATGTAATGGTATTTTCTAGTGCGTCCCTGTAAACGAACTTTAAATGATACTTTTTCTATACACCACAGAATGCATGTTGTAGTCTACCACAGAGATGCATATCCATGTCAATCGGTTTGAATTATCGTAACATCACTAAAATGCATCGGAAACGATTTCCCCTTTCGTTCACCATAATGTAACGGATTTATTTTGCGTGTCCCTGTACACGAACTATAAAAACTACACACTTTATTTTCAATAGCGGGCATTCTATAAGAAACTTCAGTAGCATATAAAAAAACCTGGCAATCCGAGTGCATTCACGAGAGTTCCAGCACGGCCAGACGGGTACACACACAGCTAGACGGCCGGCCAGCTAGCCAGCCAGCCAGCCAGCCACATGGCTCGCCAGACGTACAGATGACCAGACAGACAAACGGCCAAAATCCGAAGTCATTAACATTTTCAACTATGTTGGAAAGTGCAAAAAAAAAATACATTTCTAAAACCCAGAGGCGTAGCGTCAAGGGGGGCACGGATCACTTTACTACCAGTATTTTTATATACTATATTTGGCCTTATTTAATTCATACCATTAAAAGATTAAATAAGGCTAAATGTAGTATATAATTATACTGGTAGTAAATGGTAAAAGTTACAATGTACAACCCCCCCCCCTGACGCTACGCCACTGCTAAAACCTGTTTCTAACTAAGAGGGACAAAAATTTGAACGTCGAATAAAAGATAAAGATCATACTTTAGGATGTTTTGTAGATTTCAATCACAGCTCTCTTCACACACTACCTCCGTAATAACTAAATAACTATCGCATTTGACTTAAAAAGGGAAGCCAGCATGCCCCAGATGGTAGCGCCATCTAGGAGCTACCATCTTGGGCATGCTGTTATAATATTTACATTGATCATCTCATAGACGTGCCTTTCAAACCTACAATTTTCTTATTTTATAAAGTGATTTTTTAACCGACAGTTCACTTGTAAATGAAAATTAATGTATTCTTACTAAAATGGGGAGGAGGGATCATTGCGTTATCAACGTAACAACATCATCAAACTACAGTCACTTGTTCATTTCCCGTTTAGTGCGCTGCTATACTACGATATGATATGGTATGCTTGGTAGGATTAGTCTGGATAAGTCTGGGTTAGTGCAAACTTGGCCACTTTCATTTGAAATACCCATGCATTTTTTTTCGCAGGAGGTGGACTACTGTAATCATTGCACTGCAATTAAGTTCATGAAATGTTGTTGGTGCCACTATTTTTTATGCTTCAATCACTTTTTGGTAGAGTACCATATTTGTCAATAGCATTTTTTATTTGCGGGCTTCGTGCATTTTTGTATTACTATATCTAAATATGTTTTGTGTTTTATATTAATCTGATTATTAAAATTTCTGAATCAGAACCACGCTTTTTCTCCCCAAATTAAACAAGTAAATAGCAACTTTTAAGACTTTATATCTCGATAACGAGAAGGTGAGAGCAAATGATTTGTGTTAAAAAACATATTTCATTATGCTCTTGCAATTTGTGGATACTTAGATTTTTTTCATTATTACACTATGGCGTAGTTTCCTGGCAAGAATGCATTTTGTAAGAGCTTCGAAACTGAGGGACTTCTCTCCCATGTTTGCACTATGACAGACAACCAATTTCACAGTAGTAGTGAGAAATTAAAAAAATATACTGGATGCAAGCTTCTAACATCAGAATTTACATGAAAGAAAACTCGGTCGTATCACCCTTTTAACCGATTTGCACCATTAGCACACATATGCCGGCATTTTAGGAATTTCTTTTTTATTCAGAAATTAATACTCTATACCAGAAATTTGAAAAGAAGAATTTTTACTTAATACATGAAACGTTCGTCATTAAATAAAGAAAAAACACTAATCAGACTTTCTTGTATGAATTCGGAATGTCTGAATGAAAACAAATTCCCGAAATACACGTACATATGTACAAATGATGCAAATAGTTTATTGAATACTTTATGACATTATTAATTAGAAAATACCAAGTTATATTATGCATCACAATGGCGGTTTTTAAATTTTGTGATATTTTGCTGTGAATAGAATATTGAGGTATCAGCTGATTCTTTTGAGAAGACCTATAAAATGATATTTAATATTATACACCTATTTTCTATAAGGAAAATGTCACTGCGCCTAGAATAATGTATATCGCTTTTAATAAGTGCACTTCAACTACTTACTGTTTACAGAAGGTAATGCACTCGAATATTTTTATGTCTCTGTAAATTAATAATATACGTTAAGCACACCATTTGCTATTGGAAACATGTTGTATTGTATATCAGAAATGTACATCAAATTCGTATTGTTTGAATTAGTGTAAAACGTTAAGAAGTACTTTAAACAATTATCGAGATCGACCATATTCCCCTAATGTATCGAAAAATTTTTGTGTATTCCCTATTAAAGAACTATGAATGTTACACACTTTAGTTTCAATAGAGGACGTGCTATAGTGCAATAACATACATAACGTTTGTGGTACGTTCAAGTGCAGTTACGAAAGTTAGAATGCGAACAAACGGAAAGACGAAAAATGAAACAAGAAGACAGAAACACACCGAAACCATCAAAACGTTTCACTGTAAAATGTCAATAATTACACTATAAAGTGTCAATAAAGAAGTAAAATTTAATACGTATTTCAGCACACAAAGATCAAGATGATATATGAATGCAAAAGCCATTTTTCTACGCACAAATCAATAAAAAAAAGGAATGGTTCCTTCTTTGGATGACCGAAAATCATATAAAATAATTTTTACAATAAAAAACGGTGCAGGATTAAAAATTCCTTTCACAAACAAAATATTCTAAGACAATGTTTTATCATTTTATTTTACGTAATAGTTCGTCATTCTTTTTTAAAACTGATAGAAAAATGATTGATATATTCTGAGATTTATTCTATTATTTAATCTTTTAGAGGCACTGCAATTTTTCGTGAAGTTATCCTTCTTCACCAAAATAAGCAATATTTTACATGAATAAATTTTGCAAAAATAATCTTTCTTAGGATTTTGTTCTCTTAAAAAAAAATCTTTTACAAACATTTTACGATTTTCGGTATGTAATTAGATATCAATCTTGGAATATTATTCTGCTCTGCAGACAATATAATAGATAAAATAAATGTAATGCACATTTTTATCTCATTTAGGTTGATCTCAAATATATTTTCATTACAAAACTTTATTTCCGAGTTTTTGTAAAAATAATATAAAAAACATAACAAAAAAAATAACTGAAGCAGCAATCAATTATGTTCACTACATTACAAGAGATAAAATTTAAGATGATCAAGATTTATTTTTCCATATATATTGTCGAGCAAACAGCGAAGATAAACAATTACCTTATAAAGAAATAAAAGAGCTGAAATCATCAATCTTTATAAAACGGGAATTTAGGAATACATTTTAAGAAAGAATGAATTTCAAATTAAGAGCTCAATTCTTTCCGCTTTCAATATCCACTTAAGATTAATAAATACTGACAAATGATGCTCAAGATAAGATAACATATTCAATAAAGAATAATTATTTTATAGGAATTTAAATACCGTAAAAAAATGTTGAATTAAGAAAAAGAAAATGCAATATAAGATTACTAGAATAACATCGTAAAGTCGTTGTGCTTATTTGAGGTAAGGTGTTTCATACGTCTGTCACATTTAGGGTATACCGTAATTTCCGGCGTATAAACCGCAGCTCAAAGAGTCGTTTTTCGACCCAGAAATTTTATTCAATAATTGTAGTTAAATATTTACAGCGATCTTTTAAGTTACATTTTATAAAATAATATTTCTGGGTCGAAAAACGACTCTTTGAGCTGCGGATTATACGCCGGAAATTACGGTATTTCACTTTTTATTAAATATAAAATGTCAAACATAAGAAAAAGATGATTGCATATTATGCTTTTTAATTGAATCATAATTTGTTTTGAAGAAACTGAATCATTTCTTTTAATATAAACAAAAATGTGTCATTTTCACTTTTAGGTAATTTTTGTCACACTTACAGTAGTTGAAACTTAAATGAGACTCAGAAGTTACCTAAATGTGACAATGCATTTTATTCATATCAGTTCATACTATTTTTATTAATTAATTGTAATAAGTTTTTAAATCTATAATACTACATTGTAATTATATAATGAATCATTCCACAGTCATATTTTTTAACACTTTTAACATTGACAATTAATAAACAAGGAGAAAAAAAGAATGATAAGCACAGCATTAATTTTAACAAAATATTGTTAGTGTACTTTCTAAACAGCTATTTGTTAAACTATTTTTTTATTCTGAGGAATTCCTAGAACTCTGTAGTTGTTGCTGGATATTAACAATTTGTTTTCAAATCAAATACACATACCAGAAAAACTACTTAATGAAATGTTTCTTGTTTGTATGTTGTTATTTATTAACTCATTTTATTTGATAAAATTTGTGATTTTTTTTAATTTAGAAAACAAACTAAAGACTAAACAAACTTAACCCATTAACGACGACTTATTTTACACTTCTTTTAATACTTCGATACCAGTTGACACCAGTTTTCCCATACTGTTATTTTAACTGATTGATTCTCTGATAGTTTCACATTAGATAATATGAATTTTTTTTTACTAAGATACTGGTGTTCATATTTAAACGCTTCGTATCTCTTAAATGGTAACTTTTCGTACCAACCGGAGTTAATGAGTTAAGAGTTGGCAGGTATTTCTTTAATTTTATTCAGTTTATAAAATGTTTCATCACACCATTATGGTCATGTCTAACTTTTGGGAACAAACGTTACCATTGGTATTACTTTAACGTACTTATCTATATTAATTATAACAAGAGTTCTTAAGAAAATTCATCCTCATCCTCAACCATTACATAGCTAAACTTTATATGATCGTTCGACTGTCCAATCAGCATTTTATGATATTAGATGAAGTGACTGTCCCCAAAAGTCTATCCTTGTACTTGAACAAGTATTGTCGTGTGAGGAACATTATATTTCGTACGGGATTGGAGACCACTGACCAGGCCCCTACCTACCGGGATTCGACCCAGTTTGACGAGTTTGAGTGCCTGGTCATTGGGGCGAAATTCGCCTGATCGCCCTATTGGGGCGGTCCACAAAGACAAGTACCCAGTTCGGCCAATCAACTGAGTCCGGATTTTTCTGTGTTGTTCACTCCTAAATTTAAATGTTCTGAGATCTGACGCCGCACACCACGTACTCGTCATGACAGTTGAAATGGGGCTGGACAATTTAGTGCCGAAACGTTGGTACTGAACTTAGCTTGAAAAAGGGGAGAGAATTTTGAGGGAAACTAAATAAAGAAATTAACTAGATAATGAAACGACTGAAATGAAAATATAATTAGCCAATAGCTAAGTCGTACCATCGGGGAAAATTTTTGGGCCGAGTTGCAAGGCAGACGAAAACGCTGCGGGGGCTGACGGGACTGCGCCTTTCTACCGTACCCCACCTGGTAAAAACTGGCTCCGTGGGCTGTCCCATTAGAGCGGGTCCGGTAGCTTTTGCGGACAATGTCCAATTGCACCTAATAAAGAGGCGAACAGTCAAAAATAAAATGAATAAAAAAACTGCTGCTAAAAAAAAAAACCCTTGTGCTACCAGTTGGGGCCGGCCATTGGCTCGTCCCAACCGGCAGCACGAGGAACTGCAAGGGGAACCTGGAAGAGAAGAATGTTACATTTTAAACTGAACTTATTCTGAATTACACTTTAACTACATTATTGAAATTAATTTACTTTTATTGTGCTAATTGACTTGGCTACCCGTCCATTGGGCCCATGAAAGGTTGTTAAATAATTAACAATTTGTAATTTAAAATACGTACTATTGCCGTTAACTGACTAAACCATAATGGGTTGTTGTTGTTGTTGTTGGTTTGGCTCAAGAGCCCGGTTTTGCAGCTTTTTATTTCTATATAGCTGACATGATCCATATAACTGTGAAACTAGTCTCCTAATTTTGAACCAATTCCAGATGAGAGACCTGCATCTGGATTGGCACCCCCAGATGTAGCGCTTATATAGAACTTGGAGGACATTAGAGCCACGAACAGATTTAACGTGCACCAGCTCCCATTAACGTACACGGTTATTTCGTACGGGCTTACCTTGATGCCAGGCGACCAGCTTTAACATTCATCATAGTTTTTTTAACGTCTAAGCCATTTAGAAATTTCCAAAAGCTGTTTGTTCGCTTGAAATTACAACGGGAAAGAAATGTAAAAATAGTAATGCAGTTGTATTAACTGATCAAGGGGTACACCAGTTTTAAAAGTATTGAAATTAGATATTAAAATACGACAATACTTTTGCATCAACCTAATACATTGTACTTTTTTAACCCTTTCCAGCACAGTGGTCCCACTCCGGACACACCTAATTTTAATGACAAACTTGCATTCGACACCAAAATTATTTTATAAAATTTTCTTTCTAGAATGAAAGCTTAAAATAAGGAGTTCTTATTTTCTAAAAAAATCGTTTGTAAATTCCGGTGCCAGTCAGTAATTTCTCATTTTACGAACAGACTTTGTCTGTGCCGGAAAGGGTTAAGAGAGTATCGCATTCAAATTTACGTGAATACTTTGGATATTGCATAGATACTATTATATATGTTATTTCCAAACTAATAACGTTATTTTACGAACAAATTATTTATTTTCTTTAAAAATAAGAATGCGCAGTAGGAAGAAAGAATTAATGTTTATTTTAGAAAAAATAATATAGAATTGAGTAAAGTATGTCACTGCACAGATATTATGTTTAACACATCTCTTTTTAAATATAAAGACTGAACATTTTAAAGAATATTTATGAAAATATTATCTTAAAAGCTTTTATAAGAATGAGAAAAGGAAAATATGGGTCATTGGAAACAGAATATATTCCCTCTCAGACGAATGACAAATGTTTTTGGAAAACCTTTTTATTTAAAATGGATAGTAAAAGAAAAATCCGAAAGTAGCATGAATATTTATGTCACAGTTTTCGCAGTTTTCATTGTTTTAAAAGAATTAAGTGCCGAAGATTCAACGGCCATTTCTTTACCATCCGCATGAACAGAATTTATTCAATGTATATGCATTAAAATTTCATAGCTATTTAAAATAACTTTTTGCAAAAAGCCTTTTTTTCAAATAGAATGAATATTGTACTTTAATGATTAAGATTTTCAGATATTTTAATACGTACAATTTTCGCATTAGATTATATTCCAATCCACTTGATCCACTTAGGATCCACTTGAGGATCAAGTGGATGACCTTAATTTCAGGACTAGAATTAATCTTAAAAAAAAAAAATGATTTCAATAAGGATTTCAGTAACTTTATGGAGCTTTAAAAGGTCTTATTTAAAAATTTAAAAGTAAATGGAGAGTTCAGTATTAATTAACTTGATTAATTTTAAATTTAGTGAACTTATAAATTTAAATTACTTTTTCGACATTTTCGTCCTGATTGGCATCTTACATTAAATTTCAAGCTACAAGTAGCGGTTGTTCTAGAAACAAGTATAATAAATCACATTTTAAATAAAACACTTTGAGAGTTTTACTGAATAATACTGCTTGAAGATAACATGTAACAAAATTTGTAAATGAAATTAAACGTAAAATATAATATTTTAAAAAGGTAAAGAGTTTGTAATCTTACTAAAAAACTGTTTATAAATATTATAAATATAAGTGTTTTTAACACTAGAACTACCGGAAATTTTACTCAAGTTTTATAAAACTATTTCACACCAGAAATTTTATTTAAAAATACTTAACTTATTCATTTAACGTATTTCTATGAATTTTATATTTAATTTACTTGTAAAAGAAATTTCTGGTTCGAATAAGAATATATTGATTGGGTAAGCGTCAAAATGACGGCTTATGGTAGTTCTAGTGATAAAGTCAAATTTGTTGCAATTTTTAAAGTTTTCATGTTTTTTCTTCCAACGACAACAAAAATTTCAGTCCTTTCTCATTAGGATATTCTCTTAACTCTAACTTTGTTAATATAGGTAAATTGAACCTTAGCCTAGTAAAATGTTTTAAATTTTTCATTAACTGATCTAAATCAAAATGTTGAAAATTATGTATTTTGTTACATTTTTAATAAATTTTCCTTTATATTTGTCAATTATCGAAGAAGGGAATCAGTGAAAAATGACGGACAATCAATAAAAGAGAAACATTGGTACCTGCACGGCCCGCGATGTTCCTATAATTATCCACATTTTGCTATCACTATTATAAAACAATAAAATTTATAGATTATTTCTATTGCATATGTTAAATCTCTCTGTGAAAAAGCCTTTTCTTTTAAAATAATGGTTATAAATGTGGAAAGAAATTAGGAAAATTACGATCCCTGTTCCTGGATAGCACAGCAATATTATTTATTTAATGTAGGTAAATATACAAGACTAATTAAAATTTACTTACATGAAAATAAAGGAAACAGGGAAACATACAAATATTTTTAATACGTGTAGCAATCCGTTCAGATAATTTCATCAGAGGATTGGACGCACTTGGCATTCCACGCAATCAATTTGTACGTTTTTGTGCCAGAATAGCATGCAGTTTGTCGGGAGTCGTCAAGTGGCGAGCAGTTTCTAATAACTTTTTTTGGAATGACATTTTTGCTTTGAAACAAGGCGATTAAATAAATCGAAGATAACTATTTGAAAAGAATGATAACAAATAGTCCGCCAGTTTTTACAATTAAATAAAGCGAAAAATGCTTTACAGAAAATAGTCATAAGAAGCAGCACATGGTTGATGATCTAAATCATTTTGAGATAGAAACCAGCGTATGATAGACGTCTGAAAATATTTCTTACATTGGAAATGACGATCTGGTGATTCATCAGGTGAAATAAAAGATTTTAAACACTGGGAATTCAGGTCTATAGAATGGATGTTCAATCCCCCCCCCCCCCTGCAATGACATACTCGTGCTGTCGAGCATTATGGGAATAAACTATCCCACCGCTCTTCAACGTGTTAAACGGAGTTTAAGTTTATTTCGATTATTTAACTCTTTGAAGGTCGGTGGTACATTATATAACCCACTTAATTTTAATCCCCAAATACCACAATGGCGCCAGAATTTTGAAATGGAATTTTATTTTTTATAATTTACGAAAATAAACTCTCTTAAATTGTTTCAAATAAATATGTTCATAAATCCTGGTTTACCACAATCATGTTAACATTCTGCAACAAACGTGCATTACCTCACAAAGACGCTTAAACATGTAGGTTATAATTCACAGATATTTAAAAAACCGATACTTTAACACGTTCGCTGCCAACTACGAGTATACTCGTAGTGCTATCTACGTTTCTTCAATCGAAAATTAGTTATTCGCACCGGAAATTTCCAAAGAAGAATTTTTATTTTATGTAATCACGAAATGTCTGTAATAAAACAAAGTAAATATTGCTATTAGTATTTTCTGATATGAATTTGAACTTTCTAAATAAAATGAAAATTCCGGTATTTTTAGCTTGGCAGCGAACGTTGTTAAGCTAGTTTGAAATAAAGAATTCGGTACATAATTAAAAAATTATTGTAATATATCTCACTCAAATTTAAGTTAATATTTAGTATTATAATATTTAGTTAAATAAATGTTGTCTCAGTTATTATCATGCTTGAAATTAAAGACTGCATTTCTTCTTCATTTTAATTAAAATACTTATAAGAAGAAGGGAAACAATGTTGAAGAAAATAGGAAAACTTCATTTCAGATAAGTAGAAAAAATCTTCTTTAAAATTTGTTTGAGTCTAAACTATTTTATTTTCGTTGATGAGTGTTTTATATGCATGGAATTCACACACTTCACTTTAAATATGCAAATATTATCTTTTGAAATTAATAACCAAGAGCACAAACTATTCTCTCCTTTTTGTGCTAACACGAGAAATTTGAAAGAACATTTCACGATATAATTATATTCAAGACTCATGGTACTGTTTTTCTATTTAATATGATGACTATCTACAATGTTTCATTTTTTAATATTAAAGAACGTCATAAGCATTGCTTCTAGGATTTTTTATACTTTATCACATACACATATTTTTCATGAAACTCTACACAACAGTATTCCAATATCACTCTCTCTGACACTTTAATATTATTTTGTAAATATGCTATTAAATATACGTAAAACAGTTAGGGATTAACATAAAACATTTTTTTTAAAGGAAAATATTTTCTCAGAAAAATGCCAAACATACACGCAAGAAATGTTGCATTTTCAATAAAAATTATTTATTTTTAACTTCTAATGATTATCTTTTAAATTTACATCAAGGAATATCATTCTTTATAGAAATTTTATTTATAGAAAATTTGTACTTTTCCAAAGTGAGTCTTTATGACTTCTTTACAAAACTTTTATATTCATTTACTTATGTAGAATAAATTTCGCATTTATTTGTTTCTACAGAAGAATTAATAATTATGTTTTCGAAATATTCAGTAAAATATTGTAGGTTGTTATGATGGTTTCTCTACAATATAAAGCCACAACAATTCCGGATATGATATTTTTTATTATTTTATTTTATTAATTTCTACATAATCATTCAAAATTATTTTCAAACTATTATATAATATATGATATATTGATATAATTATCTCTCTATGTTAGAAAATGGAACAATTCTTGATTGAATTTCTCCTATTGATTCCTTTTGTTAGTTTCTACAAAAGTATTGTATATACTTTTCGAATTATTCAGTAAAATTTTATATATTGATTATATTTATCTCTATAATAGGAAGAAAGGAAATTCTTTTTTACAAACCTTTACAATAAATGATTTTAACCTTTGCAATATATCACGATAGTTTCTTTAGAAAAAATGTGAATAAACTTCGCAAAATTGGCAGGTTGTTTTTTATTTAAACTGTTACACACATTGTATTCGCGAAAGCCCTTTCAATACTAAGCTTATTTACTGACAGAAAAATAGCGGCAGTGGTGGACGGTTAATTTTTTGGGGTTTTTAATTTCCCTTGAATTCCGACACCAGTATTTTCTTAAACTGTTATTTTCCTTTATTTAATCGCCAAACCACAAGACGAGGAATACGTTTAGAATTGCTAGTATTTAAATTCAAGGAACTATACAACTGCTGAAAAATGTACGCCTACGAGAATTTTTGTGAAATTCTAATTAAATTACGAAATGAAATACAATTTTTCTGTTATCATTGCAATGCAGAATCTTTTTTTTAACACACACATTTTTATACTCCTTTTGCTATTCTGGAATCGGATCGTTAGCACAGGAAGATTAAATGTTCCTGATTATGAAAAAGAAGATCTCTCTTTATTTTTCATCAGCTATAGATTTAGTTTCAAAGCATAGTGTTTAAAAATCTAGATATTTTTTTTTGTAAAATTTCGCCGGACTTAAAGAAAATATACCAGGTAAAGGAAAAAAAAGTTGTACACTTTTCTCACGGATAATACGCAAAATAAAAAGAAAGATTCGAATGAATGCTATTTAATACGTTTATAGAACGATAAGAATTCTTTGTAAACTAAAATGCATGGGTGCCAAGAGTTATGATGTACCACTTTTTCTTAAAAGAAAAATTTATACTTTGATACTTTGAATTTCGTGAAATTTAGTAACTTTCAGGCTCGAAAATCGGACACATGATTTTTTGTGTCAAAAAACTCAGAAATTTTATAAAATTCAGAGTACCATAACCCGATAAGTGTTGGTCGTAGATGAATGGGATTTTTACCATTTTACTTGTGTGAGCTTGGAGAAAATTTTACTAAGTCCCAGGAACCATATAAATATTAAAATATTGTAAAATTCATAGCAGTTTGAAAATTAATAGCAGCACTATTTCATCAGCATAGTCCTAATTCCGGCCTTATTTATAATAATTTTTCAATTTACATTTCATACGTGTCTTTAACAAGTAAAAATTAAGGTCGCCCTGCATAAAGCCACGTATATAGGTAGGGCATCTGAAATCGTAAAATTTCAGAACGGTATCGGCTATGAAGATATTAGTTGCTTAAAGTTAAGTCTAAAAGTAGCTGAACGATAAGGAATTTTTCATAAATAACACCTCGCTGTTAAATTTAGCCCTTCTATTTTTTAATAGCAATTTATTCCTTTATTATTGATTCGCGTCATTTATAAGTTCTGCGACAAATTTAGAAAAATTTCTCCGATAAATTGCATAATATTTGTAGGAGAATCATTACCTATTTAAGGTGATATTTATTTTCTTATTACATGCTTCATAAAAGTCACCAAGAAAAATGCACTAAAGAGAGAAAATAATATAGGAAAATCAAATAAATATTAATTCATTTAAGATGTAAATGTACTTACAGAGCTGCCACTACATTTTAAAGATAAATATATTTTTTCCAGTTTTTGAAGTTTAATAAGAAAAATATTTCTGTTAAAGATTAGGGGTAAGAAAAAAGCGTGAAAGTCCGCAGATATATATTTTGATGTTTTTACATACATTTTAATTAAGTAATTACTTAACTTTTAAACTACTTGTCTTGTGTGTACGTTTTCGTCGTTTAATTACACTTTAACCATTAATTAAAGTCTTAATATATCATTTCCTTTGATAATAAAAGGAAAATATTTACTTTTCTATAAAATCTAAAGTTAAAGTAAATTTACGTTTTAATCACACGAGAAAGGAACTTTTCTATAAAAATAAAAAATTTCATTATCGTCATCTCAAAACACAATTCGAAGGTAAAAAGCAAACAGAGACGGTATATTTAGGAAGTGTTTACTTTAGCTCGGTTATTCTGTATTTAAATTTTTCAGTGAAAGGAAAAAAAAAGGTACGGAATGTAATTAATTATACAACGAACTATCTCCAGTGAATTTAATGTGAATTGAGTACTTTAAAACAGATGTGCCAAGCTTTCATTAATTTTCCGTAATATGTGGGTTAATTTGACCCAGGTTTAACAACGTTTTGCACAAGAATTTTTTTAAGAAATGAAATTAAATAAATTCCACGTAGACACCTGAAATTAAATAAATAAAGATTCATCCAATGATTTTTCTGGTTTCACACGTTGTTAAACTGGGTCAGATTAAACAAGATATTACGGAAGATTAGTTGAAACTTGGCATCTCTGCTTTAACCCCTTCAGGGGCAAAGTACTTTTGTACATAAAATATTAAAATGATTGATTGACACCAGGATTCACGAACGAATTTATTTTAAAATAAGTAACCGATTTTCCTCATAAACCTCAAAAATTCAAAATTTGATTATAAAATTCTGGTGTCATTGTGGCATTTTGGGATTAAAATTAAGTGGTATATATAATATACCGGTGCCCTTCAAGGGGTTAAAAGTATCTCTATTATACAGTGAATGAAAAATATTTTTATGATAATATGGTATTGTTTCATTACATTCAGATTTAGATAGACCTGAAAGCCATTAATATTTGTTAAAATGTGTAATTTATTTAAAAAGTTGAATAGTTACTAAGTCTGACACCAGAATATCTTTTTCAGAAAACGTTGGTTGTTATAAGCGTGTCATACCATGCATGCAAAATCGCCAATCATGTCATACAGTGTTGCAATTTTCTTGACCTTTTTAATTCATACCAGAAATTCCGAATAGTAAATTTGACTTTAACATGTGACTGTAAACATGGAATATCTGTCATTTAATGAAACACAATTTACTATTCGGAAACTCTGGTATGAATGTGGAATTTTTTAATTTAAATATTCCGCTCTATTGGCAGAATTGATGGCAGTCTTCATAATTTGAAAGCGATAACAAATATTTCAACATAAATTTGGTAGTCATGTCAGTGAATATATAGTGTTTAGGGCAAAGTACTGTTTAAAGTATTCAAATGTAAACCAACACCAAAGCGGTGAAATCGCCTAACAACGGACCATTTGTCAAAATTATTACCGAACGAAAATCTGCAACTTATTTTATTACAAAACATCTATTAAGGCTAATTAAGGCTAAAATTACTTTGGAATTAGTGGTGACAATTAAATATTTAGAACGTTGGTTCGCCAGTATTTAGCTACACTGTGAAAGATTATCGAAGCTTTTCTGAAATGGAAACGTTTACGAAAATTCAGCGTAAATTTCTCACATTAGAATTAAAAAAAAAAAAAAAGTTACTTTGAAAATAAGAAATGCAATTTTACAGATTTTCTTTATCAATGTTATAAAAGTTAATTTTTATTCAAACATTTTAGAACAAATCTTTCATCACTACAAGACAGTTGAAAATCGGAAAATATGTTGACCTTGCAGACTAGTGGAGCACAAATGCTGGTCCAGGTGAAATGGTGCCACTCGCTACAACAGGGATGATTGAGATCCGGTATTTTGAATACCACTAAAATTATCTAGAAATATTCTTATTATGTCATCGTAGAATTCATCAAAGTTTTTTTTTTCTATTTGAAAAATTTAATTTTCAAACTTAATCAGCGATTCCGGTGCCAAAAAGAATACATTTCTCTTTCTCGAAAAAGGCGTTTTTCAGTGTATTTTGTTCCTGCGAAGCAATTTTGACCTCCAGTGTGTCATATGATATACACTACTGTGAGAAATGCAAGCGATCTTTGTTGTAATTGTGGCAGTACGGTATAATTGTTGAGCTTATATGAATACCCATTTCATGCGTAATATGTAATATAGTGAAAAATCCATTGTCGAATATACGCGTGGCAATAAAAGTAGCTATTTTGATAATAACTCTGTCGCAATAAATATAAATATGTTTCGAGGAAAATGTCCAAATCTTAGAAGTAAAACGTTCGTTATTGTTTTGTGTATTTGCTTTGATACATCTTTAAAGAAAACTGTCAGCAGATAAATCGTTTTAGATATGTTTTATGACTAGCTGCACGTCTCAGCCAGTGGTGAGTCATGA
This sequence comes from Maratus michaelseni, assembly GCA_963931845.1. Classification (NCBI taxonomy): domain Eukaryota; kingdom Metazoa; phylum Arthropoda; class Arachnida; order Araneae; family Salticidae; genus Maratus; species Maratus michaelseni. The sequence goes on from OZ007586.1 coordinate 84,246,814, forward strand.
ACTGGTTTCACGCTCCGTGCGCTGTCTCACTCTAATTCTTTTTCAAGACAGAAACACCTTTACCCCCAAATTTGCTTCCTCCATATATTCTTGAAATCATACAAAACCGATTTAAACAATAAAAAAAACATAATTTTTTGAAACCGACAATGTAGAATGCCCTCTTAAATTCAGTAAAATGTTTCTCGTTTCGTTCCGAAAATGCAGGTGTTTGATTATGTCACGTTTATATACTTTTCTTGCGTTAGGTGTTTGATACCAGAACATAGTCGCATTAATAATTCATCATTTTTAGACAAATTGACCTTTTAAGTTTTAACTTTTGGAGCGCGCGTAAAGTTTTCGAATGGAATTTTTTGCCTTATTTAAGTACAGTAAAAGATTACAAATTCTGTGTTTAATCGCAGAAATATTTTAATCTTTAGAAAAGATATTAGACACTAATCACAAATAATGGTGACATAGTCCTCGAAAATTCTCATTGTACGAACATTGCATTTATGAATTATATGTAAAAATTCTCACATCATTATTTTTTACTGTAGTATATATTTAAAATTTATCTTTATTGAATATATAATGTACTGACACCAGTACATTTGTGCTGTTATTATCGTATTTCATTTTATGATGAGTTGGTGTATTGTGGGGTCTAAGTTCCTTTTACTCTTGCAAACAGGATACACTATGTGTTCTGTGGTTTTGTTACAAAGTTAATTTACCGCGAGGTGCGTGAAGAATGGATCTCACAATTACCGAAACTCTGTCCCATATCCGACTAGAAAGCACTGTAAACCAGAGTCGCCCCTTTGGTATCATTTTTGTCCTAGAAACCCGAATCAGTGTTCTACTCTGGCAAGGAGACATTGTTTCACTACACTTCAAAGTTTGACCCGTCTCTTTCTTTTTAACTGCCCTGTATATATGAAATAATAATAATAAACTAAAATGTAGTAAAACAAGTTTTTGTGATTATGACTTGAAATGTTTGACATTATTTTTCTTATTATATTGTTTATTATTATTATATTATTTATTGATGTATTATTTATTGTTATATTATTTATTGATGTATTATTTATTGTTATATTATTTATTATTAAATTGTTTATTATATTATTATTTATTATTTTATTTTATTATATTATATTATATTAATTTATACTCATTATTTTTATTATTATATTATGACGCATAACAAATAAGTATACATGTGCTGTATACTTATTTGGTCCTTGTGTAAAATTTTCAGCATGCTTATTTTTAAAAATATACTTATACTTTAATTAATAAAATAACTTAGAATGATCTAACTTAAACTTTATTTTTCTAGGAGTCGATAAAATGAGTAGCAATCTTGCATCGGAACTACCGATGTCGTTTCATATAATAACTTCATAGACTGTGCAATTATAGAATATTCTTATTTGTTTTTATAGTGGCTCAGATGGAGCCAAAACATGTCAACAGTCTAATAAAACTTATTTTACTGCTTATAATGTTTTTATTTGATGCCTTTTAGCAATTAAAAGACGTATATTATTACAAGGTGTTATAATTTGTTATAGTTTTATATACCGTATATACTCGTGTATAAGCCGACCCCAAAATTCCTGATGAAAACATGTTTAATACCAGTATTTTACAATAATGTTGTTCGTCTTATATAATTCACAATTTAATGAGATAAAGCAAGGCGTACAAAATTATTCTAAATTACTGGTGTTAAACTTGTTTGCATCTCGGTTTTGGGGGTCGGCTTATACACGAGTATATACGGTTGTTATCTTGTACATATTTTAATTTTAACAGCGTAACTGGATAGATAAAAAAAAAGGTTTACTTAAGTATACTTATTCTTCACACGGAAAATTTAATTAGAGTTCAATAATTATATTAAAAAATAATAAACCCATTCCTCTTAAAATAAAATGAAAATAGATATTTTAATTATAGATGATTGGAAGTACAAACCAAATAAAATTTACATGGAAAGAGATCTTCATTGATTTTGGAAATTTCAATAGCGTCTGTGAAAACACTGTTTTATGGAAAAAGCAAACAGAGACATTTATTTCAGTAGTGTTTACTTTAGGTACGTTGTTCTTTCTTTTTTAAAGTTTTAATTGTGAAGATAACAGTCTGAATGGAATAAAGTAAACTCTGAAAGACATTTGTAGTTAATATAATCTAGATAAATTTCTTTATTTTATTATCTCCTACATTTAATTATTATTTTAACTGTGCTTTTTTAATAATTGTTTCATATTTATTATTTTAAATACAGTCTTTAAATGGTTACTTCTCGAATCAGTTTATCTTTGTATCTATAATATATTTTGCTGATCATGAACTGCAATTAATGTCTAAAATAACTAAAATTTAATAATTTAGTAAACGATTTTTTAAAAGTATCGTATATTCCGGCATATAACGCGCACCTGCTATTTAAGGCTATACTTTTCTATTTTTAGGTACATTCGCCGTTTTACGCGCAATCCTTTTTTTTTTTTTTGTGCACAGTAACATACAATAAAGACTTTAAACAGTATAATAAATAAAGTAAGCAAATGCAAATTGAGGGAATGCGCTACTGACAAGCATATCTTCTTGAATCTCCACAAAGCGCTTGCAATCAGACTCTCGTTCAGTCAAATAATCATGTCTTCTCCTGTGAATTATTGGGTTGGCCCATAAGTTTTGGCGATTTTTTTTCGGTTTCTACACAAAATAAACAAGAAATGAACAACAAATCAATCAATAATGTATTATCCGTTGTTGTTTACAACTTCTTCCCCATGTCCAAGAAGTTTTTCAAAGCCTCGAAGGAAGAAATCGCATACTTTCGACTTGAAGAAATCGTCCAACCAAGCCTTCAATTCCCCTTCCTACGAGTCATCACTTCTTCGCCATACACTTCGAAAATCTTTTGAGTAGTTTCTGAGGCTTTGGCGACTCGATTAAACGCAAAAAGAAGAAGTTGTCCAAAATGCTATTTTTGTCGACTTGACACTCGATTTTAATGACCTGAAAAGAACAAAAGTACAGCAGAATTAAAAAAAAAAATCTAAACACACTGTTTTGTAGAACACTCTATCGAATAACATAAAACTCATTGCCAAAACATGTTATTTTTCAAGCAAAATTTTAACTTGAAGAAATACGCTAGGATATATGGGCCAACATAAAACATATAGAAATCTAGAGTGAATGCACCAGTAATTGACCATTTAGTGGAAATATCTTCAAGTTTAATATATTTTTTTTGCTAATGATATTATTGAGAAATTTTTTTTCGCACTTCCTTAAATACTAATTAAGGTATGAGGATATAGAATCAAGAAACAGTTTTCCATTTTCTTGTCTAGTGTTTAATTTATTTACAGTACTAGCTGAGCCGCCCGGCGTTGCCCGGTCCCGAGATAATTACAATCTCAGAGAAAGGCGTTAAACCACTCCTTCCCGATACCCACAAATATAATGAATAATTTGTTCAAGAGAACCACCGTCACCTATATTAACGCGATCATTAATAAGAGAATTACATTTTTCTGATAATTAGAACATAACGAAGACGCTACGCAAAAATAGCCGGCAGGTGACACCCCTTCCCGACCTCAATTTCAAATCTATATCTTAATTAGTTACCTAAATTTTTGTTCATTAGTAAGAATTGGCAATTATTTCCTTTCATTTTCGCAAACTAAATGGAGGGATCGGCCCGAGAAACAGATCTCTTTGTAGTTCAGTTTTTAATGAAAGCAGATCCCTGTCTGAAAATTTCTCGGATCGTTTTCACTGGCGCCGGCAGATTTTTGGCAGTTTTTTGCATAAATTAAAAAAAATTACCGACCGAATTTTTCAAAAATCACATAGTCAGATGCAGACTATTTTTTTTTACATACGCTCAAAAATTTTCAAATTGATATCTCAATTAGTTTTCTTAGAATTCGCTAATTAGTAAAATAATTTCGAATTCGTTCATTTCCGCTAGCAAATCCAATGCACTGGTTCGTTTCTTTCGCCATTTTGATTTAAAAGATGTCATTTTAGAAGCGATGGTTAATGAGAATCTAATTAATATCTAGGCTAATTATCAAAATATTAAAATTCTGAGACTCAGATATACCAGGAGAGGGTTTGGACTAACTAAATCTAAATTTACAGACTTCTAGGTGCTCTAAATTTTCCTAGCTATCGCAGACAGACACACACACACACAGACACACAGAGCGAAACTTTCTTTTATTAGTATAGATTATGTAGAAATTGAGATTGCACCAGTAATTGACCACTTCAATTTATTTCTAAAAAAATGGAATTTGAATGTTCTTATTTAAAACTGCTGCGAAAAGACATCAATGCTTGGTGATCTAAAAGTCAGGAAACATTTTAAAACACACTCATTCACAAATTAATATAAATAGAAAAGTGAAAATATTTCTAATTATTTCATCGTACCATTCAAGCACATCTTTAGTTGCAAATATAACTTACAAAAAGGTATTTCTTTCGACGTTATTTATTTTCTCTAATACTCAAAGTTAGAATATATACCAATTAATTCTTGTTTTCTGCATATCTTATCTTTCAGTGGTCAATTATTGGTGACGGGTCAATTACTGGTACAATCACCCTAAATTCTTATGTTTGATTTTTAAGCTTTCATTTTTGTACCCAGCGTAAAATCAGGGTTCGTACGGATCTGGGAATTTTACCAGGATTTTCACCAGTATTTTCTTTACACAAAAAGAATTCTGGATTAAACTCGCGAAACGTCGTCTTCTTTTAAGCAGAGATTTTCTGTAAGAAAATACTGGTACTGAAGAATTTCCTGGTCGCAAAATTCCAGGAGCCATACGAACCCTGGTATAACGCATACCTGTAAATTTTGATCCATTTTCCAGTCCCTAAATTTTGCGTTATCGCCGGAATGTACGGTAAATAAAATTGAAGTAATTGAGTTATTGTCATTTCTTTATAAAATTTTTTTTTTAATTTTTTAAATGGATATTAGTAAAAAATTATCTTAACAATGTACTTATCTTTAGTTAAGTGATGCTATACAGAAATAAAAATAAATTTTTCCAAAATGTCTGAAAGGATAAACACCGGATGTCTTTTAAAACCAAAATGAACAGGGATGTTTCATTACGAAGATAATATCTTATCTAATCTCTTAACCCCATCAGAACGGTTGGCACGTGTAAATGCGGTACATGATTTGTATATATGCAGAGCGTTTTCATCCAAGCAAGACGCTGTGAACATCACGTGAAAAAAATAAATAAAACAAAACACATTTACATAATTTCCGTAGCTTATATTGAAAGTATTTTTTAGAAAATATTGAAATTGTAAATATTTCTAGACATTATCGTGAAATATGGAGCGTAAACTGCAAACACAACAGTTTAAAATAAAGTAATAAAAATAAACATTCTTTAAACGTAATTCATAACACTTGAATTTCTTTTTACCCCAAATCCTCTCCAAATTCAAAATTTTGAATGTGGCAATATTTAGAATATTAAAAACCAACTAATTTTAAAAATTTATAATAAAATAGTTTTTGAATAATTAGTTGAATTAGGTAACCACAAATTGTTTTTGAATAGGCAAAATGAACAGTTGTTATTCAACATAAAGTAACTGCAAAGCAAAACTGTGTTTCAAACTACCGTAATTTCCGGTGTATAATCCGCAGCTCAAAGAGTCGATTTTCGACCCAGAAATATTATTTTATAAAATGTAACTTAAAAGATCGCTGTAAATATTTAACTACAATTATTGAATAAAATTTCTGGGTCGAAAAACGACTCTTTGAGTTGCGGATTATACGCCGGAAATTACGGTACTAGATAAATTTTATTTTCCATTCATTCATCACTTTTAGAGGAAATTGCCGTATTTTCTCCAGTATGTCGTGGCTACCTTTTTAAACTATCGAATGTGAAAAAACGCATTTTTCATTACTTTTAAAAATAGGCCGATTGTCTCCACTAAATTTTAATAGTATTCTTCACAAGGGTTGCCAGTTTAGCCTCCTTTTTGGATTCAAAAATTTGGAATCCTTACCAGAAATTTCAAATAGAAACTTTTGCTTTATTTAATGACAGACTAATTTGTAATTACTTAAAGTTAAAAAAAAAAAAAATTCTCGAAATTTCCGGTATGTATTCGGCATCTCTGAAAAGGAAAGAAGACCAAATTGGCAACGCTGTTCTTCAGAGACATGCCATTAGTATTTTCACTAGGTGAAGAATTTGAATAAAATTTGGTGATGACAATCGGCGCATTTTTAAAGGTTATGAAAAATGCCTTTTTTCATATTCTATAGTTTGACATGTTGGCGATGATATGTTAACTCCAAAATTTGATAGAAATAACATGTCCTTAGGTTTGAATACGAGTGTCTTCGAATAGTTTATTTCGTATTTTTAAATCACAGAATTCGTGATAAAAATTTGTTGACTATATAAGGTGAAGAATAGGGAAATACTGGTATTCAAATGAAAGCACAAGTTATTTATCTCAAAGTTTTGGTTCGACATCTAAAAAAAATTGTACGGCACTTGCAATTCATTTCTTTGAAAATACAAGAGTATTTCATGATACGCTAACAGGATTCTTTTTATGTCTATTTTATAATATGTTCTTCAACTTTCATAAAAAAACATATTTTAAGATGAAGACTTCTTTTAGTGTTTAAACTCTAATGACAAATTTTATTAACTGTTAGAGTGATACTGCAATAAAAACAACATACTTGTTCCTTTAAAATGTGCATTAATGTGTTAATATGTGCATTATACACTCGATCAAGTAGAATGTTTTGCTTTCTTCATTTTTAAAAAAATTATTTATCTCTAATGTAATAATTACAGATGTTTGCGTGTTTTTCAGTCTTTTTGTTTTAAAAGACCGCTGGATTCCACAGTTACAAGATTTTACAGGAAGCTACCCGTATGTCTGAAATGATGCACTTACAAGGCGTTTCTTATAATTTTAATTTAATTTATTTTTAATTTTATGCAATAATAATGTAGTTCATGAACTTCGATTGTCTTGGTGATCTCTTCCACGCCTGCCCAGGGAAAAGGTGATTTTTAGACCACAGAGTACGCAGACAGGGGAAAAATGTTCCTCTTTTTTACGAGTTTAAAATTGCCTCGATCCATGCCCAAAGGAAATAGAAACAAATCACCTGGAAAATAGTCAGTACGTTCTTGGTCCTGATGGTACCTTTCATTTTAAAAATATGAATATTGACTGATTCATAAAATTACTTTCTGGCAGTCATTTTTGTATTCGTTTTATTTTGAAGTTTAAAATTGCCATCCCTTTACTTCGGATGTATTACAAGAAAAAAGTTCTTCGGATAGCTGATATCTTCTGCAGTCAGTACCTTTCATTTAAAACAATATGAATATTTACTATTTAACCCTTCTTTGCATGAGTTTTTCTTTTACATTTTTTTTTAATAAATATATTAAATATTAGACACCAGAAATTTTAAGATAGATTTTTAACTTTGTTCAGCAACATAGTTCACGGGAAATTTACTGCATTAATATTTCTATATAAATTAGTGGTGGCGAAGAAGTTGATTTATTTATTAAAAGTTAAATAAACAGTGATAGAAATTTACCGTAATTTCCGGCGTATAATCCGCAGCTCAAAGAGTCGTTTTTCGACCCAGAAAATTTATTCAATAATTGTAGTTAAATATTTACAGCGATCTTTTAAGTTACATTTTATAAAATAATATTTCTGGGTCGAAAAACGACTCTTTGAGCTGCGGATTATACGCCGGAAATTACGGTGCATCACTATGCAATTACCGTAATTTCCGGCGTATAATCCGCAGCTCAAAGAGTCGTTTTTCGACCCAGAATTATTATTTTATAAAATGTAACTTAAAAGATCGCTGTAAATATTTAACTACAATTATTGAATAAATTTTCTGGGTCGAAAAACGATTCTTTGAGCTGCAGATTATACGCCGGAAATTACGATAAGGGTGAAACGAAACGTCGACGAACGGCGTTTTCATATTTTCCCTTTTTCATGCGTCTGCAAATTTGCAACAACACGCCCACTGGAAGCTTAAACGGTTTAGCGGGTACAAACATTCCAGCTTATGGATTTACTGGAAGAGAATGTAACATTGAGAATAATTTTTATTTTCACATGCTATAAAATATTTTTTTTACATTTAAAAATTTTAAAACTTCAAGGAAACTCAGGCAACGCCGGGCTGATTTTCGTGTAATGTATATATTTATATTTATGTTGAATTACCATGCATGACTAATTATATGATGTATAATATACACCAGCATTAATACAGATCATTATTATAGTTTATTTAAAAAATGATATGTTAGTTAACTCTCTCAGGGGAAGAGGAGTTCTATTGCAAAAATGTTAAAATGGTTGACCGACACGAGGATTTATAGACATGTTAATTTGAAAATATGTAAATGCTGTTCTTCATGGACAGTATAAAAGCAAAATTTTATTCCTACTTTCATGTGAGTTTGAGGAATTTGGGGATTTAAATTAATTGGGATATATAATATCCCCTTACAAGGGTTTAAAATTGCGAGTTAACAGTTGTAATGACACAGTTATTGCAATGGGGTAGATAACTTTGGCGCTAGTACTAATTAAAGAAAAAGCATGCATGTGGTATTTTCATCTATTTCTCTGATTAAAAATGATTAAAAATTGAAAACATAAAGCGGTAAAAGTTTTAATCTGAAACGTACTTTTTTAAAATGTTAGTGGGATCAATATAGCACTGACATTTATTTTAAGTTGTATATTTAATTCATAGATGTAAAACTTGCAAATATTTATATATTAATTGATATAATTAATAAAATGTTTAAAGGTATGACATTCTTCTATATTCCATTACCAAGAATGTCAGTTTTCCTGAGTGACAATGCCAAACTTCAGTTGAACTTTGCATTTTCTCATTTCGCTTGCTTCTTTTTTGAAATCTATAACGTGTATGACAGCAGTCAAACGATATATATTTAACCTTTTGCATCAGGACAAATCACTTTGGAATAAGGAATATTTATGCAATCCTTTTGAAATAAGAAATATTTAGAATTGACATATCAATAAGACAAAATGATACTACAAAAAATACTTAATGTTATATTAAACTCAGGCACAAAACACACTAAACAAAATACCGCAAGATCATGAATGTGGACTGTATTTATGCAATCCAATTTATAGGAGAAATATGTAAAATTTTAACATAAATGGAAAAAGTAAAAGCTCTGTCTTTTCATTCCTGAATCAGTAATTCAGGAAATGCAAAATGTAATGATATTTATTTCAATTTAATTTTAGAAATTTGCTGCATTTTGACACATTAAGTTATGTGTCACACATTAAGTTAATCAAAGTGTACTACAACAAATGTTTTAACTTATTTTTCATGATTCGCACGCTTAAAATAGGTGGAATATGTACCAATATAATTTATAATGAATTTTTGTCATATTTAATCTTAATATTTCCCTCATTAATAATTGTATATATATTTTTTGTAAAAATACTGATACAATATCCGCATATATTATAAGGCTCTATCCATATTTAATAAAGAGAGGAATTGCATATGTATGACTTTGAATATCATTTTACACGGCTTAGACAAGATTATCAGTTAACGCTGATTAGAATAATTAGATTGGGATTTAGAAATAGTATATATTTAACTGATAAATGCAATGAAAGTAAGTATAAATCATCTGACGACATCTGTATATTATCAATTGCTCAATGCAATATTTAAGATATTTTTACTTTGGTTGACTGAAATTTTTGAAAGTGAAATCGAAGCAAAAGTATACAGTGCACGCAGCACATTAAAGATAAGTAATCTAAAATATATCTAAATAATTATAATATAGATACAGAAAATGTGATGGGAAATGTCTTTATGGTATCACCATATGAACAGAACTTTAACTTTTAAAATCACGAACTTAGTTGTCAAGAATCTCCTTTAGCGCTTCCATCTTAACCTTTATAAAAAATTATTTATTGCACCAGTTGGTATAAGTTTGCCCCAAGTGACTGAATTTTTGACTAATTTACGTATTACTATTTCCTTCAGTGGTGGCCCGTTAGCTGGCTTTATTTGGGGCACTAAATGCATGGCTGCTAAAACTATTCTTTTCTTACCACAATTATTAAAATGGAATACTTTATTTTATTTACTGCCAGAAAGAACTGCATTAAATAAGGAAAAGATTTCTTGTAAAAATAATGGTATAAAAATAATATATGTTTCAGGCATGCATTTAGTGTCCCCCCAAAAGACAGTCACCAGCCGCCACTGATTTCCCTACAACAAACTTGAAGAAATTTTTCTAGTAGAAAATAGCTTTAAAGATTATTGGTTGGAAATAAAAGTATAAAATGTAATAAAACAGTAGTCGCATTTAACTATTGTAATTGGTACACATTTGGTAACCAACGGGTTAAAGTAGTGTAGTCAAACTGCGTCACGCGTGGGACCACTATTTTCATCAAGAAATTTCGACTTATTTAAATATTAAAAATGTAAAATTATTTGTTTTAATTTAACTTTATTTTCTTATCCACTCTTTGTTAATACTCCACACTGCAAACTGAAATATCTGAAATTCAGACACAGAAGTGTCTGAAACGGGTGGTTCAAAAAAGAAACACATTAAAGTGTCTTATTTTTTAAGACACATTAAAGTTGAAGAAATTGCATGTTTTTTTCACACACTTTATTCTCTATATTAAAAATTATTCTATGATATATACAAATTTTAAAGAGTATAAATTTATTAGTCGAATATTGCAGTCAGAGACGTTTGGCCCCGATAAGTGATTTGCTAGGGCCCCGCGGAACATTAATGCGGCCCTGGGTCTAATCAAAATTTAGTGGATAGAAAAGTATTTTAAAAAACATTCATGTGTTCACATTCTCTGTGTATGTACATTCTGTGATATTGATAGCATGTACAGTGGCATGCGACTGTATCACATGTCACCACGCATATCACACAAGTATATTAAATTCAGACATTTAAATGTCTGAATTTGTTTATGTCTTAATTTGAGACATATCAGCATTTTTCAGACTTTTTATAAGTTATTTTATAATCTGATCATAATAAGACAGTTATGTGTCTTAAATTCAGACATCTATGATGTTTGAAATTTCACATTCAGACACTTAAGTGTCTGAATTGCTTTTTCAGACACATATGTGCAGAGGCGTAGCGTCAAGGGGGGCACGGGTGACTTTACTACCAGTATTTTTATATTCTATATTTGGCCTTATTTATTTCATACCGTTCAAAGATTAAATAAGGCTAAATGTAGTATATAATTATACTGGTAGTAAAATGATCGTGCCCCCCCTGACGCTACGCCACTGCATATGTGTCCTAATTTAAGACGCCTATATTTGCATTACATATACCAGATCTTAAGGGCATGTTATTAGACGATGAACTTTATGTTGAAGAAATTTCTACTATTATATGAAAGAATAAAAGAGTAAAAACTGAAGAATATATTATTTATATCAATAAAACTTTTACTCTTCCTCCCTATCCCCTCTTTCTTAATATCTCTCACTACCTCTCTGTGCGCATATTTGAGATATGCATAACTGCCAAATTTTACGCTTTTCCGTTAATGATTTTTTGTAAAAGTAGTTTCTGACTTATCTTTTTTGAGATTAAATAAGTTAAATTTTGCGAGTAAATAAATAAAAAAAATACTTTGCTATTAAGTAATTTAAAAAAAGGGTAAGAAAAAAGCTTAAACGTTGGCAGCTATGGGACTAGGCTGTGAGATTAAATTATGCAGTCAGCCTTGGGATAGATGTCATTTGACCGTCAACTTGATAATGTTTATGGTCAGTTTGATTTTTCTCATAGCTGTCAATTTGACAAAAATTGTTCATATTCCTTTTTCCTAGAAAAGAAAACTACAATTTAAATAGTTTATAGCGTTTTTAACATTTATTAATTATTTTATAAATAAGTTGCAGTTTCATTTGCATTATTTTTAATATTATATCAAGACATCAGTAATACTGTCGAATAGAGTAAGACTCAAACTCGTCTGCATATTTATATAATAAAAAAGTTTAATTCTAGCTTTATATTTCAAAAAAAATCGACCGTGAAATGGATTTATGGCTTGATGTTTGAGGTAAACAAATACGCAATTTTTTATTAGCTTGAAGAATTTGTTTTTTATTGATTTACAAATTAGTTATAAACAATCTGGAGACATCGATTGTAAATATAAATTTTCTCCTTAAAATATTTTGTTGCGAAAATAAACTTACTTAAAATAAACTGCTTTTTCCTTAAAAACTGCTTTAGACCTACATTACTCACATTTCTAATACATATGCAACAACCTATTTAACCGCAAAACTTTAAATATTTAACGGAAAATATAAACATCAATGTTTTACCTATAGTCATACCCTCTAATTACTCTAAGCGTTGACTGCCGCAGAAACCAATAATTTCTGAAATGCGTCCAATTCCTTCTAATATTTATCTTTTCTACGTTTATTCGCCCTTAAAACAAAAGACATCAGCAATTTTAGCACACAGTCGGCATTTACCCGATTTGCGACAGTTAGAGGTCAAACATATTCATTTATTTTAGAGATAAACCGTGTTACTTATGTCATTTCTGTGTTATTAATTATTTTTAAAATAAGTTGCAGTTTCATTTGCATTATTTTTTATATTATATCTAGACTTCGGTAATATTGTCGAATACAGTAGGACTCAAACTCATCTGCATATTTATATAATACTGTGATTGATGTGATAATAATCTGAATAACTGCAATTAATGTGCTAGATTTATGCTGAAGAATTGGAATTGTGTACCTAAAAATATAGTACTTCTACATAAATGCCAAGCTCCCAGTTTTTCAATAACACACTTTTTCCGAAAAGAATACTTTGTCCTATTTAATCGCAGAATTTGTATTATTAAATAAGGCAAATTTTTGGTGTTCATAAAAAGTATTACCCAAAAAAGGTAGAGTTGGCAGCCAGGCTATTAGATCGTTAAAATTTACAATATAACACTATATATTCATTATAAGAGAGTACTGTTTTTAAAAACATATATTACATTGATTAACTGCTTGATTATATGAAACATAAATTATAGAAAACAATTATATGCATAACTACATCTAAACTGTTATAATACTCATTTGATAAAGAGAATATTGAGACTAATGAAGCATTTTAAAGGCTTACAGACAGGGGTTCATGACTGGCTTTATTTGGGGCACCAAATACATGGTTGATAAATGTATTCTTTTCTTACCACTATTATTAAAAAGGAATACTTTATTGTATTTACTGTCAGAAAATATTTGCCATTAAACAGGAAAAAGATTTCTTGTAAAAAATAATGTTATGAAAATAATACGTATTTCAGGCAAGCATTTAGTGCCCCCTCAAAAAGACAGTCGCAAGCCGCCCCCTGCTTACACTATGCATGCAACCAATTCCGAAAACTTTTATTAAAAAAAATACTAACATCGTATTAGAATTTATGTACAGAAATGTTTGTTTTATTTAATGATGGCTATTCCGTGATTAAATAAAGTAAAAATTATTATAAAGAAATTCTCGTAAGAAGGTAGATTTTTGAATAAACAAATTACTATGCTAGCAAGACTGGCAATGTTGCCCAATGGGAGATGTTTTAAAAATTTAGATTGTTTGAGTTTTGCCACAATTTTAAAACAGTAATATTCACCTTATTTAATGATAGATTATCTAAGTCAAAAGTAAAAGTAAATGTGTTTCAGAAAAGTTATAGCAATCAAGCAATCTAAATTGAAAAATCTCGCCGAACTGGCAACATTGAACACTGAGTACACGACGTGACAAGTTCCACAGAATTGCTGCCACGACCGCGATAGCACGAGACCAATTTACCGGAACAATCCAGTTTACCAGACATTAAATATTCCGTCTACTACTACATACTTGCCCACATCCAACTATTCTTCCGTAAAGTATAGCTTATTTGGGCTATTTTAAATGCGTTTTGAAACTGAAAATTTATTTGGCGGATAACCAATTTCATATTTATTCGTAGAACACTTTTAAATTGATTTCTAAAATCATTTCTAGTTGAAAACATGTTTAAGTTTCGTGAAATTAAGAAAGAAAGAAAACAGGGAGAAAAGCTCTTATATATTAAGCCTTTACAGATGAATGGAAGAAATTTAGCGAGTTCAAAATATTGCCCTCTAACGACCGATTGTTCAAAACTTCGCATTTGTTGTCCAGCAATCTAGTATTGCCAGTTCGCTACATTTTTAATTCAATTTATTTGATATCTCCCACTTTTTTTAAAGTAGAAATATTTGCCTTCGTTAATGACAGATTTTAAAAGGCGAAAACAAGACGAATATTCCTAGTTTTAAAAAGTTGTGGTTATCAAGTAATCTGAATAAAAAGATGTAGCGGACTGGCAACATTGCAGAATCTATCGTAAAAAAATGGTCGTACCAGTAAAATATAAGTCTTGTAACGGAATAATAAATCTACAAAAAACATTATCTAGTTTATTTATTTCAAATTTTTGATTTATCATTTTAATTTTTGTTGGAGCTTTAATACTCTACAAAAGACTTCATTAAGGAGAAAGCTTTTATAAATGAAAACGCGAAAATAAAACGCTGCTACAAGCGTATGAAACACTAAGGATCTGGTTTCTTTGCAACTGTTGTGTATTTTAACAACTGGCCACGTGATGATAAAGTAACAGTGGAGCACGCTAACAACAAGTGGAAATAAACTATATTTTCTGGTGAAAAACGAATTAACATTGACGGCCCCTCATGGCTACAAAAAACATTGGCATTATTCGAGGAAAGAACTAAAATAATTCTTCAGTCAACAAATGAGCGGAAGCTCCATAATGGTTTGCAGAGCGTTGGCTCATGATGGATGTTGCGATTTAATGCGAATTTACGTGCGTATGAACCGGAAATATATTAAGCTGTGAATAATAATCATCTCATACTGTTTGGGTTTCATGGCTAGGTGAATGTTTTAGTAAGACAACGCTGCTTGTGCTTAATTTAAATGCACCTAGGAATAGTTTAAAAAAGAGAATCTTGATGACTTGCCATGACCCAGTCAAATTCCCGATTTGAACTACATTGAAAATCTGTCGGGTACTTAATGTCGCAGAGTTTGTGTGAATGGCAAACAGTTTTGTTCTGCAAATGAACTGAAAGTTTCTTGTCAGAGAATGGCAAAATACTCCTAAAACATAACTTCAAAACCTAGTCAGTTCATAGAAGAAAAAAAAAGTTTTTGAGCTTATAAGCCAAAACGAATGCCTGATATCATATTATTTTGCATACGTTTTTGGTTTTCGGACACATGGTCTTATAATTTCTTATCAGAACACTTTTCTTTTATAGCTAATATTTTAATTAATTTAATAATTTATCAATTTATTCAAATTTATTAAAACCTCATGGTAACAACTATGTTGTAACGTAATATTCTTTAGATTTAAGTTGTAATTATAACCCTTATTCCTTTCATAATCTGGAAAATTAAACTGATCTCATAATTTCCAATTTCGATTATTAATTTATACTAAACGAGCAGGGAAGACCGAGCTATGCTCGGTCAAAATTAAATTTGAGTTCAAATATCATGACCCATGACCAAAATGACCCCCTAATTGAATTTTCTCGAACATGTGACTTAGCCCAACAGTCTTCTCGTGCCGGAAAACCATAGGATGCAAAATTTAGTGTAAATTGAGCCGCTTTTTAGATATTGACCCACAATGACCCAGAAATGACCCACTAATCGAATTTTCTCGAACATGTGACCTAGTCTAATGATTTTCGCGTGCCCGAAACTCGTAAAATACAAAATTTAATCAAAATCGTTAGAGCCGTTTTTTAGATAAAATTAATTTGACCCGCTTTGACCCAAAAATGACCCCCTAATCGAAAGTTCTCGAACATGTGACCCAGCCCAATAGTCTTCTCGTGCCCGAAAATGGTCGGATACAAAATTTCGTCAAAATCGTTTGAACCGTTTTTTAGATACAATTAGCTTGACCATGACCCAAAATCACCCAAAATCACCCACTAATTGAATTTTCTAGAACATGTGACCTAGCCCAACAGTCTTCTCGTGCCCGAAAACCATTGGATGCAAAATTTAGTGTAAATTGAGCCGCTTTTTAGATCTTGACCCACAATGACCCAGAAATGACCCACTAATCGAATTTTCTCGGACATGCGACCTAGCTCAATGCTTTTATCGTGCTCGAAACTCGTAGGACACAAAATTTAATCAAAATCGTTAGAGCCGTTTTTTAGATAAAATTAATTTGACCTGCGTTGACCCAAAAATGACCCACTAATCGAAAGTTCTCGAACATGTGACCCAGCCCAATTGACTTCCCATGCCCGAAAATGGTCGGATACAAAATTTCGTCAAAATCGTTTGAACCGTTTTTTAGATACAATTAGCTAGACCATGACCCAAAATGACCCACTAATCAAATTTTCTCGAGCATGTGACCTAGCCCAATGGTTTTCTGGTGCCCCAAAACGGTAGGATACGAAATTTCGTTAAAATCGTTAGAGCCGTTTTTAAGATAATTTTTGCATATATATATATATATATATATATATGTATATAACCACCCACAAGATTTGCTCGTATTAGAATATATGATATAAAAAAACACGGACTTCACTGTATTGAGTATATAAAAAATTATAAATAAAATGTTTAATTTGTAAAGTAAAAGGTTTTTTGAGAATTTCAATGTCTTCAAAATACCTCATACCTCGGGGAGGGCGACGGACGACGACAGTCACGGAAAGTTGGATTATACATATACGCCATTTTTTCTCCTTACTAGTGTACACTTTCACCTTTCTTTCCTTTTATAGCAATCTTAAATTTTCTTTTTCAAAGGGACTTTTATCGTTCTTTTCTGTTTATTCGTATATTGATCTTTGTTTTTTAAAGAAAGAATTTTCGCCTCGTTCTACACTGGTCTAGATAACAGATGGCACTGTCATTTCAAATTTTGCAATGGTGGACTTTCACCGTTTTTACCCTGAAGTTCCATTTCATTTCGTGTATCTCAAAGGAACAATAATCTTATGCTGAAAAAAATTGAGATTTGTATGTTTTAAAGTTTCAATATTATATATAACGGGTTTGGAGCAATTAAACCGCGACCGTAGTTTATACCTCGGAATAGGAACCGCGACCGCGACCGTAGTATCGTGCCAATAATTCTATATGATAATATTCGCCTTATTTACTCACATGCAGATAATCCAAACTCTTCAGTTAAATAAGGCGAAGCTACACGAAATTAATGTCACTCTGTGGCCCAATTTTGAGTTATTGTCATGTTGAAGGAAATTATTGTAGTTTAAAACTATTTAAAATATTTAAAGTTAAGTTTTGTAATATGTTAAAATAACATTTTCAGTGAAAATACATTTTTAATAAATTGTGATATTGAAGTAATTTCTATCATTAAATGATTATAGATTTTTTGACGATTTTATATTTCAGAGGGACTAAAATACACTTTAAGGTTTATTAACGCGAATAAATTATTGGCAGCAGTAAAGAGCCACACAAGAAAAAATCCCACGTAGTTCAAATTAGACAGATGTTTTAATTAAAAGTATATAATTTTTTTTTTAAAAGGTCTCTCAGAAAAAAAAAATTCTACATCTTTATTAACTTTGACAGAAACATGCTACCATTAATGCTGCTGAAACTTCTTTTATCTGTAATTTTTTATGCTGATTTCTTTCGTGAGCGAAAATAGCAAAATATTTCTACATTCTTAAAGAATAAAAGGATTAAACTCACTTTTTTTGCTTTTAAGTAACTGTGAAAAATTTCATCTAGCTCGATGAATGGATTAACGCCTTTTCATATAATAGGCTTTATTTAAGTCTTCTAATGACGGATATAATTAAATCTTATATTTTTTTCATTACCGAAACACGTTACACATATAAAAAGTTAATTTTAGGTAATCCATTATATTATGAATTTGATATTTGGCTTTTGTCTTCATAAACGCTTAATAAAGAAAAATACAGAAAGCATATTGAATCCACGTTAATACCTGTAATAACGTAAACTGATATAGCTGCAAATTTTTATGTTTTTAATATACAGGGTGTTTCTAAAGGAATATCGGGGTTTTAACGCTTGGGAGTACTTATTACATACAACTTAAAATTATAATTAATACATAAAATGAAAGAGCAACTCAAACAGTTTTACCTACAAGCTTACAAGTGTTCAATGTGAACACCTTTCGTCACACAGCACACAGCACAAATGAAGTCGATAGCTCAGTTCTTCCCAAACGTTAATTAATGCTTGTGGGGTAATTGTTGCAACAGCTGCCTCAATCCTGCTTCTTAGGTTGGGTAGGTCAGGTGGTAGTGGAGGCACATACACTCGATCCTTTATGAACCCCAATAGGTAGAAATCACAAGATCGGTTGAGTGTGGAGTGGCGTTTGGGAAGAACTGAGCTATCGATTTGATGTGTGCCGTGTGACGAAAGGTGTTCACATTGAACACTTGTAAGCTTGTAGGTAAAACTGTTTGAGTTGCTCTTTCATTTTATGTATTAAGTATAATTTTAAGTTTTTTATAATAGATACTACAAAGCGTTAAAACCCCGATATTCATTTAGAAACACCCTGTGTTTGACTAGAACAAATTTCACATTTAACGCTTTCAAGCACACACTACTTCTGTTTGTAAAATGGCGAGATGTACTAGAATTTACAAACGAATTTATTTTAAAATAAATATTTGTTATTCTTCACGCAGATTATGGAAACAAAATATTCTTAAAATATTCTGGGTGGTATTTGGCAGTTTAAAATTAAATTTAAGTGGTCTTATTCGCTACTACCGTCCATAAAATGTTTGATAGCTGAAAATTTAGATTAAGTTTGACCACTGAGATCCTTGTATAAATATCGGTCATGACAAGCAATTCTTACGCACACCCGTCAAATTGTTGTGATTATATGGTTAAATATTGATTATTTAGCAAACAAAATTTAAAATATTTATAACAAATATATTTTTTTTCTGCAGACAATATAAATAAGATAAGATAAGAAATTATTCAGAACGTATAATTTTTATAGCTTTTATAGAAATAAGAAATGAAATGGCACAAAATTGTCTTACATCAATCTTCTTTTTTAATATCGTTTTATAAATGCAAAGGAATCAGAAAACAACAATGGAAAAACACGTTGAACGCTTCTTTACATTCGATATTTACGATTACAGAAACGTTTCAAACCTTTCTGAGAAAACGATATTTTAGCTTTTCGCTATGTGCCTTTCAAACGCATATTGAAGAAATACCATAAGATAAACAATCCTAAACATTGGAATTTTTCAAACAACAACAGCGACTGAAATAAATCTTAAAATACAACAACTTTTCTATTAAACAGAGCTAAAAAAAAAAAACAAAAAAAGAAAAAAAAAACATTTTGAAAGGTAAAAAAGCGGGATTGATAAAAGTATGAAAGCTTTGCTAGATAATAGTTTCTACCAAAAATGTGAAAAAAAAAATCAACAATGCATTTCGCCGTTATAAAACAATAGAGAAATTTTTTTCAACATATGCGATTGAAGGTAAAAGGAAATGTGTTTTTTTTTGTTGATGTTTAAATTAAATTATGACTTTAGTTGCTTAATTTGTTGATTAGTTCATTTCTTATTTGTTTATATATTTGCCGAAACGTCAGTTGAGGCTCACTGTGGAGACCCGAAAAGTTTTTGGTTTCTGTCTGTCTGTCTGTCTGTCTGTCTGTTTGTCTGTCTGTCTGTTCCGCGATAACTGCCGTAAAAATGATCCGATTAGTTTGATTTTTGGTAGGTATATTGGTGAGATACCCGGAATTAGCTGTATAGTTTTTAGTTACATTTGGTTCATTCGTTCGGAAAATATAGAACATTTCTTTTTTGATCATAATGCTTTCCTATGGGATTTCAGACGATTTTGAAATTTTTCAGTCGTTGAAAATAAAATGTCGCATTTGATTAATGTATTTAAACGGTAAGTTATGAAGGCTAAAATTTATCAAGTCAGGTGTTAAATTATTCAAATTAATTTGAAATTTTGTTTATACATTCGTCAGATTTTTTAAATTAGGTGTATAATTTTTGGTGCAATTTTATACATCTGTTCTAATAATATAATACTTTTATTTTATCATTTTTTGCAAATATTAAAATGCATTCATTTTTATTTTCCTTTTCAATTTAACCGTAACCTAGCAACCATGTTTAAAGAATATCAAAATGATAAAATTCAAGTGGAACAGATGTGTTACACTCACGCTAAAATGTAAACAAAAGATTGGCGACTGTTTGGTTGGCGCGATTTCCAAGACTGCGCCAAACGAATAACTTAATACAATGGCTAGGTTGCCATTAAAGGAAAAAATCCCCTAAATTTGGCGACTTTTTTCTTTTT
This sequence comes from Maratus michaelseni, assembly GCA_963931845.1. Classification (NCBI taxonomy): domain Eukaryota; kingdom Metazoa; phylum Arthropoda; class Arachnida; order Araneae; family Salticidae; genus Maratus; species Maratus michaelseni. The sequence goes on from OZ007586.1 coordinate 84,267,423, forward strand.
TTTAACCGATTAATTTTTATTTTTTTTAGCGTGAGTGTAAAGCATCTAAGCCATTCAAGTAACTCAGACGATTTTGCTACAATATTTTATTCGCAAAATAAAATATTATTGGGTGATTTTATATTTTATTGAAATAAATGAGAATTTATTTTGGTACAAGTTACCTTTTAACTACTATAGAATGATAGCCGAAACATTTTTATATGAGATATTATTAATTTTCTGGAAGAGATGCGGATTTTTCGTGGTTGAAAATTAGTATTATTTTAAAAATATAATGTAATATCTCATACAACGAGGTAGTTAATCTAAAGAAATTAGCGTAGTAAAACGAATCCATACAGCCTGAAATAGCACAATTATTGGTAACTGAGATCATAAAAAGTTATCACAAAAAATACTTTATAGCGCCAAATCAAGATTGCTATTTAGTGAATTGGCAGTGGGCACGATTATGAAGGATTACACAATAAAAGTTTTCAGGTTTAAAAGTTTCCAAATAAGCTTTTTTTGGGGAGATTTTAGTATGCTATTGCCATCGAAATTAAATCAGGATGTACTAAGGTCAAATAAATATTGTACAATGGCCATCAAAACTGTTTTTCCGAAACAAAAATTGTAATAATACTAGATTTCTGAAATAGATAAGTGAATATATAGTAGATTCAGTTTGGGGGGGTCCAAATGCTCTGGAAACCAGTAATATTATAAACCAGTAATATTAAATTCTTCGCCTTTAAAATCGCAGAAAATTCTCAGAATATATAAGGCAAAAATATTTTTATAAAATTAGTGGTATCCAAACTATCTGGACTTCCACCCTGTCTACGCCACTGCTAGAAGATGTCGCTGCGATCGAAACGTTATCTTTTCAGCATCGTTCTACATTTATCGGATTTAATTTCTTAGTACTATTTTGTAGCCGTTTTCCACACTATGTATTCTAGGCACTGTACTTCAATGTTTAAGTATATTGTTCAACTAAACATGTTAAATTTGTGTTTTATACCTACCGATGCAAAGCCGGCTACCCTGGTTAATGTTTGGTAATTTTGTAACATTCGCATGTCAGCGGTCAATTTGCAAAACATTACGCCACTATAGAAAACCTTTTTGATTCTGATTATTTCAGTATTTATTTCAATTGCATATTTGTTAAATTTGTATTTTATTAATACTTTTATGAAATTTAAATTTTATTTGACAGTTTAGTAATGGAATATTACACGGGAAAAAACAAATGCTGAATTAATAACATTGTTTTAAGTGCAAACATGTTAATCTTCCGTAATTGGGTTGCACGCTGATTAAAAAATAATCAGCGGTCAATCGCAAAAAATAACACCACTATAGAAAAACTTTTTAATTCTGAATATTTCAGTATTTATTTCAATTGCATATTTGTTAAATTTGTATTTTATTAATACTATTGTGATATTTAAATTTTATTTGACAGTTTAGTATTGGAATATTACACGGGAACAAACAAATGCTGAATTAATAACATTGTTTTAAGTGCAAACATGTTAATCTTCCGTAATTGGGTTGCACGCTGATTAAAAAAAAATCAGCGGTCAATTGCAAAACATTACACTATTATAGAAAACATTTTTGATTCTGATTATTTCAGTATTTATTTCAAATGCATATTTGTTAAATTTGTATTTTATTAATACTTTTGTGAAATTTTAATTTCATTTGACAGTTTAGTAATGGAATATTACACGGAAACAAACAAATGCTGAATTAATAACATTGTTTTAAGTGCAAACATGTTAATCTTCCGTAATTGGGTTGCACGCTGATTAAAAAAAATCAGCGGTCAATTTGCAAAACATTACACCACTATAGAAAACCTTTTTGATTCTGATTATTTCAGTATTCATTTCAATTGCATATTTGTTAAATTTGTATTTTATTAATACTTTTGTGAAATTTTAATTTTATTTGACAATTTAGTAATGGAATTTTACACGGAAACAAACAAATGCTGAATTAATAACATTGTTTCAAGTGCAAACATGTTAATCTTCCATTCAATAATAATTCTTATTAAAAATTCATGTATGAAAATTATTTAAAAAAGTAAAAAAAGTAAAAAAAAAAGTAAAAAAAAAATTGCATTTGAAAGTACTATTGGATGGTGTAAAAATCTAAATTGTTCGATATTTAGAAGTTAAATTTTTCAGAAAAAATCCAAATTTATTGATCATGTAGTTGCCACCGATAATATGTTGTCAGGTGTTAGTCATGGACATGATTTTGGTTTCGAATTATGTTTGGCAATGAATATTTATTAAAATTTCCTTACTTCAATATGCAGTATAACTTCTTTAATCCGGAATCATCGCGATTACAGCATTTCTAGATTAAACAGGGATGAGAATTCTCCATCTTTTTACATACTAGTATAATCTTAGGCAGAATGTTTTTTCATTTAATCGGAACATTCTGCCATTTAACAGAACAACAACTTCTCTAAGATTATACTGGTAAGGAAAATGACGGAGAATAACCATCCCTGATTATAGAAAATTCCGGATTACAGAAGTTTTGAAATTAGAAAGCATTTAGATAAATAATATAAACTAATATCTATAAATTAATAATATTTTATAAAAATGGAAGAAAATTGATAATTTAAAATAATTAAAACTCAGTCAGAAATTTCAATTTAAAATGTCCTAAAATATATTTTTTAAATAACATATATTTCGTGTGGTGTTGCCGCCTTTGTAAATTTCGGTAAACAATAACAGTACAATTTCTTTTTAAATTACAGATATAAAATGAATGATATTTCAAATGATTTTTTTTTTTTTTTTTTTTTTTTTTTAAGTAGAAAAATGTCATATTGAAAAATTTAATTAGGACTTATAATTATTTTTTAAAAATAACTACAATTACATGAACACATTAAAAATAGTGACATATAAGGTTAATGTTGTGAAAAATTAAATGATAACACATAGAAATATCGATAAGTCACAAATTAAATATTTAAAATTAAATAAATACTAATAATAAAATTAGATTTTGCGTTATTTTAGCGCCATCTATCTTAGCATTTGAGAAAGAAAAATAATAAAATATGTAATTAATTTGGAAATTATATAACTTAAAAAAACTGTAAATTTTTATTATAGCTATTACTTTACAATATTTAAAAATGGTAATACAGAAAGCTGCATTATGAAAAAATATTAATTACATATCAAACAAAAAATTAATAGAATTAATTTGAAAATTTGAAAAATTAAATATATTATTGAAACAAAAATAGCGTTTTTATTACTTTAAAAATAGTAGTCTATTTTAACAAATCTATTTTTAAAAATCAAATAAGTAATACTTTGAAATATCCAATTCTGACATAAATTTAAAACTTTTAAGAAAAGTGAAAAAATGAAATCTTAATCGCGTTTCTTTGGCGCCATCTGTTATGACTTAATAAAGTTAAAAATTTAATGTTAATTCTGAATTTGTATGGCTGCCAACTTCTACGATTATTTCGAATCAAATAATTATTTTAGTACCGGAAATTTCTTTTAACAAACGAAATAAAGTATAGCGTACTGCATATCATTAAATAAATGCAGTATACAATTTATTAAATATTTTCCTGGTTCAAAACATGAATTTTTGATTTAAAAAGGCATAGAAGTTGGCAGCCCTGGTATTTGTACAACTTATAAATAAAAAAAAAAGTCATCTATATTAATTAATTATAACTGAGAAAGTTCATACAATTTTAAAATGAAAAATAAAATGTAATAAATTAAATAATTAGCATTTTTTTTTGTAGTTATTCTTTTTCTAAACTCAAGCATGCATGTGTGGTGGCGCCATCTAGTATCCTTAATCGAAAATAAAAATGATCAATGAAATAAATCTTCTAACTTATTTGATTAAGATTGTCAACGATAACACAGGTTTTAAAACATGCAAATGAGAGTTCTGAAAAAAATAAAATAAAAGCTGAATTTTTATTGATTATTTATTTATAAATCAAAAACTTAGGACGGTATCCATTACTGGCACATTTATCATATATTTTAAAAGACATTTATTTTAAATTGATTTATAATGAACAGAAATTTTATAGGTACAAGGTACAAGTAATTACTTGATCTGTGTAACAGTATTTGAATTTTTACGCTTAATGTCTTAAAATACATGCTTTAATTTAAAATAATTGTTAGAAATTTCATAACTTTGAATATTGTGTTGAAGGGGGGGGGGGGGGGAGGCAGAAGGATTATATCTAGTTGAAAACTATTAGTTACATTATCTCATTAAATATCTCAAAAAGTATCTAAATAAAATAAATTTTTTATATGTCCTGTTATTACATGAAGAAACGAAACTTCTTTACTTTTCGGCCTTTGTGTAGGGGAGAGTGGGGCATCTTAGCGAAGTTTTTGATTCAGCAATCTTGTTTCATTTTAATTCAGCAAGTCAATACAATATATTTATTAAACACACATTTCTGCTCTTTTCCCAAGAGCATATATAATTATGTGTGACTTATATGCGCTGATACATAAAATTCTTTCGAAGTGTACTACAAATTTTAATTTAAATTTTCTGAAAAATCTTAGTCGTACATAAATTTTAAATAAAAAATTGTTATAATAAATATTTTTTTTTGTAAAATATTTATGATAAATTATTTTACATTTCATTCTAATATAAACCAAATTAATAAATTATCAATCATTTAATTTTTATGATTAAAAAAGCAAAAAAAAAATCCCCCCCCCCAAAAATAAATAAATAAATAAATAAATAAATAAATAAATAAAAAACAAAAAAATTAAATTAAATTAAATTAAATAAATAAAAGTTTAAAAATTAAATTAAATTAAAAAAACACCAGTTTACAATGTTTAAAATCTTGAAAACTTTTTAAAAACTTCTTCTGTTGCTCTTTTTATTAGATTATAATAACAATAAAAAAAAATCGTAATCTTAAATTCCCCAACTATCCAAAAATTTTGTGACCACCCACCCACACACCACTTTCCCTTTCACGCAGAAAAAAAATATATATGCTACATTATGTAGTAGCACCTACGAATAAATAAACAATAATCTAAATTCCCTCCATCCCCTTAGAAAAAAGTAGGAGAATTTTTATAACCGTGAAAGAGGTAGGAGGTGGGGCAGATCAAAAATCTTTCCTCTCTTTTTCAACTGTATATTACACATCATATATGTAGCAAAGAAAAAAAAAGATGTATATGTGAAAAAAACGAAATTGTTGAGTAAAATGATTAAAAATTACGAAAATTTTGTGTGCGGCATTGCATTTTTTATTCCTTTTTGTTTTTGTTTTTTAAGTCGAGGTATTTAAGTGTTAAAAATGTGCATTGTAAAACAGATTATCGAAAAATACTAGAGATAAAACGTTACAGATATACGAAAATGAATCAGCCGTTCAATGTTTTGCCAGTAGATACCACTCGTCTACGGAACAATTCCCACTCCCGGTCCTCTACTTTTGAGTCGAAAATGATAGGCTCTTCAGCGACGCGCATCATAGTAGGCTACGATCCAAACCATCTGGACCTCCACCCTGTCTACGCCACTGCTAGAAGATGTCGCTGCGATCGACCCGTTATCTTTTCAGCATCGTTCTACATTTATCGGATTCAATTTCTTAGTACTATTTTCATTTTGTAGCCGTTTTCCACACTATGTATTCTAGGCACTGTACTTCAATGTTTATGTACATTGTTCAACTACACATGTTAAATTTGTGTTTTATACCTAGCGATGCAAAGCCGGCTACCCTGTTAAAATTTCGTAATTTTATAACATTCGCATGTCTGCGGTCAATTGCGAAACATTACACCACTATAAAAAACCTTTTTGATTCTGATTATTTCATTACTTATTTCAATTGCATATTTGTTAAATTTGTATTTTATCAATACTTTGGTAAAATTTTAATTTTATTTGACAATTTAGTAATGGAATATTACACGGAAACAAACAAATGCTGAATTAATAACATTGTTTTAAGTGCAAACATGTTAATCTTCCGTAATTGGGTTGCACGCTGATTAAAAAATAATCAGCGGTCAATCGCAAAACATTACACCACTATAGAAAAACTTTTTAATTCTGAATATTTCAGTATTTATTTCAATTGCATATTTGTTAAATTTGTATTTTATTAATACTATTGTGATATTTAAATTTTATTTGACAGTTTAGTAATGGAATATTACACGGGAACAAACAAATGCTGAATTAATAACGTTGTTTTAAGTGCAAACATGTTAATCTTCCGTAATTGGGTTGCACGCTGATTAAAAAAAAAAAATCAGCGGTCAATTGCAAAACATTACACTACTATAGAAAACCTTTTTGATTCTGATTATTTCAGTATTTATTTGAAATGCATATTTGTTAAATTTGTATTTTATTAATACTTTTGTGAAATTTTAATTTCATTTGACAGTTTAGTAATGGAATATTACACGGAAACAAACAAATGCTGAATTAATAACATTGTTTTAAGTGCAAACATGTTTATCTTCCGTAATTGGGTTGCACGCTGATTAAAAAAAAATCAGCGGTTTAATTGCAAAACATTACACCACTATAGAAAACCTTTTTGATTCTGATTATTTCAGTATTTATTTCAATTGCATATTTGTTGAATTTGTATTTTATTAATACAATTTAGTAATGAAATATTACACGGAAACAAACAAATGCTGAATTAATAACATTGTTTTAAGTGCAAACATGTTAATCTTCCGTATATGGGTTGCACGCTGATTAAAAAAAATCAGCGGTCAATTTGCAAAACATTACACCACTATAGAAAACCTTTTTGATTCTGATTATTTCAGTATTTATTTCAATTGCATATTTGTTAAATTTGTATTTTATTAATACTTTTGTGAAATTTTAATTTTATTTGACAATTTAGTAATGGAATTTTACACGGAAACAAACAAATGCTGAATTAATAACATTGTTTCAAGTGCAAACATCTTAATCGTCCATTCAATAATAATTCTTATTAAAAATTCATGTATGAAAATTATTTTAAAAAGTAAATCGAGATACAGTTTTAAAAAAATTGCATTTGAAAGTACTATTGGATGGTGTAAAAATCTAAATTGTTCGATATTTAGAAGTTAAATTTTTCAGAAAAATCCAAATTTATTGATCATGTAGTTGCCACCGATAATATGTTGTCAGGTGTTAGTCATGGACATGATTTTGGTTTCGAATTATGTTTGGCAATGAATATTTATTAAAATTTCCTTACTTCAATATGCAGTATAACTTCTTTAATCCGGAATCATCGCGATTACAGCATTTCTAGATTAAACAGGGATGAGAATTCTCCATCTTTTTGCATACTAGTATAATCTTAGGCAGAATGTTTTTTCATTTAATCGGAACATTCTGCCATTTAACAGAACAACAATTTCTCTAAGATTATACTGGTAAGGAAAATGACGGAGAATAACGATCCCTGATTATAGAAAATTCCGGATTACAGAAGTTTTGAAATTAGAAAGCATTTAGATAAATAATAAAACTAATATCTATAAATTAATAATATTTTATAAAAATGGAAGAAAATTGATAATTTAAAATAATTAAAAATCACTCAGAAATTTCAATTTAAAATGTCCTAAAATATATTTTTTAAATAACATATATTTCGTGTGGTGTTGCCGCCTTTGTAAATTTCGGTAAACAATAACAGTACAATTTCTTTTTAAATTACAGATATAAAATGAATGATATTTCAAATGATTTTTTTTTTTTTTTTTTTTTTTTTTTTTTTTTTTTTTTTTAAGTAGAAAAATGTCATGAAAAATTTAATTAGGACTTATAATTAATTTTTAAAAATAACTACAATTACATGAACACATTAAAAATAGTGACATATAAGGTTAATGTTGTGAAAAATTAAATGATAACACATAGAAATATCGATAAGTCACAAATTAAATATTTAAAATTAAATAAATACTAATAATAAAATTAGATTTTGCGTTATTTTAGCGCCATCTATCTTAGCATTTGAGAAAGAAAATTAATAAAATATGTAATTAATTTGGAAATTATATAACTTAAAAAAACTGTAAATTTTTATTATAGCTATTACTTTACAATATTTAAAAATGGTAATACAGAAAGCTGCATTATGAAAAAATATTAATTACATATAAAACAAAAAATTAATAGAATTAATTTGAAAATTTGAAAAATTAAATATATTATTGAAACAAAAATAGCGTTTTTATTACTTTAAAAATAGTAGTCTATTTTAACAAATCTATTTTTAAAAATCAAATAAGTAATACTTTGAAATATCCAATTCTGACATAAATTTAAAACTTTTAAGAAAAGTGAAAAAATGAAATCTTAATCGCGTTTCTTTGGCGCCATCTGTTGTGACAAGATAAAGTTAAAAATTTAGTATTAATTCTGAATTTGTATGGCTGCCAACTTCTACGCTTATTTCGAATCAAATAATTATTTTAGTACCGGAAATTTCTTTTAACAAACGAAATAAAGTATAGCGTACTGCATATCATTAAATAAATGCAGTATACAATTTATTAAATATTTTTCTGGTTCAAAACATGAATTTTTGATTTAAAAAGGCATAGAAGTTGGCAGCCCTGGTATTTGTACAACTTATAAATAAAAAAAAAAAGTCATCTATATTAACTAATTGTAACTGAGAAAGTTCATACAATTTTAAAATGAAAAATAAAATGTAATAAATTAAATAATTAGCATTTTTTTGTAGTTATTCTTTTTCTAAACTCAAGCATGCATGTGTGGTGGCGCCATCTAGTATCCTTAATCGAAAATAAAAATGATCACTGAAATAAATCTTCTAACTTATTTGATTAAGATTGTCAACGATAACACAGGTTTTAAAACATGCAAATGAGAGTTCTGAAAAAAAATAAAATAAAAGCTGAATTTCTATTGATTATTTATTTATAAATCAAAAACTTAGGACGGTATCCATTACTGGCACATTTATCATATATTTTAAAAGACATTTATTTTAAATTGATTTATAATGAACAGAAATTTTATAGGTACAAGGTACAAGTAATTACTTGATCTGTGTAACAGTATTTGAATTTTTACGCTTATTGTCTTAAAATACATGCTTTAATTTAAAATAATTGTTAGAAATTTCATAACTTTGAATATTGTGTTGAAGGGGGGGGGGGGAGGCAGAAGGATTATATCTAGTTGAAAACTATTAGTTACATTATCTCATTAAATATCTGAAAAAGTATCTAAATAAAATAAATTTTTTATATGTCCTGTTATTACATGAAGAAACGAAACTTCTTTACTTTTCGGCCTTTGTGTAGGGGAGAGTGGGGCATCTTGGCGAAGTTTTTGATTCAGCAATCTTGTTTCATTTTAATTCAGCAAGTCAATACAATATATTTATTAAACACACATTTCTGCTCTTTTCCCAAGAGCATATATAATTATGTGTGACTTATATGCGCTGATACATAAAATTCTTTCGAAGTGTACTACAAATTTTAATTTAAATTTTCTGAAAAATCTTAGTCGTACATAAATTTTAAATAAAAAATTGTTATAATAAATATTTTTTTTTGTAAAATATTTATGATAAATTATTTTACATTTCATTCTAATATAAACCAAATTAATAAATTATCAATCATTTAATTTTTATGATTAAAAAAAATAAATAAATAAATAAAATAAATAAATAAATAAATAAAAAACAAAAAAATTAAATAAAATTAAATTAAATAAATAAAAGTTTAAAAATTAAATTAAATTAAAAAAACACCAGTTTACAATGTTTAAAATCTTGAAAACTTTTTAAAAACTTCTTCTGTTGCTCTTTTTATTAGTTTATAATAACAATAAAAAAAAATCGTAATCTTAATTTCCCCAACTATCCAAAAATTTTGTGACCACCCATCCACACACCACCTTCCCTTTCACATAGAAAAAAATATATATGCTACATTATGTTGTAGCACCTACGAATAAATAAACAATAATCTAAATTCCCTCCATCCCCTTAGAAAAAAGTAGGAGAATTTTTATAACCGTGAAAGAGGTAGGAGGTGGGGCAGATCAAAAATCTTTCCTCTCTTTTTCAACTTTATATTACACATCATATATGTAGCAAAGAAAAAAAAGATGTATATGTGAAAAAACGAAATTGTTGAGTAAAATGATTAAAAATTACGAAAATTTTGTGTGCGGCATTGCATTTTTTATTCCTTTTTGTTTTTGTTTTTTAAGTCGAGGTATTTAAGTGTTAAAAATGTGCATTGTAAAACAGATTATCGAAAAATACTAGAGATAAAACGTTACCGATATACGAAAATGAATCAGCCGTTCAATGTTTTGCCAGTACCGGTCCCCTACTTTTGAGTCGAAAATGATAGGCTCTTCAGCGACGCGCATCATAGTAGGCTACGATCCAAACCATCTGGACCTCCACCCTGTCTACGCCACTGCTAGAAGATGTCGCTGCGATCGACCCGTTATCTTTTCAGCATCGTTCTACATTTATCGGATTCTATTTCTTAGTACTATTTTCATTTTGTAGCCGTTTTCCACACTATGTATTCTAGGCACTGTACTTCAATGTTTATGTACATTGTTCAACTACACGTGTTAAATTTGTGTTTTATACCTAGCGATGCAAAGCCGGCTACCCTGTTAAAATTTCGTAATTTTGTAACATTCGCATGTCTGCGGTCAATTGCGAAACATTACACCACTATAAAAAACCTTTTTGATTCTGATTATTTCATTATTTATTTCAATTGCATATTTGTTAAATTTGTATTTTATCAATACTTTGGTAAAATTTTAATTTTATTTGACAATTTAGCAATGGAATATTACACGGAAACAAACAAATGCTGAATTAATAACATTGTTTTAAGTGCAAACATGTTAATCTTCCGTAATTGGGTTGCACGCTGTTTAAAAAATAATCAGCGGTCAATCGCAAAACATTACACCACTATAGAAAAACTTTTTAATTCTGAATATTTCAGTATTTATTTCAATTGCATATTTGTTAAATTTGTATTTTATTAATACTATTGTGATATTTAAATTTTATTTGACAGTTTAGTAATGGAATATTACACGGAAACAAACAAATGCTGAATTAATAACATTGTTTTAAGTGCAAACATGTTTATCTTCCGTAATTGGGTTGCACGCTGATTAAAAAAAAAATCAGCGGTTTAATTGCAAAACATTACACCACTATAGAAAACCTTTTTGATTCTGATTATTTCAGTATTTATTTCAATTGCATATTTGTTGAATTTGTATTTTATTAATACAATTTAGTAATGAAATATTACACGGAAACAAACAAATGCTGAATTAATAACATTGTTTTAAGCGCAAACATGTTAATCTTCCGTAATTGGGTTGCACGCTGATTAAAAAAAATCAGCGGTCAATTTGCAAAACATTACACCACTATAGAAAACCTTTTTGATTCTGATTATTTCAGTATTTATTTCAATTGCATATTTGTTAAATTTGTATTTTATTAATACTTTTGTGAAATTTTAATTTTATTTGACAATTTAGTAATGGAATTTTACACGGAAACAAACAAATGCTGAATTAATAACATTGTTTCAAGTGCAAACATCTTAATCTTCCATTCAATAATAATTCTTATTAAAAATTCATTTATGAAAATTATTTTAAAAAGTAAATCGAGATACAGTTTTAAAAAAATTGCATTTGAAAGTACTATTGGATGGTGTAAAAATCTAAATTGTTCGATATTTAGAAGTTAAATTTTTCAGAAAAATCCAAGTTTATTGATCATGTACTTGCCATACCGATAATATGTTGTCAGGTGTTAGTCATGGACATGATTTTGGTTTCGAATTATGTTTGGCAATGAATATTTATTAAAATTTCCTTACTTCAATATGCAGTATAACTTCTTTAATCCGGAATCATCGCGATTAGAGCATTTCTAGATTAAACAGGGATGAGAATTCTCCATCTTTTTGCATACTAGTATAATCTTAGGCAGAATGTTTTTTCATTTAATCGGAACATTCTGCCATTTAACAGAACAACAATTTCTCTAAGATTATACTGGTAAGGAAAATGACGGAGAATAACCATCCCTGATTATAGAAAATTCCGGATTACAGAAGTTTTGAAATTAGAAAGCATTTAGATAAATAATAAAACTAATATCTATAAATTAATAATATTTTATAAAAATGGAAGAAAATTGATAATTTAAAATAATTAAAAATCACTCAGAAATTTCAATTTAAAATGTCCTAAAATATATTTTTTAAATAACATATATTTCGTGTGGTGTTGCCGCCTTTGTAAATTTCGGTAAACAATAACAGTACAATTTCTTTTTAAATTACAGATATAAAATGAATGATATTTCAAATGATTTTTTTTTTTTTTTTTTTTTTTTTTTTTTTTTAAGTAGAAAAATGTCATGAAAAATTTAATTAGGACTTATAATTAATTTTAAAAAATAACTACTATTACATTAACACATTAAAAATAGTGACATATAAGGTTAATGTTGTGAAAAATTAAATGATAACACATAGAAATATCGATAAGTCACAAATTAAATATTTAAAATTAAATAAATACTAATAATAAAATTAGATTTTGCGTTATTTTAGCGCCATCTATCTTAGCATTTGAGAAAGAAAATTAATAAAATATGTAATTAATTTGGAAATTATATAACTTAAAAAAACTGTAAATTTTTATTATAGCTATTACTTTACAATATTTAAAAATGGTAATACAGAAAGCTGCATTATGAAAAAATATTAATTACATATAAAACAAAAAATTAATAGAATTAATTTGAAAATTTGAAAAATTAAATATATTATTGAAACAAAAATAGCGTTTTTATTACTTTAAAAATAGTAGTCTATTTTAACAAATCTATTTTTAAAAATCAAATAAGTAATACTTTGAAATATCCAATTCTGACATAAATTTAAAACTTTTAAGAAAAGTGAAAAAATGAAATCTTAATCGCGTTTCTTTGGCGCCATCTGTTGTGACAAGATAAAGTTAAAAATTTAGTATTAATTCTGAATTTGTATGGCTGCCAACTTCTACGCTTATTTCGAATCAAATAATTATTTTAGTACCGGAAATTTCTTTTAACAAACGAAATAAAGTATAGCGTACTGCATATCATTAAATAAATGCAGTATACAATTTATTAAATATTTTTCTGGTTCAAAACATGAATTTTTGATTTAAAAAGGCATAGAAGTTGGCAGCCCTGGTATTTGTACAACTTATAAATAAAAAAAAAAAGTCATCTATATTAACTAATTGTAACTGAGAAAGTTCATACAATTTTAAAATGAAAAATAAAATGTAATAAATTAAATAATTAGCATTTTTTTGTAGTTATTCTTTTTCTAAACTCAAGCATGCATGTGTGGTGGCGCCATCTAGTATCCTTAATCGAAAATAAAAATGATCACTGAAATAAATCTTCTAACTTATTTGATTAAGATTGTCAACGATAACACAGGTTTTAAAACATGCAAATGAGAGTTCTGAAAAAAAATAAAATAAAAGCTGAATTTCTATTGATTATTTATTTATAAATCAAAAACTTAGGACGGTATCCATTACTGGCACATTTATCATATATTTTAAAAGACATTTATTTTAAATTGATTTATAATGAACAGAAATTTTATAGGTACAAGGTACAAGTAATTACTTGATCTGTGTAACAGTATTTGAATTTTTACGCTTATTGTCTTAAAATACATGCTTTAATTTAAAATAATTGTTAGAAATTTCATAACTTTGAATATTGTGTTGAAGGGGGGGGGGGGGAGGCAGAAGGATTATATCTAGTTGAAAACTATTAGTTACATTATCTCATTAAATATCTGAAAAAGTATCTAAATAAAATAAATTTTTTATATGTCCTGTTATTACATGAAGAAACGAAACTTCTTTACTTTTCGGCCTTTGTGTAGGGGAGAGTGGGGCATCTTGGCGAAGTTTTTGATTCAGCAATCTTGTTTCATTTTAATTCAGCAAGTCAATACAATATATTTATTAAACACACATTTCTGCTCTTTTCCCAAGAGCATATATAATTATGTGTGACTTATATGCGCTGATACATAAAATTCTTTCGAAGTGTACTACAAATTTTAATTTAAATTTTCTGAAAAATCTTAGTCGTACATAAATTTTAAATAAAAAATTGTTATAATAAATATTTTTTTTTGTAAAATATTTATGATAAATTATTTTACATTTCATTCTAATATAAACCAAATTAATAAATTATCAATCATTTAATTTTTATGATTAAAAAAAAAAAATAAATAAATAAAATAAATAAATAAATAAATAAAAAACAAAAAAATTAAATTAAATTAAATTAAATAAATAAAAGTTTAAAAATTAAATTAAATTAAAAAAACACCAGTTTACAATGTTTAAAATCTTGAAAACTTTTTAAAAACTTCTTCTGTTGCTCTTTTTATTAGTTTATAATAACAATAAAAAAAAAATCGTAATCTTAATTTCCCCAACTATCCAAAAATTTTGTGACCACCCATCCACACACCACCTTCCCTTTCACATAGAAAAAAATATGTATGCTACATTATGTTGTAGCACCTACGAATAAATAAACAATAATCTAAATTCCCTCCATCCCCTTAGAAAAAAGTAGGAGAATTTTTATAACCGTGAAAGAGGTAGGAGGTGGGGCAGATCAAAAATCTTTCCTCTCTTTTTCAACTTTATATTACACATCATATATGTAGCAAAGAAAAAAAAGATGTATATGTGAAAAAACGAAATTGTTGAGTAAAATGATTAAAAATTACGAAAATTTTGTGTGCGGCATTGCATTTTTTATTCCTTTTTGTTTTTGTTTTTTAAGTCGAGGTATTTAAGTGTTAAAAATGTGCATTGTAAAACAGATTATCGAAAAATACTAGAGATAAAACGTTACCGATATACGAAAATGAATCAGCCGTTCAATGTTTTGCCAGTAGATACCGCTCGTCTACGGAACAATAGACGCTTTCAGTGTGACGTCAGTCATGACGTTTTGCTTGGATACTGACTCCAAACAAACGGTTGCTATGTGTCATTTCTTATTAAATATAAATCGTAGAAAATATTACCACTGCATATAATGTATTAAAACGCTTTGCCGTGAGATATAATCATAAGATTTAGGTATAATATACAAACATAATAGAAAATACAACATAGCAACTATTTGTTTGGAGTCAGTTTCCAAGCAAAACGTCATCATTGACGTCACGACTGAAAGCGTCTATTCCCAATCCCGGTCCCCTACTTTTGAGTCGAAAATGATAGGCTCTTCAGCGACGCGCATCATAGTAGGCTACGATCCAAACCATCTGGACCTCCACCCTGTCTACGCCACTGCTAGAAGATGTCGCTGCGATCGACCCGTTATCTTTTCAGCATCGTTCTACATTTATCGGATTCTATTTCTTAGTACTATTTTCATTTTGTAGCCGTTTTCCACACTATGTATTCTAGGCACTGTACTTCAATGTTTATGTACATTGTTCAACTACACGTGTTAAATTTGTGTTTTATACCTAGCGATGCAAAGCCGGCTACCCTGTTAAAATTTCGTAATTTTGTAACATTCGCATGTCTGCGGTCAATTGCGAAACATTACACCACTATAAAAAACCTTTTTGATTCTGATTATTTCATTATTTATTTCAATTGCATATTTGTTAAATTTGTATTTTATCAATACTTTGGTAAAATTTTAATTTTATTTGACAATTTAGCAATGGAATATTACACGGAAACAAACAAATGCTGAATTAATAACATTGTTTTAAGTGCAAACATGTTAATCTTCCGTAATTGGGTTGCACGCTGTTTAAAAAATAATCAGCGGTCAATCGCAAAACATTACACCACTATAGAAAAACTTTTTAATTCTGAATATTTCAGTATTTATTTCAATTGCATATTTGTTGAATTTGTATTTTATTAATACAATTTAGTAATGAAATATTACACGGAAACAAACAAATGCTGAATTAATAACATTGTTTTAAGCGCAAACATGTTAATCTTCCGTAATTGGGTTGCACGCTGATTAAAAAAAATCAGCGGTCAATTTGCAAAACATTACACCACTATAGAAAACCTTTTTGATTCTGATTATTTCAGTATTTATTTCAATTGCATATTTGTTAAATTTGTATTTTATTAATACTTTTGTGAAATTTTAATTTTATTTGACAATTTAGTAATGGAATTTTACACGGAAACAAACAAATGCTGAATTAATAACATTGTTTCAAGTGCAAACATCTTAATCTTCCATTCAATAATAATTCTTATTAAAAATTCATTTATGAAAATTATTTTAAAAAGTAAATCGAGATACAGTTTTAAAAAAATTGCATTTGAAAGTACTATTGGATGGTGTAAAAATCTAAATTGTTCGATATTTAGAAGTTAAATTTTTCAGAAAAATCCAAGTTTATTGATCATGTAGTTGCCATACCGATAATATGTTGTCAGGTGTTAGTCATGGACATGATTTTGGTTTCGAATTATGTTTGGCAATGAATATTTATTAAAATTTCCTTACTTCAATATGCAGTATAACTTCTTTAATCCGGAATCATCGCGATTAGAGCATTTCTAGATTAAACAGGGATGAGAATTCTCCATCTTTTTGCATACTAGTATAATCTTAGGCAGAATGTTTTTTCATTTAATCGGAACATTCTGCCATTTAACAGAACAACAATTTCTCTAAGATTATACTGGTAAGGAAAATGACGGAGAATAACCATCCCTGATTATAGAAAATTCCGGATTACAGAAGTTTTGAAATTAGAAAGCATTTAGATAAATAATAAAACTAATATCTATAAATTAATAATATTTTATAAAAATGGAAGAAAATTGATAATTTAAAATAATTAAAAATCACTCAGAAATTTCAATTTAAAATGTCCTAAAATATATTTTTTAAATAACATATATTTCGTGTGGTGTTGCCGCCTTTGTAAATTTCGGTAAACAATAACAGTACAATTTCTTTTTAAATTACAGATATAAAATGAATGATATTTCAAATGATTTTTTTTTTTTTTTTTTTTTTTTTTTTTTAAGTAGAAAAATGTCATGAAAAATTTAATTAGGACTTATAATTAATTTTTAAAAATAACTACAATTACATGAACACATTAAAAATAGTGACATATAAGGTTAATGTTGTGAAAAATTAAATGATAACACATAGAAATATCGATAAGTCACAAATTAAATATTTAAAATTAAATAAATACTAATAATAAAATTAGATTTTGCGTTATTTTAGCGCCATCTATCTTAGCATTTGAGAAAGAAAATTAATAAAATATGTAATTAATTTGGAAATTATATAACTTAAAAAAAACTGTAAATTTTTATTATAGCTATTACTTTACAATATTTAAAAATGGTAATACAGAAAGCTGCATTATGAAAAAATATTAATTACATATAAAACAAAAAATTAATAGAATTAATTTGAAAATTTGAAAAATTAAATATATTATTGAAACAAAAATAGCGTTTTTATTACTTTAAAAATAGTAGTCTATTTTAACAAATCTATTTTTAAAAATCAAATAAGTAATACTTTGAAATATCCAATTCTGACATAAATTAAAAACTTTTAAGAAAAGTGAAAAAATGAAATCTTAATCGCGTTTCTTTGGCGCCATCTGTTATGACTTAATAAAGTTAAAAATTCAATATTAATTCTGAATTTGTATGGCTGCCAACTTCTACGATTATTTCGAATCAAATAATTATTTTAGTACCGGAAATTTCTTTTAGCAAACGAAATAAAGTATAGCGTACTGCATATCATTAAATAAATGCAGTATACAATTTATTAAATATTTTTCTGGTTCAAAACATGAATTTTTGATTTAAAAAGGCATAGAAGTTGGCAGCCCTGGTATTTGTACAACTTATAAATAAAAAAAAAAAGTCATCTATATTAATTAATTATAACTGAGAAAGTTCATACAATTTTAAAATGAAAAATAAAATGTAATAAATTAAATAATTAGCATTTTTTTGTAGTTATTCTTTTTCTAAACTCAAGCATGCATGTGTGGTGGCGCCATCTAGTATACTTAATCGAAAATAGAAATGATCAATGAAATAAATCTTCTAACTTATTTGATTAAGATTGTCAACGATAACACAGGTTTTAAAACATGCAAATGAGAGTTCTGAAAAAAATAAAATAAAAGCTGAATTTTTATTGATTATTTATTTATAAATCAAAAACTTAGGACGGTATCCATTACTGGCACATTTATCATATATTTTAAAAGACATTTATTTTAAATTGATTTATAATGAACAGAAATTTTATAGGTACAAGGTACAAGTAATTACTTGGTCTGTGTAACAGTATTTGAATTTTTACGCTTATTGTCTTAAAATACATGCTTTAATTTAAAATAATTGTTAGAAATTTCATAACTTTGAATATTGTGTTGAAGGGGGGGGGGGAGGCAGAAGGATTATATCTAGTTGAAAACTATTAGTTACATTATCTCATTAAATATCTCAAAAAGTATCTAAATAAAATAAATTTTTTATATGTCCTGTTATTACATGAAGAAACGAAACTTCTTTACTTTTCGGCCTTTGTGTAGGGGAGAGTGGGGCATCTTGGCGAAGTTTTGGATTCAGCAATCTTGTTTCATTTTAATTCAGCAAGTCAATACAATATATTTATTAAACACACATTTCTGCTCTTTTCCCAAGAGCATATATAATTATGTGTGACTTATATGCGCTGATACATAAAATTGTTTCGAAGTGTACTACAAATTTTAATTTAAATTTTTTGAAAAATCTTAGTCGTACATAAATTTTAAATAAAAAATTGTTATAATAAATATTTTTTTTTGTAAAATATTTATGATAAATTATTTTACATTTCATTCTAATATAAACCAAATTAATAAATTATCAATCATTTAATTTTTATGATTAAAAAAAAAAATAAATAAATAAAATAAATAAATAAATAAATAAAAAACAAAAAAATTAAATTAAATTAAATTAAATAAATAAAAGTTTAAAAATTAAATTAAATTAAAAAAACACCAGTTTACAATGTTTAAAATCTTGAAAACTTTTTAAAAACTTCTTCTGTTGCTCTTTTTATTAGTTTATAATAACAATAAAAAAAAATCGTAATCTTAATTTCCCCAACTATCCAAAAATTTTGTGACCACCCACCCACACACCACCTTCCCTTTCACATAGAAAAAAATATATATGCTACATTATGTTGTAGCACCTACGAATAAATAAACAATAATCTAAATTCCCTCCATCCCCTTAGAAAAAAGTAGGAGAATTTTTATAACCGTGAAAGAGGTAGGAGGTGGGGCAGATCAAAAATCTTTCCTCTCTTTTTCAACTTTATATTACACATCATATATGTAGCAAAGAAAAAAAAGATGTATATGTGAAAAAACGAAATTGTTGAGTAAAATGATTAAAAATTACGAAAATTTTGTGTGCGGCATTGCATTTTTTATTCCTTTTTGTTTTTGTTTTTTAAGTCGAGGTATTTAAGTGTTAAAAATGTGCATTGTAAAACAGATTATCGAAAAATACTAGAGATAAAACGTTACCGATATACGAAAATGAATCAGCCGTTCAATGTTTTGCCAGTAGATACCGCTCGTCTACGGAACAATAGACGCTTTCAGTGTGACGTCAGTCATGACGTTTTGCTTGGATACTGACTCCAAACAAACGGTTGCTATGTGTCATTTCTTATTAAATATAAATCGTAGAAAATATTACCACTGCATATAATGTATTAAAACGCTTTGCCGTGAGATATAATCATAAGATTTAGGTATAATATACAAACATAATAGAAAATACAACATAGCAACTATTTGTTTGGAGTCAGTTTCCAAGCAAAACGTCATCATTGACGTCACGACTGAAAGCGTCTATTCCCAATCCCGGTCCCCTACTTTTGAGTCGAAAATGATAGGCTCTTCAGCGACGCGCATCATAGTAGGCTACGATCCAAACCATCTGGACCTCCACCCTGTCTACGCCACTGCTAGAAGATGTCGCTGCGATCGACCCGTTATCTTTTCAGCATCGTTCTACATTTATCGGATTCAATTTCTTACTACTATTTTCATTTTGTAGCCGTTTTCCACACTATGTATTCTAGGCACTGTACTTCAATGTTTATGTACATTGTTCAACTACACATGTTAAATTTGTGTTTTATACCTAGCGATGCAAAGCCGGCTACCCTGTTAAAATTTCGTAATTTTGTAACATTCGCATGTCTGCGGTCAATTGCGAAACATTACACCACTATAAAAAACCTTTTTGATTCTGATTATTTCATTATTTATTTCAATTGCATATTTGTTAAATTTGTATTTTATCAATACTTTGGTAAAATTTTAATTTTATTTGACAATTTAGCAATGGAATATTACACGGAAACAAACAAATGCTGAATTAATAACATTGTTTTAAGTGCAAACATGTTAATCTTCCGTAATTGGGTTGCACGCTGTTTAAAAAATAATCAGCGGTCAATCGCAAAACATTACACCACTATAGAAAAACTTTTTAATTCTGAATATTTCAGTATTTATTTCAATTGCATATTTGTTAAATTTGTATTTTATTAATACTATTGTGATATTTAAATTTTATTTGACAGTTTAGTAATGGAATATTACACGGAAACAAACAAATGCTGAATTAATAACATTGTTTTAAGTGCAAACATGTTTATCTTCCGTAATTGGGTTGCACGCTGTTTAAAAAATAATCAGCGGTCAATCGCAAAACATTACACCACTATAGAAAAACTTTTTAATTCTGAATATTTCAGTATTTATTTCAATTGCATATTTGTTAAATTTGTATTTTATTAATACAATTTAGTAATGAAATATTACACGGAAACAAACAAATGCTGAATTAATAACATTGTTTTAAGTGCAAACATGTTTATCTTCCGTAATTGGGTTGCACGCTGATTAAAAAAAAATCAGCGGTTTAATTGCAAAACATTACACCACTATAGAAAACCTTTTTGATTCTGATTATTTCAGTATTTATTTCAATTGCATATTTGTTGAATTTGTATTTTATTAATACAATTTAGTAATGAAATATTACACGGAAACAAACAAATGCTGAATTAATAACATTGTTTTAAGCGCAAACATGTTAATCTTCCGTAATTGGGTTGCACGCTGATTAAAAAAAATCAGCGGTCAATTTGCAAAACATTACACCACTATAGAAAACCTTTTTGATTCTGATTATTTCAGTATTTATTTCAATTGCATATTTGTTAAATTTGTATTTTATTAATACTTTTGTGAAATTTTAATTTTATTTGACAATTTAGTAATGGAATTTTACACGGAAACAAACAAATGCTGAATTAATAACATTGTTTCAAGTGCAAACATCTTAATCTTCCATTCAATAATAATTCTTATTAAAAATTCATTTATGAAAATTATTTTAAAAAGTAAATCGAGATACAGTTTTAAAAAAATTGCATTTGAAAGTACTATTGGATGGTGTAAAAATCTAAATTGTTCGATATTTAGAAGTTAAATTTTTCAGAAAAATCCAAGTTTATTGATCATGTAGTTGCCATACCGATAATATGTTGTCAGGTGTTAGTCATGGACATGATTTTGGTTTCGAATTATGTTTGGCAATGAATATTTATTAAAATTTCCTTACTTCAATATGCAGTATAACTTCTTTAATCCGGAATCATCGCGATTAGAGCATTTCTAGATTAAACAGGGATGAGAATTCTCCATCTTTTTGCATACTAGTATAATCTTAGGCAGAATGTTTTTTCATTTAATCGGAACATTCTGCCATTTAACAGAACAACAATTTCTCTAAGATTATACTGGTAAGGAAAATGACGGAGAATAACCATCCCTGATTATAGAAAATTCCGGATTACAGAAGTTTTGAAATTAGAAAGCATTTAGATAAATAATAAAACTAATATCTATAAATTAATAATATTTTATAAAAATGGAAGAAAATTGATAATTTAAAATAATTAAAAATCACTCAGAAATTTCAATTTAAAATGTCCTAAAATATATTTTTTAAATAACATATATTTCGTGTGGTGTTGCCGCCTTTGTAAATTTCGGTAAACAATAACAGTACAATTTCTTTTTAAATTACAGATATAAAATGAATGATATTTCAAATGATTTTTTTTTTTTTTTTTTTTTTTTTTTAAGTAGAAAAATGTCATGAAAAATTTAATTAGGACTTATAATTAATTTTTAAAAATAACTACAATTACATGAACACATTAAAAATAGTGACATATAAGGTTAATGTTGTGAAAAATTAAATGATAACACATAGAAATATCGATAAGTCACAAATTAAATATTTAAAATTAAATAAATACTAATAATAAAATTAGATTTTGCGTTATTTTAGCGCCATCTATCTTAGCATTTGAGAAAGAAAATTAATAAAATATGTAATTAATTTGGAAATTATATAACTTAAAAAAACTGTAAATTTTTATTATAGCTATTACTTTACAATATTTAAAAATGGTAATACAGAAAGCTGCATTATGAAAAAATATTAATTACATATAAAACAAAAAATTAATAGAATTAATTTGAAAATTTGAAAAATTAAATATATTATTGAAACAAAAATAGCGTTTTTATTACTTTAAAAATAGTAGTCTATTTTAACAAATCTATTTTTAAAAATCAAATAAGTAATACTTTGAAATATCCAATTCTGACATAAATTAAAAACTTTTAAGAAAAGTGAAAAAATGAAATCTTAATCGCGTTTCTTTGGCGCCATCTGTTATGACTTAATAAAGTTAAAAATTCAATATTAATTCTGAATTTGTATGGCTGCCAACTTCTACGATTATTTCGAATCAAATAATTATTTTAGTACCGGAAATTTCTTTTAGCAAACGAAATAAAGTATAGCGTACTGCATATCATTAAATAAATGCAGTATACAATTTATTAAATATTTTTCTGGTTCAAAACATGAATTTTTGATTTAAAAAGGCATAGAAGTTGGCAGCCCTGGTATTTGTACAACTTATAAATAAAAAAAAAAAGTCATCTATATTAATTAATTATAACTGAGAAAGTTCATACAATTTTAAAATGAAAAATAAAATGTAATAAATTAAATAATTAGCATTTTTTTTGTAGTTATTCTTTTTCTAAACTCAAGCATGCATGTGTGGTGGCGCCATCTAGTATACTTAATCGAAAATAGAAATGATCAATGAAATAAATCTTCTAACTTATTTGATTAAGATTGTCAACGATAACACAGGTTTTAAAACATGCAAATGAGAGTTCTGAAAAAAATAAAATAAAAGCTGAATTTTTATTGATTATTTATTTATAAATCAAAAACTTAGGACGGTATCCATTACTGGCACATTTATCATATATTTTAAAAGACATTTATTTTAAATTGATTTATAATGAACAGAAATTTTATAGGTACAAGGTACAAGTAATTACTTGGTCTGTGTAACAGTATTTGAATTTTTACGCTTATTGTCTTAAAATACATGCTTTAATTTAAAATAATTGTTAGAAATTTCATAACTTTGAATATTGTGTTGAAGGGGGGGGGGGGGAGGCAGAAGGATTATATCTAGTTGAAAACTATTAGTTACATTATCTCATTAAATATCTCAAAAAGTATCTAAATAAAATAAATTTTTTATATGTCCTGTTATTACATGAAGAAACGAAACTTCTTTACTTTTCGGCCTTTGTGTAGGGGAGAGTGGGGCATCTTGGCGAAGTTTTGGATTCAGCAATCTTGTTTCATTTTAATTCCGCAAGTCAATACAATATATTTATTAAACACACATTTCTGCTCTTTTCCCAAGAGCATATATAATTATGTGTGACTTATATGCGCTGATACATAAAATTGTTTCGAAGTGTACTACAAATTTTAATTTAAATTTTTTGAAAAATCTTAGTCGTACATAAATTTTAAATAAAAAATTGTTATAATAAATATTTTTTTTTGTAAAATATTTATGATAAATTATTTTACATTTCATTCTAATATAAACCAAATTAATAAATTATCAATCATTTAATTTTTATGATTAAAAAATCAAAAAAAAAATCCCCCCCTCAAAAAAAAAAAAAAAAAATAAATAAATAAATAAAAAACAAAAAAATTAAATTAAATTAAATTAAAAAAATAAAAGTTTAAAAATTAAATTAAATTAAAAAAAACACCAGTTTACAATGTTTAAAATCTTGAAAACTTTTTAAAAACTTCTTCTGTTGCTCTTTTTATTAGTTTATAATAACAATAAAAAAATCGTAATCTTTATTTCCCCAACTATCCAAAAATTTTGTGACCACCCACCCACACACAACCTTCCCTTTCACATAGAAAAAAATATATATGCTACATTATGTTGTAGCACCTACGAATAAATAAACAATAATCTAAATTCCCTCCATCCCCTTAGAAAAAAGTAGGAGAATTTTTATAACCGTGAAAGAGGTAGGAGGTGGGGCAGATCAAAAATCTTTCCTCTCTTTTTCAACTTTATATTACACATCATATATGTAGCAAAGAAAAAAAAGATGTATATGTGAAAAAACGAAATTGTTGAGTAAAATGATTAAAAATTACGAAAATTTTGTGTGCGGCATTGCATTTTTTATTCCTTTTTGTTTTTGTTTTTTAAGTCGAGGTATTTAAGTGTTAAAAATGTGCATTGTAAAACAGATTATCGAAAAATACTAGAGATAAAACGCTACGAAAATGAATCAGCCGTTCAATGTTTTGCCAGTAGATACCACTCGTCTACGGAACAATTCCCACTCCCGGTCCCCTACTTTTGAGTCGAAAATGATAGGCTCGTAATTTTGTAACATTCGCATGTCTGCGGTCAATTGTGAAACATTACACCACTATAAAAAACCTTTTTGATTCTGATTATTTCATTATTTATTTCAATTGCATATTTGTTAAATTTGTATTTTATCAATACTTTGGTGAAATTTTAATTTTATTTGACAATTTAGTAATGGAATATTACACGGAAACAAACAAATGCTGAATTAATAACATTGTTTTAAGTGCAAACATGTTAATCTTCCGTAATTGGGTTGCACGCTAATTAAAAAAAATCAGCGGTCAATCGCAAAACATTACACCACTATAGAAAACCTTTTTGATTCTCATTATTTCAGTATTTATTTCAGTTGCATATTTGTTAAATTTGTATTTTATTAATACTTTTGTGAAATTAAAATTTTATTTGACAATTTAGTAATGGAATATTACACGGAAACAAACAAATGCTGCATTAATAACATTGTTTTAGGTGCAAACATGTTAATCTTCCGTAATTGGGTTGCACGCTGATTTAAAAAAAAGCATGTTTGAAAAGTATTTAAAAAACTATAAGAAATAAGTAAATTGAGATACAGTTTTAAAAAAATAGCATTTGAAAGTACTATTGGATGGTGTAAAAATCTAAATTGTTCGATAGTTAGAAGTTAAATTTTACAGAAAAATCTAACTTTGTTGATCATGTCGTTGCCACCGACAATAAGATATCAGGGTTAGTCATGGACATGTTTTTGGTTTCGAATTATGGTTTCGTTTGGCGATGAATATTTATTAAAATTTCCTTACTTCAATATGCAGTATAACCTCTTTAATCCGGAATCATCTCGACTACAGCATTTCTGGATTAAACAGGGATGAGAATTCTTCGCCTTTTTGCATACCAGTATAATCTTAAACACACATTTTAATCGGTAAGTTTTAATCGGAACATTCTGTCATTTAATAGAACAACAATTTCTCTAAGATTATACTGGTAAGGAAAAAGACGGAGAATAACCACCCTGAATATAGAAAATTCCGGATTACAGAAGTTTTGAAATTAGAAATCATTTAGAAAAATAATAAAACTGATATCTATAAATTAATAATCTATACTAATATTATAAAGGAGTAAAGATTGTTTTTTTGTTTGTTAGTTTGTTTGTTTGTTTGTTTGTTTGTAGGAGGTAATCTCTGGAACTACCGAACCGATTTCAAAAGTGATGGTGGCAAATTGATGGTGACAACACCTGATCCAACATAGGCTATATTTTATGTCGGTGTCACTAACCCCAAGGGGGGTGCAGGAGCGAAAACCGTTCGAAAATTGCGATTTTTTTATACTGAAGGAGCTAGAAATTTGAAATTTGGCATTAAAGCTACTTATATGATGTAAATGCTCTCTAAGAACAAATTAACAAAAAAATCGTAATTTAAAAGGGTGAAATGAGCGAAAAGCGTTCTAAAAACATTCTAAATTACAATTTCTGTGGTATCTCTGGAACTAAAGAACCGATTTCAGAAGTCATGGTGGCAAATTGATGGTTACAATCCCTGCTCCAATATAGGTTATTTTATGTCGGTCCCACTAATCCCAGGCGGTGCAGGAGCGAAAAACATTCTAAAATTAAATTTTTTTTAATACTGACGGAGCTAGAAATTTGAAATTTGGCATTGTAGTTATTACTTATAAGATGTAATGTTCTCTAAGAACAAAAAAAAAAAAAAAAAAAAAAAAAAAAAAAAAATCGAAAATTAAAAGGGTGAAATGAGCGAAAATCGTTCTAAAAACATTCTAAATTACAACTTCTATGGAATCTCTGGAACTACAGAACCGATTTCAGAAGTGATGGGGGCAAATTGATGGTGACAATCCTTGCTCCAATATAGGCTATATTTTATGTCGGTCCCACTAATCCCAGGGGGTGCAGGAGCGAAAAACATTCTAAAATTAAAATTTTGTTAATACTGACGGAGCTAGAAATTTGAAATTTGGCATTGTAGTTATTACTTATAAGATGTAATGCTCTCTAAGAACAAACAAAAAAAAAAATTCTAAAATTAAAAGGGTGAAATGAGCAAAAGGCGTTCTAAAATCATTCTTAATTGCAATTTCTATGGAATCTCTGGAACTACAGAACCGATTTCGAAAGTGATGGTGGCAATCGCTACCCCAACATCCTCTTTCATAAAAAGTTATGCGTTGCTGACGACTGGGTTTTTCGCTAATCGTTGCCACAGATTAATCTCGGAAAATGAAACATTTGAAGTTACTGAAAAAAATAATAGCTCGAAAAGTATTTGTCAGAAAATTGTTAGACAAACTGCGTTTGAAAGGTAAAAACTTGAATTTTTCTTGATATAAATTTCAAATCTAATGATTATGCCGTTTTTCAAATATTGAATTTCAAAAATTACCACAGTGGAGTACCATAGCGAAACTTTCACGCGTAAAAAGATAATGATAAGAGCGACGTGTATCCGTTCGACGTATATATTGGCTATCGCACGAGTCACAAATTATAGTAGCCTTATTATTCTGTTAAAATATAAAAGTGAATTATGAAATGTCAGTGTTTTGTTTGATTAAAGTTTCGTTAAGAGAAATTGACCAGCGAAGCGGGCGTAGCTTGCTAGTATTTTATAAAAATGGAAGAAAATTGATAATTTAAAATAATTAAAAAACTCTCAGAAATTTTAATTTAAAATGTTCTAAAATATATTTTTTAAATAACACATAATTTGTATGGTGTTGCCGTCTTTGTAAATTTCGGTAAACAATAACAGGACAATTTCTTTTTAAATTACAGATATAAAATGAACGCTATTGCAAATGAAACTAATTCTTTAAAAGAGTACAGAAATGTTATAATGAAAAATTTAAGTGGGACTTATAATTAATTTTAAAAAATAACTACTATTACATTAACACATTAAAAATAGTGACATATAAGGTTAATGTTGTGAAAAATTAAATGTATAACACATAGAAATATCGAATAAGTCACAAATTCAATATTTAAAATTAAATAAATACTAATAATAAAATCAGATCTTGCGTTATTTTGGCGCCATCTATCTTAACTTTAAAGAAAGAAAAATAATAAAATATGTAATTAATTTGGAAATTATATTACTTTAAAAAAAACTGTTAATTTTTATTATAGCTATTACTTTACAATATTTAAAAATGGTAATACAGAAAGCTGCATTATGAAAAAATGTTAATTACATATAAAACAGAAAATTAATACAATTAATTTTAAAATTGGAAAAATTTAATATATTATTGAAACAAAGATAGCGTTTTTATTACTTTAAAAATAGTAGGCTACTTTAACAAATCTATTTTCAAAAATCAAATAAATAATACTTTGAAATATCCAATTCTGACATAAATTGAAAATTTTTAATAAAAGTGAAAAAATGAAATCTTATTCGCGTTTCTTTGGCGCCATCTGTTGTGACTTAAGTTAAAGTTAAAAATTTAGTATTAATTCTGAATTTGCATGGCTGCCAACTTCTTCGCTTATTTCGAATCAAATAATTATTTTAGTCCCGGAAATTTCTTTTAACAAACGAAATAAAGTATAGTGTACTGCATATCATTAAATAAATCCAGTGTACAATTTATTAAATATTTTTCTGGTTCAAAACATGAATTTTTGATTTAAAAAGGCGTAGAAGTTGGCAGCCCTGGAATTTGTACAACTTATAAATAAAAAAGTCATGTATATTAAATAATTATAACTGAGAAAATTCATACAATTTTAAAATGAAAAATAAAATGTAATAAATTAAATAATTAGCCTTTTTTTTAATACTTAATCTTTTTTTAAACTCAAGCATGCATGTGTGGTGGCCCCATCTAGAATCCTTAATCGAAAATAAAAATGAAAAATGAATTGAATGCTCGGAAATGTGCGAATTACAGAATTACAGAAGTTCCGGATTATAGATGTGCAGATTAAAGATGTTATACTGTATACTTTTTATTAGAACAGCCGTTTATGAAAATATTGGATATATCCTGCTATTCCAGAGCTGTTTAAATAACCTATGACACTCGGGGAGATAAGACAAACATTTTGATATTTCATTTAATAAAATCCACCCGTTCCCATTTCATCTGATAATGAAAAATATTACATTGTCTATAATCAAACACATTACTTCTCATTTTTGTGAATGGTCGTGTAAATAACGGATTTTTCTTTTTATATGTTTTTAAAAATGTTTATATTTAAAACTCTTTTGGAAGGAAAACAAAATATGCTCTTGAACAGTGAAAGCATGCATATAACATCTGATTTGACGTTTTATCAGAAGGTATTGCTTTGTCCTAGAAATTCCATTTAGTAATTGAAGTAACATACTTAAGCGATCCAATAAGTTACATTTTATTAAATGAAATTTCTGTTTCGAAACGTGATTGTTTGAACCGCGGATTATAGGCCGGAAATTACTGTATTTGTAAATATTCTTTTAGGTAGATTTCGTAAGAAATACTACCAATTACATTCTCCCGCATGTTGGAATTTTTGAAAAATTTTTCCGATCTACGCTGATCATGACTCCCAGAACCCAAAACCACCCTCAGTTCAAAACTTTTCTATCTATCTATGTCACTTTTTTATGGACACGATAACTCGAATAATTCTTCACAAATCTCTTCCAAACTGATACATAAAGTCAAGGGGTATAAAATCTCGGTCAAATTCGTTAATGGGCAAAGTCGAACCAATTGGAGGGGTGGGGGGTGGGGGGAAGGGGGATTTTTGTGAAAACAGAAAAAAAAAACCATAACGTCTTAATTATGATACGTATCGAATCCGTTTAAAGTTATTATTAGTTCAAGGAAAAGGACCAAAAATTTATATATAACAGATTTTTGATATCATTAAATATAGCCCCAAGGGGAAGGGGGGGCAAGGGGAGTAGCTATAATATAAATTTGCAGTTTTTTTAAGTAATATAATTTCTAAATTAATTACATATTTTATTATTTTTCTTTCTCTAAAGTTAAGATAGATGGCGCCAAAATAACACAAAATCTGATTTTATTATTAGTATTTATTTAATTTTAAATATTGAATTTGTGACTCATTCGATATTTCTATGTGTTATACATTTAATTTTTCACAACATTAACCTTATATGTCACTATTTTTAATGTGTTAATGTAATAGTAGTTATTTTTTAAAATTAATTATAAGTCCTACTTAAATTTTTCAATATAACATTTTTCTACTTTTTTAAAAAATTAGTTTCATTTCACAATATTATTCATTTTATATCTGTAATTTAAAAAGAAATTGTACTCTTATTGTTTACCGAAATTTACAAAGACGGCGACACCATACGAAATATACTTTATTTAAAAAATATATTTTAGGACATTTTAAATTGAAATTTCTGAGTGTTTTTTAATTATTTTAAATTATCAATTTTCTTCCATTTTTATAAAATATTATTAATTTATAGATTATTTATATATATATAGTCTTATTATTTATCTAAATGCTTTCTAATTTCAAAACTTCTGTAATCCGGAATTTTCTATAATCAGGGATGGTTGTTCTCCGTCTTTTTAATTACCAGTATAATCTTAGAGAAATTGTTGTTCTGCTAAATGGCAGAATGTTCCGATTAAATGAAAAAAACATTCTGTTTAAGGTTATACTGGTATGCAAAAAGACGGAGGATTCTGATCCCTGTTCAATCCAGAAATGCTGTATTAAACAGGGCGCGGCGATTCCGGATTAAAGAAGTTATACTGCATATTGAAGTAAGGAAATTTTAATAAATAATCATCGCCAAACATAATTCGAAACCAAAACCATGTCCATGACTAACCCTGACATCTTATTGTCGGTGACAACGACATGATCAATAAATTTTGATTTTTTCTGAAAAATTTAACTTCTAAATATCGAACAATTTAGATTTTTGCACCATCCAATAGTACTTTCAAATGCAATTTTTTTTAAAAACTGTATCTCAATTTACTTATTTCTTATAGTTTTTTAAATAATTTTCAAACATGATTTTTTTTAATCAGCGTGCAACTCAATTACGGAAGATTAACTTGTTTGCACTTAAAACAATGTTATTAATTCAGCATTTGTTTGTTTCCGTGTAATATTCCATTACTAAATTGTCAAATAAAATTAAAATTTCACAAAAGTATTAATAAAGTACAATTGAAATAAATACTGAAATAATCAGAATCAAAAAGGTTTTCTGTACTGGTGTAATGTTTTGCAATTGATCGCTGACATGCGAATGTTACAAAATTACCAAACTTTAACCAGGATAGCCTGCTTTGCATCGCTAGGTATAAAACACAAATTTAACATGTGTAGTCTAACAATGTACTTAAACATTGAAGTACAGTGCCTAGAATACATTTTGTGGAAAACGGCAACAAAATAGTACTAAGAAATTGAATCCGGTAAATGTAGAACGATGCTGAAAAGATAACGGGCTGATCGCAGCGACATCTTCTAGCAGTGGCGTAGACAGGGTGGAGGTCCAGATGGTTTGGATATCACAGATTTTATAAAAATATTTTTGCCTTATCTAATCTGAGAATTTTCTGCGATTTAAAAGGCGAAGGAAACTGTATAATATTACTGGTTTCCAGAGCATTTGAACACCCCCCCCCCCCCGCCCTCTCTGGTTACGCCTCTGTCTGCTCTATAAAAACTTTATAAAAAACATGACTTTTTTTTTTTTTTTTTTTTTTTTTGGTAAATGAACTGTAATTTGATTTATTAAAGAAAGGATAAAATGTTTTGAAAGGAATATTAAACGTAACCCTTTGTGTGATCTTCGATCACACTTACCTACTTGTTTAAAACTCATATTACTTATATTACTTTACAATATTTAAAAATGGTAATACAGAAAGCTCCATTATGAAAAAATATTAATTAAATATAAAACAGAAAATTAATACAATTAATTTTAAAATTGGAAAAATTAAATCTATTATTGAAAGTATTATTATAGCGTGTTTATTACTTTAAAAATAGTAGGCTATTTTAACAAATCTATTTTTAAAAATCAAATAAATAATACTTTGAAATATCCAATTCTGACATAAATTGAAAACTTTTAAGAAAAGTGAAAAATTGAAATGTGATTCGCGCTTCTTTGGCGCCATCTGTTGTGAAAAGATAAAGTTAAAAATTTAGTATTAATTCTGAATTTGTATGGCTGCCAATTTCTACGATTATTTCGAATCAAATAATTATTTTTTACCGGAAATTTCTTTTAACAAACGAAATAAAGTAAAGAGTACTGCATATCATTTAATAAATGCAGTATACAATTTATTAAATATTTTTCTGGTTCAAAACCGGAATTTTTGGTTTAAAAAGGCGTAGAAGTTGGCAGCCCTGGAATTTGTACAACTTATAAATAAAAAAAAGTTATCTATAATATTTAATTATAACTGAGAAAATTCATACAATTTTAAAATGGAAAATAAAATGTAAAAAATTAAATAATTAGCCTTTTTTTTTAACTTAATCCTTTTCTAACTTCAAGCATGCATGTGTGGTGGCGCCATCTAGGATGCTTAATCGAAAATAAAAATGAACAATGAAATAAACGTTCTAAAATGTCCGAATTAAAGAAGTTTCCGGATTATAGATGTCCACATTAAAGATGTTATACTGTATACTTTTTATTAGAACAGCCATTTATGAAAATATTGGATATATCCTGCTATTCCAGAGCTGTATAAATAACCTATGACACTCGAGTAGATAAGACAAACATTTTGATATCTCATTTAACAAAATCTACCCGTTCCCATTTCATCTGATAATGAAAAATATTACATTGTCTATAATCAAAAACATTACCCTTCATTTTTGTGAATTGTCGTGTAAATAGCGAATTTTTTTTGTAATATTTTTTTAAAAATGTTTATATTTAAAAATATTTTGGAAGGAAAAGAAAATAAGCTCTTGAACAGTGAAAGCATGCATATAACATCTGATTTGACGTTTTATCAGAAGGTATTGTTTTGACGCAAAAATTCCATTTAGTAATTGAAATCAAATACTTAAGCGATTCAATAAGTTACATTTTATTAAATGAAATTTCTGGGTCGAAACTTGATTGTTTGATCCGCAGATTACAGGCCGGAAATTACTCTATTTGTAAGTACTCTTTTTTGATTGTCAGTTTTTGTTTAAAGGCTAATTAGTGTATTTGTAATTATTCTTTTTTGATAGTCAGTTTTTGTTTAAATGCTAATTACTGCATTTGTAAATATTCTTTTTTGACAGTCAGTTTTTGTTTAAAGGCTAATTACAAGATTAAGTGTTGTCCCATTGACTT
Organism: Maratus michaelseni; assembly: GCA_963931845.1. Taxonomy (NCBI): domain Eukaryota; kingdom Metazoa; phylum Arthropoda; class Arachnida; order Araneae; family Salticidae; genus Maratus; species Maratus michaelseni. The sequence continues at coordinate 84,300,816 of OZ007586.1, forward strand.
TCATTTCATTTCACTCTGCTCTTTCATACAGACAAGTTTTCCTGCTAGATAAAACAACTAATTCAACAGTAATTGCCAAATACATCTTTAGACATTTTTCTATGGTTACAATGCTAAAAATCTCACGATATAATTCTCGGAAGAGATGATTAAGGAAAATATAATAGACACAAAATCAATGGTTGGACATACAAGCTATTTATAACTATGAGAAAGGAAGAATAACGATATTTTTCCAAAGAAAAGCAGTGGAATGTGCCGATCATTTTAATTATTACCGATATCACAGATGTTATCTATATTTAACACTAATTGCTTATCACTTAAATGTCCAGTTACTTTTAATATCAATTTTGCTAGTCCGCAAAATTTTTCATTTAACTTACTTTATTGAAGCCACATTTTTTAAATAGTAATATTCGCCTTATTTAATGACTGATTATACAAGGCGAAATATACCATTTCAAAAAAAAAAAAAAAAAAAAAAAAAAAATCCCTGACGGCTCGGCCTACAGGCACAGGTAGATTTCGAAGACGCAGACCGTGGGGCGCCTGTTTGTTGGGAATTGCGGAGTATACCAACATTACCTGAAGAGAAGAAGTGACACAACAAATACACGTAACTACAAACATAACATCCCAACATATTCGATCCGATGACGCAAACAAGTAACACAGGCAACAACTCCCAACAAGACACACCTACAGATAACAGCCAACACACAGAAGAAGACATCCCCAAAAATCCAATACAAGAAAACGACACAATAAAATGCATCCAAATTAATCTACAGGGTTCCAAAGCAGCTACAAGCAACCTGATGGGCAGAGCCAATCAAGAAAAAATAACCATTCTGCTCATACAGGACTATTACAAACACAAAAACATGATCTGGGGAGTACCATCAAAAAGATGGCAAATCTTCGAAAGTAAAAATAACACAGCAGCAATAATAATAACAAGACCGGACATAGAAGCACTACACTCATATACAGATGAAAACTCCAGCTTCACAAACATAACCACAACAACAGGACACATCACCATCGGATCGATATATTCAAAACCAACATCAGACATAACACAAGACATGAAATGGATCGACAATTACACACCACTACAGAACATCATAGTAGGAGCAGATCTCAACGCCCGTCTCTCCTTGTTGGGATACCTCAAAGAGGACAGTAGAGGTACCCTCCTAACATACCTAATAATGTCAAAAGGACTAATACTAATAAACGACACGGAGGCCCCAGAGACTTTTGTTGGACAACCAAACAGGAAGTGCTCAAGTACGCCTGATGTGACGTTATGTACCGAAGATGTGGCAGAAACAATCCAATCCTGGAACGTAGACGTCACTAATGATAGCCACTCAGATCACAGGTATATCTATTTTACAATTAAACTCCAAACAAAAAAAATAGAATTAGAAAGATACAAAACTAAACACACAACTTTTAAAAAATTCAACAAACATATAAAAAATAAGCTAAATAACTTACAAACAAAACTACAAGACACACTTACACAAGAACATCTAGACACCTGGTTAGAAAACTTTAACGATACAATAACAGCAACAGCAAATGAAACACTAAAAACCAAAAAACTCAAACTCTACCCAGAATTCAACTGGTGGAACAACAAACTAAAAACACACAGAAACAAAATTTCGGCACTCAGAAAAAGGTTTAATAAAACAGGCGAAACTAAATGGAAAATTCAACTTAACAAAGAGAGAGCCCTCTATAAAAAACATATTAAATCAGAAAAACTAAAATCGTGGCAAACCTTCTGCACACAAACAAAAGATAAATTTGGCCAAACCTTCAAAATTGCAACATCCAAAAACATAACTAATAAACATTTTATACACACAACACTAGAGGACTCTCACACATACGCGACAAAATCAGATATCTTTAAAGATCTAACAACACATCACTTCCCAGTGCCTGTAGTCACACAACAACAACTAACAGACCTGACAACGGGAGAAGACGCACACTCTACATCCCCTCCACTATTCACATTTAAAGAAATCAAAAACGCAATAAAAGAACAAAATAATCTTAAAGCTCCCGGCTATGATAAAATAGACGCATTCATCATAAAAAACCTATTCAAAAACTTTAAACACATAATAAGAGACCTACTAAATAAATGCCTTATCCTTAATCACTTCCCAACAAACTGGAAAATAGCCCAAGTAGTATTTTTCACTAAGAAGAACAAAGACCCAAAACTACCTACATCATATCGCCCCATCTGTCTCCTCCCGATGCTCGGTAAAATACTGGAGAGGCTCCTAAAACACAGAATAACACACCATCTAGAAAATCTAAACTATCTTCACCCATCCCAATATGGATTCAGAGAGGGCAAAAACACAACACAACTATTAAAATTAACACACACAAAAATAAAAGACCTCCTAAAAACATATAAATATTGCATCCTAATATCATTCGACATAAAGGGAGCCTTTGACAGCATAGACTGGCAGGTACTGGGAGAAACAATAATAAATTCTCCACTTCCCACATATATCAAGAAACAACTACTAAGTTTTCTAACCAATAGACATGTAATACCAGACTACACAGACAACACATCAAAACGAAAAGTCCACCAGGGCTGTCCACAAGGTTCGTGCCTTGGACCCCTGCTGTGGCTACTCATAGCTAACAAAATACTAATAGAGTTCTATAAAAAATTTAAAAACCTTAGATGTTTCTGCGACGACTTTAACATGATAATCCATGCGAACAGTCGTCGCGATCTAGAATTAAGAGCTAACAAAAGAATAAAACTATTCCTAAACATATGCAACAACTTAAACCTCACACTATCTACAGAAAAAACAGTATACATAATGTTTGGTAACAACATCCTAAAAGCCCGCCCACCAACACTAAAACTTAATAACACTACAATAAAACAAGTAGAAAACATAAACCTCCTAGGCATAGTCTTTGAACAAAAACTTATATGGCAAACCCACCTCCAAAACATCAACAACAAACTATTATCAATAACATCTTCAATCAAAAGGGTTTTTTCGGCAAACTGGGGGGTGAATCGAGCATTCCTCAGAGAATGGTACCTCACCGTGCTTGAAAAAATCATTGATTACGGCTCAGAGGTGTGGTTTGACCACCTACGAATAATCGACAAGAGAAAAATCCAATCAATTCAAAGACTATGTCTCACATCCATAACAAAATGCTACAAAAACGTATCAACACCGTCCCTACAAATTCTGCTCGGAATACCACCGCTACTCATAACTCTAGAATATAAAAACATCAAAAATAATATTAACACGAAACAAGGAATCCTAATACACAATAACGAAATAATAACAAAAGAAAAAATAGAACAAAAAATCCATAGATATCAAATAAACCCAGAAAACCACATAAATAACTTAATAACGACAGAATCCATAATAAAACAACACAATACAATACACATCTACACAGATGGTTCAAAGATAGAAACAAACATGGCATGTGCATTAATAGCTTTTAAAAATGATATTAAAATCCATGAACAAGTACACAAGCTACAAAACAACAACACGGTATTCCAGGCAGAACTCCTAGCAATAATAAACACAATAAAATGGGCCATAAACCGAACAGAATCAATATTCCAAATTTTCAGCGACAGCCAATCATCAATACTAGCCTTAACTAACATATTCCCAACAATCCAGAACATATACGACATACATCAAACAATAAAACAAAACAAAAACAAACTCTTTTACCTCACATGGGTGAAGAGCCACGCTGGGAACAAGGGAAATGAGCTTGCAGACAAACTGGCAAATGAGGCTGCCACTTACTGTGATCACCCATTATCCAGAGACTTTAAACTCCCAAAATCGTACCTCAATAAAATAATTAAACAAAGTCTCCTGGATAAATGGCAATATAACTGGGACCACTCGGAAAGTGGCAGACACACATACTCATTAATACCGAAAGCTCATTTCTCACTCATATGTAGCGACAGGGTCTCCATGTTCTTTCTATCAGGCTGTGGTAGCTTTCCATCATTTCTACACAGAATAGGCAAGAAAGATGATGACCTCTGTCAATGTGGTCAACGTGGAGACCCAACTCACTATCTTTTTGGTAAGTGTCGCTACATGAAACATAAATTCCCACAAGACACAAGTAAAACCTTCCAACAAAACATAATGGAAATCCTCAAAGACAATACTAAACTTAAAAAACTATATGAAAACTATAACATTCTAAACGAAAAATACTCATTTATCAGATACAAATATCTAACTTAAATAAACTTAAAATAAATAATTACATCTCAAATTTAATAAATACCTGTGATTAAGACTGCACTATCAATAACAAATTGTAAATACTAACCAATAAACTGTAAATAAGCAATCAACTCATCTTAAACTGTAAATATTATATTTATACTCAAGAATAATGCAAATGTAACTTCAAGTAATAATCAAATCAACTAATATATATTAACCCCTTATAATGCCCACCCTCTTGCCAACTGGCAAAAGTATGTCAAATAAGATCTTCCATAAAAAGAAGAAACTGAGACAATATGCCATGTGGCATTAAATAATGCGATTATCTTGCCACTGGGCAATAGTATGTATAAAAGAAAAGAAGAAACTTCAACAATATGCCATGTGGCATTTTAACAACTTGTCTAAGTCCGAATGAGGACTTCAGAAATTGTAACCCTCAATGTAAAAAGCCAAAAATTTTTCTTTTCAATAAATCAGGGCCGGCTCTGCCTGGGGGGTTTTTCGAAGGGCGTTCCCTTGACTGAAGACGCTAGTAGTAGCTATTTTCCTACCTCAGGCTTTGGGGCTTGTCCCAACCATATGCCAAAAGCGGGTTCCTGAGGTGGGGGCTTTCAGTAACTTTCAGTTGGGTTCCATAAGAGACCGCCCACTTCGAAATCTAACTTGTTCGCAGGCGGAGCCGGCAGGGACTTTTTTGTTTTAATTTTTTTTTTTGCTATACGGGTTAGTCCTATAAAAAACTTGTCAATATAAAAGTTTTAGATAATAGTAAGAGGATTTATAATAAATTCAAGCGGATTTGATATCTCGTAATTTGACGAAGTTATGAATTTTTTCTTCTAAACCCCCCCCCCCTTTTGGGGCCATTTTTAATTATATCAAAAATCTGTTATACATAAATTTTCGGCCCTTTTCCTAGAAGAAATAATAATTTTAAACGGATTCGATATGTATCATAAATAAGACTTATGGGTTTTTTTCTGTTTTCACAAAAAGCACTCCCCATTTCCCACACCCCTTGGTTCGACTTTGCCCATTAACGAACTTGACCGAGGTTTTATGCCCCTTGATTTTATGTATCAATTTGGAAGAGATTTGTGAAGAATTATTAGAGTTATCGTCTCCATAAAAAAGTGACATAGATAGATAGATAAAGTTTTGAACTGTGGGTTCTGGGAGTCATGATCGGCGTAGATCTGCAAAATTTTTTCAAAAATTCCAACTTGGGGGAGAATGTAATAGGTAGTATTTCTTACAAAATCTACCTAAAAAGTGTTGGGAATCAAGTAATATGAGTTTTAAACAAGTGGGTAAGTGTGATCGAAGATCGTACAAAGGGTTTCGTTTAATATTTCTTTCCAAACATTTTATCCTTTCTTTAATAAATCCAAATAAAGTTCATTTACCAAAAAAAAAAAAAAAAAAAAAAAAAAGTCATGTTTTTTATAAAGTCAAAATTTACCGGTTGTTTTTTCTCGTTTTTTTCCACAAATCTGAACCGGTCCAATAACGTTAAAATATGACAATATTTCCATAATCGGGTTTTTATCATGATTCAATACGTTCCTCAAACTCATATGACGTTATAATCACTTGCTGATATCATATCTACTTGCTTTCTCTATTACTCATATTCATACTCTCTTTGTATTATTCTCAAACATTTTAAAAAGTCCGTTAACCCTTTAACGGGCGGTGGTCACAAAAAAGGACACATAATTTTAATTCCAAAACTGACAAACGGCACCAAGAATAGTTAATTAAAATTTTCCTTTTCTTAATTACCGGAAATTAAGCAAGTTTTTATTTTCTAACGAATTCGTTTGTAATTTCTGGTGTCAGTCCATTATTTCATCATTTTACAAACAGATTTACTCCGCGCCGGAAAGGGTTAAACTTCCAATATGACGTCAGATTAATTTTCTTTTTAATTTTCTATTGACATCATATTAACCTGCTTTCTGTACTTACACATACTCATACTCCTTGTATTATTGAGAACTGTTTGAAAATTTCCGTTTTATTAGCAATATGACGTCATATTAATCTTTTTTCAATTGGTGAAACTTTTTATTTCATTTAAATTTTTCACGTGGAAATCTTTCAATAGAAAATTAATAAATGTAGAAAGAATTTCATTGTAGATTTTTAATGGTTGGCAACTGCTATAACGAAAAATGTTTAAATTTAATAGAAAAAGGCTGTTAGATTTTTATTTTTTGATCTCTCTATATTAAAATAATACGATTTTTTTTTAATTTTTGGATTTTCAGCTTCATAGTAGCTATTCAGCTATAAGTACACAAAATTTCAAATCTGTAAATTATATAGTTTCTGAGAACCGGCTCTGTGACGGACAGACAACGTAGCGGACGAATATGGTTTCGTGAGATGAATGAAACCCTAAAAAAAGTAGCCGACTGTCAACACTGTTTTAAATAGGGGAAAATCTATCTGAAAATCTATCTAAAATACGAGAATAGAGAAAGTATCTGAAATGTCAGATAAGAATTTTCTAATTATACACTTAAAAATTTTAAATTATAAATATTAACGTTGGTTTGGAGCAAACTCTTAAATATTAAAAATTTCTTCTTTTCGACAAGCATACATAAGGAAGAGCAACAATTGCTGCTTATTTTAAAACGAAAACTTAAAAAATTCCTAAAATTACACCATTTATAACTAACAATATACTATTTTTTATCGGTAAATAATTGCCGAAACGTCAGTGAAGGCTCACTGTGGAGACGCGAAAAGTTTTTGGATTCTGTCTGTCTGTCTGTTCCGCGATAATTGCCGTAAAAAATGTCCGATTAGGTGATTTTTGGTAGGTATGTTGGCGAGATATCCGGAATTAGCTGCATAGTTTTTGGTTAAATTTGGTTCATTCGTTCGAAAAATATAGAACATTTCTTTTTAGGTCGTAATGCTTTCCTATGGGAATGCAGACGATTTTCCAATTTCATTTTTCACTGAAATGAAAATCGCATATTTGAATAATGGATTTGAAAGTACAATTATGGTGCTAAATTTCGATATGGGGGTTTTAAATATATCCAATAGCTTTGAACATTTGATGATACATCTATTACAGTTTATAAATTAATTGTTTAAATTATTGGAAATTTTTTTGCAGCTGTTCGGGAAATATAAAATATTTTATTTTCCTATTTTTTATAAATTTCAAAATGCATTTCTTTTTCTTTTCTCTTTATTTTATCAGTTGCTTAGCAACCCTATTTCAAAGAATATGAAAATAATAAAATTCAAGTAACTCGTACTATTTCGATGCAATATTTTATTAGCAAAATAACTTATTTCCATAAGTTACTTTCGTACATGAGATTTTATTCAATTTATCCATCAGATGAAGGTCTTTCGTGCTTGGCAGGTAAATAAATATTGCTATTTGTATATTTAGACAACATGAAATCCTTTTTCCAATCTGTTGCTTATCCTAATGAAATCACAGTGCAAAACGAAATCGAATATATACTGTAATTATTAAAACAATCAATAGGAAATCATGAATATAAATTTAATATGATTACGGGTGGTTCAGGAAACAGAGCCATCTTGAAGATATGTATTTTTTATGTGAAAAATTCCAAGAATAAGAAGTTCATAAGAATTTCAGAATATCATTACATAAACCGTGTTTACTTTAACACTAGAACGACGGGAATTTTTACACAAGTTTCATAAAAATATTTCACACCAAAATTTTTATTTAGGACTTCTAACTTATTTATTTAACTTATTTTTGTGCGGTATATATTTAACTTATTGTATGAAGATATATCCGGTTCGAATCGACATTTTTTCTTTTGGTAGGGGCCAAAATGGCCCCTTACCGTCGTTCTAGTGTTAACACTTCTAATTTCTGAAACTTCCGAAGTTATTTTATATGCCTATAAATATGTATGTAATATAAAAGAATTAAATTGTAGACTGTAAGATGCTAAATAATATCTAAAGTGAGCATAAAAAGGAATGACTTTCAGAGCTGACGTTGAGGTTCCCGAACTGCAGATTTACTAGTGATTAAAATGTTACTGTCACGCCCGCTTATGGCTGTTAGAATGGAAACACTCAGCTGAATTTTTCTTAAGGTATCTTCTGACACCTATCGTTACATTTCGGTATCGAAAAGAGACGTTGGTTTCTGCGGCATTTATTCTACTTCTTATTGTTGTCTCCAACGCCAATGTCGAAAAGTTCTACCAGTGTCCGTACTATTTAACCAGAATTTTTGTATAGGATAGTCTGACCAGTAAATGAACACTTAAGCACATTTTTAAAACAAGATTGATAATATTTTAATAAAATAAATATTTTAATAAATTAAACCTTTTGTTGTCTGGTAGTGCAAATGCATGTGTTGGTATGCAAATAATTAAGAAATAATAAGCGGAAGTTTATATTTCATTTATTTGGGATGTTAGGGGCGTCTTAATAAAAAGATACACAAAAACCAAGAAAATGAACAGTTCTTACCAGTGAGTGAACGCAGAAATTTCCACTGAATGAACAGGCAGAAATTTAATAACACTTAAGTTTCATTTTACGTTATTTATTTTACAACTTGTACAAATAACTTATAACACGTTTTTACTGAATTACGATTTTTTTAACCCGTCATGATAATTAACTAGTGGGGAGTTTTTCAAACCTTATTCTATTAAAATATTTACTAATCGTCATTCATTGGGGGCTGTTCACTTACTGGTCGGACAACCCTAGAATGTTTCAGTTACATAGCGTCAGATGATGCTGCACGTTTGAAAACTTTTGACAGAAAAAATATAGCTGCCATGTTCTACCAACTGAGCCATCGCGGTCGAATCTGGAGGACCTAATTCACCCAGTTAACCTTATTGATCATAGTATCTGGTCTGATATCTGAATCAGCTCAACAGAATAAATAGCAGGTAATTTGGAATTCCAGAATTTTGACACACTTATTCAAATTGGTAAAGAAAATTGGTATTTCGACCGGGATCGCACAGTTGGTAGAGCATGACAGATTCAGCCAAGAGATCCCAGGTTCAAATCCTGGTCCGGACATTTTTCGTCCAGTTGGAAAATCACAACTCTTATGATTTCCTTACCAATTTGAATAATTGTGCCAAAATTGATCTATAAAAAATATATGTTTTTACATATATTTGACTATATTTTATAGACTTGTAGCAATTTTTTTATTAAATCCATATATTGGGTTGGTTGGTTTATTAGGGTTTAATGGCAGAATGTTTCTGTACGTAAATACTGCGCCAACGCATATAGTATTAGGACATTTTTTATTGATGTGTAAACCTTCAAAAGCTATCTGATCTAATAAGTTTCAGAGAAAATTGTGAAGATTCTATTGTTTTTATAGAAATTGGCCAGCCAACAATATTGTATGTATGATATCTATAGAATTTCTTAATATTTTTTAAAGAATATATTTCATAAAGTCTATATGAAATGCTGGCTTAAAAATAATCCAGTGAAAGTATAATAGAATATTGGATATTTCAAGTTTTAGCAAAATATACTTTAAACACTTGAAGGGCGGTGGTATATTTTATATAGCACTTAATTAAAAAAAATATTTGTGTTATATGCATTTTTTTTTGTTTTTAGAGCCGGAGCCGTTTTTATAAAAAAAATGCTAAAAAAAAACTAAAATTCTTCAAAATTTTTAAAAGTTGCATAGATATTATATACTTTTTTATAATTTTCTTTATTCTGTGTTAGATTACACTGAAAAATACCAAAAAATGTGTCAAGAGTAAAGTTAAAAAAAAATGTCTCCGTACGTAGTCGGATACCTTAACTCATTAATGCCGGTTGGTACGAAAAGTTACCATTTAAGTGATACAAAACTTTTAAATAGCAACACCAGTATATTAGTAAAAAAAAAAAAATCATATTATCTAATGTGAAGCTATCAGAGATTCAATCAGTTACAATTACATTATGCGAAAACTGGTGTCAACTGGTATCGAAGTATTAAAAGAAGTGTAAAATAAGTCAGCGTTACTGGGTTAATACACAAAAACTAAGAAAATGAACAGTTCTTACCAGTGAATGAACGCAGAATTTTCCACTGAATGAACAGGCAGAAATTTAATAACACTTAAGTTTCATTTTACGTTATTTATTTTACAACTTGTACAAATAACTTATAACACGTTTTTACTGAATTATGGGCTTTTTTTTTAACCCAGAATGATAATTAGTTTATGAGTACTAGTTTGATAGCATATAATTAATTTATGAGTGGTAGTTTATTAGTACTAGTGAGGAGTTTTTCAAACCTTATTCTATTAAAATATTTACTAATTGTCATTCATTGGGGGCTGTTCACTTACTGGTCGAACAACCCTAGAATGTTTCAGTTACATAGCGTCAGATGATGCTGCACGTTTGAAAACTTTTGACAGAAAAAATACAGGTGCCATGCTCTACCAACTGAGCCATCGCGGTCGAATCTGGAGGACCTAATTCATCCAGTTAACCTTATTGATCATAGCATCTGGTCTGATATCTGAATCAGCTCAACAGAATAAATCGCAGGTAATCTGAAACTCCAGTAAACGCTGTATTCGTGATTACACTATATTAATTTTGACACAATTATTCAAATTGGTAAAGAAAATTGGTATTTCGACCGGGATGGCTCAGTTGGTAGAGCAAGGCAGCTTCAGCCAAGAGATCCCAGGTTCGAATCCTGGCCTGGACATTTTTCGTCCAGTTGGAAAATTACAACTCTTATGATTTCTTTACCAATTTGAATAATTGTGTCAAAATTAATCTAGAAAAAATATATGTTTTTACATATATTTGACTATATTTTATAGACTTGTAGCAATTTTTTTTATTAAATCCATATATTGGGTTCGTTAGTTTATTAGGGTTTAATGGCAAAATGTTTCTGTACGTAAATGCTGTACGTAAAACGCATATAGTATTAGGACATTTTTTATTGATGCGTAAACCTTCAAAAGATATCTGATCTAATAAGTTTCAGATAAAATTGTGAATATTCTATTGTTTTTATAGAAATTGGCCAGTCAACAATATTGTATGTATGATATCTATGGAATTTCTTAATATTTTTGAAAGAATATATTTCATAAAGTCTATATGAAATACTGGCTTAAAAATAATTCAGTGAAAGTATAATAGAATATTGGGTATTTCAAGTTTTAGCATTTTGTAAGGGTGGTACACGAAGAAAATACTTTTACTTAAAAAAAGTGTTCATAAAGTCAGGTGACATTCAATTATTTCAACATTTTTGAAACAGAATTACTTTGCCCTCGAAAGGTTTAAAGTGATTTATCTCAAAATAATTTATTTTAGAATTGCCCGTAAGCTATCAATGGAGCTACGTGATATTTTTATATGATATTTATAGACATTATAGAATATAGCTCTATTTTAAGACTGAAGCAAAATATGTTCATTTTTTTCATTAACCTAAATCAAATTATACATACATAATCTTTAAAAATACATTGTACAATACTTTCAACTTTATTTTAAAATATATTTTTTTCTAAACTATACACATGTTTAGGTTCACTCTTAATATATAGATAAAATCTATAAATTCGTGAAAATTACATGTAAACAAATATTAAATAGTTGACGAGAAATCTTTCGCGAAGTTAAAAAAAGCCCATTTTCAACATTTTCAGATAGACGATTTTAAAGTATTCATTTAAGCATTGCCTACCTAGGGATTACCTGACACGTTTCAAATCATAATTAGCGTAATTATAGGATTTGGTTAATGTGGTTTATCTTAACCCCTTCAGGGGCAAAGTACTCTTGTAGCTAAAATATTGAAATGATTGATTGACACCAGGATTCACGAACTAATTTATTTTAAAATAATTAAAAGATTTTCCTCAATGTACCTTATAAATTCAAAATTTCATTATAAAATTCTGGTGTCAATGTGGCATTTCGGGATTAAAATTAAGTGGTATATGTAATATACCGGTGCCCTTGAAGGGGTTAAAATGTGACAAAAAAGAGTTATTCTTTCATATACATGTTCCACAAAAAATCAATTTTTTTGAAGATACAATAGTAGTATCCTCCCTTACGCAAGAATGTCAAGGAAATTATGCGTTTGCGAACGAATATGTAGGGTTTTGATTTTCACTTTTTACTTACCCATCATACGTAGTATAGGGTATTAATTACCCATCATACGTAGTATAGGGTAAGTCTTGTAATCGTTTTGAAAATCGAAATTTTTTTTTTTGACGGATTTACACGTTTCAGACACTAGAGATTCCGAAAAACATATTTTTAGAAAAAAAAATTTGCCGTCCGTCTGTGTGTCTGTGTGTGTGTGTGTCTGTAAACGCTCTATCTCCCGAAAAAATTGAGATAGAGACTTGCAATTTGGTATGTACTTAGTACGTAATAATGGGAAGAAGCCTATTTCATTTCATTAACCTCGATTAACCGGAACTATTTTATTCGGACCCTCGAAATATTCGTTCTGATAAAAGGTATATAAAAATTTTCGAAATTGTTTATTTTAAGAAATGAATATAAAAGACAATAAAAAAACATAAATTTTACATAAAGCATGAAGTCGATCGGATAATTAGTTGCCGAGATATTTGGAATCCTATTTTCCACACTCTTCGATTTTTCATGACCCTGTATTTCATCCAAATTTCTTTTCAAAGAGATATTTTAATTGGAAATTTGACGCTTAATCAGATGCAATAAACCGCTAGTTAATAGGATTATTATTTTTGGAGTTATAAGGAAAAACCTCTTTCAAGCAATTCAGTAATCGAGCCTTTAAAGTTTGTGACGTCATCAAGCCACGATTTTATTTGAATTGCAATGCATTTTATAAGTAGTTTACACATTTTTATTTTAATATTTTACATTATGCATATCCATGATGGGTAAGTATTACGGTGGCCCCCAACGACTAGTTTCTTTGTTGCTTGATTATGATCCGGATAATTATTTTACTGTAACATCATGAGTCCTAATTATACTTAAATGATCATATGTTTTGAGATTTCTCAGAAGGGGTTTTTGGTTAATTACGGGTCATCATTTACACACTAGGGCTGATTAGACCGGAATCATCGTTGAAAGGGGAATCTGACCCTTTAGAAACATGCATGCCTTAGTTAGGATTCGAACTTTTCACCTCTTGTTCAGTAGTCAGTGCTCTAACCACTAGACAAGATTAAGAGCATTCTGATTGTGAGTTGAACACTTTTCCTCGTTAATAAATTTAAGTATTTCTGCATCTTACTACTCAGAATTTATAAAATATAGATTGTCTTTTGATATAATGATAATATTAACAATATAATATTTACCGTATTCGTGAATGTTTATTATGCCATTATCAAATTATTAATGAGTTTATACTATAAAAAATTGGTACAGGGTGTCCTAAATTTTACAAACCATTTTTTAAAATTCCACAAGAAATAAAACTTTAGCTATTTACCCGTGTAGAAGAGCAATGGTATATTATGTATAACACATAATTTTAATCATATCTTAACCCCTTGAAGAGCGGTGGGATATTACATATCGCACTTAATTTTAATCTAAAATTCCACAAAGTTACCAGGATTTCGGAATAAATTTTTGCTTTTATAATGCACGTGAAGAAAAGCTTTTATATATTTTAAAATAATTTTTTTCTTAAATCCTGGTCTCAAACTTTAAATTCAGCATTTCAGCAACAGAAGTACTCTGCCTCTGAAAGGGTTAAACTATTTGCATAGCTGTAAGATTTTACGCCTTTTTTCTACTAATATTTTTGAACGAAATTTTTTTACTCTCTTAGTCATCAAAAACTTAGAATTAAAGAAGGCTTTTTTTTCTGTTCAGCAATAGTGGCATGAAAGAAAGCGTAAACGTTGGTAGCTAGGTTTTTAGAACGTTATTACTAACGTATAGAGATGGATAAAAAGTCTCTCACTTGTTATCCTTCATTATATTTAGCTGTTGAAACGTTAAAAAAAAGTGTGCGTTTGAAATTGCAAGGTTATTATGAGAACTACTCTGGTTTGAGACAGAGCAGCAACACCTAACAATATATCGTATTGCAGGGTTAACTGTTTGGTCGTCGTTGTTATTTAGAAATTCTGAATAGAAATGTTTGATTTATTTAATGACGCACATTTCATGATTATATAAGTTAAAAATATTATTTTGGATTTCTCTGTATTAACTCGGAATTTCTTAATAAAAAAGGTGGCCAAAATGGTAACTCTTGCGTAGTAAAGAAATTCCCGAACTTGACACATTATTTTTCAGCAACTACAATTTGAATTACTTCAAGGTGGATTTGCGACAATGTTTAACCCTCTCCGGCGCGAAGTAAGTCTGTTTGTAAAATGATGAAATAATGGACTTACACCAGAAATTACAAACAAAATCATTAAAAAATAAAAACTTGCTTATTTTCCGCTACTTAATAAAAGGAAAATTTTAATTAAATATTCTTGGTGCCGTTTGTCAATTTTGGAATTAAAATTAAGTGTCCTTCTTCGTGGACACCGCCCTTTAAAGGGTTAAAGATAATTTTTTACAGCATCTACCAAAAGAAAAGCATGTGAATGCGTGCGATAAATTTCACACTTGTTTTAATCTGAAGAAAAAAAATATTTGGCAACGATTTCTGCTCTGAATTTGTGCCAGTTTGGCATCTTATTCTATTCAGAAATTACGAGTTAATACCGGCAATTCCGAAAGAATAATTTTTAGTTTACGTAATTATGAAATGTCTGTAATTATATAAAACAAAGATTGTTGGTATGAATTCGGAATATTTTGAATAAAACAGGAGGCCAAACTAGCAACGCTTTCTCCTTTGTACTTGCAAAAGTTTTTATCACTAATTTACTTGGTTTCGAGTTCTAAAATCCGTCACTCCATTTTAAAAGACCCTGTAGCATAACTGCCAACTTGCACGCTTTTTCCTACAACTTTTTAAACAAAGTTTGGTTGCATTTAGTTACGAAAAATTTTGGATTAAATGACAAATTTTTCTTTTCCAAAATAGTTGTATAAAAATAGCGTACAACTTGGCAGCTATTCTGTAAATGTAGAGGCCATGGTCATCATTTTCATAAGAAGGCTAAACAGTTATTGTCTGTTTCATGATTGAAAAGTATTTGATAATTTTTAAGGAAATTCAATTGTCAATTTTCCTTTTTTTTAATTAATCAAGTTTTATTGAAGAAATATTCTTTTTCAAGACAGCTTTCATCGATAAACAAGTACTGTATTCTATAGAATGACTTTCAAGTATAATGCCAACTTGTTTTTATAGAGACATCACAAAATAACTGCACAAATGAAAAGGAACAAACTTTTTCCCATTATTTCCACAAACTATTTATTCTAACAAACCTAATAGATACTTTAACGTCAAATCATGAAACCTTATTACAAATACACCTGAGATATTATTCTTTTAAAGATAAATAATACATGATTTAACAGAAGAACCATTTATCAGATCGTCCTGCATGTCTAACTTATGACCATTTATCAGTGTCTAACTGCTCTTAAAACTTACGAATAGTCTAAGAACATTAATTTAAAATTCAATTTTTATGTATACTTTATCATTTAAAGGCATACTTAAGCGATGGATTGTATTTAATTATCTTCTGCAAAAATGGTTTATTTGTTTACCGTTTGTGAATTTTGAAGAATTGTTATATATGTCCCCGATTTATATTTTGGAAAGCGGTTAATTCTTTTGTGAATAATATAAAAGATTTTGACGTAACATATATTTTTGCATGTCTGCACATATGTTTTTAATACATACATAGTTGAGAGTACATATTAATTAGAGTACGGGTCTTCAACCAATGGCCCGGGAACCACCAAACTACCACTATTTTAGAATATAAAATTTGCTGTATTTAATTGTAGACAATTTACGAATAAATAAGGCGAAGATTACCTATCGAAATTTGTGGTACCAAATGCATTTCAAGGAAAAAGTTTCAAGACCTCTATTTTAGAAAATAAAATAAAATAACTAATATTAGAATATATATGGAACAATTGTATGCGAGGTACCTGTATATTCTGACTAACATTTGTTGCCCCTTGGTGTCTTTTAAGAAGATTTTTTTTGTAGAGGCGAAATTTTATTGTACGTACCACTGTTTTCGAAACATATTGCTACTTCATATATTTCTATTGCATGTGGTAAAAACACTTACCCCAAAGATTATTGTTTGGGATTTCCGGTGTATACAATACAATTTCCCGTTTTCGTTATGAACCCTGTTAGTACGCTCTCCAGAAATAAAGTTTTAAGAAAAATCTTTTAACCCCTTAATCGTCGCGCCCTTTAAGTGTAGGCTACATTTTAAAAATTCATATTGCTTGATTACCACCAGTTTTTTTAAGTAGAAATGTTCGTCTTATTTAATAGACAGATAAAATAATGCAAGAATAAAGCCAATAACACTATTTTAAGAAACTGGTAGGAATCAAACAATCTGAATAAAACAGGCGTAACCTACGCTGCCCGTGAATGTCTCGGGCACGACGATTAAGGGGTTAAATGATTATATATATTATTAAGGATTATTATACCACGAACAAACACCGCCACATATTACCACTGAATCAGATTACTAAAATATTTTAACCATTTGATTACGAGTTTAGCACGTATACGTCCCTGCGACTATATTTTTATTCTATTTGTACCCCTTTTAAAAATTACCACTGACATACACTTATACTAGGCTATTTTCAAGAGAAATCGGCCCCAAAGAAAATGTTTTATAAATTCTGTTACGATTGAATGTAAAAATAGTCATAAATCCTGGCTCGTAAACAAATCATTATACAACATGCAATCCCCACAACGAGGCGAACCATAAAGCTTGACGAGGCAGTGAGTGACAGATTTGATGAACATGCCGGAAATTCCGTTGTCACTGGGTAACAAATTTGAACTTTTGTTCTACCCCAAAACCAAAATTAGTTGTTTCTTATTCAGTGTTTTGCGCTGATTCGGAATCTATTTTTAGATTTTCTCCAGCAAGACCAGTTTTTGAGATATTTGCATAATTTTATATATGCAAATCCTCATTAATTTTTGGAATTTTTGAACAATTACATGCAAATTTAGAGCATAAAGCACTATCAGACTGGATTTTTTTATGTTAAGATTACTGGCCAGTTTACTTTACAAAAATGTTGTGTCCGAGATTACACTAACCGTGAAATATTGTGCCTAATTTACATATTTTTAAATTTTTATTTTTTTTTCTAATAAAGTTTCTTCACTTAAAAAATATTTTTGCCACATGAGTACGTTAGTATGTTTCTAAACCAGTTTTTTACGCTGATGTCAAATCTGGTGTTCGATTTCTTCTATTATGTCCAATTTTTGAAAAAAAATTAAATTTTATCTTTTGGTTAAAAAAAGCCTGAAAATACTTTTCATGCTACTTTTTGATGTACTTCAGTTAATTAGGATAGATTCTACTATTTTTTCAATTTTTTTTCGATTATAGCCATTGGTGATTATGTCCCTGACAGGAATCTGACTCAGTTCACCCTTTTGACATTGAGGTACACACCACTAAAAAGCATTTTATATCAAACGTGTGCCAATGCAATACAAAAGTAGAAATTCATTTTACTCAAAATCTAGACGTGATATAAAAAAACACATTGCTGATTCGAAATCAACATAAAAATCTAGTACAGAAAAAACTTTACGTCAATTCTGTGGTAACTACTTTAAAGTTGAAAGTAATGTAAACATTACACTATTGAAAAATATGCAAATTAGGCTTAGTAACTGTCAAGTAAATGATAAGAATATACAGACTGCGACATTTATCTGAAGTAAATGGTCTAGTAATCATAATATAAAAAAGGCAATTCAATCTGACATTAATTGTACATAAAATTTTCATAAAATGGCACAAAAAACTTAAATTTGCATAAGCATAAATATGAAAATTTCTCAAAAACTGGATGACCTAGAAAAAAACGGAAAGTATATTCGGAATCAGCGCAAAAAAACGATCTAGGATTAACTTATTTCAGTTCTGGGACAGAACCATTGTGGTCCAGTGAATCCGCGGCTCACACAAATCTGTTTTTAATAAGATACTTTATATAAAGTATGGAAACTTTTTCTACCTGGTATTTATTTGAATTTACTTATTAACCCTTTTTGTCACAGTCAAAGTCTGTTCGTAAAATGAGAAATTACTGACTGACACCGGAATTTACAAACGACTTTTTTAGAAAATAAGAACTCCTTACTTTAATTTTTCGTTGTAAAAACAAAATTTTATTAAATATTCTTGATGTTGAATGAAAGTTTGGAATAAAAATTAGGTGTGCCCGGAGTGGGACCACTGTGCCAGAAAGGGTTAACCCTTTGGTTACGGATTTATTTAGAAAAACAAAACATACAGAACAGACTCACCAGAAATTTGGAATAGTGTTTTTTGTGCATTTGTTGACAGACATCCCCTGATTAAAAAGATGCGAGAAGAACTGTTTGAATTTTCTGGTGTAAATTCGAATTTTCTGAATTAAAAAAGTAAAATCCGTGGACAATACTGATGACGAGTCTCAGTCGTCAAATGAACCCAAGGGATTAATAAGATTTCTAATTTGTAAAATGCTTATTTTAGTAGCAGCTTATACGCCAGAAATTACTGTACATTGACAGAAAGAAGAACGAATGAGACGTATTATTTCTGTGTATTAGATGTCGCTTGGGTCTGTTCATTATATTACAAATCTAAATGTTACAAAATTTCAAACACATTTTAATTGATATATATCACTAAGGTGCACTACAAGAAGCTTAATATGGAATAGGGTGTGCATAGCACTTATATTTACTTTACAGGGACAGACAAAAGAATTCCGTTACATTGCGTCTATGGAGAAAAATAGTTTGCGGTTTAATTAAATAATGTTTCACTATCTTAAACGCATTGAAATTTATATATATCAGTAAGGTGCGTTAAAAGAGGCTTACTACAGAATATTGTGTGTATAGCAGTCATCGTTCATTTACAGGGACACACAGAAAATTCTCTTCTGTCTGTTAACAATAATTCCTGGAAGTGCGTTTTAATTCGCTGAACGCGATTTTAAATTTAACTCACTTTTTGTCTATTACTTGGTGTGTATAAATTCTGTATTTCATATACAGGGCAGCACAAAAGTTCGCGAACATATTTCCGTTTATTGATAGAAACTCCAGAAGGAGAATTTTAAACTGTGATACGCGTTTTCTAACTAAACTAAAATTTAGCATCCTATGTAGTATATATACAAATCTATAGATCATATACAGGGCTGAATAAAATTATTCGGATATTTTTCCGAATATTGTATATGTGGGAAATATATGTTGGAAATTCCTGAAATTACGTTTTTAAATATGTTATGCGTTTTCCAAATTGTTTACTTAGATGTTGTCTTTCAGCTTATTAAACGGTAATGATTTATAAAAATATTTTTGAAGCGTTGGAAAGTGTTACATAATCTATGCTTGACTCATGATTTTTCGTTCTTGTTTGCCTTTGCATTTGGACAATACTCGAGACGAAGAGGATGCAAAAAATAAAATAAATTAAAGCACCCAAATAAACGTATATTCTACATTTTTCTAATTTATCGTGCTGACAGAAAAATAAACGAATTGTTATTTTTTTTTCTTTTAGAATATTTTTGTCTTCTTTAGACTATCGCTGATATTTTTCACAGCTCATTTGAAGTGACATCCAGTGAAATTGCCATTGTACTTGAGAAATCGGGAAAATATTTTGTAAGTTGAAGCATACTGTTTTCTTTTAAGTGCTATCGTTAAAGCGAAGAAATAATATTTGAAACATCCAATTTTGTTTTATTCACATTTTACTTGTTTTAAAATGCTTTCCGTAGTTTTTTCCTTTAACTTATAAAAGAAAAGGAAATATTTAAAAAATATTTATTTCTTTGAGAAGCATAAATAAATAAAAGAGGACATCTTTCAATGAGCATTTTCTGCTTAATAAAAGAACATTATCTGCAAAAAGAATGATTGTTCTAAATGTTGAACAAATATGCTATATCTTGGCATTATTTTAATGTTTTCTGGAATATTTTACTAATTAATTGTGAATTAGGACATATATTTATTAGCTATATATCCAATTAAGTATTTTAAAACTTAATAAAGAATAAGTCTCTTCACGCAGTCAGGCCACAGTTGCAAATTTGTTCTTTTATTGCACTCAGAAATTCCAAGTTGAAATCAAAATTCAGAATAATAATTTTTGCTTTATTTAATGACAGAAATGTTGTGAATACATAAATATTTTGTAAGTTGAAGCATACTGTTTTCTTTTAAGTGCTATCGTTAAAGCGAAGAAATAATATTTGAAACATCCAATTTTGTTTTATTCACATTTTACTTGTTTTAAAATGCTTTCCGTAGTTTTTTCCTTTAACTTATAAAAGAAAAGGAAATATTTAAAAAATATTTATTTCTTTGAGAAGCATAAATAAATAAAAGAGGACATTTTTCAATGAGCATTTTCTGCTTAATAAAAGAACATTATCTGCAAAAAGAATGATTGTTCTAAATGTTGAACAAATATGCTATATCTTGGCATTATTTTAATGTTTTCTGGAATATTTTACTAATTAATTGTGAATTAGGACATATATTTATTAGCTATATATCCAATTAAGTATTTTAAAACTTAATAAAGAATAAGTCTCTTCACGCAGTCAGGCCACAGTTGCAAATTTGTTCTTTTATTGCACTCAGAAATTCCAAGTTGAAATCAAAATTCAGAATAATAATTTTTGCTTTATTTAATGACAGAAATGTTGTGAATACATAAAGAAAGTTGCTATTCGAAATTTCTGTATAAAAGTTCGCAATCCTGTCTATAGAGCTCGCAGCGTCCTGTATTTTTACTTTCTATAACATTTTTAAACATCATGGTAAATTTCTCTTGAACATGTGAAGTAAATCTGCTTAAATACGTTAATTGTTTGGAAGTCGTAGTAATAAGTAAAACTATAAAAATAGACCGTTGTGACCCTTGCGCAGTTCATAGAAAATGATCAGCTCCTTTATTTATAAACACAAATCATAGTTTATGAAATGACTTGAAATGATCACCCCAAGAAATTGTTTCACGTACAAACTTTCGAATGAAAATAATTATCCTAAAGGTTGTGTAATGTGTAAACGTTTTTTAACTATTTTCCAATTGTTACATTTTAAATATTTACCCATTTGTCTCGAAAACTGTTTTGCGGACCTTTGCTTTTTAAACATACAATTTTTTGCTTTGTCCTTTATTATTATTGCTTGAGGAGATATTGACAATTATTGTTGAATTCTTGCTCGTTTTCTGCCTTGCCAATGGAAAAACAGCACAGTTAAGTGAACGAACAGGTATTGGGACAACACCAAATCTTGTAATTAGACTTCATGTAGAAAACAAAGACAAAATCTAACAATGGAAAGTTAAAAATAAGACGAAAAACGAATTCCCGATGTTGTTTCCTTTTTCGTATATGACTTATGTCCATAAAACAGGATTCTTGTCGTTTTGACTTCCAAATACCAGTCTTTAAACGTATCAAACTTCTGTTAATATATCAGAGAAATTTTGTTATCAAATAAAACAAATATTATTTTTCGAAATTAGATGTACGAATCTTGAAAATATATGTTTTCACGAAGCGGAACAAGTGTGTTAAGTGTACAATCGATGCATCTTAATGAACACATTTTGAAACGCTGACAAATGAAAAATCGACTATGTTCGGTAACATATTTTTTAAATGCAGAGCTTTTAACACCTTTTGAGAAATAATTATCTCATAAATAGATAAAAGCTCTAATCCTCCAAAAATACCTTCATGAATACTCGAATTTACTGAAATAGCAATATGCTCACTATGTTATTCATTTTGTGAGAAGTATTCTCACATCACTATTTACCAAAAGTAATATTCGTTTTAATTAATGTAAAAAATTCCTAGATCAAATAAGGTGAAATGTTTTGTTAAAAGAAAGTGTTCGCTCTTCGTCCCGGAGTCGTAATGAATACGACTGTTATATACAACAATTTCTATAAATATACAAGATTAAATCATACCTTTTTTAAACAGCAACATAAAATGAACATTTTTATCTGAATAAGCTTTGTTGATGCATGTATTTTGTTTGAAATAGATTTACTTGGGAAATAAACAAAAAAATCTTTACAAAGGTTTGTTACGCTTTTGCAAACATTCAAAAATATTTTGCATAACCTTGCAATTGACATGGCTGTCAAATGAGTTCTGAGATTTATCCATAATAAGCCTGCATTTTCTGAATAATAATAAGTTTTTTTTTTCATTTGCAGTACTATATAATCGTATGTAAAATTTATAGTCTACAGAAGAATTGAAATGTTAGTACGATATTTCCTTGAAAAATATATTATTAGTCTAAAAAAAGCTTAAAAATATAGAGATCAATTAAGTTTCAATTACAAAAGAAATCTTCCGCAGACTGGTGTTTGGTTCAAATAAAATTTCAATTAATTTTTAAATAAATGCTATAAAAATATTATAAAAAATTATTTTTTTAATCAGTAAATGCATAATATAGGATTAGTACGTTTTTACCAAAAAATTTTAATAGAATTGTTCGCCTTATTTAAATGCAGAAAAATATTACAAATCCAGCAATTAAATGAGGCGTCTACAATTTCTGCTATTTAAATATTAAATAGAAAAATTATATTAAAAAATTGTGGCAAAAGCTTACGAAACCTTAATGTCTTTTTTAAATATAATTACGATCGTTTGTAGTAAACATGACTGTGTACGCCTACGACTGTAATTCTCACCAGTATTTTTGAAAGAGAATCTTCGCTTTATTTAATCGAAGAAATGTCCTACTAAATTACCTTGTGATTACTATTGAAATATTGGAGTGATAATAGTTGTAGTAGTTCGAAAATATGAGTAAGATGCATACCAATTTATTGAGTCATCGGGATAGTTCTGCTATTTGCTGCTGTTGAGATAATGTTGACAGTATTGAATATCACCAGAATTTACGAACAAATTTATTTTAAAATAAGTAAAAGCATTTCCATGACGTACATTATACGTATTTAATTTTCCATCTATTTCAGAAATATAATTACATCCTTATTTCAAAGTAAATATTTCACAATTTTTTTAAATATAAGAATTTAAAACTTATTTTTGTTATATCTTACGTCTTAAGTCAATAACGGAGGATACAAAAGTTCATGGCCATTTCTAGCTCAGCTAGAATACAGGGTGGTCATAAAAAAACTTTGCCGATATATGGAGCTTTAGCGGCCGGACCTTTCAACCGATCGAGGTGAGATTTCAGATGAAGTTATTTAGTGGTATGAGCTCAGGATTCTGCGAACAGTAACAAAGCGGTGCTGACTGTTACGGTTATAGGTACAGAAACTCAAAATTTTCCAATGGCAACACCCATTTTTTTTCGTCACAAAATGCTCAGCGCATGCGAAAACCCTAAAGAGCGTTGGAACCGTACGTGTATCGCAAGAAACGGACTCGTTATGCACGCACAAAAACAGCTCTGCGAACGGAGAAAAAAAAACACGATCGGGGCATGGAGGAAATTTGCATATGACACCGAGTCAGTACACCAATCACTGATTACAACACAGATCAGAGAAAAGAAAACTTTTATTTTGATTACACATTTTCCACATGGGTGCCATCACAGGCACACATTACATGCGGGCGACTATGGACAATACAGCCAAACGTAATATCGCAAGAGGGATGTTTGCAATCTCACGTTAGATAGAATCTTTCAAATCCGGCAAAGTTTGCGGATTGCACATGTACACTCTAGATTTTAGATATCCCCAGAACTAGAAATCCATAGAAGTGAGGTCAAAGGATCGCGGAGGCCACGGAAATGGAAAATGGCGTGAGATGACATGGTCGCCAAAATACTGTTCCAGAACCCTGCGAACAGACTTCGCTATATGTGAAGGTGCACCATCTTGCATCCAAAAGAAGTCATTCAGTGCATTTCGCTGCAGCAATTTTGGTATGACGTATTTTTGCAGCATTGCTATATAGCGGGAGCCTGTTACAGAGCAAGTTACAAATCCCGTTGGTGTCGCTTCCTCAAAGAAATATGGCCCAAGAATAATTGTGCCTGCAATGCCGCACCACACAGTAACTTTGACGTCGTATAAAGGTACTGGTGCCACAGCGTGCGGATTCATGTCTGCTAAGTGCACACAATTTTTGGTGTTGACGTTGCCAGTTAAGGTGAAATGTGCCTCGTCCGTCCATAATATGCGAAAAGGCCAGTCGTTATCTAAATCATATCGGATAAGAATTTCATTAGCAAAGTCTATACGTTGTTGATGGTCCCCCACTTCCCACATCTGGAAGCGCTGGTACCCGAAAGGAAACATGCAGATTACAGAGCGCAGTAGCTTAAGAACCGTTGATTTTGGCATATCCAATACATGAGATGCACCTCTTGCAGTTTTCATGGGCCTGTAGTCACTGTGTGATGCAATTCCATAACAGTATCCTCAGGAACGGTTGGCCGTCCGGATCGAGGTCTATCACAGGTGCAGTCAGTTTCTTCGAATTTCTTTACTGAATCACGAAGAGTTTTTGGGCTACATGGGCCACGTATTTGGGGATGGTTTCGACGGTAAACACGAAAGGTTTTCGCAGCATTCGTCCCATTTTGATAATAGAGTTTTAACAATTCACCACGAACTGTCGCTAAAAGAGTCATTTCGTCGGCATGTGCGTGCTCCCGGCTGAAGAACTAACATTCTTACCCCACATTTATCCATTTTCTACGCTTACTATCTGACGAACGGTGATCCGTGATTGGTGTTTTGTCTCTGTCATATGCAAATTTCCTTCGTGCGCGATGATTATCGTGTTTTCTGGCCGTTCGTAGAGCTGTTTTTGTGTGTGCATAATGCGTCCGTTTATTGCGATACACGTACCGGTTCAACGCTCTTTAGGGTTTTGCATGCGCTGAGCATTTTGCGATGAAAAGAAATGGGCGTAGCCATTTGAAAGTTTCGAGTTTCTGTACGTAACCATGAGCACCAATTTGTTGCCGTTCACAGAATACCGAGCTCATACCTGTGAATAACTATATCTGAAATCTCATCTCGATCGGTTGAAAGGACCGGCCGCTAGAGTTCGATATATCGGCAAAGTTTTTTTATGACCACCCTGTATTTCAAAATAAAAAACGGCAATGTGTGCTTACAGTTCACAACTTACACACACAGTTATTGTTCACAACTTACAATTGGAATTTTAAAAATTATGCCTCCTGCCTCTGAATATTTTCATTTGAGGTCAAATGATAATACATTTCGGAAAATATAGTCATATCACATATTTTAATGGCTGACCTTTGAAATTTTGAGCTTGGAGGGACCTTTTACAACTAGATGTTTTTTTATGCGATTATGTTATTCAAACTTTGCCACCTATGCTCCCGAGCTGCATGTTTCGACAGTGAATGCCAGGATTTAGTTTTAACTCTGCTATATAACGCAAAGTAAATGTTTGGAAAAAGTAGTGCAATCTCCTCCTCCTCTACAAATTTTCCGGCAAATTCTACAATTTTAAAATTAATGGAATATATGTTTCCAAACTTTTTGCATGCGGAAATATCATGTGGACATACAATGTAAACAGGTCATTCTAAAAAACGTTAATTTTTCGATAGATGCTATAGTTACTTTTTCACAAAAAATATATATTTTTTTAATATTTTGTGACATTTAAGCAATATTTTAGAACATTTTCTTAGAGAAAGATTGTTTCTATTTCATGACAGCATTTCTGTAACTAAATAAGAGGAAGATGTCTACTCCAAAGAAGCCGAAAAAATTAGCAGCTACGCCATATATTCGCTTATTTAATCACCAAAATTCCATGAGTAACACTTTTGCCGTCCGGCGACACCACAGTACGTAAAGTAACTTAATTTTAATCCTTAATTGCTACATTGGCAACAGAAGTTTGGAATGAAAAATTCCCTTTTATCAAGAACACGAAGAAAAGATTTTACTTATTTTCAAATAAATTTGTTTCTAAATTCTGGTGTCAAACATTTCAACATTTTACGAATAGAAGTATTTATACGAGACATGCGGATGACAAAGTGTTATTTAATGTAAAACTTATAATTGTAAAAAAAAAAATGGTGTCCAAAATTTATAGCTGTGTACGAAACGCTTGTCGAGTTAGATTTTATTGCTTGAATATACCCTTAATTTACATGAACCGGAGAAATCCTTCATAATAACTCTAGTCCTTGAACCTTCTAGGTATTATTTTGATTACACTAACAGGGCTTGGAAAATAATTCCATTTACATTTTCCTGTAAATATTTTCCGGGACTATTTTATATATATATCAAGGAGAAAGATAAAGATATGAAAAGAAATTCAGCATGCACCTTATGCATTTTTCAACATTAAATGAATAATTATACCCGAAATAAATCATACATATGTATCTGAAAACAAATATTTTTTATATTTACTGCATTATGCATCAACTTCATTCCGTTTACAACAATCTCAATTCGTCTGATTCGAGATGCAAAAATTCTGTTTAGCCCATGTACAGGATAATTATAATTAAAGTTCCACTTTCAAAATGCTGTAAAAAAGGAAACAGTGGGCAGAATGACTTCAAATTTGAACTGAATATACTGGGAAAATATTGGGGATAACTGAATATAATTGGGGTAACTGTATGGCATCAGAAAAAAGTTTCAAATTGTATCAATAGATGGGGCTGTAAGCGGCATACTATGCAAATTAAAAGGCACGCACGCGCAATTAAAAACCGAATCATTATGCGTTTTTATGCGGTTTTTGGGCCAAGGACAATTAAAAACCGATTTTCCCCATCCAATGTGGTACCACCTTGCCATGGTGAATGGACTTTCCTCTAACAGTACCACAACTGTTGACTGATTTGGAAGTCGTTTTTTTTTCGTCAAACAACCAAAACACTCATGCACATGAAACAGTACGGTTGTTTTTACTCTGCAACTCATGCCAAAACCGTCGTATAACGATTAAAATGTCATTTGTAGCCGAATCTACTTTCGTTATGCCGCTACAGCGCCATCTGTTGATACATTTTGAAACTTTTTCTTTCTTATCCCATACCATTTTCCCCTTCTTCCAAGCTATTCAGTTCAAATTTGAAGTCATTCTGACCAGTTGTTCCTTTTTTACAGCATTTTGAAAGTGTGACTTTAATTATAATTACCCTGTATTTTCTATTCAGATAATTTCTGTTTTTAAAATATATATCGCGTTACAGCTGTTAAACGATAAATACTTAAAAAGAGTATCGGAGTACAAATCTTGCAAATAAGACCTATATTTATACAATACATTTGATAGATTTATTTGGAATTGACATATCAATAGGGAAAAAATAGGCTAAATAAAAAGGATATTTTTGATCGGTTTAATAATCCTAGGAAAAAAAAACGGGATAGAAGATTGGATTAAAAAATTATATTATGCTATATATTTGATGGAAGAAACAGGTGGAATTAAAATAAAAAACGAAAGGAAGAAACACATTTGTGTTAAATTAAAGAAAATGTAATTCATCAAAACCAGAAACGATATTTTTGCAATCTGTTTTGGAAGGTTTCAGCACACTGATAGATACGCAAAATGTTTTCATCTACAGTAGAAGATTTAATTTATTTTTCATTAATAATACAAAATTGGAGCGCAAACTATTGGGTTGTCCGGAAAGGTGTTGCGGTTGGGAAAATCAATTCGTACCGGAAAATTCTACCCGTTAATTATTAGACATTAGATATCAGAATTAGTCTAATAATTAAATGATATAATTTTCTGGTACAAATTGATTTACCCAACCTGCACGAACTTTCTGGACAACGCAATAAATACGTAACTGTCAATTTTTACGCTTTTTTGTTAACGCTAATACAGGGTGTCCCACAAGGTACTCAGCGTCTAATATGTACAGATTCAGATAGAGCACGTCAATATGAGTATTTTGAATGGTAACATGTGGGGTCCAAAAATATAGCGTGATAGTGTAAGTAAGATGTGAAGCTTGTCATATGAAAAACACAAGAAATGAGGAAAAAACCAAGTGAAAATCAATGTTTATTGAGAAATTGTGGATATATTCGGGGACCATTCAAAATACTCATATTGACGTGCTCTATCCGAATCTGCACATATTAGACGCTGCGTACCTTGTGGGACACCTTATATTTAATAAGTATTTTAACTTATGTAAGCGCATATTTTGTCAATGATATAAGGGAAAATTTACTGTTACCTTTTAGTTCAAAAAACCTCTTTGACTAAGGAAGTGGCTTCTATCTTACATAAAATGCATCTATATAATCTTGACCATATTTTTTTTTATATTCTAAGATATTGTATAATAAATCTGGAAAAAACTAGCTAGGGAATAATTTAAGAAAGACTTCCAGAATAGTGAGCAGTTTCTGCTGTCGCGAATGTATTAATATCAATAAAACACCCCGTTTTTAGGAAAGTTTAAAGAAAAATTGCCCGACGCGAATGTGTTAATATATAATTCAAATTCAACAATTGAAACACTTAAGTGAATACAGTATGGCAACATTAATGCTGCAATAGGATTCCATGGGGTGATTACTTTTTATTACCACTATTTTGGAATAATATGTGCCGTATTAAATCACAGATATTATGTAATTTAATAGTGCTGTCGAAAAAGTAGTATTTAAACGTAAATACAAGTCCAGTGTTTCCAGTTAAGTATATTTTTTATTCTGATTGCTTGTTTGCCACCACTTATTTGGCGTAGAAATGTTCCACTGATTTAATTATAGATCAAATAAAGCGAAAATAAGGCGAATCATACTAATTTAAAAATGTGGTAGGAATCAATTTTTTTTTTTTAAAGTAGCGGACTGGTAAGACTTCACCTGTTGGAAGCGTCTTTCCTGATCAAAGCCATTAAATAACAAGTCCAGTCAGATAAATGGGAAACTTTTCGCAAGTTGAAAATAGCGCCATCTAGCGGATGGGATGCTTGCATTCGGCACCAAGAATATTTTAATAAAATTTTGCTTCTAAAACTAAAGCTTAAAATAAGGAGTTCATATTTTCAAAAAAGTCGTTTGTAAATTCCGGTGTCAGTCAGTAATTTCACATTTTACGAACAGAATTTGTCTGTGCCGGAAAGGGTTAATTGCATAGTGATGTAAATTTCCATCACTTTTTATTTAACTTTTAATAAATAAATCAACTTCTTCGCCACCACTATATTTATATAGAAATATTAATCCAGTAAATTTCCCCTTTTTTTTTCATAACAGTTTTAGCTTTAATGTAAAAGATCCCAATAATTAGCAAGCTTTTAAAGGAAGTGCAAAAACAAAACATCGATACAAACGATAAAAATCGTATCGTTTCTCTGCGACGCACTTCTGTTTCGCCTTCCTTCCGCAGCAGATGAAGTGGCGCTAGTGTCCCCGCTAACAAATTTAACGCTATCTGACTGGGCTTATTATTTAATGGCTTTGTTCCTGATAAATGGTTCCGTTCTGTAA
Source organism: Maratus michaelseni (assembly GCA_963931845.1). Classification (NCBI taxonomy): domain Eukaryota; kingdom Metazoa; phylum Arthropoda; class Arachnida; order Araneae; family Salticidae; genus Maratus; species Maratus michaelseni. The sequence goes on from OZ007586.1 coordinate 84,330,823, forward strand.
ATAAATAAATCTTTTCCCAGAAAATAAATAGCAATATAGTCCCGGAAAATATTTACAGGAAATTGTTAATGGAATTAGTTTCCCAAGTGCTGTTAGTACTGTTTCCCAATGAGTTGAGGGTTCAAGGAAGGGAGTTGTTATGTAGGATAACTCCGGTTAATGTAAATTAAGGGTGTGTTCAAGCAATAAAATCCAACTCGACAAGCATTCCATACACAGCTTTAATTTTTGGACACCATTTGTTTACAACTATAAGTTTTACATTAATTAATCCCGGAATTTCGGTGATTAAAGAGGCGAAAATATCTATTTGAAAATACTGGTTTTCAACAAAATTTTGTGCCGTCTATATGACACGTATACTTCCACTCGTCCCGAAGAGGTTAATCAGATTGAAACGTTTGTAGTGTTTTCACATACCAGTATTTCCCACTTTATAGTTGGCTAATAGGATACATAAACAAAGGAATATTTAACCCTTTCAAGGGCGGTGGTACGTTTATGAAAACACTTGAATTTAATTCCCAAATGTCCCACTGACATCAGAATTTTGGTATAAAATTTTCCGCTTACGATGTATCTGAAATATTGCTTTTTATTTTTTCCAAATATATTTGTTCATAAATTCCGGTGTCAATCATTCATTTCAACATTTTAGCAACGGAAGTGCTTTGCCCCTGAAAGGGTTAATTAAATATATAATACGTTAACACTTTCACTGAATTATCCCTTTAATTACGGTTAAGGACTGGCGAATATTTTCATATTCAGTCGTGCCACAATTAAAAAGAAATTTCTTTGTGGTTGGTTTTTCGTGAACGTATACTAGAATAAATGTCTGGCAGAGATTATTTTTCAAAAGGTGGTACGAATAGCATAAAAAACAATAGTTCACTGGGACGTACAAAGAAAGAACGTACCAGAAGTGTGGCCAAAGATATAATAAATTTTGGGAATCAAATGCGCTAAACTTCACGTTAACCCTTTCCGGCACAGTGGTACCACTCCGGACACACCTAATTTTAATTCCAAACTTGCATTCGGCACCAGGAATATTTTAATAAAATTTTGCTTCTATAATGAAAGCTTAAAATAAGGAGTTCTTATTTTCTAAAAAAGTCGTTTGTAAATTCCGGTGTCAGTCAGTAATTTCGCATTTTATGAACAGAATTTGTCTGTGCCGGAAAGGGTTAAAGAATCATATTTTAATGCATAAAATTTATTTATTAAAGAAGACAACGGGCGAAAATAATTTGCGTGATATTATAAACAGATTCCTATGCAAAGATTATTTGCAAAGAGGGCTGTAAAATTAGCTTATACTTCTGGCTCATGATTGTACACGAAGTAATTAAGGACATATGGCGTAACTGCTAATTTTTTCGCTTTCTTTTAGAGTAGACATCTTCCTGTTATTTAGTTACAGAAACGCTGTCATTAAACAGAACCAATATTTATCTAAGAAAAATGTTATAAAGCACGTCATAAATGACTCAAACTATTTAAAAAAATATATTCTGTGAAAAAGTAACAGTAGCATCTATCGGAAAATTAACGATTTTTTTAGAATGACCTGTTTACATTGTATGTCCACATGATATTGCCGTATGCAAAAATTTTGGAAGATGTCGTAAACATGGAAAACTTTTAAAACATATATTCGATTAATTTTGAAAATGCAGAATTTGCAGGAAAATTTGTTGAGGGGGGAGAAATTGCACCACTTTTTCCGAACATTTATTTTGCCTTATTATATAGCAGAGTTAAAACTAAATTCTGCTATTCACTGTCGAAACATGCAGTTCGGGATCAATGGTGGCAAAATTTGAATATCATAATCGCATTAAAAAACATTAGTTGTAAAATGTCCCTCCAAGCTCTAAACTTCAAACGTCAGACTTATTAAAATAAGTGATAAGACTATATTTTCCGAAATACATTATCATTTGTCATCAAATAAAAATATTCAGAGGCACAAGGCATCATTTTTTTAAATTCCAATTGTAAGCTGTGAACAATAACTTTGCGTTAACAGCTGTGAACTGTAAGCACACATTGCCGCTTCTTATTATTTTGAAATATTCTCGATGAACTAGAAATAGTCATGAAGTTTTATATCCTCCGTTCTTGACTAAAAACGTAAGACATAACAAAAATAAGTTTCGAAATATATTTTAAAAATTTGTGAAATATTTACTTTGAAATACATGCACTCATTTATTCTTTCTTTTCTATATATTATTTTCTTTAAAAAAATGCGTATTTATTTTTTCATGTACCTTATTAAGTATAATTAAATCTTCTTCAGATATATATCAAAGGGAAACATACAGACGTGTATAAAAATTCAGCCCGCACCTATAATAATAATGACCGAAATAAATTATAAATATGTACCTGAAAACAAATATTTAAATATGGTGTACTGTAAAATGTACTGTATAATGCATGTTATTCAACTTTATTCCCTTTACAATACTGTCAATGTGTCTGATTGGAAATGCCAAAATTCTGTTGAGCCTATATATTTTCTATTCGATAATTTCTGTTTTAAAATCTATAAAATGTGTGACAGCTGCTAAGCGATACATATTTAGAAAGAGTATCGGAGTAAAAAGTTAGAACTAAAAACTATATTTATACAATACATTTGATAGAATTATTTCGATTTGGCATATCAATGTGGAAAAATGTGCTAAATAAAAGGATATTTCCGTATGGTATACTAAACGCGGAGGAACAAAAAACGTAATTGAAAGACGTATTAATGAGAATTATATTTATGCCAGGGTTCGTACGCTTTTACCACAGATTTAATAGAATTTTCGTCCTATTTAAATGCAGAAAAGTATTACATATCCTGCAATTAAATGAGACGTCTACAATTTCTACTATTTAAATACTAAATATAAAAATTCTATTAAACAATTGTGGTAAAAACGAACAAACCCTGTATGCAATCCATTTGTTGAAAGAAACAGGTGAATTTAAAAACAGGGGGTCGGAAAATAAATATTTGTTTATATTACTGAAAATGTAATTCATAGAAAGCAAAAATAAGGATTTATTTGCATTTTGTTTTGAAAGGTTTCAGCACATTCATCTGTACGACAAAACGTAATTTACAGAAGAACATTTAATTTATCTTTTATTAATAATAAAAAGTTGAAGTGCATTTTAAATACATAGCTGTCAAATTTTACGCTTTTTTGTTTTCTCCAATATTTAATAAGTAATTTAAGTTCATGCAATCGCAGATTTTGTCAATGGTATAAGAGAAAATTTACTATTACATTTTAGTGATAAGAAAAAGTCTTAGACTTTAGTAGCATTGAAAATATGTATATTTTTTAGTTAATGTCTATAATATTAGGGCCGCCCTAACTATCGCTAGAAGGCCAAATAGCTGCTTTTATTTTAGAACCGAATAACTTGCTTTATTTAACAACAGAAACTTCGCTATAAAGTATGGAAAACCTTGATATTCGGACACTGTGGTGAGTAACAATATTCAGTCAAAGAGATTGGTCAGACATACTTCATATATTTCGTATCAAATTCTATTGTAAGTAGTAGGATTTATCTTTGACATATGGAAAATTTTTATAACTAACACAAACAAACAGCAGACAGTTTCTTAACATTTTGAAAATACTTTCTTTTTTGTATTATATTTGATCAAATGTATAAACACAGTTAATTTCACAAATAAAAATGCCTGACATAAAATCGTCGAAGATACAAAACTAACATATATTACATTTTCAACTAAACATTATTTAGATAAATACAGAATGGGAGATTTTATCCTGAAATAGGATTCGAGTGGGTGATTACATTTGAATACCACTATTTACGATTAATAATATTTTCCTTATTAAATTACACATATTCTGCAATCTAATAGAGCTTTCGGGAGGAGTAGTAATTCAATGTAGCCACCCATTCCGAGTTACCAGTTCGCTACTGTTTTTTATTCAGATTACTTATTTGTCACCTTTGTTTTTGGCGTAGAAATGTTCCCTTTCTTTAATGACGTATAAAACAATGCGAAAATAAGAGGAATTATGATTGTGCTAATTTAAAAATACGCTGGGAATCAAGCAATTTGATTTTCTTTTATTAGCGGATAACTAACACTGCACCAGTTTCAAACCTCTATCATGACATTCTGTAATTAAATAAAACATTTAACAGAAAATAAAATAATAAAATAGTCCCGCAAAATATTTACATAAACTTGTTAATGATTTTTTTTTTTGTTATCCTATTTTCTACTTCGAATTCAGAATTCAAGTAATGGAGTTATTATTGAGCATAGCTCTGGTTTATGTAATTTAAGGAAATGTAAACGCAATAAACTCCTACTCGATCAGTTTAAGTTTTCGTCATCAGTTTTTTTAAATTATACTTTTATCTTAATTAATCGCGGAAATTCGGTGATTAAAATGGGGAAAATTTCTATTCAAAAACACTAGTGCTCAATGATTTTGCGCAGTCCATATGGCATGTATACTTGCCACTCGTGTTGAAGGGGTTTAATAAAATTGAAACTTTTGTAGATTTTTCACATACCAGTATTTCCCACTTTATAGCTGGCTAATATAGCACATAAACCAAGGAATATTAAAACATATGTATAATATTTAACCCTTTTGAGCGCCGGTTAATAAAACTTTTAATTACAGGTCAGAACTGGCGACTATTTTTATATTCAATCGTACCACAATTTGCAAAATAATTTGTTTGTGGTAGGCTATTCGTGAACATATCCTAGACAACTGGTATGGAACAGATTATTTTTTACGTTTCATTAAAAAATGCTTGCGCAAATAACACAAGTGCAAAGAGTACACAAGTCGTACATTTTCTGCGCATTGTTGCCATAAAAATTTTCATGTGGCTGACTCGTGATTATGCGCGAAAGAGATGTGAACGTTGTCCCATTTCATACCTTTGCTTTTTCCGAAAATTGGGCTATTTAATTTGTATTATAAATCAAATAGCAATATTTAGTAGTTCTCCGAGAATATCTACGTTAGATTGCACCATTTTTCGGGTCCAACAAAAATTTCTAACTCTCTAGGCACTATTCCTGTTTTATTAAACTTTTCAGTATTACTTTTTTATATATATATCGGAATTTTATGACCCACGGAGTATCAAACCCTTGTATAAATGTTCTCATATTTTACTGCATGAAGAGTATAAACGTATAGGATTTAGCAATTGGTATTTATGGAGGATCTAATGCAATAACTTCTCATTTTCTAAAATAGGTTTTTTATTGTTTTTTTTAATTTTTTCAACATGTGGTATGCGGCACTTCACAAAATTGCAGGCTTCTGCATAATTTGTACAAAAAAAAAAAAAAAAATCCTCACTCCTACGGTAGTCAAGGTACGAAAAACGTACACATGAAGTCGATAATATTCGTTTGGTATATTGTCATCAGCATTTTGTGCAGCGTTCATCAAATGGCCAAGAGTTTTATTTAAGTTTTTTTAATTATTCTTATATAAATGAGACATCTCTTCACACTGCACGAGAAGGAATGCTATATTAGGATACCCACGTACTTAGTTTAGACAGTTTTGTTATAGTTAGATACACTCAACAGTAATTCTCCACCGTAACTGAAAATCTCAAAAACGAAAATAGCAAATAGTAAATATTATATATATTTATATATGTTTAATAAAATTTAATAAGTTTTAGAATTATATAGATAAATTTTATTGTAATATTTTTAGAAACATTCAGGATATTTTAGTTAAATATAAATTTATGTCAATTGAAAGTAAAACGTTCATCAGTTTTCATTGCGATCGTTTATATTTTTAACTGGATTTATTTGGTGAAGAACTGGCTCTTTTTCCACTCATGTGTCATATAAACTACCTTACTTAGGGCTCCTACTCTTTAAAGAAAAATAAATTTAAAAAGATATATTTTAAGATAGAAAAAGTCTATTTCGAGTTATGGGTTTGCAATTTATTACACTCATATATATTGGGCTGTCCGGAATGTTCGTGCCGGTTGGGAAAATCAATTCGTACCGGAAAATTCTGTCCGTTAATTACTATACATTAGTTATCGGATTTAATGTATAGTAATTAAATGATAGCATTTTCCGGTACAAATTGATTTTCCCAACCGGCACGAACATTTCGGATAACCCAATACTTATTTCATTCTAGTTGGTATATTTTAGGTAGAGTCGTTGGGCACAACAAAATGATAATTGAGGCAACCCTTTACTTTTCTCCACATCCATTTTTAATCTCATTGTTTCTAATAATGCTGATTTATCCCAATATTGCATGTAATTGTCAATCAATCATATAGGGTGGTCATAAAGACTTTTCCTGATTACAATAATTTATTCCAGAAAAACTAATATAATTAGGCATACGATTATTTCAATATTATTTCAACATAAATGTAAAGACATTTATGAAGCTTTTTATACAAGTACTTATGTCAGTAAATTTCGATGTGAGCACCCTTGGTAGCTAGAAGATTGTCAAGGTGGCATTCCATTTCTCGCCATGTATCGCCCAACATTTTGGCTGCCACACTAGAGACAGCATCTGTGACTGGGTGTTTCAATATATTTTACTGGTGTTGAAAACACTCTGTCCTTTCTGTACCCCCAAAAGAAAAAAAAATCTAGAGAAGTTGGTCCTTTCCATCCGATTCATCTTCCAGGAAATTTGTCATCAAGGAACTCATGAATGACGGTAGAGACTGGCCTAAAAAAACTTAAGAACATGACCTTTCTATAATAAAAATATTACAGTATTACATTCAATGGTTATTACGTAATATTTTTTTGTAATCAGAGAAAGACTTTATGACCACCCTGTGTATTGAACTTTTTGATGTGCAACTGTAGAAATAAACTATGGATGAAACTAATTTTACATGAGTATGTTACATGTCCACAACTCTATTTTTTTCATTATATATAAAGATGCTAATAACAATTTTATTTCATTTCTCAGAAAAAAATAATTATTACGTAGATTAGAAAAAAAAAGTCCTTCAAATTCTTTTCTGAATTTGTTCTTTTTTTTCGTATTCAGCTCTGAAATTAGGCTGTTTGAATGAATACAAGCTCCATTTTAAATGGACTATACGTTTTTCTAAGCATTACATGAAACAGGGTATTTATCCGTTTTCTCATCTGCAAAGTTAATAAATTATTAAATTTGTTCTGATTGATTATTTTTTATTTATTTAATACAACTAATTAAACCATTGTTATTCAACTGTGTAACTTCTGTTACTACATTTACATTCACTCGAATAATTATTTAAAAAAGCATCTATCAGGCAGCTTTGTTAATTTATAATGCAAATAACACTTTCTACAAAATAAACATACCTTTCGGATGGAAAGTAGTACATTCATGTTCTGGGCTAAGTGTGTTTTCTGTTTGTAACTTGTGTTACTCAAATTTTAGGTTTAAATATAGTTTTAACATAATAAACTTTAACATAAGAAAAATGTTTTTCAGTTATGAAAATTTCAGTGAAAATGCATACCTTCAAATATATTTATTGAGAAGTCTACCTTCTTGTTTCATACACAGTTAAATATTTGTGAATTTAAACTGCGAATAGTAATTTACAACAAATAGAATATACGTAGGCCAAAATCAATGCGAGTGAGAAGCACAACACAGGAATTCCGATTGTAATAGCAAATACTTAGAAAAGATAGAGAACAAGGGTGTAAACTTCAGCCTGTGTGCCAAAGAGCTACAACTATTGTCGAATAGAATAATTCACTTTAGTTAAACAGGGTTCTTACAGGTCAAGGAATTTCCCTGATTTTAAATGAGTTATATACCAGTATTTATTTATAGCAATCTAATCGCGCGCTTAGATAAATCTAGTTTTTCTATAAGGAAATACTGGTACATAACCTGAAAATGCAGAAACCCTATTAAATACAGACATTTTATTATGAAATAAGTCTAAGGTTTTTATTCGGTAAATGTAGTACAATGTGCTTTCAGTTTCAGACTAAAATATTAGACACTTTTTATAAAAAATACGATTAACCCATTATTATGTGGATGGGAAAGGGCACTTGTGTTAAATGAAAAATAAGTAAATGTGAGTTTTGAGATTTTAATTTTTTGCCAGATTTTCCAACAAAATTTTACCTTGGATAATGTATAGCACAAATAATAACATCAATAATGCTAGATTAAAACGCAATGTTAGTATAATGCCTACCATCTAATCATTTTTATCAGATTTCGGTATCTTTTATTTCATTATCCTCTTCATCTATATCAATAGATGATAAGTGTTACGGATTTTAAATACCAAAAAACTGCCTTATTGAATCGCAGAAATTTGCTATTGAATAAAGCAAAGATTACTAAAAATATTTAATGGTATTTTAAAATCCTTAACACTTTGTACAACTGACTGTCTGCATTGTTATTGCCGTTTACGAAGAAGAAAATGAATTCACGTATATTCCTAAATTTCCCTAATTAAATCTGTTTTATGTTATATTCAGATATGTTTGATCTGTTTTATTCTTTGTTGATAATGTAACAATTAAAGTCTAGTAAATATAAGCTTCGGTAGGGATTTCCAATTTTACAACAATTAAATCTGTTTCAGAGAAGCTACTTGGGCCTACATTCTTATTAGAATTTCCGAATTCATATCATAACTTTCGAATGAGAATTTCTGTTTTATTTAATAATATACATTTCGTGATTACATAAAACATAATTTTTTATTCGGAATTTCTGTATAAAAATGAGGCAAAACTGGCAGCCTGATCTGGATCAACTTTAGAATTTTTTTTATAGGAAATATAGAGGAGTAAAAAATATATTTAAGTACTTCTTGACAATTTTTGTTCTGTAGACTAATGAACATATTTAAAGAAAATCTGTATTTAAAAAGAAAGCGTGTCTGTAAACATGACAATATTATTTTAATTACATCAGATACTTCAAATAAAGTATTTGTTTCTCTTTTATGGTTTATATAGTTGTCAGATTCCACCACGTAAAATATACTTGCATTAAGTTTCTTACTTTTTTTTTGCATTGCTTAAAAAAGTTTAAATATTTTTTGGTTTGTTTTAAAAAGAAGAAAATTATATATTAAGAAAATTAGAAATTGATAAAATTGATGCCGAATATTAACCCTAGAACGCCTGGAAATTTTACTTAACCTTCATAAAAATATTTTGCACTAGAAACTTTGTTTAAAACTATTTAACACATTGACGGACAGTAGGAACAAGTGAAGTTCGAAAATTGACACTATATGTTTTTGTAATTTTTAGAATATTAGAAGTATAGTTTTACTCTTTTTGCTTAAATAAACTTAATTTTGATTAATTCAGCACCTTTAATTAGGTTGCCCTACTCCCTTCACAACCACGTCAGGGTGGTTAGTGGTCAGAGAAAAATACAGTCAAAAAAGTGATAAACACCAGTATATTCTTATAGAAAAATTTATGTTGATTATTCGATCAAATAATCAATTTGATTTTTTCTATAAGAATATGCTGGTAATTATAATTTTTTTACTGTATTTCCCCTGACCACTAGCCACACTGCACGTGCATACTGAAGCTGCAACTCGTATAACAGGTGGAAAACGAACTTCAACCTAAAAAATTGTTTCCAAAACATGACACTGGTCTTTTACTTGTACGCCGGTAAATGCACATTTGCGCTGCTATAGCCGTAGTGTCTAAAGACGACCGTTTCGTTTTGGGCGGCTATAGCCGTCATGCCACATTGTGAACTTCGCTTTAGCGGCTATAGCCGTGAGTGTTAGTCAACGTGTTAACTTATTTATTTACTTTAGTTTTCTGTGGTTTATATTTAATTTATTTTATGAAACAAATTCTGGTTCGAATAGTCAATTCGAATCTACCTGTCAGCTCCATTGGATCCGTCTGGTCGGCGAAGGATTAATGATTCCGGTTTTGAAAAAGACTGAAGCTGAAGACAATAATATAAATGTAAATTGATACTTTTAAAATGCTAGTATTTCATTAACTATCATCTGACAAATGCTGTATTCTTATTCTTTCTTCTCTATATATTATTTTCATTTTTAGTAAAAAGGTGTATCTAATTTTTCATCTAACCTTATTGAGCACAGACGACGACTTCACGGTGGTAAAATAGGCAATCAGGCATACTTCTATCCACAATTTAAAAAAAAGCGTTTTTGGTCCTGTTTAATAACTGTGATTAATTAACTCAAAAAACATATTTTAAAATTAGTAGTGGAAGTTTCCCTGATTTTTCCCGGTAAGTTGGAGGTTGTGTTAATCAAATCTTCTATATATACCGGGTGTCCTAAAAAGGACTGACTGATTTTAAAATTCAATAACTTACAAACGGTGACAGATATTTAAAAAATTCTTGCAGGAGAGTGATGTACGATGTCAGGAGTTTTTTTACTGCGATTCCCGGTTTTAGTTTGAATTTTCATCAATAGATGGCGCTGAGAGCAATAGGCACTCAGTCGAGACCAAAACTGAAATCAGGAGGTTACATGTATGGAGTGGGTCTCTTTCACCAATACAATTTTTGTTAGAGCCCGATTCTGAACTGAGACGGTATGACTTCAATATTGTAGGCAGGGAGAGTCAGAGCAACAATAGGAAAAAGTATTGTTTCCACGAAAACGACTTCTACCAAATAGAAATGTGTAACGACAATGTTCAAAATATCAATTTTTTTTAAACTTGTTACATTCCAAGAAGGATAAGGTCTTTTAAAAATGAGTGTCTTCTTTATTCATCAATTTTTTTTTTCTTTCTAAGACTTTCCAGCACAATTGAAACGTGTTTATGCACTTGGTTTATCGGACGGTCTCTCCATGCTCTAATTTGTGTAAATATATTCAAATTGCCATGTATGTATCTGATATAGTATATTGAGGTTTACCATGGAGTGCTCTGTATTGAAAACGAATTTTGTAACAATTATAGTTCGGTTACAAGGGCACTTAAAAGCATGCCCGTTTTATTGTGGTCAGTGGGATAAATCCTCTGCACTGTATTTTAATGATGTTACACTATTTCAAACTTATTGAAAATAATATATAGCACTAAAGTGAACTAAAAGATGCTTGCAATCGAATATTGCATGTGTAGAACTTTTAATTCGTTTACAAGGCCACCCAAAATAGTTTCATTGCATGATGGTACATGGGAAAAAATCGTTTACGGTGTATATTAATGATGTTACACCGTTACAAACATAATGAAATTGATTTACATTTATGAAGTGGACATGTTTTCTGTACAATATGGAGTGTAAAGCATTTATCATTCATTTACAAGGCTACGCAATTAATTCTGCTACATAATAGCCTGCGGGGAAAACGGTTTGATGCGTATTATTATTATGTTACAGTATTTCTAATATAATGAAACTGATATACATTACCGAGGTTTACTGAAAGATACTTGTTGTATAATATGATGTACATTTTTCGCTCATTTACAGGGACACGCGAAAGATTTCGTTTGAAGTACTGTATCAGGAATACTGTCTATAGGCGATAATTGCTGGAAGTGCGCTTTCAGTTATGGTAAGCAGTTTAAAAAAGATTTTTGCATACTACGTGATGTGTATAATGCTATAGATCATATACAGGGCTACACAAAAGAATTCGTAAGCATTACCAACTATGAGCGTGAATTCCAGAAAAGAGTTTTTTATTCGAGCTATGTTATGCATTTTAATGATATCATTTACAGGGCCACGCAAAGAACTAAATATATGGCCGCCGATGGATGATAATTTCTGGAATTGCTATTTCAGTAATTTTTACCGTGTTTTTTGCCTGAATTAAAATTTAGTTTTATATTTGGCATGTAAAAAATTTGTAGGTAATATACAGGACTGTACAAAAGAATTCTAATATGTTTCCGTCTATTACTAGAAACCTCTGAAGGTGAATTTTCAACTGCATTATGTATTTACTTATTAAACTAAACTTTAGAATACTATGTAGAATATGTACAGTTTTATAGGTCATATACAGGGCCTTTCAAAAAAAGTGGAGTACTTTTTTGGCTATGGGTAGTAATTACTGAAATCTTGTTTTAAAATGTGTTATGCGTTTTCTAAAATGTTTAATTAGATATATTCTTTCTCATGAAATGGTGAACTTATTGTGGCGTTTTTAACGCATGGCGAAGTAAAATTAGAACGAATTATTTTGAGTTGCGGCAATTTTCTTTTGCATTCTTAGGGTTTCGTTCATCTCACGAAACCTTATTACTCCCGCTTCGTTGTTATGTCCGCTTGTTGTTATGGCCATCACAGAGGCGGTTCACAGAAACTATTTAACTTACAGAGCTGAAGCTTTGTGTACTTATAGCTGAATACCTGCTATGAAGTTCAAAATCATAAAATTTGAAAAAAATCGTATTATTTTATATAGAAATAAAAAACCAAAAACCTATCAGCCTTTACCTATTAAATTTAAACATTTTTCGTTATAGCAGTTGCCAACAATTAAAAATCCACAAAAAAATTCTTTCTACAATAATTAATTTTCTATTAAAATATTTCCACGTGAAAAATGAAAATGAAATAAGAAGTTCCACCAGTTGAAAAAAAAGGATTAATATGACGTTATATTGGTAATTAAACGGAAATTTTCAAACATTTCTCAATAATACAAGGAGTGTAAGTATGTGTAAATACAGAAAGCAGCTTAATATGACGTCATTAGAGAATTAAAATGAAAATTAATCTGACGTCATAACGGATTTTCAAATGTTTCAGAATAATACAAACAGAGTATCAATATGAGTAATAGAGAATAGTAAATATATAAGTTTGAGGAACATATTGAATCATGATAAAAACTCGATTATGGAATATTGGCATATTTTAAAATTGTGAAGGTCTCTATACCACATGTTTCATTTTGAAATTGATTTTTTTTATATCGGATTTGGTCCAGATGACAGATATTATTATGACAGAATATAATAGCGGGCTTAGCCCGCTATCTGGAGCCAGTTCAGATATTCGAAAAAACGAGAAAAATAGACCGGCAAATTTTTACTTTATATAAAACATTATTATTATTATTATTATTATTTTTTGGAAATGAAATTTATTTGGATTTGTTAAAGAAAGGATAAAGTGTTTTGAAAGGAATATTAAACGAAACCCTTTATGCGATCTTCGATCACACTTACTCACTTGTTATGAGAATAACAATCCTGTTTAGAAGATTTTGATTACTTCTTCTTAAAGCATCAGTTGTAAGAATTTATTTATTTATTGCCTTAATTTCAAGAACTTACACAAAAAGTCGCAAATGAAACGGATATTCAAAATAAAAATAATACGTTGTCAAATGTTTCTCTCACCATTTATTTACCAGAAATACAAAGCTCTTCCGAAGATAACAAATTATTACTACAAAATAAATATATGCATACAGAAAGTGTATTATACTGTAAAAGGAAAGTTTTATGAATAATAAATCAGAATGACTATATCGATTGGATAAATGACGGTGTCACTATTTTTTATAGAGAAATTGATAATGATAACAAAGTTAATAAAGAAATAATAAGCAAAATAACAAAATAAATATTTTCAAATATTTTTGAACAGTTAAAAATGTTTCTAAAAAATAACTGATCATTAAACTTATATAGCTAAAAAAATTAACCAAACAGATAAAGAAAATTACATGGGATAAATACAGATTTGTAAAATTCTATAAACATATCAACTCTTTATAACTCATATTTAAAAGAATGTGAATGCCTCAATCCAAGGAGAAAAGGGTAAAAACTAGAAATTAGACGCGTTCAATCACATTACGATATTCTCAAAATGCCCACCATTCGACACAATCATATGTCTTAAACGGAGAACAAAATTACCACATACGTTCTGCAAAGTTCTTTCTGAAATAGCTTCGCATTCATGAGTAATGATTTGTTGCAGTTCAGTAATAGTGGTGGGATTATGTCTGTGCACTGTATCCTTTAGGTAGCCCCATAGGAAGAAATCGCATGGATTGAGGTCCGGCGAACACGGTGGCCAATCCATACCTGTATCGGTTGCATTTTGATAATGCAATGCAATGACACGGTTATCAAAATATTCATTGAGGAAAGTGAAAACATCAGCTGTCCGATGAGGTCTCGCACCGTCTTGCATGAACCAATCTGTTTGTAAATTACCTAAGGTATTGAACATGGCCACAAACTGGTGCAATATTTCGATGTATCGACTTGAATTTACAGTTTCCTCCAAAAAAAGGCCCAATAATTTCACTGCTAGATAAGGCTGCCCACACAGTAATTTTTTGTGAGTAGACTGATCGTGGCACGCACACATGAGGGTTCTCAGTTCCCCATATCCTCCAATTCTGTTTATTGACGAAACCATCCAGATGGAAATACGCTTCGTCAGAAAACCAAATTTGGTTTGCGTCAATACCCCCTTCATCTATCAACTGTAGCATTTCATTTGCAAAAGTTAGTCTTTTTTCTTTCATAATGATAGGAAGTGGTTCCTGCGTTTGTATTTTGTAAGGATACATTTCCAAGCATTTTCGCAGAATTTTGTGCGTTGCGGTTTTACTCACTGAGCATGAAGCTGCAATTTTACGGACCGATATTCTCGAATCTTGATTAATAACATTTTTAATAACATCTACGTTAGATTCAGTCATGGCCGATTTATGTCGTCCAACTTTGTCTATCAAATCGTCGGCAACACTACCGGTTTTTACAAATTTCTCATACAATTGTTTAATTGTATTTGGATGCGGAGCATTCCTTACGTTAAATTTCTCTTGGAAACTTCTTCTTGTAGCTATTATGCTTTGATCCAAGCGGTAGTACTCTAGTATTATAAATATTCTTTCTTCCAAAGTATAAACCATTTCCAAGATTCTTTTAAACTGGATTCAACATGCATAAAAATATACTGAAAAACTTCCTTAAAAGATCTAAAATCTTCTTAGAATTTAACACAATTTATGAAATTTTTAACAACAACAAAAGGAAAAAAAATACTGAATCTCTTCTCCTAGTTTTAAGATGCGATGCACAAAATAGTATTTAAATCAGACGATAAAAAGTAATTAAATCCAGGAAAATAAAACTTCATAAATATAAAATCGTCTGCTCTCTCACATACTGCTTACTAATTCATGCCCAATTCTGAACGCTGTCGTTATGTTGAGGAATTCCTTATTTCCATGGCAACAACACATTTCATCGAAAATATAACGACTGAGCTCAGAATCGTGCCCTAACAAAAATTGTATTGGTGAAAGAGACCCACTCCATACATGTAACCTCCTGATTTCAGTTTTGGTCTCGACTGAGTGCCTATTGCTCTCAGCGCCATCTATTGATGAAAATTCAAACTAAAACCGGGAATCGCAGTAAAAAAACTCCTGACATCGTACATCACTCTCCTGCAAGAATTTTTTAAATATCTGTCACCGTTTGTAAGTTATTGAATTTTAAAATCAGTCAGTCCTTTTTAGGACACCCGGTATATTGCAAGGGGAAACATAATGGCGTGAAAAATATTTCAACCTGCACCTTAAGCATTTTCAATGTTAAAGGAATAATTATACTCGAAATAAATCATAAATATGTATTTGAAAACAAATATTTAAATATGTTTTGCAATTCAACTTCATTCCGTTTACTTCTTCAACTTCTTTCCGCTTCAACTTCATTACAACTTCATTCAGCATCAATTTTTAGGTGCGTTCGTAATTATATAAATACGTAGCACCTATAGTCGTCGTTTGGTCCGTCCGTCTGTCCGTCCGTCTGTCTGTCTGTCTGTCTGTCCGCATATAACAACGCAAAAACTACCCAACCAAATGGTTTGCAATTTAAAATATATTATCTTTGCAGAATTTTGTTGAGACATTTCAAATTTTATTAAAATCGAATCAAAACTTTAGGAGATATTAATAAAAATATTTATTAAGAAATTTGAATTTTTTTTTTAAATCGGTGCTTTCTTGTTAGAGGAGTTTCCGAGGTTAAATCGTCGAGCGACCGAGATACTTATTTTATGACAGATATTAATCTGCAGACGATATAATTCATTTCACAGAATTAAAAATCATCAAGATCTGAATATTTATATAACTAGCTGATACATATATATCTGAATATTTATATAACTAGTTAAGATATTTGTATGAACAGTGTCATAAAATATATACTTAACTAGCTGTTTAACCCGTTCTACGCACGGGATATCATGAATTTAATTCTAAAACGTGCGTACGAACGCACCTCGTTTGTAACGTTTGACGTACAATTTCCAACTTGTTCAGATTGAAAATGCCAAAATTCAGTTGAGCTATGTATTTTCTATTCAGTTTCTGTTTTGAAATCTGTTACATGTGTGAAATCTGTCAAACGATACTTATTTAGAAAGAGTATCGAAGTAAAAAACTTGGAAATGAGAACTATATTTATACAATACATTTGACAGAATTATTTCAAACTGACATATCAATAGGGAAAAAACGAAACTAAATAAAAGGATAGTTTCATTAGGTACTATAATAATCTGAGAAACAAAAAAACTCGAAATGTAAAAGAAGAAGAACAGTTTAATAAGAAATATATTTATGTAATCCAGGATTTGTACGCTTTTACCACAATTTTTTAATAGAATTTTTCGCCTTATTTAAATGCATAAAAGTATTACAAATCCTGCAATTAAACGAGGCGTCTACCATTTTTGCTATTTAAATAGAAAATAGAAAAATTATATTAAAAAATCGTACGTGGTAAAATCTTACGAACCCTGTAATCCATTTCATGGAAGAAAGAGATGAAATTAAAATTTACAAGGAGAAGGAAAAATATATATGTTATAATTAATAAAAATTTAATGTAAAAAGGAATCTTTTTTTGCAATCTGTTTTTGAAGGATTATGAACACTGATATATATAAGGCAAAATTTTGTTAACTAACACAGAAAGTTTTATTTATTTTCAATTAATTATACAAAGTTGTAGAAGTACACCAAATACATAGCTGCCAACTTTTTCGCTTTTTCGTTACCACAAATGTCTAATAAATATTTTTAAAATATGTAATTGCGATTAAATAAGGGAGAATTTGATATAATTTAATGGTAAGAAAAATGCACAAAAAGTTTTAGATTTGCAAATATGTATATTTTATTCTTAATGAATATAATATTAGGGATCAGTTGAAAATGGTTTAACCCCCTCCCTCCCCCGTTTTCCTATTATAATTCATTAAATATTTAAATCCAGTTTATCTCACAAAACAAGATACTCCTAAAATAAAACAGATTAAGACAAAATCGTATATTACATTTCCAACAATAAAAATATTTAGCTAAATGCAGTAGCTCTTTTTCCAGAAATAGGGTCCCAGCGGGAAATTAATTTCTAATACCACTATTTCGGATCAGTTATTAAATCTAAGCCTTATTTAATCGAAGATAGTCTGTAATTTAATTTGGCTGTTCCGGAAAAGTGGTATTCATGCGTAAACACCCGTTCTACAGGGTGTTTCTAAATGAATATCGGGGTTTTAACGCTTGGTAGTATTTATTACATACAACTTAAAATTATAATTAATGCATAAAATGAAAGAGCAACTCAAACAGTTTTACCTACAAGCTTACAAGTGTTCAATGTGAACACCTTTCGTCACACAGCACACAGCACACATGAAGTCGATAGCTCAGTTCTTCCCAAACGTTAATTAGTGTTTGTGGGGTAATTGTTGCAACAGCTGTCTCAATCCTGTTTCTTAGGTTGGGTAGGTCAGCTGGTAGTGAAGACACATACACTCGATCCTTTACGAACTCCAACAGGTAGAAATCACAAGGAGTCACAAGATCGAGTGAGCGTAGAGTGGCGTTTGGGAAGAACTGAGCAATCGACTTGATGTGTGCCGTGTGCCGTGTGACAAAAGGTGTTCACATTGAACACTTGTAAGCTTGTAGGTAAAACTGTTTGAGTTGCTCTTTCCTTTTATGTATTAAGTATAATTTTAAGTTTTTTATAATAGATACTACAAAGCGTTAAAACCCTGATATTCATTTAGAAACACCCTGTATATTGCCAGTTTGCTATTTATTTAAAAGTCAGATGGCTTGATTGCTACCACCTTTTTGAAATTGAAATATTCCCTTTATTTAATGACAGATTAACCCTTCTTTGCATTGTGATAAAAATTTCCATCACTGTTTATTTAACTTTTAATAAATAAATCAACTTCTTCGCCACCACTATATTTATATAGAAATATTAATCTAGTAAATTTCCCGTGAACTATGTTGCTGAACAAAGTTAAAAATCTATCTTAAAATTTCTGGTGTCTAATATCTAATATATGTATAAAAAAACAATTGTAAAAGAAAAACTCATGCAAAGAAGGGTTAAATAAGGGGAATTATAATATTTAAAAATATGGTTGTAATCAAGAAATCTGAATTTAAAAAGGTAGTGAACCGGACACATTGCTCATGTTGGAAACGTACTTTCCCGATAAATGCTTCCATCCGGTATAAAGAATAAAACCTTTTCCAGAAATTTAAATAAAAATATTCCCGGAAAATATTTATAGAAAATTGTTAATGGAATTAACTTTCAAAAGCATCGAATGGTGTTACTGGTGACAGGATCTAGGCTCAAGGAATAGAGTTATTACTTCGAATAGCTCCGAAGTATATCGTATAAGCTTATTTCTTTTAATTTTTTGGCAGAACGTTTTTTTTTTTAAATTATGAGTTTTAAAGTGTTTAAACGCTGAAATTCTCTGTTTAAAAAAAAGAAAACTTTTGTTTGAAAGCACTTGTGTTTAACAATTTTCCGCAGTCTATACGGCACGCCACGTATTCTTGTCACTGGTATCCAAGTGGAAATCAGATTGAAACTGTTGTAGTGTTTTCATGTACCAGTATTTAGCACTCTATAGCTGGCTAATATGACACATAAACAAAGTTATATTAAACATACATCTCATATTTTAACCCTTTTGCACCAGTTAATTAACCATTTGATTACGGGCAAGGACTGGCGAATATGTTTATATTCAGTCATACCACTATTTACAATATTTTTGATTTGTTTGTCGTGAAAATTGAAATTATTTTTCAAAAAGTGGCGAATAGAATGAGAAAAAAATAGTCCACTGGGATTTTTATAGCCCTACGCGTAATCAAAGGGTTAATAAATTTTCGAAATAAAATGTGCTAAGTTCATGTTAATGTATGATATTTTAAATCACAAAATTTACTTATTGAAGGACAAATACAAAATTTGAGAAAACAATTTGCGTGTTATTAAAAACAAATCTTTTGCAAATAATGATTCCAAAGAAGGCATAAGTCTCAAACATTACACTGCATCGTGCACATAAAACTGCAACACGTGTCTGACACGTGATTGCGCACGAAAGTGTTAAACTCATATAGCGTAGATGCCAAATTCACTGTCTTCTTTCAAATAGTTATCTTCCTCTTATTTAGTCACAGAATTGCTGTCATTAAATAACACTGATATTTCTAAAAGAAAATAGTGGTCTCAAAAGTAACAGTGTTAACAGCTATGTATAAATTGTGTTCATGTATCTTTACGTTAATAATGTCCGCGTAAGAAGATTGTGAAAAACTTTTTCCCTCCGTTGCATCCTGATAAAACGAAAGTGCAATAAATGCTGAAAATCATAAGGCTGTATCGTAATATTTTGAAACTGACCCCCCCTGTTTTTACTATCTATCTATATTATAAAGGACAAACGTGTCCGTGCGTAACGCTGACGTCATTTCGCGAATGGCAACACTTGATGATGAAATTTTGGTTTTGCAATTTTTACTACTTCAATTTTTTTTAATTTCTAAATATCGCATTTTTTTAATTTTTACACCGTTATATAGGGGAAAAACCTACTTTCAAATGCAATTTGTTTGAAAACTGTATCGCAATTTACACATTTATTATAGCATTTAAATTAAATTTCAAACATGATTTTTTAAAAATCTATATCGCTTGCAGTCGATTGCAAAATATTAATCCGTTAACACTTTAAATAATATATAAAGTTCAGCATTTGTTTCCAGCTAATATTCAATAACGAAATTAAAACTTCATTAATCAAGAATTAAAATAGAATAAATAAAAGACACATTTAACAGACATGTAACTGAAATAAGTGCTTAAAACCACTGAAATTATCAGAATAATACTAATAAAAAAACTGCTGTAGATAACGAAATTTTTAGCGATTTCTTCGGCTATTAACTTTTTGCACGAAGCCAATACGACATTACCGCTTTTAATAAATTTCAAAATGTTATTTGAATGTATAATATAATTGACATATTTCATATAAAAATGCTCTTAGGTGTTGCTAGGGAGCTATCTAAGAAAATATTAAATGTAAAAAATCTATTAGAGTTTTCAATTTTTAAAAAAAAATGGTTTTCACATATACACGCTATCCCGGGAAGTCCGGGTTGGAGGCCCTAGTATATTTAACAGAAGAATTAGATGGACAAAAATCCGTTTTTCGTTACAGTGAAATACCGTACCAAGAGAGTGTATGATTAGATAAGTCCTTTAAATAAACACTTTAAAAATGAGAACTTTCAAAAATGAAAATAAACTATCATATTTCGTAATTTGTCAGCTTGTGTGGTAAGATACAATCTGAAAGGAGTTCTAAATTGCTGTTACATTTAAATTAATTAATGTGTTTTATAAGTTTAAGCTGCAAACATTAAAAGAAATTCTTTTTGTAGGGAAATATTAAAAAAACATGTATTTTCAGGATGTATTAAAGAATAGTTTTAATTTGTAAAATAATAAAAAAGATTGCAAAGACATAAAGTGCATGAGTACATAAGCATTGATTTTTTATTGAACCCCTGATAGGGTCAATTCTTTCTTCTTTTTTTGTATAATGATTTCATGTGCAATATCATTCAGAATCTATAATTACGGACTACTTGATTTATTTGCTTAAGATTGTTTAAATATACAAGGTGTTTATAAAGTCCCGGACCCATTTTGATGTTTAATAACTCATAAAATAATAAAGATAGATTAACATTAATAACATAAATGGTTAGATAGACTCAAAAAGTTTCATGAACCTTGTCAATGAACTTCCACGTGTGCCCCCTTCGTCGCACGGAGAATATCAAGTCAATAGTCAATTTCACGCCAGGTAGCAGCAAGCATGTCGGCATCCACAGAGGCTATTGCAGTTGTAATTCTGACTTTTAAGTCATCAATGTTCTACACTCTCCTCCTGTAAGCATTGTCCTTTACAAATTCCCAAAGGTAAAAGTCCAACGGCGTTATATCAGGTGATCTGGGTGGCCAAGGAATTGGACCTCCTCGCCCAATCCATCTTCCTGGAAAATGGTCAAGAAGAAAAGTACAGATTTAGACTGGAAAATGAAATTATCTGAAATCAACCACACGCGCAGACGATATTTACAAAAGTAAAGATATTCAAACCTGAAAAGGAAAATATATGAGTTATTCCATCAATAAATGCCATAAGTTTGTTTTTATCTTCATTATTTTATGAGTTATTAAACATCAAAATGGGTCCGGGACTTTATAAACACACTGTATTATACACGGGTCACTCAGGCTGTTTTTTAATACCATTCTTTTTCAGGCTTTACCCTCTTTTCAGATTTCTTTTGGATTTCTTTTAGAAATCTACCTCAATCGAAGTTTATTGCTGTTACAAACGTTACAGAAACCTACCACGAAAATCATTCTTTGGATTTACTGGTATTCAAAAAATGGACATTTGAGAGCCCTGTATAAAAGATCTGAAATATAGGTTTATTTAGGAAAATTTGATGTAGCATTTGAATTATATAAATTTGATTTTTTATTTTCACTCTGAACTTGTCATAACGCCGTCGTTATTTTTACACATGTTTTTAAGATATATAAAAACTATGTAAGAATTTTGAATTTGTCTGGCACTACTATATAATATAAGACATTTTCTATTCACCGTATGTACTCTACTATAAACCAACACACAAATTCGAGACTAATAACATGTCTTTAAGTTTCTATACCAGTGTTTTTTATTAGTTTAGTTTGAATTACTTAATGGCAGAATACCTAATATTTTTCATCAGTTAAATGAGGCGAAGATTTCAATATGGAAATGCTGGTATTCATACGTAAGAGCCTGTTACTTTTCTTGAATTTTAGGTCGGTTTATACGCGAGTGTATACAGCAATTTTAGCCCTTTCCGGCACAGACAAAGTCTGTTCGTAAAATGAGAAATTACTGACTGACACCGGAATTTACAAACGACTTTTTAACACTTTCCAACCTAGTTGAAAAGTGTTTATGACTTCGGTTTGTCTGGCCGTATGGCCGTCTGTCCGTGCTCTAACTCCCGTAAATATGCTCGGATTGCTCTGCAATTTTTGTATGTTATAGTCGTTATCTATAGCATGTTCCCTATTTCAACGGAAGTGTGTAGCACTTATAGTTTTTTTACAGGGACACTCAAAAGAATTCCGTTACATTGTGGTCTATGGGGAAAATCATTGACGGTTTATTTAAATAATGTTTCACTATTTTAAACGCATTGAAATTTATATATATCACTAAGGTGCATTAGAAAAAGCTTAATATGGAATAGGGTGTGCATAGCACTCATAGTTACTTTACAGGGACAGTCAAAAGAATTCCGTTACATAGTCTATGGAGAAAAATCGTCTGCGGTTTATTTAAATAATGTTTCCCTATTTTAAACGCATTGAAATTTATATATATCACTAAGGTGTATTTCAATAGGCTTACTACAGAAAAGTGTGTGTACAGCAGTCATCGTTCATTTACAGGGACACACAAAAGAATTCTCTACTGTAAGTTAACAATAATTCCTGGAAGTGCGTTTTAAGTTACTGATCGCGATTTTAATTTTAACTCGCTTTTTGTCTATTATGTGGAGTGTATAAATTCTGTATATCCTATACAGGGAAGCACAAAAGTTCGCGAACACATTTCCGTATTATTTAACTCCAGACGGGGAATTTTAAACAGTGCTACGCGTTTCCTAACTGAACTAAAATTTAACATCCTATGTAGTATATATACAAATCTATAGATCCTATACATCGCTGAATAAAAGTATTCGGATTACTTATATGCTATCTTTTAGCTTATTAAACGGTATGATTTGTAAAATTATTTTGGAAGCGTTGGAAAGTGTTACATAATGTATGCTTGACGCATGATTTTTCGTTCTTGTTTAGAAAGTAAGAACTCCTTATTTTATGTTTTCATTGTAGAAACAAAATTTTATTAAATATTCTTGGTGTCGAATGCAAATTTGGAATTAAAATTAAATGTGCACGGAGTGGGATCACTGTGCCGGAACGGGTTAAAACCACAGAATTTACAACCATCTCGTCTAATTGCAGAATTTAGCATGTCTTTGCAAATAAATAAGGTGAAAAATTTGGTTAAATCTTTCTGGTACAGAGATACGCACCCTTTTTCCTCCATATTTTGCTGCGGTTTAATTTCTCGGAAAGATCTAACGTTATGCATTCAAAGCGAGAAAAATGCAGAAAAGAAACACCTAAACAAATATATCGTCTACATTTTACTATTTTATCCTGCTGAGAGAAAAAGAAACCAAATTGCATTTTTTGCGATTTAGTACAAAACACAACATGCTGACATTTTCCCCAGTTCATTTGAGGTCGGTTTATATGCAAGTGTATACAGCAATTTTAAAACCACAGAATTTACAACCGCCTCGTCTAATTGCAGAATTTGGCATGCCTTTGCAAATAAATAAGGTGAAAAATTTGGTTAAATCTTTCTGGTACAGAGATACGCACCCTTTTTTCTTCCATATTTTGCTGCGGTTTAATTTCTGGGAAAGATATAACGTTATGCATTCAAAGCGAAAAAATGCAGAAAAGAAACACCTAAACACATATATCGTCTACATTTTACTATTTTATCCTGCTTAGAGAAAAAGAAACAAAATTGCATTTTTTCCGATTGAGTACAAAACACAACATGCTGACATTTTTCACAGTTCATTTGAAGTGACATCCAGCAAAACTGTCATTGCATTTAAGAAAAGCGAGAAAATCTTTTGTAAATTGAAACAGACTCTATTGTTTTGGAGTGAAAAAAAGTGCTACAGCTAAAGTAAAGAAATAATTTTCCCACAAATCCAATTTCGTTTTAGTCACATTTCTTTTAAAAGAATTTACGTTTTATTCGCCTTTAATTTATAATGAAAAACAGAAAAATTGTAAATATTTATTCCATTTAAATGTATAAAAAATAAATAAAACGTATACACATAAACATTTTCTTCTTATCAAAACAAAGTTATTTGCAGAAAAAAACTTAGTCTTTAATTTTTTTTATCAAATATGCTATATATTGGCATTATTTTAAATCTTTCAGGGTTACTGTACTAATTATTTATGTATAAGCAGAAATTAGTTACATACTTCTATCTAATATGTATTTTAACACTTGAAACTTTGACTACGTGGATGACATGTACGTTGAAATAAACTTTTTTTTTTTATTCTACTTTTTTTTAATTCTACTTTTTTTTAATTCTCTAATTTCTCTTAATTCTACTATGTGAAAAAATGTGTCTCTCCAACGTTTATTCTAGGATATGTTCTAGAGTATATCCTTTACCAGAAATAGTTTTGTTTGCTAATTGTGGTACGACTGAACATACAAATAATTACCGATCCTGGACTGTTTATGAAGTGATACTATAGAAAAGGTTTTATCATGCACTAGGGTCACTGTTGCCTTTTCTAAGTCAGAAGTTTTGAATAATAATATTTTCTTTATTTAACTCATTAACTGCCGAAATTATATGGGCGGAGTCTTCAATGTTTTTACTAAAATTCGTTTGCCCCCAAAAATTCTGAAAGATAATATTTTGTATGTTTAATAGCGAAGTTTTTGTTATTAAATAAAGTATATTTTAACATATTAAAATAGTGGTAGCTTGGCAGGTTGTTTTTCATACACTTTTATTTTCAATGGTGCGAAAACGCCCCATAAGCAGGGAATGGGTTAAGGGCAAGACATTCCATGCTTTCATAAAGTAAAAATTTATATTCAGAGTTTTTTGTATGATTTCTAAATTTTTAAAGTAGAAATTGGCGACTCTGAGACAGGCCTCTTGGCGTACGGCATTTTCATGTATTTTCTACCACTTTTATTAAAAAGGAACCCTCGGGGTTTATTTCTCTTGAACATATTAACAAGTCAGCTTATAATTAAAATAGTTGTTTTGGCAGTAGTGATAGAAAATATATAAAAAAAATAGGACGCTGAGAAAACCTGCCTCAGTCCATAGAAGTGTTGCCAGTGTACTACACTTTTATAAATTCAGATAGTTTGATTAGAACCATTTTTTTTAAATGTTTTAAATGCTTCACCTTGCTTTTGCCTTATGTAATCTGTCATTAAATAAGACGAATTTTACGTTCTCAAAAAATTGTTGGGAATCAAGAAAAATGTATCTCACTGGCAACACTGTTTTATAGAAGAACATCAACTGCTGAGAATATAAATGTTGAATTATAGTTGCCAAACTAATTGAAATGATCACCCGAAAAAATCGTTTCATGTATAAACATTCAAATCTAAATAACTAACCTGAAACAGAATTTTAATTGTAAATGATATTTAAACAACTTCGTGTTTTTGCATTTTAAAAATTATCTCTTTAGTTCCGAGATTTATTTTTCAAGTATGTTTGCATTTTAAACATATAAATCTTCCATTTGTCATTTTTTAATTAATGTTTGAAGAAATATTTTCATTTATTGTTGAATTATTGATCATTTCCTACATCGCAGGAAAACTTGCCAGTAGGAGACAACACATTCACGTGAAATGAAAGTTCATGTGACAACAACAAATCAAGGAATTACACTTTGTGTAAAAGACAAAAACTAAATATAACTGTGGAGGTTTTCACATAAGTAGCAAATTAAATTGCTGTTACCTTTACATTTAATGTATCTGACATAGGTGCATAAAACAGGATTCCCAACGTTTTGACTTTTGAATAACACATTTTATAGCAAAAATCTTCTGATTATTTTATCGCAAATTTTTGTCATTAAGGAGGTATTCAAAAAAAAATATATTTTTCCACGTTCAACAACTCAAAATTTTGAGACACATTCTCAGACTCATTTTTAAAAGTAACAACAGGAAACTTGGCGGCGTGATTTATAAAGACATTTATAAGGGCCCCATGTTTTTATTTTTCGTTCAATTAATTAGAAATTGATTTACAGACAATTATTTTCACAGTACGATCATTTTTTTCCAGCGCTATCGCTTTAGGAAATTCGGTTCAAAATGTCCACTATCACAGCATTCTTTGAAATATATTCTGCCTTTATAAAAAAATCGAGACAATACGGACATTATAAAGTTTCTGAATAAGAGAACCTGCCAATTGGATGCATTTTAGAGCGAAAAATGAATTTACAAATGTGTTTCAAAATAAGCAGTGTGGTTTTGAATACACCCTTAAATAAAACAGTCTTTAAAAAAAAATAGTATTAGAATTAGTATCCTGAAAATATATGTTGGCAGTTGGCAGGAAATTCTGCCAAGGAGAACAAATGTATTAACCCTTTCAGGCGCAAAGTATTTCTATTCGTAAAATTCTGAAATGAATAAATGAGACCAGTATTTACAAACAAATTTATTTCAAGTTTTTCTTTATGTATATAACAAATGAAAAGTCCAAAATTCTACAAAATTGTGCTAATGTGACATTTATTCAGGTTTCGTACGCTTGTACCACAATTTTTTAACAGAATTTTTCAAGCTATTATTACGTTCGCTGCCAACTACGAGTATACTCGTAGTGCTATCTACGTTTCTTCAATCTAAAATTAGTTATTCGCACCAGAAATTTAAAAAGAAGAATTTTTATTTTATGTAATCACGAAATGTCTGTAATAAAACAAAGTAAATATTGCTATTATTATTTTCTGGTATGAATTTGAACTTTATAAATAAAATGAAAATTCCGGTATTTTTAACTTGGCAGCGAACGTGTTAAATGCAGAAAAGTATTAGAAATCCTGCAATTAACCCATTTTAGGCCAAGCATAGAAATTTTATAAAATGTGGTGTTATTTGCATTGAAATTTGCTTAAATTACATTCATTAAGACACCAAAAAAGTTTCGTGCATGAAAAATAATTTGTTTAATTTGACGTTACCATTATTAATTTACCATTAAATTTAAATAAAAAATTTTAAGTTTTCTTATGGCATTTGTTTTATTTTTATTTTATTTACAGAACTTGCAACTTTACTCCGTTATAAAAACATATGATTAATCTCAAGTGGAATAATTATACATTTTCAAAAAGTCGAATTTGTCAATAACCGTTTCAATTAAAAAACCAGCGTATTTTGAAAATTTCGCAACAGAAAGTGATTACTTCAATTGAATTACTAATATTTTATAGATGTCTCCAGAACCCTTAAAAATAGCAGAAAAATGAAATTAGTGAAATATATACGTCACAGTGTTAATAAAAATATATTTATTGAAATTTGGCCGAAAATGGGTTAAAGTAGGAGTCTGCAATTTCTGCTATTTAAATATTAAATAGAAAATTTATATTAAAAATTGTGGTAAAAGCGCACGGACCCCGATTTAATCATTGATTTCTGCGTTACTAATTAAATTTAAGTGTTCAAAAAATGACCCCCCCTGCTCAAGGGGTTACGTGTAAAATCAACGCAACTTTGTGAAGATATTTTGAAACACTCTCAATCAAAAATTAACTTTTTCGTTAAAATATATTTTTTTTTAATTTAGAGTGAGAAACATTTTCATAAATTTATTATTTCATAAATATATAAAAAATGTATTCCTCTAAAAATACATTGTTAGTTAATCTAACTTTACTCTAATAATACCCTACATGCGGACGTGTGTGTACATATCCGACACTTTTACACATAAAATAGCCTTGTACTAAAATAGTTTAAAGCCTAAACTTTAATATTTTAATTTCCAACATTTATTTACCGTAATAAAGCAACCCCGGTTTCCTACAATATTACTTTCAAATAAAAAAGTAGGTTTTCTTTGTTTTAATCACTAAAATACGATTGTTAATAGTAAATCTAGATTAAACCGATTTTTATAGAATGTTAATAATTTGAGATAATTTTTCATGGAATGAAGCCTTTTTTCATGTTGGAGTTTATTTATTATTTACTTCAAAGACACATTGATATTTTGAATCTCTTGATTCATATCTTACCAGTTATTTATTTGAAAGCTTTCAGAAATTACCTAACAAATTAAGAAAAACAAATAGCTCTTTTTTATTATTTTGATAGTGAGTCCAGAGTTTGAAATGCGTGAGATTAAATTTAAATAATGTAGATATGCATATCACAGCTGCCAATTCTACAGAATTTTTAGTACTACTAAATAAGAATAGGTATAATAGCTTCATTTAAAGACAGGAATTTGCGATTAAAAAGGACATAGATTTGTATTCGGAGACAATGGTATTGAATAGACGGGTGAGTTGGTAACTATGGAATATAGTAACTAAACTGTCATAATTATTGCTATATCTTATAAACGTCTTTTCAAAGGCATCTTAATGAGCAAACACTTATGCGATTAGATTTGAACAAAATAAAAGAAAAGAGAAACAAAATATAGGGTACATTTATTTTTAGGGAACTGAATTTTAATCTAAAGTTAATATCTTAACACAAAAGTAAGATTATTTTTTATATGCTACAGCATTATAACATCCATCGTTGTAGGCCGTTTTAATGCTACAAAATAAATGTGCCTTGATTCGAGCCAGAAAATTCTTTATAAAAAAATAAATATACACACAGAATTAAGTTAAATAAATAAGTTAAATAGTGATAAAAATTCTTGTGCAAAATATTTGAATAAAATTTGATTAAACTTTCTGGTCATATTAGTCGTAAATCCCAAGAAACTAAAAAAATAAAATCACAACTAAAATTTATGTAATTATTCTATAAATCAGTGGTGTTTACTTCTTTTACATAGCTTGCATCATTTACGCTTTTTACTAATCACTAAAATGCAAATCACTAAAAAACGGAAAAGCTGGCAGCGAAGCGTTTTGTGAAATGTACGCTCACATCACTGTCTTCAAAAATTAATATTCCTCTTATTTAATGTAAAAAATTCCGCGCTTAAATAAAGTGAAGATTTTTTATTAAAATAAAGTGGTAACTCTGGGGCCCTCGGACATAGTGAATACGATTGCCATACGAATACAGCAATTTCTATAAATACACAAGAATAAATCAACTATTTTTTCAATAACAATTGAAATTTTTTTTTTTTATCCGAATAAGGTAGATGCATGTCTTATTTTTGAAAAAGTTCATTATAAGAAATCTTAAAGAACATTTTGTTTTCCTATTCTTCAAAACGGTTCTTTGCGCTTTTGTAAGAAATTAAAAAAAAATATTTTGCATAATCCTAGAATTGACATTTGTCAAACGAGTTTTAGGATTTATTCAAAATAAGCCTGCATTTTCTGAAAAGTTTTATGGATGTATTTTTTATTATTATTAGTTGCTGTACTATAGAATCGTATGTAAAATTTATAATCTACAGAAGAATTGAAATATTATTATTATATATTTAAAAAATTATATATTATTTTTTTAAAAACACATTAAAATTACAGATATGAACGAAATTTAAATTACAAAAAAAAATCTTGTGCAGACCCTTGTAGTTTTATTATAAAAGACTGAAGAAAGTGAAAGTTCAATAAATATTTTCAAAAAATTATCATTAAGGGATAATAATGTTTTTTAACACTTTTCAACATAGTTGAAAAGTGTTTATGAATTCGATTTGTCTGTCTGTCTGCCCTCTCACTAGGGTAAACATTCTCAAATTGCCATGTGATTAATTTTAATGCGGTTTACAATGGTATGTTTGGTATTAATAATGATGTGTGTACCATTTATTGTTAGTTTACAGGGACACTCAAAAATATTTCGTTGCATAACGTTCAATGGGGAAAATATTTTCTGTGCATTTTAATGTTGATTCACTATTTCAAATATAATGAAATTGATATGCGTCATTCAGGTGTAAGACAACGTGTTATATATATATTAAGAAATATGTAGCGATTATAGTTCCTGGATAGAGATACTCAAATTGTTTCGTTACAATTCAGTAAATATAGCAATATAGTGATGATGAAAATTGAAGTGAGTGAGTGAGGGGAGTTTAGTGAGAGAAAAATTGTTTGTAAGGATGTTACACCCTTTCAAATATAATTAAATTGATATGCCTAACTTAGGTGGATGGGAATATGTTTTCTATAGAATATCGAGTAAGTAGCTATAATAGTACGTTTACAGATAATCTGCGCCTAATTTAAATGAAACGTTTCTGTATTTTTTCTGTTCTAAAATAGTGGTAGCTTGTTGGACCGCGGAGAACAGGTTCAAGACCACTAGTTTATGTTATGTATAATACATTCAAATTCATACAAATACAATTAATATCATTTAGTGTTAACACTATGAAATGCAATTACATTGAATATATAAAACACAAATAAATGTTATTAATTGTTTACGGATTTGATAAATTCAATAATAAATATAATGACCAAAGCCATTTTAAGCATTATATTGTTATTATTATGCGTTAAGTATTTATATATTTTATGACATATTGATAGATATATTTATTTATAGCATTAATATTATTTATTCAACATTTATTATGTAACATTAGAGTGTAAATTAAATGCAATTTAAATTATTGATATTAATATTATAGTGGTAAGTTGTTTAAACTTTAATCTTGGTCAATAAATGAAATAAATTGAATTGTTTTTTACTTGTTCATTTTAGTGCAGAGTGATTATTCAGCTTTAAAAAAGCTGTATCAGAATGACGTGAAGATCACTCATCAGAATGATCTGAAGATCACTGGTCAGAAGGATCTGAAGATCACTGGTCAGAATGACCATGAAATTTGACCTGAATACATGCGAAGAAGTGGAAAATGATATATGGTATAAGAAAAAAGAAATAGTTCGAAATGTTAGTAACAGATGGCGCTGAAATAATCATAACGTACGTGGCTACCAGTGACATTCCAGTGTCTCCCGATGTCTACCAATGGCTACCAGTGACGTTCGACATTGGAATCCCAATACGACGGCTATTGTGTGAGTTGCAGATTAAACACTCTGTACTGTTCAATATGCATGGCTGTATCAGTTTTATACTGAAAAAATGACTCCCAAGTTATTCAGCAGTTGACGCACTCTTAGTAGAAAACCAATCCAATTTTGCCTCATCGGATGGAAAATTCGGTTTTGAATTGTCCTGAGTCTAGAAACCACAGAAAGTGCAACAATGAATCTGGTTTTTTATTGTCCTGAGTCCAGAAACCGCAAAATTGCAAAAATGAATTTGGTCTTTTGTTGTCCTGAGCATCAAACAGCGCAGGAAAAGCAACAATAAAATTGGTTTCTAACTGTCTCGAAACTTGCTCAGAAAATGTTTAATATGCTATCCACCGTTTTGTGCCACATGTTTAAACCGATGAACATCATGTTATACAACAGATCGGAGTGTATCAGTGGTGACGTTGTGAATATGTTGCGCAACGCGTGTCTACAATTCAGCAAAGTTGGGAATCAGACCACTCAATACAATATTTTCAGATAAAACCAGACAGAAAGTAAGTGACGAGAAAAAAGACATATATTGCTAAAATTTCGAATTAGTTTTTTCTTATGGCATACGATTTCCTCCCTTCTTCGCGCATATTCATATGAAATATTAGGACATTCTCACCAGTGGTTATTTTTTTACATATTTTTGAATGTTGAATTTTAATTAATGACCCTGTATTCTAAGAACATTTCTTCTTGGATATAAATGAATTCTAATAGAATTAAATATACTCAATACAATATTTTCAGATAACACCAGACAGAAAGGAAATGACGAGAAAAAAGACATCTATTGCTAAAATTTCGAATTAGTTTTTTCTTATGGCATACGATTTCCTCCCTTCTTCGCGCATATTCATATGAAATATTAGGACATTCTCACCAGTGGTTATTTTTTTACATATTTTTGAATGTTGAACTTTAATTAATGACCCTGTATTCTAAGAACATTTCTTCTTGGATATAAATGAATTCTAATAGAATTAATTATACTCAATACAATATTTTCAGACAACACCAGACAGAAAGTAAATGACGAGAAAAAAGACATCTATTGCTAAAATTTCGAATTAGTTTTTTCTTATGGCATACGATTTCCTCCCTTCTTCGCGCATATTCATATGAAATATTAGGACATTCTCACCAGTGGTTATTTTTTTTACATATTTTTGAATGTTGAACTTTACTTAATGACCCTGTATTCTAAGAACATTTCTTCTTAGATATAAATGAATTCTAATAGAATTAATTACAGATCAATAGTCAATTATTGTAAACATGATGAAGAAAATGGCCAAGGGACCCACAATATTAGTGAACAGATGGTGAATTATCCAGTTTTAAAAGAAAGCTTGGGAATATTCATTTTCTTTCCTTTTAAATATAATACTATTTCATACGTCGTATATGAAAATTTTTTTACTTTATTAATGAAATCATATGCATGTCTTCTTTGTATGTCAAAAATCTCATAGTTCTAGTCCATCTTCCATTAATTAAGTGCACATGATCTAGTTGAATAATAATATGAAAATGAGATAGTGTCATTTAAATAATTAATTTGGTAGATGATGTTCGGCTCAGCAAAGATGATAAACCCGCATGCCAGTGGAGCATTTTTCACCACTATTTCTTGATATTAATCTTCCACTTGTTTAAGACATAAATTATGCCTTTTAATCGGTCAAATGTTATTATTTCGAAATGGTGTCCGTAAAATTGTCTCATAAAATTCCATTCTCAGACGTTAAACTACTTATAAAACATTTTATTCATAATACATGGCAAGAAAGTTTAGATTTAGGATACAACAATAAGCTTCACCACATCAAACCTTCAAACATGACCTGGCCTCCAAATTATCCAAGTAAAACTGATGTTCTTCTGACTCGTCTGAGAATTGGACATTCAAGGATAACCCATAAACATCTCTTACTTCGGGAGGATGCTCCCATGTGTCCACATTGTCATTTTGATTGCCTGACCATTTATCATTTTTTAACTGACTACCCAGGCCTCCGGCACTTGTATAGATTTAATTTTCATTCATCATCTCCAATCTTGACAAACCTCATTGGGGAAACACATCATAGGGCACTCTTTCATTTTTTAAAACATGTTGGCTTTTATTTTGAGATATAGTTTTTGTATATCCTTCATGTTTTATTTAACAATGGTATATTATACTTGTTTAACTTGACATCTGGATAGAGTTACCCCATCCAGATAATTTTCTCATTAAACTTTGTTCCTTTTTTTAGCTTTTGTGGATATTTTAATACATTTTTCCTTTGACGCAGCTTGTCCCCAATGGGACCTTGCGCAATAAAACCCCATACAACCAACTAACCATAAAATTCTTTAGTTGAACAAATATTTTCAGTAAAAATTGTCCGGCTGACACTAGAGTTCAGCGAACCTGTGCTCAGGTGTATACATTTCACTGCTGGTTTTGCCAGTTGGATGTTTTTTTTAATTTAGAAATCTACCACTTTTTCTGAATTGTAATGTTCGCCTTACTTACTCTCTAAATAAATAAAGCGAATAATACTAAAATTAAATTGTCGTAGATTTCAGAATTTAAAAAATGCCCTGTAGCAGTACTCCTTACTGTCTACATTACCAATATGGCTTTTTATGAATTTAATGACGCTGTTTGAGATGAATTGTTGATCATACTACCGGGAATTTATTTGGATATTAGCATATCTTGTTTCAAAATATTACTGCTTGTATACCAGATTGGATATCGGAGTAAATGTGAACTTTCACTGACGTTGTGAATAACTGCCAACTTTAATGTTTCCAATATTGTTCATATTTTTCGGTCTCATAAATCGCGCTTCTGATAAATCTTTATCCTGTGTCTCCCGGGCAACCAACCTATCAATATTTTAGTTTAGAGAGTATTTTTCTGAGTGATTCCGTAGTTCAAATTGTAGCAGCCCTAGACTATTATTATATTATATATTATATAGGGACCTAATTACAGCCTAGGCAAACGGACATTGTTCCAACACTTTATTCTTAAAGAAATTTTCGTCTTCTTCAATCGCTATATTCTATCTGTATAATAATAAACTTTTTAAGTCTGTTTACCTCTGCGATAATCGGCCTTGAAAGTCTATAAATGTTATGTTATTATTACTATGTACGAAAACACCTTAGACTTTTTAAGGGGAATGACGCCACTATTTCAGGTATTAGAAATTTTTTATATAATATTTTCATTGAAAAAATTTAGCCGTTTTATTTAGTAGCAGAATTTGTAAATATTTTACGATTAAATAAGGAGAAAAGTTATATTAAAAATATGCAGTAGTACGTTAAGCACCCTGTATTATAGGACTGCATAATCCTTTTGCCTGAAATTCGTTTGACGCCACAAATTCCTTGAGTAAATGTTCAACTTATTTAATCTAAAATTTTCTCTCATTAGAATAGAAAAAAAAAGTTTCTCATTTAAACTTCTTGTAGCTAGGTGTCCCTCGGTACACAGTTTGCGTACCCCTATGTATTGTATATTTACGCATATGTTTGTGTGTGTATTATTATTATTATTATTATTATTATTATTATTATAAGATGTGAAGATGTTGACTGTAAAAGCAAAAGAGTTTCTAGGCTCCATTTTAGATCCAACAGTACAGTGTATATACACTGGCCTCCAAAAGTTAAGGTACAACATGTTTTTCGAAGCTCACCACACAAAAAATGGCAGTCAGATTAAACTTCATAGTTTATATGAATGACAATAATAAGCTTTAAAAAAACTTGCGCAAACATTACAGCTACCACTTTTATTTTGTAGAAAATAATAGATATTTGTGAATGAGAGAATAATATGCAATTGCGAAGCTTTCGTAATTTTGCGTGTAAGTTTTGTTGTATTCGAACTATTGTTGTCAGTTTTGTTCACAACAGCCAGTAGAATCTAGAAATGTCTAGAAGAAGTCGTTTGCCCGATTCATTAAGATGGCGGGTGGTAGGATGGATGGAAATGGGGTTGTCACAGGCCGATACTTCTAGACGACTCAATGTTCTCGCAGTGTAGTCCAACGACTCTGGGATCAGTATGAATCCGAAGATTCTGTGTCCAGAAGACATGTTCAAGGCTGCCCACGTGTTACAACACCTGAAGAAGACCTGTTTCTAGCTCTTTCGGCCCGAAGGAGAAGACGCACTACTGTGCCGCAACTCATTGCAAACCACTTTGCTGCATCAGGGAGAAGAATCTCCGCTACTACGGTGCGAAGACGTCTTCACAATGCAGGTCTCTATGCAAGGCGACCAGTTGTGTGTGTCCCCCTCAACAGACGACAGAGAAGGGCCCGCTTATGTTAGAGAACATGTTTCCTGGACCAGACAACAGTGGGCTTCTGTACTCTTGACAGACGAGTCCAGGTTCACACTGGAGAGCGATTCAGGACGTCTTCTGATCTGGAGAGAACAATGCACTCGATACCATCAATCAAACACTGTCGAAACACACACGTACGGAAACGGTGGAATCATGGTTTGGGCAGGGATCTCACTCGGAGGCCACACTGACCTGCATGTGTTCCGTGGAGGAACTGTGATTGGTTCGAGATATCGGGATGAGATCCTTGATTCATATGTGCGCCCATATGCCGGTGCTACTGGCAATGGTTTCATTCTAATGGATGATAATGCGAGACCACACCGAGCTGTGGTTTTTGGGGATTATCTGGAGTATCACGGTTAGAAGAGAATGGAATGGCCAGCTCACTCTCCAGACTTGAATCCGATAGAACATCTTTGGGACTATCTTGGAAGACAGGTTGCGGCTTTAAGTCCTCCTCCAAGGTCATTATATGAGCTGGAACAAGGGTTACTCCAAGTCTGCTCATCTTTACATATTTCGGTGTCCGACAATTTAATTGAGAGCATGGAAAGTCGATGCCGCCAATGCATTCAAGTCCGGTGTGGACATATTCCGTATTAGAACCAGTTTTTTAATGTTTCTGTCACATTTTATTGCATAATACTGCGATGTACTGATTTCTCCAAGAATGGAATTTTCCACCATGAGTGCTTTTTTGTTGTAATTTCATTTATACGTTTAACTTAAGTAAATTTTTATGTCGCATTTAATAAATAACCGTTTAGCGCACATTTCCTCCAAATTTGTTGTTTCTATATTCATTAATTTGCAAATTAGACGCAAAAAACCGGTTGTACCTTAACTTTTGGAGGTGTAACATGTGTATTATATTTAATGCTTTCTTATGGTGTTAGTTTATAATAATTTACCTTTAGATCAGCAATTATTAAGTTAGTCGGATCAATTTTTGGAGAATTTGGGTAAAGTAATAATTTTACAAAGTAAATATTTATAAAGTAATATATATATAGACAATTACCTTCAAATGAAGCCTTAGAACGAGAAGAAAAATCAGAAGTAAAGAAAAATCCGTTATAAAAAGGTTCATTCTTAGCAGGTACATCGTCTGTTATTGTGTATCTATTATATCATTTTTGAACTGAAAAATTATTTTTCGTTTAAATCAGGTTTTTGTCATAGACAGTTTCTATTTCACAGCTTTTACTGCACTTTAATTATTTTTACTAGAAATGTACGTACTTTCTTTAAAATCAATTTTACTTGTAAAATAATATCCATTTAAAAATCTATGCATTTTTTGCAAAATGGTTGTGCCAGGCCTCATTTTATTGATTTTTGCACGGACCTGGCCGAGCCGGATCAATGAATTTTATAAAGGATGGATCGGAACCAGGCCGGATAAATGTCGGTCCGTCCAGACATCTTGGAATAAGGAAGTCCAGGCTCGACTTGTCCTCGTTCGAATCTGGAGAAAAATGTTAAGCCCGCTCCGGAAAGCGTGAATGCCCAGCCCGGTACTTGTGAATTAAAGTTGGCCCAGATGAATTTAATTAAAGATTTAAAATATAATTTTTCATAATGAACATCGAACAATATTTTTTGCGAATAACTTTTATTGACTACATTAGCTTTAGTTTGATAAATTGACTTCATTCACTTAACCCAACGGGCGGTGTCCACGAAAAAGGACACATAATTTTAATTCCAAAACTGACAAACGGAACCAAGAATATTTAATTAAAATTTTCCTTTTATTAACTACCGGAAAGTAAGCAAGTTTTTATTTTCCAATAAATTCGTTTGTAAATTCTGGTGTCAGTCCATTATTTCATCATTTTACAAACATGGTTACTCCGCGCCGGAAAGGGTTAATAGAGTTAATAATACGTATTGAGTGTATTTATAAATCTGTTGCATATTACATGTGTACTGAGTCCATATATAATAAACAACAATGACAAATACAGTATAAAAGATACAAAATATTTTGCAGAAATGCAGTTTAAAGCAAATCTGATACAAAATGTTTTGATGCAAATGCTTAAGGGACAAGAACTACGGCTATTGCATACAACTATTTCTGAATAGTAATCTTCAAATTCTTAATAGGAGAATTTTATGAATTAATGGGACGCATATATTCGGAAATAGGTATACAAAATACGTATTCCTTAGCACTGAGATAAGTAGGTCGTATGCTATTTTTTTACATCAGGAAAATTTTCAACAAATAAATGTAAAATAAACTAGCCAATATGTCATACATTAACAACAATTTCCTTGTATCAATTAATATATCCCCTATTTTCCGCTTTTGATACAAAACCTTCTAATGCACTTTGTTTTAAATTGAAAATGAATATATAATTATGTCTTTTAGCAGTAAATTTCAGTTTGGAGTTAAAGGTAAAGATTTCCTATATCATATTTTCAATCTAACATGAAACAATATGTCATGAACAGTCCACATAAGTTTCTTTTTGGTTGAATAAATATTGAATGATTTCCGTTTAATTTTCATAATCCATCTTATTCAATATACCTTTTAACGTCCTTTTAAAATAAGAATTCGCTTCAATTGTTTTCGATGAGATTTGATTATATGTCTGGCTTGAATAAAAAATATTTTTATTGTCATTTTATTGATCAGTTATTAACAATGATCTGCAAATGTGATTTTCTTTCATAATAAATTGATATAATTCAAAATTTTGCTTTTCCAAAAAATGTATGGCTTTGTAATATAGAAGTAAATGCCTATTACTTTATTAAATAATATTTTCTTAATAATATTTTTAGTCGTTCAATATATGAAGGCGCTTCTGAATTTTTTTTTCTTAAATACATTTGCATTTAACACTAGAACGACGGTGAGGGGCCATTTTTGCCCCTACCAAAAAAAATGTTGATTCGAACCGGATATTTCTTCATACAATAAGTTAAATATATACTGCACAAAAATAAGTTAAATAAATAAGTTAAAAGTCCTAAATAAAAATTCTTGTGTGAAATATTTTTATGAAACTTGTGTAAAATTTCCCGTCATTCTAGTGTTAAAGGATTGACAGGGTTC
This sequence comes from Maratus michaelseni, assembly GCA_963931845.1. Lineage (NCBI taxonomy): Eukaryota > Metazoa > Arthropoda > Arachnida > Araneae > Salticidae > Maratus > Maratus michaelseni. The sequence continues at coordinate 84,369,592 of OZ007586.1, forward strand.
GTACGGGGTCCTGAAATTTTTTCGGAATTGCCAGCATTTTCATATAGAAAAACCCGCTTTATGTAATCGCGCTATTATATAAGGCGAGTTTTTCAATAAGGAAATGCTAGTACTTTCCTGAAAATTCCAGGATCCCGTACGAACCCTGGATTGAGTGCCAAACGTTTTAAATTAATTTTTGTTTTTTCTTAATGCACATTTATCTATCTTAATACATCACAACATCGATTTTGTATAACACCCTTATCATATTTAAACAAAAAGTTTTAGGTGATGTGGGTGTGACATTCACGTCACACCTGCAACAAATAGCTTTTTTAATAAAAAAAGATGACAATGACACATAAATTGCAAAAGTACCATCCGTGAGCGGAATTACATATATCCAAGAGACGTATTTTAAACGTTTCCCGTATAAAATGTGTTAATATATTAACAGAATTTATTATAACATCAAAACTGGTCATTTTTCAGCATTGGGCTCATTGAGCCATTTGATCAACATCGCATTAACTTAAACATAAAAAAAATAAAAAATCAGCCAATTCCACCGGGATCACATCTCCATATATTTTGTGTGGTGCTTTCATGGAAACAGGAATAAAGAGTCATTGACTCTAAATAATGAAGTTTTAACTGTAACCTGTTTCTCAGGGGCTGAATGGCGCTGGGGTGAACCTCCAGCAGTAAAATTAAATAGAAATTTCTTCTTTATTTAAACGAATAATTAATGTAGAATTTTTGTCACCGATAAGGCAAAAATATCTATTCGTTTTTACTGGTGGATGTTTTCCTGGCGTAGATAGATCATGCGGTTCCGCTATGTTTTAACTATAAAAACAATCTACCTGTGAACCTCCTGTGAACGAGTGAAACTGATTCACTGACCAGGCACCGCCCCCTGAATACTAGGCCTGCGCGCTGAAAAAAATGGCGGCTGTCGCAGGCGGAACCGTTTGTACAGTCCCTCGAACTTCAACACCAATAATATCTAAAAGTTATCTTTGATTTATTTGATCTCCGAAAAACAAGGCGAAGAAAACTTTTAGAAATTATTGGTGTGGAATTTCGAGGGACCGTTCAAACGCTGAAAAAAAAAATCGGCCTGCGACAGCCGCCATTGTTGTCAGCGCTCAGGCCTAGTATTCAGGGGGCGGTGGACCAGGGCAAAATTACCCCCCAAAAAACGAATAACACATATATAACATAAATTTTGAAATAACGCGGCGTTTAAATAAAGCAAAAATTTCTATTCTAATTTACCGGTTGAAGTTTACATGGTAGTAACCATGTACTATTTTTTAATGTAAAGAAACAACATCCTCAGTTATAAAAATAGCAAATAAAACATTTGTGCAAGAATATTAAATGAAAGAATACCAACGTTAAAAATGCACAAATAATACACAAAAAAACAGCAAACAGCTGTTTCGAATACACAAGCGAGATTCTTCTTTAGTGCGAGAATAAGCAAATCAGAACGTTCTAGAAAAAGCAAGAATGGGTCATTAAATCTACATTTTTTTCAGCTTTATCTTCACCTTTTCAATCGCAAAATGGCTGCAATTAAATAAGGCGATTTTGTTTATTTGAAATAATTGTTGCCTAACAATCGTAACATTTGGCAGATTTTTATTTACTTTGTTCAGTTATATCAGAAATAAAATGATTCAAATTGCTTCTATTACACTCCAATATTTAATGAGAATTATTTTAAATAAGTTGCACATTGGCAAATATTCTTAAATTACTGGTATTCTTACTGGTATTCTTACTGGTCTTAAATTACTGGTAAATATTCTTACTTACTAATTATTCTTATATTTTTAAATTTACTATTATACAAAAAAGTTAGTTATTTTCCCATGAACAATTTTGCATAATTTATATCAGTACCCTTAACCCTTTCAAAAGTAACGTTTGCATGGCACGAGCACTTAATAATTTTAATTCGAATCTGTCAAGTGTCATGCAGATACTTTTTTCATAAACTTTTGCTATCATATTAGACTTGAAGAAAAGTTTTTAATTATTTTCAAATAAATTTGTTCTTAAATTTTGGTGTCATTCAAGTAAATTCATATTTAATACCTGGAAATTTTTCAAGAGAAAATTTCTCACGCCTTGCATTCATAATATTCAAATTTTAATTGCTTAAGAGGCGTATAGCCAACATAGTGAAAAAAGTACCCAAGCCGGGACTCGAACCCGTAGTTTCAGTTGATAGAACGTCAGTGCGCTAATCTGATAGCCCGGGTTCGAGTCCCGGCTTGGGTAATTTTTCACTATGTTGGCTATACGCCTTTTAAGAAATTAAAATTTGAATGTCATTCAAGTATTTCGACATTTTAGCAACAGCTTACCCTTGAAAAGTTTAAAATATGTTTAGATGACCTTCATTGCGTCATTCAAAGGATTAATTTTCTAGCGATATTTCGAGCGTTTTAAAACAAATTGTATATCAATTTTGATCAACAGGTCCATCAACAGGTCAACAATACAAACAGGTTTTAATCGTAAGTATTTAAGAAATTTTGAAAAAGTCACCACAAAAGTTGCAATTTCATATACACAACATATAGTTATTAAAACAGAAATTGAAATTCAACCAGATCCAGTCGAATTAATAAATGGGAGAGACAGTTTGTAATCTTACATTTGTATCCTGATTAATTTTAATATTTACATTTTCCTATTTTGAGAAACAAATTGCTGTGTTATTATTCAATTTTTCACTCGTATATGAAACCAAGAAATTGATTGAATTTGGCACTTTTATTGAAAATATTTGACTGTATAGTACTCACGAACTCTACCATGTACATAATACAGACAAGCCCTCACCCCATTATTTAGAAGCGCAAATCTCTCTTCGGAATATTAGCCTTTTATCGAAGACTCAGAATAGCCGGAAATATTAGAGTTTTGTTTTCATGATTTCCGAAAAATTCGTCTCTGTGCTATGGGAGCAGAGGAAATGCAAGCCAGTGTTGCCAATTCGGTGGGATTTTTTTCAGATTGCTTGATTGCTACTATTTTTTTTAAATAGCGTTTTTACCTTAAGCAGCAACATATTAAATAAAGCATATCGTCTCCTCTGAGAAACAGTATAACATCTAATAATAATCAAAAATGCGTTGTCTGACTTACTGGTATGAGAAACTCTGTCTGCATTTAGTGGAACAATTTCTCCAACACAAAGTTATATTTTATATAAAACAAATGTGATGACATAAAAATTTCCCATTGTTCCACTAGATGCAGACAGAGTTTCTCATACCAGTAAATCATTTTCGTTTATTATTACATGTCATACTATTGCTCTGAGGCGACGCTATGTAACTAATCTAAAAAAGTGTAATCTAAACAGGTAAGTACCGTAATTTCCGGAGTATAATCCGCAGCTCAAAGAGTCGTTTTTCGACCCAGAAATATTATTTTATAAAATGTAACTTAAAAGATCGCTGTAAATATTTAACTACAATTATTGAATAAATTTTCTGGGTCTAAAAACGATTCTTTGCGCTGCGGATTATACGCCGGAAATTACGGTAACTTGAATAAAAATTTCCGCCCAGCTAACAGCACTAAAGACGGTAAAACGCAACTACAGTAAAATATGCATAACAGACACTCCCGGAGAGTGGACACCTCTATTTAGCGAGTATTTTTCAATCCCAATACCTATATATCTGCATGAATATCCATCGGAATAGTGGTTACCGCCGAATAACGGTCAAACTGCACGATGTCTGGAGTCCCGCTACTATGCAGTTTTACGTATTAAAACTTTTATTACAACCGCCCGCCAATGAAAGCAGCTTTTCAGACAGACCGAAAGACCAACAACGATGAATCCGCAAACCGCTCAAAAACTTGATTGCCTAGATGAAAGCTGCACTTTATTTTTTCTGATGTGAAAATATAAGAGTTCCGTTTTAATGCTGATAGCATCGATAACTTTAACCACGTATTAGAAATTATACTAGAAATATTTTATTAGAAGTCGTTTATTTTATTATAAATTTAAGCTTAAGAAATGTGCATGTTAATTTTTTGCTAAAATCTAATGTGTGTTATTTATTAGGATCAATTTCGCATTTTTTGTTATCCAATGTATGCAATTTTATTAATTATAAAAACCTAGTTTTTAGCATCAGAATAATTCAAACAAACAATTAACATTTCTTGTTTCATTAGCAAGTATAGCCACCGTCGTCTGTTCAAAAATTTGTATAGATGAAAACTTTTATGCTTTTGCGTTAACACTGAAATTGAATAGAAATTTTTGCCTAATTAAATTGCACTTTTTGGCGATTAAATAAGGCAATATTTACTATTAAATTTTAGTGGTAAGGAAAATGCGTAATTTGCTTGCATCTATGCTTTTGACAACCGACGATAGCTATTTAAGTTATTTTAATACATGACACCAGTGTTGCCATCAGGCAACGTTTTAAAATTTAGATTACTTGATTGGTTCCACATTTTTGAAATGGTATAATTTACCTTGTTTTCGCCTTATTTAAACTGTCATTAAATAAGGTGAATTTTACTTTCTCATAAAGGATGGTATTCAAGAAAACGGAATAAATAAATTAAAAAAAAGTAGTCCACGAGCAACATTGTGTAACACATTTGCTTAATATAAAAAGTTGTGGAAGTTCTGTTTCAGGGACACGTGCCAGAAGGCCACTACTTTTCCTGACTAGTTTTTTTTTATTATTTAATACCAGAATTTATTTCATTAAATAAGTCAAAATATATTTTCCCGTTAAAGTGATAAGCCATAGAACTTATGCAACACGGGTTAACCATTACAGCTGTATTTGAAAATACTAAAGACTAATATTCCAAAACTCTCATTTTACTTCATGATACAAAACTTTTTTAGTTACTCGGACGTGAATACGCTAGAAAGAAATGCATATTTCGTTAAATTTATAAATGTCAAAATAAATCATTTTTGGACTATTTAAATGCATTTTTAAGTTTTTGATTTTCTTTCAAAAACACTTTTAAATGCATTTCTTAATTTTTCTTATTTTTATTTGTCTACTTTGTATTAATCGCCTTTTCTAATCGATTATATAAGGTGAAATTTATTATTCGGAAGTACTGGTATTCAGATTCTCTGTCCCATAGAAACTCATTTAAAATGTCTGTTCATGAAATAATTCATTTACGTATAAATTTGATAATATGAAACAGCACTAAGCTCTTTTCAAAATATGAATTTTAAACATCAAGTAAAAGTATACCATTAGAAATTCAGAAATATTAAAATAATAATAATAATAATCTTGAAGTAAAAAGAAAATAAGTTAAGATTTATTTTACTATATATGCACAGATATTGCATTTGAAAGTAAATAAGAAAAATAAATTTTTTCTTACAACAAACATATATTTTACATTAGTGCTGTATCCAGAGGTGGGGGAAGTATATAAAACACTATTCGAAAAAAATATTTTCCTTATTAAATCACAGAATTCTGCGATTAAGGGGTTTCTTCTAGTTACGACCTCCAATCGAAGGTCTTTGTTGCATTTCTTTTTCTACGACAGTATACAATAGATAAAAACAACATTTAGTACGTTCAAATAATTCAGTCTTAAAGTTTATTCACGCGTTTTTGTGTACAAAAATAATGAAAAATGGCGGAGTTATGGACCGGCTCGAAGTAACCACTCTCTGCGGATGTGGTGCGTGGTGGACAGAATAACTCGGAAACAACTTATCTGAAACAAACTAAACCAATCGATTTTAATAATATATTAACCCTTCTTTGCATTGTGATGGAAATTTCCATCACTGTTTATTTAGCTTTTAATAAATAAATCAACTTCTTCGCCACCACTATATTTATATAGAAATATTAATCCAGTAAATTTCACGTGAATTATGTTGCTGAACAAAGTTAAAAATCTATCTTAACATTTCTGGTGTCTAATATTTAATATATGTATAAAAAAAGATATTGTAAAAGAAAAACTCATGCAAAGAAGGGTTAAATAATCTTGCTCTTCAAAGAAGGAAATTAATTTATTGTGATTGTAAATAAAAGGGCGACCATTTAAAAGAGAACGCTAAGATTTTTGGTCTAATATTTAGCTATTCTAATGTGTATAAAAAGTATTTATTTTCATCAAAAATTAAATCCCTTCGCCCAAGGGTAGGATAATTCTAATAGCTACAGTTCCACAAAGTTTCAATGAAATCTATAAAAATTTTGTTTGTAATCATCTCCACGGACATAAAAAATGTCGTTTCGAGGGAAACGACTTTAAAGTTATGAAATGGAAGAAGATGTATGTAACATTTACACAAAGAATGCTTTATGACACGTGTTTCACATTTTAAACAGGTCAGCTTGCTTGTACGAGTAAAAAGAAACAGTTTATACAAGTAGCAGCTGTGGAGTAGACTACTGTCGCTGCGCAACGGGGGGCAGCGCTCACTTCGGCGGATGAAAAAAAGATTTTACTATCAGATGCACTTAAAATTTTGGAACTGAGTATTATACGGACTATAATTTTGCATGGTTACATTTGTCCGAAATCAATTTTTCCAAATTTTATGATGGAGGTAAACCCTTAAATAAGACAAAAATATTTTTTTGAAAGTAATGGTATGCATAACTCCACCTCTAGGTACAGCAACATTTAACGATGTTTTTTGACAAAATTTCAATAAAATTATTCTTTTGACAAAATGAAATACATTTGAAGATTTTAATCACAGTTATTGGATCATAAAATTATTCCTCACAGGAAAATGTCCTTAGTTTCAATATTTAAAAGATGAAACTCTAGGTTTAGAAAAAAAAATATGTATTGAAACTGAAGGTATATTTTAACCTATCACAATTTTTATTCTGTTAATGCCTTATTTTAACTGCTTAAGAACATTACGTAACGAATGAAATTCGAGAATACTTTCAAGAAAAAAATCTGAAGACATATTAATGGCTTTTTCATATGTTATGCAGCTTGTTTTTAAATGAGCAGGAAATGTTACTCGTTTATGTACACGTTCCTGGAAAAATGGAATATTTTGAAGATTTGAGAGTAGAATAACCACTTAAATAAAATATTTCAGGAAAATTAAATTTAAAAGTGGTCCCGGAAAATTTTTACTGAAAATTGATAGTGTGATTAATTAAGAAAATAAATCCGTGTGAGTAACTTTCACTCTCGCTGGGAGCTCAAGCAATTGAGTTACACCTTTGGATAACCCCCGGTTCAATCTAAACATTGAATGCAAAATCCATTCAAAGGTGACTCTGAATCCAAACGTACTCGGAAACAATCAGGGGGAAATGCACGCTAATTACATCCTTAGTTTTATTTTTTATAAATTTCCTGTAACCAGCAATAATTTGTATAATCAACCACAGCCTCAGGAATTTTCTTGATTTTCATTCTTGAAGACATTTTCTTGTGACTACCTGCGCTTTCACAAAAATGACGGCTGTCGTAGGCGAATTTTTTATTTGTATGGTCTCTTGAATTTAGATACCAGTATTTTCAAAAAATATTATTCGCCTCCTTTTCTGTGATTAAATAAGGCGAAGGCTTTTTGAATATATTTCATTAAAATTCAACTAAATTCACTAACACTGAATATATTTGCATACGGCCGCTGACATTTTTGTGTCAGCGCGTAATCCTTGTATTCAGAGGGCTGTGATTCAATCTATAAAAATGTATATTTCCGTTTCACACATACAATGTGATTATAAAGTGTCGTAACTCATTCACATCGGGCAATTGTTAATAAATCTGTGTTTTAAAACAGTAGAAGCTCTCTCTCTTCTGAAAGTCTTTCGTAAATTGGTTTCTTAGATTGGTTTCTCAAGTTCTATCATCAGTAAATGTCTTTCAATGTACGGTTTTAATATAAAATGTCTTACAATGTAACAAAATATGGACATTGTGATATACTATGATATGAATTTTCAGTAAGACCACGCCTTTAGTCAGTGATGTTTTTTGAACAAAAACGAGAATTCTCGTTTTTCGATGCAAATGTGCTGATATACGCTTAACCTTTTTTGACGTTAAGTTCTTCTGTTCGTAAAACACTGAAATGATTAAGTGACAACAGACTTTTTAAAAACAATGTATTTGAAAATAAGTAAAAGCTTTCTTTTCATGTACTTAATTAACGGAATTTTTCCTTTCCAACATACTGGCGGTAATGTGACATTCAGGGATTAACTCTCTAACCGCGGGCGATGTTTCCATTTTCTTATATAAAACCACGGCCTATTTTTATTCGTCACTTATAATAGTTATAAGGATTGAATGTCACCGGAATTTACAAACAGATCTATTTGCAAATAAATAAAAGCAGTTTCTTCATGTACATTATAAAAACAAAGTTTTATTTAAAAATTCCGGTGGGAATGTGGCATTTATGGATTCAAAATATTTCAAAAACCGCAGAACTTTCAGAATGACCTAATAAATGAAATGATATATACCGGGTGATTATAATTAAAGTTACGATTTCAAAAATCGATAATTTTAAAACTACTGGTCAGAATGACTTGATATTTTAGCAGAACAATCGTGAGGCAATGGAATTTTGTTTGGCGAAGGAAAAAAAAATAGTTCCAAATTGTGCCGATAGATGGCGTTGTCAGGGTGATGTCAGGGGAAAGACCAAAAATGTATTCTTGAACCCTTTCCGGCGCGGAGTAAATTTGTTTGCAAAATGATGAAATAATAGACTGACACCGGAATTTACAAACGAATCCATTAGTAAAAAGAAACTTGCTTATTTTTCTGGTTCTTAATGAAAGGAAAATTTTAATTAAATACCGGGTGATTATAATTAAAGTTACGATTTCAAAAATCGATAATTTTAATTAAAACTACTGGTCAGATTGACTTGATATTTTAGCAGAACAATCGTGAGGCAATGGAATTTTGTTTGGCGAAGGAAAAAAAAAGTTTCAAAATGTGCCCATAGATGGCGCTGTCTGGGTTCACATTGTCTGAAGATATGCAAATTACTAATACGTGACATGCGCACCGCAGACATAGCAACCATAAAAATGCAGAGCAGCAGCTCTTTGCCTGAATGCTTCATCATGACTCTGACTATGAAGGATCGCGCTCTGCTCTTGAAGCTTTTTTATAAGAACGATGACTGTGCACTTACAGCTATTAGGAAGTTTCGGACATTAAAATCCATAAAAAAAGGTCCAATTCGCCAAATTTAGAGAAATTTTGCCAACTTTTCGACTTTGTTTACTGCCAACTGTTCAGCAACTTAATAATTGTTTCAACCTTCATTCCCTTTGAACTGCATTGACCCGTAGTGAGCCAAAAATGACCCACTAATCGAGTTTTATTGAACATGTGGCCCAACCCAATTGTCTTCTCGTATCTTAAAAGATAGGATACAAAATTTAGTCAAAATCGTTAGAGCCGTTTTTTAGATAAAATTAGCTTGACCGTAGTGACCCAAAATTTACCCACATATCAAATTTTCTCTAAGATGTGACTCAGCCCAATAGACTTCTGGTACCGAAAAATGGTAGGATACAAAATGCACTCAAAATCGTTTGAGCTATTTTTTAGATAAAATTAACTTGACCCGTAGTGACCCAAAAAAGACTCATTAATCGAATTTTTTCGAACATGTGACCCAGCCCAATGGTCGTCTAGTATCCCAAAATGGTAGGATAAAAAATTTATTAAAAATCGTTTGGGCCGTTTTTAGATAAAATTAGCTTGACCCTGACCAGTGGAGATTCAATGTGACCCACTAATTAAATTTTCTCGAACATCTGACCTAGCCCATTGGTCTTCTGGTGCCCGAAAATGACGATATACAAAATTTACTCAAAATCGTTAGAGCCTTTTTTAGATAAAATGTACACACATACACACAAGATTTGCGCGTATTATAATACAGGGTGTTCCAAAAATAACGATTCATTTTAATAATCAGCATGTTTAATGGAGGAAACGAACAGATGCATAGAACATGGAACATATATACATATGAATTTATTAAAGTTCAACATGTCCATCCTGCATGCCAACACACATAGACCAACGTTACGCCATGGAACGGAACACATCCTTTAGTTGATTAGGTGCCATGCTGTTGACTGCTTCCACAACCCTTGAACGCAGCTGATGCAGACTTGTGACTTTAACTCTTTACATAAAGGATTTGATGTAACCCCAAGCGAAGAAGTCAAGGGGCGATAGATCAGGGGACCTCAGTGCCCACATACTCTGTGATCCTCTACCGATCCACCCCCCCCCCAGGAACGTGCGGTTTCGGCATTAGCGATCGTCAGTGGCGTAGCTACACATTCAGCGCCCTGGAGCAAATAAAATTGGTACGCCCCTTGCCACTATAAAAACACTTCTGCTAGCTGTGTTTGAGGTTTAAACTCGTATATTCTTATTTATATTTAAAACCCTGTTTTTTATTTAAAAAATAAAGTATTTTCATAATAAAATATTTGACGAAATAAATACAAATAAAATATTAAAATAAACTATAATTGTTTAAGTTCGGACTACCTACTGATTTTTACGACGAATTGAACAGTATTTCCGATTTAAATGGTCCCATGGGCGCAGTGCAATCTACCACTAACTTCTGTTGTTACTTTCAAGGCTTTTGAAGCAATATAGAATGCTAATAAAGAAACACACTATTGTCGAGATATTTTTAAGACGCGTTTTTTCCTTTTCAGTACCGAAAACTCTGAAAATTTATAAAATTCGAGTTATTATAACTCGGTAAGTTTTGATCGTACAAAAAATGAAAGTTTTGTTTTACTTGTTAGTGAATACAGAAAATTTTACTAAATTAATAGTTTTACTAAATATAGAACTTAGCGACAGTAAAAAAAAAAAAAAAAAAATTCGTAATCTTTAAAAAAATAACTACTTTGATACAAAGGATTTTAATAGGATCATAGTTGCCAACCTCCCGATTTTTTTCATACCAATATTTTTATGTAAAAATATTTGTTTTCTTTAATCGTACAATTTCTGAAATTTAATAAAGAGAAAATTTCTGTAAGATTTTACCGGTATTCAAAAAATCGGGGCGTATCTATCCTACAAACAGGGGCGTAGCTACTGTGGAGCAGTTCGCTCCAACTGCTCCACGGTAGCTACGCCACTGGCGATCGTCGAGAGCAAAGTGGGGAGGTGCCCCGTCCTGTTCGAACACAGCGGTATTCAGAATTCCATCAGACTCCAATTGTGGTTGAAAAAAAAGAACTCAAGCATCTCAAGGTAAGTTGTACCATTTACCATTTCCTCCGAAAACATGAATGGACCATAATTGTTAGTCTTGGTCATCCCTAACCACACGTTGAACTTCGGGGTGTTTCTTTGCCATTCTTTCACCTCATGACAAGTTCCCGTCTGTGCACAGGATATGGTCTAACAAACCCTCATTTTATACGTCCTCTAAAATGTCACTATACATTACCATACGGGCTCCATAATCTTCCTCCTCCAGGTGATGCAATACCTGCACGTGATACGCCTTTTTCTTCAGAGTAAAACGAAGAGTACGCCAAACAGTCGATTGAGGAATTCTCAACTCACGGCTCAGCCGACGAACATAAGCACATGGGCTCCTTACAACTGACTCACGAATGCTCTTGAAGGCATCGTCAGATGTTGATGGTCGTCCAGGACGTTTTCCATCCGCCACGCTACCGGTTCGTCTGAATTTGTTCACAAGTAACCTGATATTGGATGTTTTCCGTATTTCTGATGGTACAGCTGATACAACTCTTCATATGTTTTATCACCCAGTTTCCAGGAAACGATGGCTATTCTTTCTTCTAAGGAGAGCATTTCTTCAAACACCTGTGAAAGAAATCAACAGATTAGTGTTTTCATAGAAATGGATCGTTATTTTTGGAACACCTTGTATATGATTAATTACTATTTTTTACCCAATAAAGATGTAATATCAAAGTAACACTGTAATTATAACATATGAAACGTCATATTTGATAAAATTTGCGAAGTAAATTTGAAACATTTTTAAATCAGACATTTTGAAATTATACTTGCAGTAACGTATCATGTATATTTCTACTATATAGTAATAAATAAAAGACCTGTTTTAACATTTGACAATTTTTGCTTGATTTTACAGATAAAGAGACCTTTTTATTAATGACTTTACTGAGGCTGAATGGACAAAAGTGTTAGAACTACTAAAGGAATTATAATTGAAAAAGAATAAATATTTTAGAGGTGTGATATACTGAATTACATGAGTGAACCAACTGTAGTAACAAAATCCTGCGCTTTTTATCTCTAAATCTCAAATTGTTTTCAACAGGGTTTCTACAGGTTAGGGAATTTCTGTAAGGTAAATATAACTATGCAGAAACATTGACATCCAGATTCCATTACCCTTAGCAACCTTATTCAATTTAATAAAAATCAGTTAATTTTCTTTGAAATATTAATGCAGAATATAAGGTTTCATATTATGCTACTTCTAATATAACATTTAAAGCATGGTATTAATTTTGGTAAAAATGTATCCTAATTGTGAATTATCATATATAAAATGCATAGATTGAGTAAAACTATTCCCGAAATTAATCGTCTAAAGTTTTAATCAAAACGTTCTGTCATTAATAAAGCGAAAATTTCTATTCAGAAATAGGGGTACTCAAAAATTAGAAAGATTTTACAGCTATGAAAATGTATTTAAAATAATTGCTCGTAATATTTAATATTTTATTTTTGCAAATAAAAATATGTTAATGGCTAATTTGCTCTACGTTAAATAAAACTAAATAGCATAAGAAACAGGCATAATATACATGAATATGAATGCGTTGCATACATTTTTATGCATTTCAGCAAGGTAAGTGTTAAGTTTAAAGTGTTTGTACGAATGCTCTTGAACGCATTACTTTAAAAGCTTTTTATATGAATGACAATAAATAATGTGGTTCGGTATAAACAGAATAATGCTGCATGTAAAACCGAAAAAGATTGTGTAAGCCGTTTATGTTTGAAATAAAAACTAGAATCTATAAAGTATCATAAATATTTAAAAACAATATTTTTCTCATTTTAAAAGCTTGAGATGCAAAACTTTAAATACATAAAACGCAAGTAATAAAATACAGCTGCGTGTATGTCAAGTATTTTAATATATGTCAATATATTTATATTTTAGGGAAATAATTTATTTTATTTAGTCAGATTTGGGAGACTTGATGCATGGGTAATTTCATACGAAGTTTTTAACGTATAACTAGCTTATATGCCAAGTTTTGTGATTTTTTCCTGTCACTATTTTTTAAAACAGAAAATTCTCTTACTTAATCACAGAAAACTTCCCATTTGACTATTTTTTAATTCTCATTTTCCCCCTTTTTAAAAATAATCTCTACCTTATACTGTTTTTATTTTCAAGAGAAATTTACAATAAAGAATTTTTTTGTAAATTGTGGTAAAACTGAATATAAAAATTGTCGCCAGTCCAGTACCGTAGTCAAAAAGTTAACATTTTCAGCGCAAAGTAAGTATGTTGCTAAAATGTTGAACTTGCTGACAACCATCTGAATTTATGGACAAATTGATGTGAGAATAAATAACGGGGTTCTTACATTTTTACCACAATTTTTAGTAGACTTTTTCGCCATATTTATATGCAGAAAAGTATTACAAATCCTGCAATTAGATGAGGCTTTTACAATTTCTACTATTTGAATATTAACACTAGAACGACGGTGAGGGGCCCATTTGGCCCCTACCAAAGGAAAAAATATCGATTCGAACCGGATATTTCTTCATAAAACAAGTTAAATATACACCGCACAAAAATAATGTTAAATAAGTAAGTTAAAAGTCCTAAATAAAAATTCTAGTGTGAAACATTTTTATGAAACTTGTCTAAAATTTCCTGTCGTTCTAGTGTTAAATAGAAATTTTCTATTAAAAAATTGTGTTAAAGTCGTGCGAACCCTGAATGAATGATTTTCTTCGTGGATATGAAAAAAACCCCAATATTTTTGAAAACTTATGCTGCAATTTTTTCAGTTGGGGATTACAATAAAGTGGTATAAATAATATTCCATCGCTCTGTAAAACATTTTAACCATTTAGCGGACACATTAAAGTTTTTCACACAAGTGAACGCACGCCGTACTTTTTACAACAACACAGTTGCTTTTTTTTAGTTACGCTGATACAAATTCAAGATATTTTATAACAGTAATTTGAGATGTACATTAGAAAAGCAATTATACATAACAACCACAGAAAACTAAATTTTAATAATATTTACAGGTAGAAAATCACATTAAGAAATATACGTTTAACATGGTTCGTATGCTTTTACAGGGCTCCTAAATGGTCAGTCAACTGAAAACCAAAATTTTTTAACAGAAACTTTCATGGTAGGTGTCTACAACATTTCCGCAAAAATTTACCTCCGAAGGTGGTTTCTGCGAAATTTGCAAGAAAAATCTAAAAATAAACTTTTTCAAAGAAAATACCAGTATTTAAAAAGCGGACCATTTGGGAGCCCTGCTTTTATCACAATCTCTTAACTCTTTAAATCCCAAGCTTTAAAAAACTGGATGACCTTAGAATCCCAACAAAATAGCACAAAATACTTGCTTTTTACGTTTTCCCCTTTCAACTAGGTAAGTAATGGAAATGATCAGCGGCACACCAACCCGTTAGGACAGCAAACTAACCCGTTTAAGGAGAAAAGTAATTCGTTAAGCAATCCAGGGCTATTACGGGTTTCAGAGCTTTTGGATGTTTTCGGCTATTGCGGGATTCAAAAGGTTAATATAATTTTTCACCTTATTTAAATTCAGAAAATTATGCAAATCCTGCATTTAAACGATGCGCCTGCAATTTCTGATATTTAGGTATTAAATAAAAAAATTCTATAAAAAAAATTGTGGTAAAAGCGAACGAACCCTGGTTCAAAGTAGGTATGTACTATTCATTAATGAGGAAACAATAAGACTATTTCAATAAAACAATCAAATACGATGTAATGCAATGAGGTAAATATAAGAAATTTTGTTATTTTCGTACAAGCCCCATTTTTTTTTTCAAAATGATGCCAGTTCGTCTCATGTTTGCACATTTTGTATATGCCCGAAAAATATATTATAATGAACATTTTTTTCATTTTTGAGATCTTGTTATATTTTTACACCATTTTGTATTTTTATATTTATCAATATATAATATCTGTCTTCAGTTGATTCTTCAGGATTGCTGTCAGATATTATAATTCTACTAGTTTTGACGACACAATTTAAAACATTCTATTAAGTACTTATCTTCAGAATATAGAAAACAATCAAATAACTCAGAGTAATACATATCAATTAAATTATTACAAAAATTAAGCATTAAAACGTGATATAATTAATTAATATATTTACTTATTAGAGGTGTCGAAAGAAGCAAATTTATCAAAGAAGATCGATATTAAATAAAAATATAAAAAACCAATTTTATTCCGAAGGTAAAAGTTCAATTGACGAATAACAATAACCTTTGGACAGTTCCTGTACCATATTTTAGAACGGTTTAAGAACTATCTATTTTCTCGTAAAATTTCCGCCCGCTGAAAAGTTAAACATTATTACTTTTAAATGTATTTCAGAACATACATACATTTTTTTTTCTTGAAATATTTCACATGATCTTAAAGACGGATGAAAATTTATTTTATCTAAAGCTTAACCTTTTGATTACGGAGTCAGGACATAAGTCGTCTCAGCGATTTTTTTTATTATTTTTGTACCAAGCTTTGAAAACAAATATCTGTGATACACTTATACTAGAATATTTCCTAGAGTAATCCCGCTCAAAGAATTTGTTCTGTAAATTTTGTACTACCGAACATAAAATAGTCCACATTGCAGGCTCGTAATCAAATAGTTAATTAGAGTTTATGTATTCCGGTGCCATTAAATGAGATATTTTGAGTTATATAAGTTCACATCATTAGAAACCATTGCAATATCATTAACCTCTTCAGCGTCGCTATATTTTTGTGTAGGCTACTTTTTTTTAATTTCAAATTGTTTGATTGGCACCACTTTTATGAAGTAGAAATATTCACCTTATTTAATGGCTAATAAATTGATGCGAGAATAAAGCTAATTTCACTCTTTTAAAAAACTGGTGGGAATCAAAGAATCTGAATTAAAAAAAAGTAGAATACACAGCCCGTGAATATGACGGGAGCAAGAATTAAGGGGTTAAAGAAATCTTTGTGGCTGAGAAATATCTCCAACAATGTGAAACATTACATTAAAATCATATAATTAACCCTCTGAGCGTCTTGAGGGCTTTCCTGCATTTTCATAAAAATATTTGTAAAACTTAAAATAATTTAAATTTTCTTTCCCCGTTTGTTTCTAAAATTATGT
Organism: Maratus michaelseni; assembly: GCA_963931845.1. NCBI lineage: Eukaryota > Metazoa > Arthropoda > Arachnida > Araneae > Salticidae > Maratus > Maratus michaelseni. The sequence continues at coordinate 84,386,028 of OZ007586.1, forward strand.
TTCATATCTCTTTATTTTACATATATCTTAAAATAAAATTTAAAAAAATATATTTGTATCTAGAGCCGATTTAAGTTGATTTTGGGAAACGGAAAAATACGGGCAAAACGCTTAGAGGGTTAACACTTTCAGATGGAAAGTACTTTTGTTTCTCAAATGATAAAGTGATTGAATGACATCAGAAGTTACGAACAAATTTATTTTAAAAAAGGCAGAAGGTTTTATTTATGTATGTTATTAAAGAAAACTTTTATTCCAATATTCTGGTGCCGTTGCGAAATTTTGGGATTAAAAAAACCCAATAAAAATGTATAAATAATGTCTCAGCGTCCTTCAAATGATTAACAATGCTGTAGGTCTTTTGACTTCTATGCAAATATGAGAAATTCTGTTTTTTTCAACTATTTAAATATTTGCAAGACTTTAACCTCTTGAACATTAACATCGAAATCCGGTAGCATATTTCGTTTGATTTATTTTTTCTGTACCGGTATTTACATATAGTAATCATTGTGTTATTAAATCGTATAATTTTTGTCATGAAATAAGCCAAATATATTATACAGTAAAAATATTTTTCGGAAATAAATTGAAAGGATATTTTCCAAGAAAATATCTTTTTGATGAAGATAAAGAAAATTGCAGATATTAAAGCTTGTAAATAACGAATGAATAATGTGTACGTTAAAAAGCCCAGAAACAAAACATAATAAAATGAAAAAAAAAATGATAATCTTTGAAGGACAGAGTTTAACCTTCGTAATACGGAACTAAATATAGAACTAAATTCAATTCGATAAAATTGGGGAGATTTTCTTTTCTGTCCGATTTTCTTCACTCGTTTATTTGATATCAGCTCATACTACTTACACTTTGTCAAATTTGATTAAGATAAAAAGTAAATATCCATCAAATTCTAGAGAAAAGACATTCATCCTTACGGTATGGAGAACAACAAAATATATTAACTTCTCTTTCTACTAAATTATATGGTGCTGGAAGTATAGCAGATTTAAGGCAAAACATGCCAGAATATCATGATTTATAGTCTTATGTGTTATAAAAGTATCACCGGAAAACGTTTGATATTTAGAGAAAAATATTACTCGTAAAAGATTATCCTGTTTATATTAATATAGGTAAAGAATGGACAAGATAAAACATTCCGAAAAGTTTATAGCAGAATTTAGTTTGTGATAAAGTTTTACACGAATAATGAATTTTGAAAGGTAAGATACTGCATTTTAAATTTATTTCATTTTATTTTTCGTAACTTCAAAGTTTTAAATAATTCATTTAGTATTGAATCCGATAATTGAAGAAAGCAATCTACTTGAAATTGGAAGTAGTTATAGCATATTTTGGCAGCGATCTGGTACATTGTACCATGAAAATTAACTTTTTAATTTATCATTACAGAGATTTTTATAATGTTATTAGATATCAGTAGGGAATTTCTAGTTAAAATAGCTCTACTGCTTCTTGAGAAAATTAAAATCATTATTATTTTTAAAATCACAAATAATTAGCATTCTTCAAAAGGCTCAATACGCATTCCATGTTAATATGCAGGTTCATCGTTCCTCCACACTTATTATTTAATACATAAAAAAGAAAATTCTTAAATTTTTTGCTTATTTCATAAATAAAGCATTTAAAAAGGTATTTAATTAGATTTCTATAGATTTTAATGAGAAAAATGTTTAATTTAAATATTTTTAAGTGACAGTATTTTTAGTGACTTTATGTTTCTAGATAAATGGTAAGCATCTGTGAAAAATTTCTATAAATTAGGAAAAAATGAAATGAGCATGAAATGTTTTAAAATCATAAAGACTGAGAAAATCTTCAATCTGTAAAAAATAGGTTTTAATGAATAAATGAGTTATAAATGCTCAATGTCTTTGTTTTAAACCACTCTATGCATGAATGATTTAATATTATTTATAACTTATTGACTAGGTTTGTATGCATTTATGATAATTATATCCAGTTTAGAGTCGATGAAAAATGATGAAGGACAATATACAGGAATAATGATAACCGCGAGCGCCAAGTTGGCAGTGGCGTAGCCAGGGTGGGTGTCCAGATGCACTGGATACCACAAATTTTCTAAAGTTTTCTACGCCTTATGTTGTCGCGGAACATTTTGCGATAGTCAAGGCGAAGAAAACTTTACAGTATTACTCTTATTCTGAGAAGTTGGACCCCCTCCCTGGCTACGCCACTGCAGGTTGGAAAACTCTGTTGTGTACTCCCAAGACAATCTTTCTGTCTATGGACATGTGTGTTTCTCTGTATTGATAAAACTATTAAAAAATATATACACTTATTTTTTTTTTCAGGGAAATATGCAAAAAAATCATATATTCATTTGTATTATTAGCGTACATATGCGTGCATTTGAGAAATTGGTTTTTCATTTAGAAATTTCGAATTCATTCCAGAAATTCGGAATAGTAATTTTTGCATTATTTAATGACAGACGTTTCGTGCTTAAATAAAGTAAAATTTCTTCTTTCAGAATTTCTGCTATGGATGAGAAATTTCAGTATAGTAAAGGAATTTCTGAAATGCACGCATTTATGCGCTAATCATGCAAATGCGTCAGCCACTCAATGCAACATTTTATCGCACTTACATTTATTTAATGAAATAAAAAATAACTCAATTGAATGCAATTGATAATCATTTGAAAATGTGCTCATTTAGTACTTTCACAGGCGATTGGAAACATACATATAATCAGGGTTTGCCAGTTTTCTAAAAAAAAATTGTCAGAAATTCCAAGTTTATAGCCAAAATATCGAAAGAAAGAATTTTACTTTAGGCAATCATGAAATTTCTGTCGAAAAATGAAGCAAAAAAATCTAATTTGAATTTCTGATATGAAATCTGAATTTCTAAATAAAAAGGGATATGAAACTAGCAACCTTGGTTTCCATTTAATGTTAATTACCAAAAGCAAAATTCGCACCGATAATTTTGAACATGTTTGCATTTATAACGCAAGTAGAGAAAAACGTTTATTTAATTTTAAATCAAATAATTCGTAAATTTTAGTGGGAGACAATCATTTTACAAAAATAAATATTTTGCTCGTGAAAGGTTTAAGACATATTTATTTTAAGAAACCTTTTAATTTTTTTTTATCCGTTTTTAAAAAGCGTAATTTCTAATCACATTCTATTTATTTAGACATTTATTTACAGCATCTGAACTCATGATTGAGCAAAATTGATAAATCATCTGGTAAATCATCTGATAATGCATTTGAAAATAGATTAATTTAAAACATGCGTTTTAAATATTTCATAATGCACACAAAACTAATTTTTTCTTATTTTTTCAGCATGTGGAAAACGTTTTATTTCAAACCAGTGTTGTCATTCCGCTACTCTTTTAAAATGTATATTACTTGATTGCCACTATGTTTTTAAAATAATATAATTTGCCTTGTTTTCGCCTTAAGCAATATGTCATTAATAAGGAGAATATAACTATTTCAAAAAAGCAGTGATGATCAAGCAATCTGTACCAAACGGGCAACGCTGTTGCATAAAAGGTTTTAGAAAACTTAGTTTCAATCTTATTTTCGACTTTTAAGCTACTTCAAAGAGCTGTACAGGGTTCGTAACCTTGATACCGTCCTGAAAATCCCCAAACACCACATTTGTACCAGAACTTTATAATATATATTTAAAATTACATAAGTGAAGAAAAACGTTTACGTATTTTTAATTAAGTTTGTTTGAAAGTCCTGGCGTCACTCAATCCTTTCAACATTTTAGCAATATAAGTACTTTGCCCTTGAAAGAATTAAAGAGGTACCAATTACGTACAGTGTGTACCTAGAAATTAAAAATATGATAATATGAAAAACTGTAAAATATTTACTATCTGTTTATTTTTCTTTAGCTAAGCTGCTGATTTAATATTTAAATACTAATTGAAACAAACAACCCTATAACAATACATATTTACATATTTCACCCCTTCAGGACGGATTTCACGTATACATTCCATATGCATAGTAACAAAAATCGTTTTGCTTTTCAGAAAGATAGTAATTATTAAACAAAAAAGTTATATTTAAACTTGAATAACCTAAAAAGACAGCGCTAGAAATAATTAGAATAAACTCGTCGAATTTTAGCATATTTAATTATTGAATGAATGCAGGGTTACAGAAGAAGAAAATTTCCTTGAAGTTTCTTCTTTTATTTTCTTTCTTTCTACCTTTGCATAAAATTTCATTAATTTTCAAAAAACTTCAAAACGGTGTCCGGTGTTGAAAATGTAATTAATGCTTTTAAAAGAAACTGCAAACCTTTCTTTCAAAGATCTTATGCACAGGATTTTTCAACTTTAAATAAATAAATATTTTCTTAAACATAAAAATTGTTTTAATATACGTAATCAAGATACACTTCTGATGTAAAATCTCATTCCATGACTTTAAGGGAAATATGAAAACTGAAATATAGTTACAAAAACCTTTTTAATTGCATCGTTAATATTTACTATTATGTACAGATATGAATACCCCCCCCCCCCCCACATACACACACAGAGACTTAAGTCTTGGAAATAACAAGCTTTCTTATTTAAAATTCTTTTTGTATTAAATAAAAGTTTTTGAAAATATTTTAAGAATGTAAAATTCCAGATATTTTTAGTTATTCCATTCATAGTTTGAAAATAACGAATTATTTTTTTTTCTATTATAAAATTTAAATTAAAAGACTTGCCACTTCATAGCTACCAAGAAAGATATGTCAACAAGTAAGAAAATGTCTGACGTATATAGGGTTCAAATACGTATAGGGTTCAAATATGTATAGGGTTCAAAACAGCACCTGCAGCGGACACGACCATGGGGCTTTGCCAGGAGACAAGACAGGGTATTGATTTTTGCTGAAAGATATTCGTCAAGTTTGTCCAACTGAAATATTTTGCAGGCATAATAGAATGGTGATCTCCCTAGCATATCCAATCGCGTTTGCTCCGCAAATGGGCCATAATTAGTAGAATAATTTTGGCAAGTAACATTCATTCGAAAATTATCTAACAGACAACATCTCTCTTTACGTGTAAAATTCATTATGTATCTTCTCTCAGTAGCGTTCTTCCGGTAATGGCTTTCTGGGATTAACCCTTAATTGCATAGTGATGTAAATTTCCATCACTTTTTATTTAACTTTTAATAAATAAGTCAACTTCTTCGCTACCACTATATTTATATAGAAATATTAATCCAGTAAATTTCCCGCGAACTATGTTACTGAACAAAGTTAAAAATCTATCTTAAAATTTCTGGTGTCTAATATTTAATATATGTATAAAAAAACACAATTGTAAAAGAAAAACTCATGCAAAGAAGGGTTAATCTTGATTTTTTGCTTTATTTTTCTAAGATGTCTGCTTTTATGAACTTATGCATATGCTGAATCTACATACAAATACTTTACTATTTTATTTCGATAAGCTTTTGGGACATGAAAAACGTCAATTCTGCATTGCTGTTAACCCTTTATATCCTGAATAAATTTTCCAGCTACTTTTTAATTGTATTTTTGCATCATTGGATAAGTTTTGGTGCAGAATAAACATAGGAAAGAGGAAAATATTTTTTATAGCGTTTTAGTGGTTAATTATGCAACTGTAACCACCATAAATTTTTTAGCCTATGATATAAAATAAAATAGTAAATTTCAAATAGCAAACTTCAAATAAAATGTAGGAAGTGTTCACCTGTAGAGTATAGAAAACAATAGAAAATAATAGTACTAAATAACCGGTAATAAACCACTAAAATTACTCAAATGAAGAACAACATGCATGTCAATTCTATTGCAAAATGGATTTCGAATGTAGCGTGGCAAATGTAAAATCCCTACAATACAAAGAAAGAGGATATGTGCTTGAATTTGCCATCTCCTGCCTGCTGTCAGAAATACACTGTTTGTGCCATTGTGAATACCGTTAGGAAAAACGGTCATATTACGAATATATAGGTGTTTATTAAAGTGGTACTTATAAGTACCGTCAGGATAAAAAGGGTTAATATACTGAATCGTGGATTCTAACGCTCAAATTTCTACTGTCAGGGAGAATAACGCCCCTGTTCTAGAGCTGCTTCTAAATTCTTCTGCTTCTTCTTGCGTAAGAGATTGCTTCTAAGCATCAAGCTCATTATGCGCGCAATAAACATTAATTAGGTGTGCAACAATATATATTGGAATATTACTCAACCAATTCCTCAACGAAAGATATGAGACCTTCCTTAAACCAAATCAGATAACAATTTCCAATGTTTATTTCCGTGTTTTATTTTATATGCTATGGGAAATGTGTAAGAAAATATATCTACTGAGTGTGAGGAATGATTCCATTTTTATTAGATAAATTTCCTTTAAATATTTATGTATTTTTTTTCTCATAGTTATATGATATACTTTTAATGTATCTAAGTAAAATGCAGAAAATCTGCTTCTCCCAAACAGGGAAATGTTACTCATCTGGTATATTAAAATCTTTTTAAATAAGAATACGAAATTTTTTCTTTGTTTTTTATGTATTTTCTCTTAATTTGTAACTGTATACATATATATTTAGTGTGCTGTATATAATTTTTATGTTAGTTGTTAATTTTAGCCGTCTTATTCTAATGTGTTAATTTTTATAGCCATCCATATAGAGTTGACACTAACTTTAGCAGGTTTATTGATTTATCTTCCTCTTCTTTTTAATTACCTAGTTCAGTTTGCTCCATACGTCGAAGGTATTCGCAAAATTCAAGAACGCTTTGATTATTATCATTAGTATATATTTAGAATTAATTTCAGTAATAAGTTTAAATTGCTCTACTTATCCAATCGGTCAGGAGTTTAACGATCACCTATATTTATGTTTATTTCCGCTGAAATTGAGAAATCAAGTCGGATAGAAGACCAAAACCTTCCCACATTTGTTCTAATATCGGTGGTTAATTCATTATAGGCACAGTAACCGGTTTTTATTTAGACAGCCGGTAACTCTCCAGCATTGACGGACTGAGGATCTTTATTTTGGCTAAAAAAGTTTACAAGTTGATAATCTATACTAATATTATAAAGGAGTAAAGATTGTTTGTTTGTTTGTTTGTAGGGGGTAATCTCTGGAACTACCGAACCGATTTCAAAAGTGATGGTGGCAAATTGATGGTGACAACCCCTGCTCCAACATAGGCTATATTTTATGTCGGTGCCACTAACCCCAGGGGGTGCAGGAGCAAAAAAAAACGTTCTAAAATTGCGATTCTTTAGCTATCAGACTGGCTATCAAGCCCTGAGAGCTTGCCAGCCGGTTCTGTATGTATGTATGTATGTATGTACGTAATGCGATAACTCTTCATAGAAATATCCGTTTTCCTTCAAATTTTGTTTATAGGTTCACTGTGTTAAGGCGCTTCCCTGATTAGTTTTCGGGATTGATTGGTTAAGTATAAAGGGGGGGCAAGGGGCTAATTCTCCCCCCTTAATTTATATAAATGGGTTTTTCATGCAGAATTATTCCGTTTTCCTACAAATTTTGTTTATAGGTTCACTGAGTTAAGGCGCTTCCCTGATTAGTTTTCGGGATTGATTAGTTAAGTATAAAGGGGGGGGGGAATCGGGGGGCTAATACCCCCTTATTTTATATAAATGGGTTTTTCATGCAGAATTATTCCGTTTTCCTTCAAATTTTGTTTATAGGTTCACTGTGTTAAGGCGCTCCCCTGATTAGTTTTTCGGGATTGATTGGTTAAGTATAAAGGGGGGGAACGGGGGGCGAATCCCCCCCTTAATTTATATAAATGGGTTTTTCATGCAGAACTATTTTGTTTTCCTTCAAATTTTGTTTATAGGTTCATTGGGTTAAGACGCTTCCCTGATTACTTTTCGGGATTGATTGGTTAAGTATAAAGGGGGGGAACGGAGGGGGCTAATCCCGTCTTAATTTATATAAATGGGTTTTTCATGCAGAATTATCCGATTTTCTTCAAATTTTGTATACATATTCATTGTAATTAGAGAATTACCTGATTAGTTTAAGGTGTTCATTAGTTAACTATGGGGGGTAACGGGGGGGATGACCCCCCCTTAATATATTGTTTATTTCTTTATTTTTCGATGGGCTTATTTCAAATTATTTGAAATAAGAGTATAATATACAATTAGTGTGAATAGCCTGTGAACTCAATGCCCTCAGTTTAACTGGGCAGTTTTATTTTTATTTTTTACTAGATGGAACCCGTCAAAATTTGACGGCAAAAAACTTGATAGTACCATAAAAATAAAATTCAGAGCTGCTTTAAAATGTTTGAAACTTCTGCAGAATAATTCAAATAAATAAAAAACCCACTTTGAATTAAAGCTAGGTTGAAGAACAGCAATTGGCTAAGTTTCACTGGCACATGTACTCGCGGAATTTCTTTCATCTGACACATTTAGCGCTGTTGTGCAAGTAAATGGTAAGTGCCCCCTTGGGGAGGGGGAAATGGCGGGATGGACCAAGGAGATGCATAACATGAATAAGCAGTCAAAGACCTTTCAAACGATATGTAACGTGAGGGGTGTGTGCAAAATTAAAAAAAGTACCCCCTTGGGGGGGGGTAAAGTAGGGGATGGACACGGAACATGCATAATATGATTAAGTGGTCACAGACCTTTCCAACGATATATAACATGAGGGTTGTGTGCAAAATTTAGAAAAGTACCTCTTTGGGGGGGGGGCAAAGCGGGGAGATGGACATCAGAGATATGCATATGATTAAGCAGTCACAGACCTTTCCAACGATATATGACATGAGGGTTGTCTGCAAAATTTAGAAAAGTACCCCCTTGGGGGAGGGGGGGGGCAAAGTGGGGAAATGGACATTGGAGATATGCATATGATTAAGCAGTCACAGACCTTTCCAACGATATATGACATGAGGGTTGTCTGCAAAATTTAGAAAAGTACCCCCTTGGGGGAGGCGGGGGGGGGAAAGTGGGGAAATGGACATTGGAGATATGCATAATATCATTAAGCGGTCACAGACCTTTCCAACAATATATGACATGAGGGGTGTCAACAAAATTTAGAAAATTGCCCCCCTTAAGGGGGGGGAAGTGGCGGGATGGACCCCGGAGATGCATAACATGAATAAGCAGTCAAAGACCTTTCCAACAATACGTAACATGAAGGGATTGTGAAAAATTTACAAAAGTACCCCCTTGGGGGGGCAAAGTGGGGGGATGGACACCGGAGATGCATAATATGATTAAGCGGTCACAGACCTTTTTAACGATATATAACATGAGTGGTATGTGCAAAATTTAGAAAAGTGCCCCAATTGGCAGGGGGGGGGATGGACCACACAGATGCATAACATGAAAAGGCAGTCACAGGCCTTTCGAACGATATATCATATGAGTGGTGTCAACAAAGAAAAGTCTCCGCCCCGTGTAGGCAAAACATACTCCCCCCCGCCGCCATAATTATTGATGCGGACTCATTTTTTAAATTCGTTCGCACCCGCTTCTCCCGCAAAATGTTGTGAATTTTAAAAACTCCACTTACGAATTTTTTTATACCAAAAGCACTTATGTCGTCGTCTGCATGCAGAGTTTTGTGCTTACAGACGCCAGACACAACAACACACACACAGACAGACGTTTACCGACATTAATAGTATAGATGATACTCAGTGCCTACACATTTCACCCTTTATAATTCAGCCAATGAGTTGACGGTTGTTCATTTCCAGAAACGAAACAATAATTCTTTAGGTTGAATTTTGTTTGTTTGATACACCGTGGCAGAATGCGTGCAATGCAGCGACAGACGTCACAAACTTTTTAGGGCACCTGCAGACTAAAAACATGTAATCAATCTTCGCGGGAAAAAAATCCTAGATTTCGTCAAATGATCACGGGAAAAACACTAATTTCATCAAAGGATCATGTAAAACGTGAATTTTGTTAAAAGGCCACAGAAAAACGCGATTTACACAAAAGATGAGCAAATTTTGTCAAAGAATCGCAAAACAGGAAATTTCACCCAAAGATAGCGCTTTCTTGCCAAACTTCGTCTAAAAATTGCAGAATAAAATGTATTTTATCAAAAAATCGCTGGAAAACGCACATTTCGTTAAAGTATCGCGAGAAAAATGCGAATTTCTTCAAAGATTTCTGAAAAAACGCAAATTTCATCGAAGGATTGCTGAAAATTAATGAATCTTATCAAAAGGCAGCAGAGAAAATGTGATTATTATCAAAGCATTGCGAAAAAAGAAAATTTCGTCTAAGGATCACAGAAAAACGCAAATTTCATAAAAGAATCGTGGAAAATAACGCAAATTTCGTGAAAAAAAAAATCGCAGAAAAAACACAAATTTCGTCAAATTATCGGTGAAAAAAAAACACGAATTACGTCATAGGATAGTTGAAAAAATTATGAATCTCGACAAAAAAAAGATACAGAAAAAAATGCGAATTTCATTAAAGAATCGCGAAAAAAAATGCGAATTTTGTTAAAGCATTGCGCAAAGAATGTGAATTTTTTGAAAGGTTCGTGTGAAAAATGAAACTGTCTGTATTAAAAACAGCACACACACAAACATCTATACAAACCTCAATACACACAAACATATTATAGGCAGGGCTTGAAATTCAATTTTTCCAAAGACGGGAGTCTCCCTACCAACATTTTTAAATGGAGGGGAGTTGTAATGTTTGGGAGGGAGAAAAAAAATCTTTAAACCCCACTATTCTTTTACGTGCTATTTAAAGAATTACATTAATGCAGACATGACAAAATACCATTGAAAAAATTAAGTCAACTGAGAATGATTATGTAAAATGTTTATTTTTATTATAAAAAAGGCAAGAAAGTTAAGTTTTATATATGCAGTGTATTTTTCAAGTTCCATTAAATGTGTTAGGGACCCTTAACAATTAGGTTGTTAAATAAATTTCTGACTTTAGATTTTACTTGATTGAGATTCACCGATCGATCGTGGAAAAGACGCAAAGTTCATCAATCTGTCGCGGAAAAAACGCTAAGTTCGTCGATCTGTCACCAAAAAACGCAAAGTTCGTTAATCAGTCGTGGGAAAAAAGCAAATTTCGTCGATCGATTGCAGAATAAACACAAAGTTCGTCGATCTGTCCCCAAAAAACGTAAGGTTCGTCGATCAGTCGCTTAAAAAACGCAATGTTCGTCTATCTGTCGCAGAAAAAACGCAAAGTTCGTTGATCAGTCGCAGAAAAAAATGCAACGTTTGTTGATCTGTCGCGGAAAAAACGCAAAGTTCGTCGATCAGTCGCTTAAAAAACGCAATGTTCGTCGATCTGTCGCAGAAAAAACTCAAAGTTCGTTGATCTGTCACGGAAAAAACCACAAAGTTCGTCGATCAGTCGCGGAAAAAACACACAGTCCGTCAATCGGTTGCGGGGAAAAAAAATCACGAAATTTATCGTTCGGTTGCAGGTAAATTAAATAATGCAAATTTCTCCAAAAATGCTGAAATTTTTTGGGCGGGAGGCTCCCGCTCATGATCTTTTTTGGGCGGGATTTCAAAATTTTCCGTGCGAATCCCGCCCTGAAATTCAAGCCCTGATAGGTATAGTTTTAATCTGAAATAATATACTGAACTTGAACTAACTTTTGAAAAATCGGGTTAACCCAAATCCAACTTGCAGAAATCTACACTCAGTCTGAAATCGACTCGAACCATAAAGACAGTTAACCCAACTTGCAAAAAAAATAATTATTTTCTGTGAATTTTCTGATTTTTTCTTTTCTCAGAAATGCTGTAGTCATTTTGTCCCCCAATTTTGCCCTTTACAATTCAGCCAATGAGTGGAGGGGGCCAAAGGAGCGTTCCTTATCACAAACGAAAGATGAGATACGTTCGTTTGATGTCGTTGTTGAAAATTTATGGATTTCTATTATTAATTTTTTCATTTTACCGTATTTATTTTCTTTTTGTGTTGTATGTATTTTGCTACTTTGAATTTTTTTAAACTAACCCCTTTTTTTTTTTTTTTTGGAGAGTGAGAGAGAGAGATTTAATAATTTGGTGACACGAAGTTCAGCAAATTCTTAAAATCCACAAATCGTTTCCAATGTAAACAATGAAATTTACAATTAAGTTGCAAGTGCAAAATTTCAGTTTTTTAAAATTTTCATGTCATTCTGTACACATTTTAATATGTCATTCTGATCAGTATACATATTTAGTTATGCATTATTAATTATTTACTTGACCTTTACTTTTAATATTTTAAATATTTCAAACTTACAGCTGAATGTAATTATTAAAACATTTGAAATACTGCATTCGAAAAATGAAATTTCAGCTTAGAAACTCGACAATTAAAAAATTTAAAGTAGAAAAGTACTTATGATATAAAAAGAAGAAAAAAAAATACACCAGAATTTATCTGTATTACGAAAGCGGGAGAAATGATTTTCTGTGCTATACGAAAAGATATCCAAATAACTCAATCATGAACATAGAAATAGGTATCGGTTTTTATGTTCAGGTGCACTCAATCCAAACTTGAAACTTTTAAAACGGTCATTGAATGAATGAAATTCATCTCCACCTTTCACATCCAGAAAACTTGCTGTGTCGCCAATTATGTTTATATTTTATATATATATAAAAAAAATAATAATTCAGGCACTTTTCCGTTATACGGACACCATTGTCGCCAAACATACATACATACATACATTTTGGCATAGTATCCGTATAACAGGGGATAGGGGTTGGGAAAATTTCGTCTAAGGATCACAGAAAAACGCAAATTTCATAAAAGAATCGTGGAAAATAACGCAAATTTCGTGAAAAAAAAAATCGCAGAAAAAACGCAAATTTCGTCAAATTATCGCTGAAAAAAAACACGAATTACGTCATAGGATAGTTGAAAAAATTATGAATCTCGACAAAAAAAAGATACAGAAAAAAATGCGAATTTCATTAAAGAATCGCGAAAAAAAATGCGAATTTTGTTAAAGCATTGCGCAAAGAATGTGAATTTTTTGAAAGGTTCGTGTGAAAAATGAAACTGTCTGTATTAAAAACAGCACACACACAAACATCTATACAAACCTCAATACACACAAACATATTATAGGCAGGGCTTGAAATTCAATTTTTCCAAAGACGGGAGTCTCCCTACCAACATTTTTAAATGGAGGGGAGTTGTAATGTTTGGGAGGGAGAAAAAAAATCTTTAAACCCCACTATTCTTTTACGTGCTATTTAAAGAATTACATTAATGCAGACATGACAAAATACCATTGAAAAAATTAAGTCAACTGAGAATGATTATGTAAAATGTTTATTTTTATTATAAAAAAGGCAAGAAAGTTAAGTTTTATATATGCAGTGTATTTTTCAAGTTCCATTAAATGTGTTAGGGACCCTTAACAATTAGGTTGTTAAATAAATTTCTGACTTTAGATTTTACTTGATTGAGATTCACCGATCGATCGTGGAAAAGACGCAAAGTTCATCAATCTGTCGCGGAAAAAACGCTAAGTTCGTCGATCTGTCACCAAAAAACGCAAAGTTCGTTAATCAGTCGTGGGAAAAAAGCAAATTTCGTCGATCGATTGCAGAATAAACACAAAGTTCGTCGATCTGTCCCCAAAAAACGTAAGGTTCGTCGATCAGTCGCTTAAAAAACGCAATGTTCGTCTATCTGTCGCAGAAAAAACGCAAAGTTCGTTGATCAGTCGCAGAAAAAAATGCAACGTTTGTTGATCTGTCGCGGAAAAAACGCAAAGTTCGTCGATCAGTCGCTTAAAAAACGCAATGTTCGTCGATCTGTCGCAGAAAAAACTCAAAGTTCGTTGATCTGTCACGGAAAAAACCACAAAGTTCGTCGATCAGTCGCGGAAAAAACACACAGTCCGTCAATCGGTTGCGGGGAAAAAAAATCACGAAATTTATCGTTCGGTTGCAGGTAAATTAAATAATGCAAATTTCTCCAAAAATGCTGAAATTTTTTGGGCGGGAGGCTCCCGCTCATGATCTTTTTTGGGCGGGATTTCAAAATTTTCCGTGCGAATCCCGCCCTGAAATTCAAGCCCTGATAGGTATAGTTTTAATCTGAAATAATATACTGAACTTGAACTAACTTTTGAAAAATCGGGTTAACCCAAATCCAACTTGCAGAAATCTACACTCAGTCTGAAATCGACTCGAACCATAAAGACAGTTAACCCAACTTGCAAAAAAAATAATTATTTTCTGTGAATTTTCTGATTTTTTCTTTTCTCAGAAATGCTGTAGTCATTTTGTCCCCCAATTTTGCCCTTTACAATTCAGCCAATGAGTGGAGGGGGCCAAAGGAGCGTTCCTTATCACAAACGAAAGATGAGATACGTTCGTTTGATGTCGTTGTTGAAAATTTATGGATTTCTATTATTAATTTTTTCATTTTACCGTATTTATTTTCTTTTTGTGTTGTATGTATTTTGCTACTTTGAATTTTTTTAAACTAACCCCTTTTTTTTTTTTTTTTGGAGAGTGAGAGAGAGAGATTTAATAATTTGGTGACACGAAGTTCAGCAAATTCTTAAAATCCACAAATCGTTTCCAATGTAAACAATGAAATTTACAATTAAGTTGCAAGTGCAAAATTTCAGTTTTTTAAAATTTTCATGTCATTCTGTACACATTTTAATATGTCATTCTGATCAGTATACATATTTAGTTATGCATTATTAATTATTTACTTGACCTTTACTTTTAATATTTTAAATATTTCAAACTTACAGCTGAATGTAATTATTAAAACATTTGAAATACTGCATTCGAAAAATGAAATTTCAGCTTAGAAACTCGACAATTAAAAAATTTAAAGTAGAAAAGTACTTATGATATAAAAAGAAGAAAAAAAAATACACCAGAATTTATCTGTATTACGAAAGCGGGAGAAATGATTTTCTGTGCTATACGAAAAGATATCCAAATAACTCAATCATGAACATAGAAATAGGTATCGGTTTTTATGTTCAGGTGCACTCAATCCAAACTTGAAACTTTTAAAACGGTCATTGAATGAATGAAATTCATCTCCACCTTTCACATCCAGAAAACTTGCTGTGTCGCCAATTATGTTTATATTTTATATATATATAAAAAAAATAATAATTCAGGCACTTTTCCGTTATACGGACACCATTGTCGCCAAACATACATACATACATACATTTTGGCATAGTATCCGTATAACAGGGGATAGGGGTTGGGAAAATTTCGTCTAAGGATCACAGAAAAACGCAAATTTCATAAAAGAATCGTGGAAAATAACGCAAATTTCGTGAAAAAAAAAAATCGCAGAAAAAACGCAAATTTCGTCAAATTATCGCTGAAAAAAAACACGAATTACGTCATAGGATAGTTGAAAAAATTATGAATCTCGACAAAAAAAAGATACAGAAAAAAATGCGAATTTCATTAAAGAATCGCGAAAAAAAATGCGAATTTTGTTAAAGCATTGCGCAAAGAATGTGAATTTTTTGAAAGGTTCGTGTGAAAAATGAAACTGTCTGTATTAAAAACAGCACACACACAAACATCTATACAAACCTCAATACACACAAACATATTATAGGCAGGGCTTGAAATTCAATTTTTCCAAAGACGGGAGTCTCCCTACCAACATTTTTAAATGGAGGGGAGTTGTAATGTTTGGGAGGGAGAAAAAAAATCTTTAAACCCCACTATTCTTTTACGTGCTATTTAAAGAATTACATTAATGCAGACATGACAAAATACCATTGAAAAAATTAAGTCAACTGAGAATGATTATGTAAAATGTTTATTTTTATTATAAAAAAGGCAAGAAAGTTAAGTTTTATATATGCAGTGTATTTTTCAAGTTCCATTAAATGTGTTAGGGACCCTTAACAATTAGGTTGTTAAATAAATTTCTGACTTTAGATTTTACTTGATTGAGATTCACCGATCGATCGTGGAAAAGACGCAAAGTTCATCAATCTGTCGCGGAAAAAACGCTAAGTTCGTCGATCTGTCACCAAAAAACGCAAAGTTCGTTAATCAGTCGTGGGAAAAAAGCAAATTTCGTCGATCGATTGCAGAATAAACACAAAGTTCGTCGATCTGTCCCCAAAAAACGTAAGGTTCGTCGATCAGTCGCTTAAAAAACGCAATGTTCGTCTATCTGTCGCAGAAAAAACGCAAAGTTCGTTGATCAGTCGCAGAAAAAAATGCAACGTTTGTTGATCTGTCGCGGAAAAAACGCAAAGTTCGTCGATCAGTCGCTTAAAAAACGCAATGTTCGTCGATCTGTCGCAGAAAAAACTCAAAGTTCGTTGATCTGTCACGGAAAAAACCACAAAGTTCGTCGATCAGTCGCGGAAAAAACACACAGTCCGTCAATCGGTTGCGGGGAAAAAAAATCACGAAATTTATCGTTCGGTTGCAGGTAAATTAAATAATGCAAATTTCTCCAAAAATGCTGAAATTTTTTGGGCGGGAGGCTCCCGCTCATGATCTTTTTTGGGCGGGATTTCAAAATTTTCCGTGCGAATCCCGCCCTGAAATTCAAGCCCTGATAGGTATAGTTTTAATCTGAAATAATATACTGAACTTGAACTAACTTTTGAAAAATCGGGTTAACCCAAATCCAACTTGCAGAAATCTACACTCAGTCTGAAATCGACTCGAACCATAAAGACAGTTAACCCAACTTGCAAAAAAAATAATTATTTTCTGTGAATTTTCTGATTTTTTCTTTTCTCAGAAATGCTGTAGTCATTTTGTCCCCCAATTTTGCCCTTTACAATTCAGCCAATGAGTGGAGGGGGCCAAAGGAGCGTTCCTTATCACAAACGAAAGATGAGATACGTTCGTTTGATGTCGTTGTTGAAAATTTATGGATTTCTATTATTAATTTTTTCATTTTACCGTATTTATTTTCTTTTTGTGTTGTATGTATTTTGCTACTTTGAATTTTTTTAAACTAACCCCTTTTTTTTTTTTTTTTGGAGAGTGAGAGAGAGAGATTTAATAATTTGGTGACACGAAGTTCAGCAAATTCTTAAAATCCACAAATCGTTTCCAATGTAAACAATGAAATTTACAATTAAGTTGCAAGTGCAAAATTTCAGTTTTTTAAAATTTTCATGTCATTCTGTACACATTTTAATATGTCATTCTGATCAGTATACATATTTAGTTATGCATTATTAATTATTTACTTGACCTTTACTTTTAATATTTTAAATATTTCAAACTTACAGCTGAATGTAATTATTAAAACATTTGAAATACTGCATTCGAAAAATGAAATTTCAGCTTAGAAACTCGACAATTAAAAAATTTAAAGTAGAAAAGTACTTATGATATAAAAAGAAGAAAAAAAAATACACCAGAATTTATCTGTATTACGAAAGCGGGAGAAATGATTTTCTGTGCTATACGAAAAGATATCCAAATAACTCAATCATGAACATAGAAATAGGTATCGGTTTTTATGTTCAGGTGCACTCAATCCAAACTTGAAACTTTTAAAACGGTCATTGAATGAATGAAATTCATCTCCACCTTTCACATCCAGAAAACTTGCTGTGTCGCCAATTATGTTTATATTTTATATATATATAAAAAAAATAATAATTCAGGCACTTTTCCGTTATACGGACACCATTGTCGCCAAACATACATACATACATACATTTTGGCATAGTATCCGTATAACAGGGGATAGGGGTTGGGAAAATTTCGTCTAAGGATCACAGAAAAACGCAAATTTCATAAAAGAATCGTGGAAAATAACGCAAATTTCGTGAAAAAAAAAATCGCAGAAAAAACGCAAATTTCGTCAAATTATCGCTGAAAAAAAAACACGAATTACGTCATAGGATAGTTGAAAAAATTATGAATCTCGACAAAAAAAAGATACAGAAAAAAATGCGAATTTCATTAAAGAATCGCGAAAAAAAATGCGAATTTTGTTAAAGCATTGCGCAAAGAATGTGAATTTTTTGAAAGGTTCGTGTGAAAAATGAAACTGTCTGTATTAAAAACAGCACACACACAAACATCTATACAAACCTCAATACACACAAACATATTATAGGCAGGGCTTGAAATTCAATTTTTCCAAAGACGGGAGTCTCCCTACCAACATTTTTAAATGGAGGGGAGTTGTAATGTTTGGGAGGGAGAAAAAAAATCTTTAAACCCCACTATTCTTTTACGTGCTATTTAAAGAATTACATTAATGCAGACATGACAAAATACCATTGAAAAAATTAAGTCAACTGAGAATGATTATGTAAAATGTTTATTTTTATTATAAAAAAGGCAAGAAAGTTAAGTTTTATATATGCAGTGTATTTTTCAAGTTCCATTAAATGTGTTAGGGACCCTTAACAATTAGGTTGTTAAATAAATTTCTGACTTTAGATTTTACTTGATTGAGATTCACCGATCGATCGTGGAAAAGACGCAAAGTTCATCAATCTGTCGCGGAAAAAACGCTAAGTTCGTCGATCTGTCACCAAAAAACGCAAAGTTCGTTAATCAGTCGTGGGAAAAAAGCAAATTTCGTCGATCGATTGCAGAATAAACACAAAGTTCGTCGATCTGTCCCCAAAAAACGTAAGGTTCGTCGATCAGTCGCTTAAAAAACGCAATGTTCGTCTATCTGTCGCAGAAAAAACGCAAAGTTCGTTGATCAGTCGCAGAAAAAAATGCAACGTTTGTTGATCTGTCGCGGAAAAAACGCAAAGTTCGTCGATCAGTCGCTTAAAAAACGCAATGTTCGTCGATCTGTCGCAGAAAAAACTCAAAGTTCGTTGATCTGTCACGGAAAAAACCACAAAGTTCGTCGATCAGTCGCGGAAAAAACACACAGTCCGTCAATCGGTTGCGGGGAAAAAAAATCACGAAATTTATCGTTCGGTTGCAGGTAAATTAAATAATGCAAATTTCTCCAAAAATGCTGAAATTTTTTGGGCGGGAGGCTCCCGCTCATGATCTTTTTTGGGCGGGATTTCAAAATTTTCCGTGCGAATCCCGCCCTGAAATTCAAGCCCTGATAGGTATAGTTTTAATCTGAAATAATATACTGAACTTGAACTAACTTTTGAAAAATCGGGTTAACCCAAATCCAACTTGCAGAAATCTACACTCAGTCTGAAATCGACTCGAACCATAAAGACAGTTAACCCAACTTGCAAAAAAAATAATTATTTTCTGTGAATTTTCTGATTTTTTCTTTTCTCAGAAATGCTGTAGTCATTTTGTCCCCCAATTTTGCCCTTTACAATTCAGCCAATGAGTGGAGGGGGCCAAAGGAGCGTTCCTTATCACAAACGAAAGATGAGATACGTTCGTTTGATGTCGTTGTTGAAAATTTATGGATTTCTATTATTAATTTTTTCATTTTACCGTATTTATTTTCTTTTTGTGTTGTATGTATTTTGCTACTTTGAATTTTTTTAAACTAACCCTTTTTTTTTTTTTTTGGAGAGTGAGAGAGAGAGATTTAATAATTTGGTGACACGAAGTTCAGCAAATTCTTAAAGTCCACAAATCGTTTCCAATGTAAACAATGAAATTTACAATTAAGTTGCAAGTGCAAAATTTCAGTTTTTTAAAATTTTCATGTCATTCTGTACACATTTTAATATGTCATTCTGATCATTATACATATTTAGTTATGCATTATTAATTATTTACTTGACCTTTACTTTTAATATTTTAAATATTTCAAACTTACAGCTGAATGTAATTATTAAAACATTTGAAATACTGCATTCGAAAAATGAAATTTCAGCTTAGAAACTCGACAATTAAAAAATTTAAAGTAGAAAAGTACTTATGATATAAAAAGAAGAAAAAAAAATACACCAGAATTTATCTGTATTACGAAAGCGGGAGAAATGATTTTCTGTGCTATACGAAAAGATATCCAAATAACTCAATCATGAACATAGAAATAGGTATCGGTTTTTATGTTCAGGTGCACTCAATCCAAACTTGAAACTTTTAAAACGGTCATTGAATGAATGAAATTCATCTCCACCTTTCACATCCAGAAAACTTGCTGTGTCGCCAATTATGTTTATATTTTATATATATATAAAAAAAATAATAATTCAGGCACTTTTCCGTTATACGGACACCATTGTCGCCAAACATACATACATACATACATTTTGGCATAGTATCCGTATAACAGGGGATAGGGGTTGGGAAAATTTCGTCTAAGGATCACAGAAAAACGCAAATTTCATAAAAGAATCGTGGAAAATAGCGCAAATTTCGTGAAAAAAAAAATCGCAGAAAAAACACAAATTTCGTCAAATTATCGCTGAAAAAAAAACACGAATTACGTCATAGGATAGTTGAAAAAATTATGAATCTCAACAAAAAAAAGATACAGAAAAAAATGCGAATTTCATTAAAGAATCGCGAAAAAAAATGCGAATTTTGTTAAAGCATTGCGCAAAGAATGTGAATTTTTTGAAAGGTTCGTGTGAAAAATGAAACTGTCTGTATTAAAAACAGCACACACACAAACATCTATACAAACCTCAATACACACAAACATATTATAGGC
Source organism: Maratus michaelseni (assembly GCA_963931845.1). NCBI lineage: Eukaryota > Metazoa > Arthropoda > Arachnida > Araneae > Salticidae > Maratus > Maratus michaelseni. The sequence continues at coordinate 84,406,649 of OZ007586.1, forward strand.
AGGGCTTGAAATTCAATTTTTCCAAAGACGGGAGTCTCCCTACCAACATTTTTAAATGGAGGGGAGTTGTAATGTTTGGGAGGGAGAAAAAAAATCTTTAAACCCCACTATTCTTTTACGTGCTATTTAAAGAATTACATTAATGCAGACATGACAAAATACCATTGAAAAAATTAAGTCAACTGAGAATGATTATGTAAAATGTTTATTTTTATTATAAAAAAGGCAAGAAAGTTAAGTTTTATATATGCAGTGTATTTTTCAAGTTCCATTAAATGTGTTAGGGACCCTTAACAATTAGGTTGTTAAATAAATTTCTGACTTTAGATTTTACTTGATTGAGATTCACCGATCGATCGTGGAAAAGACGCAAAGTTCATCAATCTGTCGCGGAAAAAACGCTAAGTTCGTCGATCTGTCACCAAAAAACGCAAAGTTCGTTAATCAGTCGTGGGAAAAAAGCAAATTTCGTCGATCGATTGCAGAATAAACACAAAGTTCGTCGATCTGTCCCCAAAAAACGTAAGGTTCGTCGATCAGTCGCTTAAAAAACGCAATGTTCGTCTATCTGTCGCAGAAAAAACGCAAAGTTCGTTGATCAGTCGCAGAAAAAAATGCAACGTTTGTTGATCTGTCGGGGAAAAAACGCAAAGTTCGTCGATCAGTCGCTTAAAAAACGCAATGTTCGTCGATCTGTCGCAGAAAAAACTCAAAGTTCGTTGATCTGTCACGGAAAAAACCACAAAGTTCGTCGATCAGTCGCGGAAAAAACACACAGTCCGTCAATCGGTTGCGGGGAAAAAAAATCACGAAATTTATCGTTCGGTTGCAGGTAAATTAAATAATGCAAATTTCTCCAAAAATGCTGAAATTTTTTGGGCGGGAGGCTCCCGCTCATGATCTTTTTTGGGCGGGATTTCAAAATTTTCCGTGCGAATCCCGCCCTGAAATTCAAGCCCTGATAGGTATAGTTTTAATCTGAAATAATATACTGAACTTGAATTAACTTTTGAAAAATCGCGTTAACCCAAATCCAACTTGCAGAAATCTACACTCAGTCTGAAATCGACTCGAACCATAAAGACAGTTAACCCAACTTGCAAAAAAAATAATTATTTTCTGTGAATTTTCTGATTTTTTCTTTTCTCAGAAATGCTGTAGTCATTTTGTCCCCCAATTTTGCCCTTTACAATTCAGCCAATGAGTGGAGGGGGCCAAAGGAGCGTTCCTTATCACAAACGAAAGATGAGATACGTTCGTTTGATGTCGTTGTTGAAAATTTATGGATTTCTATTATTAATTTTTTCATTTTACCGTATTTATTTTCTTTTTGTGTTGTATGTATTTTGCTACTTTGAATTTTTTTAAACTAACCCTTTTTTTTTTTTTTTTTTGGAGAGTGAGAGAGAGAGATTTAATAATTTGGTGACACGAAGTTCAGCAAATTCTTAAAATCCACAAATCGTTTCCAATGTAAACAATGAAATTTACAATTAAGTTGCAAGTGCAAAATTTCAGTTTTTTAAAATTTTCATGTCATTCTGTACACATTTTAATATGTCATTCTGATCATTATACATATTTAGTTATGCATTATTAATTATTTACTTGACCTTTACTTTTAATATTTTAAATATTTCAAACTTACAGCTGAATGTAATTATTAAAACATTTGAAATACTGCATTCGAAAAATGAAATTTCAGCTTAGAAACTCGACAATTAAAAAATTTAAAGTAGAAAAGTACTTATGATATAAAAAGAAGAAAAAAAAATACACCAGAATTTATCTGTATTACGAAAGCGGGAGAAATGATTTTCTGTGCTATACGAAAAGATATCCAAATAACTCAATCATGAACATAGAAATAGGTATCGGTTTTTATGTTCAGGTGCACTCAATCCAAACTTGAAACTTTTAAAACGGTCATTGAATGAATGAAATTCATCTCCGCCTTTCACATCCAGAAAACTTGCTGTGTCGCCAATTATGTTTATATTTTATATATATATAAAAAAATAATAATTCAGGCACTTTTCCGTTATACGGACACCATTGTCGCCAAACATACATACATACATACATTTTGGCATAGTATCCGTATAACAGAAAAGTACTAAAGTTCATGGTTTAAAATCACAATAAAATATCATGAAATTTATTGATTAGTTGTGGGAAAATATCGGGGAAATAATGTGTTTTTCGTGAATTTTTTGTTTTGTTAACAATGTGGTTAGAGAGACAGGGAGAAATCCAGAAAACTTGCTGTGTCGCCAATTATGTTTATATTTTATATATATATATATAAATAATAATTCAGGCACTTTTCCGTTATACGTACACTATTGTCTACATACATACATTTACATACATACATACATTTTGGCATAGTGTCCGTATAACAGAAAAGTACTAAAGTTCATGGTTTAAAATCTCAATAAAATATCATGAAATTTATTGATTAGTTGTGGGAAAATATCGGGGAAATAATGTGTTTTTGTGAAATTTTTTGTTTTGTGTTGTTGTGTTTAATTGTAAGCATTCATTATAATTTTCAGTGCATTATTAAATTGAAATTTTTGTTTAAAATATGTAAACAAAACAGTGACCAGAAACCTGCACAATTTCTAATATAGATAGATAGATGCATGCATGTAGTACTTTTAATTATTTGGTAAAAATACTGTGATCGTCACTGAGAAAACCTGAATTTAACCTAAAAGTAATTGTCGAGTGTTTAAGCTGAAATTTCATTTTACGAATACAGTATTTCAAATGTTTTAATAATTACATTTAGCTGTAAGTTTGAAATATTAAAAGTAAAGGCCAAGTAAATAATTAATAATGCATAACTAAAAGTAATTGTCGAGTGTTTAAGCTGAAATTTCATTTTACGAATACAGTATTTCAAATGTTTTAATAGTTACATTCAACTGTAAGTTTGAAATATTAAAAGTAAAGGCCAAGTAAATAATTAATAATGCATAACTAAAAGTAATTGTCGAGTGTTTAAACTAATTTCATTTTACGAATACAGTATTTCAAATGTTTTAATAGTTACATTCAGCTGTAAGTTTGAAATATTAAAAGTAAAGGCCAAGTAAATAATTAATAATGCATAAGTAAAAGTAATTGTCGAGTGTTTAAGCTGAAATTTCATTTTACGAATACAGTATTTCAAATGTTTTAATAGTTACATTCAGCTGTAAGTTTGAAATATTAAAAGTAAAGGCCAAGTAAATAATTAATAATGCAAAACTAAATATGTATAATGATGAGATTTTTTTTTCTTGAATTATTCAGTGAAACTCGTCTTATAAATGTACGCAAATAATTCACATCAAAATCTTAAAATAACAAAGTTTTCTTTCGTGTTTAGCTATGCTTAATAACCAAAAAAGCTTGATTAATACAAAAATTATTTGGTAAAAATACTGTGATCGTCGCTGAGAAAACCTGAATTTAATCATATCACACAGAATTACATATTAAAAGTTTAAAATTAGTTTGTTTACATCGGAAACGATTCGCGGAATTTCGTGCCACGAAATCTCTCTCTCTCTCAAAAAAAGGGTTAGTTATAAAAAATTCAAAGTACTAAAATACATACGACTTAAAAAGAAAATAAATACGGTAAAATGAAAAAATACCTTAATAAAAGAAATCTATAAAGTTTCAACAACCGAACAACCAAATGGAATACATACGCTTCTAGAGAGAGGAAAAAGCCTTCACCTCATTGGCTGGAACATCGCGTCTGAAGATAGTAAAAGCCTCTAGCTGATTAGCTGAATGCTCGCGCATGCGTATAAATAGCATTTTTGCACGAAAAACTAAAAAGCAGGTTAGCTTTAAGTATATGGATACTGAAGGAGCTAGAAACTTGAAATTTGTCATTGTAGTTACTTATAAGATGTAAATGCTCTGTAAGAACAAAATAAAAAAGAAATTGAAATTTAAAAGGGTGAAATGAGCGAAAAGCTTTCTAAAAACAGTCTAAATTACAATTTCTATGAAATCTCTGGAACTACAGAACCGATTTCAAAAGTAATGATGGCAAATTGATGGGGACAATCCCTACTTCAACATAGGCTATATTTTATGTCGGTGCCACTAACATCAATGGGGTGCAGGATCGAAAAATGTTTGAAAATTGCGACTTTTTTTTACTGAAGGGGCAAGAAATTTGAAATTTAGCATTGTAGTTACTTATAAGATGTAAATGCTCACTAAGAATAAATTTTAAAAAAATCGAAATTTAAATGGGTGAAATGAGCGAAAAGCGTTCTGAAGTCATTCTAAATTACAATTTCTATGGAATCTCTGGAACCACGGAACCGATTTCAAAAGTGATGGTGGCAAATTGGTGGTGACAATCCCTGCTCCAACAGCCTCTTTAACAAATAACTATGTGTTGCTGACGACTGGGTTTTTCGCTAATTGTTGCACCAGATTAAACTCGGAAAATGAAACATTTGAAATTACTGAAAAAAATGACAGCTCAAAAAGTATTTGTCAGAAAATTGTTAGACAAACTGCGTTTGAAAGGTAAAAAATTGTATTTTTCTTGATATAATTTCAAATCTAATGATTATGCCGTTTTTCAAATATTGAATTTAAAAAATTATCAAATTTTCCAATGGAGTACCATAGCGAAACCTTCATGCGTAAAAAGATAATGATAAGGGCGACGTGTCCTGACGTGTATATTGACTATAGCACGAGTCACAAATTATAGCAGCCTTATTATTCTGTTAAAATATAAAAGTTATTTATGAAATGTCAATATTTTGTTTGATTAAAGGTTCGTTAAAAGAAATTGACCAGCGTAGCGGGCGTAGCTTGCTAGTTTTGAATAAAATTATAAATGTAAATTCAAAGCGAAATAAAATTAAATGGATGAAATGTATAAATCCCTTGATTATGTCTTTTAAAAAGAATTTCCGCTTAATTTGTGACCTGAATATATTTAATACAGTTTTTCTATATATTTAAAATAATCCACAGATATTTATTAACATTTCCCAATTAAATCTTCATTATTCTGGTGGAGAAACGTTAGAGATTCTATATGTAAAAGAAGCTGCTCGTTTTCATTTTCAAATATTTCAAATAGTAGAGAAATTCTAAATATATCGCTCCATAAATCAAATATCGTACAATTTTATTTAATGTTGCTTTGGGCAAATCTTTTACGCTTCTGCAGCGAATCTTTTCATCCGTTTCATTTTAATAAAGCCCTTTTTCATCAATCTTTTCAAGTGGTTACATGTACACATTTTTGACAAAGAAACTCGTTCTTCCTTTTATATTAATATTAAATTAAATGGAGCGTAGGATATTCATTGAAAAGGGACATAAAATTCTCATTTTCTTGCATCCTTTAAAAATAAGATTTTTTTTATTTTTTGAAAAGCTTTGAAGCATTATGGTAGAACACTGATAACAAATATTACTAGTGAAATTATAATAAATTAAAAAAATGGCAACTCTTAAAATTAATGTTTTCAATGAAAATTTTTTACTGTGTAACTAAGACAACACGTCACATATTCCCAAAAGACAACAAAAAGTGAAATTTACTAATATTTTCTCTAGTACTATGCATTTATTTCCTTTTTTCAAATAATAATAAAATTTAGTTTTAAATAGCAAATTATTTTTTCAAAGTGAAAAACAAAGTCTGAAAAGGATAAACATATATTCTCTCTCTCTCTGTATGCACAGGGTTGTTATAATTAAAGTTCGCCTATTCAGTAGGCTTTAGAGCCGGTTCTATAGCTCCAAACGAAACATAATTTCACTAGTACGTAGTTGGAGATATGCGCTCTGCGAAAAAAAAAATAGTTACTTTTTCGACAGTAGGTGGCGCTGCGCCAATATTTAAGGCGATGTTTGCAGATTCATTATATCAATTTCAGTCAATCCAGACGAAGCACACAAATTTAAAATTTTCAACAAAATTCGACGAACTGCGAATTGTTATAATTAAAGTTCACCTAATCAGACAGCTCTAGAGCCTGACCTATGACTCAAACAATACAGAAAAATGAGTATAATTTCATGTGATGTAATCTGCATCAACAAAAATAAAACATGTCGCTCGGCAGCAAGGAAATAACGAAGAATAACATTACGCATGCTCAATGAATCCTCCACCATTTTCAATAAAGCATTTCCCACCATTCTCAGAATTGTGCTTTCTACAGCATTGCGTAAACTGTCCTGTGAGATAGAGTGAATATGAAGTCTAATACTGTCTTTCAGATCAGAGATTGTCTGACATCTGTCTTTAGATACAGTATCTTTCAAAAATTACCATAACCAAATATCGCAAGGTGTTAGATCAGGCGATCGTGGTGGCCAAACTGTTTGAAAATAACAACTTATTATGCGGTCGTCTGTAAAATGGCTTGTTAAGAAAGTCCAAACTGCTCTAGTAATGTGCGGTGGTGCACCGTCTTGCATAAACACGATATTTTGAAGGCAGCCTCGCTGTTGCAGCTCGGGAATCAGAAAATTTGACAACATATTGAGATATCTTCTCCCATTTACGGAACATGTAATGGGTCCTGTTGATGTTAGTTCCTCAAAAAAATATGGCCCTATCATAAACGTAGCTGTGAAACTGCACAACACCGTCACTTTAGCTGCATGCAATGGAACTTCTTAGACAGCATTAGGATTCTCTTTCGCCCAAATTCGACAGTTGTGTGTGTTCACTTGTCCGTTTAAATAAAAATGCGCTTCATCAGTCCATAGAATATTCCAGGGCCAAGAATTGTCCACATTCATTCGTGCTAGAAACTGTAGTGAAAATGATAGCCGATTTTCGGTATCACCCTGTATTAGTTGTTGCATCCTCTGAATCTTGTATGGATAGTAGCGCAAAAATTTGACGCATCACTTTTCCCACAGTGGAAATCGGCATATCGAATTCATTCGCAATGGCTGGCACACTTTCATTACCAAATGATGACTGTCTTGCTAAATCCACGGCCGCAGTAGCAATGTCTTCAATGCTAGAAATGTCTACCTTTTTTCGTCCTCTGCCAGGAAGAATGTCGAATTTTCTGTTTCCTCGAACTTTTTAATCATTTTGTGAACTCCACGATCCGACATTGGTCCACGTCTAACATCTTTTAGTTTCCGGAATTCTCGAAGAGCTGCAGCTGCGTTGCTGTTATTTTGATAAAATAACTTTACAAGAAGTGCCTTTTCTTTCAAAGTTACCACTCTCCACAAAGCGTAGATTCAAATGCTTTTCAGAAACAATCAACTGTTCCAGTGTCAAAGAAATCACAGACACACTTTATCAGAAAGTTTTAAATCGTCAGGTGGTTAGAAGGGTATTTCAAGTTTTCGAAGTTTCGACGTCACTTTAACGTCGTTCGTCGAAAATTTGAATAAATTGTGATCTTTTTCAAGCGTTGGGTGAAATTCTGTGTGTTTCATCTGGATTGACCGAAATTGATATAACGAATCTGAAAAAGTTTAATTTTACCAACTGTGAAATAAAATTCCCTGTATCTTGTTTTTTACAATATAAAGGAATCTGCAAATATCGGCTTAAATATTGGCGCAGCGCCCCCTATTGACAAACATTTTAACTAATTTTTTTTTTCGATTTTCGCAGAGCGCATCTCTTCAACTACGTACTAGTGAAATTTTGTTTCATTTGGAGCCATAGAACCGGCTCTAGAGCCTTCTGAATAGGCGAACTTTAATTATAAAAACCCTGTATATATATATATATATATATATACCGTAATTTCCAGTGCATATTCCGCGGATCAAACAATTCTGTTTCAACCCAGAAATTGTATTAAATAATTGAAGTCAAATATTTACAGCGATCTAGTAAGTTACATTTTATAAAATAAAATGTCTGGGTCGAAACATGATTGTGTGATCCGTGGATTATACGACGGAAATTACGGTATATATATATATATATATATATAATCAGTGTCGTAGCGTTAAGGGAGGCTGCATCATTTTACAACCAGTATTATTATATTCTAAATTTAGCCTCATTTAATCTTTACGAAAGTTACCCATATAACATTACAGAAGAAGGCGTTTCTTCACATGAGGCTCAATGCGCATGCACGCGTGCACGTTCCTATCCCGAGTTGTTGTTCAATATCGGAACCAAGACCTCCTTATCATAGTATCAGACCTCTCAATCAGCAAGTTGCCTTTGACCGCTATACTTGTCCTGCTACTAGCGCCATCAATCGTCAGTAATAGTATTTACGACACGAAATAACACAAAATTTTTTCACAGCTCCATTTGTTCTATGCATTTGCTTATGAACTAGTAGTTTTCCTACCACTAAAATTTTATAGTAAATTTTATCTTATTAAATTGACAATATCGTGTGATTACATGACGAAAAAAATTCTATTAAATTTTAGTGGTAAGAAAAAAGCGTAAAAGTTGGCAGCTATGCGGTAGCAGACCAGCTAGATTTTTCTATAGATTTTTCTATTATATTTTTGGATACCAGTTTTTTAGTAGAGACAATTTTGTTTTGTTTGATCGGAGAATTCTGGGATTTAAAAGAACAACATTTTCTCTAAAAATATAATGGTGTTCAAAAAGCCCGAAACATGGCAACTGTGCGGTAGTATTCACCAGGCGGCGATACTTTCCGGAGAAAGTCAATTAATAAGTTGGCAATTACCGCGGACATTTTCTCCCTTAGACTTTCTCCGGATTGTCAAGTCTGATCTATGATAAGGGAGTCTTGATCGGAACATTCACCGAATTGTTTAGACACACCTTATACAATGTGCTATAAGTTTAATAATATATTGTCAAATATTTAATATAAAGACATATAATTTCTTTCATAAGCTTACAAACACTTTATGCAATAAAAATGACATAGGTGGAACAAACGTTAGAGAAAATGGCTTTCTCGATGTCATTTGTACTTAGTAGTACCTCTCGACATTGGAGACAATAACAGGGAAAAGATTTTTGTCGTAGAAACTAGTGTTTCTCTTCGATATTGAAATACAACGATAGGCTTTAGAATCAGGAAATAAGAAAAGCTAAGCCAAGTATTTACAATCTGCGATCCATAAGTGGCCGTGTCAAGGACCTTTAACCCTTTCAAGGGCGGTGTTTGCAAGGCGCGAACGCTTAATTTTAATTCCAAACTGCCAAGTGGCACCCAGAAATTTTTAACAAAATTTTGCTTTTATAATATCCGCAATGAAAAGCTTTTAATCATTTTCAAATAGATTTGTTCGTAAAATCTTGTGTCACTCAAATATTTCAACATTTTAGTAAAAGAAGTACTTTGCCCTTGAAAGGGTTAAAGGGTTGTTGACCGAAAATAATGAATGTATATTTTAAGTTATAACTGGTGTAATTGTATGAATTCTTTAAAATAATTTATTATAAAATTAGGAAAATTTGTTACTCTTTTATTGGTTTGTTCGGAAAGTTCCTTCCGTTTGGAAAAAGCAATTCATACCGGAAAATTCTGCCCGTCAATTATTAGACATTATATATATATATATATATCGTGATTATTGTCTAAAAATTAAATAATAAGATTTTCCGTTACGAAGCAAAGTTTCCAAACTTAAAGAACTTTCCGAACAGCCCAATATGTATATTTTTCTAGCAAAATCGAATGTTTGGAAGATTTAACCCCTTGGGGGAGCGACACGTATACGTGACGCATAAGATGCTCAGAATCCTCGATTATTCCCACCAGTTATTTTTTATTGTAAGATTTGCCTCATCGAATCTTAGCATTTCTGCGATTCAATTAGGGGAAGTTTTCTGTTTTGAAAAAAAAAAGATTAAAAATTCTGTAAAGGACGCTCGTCGCGAAGGGTTTAAGAATAGTATTTCCCTTTAAAACCATAGCTGACATTTGTCCGTTTTTAAGAGAAAATAAACATACATTGTTCCTGAAAATTTCCTTAACGGCTTGAAGGAATGGTGGAATATAATTTATAACCCTCAATTTTAATCAAGATTTGTAAAAAACATTTTTATTAACTTTTTTTCTTTTATAATTTTGGTGAAAAAAAAATGTGAAATTGCATTTCGTTAATTTTAATTTATTTTCGAAAATTCTGGCGTGAATTCAACATTAAATACCAATATATATACGTTTCTAGAAAAATCGAACGCTTCGAAGATTTAAAAGTAGCAGTTGTTGTTGTAGGTTATGTAGACAAACATCTTATTTTATTAATATCTGAAAGGATTAAGAAATTTAATCAAGTAAGTACCGCAGCGAAACAAAACACATAATTAAATATTTACATGAAATATTTTTTCTGGTTCAATAAATAATTTTCCGCTTGAAAACACCCAGAATGTTGGCAGTTATGTTTAAACGCGATTTCCTTGAAACATTTTTTCTTTAATGGGTGTATTTTCTTAAACTGAAACCGTTTCAAGCTATAGACGTTTTGTATTTTTCAAATTAAAGTAAACTTTTTTAATTGAAAAAGTTTCAAAAAATCTAAATCTTTAATAATATTGATTTTTTAAACAGTTACAACAAAAAAAATAGTGTCAATACTTGATCTCAAACTTTCAACAGCCGACATCCGTGACGTAACCTGCTTGAGATAACCACTAATTACTTAAGGTTATTTTCTTTTTGTTTACTTGATGAAAATTCTGCGATTAGTTAAGGCGAAAAATATTTCTTTAAAGTAATGGCATTCAGCAGAGGCGTAGCGTCAAGGGGGGGCACGGATCACTTTACTACCAGTATTTTTATATACTATATTTGGCCTTATTTAATTCATACCGTTAAAAGATTAAATAAGGCTAAATGTAGTGTATAATTTTACTGGTAGTAAAATGATCGTGCCCCCCCCCGACGCTACGCCACTGGCATTCAGAACCTCTGGAACCACGCCGTGGCTACGCCACTGGCTGCCACTTTGTTAAATTTTGATTTATTTTATGAGCTTGAGTTTTGGAATTTTACATATTGACTAATTTACATATAATTTATGAATTCGTGTGAATGTTTTGTTTTGTATTATTATTATTAAGCGTACAGTCACTTTTACGTAGATTTACTGTGAATATCATAGCTGTTAATTATTACGCTTTTTCTTGACTTCTTTTAAAGACGAAATCTGTGATTAAATACAGCAAAGATGTCTATTAAATTTTATTGGTAACAAAAAGCGTAAAAGTTGGCCTCTACAGAATAAAGAATTTTGGTGGAGTTTAGATCGATCAAAATATCAACATTTTTATATGATGATATTCACACACTTGGAAGAAAGTAAAATATATTCAGTGCCAAAAGCCATTTATTTGTATGTGTTATTATTTACAAAAAAAAAAAAAAAAATCCCCAAAATGCCCTAAAAATCAAGTCGCGTCGGGAGAACTTCTTTTAATCCTTTGATCAGGGTTGCCAGTTCAGAAATTCGGAATTCATACCATGAATTCTGAAAAAATAATTTGTACAGAAACTCCTTGAAGGGCGGTAAGATATAATTTATCAAACTTTATTTAATCATGATTTACACTAATTTTTTTTAAATAAAATTTTAATTTTAAAAGTTTGATTAAAAAACATGCAAAATTACATTTCCTTAAAAAATTTTTTTTTCGAAAATCCTGTTGTTAATGTAACGTTACATAAATACATTACATCCCTTGAAAAAGCTAACTAGTGTAAAATGAATTACAGATACTTCAAGGTGGCCATTAAACTGGCAGAACTTTGCGTGTTCTGTAGCGCGAGAGAATGGAGGCAAATTTTGTAGGGTGATTATACAGTATCTACCAATGAGTATTTGGAGCGCTATGCAGATGCCGATGTCTGCGGTACTGATACACGTCACGCTCTCCATCGTTAAAAAAGCTGTCGGAAACAACATTGGCATCAGTCGCATGCAAGATGCCACGAAGTACAGAGTTATCTGATTTCGAGAAAGGTGTAATCAACGGGTACCACAGAAATGACCGATCATTTAGAGACATATCTAGGGAGCTCAATTACCCAAAATCGACTGTGGCCTATGTGATTTGGAAGTGGAAGGTGAGAAATGATTGTCGGAATATGCCCAGAGTCGGCAGACCCAAGAAACTGAGAGATAGAGACCGATGGGTGCTGTCCAGAGAAATTCGGAAGCATCGCACACGTATAACTACTTATAATTAACTTTTATAACATTGCTGTTTTCTTATTTTTGTATTTTATTTAAAATATTTCATTTACGTTTCAGTCAAGTAAAAAGGTTTCTATTAAAAGCGGGAGTTTCATTAATTCACTAATGATGCATTCCGTATTTCACGAAGTCGGCGGACCACTGATTTGAAACACTTATGTATAGGATTAACAACAATATTTAAAATAAAGAGATGAAGAAATTGCGTAGAATATAAAAAGTGTCATCTCTTTTCTAAATTATAAAGTTGAATTGACGATTTTTTTAAACAACTACTTAGGATTTACAGCTACTACATGAATGACAAAAATAAATTCTCGGACAAGACCCGGGCCCCCCTAGGCCGCTTTACATTTTTGTATCCTAAATTTTAATAACTTGCCCCCTTTTTATCCAATCTTCTTCGTTTCAAGGGCTCATTTTTCCATTTAGTTATTCCTCTATTACTACACTCCAGTTAAGACCCTGGTTCCCTGGGGCCCGGTACGGGGCTCCTTGAAGTTTTTGTTCCCTAAAATGTTAAAAACTTGCCCCTAGTTTAATCCGATCTTCTTCATTTTGGGGGCTTTTTCTCTATTTAGTTATTTTCCCATTTCTACATTTCAGTTAGGATCCTCCTCCCTGGGACCCTTGAACTTTTTGTGAGACATTTATTTTCCACCCCCACCCTTTCCTAATTGTGTCACCATCTCAATGCATAACTTTAAAGTTGAGTCTTGGACTTTTCTTTTCTGGACCACCACCCTCATATTTTTATTGAGGGCCCTAGGGCCCCTTTTTAAGCATCTCTTTAAAATTTTATTCTAATGAATAATTTATACCCTATAATTAATTTCGACTGATTAAAGATCTAAAGCTCTAAGTACTAGGACTTTTTAAGATGCTTTCCTCTTAGGGTCCGGCTCAAAACTATCCTTTACTACCTTTTGGACCCCCTATTATAGCTCCCTTAAAAATCATTCGATTCACTAGCCTTTTTTTTTTTTCCAACAACTTCTTAGGACTTCCAGTTACTATCTGTACGACAAAAAAAAATTCTCGGACTTCAGCCGACACCGATTTTGAATATTAATCTCCTTCTTGGGGTCTTGGTGCAGTTTCTTTAAAAATGAACAGGTTCTCTTGCAATTTTCATTAACATAGCTGTAGAGTACGTCAGCTACTTTATAAACTACTAAACATTTCTTTAGACACCCCGCCCCCCCAACTACCATCCTATTTTTAAATATTAATCTTCTTTTTCGGCATCAATTTACGTTTACTCACTATAGCCGTAAATTAAAAGTTACGTTACTGTTAAAAATAAGGGGTTAAGTTTAGAGAGAGGTAGGGGGATTTCATTCGTAAATTAAATATCGCGTTAATGTAAAATGAAATTCATTAAATTTATATAGGATCGCATTCCACCGCCTGGGGGAATATTCTTTTCATGGGTTCTATGGGCTCGATTTCAACAGGGTTTTGGGGTTTGGATACAGTGTTTGGGCACAGTTCATCCTTAGCTCAAAAATGGGGAATCAAACTACATAGATTTTTAATTAAACAATTAAGTGTTGCAGTTATATGCAAGTATATGTTAAGTATGGCTGTATATTTATAGTGCATTATAAATTATATGGAAATGATATCAAAAACTTGAGATTTTTTTATTTATTATCACGGTCTCCAGCAACGCCGGGCAGGTCAGATAGTATTTAAATAATAATGTTATATGTAACAGGGTTCGTACGCTTTTACTACAATTTTTTAGTAGAATTTTTTGCTTTATTTAAATGCTGAAAAGTCTTACAAATGCTGCAATTAAACGCTACGTCTATATTTTCTGTTATTTAAATAGAAATAGAAAAATTCTTTTAAAAAATTGTGGTAATACGTACAAACCCTGTCTATTAATATTTTGTTTTTCGTTTTTATCATTTTGGAATATGTTAATGCTAAAAAGCAAAAAAATAAAAATAAACCTTGGCACAAAATTATTCAATTTACTCCTATATGCTTTATATTTATAAATAATTTCAATTATTGAATTATTAGAATCAAGTTAATTGGAGCACAACTAGAATAAATTCCATCCGACAAAAATATCTAAACTCTCTAACTGCCTATTCATAAGTAGCTAAAAAATGGGAAATCATGCATAACTCTAGGAATAATTTTTAAAAGTTTTTTTGTCCTATTTAATCACTGTAATTAATTAAGACAAAAATAAAAATTTAAAATTAGTTTTGCCTGATTTGCCACCACCGCCCCTCTTAAAACGTTCACTGCCGAGTTTAAATTACCGGAATTTTACTTTATTTAGAAAATTAGAATTCACACCAGAAAATACTAATAGCAATATTTACTTTATTGAATTACAAACATATCGCGTTTACTTAAAATAATAATTCTTCTTTCAAAATTTCCGGTACGAATTCGTAATTTTAGATTGAAAAACCACGAGTATACTCGTAGTTGGCAGCGAATGGGTTAAACCTGTGCCTATGCTCAGCTCATAAGATATTTTTTTCGGTACTAAACCTTAAATGCAGGATTTTTGTAATTGAAATTCGTGTAATAATCTCTTGCAATAGCACTATTGTTTCAAATGAAACGGAATTTTGCTAGTGCTTGTAGTTAACTGTGAAAACTTAAAAGCAGCGGTCTGTGAGACCGCTAAAAGCAGATGAAGTTTAACCCTTTGGATACGGATTTATTTTGAAAAAAAAACATACTGAACAGACTCACCAAACATTTGGAAGTGTTTTTTTCTGTATTTGTCGACAGATACTCCCTGATTAAAAAGATGCGAGAAGTACTGTTTAAATTTTCTGGTGTAAATTCGAAATTTCTGAATTGAAAAAAAAAACGTGGACGATACTGATGACGAGTCTCAGTCGTCAAATGAACCCAAGGGGTTAATCCGAAAAGCAATCCCTTAAAACACGAACCAAAAGCGCAACCTCAAGTTACACACTCACAAGTATTTTCTAAGTGATCTAATAAAAAAAAAATGATTATTAAATTACAAAGAATCGCACATGTTGCAAATGTTTTCTTCCTCTAAAAAAATCGCATAAGACTATGCAAAAATGATAATGTTTACTCGTGATGTTGCATAAACTCTTAAAACATAATACGATAATTTTGCTTAATTAAATTTCTTTCATTCGAAAAAAACCTTAAAAGCCTCCGTTTTTATAGAGTATTTTCCTACCAGAAAAGAGAACTTCATTAAAACAAAAGCATCTCTCTGAGCACTTGTGAGTAAAACCAATGATAATAACGTGGTCGACATATACACTTTAGAAACGTACACATAAGAAAAAATACATATGAGTAAAGGTTGAATAAAAAATAATTCATTAATGAAATCCCCCAGATTCTAATAAGAAAGATATAATCAAATTAGCAGAAAAATTTTAACACATTATTCAAATCTTATAATGTCTTAATTAGTAAAACTTTTAAATAAAAATAATATTTTGGAAATTCTTAATTGTGTTATTTTCAGTTTTTAATGTTACTAAATTCTTATAATTAACTATGATTTTACATTATTTTAATGTCTTTCTTTAGGGATATTGATTTGCTTTCCTATAAAAGAGGTGTGTGTGGGAAGGGGGTCACTGGCGACTGTTTCGGATATCAATATTTTTAAACAATAATCTTTGTGGTAGGTTTACACAACGTTTGCAAGATAAATATACCACAAAAATTATTGTTTCAAAATAGTGATGGCCATAGATATTACCAATATCCTTCAAATGCAAATTTATTTAAAGACATGGATATATTTTTGAACAATTTTATAAAGTATTCAAAATATACTTTTTGCATGTACTTTAATAAAGAAGAATCATCTGGTAAAAAAAAAGAGCTAGGAACAGTGGCGTAGCATCAGGGGGGGCACGATCCTTTTACTACCAGTATAATTATATACTACATTTAGCCTTATTTAATCTTTGAACGGTATGAATTAAATAAGGCCAAATATAGTATATAAAAATAGTGGTAGTAAAGTGGTCCGTGCCCCCCTTGACGATACGCCTCTGGCTAGGAATAAAGAGGAGGAGGCATAGAGTGTAGTGTCTACCGGTTGCGAGTGAAGTTACTGAGTATGTAGTCACAAGATGGCGGTAGTTTTTTGTTTAGATCGGATCAACAGTGCCCAGTTACCGCCTGGATAAATTTTCACCAATAAATTTGTATGGAGATTTTCACCTTATGCAAATGCTTTTCATGTATATTTTCTGTCATAAATAAGGCAACAATTTTCATTCCTTTTTATCGGTGGAACTTTGCACTTGCGGTATCATAATATTTTTCACTGACATCGACTGATGTGTAGTTTACATACATTATTGTGTGGCCATATTGTGTAGTCGCAATATAGCACAGCCGCAGGTTCTGACGACCGCAGAAAGAATCATCACCAGTAAAAACTTGAAAATATTTTCTCCTGAATTATGACTGAAATAATGCATGAATAAAGCTTTCAAATAAGGAGAAATTTTGTATTAAAATTTACTGGTGGGAGTTTACCCCGGCGGTAATCAATTCCTACGGGAACGGTTACAAGTGAATCTTCACCATTTTGAGGATATGTCAATTCCTCTTTATTCATTGTTCCACGTTTAAAACTATGGGAAGATGGAGAGTCACCTAAGAGTTAGCAGTGTTACGTCTTAACTATCTAGTTATGGGTAAGTTTAATTGATATCTAACCGAAAGTATATGAAATATCGCTCACTAATCAGCGCATAATCAACAGAGTGAAAAACTGTAACGACCATGGATAGAACACGAAACCTTTGATATTACGTACCAATGCTTTACCCAGTCTAGCATTTTCACATTCTAATGTGCTGCATGGCTGCGACTTTGCAATACAAAATGGAAAGTCATTCATGAGCACACATATCTTCAGTGACATGCATGAGACGAATTAAACTCAGCATCGGTGAATATATATATGCTATTAAATTTACCAGCAGAGCTGAAATTACGCTGGAAATAACACAAAGATTATGGATTATAACTTACTACTCAGCGTAAGACCAATAGAGTGAAAAAATGTCCGAACCATGGACCGTTGGCGTAATGGTAGAACATGTGTGCGTAATAACTAAGGTTTGGGATTCAATCCCCGGTCTGGACATTTTTTCACTTTGTTGGTTATAAGTTGAGTCGAAAGTATATAACCAACCCAGCGTAATTTCAGCTCTGCTGGATAATTTAATTAGCATATATATATCCACGTATGCTGGGTTTAATTTGTCCCATGCATGCCACTAAAGATGTCTGCTCATGATTGACTTTCCATCGTGTGCTGCAAAGTCGCATCCGTGCCAATACATCAGAGTGAGAAAATACTAGACTGGATGTCGTGCGTATAGCTCGAAATGCTAGAGAATTGGTAGGTTATACCAGAGGTTCCGGGTTCGATCCCCGGTCTGGACATTTTTTTCACTCTATTGGTTATATGCTGAGTAGTAAGTGATAATTCTTATCCTTTGTGTTATTTCAAACATAATTTCAGCTCTGCTAGAAAAATTAATTAGCATATGTTTAATTGATATTTTTAGATAATTAAAATGCAAATACCTTTTTTGTTATTTCACATATTCATGCAACATCAATAAAATGTACCGCAAACGATTTTCTCCATCAAACCTAATGTAATGGAATTCATTTGTGTCACCCTGTAAAATAACTAAAAATTCTACATACTTCAGTTTTAATACTGAACATTCTATAGTAAACCTCAATAGCCTAAGAAAGATCCATGGCAATTAGAGTATATTTACGAGAGTTAGAGTTACGGATAGACAAACGGCAGGCAGATATTCATAAGCACTTTTCAACTATGTTGGAAAGTCCGACAGAAAGATAATTCCGATTTCGCCAATCATCTATTTAAAAATATAATGCAGAATTGCCAATTACTTAATATTTTTTATGTTGTAGGCAAAATATATTTATTGTGTTTTACAATAACATAGAGGGAAAATACAAATTTATTTTAAAATATCAAAGGTTTTTTTGTGATCTAATTGCATTTGTTTAAATGGAAAGTTGAATTACGAAAAAAAAATGGAAATTTAAAATACTTCACAGTCGAACTCTTTTGAAAATAAAATTATTTTCAAAAAATTTTTACGGAATTCTTAATCAGGGTATAAATAAGTTGATTACTATTTGGAAATATTGGTGACAAAAATCGCAGCAGTTAATAACTATGTGCACTTTACGAAATTACTATTTTAAAAATATTAACCCTCTATTTCGAATCCAAATTCATATCAGAAATTTTAAATAATAAATTTCGCTTTAGTTTGTGACGGAATTTCTGTTATTAAATAAAGGAAAGATTACCATTTTAAATTTCTGGTATGAATTCGGAATATCTGAGTTAAAAATTCCAGTTAACTGTGAACACTGATGGTAGCATAAATGCTACATGGGCAATGCAGGTCTAACTAAAAAAAAAGGTATATATTTTTTTAGTAATGAAATTTAATTTGTTGTTGAATTTATGCATTACTTTTGTACTTTTTAATGTAAATTTACATGAATTACTCAGACACAGTATTTTAAAAAAACATTTATGCATTGAAAATTACTTACAATGATCATAATTTATTCTTTGATGATGAAACATTACAGAACAACTATCTTACAGAAGTAGAATTTTTTTCTATGTTTAATATTTGAAAGAGCATTAAAATATCTAGTTCGTGCCAATTATATTCTCATAAATCAATAAAAGGGAGAGTGAGCTTTATTTTACGAGTGGTTATATTGCCTTGAGAAAATCTTTTATCTGTCTCTTTCGAAATATTTCATCCGTTTCATTTTAATAAACTCTTTTTATATCGATAAGTTTAAGTGGTTTCATATGTTTTTTTTTTTTTTTTTTTTTTCTCGAAACGCGCTCTTTTTATTTTCTAATAAAACTGAATGAAGTGTAAAATATACTTTGTAATGTATAGTGAAATTTCCATTTCTTCAATTCTTTAAAATTTAGAAATGTATGTTTTTCATGAGTGAACAGTTTTCAAGTGTGAATAAAAAATATGTAATTTATAACTTATTATTAGTTACATTTTAAATTAGGAAAAAACGTGATTGTTGAAAGTACAATGGCTGACAAGTTCTAGGCATTTTTTTACCCTTTAGCGGACATTGGTTTCCCTATGGAACTACAAAACTTTAATTACGAAATTCAACAATGACAGCAGACTTTTAATAGATATGTTTTCCATTTATTATGTCGGTGAAATATCGCTTTTTTCTTATATACAAATAAATTTGTTCATAATTTCCGGTGTCATTCATTTATTTCAACATTTCAGCAATTGAAGCGCTTTATCCGTTAAAGGGTTAAGTAAAAAAAAATAGTAACAAGAACATTTATTTAACACATAAAATGAAATATATACTACATATCATTAAATAAACAGAGTACACATTTCATGATATAATTGGTTTTGGTTCAAGACGTGTTTATATGATTTAACCCCTTGACTATCAGTTAAAAAAAATTTTTTTTGTAAGATATTTTAAATCAGCCCGCCTTGGGCTGCCATCTACCGAGCAAACGGTCAACTACAATCCCAAATGAACGTGAGAGACCAGTGGGATAAGCAGACATGGTTTTCCAAGCGTTTCAGGGACTGCTGTGTCCAGTGGTAATTTTTGAAGTTGCATTGGGACATAGTGTCCCACTGGGAGTCTACGGGTTAAAAAGCGTAGAAATTCGCGGTTAACCTCTCATTGATTTTAAACTATCTCCATAATTATTGCATATATTCGGGCATTTCAATAATTTCTTTTTTATTTAGAAATTACGAGAGAAAAATATTTTGCTTTATGTAATCACAAAACATGTGTCATTAAGTAATTTAAAAATTACTATTCGGGATTTCTGGTATAAATTCGGAATTTCTAAAAAAAGTAATTCCTGAAAAGGACGCGTATATGCTGTAATAAAGCAAATATAACCTGCTGACATATTTTTATATAAATAATGATTAATTTTCAGAATCAGATTAAACCGAAAAAAAATTGAAAAATCGTATCTTGAACATCATCATACTTGCCAATCCCCACCTTCTTCTTTTTTAAATAAAAAAATACTACTTTAAACAGAAAATTTATTTAATTAAATGCCTCTTGCTTCTATGTAGTATTCATTTGAAAATTATTTCATTTGATTCATTAAATAAAATTTCTGCTTCAAATATGTTTTTTTTTTTAACTAGAATCTCCAATAAAAAATAGGAGAGTAGACAAGTACGCATGCACTATTCATAACTTCAAAACGGGTGTCCCATATACGTTCCATATAGGTTGCGTATGGTTTTTATCTCTAGAAAAATTCTGCAGAATATTTTAGTCGTAATCTTTGCTTTCGTAGACTTGCTAATCGTAGACTTCTTGGATTAAAAAAGGCAGAAAGAATTACTGATACGGAATTACTGATATTAAAAATTAAAGGTCGTTAAATCATGCCCGTATTGAAAAAGGTTATGAACTTGTAACTTATTTATTAATTGTTTTTTAGTCTGGACCCAACTGCATCATTATCGCATACAGACGTCCGTTTCAGGAATTTATTTTTTATTCAGAAAATTCGAATACGTACAGGAAAAGCAGAGTTTTTATTTACGTAATCACAAAATGGTTATCTCATTAAATAAGGCAAATATTACTATTCAGAACTGCTGATATGAATTCGGATTTTTTGAATAAAAAAGAAATTGCTGAAATGCACGCTTTCGATGCAATTGAGTTAAGACATTAAAAAACTTTTTCACTATTCATAGGTGTATTTTAAAATCTGTATTTCTGGGTTTTTTTAATAGTAATATTAGTAGCAGCATGATCAAACTGACTTATCTTTATTGAAGCAGATTTGTCTCGGTACAATGCAGCGTATTTTTGCATTTGGGTGAAGCTTTCGGATTACTAAACGTTATCGTAAAGTTTTTCATAAGTACAATTAGAAAGAAATGTAAAACAGAGTAAAAAAACAAATGCAATTACGAGGAAACACGTGTATTATCTTAAATGCTTCACAAGTTTTAGTTAATATTTAAATCGTAGAATTCGTAACCACCGTGTTCAATCTCAGAATTTGTTATAATTTTCTGAGATTAAATAAAGCAAAAATTCTATTAAAAATTCTAATAACACCGTGAGCAATCTGTTATAAATGTTTAATTTTTTGCACAAAAGTTGGATAAATTACTATCTTCTAAATAAAAATTATATGTATATATTACCATTTTTTATAAGCAGAGATTATATAGACAGTCATTAAAAAATGGTCAACTGTTTTCATAAAAACCATCACTACACAATAACGTTTTTTCTCCGGTCCGGAGAGTCTTCAGTTGTAAATGCAAACACTCCTGTGCTGCCGTTTATTAGATCTTTGGGGATTGAGAGATTCCATGATGGGAATTGAGAGATATTTGCAGAGGCGTAGCGTCAAGGGGGGCACGGACCACTTTACTACCAGTATTTTTATATACTATATTTGGCCTTATTTAATTCATACCGTGCAAAGATTAAATAAGGCTAAATGTAGTATATAATAATACTGGTAGTAAAATGATCGTGCCCCCCCTGACGCTATGCCACTGGATATTTGCATTTACAACTGAGGATGCTCCGGATCGGAGACGAAAACGTTGTTTTGTAGTGATGGTCTTTTACGAAAACTGTTGGCCATTTTGTAATGACTCAAGTTTTTAATGACTATCTATATAATGTCTGCTCATAAAAATTGGTAATATATACAGATATTCTTTTATTTATGAAATACAGACATTAACTCATTTCAAGATATAAATATAGTTTTATATTGACTATCTTCTATTTAATTTTATTTATTTTAAAAAATATATTTGCTATTTCATTGACATAATGAGTACCGTAATTTCCGGCGTATAATCCGCAGCTCAAAGAGTCGTTTTTCGACCCAGAAATATTATTTTATAAAATGTAACTTAAAAGATCACTGTAAATATTTAACTACAATTATTGAATAAAATTTCTGGGTCGAAAAACGACTCTTTGAACTGCGGATTATACGCCGGAAATTACGGTAATTTTAAGAGTTAATTTTCAAAAATTAAATATCATACCTAGAATATTATGAAAATGTAATTTATTTTTTGTTTTCTAAAATTCTTGATGCTTAAGAAGAAATAAACTTTCTAAAACTACAAGTCTAAAACTTTGAAACTATAGATTATTTGACAATTTCTGAATATTTTTTAATTTATCATGATAAATGCTACAATGGCACGAGAATTTCTGAATAAAATCTTGCTTTTCAAATTTATGTGAAGAAACTATTTTACCGTAATTTCCGGCGTATAATCCGCAGCTCAAAGAATCGTTTTTCGACCCAGAAAATTTATTCAATAATTGTAGTTAAATATTTACAGCGATCTTTTAAGTTACATTTTATAAAATAATATTTCTGGGTCGAAAAACGACTCTTTGAGCTGCGGATTATACGCCGGAAATTACGGTACGCGTTTTCGAGTAAGGTTTTTCGTAAATCCTGATGTCATGCAATCCTTGCAAAATGTCAGCAACCGAAAAAGGTTAAAACAACAACAACAAAAAATTCCTATAAATCTAACATTTTTTTAATCGATAAAAGTTTTTCGTTTTAAAATATCTAAAACGTCGCAGAATGTCTTTTTACCGGCTGTTTAAAATACGATGTAAAAAAATAACAATCCAATTAAATCTACGTGAATCCGTAACAATAAACTTCTATAAATATAAAATCCTTCAACAAATCCAATGTTTCTTATTAATTTTTTCCTAATTTCCGGCAACATTACACCTCTATGAGTTCTCGAATGCTTTTCGAGAATGAGTTGGTGTGGCAAGTTTCATGCTTGCAGGATTGAATAATAGAATAAAATCTACTACATATGTTAAACCGCTTTATTTGGCACCAAGTTAACCCTTTAACGTACATTGGTTTCCTACGAAACCACAAAATTTTAATTACGAAATTCAAAAATGACAGCAGAATTTCAATAGAAATGTTTTCCATTTATTATGTATGTGAAATATCGCTTTTTTATATAAATAAATTTGTTCATAACTTCCGGTGTCAATCATTTATTTCAATATTTTAGCAATTGAAGGGTTAAGTGATTTCTGTATTTGCTTTGATGGCGCACCGATTGCAGTATATAGCTCAGAAAGAGAACTAAAACTAGGAACAATGGTATAGAAATTCCTAACATCATTCAATACTCTCATGCCAGAATTTTTTTAATCGCTGACACCATTTGGTAGTTATTACATATTAAGTACAGTCAGTTTATTTTATGTCACCATGTATAAGTAAGTAAGGTATTAACCGGGGGCGTTAAGTGTGACCAGCGTGAAGTGATACCACTATATTTGTATAAAATAATTCGCCCTATTTAATGAGAGAAATTTTGCGATTTAATAAGAGGTTTTTTATTCGGTTTCAAGATAAAATATTGGACAGCCCTTCTATAAAGTGATATGATTTTATGTAATGCTTTTATAACTTAACCCCTTCCAAAATGGTAAAAATGCTGAAATACAACTATCTGTCTTGGTCGAAAGCACTACATGTCCGGAAACTATAGTAGTAGTTTTTTACAGTAGTTAGTACAACAGTAGTAGTTGCGCTGCATATTTTCAACAATATAATATACAGACTTGCCAAGGCTCCGGCTTTTTGCACACCAGTATTATCTTAGAGAAAATGTTGTTCTTTTAAATCGCAGAATGTTCGGATTACATAAAACAACATTTCTGTACTAAAATACTGGTGTCCAAAAAGCCGGAGACTTGACAACTCTGAATATAGATAGTAACGAAATGCAAAAAAGAAAACAGTAGTTTGCAGCGCACAATGCTGCTATTTTAAATGCTAAATGAATAATGCTCGGGAAAAAGCAAATGTGCCATTCAACAAATCACTTGATCGAAACTTGTTTCTTTTGTCCAAAGGCGTTCGGCTAAAAATTTAAAAATCAAATCAGAAAATCTCAGCTGTAGTGTTTAGAAACGAATAATATGTGGTCATCGGTTTTTCCATCGACACTTGCTGGTAAAACCTAGCGTTAACCCACCACAGAAATGAATTTGCTTGCTGGTAATACTTCTCTACATACTCATTATTATGTATTCGTGTTTTACTAGTCTTTCTTAAATCAGAATTGCTATAGTTGCAGATTTATTTATTGTTTGCATTGAGTTGTTTTTCTGTAATTTTCTAGATTATAAAATTATAAAACTCAATATAATTAACTCTCAACAAACCTCAATACAATTAAAACATTAAGAGTGTGTTGTAGAGTTAAGTGAAAACAACTTTATTTGTAAATACACGATCTATCTGCAATTTTATGTTTCAATGTAATAATTACTCTAAGAATAATAAATAAATCTTGTGCAGTGTATGGTTCCACATAAATATGTTTTATACAATAGTAGCCCCTCAAAATATCGCTCTTTCAGATATTTAGCTCTTTTTTCGTGCCTGTCGAAAAAAATAAGCTGTAGTTGTAGCATTTTTTATGCAACTATATTTAAATTATGATAATACTGAGCATATCGCCTTTAATTTCGCTATAAGAAATTTTAATAAGTGAATAAACTGACAGTTTGGCGACTAACACAATTCTTTCCACATTTTTTGCCTTGATTTTTACGTACCTCGATTATATCGCTCTTATTTGATTGAATCAAGACGCGATATCACGGGAGGTCACTGCTTTTATTTAATCCGTGTCCTCAATTTCAAGATTGAATCCTTTGAAAAAGGTGAAAGTAGCAAAGTAGTGGCTAATTTTCAAAAGTAGTTTACAGTCGCTACATTTTTAATCAAGCAGTTAAAGTTGTAGTTAACTACATTTTGGAGAAAGTAGTTGTAGTTCGCTAAAATGAAATGTAGTTTCTCTGACCACTGTTTATCCGACCACTGTATGCGATTGGATGCAGGACTTACACTGATCCGTTTCTTCTGCAGAAACTGTTTTATACCAGGTTTTACAACACTTACTACAAAAATTATGTTTCGGATAAAATGTGGAAGAAAATATCAAAAAAGAAAATTTTAGAAACATTTGAATTAAAAAACGGACAGAATGAGAGGCTTGAATACAGTGGCTTATAACCTAGCAGGAAAAACACAACTGTACTGCTGTAATACTAAATTCACACCGGAATTTAGATTTTTTTTTAACCCTTAATTGCATAGTGATGTAAATTTCCATCACTGTTTATTAACTTTTAATAAATAAATCAACTTCTTCGCCACCACTATATTTATATAGAAATATTAATCCTGTAAATTTCCCGTGAACTATGTTGCTGAACAAAGTTAAAAATCTATCTTAAAATTTCTGGTGTCTATTATTTAATATATGTATAAAAAAACACAATTGTAAAAGAAACACTCATGCAAAGAAGGGTTAAAAATTAAATAAGAGCTATTTTAAATGCTTTTTTATCTAAACGGTAAAAGCCAAATTTTACTCAAAAGTTCCAGTGCAAATTTTTATTAAAATTAAGTCATATAAATAATATACTACCGGTCAAACTGTGTTGTTCACTACATATAAAAATTAAAAATGTATTGTTTCAATAGTTTATAATTAATTGCTAATACATTTGTCGTAATTTCGGGGAATATAATTTATTTTCAGAAACAAAACTTCATTTTCTATTAACGACTTTTCTTCAGATTTAGAAGACAAATTGATTAGAATTCCAATTTAAATATTCGCATTTGAAAATCTTTTATAATTCAACAATTTTCAGATTTATTGTCGGAAAATCCAATTCAAGAATATACCTTTCATCGAAATTAAATTAAGATTCTAATTCTTTCAAAATAAATTTTCCGAAGACAATTATTTCAGATATCACGCAAATCTCTTGAGTTTTAATTACATTTTTAGTGCTATTTCAAAAGTAGTTACTACTTTATTTCATTTTTCTCAATATATAGTTTACTGAAATTCGTCCATAAGTACCTTAATCTTCATACTTTTTGCAAAACTATCATAGATTTTTTTTTAAAGTATAAGTTTATTCCCATTATTTCAGACTTCTTGTCATTACGTTTTGAAAATATTGTTTGTCAAAATGTATTTTTTATATTTCAAATTTTTTAAAGAGTTTTTTTTTACAATAAATATTTGTTTGTTGTGCGAAGTGTAAGATTTGGAATGCGATAAGTACAGTTGGGGAAAAAAATACCCCATCCTTTATTCGCAGACCGTTTAAGATAAAATAACACCAAATGTACCAATAATCTCTGAATATTATATTCTGTCAAAATGTAAATAAAAGTTTTTATACTCATTAAAGTCATATAAGGCGAAATTCCATCACTAATTTTAAAATATTATTTTCGCTCTAATTGTTCACAGTGAATAAACCAGACATGAAAACTTTTGATAATTAGTGGTAATAGTATGCCTGATTGCCCATTTCGCCCCTGTGAAGTCGGCGCCTATGGTTGCATCCTGAAATTTTGACCTCTTCTTACGTCATGAAGATTTAACAATAACACATAACCTGTGTATGTTTCTGGGATGATTTTATCCAAGGAACACAAAGAATCAAAAGTGGGTGCTGCCATTAGAAAAATCGAAGTCGATGCAATTTTTAATATGTTGACAAGCTCTATTTAAAAGAATATATATTACTGAAATAAGACAATATCCCGAATCTAATTACACTTTTTGTGTGATTTTATCGTAAATAGTCTGTGAATAAAGGCAGGCGTATCGTTTTGTTATACACTGACTCTACTTTGCAAGAATCAAAGATATTTTCGAATTCCAATTTGAAGCTCCTTTTTGGTTTCGAAATAGCAAAGATTTTCTATCTGATAGTATGATATGTTCTCGAAAATAATTAAAATATCGAAAATAATTTTTGTTTATTTAATTTTTTTTATCCGTTTTTTAACATCCGCATTTATTTTAAAAAATGTTTTGAGCTATGTTTTAGAATAGTTGCTAAAAAAATTATGTTTTGGTTAAGTGACTACAGAATCAGGTTTCGTTCGCTTTTACCAAAATTTTTTAATAGAAATTTTCTGTTTAATATTTAAATAACAGAAATTGTGAATTCCTCGTTTAATTGCAGGATTTTTAATACTTTTCTGTATTTAAAGAAGCCGAAAAATTATATTAAAAATTGTGGTAAAAGCGAATCCTGAAAATGTGAAATAATATCTAAAAAAAGATTTTGTCTTAGAAAACATTTTATTAAAGAAAGCGGACCGAATGGGAGTCCTGCATATAGTGGCTTCACCTTTTCCGGGACAAGCAACTGTACTACTTTAATGTTGAATTCACACCATTTAGTTTCGAAATTTTCTTTGGAAAATAAAGGAGTGCAATTCAAATGCGTTTTTCCGTAAATGGTAAAAGCCAAATTTTATTCAAAAATTCAAGTTCTATTTTGATTAAAAGTAAGCGATATAAATAATATACTACCGGTCCAACTGGTTTGTTCACTACATAGAAAAACTAAAAATTTGTTGTTTCAATAGCTTATAATTAATTACTTATACATTTGTCGTAATTTTGGGGGAAAACATTTTATTTTCAAAATAAAACCTAATTTTCTATTAAAGAATTTTTTGAGATTAGGAGCTGCAGATACAGATGAATTGATGAATTGAATTTGAAATATTCTCATTAAAAAATGCTAAAGCATTCAACAATTTTTAGATTTATTGTCGGAGATTAGAATTGAGAAACATATCTTTCATCGACATCTAACTGAGCTTCCAATACTTTCAAAATAAATCCTCCTAAGAAAATTATTTTCGACATCACGCAAATCTCTTATGTTTTAATTTTATTTCCAGTAGTATTTTGGAAGTAGTTGCCTCTTTATTTTATTTTTAGGGTTCCGTACTTAAAAATGAAAAACGGAACCATAATAAGATCACTCGTGTGTCTGTCTCCCTGTCTGCTCATATGTTACAGCCATTTTTCTCGTAAATTATGGAACGTGGAAATTTAAGTTATAAAGGCTATTGACCGACATATTTATATATTGTTAGCCATTCACAAATATTTTTAGGAAAATGAAAGGGACTAATTAAGTTAGGTGAAAATAAATAGCATTTTTTTATTATACGTTGTAGGGTATCGTGTGAAAGATCTGGTAACACCGAATTCAAAATACATTTATATTAATATTAGGTCATGCATTTTTAGAGATATCGTCGAAAATGCACTGCGAATACATGTTCCCCACCCCTTTATTTACGAATCTACTGAAACTAAAATTAGGAAAAATATACGGGCAGAAGGAGATTATTTAAACCTTGCAGGAAAACTATAGAGATAATCCTAGGTCACATGATTTTTCAGAAATTCGAATTTTTACGCTACACACAAACTTTACTTTGCGGGTGTTCGAGGTACTTATGGACGCAGAATCATCCAAGGATTGTTGATAGAGATTTTCGAAAAAAGATGATGATAATTAGCAGAGATATTAATTAAGTTACTTGTAAAAAACTTTTTCTTGTATATCGTGTGGGGTATCATTCGGAAAATCTTGTAACACCGAATAAAAATTTTTTTTCTTTTTTAATTTTAGGAATTATATTTTCGGAGATATCGCAAAAAATGTACTGCAAAAATATTGACCCCCTACAATTTCCAAATCTACTGAAACTGAAATTATGAAAAAATTAGGGGTAGTAGGAATTTATTTAACTATAGCGATTATCCTTGGTCATATAGTTTTTGAGAAAATCGTATTCATCCGTTACACAAACTTTACTTTGCGGGCGCCCAGCGGGCCGATGTACCTATGGACTCGGGATCATCCAAGGATCTTTGATAATATTTTTTTTAATATCGTAATCAGCCAAGATATTAATTAAAAACCTATAAAAAACGCGCCACGGACCAAGGCAACATTGGAACGTTGTGACCTTCCGTCGAAGCGCGCTTGGCACAATGCCAAGTTTAAAATTTGTACAAGGTAATGTTTTAGGTAAGGCCAATCATAGTGATAAATAGTCAACATTTTTCATTCCAATTGCATTCTTTTATTGAAGGAAATTATTTAAAAATAATTCATAGAGTAACTCCAAGACATTAAAATACAGTAGTTTTGAGACAACAATCGCTTATAACACTATACGTAATGGTACGAACTCAGCGTACAGTTCTTAGCGGCAGAGGAAGCCGCATCAATTTACTACCAGTATTATTATAAGCCAATTTTGGCTTTATTTAATCGTATAATGTTTAACAATTAGATAAGGCCAAATGTAGTATGTAATAATACTGGTACATGAGTGATACAGCATCCAATGACGCTACGCCACTGGTACGAACCCTTTGAAATTGAGCAAAATATAGTCGCCTATGACAATGCTATAATAATAACAATCATCAGATTTATTTTTATTAAAATAAAACACATATTTAAATAAGCTATTATGAGATCAAATCTATTAATGTTACGATAGAGCGTTTTATGTTTAAATTTTAATTTCTATGCAGCATTATAAAATAGATTTTACTTTGAAGAAGATACAATCATGGAATTCTACAAAAAATCCTTTTGAAAAAACAATACTCTGTCAAGATACTTTAGCTCAAGTCTTCGATTGAATAAAATGCCTTTAAAATATTAATATGTTTTCTACAGAAAGAATGTTGAAGTATTTCATAGTTATTAACATGATATTTATGTATTGCAAACACTCCCATAATTATTTGTTTCTCATATATTTAATACGTATATTAACCTTTTATTCGAGTGTTAATAAGATACGCAATCCGTCATCCCCCCTCCCTAAAAAAATTAAATTCTAATAATAATGTAATTTACAGAAATTTAATGCATATATAAACTAAAATAATAACAAAAAAATAATTTTAATTATGCTAAAACAAATTAGTTTTCCTAATTGAATATTTATGATTTACCAACTTTGTTACGGAAAAATTTATTTTAATTGAATTTTTATAAAGTATTTTTTATAATGCAGAAATATAATTTTTTTGAATTTTTTAAAAAAAATAATTCTGCTAATTAGATATTTATGTTCCATCAACTTTGTTCTAGAAAATGTTTTTTTAATGAAATTTTTAGAAGTTCTAATTTATTACAATTTAACAAATATTTTATATTAAATATAAAAATAAATCTCAATTGTTTTTTTAGGGGAAGGCCGGGCAAACTGGTCACCAAGAGGTTTTGGGATTTTTTGTTACCCCTTAAAATACATATACATAACTGACAATTTGCATAAAACTAGAGTGACTACATAGAAGTGTAAGGGTATTTATCATTTTTACGAAATAATAAGATGGAAGTGAGAATTTGGTTTTTCCATAAAAGGTATAATGACCACTTTGTACTACAGGTGTAAAAAGATTGAAAACATTATTTAAATGATTAGAACAGTTTTATTGTCATAACAAATCGTATGAAATATAAAGAAAGATTGAAAATGCTATGAAAATCCCATAAGAGTTTCACAAACACAAATAAAAAATTATAAATCAGAATCAAACACTGCATTTTTCACCAATTAAATCTACGTCATCTTCTTCCCAAAGTGAACAGGCCTCATGAGCCCAGAGGTGACAAACATTGCACCTGATCCAACCTTCATCACTTGATCCAATTAAACGGCCACTACCCTGACCACAGGGTTACCAGTTTGGCCTTCTTTTAACCGTTTGAGTGCTATGAAGCGCGATAGCGCCGCAATGTACCTGCGGATCAAACAAATTGTGTTTCAACCCAGAAATTTTATCTTATAAAATGTAACTTACTAGATCGCTGTAACTACTTCAACTGTTGAATAAAAATTAAATGATTTCAATTATTGAATAAAATTTCTGGGTTGAAACAAAATTTGTTTGATCCGCAGATACATTGCGGAGCTATCGCGCTTCATAGCACTCAAACGGTTAATTTTGAAATTTCGCATTCATACTAGAAATTCTCTGCAATATTATTTTCTTTATTCAATGACAGACATTTTCTGATTATTAAAGTAAAAAATTTTCTTTCAGAATTTCCGGTAGGATTTCGAAATTTTTTAAATAAAAAAAAGGCCAACCTGGCAACTCTGCCTGACCCCTTTGCCCGTTTGGGAGCCATGACAAAAAATACGTTCTACAGTGAAAACTAATGAACAGTCAGCGACCATTCACCCACCAATGTGAATCTGAAATAATGCTCTTTCCTTCCACACTCAATAAATAAATGCAAGTACAACAGGTTATTGTTAATTGTATGTAATATAAGTCTCTTACCTTAGATCATAAATTTCAAAAACTGGACAACCCGCTCTGAAATTATAAAACATCGATACCTTGTTTAACGATTGTCTGGTTACTCACTGCAATCAAACGAAATAGTTTGACCACAAGTTTGGCAGCGCTCTGGTGACGTCATTATATTGGGTGATCAACAACAATATAAAGCAACGTTTCACGACGATTTTTTAACATTCATAAAATAAATTCCATATCAGGATTTTACTATAATACACCGATTTTTTTCCTCCAGATTTTTGAATTTATACGAATATTTA
Organism: Maratus michaelseni; assembly: GCA_963931845.1. Classification (NCBI taxonomy): domain Eukaryota; kingdom Metazoa; phylum Arthropoda; class Arachnida; order Araneae; family Salticidae; genus Maratus; species Maratus michaelseni. Next base: position 84,438,426 of record OZ007586.1, read on the forward strand.
ACATATTTGTGTATTTTAAAGCGAATTTTTAACATACTTAAATGAATTTCACTTACAATGTTTTAAGCCACTATAGTATATTTTGCCCTCTACGTTTTCTGAAACTATTCAGATTTTGTGCGGTTTTTAACGTTTCACTTCGATTTTTACACAGTAAAATAACTCTTTTTTAATCTTCTAGCTTAATACATTAAAATTTCTTTATTCCTAATGTTAAAAATGCACAAATTTGTTAATAGCTGCTGTTTTAATATTCTATCCCAATAGCTTAAAAATTATTTATTGACAATCTTTAAAATGCGCAAATTCGTCAATAACTCCGGTTTTAATTTTCTAGCCTAATACATGTACTATATGTAAATTTTGCTGACATACATGAGCGTCAACTTTCCCCTCCTGTGGCGACTTTCCACAACAAAAGTTCATCGCAAATAAATAAATAAATAAATAAATAACTACTAGTAATTCATCCATCCCACTCACTTTACAGAAGCGGCTGCTTTATATTCAGGGTCCACACATCGCCCCTGAATACTGGGCCTGAGTGCTGTCACAAAAATGGCGGCTGTGGTAGGCAGAAATTTTTCAGAGTTTGTACGGTCCCTATGAATCAAAGCCTAATCGGATACCTATAACTTCTAAAAGTTTTCTCCGCCATATTTTTCGGAGGTTCAACATACCAAAGAAATCTTTTACAGTGTGTAAATTCAAGGAACAGTACAAACGGTCAGAAAAATCCGCCTACGAACGCCGCCATTTTTGTGTCACGGATCAGGCCTAGTATTTATGGGGAGGCGGTCCACACATCACCTAGTTAAATGCGTACGTCTCGATTAATATTTTTCACTTTCACTTCGTGATTTTTTCTGGTTTAACATTTTTCTTTTCCATCATGGGAAAGACAATCAGCCGTAAGAAGGCGCTGTTTTCAACTTGCGAAATATTTTACATTCATCTGCTCTGGCTTAATAAATAATGGCTTTGAACGGCACAAAGATTGTAATAAATGCTTGAATAACAATGACAACTCTTTCGAAAATTAAGATTTCATACAGTGTTATTGTAAATAAAGATTTGTTTTCATATCTGTTGATTTTATAGCCAGTTACACATAAACGTTCTCTACTTTCTGGATGATTGACGAATAGTTATTAAAATATAACAAAATGAAGGATATTCTACATAAATTACCAATTTGGCCATTGTTTGTTTAAACATGAAAATTTCCTTTATAGTAAAGGAAGATGTTATAAACGAACTCTATATTTATTATTCAAGATTTAGAAAAGTTATAATAATACTTAAAAGTGCAGTTTACAAATATTAGGTTATGTTAAAATAAATCATACAATTTTATAAATAATATGAACCTTAAATTCCTACTTGTATTAGAGATTTATACATCAAGTTAATCTTAAAATAATACAATTTAGCGACCAATGAAATCTTTAAAGGATTTTACCAAATGAAATAATAACATATTGACATGTAATAAATCCAGATAGAACGATATCCCATTGTGTATAAATAGTAAGATACTTTTGCCGCATACTTTTTAAACATTTGATTTCTAAAATACAAATACTGTACGAAAAGGCCCCCCATCAAAATCTTCAACATAAAAGTTTTAAATTCGACACTAATTTGGGTAAGTAATATTTCTTGAAAAATTTATTTGTAACATGCATTTTTTGCGCATTTGCTGCCAACATATTATATCAGTTATTCCCTTTAATGATTGTTCCAAGAGAAATTTCTTATTCTGTAGATAAACACATGATCAATAAATAGATTCTCTAGTATAGAAACGAATAGCTTTGAATAGTTTCAGCCACTTTAGCTTAATTTAGTTCATTAGCTTAATTTTGAATACAATCCCATTAATAATAACTAACCATGGCAATTGTCCGTTTTCCTGTTACAATAGATAAATTTCATTGCGTTACAGCAACTTTGATTAAGAACAAAGTTAAATTACGAGGCAGTGCCTTCGTTTAACTAAAGGTAAATTGTTAGTATATGTTCATCTATATTTCCATATTGAACTACGCACTATTATCAAACTATTGAGGTTTGAATACATATCAAATACTATTAATAGTTTGAATAGAATAATTGTCTGGTAGATACACGCTACAGAGAAACAAAGAACAGAAATGATTATATATTTAATAATTATGCTGTCTCAATAAATATATGCTCAAGAGTAACTTTTAATGATTTTGCGATAAATATTGGAGATAGTTTATGAAAATAAAAAAATCTTCCTGTAAGTATTCTTTTAATAAAAGTAGCTTGTTTAACATATACAGTAACATATACTGATATATTTATTCAATGATTAATGCATAATGCTGGAATGATAGACCTATCAACATTACAAAATTTACTTTATTTTTTCTTTCACAAGACCAATTATAATTATATTTCATTTAGAAAACTCTACTTCTGATTTAAATGTATACATAGAACATTAATGCATAGTTTACTCTCAACATTTTCGTTTAAATGGCATCAGTTTTTCCACACAATTTTGCAGATTTCACTTAATTGTTATATTTAAGATTGCTAATTTTAAAATATATACCGTTACAAAGAAAGCTCATAAAAACATAACGTTAGTTTTCCTTAAATATTACACATTCGAGTTTTAAACTATGCCTACTTAAAAACGATAGCCGCCTAATCCTAATCAAGGTCCTTGTTTTAACAAATGTAGGGGTATTATTTCAACTCGCACATATATTTGTTTATACGCCTAATACATTTTTTACACAACGTTTGATGATTTACGGACATTTAGAACAACTATTTTTATTCGTATCTTTGCTTTATTTATTTCCAGAAATCTCCTATTAAATACGATGAATAGTACTGTTAAAATAATATAGATAATCATTCTCCGTAAAAATTTAAACATATAGTCATGTAAAACCAGAATTAGGTATGGTTTCTTAAAGTACTCAGTTGTGGAAGGAATACCAACATATTATTTTTAAATGGTTTCTTTTGTATTATATTCTGAACACATATTAAAGATATACATAGGTGCAAAGGATTTTTTTGAATGCCACTATTTTCAAACAGTCTTTTTTGTCTTATATAACCGCAAAATTTAAATATCAAATAAGTCGAATTTTATTATTCGGAAACAGTGCTAATCAAAATCAGCAACACATGGCATCTATGTGACACATAACAAAATGATTACTCCGATCATCCTCAATGAGCGTCAATGATCCTTCTCAATGCTCAGTGATCATCAAGGACCTATTCAAGGTCCGTGATATAATGAAATTTTGGGTGAGCATTTAAGCGTCACATATATATTTTGTTTATAGGCCTAATAATGTTTTGATACGACGTTTAATGATTTATGGACATTCAATACCACTATTAGCATTCTTTGCTTTATTTAAGCACCGAAATCTGCAATTAAATACGGTGAATATTACTGTTTACAAATATTGATATTCAATATCTATAACCCTTTCAACGTATAATAGTGTAAAAACAGAATTAGTCATTCGTCGCTGCTATGTCGAACTATCGAATGTGAAAAAATGCAGTTTTCAGTATTTTATTTTAATTTCGCATATTTCACCACTAAATGTTAACAGTATTCTTCATCAGGATTGCCCGTTATGCATCTTTGTTTAATTCAGAAATTTCGAATCCATACCAGAAACTTAAAATAGAAATTTTTGCTCGGTTAATGACAGACATTTCGTAGTTACTTAAAGTAAAAACAATTTTCAGAAAATTTCCGGTATGAATTTGGCATTTCTGTTCTTCGCAGAAATTTTATTAATATTATTAATAGGCGAAGAATTCTAACAAAAATTATTGGTGACTATCGGCCCATTTTTAGAAGTAATGAAAAATGCATTTTTTCATATTCGATAGTTAGACATGGTAGCGGCGATATGTTTCCTATCGTATTCAGTTGTGGAAGGAATACCACCATATTGTTATAAAATGGATTATTTTGGTATTATATTCTCAACAGAAATTAGAGATATACATAGGTGCTAAGGATTATTTCGAATGGCACTATTTCCAAATAGTAATCTTTGTCTTAATTAATTGCAGGATTTAAATATTAAACAAGTAGTATATAATTATTCGGAAATAGTGGAAATCAAATTCAGTTACACCTATATGACATATTAAAATATTTCTCACTAAATATATAATTCTAATTTAAAAAGTGGCGGTCCCAACTGCCATATCATGGCAAAAAGTTCCTTCTTCTTTGATTCCCAATACGCTGGCGTACCACAGCCTGTGGCGAAGACGCGGAATCCACTGTCATGATTTTCCAAGTCCTTAATTGTGCCTGCTTTACGGATGGTGGAATTACACTACGGCTATCCTGCCAACGAACGTAACCGTAGATTAAAGATAAATTTAGTTTATGATCCATTTTTTTAATTTTCGCACCTTTACCAATTAACAAGACTCAATAAATTAATAAACACAGTAGAATGTTTATAATTATCTACAAAATAAATGGAGTATAATGGGAAACAAAACTCCTCAAAAGCGGTCAGATAAAATTGTTAAACTGGATTTATCTCTATTCTTGATTTAGTTTTTGTTGTTGAAATTAGTACTTAACTTCGAAATCTACATTTTCCTGTAGGCAGTGGCGTAGCCAGTGTGGGTGTCCAGATGCTCTTTATACCACTAATTTTGTACAGTTTTCTTTGCCTTACGTAATCGCAGAACTTTCTGTGATAATCAAGGCTAAGAAATCTTTACAATTTTACTGGTAACCAGGGCATTTGGACCCTCCCCCTCCCTGGCTACGCCACTGCTTGTAGGCCGAGTCGGCAGGGATTTTTTTTATAACTGAAAAAAATATTTTTATAACTATAAATATTTTTCTGCAGAATTCACTTGTAGAAATGTTATTGTTTTTTGCAACAAATATACATTTGAGATATTTGGCTCACAAGGATCTTCATTCCTAATAATTCAGAGCTATTTTTTAAAAATCCAATTATATACATACGATTCCCTTTTACACAGGATCAAGTCAGATAGACTAGTAAAGAATATTCAGGACAAAGGGTAAAATAGGTTACAGTCGGGAACTACCCACTCTGAGTGTGTAATGGAGCCACCAGGACACGAACTCGATATTGCCACTAGGACAGACAAACGCATTTTCTGTCGCGGTAATATGAAGCCTTTCAGAAAAGGAAAATTTCGTTTTAATGAATTCAAAACAAGCCCACTTTATCCGGAGTAGTCGAATAGTTATTAATAATTTTTTTCTGGACTTTCAACCAGAGTACTTAAGAGATTTTAAGATTTGTACTTAAAGTTTTGAAAATTTATTTGTGATTTTAACAATGCTGTAGTAATTAAAAATGTCAATAAATTAATGTTTATATATTTGCATACTTTAAGGACAAAGCTTAATTTATTTTGAAATACGAAATGTTGTTATTATATAATGACATTTCTTCAGTTTAAAAGTCCCGATAAAATAATTAGAATTCAATTTGAAAATTCACATTCGAAAATGCTTCATAACCGAATTTTTTTTAGATTGTTTTATCAAAATTGTAATTCCTCAGTATGCTTTCATAACGGTTTAATTGAAATTCTAAATCTTTTTCTTTAAATACCACTAAGTCACTTACTTTCGACATCACGCAAAGCTCTCGAATTTTAATAACATCTTCATTACAGTTTCTGATTTATTTAATTTTTTATTCTATTTTTTTTCTGAAATCATTTTAATCTTCATATGTATTGCAAAAGGATTTTAATTTTGACTAATAAACTTTAAAGAGAATATATTTTTTTTCTGAAATGAATTAAAACAATAAAAATAATAATTACCTTTTTACTAATATCGAATAATTGTTAAAGAGACATACCCTTTTTTATATTTTAAATTAAAAAAAATTAAATTATGTTTAAAAAAAACTAAAGATGGCTTGTTTCTCTTTTATTATGTATTTTTTAAACCGAACAACACGATATTCTATTACATTATATTATATTTAAATACATCCTGCTGCATTAACACGACTTACTATAAGAATAGTCACAAAGAAGACTTCGTGTTATCTAATCTTTTATATATTAACACAGTATCTAAAATTGTCAATTAATTAGTATGTTTCTAGATTTGTAATACTTTGAGGACAAAATATAGTTTTCGTTTCAAATATGAAATGTCATTATTACCTAATGACATTTCTCCCTAATAGAAGTCTTGATAAATTAATTATAATTCCATTAAAAAATCTTATTCGAAAATAAATAATAACTGCATTATTTTTAGATTCATTCAGCAGTATTTCAATTTCCCATTGTAGTTACATTACAGTTTAATTAGAATTCTGAATATTTCTCTGTAAAATACTTCTAAGGCAATTATATTCGACATTGCGAAAATCCCTGCATTTATAATCACATTTCCATTGCAGTTTCTGAGTTGCCTAATTCGTTATTTTATCTTTTATTAGATTTACTAATATCTTCAATAAGTACTTTAATCTTCAAATGTATCGCAAAGAGATTATATATTTTAAATTTCTCAAAAGCTAAAATCATTTTATATAATTTCTATTAAAAAAAATATACAAATTATTACTATTATTATTTTACTAGAGTCAAAATTGGATTAGCTGTGGAAAAGCTATGCTAATTTTTCATACTATTTTAAAGTTCAAAATTTAAAAAAATAGACTGTATAAAATTAAAACAAAATAAAACAAAAGATCCCCATTTAGAAAATGTATAGCAACAATTACTGTAAAAAAATTTATTATCGCGTGGAATTATCGGTAGAAAGATAAATTTCACTTCTGCTTACAATACTGTTATCAGAATGATATTAGAGGCGTTTGTGTAGTACATTTTAAACCATTTTTTTATATTCGCTGGTTTCTATGTATTAGTTTATAAACAGAAACCAATATATCTCCTAAAATATACAATCAAGACGGTTGAACTTTTTTATAGTAACTCAAATATATATTAATTTAAAGTATTGCTTTTCTATGTCATATGATAAACATGTGAATGAGCATGAAGTAGAAAAATCACGAAATTATTATTAATAAAAAAATTAATTAATCTCAATAAGTCAACATAACCTGATTTATCAAAGGTTAATGACTATTTGATGACTTCTGCGAGGATTTGGTGACTTCTGATGGTCTGCGAGATTGGAGAAACGTTTTACAAATAAGTTATACAGGGTGATTATAAAAAAGCTATCTCGATATATGAGCCCCTAACTGTCATATCGTTCACAGAAACTGAATGAAATTTTGGTTTAAAGTATTTTGAGGTATGCGCTCAAGAATCATGCGAAAAACAACAGTTAAATTTTAACAGTTGCGGTTACAGTAACAAAATTTCGAAAATTTAAAATGGCAACACCTATTATTTTATTGGAATGTGATCTTCATAGTGAAAAACCATAAAAGCGTTGGAACGGTACCTGCATCACGAAATTTGCCGGCGATGGACACACTAAGAAGAATAGTGAAAACAACCATTAAGGACAGTGAAGCAACAGGAAACAAATCATTTTATTGTGTTTCATACATTTTCCATTTCACACACGACGAGACTTTATATGCGGCAGATGGTGGATACCACTGAACAATAAAATGTTTTACTTTCTGTTGCTTCTCTGTCCTTTATTCGTTGTTTTCACTTTTCTTCTTAGTCTGTCTAGCGCCGGCGATTTTCGTGCTACAGGTACCGTTCCAACGCTTTTGATGGTTTTTCACTATGAAGATCACATTCCAATAAAAAAAAATAGGTGTTGCAATTTGAAATTTTCGAAATTTTGTCACTGTAACCGTAACTGTTAGAATTTAACTGTTGTTTTTCACATGATTCTTGAGCGCATACCTCAAAATACTTTAAACAAAAATTTCATTCAGTTTCTGTGAACGATATGACAGTTAGGGGCTCATACACTATATTTCCAATGATGATCGGTCAATTGCGATTTTAGACGTTTTGTTAAATATCTGGAAAGATACATGAGGAATTATCCTGAAACTTCAGGAGTGTAAACAACATGATTGACGTCATGTATTTCCGTGAAGATTTTTTCCCGAAACCCCATAAGGGGCCGTCAACAAATTGAAGAAAATCGAATATCTTTTGGATAACCCTGTAAAAACTAATATCGCAAAAGCATTCAAACTGTAGATCATGATTAAGTGGCTTATTGTAATAATTTGGGTTCATTTTTATGAAGATAGCATGTATACTCGAAGAGAAATTCAGGTTTTTATAAAAACAATCCCAAATTTTACCAAGTTTTTTGCTTATAATTTGCAGAGTTTTAAATATAAAAACAAGTTATTTTCAGAAAATATGACAAACAAAATTGTACATAATACACTACAATCAGAATTTAAAAATAATAAAAATTGTATGAGGAATGAGCAAGTCTACTAAATATTGTTTCACTGCGCATGCTCGAATTCAATCAACATATACTGTGCATAATAAATTAGATAAATGTATAGACCAACTTTTATGAAAGTCTCAAAAACATAGCTTGAAAATTCTGATAGTAATTGTCGATAGAATAAGCTCGAAATTCGCTGTTCCCAAAAGGAAGCAAAAAGATGAGGGGTTGTATCCAAATATACTAGCTTATGAAAGTTTACATCATAAGATTGAAGTGTTTCTCATTCTATATTTGAGACAACCCCTCATCTTTTTGCTTCCTTTTGGGAACAGCGAATTTCGAGCTTATTCTATCAACGATTACTATCAGAATTTTCAAGCTATGTTTTTGAGACTTTCATAAAGGTTGGTCTATACATATATCTAATATATTATGCACAGTATATTTTGATTGAATTCGCGCATGCGCAGTGAAACAATATTTAGTAAACCTGCTCATTTTTCATACAATTTTTATTATATTTTAATTTTGATTGCAGGGTATTGTGTATAATTTTGTTTGTCATATTTTCTGAAAATGACTTGATTTTATATTAAAAACTTTGCAAATTATAAGCAAAAAACTTGGTAAAATTTGGGATTGTTTTTATAAAAACCTAAATTTCTCTTCAAGTATATATGCTATCTTCATAAAAGTGAACCCAGATTATTACAATAAGCCACTTAATCATAATCTACAGTTTGAATGCTTTTGCTATATTAGTTTTTACAGGGTTATCCAAAAGATATTCGTTTTTCTTCAATTTGTTGACGGCCCCTTATGAGGTTTCGGAAAAAAATCTTCGCGGAAATATATGACGTCTATCATGTTGTTTACACTCCTGAAGTTTCAGGCTAATTCCTCATGTATCTTTCCAGATATTTAACAAAGCGTCTAAAAGCGCAAGTGACCAGTCATCATTGGAAATATAGTGTATATCGGGATAGTTTTTTTTATAATCACCCTGTACTAACAGAAACTGAACTTGCATAATCTGATATCATCTAAACTGTTAAAAAAATTGTGCTAGGTTGAACCAACAGATGGTTGCAGAATATGGTTGCAGAAGCTGCAACCATAAGATGGTGAAATCTCTTTCCAACATTTAGAACTATTGTTCAACAGGAGCTTAAAATACTGGGACGATATTTCACCATCTTACGGTTACAGCTATTGCAGCACCTAAAGTTGGTTCAACTGAGCGCAAAAATTTTAACAGTGTAGTAGAATGTGACCATTTTATGCACACAATCAATTTTCCAGAATTGCAGCTGTCAAGTTTTGTTAAAGGATCCACATTATATCTGAGACACATTCAGTAAAAAGATACAAAGTTCTGGTCTTTATATCTACAAGCATTAACGTTTCTGTAGGGCAACATATAAAGTTGTATATTCTGATATTATATAGCAGATACTGTTACAAGCACGTTTATTCTTTTTTAGCGCACTCCCACTAGAAGAAAGATGTGGCGTGTGGATTGTAAACATGTGTGTGTAAAAACGTCATAAATCAATTTCCACGAAAATTCAGAATTATGTAAAATTCCGTTCTCCATTCATCCTTTATTCGGTGCTTTTGAAAATCAAATTTATTTTTTCGACGATGTAAGTACTATAAATATCATAATAGGAAATTTAAGCTAGAGCATATCACACATATTTTATTTTTGATAATATGTTACATGTTATCATAGCTAATATTGTACTTTCACCGTAAATAAAAATTTACAATCAATTCTTTAACAGAAATATTTACTTTTTTGTTTTCCAAAATTTTTAATCCTGTTAAATCCCTTTTTTCGAATTTAATTTTGTATTCCTGCTAAATATACTACAATTACAGATCAAAGTCGTTTCCATTTTGCAATATATTTTCGGTGCTATTTAATATTATAGAAATTCTAGTTAGTTAAAAAATAATTATGCTTGAGTATTAAAAAACATAAATAACACAAGGTTAAGAAGTTCATTAACTATTTTGTAAATGTTGCCAAACATTTTTGATAAATCGAATAGTTGTGTTATCAGTGTGGATTAAAATAAAACTAAAAAACTAAACTTAAATCACATATAAGGATGAAATTAGACTGAAAGTACATCAAGATGTGGTCGCATCTATATTTTGTTGAAGAGAATGAAACATGGAAACTAAATAGAAATGTGAGGATGAAATATGATAAATCTAGTGAGGTATGGAGGCAAGAATAATACCTAATCTACAATGACAGCAAGAGATACTGGTAATTATTATATTTTATCTCGCGCTAGTTTGTTGGATTTAGTTTCGTGGGATTTGCAGTTTAAATCGTAACAAAAAGCAAAGATTTCTTATAGTATTATATTTTCTTTTGAAATGCAAAATAACTGCCATTAGTTGATTAAATTAAATAATCAATGTCACCAATTATCGTAAATAGATTTTTGTTTATTGTAGAACTAACCTTATGAGGAATAAAATGTAATTGATTTATATTTTCGAAATTAAAAATGAATTTATCCAATATTAATTACTACAAATTCTAGCGAAAATATTTCGTATAATTTGAAAAGATTTATTTTTATTTTTTTGGTAGGTAATCATCAGCCAGTTTTTTTCCAAAGGAACATTCATAAAAAATGTAGGAAGAAAATATACTATAAATATAGTAGAGCTTTTTAGAAATACATATAAAGTTTTTTTGTTTGAAATAGTGTAACATCATTAAAATACACTGCAAACAATTTTCCTCGTGTATTTCGATTTTACCAAAATATATTTGAATTCTTTTGTGCGTCCTTGTAAACGAACTTCAAATGCTACTTAATCTCTACGCTATAGAATATGTGTTGCCATACACAGAAAAAACGATTTAGTTGAAAGAACAAAAATATAGTTGTGCCAACCAAATTTTTTGATCACTATAGCTCCATCTAAATGTTTGGTTGGAGGTACCAAATCATTTGGTTAGCTTTATTTAGTTGTCATAACCAAATAATTTGGTTCTTACAACCAAATCTATTTGGTTAACCACATGAATTTGGTTGAAAGAACCAAATCAATTTGGTTCTTTTAACCAAATCTATTTGGTTAATCGGTATTTAACCAAATGAATTTGGTTGTAAGAACCAAATCAATTTGGTTCTTTTAACCAAATCTATTTGGTTAATCGTTTTCGTAACCAAATGAATTTGGTTGTAAGAACCAAATAAATTTGGTTCTTTTAACCAAATGTGTTTGGTTAATAGTTATCGTAACCAAATGAATTTGGTTGTAAGAACCAAATAAATTTGGTTGAAAGAACCAAATAAATTTGGTTCTTTTAACCAAATCTATTTGGTTAATCGTTATCGTAACCAAATGAATTTGGTTGTAAGAACCAAATCAATTTAGTTCTTGTAACCAAATCTATTTGGTTAATAGTTATAACCAAATCCATTTGGTTATAATAACCAAATTAATTTCTTTCTTGCAACCAAATGGATTTAGTTAGAAACAATTTGTTTATTTGGTTCTTGTAACAAAATGTATTTGGATACAATAACTATATCAAGCTAACATAAAATTTTGTCAGTCCAACCAAAAGTTTGGATGGGGCTATATTAACAAAATAATTTTTAGTTCATAGAACTATCTTTTTGTACTCCATACTTTTTAACTAATTGCTTCAGAGTTTGTTTATTCACAAACTTTCATAATAAAATATAATTCTTAAAAATTATCTTAGATTTAAATATGTACCCTCTTAATTTAAAATCTGGTACATAAAATATATTTTTACTAAACATTACTTGGATTGAATTTCTTTTAAACAATGGTATTTTTTTACGATCTGAAGTAAAATTGATATATTTTTCTTCTTTTTGATTTTGATAATTTCTTACATTTTTATAGATCTATATTTCTATAATTTTCATATACATGAGTCAAATTTTTATCTTCCTTTCACAAGATACAACCAATATTTTGAGATATTTCTTCATATTGTTAATAAAAGTACAATGGTTGGACATATGGAATTCTTCATATTTTCACTACTTTAGGTTTTACATATTTTAATAGTACAATTTTAGACTTTTCAACAGTAAAATTCACAAGTCCTGTTCAAAACCCCTATTCTGAAGAGTATATCTTACTACTGCATTTATTTTGAAATTAGCAGGAAATTAAAATTACTCTTATTGCAGGTTTATTTATCTTCCTTCAAATCCGTGTAAGGAATATATAAATAATTTTTATTGTATTTTACATTGTTATATATATATATATATATATATTATAAAGCAAAAGTATTCCAATGAGCTCGATTATGGAAGAATAACCCATTTGCACTTAATACAAACAGTCTAGTTGTTTGCAGCTAATATTTCATACTGAAATTAATACTTCATCAATAAATAAACTAAACACAAATTTAACAGATATGTATTACAATATGTGATTACACATTGAAATAATCAGAATTATAAAAGGCAGTTTATAAGCAGTGAATTCTTTGGCTTATTACCTCTGGCATGCAGTTAATACAAAGGTATTGCTTTTAATAAATTTCTAAATATGTAAAAATACAGTTGACTATCCACATCATGTATTAGAATACTTACCCCTGTTAGGCTTAATTTAATAATAGGGTGCTGCAGACAACTATTTTTTTTAAATTATTATTTTAGTTCAGTATTTCTAAACAATCCTACAACAAAGAATGTATCTTTTTTACGTAGTAGTAGAATTTTTTTTTCCAAAGTAACAGCCCTGCATTAGCTGAAATAAAAATGGTCATTGACACAATAAAATTGCAACACAATTCAGTTGGTTTGCGGTATGCCGCTCCATTTATTGAAAGTACAAATTATATGTATTGAAAAAAATACATATATATTAAATTAATATTTTTTAAGAATATAACATATTGCATCTAATGTTTCTTCCACACAGTTTCAGATGGGTGCTGCACCTTGTCTGCCTTAGTTTAAAAAAGTTGTCTCCTTGTGCAAATCGGGATCATCAAAAATGGAATTTCCTCAAGCACCTGGTTTAATTTCTCCACCTGTTTCAATGAAAGGGTGAAATTTTTAAGATATAAAATTGTTATTTAAGAAGACATAACATAATTTTACTTAAATATTCAGAAATGCAATAAACAAAATAATCAAATTTCACACAGCAAAAACAGTCAAATTTATATATAGGATTACCAACATATCAATCTAATTTAGTTTTACAAGGTAAAGCTTCATCATTTGAAAATTCGCCATTACTGCCATTTGATAAAATTGCCAGGAATAGGTGCTTGATAAAAAATAAAAAAATGATGCTAGTCATGCAACAAATGCACATTTGATATAATATAAAACCTATGAAAGTGTTCTATATTTTTTTTTTTTTTTTTTTTAAGAGGGCAGTTTAAGAAGTAATACCCTCTGACGGGAGCACAAACTTTCTGTGGGAAATAAATTTCTTGTCTATTCAGCTTAGACGATCACAGCATTCAAACGATGCCGCTAAATAGAGCAAGTTTTAAAGTAGCCTACCAAAGTGTCAGAAGATGGAAGTATTGATGTAAACATGGTTGACCATTGAATTAAGAAGCGTGATAAAGTTTTTTGTATCTAAAGAAAACGTCCCATGATGAAATTCATCAGCAACTGGTGGAAGTGTATGGAGTGAGTATAATGTCATGGAAACAGATGTGGTTTTGGTGCACAGAATTTGATAAAGGCAGAATACGAGATGAACAAAGATCAGGGCACACAAGCATGCCCACCACAGATTACAATGTGTGTCGTCAGAAGCTTTTTGATTCAAGCCGATTGTCACATTCATGTGAGAGATATTGCACAGTAACTCAACATCTCCATTGGCAGCGACCACAATACAGTGTATGAACAATTGGGTAACAGGAAAATATGTTCTTTCTGGGTACCACGATATTACATAGACGAGCATAAAGCTCTGCAAATGGGATTGCAAGAATCTAAGTATATGAATTTTAAGGAACTTACCATATTTTTTCGTGCATGCCATGACAGCATGCACACCACCCTAATTTTTAATACCTCACTTAGAGAGAAAATGGATTTTATTCAATTGAAATCTAATAGCTAGTGCTAAAATTAAAAATATTCACAATGCATTGCCTACTAGCTTTGTAAATTTGAATACAAAAGTGCCAGAAAACTATTTTATGCAATGATCAATGGCCAAATATACAAAGGACATGCAGTCAAATCCCAAATATTAGTCCTTTATAACATGCACCTAGATTTTAAAAGTAAATTTGTAAGGAAAAACCACACTATATATGAAAAAAAAATACACTAATTACTTGAATTTTACCTTTATAAACATAAGAAGATTTTTATTTTACTTCCTTTAATCATTGCTTAATACTAAAATTATATTTTGTGATAATAAAAGAGTATTTTGTTTATTAATGGAGTTCTGAGTACCCTTTAGAAACTTTCATTTTTTAAGGAGTTTCTTAGCAGTATAAAGCACACTGAGGCATCTCGAGCAATATGAAGCCTGACTTGAGTAAAAAAACAGGTTTGAAACAGGTTTCTCCTTTGTTTCAACCCGTTTCTTCTCTTAATTTGTACTTCATGTTTTTCATGTCTCAGTGTGCGGCCTGCCTAAGAAGTCTGTATAAAAATTGGGTTGTCTCTCCAGCATTTAACGCAGTTTCAGGTGGAGGACATTTCGTTCCTGCACAGTATCACCATAGAGACAAAAAGTAGGTACTCATGTGACACCTGAGACGAAGCGAACAGTTTCATGGATACACCTTTCATCTCCCCCTTGTAAGAAGTTCAAAATAACGCCATCTGTGAAGAAAGTGATATCCACAATCTTTTGGGACCACCAGGGTTTGCTGCTGCCGATTTCCTCACTTGTGTGAATGCTACCAGTTATAGTGCCATGCTGGATCGGCTGCACAAGGCAATTCACAGAACGACAGAGACTGTTTTCAAAAGGTGTTGTGTTGTTGCACAATACCTGGCTGTGTGCAGCTATAGTAACGTATGATTCGGTACTTGCACAAACTATGAGAGGTATTGGAACATCCACTATACAGCCCAGACCTCGCACAGAGTGGTTTCTATCTCTCCAGACTGTTCAAGAAGCACATGTAAGATCGCCATTTCAGAACTGATGAAGTTCAGCAAGCCTTCTTGATGTGGCTAAACATGCTTGATGCTGATTTCTTCTATGCCAGTTGCAATGCATTGGTGTACCAATGGAGCAAATGCTTTGACAACCATGGTAACTATCTGGAGAAGTAACATGTACCAGTGCCTTACTATGTTGTGTATCTCTTTGAATTTGTGAATAAAGTTTCTCTTCTAGAGAGTTTACCTTACTTTTTGAACCACCCACATTGTTTTTTAAACTTCTGAACTGGCTCTGAAAATGAGTCTTCATAAACACAGAAGTGTACTAGTAGTATACAGCACCGGCATGCAAAAATTCAGTTGGCGTCCTATAACATTTGTAACACATTTATGAAAAAAATATAATTTAAATTTATCAAATATAGAGACATAAAATGCAGACTGTTAGGAGTGCTGAAAAAAAAAATCGTGGCGTCAGAGTGAGTGAAAGTTTCTCACTTTAATTGATAACAGCAAAACTACAATTTAAATATTCTAAACAGCTCGCTGGAAGACAAGTATAACACTTACTATAACTAGAATCAGAAGAAAAAAAATTGATAACCTTTTGAATATGGCCATTAGGAATGCATCGAATATCTGGCTCCTGCCAGATATCCTGCTATCCAAGGGGGGTAAAAAAAAACATGAAATTGTTGATTGGTTTTAGGAAAATATTGCGAAATTTGTAAATTGTTGACGACAAAATATCACTAAATTTTATAGTCAGACGCAGGGGAAAAATAGAGAATATTGTCAATCTGTCGCAAAAAAAAAAAAAAATGTCAGTTGATTACATAAAAATATTGTGAAATTCATCAATCAACTGCGGAAAACCTGCCCAACTTTCTCAGTTCAATTCACAGACAAAATTGTGAATTTTGTCAATCTGTCGCAAGAAAAAATCGTGAAAGTTGGTTTGTACAAAATATTGTGAAATTTGTCGATCAGTCGCTCGAAAAGAAAATTGCAAAATTCATCGATCGTTTGCAGGGGAAAAAAATAACGAAATTCATCAATCAATCGCAAGAAAATATCGCAAATTTCTGTGTGAAATTCTGAAATTTTTTCGCCGAAATCTCCCCAACAATATTTTTTGATGTGCAAATCCCACCATGTATATGTATATAGTATAGAATATGTAACAAAATTTTAATGATTAGATAATACAAATCAGTCATCATTTTTGGAATCAGTAAGAAAAAGATTGGAGATTTTGGATAAAGAAAAATTCGTACTTTTCCATTATACTAACACCATGTCAAAATGTATGCTAACAGGGCTTGAATTTCAGTGTGGCATGGTGGGATTCCCGCCCAGAAGAGTATTGTGGGTGGGAGGCTCCCACCCAAACCATTTTATCACTTTCTGGAGAATTTTTCTTATTCAAACGATGATCAACTTCTGTGACTGGTTGACGAATTTCACAATATTTTCCCGTGATAGATTGATGCATTTCGCTTTTTTTTTTTTTTTTTTTTTTTTTACCGTCACATAGACTAATTTCGGTTTCTCTCCCCCATTTTCCCCTCATGACCAATCAACGGATTTTTTTTAAAGCGACTGATTGCAGAATTTCACAGGTTCTTGAAAGATTAATGATTTATTTTCCTATATTCAACAGAAAATTTTCTCTATTTTTTCCTGCGATCAACAAGAAAAAATTTGATGAATTTCCAATATTTTCTAGCGATTAACAAATTTTGGAATATTTTTCTGCAACTAATAGACAAATCTTGCAATTTCTTTCCAGTGACTTAACAATGAAATTCTGACACCCCCCTCCCTCCCCCGAAATCAAGACAAATTATGATTTCCCCCTCCCTGAGACTGAATGACAAATTTCTTGATTTTTTTCCCGCAGCTGATCGGCAAATTTCATGAAATGGAACATTGCAGAAAACTTGCCCAAATTTCTCAGTTCAATGCACAGAAAAAAATTGTGAATTTTGTCAATTTGTTGCAAGAAAAAATCGTAAAAGTTGGTAATCGTTTGTACAAAATATTGTGAAATTCATCGATCGGGCACTCAAAAAGAAAATTGCGAAATTCATCGATCATTTCTGGGAGGGAAAAAATAGCGAAATTCATCGATCAATCGCAAGAAAATATCGCGAATTTCTGCAGAAAATTATGAAATTTTTTCGGCGAAATCTCTCGCCAACAATATTTTTTTATGTGCGAATCCCGTCATGTATATGTATAGTATAGAATATGTAACAAAATTTTAATGATTAGATAATACAAATCAGTCATCATTTTTGTAATCAGTAAGAAAAAGATTGGATTTTGGATAAAGAAAAATTGGTACTTTTCCATTATACTAACACTATGTCAAAATGTATGCTAACCAGGGCTTGAAATTCAATTTTTCCAAGGAGGGGGAGTCTCCCTACCAACATTTTTAAATGGAGGGGAGTTGTAATGTTTGGGAGGGAGAAAAAAAATCTTTAAACCCCACTATTATTTTACGTGCTATTTAAAGAATTACATTAATGCAGACATGACAAAATACCATTGAAAAAATTAAGTCAACTGAGAATGATTATGTAAAATGTTTATTTTTATTATAAAAAAGGGGAAGAAAGTTAAGTTTTATATATGCAGTGTATTTTTCAAGTTCCATTAAATGTGTTAGGGACCCTTAACAATTAGGTTATTAAATAAATTTCTGAATTTAGATTTTATTTGATTGAGGGGTGCTGAAGCCTCTTTCACAAGGAACACTTTTACTCTTTCACAAGGGTTAAAAAGGTTTACTCCTTTACCTCAAGGAGTAAAAGTAATAAGATCTTTGCAGCTCTTCTAATCTCATTATTGTTTAGTGCTGACTAGACCAATTTAACAGGGTGCAGTGAGCGGTGGCTCTTACTGCCCTTTTTCGTTCTTTTTCCTGTTTTCGGTCGCAGAAAAAGTTGTGAATTTAGTCAATTGGTTGAGGAATAAGATAATGAAATTCGTCTTACACATGAATAGAAATAGAGTTAATATCGATTTGAAACTTTGGGACTTCATGGTAGCCAGTGTACAACTGTGCTAAGGTAACGCCACATACAAACAACAATGCAGATAAATACCATAGAATAAATCTATTATATCTATCAGACGATGGCTGTCAAGCAGACGATTTGAAGAGGTAGATGAAATAATACAACTGTTCTACACAGACATTGTATTTGAAACATTTTTTGAGAAACGATTCAAAAGGCTATTTTATTAGAAGTCCTTAACTATGTCTATGTTCAAGAAAAAAAAATCGCTAAATTCGTCGATCAGTCGCAAGAAAAAATGGCGAAGTTTGTTAATCGGTCGCAAGAAAATAACACTAAATTCATCAGTCATTTTCGGAAAATAACTTAATTTTTCAGTGATGCGTGAGAAAAAAAATAGTGAATTTCATCAATCTGTCACCAGAAGAAACCGAATTCACCAATCGGTTATCGAAAAAAACCCGAATATTGTCGCTAGACCGCAGAAAAAACACAAATTTCAACGATCGATCGCAGAAAAAAAGCAAAGTTCGTCGATCGATCGTGGAAAAAACGCAAAGTTCGTCGATCTGTCGTTGAAAAAACGCAAAGTTCGTGGATCTGTCGTTGAAAAAACGCAAAGTTCGTCGATCAGTCGTGGAAACAATGCAGAGTTCGTCGATCAGTCGCGGAAACAATGCAAAGTTTGTCGATCAGTCGCGGAAACAATGCAAAGTTCGTCGATCTGTCGCGGAAAAAATGCAAAGTTCATCGATCTGTCGTGGAAAAACCCGCAAAGTTCGTCGATCAGTCATGGAAAAAACGCGAAGTTCGTCGATCGGTTGTGGGAAAAAAAATCACGAAATTTATCGTTCGGTTGCAGGTAAATTAAATAACGCAAATTTCTCCGAAAATGGGGAAAGTTTTTGGGCGGGATTTCAAAATTTTCCGCGCGAATCCCACAATCCCGCCCTGAAATTCAAGCCCTGCTGACATTGCTGGAATTTCAGTGTGGTATGGTGGGATTCCTGCCCAGAAGAATATTGCAGGCAGAAGGCTCCCACCCAAAACATTTTATCACTTTCTGGAGAATTTTTCTTTTTCAAACGATGATCAACTTCTGTGACTGGTTGACGAATTTCGCAATATTTTCCCGCGATAGGTTGATGCATTTCTTCGCTTTTTTCTTTTACCGAGACATAAGACTAATTTCGGTTTCTCTCCTCCCCCCTCATTACCAATCAACATTTTTTTTCTTTTTTTTTTTAAGCAACTGATTGCAGAATTTCACAGGTTCTTGAAAGATTAATGATTTATTTTCCTGTATTAAACTGAAAATTTTCTCGATTTTTTCCTGAAATCAACAAGACAAATTTTGATGAATTTCCAATATTTTCTAGCGATTGATTAATAAATTTTAGAATATTTTTCTGCAGTTAATAGACAAATCTTGCAATTTCTTCCCAGTGACTTAACGATGAAATTCTGACAGCCCACCCCCCATGACGAAGACAAATTGATTTTTTTTACCCCATGAGACTGAATAACAAATTTCTTGATTTTTTTTTCCGCAGGTGATCGGCAAATTTCATGATATTGTTTCCTCAAGTCTGACTGAAAACTTTTGTGATTTTTCCAATGACAGATCGATGAAATTCGTGATTTTTACTCACAAGCAATCGATAACTTTCCCAATTTTTTTAGCTGACTGACTGACAAAATTCAATTTTTTCCCCTACCACCAAAAGATGTATTTTGCGATCCCCCCCCCTCTTGACTGAAGCAGACTTGCTAAGTTTTCAAAGGGGCCGTCCACAAATGATGTCACGCTTGGAGGGGTACATGAAATTGTGACAGTTTGTGACAAGGGGATGGGAGGGGGTAAAGAGAAGTGTGACTTCACACATTTTGGTTAATTTGAAGATTGGTTTGGAATTTACAGATTGGATGGATAAAGACGACATTGACATTAGAGGGCTTACTATCCCCGAGGCTGAGAGCAATGTCAAAATGTCTGTGTACTCGATGGACGAACATATATCTTCTCCATGGGAGGAAGAGTCGTAATAGTAAATGATTCAGAGTACTTTCTATTTTATGATTTTGTATATAATTTTTTAAATGTTCAAGTTCATATTAAAGTGACAAATGAAATGTGATGGCAATTCCATTTAAGTAAAACTAATATTGAGGCTTCTTTTTAAAATTCAATATGTTTTAAAGTATTTTGTGTTCATAAAGTAAAGATAAGATTTAATGCCAAATATATTAAATTCCATTTCAAATTCCAAAATACAACTGTTTTCAATTTCTCTTAGACATTAATATTTTATTACTGTTGCATATTTATTATATTTTTTGTTGTAAACCTTAATCTCATTTCATACAAAATAAGTACATGAATCATTTTTATTGTTATGTTCACAAATGTCATTAAAACATAATTAAAGTTTAAAAATAAAATTTCAAACATTGATCTATAACGTAGTGCTTTGCATCTGAACTGCAAGTATACATTTATGTAATATAAGCCTGAAATGTGACAAGGAAGGGGGGAGGGTGGGGGGAGCATGGTGAAGTGTGACACTTTGTAAAAAAAAAGGGGGGGGGTCAAAAATACTGAAAAAAAAGTGTGACATCATTTATGGACAGCCCCTAAATTTATTGACATACCGACATTTCCATCTACACGCATTAATGCAATAAGAATACATGTAAGGTAAATTAACATATGAACAAGCAGAAACAAATAAAATGGGAATAGATAATCCTTCACACTATCATTTTTCAATTTAACTACTACACTCTGAAATATCTAAACTGATGTATACAGTGTTATAGTATATTATTTTACAACTTAAATTACAAGGAAAAATAAAATACAAACACAAAAAGCAGTCAACTTCAGTAAATAGTTGATGCACAGTACCTAGTTCAATAATAATATAAAAAACAACGGATTCCACTTTTGAATGTAATTCTCATATTGATATACTAATCAAACTTTTTTTTTTTCAGAAGTAGAAATGGCTGAGAAGTTGTGCTCTCGAAGCTGGTAGACGGGAGGTGCTGGGTTCGATCCCAATCGCGCCCGTCGGCCTAATCGTTCGGAGTTTTCGTGGTTTTCTTCGAGCCGTGGATTTATCCATGCGTAAATACGGATTAGGTTCCCTTAGAAAGACCCCCACGTAGGGCACTCCCCCCGGGCCTATATCCCTAGTGTAGATAATTGGCCGTCAATAATCAACCCAACCCAACCCAGAAGTAGAAATTGATGATACCATCACCAAATATGCATTGTTCATGCAAGCAGTTAGAAATGAAGGCACATCAGATATCGCAAAGTTTTCTGATATTTTTTTTGAGAGACCATAAATTGCAATATTCGCCAAAGTAATAAAAGTTACTCTTGTGCTGCCTGTCATGGGTGTACCTTGTGAAAAAGACTTCAGCACCCAAAATCTAATATAACCTAAATTCAGAAATTTCAGGGCCTGAAATTCCAATTTTTTGTAGGAGGGGAGTCTCCCTTCCAACATTTATAAATGGAGGGGAGTTAAGCTGTTTGGGTGGGGGGAGGGCAAACATTTTTTTAAAACCTTGCTATTATTTTTATATGGCTATTTAAAGAATTACATTAACATAGACATGACAAAATATCATTGAAAAAATTTAAACAACTCAATAATATACAAAATGTTTTTATGGCTTACTTTGATTAAATCTTTTTAATACAGGCTGGTGTGCAAAACAAAAATCAGTTTCCTAAAGATGCCAGACTTTGTAGTGAATCCTATGGGAATAAAAAAATATATCATTCAGCTATACTTAAATATGATTTTGGGCAGGAATTTAATAAATGAAAAGGACACTCTTGTGCCCTGTTCAAAAAACATTTTGAAATGGTTTATTTAAAAAGTCACTCTTTTTTGCGAACTTATCTATGTATTAAAGGGTTGATGCAGGCCCATTTGGGGAAAAATAGAGGTTATTTTTATGAAATTTATTATATTTTTGTGAAAAAAAAACCTTTTGTAACAAAAGTGTAAGTCCAGTTATTCAAATTCGAACCAAGCATTTATTAACATAAACACTTTTAAAAGTCTACTTCTATATTATCTGTTTCATTTCTTTTACTTGTGTACATTAATGGGAGCTGGTGCACGTAAAATCTGTTTGTGGCTCCAATGTACTCTAAGCTTGAAAAAACCTATGGGGGTGCCAATCCAGATGCAGGTGTCTTCTCTGGAATTGGTTCAAAATTAGGAGACCAGCTCTAGAAGTCCAACCTCTCGAGGCTCTGGCACCCTTCTTTCAGAGAAGTGCCATGGGACTTTCTCTAACACGGCAACAACTTCTCTGCTTTTTGGATGTTCTTCCATTCCTTTTCTTTTCTTATGGTCAGTTTCTTCTGCATTCTTTACGCACTTTTCTATATTTGCTTGACTAACTTTTTCTTACCATCACATTATTCAACATCCAACCTTTCAAAAACAGGGTTCCGTTTGTTAAAACCTCACCACTCTTGCTCTGTACTCTTTTTTGCCTTTTCTGTGAATTCTCAATGATTAAAACAGTATTTAGAGATGGAGTAGGAGACAGAGTTTGCAGTATTGCTATCTTTAAATCTTTTAAGGGCGAGTCGAGAGAAACTACTTCAGAAGATACAATGTGTACTTTGGGTTGCTGGTTTTCTTAATATAATTTCTTGGCATATTTGAATTTGAACAATAAAAGACAATGTAAAAAATGAATATTAGTAGTAATTTAAAGTGTTACATAATAAAGTGAACACATAATAAGCAAATTGTAAATAAACTTTTGAAACAGCAAAGAAAAGAAAAAATTTAATTTAATTTAAAAAATATTATTTGCAAAATAACAGCCATTATTTAATGATTCTGAGATTAAAATAAAGTAAAAAATCTCATTTTAAAAGAAAAATTGTTAAATTATTTTCAATAAAAGGTTCTCAAAAGCATACAATTAAGAAAAAATACAGCCATGTGCTAAAAACAGTTCTAAAAATAAATTAAAATTTTAGAAAATATAGAGTTGAAACAATAATAAAAAAATCCCTGACGGCTCGGCCTACAGACACAGGTAGATTTCGAAGACGCAGACTGTGGGGCACCTGTTTATTGGGAATTGCAGAAGAAATTACCTTTTTTGCCATCATGCGGCAGTTGAAACTGCCCACTTCGAAATCTACTTGTGTCAAGTAGGCGGAGCCAGCAGATTTTTTTTTCTGATATGACATTGAATATATAATTAGTTTACACGTTTACAGTAAAGTAATTTATGTACTAAATAAAAATATTTTAATTTATATTGCTTTGAAGAAACTTGAGATACTAATTTTCAATCTATTTTAAATGTAAAAATAAGTTAACTGCAAAGTTATACACAACAGGCTTATGTAGCTAACTACATAAGTCTCACTAAGCTTAGGTACTTGTGTGGGTAACTACTACCTTTTTTTTAAAAAAAAATATTTGTCTAGAATTAAGATCTGACAATAATAAAATAGGCATGTTTATACTAGGGATGCACAACCTGTGACTGGCAGGCCGAAAATGGCCCGCAGTGACCCTAAACGCCAACATCTCCAGAAATTGCAAATTTCACTAATTAGTCGCGAAAAAAATTTCAAATTTTGTCCATGGGTCGCATAAAAACATCATGAATTTAGACTATCGGACGTGTAAAATTATGAATTTTGGCGATTGGCCGTGTAAAAATCGTGAATTTAGCTGATTGGACACATAAAAATCACAAATTTAGTCGATGGGACGCATAAAAATCGTAAATGTAGCCGATAGAACGAGTAAATATCGCAAATTTCAGGGGGGGGGGTAGTAAGCAAACAAATTTAACATATAAATATTAAAAAATCAAATACATAAAAATGACATTAAAGCAATCTCTAACCATACATTCACAAACTAAATACATAAAAATGACATTAAACAAATCTTTAACACTACATTCACAAACCAAACCCATAAAAATCTCATTAAACCAATCTCTAAACCTATATTCAGCGATCAAACACATAAAAATCACATTAACACTCCCCCCCCCCCCCACACACACAAAACCAGAATTAAACCAACTTTTATTTAAAAAACATAGTAATAATAATTCTTAAATTAAAAAATCAAATAAAATCTTTATCCTTGAATTAAAAAATCCAATAACAAATCATTATCCTTAAATTAAAAAATCCATTAACGAATCTATCCCTAAATTCAAAAATTAAATACATAAAAATCATATTAACATTTTCCGCACACCACCAGAAAAAGCAGGAAATAATCAATTTATATTTACATTATACTCCTCCCACTTTATTCCCCTCATAATCTCCAAAAATTTATTAAATACATCAATATTTTTGTCTGCCCACGCTCTATCGAAAATAAACAGCCAAATAAAAACAAAAATCATTCTGCTGATTATAAATAAGAAATGTTGCTCATGTATGACACCACAGGCTTTCTGTTAGTGTGTACACCTGTGATAGGATCAACAAAATTAAGACTGTGATTCACTTTAAGCCATTCATAACCTTCTTTTCCCGAATTATCATACACCTTACATTAATCACTATAAACCGTCGCACCTTTTTTTATCCACTGCTCAATACATTGCTTTAGAATTTAGAGTAACCTCAGACCTGTTGTGAACAGCAACCAGTAACAGCTTCTTTCAACACCTCCAAAAAACCCCAGTAGCAGAAAATTCCTCAAGTGTCTGTGACAAATATTTCAGGCGCAGAAAATAATCTGCCGGTAAACTATGTTACAATTCAGGATTGGCCAGTTTTTGACACTTTAAACCGTCATGTCAAAAACCATCTATAAAAACCCTCAAATACTACATTGATATGCAAAATTTTACATTAAATGTTGCATATATTACATGAAACAGTACAACATTACATGTAATATTTAAAAAGTTTATAATTGTATATCAATAACTAATACTATTAATGCTCGTAATACAAAGCATTACTAATATGAGCAATTTTTTTGGGTGAAAATTTGTAATTAAAAATTTGTTGGATTAAATTGTGTTCACATGAATTGCACATTTTTTTTTTTTTTTTTTTTTTTTTTTTAATGTCCTGCTAGGACACTTATTGTGCTGTCCTCTAAAAAAAAACCCACAGTGAAATGTTTCCTTAAAAAAAAAAAAAAAAAAAAAAAAAAAAACCTAGTACTACATCAAATATTTCCCTAAAGTCATTTTTTTTGTTTTGTTCTGTTTTTATGAACCATTTAGAATTTAAAAAAAATAGTTAAAAATACGTAAAGAGTGCTTATTTAGTTTTAAAATAATTTAAACTAACAATTGAAGAATTTTGACAAAACATGAGCTTCATTTTTACAAATTTATTGTTATAATAGAATTTTAGAATGATCTATATCAGCGTTTCTTAAACTTTGTGATCTCGCGGACCCCTTTTTATGTGATATTCATTTTTTTTTCTATTTTACACACTGAAGCATCTTCTGAGTGAAAAGTACATTAAACTTGGGTGTCACGTTGCTAAAAACATGTTATAAAACACAATAACAAAATCAAAGTTTAATCGTGCAGGCTTTTAGCATTGTTATATCATCTCCTTCTCCCTCAACTGGTATGCCCTCTCATGTTGACTAAATGCATGTGAAGTGAGAGTCAATCTGTCAGTCATCATGTAGAATCAAATACAGCATTCTCATCAATGAAGATAAAATGAATAAAATAATTCATTTATAAAAAGGTCTGTCATCATATTTATTAAGCTTCATAAAATATTAAGTCTAGCTCATATTAAAAATAATATATGATGGTTCAACATTTAGGTACTCCTCCATTATCCCGTCAACCATTTTTCATTTAAAAAAACTATTGCCAAACTGTAACGCCAAATAAACAAATAGAAGAATGTTGCCATTGGAAGTTTGAAAAAATAAAAAAAAATGACTAAAATAGCAGAAATTTGGAAAAGCCTCACTCACCAAAGTGTCAACTATCAAGTAAGTTTAACTAATAAAATTTACAATATGTTCGTGAAAACAGAAACAAAATAATCTTGAATATTCATATATTTACATTATTTTTCTTAATTATCCCTCTCAGCTGGCGAATAAATGTTTGTGACATCAGTTGAAACTCATCTATTGTATGTAACTATGCATCGCAACATTTACAAAAATGCTTTTTCTCTTTTAATATCATTGCACTGCCATTTAAAGATGCAATTGTTATTTTAATTAACGAAATAACTTATAAATCAGTAAAATACAATGCAAAATTCATTTAAATGTCTAATTAAAAATCACTTGATGACATAACAAACACTTGTAACACTTCTGACGTGAAGTGAATGTGACACCACGATCATACAGTTTTGACGTTAAATCCGATAGTTTGGTGATAGTTTTTTGTTATGAAAAGTGGTCAACGGGATAATGGAGAAGTACCAACATTTATTCTAATATAATGTTAAAATAAGTCAGGGTTGTAAAAAACCCAGCCCGGGCGGGTAGTTGGGTGGGTACCCGGGCAGCTACCAACTTCAACCCTTATAGTTGTAAAAAAACCCAGCCCGGGTGGATAGCTGGGTGGGTACCCGGGCAGCTACCCACTACAACCCTGAAATAAGTTGAAATAATAACTGTAAAAAAATTAAACTAATCTAAGGTTTGAACAAATTTAATTTTCTGATCAAACTAGACTGAAGAGACCAGTGCATCCCAAACTTGATTGTTATGCGACCCATGTAATATATGTTACGTAATATAGAGCATTTTACATAACCTATCTGACAGAGCATGGTCGAAAGTCTCAACAAGAATTCCGTGTGCTTCAGCTGCAATTTTTTTTTAAAATAAAGTAGCGCAGAGTGCAGTAAAATTCCCCACAAATAAATTTTCTTGGCACAAAATTCAACATAAACAACATGCACACTAGGGTGGGTCGAAAAAACCGAAAATTATATAATCGAAACGTAATAGTGCGGGAAAGTTGCCATTGGTAATAAGGAATAAATTCACAAAATATTACACCAAATGGTTAATATCTTTTACCGCCGCAAGGGGGGCAAAGTTTTAAAAAATCGCAAAAAAAATTTTATTTTCGAAAAAAAATTAAATTATCCAACCATACCAATACAATTTCTAATAGAATGCAACAGCATCATCATGATGCAACTACATCAAGATGTTAGTAATGTTCCAGTAAAATTACATTATGGTGAAATCATTTCTATTACCGCCGCAGGAGCGGTCAAAATTTTGAAACAAAAACGGCAAAAATTTGAGTTTTTTCGTTTTTTTTTTATTTTAAAATTTTTATTATATGTCTACAATTAAATAAATTTACATTATAGCTTGTAATAACTTATAAATGTCTGGTAATTTTGATCATGAGCATTGCCAACCAGGGGCAAGGGAGGCTCACCCCCCCTAAGTTTGAGAGAAAGGGACTTTTTGGAGGGATTTTGGGGATTTTCCGGAACTTTTTAGGGATTTTTTGTTGGGAGAGGGGGGGGGGGCAAAAGGGAAAATTGAGGGAGAATTTATGTAAGAGCCCCCCCCCCCTACCAAAAAAATCACTAAAATTTACCATAAAATCACAAAAATTTCATCAAAACGCCCCTTTTTCACAAATTTAGGAGGGGCGGGCTCCTCTCACCCTTGGTTGGCAATCCCCATCATTAAAATTACTAAACATTTATTAGTTATTACTAGATATAATGTAATTTTTTTTTATCGTAGACATATAATAAAAATTGGAAAAAAAGTAAAAAACGGAAAATTGAAATTTTTGCCGTTTTTTCAAAGTTTTGGCCGCCCCTGTGGCGGTAATAGAAATGATTTCACCATGATGAAATTTTATTGGAACATTACTAACGTCTTGATTTAGCTTTTGCATTCTATTAGAAATTGTATTGGTATGGTTGGATAATTTAATTTTTTTTTGAAAAAAAAAATTTTTTGTGGTTTTTTCAAACTTTGCCCCCCTTGCGGCAGTAAAAGATATTAACCTTTTGGTGAAATAATTTTGTGAATTTGTTCCTTATTACCAATGGCAACTTTCCCGCACTATTACGTTTCGATTATATAAATTTCGGTTTTTTCGACCCACCCTAATGCACACAGTTCTGGTATTATTCAACCTTCCAATATAATATAAGCAATAATTCATAAAAATTGTTACTGGGTAAATAATGGGTATACACAACAGTAAAAAAAATAATAAAGTAAAATGTGTATAGTTTATATGGAACAAAATTTTAAATGATTAGATTAATACCTATGATTATTTAAAAAAAAACATGAGTGTGTATTGATTCTGCAAAATATGCATTTTGTTCATCTAATATCATTTAAAAAATAATTTTAATAGTTCTTTTTTCATAATTTATTATGTATATATAATATTTCTTTTTTTTTAAAAAATGCATAATTTATTACATTGGAAATTAAAATGATTATTTGAACGTTCAACATTAACATATTACTATGTATGTTTTCAAGCTGTGCAGAACATTAGCATCTGTGCATAATACTTTCTGATCAATTATCGCTATTTTAGCCAATGTTTACATTATACTTCAAATTAAATAAATTCGTGAAAAGTACAATATTATCTTAATTGTCAACCAAGAACAGTATACGGAAATGTATAATGTTATGTTATAAAAATAAATCTGTAAGAATTAACAATGAATGTTTTTAACCAGAACACTTTCTTTTCACGCAGAGAAAAATAAACTGAAAATCGGTATACAGTATCAGTGTTTCATATTTTTTAAACTTTAGAAAAATAATTTAAGTTACTAAATATATCTTTAAACAAGTCACTCGTTATTTATTTATTCAGGTGCAGAATCACATTCAACATTTTAGTTCCGATAACATAGTTAGGGTTAGGGTCTGTCGTAAATGTATCATAAGCAAACAGCAAAAAAAATCCGCATGGTAATACTACACATTTTATTCAAAATTAGCAAATTAACAAACAATAATAATCAGTTTCCTTACCTTGAATATTCTAAATTGCTTGCTTTTTTTTTCTCTCTCTTGTAAATAATGGCAGGGACCAGCTTCTGCTTGTTGTTTGCCTCGCGAATGCTTGCGTTGCCATTTTCGATCAGAGAAAGTGGAACAGTAGCAGTTGAAATGTCGAGTCGAACCATGGAGTGAACAAAAATTTGGTTGTTTGGACCAAATAAAATAACCAAATTATTTGGATGAATCAACTAAACAGTTATAGTTGTCACAACACAATATTTGTTCAGACAACTAACGAAAACTACCAAACACTGTAACAAAAAAAAATTGGTTGTTTCAACCAAATCGTTTTTTCCGTGTACACCTCAGTGATTAATATCAATTCCAATATGTCTGAAGGTTCGTAACATCATCAAAATGCGCCAATAACGATTTTTTCCGATTTACTACAGTGTAACGGAGTTCTTTTCGGTAACCTATAAACGAACTATAGATTCTATAAACTTTATTTTTAATACCGATCAATCTGTGCCAAATCTCATTGACATATATAATTTACATGACAATCCGAGTATTATTACGAGAATTAAAGCGCTGACACTCAGACAGTCGGCCAGACAGACAAGCAGCACAGAGAGATGTACAGAGAAACCAAAATCCCATACACTTTTCAACTATGTTGGAAAGTGTTAAAAAGGTGCAGTAATATATAATTCCGTAATTTATTCAGGCATTTCGTAGTTTATTCAGTCAGTTTTTAATTTCAAAATAGTAATTATTATATCTGACATATTGCGAACACAGAAATTCTAACATTTTTTTAACCCATTAACTGCCAAAACTATGTGGGCGGAGTCTTCGATATTTTTACTGAAATTCGTTTCCCACCAAACATTCTGAAAGATAATATTTGGTAACTTTACTAGCAAAGTTTTTGTCATTAAAGTATTTTTAACATATTAAAAAAGTGATGGATAGGCAGGTTTTTTTTTCTACCATACACTTTTATTTTAAATATTGAGAACCACGACTATATTCGTGGCTGGCAGCGAATATGTTAAATAGTGAAATTACGTGTTATCGGCGAAATTCGTATATTATCTACAGACAAGCATAACTAGTACCTGCAATCATACAATCATATTTAAAACAAGACAAGGTATTTTAATTTTTAGTTAAATTTTAAATTCTAAAGTGTTTCCCGTACGAATACGATGATTTAACAAATATATTTAGTAATAAATTTCTTTAATTTTCTACATAAGATTAAAAAAAAATCTTTTAAAAACTGTCCTGTCACTGGAAAAATCGTAAAAAATTGGAGCTTTTTGACGTAAAATGGCAAATTATTTGTTTACTTACTGTATTTCTTTATCTTCAATAGTCCATAATCAATTATAAAGTATTTATTCAATTATATACAACTGCGAAACCATTAAATGAAAACTATGGTGGGTTTTTAATATTCAAACTGGATAATAATAACAAGAATGAAAAATCATGAATCAGGCATATATTATGCAAAACTTTCCAAAACTAACTGAATAGTTTTAAAAATTTCCATTTTTTAATGCAATGAAATGAGCTATATAAACAAGCAATTTAAATAAAATCCCCCGCAAACGATTCAGCCCATAAAATATAATGTAAAGGAATTGTTTTGTTGTCTTTATAAATTGTAAACAAACTACAAATTCTACACACTTCATTTTTAATAGTAAACAATCTACAGAGTGCAACATAATCATACAAAAATTACAAGTCAATCCGAGTATATTTACGCGAGTTAGAGACTTAGAGTATGGACATACAGACATCCCAGATTCAGAAACACTTTTACACTATGTAAGAAAGTGATTGAATGTGATAAAAAGGTATGAAAACAATGAAGAAACAAATTGAAATGCATAGCGTAGCAGTTAAGAAATTGAGAATTCATATCAGTAATTTTTTTTTGTTTAGTACAAAAAAACTTTTTTATTTTGCTTATATATTAACGCATTTATGCCCAGCGTCGATGCTTTAGTAAAATGAAAAAAGTACATTTCACACCACTTAAAATGTAATAGGAATTTGATATCTTATTTTACCGAGGAGTCCTCGATAAAGTAAGCCACTAAATTTCTATAAAAAAAGTGGTGTGAAATTCACTTTTTCCCATTTTACTAAAGCGTCCCTAAATAGGGACGCTAGGCATAAATGGGTTAAAGGGGCTACAACAGCTGAGAAATCCTATTAAATATCTCATATTAATGTAACTTTTCTCAGGAACTACTGAATCGATTTAAATCTGTTTTCCTTTGATATTAAAATTTTTTTCATTAAAATTTTCTTTAAAATTTTATTTCGAACATTCTATTTGTTTGAAAAATTTCTTCCTGATTAGTAATGTTAATTAAAAAAAAAACCCTAGAATTATAAAAGTGTAAATATTGTGTTTTATATATTTTTTTGATTGAATAAACTTTAGCTACTCCAAAACTGTTAAAACAGGGCTCCCAAATGTTCCGCTTTTAGTAAATTGGTATTTTCTTAGAAACATTTTGTTTTTAGATTTTGCTTGCAAATTTGCAGAAACCACCTTCGCAGGTAAATATTTGTGGAAATGTTGTTGAAACCTCGCATGAAATTTTCTGTTAAAAAGTACTGGTATTTTGTTTGCGGACCATTTAAAATATTTATTGAAATCGCTTCAATAGTTTTCGAGAAAAAGCTACTTCAGTATTATCTGTTTCCATAAAACTTCGTAAGAAATACTTAATGATTTTGAAATTCATGAAGCGTTAGCTTAAAGGCAATTACTATAAAATCATTAAAATATGTAAGTGAAATTTTTCAAATCAAATCTCAAACTTGAACATGTTTAATTCCTCTTTTAAAAACTTCTGTATCATATTTTTAAAATCTAGTACAACAAAAACAAAAGAAGATAATTTAGTTCAACCAAAATATTTAATAAAAATAGAAACGCTTTTGTGCACTGGACTGAAAAGATATTATTACATAAAAATTTATTTTATAAATAAAAATAGAAGTCTCTTAATAGAAATTATTTTTTTTATTTTGAAAAATTAATTTTTTTAAAAGTTTTATAACTTTAATTCTCCAACTATACTGTATGTAATTTCAATCGACTTCTCAAGGTCAGTTTCTCGGTCCTTAACTTAGGTCGGTAACTATGGTAACACCTCATTTGACTGACTGATTGCTTTACTTTTCCCCATGACAACAAAGAGATGAAGTGGGGAGAACGGATAACCTTGAAATTACATAGAGTATAACATAAAATGACTGCTTGTTTGTTTCAATATAAATAGATGCTTGTTTAACACTAGAACGACCGGAAATTTTACTCAAATTTTATAAAACTAATTCACACCAGAATTTTTATTTAAAACTATTTAACTTATTCACTTAACATATTTCTGAGAGTTTTATATTTAATTTAATTTAAAAAGAAATTTCTGGTTTGAATCGGAATATATTCATTTGGTAGCGGTCAAAATGACCGCTCATGGTCGTTCTAGTGTTAAAATCGATTTAAACTGGAAATGCTTTAACAAATATCGACAACCGGTCATTTCACCGGTACTAAATGCAGATATTTCGATTTGAACCAGAAATTACTTTATAAAATGAATAAAATTTGAATCACACAGAAATAACTTTTAAAAAATGTTAAATAGTTTCAAATAAAAATTCTGGTGTGAAATATTTTTTTTATAAAACTTAGGTAAAATCCCCGTATGGTTAGTGTTAAAAGACAAACTTGTTTAATCATGAAATATTTTTGAAAATGTTTAAAAAATCTAGAATTATGAAAATTAAGTTTTAAAATTGTTTAACTTAAGTTTTACAATTACGATTGTTTAGTTTAGTTATTTAAACTCAAATATTTATAAGAGTAAATATTTCTAGCATTGTAACAGTTTCAGCTGTTTTAACCCTGGCTAGAAAATTAAATCAAGTTAGTATTTAATGCATAGCTGCCAACTTTCACGCTTTTTTGTAACCACTAAAAATAATAGAATTTTTTTTCTTATTGAATCACATGATTTGGGCGATTTAATAAGTTTGAATTTACTATGAAATTTTAGTGGTAGGAAAAAAGCGTAAAAGTTGGCAGCTATGATTTAAGGGTAAAATTATTTCACATTCTATGAGAGACAAAATTTAAAAACATGGTGTATTATTTTTTAAGGTGCACATTCCCCTGATTTCCCAATATTCAAATTTCCAACAATTTTTAATTCAATAAAGTTAATTTTAATAACAAACTTCCATTTCTAAAAAAAAAAAAAAAAAAAAAATACTGATTTGTATTCTGTAAAAGTTTTATAATTGATTAACTTATTAAGATTATTACAGCTATACAGCGTTTTATTCCTCTTTAAATGTCAAACTCTAATCGTACACTATACTATATGAGGGTCGGTTTACTGAAGCATGTAATATGTATATCTATACACGTTCCTAGATTCACTGTACGATATTAAAAAATTTGTATTGAATACACAAAACAAAGAACTCCATAATTTTTTTACTTAAATAACTGTGCATGTATTAAAACAAAATATATAAAAAAATTGCGAACTTTGTTAATACAAATTAATGAATGCATATTTCTAAGAATTTCTCTTTAATTAAAATCTTTATATTTTATCGTGTAATCAGTTAATAATCATGAACTCTACATGCACGTATTCTACGCATTTCTTACATGTTCAGATAACAGTTCAAGATTGAAAGATTTTTTAAACAAAAATTTGATTCTTAAAAATCACAAATGCTTTTTTGGGAGGATTTTTTTTTAATTTGAAAAACTTTAACGTCTGAAATTATTCAGCTAGTTTGCCTCTTATTGACAAAGAATTAATTTAAAATTCGATGTAAATATATTTAAGTAGATTACTCCAATTTTACCAAAAAAATGATATATTAGTTACGCTGCATTAATTAATTAAGTCAGAAAACTAGATAATGCTCCTATACCTTTAGAGGGGATTAAAAATAAATATTTTTCAGAAAAAGTAGTGATATTTAAAAAATATGTTTGATGCAATATACGATTTTTTCATCAACATATATTACAGATTCAATAGCTTTCATTACATATTACGAAGATTAGAAATAGATAATGAGTATAATTTAAAATGTTGTGTATATTTATAAATAATATATTCACAGAAATAAAAAGTTTAAAAAAAGTGAAGCAAAAAAAGTAAAATACCGATATTAAGTCAAATAAAACGAAAAGAACTCTTTTAGTGCGTTGGTAAAACTGATCTTAATTAAGAATGTAAAGAAAGATAATGTGTTTGACGATAACTTAATTTGTCTTCCTTACATGCAAGAATCCTATAAATGTAATGTGATAACACTAAAGATTCTTTATTACTTAAAAATAAGAAAAAAAAAAGATTCAGCAGATTAGGAAGTGATTTGCTGCTTTCTTTTTGTTCGACATCCTGAGGATTTTTACAGGAATAGAAGGAAATACTCTGAATAAGAACCATTAAAGATGGGAGAAAATTTGTATTGAGAATAATAACGTATTATTTTATTTTTATTTTTATTTTCCTTTTTAGACACTTAGAAAAAATACAATTATCTTTAGAATATAAGAATAGCAAACAAATCGTACAAAACTTATATATTAAAAATAATACCAATTATTTTCTTTTATTCCTACAGTTTAAGATCGACTACTTAAGATCTAAGGGAAACAGCCATTTGTCAGTTAAGTATTGTATTCCCTTATTTTTATCTAAAAGAGACCAGAGCAATTTAAAAGGCTAGATTATGAGATTTGTGATTTTTAATTCACTATAAAAAAGTGATTTAACGGGTTTTCATTTAAATAAAAATTTTCTTCTTAAGAAAAATAGTTTTATTAATATAGGAAACTATATATGTTACAGAAAATCCTACCGATATATATTGAAATATTTCTCCATTTCTGTAAAAAATGCAAATGTATATATCAATACGGAAATCATTCCTTTTGGGATTTAAAATGAAATTAGATAATAAAGAAATTTGCTACTTACTTATTTACATACCTGCCAACTTTCAACTAAACTTCCGTACAAAGTGAGTTAATTTGATCCAGGTTAAAGATATTTCTAACCAGAAAATATATCTAAAAAAAAAAATATATTTAGTTTCATCTTATTGCGTGGAACCTAATTGAATGCATTTCATAAAAAAATTCTAATGTGAAATGTGTTTAACCTCGGTTACAATTGCCTACATTGTACGGAAGTTTAGTGCGAGGTTGGCAGGTATGTATCTGGCTTTCATAATTAATTTTATCCAAACACATGCTACCAGGATAGTCGGTTTGACCTACTTTTTAATTTGTAAATTCCGTATTCATACCAGAAT
The DNA here is from genome assembly GCA_963931845.1 of Maratus michaelseni. NCBI lineage: Eukaryota > Metazoa > Arthropoda > Arachnida > Araneae > Salticidae > Maratus > Maratus michaelseni. The sequence continues at coordinate 84,474,364 of OZ007586.1, forward strand.
TACCGAATAGTAATATTTTCTAAAATTATTGCGAGACATTTTGTTACTAAACGAAGTAAAAATCCCTCTCTCGAAATGTAAACAAAGAAATAGATGTTTATGGCAATAAAACTGACTTTAAATAAATACATAGTGTGTTAATTATTAAAAATCCTGGCAAGTTCCGAAAAAGTTTCTCTTTACCTGCTATCTGTAAGTTAAAAGACAGCTTTAATTTTAATTAATTACCACTAAATGAAAAATAGAATTTGCTTTAAAAGTTAAGAACAATTTCTTACGAAAAGGAAATATGATATTGGAATGCTTTTTAAGATAATTAAATGAAAGATTCCTTTTTGTAATTCTAGACCAACTACTTAATTTACTGCATAACGCTCAACTGTTTTCCAGAAATTGCACTGTAATTTCAATATTTAGATTTGATACATAAATTATTTAATAACATATATTTGTTTGCATGCTTGATTGAAATTGACGAGAATATTCTATACGAATATAAAAATTTATATAAATATAAATAAATCTTTTTTTAAGGTTTGTTTCTTGAAATTAAACAAAATATAACATTGAGAATTTGATTTCTTTTAAATCTAGCTTTTCTCTTTGCAGACGTGGAAGACAAAAACACATTTACTTCATTGAATAAGATTTCAGCATTTGTGAGTAATTAAACTGGATTTTCATCTTTTAATTTGGTACTTAAAATATTAACTATGGCATCTTTCTTTACAAATCATGTTGAGTTATATTAATAATGGTTTTATACAAATTAATTATCGTCTGATAGTAGTTAAATTATCTTTGTAAGGCTTATTATCAATAATTTTATACCATATAAAATTCAAAATTTCAACGTAAATTTTCAGTAATTTGTTTTCTTTTCGCCAATTTATATAATTTTAGGCTATGAATAAGTCTTTGCTTCAGTAATTTAAATTAAATAAATTAGAAATTTTAGTAGGTTAAAGTAATATGGTACTTTACTAAAAACTATTTATTATTTTAAACAAGAACGGGAGACATTGATTAAAATTGATGCGTCAAACATAGATTATGAAACACTTTCCAACACATCTAGAAAACTGTAACGAAACTTCACCGTTAAATAAGGTGAAAGAATATATATCAGTAAACAGTTTAAGAAAGAACACATAACAAGCTTAAAAATCTAGTTTTAGCATTTACCGACCATAGGCAAAAAACTAGTCAAATTATTTCGTGCATCTCTGTACATGACCTACAGTTCTGGATATATACAACATAGCATGATAAAAATTAGTTCAGTTATAAAATTCACTTGTAGCATTTTTCGCAAAAAAAAATCGAGGGAAATGCACTCAAAAACTTTTGTACAGCCCTGTATAATATAAAAAGACTTCTTTTATACACACTACATACTAAACTTAATTTTAATTCAGGTAAAAACGCATAACACAGCAATTACCAACCAAAAAGGATAATGTATCTTTCCTATGCGTAACCCTGTATATAAATTTATTTATATTCCACAAATTTATATTAGTATACTGAATATAGTTCAGCAGGAAAATTCTCAACTCAATTAAAAATACCCTTAAGCAATCCACTCCCATAATAAGTAATACTTATGAATTAGTATACTTTGCGTAGTCCTGTATACCACCAACACAGTTTATACACACCACGTACTATTCAAAAATTCAGTTAAATTTAAAAACGAAAACTAAAGTTGAAAACGCACTTATCACACATAGAGTTTAATTATCGCACAATGACTGCAACCGAATTCTTTTGTGTGTTCCTGTAAATGAAAGATAAATGCAATGCAGATCATACTATTATTTGAACAATTCATAGTACATCTCAGTAATACACATAAATTTCACTATGTTTCAAATACTGAAACACTGCAAATTACACTGCAAACGAAGTAGGGAGAAAATGAGCGTCCGGCCCCAGGAGGTGGGCTGTGGGCACGGTGCAAGGTGCAGCACCTGCCCACATGCCCACCTCCCAAAGTGCAGCACCTGCCCTCCTCCTCCTCCTCCTCCCAATGTGCGCACCTCCTCTCGAAGTGCCCTCCTCCTCTCAAAGTGCCTTCCTCCACCATCTAAGATAAGGGGATTAATGATAATTAATTTTAATTGCGGGACTTAGAAATTTTTCGAAGCCATTTTTTTTTTTTTTTTTTTTTTTTTCGCGGAGAAATATCTATTACAGTACAAGGTGAATTTTAACGAATTACAAATTTAATTAATTTTAATTGCGAGACTTAGATTTTTTCGAAGCAAATTTTTTTTTTCTAAACGAGAGTATGCAGTTTGATTATGAGTGTATGCAGTAGAAGTGAATGATTAATTATTTAAAAATAGTAATTAAAAATAGTAATTAATTAATTTTAATTGCAGAACTTAAAAATTTTCGCGAGATTTTTTTTTTCAACGAGAGTAGGGTATTCAATATACATGTTAGAGGAGAATTTTAAAAGTCAATAATGGTTTAATTAAAAATGGTGATTAATTTTAATTGGGGAACTTAGACATTTTTCGAAGCAAATATTTTTTCAACGAGAGTAGGCTATTTGTTGTACATGTTAGAGTATATTACAGGTGAATTTTAAAAGTCAATAATGATTTAATTAAAAAGGGTCATTAATTAATTTTAATTGGAGAACTTAAGAAATTTTGGCGAGATTTTTTTTCACTCAACGAGATTACGCAGTTTGCATGTGCAGTAGAATGGTAGATGCTAGTAATTAAAAAGGGTCATTAATTAATTTTAATTGGCGGACTTCAACATTTTTGGGGCAAACAGGCGCGTTTTAATGAATTCGATATAGGTTGTGGTAAAAAATATAGGGTCCCGCATGAATTATACTGTACTCAATTGAATAGCTCCCCCCTCCCTTTTTTACCCAGAGGGGGGCCCTTCGATAGACTAACAATACACACTTCCAAAAGTATAGAGTACTATAAAAAGAATTTTAGCGTATATGTAAATAAACAAGTATGTAAAATCAGGCATAGCGGCATAATTCATGAATCACTTTCCAACATTATCGAAATGTTATGTGAACAAAATATAATTTTACCATCTAGTACATAGATAATTAAAATAGTGAACAGATCCCCTTTTTAATAAAAAGGCCTAAGGCCCTTCACAAAAATTCCAAAGGATTCAAGAAAAAGCTTTACACTACTGATAGCCAAAACATATAGGATTCTTAAATGGATTGAAGTATACAAATAGTTTATACAGGAATACATTTATTTAGGTTAGCATGCAAAAATAGTTAAAAGTTATAGGGAAGCCTTCGAATGGAGTGATTATACGTTTTGGGGACCCTTCAAAAGAAACTGGAAACAGTTATAGATATTGAACCCTTCACAAAAAATTGGACAAATCCCCTTTTTAATAAAAAGGGGACCTTCACAAAAATTACAAAGAATTCAAATTATGCATAAATACTAGAACCCTTCATACATTCAGTTCATCGATCCCCCTTTTTTTTACCCTTCGAAGTGTGAACTCGCATTAGACTAAAGGGCTCCTTCATAAAATAAATGAGATACTATTCAAATAAAAATCGGCCTTCACAAAAAAAATTGTAGGAGTCCCCTGTTTGAATATAAAGTCTACTTCTCAAAAATTGAAATGTGTGTTAGAGGAATCTTATGATATAAGAAAATAATTAATATTTTTTTTTTAACTGGGCCCTCCACAGCCAGCTATATATATTTTTATATAGCGCCCCAATATTTTTGCAGCAAGCTCTTTTTTTTTCAAGAGTATATGAAAACTATTATTCTTATACAAAAAATTCGCACTTAGGCGAAAAAAAAATGCAACTTATGAAGAAAAAAATTATTTTTTAACTGGGCCCTCCACCGCCCGCTATATTTCTTATAGCGCCCCAGTATTTTTGCAGCAAGATCTTTTTTAATTCAATGTTTCATATATGAAAACTGTTATTCTCATATGAAAAATTCGCACGTAGGCAAAATAAATGCAACTTATGAAGTAAATAATAGTTATTATTTTTTACTAAAATCATTCAGAATTAATATCTAATTTTTTAATTATTAATTATCTAATTTTTTTATATGTGAAAATTAAATTATTTAACCTTTCCATGCTACACAAGCCCAGGCAGGCTTTCTTATCGCTATTGTCATCAGAGGTAATCCCCAATACTGAATCACTGATAACAGGTTGTATGAAGCCCGGCTTAAGGGCTTTTCTCAAATCCAAAACAGGCTACTTTTTGACACATTTTTAAATTTCATTTATGATCGCAAATGCATGATATTGGCAGATTTCCTTTTTCAGAAACTATATGTAATCGAAACATTTTTTCATTTTTTTTTATAATTCTTCAAAAGATATGAATAAAGCACATATGATTTACACTGAATACATTATTTAGCATAGCATTCAAATAAAATCTAGGAACTTTTCGAATAAACGTTACTAACATATTCTAACATATAAGAAATAATCGCATGCCTCAGATTTTTTTTTTTTACTAGTGAGTCAATAACACTTTTTTTAATTAGAATTCAAAATAATATGATAGGAATGAAATATTTGTTTAAAATTTTATGAGAAATCTGTACGGTTTAGTTTTAGATCGACACTACCTTACATATTAATTAGTAAAACAAAATTAAATTTTATGCTTACGAATACAGAAATTTTAATAATACTGCTTGAAAAAGATTTTTAAGTAAACTATATTTCTGTTTATTGAAACTTGACACTAATATTTTCTCAAGAATTTATACTAGCTGAAACAGTGAGAATTAAAAAATATTAATTACTTATGCAAGAAATTATGTCTTTGGAGGTTTGCCTTTTTCATTCAATATGTAAACTTATAGCATTGATTGCATATGTTATGAAAAGAAAACATATGTAAATAATTTTACTTAAAATAAATACTTTAAGATTAGAATTTGCATTTAACTTACCCTATAATACATATGCAAAAATTTTAATTAACATAAATAGTTTACACCAATGTGATTATAACAGCACGAAAATAAATTCATGAATAATAATAAGTACAAACTATGTCACTATAATGTGGGCATAATTTAAACTGTAATAGGTTAACAGTTATATTATAAGGCATAAAGATTTACATATGAATATATCATTTTACTCCGATATAAAATAAGCAATTTTAAAATAAAACATACATTATTAAAAACACAATTTAAAATAAAACATAATTATTAATAAAACATATATTATTAGGCTACAGCGTGACCATAAATTAAAAGAGGTCCCATTTTTTTTCCTAAAGGGCTCATACGACTAGTTCTATACGAATATATTTTAATATATATATATATATACATACTATAAAAAATTAATTAAGATACATACATATTTGCAGAATTATAAAAAAAAATCACATTACCTCTTATTTTATATTCAGAAAACGGTAGAGGATTCATTCCCCACCGAACTAACTTGATATATGCCTTAGAGAGATAACACATACTTATGCTTATCGCATGACTAATAAGTGTATCACCCCCTATTCACAAGTAGAATTTCGTGTAAAGTTCTTCTCAAATACATACAGACCCCTTTCTGACACATTTTTAAATTTATTTTTGTTCGCAAATGCATGAAATTGACAGATTTTCTTACTGAGTCACTATGTATTCGATACAAGTTTTTCATTTTTTGGTAAAGACAAAATATTATCAAAGTCAGCGTTTTGTTATCGCATAAAATATATTAACAAGTCCTGTAAAAATATATTGACAAGACATGAACTATTAATAGGTGATTTAAAACATATTGGTTATAAAAAACATATATATAGAAATATATATATATAAATTTATCATTACCTACAAATGTCAAGCACGATTTACTGGACTTCACCTAAATTCAACTAGACTCTTCCCCACGTGGTTTGATTACGTCACTGATCGCGATAACATTCCAGATAAGATTCACTGATAAGAACACATTTCAATTCATTTCTTCTAAAGAAAGTATACGAGTTGGTTGTAAGGTCTAGGTATGTAGATATATATAGTAGGTAAGTAGTAATATATTTTTAGAGTACTTTTTATTTTGTTTTAAAAGAAATGGTTATTTTTCTCTTTACGTAGGGTAGTCACAATTAAAACATAAACTATTAAATTTAATCTTTAGTAATACAAAGACTTACCGAAGACCTACAGACAAAGACCTACAGAACTGCAGACATCCTTTTCGTTATATTCATGCAGACTTTAAGATATATCACATATGTTCTTTCTTTTACCATGATACATATGGATTTTTTAAATGTACGTCACGTGACTATCTAAAGCGAGATTGATACTTAAAACCATTAATATATGTGAATTCTTTCATATAGCTCTGTATACATGCTACTAACCAAATCTATATTTATATATACTAAAATCTGTAAAGTTTTAAAATGATTCAATGATTATTCAATGAAAAATACTAACTATGAAATATTAATTAAGATATATGCTAATGTTCAAACTTAAAAAATTTTTGGGATAAGAGATAGATTCATTAACCTATTTAATTAAAACCTAATTCGATACAAGTCTTGTTAAAACAGAGATTATAGTTAAAATACACATTAATTATACTGCACTAATGCGCTACCTCACCTATATTATCAAAGAAATACCTTCGATAAAATTTAGACTAACAATACGCACCTAAAAAATATATACAGAGTACCCAGAAAATGATAGGAATGAATGAAAAATTTTAACGTAACTTATAAAATAGGATCTACAATAAGTGACAATAAATAAATATGAAGGAAAAATCATGAGTCATGGTATACTTTATGAAACACTTTCCAATGCTATGGGACTATCGTTAAGAATTTGAAATAAGTGAATTAGATTTAATAATTCATACTGGAAATGTATTTTAAAAAAAATTAGTAGCTTTGCTTACTTTTAAATCAATCAAGACATATGATGAAGATTTAACCGCTGTAGAACGACTAAAAACTAGCATTTTAATGAACCGACCATCTATGTTGGATTTTCTATTTTAGTATTATCTAAATTAGTTATGTATGATTTTCATTACAATTTTATAAAGAAAACATACAAAGATCGTGCAGTTTTACTCTTTACGGATATAGATTCCTTAACTTTTCATATTAAAACCAATAATATTTATAAGGATATGGAGCACCATCATGATTTTTTCGACTTTTCTGAATACTTGAAATCCCATCGTCTAAACCGCACAAGTTTCGCACCCACAAACATATAATCAGACTTGTCATTTTATAACCACGACGCTAACCACAGGGCTAAGTGAGCCCCCGCTTATTTTATAGTCACCATGCTAAGTATTAGGCTGAGTGAGCCCCAGGCTATTTTATACCCACTATGCTAACTAATGGGCTGAGTGAGCCCCAGGCTATTTTCTACCCACCACGTTTACTGGGCTTAGTGTGCCACCGCTTATTTTATAGCTACCACGATAACCACAGGGCTAAGTGAGCCCCCACTTATTATATAGTCAACACGCTAACTACTGGGCTGATGAAGCCCCAGGTATTTTATAACCATCACGCTAACTATTGGGCTGAGTGAGCCCCAGGTTATTTTGTCGCATGAATATGATTTCCAAGGTATATGTCCCAACTTGATTTAGACCATTGCCTATGGTAAGATAAAGCTAGGAAGTAAATTGGTAAACTATGTACCTCGAAAACTCACTTGTATTTTATTAAATATCTGCAGAAATTAGCATAGTTTATTAAAATTATATACATTCTTATTAGTTTATGAATATACTAACTTATAATATCTATATGGTAACTTGATTATTAGTATTCCCACTTAAAAATTTCTTTTGTAGATTTAATATGATAAACACTAACATGAGACTGACTAAACTTTTACCATTTTCATTTCAACTTAGTTTTAGGAAATTTATCTACATAGCTTTAAATTTTACTGTTTAGTAAGTCTATTATTTCAAAGTATTATTTTTTAGTTCTAATATTCAAAACATATTCATATTGTTTTACATAGTAGGTATCAAATTAATTTAAAGTCATATTAAAAAAATGTATATATACAAATACTATTCTTACCTAACACGCCAGCTAGCTAAGCACCCAACCGTCTCACACCAAGGCTCTGAGAAAAGTGAATGCTTGTTCAGGGCCTTATCAGCTAATATAATCACTGATAAGACTTGATCACGTTACATGTTACGTCACTGTTTAAGTGATATCACGTGACCATGTGGTATCATTCAATACGTCACCAATGACGTCAGAGATCACGTGACTAGGTCATAAAAGAACCAATTGCTAATTTCAATTAACAATTTACCTTTAATTGATTTGTATAATATATATAGATAAATTAATACATGATTTTTCTATGTATTATTTCGTAATACATAGCACATGTACCTTGTTTTACGAAATAATAGAAAAATCATGTATTAATTTATCTATATATATTATACATAAGTTAAGTGATAAGTTAAGGAATCTATATCCGTAAAGAGTAAAACTGCACGATCTTTGTATGTTTTCTTTATAAAATTGTAATGAAAATCATACATAACTAATTTAGATAATACTAAAATAGAAAATCCAACATAGATGGTCGGTTCATTAAAATGCTAGTTTTTAGTCGTTCTACAGCGGTTAAATCTTCATCATATGTCTTGATTGATTTAAAAGTAGGCAAAGCTACTAATTTTTTTAAAAATACATTTCCAGTATGAATTATTAAATCTAATTCACTTATTTCAAATTCTTAACGATAGTCCCATAGCATTGGAAAGTGTTTCATAAAGTATACCATGGCTCATGATTTTTCCTTCATATTTATTTATTGTCACTTATTGTAGATCCTATTTTATAATTTACGTTAAAATTTTTCATTCATTCCTATCATTTTCTGGGTACTCTGTTTATATTTTTTAGGTGCGTATTGTTAGTCTAAATTTTATCGAAGGTATTTCTGTGATAATATAGGTGAGGTAGCGCATTAATGCAGTATAATTAATGTGTATTTTAACTATAATCTCTGTTTTAACAAGACTTGTATCGAATTAGGTTTTAATTAAATAGGTTAATGAATCTATCTCTTATCCCAAAAATTTTTTAAGTTTAAACATTAGCATATATCTTAATTAATATTTCATAGTTAGTATTTTTCATTGAATAATCATTGAAGCATTGTAATGGAGCTGGCTGATCAGATCATATTTTGTAGCTGTTGTTCGTGATCAAATAAAACAATCCACGTGAGCCAGGTTCGTGTATAATAAAAAAACTCCAGAATGGTCGTCAAGACATTTTATTGTAAGATCACCATGAGGAGGCCAAGATGGTCGCGGACAGAAGAGGGGGAAACAAGACAACCGTTCTTTAAACGGTCATTATTATGCGAAGACAGAAAGCGAAGTCAGTTGTTTCCACGATACAAGTTGGAATTGCACTGTCAAGAATCTCGCCAAAATAGGGTTGTTACAGAGTGTCTAGGCGTAAATACTTTCAGATGAAGCTGCCGCATAACTAATGGTATTTAGCAATCCGGGTTGCTAGATTTATTCAAAGGACGAATTTTGTTTCAAAAATTAATATCGCCACGGCGATTATAACCGACAAATATCTTTCTCATGAGAACGGATTTTCGACAGACAAAACAGTATATGCTTTTAACAATGAGAATATATTTTTAGACATGGGTGTGAGTGATTGAGTTCTTACCACTACCATATAAGGGCATGCATTTGGGCAGTATGCACAGATAGACATAATTTTTAACGGACCTTGTGGCCACAAAAATGCGTTATGAACATATTGTGTTATAAGCTTGGTTACGGAAAGTAAAATTACGAAAAGGCATCTGTGCTGATTTAATTCTTTTCTTTTTTTATTTTAATCGAAAAGCCGTGAGATATTAGTGATCGAGCACAAGTGAAAATGAAAAAGGGAAAGGGTTCAAATTACAGCGGGCTTATTGTTTGAAGTTAAAGATAACTCAATTAAATTTTGAAAAAGGAAAGGGAAAAATATAATTTAAATGAAGGATAGGGAAGGTTAAAACTTAATATATGATTCTCATATCATAAGCATTTTAAAACTTTACAGATTTTAGTATATATAAATATAGATTTGGTTAGTAGCATCTATACAGAGCTATATGAAAGAATTCACATATATTAATGGTTTTAAGTATCAATCTCGCTTTAGATAGTCACGTGACGTACATTTAAAAAATCCATATGTATCATGGTAAAAGAAAGAACATATGTGATATATCTTAAAGTCTGCATGAATATAACGAAAAGGATGTCTGCGTTTCTGTAGGTCTTTGTCTGTAGGTCTTCGGTAAGTCTTTGTATTACTAAAGATTAAATTTAATAGTTTATGTTTTAATTGTGACTACCCTACGTAAAGAGAAAAATAACCATTTCTTTTAAAACAAAATAAAAAGTACTCTAAAAATATATTACTACTTACCTACTATATATATCTACATACCTAGACCTTACAACCAACTCGTATACTTTCTTTAGAAGAAATGAATTGAAATGTGTTCTTATCAGTGAATCTTATCTAGAATGTTATCGCGATCAGTGACGTAATCAAACCACGTGGTGAAGAGTCTAGTTGAATTTAGGTGAAGTCCAGTAAATCGTGCTTGACATTTGTAGGTAATGATAAATTTATATATATATATTTCTATATATATGTTTTTTATAACCAATATGTTTTAAATCATCTATTAATAGTTCATGTCTTGTCAATATATTTTTACAGGACTTGTTAATATATTTTATGCGATAACAAAACGCTGACTTTGATAATATTTTGTCTTTACCAAAAAATGAAAAACTTGTATCGAATACATAGTGACTCAGTAAGAAAATCTGTCAATTTCATGCATTTGCGAACAAAAATAAATTTAAAAATGTGTCAGAAAGGGGTCTGTATGTATTTGAGAAGAACTTTACACGAAATTCTACTTGTGAATAGGGGGTGATACACTTATTAGTCATGCGATAAGCATAAGTATGTGTTATCTCTCTAAGGCATATATCAGGTTAGTTCGGTGGGGAATGAATCCTCTACCGTTTTCTGAATATAAAATAAGAGGTAATGTGATTTTTTTTTTATAATTCTGCAAATATGTATGTATCTTAATTAATTTTTTATAGTATGTATATATATATATATATATATTAAAATATATTCGTATAGAACTAGTCTCACTACGCTCAAAGGGGCCTTAGAAAAATGAGCCCTTTAGGAAAAAAAATGGGACCTCTTTTAATTTATGGTCACGCTGTAGCCTAATAATATATGTTTTATTAATAATTATGTTTTATTTTAAATTGTGTTTTTAATAATGTATGTTTTATTTTAAAATTGCTTATTTTATATCTGAGTAAAATGATATATTCATATGTAAATCTTTATGCCTTCTAATATAACTGTTAACCTATTACAGTTTAAAATATGCCCACATTATAGTGACATAGTTTGTACTTATTATTATTCATGAATTTATTTTCGTGCTGTTATAATCACATTGGTGTAAACTATTTATTTTAATTAGAATTTTTGCATATGTATTATAGGGTAAGTTAAATGCAAATTCTAATCTTAAAGTATTTATTTTAAGTAAAATTATTTACATATGTTTTCTTTTCATAACATACGCAATCAATGCTATAAGTTTACATATTGAATGAAAAAGGCAAACCTCCAAATACATAATTTCTTGCATAAGTAATTAATATTTTTTAATTCTCACTGTTTCAGCTAGTATAAATTCTTGAGAAAATATTAGTGTAAAGTTTCAATAAACAGAAATATAGTTTACTTAAAAATCTTTTTAAGCAGTATTATTAAAATTTCTGTATTCGTAAGCATAAAATTTAATTTTGTTTTACTAATTAATATGTAAGGTAGTGTCGATCTAAAACTAAACCGTATAGATTTCTCACAAAATTTTAAACAAGTATTTCATTCCTATCATATTATTTTGAATTCTAATTAAAAAAGTGTTATTGATTCACTAGTAAAAAAAAAATCTGAGGCATGCGATTATTTCTTATATGTTAGAATATGTTAGTAACGTTTATTCGAAAAGTTTCTAGATTTTATTTGAATGCTATGCTAAATAATGTATTCAGTGTAAAATATATGTGCTTTATTCATATCGTTTGAAGAATTATAAAAAAAAAAATGAAAAAATGTTTCGATTACATATAGTTTCTGAAAAAGGAAATCTGCCAATATCATGCATTTGCGATCATAAATGAAATTTAAAAATGTGTCAAAAAGTAGCCTGTTTTGGATTTGAGAAAAGCCCTTAAGCCGGGCTTCATACAACCTGTTATCATTGACTCAGTATTGGGGATTACCTCTGATGACAATAGCGATAAGAAAGCCTGCCTGGGCTTGTGTAGCATGGAAAGGTTAGATAATTTAATTTTCACATATAAAAAATTAGATAATTAATAATTAAAAAATTAGATATTAATTCTGAATGATTTTAGTAAAAAATAATAACTATTATTTACTTCATAAGTTGCATTTATTTTGCCTACGTGCGAATTTTTCATATGAGAATAACAGTTTTCATATATGAAACATTGAATTAAAAAAGATCTTGCTGCAAAAATACTGGGGCGCTATAAGAAATATAGCGGGCGGTGGAGGGCCCAGTTAAAAAAATATTTTTTTTTCTTCATAAGTTGCATTTTTTTTTCGCCTAAGTGCGAATTTTTCGTATAAGAATAATAGTTTTCATACACTCTTGAAAAAAAAAGAGCTTGCTGCAAAAATATTGGGGTGCTATATAAAAATATATATAGCTGGCGGTGGAGGGCCCAGTTTAAAAAAAATATATTAATTATTTTCTTATATCATAAGATTCCTCTAACACACATTTCAATTTTTGAGAAGTAGACTTTATATTCAAACAGGGGACTCCTACAATTTTTTTTTGTGAAGGCCGATTTTTATTTGAATAGTATCTCATTTATTTTATGAAGGGGCCCTTTAGTCTAATGCGAGTTCACACTTTGAAGGGTAAAAAAAAGGGGGATCGATGAACTGAATGTATGAAGGATTCTAGTATTTATGCATAATTTGAATTCTTTGTAATTTTTGTGAAGGGTCCCTTTTTATTAAAAAGGGGATTTGTCCAATTTTTTGTGAAGGGTATAATATCTGTAACTGTTTCCAGTTTCTTTTGAAGGGTCCCCAAACGTATAATCACTCCATTCGAAGGCTTCCCTATAACTTTTAACTATTTTTGCATGCTAACCTAAATAAATGTATTCCTGTATAAACTATTTGTATACTTCAATCCATTTAAGAATCCTATATGTTTTGGCTATCAGTAGTGTAAAGCTTTTTCTTGAATCCTTTGGATTTTTTGTGAAGGACCTTAGGCCTTTTTATTAAAAAGGGGATCTGTTCACTATTTTAATTATCTATGTACTAGATGGTAAAATTATATTTTGTTCACATAACATTTCGATAATGTTGGAAAGTGATTCATGAATTATGCCGCTATGCCTGATTTTACATACTTGTTTATTTACATATACGCTAAAATTCTTTTTATAGTACTCTATACTTTTGGAAGTGTGTATTGTTAGTCTATCGAAGGGCCCCCCTCTGGGTAAAAAAGGGAGGGGGGAGCTATTCAATTGAGTACAGTATAATTCATGCGGGACCCTATATTTTTTACCACAACCTATATCGAATTCATTAAAACGCGTCTGTTTGCCCCAAAAATGTTGAAGTCCGCCAATTAAAATTAATTAATGACCCTTTTTAATTACTAGCATCTACCATTCTACTGCACATGCAAACTGCGTACTCTCGTTGAGGGAAAAAAAATCTCGCCAAAATTTCTTAAGTTCTCCTATTAAAATTAATTAATGACCCTTTTTAATTAAATCATTATTGACTTTTAAAATTCACTGTAATATACTCTAACATGTACAACAAATAGCCTACTCTCGTTGAAAAAATATTTGCTTCGAAAAATGTCTAAGTTCCCAAATTAAAATTAATTACCATTTTTAATTAAACCATTATTGACTTTTAAAATTCTCCTCTAACATGTATATCGAATACCCTACTCTCGTTGAAAAAAAATCTCGCGAAAATTTTTAAGTTCTGCAATTAAAATTAATTAATTACTATTTTTAATTACTATTTTTAAATAATTAATCATTCACTTCTACTGCATACACTCATAATCAAACTGCATACTCTCGTTTAGAAAAAAAAATTTGCTTCGAAAAATTTCTAAGTCTCGCAATTAAAATTAATTAAATTTGTAATTCGTTAAAATTCACCTTGTACTGTAATAGATATTTCTCCGCGAAAAAAAAAAAAGGCTTCGAAAAATTTCTAAGTCCCGCAATTAAAATTAATTATCATTAATCCGCTTATCTTAGATGGTGGAGGAAGGCACTTTGAGAGGAGGAGGGCACTTCGAGAGGAGGTGCGCACTTTGGGAGGAGGAGGAGGAGGAGGGCAGGTGCTGCACTTTGGGAGGTGGGCATGTGGGCAGGTGCTGCACCTTGCACCGTGCCCACAGCCCACCTCCTGGGGCCGGACGCTCATTTTCTCTCTACTAAACGATTTATCCATGTAGAACATTGGGTAACACAATTCTTTGTGTTACCCTGTAAATGAGTAATAAATAATACACACCATATTTTAGAAAAAGCCTGTTTTATTGTGCTACATAATTGTATAGCATTTTCATTAATTTTTGAATGACATAGCATCATCAAATGCACTTGAAGCGATTTTTTTCCCACTGACCTTAATGTAACTAAATACTTTTGACTGTTCCTGTAAATAAACTATAAATGCTACACCCTTCATTTTCAATAGGGATCATGCTATGGTAAGTGTCAATGGCATACAAAATTTTTTGAACAATCAGAGTATATTGCCGAAAGTTGGAGAACGGACGGACGGCAGACGGTCAGACACATCGATGTCATAAACACTTTTCAACTTTGTTGGGAAAAACTGATTTTTTCATTAACTAGTTTAAACTATGGAATACTCGTCGATAGAAAAAAAAACTATTTTTATAAAGGAAATTTAGTATCTCGATATATAGGCGCCGACTTCATGGAGGCGAAATAGGCCATCAGGAATACTTCTATTACTAAAGTAAAAAAGGTTTTTGTCCTATTTAATCATTGTGATTAATTAAGACAAAAATAACATTTTAGAATTAGTGGTGGAAGTTAGCCTTTTTGGCCCCTGTTGCCCCCTTTATGTCGGCGGCTATGTCTAGGTGCACACGCGTTTAATTGATTGCGTAGCACGAGAGAAATAATTAAAATTCATCACCAACTACGAATAATATTCTTTTGACTTTTCTTTATTTTCCCTCTTACACAAGAAATGTAAAAACATTAATTAAAGTAAATAATCGTGAAATTAAAAATATAATCTAATGATTTCTTTGAAAAGTTTCTGAAATTTTAAAAGGAAACGAGAGGAAAAGTGTTTGGATATGTTTAAGTAAAGTGAATGGACGGTTCGTTTTATTTTTACATGAATACAAAGTGTCTCGGGTAATCTGAACCTGAAGTGGTTTCAGAGGTTTCGCAGTAACTTGAGTATTTAAAATTTATATCTAAGTCTTTGAATAAACATTATTTGTTCACATTAGTTTCTGGAAATTTTGGAATAAGGGATATTATTTAATAGAACTGTAAAAATTTTAAATTAATTTTATTAGGTCTGTCTTTCTTTAACCCTTTGGGTACAGATTTTTTTGAAGGGAAAAAAAACCGTACAGAACTGACACACCAGAAATTTTTAATAGTGTTTTTTCTGTATTTGTTGACAGATATTCCCTGATTAAAAAGAAGCGAAAGTACTGTTTGATTTTCCGATAGGAATTTGAAATTCCTGAATTTAAAAAAAAATCCATGGACAATACTGATGACGAGTCTCAGTCGTCAAATGTACCCAAGGGGTTAATTAAAATTCTGAGAAGAATATAGTTTTGTATTTATTTAGGCTAAACCAAATTGCAAATTTTCTATAAATGAACTGTTGATTTTGAAAATGGCACCTGCCCATTTTGTGTTATTGCTAGGTATTTGAATGCATTAAGGTGATATTAAAAAAAACAATGTTTCCACGCTCAACAACTCAAAATGTTTAGACACATTCTCAGACTCATTTTTAAAAGTAACAACATGAAACTTGGCGGCGTGATTTATGAAGAGATTTATAAGGGCCCCATGTTTTTATTTTTCGTTCAATTAATTAGAAATTGATTTACAGACAATTATTTTCACAGTACGATCATTTTTTTTTGTTTCCAGCGCTATCGCTTCGGGAAATTCGGTTCAAAATGTCCACTTTGACAACATTTTTTGAAATATATTCTGCCTTTATTAAAAAATCGAGACAATACGGACATTATAAAGTTTCTGAATATGAGAACCTGCCAATTGGATGTATTTTAGAGCAAAAATGAATTTAAACATGTGTCTCAAAGTAAGCAGTTTGGATTTGAATACCACCCTTAAAAGATATTTGTAAGTTGTAATAGACTAAATTTATATATTTTGTGGTCTTATATCAAATGAATTTAATATACAGTAATGGTTATCCGTTTTAACTCATAAAATACATGGTTTTGGTATGCGCCAATAGACATGCCTCACTTTCAAAAGCAATGATTCGTTTAAAACTTTGATTTTATTTGAATGGAATATAATTATAATAACAAAAAAAATGAATATTTTATTTTATTTACTTATTTATTTTATTTCAATATTTCATTCTTCTTTAGAAAATTTACCATAAAACAAGAAAAAATTTGATTTTATAGGAAAAAGTTGAAAAAATAAGAAATAATATTCAGTAATATATTGCATAACATAAAATTATATTTCTTAATTTAGATAGTGACGATTGAAAAGTATTCCTCGTGAAATTCTGATTGTTCTTGTTAATAATATTATGCAACATAAGAATAATTCTTTTCAAAATGGACTTGCGTCACTTTCAAAATCGATGCAATTTAAATGTCAAGATACTGATACAGGGTGTTTCACAAAGGACCCCTAACTTTAAAATTAATAACCTGGAAACGGTGATAGATAAAAACATGAAACCAGTTGTATGTTTATTAAAAAAATCGACATAAATTACATAAATCTAAAAAATTAGTTAAAAATTGCTCCGATAGATGGCGCTGCGATAAACAGGCCTATCACATTAAAATTGATTCAAAATGTGCACCTTTTACACAACAGACATGTCGCAAACGAAGAATGAAATTGTCAGTGACTCTCTGCTGTATGTCACCGGCCTGTCTGTTGAATTTTTTTGAAAAGCTCACGAATTGTTTTCCCATCTGGGCCTTTTGCGACTTGAAATTGCTTTTGAAAACTGCTCCTTGTGGCAGTAGGACTCAATTAGGACTTCAAGTAGGATTTAATCGGTTGTACTACAACACAATAAACACACGTTCCTTCACGGTATACATCACTT
The DNA here is from genome assembly GCA_963931845.1 of Maratus michaelseni. Lineage (NCBI taxonomy): Eukaryota > Metazoa > Arthropoda > Arachnida > Araneae > Salticidae > Maratus > Maratus michaelseni. The sequence goes on from OZ007586.1 coordinate 84,491,894, forward strand.
TCGGAAGTATTTTCACTATACGCTAGTAGCGGTCAGATTAAAATGGCGAAATCTTCGAAAGCTAGTCTTTCTATGCTTCTGAAATCTCTGTAAAAGGATTCTTAACGCTCTCAGCGCCCTCTATCGGTGCAATTTTTAACTAAATTTTGAGATTTATGTAAAAGATTCTTACGATTTTTTTAATAAACATACCACAGGTCTCATGTTTTTATCTATCACCGTTTACGGGTTATTGATTTTTAAAGTTAGGGGTCCTTTGTGAAACACCCTGTAAATAGAGATATTTATCTCGAACTGATTAAAACATAAGTTTTATGTTAGTTTGTAATATTGTTTAGCTTATCTAATTTTTGGGGACAAAATGGACTTGTTTCATTTTCAAAATCAACGGCACAAATGACGACGGAGACGCAAACACATGATGGTCCGGTGATCTGACGAGTTCTTGAATGAAATTTCAATGTTTATTTTTTAAAGCACCTTGTCAACGAATGTCCCCACCACTACGTTAAATTCCAGATATATTCTACTTGAATTTTGAAATTGTATTGGAAAACGACTAACAAAACAAACAATATTTTTAATTCTTAAATAGATCTTTAATAATACGATTGCATTCATTTTTCATTTTTTATTTATAACTAGCTAATCCGCCCGGCATTGCCCGAGCCCGAAATATTAATAATCTGTTCTATACGAATATGACTGAAATTTGTAAGGCTATCGAAATCAGGTCGAAAGAGGCAAACCCCCTCGTAATCGGGCTCATAAAATCCAAGATCGGAAAGCGCATCATGGCGGTCGAAAGTGCAGCTAAAATATTTAAGGCTATAGATATCAAGTCGAATGAGCCTAACCCCGTCGTAATCGGGTCCATAGAACCAGATATACTCCTATAGTTTCACTTTCCACCGCCAGGGGGCGCTCTCTGTTCTGGAAGAGGCCTTTTCAGCCTTTTTGCCAAAATAGCGGAAATCGCGAAAGTGGGTTACGTAATCGATCGGTTTCTAAAGGGTTAATGTAGATATTTTTTAAATCCCAACCGTGCATTTTGAAGAAAATGAACGTGTCTATGATCTGGAGTCTACCGTTTGTCCATACTTGCGTTTCCCGTGTCGATGCCGATTTTTAAATCTTGACCAAAAAAAAAGGAAATTCGCGTGAGTGAGTTTTGGAAAGAATTTTTTTCGGAGGGTTAAAATTAATTTTTTTCAAAACGGATACCAGATTTTAAAAAACAAAGGGATATAGATTAGGCACGGTATTTTTAGTTTTTCGTATCTTGTTTATAAACGCCAATTCGGATTTTTAAAGATAGGAGAAATAGTTAAAAAAACGAAATTGACTTACGGTTAAAAACATTTTTGAACGGGTTAACGTGATTTATTTTTTAAACTAAAGGTTTCTGCCTAAATCCGATAGAACGTAGATGTCTTTGGGTGTGTTTGCTTTTTGTTTGGTTATTTTAGAAACCCGATACTAGATTTAATATATAGCAGAAAATCGGAATTCGCAAAAGAGAGTCTTGCACACGAATTTTTTTTTGAAGGGTTAATATTCGTATTTTTCAAAAAAAATACAGATGTCGAAAAAGGAATAAATGTAGATATTGTGTCTGGTATTTTTAGTTTTTCTTACCTGTCTCTAAATCGCCGATGCAAATTTTTAAAAATTACCAAAATCACAAAAATCGCAAAACGGCATACAGAAAATATACTTTTTCGAAGTGTTATTTTTTTTTGCATTTTTTAAAACCAAAGGTGGCTTTGAAAAGGACAAAGACAGTTCTTTAATTTGGTGACCTTCGTTTTTCCGTATCTTTTGTATTCCGGTAGATGCAAGGCTCGGAAAACGGGAGAAAATAAAAACATGAATTCGATGCTTTTTGATTAGTTTTTTTTGAAAGGGCTAAATGTAAAATTTTTACAAACCAACCAGATCGTTCGAGACGTAAAAGTATGTTCTTTTAGAAAATGTATACGGTTTTTCCGTATTTTTAGCCGTTTGTCCATGGCGAATTTAGACATACTTAAAAAAAAAACTGAATGTGTTCTGCTTTCTTTCTTCTGTTCCGGAAGATACGGAAATTGGTTTCTGCGCAGGCGCCAGTAAGCTTCAGAATAATGACTTTTTTATTTGTGATCTTTGATCAGTTTTTAATTGATAACTACTTTAATTTTCAAAATTTTAAAATTCTGAGGCTCAGGTACACCAGAAGAGGATTTGGACTACCTAAATCTAAATTTACAGACTTCTAGGTGCGCTAAGTTTTCCTAGCCATCGCCAACAGACACACACACACACACACACACACACAAACACACACACAGAGAGAGCGAAACTTTCTTTTATTAGTATAGATCATTCTGGGTAATTTTAGCAGAAAATACTTTTACAGCAATGAACAAAATTACACATTGAAGAATGAATAAGAAGATAATGTTTTTACTAATAACTATAACTTCAGTGATAGCCGATTTATTTGCGTGATAATAAAAATCACTATCTTAAAATTATTTTAATGGAAATATCATAATTTCAATTAAAATGTAATTTTCAACTGCATTTTGATCGTATAATAAAAAAGTATTTCTATTATAAAATAGTTCCAACTCTGAAATTTCTAAATGAAATAGGAAATAAATTATAAGAACTTGTAAGTTATTATTTGAAAAAAACATTTATCAGAGGATAGCTGGAAAAAAAGTAGTGCATTTCAGTTATGGGTAAAATAATACATATTGCACTGCACACTGAATTGAAAAATAATGTGTAAAATATCAGACAAATGGCGGTGATAATATATTTAGAAATTTCTGTGCACAGCCATTTGAAATTATAATGGCTCATAAATAGAGAACAAATGTTGTGGAATCGCATACTAGAGGCTAGTTACAACCATTTTTCTGAATAGTAAACTTACCTTTATTTAATCGCAGAATGTTTGCCATTAATTTAGTCGAAGAAAATCCAAAAATAGTGGCAACATTTGGTCCCCTGAACGCAAGTTCTCCACCCCTGATATAGGTTCATTATTGCCATTTTTAAGAAAACCTGATTTTTGTACGTATAGGGAAATAAATGTGTGCGACTGAAGAAAACGAATAATACATATAATACATATATATTTTTTAAATAAATTTGATAAATGTACAAATAATGCATTTTCTTATTCAAATTGCGAAGTCATATAATATCTCTTATATCATGTATAGAAAGCAAATTGGAGAATCGCTAATCAGTAAACGTTTTTATTGGAACTAAAAAAAAACTGTTATCAGAGGTTTCAAAAACGCAGTTGTAATCAATTTAATTTACATTACTGTTGCATTTATAAGAGAATAGGATATTTTAATTGTCTGTTTTCCTTTAAAATGAATATATCTAATTTTATTATCACTTTCTTTTGTTTAAGACAAAATAAATTATTTTGGTTTTATTGCATTGAACAATGATAAAGATTATGAATTGTAATTTCCCAACTGGGCAAAATATGTCTTTCTCAGGATTCGAACCAGGGATCTCTTGGTTGAAGCTGCCAATGCTTTACCAACAGAGCAATCCGTAACCCGGACATCGAATTCTGACCCGTACATAATTTTTTGCTCAGTTGGGAAATTACAACTCATATGATATTTTTATCAATTTGAATAACTGTGTTAAAATTAATCTACTGTAATCACGTATCCAACATTTACTGGAGTCCCATTACCTGCGAATTATTCTGCTGAGCTGATACAGATATCAGACCTTATGCTATGATCTATAAGGTTAACTGGGGAAATTAGGTCCTTCAGATTCGTCAGGGATGGCTCAGTTGGTACAGCATTGGCAGCTTCAGTCATGAGATCTCTGGTTCGGATTCTGACCTGGACATTCTTCGCCCAGTTAGGAAATTACAACTCATATAATTTCTTTACCAACTGGAATAGTTGTGTTAAAATTAATCTAGAATAATAAAGCTTATTTGTGAAAATTTTCTGTTCTCCATTGTGTACTGTTCAACGTCTTTGGGATTAAGCATAAGCATTACCATTTGAATATCATAATGTAAGGCTATTATTGAAGGAAATGGATTAATTGCTCTAAGCATAATCAATCATTCGTACGAAAGTAACACAATAATCAAACAGCAGTTTACGGTTAACAAACATTAACGGCAATGTTATTCATTTCATTGCACATTTCAGAAGTAATTACACTGGTGTGAAAAACTTAAGCAACAAACACACAATGCTAATTCCTGAACACGTGAGTACTCAAAAGGAAATTCTATAAAGAGCAAGAATAGAAAAGAGGTACTATGCTAACAGCACGGCCAGTCGATGGGAAGCTACCTTGACGTCACACATGGTTATAAGTGTCACAATCGCTACGGTGAATCAAAATATGGGATATTTCACTGTCTCATTATTACTCTCAAATGATTGTTAACACTGAAAAGTCACTGTGACTGTCGCTTTGTGATGGGTCACCAGGTGACATTACAATGACGTCGCCTTGTGATTCTCAAGTCACTGTCAGTTGAACACTGAACTTTGAAGTCATTGTGAGCATTGCATTGTGATGAGTCGCCAAATAATGTCACAATGAAGTCGCAAGGTGACTTTCCTATGATCGACACTCTATTGTGAAGACATCATTGCACCCCTTCGTGAAAAGTGACAAGATGATTTCATTTTCTGTCACTTGGGAACTCGTCACAGAACAGCTATCATGATGAATTAACAATGGAGTGTCAAAATGACAGTCACATGAGAGTCATAAGATGACTTCATTGTAAAGTCACCTGGTGACTCGTCAAAAAGCAGCAGTCATAGTGACTGTTCAGTGGAGTGACAAAATGAGAGTAAAAATGAGAAGAATGAAAGATATCATATTTCTGTTCACTGTAGTGACTGTGACAATTGTGACCATTTGTGATGTCAAGTAGACTTCATCCCCCTGCATTCTAGCCACCCTGATGTGGTTGTGAAGGAAGTAGTGCAACCTAATTAAAGGTGCTGAATTAATCAAATTTAAGTTTATTTAAGCAGAAAGAGTAAAACTATACATCTAATATTCTAAAAATTACAAAAACATGTAGTGTCAATTTTCAAATTTCACTTGTTCCTACTGTCCGTCAACGTGGTAAAAATTTAATTGTAAAAATATATAGAGCCCAAAAATAGAAACAGGCACACGAGATACTCGTCGCGCAGGAATTCACTGCTTATACTAACCTTAATTTACACAGTCCTGAGTTATTTTTAAAAATAACTACATCCCTTGAACGCCGATGTGGAAAATCATTTTCTTAGACAACTTTTGAAAAATTATTACATTAGCAATTTTCTGTAAGTATTTTCCGGGAAGATATTTTGTTTAATTTTCTAGAATTCTTTTTATTTATACTATGTATGACATGGCTTGTGCAAAATGATGAAGGATGAGCGACATAAAATTTCAAAATTTACTTAACGGCATCTTATTTAATATGTAAAAAGAGACTAATGTTAACAATTTTTAACTGGAAAAATTAGATAGGTAAAAACACATTGCTTATTTATTAACAAGATTCCACGAGAAATTGCTATCCAGAGAATATATGTAATCCCTTCTGAATCTCTCTCTCTTTTTTTCTCTCCCATTCCTGTGTTTTGTTTAGTACTCATTGTTAAATAGATGTGAGCATATAACTACACTAAAAAGAGAGAGGAAAATATAAACTGCATATATTTGATTGGAAGATTCACAATAATTTGCATTTTACATGGCTTTGTTTACAACTACCGCAGCTCAATACCCTTATATTAATTATTACTTTTCGTATTTTAGCTTTATTCTAGAATAAATAGTAGAATTTGCATTCTTGAAGTTGATCATTTAACGACTTCTTAAAAATAACGCCTAATTCCAGCCCAGTAATTTTTATTCAAATTGCTTGATTGCCACCAATTTTTTGAAACAGTAATATTCGCCTTATTTAATGACAGATTGAATAAGTTGAAAACAGGAGAAATTACTTTCAAAAAGTAGTGGCAATCATGCAACCAGAATGGAAAAAAGAAGCGGGCTAGCTATACTTCCTAATAATATATTAGCATATTTGATGTATTCACATAGCTGACAAATTTTTATGCTGTTTTCACATTAAAATTTTACAGTAGATTTTGAATTATTTAATCGCCGAAATTCTCCGTTAAATAAAGCAAAAAATTCAATTAAAACTTAAGTAGCATTTGAAAATCGTAAAAATGGCAGCTATATTTTCTACTATGATGTAGCAAACATAAAACTGTTATGCTCTGATAACATACAGTTGCTTATTCCACATAGTATCTGTAAGATTTACATTTAATGCTACATTTATTTGCATGTAATAGACAATATTTATTATACAGGGTGTACATAAATGAATATTCCAACATTACAGGGCTATTAAAAGGTAAAAAGTACAACCGAACTTCAACACCAATAATATCTAAAAGTTATCTTTGACTTATTTGATCTCTGATATAAGGTCTGATACAAGGCGAAGAAAACTTTTAGAAATTATTGGTGTGGAATTTCGAGGGACCGTTCAAACGCTGAAAAAAAATCGGCCTGCGACAGCCGCCATTGTTGTCAGCGCTCAGGCCTAGTATTTAGAGGGCGGTAAGTGGAGGAACAAACACCTGATCTTTGATGAGACCCCATAAAAACAACACCACGTAAAGTGATGCCAGTGCTAGGAGGAGGCCATTGATAACGTTGATAATCATAATGATCCGCGAAAATTTTATATTAGTACGAAATCGAGGCGTACATGCTTATACATGCTTATACAAGGTCGTTCATACATATCGTAATTTCCGGCGTATAATCCGCAGCTCAAAGAGTCGTTTTTCGACCCAAAAATATTATTTTATAAAATGTAACTTAAAAGATCGCTGTAAATATTTAACTACAATTATTGAATAAAATTTCTGGGTCGAAAAACGACTCTTTGAGCTGCGGATTATACGCCGGAAATTACGGTATTGTTTTGATATCGTGGGAGAAAAAATAATGGAAAATCGTCACCAGTAGCAACCGTGTTATTTTGAAAAAAAAATTATTTTTCTCGGCTGAGAAACATGCGCCTTCTACTCCGCATATCATTTTGTCGGTACTGATAAAACACTAAATTTATGAAAGATGCTCTACTCTTTTATATTATATCCAATTAATAAGCAGATACAATATATATAGTAATAGCTTCTTACAAAATTCTTTGTTTTCGGAAGTCGAATGATTACCAATTTCGGACCATATTCGGCAATTTTATGGATGGTTATCGCTATACGGTCTGCAAATTATTCCTCTGCTATCAGCGTTGCCGTTACCGGACCATATGCGGTACTTTTAAGGATAACAGGCTGTATGCAGTCGACAGAGTATCATGTCAACAAACAATTCTTTTATTTTTGTGCCTATCTCTCGAGTGTCAATAGTTCTGCGCTTCCAAAAACTTGCAGAAGTGGTATCGGGTGTTATTCTTGCTTGCTGCTTGTCAAGAATATATTATTTTTAGTTCACGTTCACAAGACTTACGGATTTTGACTACAGCATTTTTCGTAAAGTTTTGTTCTCCTAATTTAATCGCAGAAATTTGTGATTGAATAAGGGAAATGAAACTCTATGGAAAAAGGGGCTTTCAAAATCCGTAACTCTTGCCAAAGTCATAACTGTCAACTTTTATGCTTTTTTCTATCATTATTTTTGAACAAAATATTTGCTTTGTTTAATCATAAATGTTGGGCGATGACATACAGGGTTCGTACGGCTCCTGGAATTTTGCGACCAGGAAATTCTTCGTACCAGTATTTTCTTACAGAAAATCTCTTCTTAAAAGAAGGCGAAGTTACGCGAGTTTAACCCAGATTTCCTTTTCTATAAAGAAAATACTGGTGGAACTCCTGGAAAAATCCCTGATCCGTACGAACCCTGCAAATAAGAAAACATTTCGGGATAAAAAAAAAAAAAAATATCGGTAGGAAAAAAACCCGTAAAATTTGGTAACTATGCACTAATGTGTTTAAACTGATTGAAATTAAAACTGAATGTATAAAACGGCATAAAAATTTTGTATCACCATACTTATCTGCAACATACACTGACTGTATAAATACAAATATTATGCATATTTTATAGAAATAACTTTCCACTCATTATCTAAATTATTACACATAGGCGGAGTTACAGATAAAATCAATACACATACAGTACTGAAATATCTGCTAAATGTTAAATGTATTCTTCGACTCATTTTACTACACAAAATTCTGTCAATAGTATTTTCAGAGGCAAAGTATACGTTTGTTGCTAAAAGAGAAAACATTTATTCTGAAATTCTGGTGCCAGAGTGATATTTGCGGACTAACACTAAATGGTATAAAAATACACCATCACTCTTCAAAGGTTAAAGAAAGCGAAGCATACTATTTAAGTTTTGTGGTGAAAATTGGTTCGCTGGTGCGTAATTCTTCAATTGCAGCATGTGCTATTACGTGACAGGCTGCAATTTTTTAATATAACGCACAAATATATGGCTTCATATAATCTGAAACGATATTTACTCATGTAAAAAATTTAAAATTTTGACCGACAATTTTACAATTTTAAAATGTATAATACTTATGCTAAATATGTTTTTAAAAGCGTATCCAGTTTTACCAAAAAAAAAAAAATTAAAAGTGCAATAAACATTTTACGGCATATATTGTAGATAGCGTGATCAACAATTGCACTGAATAACTTCATAAATTTTAATAAGGTTAGAATCGAACCATGGATGGTAAGTGACATGCTACGATTATCGAATTTTACGAATTCTTAGAGGCAATTTTTTTTAGGCAATATAATTACTAAACCGTCTCACTTACTCATGTGAGTCAAACAGATCGATTTTTTTAAATAATATTTTATTCAGTTGCATACTATTTCATGCAAATTTATTGCAATGTTAAAAAAATGGTTACAGCACTTAACAACAGCAACTAAATGATATCGCTCCAGTCGTGGTCCGAGAAGAGGTTCGTGGATACAAATAATTTCTAATAGAAATTATCGTCTTACTTTAATTGATAATTCTGTGATGTAAGTAAAGCACAGATATAATGTATATTTTTTTTCTATTTGAAATTAGTGGCATTTATGCTCCCCTGTTCCATCTGGGACCACCAGTGGCTTAGATTTAGCATGAATTGAAAGGAATCCATTTTATTTAACAACAAAATGCCCAACATTCAACTATCTATATTCACTGAAACGCTGTTGGTACGATACAGCAATCCACAAATATTCGAATTACCAATAAATATAAATTTATCTTTGAACTACCGTGTATATTTTTATGGCAGCGCTCGCCAAAGATACAGAATATGAACCTGAATTTTTTTGTTTCGATGGACGCATATAGGCCAAATTCTGAGATATTTTGTCGCCGCCATTTATAATAGTGACATTCGCGTTATTTAGTCGCATATTTTAATGATTAACTAATCTAAAAGGTTACTATTTTGACAAAGTAGGGGAAAATCACAGCATTTTGCAGCTTTGAGGACGAAAAGTTAAATTTTTGAAATCATACCGCGATCCTACATTCTACCTAGTTTTGTGTTATTTTCTTCTCTAACAGTAGGTGGTCTTCAACCATTTTGCCTGAAACTCGTTTGCCACCACAAATTTGAAAAGGTAATCCTTGACTTATACTATAATCGTAAAGTTTCTGTCTTACATAAGGCAATTTTTTTTGTTTTAAAATAGTGATAGTTCAGTGGTCCGCGGGCCACATATTGAAGACAATTATCTTACAGAGTCATTTTACATTGCTTGTCAAAATTGAAAAGTATTGAAAGAAATCAAAATTGGTTTAAATATAAATTATTTTCAGCATGCTGTTTCTATAAACACTTTCATGCATATGAAATAAGTGTAAATTTTAAATTGACATTGTAAATGCAATTCACTCGGAGCATTCAATGGAGCATTAGGTTTCTACTAAGGCATTTGACATAATACGATTTTGTACATGAATTTATAAATGAAGCATTTGTATTTAAAAGCTGTACTAACAGCATTATTAGTATTTAGTTTACTTAAAAGCAACTGGCATCCGAGTGAGATACAATTGTAAGCACTTATAAAAGCTATAAAAGCGTCTCTTGTAAAAGCATCATAAGCATAGTGACTGTTCAGACTCTCTGGTTTTTAATTAATTTAATCTCTGGTTTTTTATGTACATTGTATTTGTAGTTTGTGTATATTCTATTCTGATGACGATTTGATGAACAGATCGAAACATGTAAATTTTAAATTTTAACATCTTTAATGTTTACGTTGACGTCTTTTAAGCAAATAAAAAGAGTTTTAGAGTAAAAGTTAGTTCTAATGGACGTATTTTGACTCTCCACTTTATTTGAAATATAATAACATTTGCATCATAAGCAACTGCATAATTATCATTTAAGCATGAAATGCGAGTTCAGGATTTATAAGTATTCTTTATAATCTTTCTTCTGCCTTAAATAAATTTTAATTTAAGTCAAATTTTCTTTTATAATTTATTCAAATAACTGTTATTCTTTATTCAGATTTTGAGAAATTATTCAAAGTGTGATTTTGTACAAAATGGCTAGGAGCAATTGCGGGTTCCTGTATACCGTCTTGAAAACAGCATATTTTCAAAAAATATTTTAAAAAATTGTAGAGAATTTTATTTTACCCTTTCAGAAGCAAAGTACTTCTATTGCTATAATGTGGAAATCATTTACTGACACCAGGCTTTACGAACATATTTATTTGTAGAATAAGTGAAAAAGTACATTTCTTCACGTACATGATAAAAGCACAATTTTATTCCAAAATTCTGGTACCACTATGACATTTGTGGATTTACACTAGAACTACCATGAGTCGTCATTTTGACGGTTAGCAAATGAATACATTCCGACTCGAACCAGAAATATTTTTAAAAAATAAATTAAATAGAAAACTCACAGAAATACGTTAAATGAATAATTCAATTAGTTTTAAATAAAAATTCTGGTGCGAAATAATTTCATAAAACTTCCTTCTAGTTCTAGTGTTAAATTTAAGTGGGATATATAATATCCCACCACCATAGCTTCCAACTTTTACGCTTTACTGTTACCACTAAAATTTAATAGAAATTTTGGCTTTATTAAATCGCAGAATTCGACGATTGAGAAAGGAAAAATTTACTATTATATTTTAGTGGTACGAAAAAAAATGTTGGTAGCTATGGCCACCGCTCTTCAAGAGGTTAACTAATACACAGCCAGCCTCCAACTGTTCTTTCAAAAATTGCGGTTTCATTTTACCCATGTTAAAAATATTTCAAATCATATAATTTATTTGACATATCTTTATTTTCTTAATTTAGTGTTTCTACGGGGAACTCATTTCAATTTTTTTGTAAAACAAATTCTGTTTCGAAACGTGTTTATACTGGGTAATATTAAACAAAATTTTACGAAAGAATACTGAATGGATTATCGGGTATTCTAATGGTGGAAAATTATCTTTCATTTGAGTGGCTTCGTAATATTCCTCTCTGCAATAAAACATTAACTAGACGAGATTAATCTGTTAAAATTTTGTGTCTAAAAAAAAAGAAAAAGAAAATATTTTTCGTTGTAATTGTAATATAAAACATAATCTATAATTATAAAATAAAGTTGTTTGTCATTGAGTGTGCGATGGCTAGAAAATTCTACCGCACCTAGATGTCTGAAAATTTAGGTGAGGATAGCCCAAAACCTCTAACAGTGTACCTGAAAATCCGACTTTTAATATTTTGAAAATTACAGTAGATATTAATTAAAAACTCATCAAACATTGGAAAAATGTAATCAGAATCATCAAACATTGCAAAAATGTAATCAGAAATTAGAAAAAAGGATAGTTTTTATCGTAACAAAGAAATAAGTACATTTCTGCTTAGATTTGCACCTCGAGCCGAGGCTAGCAATGAGTTGCGTTCTTTGAGCGGGACCCCAAAATTTTCATTTTTGCATTATGATACATTTAATTATTTGAAAAATTGCATTTATTGATTTGAAACTTATACATCGCTGATTCTAAAAATGTCATTTTCCTAAAGATCCGATAATTAGAATCCCAGGTATCAATTAAGATTTGATTAAATTAATTGCAGAAAACAAAAGAAAATTAATCTTTTCGAAGTCAACTGTCATTCAATGATGAAGCAAATCGAGTGTTGACAGAAACACGGGCTGCCAGTTTTTAAATTCAGCAATTTCAACTCAGCGGTTTTAAGGTATATATGTATTTTAAAATGTATATAAAATACGGATTTTAAAATTTGAATATAGGCACAAATTCATGCGCTGATTAAGATTTTCTAAAAATCGAAAAAAATATACCGGCAAGTTTTTATTTCATAAAAATCCTGATTTTTATGGAGAAGAAATAAAAATCTAATTGACAATGGCTTTAATAATAAAGATACGTTTGCACTTTTTATATTTGCGGGTATGGGGAGGGGTGAACGACTTTTTATTAAACATCGCATTTAGTCAACTTGACTCATATTACTACAATAGAGACTTACGGGCTTCGCCCGCGTAATTAATAAGGTAGCCTTTGTATTTCTTATATCAGGAGGGGGTGATAAAATACTTGTTTATTAAATATCGCATTGTGTTCATATGACAGATATTATTATGATAGAATAGAGCAGAATAGCCGGTTAGATTGCACTAAGTTTTCTTAAACTTTTTATTTGTTATATATTCGTGAAATAGAGAGGGGGTGGTAAACGACATTTTATTAAACATCCCATTCATTGTACTTCACCGCAGCTTTGGGGTGTGTTTCTTCCAGAGGTTCTTCTAGGTAAAATCTACCGGAATTTTCGAATGATAATCTAAGCGAAATTTTAAATTAAGTTCCTAGCTTAACGAAATGAATCAATCTTTAAATATGCCGAGTGGCCCTCCTAATTAGTCGTTTAACGAAGCACACTTGAACATCCGCTCTTACCCCGGGTCCCTCCATCATGATTTTTCCACTAATTGTGTGCCGTTTTCGTATCTCCGCAACTAACGTTCTAATTTCAACGCAACTGATTACAAACATTATAATTAATAATCCCCCTCTATAACATTAAAGTAAACTTATGATAATCACCCTCTATAACATTTAAGTACATTTATCAGTTGTATATACTACTCATTCTGAATAATATTTTCAGATATTTTTTTATTTCATTTCAAAATATCTCGAGTTTTATGGGTCCGATTTCGACGGTGTTTGGCTCATTCAACTTGATACCGAAAGTCATTTCCGAATAAAATTATATTTTCTTGCAGTTGGTCTTACAGCTTCTGATTTTATTTTCGTGTTCTGAGGTCCTTGAAAAGTCTAAAAATTAAGTTATATTTCTATTTTAAGTTATATATTTTTTTTCACATTAAAAATTCTGAGATTTTCCTAAGAATTGGTACATAACTACATCATAATATCTGAAGTCCATTCCACTTCCTGTGATCGCCTACAGATAAGTTGTATCACCACCATTATTTTTCCTACAGTTTTCTGGTTTTATTTTCGTGTACTGAGGTCCTTTAAAAGCCTAAATATTTAACCCTTTCACGCTCAAGGGAAATATTTTTCCCTTCTACAAAAATGTTGAAATAAATGATTGACACCGGGAATTATGAACAAATTTCTTTGTATATAAGAAAAAAGCGATATTTCACATTCATAATAAATGGAAAACATTTCTATTAAAATTCTGCTGTCATTGTTGAATTTCGTAATTAAAATTTTGTGGTTTCATAGGGAAACCAATGTCCGTTAAAGGGTTAAAGCGCATCACAGAGACATGGTGATATTCTCATACTTTACACCCACAATAGCAAAAATATTGTGTTGTATTGGCATATTTAGTCTTGGACATCTTATGGTCCTGTAAGGGTTAATAATCCTCGTCCCTTATTATCTCTATACAGTGCCATAGACACCGGGGACCCGTACAAGGGGTTCATTTACAAATAGGTTTCTTTAGAACAGAATGCACCTCCTGGCGGTGAAAGGTGGAATTAGGAATATTCCACCCAGCACGTCCGGTATACGGTGCGAAAGCAGAGGGGAACCGGACCAGAATTCCATTTTTAAAGAGATTTAAGGTTATTATATATGACCGGGCAACGCCAGGTGGGTCGGCTAGTATAAAAATATGAAAATGTTGTTTCCCTTTTTTAAAGGTGAAATTCATGGCTCTATTTCGATTTTGTATAAATGAGTAAAAGCTTTCATTGTATATGAGTATGAAATTTAAATAAGAAATAGTAACTGTGCTTATAAAAAAATGATGTGGATTACGGAGAATATAATTTAAACAAAATTTCCTTCTCTAATTCATTCACACATCTTCTCTTCTTGATTGAAAAATGATGAATTCTTTAAAGTAAGAGATTACAGAGAATTATGGAAATTGTGGGATTTAAAGTTACCCGATGACCCGAAATGAAAAGTGCACATTTCAAACCAATATTTAACATACGTATACGCATTTATTTAACTAATATTGGAAAATCAACATTCATTGGAATCGCTTTGTTACACAAATTTTAAACTTAAAATATTTATAAATTTTATTCGTTTAATTAATTTAATTATTTTAAATGAAGAAATATTATGAAAACGGTAAATTTTGTTATGCAATGAAAATGATTTAAAGAAATATACATATATATATTTTTAATTTCTTAAAAGTTGAATACATTGCAATTTTAATTAATATAAATGTATCTCATATTAATTAATTATACGCATCATATTAATTAAGATTTTATAAAAGGGGATTTGCTTAAACCCTTCATAACGGGACTCATTTAATGACATTTTAATTTGTAATACCGGTTATACCAGTTATACCCTACAGCAAAGTGGTCAGTTTTGCCTCCCTTTTTATTCCGAGATATCGAAATAATACCAGAATATTCGAATAGTATTTATTGCTTTATATAATGACAGACATTCCGTGATTATTTGAAATAAATTTTCTTCTTTCGGAATTTCCTGTGTGAATTTGAATTTTCTGTAAAAAAGGGGCTATTTCTTAAATCCGTAAATGTCTATACTTATTAGAAAAAAATCAATTTCAAAACTTTTAACTTTAGAGACAAAAAGTAATAGTTATATTAAAACAATTAAAAATACAAAGGTGCATAATTGATTCAAAGGGTTATTTTCAAAACATTAGTAAAATACTTTTGTTATATTTTGCATTAATGTAAAGCAAATCAACTGAACCAATTCGGTTTCCTGTTTGTATATGCAGTCTTCATTTCAAAATGTGTACACTCTTTAGATATTCGTAAGAATTTAGCACCCCTATTTTAAATTGACAATTTTCTATTTAATATTAAAATCGCAGATTTTTTAACCGCCTAGTTTAATCGCAAAATTTTTAAACTTTTGTTACGATTAAATAAGGCAAAATATTCTATTCAAAAATTGTGGTAAATGTGTAGGCACCCTGTCATGTGCTGGCATAAAATTCAATTTCCTAAATAATACTTCTTATAAATCTCTGAAAACTACAATGAAAATACAATTTTGAATGCCGTTATTTTAGTCCGTTCGCAAATTGGTGATATTTTCTTTCAAAGAACTCTGAATTACAATTCCGAAGAAGAAATCGGTAAGTTAAACAAAAGAGAATGTCTTTCGCTAGGGAAAAAGTACTGTTTTACTTGCATCGGTTGAAGATTCTGAGCTTCCTTGGAACAAATCATGGATTAGTTTCAGAGTAGAACACCGAAAAGAAAAATTCACATCCGTGATCATGCATAGAATTTCTTAACATTCTTCCTAATGTCAAACAAAAGTTTTTACTTAACAAAGAGTAATTTTTAGCCTTTACATAATTGATATATTGAAAGAATTAAAAAAATACGCGTAAAGTATTTCAAATGTTACTTTTGAAACATTAATAAAACAGTTTAGTTACATTTTGAATTTATGTAAAGAAAATTCTACTTCACCAATGAAATTTCATGACGTACACTTTAAAAGCACTTTTCTTTTATTAACATAAATACAATTTACTAACTAATGTTTAAGTAAAAGATTCGAAAATTGGTAGAAAAAAAAAACCATTTTAAATGATGTTATTTTAGTCCGTTCGTGAATCAATGATATCATTACTTCACAAGAACTCTGAATAACAATAACAATAGACAGAATAACAATAACAGAAGGAAAAGCTTTCCACAGGGGTAAAAATACTGTTTAACTTGCGTCGATCGAAGCCTCCAATCTTCCTTTAAACAACTAATAACTAACAATTTGCTTCTGGGATGATACATAGACTTTATTAACTTTCTTCGAAAATTCAAACAAAACTTTTTAATTCACAAAGAGTAATTGGTACCTTTTATATAACTTTATATATGAGAAGGATTGAATAAAGAATTATGAGGAAAGGATTTAAAGGTTAACCCGTCAGCACACGCGCTGGGATAAAATCTACACCAGCTCACAACTATTACTTAAAAATGTGCGAAAATCGTTCGTGATCATTCTGAGCTTTATAGTACCTTTCAAGCTGAAATATATCAAGATGTGGCCAAACACAATTTACCTCCGGTTGTGGATTTTCTATTTTTTTGTTGTAAAAATATCACGTGGGAGGAAATTTACCCCACGCGTGTTATAACGTAACCCATAATGTTAAGAAAATGTTAATGCAAATGTTTATGCAATGCAAATAATAATATAATTGTTCTTTTAAACGTTAACAACTGTTGCGCATACAGTTTCTATATATACGTTTTATATTTTTTTCTATTTTCATGGCTGAATTTGGATTGTAAAAGCTTTGTATGTAATGGTATGCAGAAAAAAAATCTTGTGCTAGATTTTTTTTTTTTCTTTTTCTTTTAAATATAACAGAACTTCTTATTTTAAGTTAAATTATGTTTTTTATTGATTTACAGTTTATTTCAAAATATAAACTTTTCTTTATAATCAAACCTGGGGGATATTTACACAAGAAAACCCATTGGGGTAAAATTTATACCGCGCGTGTAGTAACGTAATGGGAAGTGGCGCGTGTGCTGACGGGTTAATTTCAAAGTCTTTAAAATATGTATGTTTTTGTTACATTTTCTTTTATATGAAGCAAAACAACATTTTCAAGACATTTTATTATTTTGAAGTTGTTTTTTTGAACTTTTCTACATTTTTATTTATAAGTTGATTCTAAATATGTTTAAAATAAGGGTCAATGTTAACTGAAATTATTTATATAAGATATTACAGAAATGAGAAACATGTGCCATATTTATATACAAAATTAGGAAATGCAAACGTTAGTTTGTTCAAATTTATACATTATATTTACATTCAAATACTGACATTTTAAAAGCGCACATTATAAATAACTGACTTAAACGTTTACTGCATAGAAGAAAGGGTTATGAAAATTGTAATCATGATTCTGGGAAATGTTCACTTCTGTTGTGATAGTTTTTGGACAAGAGCCAATAAGAAACCTATCAAAGTACATACAGTTCTTGGCATTTCCAAGGAATCTGACACGATGATTTCGCATCAAAAAATTTCTATTTGATAGGATATTTCAGATGGAGTTTTATGGAACATGTCCCATTGAACCGAAATATTGATTCACTATAACAGTAGTCATGTTATTGCATAAATGGTATAAAAATAAAACTGTGCTTAACATAAAATTTCTGTACAGTTAGCGATATTACTGCCATATTTCATGGTTCCTATACCAGTAATGTCATTTTGTACACCAGTATTTGGGAAGAAATTTTTTCTGGCTAGTTTGCAAACAACATTTGCAGCAAATATCACGTTCGGTGTAGTTGTCGGCAAGATTTGTAAAAGCAATCTAAAAAGAAGATTTTTGTTACATAAAAACGGTTTTCAAAAAACAGTCCAAGTAGCAGATCTACTTAATTAACTTTCCATAAAATAAAATTAATAAATACTTTAATTTAACTTTGATAATTATTTCGAAACATTTTCCCTGAATTAGACATCATTGCGTTATTGCTGCATCTGTTATACCTGAAAGAAATCCACCCTCATTCAGAGATGGCAAGATTTCTACATGATTGTGAAGACCTATTATACATAGAACATTTTGTACGTATCTGAAAGTTCCAGGGAAAAAATATCCAGAGTAAGTTTGAAACTGAAAGATAGCAGAATCCTCACAGATACGCCTGAAAACATTAAAAACAATTTCAGAAATCGTTTTGAAAAAGGGGTGCAGAAACCAGTTCGGAATTCATTGAAAACAAAACCAGTGAAACAGAAGACAATGACAGTAGTATCTGTCTGCGCGTATTACCACAAGAACAAAGTCCTTATTTACAAATTATATTAACCCCTTGGGGACGAGCGACACGTATATGTGACGCATAAGATGTTCAGAATCTTCGATTATTCCCACCAGTTATTTTTTATTGAAAGCTTTGCCTTATGTAATCCTAGTATTTCAGCGATTCAATTAAGCGAAAATTTCTGTTTTGAAAAACCGGAGGTAAAAGATTAAAAATTCTGTAAAGGACGATCGTCGCGAAGGGGTTAAATGATACCATATTTTACATTTTGTATTAAAAATATTTATTAGGAAAACAAAATTCAAATATTTTATAGGCATTGTTGATGAAGTTAACGTACGAAACAAAGAAATTCACGCAAACTTCTTAAAAAGAAATCTGAGTCATTTAAATAATTAGATTTCATATTTAACACTTTTTATCATGACGGTACTTATAAGTACCACTTTAACCCCTTCGCGACAAGCGTCCTTTACAGAATTTTTAATCTTTTACCACCGGTTTTTTAAAACAGAAATTTTCGCCTAATTGAATCGCAGAAATTCTGTCATTAAATAAGGCAAAACTTACAATAAAAAGTTACTGGTGGGAATAATCGAGGATTCTGAGCATCTTATGCGTCACGTATACGTGTCACTCGTCCCCAAGGGGTTAATAAAACAACTATATATTCGTAATATGACCGTTTTTCCTAATGGTATTCACAATGGCACAAAGAGTGTATTTCTGACAGCAGGCAGGAGATGGCAAATTCAAGCACATATCCTCTTTCTTTGCATTGTAGGGATTTTACATTTGCCACGCTACATTCGAAATCCATTTTGCAATAGAATTGGTATGCATGTTGTTCTTCATTTGAGTAATTTTAGTGGTTTATTACCGGTTATTTAGTACTATTATTTTCTATTGTTTTCTATACTTTACAGGTGAACATTTCCTATATTTTATTTGAAGTTTACTATTTGAAATTTACTATTTTATTTTATATCATAGGGTAAAAAATTTTTGGTGGTTAGAGTTGCATAATATAAAACACTATAAAAATTATTTTCCTCTTTCCGATGTTTATTCTGCACCAAAACTTATCCAATGATGCAAAAATACAATTAAAAAGTAGCTGGAAAATTAATTCAGGATATAAAGGGTTAAAAAAACCTGCTTTTTCCGCTAACTTTTTAAACATTCTTTACATTCTTTTTATGATATATATATTCTAAAATCTTTACACAAAAAATATTTGGAATTTATTCACATTCATATAATGAAATATAGGGCCTAAATTTAAATGAAATACTTAGTGATTTGGAAATTTTTGAAGAGTTATTTTAAAACTATTTGTTGTTGTAAAATTATTAAAATAATAAATTAATTTCTTCAAGTCAATTCGTAAACTAGAACAAGAATAAGTGATCTTATCCAAACTTTTGTATCATATAATAATCTTTTAGTAGTTTTAAGGAAGAAAAGAGAGGATTTTAAATCAAGCTAAAGGTTTAATAAAAATAAGAATGCAAATTTGTGCGCCGTACTGAAAAGATATGATCTCATTAAAAGCTTGTACTAGAAATAAAAAAGGAAGTTTTGAGATAATATAAGTGGTTTTTTAAAGAAAATGAGATGATTATTCTTGAAGTTTTATTTTCTTAAATTTAGTACCTTGAATTCGGATTATAAAACAAGTATTTGAAAATAACTTAAATTAGAAATATTTAAAATGCCTTTATTTTTTACAACTGCACATCAATGATAAAACTACATTTTCGTTATTATTTATATCTTTAAATATATATTTTGTTTTTTTAAGGCTGTCTCGTATTAACCTTTCTTTTATTACCCAAACTTTCTCTGTATTTTCAGAAAAAATAGAAAAAAACTTACGGTTAAGAGTTTAAATACAGGGTACTTCATGAAGAATTGTTTCTAAAATCCAATAATTCTTTAACTCTAATAAATATAAGATGAAAATAGCGACATAAATAAGTGAGAAAGAAGCTCATAAACTTTGTATACAGTAATTTAAAATGTAATATTTTTATCAATAGGTGGAGTTGCACTCTTTCAAAATGTAAAAATGCTCTAATTAAGTTGAAAATTTTAAATTATACAGGGTGCAAAATGTTATCTATCGCCGACCTTTAATTTCTCAATCGTTAGTTGTAGACATATAGTTCCAATTACAAAAGCGTTTAAAACGAGGTAAATATTCATGTTGTGGCGTTAATTAAAGTAAATATAAATTTTATAAAAACTACGAAATCTAACTTTTTATAAGGTCCCCCGTCCCTATAGTTATATTTAGTAAATGTTTGCACATATCATAACAAATACAACACAAAAAGTTTGACTTCTGTACGACAAAAAATGACACAATTATTAAATTTCAATGTTTGAGATTTTTTCACATGATTTTGTCTTCAATTCAGGGATCAGTTAAAAAATGAATTAGAGTAATTAGAGATCGAAATCAGGGTGCAATGGCGTTTTTACGGCAAAACTACCTTTAGCCGATATCGCTAAATCGGTGTATCACCAAAGAGGGTTATTTCATCTAAAAATTTGAGCTGACTTTGAGGGGTCGTATACAAAGCGAAGAATGAAATATTGAAATTAAACAGAAAAATAAATATCAATTTATTATCATATTAGAAAACGGTCTACTATAAAAAATGAATACATCAAATACCGGAATCTACTAGAGATATTCCTCAAAGTTTTCTCCAATGGTGGCAATGCACAATTGAATGCGTGACAGTACTGAGTCCTGGACACGTTGGAGCATAGCAGGCGAAACCACCTTTAACCGGTATCGCTAAAACCGGGTATCACCAAAGAGGTCCTGTTCATCTAAAATTTTAAGTTAACTTTTAGGGGTCAAACAACATTCAAAAGTCAAATTAGGCAGCGCTGAATTTATGGGGTGGCCCGGGAGGGACATTCCCACCCCTTCTCCCCGGAGCAATGAAATGTCCCTCCCGGAAAATGTGAAATTCTGTGTTTTCAATGGTCAAACAGAGAAATTTCTCCCTGAACTCTATAATGCCCCCCAGCCGGAGAAAAGTGTCTGAATTCAGCACTGAAAGTAGGTATTGTTTGTTATTGCGAAATAAAACCTTCCGCTCTTTTGCGAATACGGGCAGTCTGTTTTGATTTGATCAAAATAGGGCTGAGTCGAGTTTATTTAGCTGCGTTTGGCTGAGTGCCAATCTTAGTGACCGTCTACAAGAGAACGCAAACTAGAACTTCGTAAAATACTTATATCAGCGTAACACCTCTTTCGATTGTAGAATCGTCCCAAAGTGTTAGGTGCGGTTTTCAAAAACGAACAATAGAATCGACATCAGTAAAATAAAATATACTCACTAAAAACTTGATAAATGGCAGAGGAATGCAAACGACCAACCGAAATATAACGAGCATGAAAATCAAGATTATGCAAATTACAATAGTACCGCAGCACAACGGGCTCGTACACGCAAAATACAGAAATGATGCTTATTTATGGTGACTGTCAAAGGAATGCCAGGGTGGCTGCGAGGGTTTATTCAGAGCGTTTTCCTAGAGATCGACATCCAACGCATGAAACAATAATTGATGCATTGCACCGTCTTAGAGAGACCAGCTCTGTTGCACCACGACCCAGAACAAGTAGACGCGCAAGGTGTGATGCTCGAGTGACACCGGAGGAAGTGCTGTCATTCGCCCTTTTAAATCCACAAATGAGCACGGCGGAAATAAGCGAGGCATGTGGATACACGCGTCAGCGTTTCTGGCAGTTATTGCATGCACATGGGGCGCATCCATACCATCCAACACTGGTGCAAGCATTGATGTTGGGTGACCACGAAAGACGGTTTGATTACTGTAATTTCATGCTTAACACTATAAAGAAAAATCCATCGTTCCTTTGTGACATTATGTAGACAGATGGGGCAACGTTTACACGGAGTGGCATTGTGAACGTGCAAAATGTGCATTACTGGTCTCTGGAAAATCCTCACATCTACCGCACAGTACGACACCAGGTAATCTGGTCAACGAACGTGTGTTGCGGTATATGGGGAACTCAGATTGTTGGATCCATCTTCTACGATGGAATCCTAACGGGTGAACTTTACCTGCACCTACTACAAAACACGGTACGTGACTGGTATAAAAAGCTGCCTCTCCGAAATGCATGCCGATTGTGGTTTAAACATCATGGGGCTCCTCCGCATAAAACATCAAACGTCCGTGCGTATCTGGTCAACGAATTCGATCAACAGATCATTGGATATGGTGGTCCGGTAGAGTGGACACCGCGTTCACCGGACATGACTCCCATGGACTTCCACCTCTGGGGATACATCAAGGCACAGGTTTATGTGACTTAGCCTACTTCTCTGGTTTATCTGAAGCAACGCATCATCCTTGCTTGTCGCACATTTGCACCTGCTATGGTCCAACGTGTCCAGGACTTAGTACTGTCAGGCATTCAATTGCGCATTTCCACCAATGGAGAGCACTTTGAGCAGTATCTCTAGTAGATTCCGGTATTTTATGTATTCATTTTTTATAGTAGATCATTTTCTAATATGATAATACATTGATATTTATTTTTCTGTTTAATTTCAATATTTCATTCTTCGCTTTGTTACAACCACTCAAATTCAGCTGAAATTTTTAGATGAAACCCTCTTTGGCGATACACCGATTTTGCGATACCGGCTAAAGGTAGTTTTGCCGTAAAAAGGCCATTGCACCCTGATTTCGATCTCTAATTACTCTAATTCATTTTTTAACTGATCCCTGAATGAAAGTAAAATCATGTGAAAAGATCTCAAACTTTGAAATTTCATAACTGTGTCAATTTTTGTCGTACAAAGGTCAAACTTTTTGTGTTGTATTTGTTATGATATGTGCCAATATTTACTGAATATAACTATAGGGACCGGGGGACTGTATAAAAAGTTAGATTTCGTAATTTTTATAAAATTCATTATTTACTTTAATTAACGCCACAACATGAATATTTACCTCATTTTAAACGCGTTTGTAATTGGAACTATATGTCTACAACCAACGGTTGAGAAATTAAAAGTCGGCGATAGATAACATTTTGCACCCTGTATATACTTTGTCTTGTTCGGAAAGGAGATTAGAATTTTAATTTAAAAAAATGAAAACTGAAAGATTTTTTGAATCAGTTGCACAGATACGTTTCAGGTTTCATACTCTTTTGACAGCATAACGCCACCTACTGACGAAAATGTGAATTATCTTTTCAATTGCTGTATAAAAAATTTATAAGTTACCTGATAAACATCCGACTTATTTTATCTTTGTTTCTTATAGCTAATTGGTTATTGTTTTTAAAAGTTAACGATTCCCTTATAAACACTCTATATCGCAAATAAATTTCATGCTGCAATATTAATTTTCATTAAATTTGAGCAAATTTTGAAATTTAATTGCCTGACTTATATAATTACAAATATCTTTTTTTTTATAAAAAGTAAATCAGATTCATACAAAATCTTCGGCGTAAACTTAAATATTTATTTAACAAAGAAAAAGTTCGAGTACAAACATGTCTTTAAATAAATGATTCGTTTGAGAAGTAATTAAAATTCCTTACATGTTACGGAAAAGTTTCTTTTGACTTTACTTTACGTGCAGTCTGTAAAAGAGCCATTTAAGAGCTTTAAATTTTAATTAATCTTGGTCAAATGAAAAATGGAAATTTTTATTTATTTTAAAAGTTACTTGACATTTTAACATAAATAAAATAGAATTCTCATATAACAATTAAGTGGAAGATTCGGCTTAGAATTTCTAGCTCACAGGCTATCAAAGCCTGAGAGCTTATGTGCCCGCCGGTTCTGTGTGTATGTATGTACGTACGTATGTACGTAACGCGATAACTCTTGATAGAACTAACCGTTTTACTTTAAATTTTGTTTATAGGTTCTTTGTGATAAGGCGCTTCCCTGATTAGTTTTGGAGGTTCATTGGTTAAGCATAAAAGGGGGAAACGGGGGGCTAACCCCCATAATTTAGATAAATAGGTTTTTCATGCAGAATTATCCCATTTTCTTCAAATTTTGTATATAGGTTCATTTTGATAATGCGTTTCTGTCAATAGTTTTGGGGGTTCATTGGTTAAGTATAAAAGGGGAAAGGGGGGATACCCCCCCCTAATTTAGATAATTGAATCTTTCATGCAGAATTATCCCATTTTCTTCAAATTTTGTATATAGGATCATTTTGATAATGCTCTTCTGTCAATAGTTTTGGGGGTTCATTGGTTAAGTATAAAGGGGGGAAAGGGGGGATAACCCCCCTCTAAAAAAGATAAATGAGTTTTTCATGCAGAATTATCCGATTTTCTTCAAATTTTGTATATAGGTTCATTGTGATAATGCGCTTCTCTGAAGAGTTTTGGGGGTTCATTGGTTAAGTATAAAGGGGGAAAGAGGGGGCTAATCCCCCTCAATTTAGATAAATGGGTTTTTCATGCAGAATCATCCGATTTTCTTCAAATTTTGTATATATATTCATTGTAATTAGAGACTTCCCTGATTAGTTTAAGGGGTTCATTATTTAACTATGAGGGGGGTAACGGGGGGATGACCCCCCCTTAATATATTGTCGATTTCTTTATTTTTCGAGGTCTTATTTCAAATTCTTTGAAATAAGAGTATAATATACAATTAGTGTGAATAGCCTGTGAGCTCAATGCCCTCAGTTTAACTGGGCAGTTTTCTTTTTATTTTGTATATTGATAGCTGATTTTAGTGAATAATGTTCCATACTTAAGATTTCATACATAAATAATGGAAATTACGTCTTTGTTTCAAATATGTACTGGAAATGGACAAGAATACTATCGACAAATGTAAAATCTAATGGACATATTTTATTTTTATTAATACAATTTTAAAATTATAATTAATTTTAATAATTAGATAAATGTTAGTAAATGTTCATTATTATGCATTCAAAAACTAAGAAATGCATTGGGTATATTAAAAAAGTAATATATAAATGATACTATTTGCGACTGTTCTTTTATTGTATGTTAAATAAACAAAACTATTAAAGCTAATCCCATAGTTGCCAAATTTTTTACACTTGTTTGTTACCAGTATTTTTAAATGATAATATTTGCCGTAATGGCGAATAACCTCGGTTAAACATGACATAATTTTCTTTCAAAATTAGTGGTAAGAAAAAAGCGTAAAAGTTGGCAGCTATGGCTAATCTCAAAATTAGAAAGCTGACACGTAATTGTACTACAATTTTACACTATTGTAATGATTTCTACGGTACTTTTAAAACCGTAATTTGCTGTTAAGTTTGTGGACTCTATGCAACATCACGGTAATTCATGAGAATAATACGTAAAACATTAAGCAATTTGTCTATAAAACTGATTTTTCACGATATATTTTCACTATTTATACACTTTTAGGTAGATTTCGTAAAAAATACTACCTATTACATTCTCCCCTATGTTGGAATTTCCAGTGTTTATGTTGGAATTTTTTTCGTTTTGCAGATCTAAGTCAATCATGACTCCTAGAACCCAATACCACCCCCAGTTCAAAACTTTTTCTATTTATCTATCTATATCACTTTTTTTATGGACATGATAACTTCCATAATTCTGCACAAATCTCTTCCAAACTGATACATAAAATCAAGGGGCATAAAATATCGGTCAAGTTCGTTAATGGGCAAAATCGGGCCAAAGGGGTGTAGAATGGGGGAAACAGATTGTGAAAACAGAAAAACCCCATAACTTCTTAATTATGATTCATATCGAATCCGTTTAAAGTTTTTATTACTTCTATGAAAAGAACCGAAAATTAATGTATGACAGATTTTTCATAGAATTAAAAATGGCCTCAATGGAGGAGGGGGGGAGGATAGGGTTTTAAGAAGAAAAAATTCAGAACTTCGTTAATTCACAATATATAAAATCCGCTTAAATTTATTATAAATTGTCTTAATATTATCTACAACTTTTATATTGACAAGTTTTTTATAGGACAAACTCTTACAGCAAATCAAATTAAAAACAAAAAAATCCTTGCCGGATTCGCCCATATACACATGTAGATTTCGAAGTGGGTGGTCCCAACTGCCACATTGTGAGAAATAGTTCATTTCTTCTGCAATTCCCAATAAACAGTCGCCCCACGGTCTGCATCTTCGAAATCTACCTGTGCTTGTAGGCCGAGCCGTCAGTGATTTTTTTTAAACAAAGTAGTAGTTGAGAGATTTCTACTTAATATTAAAGGAACTGTATCCTTTCATATTTCACTGTAATATATATTATTATAAATGTTGATCAGCAAATTCAAAATAAAACTTTTCGTTGAACTCCTATTGCGATATTTACATTTCTGTGTTGCAGTGTTAAGCTTTTGCAGTTGATATAATACGATTTATATAAAAATATAAAGGGGAAAGAAAATAGAAAAAAATGTTAAATAATAGTTAAAAAAATTATTATATATATTTTTATGAAAATTTCTTTCCTTTTAAAAATAATTTTCGGTGTTAATATTACTGTATGACACGTATATTTTGCTTATCACTGAATAAAAGAGGTGTTTTTTATTTTGTATCATACAAAACAATATCATTATAATTTTTTTAGAATGAATTATTTATAAGTTTTTTTAAAAATCTGAACTAATTATCAAGTTGATGTAGTTTTCTCACAAACGCCATTAATATAAAGAGAAAGTTGTTTACGAGCAGTTATATATTAAGGAAATACGTGCCATCATATTTAAATTTGTGTAATGTACAAAAACCTATTTTAATATTAATTAGTTCAAAGTGTGGAATACTCTTTTTAGAAAAGTACAATTCACTTTCTTAAAAGAAGTATAACGTCTGGATGTAAATACGTCTTTAACTGAATGCATAGCACAGTAAGTAATTGAAATTCCTTAGAAGCTCTGAAAAATTATCTTTTAAATTATATTTCTTTTTCTTCTTGAGAAGGAAATCATGAGAGCTTTAATTACAATTAATCATCGAGGAAAGAAAAATGGAAAACAAGAATTTGTTTTAAAAGTTACGGAAATTTTCAAAGAAAAAGATCCTAATGTGTTTTCGTCTTTAAAAAGAATGTTCTTGTCATTATTTCTCTGATGAATATGGAGTTTACGGTATAACTTGGAAGACTATTCTGAAGTTGTGCTGGAACTTGAGTACTTAAACTTTATACTTAAATCTTTCAATACGCCTTATTTGCTCGCTTTGAGTGCTAGCAATTGATAAATGAGAATGATATGAATGTTAGATTTTATTCCGACTTTCTTTCCTTTCAGTTGAAACTTTGAACAGAATATGATTTTGTTTTCTAACAGTTTCAGTGACTTTTACATTCACATTTAATTATGACAGTTTATTTAACCCATTTGTATCATGAGAGCATATTTGCATAAATAAAGGAATTACTTTGTTATTCAGAAATTCCGAATTAATACCAGAAATTCTGAATAGACTATTTTGCTTTATTTAATGACAAACGTTTCGTGATTACATAAAGTAAAAATTCTTCTTTCGGAACTTACGGTACATATTTGGATTTTCTGAATAAAATAGAAATTCCTGAAAAGCACGCTAATGATTCAAATAGGTGAAACGACAACAGAGACAAACCAAAAAATGTTTTTGAATCTGATAATTTCCGGAATGAAGGTTTATTCGTTCATGTTTTAAATTATGATTAAAAAAATTTATTATTTCAAAAGCATCCTGAAATTATGAAAAATAGTTATCGCCAAATACATTTTAGGAAGATTTATTTTATTACAACTAATAAACTAAATGTGTAATTGAAGTGCATACACTCCTTAGAATTTCCATTGACACCATTATTTCTGACTAGAAAATATGTATTTATTATTTAAATCGTAGACAATACCTCGCTTTTTTAGCTGCAGATATTGTAATGCTTTTCAGCTATTAAATAAGGTAAAATATTCTATATAATTTTTGCGGTAAAACAGTAAGCATTTTGGTATTTAACTGAATATTTACATCTCTACGTTAATCATTTCTGTGATATAGTATTTTTAGTATATTATAAAAGTAGATAGTGAGAAACAGAATGGCATGGCATATAAAAATAGACCTTTTTGAGAATTGTAAAATTTTACTCCGTGTCTTTCAACATCAAGAACATTAAAGTGGTCAAGTGTATTGATAGTTACTCACATGGTTCGTACACTCATTGGAATTTGTAAAGAGTCCTGTAACAGTATCTCAAATTATATAATTTCTGTTTAATATTTCAATCACAAAATACAAAATTAATCTCGGCGTTTAATCATAGAATTTGTAACAGTTTTTTGCGATTAAATAAGACAAAAATTTCTGATAAAAATTGCGGTAAAAATGTATGCACTCTGATCACATTAGTTATTTTAATATGAGATTTTTTTCTGGATTTCAACGCAGACTTTTTCAAAATATACCTTGGTAACATTAAAAAAAATTACAAATTCTCATAATTTAATTTTGATTTCATCTAGAGGTTTCGCATTCGAAAATATTTAATAATGGAAATACTTTGTGATTCTGCGACCGAAATTCTAGTTCGTGATTGCACGCTCATCAAACTTTAATTGGAATTCTGAATTTTCCATTAAAATAGTTTTAAGACAATGATTTGTATTATCACGTAAAAAATTAGAATTACAATGAAATATTCATAATGATTAGTGATGCAAATATATTTTCTTTGAATATGTACTTTTTTAATGGTTCAAAATGTGCTTACCTCTTTATTTTTCAGGGAAATTTTTATAACTACAATAAGATAAAAACTAACATACCCAGATTATAAAAGATAAATTTAATATATTTTAAACTAAGTACACCCAGAAAAAAGTTTTGTTGAATCAACAAAAATTTGGTTGACCCAACAAAACTTTTTGTTTAAATATAGTTCAATGGAAATTTTGTTTGAATCAACAAAAAAATTTTTTTTTTGCAATTCCAAAAAAAAATTTTTGTATCGTCAGCAAAAAATGTTTTGTTAACTCAAGTAAAATGGTTCAATTTTACTTGAATTTTGCTAAAACAACCAAAATGTACTCAATAAAACATGTTTTGTAGTTTTAATCAATTCCTTTTTCTGGGTGTATTATTTTAATAATTTTGTGTCTAATATTAAAATTTAAGTAATTTATGAAGAATGCAACTAAAATTTAATCATTGAAAGTTTTGAAATTTAGAGATTGAAACTAAGCCAAAAACATATATTTTTTTTGTTTTCAAGAATTCATTTCAATTTGATGAAAATCAAATTAACAAAGATGGACTATAAATCGTTTTTGTATGCAACTGCAGATACACGCAAACATTTTTTCATCTTTAAATGAATTCCTTGTTCTATAGAAATATTATAATTAATTCTCGTTACGTTTCTAAATTAAAACTTTAAAGCAGCATTATAAAATGTTGATATTTCAATTTACAAATTTATCAATTAGCTTAATGGGGAAGGTATATTATATTTTTTCAAAAATTAATGAAATATTTAGAATGAAAACATAAATGCCAAGGTTACGAATTTAAAATATAAATATTTTCAAAAATTAAATTCTTCTCTTTATTTTATTGGGAGATTCCTGCTATATAAAGGACAAAGAAAAATTAAAAAAAAACTAGTGGTATTCAAAATACGTAATCATTGGAACCTGTGTGTAAAATATTAACCTAGCACTGTTAGAATTTTCTTTTGAAAATTTGGTTTCTATACACATATTTAGGGTTATATACCAAAAATTTTAAACGAGAAATTTTACTCACTATTTAATGACAGACTTTTGAGATTGTATCGCCACCCCCTGAGTACTAGGATTGAGCGCTGACATAAAAATGGCGGCTGTGGTACACGAATTTATTTTCAGCGTTTGTACGGTCGCTCGTGTGTGAACACCAAATATTTTTATAGATTTTCGTCTCTTTATTTTTCTGAGATCAAGAAATTCGAAGAAAACTTTTTGAAATTACTGGTGTGTAAATTCAGGAGACTGTACAAACGTTTAAAAAATACGCCTACGACAGCCGCCATTTTATGTCAGCGCTCAGGCTTAGTATTCCGAGGACGGTAGATCGCGTAAGGCGAATATTTTTGATTAAATATAGTGGTTCCAAATTCCAAGGAACTGAATTTATTTATTAAATTTTAATTTTAATTGTCTCACATCTGCCTCACTGTGTAGTGTAGGGTTAAATTTGCTTGAGAATCCTGAAAGTTTTTTTTATAAAACATGTTGTAAGCAAATGTTACTAACATTAAAATCTACTCTCTTGTGAGTAATTACTTCAAACTGTCAATGCTTTAAATTGCAGAATTTTATAACAATAACTTCAAATTCATTCTAATACTACCTATTATTTTATATTTTAATACCAGTTATGTTCTAAAAGTAAAAAATAATATTTTTGCTTATTAAGCAAAATTATTCATTTTGACCTAAAAAACAGTTTTAAATGACTTACGTTAACAAATGCATCATATTAAGCGTAAAACATATGTACATTTGCTTGAGAATTCCGAATATTATTATAGAAAACACTTTATAAAAAAAATTAAGTACCTTAAATAATTTGAAATGTATATTTATTTTTATGAATGCAGTTCCTTGAAATATATATTTTAATGCTTTATGGGATGATACGTACCTGCAAACTTTAAAAAAATGCATTTGTCATTGCATTTTCGGAAAGTAAATTCAGTAAAGAATATTCGGTGACATTTTCTATTTCATCTGAAAAAAAAGTTAATAAAGTTACGCCGCTTTAATTTAACTTGTTCTATCAAAAATAAAAAATAACTTGAGAATTTAAACGGGATGTTAACATTTTTATGTATAATATAAATATATATGCATATAAATATTATGCATAATATAAATATAAGGCGGCGAATATTTATATTATGCACTGTGGTAAAAATGTACGCACCATGTTTAAAAGGAAGCATTTTACAACAATATTTTATAAATGTTTATAATATTACCTTTTCTGTACTTTAATAATATTTATGTTCTAAACTTAAAGCACTGGTGGGTGCCTAATCAAAAAATATATTTATTTTAACTAAAATAAACAGTTTTCGATGGCTTCAACAAAAATCTAATCAAATTAATTTACATGAGTTAATAAGAGCAAAGAAACGTTTTATTTGTCAGTTTTGAAGATTAAATGAACAGAATTAATTTTATTATTACCATTATTATTTAAGAGAAAATACAAAGTTGTTGTTTTATTTAACAAGATTAATAAAGATTATTTGTGAAAATTTACTCTCCTACATTATGTGCTGGTAAAAATGTTTAGAACTACGCATTTCCATTTGAATAACCTCGAAACTATTATCACAAATAAAACATACAATAAGGGATAGCCCAGTATGTCTAATTCGTCAAGGGGTCACAATCCTCTGAAGTCTAGACCAACGCTCTGACAAAAAAAATGGCGACTGCCGTAGTTGGAATTGTTTCAAAACTTACATGATTCCTTTGATTCAACCAAAAGAATTCGTCGTCTGTATTTAATGTGCAAAAATAACGCGAAAAATACTTTTAGAAATTACTGGTATTTAAACTCAAGTGAGCGTACAAACGGTGAAAAGAACCACCTACGACGTCTGCCATTTTTATTTCAGCGCTCAGGCCAAGAATTTAGAATGTTCTGATGGAGTACAGGAGGCATAAAAACTTGATAACGACTAATTCTAATCAATATATATCTTTTAATAAAACTTAAATTTTAAAAGTAACTTAATTTTAATCAACATTTAAGCGATCCAGTGTTAACGCAAAATTTGGGTGCCCCCTGAATGCAAGGCCTGAGCGCTGACACAAATATAGCGCCTGTCGTACGCGGAAATCTTTCAGAGTGTGAAACGGTCCCTTGATCTTGAATACTAATAATTTCTAAGCCTTATTTTTCTGAGATTCGATAAGCGAAAGGTTGGTGGATTTATAACGGCCGATTATCTGCTCGAGTAATATAGGCCTAGGGAGCAGTGCTATCCTTGAGGGTCTTTCTAAGGGATCATAACCTGTATTTACGGCAAGGTTTGAAGAAAACCACTGAAAACTCCGAACCGTTAGCTCAACGAGCGCGACAGGGGTTTAAACCAAGCACCTCCCGTCTACCAGCTTTGAGAGCAGAACCTCTCAGCCACTGGTGGGACCCCGATAATCCAAAGGAAACTTAAAATAATACTGCTGTGTAAAATTAGGGGACCATACAAACGCTTAAAAAATTCCGCCTACTAGTGCCGCCAGTGGCTGTCACATAAGGCTGCTCACATTTCAAATTCTCTTGTAAAAATTAACATGTAGTCATACTGGAGTGTGGTTTGCACCATAAAACTTGTCAAAGAGAACATTTTTGGTGATAAAAGCTAAAGTGAATCATTTAAAGAGACACGTAAATAAGTACAGATTTCAAATATTCTAAAAATTTAATATATTATCGTTCTGAAGTGAAGTTTGCACCATAAGACTTAACAAATATTGATATTTGTTTTTGGCAAAAAGAAAAAGAATACTTCATAAAATCCAATAAGTCCATTTACAATTCAAAAATTTAGGAAGATTGGACAAATTAGGACAAATTGTCTTATCAGAGTGCACTTTTTACTATATGATTTGTGAAATATATTTCACAAATCAATGAAATTCCAAGTATACTTGGTAAAGTAATTCCAAGTATACTTGGAATATTCTGGCACAATATAGCTCAAAGATAAGTTGAACTATGTTTTGCTTTTGCCATAAAACAATCTGATGCTTTGACAAGTTCATAATGCAAATACGGCATTCTGATACAACAATTTGTTATCTTTTCATGAATTTTTGGATTCTGAACGGACTTTTGTTGCACCGTGTATATATTTATATATGTTGTTCAGTTGCATTCATTTCCTTCAATTTTGCCTAATAGTTTTTAAAATTTTTTAAAAAGATTTCATTAAGTCACTTGAACGTCATTGGGCATTCCTAAAAAAATGATAATTTATCCCATTAGCAATCTTGTGTAAACAAATTTTATTTTTGTTCTTAATAGTAAATAATTATTTTTAATAGCATTTTACGTTGATTTTTTTCTGGAAATTAAAAGAAATATATTGTTCACAAAATAAATTCTACGACAGATTAACATGCACATGTCGATTAATGCATGATTTTAACTGCTGTGGAAGCGACATTCGATAAAAGGAAGGCTTATGTTTATTTGCTTCGTTTTAGAATTAAATATTCTGAAATATGTTTTGTACGAAATCATAATGGGATATCAAAACTGTGACATCAATTAATTTTCATAAAGACACTTTTGAAATAAACGTTAACAAGAGTTTCATAAACGAAAACAATTCAGTCAAATAAGTATAAGTATTTAATAACTGTTATGATACTACTAAATAACTCGAGATTATACAGGGTGTAACTGAAATGCTTCAACAAACTTTGAGGGATGATAGTACTCATGAAGATGAACAAAAAATGCAATAGAACACGGGGTCGCAAATGACATTTAACCCTTTCAGGGACAGTGGTATGTCTAAAAAACCACTTAATTTTAATTCCAAAACCCCACAATGGCACCAGAATTTTGCTAAAATCTTTTCCATTTAATATTTATGTGAAATATAGCCTTTTTCTTATTTACAAACAATTTTTTTTGTAAATTCCGGTGCCAGTCCATTTTCAGACGCATTTTCTCTATTTTTATCCTTTAAACCTTTTAGGGGCAAACTACTTTTAGTACTAAAATGTTGAAATAAATGACTGGCACCGGAATTTATTAAAAAAATTTGTTTGTAAATAAGAAAAAGGCTATATTTCACATACATATTAAATGGAAAAGATTTTAGCAAAATTCTGGTGCCATTATGGCGTTTTGGAATTAAAATTAAGCGCTTTCATAAACATACCACTGCTCCTGAAGGGGTTAAACGTCATTTGCGACCCCATGTTCCATTGCATTTTTTGTTCGTCTTCATGAGTACTATCATCCCTCAAAGTTTGTTGAAGCATTTCAGTTACACCCTATATATTTGAAATAATAAGAATATTTAACTTAGCCCATTTGCATCCGAAGCATGCATTTCAGTCCTTTTTTCATTCAGAAATTCTGGATTCTTACCCTAAATTCTGACTAGTAACTTTTACTTTATTGAATGACTGACTATTCTTGCCTAGGTAAAGTAAAATTCTTCTTTCATAAGTTCTAGTATGGATACTGACTTTCTGAATAAAAAATAAATTCCTGAAATAGACGTATACATGCGCTAATGAAGCAAATGTGTGAAAAAATCTTGTGAACATCAGTGAACGATTATCTTGATTAGAATTCATATAATCATTAGAAAAATTTAAATGAAAAATGGTTAAATTTAAAAGAAGATTTTTAATTCATATCAATAAAATACTATACGATTTTGATTGATGAATATTTTTAACGATGTTACTTACACTATAGGAAAAGAACATAATGACATTTAATATCTTAAGAAGTGTGGCATAAATATAACATTAACTTTAATGGAGTTTTTGTTTTTAAATTTGATAAAATTGTTCAATAGCACATGGAATTTTTCCCTCGTCTGTGAAAATTTTCATCATGAGTCAAATTATTGATAGAATTTTTTTTATAATTCAGAGATTCCCAGTCGGTGGGCTGCTTCTTACCTCTATTTTCAAAAAGTAATCTTTCTTTATTTAATAACAGAAAACAGCGGGACACGTGTTAACACTATTTACGAATCTTCTACTTATTTCATCTCAGAACAAAAAGGCAAAGATTACTATTCGGAAATGGTGGCCCACCGGTTGCCGCCCTCAGACCTCGCCTTATTGTAATCTGAAATAATGTCTATACTAGTCTAAATCTGAAAAGCATTTAATTTCTTATTTATTAATTATTATGAGGGCATTAATTTCTCATTGTGCTTATGCCGTTATTCAAACAAATATACTTTTTTTTAATTAAAAATTAACTGTTCTTTGAAGGTGCAACTTTCAGCTGCTTACACATCTTGCTCTCGTTAGAAATTAAAGAATCTGAAGCAGAACAATAACTATGAATATTACATGGAGTGGCTTAAAATTAAATCCAGTTTTCTAATCCTTTTAATATCATGTTCTTTTTATAGTAAGCAGCATCTTCAAGTAATATATAAGGAGTTATACTGCTTATTGATTACTTAACACTAGAATTGCAGTAGCTATCATTTAAAGAATCTGAAGCAGAACAATAACTTTGAAAATTACATGGAGTGGCTTAAAATTAAATCCAGTTTTCTAATCATTTTTAATATCATGTCTTTATTTTTATAGTAAGCAGCATTTTCAAGTAATATGTAAAGAGTTATACTGCTTATTGATTACTTAATACTAGAAGTGCAGTAGCTATCATTTTGGCAGGGACTAATTGAACGCATTTCTTTAAAACACTAAAATGTGATGGAAATCGAGCCATTAAAAGTGGTCTAGAAAATATTTCTTCTGACATTCGCATTTGCTAGAATGTTTCAAATTGGGATATTATATAGAAAAATATTTACTGTTTCATAAATTACAAATAACAGTTTTGTTGCGTATTTTTGTTTTGTTTTATGCACAATTTTTTGCTTCGAATTTGCCAAATATTTACACAAAGATTTAACCCTTAATTGCATAGTGATGTAAATTTCCATCACTTTTTATTAAACTTTTAATAAATAAATCAACTTCTTCGCCACCACTATATTTATATAGAAATATTAATCCAGTAAATTTCCCGCGAACTATGTTGCTGAACAAAGTTAAAAATCTATCTTAAAATTTCTGGTGTCTAATATATTATATATGTATAAAAAAAACACAATTGTTAAAGAAAAACTCATGCAAAGAAGGGTTAAAATAAAACTGATTAATAAATTACTTTAGTGTTACATATTAATTTACGTTCATAAATAATTGCATCAATATTTTCCTTAAACAATGTAGCAGCAATTTTCTTTCATATTCATCTCATCCGATAATGAGCTTTCTATCACTGTATCTAATTGCATTCAAAATTATCCTCTCCCAAGGCTGTCTTACAATCACAGACTAAAATTATATGATAAATACTTTAAACAGAAATTATTACATACATAAAAGTCTTTTAATTTATCATTTTGAAACGCATAATTAAAAAAAAGTTGTAAAATTAATTAGATAATTAAACAAATATCATTGCATTACATAAAACATTACTTATTGAATAAATCATACTATTATCATAATCATCCATGTAATAATTGTATGCATGGAATCATTGTATGAGTGAATTACACAAATCACTTTATTAGATAACTATATGTCGTTGTAATATGTAAACACGTAAGACGATGAGACTAAGTCAGGCGAATCCGCGTGCCAGAAGGCCAAATGCCAACTATATTTCTTAGAAAATCTTCAATGTATTTAATGAAATAAATTTTTAGATTATTTAGACAAAGAAAACTATTCAGTAAAATTGACGACAATTTGTCCTACAGCAGGCGGGTTTGTTTTTTCTGGACTAAGATAAAAAAAAAAAATTTGAAAAACAAATTTTTATTCGAGTGTATTAAATAAACAAAAAGAATATCTTTTATAGTAAATTTATCTTTTTCAATTACTGGACTTATTTTCCGGGAATTGCCGTTCCGAAATTGTCATCCATTAAAGTTTTCTCCACTCCGTGGAATACATATTAGCCCCAAACAACATTTCTTTCGCTCCGCTACATTATTGTGAAAGTGGATTGATATTTTGTATGATATATCGTCTGGTTTTACAGCTGGTAAACTTAATAAATCTTCTTAAGTAATCTGTTCGCACAACTTTCAGTAATGGATTAAAATATTTTTTGAAAATACTCCAGCTTCGAATATTTATAAAAATTTCTTTCCTTGATATATTAGATAAATGTGAACTAATAAAGGTCTCTTTTATGAATTTGATAAAAATAAGAAAAAATCTTTTGAAAGAAGTCGAGCAAAAAAGTAAATTGTGTATATATTAAATATATAAATCTGGGACGCCAAATAACTTAGCTAAAATGTAATATATATTTTGACAAAAACTTTAAATGCTACTTAATAAAATACGTAATAGATTAGGAATAAAATTTGAACTGTTCGGTGGATAACACAAATTTAATTTATTGTGAATTATGCATGATAACTGTTTTAGGTTGCAAAAATATTTTAAGGCTATTTTTACTATCTATATTCTTATGAAAATATATGCTGCATGCAATTGCATGTGCATATCTATGTAAATATATAAATAAATATATGTGTATACATATATATGTATATATCATCATCAACAGTTTTAAAAACGCTGCTGGATGTATGTGTCCAGAGGCGTAGCGTCAAGGGGGGGGGGCAGGATCACTTTACTACCAGTATTTTTATATACTATATTTGGCCTTATTTAATTCATACCGTTCAAAGATTAAATAAGGCCGTAGTATATAATTATACTGGTAGCAAAATGATCGTGCCCCCGATTTTCCCCTTGTTACCTGTATAGTGCTTTGGTCATCCAATTAACACAAGACAGTTTTCTGATTTTGTCGCTCCTTCGTAACTTACGTCTCCTTATTGGTAGTTTTACATCTCTGGTATACAGCTGTAAGGTATTTGTACTTGATCTATTGTCTTGTCTTCTTCCAATACGCTCAGCCCATTTCCACTTTAACCGTTTAATTACCTTGATGATGTCAAAACTTTCGTCTGACGTCTTATAGAGGTTATTATTTTTCTGAATTTTCTTTTTAGTTATACTTCTCTGTAGTGTTTCTAATCTTTGTACCACCCATTTTCTTAGCGTTCATGTTCAACTTGATAAGTTAGTGTAGGCAAAACACATTTGTTATTTTTTTTTTCAAGTAAAGTGGCATGTTACTCTTCACATAATAATACGGTTCTTCCCAAAAGACCATTATATATTTTTCTTTCTCTATTGATTGCATGCATGATGTTGTTCATGTCCTATGTCTTATCCTATCCAAAGCACATATATTTCTGCGCTTCCTCAATCTTATTGTTGTTGTAGACGATCTCCTTTTGTGATGCAAATGAATTGAACACGACCTTAGTGTTTTCCAAATTTATTTTTAATCCCACGTTAATGATAGCTTCTTCCGAATCTTTTCACATACCTTCCACTTCTTTAGGACTGTTACTGAAAATTAAAATGTCGTCAGCAAACAGGAGATGACTTAAGTGTTCCCCCCTTTTATCTAATCATATATATATAATTTTTAAATTTTCCATGGGTATACGTATTACTTTTTCATTCATAATTAGGAATTTACAAGTTTTTCAAAGAGCCGCCCAAATTCATTTTGATAATTGACAAGCAGGACAAAATAATATTTTTTATGCATTAGATTTTGCAACACAATTTTTTTTAACCCTCTAAGCGTGTGGAACGTAATATTCCGTTCACTAAGCTCCAGGTTTCACTGCAATATATGCAATGTTTAAGATAGTATAATTCTATAGATTTAATGAATTTTCAAAACATCTTAGATTGATTAATACTCTCAAGGGTTACATTCATATTTGTAATTAAGTTTTATTTATAATGCTGAAAGAATCATATTTTTTAAGCATTTAAAACAAAATGCAGAGAAACCAACATTACAATTTTACTCTTTTTCAAAACGCTCAGAGAGTTAAAGAAATGCTTCAACTAAGTAACACTATCATGCATCAACTTTGGCATTTCTTACATTTTAAACTGGCATAGCTTAATTTTTTTTTTACTTAAAATGCTACGTAAAATTATTGATTTTTTAAAAAAGCCAATTACCGTTTTTATCGTAATACTTAACTTTGAAAAGCACACGCATAATTGATATTGATCTTGAATCTTTTATTAAAAACACGTTTACATGACAATAAGCTAGCATAAATATTTATTTATGTGAAGGTGTTTTACATGGTATTTAGAAGTTTCTAATAAAATATCTTAAAAATAAAGTTTGCAAAATGTGTTTCAGAAACAACAAGCTGAAAATATCAATACGCTTTTTACCTGAAAACGTTAGTGAAATTCTAAACAAAAGATGCAATCTAAAAGAGCAATTGTTTCTTTAAACGAGTATTTATCAGATTAGGTAGCTATTTCATCTCTTTTTCTGCAAATAAGTCTAAACATTTTATATTGTTAGACGAAAATATCCCAAATAATAAAGGTTTTTATAAGAAAAGAGAACTACGCTGCGAAAAAACATATATGTTTCTAATATTTCGATATTTCTTTTTTAAAAACATATAATCAATTTCTTGTAAAAGCAATAGTGTGAAAAACTTTCACATGCTCAATCAGTTTTATATTTTGACACTTTATGTCACTAGTTACGACTAACTTTGCAAAACTTCTTATAATTTTTACAATGCATAAAAAGACGAATGTTTCTTAATGTAGTAAGATAAGATA
The DNA here is from genome assembly GCA_963931845.1 of Maratus michaelseni. Classification (NCBI taxonomy): domain Eukaryota; kingdom Metazoa; phylum Arthropoda; class Arachnida; order Araneae; family Salticidae; genus Maratus; species Maratus michaelseni. Next base: position 84,531,762 of record OZ007586.1, read on the forward strand.
ATATTATAAAAATATATTAAAATAAACCACAACTTCGTGTAAAAGCACAGAATTCAGTTTTTAACTGCTGTTGTTGACGCAACTGGGATTACAGTCTCCCGCTTTCAACGCTTGTTTTATGCAGAACAGCCATCAGCCTCTCATCCGAAAAGTCTTAATTGTAAACGTAGCAAAAAAATAATTAAAATTCCTTTTAACCTGCGTAAAACATATTTTTATTTGTAGTGAGATGCTTTCACTGAACGTGAAAAAAACAAACAGCTTTAATTACAATTAAACATCGGCAGGCAAAATAATGAAACAATATATTTGCCTTAAAAGTTATCGAAAATATCTAAAGAAATAACAATAAAAAATGTTTACAGATTATCGAAGAAATTTAAAAACGAGAATGAAAAATCATGCGTCAAGCATAGATTATGTAACACTTTCCAACGCTTCCAAAATAATTTTACAAATCATTACCTTTTAATAAGCTGAAAGATAACATCTAAGTAAACAATTTGGAGAACGCATAACATATTTAAAAACGTAATTTCAGGAATTTCCAACATATACAATATTGAGAAAAATATCCGAATCACTTTTATTCAGCCCTGTATATGATCTATATATTTGTATATATACTACATAGGATGCTAAATTTTAGTTTAGTTAGGAAACGCGTAGCACAGTTTAACATTCTCCTTCTGGAGTTTCTGTCAATAAACGGAAATGCGTTCGCGAACTTTTGTGCTGCCCTGTATAGGATCTATAGAATTTATACACACCAAGTAATAGACAAAAAGTGAATTAAATTTAAAAACGCGTTCAGCAACTTAAAATGCGTTCAGCAACTTAAAACGCTCTTCCAGGAATTATTGTTAAGAGACAGTAGAGAATTCTTTTGTGTGTCCATGTAAATGAACGATAACTGCTATACACACACTATTCTGTAGTAAGCCTCTTGTGATGCACCTTAGTGATATATATAAATTTCAATGCGTTTAAAATAGTGAAACATTATTTAAATAAACCACAGACGATTTTTCTCCATAGACGTAATGTAACGGAATTCTTTTGACTGTCCCTGTAAAGTAACTATAAGTGCTATGCACTTGCACACCCCATTCCATATTAAGCTTCTTGTAATGCACCTTAGTGATATATATCAATTGCAATGTGTTTGAAATTGTGCAACATCATTAAAATAAACCGCAAATGATTTTTCCCCATAGACCGTAATGTCACGGAATTCTTTTGAGAGTCCCTGTAAAAAAACTATAAGTGCTACACACTTCAGTTGAAATAGATGCTATAGATCACGACAATAACATATAACAATTGCAGGGCAATACGAGCATATGTACGGGAGTTAGAGCACGGCCAGACGGCCAGACGGCAGACAGCAGACGGCCAGACGGCCATACGGCCGACAAACCGAAGTCATAAACACTTTTCAACTAGGTTGGAAAGTGTTAAAAATATTCCTAATATTTATTGTAAAACTATACTTGATTTTATTGAAAATATTTCGTAGAATTTTAAAAAGTTATACTGAATTTTTAGATACCCTTTTAGATCCCCTTCTTTTAGTTTGAATTACTTTTAAGTTTTTCTAAACATACATTCTGAATCCATGTTCAGAAGAAATGTATTAAAAGAATAGATACGAGTGTGAAAGAAAATGTTAACCCTTAATTGCATAGTGATGTAAATTTCAATCACTTTTTATTTAACTTTTAATAAATAAATTAACTTCTTCACCACCACTATATTTATATAGAAATATTAATCCAGTAAATTTCCCGTGAACTGTGTTGCTGTTAAAAATCTATCTAAAAATTTCTGGTGTCTAATATTTAATATATGTATAAAAAACACAATTGTAAAAGAAAAACTCATGCAAAGAAGGGTTAAAATTATATAGTTAAAATAGTAGTAAAACATACAAATATGTTGTTTAAGAAGGGTTAATAAAAAAGTGAAAATGATTTGTTTTGATTAAGTCATTAATAAAAATTTCGAGATCTTAGAAGAGCATTACCTTAAAATCTAAATCAAATTTTTGTGCTAAAAATATTGTGCTATAAATTATGATTAAAAGTTTAGTTTGTTTAAAGGATTATTCACCAATTTTTCTTAAAATACTTCTTTTGCTGTAATTTTATTTACAACAATGTAATTTTATCAGTTCAATAAGCAAAAAATGTTAAAATGCACAACAGTCAACATTTATGCAACATATACATAAATTCTATATTTCAAGAAAGAAATCTTTAAAAAATGAAACGTTTTTGCATCGAAAGATACTTAAAAAATAAAGCAGTTAAGCTTATAGGAGTAATTACTCAATAATTCTACTAAATCAACAACACTTTTAATACTAGGCCTAGTACTAAAAGACACCAGTTTTGAGTTAATAAACCTATTCTAAAACAATTAAAACTTCTTTGGAAACTGTTTTTTCCTTATTTTTGTCTTTTGCTGAGCAGAATAATACATTGGATTCTAAGTTTTATGTTTTTGATAAGTGTAGTTTCTTTGTATTATTATTTAATTATAAATGAAATAATATATATCAGTTGATGGTAAATGAAAAGTGTTTACATGTAAGTACATTAGTTGTAAAGTGAAGAATACTTTATCGTTTCTTCTGAACTTATATTTTAAAGAGAAAAAAAAAAATTTCTGATTATAATTACACATTTTCTTCATAAATAAATGATTATATAAAGTTTGATTTTATCGTCACAAAATAAACAAAATATGTTCTTACATATTAATCGATCAAAATTAAGCCTAATTTATCAACTACAACAACTCAAAATTTCGTTAAAAATAGTCCTGAAATGTTCTGGTGTACTGATTAGAAAAGTTTTTATCGCAAACAATACATACACTGACATACTTCAAAATAATAAAGATTAATGATTCTTTCGTTTTTTTTTATAAATATCAAAGCAATTAATTTTAATGATTATCGCCAACTTCCCAGATCAACTTCCCAGCACTTTATCATTATCGTACTTCGTTATTGAATAAATCAATAATTTTTTCAAAAATGAAATAGCTACTCATAAGAAGATAAAAGGTTTTTTGTTCCACATAATATATATATATATATATATATATATATATATATATACTGAAAAAGCAATTGAAGAGTAAAACACAGAATGTAAGGAAATTCAAATGTTTTTTTCCATTTTAAATAATTTAATTTATGGATGTCATTTAAATATTTCATTCTATCTCTCTTAAAAATATCTTTAACAGGGTTCGTACGCTTTTACCACAATTTTTAATAGAATTTTTCTATTTAATATTTAAATAGCAGAAATTGCAGACGCCTCATTCAATTGCAGGATTTGCAATATTTTTTTGCATTTAAGTAAGGCAAATAATTCTGTTTAAAAATTGTGGTAGTACCGTACGAACCCTGTTTGAGGGAAAGAAATTCATAAATACTAAATCAATGAATTTAATATTTCAGATTTTAACTTTTATCGGAAAACGGCCACCATATTCACGACAACAAATTTTTGTAGTCCAAATGTATTGTTTCCAGATATTTTATTTGGCACCACATTTTCTGACATATTTATTCTTTTGGCCTTATTTAATCTTTGAATGTTAATGATTAAGTAAAAGCTCATATTTATTATGAAATAATACTGGTCGTGAAGTAATGTAGCATCCCCGGACGCTACTGCACTTACACCCACTATTAATTGTGTTACGAACAACAAGATACAAATATACTAGTATTAATCGATTGTGGAAAATGTCTACCGTAATTTCCGGCGTATAATCCGCAGCTCAAAGAGTCGTTTTTCGACCCAGAAATATTATTTTATAAAATGTAACTTAAAAGATCGCTGTAAATATTTAACTACAATTATTGAATAAATTTTCTGGGTCGAAAAACGAGTCTTTGAGCTGCGGATTATACGCCGGAAATTACGGTACTTTTTATTCATATTAAGTGAATTTTCAGAATTTATCTCCATAGTTAAATTAATACAAACGTAATTTGTTAATAGTAACTTCCAAATTTGACAAAATAAAATTTTTTACAGCATCTATTTAACATAAACCCAAATCTTAACGAAGCTCCAATTTATTGGTTGAAAGTGTTACACATTTATTTCTATATTTATTTTGTTAAAAATCACGGATATTCAAAAGTGTGAAACAGAAGGACTCCTTTTTACGTTTAAAATTCAAAATTAACAGGAAAGCTGTGAAAACTATTAAATATGTAACTAGTGCTAAAGAAGCCCTTCTCCGAATAGATATATAGTCCTTGAAAAAATACACCCATAATACTTCTGTTACATATAACATGAAAAATGTTATACCAGTACTGATCGATAAGGTCAATATCTGCTTTTAACTGATATGAAAAAAAGATAATAAATGAGCTATCACCTCAGTTGTTAAATAAACAAACTCAATATCATAATAGAAACTTAAAAATTGCACGATAACAGAAAAAAACTTTTCATCATTTCATTAACCTAAGCACAAATTATGAATTTTCTATGATTAGTTGAAAAGTTTTGCAATTTATTATAATACTTAATTTGGAAAAAATTATGAAAGTTTGAAAGTGTAAAAAAATACACGAACAATATATTTCTAACATTTCAAAAATGGAATAAAAAAATGCGCATTATTTCAAAAGTGCAATCTCTCCAAAATAATATCTATGCATTTCAGTATCCTTAAGAGAACGACATATGAAACTATATGAGCTTCTAAGCCCATTAGTGACTAAATCCAAAAGCCATATCTTTTTTTGTATTGATGCCATTTATTATAAATGATAGTTATAAAGTGGAGTTAGAGAATAAAAGCAGAATTTCTGAAAGCTTTGTATTTTCAGAGAACCAGTTTTAATATTTTGGCAGAAAGAATATAAAAATCCAAGATAAGCATTTTAGACAACTTGTCATCCATGGTGGGCATAGAAAATGTGAATTGTAATTCCTTCTGCTAAAAAATTTTTTCAGCAGATTGATAATCAATATTTCGAAGGGTATTTCAGATATAATATTTTCGTTGTATATTTCATCTAGAGTGACTTATTGTACATAAAGCTTCACACAAATCACAATGTATCACATATTGTAGGATCAATCGGGCTAAATGAAAACATAACTTCATATTCCTGTGTTTGTTTTACTAACAGACATGTATGTATCATCCATGTTTTCCTCTGATGATAGGAACACATGCCTTGAATTCCTTTTTTTAACCCTTTTTATCCTGACGGTACTTATAAGTACCACTTTAACCCCTTCGCTACGAGCGTCTTTTACAGAATTTTTAATCTGTTACCACCAGTTTTTCAAATGAGAAAATTTCACCTAATTGAATCGCAAAAATGCTATGAGTAGATAAGGAAAACTTTAAAAAAAGAAAAAAAAATGGTGGGAATAATTGAGGATTCTGAGCATCTAAAAAGTAGCTGGAAAATTTATTCAGGAAATAAAGGGTTAATACAATTTGCCGAAAATAAACAACTATATCTGGAAGGGCGTTATTGCTTGTTTTTAATTATCACTCTGTATTTATTATAACCCCGTAAAATTGGGGTAAAGGAAAAGAAGGTTTTGGACAAAAGAAACAAGAATTACTGAGGTAATGTTAGTTTTCATAAGCACTCAATTCAATATTTTATCTATCTTCCTGTGGTATTGTTAGAAACATGTTCACAATTATCCAAAAGTGGTGTTTGTCTTTATCTCAATAATAATTTTCCATGGATACTTTGAGGGTTAAAAAAGGGTGTCCCTAATTTCAAAGAATTTTTTTAATTGAAAAATAAATGAGCAATAAATATCTGTACGAGTCCAATACAACCAAAATTCTGAAATACGTACATAAAAGAGCTAAACATATTATTGGTTAATAAACAATTTTAAAATAAAATTGTTCACGTTGCTTTCACATTACCACTACCAGAAAAAAGGTGAGAACTAAGAGATTTAAATAAGAGGAATTAAAGAACCGAACACAAATTAAATTTAAATAATTAAATTTAACAAAAAAATGAACTTAAATTTTAGAAAAAGGTTTAACAAAATTCTAAAATTTACTCAAAATCCAAGTCTCTCAACAAGTAACCTGATATATTCAAACACTGTCACGGAATGCAAAGTATAAGGGATTTTACAGAAATATGTATTAATTTGGCAAGATGGTAAATTTATAAGCAAACCTGCAATCTTTTCAATATGGAAAGCAGTAAAAAGAAATATCAATCAAAATGGGTTAATAAGAAATACTGACTTAAGACTTTTGAAAATACCATGACACTGTTTAAATGCAACAGAACTGTGTCAGTGATTATAGAAGTAATAAGTACCTAAAATATCAAGAAATATATTACCGTAATTTCCGGCGTATAAGCCGCAGCTCAAAGAGTCGTTTTTCGACCCAGAAATATTATTTTATAAAGTGTAACTTAAAAGATCGCTGTAAATATTTAACTACAATTATTGAATAAAATTTCTGGGTCGAGAAACGACTCTTTGAGCTGCGGCTTATACGCCGGAAATTACGGTAGTTTCTTTTCTCAGATAATAGTAATGAGTAACTTCTACCTGTGTTTTCATCAAAATACTTTAATAATATATTTTATAATTATATTTAGTTCATATGTTAAAAAAATTTCAAAATTCATTAATTAATTCATTATTCTTTCCTAGCTACAGTAATCAGTCACTTGTTCAATTAGTTCATGAATTCGTGTATTAAAATTTCGTAACTACCTAACATTCATTTAAATACTAAAAGAAAAGGAAGTATAATTTGGTTTATCCATTAGCATCTTTTCAAATCATTTTAAATTCAGATAATTATAATTATAGGATATATTAAATTTTACTTCTTCTTGAATCAATACTAAACAAAAAAAAATCTAACAAATTCTGCCTTGAACTGAGAAAAGTAAAAATATTAAATCATAAATCAATGTTAATTTTTAATAATTCATTAAATTTTTGGATAACAATATAAAAAAAATATCTTACCCTTCTATACCCTTCTTTAGTACAATAATTTGTTTTAGTATCCTCAACAACCAACAAAAATAAAAAAATAAAACCAGAAATTAGGATTAGACTCATCTACTTACTTTAAAATAAGTTGAGTATTTATAAAACAGAAAATATTGGATATATATATCTATATATACTTATACATATGGATAGGTGTTATAGCTCTTTTACTAATTATTTTATCTTATCTAGCATAACAGATAGCTACTTTAACTACATTCAGAATAAAATACAGATGAATTTTACGGGAATGATTATGAGATAAAACAAAAATAAAATAAAGAAAGATAATACATATACTTTCAGCAGATAACCCCACGTGAAAATTTATTTTTGAACTGTGAATTATTTAAACACTTTCAACGAGCGATGAATAAACAATGTTTTCACCACTTTATTTTTAAATTAACGTACACAGTGATTTTCTTGATCATTTATTAACACAAATTGAAGGTTAACTACGTCTTTACGGGCCTTCTTTTTCATCAGAACCTGATTTAAACGCTCTAAACGAGCGATGATTAAAGAAATGTTCACTACTTTTTTTAAATTTTTTATTAACATACACGATAACTTTCTTTACCATTATTAACCCTTTAGCGGGCGGCGTCCACAAAAAAGTACACCTAATTTTAATTCCAAAACTGACAAACGGCACCAAGAATTTTTAATTAATTTTTTCCTTTTATAAAGAATGGGAATATTAGCAAGTTTCTATTTTCTAATAAATTCTTTTGTAAATTCTGGTGTCAGTCCATTATTTCATTATTTTAAAAACAGACTTACTCCGCGCCGGAAAGGGTTAACACAAATTGAAGAATAACTATGTATTTACTTTTCTTCCTTTTCATCAGAACTTGTGAAATGTACATCCTTTTTTTATTGGCAGTTCACATGTAAATTATCCGAGATGGGTTGGACAACACCAGTAGATATAGATGAATTATCAAGTATTCATTTACACGAAATATTCACCTATCATCTAAAGAACACGACTATGGTTACGAATACTCTCGTGCACGAAGAGAATGCGGGATACAGAGACAGCATATGTCTGAGATATGTTGAAAAGAAAGAGACAGAAAAGTAAAATTATTTATTTATTATTATTAATTATTTATTTATTTTCATCGTTCAACTTTCCCATTTTTCCGAAGATTCGCTCTTAGCCGATATAAAATTTTATCTAGAGCACTTTATAAGTAGAGCTTGTTTCTCGTTCTAACTATATTCTTCCGCAGTCCTGGGCCATCCTACTAGACTGTTTTAGTGTGCTTTTTCATTCCTCTCTTCCTCTGGGACTTTGGTCTGAGCCAGAAAATTTGACTATCTGCTTCTTTGGAGTCGTTGAATCGAAAAAAAAATGTTGACCTCTCAGCTTGAGATCTCCATCCTAACTAACTCAGCTGCCGGACAGAGGGGGGGGGGGACTACGAACGGCTAACATTATCACTTCGAATTCCCAGTACACACTGTCGTTGCAGCATGCAAAATATGCCTGGTCCAGTGGGGTAGAGAAAAGATGCTGGGGATCAGGGAATTCTAAGGCCCCCATTCGCTGAAACCTAGCCATTACTGGATTTCGGCGCAAACCATATCTTTTACAAGGGGAAGTGTAGTTAAAAACACATATAAATCAAAATATCAGGTGCTGTATTCGCATGGGAGGGGGGGGCGGTTAGTTCACAGATTGTAAACAAGGCCATAAAAACTTTTGAAAAAAAACTTACACTGCACTCTGAGCACAGCTGTGAAAGGGAGAAGTATAAGCTCTCTTCACACTCGAGAAATTTAATACAGACCCATTTTTAATAGAGTCATAAAAAGAGCCCCAGAATTGGTGTTACTGGTAATTATGCTTTTTTGTCCAACTGGGACAATTTAGAAAGAGAAATGGTACTATAATTGAGCAATAAAAAAAGAGGTTTTTAAATGGCTGGAAAGACTGGGCATTTAAAAGCTTATACTATTATTGTTCGAAGTATTTAAGAGGGATCGCTCATGTATCCAAAATGTCCCAAATTTGACAAAGAAAAACAGCCAGATAAAGAGAAGTGCGTTTAAAATGAAAAAAAAAAGTTCACGAAATGATGTAATAATAGATTTTAAGATAGGCCCAATGTAGTTTAAGCTATACTTGCTTTTTTCCCATGAGAATGCAATTTTGGGTAAAGATCAGAGCGTGCATCCATAATAATTTGCAAATAACATTGTTTAAAGGAATAAAAACAAGATTATAGGAAAAAACAAAAAAAACGGGCGCGGGGTTACTAATGAGAATAAAAAAAATAGGGGAAATGTATAATTAAATACTAACAAAGTTATTTCAAATGTTTCGATTAAATAAGGTGACGATTACTTTCCAATACTTTATTATTGGTATGTCTGTGGCCCGGTTAAGTTTTTGGAGACAAAAAAGGAGGAAATATTTAAGAAAAATCTGAAAACTAAAGGACTAGTTTAATTTTTAATTATAATAGATTTTTCAAGCCTTAAAATGTTGGTTACTTTTTTTCGATTGAATATCACAAATTAATTTTTTTGACTTATATATCATAAGAGACGGTAGTCTCTTGAGTGACGCAGCGAAAAACCGAAAACCGTAAGCCCAAAACCGAAGATTCCGTCACTCTCATATATACAGCTAGCAGGACATCAAAGGAAAATCGAAACGCCGACATTTAATATCTCAGTAAATATGAGGCATACCGTTTCGATTTTTTCACATTAGTCTTATATCTATGGCCTAACTCTATCCTGAAATTTATAGATTTCTACATGCAGTAGATTTTGAGATCTGGAAACCAATTTTTAAGCGAAAATGGAAAATGTAATGGTGTAATGGGCACAGAGGTGTTATCTCGAAAATGGATCGAACGATTTTTTATCCACTTGCATACATTTCCCTTTGTTTGGATACTATGACGCAAAATAATCATTTACATAAATTTTACTTATGATTTTGGATAGCGTGGCACAGAAGATAAATCAATTTATTGAAATAAATACATTTCAATACATAATATAGGTTCAGTGAAAGTAATATATTTAAAAGTGTATTGAAAAATTAAAAGTATTGTTTGTATGTGTAAATATATTTTAGAAGACAAACCAAAAATAATTTAAATTGAATTTTAAAAGAGTCCTATTAAATTCACGTCAAGGTGTCACTCAAATTTTGATATCATTTCTTTTAAAACCCATATTTTGAATTCATGAGAGATGTGAATGAAAAAGCATCAGCGAATAAGTTCTATATATTTTTTTCATATTAAGATAATAATTGCACCTGTGAATATAAATAAAACTAAAAAAAAATTATGATTAAAAAAAAATTATTAACATAGCGTCACATAAATTTGATACCATTACTTTTAAGACCCATATTTAAAATTTATAGAGCCAAAACAAAGTGCTGCGTCACAACTTTTAACCCGTTAAGGGTTTTTGTACTGATATATATATTATACCATTCCACAAAACTATTTTTTTATTGTTTTTGCTAGCTAAAGGGAATTTTTACAAATGTTATTTCCTTAGAAAAAATTTAAATTTTACTGCAGTGAAAAAAAAATTGCATTATTGTCTTTGCATAAATATTTTAATATGCATGAAAGAAACGTAAGTTTTAAAATGGCATTCTAAATGTAATCCACCTGAATTATTTAACTGCAATTTAAGTTTCAAGTGAAGCATTTGTCATAATATATACGTATGAAAATATATATACATAATATATATGTATGAAAAGTTGAACGATAGTATTTAGCATTTTGCTTAAACTTATTAATATTTAGTTTATTTGTAACGACTGGCATGCAAGAGAGATACAATTATGAACTCTTACAAAAGTTATAAAAGCATCTCTTAATAAATGCATAAATTGCAATTTAAGAATGAAATGAAGGAAACCCATCTTAAGTAAGCTTTATAATAGTTCGTCTTCCTTAAATAGAATGTAATTTAAGTAAAATTTTCCCTTTTTAATTCATTCAAATAACTGCTATTCATAATTCAGACGTTGAGAAATTATCTAAAGTGAAATATTACGAAGAAAGATTATGAAAAATTAACGGATTTAAACTTTTCCGGTACACCAGAATAAAAGATTATTTAGAGCGGAGCATTTTGAAATAACCTTACTAAATATGCAGAGGCATTCATTAAACTAACTATAGAACTTACGTTTGAGTAGCTCTAAAATTTAAATTATGATTAAGCTTCAAAATTAAAATCTTTAGCACTCTACTTTAATCCGTTTAAATGTTTTCTTTAATATGAAATTAGTAGATTCAGAAAAATTTCGAAGCACTGTAAAGAAACATATTATAATAATATAAATTTATTTCCCGTTACATAAATCTAGAATTCATTACGATCATTATATCATACATTCTAATACGAGCAAATTTTGTGTGTGGTTATATATATATATATATATATATATATATACAGGGTGTTCCGTTAAAGGGGTCCAATATTAATAGGGGTAATAGAGGAGATCACATGGAGCATAAATCAGTATATAAAGCCTGGTCGGATCTCAATAGTTTTCAAGTTACAGCAAAAGAATGAAAATTCGGAAAATTGTAAAAGAACCCTCATTGCTAAACTATCGATAATGCTACATAAAAACGAAGCACATATTTAGAAAGAGCAGAAAAAAACCTACAAAATGACATCAATTGTATTAAAATAGCAATATTTATTGACGAGTTACAAGCCCTGAAACAGTGAAAAAAGTACGAAATCCAATATACATCAAAATAGTTAATCGTTAATTCCAAAAAGACAACTCTAGCTACAACAAGGAAAATGTAGTAAAATTTGGTCCATTCCGAAAACTTTCGAAAAAGCTTACAATGAACCATATCGATTTAATTGTGTGAGAGAAATTAATCAGTTTCTTAGTTACAACTCCGCTTTCTTTGACACTAGCAAAGGTTAAACTCCGCCCATCACGATTGGAAACACCGCCTTTTTAATTACTCTCAACTATACATTTTCGATCATGCTTCTTCTGAGATGCAACATTTTTAATTATTCAAGAGTTGAATGAACCAAAATAACTTTACAATAATAGTCTACATTTTAAAGTGGTCTTTTATTGATATAAAGCTTAAATTCCTTAAAATTAAACTGGTGGTGAAAACTCGGAAATAATTAAAAATATTGCGATTTTGTAACTATGCAAGAAGTTTCAGTACATGTTTTACATGGACAATTATTGTATGCATATGTGCATCATAATTTATGATAGGAAATAATAATAACAAATAGCATAATAATTTTATTAATTATAAATTTAAAAAAGACACTAAATTTTAAATTAATTCATACAAACTTTGTAATTTACAATTTGAGTACACCACAGTCTGTGACTTACAAAATACTGTGCCAAAAAGTGTTGAAAATAAAAGAAAAATGACAAATAAAGAATTACATTCCACGTACTTTATGACATATGTGAAGCATAGTCTTCTGGCCTGCGCTGCACAGTTCAATGTCGGAAGGCAGACGAACGGACATTATTATAATAGGTGTTCGAAGTTGCGCCCATTAACAGAATCGCACAGCCGACAGCGACGTCGTAAAGATTGGCGAACACGCCGAAAAACTCCGACGGAGTTGGGAATGTCTCCTGCAGCGACAACGATTCGCGCTAGTAAATCCTCCGGTGTATCCACAGGCGTTTCATACACCAGCGATTTAAGGTGTCCCCAAACAAAAAAGTCTAACGGATTGAGGTCTGGAGAGCGTGCAGGCCAAGCAACAGGTCCACTGCGTCCAATCCATTTCCCAGGATATGTTGAATTGAGGTGATTGCGAACACCTATGAAAAAATGTGCCGGTGCGCCATCGTGCATAAACCACATATTGTGGCGCAATGTTGCTGGCACATTTTGCAGTAACTGCGGTAAGATATCCCGTAGGAAAACCAAGTACGTACTGCCATTGAGTACATCTGGGAGTAAATATGGTCCTATGAGATAATCGCCGAGGACACCTGCCCATATGTTCACACTGAACTTTTGTTGTGCGTTCGACGGGAAAACAGTGTGCGGATTTGTATATGACCATGTGTGCATATTGTGCGTGTTTACCACGCCCTCTCTCGTAAATGTTGCTTCATCAGTAAATAAAATATTTTCCAGAAATTGTGGATTATTTTCTGTTACATTAAGCAACCAGCGTACGAATTCTGTCCGCTGAGCACAATCTGTTACTGATAACAGTCGTACCCGCTGCACATGAAAGGGGTGCATGTTTTCTGCACGCAGAACACGCCACACACTTTGGTGAGAAACACCGACTTCAGACGCAGCAGCTCGTGTACTCGTGGAGGGGTTATCTTTAAAAATATTCAGTACATCTTCTTCCATTGCAGGTGTTCGTACATGTCGAGGTTTCCCTGCATCAATGCTTGCTGTATTAAACGATCCAGTCTCCCGTAATCGTCTATCGATTTTTATGAAGAGTTTCGAACTTGGGCAACGTCTCCTTGGAAATTGCTCACGGTACATGCTCTGTGCTAGACATGCATTTCCATGAGCTTGTCCGTACATCAGATGCATGTCCGCATATTCTTCGTTAGAGTATTCCGGCATAATTATTATACATCAACTTACTACAATCCCACTTACAACAGCCTCCCTTTAACATAACGCCCACTGATAACTGCTGTTTTATTACACTTTTCTTCCTATACACATAGAAAATTTGCATAAAAAGTACTTCTTCTTCATCATCCTGAAAGTTCATGGAGGAAACGCAGCAGTCACGGAGTTTGCTTTAAGACAAGGCGAGAGCTGCACAATATGTCATTCACTTGACCAGACTGAATAATGAAAGGGTATTGATAGAGGTTGATCAGAAATGTATAATTGAAAGATATTAAAACGGGGTGTTTACAATCGTCATGGGTGGAGTTTCGCTCTTTCCGAGCGTGCAACAGTACAGAGTTGTAACTAGGGAACTGCTTGATTTCTCCCATACAATTAAACTGATATGGTTTATTGTCAGCTTCTTCGAAAGCTTTCGGAATGGACCAAATTTTATAACATTTTCCTTGATGTAGGTAGAGTTGCATTTTTGGAATTAACGATTAACTATTTTGCTAAATATTTGATTTTGTATTTTTTCACTGTTTCAGAGCTTGTAACTCGCCATTAATTCTCAATATTCTAAAACAACTTATGTCATTTCGTAGGATTTTTTCTGCTCTTTCTAAATATGTGCTTCGTTTTTATGTAGCATTATCGATAGTTTAGCAATGAGGGTTTTTTTACAAATTTCCGATTTTTCATTCTATTTGCTGTAACTTGAAAATTATTGAGATCCGGCCAGGCATTATATACTGATTTATGCTCCGTGTGATCTCCTCTATTACCCCTATTAATATTGGACCCCTTTAACGGAACACCCTGTATATATATATATATGCAAATTTTATCTCAAAAATGGCTCTAACGATTTTGACGCAATTTCGTATCCTACCGTTCTGGAGCGCCAGAAAACCATTGGGCTAGGTCAAATGTTCGAGAAAATTCGATTAGTGGTTCATTTTGGGTCATTTTGGGTCATGGTCTAGCTAATTGTATCTAAAAAACGGTTCAAAGGATTTTGACGAAATTTTGTATCCGACCATTTTCGGGCAGGAGAAGACTATTGGGCTGGGTCACATGTTCGAGAACTTTCGATTAGTGGGTCATTTTGGGGTCAACGCGGGTGAAATTAATTTTATCTAAAAAACGACGCTAACGATTTTGATTAAATTTTGTGTCCTACGAGTTTCGAGCACGATAAAATCATTGGGCTGGGTCACATGTCCGAGAAAATTCGATTAGTGGGTCATTTCTGGGTCATTGTGGGTCAAGATTTAAAAAGCGGCTCAATTTACACTAAATTTTGCATCCAATGGTTTTCGGGCGCGAGAAGACTGTTGGGCAAAGTCACATGTTCGAGAAAATTCAATTAGTGGGTCATTTTGGGTCATGGTCAAGCTAATTGTATCTAAAAAACGGTTCAAACGATTTTGACAAAATTTTGTATCCGACTATTTTCGGGCACGAGAAGACTATTGGGCTGGGTCACATGTTCGAGAACTTTCGATTAGTGGGACATTTGTGGGTCAAAGCGGGTCAAATTAATTTTATCTAAAAAACGGCTATAACGATTTTGATTAAATTTTGTGTCCTACGAGTTTCGAGCACGATAAAATCATTGGGCTAGGTCACATGTCCGAGAAAATTCGATTAGTGGGTCATTTCTGGGTCATTGTGGGTCAAGATCTAAAAAGCGGCTCAATTTACACTAAATTTTGCATCCAATGGTTTTCGGGCACGAGAAGACTGTTGGGCTAGGTCACATGTTCAAGAAAATTCAATTAGTGGGTCATTTTGGGTCATTTTGGGTCATGATCAAGCTAATTGTATCTAAAAAAAGGTTCAAACGATTTTGACGAAATTTTGTATCGACTATTTTCGAGCACGAGAAGACTATTGGGCTGGGTCACATGTTCGAGAACTTTTGATTAGTGGGTCATTTTTGGGTCAAAGCGGGTCAAATTAATTTTATCTAAAAAACGGCTCAAACGGTTTTGATTAAATTTTATATCCTACGAGTTTCGGGCACGCGAAAATCATTGGGCTAGGTCACATGTTCGAGAAAATTCGATGAGTGGGTCATTTCTGGGTCATTGTGGGTCAAGATCTAAAAAGCGGCTCAATTTACACTAAATTTTGCATCCAATGGTTTTCGAGCACGAGAAGACTGTTGGGCTAGGTCACATGTTCCAGAAAATTCAATTAGTGGGTCATTTTGGTCATGGGTCATTATGGGTCAAGCTATTTTATCTTAAAAACGGTTCAGAGGATTTGAAATAAATTTAGCACCCTACAGGTTTAGGGAACAAGAAGACTATTAGGCTAGGTCACATGTTCGAGAAATTTCGATTAGTGGGTCATTTTGGTCATGGGTCATTATGTATCAATCTATTTTATCTCAAAAACGGCTCAGACTATTTACAGTAAGTTTTGCATCCCATGGTTTTCGGGCACGGGAAGACTGTTGGGCTAAGTCACATGATCGAGAAAATTCAATTAGTGGGTCATTTTGGTCATGGGTCATGATATTTGAACTCAAATTTAATTTTGACCGAGCATAGCTCGGTCTTCCCTGCTCGTTTTTATTTAAACTCTTTGAAGGGTGGTTTGACTTTTTTATTCCCACCTATTTAAAATCAAAATGCGCACCAGAATTTTTTAACAGCATTTTATATTCAAAAAGTTGAGGAAAACTTTGTAAAATTGCATTTACTGATTAAAAAAAAATTGAAAATTCTGGTGCGAATTCAGCATTACAGAAACACTTGTGCCACAAATAGTTAACAGAAAGAGGTTTATTTAAATATAAACAAGAACGAAAAATCATGCGTCAAGCATAGATTATGTAGCACTTTCCAACGCTTCCAAAATAATTTTACAAATCATACCGTTTAATAAGCTAAAAGATAACATCTAAGTAAACAATTTGGAAAACGCATAACATATTTAAAATTATAATTTCAGGAATTTCCAACATATACAATATTCGGAAAAATATCCGAATACTTTTATTCAGCCCTGTATAGGATCTATAGGTTTGTATATATACTACATAGAATGCTAAATTTTAGTTCAGTTAGGAAACGCGTAACACAGTTTAAAATTCTCCATCTGGAGTTTGTCAATAAACGGAAATGTGTTCGCGAACTTTTGTGCTTCCCTGTATATGATCTACAGAATTTATACACACCACGTGATAAACAAAAAGTGAGTTAAATTTAAAATCGCGTTCAGTAACTTAAAATGCACTTCCAGGAATTATTGTTAACAGGCAGTAGAGAATTCTTTTGCGTGTCCCTGTAAATGAACAATGACTGCTATGTACACAATATTCTGTAGTAAGCCTAAGCCTCTTGTAATGCACATTAGTGATATATATAAATTTCAGTGCGTTTAAAATAGTGAAACATTACTTAAATAAACCGCAGACGATTTTTCTCCATAGACGTAATGTAACGGAATTCTTTTGACTGTCCCTGTAAAGTAACTATAAGTGTTATGCACACCCTATTCCATATTAAGCTTCTTCTAATGCACCTTAGTGATATATATAAATTTCAATGCGTTTAAATTAGTGAAACATTATTTAAATAAACCGCGAATGATTTTTCCCCATAGAACGCAATATAACGGAATTCTTTTGAGTGTCCCTGTAAAATAACTATAAGTGCTACACACTTCCGTTGAAATAGGGAACATGCTATAGATGGCGACAATAACATATAAAAATTGCAGAGCAATCCGAGCATATTTACGGGAGTTAGAGCACGGACAGACGGCAGACGGCCATACGGCAGACGGCCAGACGGCCAGACGGCAGACGGCCATACGGCCAGACAAACCGAAGTCATAAGCACTTTTCAACTAGGTTGGAAAGTGCTAAAAATGCTTTTAGAGAACTTGATGTATAAAAGCTAAGGAATGTAAAATTTCATGCACTAAATATTTCAATATTTTTTATGTAATAGTACACAGGTTTTGTCCGATTTTACAACAACTTTTTTATAGAATGTTTTTAGTTAATATTTATATATCAGAAATTATAGACGCCTCGTTTAATTGTAGGATTTGTAATACTTTTCTGCATTTAAATACGGCGAAAAATTATATTAAAAATTTGTGGTAAAACCGTACAAACCCTGGTACAAGATATTTAATGTTCAATAATGTAGGGTTTCCGAATATGTTCGCAACACTTTAAAAAGAAGATGGTAGAAAAAAAATAACACTGTTTTTAATTTTGGTTCATGTATGAATATGTTAAGTTTATAATTTCATTAATTAAAACACTGATAAATGCATAGAGAAATTCGAAGAAATTTACGAAAACTTTAAAAATGCTACATGTAAATCTCACCATCCTCTTAAAAAATAGTATTACTATAATCCTCAAGCACTTTTTAGGTGCGTTCGTAATTATATAAATACGTAGCACCTATTGTCGTCGTCTGGTCCGTCCGTCCGCATATAACAACGCAAAAACTACCCAACCGAATGGTTTGAAATTTAAGATATATTTGCAGAATTTTGTCGAGACATTTAAAATTTTAAGAAATTCGAATCAAAACTTTAGAAAATATTAATAAAAACATTTATTTAGAAATTTTATTTTTAAAAAAATCGGTGCTTTCTTGTTATAGGAGCTTCCGAGATTTAATCGTCAAGTGACCGAGATGCTTATTTTATTACAGAAATTAATTTGCAGACGATATAATTCATTTCAGAGAATTAAAAATCTTCAAGATCTGAATATTTATATAAATAGCTATAGTACGAACGCACCTCATTTGTCACGTTTGACGTACAATTTCCAACTTTTTTAGAAATGACCTACAATTTCTAGGCTACTTCTCTAAATAAATATTTTTGAGCTAGTTGAAGAATCAGTACTAAATATTTCTCATATTTTACGTTATTATTATTCAACTATCATACTACAATTGGTAAAATATACTTATTGGGAACATTCTTTTAGTTCATTGTTTAGGAAACATTATAAAGCACATGAAATTTGAAACAAATTGAATGATATGATTGGAGAAAAAAATGATTGGAGAAAAATGTATTTATAATTAACATAACAAAACAAATGTTGGCAGATTTAAATTAAATGTTTTGTTGTCTGATACACTCAAATAATGTTTATTATTTGAAATACTAAGAATTTTTTTTTAAATATTATATTTTCTAGAATGTATAGTATTTCAAATTCGTTTGACAGCTTTATATTCTCACTTTAGGCTATTTTAATGATCACTTCCAGTTTGTGGAGTTTTACAAATTCCTTAATATCTTGGCTTCTAATTGACATAGATTTGCAATCAAAACTATTTTGTAAAATTATCGTTGTCTTATTATTGTTTTCTGTATATGGATGCTTACAACATGCCATTATAGTATGGCAAGTAGTATGTTTTTGTAACTTAAAACTGAAGTAAATTTATATTAATCAGGTAATGCTAGCGCATATCCAAGGTGTGAACGGTTTATACTTCGTTATCAATAAATTCAAATAAAAATCGTCACCTTATTTAATCGCAGACGTTTGTTTAAAATTTCGTGATAAAATAATTTGAAGAGTTCACTTTTTGAAAAATATTTGTGTCAAATGTAAACACTGTACACACTCTGTGTATATATTATCAAACGCGTGTATTCTCGGTTCATTCCTTTGATTTCGGGGCAGGGCCAGCAATCATTATTATAGTGAATCGTAACACAATGTACAAACATTTTTTTTTGTGGTACATTTCTCTTGAAAATATGGTAGTGTAAGAGATTATTTTTCAAAAACTGGTATGAAAAGAATAAAAAATAGTCCACTGGGACATAAATGTCTCTACCCGTTATTAAAAGGTTAAAGCATGGATGGCTAAAGTATCCATAGTGTTCCATTCATATCAAAATTTTATATTACTTTGTTATGGCTAAAATATCTTAATATAGCCATTGAAAGATAAAAAAAAATTAGAAGAGAAATAAATATGTGTATTATATTTTCTAATCATATTATGATGATCAATAATTGTTAAATACAATTGTTTCAATTAAAAGTTTTTAGTTTTATTGGCATCTTTCTGAACTTAGTATAGTTACGTGAAACAATATTTAAAACAAATTTTCTTGGGACAATATCATTTTGTTAATTGGTTTTACCGCCTATATAAAATTAATCCTGTGATAAAAATGAAAAATGGAGGAAACGCGAAAATTCGGCCTTATGTTTACCCTTTTTTTATATGTGATCATTTATCTCTGATGAAAAATAACTTTTGTATACATAAATTTCAAATTTATAACACGTTTCCGATTTTGTAATTACTTGAACGAGTAACTTGAGATCCATTTTGTATTAAATATGTTTAGAAATAAACAAGAAGATAGAAAACGACAACTACAAAAATAATACAAGAACAATTAAGTACTGTTTTTCTTTAAACAACTAAAATTCTAACAAAAACACTTTATTGATGCTTAAAAAAATAAAAACGTTTTAAATCATTGCCGCAATTTTTTATTTTAATCCGTTTAATTAACGTAGTTATTAAAACGGTAACAATTACTCTTTAACATATTAAATGGGTAATTTCAGATAACAGTGAATTTTATCCTAAATATATTTAGAAATTACTTATAAATAGACACATAGAAAGCGTCAATGACAAAAATAATACAAAGAATATAAAATATTGTTTTCCTTTAAATAAATGAAAAGTGCAACAAAAACATTTTATTAATGCTTTTAAAATAACCATTTAAATCATTGCCGCAGAATTTTATTTTTAATCCGTTCAACTTACAGAGTTATGAAAAAGATAACAATTAAGCACTGTCTTCGAAGTAAAATGTTTTATTTGACTTTTCGAAGAAAGTTAATGAATTCTATGTATGATCACTGATGCGAATTGTTCTTTTAGGGCTTTTACTTGAAACTAATCCTAGAGTTGTTCGAAGGAAGATTAGTTGCTTCAATCGATGGAAATGAAACGGTGCTTTTGCCCTTGCGTAATCTTTTTCCTTTCGTTTTAGTTAGCGTATTATTCTTTGTGATTGTTATTGTTATTCAGAGATATACTTAAGAAAAAATATCATTAATTCAAGAACGCATTAAATTAATGCCACTTAGAAATAAATTTTCATACTAATTTTCGATGTTTCAAATTAAACATTAGTTACGAAAATGAATTTATTTTGGATAAATGAAGTTTGCATTTTCAATATCATGATATAGAATTAATTTATATTTCTATTGGAGTATCTGTTTTGGGAGATGTGAACTTATAAATAAGCCTTTTTCAAAATTATCAAATTTGAGGTCAAATTTGAGTTGAACGAATTTGTGATATAGTTTATTAAAAAAATTAAGTAGCATTTTAATGAGATTCAAAGAATGTATCAGTAAGCTCATTTGTCCAGAAAGAATTTTTCTGGGCTTTTTATTGCTTAAAAAGTGATATGTGTTTGTTTTATGAGTATGTATAAAAGCATGCATTGTTGTGCTTGATGTTAGATAATTATTGATTATTTAATAATTTAACATTTGATACATACGTAAAAATCGACGGAACAAATAATGACATATTTACAAATATTTTAAACTAATAACATTTAAACACATGTTTATGATATTATGTGTCCTAAGAAATTTAAATTCGTATACTTAATTTTTTAATAGAAAAATTTTATTTAATATTTAAATAGCAGGAATCGCAGACATTGTAAATTAGGCAGGATAAATTACTACTAGTAATAAAAACTATAATGTAATAATGTAATTTCCGGCGCACAATCCGCAAACAAACAATCTTGTTTCAACCCAGAAATTTTATTTAATAATTGATGTCAAATATTTACAGAGATCTAGTAAGTTACATTTTATAAAATAAAAATTTTGGGTCGAAACATGATTGTTTGATTCCCGTATTATACGCCGGAAATTACGGTACTTTTCTGCATTTAAATAAGGCCAAAAATTCTATTACAAAAAATGTGGTAGAATCGCACGAACCCTGTAAATTGTTTTAGGGAGACTGGGAGTTAATGGGAAACGTTTTGCATTTCGAAGTGTAATTTATAAAATTCCTTTTTTTAATTAATTTATTTCCAAAGACAATTACTTTACACCAGTGGCGTAGCGTCAGGGGGGGGGCACGATCATTTTACTACCAGTATAATTATATACTACATTTAGCCTTATTTAATCTTTGAACGGTATGAAATAAATAAGGCCAAATATAGAATATAAAAATACTGGTAGTAAAGTCACCCGTGCCCCCCTTGACGCTACGCCTCTGCTTTACACAGTTTTCTACTGATAGATAAAGAAAGTTTGTCATAGCTTAGTTATTGAAAGAGACATTACTATAATTTCTGAAAAAAAAAAATTGTCCATTTGACTTTTTTATCTTAAATATCTTACAACTAATAATCATGTTTCTAATGTGACACATTATCAAAACATAAAAGTTTTTAAATAAGTGAATTCGATATTTGTATCAGCACCATTATAAATTCAATAGACACAGTCTTGCTTTATAAATTACATTTTATTTCTGATTTTGTAAAATTAACTAACTGAAAAATTTTTAGGGTCTTTATTACCTTGTCACGCTTTTATTGAAAGTTTACTTGGTAAAATGTTATTATATTTAACATTCAGACTTTGAAGCCTGATATAACTCCATCACTAAGCTGCAAAATTCATTGCTATACATGACTTATATAAATTCATATAATTTTACTTATTTAGAGCTGTTTTTAAACATGTAGTAAAGGTTAATATTCTCAGCCTTTATGTTTATATACATAATTAAGTTTTGCATATCATGTCAGAATAACTATCATTAATTAGAAATTCTTAAAAAATTACAATTCGAACAACAGTAAAATTTTGCTATTTTTCAGAACCGTCAGAAGATTAACAGGCACATTAAGTTTTCTGTACATAAAATGTATCTTTTAATATAAATTTTAGATGCAATATTTATATATAATCACTTTGGGGGTCTCCCAATCTGAAATGTCCCATTTGTCCCCATATCATTTTGAACTGAATTTAGGCTTACTGTAAATTGACTAACTTAAAACGGAGATTGTAAATGAAAAACACTGATTAACACCTTCATAATCACATGTAATATTGTTAAAAACAGAATTTACACTTATACGAAACTAGTATTTATTAAACATAAAAAATTTCTCACAGTTAAACTTAAGAATTTGATCTGATTAACACATTCGCATCGGTATGTTTTTGTGAAATCTGAGTTTTAAAACAATAGAAGTACCTCTGTTTTCTGAAAGGCTTTAGAAGATTGTTTCCCAGATATCTTTCTCAAGTTTATGCATCAATAACAGACCTGCCAAGTCTCCGTCGTTTTGGACACCAGTAATTTAGTACAGAAAATGTTCTTTTATTTAATCGGAGCATTTTGCGATTTAAAAGAACAACATTTTCTCTAAAAAGTTACTGGTGTGCAAAAAACCGGAGACTTGGCAACTCTGCAATAAATATATTTAATGAATGGTTTATATAAAATATCTTACAACTAATAAAAACAATGTATAAATGCGTCTTTTGTAAGGTAAAAGACACGGCCTTAGCAATTAGACGCATTTTCAATAAAATGAGGTTTTCTTTTTCCGTTAGCAATGTGTTAGTTCAAATACTATAACGAAAAACAAAATAAGCTAACTGGATTATTAAATAGTTTTTGTAGATTTTAAGATTGGGTTCACAAGAAATGATATTTTATTGGTACGGATGGATAATTTATGATAGCTGCAGTGTTGCCAGTCCGCTACTTTATTTTACCCCAGATATTTTTATTATCACCACCTTTTTAGTAAAGTATAATGTATAGTATATTATTTAATGTATTAATGTATAGTATAGTGTTTTTAGTAAAGTATAAAGTAGATGGCGCCAGTTTCAACTCTCTAAATTTCTCCTATTCATCTGTGCAGGTTTATGGACATTGATTGAAATACAACAATATTTTTTCCGCATAGAAATTTTGAAAGTATAGATATTTCAAATGTATCGTTCTAAATCTGCTAAATATATCAACGAGTTTCTGCATCCTGACAAACAGAAGAAATTAAGCTGTCTATCGCTAAGCTAAATATATCAACAAGTTTCTGCATCCTGACAAAGAGAAGAAGTTAAGCTGTCTATCGTTAAGATGCCTAGAGATAATACGTATATGTATTGCTGTGTATTTTAATGATGATGTTATAATATTTCAATCCTATATAAATTGATATATAACACTGAGATGCACTACAAGAGACTTACCATAGAATAGGATGATCATAGCATTTATAGGGAGACACAAAAGAATTCGGTTATAGTATTGTCTATTAAAAATAATTGCTGGATGTGCGTTTTCAGTTGCGATCAAGGCTGTAAAAACAAGGCGCCAATGGTCCAATTGTCACCAGTGAATTATATTAGTATTCTTCGTCTAAATTTCATTAGTATACTTCGACTGAATTTTAGTAGTATACTTCGGCTAAATTGTATTAGTATTCTTATTAGGCGAATAATACTATAAATTTAGTGGTGGCAATCGGCCTATTGGCCCACAGTGTTTACATTCCTGGTTGTAATTGTCAATTTTTTCAAACTTGATAACTATATGAGTGAAACTTTACATGCCTGTTGGATTATTTCCATAAAAATAGTGTAATTTCAAGGATATTTATAACCCTTTATTTAAAAAGTAATATTGTAAGTGATTTTTCTGCTTAGGAATTTTTATCTTTTTTTCCGTATTTAATATTCTTGTAATTGTAGGACTAATTTTTATTATTAAACATGAGAAAGAATAATATACCATTAGTTGGAGTATTTATATATATTTAGTCTTTTTCTTGCACTAAAGTTTGTAACAGGATTTGGAGAATTTATTTTAAAAATAAATTTTTAAAGAATTTAAATTTAGTAAGTATTCTGCAGCATATTTTTATTTAGAGAAATATCATTTTACGCAAATCGGTTTATCTAAAATCTAGCGTTTCATTTAGATCATAAATAGATAGATAGATTCATAATCTCTATTTCTTTTCATTAATCCTTTTTTAACACTTCCAACATAGTTAAAAAATGTTTATGAATTCGGTTTGTCTGTCTGTCAGTGCTGTAACTCGCGTAAATATATTCTGATTTCCATGGAATTAATATATGTTATTTATGTTTACTATTGCATGTTGAATATTGAAAACGAAATCTGTAGTTTTTATTGTTCATTTACAGGAACATACAAAAGACTTCCAGTATATTACGGTCTACGGAAAAATATCGTTTGCTGTGTATTTTAATGAAGTTATAATATTTCAAACCTATTGAAAATGACATATATCACTGAGATGCACCACAAGAGACTTTCGACAGAATAGGGAGTGCATAGCATTTATCGTTCATTTACAGGGAGACACAAAAGAAATCTGTTACAGTAATGTCTATTAACAATAATTGCTGGAAGCTCGTTTTCAGTTGTGGTACACATTTTTAAATGTAACTATTTTTTTACTTATTAGTTGATATGTATAACTTCTATAGATCATATGCAGGGCAGCACAAAAGACATCCAGCAAATAAAATTTCGGGCGGAAAATACTTTTATATGTATAGTTGGAGTAATATTTCCGGTCGTTTTAGAGTTCAAGTTTGATACAAAATATCCTTACAATATTACATAATGCTAGAATGAAAATTAATTGATAAAATAAAACATTGTTAAAAACAAAAATAATCGATCCATCTGCCCAATATTTATCGCTTTAAACATTCTTAAATTCATAATTTACGATCTATTGTTTTCAGCTTGACATGAATCCTCAAATATTCTCGTGGAGTTTAACAATGTTTAACGTCATTAAAATTATACGCATCAAACATTATAGCGTTAATTGTGATAAATAGTTTCAAAAGCCACCTGACGTGTTGTAAGAATAATAGGCTATTAATCTTATAATTAATAATATAAATGTTAGGTAGAATAACTCTTTCATATAATTTAAAGTTAAAAGTGTCATTTGTGATGAATCGTATTCTCAAAACTATTTTTTTAATTTTATGGAGTGATAACTCTTTTAAAAGAGAAACATAATAAAAGGTTATGGTGAGCGTGCTTAACACATTGACGGACAGTAGGAACAAGTGAAGTTTGAAAAATGACACCATATGTTTTTGTATTTTTTTTAATATTAGAAGTATAGTTTTACTCTTTCTGCTTAAAAAAACTTAATTTTGATTAATTCAGCACCTTTAATTAGGTCGCACTACTCCCTTCACAACCACGTCAGGGTGGCTAGTGGTCAGGGAAAAATACAGTAAAAAAAGTGATAAACACCAGTATATTCTTATAGAAAAATTTATCTTGATTATTCGATCAAATAATCAATTCGAATTTTTCTATAAGAATATACTGGTAATTAACGTTTTTTACTGTATTTTCCCCTGACCACTAGCCACCCTGCACGTGCATACTGAAGCTGCAACTCGTATAACAGGTGGAAAACGAACTTCAACCTAAAAAAATGTTTCCAAAACATGACACTGGGTTCCTACTTGTACGCCGGTAAATGCACATTTGTGCTGCTACCCTAGTAGCAAAATGTCATCGGCCTTTGAATGGCCTCTCATCGAAATCCGATGACGTGATGAGCGGCCGATCATCGTATTCTCATCGGTTAAGGATGAATTGTCATCGGAAATTGCTCAGAAATGTCTCATCGGCCTTAGATCTATCGATGATCGAAATCCGATGAATTTTAGAAACTAATGTGATGAAAACCCGAGCAGTAAGATTTTATTTTGATGAATTTACAATGAGTTTTGGATGAGTACACAAGCAAATTTCGATGAAAAAACGGGTAGCTATTGGTTGGTTGGATGGGATGTAAATTTAATAAGCAATTTCTAAAACATGTTTTTCCTGAGTATATTAAATATATACATTAAATTCAGCCACTGGAAATTTATACTAATAGATATAGTTTTTACTGTTATCATTCTTTGAAAAATGAATTATAAGAAAAATGAATTTAAGATTTTTTTTATTAATAAGTCATGTTTCTTGAGAGATATCTCGTCTCTGATAATTATGGATATAATTTAACTCATTTAACCCTCATAGTCCTTGCTCAGCCCCCTCAAAATGCAGAGTACATTGAATTCCATGTTATGCTTCAGTCAATTTTCTTTATCATAAAAGTTCAAAAGCTTTTCTTTTTTTGTCTTCTGAAAAGAACCAAATTTGTCCTTTATTCAGAGGTAAATGTGATATTTCTATATGCTTTATTTTTTATCTTCCGAAAATAACAGACACTTTTGGGAGAACCAAATTTGTCCTTTATTCGGAGGTAAAAATGTGCTAATATTTCTGTTAAGCTTTTTTCTTTTTGGTCTGAAAATAACACACACTTTGGAAGAGCAAATTTTGTCCTTTATTCGGAGGTGTCTGCTGTTAATTCAAAAGTAAAAATGTGCAAATATTTCTGTTACGTTTTTTTTTTCTTTTTGGTCTACTGAAAATAACAGCACCTCGGGGGAGCCAAATTTGTCCTTTATTAGGAGGTATCTGCTATTCAGAAGTAAACGTGCAAATATTTCTATAAGAGTTTTTATTTTTGGTCTTCTGAAAATAACAGACACTCCGGGAGAGCCAGATTTGTACTTTTCAGAAGTGTCTGCAATTCAGAGGTAAATGTTCAAATCAAGACCTCCTTATCATAGTATCAGACCTCTCAATCAGCAAGTTGCCTTTGACCGCTATACTTGTCCTGCTACTAGCGCCATCAATCGTCAGTAATAGTATTTACGACACGAAATCACACGAAATTTTTTCACAGCTCCATTTGTTCTATGCATTTGCTTATGAACTAGTAGTTTTCCTACCACTAAAATTTTATAGTAAATTTTATCTTATTAAATTGACAAGATCGTGTGATTACATGACAAAAAAAATTCTATTAAATTTTAGTGGTAAGAAAAAAGCGTAAGAGTTGGCAGCTATGCGGTAGCAGACCAGCTAGATTTTTCTATAGATTTTTCTATTATATTTTTGGATACCAGTTTTTTAGTAGAGACAATTTTGTTTTGTTTGATCGGAGAATTCTGCGATTTAAAAGAACAACATTTTCTCTAAAAATATACTGGTGTTCAAAAAGCCCGAAACATGGCAACTGTGCGGTAGTATCCACCAGGCGGCGATACTTTCCGGAGAAAGTCAATTAATAAGTTGGCAATTACCGCGGACATTTTCTCCCATAGACTTTCTCCGGATTGTCAAGTCTGATCTATGATAAGGGAGTCTTGGTTCAAATATTTCTATAGAGTTGTGCAAGATGACGTCATAAACAGGTTTTTGCTGCTGCTGCTGCAGGACAGATATCAATACCTTTATCAATGCTTTTTTTCTACTTATGTGTCCTACAGCTTTTTCAATGTTTTACAGTTAAAGTCATGTGATGTAAACTGCTCTTATAAGATTTTTTTTTTTGTTTTCTGAAAATAACAGACATTTCAGAAGGGCCAAATTTCTCCTTTATTCGGAAGTATCTGCTATTAATTGAGAGGTAAAAATGTGCAATAATCTTCTGAAAATAAGACACCTCGGGAGAGCCAAATTTTTCCATTATTCGGAGGTGTCTGCTATTCAGAGGTAAATATGTGAAATATTTCTGTTATGCACAGGGGTGGGAAAATACATCATTTTACTCACCACTGGCAAGTGGATTATCCGACAGGGTGAGTAAATTTTTAGGCAGTCTTTGAAAAACTGCAGGCCAAAAACTTTATTTTATTTTACTAGTTAGCTATACTTCACAATTGACCACGAAGTAAAAACGATACTAAGTTCTATCCTATACTCAACATTTCTCGGTTGAATATATTACTTAATTTTACAGAAAGGAAATGAAAATGCATTGTAGTAATAGTAATTAACTATTTTTGCAGTCGCATACATTTTGCCATAACAATTTTCAACTGTACGTTGCATCTTGCTGACTGGTGACATAAATCCTTGGCAGGTTAAGATTTTCTGAAAATTCTCCACACTTGGTTATGCAGTAGAAAAGTGTTATAATATTATTTTAATCTTGAATCCTAAATACTCCATGATGACAATGTTTCAGAATTATTCATGTCCCTGAAAATTTCTTTAAAATTAGCAAATTGTTATTTTAACAACGGTGGCAGAAATTTGCAAATTCTCACATTAAAACAACATATAAGACACAAAGTTCTGTTTTCCAGCATTTCTGTAAAAGGACTTCACAAACAGAAAATGAGGATAGACAAGGGATATTCCACAACTTCTGTATGCATTAGTAACACTGTTCAATTTAATTCCCTGTCAGAACACTTTTAAAACCAGACTACAATCGCGTTTCACAAATACCCTTTATTTATTTTTTTTTCAATTTGTGAATAAAAGTTTTGTTTGCAGTTGAAGCTGTCATCTTTAATGAAGGTTTTTTTTTTTTTTTAAATCAAGTAAATCTTATGTTTATTTCTGTTTGGGGTAGCTCACTTAAAAAAACTTCTGCTACAGATTCATTAACCCTTTGCAGCATCAAAAGTAACCCAACATCATAGAATTTTTGAAATTAAAATAAGTCTTTAGATTAAGCAATTTTCGCAATCAAAATTATTGGTAAAAACAACTACCTTATGCTTCAACTTGCACAAAAAGGTTTTAAAAACAGGGGTGATTGTGTTCCGATATTTTGTACACCACTAAATTTATACAGCAATCTTTGTCTTCTTTAATCTATGAATTCTGCTATGACATAAGAATATTACTAGATAATTTAAGTGGTATTCAAAATACAGGAACACACGCACCTCCTGTAAAAAACTTGTACAGATATCTGGTGACTTCAGCTGTAATAAATTCCTTTGACAAACAATACTTTAAGTCGAATGAATAATAAAAAAAGCTTATTTGCTAGAAAAGAAAACCAATCACATTAGACTGCTGTAAAAGCAAAAAAGAAGATAGCTAAGCATGTTTAATCTTTTGAGTTACCTATATCTGTATCCCCCCCCCCAAATCAGATTCAAATTTCTCTTTCTTACATTTTATACTTTAATTTTTACATTCCAAATCAATTGGAAGCTTGTAAAGAAACTTGAAACACAAAACTTAAATTGTAAACTTTATTAAATTATTCACAAATAAAATTTTTAATTTGAATTAATACATATAGGAGTTATTCAGTGCCATTTGCAGACATTACTGCTCGCACATTCCTGCCTCCCTCACAATCCTTCACGTACATCAATTACTTCTTTATTACCTCGTGAACTTCCACTGCAGTTGCTGAAGGAGAAAGATAATTCTTCACGGCACCTACCTGAACAAAAAAAAAATATATATATAACATAATTATATATACAGCATTTATTGTAATGTATTAACAAATAAGATCACAATTTAACATGGAAAAAAAGGCCCTTATACGAAATTTGACAGCAACTCTGCCTCTAAAACAGCTCCAGAAACATTGATCTACATCTAATGTGCTGCTAACGGGATAGATCGAGCACATCGATCCGCAATGGAGACTTTGAAGATGAAGTAACTGCCTGTATCGAGGTATTGATTCAACTGCACTGACAATTTCAATGAAAATAACCCAACAGTTTCTGAGGAAATCTAAATAAAAAATGCCCCCCTTTTTTAAAACTAGAGTAGAAGGTACCCCTAGACGTGCATATCTCTACCCATTAAATATAAAATTTAAACACATCATCCCCCCCACTCCTCTTTTAAAATGCAAAATAATATTTCCCAGTGTTGAAAATTGAAAAGCAAAAAAATACTGAAACGTCTGCCTCTTGGTATTTTCTTGTATTGGAAGGAAAAACTTTTGAAGTAGTAAATATTAATATTTTTAAAACCGAAGTCATCGTTAGAACCAGGAAGATACCAAGTATATATATATATATTTATATATAAATAAAAAATATGGAGGGGGGGATTTCTAACTAATGAGATGGCGATTTAAAATTGCATAAAAAACAAAACAGACTGATCTCCAAAAAATATATTTTGTTGAAACTTAAGCTACCATTAGAACCGAAAAAGTACACATGAATGTTTTATTTTTTCACCCGATAAACCAGCAAGGCTTCAAAGTGCAGAAAAAAATTAAATTAGAAACCAAAACAAAATCAAATTTTAACAGAAGGGGGGAGGGGGGGGGTGAAGGGAGAGGTAAATATACATGTATATATATATTTTTAAATATACTGTTAGAAACAGAATGGTACTCCAAATATGTGGGTATTTTTTGTGTGCTCATACAGAAAGTAGATGTGGCAGTTTAAACTTCAGAAGAAACAAAAAAATTTAAATCTAACGTTTAATCGAGCTCCAGAAAAAAATGCTCTTTTGAAATAGTAAATAGCAATTATTTTTTAAACAAAAGATATCATTATAACTAGAAAGGTAGGCTGAATAAACGAGTATTTTTTTAAAACTCCATTTAAATGCCCCTGCCAATTTATTTCAAAATTCAGAAAAAAAATGAGCCTTTGCCTGCTAATTTGATAAACTGGGAAAAGCCCTGACAGGTGCAGACATTAGATGAATTTAAACTTTTTCGGAGCCTAAGCCCAACGATTTGAAATCCAAGCCCACAAGAGTCCACAAAATTTTGTGTCTTCAATAACCTGCCAATTTGATGCACTCATTAGACCAGTAGCAGAAAATTCTGTAAGTCTGTAACAGATATTTCAGGGGCAGAAAATAACCTGCAGGTAAACTATGTTACAATTCAAGTCATGTATTATCAATAATTAACATCCAGTAAAGTATTACTGTTACATACAATTTTCTAACTTGGTAAAATTTTTATTTAGAAATTTGTTGGATAAAATTGTGCTTACATGATCTGCACATATTTTCTTTATACTTTAAATGCATATGAAGTGAATGTTTTTTCTCGGCAGATTGCCACTACTTCTTTGAGGTAGAAATATTCGCCTTATTTAATGACAGATTAAATAACATGAGAGTAAGGCCAATTTGTACCATTTTAGAAAAGTGGCGAGAATGAAACACTGTTTCTTGCGACCAACTGGTGAATTCTCGGATGGATTTTTTTCTGCACCTTGCTGGCAAAACTCGCATTTCTTTTTTCATCTAATCAGACAAATTTTTCGATTTGTTTTTCCTGCGACTGACTTAAGAATTTTGTGTCCCCCCCCCCACACAACTTTCTGACAAATTTAGAGATATTTTTTTCACGCAAGCATTTGGCGAATTTTGAAACATTTTCCCGCGACCTATTGGTGAAATTTGTGAGTTGAAATATGTCAATGGCAAATTTATCCAAACCTAAAATGGGCAGGTGAATTTGCTGCTATATAAAAAAAAACAGACAGGGCAGCTTTTTTGTACATTTTTACCAACCACTTTTTTACAGATTTTCTCTTTTGAACTGGGTAGCAAGATGCGTGTGCAGTATATGAGCAAAAGCTATTGGCTCAGACAGCATGAAAGTCAGAGGAAAAAAAATTATATTAGCTGGCAACAAACAAACTCTTCGGAATGAAAGGCGAATGTGTGGCAGCGGCACTGCGCCCGCCGACGAAGGAAAAAAAAGCTGCAAACCAAAGGAAGTTCCATGGAAAAAAACTGACATCCGTCTATCGCCTGTCTTGAACTTTCTGGTACCGGGCTCATTAGTATATACACTTTTGAAGATCATTCTTGCATAGTTGAGGAAAAGGTTTGTGAAATATTCCAACACAAGCCTGCCACATCTTATGTTATAATAAATAGGCTTACTGGAGGATGATGAGCAGTGGTTGGCGATCACATGCCTTTGATCAATGTCCATATTTTGAGACTTTTTGGCTATCATGCTGTACATATATGTTGTGACAAACCCAGAACAGCAGATTAATCATAGAGAAACCACATCACAAGTATCCATTTTCCTGCCTCCTGGATTTTTCCCATGGAATGCAGTCGATAACAAATGGTTTGTCGACCAACATCCAACCTCTCTGCCACTTGCTGTTAAGTTTGTTATCACCTTCGTCCAAAAATTCTTGCAATTCAACATCTTCAAATGTTTTCGGTTGACCTGAGGATTCTTTGTCTTTCAAGTTGTCTTGCGTTGGGACATTGACACAGTAAGTTTTCACAAGAATCCGACAGCTTTCACCAGTGCTTTTCTTTTGATTCAACAAAAAAAAAAAGCACTATGTGCCAAAATTGCTCATTATTTGGCTCAAAACTTAACATGTTTACCACACACACACAAAAAGGACGCTAACTCAAAACCGGCTAAGCATCTATGGCGTCTTGAAAGGTCATAGCTACAGAATTACATAATAGATTAGACTGTGAACCAACCCTTGTTTTCAGCAGTATATTTTTCCCTTAATAGAGGTCTGTCTTTCAGAAGTGTCCATTATGGAAGTCTTATTGTACATAGATTTTTCCCCTGAAAAAATATTTTTACAGTCTGTTGAAAAATTGGGTTAACCTGAAACTAACCTGTAAGACTCAATACCCAACCTGAACCAATGAACTTCAACCCAACCCGCAGCAAAAAAAAAAACCAATCAGAACCGCAATGGAAAAATTTAGTGCCGACCTGACCCATGGGTTGGGTGTGATTAAAAGCGGATAACCTGACTCCAGTGTCAATAGATACTTTTCATAATTTGTAAACTAGAAATAATTTCTAAAATCAAGAATATATGGTAAAATTTACAAAATCGAAATATTTTATATTCAATAAGCTTAAATTTTTCAAAATCAAAATTGTTACAACAAGCAATAATCATTTAATAGATAGAATTGATATTAGCAAGATAAGATCAAATTTAAATTTATATAGATTATTCCTAATTTAGCATTCTTTTCAAATAATGCTGCTA
Organism: Maratus michaelseni; assembly: GCA_963931845.1. NCBI lineage: Eukaryota > Metazoa > Arthropoda > Arachnida > Araneae > Salticidae > Maratus > Maratus michaelseni. The sequence continues at coordinate 84,565,328 of OZ007586.1, forward strand.
ATTTAGAAGATTGAAAATTTTGAACTATATAAAATTTTCTTAAAACATAATTTATTAAATTTTAAAATTATGCATGATCAATCCTTCTCCATCTACTATATGGATGTCAGAATTTATGTTGAAAAAAAATTATTATAATCTAAAACCTAAAAGGAAATACAACTGTGCTCTGTGTCTGTTTCAGATAAATTTTTCTTTCTTTTTTTTTATAACTTCTTTTATCATGATAAATCAATGAATGGTTAAATTTATCATTAAATTAATTCAATGCTTTGTCAAAAAAAGGGGGTGGGGCAGGGGGCTGTTTATGTTATAGGAGCATTGAAGTAGCATTTCTAGTCCCCCCCCACCCCCTCAAAAAAATTTAGTTTGTAGTTATGTTAATAAATCTAGCTTTTAGAAGTTTTCTAGCAGATTTATATCCAAGTGCAGGCCTGGTGCATGCACTCTTCTTTTGTAGGTGAATACATCTTATTCAACAGGTTATGACTGAGTAACAATTGTTGATGGCAACTCCACTACAACATGCAATTTCAAATTTTTGATTTGATCGCCATGATCTAGGAGAAAGTAATGAATTTAATGTTGACTTTAAAACCAAAGGACAGCTGTGCGAGCATTTAAAAAAAGACTTTTTTAAATATGCAACACTTGCATCCTGTTCAAAAGGTACATTTTGAACTGCTTTGTTTTACAGCCCCAATTCATGAATAGAAATTCTCAATATTTTCCCACGACAGATTGAAGAATTTCTCAATATTTTACTGTAACCAATCGACAAATTGAGAAATGTAATATTTTCCCCTTGATTGACTAACGACTTTCGTGATTTTTTCTCGTGACCGGTCGATGAATTTCAGCATTTTTTCTGATGATGCTCAGTCATTCTTTCCCATAACTGGCTAAAAATATTCATGATTTTTTCCAACAATCGACTCGGGAATTTCGAGATTTTTCCCGCAACCAGTTGAAGAATTTTGCAATATGTTTGAGATTCTTTTCTTCGATAACTGACAAATTGTGATTTTTCATGCAACCAACTGACGACTTTTGCAATATTTTTTATATTTTCCCTTGATCGGCTGGCAAATTTTGAAATTTTTTCTCAACCAATTGACGAATTTTACGACCCCCCACCCCCCGCTTTGCTGTGCCTGGATCGAAGATTTTCAGGATTTTTTTCAGACGATTCACTGCAGAGCGATTTTCATTGTTTTTTTTAAACCCACGACTGATTAACAAATTTTGAGATATTCTTCTATCGACTAGCAAAAATTTCAGCTTTTTCTTGTGACTGATTAGCAAAGCAGGGATTTTTCATGACGGATCGATGAATTTCATTTTCTTAGCAACCACAAAGCATATTCTGCTTTAGTGTCATTAGCTATCAAGGGTCGATCCAGGAAAAATTTGGGGCCTATTTAGGGCACCTTTACAAAAATCTATTTAATAAAACAGACCCCTTCACAAAAATCTATTTGGTAAAATGGTCCCCTTCACAAAATTCTTTTACTAAAATAGGTCCTGTCACAAAATCCTCCATAAAAACTTACTATTTATTAATTATTTATTATTTTGTGATGTTTTGAAATGTGCAATTTGTAAACAAACAAGTTCACCAGAAAGGATTTAAAAAAGTTTTTGTTTATAAATGCTTGGTTCGAATTTGAGTCACCGGATTTCAACTTTTATCACAAAATGTTATTTTTCACAAAAATAACCTTTACTTTTAACCAAATGGGCCCCCAAGAAAAAAAACCTGCATCTACCACTGGCTATATTACATTTACATTATCTAATGGAGAAAAATTATTTAAAAATGAAAACTTTGAAATAAATAAAAATGAACTAATGAATCATAGTTTGTTTCCATAGTATTGTAGAAAAAATAATGCAAAAATTATTTCAAAGAATTTTTTATTAGAGGGTAAACAATTCTTTTTTCAATCTATATTCTGTACACTTAAATTATATATTACTATTAAAAAAAAAGCTGATTTATTGATATTGCCATCGTAATAAAATATGTTCATAAACATATCCAAGAACTTGTGTGTATGAGAGGAAGGGGTTCCTACTTGTGTATATATGTAAATACATTTTTTTAATACATTTGGAAAATTAACAAAATATAATATTATATAATATAATACAGAGGAGGGGGAGGGGATGTGCTACATAAAGCCCATATTTTGTCACTATAAATAAAAAAATGGTTTCCAAAAGGTAAAATCGGTGTTAAATCGTGATTTAGCACTTAATCATGCTTTATGATGGATAATGATAAATCGATTTCAGAAATTTTGATATTGAGCAGTCCTAGCTACTACTCTGTATGTGTGCTACTCAGCAAATGTCATACTCTGTACACCACTATGTTTACTTAACAGCAGAATTCCCCCAAAACCTTATTTCTAACAAACAATTACTTACCACGCCATTGCTACGAAAACTCAGGAACTTTTCTTTCATGTCATCTTCAGTCCTTTCCCATAGCCAGACTGAAGTCCACACAGAATTGGTTTACTCGACCCAATGCAAGACATTCCAAGCAAATTTAGACCACTACCTGTTTGGATTTGCAAAATTTTAGTATTATCTGAAATTCCAATATAGACAGAATAATAGAGATAAAGCAAAAGATTTATTAGAAAAAATGAGTTAATGTTTCTTTTTACACATTTTTTCAAAGCAAGACAATACTACACATAAGAGGGATTTTTACTTTTAGGTAGATTTCGTAAGAAATACTACTTACACTGCTCAAAACAATTAAAGGATATTGCAGTTTTAGGTGGATTTTGTATCTGGGAAACTTTTTAGCTGATTGATACATGGTCGACAGACATAGTAGGTTATATGAGAATAAATTACACATGTTTGGCAGAAAAAAATGCATTTTATTGCGCATTTGTGTACAAAAGGAAAAAAACACAATTTGTGCATATGAGAAAAAAAATAAGAAAAGGTGTTTTCTTCAAAGAAAATCATTTTCAGTAGGGGGTATGGTTTCCACGGGCGACCAGCAACGTTGAACACCTTTGAGGCATGGACTCAATGAGGCTATTAATGACGAGTTGGGGTATTCTGCCCCACTCTTCCAGAAGAGCTCTTTCCAGTTCTTGGAGAGTTTGTGGGGGTTATTGGAGGCCAGAAACTCGTCTTCCTAGAGCGTCCCAAACGTGCTCGATTGGATTCATGTCTGGAGAACACGCTGGCCATTCCATTCGAACGATTCCTTCCTCGAAAAGGAAATCCTCCACCAGGTTTGCACGATGTGGCCTGCAGTTATCGTCCATTAAAATGAAGTTATCTCCGATTGCTGCAGCGTAAGGGACTACAATAGGTCTGAGGATCTCATCCCTATATCGGCGACCAGTCAGAGCTCCATCTCGAATGATGTAGAGGTCAGTGCGCCCGTCAATGGAGATGCCACCATACACCAACACTCCTCCACCGCCAAATCTGACACTTTCGTGCACGAACGCAGGATTATTCCTACTGCCACGGTCCCTCCAGATGAAAATACGCCTATTATCCGGATGCACAGAAAAACGGGACTCGTCAGAAAACAGAATATTGCTCCATTCATTTCTCCTCCAGTTGACATGCTCGGTTGCCCACTCCCTGCGGTCTCGACGATGCCTTGATGTTAATCTAACACTTACCATCGGTCGGCGAGCATACAGACCTACAGCTTGGAGCCGGTTTCGGACAGTCTGAGTTGAAATCGTGGTGCCTGTAGCCGAGCGAAGGTGTTGTTGGAGAAGAGTAGCGTTCATGTTTCGGTGTCTCCGAGCTGTTAACGCTAAATACCGATCTTCATTGGGCGTTGTTGCCCGTTTACGACCTTGCCCTGGTCTTCGGCCTGCACATCCACTCTCCAAAAAACGGTTCCAGATCCTGGAAATGACACTTTGTGACACTCCAATGGCTTGCGCTACTTCGGCTTGAGTTTGCCCCCCTTCTAACCTACTAACAATTCTCCAAGCTTCTGAATCTGTCAAATGACTTCGCTGAGACATCGTACTCATCGAAACAAAGCAATCACTGAATGCCGATCATCCTTGTCTTTTATCCAGTTGAAAGTCAAATTTCATTCGCTGCCGCTGAAGCGAGGTTTTTGACGTCAAACTCAAAATTTGCATACTTCACAGTTTGAAAACCAGAAAAATTTGCATTTGTGATTCTCTTCTTCTATTTTCGGCAAAAAAAATTTCGTTTATATCTTTATTTTATATAAAACTTCAAATATCCTTTAATTGTTTTGAGCAGTGTATTACATTCTCCCCTATGTTAGAATTTCTGGAAACTTTTTGCAGATCTATGCCGATTATGACTCCCAGAACCCAAAACCACACCCAGTTCAGAACTTTATCTATTTATCTATATTACTTTTTTATGGACACAATAACTTCAATAATTCTGCACAACTCTCTTTTAAACTAAACTGATACATAAAATCAAGGGACATAAAATCTCGGTCAAGTTCGTTAATGGGCAAAATCGAACTTGGAGGGGGTGGGGGGTGGAAATGGAAGGCTTTTATGAAAACAAAAAACCCATAACTTCTTAAATATGATAAGTGTTGAATCATTTAAAGTTATTATTCCTTCTAGGAAAAAGGCAGAAAATTATTTATGTATAACAGATTTCTTATACCATTAAAAATGACTTCAAGGAGGAGGGGGGGGGGATAGAAGTTTAAGAAGAAAAAAATTCATAACTTTGTCAATTCACAAGATATCAAATCTGCTTAAATTTATTAAATCCTGATCCTGTTAATATTATCTACAACTTTTATATTGACAAGTTTTTAAAAAAACCAACCCTTACAACAAAAACAAAAAAATAAAAACAAAAGAATTCCTGCTGAATCCGCCTACAAACACAAGTTGATTTCGAACTGGGCGGTCCCAACTGCCACATAATGGCAAAAAGTCATTTCTTCTGCAATTCCCAATAAACAGGCGCCCCACAGTCTGCGTCATCAAAATCTACCTCTGCCTGTAGGCCGAACCGTCAGGGATTTTTAATATTTAGATTAGCAGTAAAGGGTAAAATAAGGACCAGCCACCGGCAACAAAATGGAAAAAAAAAGTGGCTATTAAAAAATTGTCTGTCAGCCACCTTATGGCCATTTTTCTAGAATTAAAGAGTATAATTTTTTTGCATTTTATGGCTAAGCTTTGGGATTTGCCTTCAGTGAGCCATCTTGTTTTTTAAAACAAAACATTTTAACTTTTATTATTAAATATAAATAAATTAGTCAATATAATTATATGACTAATATTTTTAAAACGAAATTTATATTAGTCAAACATAAATAAATTAGTTTTTAATTGACACATGTACAATGGGCTCTGCAAAAAAAAAGCATGTGGTAGACAATTTTTTTTTTTATTTGCTGGTAAAAGACCTTTGCACTGAGTTGCAATATCAAATTTCAACACCAGTAACTTAATACAAGCATAACATCTAGGAAATTATGCCATTTAAGAACCAGGATCATTAAAAGAAAAAATATACCTAAAGTTTGATTTTAACAGATAAAAAAATAATAAACAGTGTGCGAGTTTAAAGCATCATAGCTGTAGTTTTCAGTCATTTGTCACGATACATAAGCAGCATTTTTGCATAATTTAGCTTTTGTTTTATTTTGTACCTTTCATATGGCTGATAAAAATCCATTTTCTAATTTAATGGGATTATTTTGTTTTCATTATAAAGTGGGTGTACTCCAACAATTAAAATCACTTAGAATTGTAAAAATACTGCCCCCCCCCACACACACTCTCTCTAAAAGAATAAGATATAACTAAATAAAACCAAACTTATTTTTAGTACACGAGTGAAAATTTTAAAACATTTACTGTTCTACTACCTACCTACCACATTTATAAAAAAACAAACAATCATAGAGCCATTGAAAAGAACATAATAAATATGGATTTGGATCAAAGAATTTTTAATTGACACATGTACAATGGGTCTGCAAATAAAACAACATTTGGTAGACAATTTTTTTTAATTTGCTGGTAAAAAACCTTTGCACTGAGTTGCAATATCAAATTTCAACACCAATAACTTAATACATGTATAACATCTAGGAAATTATGCCATTTAAGAACCAGGATCATTAAAAGAAAAAAAATACCTAAAGTTTGATTTTTTTTTAAAACAGATAATAAAATAATTAAACAGTGTGCGAGTTTAAAGCATCATAGCTGTGGCTTTCAGTCATTTGTCACAGTACATAAGCAGCATTTTTGCATAATTTATCTTTTGTTTTTATGTTGTAACTTTCATATGACTGATAAAAATTTATTTTCTAATTTAATGTGACCATTTTGTTTTCATTATAAAGTAGGTGTACTCCATCAATTAAAATCACTTAGAATTGTACAAATACTGCCCCCCCCCCACACACACACTCTCTAAAAGAATAAGATATAACTAAATAAAACCAAACTTATTTTTACTACACGACACACGAGTGAAAATTTTAAAACATTTACTGTTCTTTCTGTCTACCTACTACATTTATAAAAAAAAAACAATCATACAGCCATTGAAAAGCACATAATTAGTATGGATTTGAGTCAATAAATTTTAATTGACACATATATTACACAATGTTATACAGTAGACACTTTGTGAGTGAGGCTTTTCTGATTTTTTTTTTTATTATTCCAATGACATTCTTTCATTTGTTTATTTACGGTTTGGCAAGTTTTTTTTAAAAAGTAATTCACAACTTAAAGAAAGTAAAATGAAACTTGGTTGAATCTTTTCAAATAAAAATAAAATAAGTATATTTAACAGTGTAAGGAATAAAATCAACAAGCACATGCATACTGCATGACAGATTTTGTAATTTTTGAACAAATGCAATTCACTCATGCACCAATGTTTGATGACATTTTGATTGATGCACTGAGTTGCAATATCAAATTTCAACACCATTAACTTAATACAAGCATAACATCTAGGAAATTATGCCATTTAAAAACCAGGATCATTAAAGGAAAAAAAAATACCTAATTTTTTTTTAAACATATAAAAAAGTAATAAACAGTGTGCGAGATTAAATCTCATTATAGCTGTAGTTTTCAGTCATTTCTCACGATACATAAGCAGCATTTTTGCATAATTTAGCTTTTGTTTTTATGTTGCAACTTTCATATGACTGATAAAAATCTATTTTCTAATTTAATGTGACCATTTTGTTTTCATTATAAAGTGAGTGTACTCCAACAATTAAAATCACTTAGAATTGCACAAATGCTGCCCCCCACACGCACACACACACACTCTCTCTCTAAAAGTATAAGATATAACTAAATAAAACCAAACTTATTTTTAGTACACGAGTAAAAAATTTTAAAACATTTACTGTTCTACTATCTACCTACTACATTTATAAAAAAAAAACAATCATACAGCCATTGAAAAGCACATACGTATGGATTTGGATCAAAGAATTTTTAATTGACACATGTACAATGGGCTCTGCAAAAAAACATTTGGTAGACATTTTTTTTTTTTTGCTGGTAAACTTTTGCACTGAGTTGCAATATCAAATTTCAACACCATCAGTAACTTAATACAAGCATAACATCTAGGAAATTATGCCATTTAAGAACCAGGATCATTAAAGAAAAAAATATACCTAAAAATTGATATATATATATATATATATATATATATATATATATATATATATATATATATATATATTTATTTACAGATAAAATAATAATAAACAGTGTGCGAGTTTAAAGCATCATAGCTATAGCTTTCAGTCATTTGTCACAATACATAAGCAGCATTTTTGCATAATTTAGCTTTTGTTTTTATTTTGTACCTTTCATATGACTGATAAAAATATATTTTCTAATTTAATGTGATCATTTTGTTTTCATTATAAAGTGGGTGTACTCCAACAATTAAAATCACCTAGAATTGTACAAATACTGCCCCCCCCCCTGCACACTCTCTCTCTAAAAGAATAAGATAACTAAATAAAACCAAACTTACTTTTAGTACACGAGTGAAATTTTTAAAACATTTACTGTTCTACTATCTACCTAGTACATTTATAAAAAAAAACAATCATACAGCCATTGAAAAGCTCATAATAAATATGGATTTGGATCAAAGAGTTTTTAATTGACACATGTACAATGGGCTCTGCAAATAAAACAACATTTGGTAGACAAAAAAAAAAAATTATTTGCTGGTAAAAAATCTTTTTTGCACTGAGTTGCAATATCAAATTTCAACACCAATACCTTAAAAGCATAACATCTAGGAAATTATGCCATTTAAGAACCAGGATCATTAAAAGGAAAAAAAATAGCTAAAGTTTGATATTTATTTATTTATTTATTTATTTTTAAACAGATAATAAAATAATAAACAGTGTGCGAGTTTAAAGCGTCATAGCTGTAGTTTTCAGTCATTTGTCACGATACATAAGCAGCATTTTTGCATAATTTAGATTTTGTTTTTATGTTGTAACTTTCATATGACTGATAAAAATTTATTTTCTAATTTAATGGGACCATTTTGTTTTCATTATAAAGTGAGTGTACTCCAACAATTAAAATCGGTTAGAATTGTACAAATACTCCCGCCCCCCCGCACACACTCTCTCCAAAATTATGAGATATAACTAAATAAAACCAAACTTATTTTTAGTACACGAGTGAAAATTTTAAAACATTTACTGTTCTACTATCTATCCACTACATTTATAATAAACCAATCCTACAGCTATTGAAAAGCACAAAGAAATTTTAATTAAGACATGTACAATGGGCTCTGCAAATTAAAAAAATTTTATAGACAAAATTTTTTTTATTTGCTGGTAAACCTTTGCCTGCCCCCCCCCCCCCCCAAAGCACACATTTTTAATTAAGGATTTTTTAAATAATTTGATTCTGGAAGAATACTATTTAGTGCAGTATTGACATATCACGAATAATTTTAATTTAGTTAATGAATAAAAAAATTAATAAATACACTATGATGATAGGATAACAAGTATTTTGGTTGCAACTGGCGAACACATTTATCCAGTTCTGTTTATAATGCATATTAAAAATGTTCATAAATAATCATCAGCAGTAAATATTACTGAAAATGAAAACTATTTATAAGCTTTAGCTTTACTGATTCAAGCTGAACATATATTACATTCGGAATGAAAAATTTTACACGACTGCAAAAATTTATTAAATGCACTTTTGTAGTAAGTTTTTATAAAACTTACATAAAATTTGACAGGTTAAAGTTTTGTAGAGGACCTTAGACTATGTTTACATCACGACAATTAGGATAAATACGAAATATGAATAACAACAAATAATTATAAATCACATCACTCCGCCTGTCAGAAATTTCATTTGCCAATCGAGAATATATTAATATAATACCTTACCCCTCATGTGATCAGAATAAACTGTTGCAATATTTAAATGGGTAATATTATTAGAGGTATTGATAATATTTTAATACTTCCCGGTTTCTAAAAAAAAATAGGCTAAGCTCTATGATGTTACAAAAATATTTCAGTTTCAAAACAAATTCATCCGGAAATATATACGCAATGTAAATACAAAGAACATATACGCAATGTAAATACAAAGAACATATACATTTGCTAATTTGATTTGAAAAAGAAAATAATTTTCATAATAACTAGCAGCTTCTTTACAATAGCGCGAAGCATGTATAAAAATAAATTATGTAAAACTTAGAACCACGTGAAAAAATTTTAGATGTGTGTTTTTTATACATAATTTATTTTAAAAACATTAGAATTTAAACATAAATATATGACTCGAAGTAATAGAATCAAGAAGAATAAAATAGGGGGTACTCACATATTTCCAAGTGGATTAAAGTGTAGATTGTTTGATGCTTGAACTTGAATATGAATAATATCAGGTCTGAACTTGTCAACCAATCAGATGGCGCTTCGCAGAAAAAGTACGTATTCTTCCAAATTTCACTGTGATTGGATATCGGTTGGTGATCTATTTACCGTGAATATACGATTAACGAGTTTTCATCGGGAAAACTGATCAGAATGATATTTTTTTCCGATGAAATTTTACTCATCGAAAACCGGTTCTCAAATACTGCTCGAAACGATATGCTCGTATTATTACAAGAGCAGATTTCGATGAATTGATGAAAGGCCGAGCAAAATTCGATGAGGCAATGCTACTAGGGTATAGCCGTAGTGTCTAAAAATGACCGTTTCGTTTTGGGCGGCTATAGCCGTTATGCCACATTGTGAATTTCGCTTTGGCGGCTATAGCCACAGGTGTCCGTCAACATGTTAAAATATTCATTACACACCTTTTGAGAAACCAATATTGTATCATTAGTGTGTTAGTGTAGTACTTATTTCATTCAAATTGTAAGTACTTTCTGTATAATACTATATTACATTAATATTTAACACAGTGGCGTTCGGAACTGTTTAATGAAATCTTGATTTTTTTTAAAAAGAAGCTCGGCTTCCGAAAGTCTTTCATGAATTGATTTCCTAGATAGATTTCTCAAATTTATGCGTCCGTAAATAAATTTCATTGCACGGATAGAGTATATAATGCCTTACTGTCTAAAACAAATATGGACAACATGATATAAATTCATTTTCTGTTAATACAAGCCCATCCCGTAAGTGAAATAATAATCCCGAGAAGTCTCTTCCCCGGTCGCCAATGTGTTAACAATGGAATATAAAGTCAATATGAATATTGTCCATATCGTCGCTACCATGTCAAACTATCGAATATGAAAAAATGCATTTTTCATTATTTTTAAAAATGGGCTCATTGTCACCACTAAATTTTATTAGAATTACTAGCAAGCTACGCCCGCTACGCTGGTCAATTTCTTTTAACGAGCTTTTAATCCAACAAAATATTGACATTTCATAAATAACTTTTATATTTTAACAGATTAATAAGGCTACTATAATTTGTGACTCGTGCTATAGCCAATATACACGTCAGGACACGTCGCCCTTATCATTATCTTTTTACGTATGAAGGTTTCGCTATGGTACTCCATTGGAAAATTTGGTAATTTTTGAAATTCAATATTTGAAAAACGGCATAATCATTAGATTTGAAATTTATATCAAGAAAAATACATTTTTTTACCTTTCAAACGCAGTTTGTCTAACAATTTTCTGACAAATACTTTTTGAGCTATCATTTTTTTCAGTAACTTCAAATGTTTCATTTTCCGAGATTAATCTGGTGCAACAATTAGCGAAAAACCCAGTCGTCAGCAACGCATAGTTTTTTATTAAAGAGGCTGTTGGAGCAGGGATTGTCACCACCAATTTGCCACCATCACTTTTGAAATCGGATCCGTGGTTCCAGAGATTCCATAGAAATTGTAATTTAGAATGACTTCAAAACGCTTTTCGCTCATTTCACCCATTTAAATTTCGATTTTTTTAAAAATTTATTCTTAGAGAGCATTTACATCTTATAAGTAACTACAATGCTAAATTTCAAATTTCTTGCCCCTTCAGTATAAAAAAGTCGCAATTTTCGAAAATTTTTCGATCCTGCACCCCATTGATGTTAGTGGCACCGACATAAAATATAGCCTATGTTGGAGTAGGGATTGTCCCCATCAATTTGCCACCATTACTTTTGAAATCGGTTCTGTAGTTCCAGAGATTTCATAGAAATTGTAATTTAGACTGTTTTTAGAACGCTTTTCGCTCATTTCACCCTTTTAAATTTCAATTTCTTTTTTATTTTGTTCTTAGAGAGCATTTACATCTTATAAGTAACTACAATGACAAATTTCAAATTTCTAGCTCCTTCAGTATAAAAAATAAAAAAAAAACTGCCCAGTTAAACTGAGGGCATTGAGTTCACAGGCTATTCACACTAATTGTATATTATACTCTTATTTCAAAGAATTTGAAATAAGCCCATCGAAAAATAAAGAAATAAACAATATATTAAGGGGGGGGGGGGTTCATCCCCCCGTTACCCCCCCATAGTTAACTAATGAACCCCTTAAACTAATCAGGTAAATCTCTAATTACAATGAATATATATACAAAATTTGAAGAAAATCGGATAATTCTGCTTGAAAAACCCATTTATATAAATTAAGGCGGGATTAGCCCTCTCCGTTCCCCCCCTTTATACTTAACCAATCAATCCCGAAAACTAATCAGGGAAGAGTCTTCACCCAATGAACCTATAAACAAATTTTGAAGCAAATGGGATAATTCTGCATGAAAAACCCATTTATATAAATTAAGGGGGGGGGATTAGCCCCCCCCGTCCCCCCATTTATACTCAATCAATCAATCCCGAAAACTAATCAGGGAAGTGCCTTAACACAGTGAACCTATAAACAAAATTTGAAGGAAAACGGAATAATTCTGCATGAAAAACCCATTTATATAAAATAAGGGGGGATTAGCCCTCCGTTCCCCCCTTTATACTTGACCAATCAATCCCGAAAACTAATGAGGCATGCGCCTTAACACAGTGAACCTATAAATAAAATTTGAAGGAAATGGGATAATTCTGCATGAAAAACTAATTTATATAAATTAAGGGGGTATTAGCCCCCTGTTCCCCCCCTTTATACTTAATCAATCAATCCCGAAAACTAATCAGGGAAGCGTCTTAACCCAATGAACCTATAAACAAATTTTGAAGCAAATAGAATAATTCTGCATAAAAAAACCATTTATATAAATTAAGGGGGGATTACCCCCCGTTCCCCCCCTTTATACTTAACCAATCAATCCCGAAAAACTAATCAGGGAAGCGCCTTAACACAGTGAACCTATAAATAAAATTTGAAGGAAATGGGATAATTCTGCATGAAAAACACATTTATATAAATTAAGGGGGGTATTAGCCACCCGTTCCCCCACTTTATACTTAATCAATCAATCCCGAAAACTAATCAGGGAAGCGCCTTAACACAGTGAACCTATAAACAAAATTTGAACGAAAACGGAATAATTCTGCATGAAAAACCCATTTATATAAATTAAGGGGGGATTACCCCCCCCGTTCCCCCCCTTTATGCTTAACCAATCAATCCCGAAAACTAATCAGGGAAGCGTCTTTAACCCAATGAACCTATAAACAAATTTTGAAGCAAATAGAATAATTCTGCATGAAAAACCCATTTATATAAATTAAGGGGGGGATTATCCCCCCCGTTCCCCCCCTTTATACTTAACCAATCAATCCCGAAAACTAATCAGGGAAGCGCCTTAACACAGTGAACCTATAAACAAAATTTGAAGGAAAACGGAATAATTCTGCATGAAAAACCCATTTATATAAAATAAGGGGGGATATGCCCCCCGTTCCCTCCTTTATACTTAACCAATCAATCCCTAAAACTAATTGGGGAAACGCCTTAACACAGTGAACCTATAAACAAAATTTGTAGGAAATGGGATAATTCTTCATGAAAAACCCATTTATATAAATTAAGGGGGGATTATCCCCCCGTTCCCCCCCCTTTATACTTAACCAATCAATCCCGAAAACTAATCAGGGAAGCGCCTTAACACAGTGAACCTATAAACAAAATTTGAAGGAAAACGGAATAATTCTGCATGAAAAACCCATTTATATAAAATAAGGGGGGATATGCCCCCCGTTCCCTCCTTTATACTTAACCAATCAATCCCTAAAACTAATTAGGGAAACGCCTTAACACAGTGAACCTATAAACAGAATTTGAAGGAAAACGGAATAATTCTGCTTGAAAAACCCATTTATATAAATTAAGGAGGGATTAGCCCCCCGTTCCCCCCCTTTATACTTAACCAATCAATCCCGAAAAGTAATCAGGGAAGCGTCTTAACCCAATGAACCTATAAACAAAATTTGAAAGAAAACGGAATAATTCTGCATGAAAAACCCATTTATATAAATTAAGGGGCGGATTAGCCACCCGATCCCCCCCACCTTTATACTTAACTAATCAATCCCGAAAACTAATCAGGGAAGCGCCTTAACTCGATGAACCTATAAACAAAATTTGAAGGAAAACGAAAGAATTCTGCATGAAAAACCCATTTATATAAATTAAGGGGGGGGAATTAGCCCCTTGTTCCCCCCCTTTATACTTAACCAATCAATCCCGAAAACTAATCAGGGAAACGCCTTAACACACTGAACCTATAAACAAAATTTGAAGGAAATGGGATAATTGTGCATGAAAAACCCATTTATATAAATTAAGGGGGGATTATCCCCCCGTTCCCCCCCTTTATACTTAACCAATCAATCCCGAAAACTAATTAGGAAAGGGTCTTAACACAGTGAACCTTTAACCAAAATTTGAAGGAAATGGGATAATTCTGCATGAAAAACCCATTTATGTAAATTAAGGGGGAGATTATCCCCCCGTTCTCCCCCTTTATACTTAACCAATCAATTCCAAAAACTAATCAGGGAAACGCCTTAACACAGTGAACCTATAAACAAAATTTGAAGGAAATGGGATAATTCTGCATGAAAAACCCATTTATATAAATTAAGGGGGATATTATCCCCCCGTTCCCCCCCTTTATACTTGACCAATCAATCCCGAAAACTAATTAGGGAAACGCCTTAACACAGTGAACCTATAAACAGAATTTGAAGGAAATGGGATAATTCTGCATGAAAAACCCATTTATATAAATTAAGTGGGGGATTATCCCCCCGTTCCCTGCTTTATACTTAACCAATCAATCCCGAAAACTAATTAGGGAAGCGTCTTAACACAGTGAACCTTTAATCAAAATTTGAAGGAAATGGGATAATTCTGCATGAAAAACCCATTTATATAAATTAAGGGGGGATTAGTCCCCCCCGTTCCCCCCTTTATACTTAACCAATCAATACCGAAAAACTAATCAGGGAAGCGCCTTAACACAGTGAACCTATAAACAAAATTTGAAGGAAAACGGATTAATTCTGCTTGAAAAACCCATTTATATAAATTAAGGAGGGATTAGCCCCCCGTTCCCCCTTTATACTTAACCAATCAATCCCGAAAGGTAATCAGGGAAGTGTCTAAACCCAATGAACCTATAAACAAAATTTGAAGGAAAACGGAGTAATTCTGCATGAAAAACCCATTTATATAAATTAAGGGGGGGGATTAGCCCCCCGATCCCCCCCTTTATACTTAACTAATCAATCCCGAAAACTAATCAGGGAAGCGCCTTAACTCAGTGAACCTATAAACAAAATTTGAAGGAAAACGGAATAATTCTGCATGAAAAACCCATTTATATAAATTAAGGGGGGGAAATTAGCCCCTTGTGCCCCCCCCTGAAGCGCCTTAACACAGTGAACCTATAAACAAAATTTGAAGGAAAACGGATATTTCTATGAAGAGTTATCGCATTACGTACGTACATACATACATACAGAACCGGCTGGCAAGCTCTCAGGGCTTGACAGCCAGTTTGATAGCTAAAAAATCGCAATTTTAGAACATTTTTTGCTCCTGCAACCCCTGGGGTTAGTGGCACCGACATAAAATATAGTCTATGTTGGAGCAGGGGTTGTCACCATCAATTTGCCACCATCACTTTTGAAATCGGTTTGGTAGTTCCAGAGATTACCCCCTACGAACAAACAAACAAACAATCTTTACTCCTTTATAATATTAGTATAGATTCGCCTAGTAAAAATACTAATAAAGTTTATGTGAAAAACAGGGTTACCACTTTGGCCTCCTTTTTTATTCAGAGATGCTGAATTCATACCGGAATTTTGAGAGAAAACTTTTACTCTAAGTAATCACGAAATATGCTCTCATTATATAAAGTAAAAATTTCTATTTTAAATTTCTGGTATGTATTCGAAATTTCTGAATGCAAAAGGAGGCCAAACTGGCAACCCTGGTGATGTTGCAACCCTGAAACCCTATTAAAATTGAGTGGTGGCAATCGGTTAATTTTTAAAAGTAATGAAAAATGCATTTTTTCACATTCGATAGTTTGACATGGTAGCGACGATATATTCGTTTTTCGTATGTCGAACTTTTTGTTTACTATTTATAATATTTTTAAAAATTTGGGCGTTTTATTGGCTATATTTTCAATGTTATTCCCACATATTCAATAAGATTAAAACATTTCCAAAATCTTGAAACGCCACTTTTTCGCAAATATATAGCCAGTGTTGCTTTAATATTAGCATGCTACCAAGTAGAAAGCAGTTACTGCATTTATGTAAGGAAAAACATCGGTTTTTCTTCCACTCTAAAGATACAAAATAACACGCATTTACAAATGCCCAATTTTTCCGATGGTTTAAAATGTGCAAATGCAATATGTCGCCATAATATAACATTACCGCAAATAAGACAATGCAGGGTTACGAGGGGATCCTTAAAAATTAGTACCGCTAATTCCGAATTTTAAATTTGCTATACGTAATCGCAGAATTGCTGTTAGTGTACAAGATAAACATTATTCTTCGAAAAATATTGGAACTCCAGTTCATAGACACGTGAAAACCCTGTAATAGCAAAATAAAATATGAGCAGCAATGTGTTGACTTTCTAGAATACTGCTCAAATAGTGAAAATAACATTTTTGGAAATTTTAATGATGAAAATAATAATATTTTAAATACTGTGTATAATATTTGTAATGCAAACATAATAATAGTCAACGTAATATTAAATTTTAACAAAATTTCCATATTAAAAATTTCATAATAATGGTATATCATTAAAATTACTTCAACTGCAATACCATTGTTCCCCTGACATTTGCTTTAACTTTCACTATTATAGTTGAGCATAAATATTTTTACAGTAAAACCGTGTATCATGGAAAATTGGCAGAAAATTCCACCTACATTTTTTCAGTTGAAGGAGTTATAATAATGAAAAATATATTAGACGTTAGATTTTTATTTCATTTAAATATTTCGGATAGAATTGACATATAGCATTGGTGCCAACTTTTACGATTTTCTAATACCTAAATTTAACAGAATGCTTTGCATTGATTAATTCAATATTTCGGCTATTATAAAAAGCGAAATTTATCATTAACACAAAACATATCACAAACTGGTACATTTTAATTCGAACCAGAATTTTCTTAATAAAATAAATAAAATCTAAATCACAAAGAAATAAAGCTAATTAAAAGAGTTAAAAAGTTTTTAATAAAAATTCTTGTGAAACATTTTAACTTAAGTAAAATTTCCGGTATGTTTGGTGTTAAAATTTTAGCGGTAAAAAAAGCGTAAAAGTTGACATATTCGTATATAGTGCTTTCGAAGTCTGACATAAAATGTAAACATTTATATCATCCAAAGTTTATGATTTTTTGTGTACCTCTGAAATTTAATAGTGATTTTTGCTTTGTTCTAATCACAGATTTTCGCGATTAAATATGGATAATTGGCTTTAAATTTTAGTTGTAAACAAAATCTCAAAACTTGGCAGCTACGAACTTATGGTTCATTTTGAGCTTTACATAGATCTGCATTTAACATGAATAACTATTAAAAATATACAGAATATTGTCAGTAAAACAGTAATTTAAAAAAAATCTAAGACAGTATTTTACGAAATTACTAGTTTAATATATTTGTTAAAATTAAACCCATTTAATGTTAGACTTTCGCATATTTTTAATTACAATTATAATTTAATATTAAATCTCTTTAAGAGTTATCTCAGTTTCCTAGGAAAGAATGCCATCTCTGCAACTTGTTACATAATTCATTTTACTGTCTACGTAATGGGATTCGTTATCTTTCAAAAAATGGTCTATTAAATTTGTTGATCAGAGTTCTGAGCCTATCCATTATTTGCGAGTGGTATAATTAAATAAAAGTATTTTCTAATAAAACTCTCTTAAATTTCAATAATTTAAACATTACAGAAAATGATTTAAAATTTTTGAACTTTACATATAGATTCAAAAGGATATTTGAATTTATTTGACATTTCGCGTAATAAAAGTATTTTAAAAGAGACGAATAAAAGTTGCATTAGTTACTTAAGAAGTTATAGACAAATACATTCAATTGTAGATTTGTGAGAAAACGATTCACTGATACACTGGTGTAAAATTTGTTTATGTAGTAGGGGATTACTTATAAGGACACCATTTTATTTTAACATGTTAAAAATTAAAACTTTGCATCAGTAATTACCATATTGCTGACAGGAGACGCGAATTGACATTTTTTAGACATGTGTAATTCCGCCCAAGGGCAGTACTTTTGCTTTTTATATGTATTACATTATTTATTAAAAAACATACACGAAATTTGTATTTTTACAATTAATTAGAATATTATGCATATAACTTCTTCTATTAGAAAAAATACCATTATTATACGCATATTTGTTAAATAATGTAACATGCAAGCATAACGCTCATTGGCGGAATTGCCTTTTTAAAGACGAAAACTAACCATCACAAATGTAATTAATGACAAAATTATATTGGACTAAAAAAAATTAATGCTAACATAGTGGTTCCAGTGCTCGCTACTTGTTAAGCAATGACGGGTTCAACTACAGTTTCAGCCCCTGAGTTTAATAGTAAAACTAGGGAGTATTTATTTTAAATTACTAAATCTCCCCTCTTACTTCTGCATTCGAGAAAAGGAAAATATGCAACCAGAAAAAGCAGAAAGAAAAATTTCAAAATATGAATCGAGACAAAGGTAGAAAACTAGGGCAAATGGGCGGACTGGACTGAAAATCCACTTTTCTGTAAAGTCAGTGGGGTTCAGAGCGATTATAGTTAGAGCGTGTTCAGTAAGTGTAAAATTTGTTAGTGCTCACTAACGAAACTGTCCTCCTCTGTAGCGAATTGTCAAAACCAAAGCGCTGCTATATATAATATTTTCACATACATGAGAGCCACTTTTCCATCCTGCGGCGAGTTTTCGAAACATTTATTTGGCGCAAAAAACAATTAATAGTAATTAACAGGTTCCATATTCTGTCGTTTAATTCCTTTCCGCTGATTTTAACGAAGCGTGCGTTTTACATTCAGGGTGCACATTTCCAATTGTTTACCATTATCGTATCGTTTAATATTTTTCACTTTAAATTCATGATTTTTCGGGTTTAATATTTTCCATTTCCAGAATAAAAAGGAACAACCAGTCTTAAGAGGGCGCTATTTTCAATTTATGAAATTTATTCCATTCATCTGCGCAGACTTAATATATAATGGTTTTAGTGTGTTCGATGGAATTAAACGACGGGTAATGTAACCCTTGTTTTAGTAGTAGCTGTTTTAGGCGACGAACTTATATTTTCACAAATCGCCGCTGGAGAGGAAAGTGCTGCTCATGAATAAGAAAATAAATTACCGTAATTTCCGTCCTATAATCCGTGGCACAAACAATTATGTTTCGACACAGAAATTTTATTTTATATAATGTAAGTTACTAGATCGCTTTAAATATTTGACTTTAATTATTAAATAAAATTTCTGATTCGAAAAATAATTGTTTGACACGCGGATTTTACGCCGGGAATTATGATACAAATATGTCGTAATAATGTAAGCACCCTGAATAACGAGACATGCATTGCACAAGGTTTAAAACTATGGTTACAAAAAATTATAATGTTTTTCTAAAGTCAGTCTTTTAAATATGTCATAATTTTAAAATTTATAATTTTTTAAGCTTTATATATTTTTGTCCCTCGAACCCTCCACCTTCTTAAAATATAATAATTGTTTGAAATCAAAAACTGCGGTAACTGAGTGCCCTAAAATCTCCAAATTTCATGATGTCTTCGAATTTCAAGAACGTTTGGTCCCGTTAAGTAAGAAAAAATTCGACCTTAAATGGAATCCCTCGGATTAGCCCTTGTGTGAAAAAAAATTATCGACGCGGCCAAAATCATAATATCAAAATTATATTGTTTTACTGTACTAGATGTTTAACACTCCTAGTACCACTGGAAACATTGCTGACCTCATTTTTATTTGTTTTGAAACTTTTCGTCTTTAAAACCAGAAAGTGATAATTTAAACTTAAAAAATTAAATTAAATAGAAATATAGTGTAAAGAAGATACATTTGCTAATAGAATTAAATTTCTTGTTCGCATCGTTCAGAACTCTTATCAAAAATTAAAATCTGGTACTCAGATTTTTAATTAAAATGAATTCCTGAAGTAACGTAAATCCCTTTAACCAAGGCAATGAAATACAAAAAGCTCCCAAATGGTCCGTTTGTATCCCCTTTTTTGGAAAGAAATATTTTATTTAGAGTTTCGTTCTAGAGAATCCTACTCCGGAGATTATTTCTATTGCAAATATTGTAGAAACATACTAAGATATTTTTTTTTATTTGTTTTGAAACTTTTCGTCTTTAAAACCAGAAAGTGATAATTTAAACTTAAAAAATTAAATTAAATAGAAATATAGTGTAAAGAAGATACATTTGCTAATAGAATTAAATTTCTTGTTCGCATCGTTCATCGTTTTTTTATAAAATAATAGATTCAAAAAGCTTACCATTTGTCATCCCTAAGTCAGGGTTGCAAATTTGGCCTTCTTTTGTATTCAGATATTTGAAATTCATGCACGAAATTCGGAATTGTAAATTTTTCTTTTTTTAATGGCAGACCTTTCATGATTACATAAATAAAAAAAAAATCCTCTTTTGGAATTTCTTAAATAAATTTGAAATTTCAAAACAAAAAAGGAGGTAAAATAAGCATACTATACAAACTAAATTCAAAACGTTATATTCTGCATTAATCCTTTCAACGACAAAGTATTTGTGTTGCTAGAATGTTGAAATCATTGAATGACACCAGAATTTACGAACAAATGTATTCAAAAATATGTAAAATCTTTCTTCACGTACGTTATCAA
This sequence comes from Maratus michaelseni, assembly GCA_963931845.1. NCBI lineage: Eukaryota > Metazoa > Arthropoda > Arachnida > Araneae > Salticidae > Maratus > Maratus michaelseni. The sequence continues at coordinate 84,586,232 of OZ007586.1, forward strand.
AGCAACATTTTGTTCCAAATTTGTGTCGTATTTGTAACATTTAGGGATACAGTTTATAGGAAATAAATCTACATTGCAGAAGTGTAACCAATAAAGTTTTTGCACCAAAAACCATGGAACATGCACACGATATTTATTTTGTCATGCTTGACATCTGATGAGCTTCTAAATGCAGAATAGCTTGTTTCTGGAAAAAGATAGAAGATGAAAAATGAGAAATAAAATTGGGGTAGGGGAATTTTTATGTTAGGATTTTCAACTGTTTAGAGATACGTAGAAAAAAATTTAAGTTTGTAGACAGGCCCGGACAAAAAATCAATTTATATATTTTTTTCAAAATGACTGTCCTGCTTCCGTTATCGCCATTAAACACCATTTCTCATAATCAGTTAAATGTCTTCTGAACTAGATGTTTAACGTTCCACACGCAACAATTTTGTGGAATTTCTATTTTCTTTTGTAGCGAGAATGAATATCATTGGACTATGTGATAATGGTGTCCTTGAGCTGTCTACCTATTACCATTCATTGGACTTCGCTTAATAATTTTTAATTTAAAGTTTCTTTTATAATTGTTCCTTTAACTTTCCCCGCCAGCGTATTTTATTATACAAATAATGAAAATGCTTCCCCATACGAGAACACATATAATATGTTATATTAACCTTTATATATGTATGCATACCGATTGCAATATTAGTTTTGCTATATAACATTGGTTTCATCGGGTAATAATAAACTTTTATTTAAGCTTCAGAAGAGCAAGTGACGTATTTTCTTCAGATGGTAGTTATGCTATTAAAAATGCAAGGTTTCTCATAACAGTGACAATAGACCTGTCTTAATAATTCGGTTTTTGAAAATTTTTGGCAGCGCGTTTGAAAATATAAAATCATGCAAATTATATGTTTAGGCTGCCGAAAACTGTGGGGATTTCAACACTATGTTTGTTTGGAAAGAAATTCATTTAAAAACAATTCAAACATACCGGACCGTAGCACGTCAAGTATACGCTGCCGAAGGCACTAGGGTACGATGTCTAGTTTCGTTTCGATAGATTTTCATTTACAAAATATAAAATCATACAAGTTCGAGGGTGTATGATGCCGAAGGCAGTGGGGATCGAGCATTAGGTTCGTTTGGAAAGATTTTCGCTGAGATACATAAAATCGTGCAACACTGATATTATATATTTAAGGTTACGCTCATTGGCCCGCACCTCGAAGGACGGGTCAAAGAATTCTAAGAAAAATTACTGTTTTTCACATATGAGGACTGAAGATTTTAAAAAGCAAATATTAATGCATTCCTTAAAAATAAAGCTCAAATGTTCTTAGTTAAACCATTCGATATTATAAAAATGATTTCAAATAAAATGTTTTTCAATGAGAAGTTACATCTTAACATTCAGAGCTTGATTATTGCCGGACAAACTTCCATCAGTAAATTTCAATGAATATTTCCTCTTTATTTAAACGCCTTATTCATTTAACTTTTATGTCATAATTATGGTAAAAATATCGATTAATTTTTACGGATGGATGTTTCCCCGGCGGAACTTAGGCCCTGTTAACAATATGAAGATAACTGGTTTTCGTTTTTTAAGTAGGAAATCAAGAATATGTTATAAATAGAATTTCTGTATATGTAAAAATATCAAAAATATATATTTTTTAAATTTATATTTATTCGACCCGGAAATTTTATTCAGGAATCTAGATAAATAAAAGGTAATGATATTTTTGACAGTAAATTAATTTTACCTAAGAGTCTAAGTTCTCTAGAAAGTTGGTTTTAAAATTCAAACCGAGAATTATCTAACACAAAGCAATCCGGTTTGTAAAAGGCGTTCAGCCGCTTTATACTATCAACCGTACTCCGTACGCCTGTATCAAGCGAGGTTGTTTGCTACTTACCACTATGTTGGATGACACAGGAATTACGAAACAAATTACTTCAATACTGTTGTACCACCAATTAGATGGAAAGACAAACATCCGGTTTAAACACGGAAATGTAAGAATCGATTAGAATTTAGGGGTGCCAACTTGAGCCTGTTTACCTCAGGGGCAAACTCCCACCAGTGAAACGGAATAGAAATATTTTGAATAGAAATTCTGCACGAATAAGGCGTTAAAATACAAAGAATAATTCTATTAAAAAATAACCGGTGGAAGTTTGCATCTCCAGTAATTGGATATCTACGTTCTCCCTGCGAGACGAATGTATTTGGATTCGCTCTTATTTACCCCTTGATAATGTCGCACACAATACGTGAACGGACAATGTAAGTAAAATGATTTAGTCGTGTACATTATAAAATCAAAATATTATAAAAAATTCTGCTGCCATTGTGACATTTCAATATTAAATTTAAGTGATATGATTAATTTACTCGCTACCTTTAAAGAGTTAATAAAACAAGCTTAAATAAGCGTTTTTCCTTGTCTTTCATGCCAGTATAAAAAGTTCCTTAAGCGTCAATGCCTAAAAATGTAGAAATGTTTTATACATACATGTTGCACATCTAGTCATACTATATTCTCGGATTTTTCAAAATATAAAGGCAATTTTCATCGAAGTGATTTTTAAAAATACTATTTATTAACATTCATGGTATCCCTTTAAAATTCTAGAAAAAGTAATTAATTATTTAGTATATTTGTATAAAATACGTGCTTTGTAGAAACTTTTCCTTCAACAAACAATTTATGGAAGGGTTTATTACGCAATTTCAAGTTATGCGAAAATTACGAGTTCGATCCTTCTTTCAGCATCATAAGTTTTCAGAGTTCTTAAAATTTTGAGCATCCTTAAGTTTTGCAAAAACTAGTAATAGTTTTAATTATGACAACATAGATACTTATCTCTGCTGCTATTTAATTAATAAAATCGATTAATTGTGGTACTTATTGACACAAGTCCATAAATTTCTTTTAGTAAAGCTATTATACTTATAAAAATATTATATATACCGGTACAGGGTATCCCATAAAGGCTAAACGTGCTTTTATGTCTTATCTGTAGGAGATACGTAAGCAATGTCAATTGCAAAAATGTTTAAAATAAGGCAGGAATTAAGATTACGGTGATGAAAAAGTAATGCTACTAATTTTTTTAAAGTTGCACCTTTAAATTTTATGCGGTTCCTGGGTTCTATAATTATATTAAGTATATTTTTCTGAACTCACCTAGTTCTGATAATTCGAATTTTATGAGATTTCCGAACTTTTTAGCACTAAAATGTCGTCCGTCCGATTTTAGTGCTAGAAGGCTTGAAAATGTCATAAAATTTAAAGTAACATAACTCAGTGAATTTTGGTCGCAGAAGAATGGTATTTTTACTGATGTACCTGACAGAGCATGGATTGTTTTTAATATAAATTGTCCAGAGGCCGTATAAAAATTTAAAAAATGAAACTCTTTGAAAATTAATGACAGCACAATTTCATCCACACAGTACTAATCTCTAATAGAGTCCGGCAAATTTGTAACAATTATCTGCAATGTTATTACAATTTAATTCTATGTAATTTATTATAGTTACACACATTCAAGTACAGAAATGCCGTCAAATAATGGGATGTTAGCGGTTCTGTCTACAGTGCTGCAAGAATTGTTAACGGCATGTAATTGCAGCTATATTTAATTGTGATATTAATTTGTAAATACATTGCAGATAATTGCATTTACAAATTTTTCCAACTTTGATCTTTAAATTATTTGGAACTTTTTGAAAATTATATTATTTACTTATCTCCAACTAATACAAAATTAAAGCGGGTTTCAATGTTTTAGGAACAACATATATATATATATATATATATATATATATACAGGGTGTTCCGTTAAAGGGGTCCAATATTAATAGGGGTAATAGAGGAGATCACATGGAGCATAAATCAGTATATAAAGCCTGGTCGGATCTCAATAGTTTTCAAATTACAGCAAATAGAATGAAAATTCGGAAAATTGTAAAAGAACCCTCATTGCTAAACTATCGATAATGCTACATAAAAACAAAGCACATATTTAGAAAGAGCAGAAAAAAACCTACAAAATGACATCAATTGTATTAAAATAGCAATATTTATTGACGAGTTACAAGCCCTGAAACAGTGAAAAAAGTACGAAATCCAATATACATCAAAATAGTTAATCGTTAATTCCAAAAAGACAACTCTAGCTACAACAAGGAAAATGTAGTAAAATTTGGTCCATTCTGAAAACTTTCGAAAAAGCTTACAATGAACCATATCGGTTTAATTGTGTGAGAGAAATTAATCAGTTTCTTAGTTACAACTCCGCTTTCTTTGACACTAGCAAAGGTTAAACTCCGCCCATCACGATTGGAAACACCGCCTTTTTAATTACTCTCAACTATACATTTTCGATCATGCTTCTTCTGACATGCAACATTTTTAATTATTCAAGAGTTGAATGAACCAAAATAACTTTACAATAATAGTCTACATTTTAAAGTGGTCTTTTATTGATATAAAGCTTAAGTTAAATTCCTTAAAATTAAACTGGTGGTGAAAATTCGGAAATAATTAAAAATATTGCGATTTGTAACTATGCAAGAAGTTTCAGTACATGTTTTACATGGACAATTATTGTATGTATATGTGCATCATAATTTATGATAGGAAATAATAATAACAAATAGCATAATAATTTTATTAATTATAAATTTAAAAAAGACACTAAATTTTAAATTAATTCATACAAACTTTGTAATTTACAATTTGAGTACACCACAGTCTGTGACTTACAAAATACTGTGCCAAAAAGTGTTGAAAATAAAAGAAAAATGACAAATAAAGAATTACATTCCACGTACTTTATGACATATGTGAAGCATAGTCTTCTGGCCTGCGCTGCACAGTTCAATGTCGGAAGGCAGACGAACGGACATTATTATAATAGGTGTTCGAAGTTGCGCCCATTAACAGAATCGCACAGCCGACAGCGACGTCATAAAGATTGGCGAACACGCCGAAAAACTCCGACGGAGTTGGGAATGTCTCCTGCAGCGACAACGATTCGCGCTAGTAAATCCTCCGGTGTATCCACAGGCGTTTCATACACCAGCGATATAAGGTGTCCCCAAACAAAAAAGTCTAACGGATTGAGGTCTGGAGAGCGTGCAGGCCAAGCAACAGGTCCACTGCGTCCAATCCATTTCCCAGGATATGTTGAATTGAGGTGATTGCGAACACCTATGAAAAAATGTGACGGTGCGCCATCGTGCATAAACCACATATTGTGGCGCAATGTTGCTGGCACATTTTGCAGTAACTGCGGTAAGATATCCCGTAGGAAAACCAAGTACGTACTGCCATTGAGTACATCTGGGAGTAAATATGGTCCTATGAGATAATCGCCGAGGACACCTGCCCATATGTTCACACTGAACTTTTGTTGTGCGTTCGACGGGAAAACAGTGTGCGGATTTGTATATGACCATGTGTGCATATTGTGCGTGTTTACCACGCCCTCTCTCGTAAATGTTGCTTCATCAGTAAATAAAATATTTTCCAGAAATTGTGGATTATTTTCTGTTACATTAAGCAACCAGCGTACGAATTCTGTCCGCTGAGCACAATCTGTTACTGATAACAGTTGTACCCGCTGCACATGAAAGGGGTGCATGTTTTCTGCACGCAGAACACGCCACACACTTTGGTGAGAAACACCGACTTCAGACGCAGCAGCTCGTGTACTCGTGGAGGGGTTATCTTTAAAAATATTCAGTACATCTTCTTCCATTGCAGGTGTTCGTACATGTCGAGGTTTCCCTGCATCAATGCTTGCTGTATTAAACGATCCAGTCTCCCGTAATCGTCTATCGATTTTTATGAAGAGTTTCGAACTTGGGCAACGTCTCCTTGGAAATTGCTCACGGTACATGCGCTGTGCTAGACATGCATTTCCATGAGCTTGCCCGTACATCAGATGCATGTCCGCATATTCTTCGTTAGAGTATTCCGGCATAATTATTATACATCAACTTACTACAATCCCACTTACAACAGCCTCCCTTTAACATAACGCCCACTGATGACTGCTGTTTTATTACACTTTTCTTCCTATACACATAGAAAATTTGCATAAAAAGTACTTCTTCTTCATCATCCTGAAAGTTCATGGAGGAAACGCAGCAGTCACGGAGTTTGCTTTAAGACAAGGCGAGAGCTGCACAATGTGTCATTCACTTGACCAGACTGAATAATGAAAGGGTATTGATAGAGGTTGATCAGAAATGTATAATTGAAAGATATTAAAACGGGGTGTTTACAATCGTCATGGGTGGAGTTTCGCTCTTTCCGAGCGTGCAACAGTACAGAGTTGTAACTAGGGAACTGCTTGATTTCTCCCATACAATTAAACTGATATGGTTTATTGTCAGCTTCTTCGAAAGCTTTCGGAATGGACCAAATTTTATAACATTTTCCTTGATGTAGGTAGAGTTGCATTTTTGGAATTAACGATTAACTATTTTGCTAAATATTTGATTTTGTATTTTTTCACTGTTTCAGAGCTTGTAACTCGCCATTAATTCTCAATATTCTAAAACAACTTATGTCATTTCGTAGGATTTTTTCTGCTCTTTCTAAATATGTGCTTCGTTTTTATGTAGCATTATCGATAGTTTAGCAATGAGGGTTTTTTTACAAATTTCCGATTTTTCATTCTATTTGCTGTAACTTGAAAATTATTGAGATCCGGCCAGGCATTATATACTGATTTATGCTCCGTGTGATCTCCTCTATTACCCATATTAATATTGGACCCCTTTAACGGAACACCCTGTATATATATATATATATGTGTGTGTGTGTGTGTGTGTGTGTGTACACGGTGTGTCTTCTTACCATTGATCAATAGCTAATTCCTAAACCGTTAACTTTAACCTCTTGCAGGGCGCCGGTATATTATATATACCACTTAATTTTAATGCTAAAATGCCACAATGACACCAGAATTTTATTATCAAATTTTGAATTTATAAGGTACATGAAGGAAAGTTGTTACTTATTTTAAAATAAATTCGTTTGTGAATATTGGTGTCAATCAATCAATTTAATATTTTAGCTCCAAGAGTACTTTGCCCCTGAAGGGGTTTAAAGACTGTATAAAAATGTGAAATCTGTAAATTTTTCAAATTTACCATGACTATTTTGACTTTAACGGCTTTTGATATGATGAAAAACATCAGTTGAAACACTAACCATCAGTTAGACGCATTTTGAGCTGTGCCTTTAAAGGTAACGGTTTATATATGAGATATTGGGTAAGAGCTATAAGAGGGGACCAGTGGCGTAGCGTCAGGGGGGGCACGATCATTTTACTACCAGTATAATTATATACTACCTTTAGCCTTATTTAATCTTTGAACGGTATGAATTAAATAAGGACAAATATAGTATATAAAAATACTGGTAGTGAAGTGGTCCGTGCCCCCCTTGACGCTACGCCTCTGGAGGGGACTACCGTATAAAAAATAACATTGTATGTATTTATGTATGCGTGGTGTACATGTATCTATAAATTACGGTTTTGTTTCTTAACATAATAAAATAATAAATCTCAATATTTTACTAAAAAATATACTTAGTATTAAACTGGTGGGAAAAATTAAAGGTACAATTATAAAAACTCATGTAATTGGAATGATTTATCAGTGAAATTCATGGAACGTGCACACGATTTTTATTTTGTCATTCTTCGCATATCCTCTAATTTTAGAATGTCATATTTAAAAAAAAATATTAAGTGCATGCAAGATGTGATAAAAAGTGCCGTACGGAAAAATTTGTTACTTTTTACAACTGTTTAGAAATACGTAGAAAAGTTTTTAATATGTGTGGACAGTCCGGAAGAAAATGTAAGCGTTACAGCTTTTCAAAATTACTGCATTATCTCAGTTATCCAGTCTCTTCCATTATCTCGGTTAACATTGTACTATGCGATAACGGTGTCCTTGAGCTGTCTACAGAGTTCGTACCGGTCAACCAAAATTTTTAATAGAATTTTTCGCCTTATTCAAATGCAGAAAAGTATTACAAATCCTGCAATTAAACCGGGCGTCTACAATTTCTGCTATTTAAATATAAATAGACCAATTCTATTAAAACATTGCGGTAAAAGCGTACGTTCCCTGGTCTACCTATTAAACTTCGTTGGACTTCGCTTAATAATTTTTAATTTAAAGTTGTTTTTATAATTTTCTTTAAGTTTCTCCACCAGCGTATTTTATTATACAAATAATGAAAATGCTGCCCCATACGAGAATACATGTAATATGTTATGTTAACTTTTATATAGGTATGCATTCCGATTGTTCATATACGGTTTTGATTTCTTACATAACACTAGTTTCATCGGGTATAAATAAACACTTATTTAAGCTTTCAATGAGCAAGTGACGTATTTTCTTCTGATGGTAGTTATGCTGTTAAAATTGCAATACTTTTCCAAACTGTGATAAGAGACATGTCTTAATAATTCGACTTTTTGAAATTTTTTGACAGCGTGTTTGAAAATATAAAATCATACAAATTATAGAGTTACGGTGCGAAAACAGTGGGGCTTCCAATATTAGGTTCGTTTAAAAAGATATTCATTTAAAAACAATCCAAATATACCGGAGCGCCATACGTCCAGTATACGCAACCGAGGGCACTGGGGTACAATATCTAATTTCTTTTGGATAGATTTGCATCAAGAAATATAAGGTCATACAAGTTCGAGGGTGTACGATGCCGAAGACCAGTGGCGCAGCGAGGATGGGGGTTTTGAAGTTCAAGGTACCACTATTTTAATATAGTAAACTTTATCTTTTTTAATTGTAGTAGTCTTCCGATAAAATAAAGCGTAAAAAACTCTTAGAAAAAAGTGGTATCCAATGACTCTAAACCCCCACTCTGGCTGCGGCACTGCCGAAGACAGTGGAGATCCAGCAGCATTAGGTTTTTTTGGAAAGATTTTTGTTGAGACACTTAAAATCGTAAAACACTGATATTAGGTATATTTAAGGTTACGCTCACTGGCCCGAACCTCGACGGGTGGGTCAAATAATTCTAAGACAAATTACTGTTTTTTTATATATGAGGAACCGAAGACTTTTAAAAGCAAATATTATAGTATTTCTTGAAAATAACATGATTTCAAATAAAATGTTTGTTTTTGAAAGAGAAGTTACATCTTAACTTTCTGAGCCTGATTAATGCCGATCAAACTTCCACCAGCAAATTTCAGTGTAAATTTCCTCTTTAATTAAACGCATTATTCATTCAAAATTTACGTAATAATTGTGGTAAAAATATCTATTCATTTTTATGGGTGGAAGATTGCCCGGCGGCCCTGTTAACATCATGAAGATTACTGGTGTTCGTCTTTTAAGCAGAAAATCAATACTATGTTATAAATCGAAATCATGTAAAAATGTCAAAAATATTTCTGTTCTCAAATTTATATTTATTGGACCCAGAAATTTTATTCTGGAATTCAGATAAATAAACGATGATGACACTTTGGCACTAGTTTAATACTGTTTAGTTGTCTAAGTTTTCTAGAGAGCTTGTTTGAACATTCGAACCGACAATTATCTGACAGACAGTAAAAGGTTTGTAAAAGCTGCATTGTACTACAAATCGTACTCCGTACGCCTGTATCATGCGAGGTTTTTTACTACTAAACATTATGTCGAATGACGTAGGAAATAAGAAAAAAAAATTACTTCAATATAAGCAAAATGTGTTAGTCATTTTCATTATAAAAACAAAATTTAACAAAATTCTGGTGCCATTCTGACATTTCAAGATTAAATTTAATTGTTGTAAACAATGTATACTCGCGACATAAGAGTTAAACAAAACAAGCTTAAATAAGAATTTTTATTTTATTTTTTCACATTTATATTTATTTGACCCGGCAATTTTAGTCAGGAATTCAGATAAATAAAAGAGGATAATATTTTGTCAGTAATTTAATTTTACTTAATAGTCTAAGTTTTTTAACTCCTTAATTATCGCTCCCGTCAATATCACGGGCTGAGGTGTCGTTCGTTATTTTTCGTGCCCGTCATATTTCCGGGCTCAAGATTTAACTGCTGGAAAAAACTTCTGAAACCAAAAAAGTTTAACTGGAATTTCCATGAATTTCTTTGAATATTAGCGATAGGGATTAATTTGTATGATCTATATATTTGTAAATTATGGATTCTGATGCATTGTTTCCAACCTCCCGATTTTTTGAATACCAGTAAAATCTTACAAAAAATTTCTCTTTATTAAATTGCAAATATTGTACGATTAAATAAAAAAAAATTTTACATAAAAATATTGGTATGAAAAAAATCGGGAAGTTGGCAACTATGCTGATGAATCAAGCATTGCCGATGATAACTGGAATATCAGTGAATCCGGCAGCGATTCGAAAGAAAGTGCATTTTATGTCAGTTCAGATTCAGATGATGAATTTGATGATACTAGTGGTGAAGCGGCACTGTTACCTGATCATATATGGCAAGAAATTTCGGATGCTGTTGGTGACCGGGCTCCCCAACATTTTAGATTTGAAGAAACACCTGAAGTAAAAGAAAATTTTGATCCAAGTTTGGGTGTTTTGCAGTATTTTGAGTATTTTGTAAATGATGAGTTAATTGATCTTATTGTGTCAGAAACAAACATATATGCCAAACAACGTCAGGAAGCTCCAGGTTTTCGCTTTTAAAAAGGTAGAAAAAGGTGGAAACCAGTAGCTAAAAACAAATTAATGGTATTTTTGGGCATTAACATCTTACAAGGCATTATAAAAAAAAACCGGAAACTAAAATGTATTGGAGCAAATGGCATTCCATTTCAACACCTTTTTTCTCTAGCATTATGGAATGCAACAGATTTTATGAAATACATAAATATATTCATTTTGTAAACAATGAAACTTATGATCAAAATAATCATCCAAATCCTAAATTAAACAAGATTTGGTCAGTATTAGAGCATGCAAATTGTTACTTCAAACGGGATGTAACTCCACAACGTGAAATAACTATTGATGAAACACTGATGCTTTATAAAGGTTGTTTGTCGTGGCGACAGTATATCCCCACGAAAAGGTCACGTTACGGAATATAATCTTATATGTTGTGTCAGTCAAGCTCGGGTTACATATGGTCACAAATTATATATATCGGGAAAGGTACTGTATTTGATCCGGAATACAAAGATTTACCTCAGCCCATACAAGTTGTAATGTCCCTTATAAAACCTTTATTAAAAAAAGGATACTATCTAATAACGGATAAATTTTATACGTCACCACAATTGACAGACCTGCTTCTGGAGAATCAAACAGATACATATGGGACAGTGACACAGAATCGGAAAGAAATGCCACCAGAGCTGATGAAAAAAAATAGGAAGAGGACAAACTATCTCTTTTTGCCGAGGTAAGGTGCTTGCCATGAAATTGAAAGACAAAAAAGATGTTACAATACTGTCAACGGTGCAAACAACACAATGGCTGATGTAAAGTAGCACAGCAAATGAGTGAAAAAACAAACTGTGATAATTGATTATAATGAAAGTATGGGAGATGTGGAAATTGTAGATCAGTATTTTTGTGATTATTCAATTGAAAGTAAAAAGGGAAAAAAGTATTATAGAAAAATATTTTTTCATATTTTAGATCAAATGATATTAAATTCTTTCATTATTTACAAAGAGTCAGGTGGAACAAAACCTCATTTGATGTTTCGATTGGAGTTGGTAGAGTCTCTTCTGGAAAAATATCACTCACCCAAGATGTTCGAAATAGAGGACGTCCCAGTTCAGAAGACAATACCAAATGTTTAACAGAACGCTACTTTCTAAAACAAATACCTGCTTCAAGGAATAAACAACCATCTAGAGAATGCAGAGTATGTTGTTCTAAAAGAGATGCAAATAATAAGCGTATTCGAAAAGATTGTGATGTTGGACTCTGTATTGCATATTTAAAAATATATCACACTCAAAAAGATATTGATAATCAATGTTTAATGTATATATATTATTTCAAATATTATTTGTAAAAATTTGTAAAGATGTGAAAAATAAAGGTCTTATTCGCATTAATTTGTATGGTGTAAAGCTAACATTAACCACTTAATTCTCGCACCCGTGATTTTCACGGGCAGTGTAGACTACTTTTTTTTAAAATTCAGATTGTTTGACTCCCACCAGTTTTTTTTAAATAGTGTAATTGACTTTATTTTCGCATCATTTTATCTGCAGTAAACTACGGTGAATATTTCTACATCAAAAAAGGAGTGGGAATAAAATAATCTGAATTATAAAAGAAAGTAGCTTACACTTATCGGGGGTCGGCGCTTAAGGTGTTAAGACACAGAATTATCGCATGATGGCTTTTCTACAAATGTGAATTTTTTCTATAACATATTGTTATTTTGCCTTAAAAAAACTAATTCCATATTTTATTTAGAAACCTTATAATTATTCAATTTCTGTAATAAAAAACATAGGTAGTTTTTTGATGGTTTTTTCAAATATTAAGCGACCCTGAAGGGGCTAGAGAGCTGTTTTGAACATTCAAGCCGAGAAGACAAAGTTCATTTGTCTTTCACGCATTTTCCAGGAGTCACAAAAATGACTGATGGATTTTAAAATTCAATAACTTGCAAACGGTGACAAATATTAAAATTTCTTGCTGGAGGGTTATGTATGATGTCAGGAGTTTTTTTACTGTGATTCTTGATTTTAGTTCGGATTTCAAGCAATAGATCGCACTGACAGCGATTGGCGTTCAGTCGAGGCCGAAACTCACGTCATTCAGCATTGATGCCACCGCCCCTTGAATACTAGGCCTGTGCGCTGACAAAAATGACGGCTGTCGCAGGCGGATTTTTTTCAAAGTTTGTACGGTCCCTCGAACTTCAACACCAATAATATCTAAGAGTTTTCTTTGTCTTATTTGATCTCAGAAAAACTAGGCAAAGAAAACTTTTAGAAATTATTGGTGTTGAATTTCGAGGGACAGTTCAAACGCTGAAAAGAAAAGTAGCCCTTTTATTCTAGGCGCGGTGCATCAATGCTGAGTGTCGTCATTTTTAACCTCGATGGAGCGCCAATCGCTGTCAGCGCCATCTATTGTTTGAAATTCGAACTAAAATCAAAAATCAGAGTAAGAAAACTCCTGATATCACACATAACTTTCCTGCAAGATTTTTTAAAATATCTGTCACCGTTTGCGACTTATTGAATTTTAAAATCCATCAGCCAATTTTGGGACACCTGGTACATGAAGTTCCTTAAGCGTCAATGCCGAAATAATGTAGAAGTATTTTACACATAAACTCACCGAGTTGTTAGATAATTCGAATTTTATGAAATTTCAGAGCTTTAAAACACTAAAAAGTCGTCCGACCGATTTTAGTACTAGAGAGCTTGAAAATTTCATAAAATTCAAAGTATCATATCTCCGTGAATTTTGGTCGTAGAAGAATGGTATTTTTATTGTTATACTTGACAGAGACTGGATCGTTTTTAAATAAACTTTAAATTATCCAGTCGTCGTATAAAGATTTAAAAAATGAATTTCTTTGAAAATTGATGGTAACACAATTTTATCCGTCTCTAACAGATTTCGGCAAATTTGTAACAAATATAAGCAATGTTATTACAGTTTAACTGTATGTAATTTATTATAGGTACACACATTCGAGTACAGATATGTCATCAAATATTAATATGTTAACGGTCCCGGTACAGTGCTGCAAGAATTTTTTACGGCATGTAATTGCAGCTATATGTAATTACATACAATTAAGTAGTAATTACATTGCAGATAATTGCAATTACAAATTTTCCCAACTCTGATCTCTAAATTATTTGAAGCTTTTTTTGAAATTTATATTGTTTACTTATCCCCAACTAGTACAAAATTAAAGAGGTTCCAATCTTTTAGGTACAACATATATATATATATATATATGTACAAGGTGTTTCTTCTTGTCATTAATCAATAGCTAATTCCTAAACCCTAAATTTTAAAGGAATGTATAAAAATGTGAAAATTGTAAACGGCTTTTAATAAGATGAGAAATGTCAGTTAAATCACTAACCATCAGTTAAAAGCATTTGGAACTGTGCCTCTAATGTTAACAGTTAATTTATGAGCTATTAGGTAACTATATAAAAGGGGACCAACGTATAAAAAAAAGTAACAAAGTATGTTAGTATGCGTGGTGTACATGTATCTATAAATTAAGGTTTTATTTCTTAATATAAAAAAAACTAATTAATTAATTTACAGAAAAATATGCTTTGTATTAAACTTGGAGGAGGGGGATTAAAGTTACGATTATAAAAACTCACGTAACTTCAATAATTTTGCAGTGAAAATCATGGAACATGCACAAGATTTGTATTTTGTCACGCTTGGCGTATCCTCTAATTGCAGAATATCATATTTCTAAAAAAAATATTAAGTGTATGCGAAATGTGATATAAATTGACGTACGGAAAAAATTATGTTACTTTTTACAACTGTTTAGAAATACGTAGAATTTTTTTTTACCATGTGTGGAAAGTCCGTAACAAAATTCAAACCTTACATATTTACAAAAGTACTGTCTTTCTTCCATTATCTCAGTTAAACGTCATTTTTCATGATCCGCCCAATGACTTCTCAACAAGATGTACCAATGCCCACACGTGACAATTTTATCGAATTTACATATTTTGTGTGTAGCGGAAGTGAATACTATTGGACTCTGTGATAACGTTGTCTGACATTGGACAATGTGATAACGTTGTCTGACATTGGACTATGTGATCATGTTGACTGAAATTAGGGTATGTGATCACGTTCACTGACATTGGACTATGTGATAACGTTGTGCTGCCAAATTATTACATTTCATTAGACTTCAGTTCATAGATTTAACATAAAGTAATTTTTTTTCTTTAATTTTTCACACCAGTGACTTTTACTGCACGAATAATGCAAATTGTTCCACATAAGAGAATACGTATATAATTTTGCATTAACTTTTATATATGTATGCATTTTGATTACTATATTAGTTTTTTATAACATCGGTATCTTCTTAAAAATGATAACAAACAATTAGTCGAGATATTTAACCTTTCAGTGGGCAGTTGGCGTATTTTTTGCAGACAGTAGTTATGCTATTAAAAATGCAAGATTTCTCGTAAGTGATTTGTCTTAAAAAATTTATGTTTTCGAAAATTTTGTGACTCCGCGTTAAAAAAAAATAAAATCATAGAAATTCCAATGCGTCGCTGGCGTGGGCAGAGTGGGACTCAGCGTTGCCATTAGGCTACATTTTTTAAAATTCAGAATCCATGATTGGGACCACTTTTTTGAAATGGTACAATTCACCTTATTTTTGCCATTATTTCTTTCTTTAACACCTTAAATGGTATAGGTCACCTTATTTCTAACATTAAATAAGGCGAATTTTACATTCTCAAAAAAACTGGTGGAAATCAAAATAAACTAAATTTAAAGAAGCAGCCCACTGGCAACAAAGATGGGTCTTCCAACATTACTTTCGATCGAAAAAATATTCATTTAAAAATATAAAATCAAAACAGACCATAATGTACGTAAAACACCCGGTTTACCTTGCAGAAGGTAGTGGGGGCACCGATTTTAGATCCGTTTGGATAGCTTCTTATTTAAAAATATAAAGCTATACAAACTTGAGGGTGTACGCAGCCGAAGGCACTGGGTCCCAGAAGATAGTTTTGTTTGGAAAGATTTTTGCTTAAAAATAAAATATACTTCAATACTGATGTTAGGTATATTTAATGTTATTATCATCAGTGGCGTAGCGTCAGGGGGGGGGGGCACGATCATTTTACTACCAGTATAATTATATACTACATTTAGTCTTATTTAATCTTTGGACGGTATGAATTAAATAAGGCCAAATATAGTATATAAAAATACTGGTAGTAAAGTGGTCCGTGCCCCACTTGACGCTACGCCTCTGATTATCATGGACCCAGGCAACGCCGGACGGATCAGTGTTTTATTATAAAATAACTCTTTTTTAAATGTTCAGGAACTAAAGATTTTTAGAAGCAAGCGTTAAGGTTTTACTTGAAAATAAAGTTCAAATGTTTTGAGTTAAACCATTGAATTACTAGAACATAAATTGAAATAAAATGTTTTATTTTTGACAGAAACGTTGTATCTTAAAATTATGCATATAGCTAGATTTCGTCTTTTAATCAGGAAGTTCAACCTATGCTATAAATAAATTTATATACATATATATATATATACATACAGGGTGATTTTTTTTTTAAATTGTGAAAGTAAAACCCTATAACAAAAGAGCGATTGATCCAAATGTCTTGAAATTTTACTAGTGTGCTCCCAAAGCAATGGGGATTTCTAGACGTGGTTAAAAAAAACTTAAAATCCCGCCGACAGATGGCGCTGTATATGCAGAAAAGTCGGGAGACGAGCTTGTACACGACACACACAGTGGCGATAACAGCGTGAAGCAAGAACACTTCGTGTTCATTATTCCACGGATATCCTCGCAATGACTGTGCCATTGACGAACCGTGCGTTGTTAGTGAAACTGTATTATCAGAATAATGATAGTGCATCAACTGCTTTTAGGAGATTTAGGACACTTAAGAATTCAAGAAAAGGTCCAATGACGATAGAATATTTACGGAAGATGGTTTTGAAATTTGAACAGACTTCTTCACTGAGCCTAAAACCTGGTAGACGAAGGAAACCAGTTGAAGTTTACCTGCAGCGCCATCTGTCGGTGCGATTTTAAGTTTTTTAACTACGCCTAAGAAATGCCCATTGCTTTGGGAGCATACTGGTGAAGTTTCAGGTCATTTGGATCAATGGTTCTTTTGTTATGGGGTTTTACTTTCACAACTTTAAAAAAAATCTCCCTGTGTATGCAGTGGCGTAGCGTCAGGGGGGGCTCGATCATTTTACTACCAGTATAATTATATACTACATTTAGCCTTATTTAATCCTTGAACTGCATGAATTAAATAAGGGCAAATATAGTATATAAAAATACTGGTAGTAAAGTGATCCGTGCCCCCCTTGACGCTACGCCTCTGTGTGTATGCATATAAAATCCTTGATTTTTCAAATTCATGTTATTCATACCGGAAATTGCATTCATGAATCCAGAGATATAAAAGATGATATATATATATTTTGTTATCTGACTTCTTTCTCCGTTTACAGAAGTTTTCAAGATAGCTGGTTTGATCTGATCGTTTATTCCACCAAATTTAACTGATGGCAAACTGGGCTGGTACAGGCGTTCGGTGATATTTCGTTACCGAACGTACTTCATCTTAGGGGTAATAATAAACATTTATTGTAGGTTATTTTCCTTTCATTCATCACAGGATATTTTTTATGAGAGTAATTATGCTTTCAACCTATTAACTGGGGAATAACCCTTTTTTCAACGGGTATGCCTGATTATCAACGGGGCATACTTCCACCAGTAAAAAAGAATAAAAATGTTTTACTTATTCATGGAAGTAATTTTGCATGATTAGGGGAATTTAATTAAAACGAAACTTTCTATTTAAATTTTACTGGTGGAAGTAATGTGTTAAAATATTGCAGTAGTAGTTCGTGTATCACGAAATATTTCGTCATCAAGCAGGGCGGTCGCTCTGCCAAGCCAAGCTTAAAAAAAAAAAAAAAAAACGCCACACAAACAACGCCAAGAACTGGAATAAAGACCGCTAATGCTTATATACAGAAAGCAACTTCGCAATGTTAAATCGACAAAACATGCCAGATTAAAATATCAGATATCAAACAAGCCAAGCGTCGTAGAAAAAAAAAACGAAAACTAGAAGAATCTAAGGAAGAATTTCTTCAATTTAAGACCAAACTCATCTTCATAAGTGATTTATAAACAGAGATATAGCTTTTTTTTTAAAAACGTCGAGTTACTTAAAATGATCACTATTTTCTTCGTCAAACTTTTTTTTTCAAACAAGCTACAGGCCTTAATATTGGGCAGAATAAAAAAAGGATTGCATTTTTGGACAAGTAATTACGTAATCTATGTGCTTTTATAAAATTCAGTGTAAAAAAAAAATATTTTCTATCCTTAATTAGCAAAAAACTGTTAATTAACTTGGCGATTAAAAAATTATGCCAAAACAGAGATAAAACCCGCCAACGACCATGTACCATCTGTATTAAAATGGCACAAATCAGTTACAGGTTATAATATAACCACATCAAATTTCATCTGCAAGTCAGCCATTTTCTTCTGAAGATATTTTTTTTAAAATAAAACTTCACAATTATAAGAACACATATTTTATCAAATAATTAAATATGACTGCAAACTGTGGCAGATGATTGTTTCTAACATGAATAAATATGAGAAATTGCCGATTACGGATATGGATCTGGGAGCTCAGTCGCAGAGCGTCGGCATGGTACGCATAAGGTCCCAGGTTCGAGCCCAGGCCCAGGTCAATTTTTCACTCATGTTTGTTTAGTGTATTTAATTGTCTGATAAAATGCGTGTTCTTATAAATATTGTAAAATAAAGTAATCAGACGTAGTGTTTATGCTTTAAAAATATTTTAAATATATAATTTACTTTTTTAGAAAGATCTTTAAAAATAAATTAGTTTTTGAGGGAAGATGTACCTTCTAAAATGTATACATTAAGAGTTATCGCCATTTAAAATTTCTTTC
The DNA here is from genome assembly GCA_963931845.1 of Maratus michaelseni. Classification (NCBI taxonomy): domain Eukaryota; kingdom Metazoa; phylum Arthropoda; class Arachnida; order Araneae; family Salticidae; genus Maratus; species Maratus michaelseni. Next base: position 84,604,991 of record OZ007586.1, read on the forward strand.
CAAACGTAAACAAAAATTTTGAAATGAATTAAATGTGATTCATTTATTTCTAAAAATAAAAAAAACACGGTAAAGGACAGGCATTTCGTTCGCAGGAATACCTTTCACGTCATCTACTATATATACGAGGCTAGCGAAAAAGAAAGGCTACCGCGGTGCTTTACGCGTATCTTTTTTTACAGACCGCGGGAATCACGTGAGGCTCGAATCCACCAATGCAGGTGTACGAAAAGAGCATCACGTCACTCTAGCGGTCTGTAAAAAAAGATAGTGGAACGCACCGCGGTAGCCTGTCTTTTTCGTTAGCCTCCCTATATATATAAAACACAAACGGAAATTTCGTTCCGTTCCTTTATAACTGGAGATCTGCTGAATGGAATTTGATGGAACTTGCACTGTTCGAGAGATAATTTTTCAGGGAAGGTTTTAGTATGTAACACAACGTTCTACGTATATTAGTTATCGAATTATGATAGAAAGTTCTGTTATTTTGGCCGAAAAGGTACCATTGCTAATTTTTTGGCGATCATTACTGTTGCAGAAATAAATGAAAAGGCTATACATCTCGAAAAATAAAAGAAAAACTGTTACTAATTTTATTTTAAAAAAAAAGAAAGAAAGAAAGAAAGAAAAAAAAAGAGTTTTGATGAGAGAATATTATAAAACGAAAATATTTAATTTAAACATGATTTGAAATGTTCATAATGCTTAAAACATTATTCAAGGGGCAAGATTTCTATTGAAACAAATTTGGCGATTTATCTTTTGTTTTTGGCGATTTTGATTTTACTTTTGACCCCAAACAATTTGATTTTAAGCCAAAAAGTGTCTTTTTTTGTTGCAGAAAGAATTGAAATGGCTATACATCTGGAAAAATAAAAGAAAAAACTGTTACTAATTTTATTTTTTTTAAAAAAGAAAGAAAAGAAAAAAAAGAAAAACAGTTTTGATGAGAGATTTTAGGCCAAAAGGTGTTTTTTTTTTCAAGTGTACGACTGCATTTTCGCAGTATTTTTTTTTTTGGTACTTTTTGGTTAGCCGGGCGCCAGTGATATATATATATATATACACACACATATATACACATATATCTACACAAATACATGTATATACATACATATATATATACATTTATATGTATGAATATATATATATATATATATATATATATGTGTGTGTGTGTTCATATATCACTGGTGCCCGGCTAACCGAAAAGTACCTTTTTTTTATTCAAATGCAAACTATATTAATGGCAATATACTTCTATTTACTTCTACATATATGAAATTTCGTTCCGGTTGCTTATAACTCGAGTTCTGCTGAATGCATTTTCGTAGAACTTAAATTAAGATAATTTTTAGGGGAAGGTTTTAATGTATAACATATCGTTCTACGTAGCTTAGTTATATAATTATTCTGGGAAGTTCTATAATCAGATCAATCCGATTATGAAAGATTAGCCTTTTTAAAAGATTTTGCCGAATGTATTTCGATGGAACCTATACTGTTAAATAATTTTCTAGGGAACGTTTTATTATATAACTTTGCTTAGTTCTAGAATTATAGGGGGAAATTCGAAAATCGGGAGACCATTTTTTTATCAAATATTAGCCTTTTCAATATTTGATTCCGATTATGAAAGATTAGCCTTCTAAAAAAGTTCTACTGAACGGATTTTGATGAGAATTGTATTGTTAGTTAGATGCTATTTCAGAAATGGTGTTAATGTACTATATATTGTCCTACGTTGCTTAGTCCAACAGTTATGTGTGAAGGTTATATAGTCAAGTGAACCCGATTCCGAAATATTAGCCTTTTTGATAGTTTTTACTGGGCGTATTTTTTGCGACTTGCATTGTTAAGTAGATAATTTGTAAGGATTGTTTTAGTATATTTTATATCGTTTTGTTGTTTTAGAATTATGTGGAAAAGTTCAATAATCAGATTATCAAAGATTAGCTTTTATAAAAACTTCTTCTGAATGGATTTTGTTAGTTAATTTGTTTGCATTGTTATTTCGATAATTTTTAGTGATGGTTTTAGTATATTGCATATAGTTTTGTCATTCTTTAGCAAACCCTAACTGTAAAAGACCAAATAAAAAAGTTGGTCCTTAACAGCTAAAATTTTGACTGCACATTAGAAAATATAATAGCGCAATCGCGTCATTTTTCAGTAATGTGGAAGGATATTCCACGTAAATATACAGATTGCTTTCAAATACAAGGTCAAATTAAACGATATATTTCGTTTGATTCAGGGTTCATTTGTAGAAACCGACCAGCGCAGCGGGTGCAGCGAGCGTAGCTTGCTAGTTTTCCTATAAATTAATGAAATCCAGATTTTTGTTTTAGAAGTGAAGTTTCCATTTAAATTTATTGTAACAGTACAATGTTTAATTGAATAAAATAAGGTAAATCTAAGAAATTGCTAAGAAATTCCAAACATGCACAGGGCAACGCAAAAAAAATAAAATAATAATAAACAAATAATAAAAAATAGATAAATAAATAAATAAATAAATAAAAATCAGCTTTCAGAAATTCTAAAAATTGTTCCGTTATTCATATTATGTATCTTCGGGGTCCATCCTCCTACTTTCAGCTCTCCCACCCAAAGGGGGCACTTTTCTAAATTTTGCCGACACCTCTCATGTGATATATCGTTGGAAAAGTCTGTGAACGCTTAATCATAATATGCAGGGGGGGGGGGGTATTTTCTAAATTTTGCACAAACCCCTCATGTGATACATCGTTGGAAAGGTCTGTGACAGCTTAATCCTATTATGCATCTCCGGTGTTCATCCCCCCTTTTGCCCCCCAAGCGCGATTAGCTTTCACCACCAGGGGACGCTTTCCTATATCTGTTCCTACGAGTCGGATCACGACGGGGTATGGCTCATTCGACTCGACATCTATAGAGCTTTCCGATTTTAGTTCGTTTTTTCACCACCAGGGGGCACTTTTCTATCTCTGGTTCTATGGGCTAGATCACGACGGGGAGTTCATTCGACTCGACATCTATAGCCTTAACGATTTCAGTGCCCGAGGTTCATACAGAACAGATTGCGCTACCTGGTGGTGGAAGATGGAACTTGAGCGTGCGCAGCACGACTGCTATACGGTGCCGAACGCAGCGGGGACCCGTGTCGGAAGTTAGTTTGGTTAGAGGTTTATACTATTCGATGTGCAAATTAAGGGATTATCCGGTGCCGAAGGCAGCGGAGAACCAGGGTCGGAGGTTCGTTCGGTTCGAGGTTTATCTTATTCGAGGTTTTACAAGATTCGAGGCCCCGATATAAATTAGGGGTCCGCTAGCGGGCGAAGCCAGCTAGTGCTAATAATAAAAGAGCGTGATATCACGTTTGATTTCAAATGCAGCGCTGACACGCTATGTACGTATTGAATTTTTATTCATTTCATCGATAAGTCAGTGATATTTTTTAACGGGGGATAACAAGTATTATAACAAGCCACATTTAGTATGTTGTTATTAGTTTAATTTAAAAATCTACTGGTATTTCTAGTTAAACTTTTAAACAATGACTGAAAGTAAAATGTAATTTTAAATTATTTCTCATGTTTAGATTATTTAAATTATGTTTATTCTGTTTTAAAAAAAAGAAATGATATCTACAAAAACAATTTTTTAAAAGTAAAAAAAAAGCCAAGCGTAAAAAAAAAAAGTTGTGGCTAAAAAATGGTGTGATATCAAATTTCCAAGCTATTATATTACTTTTTTAACTTTTTTCCATTAAATAAGTTATCATATATATAAGTCGAGTGCCTACGTATATGTTAATAGAAATCGTTTTCTCCTGTACTAAATACATCCTAACGAGTTTCTGAAAATTCAATTTTTTTCAAATTATGCATGATGGTCTTGGCGGCCATCTTTTCATATTTCTAAGCACCCAAATTTCTAAAGTAAAAGCGTAATATGTTTGCAATGTAATATGTTTATAACAATTTCGAACTTCAGATTTTAACTACGGACAGATAAATTAGATAAGACTGATATTTTGAGAAATTGATTTTTACTAGTTTGAAATTATTAATTGCTGTAAAAAATAAATCATAGGATGAATCTTTAAGATAAGTCATCATTATCTTAAGACACAATTTTCAGATCATACAAATCTATAAATGAAACGCTTAAAATATTTGCTTAAATAACAATTTTGAACTTCGGATTTTAACTACGGATTTGGATGCTTAGAATTTTGTGAATAATATGCAAAGATGGCCGCCAAGCCCATCATGCATAATTTGAAAAAAATTGAATTTTCAGAAACTCGTTAGGATGTATTTAGTACAGGAGAAAACGATTTCTATTAACATATACGTAGGCACTCGACTTATATATATGATAACTTATTTAATGGAAAAAAGTTAAAAAAGTAATATAATAGCTTGGAAATTTGATATCACACCATTTTTTAGCCACAACTTTTTTTTTTTTTTACGCTTGGCTTTTTTTTTTACTTTTAAAAAGTTGTTTTTGTAGATATACAGTTAACTGATTAAAAATGCAATTTTTTCAGAAAAGTGATAAGAGACATATCGTAATAAATTCCCTTTTTTGTATATTTTATGTAACTGTGCCCACTGGAATTTTAAACGTTTACTTAACAAACTTTGTGTAAGGTCTTATATTTATGTTAAATATTTTCCGTAACCAGCCCCCATAAATGTCATATATATATAATAAATCGTTTACCATCTTAGTGGGTCCTTTTCAAATCGTTCTGCAAACATTCTACGTATTGAGTGTGGCAAAGAGTGCATTTCTATCAAACATACTACCACTCTTAATCCTTCAAAATTAAACAATTACCCATTGCATATATATAAGAAGAGAAAAAAATTCCATTTAAGTAATAACATAATTTTGACTAATCCTGTATTCCTGTAAGAAGCAACGTCAGTTAATTTTTTTATCGTAAAAAACTTGAATTTGATCAAAATAATGCGTTTGTATGGCTTATTTTATTCTAGGTGAAGCATGCATTATCATAAATAATTTCATTTAAAAATTCAATAGCCGTTTCATGCTTTTTAATATTTAAAATAAAAGTACTGGCCTATACTGTGAGAAAAAGACATTTTACGGAAAACGTGTGTACTGTTTGTATTGCTATAGAGAAATAGTCCGATCAATTTCAGTACTGAACCCGTAACTTATATTTAAAGTCTCAGATTTAACCAACATGCAGAGTGTTTCACGAACGACCGTTAACTTTGAAAATAACTAAGTCGGAAACGGTGATAGATAGAAGCATAAAATCAGTGGTATGTTTATTAAAAATGCCATAAAAATCTGATACAAAAACTTCAAAATTTTAGTAACAAATTGCTATTCAGGTGCCATACCATAAGTAGGCTGTATCACATCAAAATCGATTCAAAATGTGCACCTTTCACACAACACACACGTCGCAAATGAAGAATGAAATTGTAAGTGACTCTCTGTAGTATGCCACCGAAAATCAATCCACACACTTGACAAATGGCCCCCTCCAGCTCATCGAGTGTTAAACGATTGTTGCGGTAAACAATTTTCTTGTGTCACTTTCAGAATTTCTATAGCAATCACGTCTGAACGATAAAATCTTCGACGACTGAAAGCACTTGGCGTCTGAGCTCTCTTTACAAGTATCTGCAATGCACCCTGAAGCGCCATCTATCGGTGCTATTTTAAACTAAAATTTTGAGGTTTCTGTATCAAATTCTTACTGTTTTTTTTAGTAAACATACCACTGGTTTCATGCTTCTATCTATCACCGTTTCCAAGTTATTTATTTTCAATGTTAGGGGTCCTTTGTGTGTGTGTGTGTACTGTATAAATCTATGAATGAAATGTCAATATAAAGGAAACTAAATTAATATATTAAAACTTACTATTTCTCTAACATTCTTTTAACAGGTGAATTATAAAAATTTAGTTGATCATTTTTTTTTTTCGTTTCGTATTAATTTGGGAATTTTTAACCTGTTAACCGGGAAATAAACTTTTGTTCAACTGATATGACTGGTTATCAACGGGGCACATTTTCACCAGTAAAAAGAATATAATTTTTTTCCTCATTCATGGCAGTAATTTTGAATGAATTGGGCATTTTAATAAGACGAAAATTTCTATTAAAATTTTGCAGGTGGATCTAATGCGTTCAAAATATTGCAGTAGTAGTTCGTGTATGATGAAATATTTCGTTATACCCAGTTAACAGGTTAACTTATAAACGATTGTTTTCATGCAGTACGAAAAACTAATGTCACAATCCAGAATCAAATGCATTAAATTGATGTCTAAGCGCATTATTTTATAAGGGGACACTGGAAATATAATATATATATATATATATATATATATATATACTGGATATTTTGAAACATTATACTATTTTTAAGTAATATTATTCTTTTGGAATCAGAGAATTTTATAGTTAGAAAATAGTGGCTACAAAATTTCGAAAACATAATTAACCCTTGTTTATATCTTACATGCGTTAAAACATTAGTTACATACAGTTCTTTTCTTATTGTGAGTTAAATATTGACTTTTTTTTATTCTAACTGAATTTAATTTAACCTTTTTAGTTCCGCATTACATTGATACTTTTAAAACACTTTTACTATCCACATAAAATTTGATAAATACTGTTCAATCATTGACAGATTTGTTTTCTTATCGCAAATCTGCTCACAAATCTTATGAGCAAGCGTCTAAAAAATATTGAGGTAACCTACTTTTTTATATTAAATATTTATTTTATTATAGTAAAAGTTTATTTCCATGGTGCGGCTTGCATAAACATTTTCATTTACTTGAAACGAACGTAAATTTTAAATTAGCATTCTACTTAAAATCCTCCTGGAACATTTAGCAGAATATATATATATATATATATTATATATATCCAAGAAAAACATGCTGCAAAATATGCTGTTATAAGTTGGTTTTGAAAAGTGGAACAATTATATTTAAGAGCTTTGTTTAAATATCATTTATCTTTAGTTTGCTTAGAAACAACTGACACTCAAGGCATATACCATTGTAAGCTTCATAAAAGCTATAACTCTTCCTAAGTGTATAAATTATAATTTAAGTATCAAATGAAGCCGCCAAATCTTAAGTGCGCATAATATTAATCTCCCCTTCTTAAATAGAAGGTGTTTTAAGTAAAATTACTCTTTCTAATTTATTCAAATAACTATTATTCTTAATTGATATTTAAAGAAATTAATTAAAGTAAGATGCTACCGGGAATGGCTATGATAATTTGAGAAATTCAAACTTTCCGGTACACCAGAATGAACTATATTTTAAAACAGGGCATTTTCTAATAGCCTTTATAAATATGCAGAAGCATTTATTTAAATAAATATGGAAATATATCTTTCAAAACACATAGGGCAAAATGCAAATTTCACCTTATTTTATTCATAAAATATCAATATGAGATTTGAAAGATACCATTGTTACTTAACAGATGACATTTAAAAGACACAAATAGATGTTAAAAGATGTTTAAATTGTTTAAAAACTGTCCAAGTACTTACGGCCGGCTACCGCGACCATCACCAGGGATCGAAAATCCCTACTGACTGCCGTCTTACGCATCTGAACGCCAGCTTCGTCTTGAGGTGGAAAAGTCCATTATTTATGGAGTGTTGCTTGAGTTGGGGTTTCTATGGATACTCTGAATGATCAGGTAAACAACGTTGTGTACAATGCAACAAGGATAGTTCTAATATTTAGGACATTAAGCCATGTATTGTGTACATTGTATGATACTGTATAGCTGCAAACCTGATCGCCTTTATACAATATATATATATATATTCTCAGATAACGGATGTATATTAGTTAGATGATGGATAAATGATTTTCGCTTGATTGAAATATGTTACAATATTTTGTTTACAATTTAATCGGGATAAAGCAGTATACTGGGGGCCAAATCTAATATCTGCTTTATGCTCTTTACCTCTTTCACTAAATTTTCTATTCGTCATGCCTATATATTCATCATTTTACAACCGACGGCAATAATACTATGGAATGAAGAAAAAGCCCAAAGTTTATCAATACAAAAAACAAACGTATAGTTGCTGTTATGAGCCTGAAAAAATATTTTTAGTTATCTTTCGGTTATTTTAGGGAAACCTAGTGATGATAATTGAATAAATGAACGTTTTTACGCAATCAGCTATTTAGTTCAACTTGAGTCACATTACATTTCGATGAAGAAGAATGCTGTTGGTTTCCATGACAAAAATATTCTTATCTATTGTAGTATCCTACACCAACGCCAATTTTCGATATCAAAGCAGTATCGACAGCGCTGGGAATCTCGCAGCGTATATTTATTTAAATCTAAAATATAGAAGTTAGCACATTGCTAGTTGACTTTATTGGAAAAATTCTCTGAATGTCGCATTTGAGTAGTTTGTAAGTTTGGAATTATAATTAGGTGGTCTCGCCATGGGAAAACTGCGCTTGAAAGGGTTAACACTCTCTCTAGAAACTTTGCGCCGAGAACACTGTCCCTCTTATCCGCTGTCACCACTCTGGCAACACCAGGACCCACTGTGACCAGTAAGCTCCCTTTGTTAACTCAAATTTCTTGATCGGCACCACTTTTTTAAAATGATAAAATTCGCCTTTTTTAAAACCATATTAATCAAGGCGAAAATGAGGGAAATTTTATCATTTCAAAAAAGGAGTGCCAATCAAGAAGTCCCAATTAAAATAAGTAGCCCACTGGCAACACTGCCAGGGTAAACGATCATCTTTGTGTGATCCAGCCTTCTAATTGCCTTTTCTGTGTCATGAATGTGTTTCATGAAGGCATTCGAAAAATATGGAAATTCATTCATATTTGCATAAAGTTTTAGAAAAAGTATAACTAAGTTAACATTTTTGCCGGCAAATCGTCAGCCATCACAGTTTCTGAAAGGAATTTTAACCTTATCCAATCGAAAAAAGTACCTGCTTAATTAAGTAAATTTTTTTCTCTAATGTAATAGTGGTACTTTGAAAGTCCGTTGGCTCACAGGTTGAAAACTCTTAATATAGATCAAATTTCGATAAATAATTTTTTGTAATTTTATGATATACTTTATATTCATGCACATAGTTGTGAGTATATATCAGGTTAAAACTATTAACCATAATTGATAACGTTCATATCTTCTACTTGATACAAAGCCATTAAATAATAAGCCCAGTCATATAAATGGGAAACTTTTCGCAAGTTGAAAATAGCGCCATCTAGCGGTTGGGAGTGCTGCATTCGGCACCAAGAATATTTTAATAAAATTTTGCTTCTAAAATTAAAGCTTAAAATAAGGAGTTCATATTTTCTAAAAATTAATAATTTTCGGTGTCAGTCAGTAATTTCACATTTTACGAACATAATTTGTCTGTGCCGGAAAGGGTTAATTGCATAGTGATGTAAATTTCCATCACTTTTTATTTAACTTTTAATAAATAAATCAACTTCTTCGCCACCACTATATTTATATAGAAATATTAATCCAGTAAATTTCCACATTTTTTTTCGTTATAGTTTTAGCTTTAATGTAAAAGATCCCAATAATTAGCAAGCTTTTAAAGGAAGTGCAAAAACAAAACATCGATAAAAATCGTATAAAATATCGATATAAGTAAATCGTATCGTTTCTCTGCGACCCACTTCTGTTTTGTCCTCCTTCCGCAGCAGAGGTTTGGCGCCAGTGTGTCGCTAACAAATTTAACACTATCTGACTGGGCTTATTATTTAATGGCTTTGATAAAAATCGTATAAAATATCGATATAAATAAATCGTATCGTTTCTCTGCGACCCACTTCTGTTTTGTCCTCCTTCCGCAGCAGAGGTTTGGCGCTAGTGTGTCGCTAACAAATTTAACACTATCTGACTGGACATATTATTTAATGGCTTTGACTTGATACGAGGTTAAACAACTAGTAGAAATCTTCGCCTAATAGAAAGCTTGGCCTTATTCAAAAGCAAACTTACTGTGATTTAAAAACCGCAGATTTCTATTTGCAAATACTGGTGACTAAATATAATAGCAGTTGGCATCTATTAATGCGTGATAATTTTATTACACACACGATCCTATCATTTAAAAATAAATACTTTTCAGAATATTTAATAATAAGGATTTTTATTTCATTTTATTTTCCAAATATACATTTACTAATCATCAACAATATTTAAATCATACCTTTCTGGTATTATGCTTTTATCATATGTAAACATTTCGCTTTATTTAAATTATACTATAAATTGCCATAACTTTAAACAAAATAAACAAATAAACGTAAACTGCAGCTGTATATATGGAAGAAACAAACATAATATATGTTATCACGTAAAACAAATATCCCATTTTTGTCACGGAAAAATATCAAAATTTGTAACTTCAAAGCAGAATTATAAATTGCAATTTATTTTTCATTTGAAACATATAATGCTTTGTATAATTCAAAATTTTCAAATAGAAATTTTCAAATAATAATTTCATTTCAAGTTTTGGCACATATATATATATATATATATATATATATGTATATATATATATATATATATATATATATATATATATATATATATATATGTGTGTGTGTGTGTGTGTGTGTGTGTGTGTGTGTGTGTGTGTTTTATGTGTTTTCTTAAAAACATTCTACCACCAAAAGAAAAAATAATACGTGTTTCAAATACTTAAAACCACAAGAAACGTGTGATCGTCCTACATTATTCATGTCCAACAGATGCAACGCTGGAAAAATTGAAGTTTAATACAATATTCTAAAATAAATAAAAATAGCTGAAAAGCCTTATTTAACTTTAAGGTAATTTTTTTCGTTGAAATCTCGGAAAATGTTTGAGATATTTTTTTTTCCTTTTAATAATTCACCATTTCTTTCATTCATATGTTGTTGAAATTTAAAAGCAAATTATAAGAATTTGTAAGTTATAAAACGTATCGTGTAAATTTATTAGCGAAATAAAAAATAAAACCTGTAGAGCATCTTGGTGTTATTTTAATTTGGGTATGTCATAGAATGTATCCGCAATAAGAGTATTTCTCTTAACACGTGATATGCGTCAGTTTGTTTTGTCCTCTTTAACAATATTAAGGTATTATTGATTTTTCTACCCCTTATATGTAACTTTATATGAAAATGTCATTGAAAACAAAATATAATTGATAAATTGATAGTTAAAAAATCGCTAGATACATTTAAACAGTGATGAAACAGTGGTGCACTTTTTATACAATTTTCACCACTAAATTTAGTAGTATGCTTTGTTTTAAAAATTTTCAAAAATTCTGTCTTTTAAAAAAAACGAAAAATACTGTTTAAAAGCGTTGTCAATTGGTCATCTCATGCGTCATTTTTTCATCGGTGTTTAAAGTAAATTACATGAAGCTTGCTTTGGGTGTTTTCACTAATTCTTTCAATGTTCGGTGTTCATAACTGAATTCACGTTAATTATATAATTAATTATCACGATGTTAATAATATACGTAATATATCCATCCATATATATATATATACACACAATGACGACACGTGACTGGTTTTATTTGATGCACTAATGCATGTCTGTCAAATTTATTCTTTCCTTACCACTACTTTTTATAAGAAATGTTTGTTTTATTTATTGGCAGAAAGTTCTGCCATTAAACAGACAATAAATTTCTTTAAAAAAATGATGGTACAAAATAATAAATATTTCAGGTATGTATTTAGTGGCCTAAAAATAGTCAGTCAGAGCCGCCACTGTATGTATATACAGGGTGTTCCGTTAAAGTGGTCCAATATTAATAGGGGTAATAGAGGAGATCACACGGAGCATAAATCAGTATATAATGCCTGGCCGGATCTCAATAATTTTCAAGTTACAGCAAATAGAATGAAAAATCGGAAATTTGTAAAAAAACCCTCATTGCTAAACTATCGATAATGCTACATAAAAACGCAGCACATATTTAGAAAGAGCAGAAAAAATCCTACGAAATGACATAAGTTGTTTTAGAATATTGAGAATTAATGGCGAGTTACAAGCTCTGAAACAGTGAAAAAATACAAAATCAAATATTTAGCAAAATAGTTAATCGTTAATTCCAAAAATGCAACTCTACCTACATCAAGGAAAATGTTATAAAATTTGGTCCATTCCGAAAGCTTTCGAAGAAGCTGACAATAAACCATATCAGTTTAATTGTATGGGAGAAATCAAGCAGTTCCCTAGTTACAACTCTGTACTGTTGCACGCTCGGAAAGAGCGAAACTCCACCCATGACGATTGTAAACACCCCGTTTTAATATCTTTCAATTATACATTTCTGATCAACCTCTATCAATACCCTTTCATTATTCAGTCTGGTCAAGTGAATGACATATTGTGCAGCTCTCGCCTTGTCTTAAAGCAAACTCCGTGACTGCTGCGTTTCCTCCATGAACTTTCCGGATGATGAAGAAGAAGTACTTTTTATGCAAATTTTCTATGTGTATAGGAAGAAAAGTGTAATAAAACAGCAGTCATCAGTGGGCGTTATGTTAAAGGGAGGCTGTTGTAAGTGGGATTGTAGTAAGTTGATGTATAATAATTATGCCGGAATACTCTAACGAAGAATATGCGGACATGCATCTGATGTACGGGCAAGCTCATGGAAATGCATGTCTAGCACAGCGCATGTACCGTGAGCAATTTCCAAGGAGACGTTGCCCAAGTTCGAAACTCTTCATAAAAATCGATAGACGATTACGGGAGACTGGATCGTTTAATACAGCAAGCATTGATGCAGGGAAACCTCGACATGTACGAACACCTGCAATGGAAGAAGATGTACTGAATATTTTTAAAGATAACCCCTCCACGAGTACACGAGCTGCTGCGTCTGAAGTCGGTGTTTCTCACCAAAGTGTGTGGCGTGTTCTGCGTGCAGAAAACATGCACCCCTTTCATGTGCAGCGGGTACAACTGTTATCAGTAACAGATTGTGCTCAGCGGACAGAATTCGTACGCTGGTTGCTTAATGTAACAGAAAATAATCCACAATTTCTGGAAAATATTTTATTTACTGATGAAGCAACATTTACGAGAGAGGGCGTGGTAAACACGCACAATATGCACACATGGTCATATACAAATCCGCACACTGTTTTCCCGTCGAACGCACAACAAAAGTTCAGTGTGAACATATGGGCAGGTGTCCTCGGCGATTATCTCATAGGACCATATTTACTCCCAGATGTACTCAATGGCAGTACGTACTTGGTTTTCCTACGGGATATCTTACCGCAGTTACTGCAAAATGTGCCAGCAACATTGCGCCACAATATGTGGTTTATGCACGATGGCGCACCGGCACATTTTTTCATAGGTGTTCGCAATCACCTCAATTCAACATATCCTGGGAAATGGATTGGACGCAGTGGACCTGTTGCTTGGCCTGCACGCTCTCCAGACCTCAATCCGTTAGACTTTTTTGTTTGGGGACACCTTAAATCGCTGGTGTATGAAACGCCTGTGGATACACCGGAGGATTTACTAGCGCGAATCGTTGTCGCTGCAGGAGACATTCCCAACTCCGTCGGAGTTTTTCGGCGTGTTCGCCAATCCTTACGACGTCGCTGTCGGCTGTGCGATTCTGTTAATGGGCGCAACTTCGAACACCTATTATAATAATGTCCGTTCGTCTGCCTTCCGACATTGAACTGTGCATCGCAGGCCAGAAGACTATGCTTCACATATGTCATAAAGTACGTGGAATGTAATTCTTTATTTGTCATTTTTCTTTTATTTTCAACACTTTTTGGCACAGTATTTTGTAAGTCACAGACTGTGGTGTACTCAAATTGTAAATTACAAAGTTTGTATGAATTAATTTAAAATTTAGTGTCTTTTTTAAATTTATAATTAATAAAATTATTATGCTATTTGTTATTATTATTTCCTATCATAAATTATGATGCACCTATACATACAATAATTGTCCATGTAAAACATGTACTGAAACTTCTTGCATAGTTACAAATCGCAATATTTTTAATTATTTCCGAATTTTCACCACCAGTTTAATTTTAAGGAATTTAACTTAAGCTTTATATCAATAAAAGACCACTTTAAAATGTAGACTATTATTGTAAAGTTATTTTGGTTCATTCAACTCTTGAATAATTAAAAATGTTGCATCTCAGAAGAAGCATGATCGAAAATGTATAGTTGAGAGTAATTAAAAAGGCGGTGTTTCCAATCGTGATGGGCGGAGTTTAACCTTTGCTAGTGTCAAAGAAAGCGGAGTTGTAACTAAGAAACTGATTAATTTCTCTCACACAATTAAACCGATATGGTTCATTGTAAGCTTTTTCGAAAGTTTTCGGAATGGACCAAATGTTACTACATTTTCCTTGTTGTAGCTAGAGTTGTGTTTTTGGAATTAACGATTAACTATTTTGATGTATATTGGATTTCGTACTTTTTTCACTGTTTCAGGGCTTGTAACTCGTCAATAAATATTGCTATTTTAATACAATTCATGTCATTTTGTAGGTTTTTTCTGCTCTTTCTAAATATGTGCTTCGTTTTTATGTAGCATTATCGATAGTTTAGCAATGAGGGTTCTTTTACAATTTTCCGAATTTTCATTCTATTTGCTGTAACTTGAAAACTATTGAGATCCGACCAGGCTTTATATACTGATTTATGCTCCATGTGATCTCCTCTATTACCCCTATTAATATTGGACCCCTTTAACGGAACACCCTGTATATATATTGTAACTTTTCACAATTATATATCAACAAAGGTGCCAAGTAGTTTTAGTTGGTTCTTTTCTTTTCTACTCGCAGGGTTGTCATGCGCGACTATACTTACTCTATTTAATTTAAAGGATTCGTAGTACTTTTTTAAAACTATAATCCTTGGCATATACTCTACAACAAATGCAAGAGAATATTGTTTTAAAATGGTAGTACGACAAGAATATAGAAATATTACTTTGTGGCAACACTGTATTAGATTGTAAGGGATTATATTCCTCTTAAATCTTAAAAAATATCCTCGAGAAATGTATATAAAAAAGAGCATAATTTTCTACGCATAAAAAAAACAACAGAAAGAAATTCCAAAATTATGTTAGCTATGACTAAATATATATGAGGATTATATGATAACTATGATTAACATGTCATTGCCACGCCCAGTAATTACTCACAACACGCAAAATCTAAGCTGAATTTTTCTATGGGCTTGATTTTGAATCCTACTGTTACATTTCGATATCGAAGAGAAACTTTAGATACATCAACAACAATTCTTTACCCTTTTATAAGCAACTTTCATCGACTTTCTCAGCATCATTAGTTCCACCTATGTTATATCTCTTGGATAATACATTTATTAGCTTTTAGAAGAAAAAAAAATATATTTATATCAAATCACCTTATTTGATCATATTTTATTACATTTTTAGCAAATTTTATAATAAATCCATATGTTAGGACATTTTTACAGATATGGAACCTGGTAAAAATATCTAAGCTTATAATGTTCAAAAAAGACGAAAATTATAAATTTTTAGGACTTTTTTAAATATAATATGTTTCATAAAGTATCTATTTATATTATTGACTGAAAAATTATCCAATGAACTTATACTAGAATGAGGGATATTTCAAGTTTAAAAAATGTACTTTAACCCTTTCCGGCACAGTGGTTCCACTCCGTGCACACCTAATTTTAATTCCAAACTTGCATACGGCACCAAGAATATTTTAATAAAATTTTGCTTCTGAATGGAAGCTTAAAATAAGGAATTTTTCTTTTCTAAAAAAGTCGTTTGTAAATTCTGGTGTCAGTCAGTAATGTCCCATTTTACGAACAGAATTTGTTTGTGCCGGAAAAGGTTAAATAACTCGTTCGATAGTTTCTTTATAATCTTGTTCCATGAATCTATAATAAATATTATATATTTGATTGATGAATAATAATGTAGTACTAGTATTAATGAAGTACAGATAGCACCGTATATACGTCTTTAACATCTTTTCGTTTTGAGATCGGTTCCGTTTCATAACTTTTCTAATGATGAAATGCATCGTTTATACGACAGAACAAATTCCTAATTTCACTTATACTATACGTTTTTCCTTCATTTTTTATGAATTAGATATTTATAAATAAATATAATTGAAAATTTGATTTATAAATCTATAAATAATTCTTTTTTAAAATCCGGTCTCGTGAATTCCATGCTGTAAACAGACACATATGCATTATGAAAATGCTTTATTTCCCAAAATAGATGTATTAATTTTAATACCTTTAAATAAATATATTTTTTAATTTTGTAAGTATAGATATTATGTCAAAAGATTTCGTATCTGTAAATAATTATTTTATTTTATGAACTGTATACTTATAAAAATATATTTATTTTCTCAGGTTATCTCTGCACTTCTCAAGTTATACGAATAAAATAATACCTTTAAATGAATATATTTAGAAGCATGATAGTTGTAAAACACTATATTGAAAATATTTACAAACAGACAAAACATTTTTATCAATATATCTATTTATAAGTATCATCCATATGTTAGGACATTTTTACAGATATGGAACCTGGTAAAAATATCTAAGCTTATAATGTTAAAAAAAGACGAAAATTATAATATTTTAGGACTTTTTTTAAATAGAATATGTTTCATAAAGTATCTATTTATATTATTGACTGAAAAATTATCCAATGAACTTATACTAGAATGAGGGATATTTCAAGTTTTTAAAATGTACTTTAACCCTTTCCGGCACAGTGGTTCCACTCCGTGCACACCTAATTTTAATTCCAAACTTGCATACGGCACCAAGAATATTTTAATAAAGTTTTGTTCCTATAAAGAAAGCTTAAAATAAGGAAAAAATATTTTCTGAAAAAGTCGTTTTTAAATTCCGGTGTTAGTCAGTAATTTCTCATTTTACGAACAGACTTTGTCTGTGCCGGAAAGGGTTGACAGTCCTAGAATCATTGGGGTCTGTTTGACCCCATTTTTATTTGTTTTGAAGTTTTTCGTCTTTCGAACAAATAATTATTATTTAAACCTATGTAATGCTATGATGAGCCTATGTAATATTTATTTGAATTTTAATAAAATAAATTAAATAGGCACATCGTGTAAAGATGCTACACTTAAAAGAATTAAATGTATGGTTTCAATCACACAAAACTAAAAACGCTTATCAAAAAATTAAATGTGGTACTCGGAATGTAATGAAAAATTTCAGGTATGCACACAAGATATTTCTGGTGCTACTCGCTATTTTTACATGATACTTTTAGACGCTATAGATTATATTTTAAAACTGAATTTGAATATAATTATTGCTTCACCTATAAAAATATGTATACACGCATAAACTCCGAAAAAATAATATAGAGTTCATTCAACTTTATTATAAATATATAAATTTTGCTTAAATATACGCATGTTTCGGTTCAGTCTTTAGTTATATACATAATCTGTTAATTCGTGAAGATTGTCTGTAAATTATTAGATGGTTCAATGATTTTTCTTCCGCGCAATTTTAAAAAAGCTCATTTTCAACATTTTGAGATAAACGACTTTAAAGTATTTTTTTAAGCATTGTTTACATAACAAACACTTGATATGTTTCTAGTCATAATTAGCTCAATCCATAAGTACCGGCGCGGGCGTGTCTGAAACTTGTAAATTAGCTTTGCAATGGCATTGTTTCAAGCCAAAGGTTTTAAATTATTGTTTTTTATTAAAAGAAAAACATTTATCTATCGTAACATAGCAGAATCGACATTCTAAATCATCATTTTCATACTTAAAAATATATAACTTTTCTATTAATGTTGTTACACCCATGTCACTCACGCACTTCATGAAAATTCTCTTTTTCAGATAGGAAGTTGATGTTTGAGAACACCAATTTATTTAAAAATAGATTCATATAAAACTATAACGTTTTTGACAATATTACGCGAAATAAAAAATAATTACCAATCTCATATTTTTGGATTTTTGAAACGTAACATTGTTCATTTCTAAACATTTTAACACTTTGACTACGGGTCGGGACATTTACGCCCAAGTGTATTTTTTTAATTATATTCTTACCACTTTTGAGAAATAATCTCTGTCATACAGTTATGCTAGAATATTTTCAAGAAAAGTCTATCACAATGATTTTTTTAAAATGTGGTGTAACTGAATATAAAAATATTTGCCTATCCGTAATCAGAGGGATAAACCTTTTCATAAATTGTTAAACTTTGGCGTACACAGAAATAAATCGTAAAGGTTATTGCACTCAGAGAAAATTTCCATTAAGTTTTACACAAAAAATAATTTGTTTTCATACGTGTAAACCTTTTCCACTTTTTTAAGTAAAAGTTCATTTTTTGGGTCTGATTAGAATTGTAATTAAAAAGCAGCATTAAAAGTATTAAAAAACAAATTTTCTATAGATTTACAAATGAAGACCACGTTCATTCATTCATAATAAATTTCAGATTTTTTACGTGTCTTCCTTTTACGTAGTTAAACCTTTCATATAATGGATTAATACAGAACTGCCAACTTTTATGATTTTTTTTAACGCTGTTACTGAACATAAGAAATACTTTATATAATCCTAAATTTTAGAGATTTAAAATGAAACATTTTTAACTGAACCCTTCTTTGTATGAGTTTTTCTTTTACAATTGTGTTTTTTTATACATATATTAAATATTAGATACCAGAAATTTTAAGATAGATTTTTAACTTTGTTCAGCAACATAGTTCACGGGAAATTTACTGGATTAATATTTCTATATAAATATAGTGGTGGCGAAGAAGTTGATTTATTTATTAAAAGTTAAATAAACAGTGATGGAAATTTACACCACCATGCAATTAAGGGTTAAAATTCATTGGTAAGATAGAAGCGTAAAAATTGGAAGCTACCGTAATTTCCGGCATATAATCCGCGGATCAGACAATCGTTTTTCGACCCAGAAATTTTATTTTATAAAATGTAAGTTTCTAGATCGCTGTAAATGTTTGACTTCAATTATTGAATAAAATTTCTGGGTTGAAAACGAATTGTTTGATCCGCGGATTATACGCCGGAAATTACGGTATATTAATATATACATGCCCCATTGTGTCTTTTATTTTAGCCTTCCTGCATTTAGTAGATAAAATATTGAGTAAAACATCTTAAAATAACGTGTTTAAGATTTCGAGCTCAATTATGTTCAATATACTTGTAAATCAACTTGTCTTACTCTTTTAACATTTTATTAAAAAAAATGTCATCTTAGAAAGCAGCAAACAAAATCTATTTTATTGTATCAAAGTCGATATAAGCCATCTGGTTTTATGGACTAAACAATTGTGTCAGTTTTCTTTAGATAAAGCGTAAAATAAACAGAAATAAATACTAGACTGCTGCTTTTTTCCCCCTACTTTTCACTTCAAATCCATACAATAACTTTCAAATGTCTTCATTATAAATAGTTTTCAAAAAAGAAAATATATAGAGAAAACTCAGCTATTATAAAATAAAATAAAATAAATATCGATGGATACTGTCAAAAGAGATAAAACTCGAGAGTTTATTTTATAATTCATAGTTTCAAAACAATGCGTAACATTGCAATAATGAAAATAAGATATATACAATATTGCCAAAGGTGACCGGTCACTTGCGATTTTATACGTTTTGTTAACTATCTAGAAAACACATGAGGAATTAACCTGAAACTGCAGGTGTATAAACAGTATAGTACAGGTTATATATTTCCGCGAAGATTTTTTCACGAAACTCCATAGGGGACTGTCAACAAATTGAAAAATATAGAATATCTTTTGGATAAACCTGCAAAAACTAATGTAGCAAAGGCGTTCAAACTCTAGATTATTAATAAGTGGCTGATTGTAATATACTGTGTTCATTTTTATGAGGATAGCATGCATACTCATGCAGAAATTAAGGTTTTTATAAAAACAGTTCCAAATTTCGTCTAGTGTTTTGCTTATAATTTGCAGAGTTCTTAAAATAAAAAAAAGTTCTTTTCAGAAAATATGACAAACAACATTGTACATAATACTCTGCAATCAGAATTAAAAAATAATAAAAATTGGATGAAAAATGAGAAGGTTTACTTAAAAAAGTTTCACTGCGCATGCGCGATTGCAATCAAAATATAATATGCATAATGTATGAGCTACGTATATAGAGCAACTATTGTGAAAGTCTCAATATCATAGCTTGAAAATTCTGAAAATTATCGTCGATAGAATAAGCTCGAAATCCGTTTTTCGCAAGAGGAAGCAAAAATATGAGGGGTTGTATCCAAATACGAGCAATATTGTGTACGCTATCTTGGCACTAATCAACAGATATTTGATACAACCCCTCATCTTTTTGCTTCTTTTTGGCAACAACGGATTTCGAGCTTATTTTATTTAGATAATTTTCAGAATTTTCAAGCTATGATTTTGAGATTTTCACAAAAGTTTCTCTATATACTTAGCTAATAGATTATGCATATTATATTTTGATTGCGTTCGCGCATGCGCAGTGAAACATTTTTAGGAAACCTGCTCATTTTTCATCCAATTTTTATTATTTTTTTAACTGTGATCACCGAGTATTATGTACAATGTTATTTGTGATATTTTCTAAAATGAACTTTTTTTTATATTAAGAACTCTGCAAATTATAAGCAAAAAACTAGGCGAAATTTGGGAATGTTTTTATAAAAACCTTAATTTCTCTACGAGTATACATGCTATCCTCATAAAAGTGAACACAGTATATTACAATAAGCCACTTATAATCTCGAGTTTGAACGCCTTTGCTACATTAGTTTTTACAGGGTTATCCAAAAGTTATTCGTTCTTTTTCAATTTGTTGACAGTCCCCTATGTGGTTTCGTGAAAAAATCTTCGCGGAAATATATAACCTATACTATACTGTTTACACACCTGCAGTTTCAGGTTAATTCCTCATGTATTTTTCTAGATAGTTAACAAAACGTCTGAAATCGCAAGTGACCGGTCACCTTTGACAATATAGTGTATACAGTGTGTTTCGTTTCCATCATGTTTTGGATTTTTCCTTTATTTTTTGCAATATCAAAGTTCACTAAATGTCAATTAAAAAAAAAAAAATCTTCGTTAAATAGCTACGGTTCAACCACTTGATTTAAACATACATAGTTGCCAACTGCTATGATTGTTTATTGTCACTATTTCAGAAAAAAAATTCGCCTTTTTGAATCGCAGAAATCTGTTGTTGAATAAGGCAAAAGTTACTTTTCTAAACAAGTTGTTACAAAAAGTTATAGCAGTTGGTAGCAATGAACATATTTCTTTATTATTTATTTGAAGATTTAAAGATAAAAGGTTTAAAAAATTACTAAAAAAGTGTCCAGAATATAAAACTTGAAAGATCTCGAGAGACTTTTTTCGAAAAAATTACCGTAATTTCCGGCGTATAATCCGCAGCTCAAAGAGTCGTTTTTCGACCCAGAAATTTTATTCAATAATTGTAGTTAAATATTTACAGCGATCGTTTAAGTTACATTTTATAAAATAATATTTCTGGGTCGAAAAACGACTCTTTGAGCTGCGGATTATACGCCGGAAATTACGGTACTAAAAAATTACTCATCTATTTTAGATCTTGATTTAAAAGTATTCAATTTCTTTAATTAACTCCTAGCTTTTTTCGTCGATAAATTTAGAATATTTACTAGCTTCAAAATCATCCAACAAATATGGATAAAAAAAAATAGATTTTTTTTTTCAATCACCATTTTTCTATGAAGAATGCTGTGAAAATATTCTAAAAAGAAAGCCTATCTTACCTCTTTTTTTCACGGAACTGAGAATGATTTATTTTAGAAAAATATGCTTCAACGGACACGTTTATATCTGTATTGCTTTGAATATTTTTACAGCTTCTTGTTTCATACGTCAAGCTTTCATACGTTAATTAAAAAAATAAAAAAATAAATAAAGTAAAAGTGAGCGGTAATACAATCACTATATATGGAAAAATTACAGAAGTAAATATATTTTTATCTCGATGTAATTATTAAAGAACGTCAACGGTTTTATAAATGATTATTAATTATTATCATCAGTAGTAGGGAGTAATTATAAGAATAATCATAATCTGAAACTCCAAGCGAAACATGTTTTATTATTGCACTACCTATTCTATGTCTACTCTACTGCTATATCTTGCTATATCTACTCTAAGCTACTATCAACTCATAATAATGAGATTTGAAAATTAATTGCTTACGAAACTTCGTATTCTTTATCCACTTGAAATATGGTGGTATATATTTCGTTGAGTAAAAAGTTTTCCGCCAAAGGGAGATAGATAGCTTCGCGCAAACAGCTGTCATTCATGCGGTTGTTAACATGTTCAGCCAACTAATTTTTGCATTCGAAAGCAGAGCACTGGGCCTATATGAGTGTATAATTTTTTTGTTAAAAATTTATTATCTTGTGCTTCAAAATTTTTTTTTTTAATGGAGCTATCAAGTCAGCAGATCAGAACGATTATTTACTATGAGTTCCGTAAAAAACTCAGTGCGATTGAATGCCACAGAAAGATGTGTGAAAGTTTAGGAATCAATATTGTTTCTTATGATAGAGTCAAAGTTTGGTTTCGGAAGTTTAAAGCTGGAAATTTCGGCAGTGAAAATGAACCAAGTTCCGACCGCCCTATTGAAGTTGATTGTAAGCAGTTAATGCAAATCATTGATCAAGATAGAAATTTTTCAACACAAACTAGTGCGTTAGAGCTTAACGTTTGCCAAAAACAATAGTTCACGCTCTAAAATGCATAAACCTAACGTTTAAGTTCAACCGCTGGGTGCCTCACGAACTGACTGCTGAAGACCAAGCGCAGGAGAAAAAAACTGTTGTTCGGCTCTGCTCAGAGATCAAAGAAAAGATAACATTCTGGACAGAATTGTGACCTGTGATGAAAAATGGGTGTACTATAACAATACAAGCCATAAAGAAAGGTGGTTAGAACCTGGGGAATCAGCTGGCTCGGTTGCAAGACGTGCCTTAACAAACAATAATGTACTCCTCTGCATCTAGTGGGATTGTCGTGGAATTATGTACAAAGAGTACCTGAAAAGCGGACAAACTATCTACAGTGCTATATACCGCAACATGCTAATCAAAATTTGCGATACCATTCGCGAAAAACGAAGAAACGAGTTCAGAGGGAAGTTGATTCTCTTTTATCAAGATAACGCCCGGCCACACGTTAGTACGAAAACCGGCTGGACGCTCTACAAGCTGGAGTGGGATTTGATGGAACATCCACCATACAGCCCCGACATGGCCCCTTCAGAGTTCTATCTCTTTTCACATCTGCAGCTGCATTTTCATGGCACAATCTTCCATTCAAATGAGGAGGCCATAAATGAGGTCGATCTCTTTCTGGACTCGCGCACGCCACAATTTTTCGCAGAAGGGATTGAAATGTTGCCAAAACGTCGGAAAACGATTGCAGATTTAAACGGAGATTACTATCTTCATTAGCTTTGATGATTTCGTATGTATTTATCATTTTACAATAAAACATTTTTTGGCGGAAAACTTTTTACTCACCCTGATATTATACATACCTCTTAATTTTAATCTCTAAATGCCACAATGGCAGTAGAATTTAGAATAAAAGTTTCATTTTATAATGTAAATGAACAAAGCTTTTCAAATAAATTTGTTCGTAAATGCTGGTGTCACGTAATCATTTATATACTCTAGCAGCAGAAGTATTTTGCCCCTGAAAGGGTTAACCTATAACTCCCGGAATTTTTACCCAGACTTTATAAAAATATTCTATAACATAATTTTTTTTAATTATTTAACTTATATTTTTAACTTATTTCTGCGTGGTTTGTGTTTAACTTGTTAAAAAAAAAATCTGGTTCGAATCGAAAATTAATCATTTGATACGCTTTCTAGTACTTATCGCTGTATATAGAAAAGAGAAGATTTGCTTCCGTATATAAATTGTCTATTATGTTTTTCTGCAAAAATATAAGTTAACTTTCAGTTTTTAGTAATATGAATAGGATACTTTAATATCCTACATTTTGTTAACCCATTAAGGACCGAATTTTTTTTTCTCAATAAAATATAAATATTGCGAATCATACCACTTTTATATTATAACAACCTAAGAGTGACTTTATCATGGTGTTTCTTGCATTAAATAAAGGGAATATTTATCCTAAACGCAAACTGGTGTTACCTTAAGACCTGATGTAAGAAACATAATGTTCCGAAAACGCAACGTCAGTTTTTAACGGGTTAAGAAATCATAATTTTTCTTTTCTACGCACTATATAATATAATCTTTGAATAAATTTTCTATGTATTTTTAAATTTGAAACGTAATTTCAGCTGTTTTTCGACGATCATTTAGAGAATATTTATCCAAAGAAGGCATATAAAATGTTAATTCAGCAAAGTTTTACAATTTCTGTTAATTATATGCTTATAAAAATTATTTTAAAATGTTATTTACGACTTTAATTATTTTTCGTATATAATATTGATCATCTAATTAAAAAAAAAAGTACAACTTTCGTTTAAAATAAGTAAAATTAGAGGTTAATTCATAAATATTTAATTCATAATGTCTAACTTTTTTCGACATATAAAACAAAAGTGAAACGTAATAGTCAATTTTACGCTTGATAAATATGGATCAAAGAGGGCGGTTTTCTCCTTAAAAACATATTAATGTTTAAATAATTTTATATCTTCAAGAGAAATTTTAATGCTTAGAGCTTTTCATTAATTTTAGTGAAAAAACAAACAATAAAATAGAGACTATTTTAACAGAAGTACATTTGGGAAATTATGTTTTACATTTAAGCATATTTTTTTTGACAGAAAACTTCAGAAATGTTATTTTATTCATATATAAGAGTTCCATACGTTTCTTTTCAATAATTTGTTTAAAACATTTTACAATATTTTATTTAAATGTTTGGCAGTCAGAAAAAAAATATTATATATAAAATTTCGTTATTATAAGTTGTGTGGAGGTACCATATTAAGTTGTGGATAACTGAGTCGTTTATTAAAGTTATATAGAAAAGTGGTTGATTACAGTTGTTTACTCTTATTTTTTAACATTCTAGAAAAGAGATTCCCAGTAAATCACGATCGGGCTGCTAAGCTACACTATTTCTGAATACTAATAATCACCTTATTTAATCGCAGAATTTCAGTTATTAAACAAACGAATATTACTATTCGGTAGCAATGATAGTTGTGTGGCCCACTGTTAAGTTGTTGGAAACCAGTGTTCTAGATTGATAGTAATTGACTAACTAGAACGATTTATTTTCTGAATATTGCATAAATACCAATAGTATATACTCACGTATAAGCTGACCTCGAAATTCAGCACGAAAACAGGTTTAATACCAGTAATTCAGAATGGTTTTCTATACCTTAAATAATTCAGAATTAAATGTGATTAAATAAGGCACAGAAAACTATTCAGAATTACTGGTATTAAACCTGCTTTCATCTCTAATTTGGAGGTCGGCTTATACGCGAGTATATACGGTGTGTCTTAAGTATAAATTTATGCCTTTTGGCCGACAAAGGTGCCAGGCATTGAGGTGCAGCTTTCATTTAAAGAGGTACCACACGAGCGGAAGTGTTACATTTAGCCTCAAAGCTTTTTTCAATAATTTTGCTCTATTGCAGAAGTGGTGAAGTTCTGCGCTAGGTACTTCACTCTCCGCCAATTGCTTTCCCGACGAAAACACTCCCGATGTACATGATTTTACATGCATGTATATAGCATTTAATGTCAGCGAAGTGTTCACGGCAGTAACTTACCCACATACATAACCCTCTTCCGGATGCTTCACTTAAGAATTCGGGTGGATCCGCTGTCTTACATAGGGGAGATTAGGGAGGAATGGGACACTGGAAGGGATGGGACATCAGCAGTAGTGCTTAAAATATGCTTTATTTTTAATTTATGACTCTTTCCTCTGATGGAGTAATCATTGCATCATACTTGTTGCTAAAAATCGTTTTAGTTACAAGCACCTACGAGTTTGTGAATTAAAAAGACTATTTTATCATACCAAAAGTAACTAACAACTCAGATTTTTAATGTAAAATTTCAGTCTCATTCTTTGTTGCTAACTTCATTGTTTTTAACCCCTTAATCGTCGCGCCCGAGACATTCACGGGCAGCATAGGTAACGCCTGTTTTATTCAGATTGTTTGATTCCCACCAGTTTTATAAAATAGTGTTACTGGCTTTATTCTCGCATTATTTTTATCTGTCTATTAAACAAGACGAACATTTCTACTTAAAAAAACTGGTGGTAATCAAGCCATCTGAATTTTAAAACAGTAGCCTACACTTAAAGGGCGCGACGATTAAGGGGTTAATGTTTTGTAAACTCAACAATATATATTTTATAAATGAACAGTTAACTTAAGACTAAAAGCCACATGCTTTTTGTAAAAGCATATATTTTTAAAATGTTGTCTAAAGGACATGTCTAAGGGAGGGATGGACCATTATGACTCAGAGAGAGATGGCTCATGTCCATCCCTCACAAATGATATCTCTATCCAAATCCTTATGTTTAATTACGTCGAATTTTTTGGTATTTTAAGACTATGTTGCTTTGGAATAGTTTAACAAATAAAACTTATTATTTTCCAAGTTAAAAAGGAATTTTAGGTACTTTCATGATATTTCTTAAAAAACAAATATACATTGAAAAATGCAAGCAGTGCAATTTTTTTCTTACTCATGCACTATTTATCAATGTCAACCATTAGTATTAAATATTTATATTCATTTCTATAATATCAAGTTCTTTAGCTTTTTTACATAAAATATTACTGTTTTGAAATAATTATTGAACTCAAACTGAGAACTTTTTATTTTTTATTGCAATACACTATTTAAAAATCCCTGACCGCTCGGCTTACAGGCACAGGTAGATTTCGAAGATGCTGACAACGGGGCTCCTGTTTATTCGGAATCGCATAAGAAATGAACTTTTAGCCGGAATGCTGCTGTTGGGACAACCCACTTCGAAATCTACCTGTGTTTGAAGGCGGAGCCGGTAAGGATTTTTTAATTTTTTTTTGCTGTAAGAGTTGGTCCTATAAAAACTTGTCAATCTAAAAGTTGTAGATAATATTAAAACGATTTATAATATATTTAAGAGGATTTGATATCTTTTGAATTGACGAAGTTATAATTATTTTTCTTCTTAAACACCCCCCCCCCCTTTGAAGCCACTTTTAATTACATCAAAAATATGTCATACATAAATTTTCGGCCATTTTCCTAGAAGTAATAATAACTTTAAACGGATTCGATATGTATCATAACTAATCCTCATACTCTCAAGTTCTGCAGCAGCGGCCCCCACAGAAACCATCTCTGGTGGTGACTCCAAAAGATGGAAGCCTGACAGTACAGGAAATCCGCAGAACACTAAACAAAGTAATCGACTCGACGACTTTGCCAAATCTCAGTTGCAGGCCAACAAAAGCAGGTAACTTAGTAGTTACCTGCAATGATGAGAAGGACCTCACAGAACTACAGCAAAAACTAGTAGATAATGCAAGACTAGCACCAAAGATAACAGTGAGCAAAATAAAACCCCGAACTCAAAAAATAATCATATTTGGAGCCCCTGCAATAACAGAACACGACGTAGATGAAGCAAGAAGCACCGAAGGAATCCAGGCTGACATAGACTATTATTCGGAGAATATTTTAGCCCCGGCACTGCTCAGGACATTAAGGGTGGAAAAAGTTAACTTCAAATTACACAGAATCATGAAATCTGCACAAAACAATGAATCAACGAATCTCATCGTGGAAGTGCCACAAAGGGACGCAGCACTCCTGGAACAAACAAAGGTCAACATTGGTTTTAACAGATGTGGAGTTCGCAAATACATAATCACACCGAGGTGCTTTAAATGCCAACGACTAGGCCACATGTCAAGAGAATGTCTAAATCCTGAAGTGTGCGCGAAATGTGCCAAAAATCACAATACATCGGACTGCACATCCAACAACAAAAGATGTGTGAACTGTTTAGATGAAAACAAACAACGTACAGGAAGTGATAGACACTTGGACACAGAACACTATAGCTATGATAGCTGCTGCCAAACGTATCGATATTACCAGAAAACTTACATTCAACACCGGACTCAGATGGCATTAAGTTCAAGGTAATCCAGTGTAATCTACAACGTTCCAAAAGTAATACGGCAGCATTTGTAAATTTTATAATTGAAGAGGGTTTTTCACTGGCATGCCTCCAAGACGCTTACATCTTCGACGGCCGTCCTGCTTCTTTGCCCCTGAGTGTGCCATGCTACAGCTCCAGCTCACTAAATAGTCACATCCTAATTTTAGACCAAAATCTTAAACATTGTCTATCAGAAAAATTTAACAACTCTGTATTTATAAATTTAGACCTACAAAACGTAATTTTGAGCATTGGGAGCCTGTACTGTCCTCCGAGGGCTGAACTCGAAACTGACCTCCAGGACTGGAGATCAGCTAAACATTTGAGCGACTTCTGTTTGGTCCTTGGGGACTTTAATGCGCATGACCCACTTTGGGGGTATAATCGGGTGGATGCCAGGGGAAGACTCCTTATTGAATTCTTGCTCGCACATAACCTTGTAATACTAAATGAACCATCTTGCCAACCAACCTATGAGTCGGGCGGAAGGGAGGGCCGACCAGATTTATCAATCTGTTCACAACCCCTCTTCCAACACTTCAGCAACTGGGAAGTTGTCTCAGAACTTTTTGGTGACCACAGGCCAATTATTACACAACTATTTTTAACAGTAATGGATTTACCAAAACGCAGATTTAAAACTAAAAACATCCCCCCCTATAAATTTCAAAAAATGGTTCAACATAAATGTTTAATACATAATATTAATTTTAAAACAATTAAAACATCCCAAGATCTGGACATCCATTATGAAAAGTTCTACCAAATTATTAAAGATTCAGCAAAAACCTCATTTAAAAAGAAACCCTCATTTCGAAAACCTAAATTTTCCTGGTGGTCGCCGGACCTTAGAGCACAGAGGAATAAAGTAAAAGCTTTATATAATAAAACAAAAAACTCTAATTTCGATCCAATAAACAACCAAAATTACAAAAAAGAAAAAGCCAAATATAAAAAACAAATTCTCTGTGCAAAAGAGAAAGCGTGGGACAATTTCTGTAAAAAACAAACTGACCCTTTTGGCATCTCAAAAAAACTCGCATTCCAAGATTACCAAGATAAATTAATTAGCTTTCTGCCGGACTCATCTTTTCCGGTTTCCAGGTCCACTTCATTAGCTAACCTAACAGAAAGAATTTTTGGGCCTTCGGCAGGTATGCCAGTACAACCCGCCCAGGCATTTAACATACAACCTCAATCAGACCAACCAAAATTTACAAAAAGAGAATTAAGAAATGCAATATATAGCTTCAACCAAAACAAGGCCCCAGGGCCAGACGAAATCGATCATCGTATGATAAGAGCGATATTTGCAATAATACCAGATACACTACAAGACTTATTTAACTCAGCACTTTCCCTAAACTATTTCCCGGTGGCCTGGAAGCTGGGGGAGCTTATCTACTTTAGAAAGGAAGGTAAACCACACGACGAACATTCATCTTATAGACCGATAACTTTACTTCCAATAATAGGCAAAATTTTTGAAAAACTATTGCTGCGAAGAATTAATCATATACTGACGCTAAACAATAAATTAACAAATAAACAACACGGTTTCACACAATTAAAATCAACAGAAACTGCTCTTCAAAATGCACTATCATTTATCGACATCAACAAAGAAAATAAAAATTACACGACATTCATATCGCTGGATTTCATGGGGGCATTTGACAACCTTCCATGGGACCAAGCGATTTCATCACTAACCGACTTAGGCATCCCGCAGCAATATATCAATACAATTATCTCCTTCCTTTCGAGTAGGCGGGCTCAGGTTGATTGGCAAAACCCTAATATCTTGCATTACTTCACAAAAGGCTGTCCACAGGGCTCCTGCTTTGGTCCTTTTCTCTGGTTGTCACTTTTGGAGGGCTTACTGCGTTACTTTGTCTTCGAGAACTGTGCGATTGTGGCATACGCGGATGATGTCTTGTTAATTATTTGGGGTCCAACACGCGCTGCGCTAGAGCATAATGGTAGGATTGCCCTGAATTATGTTCAAAATTGGGCTACGAGCAACCACATTGAAATATCATTGAATAAATCAAAAACAATTACATTTGGCAAACCTAAAATCTTAAAAAGGGACCCAATCTTCAAACTAAAAGGACAAAACCTACAATCAGTCAAAACCTTAAAATACTTAGGAATTACAATAGACCAACATCTTTCATTCCTACCCCACATAGTAATAAAAAGGGAAGAAATTACTAAAATTACTCAAAATTTATATAAATTTTCGTCAATTTCGGGTAGGTTGCCAAATCATTTCTTTAAGATATGGTACTCGGCAATCCTACAGCGCCAAATCGCTTATGCTTGTGGGGTGTGGTTCACGCGTATGACACGGTCGCATGGTGTGCGTCACCTCTTGGCAGCGCAGAGAAAAGTACTCCTACTCATTTCAAGAGCGTATAAAAATACGTCAACAGCGGCATTGCAGGTCCTAACGGGTATCCCGCCCCTGGACTTGCAACTGGAAGCAGAGGCTGAATTTGCTAGAGTCACTAGATTGGGGATATCATCAACGCGTATTAATGCACAAACAATAGCCACAAAGATCTCAAAATATAAAATTTCACCAACTCTAGATCAAATAAAAACCTGTCCGGGTTCAAAATTCAATGGGGAATTCCATATCTTTACAGACGGTTCAAAAACAGCTGAAGGCACAGCATCGGCTTTCTGTGCTTATAAAAATAATATAATTCATCACACGTGGCGTGCAAAACTAGACTCGGGTAATTCAGTTTACCAGGCCGAATTACTTGCGATTGGAGAAGCTGTGCGCTGGGCTATGGAAGAGGATTCGGTCAACTTTCTAATTTCATCGGATAGCTTATCAAGCTTAATGGCTCTTTCAAAATTTGACATAGATAATTATTTAGTTCAGGAAATTTTAGTACGTATAAATCTATCCTCCAAAAACTTCTTTTTTAATTGGGTCAAGCTCGGGTGTAGCTGGAAATGAACTGGCGGATCAGTTGGCGCGGTCAGCAACAAACGATGAAACGCTGGAAACAACTTTTCTTCCTGTACCACCGTCTACACTCAAAAGAGAATTAACAAAACAAATCACAGACAGTTGGCAACAACGCTGGTCTACAGCACAAGTGGGTCATTACACAAGAGACTTCCTTCCGGAAGTCTCGCAACAACTAGAAATACACAACAGATATCTATACCTATTTTTAACAAATCATGGACCATTTCAACAACACCTATTCCAAATTAACAGAAGTGACTCACCACTTTGTATCTGTGGATCAGAAGCAACATCGTTACACTACATATTAAATTGCACTCTAACTTCACATTTCCATGTCAAAAAATCACCACAAATGCCACTTAAAAACTGGCTACAATATCTCCTGGACCGTCCGGTTCTTCTCCAGCGCATAGTCAACTGCATGAAATTTATTGAAAAAAATGAATTTTTATTTTCCAATCCTCTTCCTCTGTAGTCGAGCGCCCGCTTGTCCAATATAGCAGGGGTCCTGTTTTCTCTGTACATATGTATATAAATAATTGTATTTTGTATTTGAATATAATAATTGTTGTAATGAGATTTAATATCACACTGTCTGTATATTATTAGTATCTGCATATTATTTGTAAATTTTTAGTATATTCGCATCTGTATATTCATATTAGTATATTATTAATTGTATTAGAAGTATTTAACCAAGAATCTGCATCCCATTTAACCAAAAATCCAAAATATAAAGTCTGCACAGTACTTGTATATAGTCATATTCTGGAAATGGTCTAAACTGTATAATTGTATAATCGAATTAATTATAATAACTGTATGTATGCATCATATTTTTCCATATACATCAATTGTAGTAAAGTATTTGTATAAAATATGCTAGCCAAGAATAACCCATCATATTTAACCACTAATAATTTTAGGCATGGTGCCCGCACAGTATTTGTAAATAGCTCATCCGGAAATTATATATTCTGCATACATTGAAATAATAATAATAATCGTATGTATGAAAGCAATAACTGTATTATCAGACAAAATTCATGTGTAATATTATATTGTAAAAATTGCATACATAATTCTGTAATTGTGGTCTCGCTGGTGATAGAGGCGTGTCAGTCCCTCAGGATTGCACACAAACTCTAAGGCTTAAGCCGGGTTTCCTGAGGTGGTCATCCCTGTATCATAACTAAGAAGTTATGTTTTTTTCTGCCCTCACATGAGGAAGGAATGGGACATTTTTCTTGTTAATTTAATTGGTTTATTAACCTAAAATTTTAATTATTATCATAAAATTTATATTTTTTACATATTTTAAAATGTTTCACAATGTTATTCTGAAAATTTCGATTTTGTACTGGCGAAACATACTTTGTAAAAAATATTTTTCTTAAAAATGTCCCATCTCTCCCTAATCTTCCCTACAGTATAAGATTGTTGCGCCCGTATCCGTCAATGGTAAAAGTGATATTTTATGTCAAAAAAATCGCAGACATAATCGGTGTGATAGCAGTAAATAAAAGATTGTATTATAAGTACAGTTCGGCTATAATAAGAAGGTGCATAATCTTGAAATCTCCGCTACACTAAAGGGAAATAAACAGATGATTTGACAAAAGTGTTATTTCAATTACATTACGGAATCATTTTTAATTAATACTTCAGATATTGTTATGTAATATAAACGTAAATACAACTTTTAATGATATTTTTGTTTAAAGCAATGCCCAGTATTAGTATAAAAGTAATAAACCTCAATTGTTCTTAAAAAAGCTTAATTTAATTAGTATTAATCACGTAATTATTTTGGAATTCACAACTGTTCTTTCACTTATTGGGGCACTCAGAACTCCATCCGTGTCTTTAAACAGTGTTGCCAGTGGGCTTAAAAAAAAAAAAAATCAGTTTTTTTTTATTGCCATCAGTATTTTGAGAAAGTAAAATTAGCTTTATTTAATGACAGTTTAAATAAGCCGTAAAGAAGGCGAATTACATCATTTCATAAAGTGATGTCAATCGAGCAATCTGAATTTAAATAAAGAATCCCACTGGCCACACTGTCTTCAAAGGTTAATTAAATCTAAAGCGTACCCTGAAATAATCTCAAAGAATTCAGTGCGAAAACCGCGCACTGACTCTTTTGGTTATAACAAATTGCTTTGAACGATTTCACTTGCATTTTCCTTTACTGTATATTTGTTGGATAGGTGCCAACCTCTCATTAATATTCCGTAATATGTGGGTTAATTTGACCCAATTTAACAACGCTTCAAACCAGAAAAATTATTGGATGAATAATTATTTATTCAGTTTTAGGTTTCTACGTGGAATTTATTTAATTTCATTTCTTAAAAATATTTATGGTGCGAAACGTGTTAATCCTGGGTCAAATTAACCCTCATATTACGGAATATTAATGAGAAGTTGTCACCTATGTTGTTGTATTTGCGAATTTGTTTGCCAGTCAAAATTAAATAATCTTATGATTTTAAAATTTTCCGCTAGTGAGCGAAAATTATATTTATGATGGATAATAGAGAAAATCTGTAGTTTACATAAAGTGGATATATTCTGTTTAAAATACAATAGAATATATGTTAAAACAACATGTATTTTTAACTGTGTATTCATGCAAATGACTATATACATGCGTTTGTCTGGGAATGTGTATAGTCATTTACATGAGTACACGTGATAAAGCGTGAATCTGAACTGATTGTCAGAACTTGCATAAGGGATAATACATGTGAACAAAATGAAATTTTATATGCAAAATCAGATTTAAAAGCTTTTCTTTCAGTCAAAAATATATAACTCACTCCATACCAAATTCAGGTTTATGTTCATAACTTTAAACATTAATGAACATGTTTAGCAATATTTTCAACATAGTTACTTTGATTTGTGTGAAATGCGATAATCATCATGAGAATTGATGGAAATTGCTTCAAAACAACATTCTGTTGGACGTTCAATAATTATGGATGTTGTGGACTGTATATTTGAATGAAGTACAATGCCACTGGCCAGAGTGCAATGCATCGCAAAAGATGTAATTATATTTCATACAAACCAAAATTAATCTTTTTAAAACCAATCGTACTAAAATATATTTATTATTGCAGGGTGCATATAATTATAAACCATACTTTTAACGGAATTTTCCGCCTTATATAATCGCAAAAAATGTCGTCTCCAAATGTTGTGACTACGAATTCTGGGATTAAAATGTTAAATAAAAAATTTTAAATCTGATATAGTAGTAGCAGACTCCTTGGAAATTCCAATGGTGGAACACTCCTTGTTATTGTTAAAGTTGTGAGCAAAAATACGATTTTGCCTTGCAATGAGATACCCTGTATTTTTATCGTTATTAGTGGATTGCGGTCCTTGTTTCCTATTCAAAAATGGCGTTTCATTACACTTATCATCCTGATTATTTCTGACTATCATTTTCAGATACTTACCCTGTACATACTTTATATACGTTTAAACGCATACATAGTTAAGCCTTTTTTCCATATTATACCTATCCAAAATCGTTACCGATTACAATACGCTTTAAACGTATTAAGCGTATATTCGCGAGCACTAGTACATACCATATACAGACATTAAGCTATTTAAAATAATAATTTTAATCAAAAAATTTATAATGTAAGAAGTTAATTAATTCAGTTTATATCTTATTTTGATTTAAACTTCAATTCGGAAACATCAAATATTCTCCAATTTATTTAAAATTTTATGAAAAAACAAATGTTCGTTTTAAAATGATTTACATTTAATGAAATATACTATTTCATAAAACTGCACTTATTATAGTACTTAATTAATTTGAAGCGTAATCCTTATTTTAATAATGCGATTTTAAATAAAAAATTCTGAACGAAATAAGGTTTTGATTTTCTCTTTTAATGGGAAATTGGAGCATTAAAATGTTTATTAACTTTTAATTTGTGCGATTTCCAAATTTATCTTAAAAAAAGACTAAATATTTGGTTTTTTTTTTTTTTTTTTTTTTTTTTTTTGCTTTTTAATATTTTAAGTCATTTTAATAAAATAGGAAATTACAAAATGTAATAATTAAAAACAGATTTAAGCTATTGATATTGATATAAAATATTGATTGGTACACATATATATATATATCCATATATTTGGTTATTTGGATATTAATTTGTGTTATTACTTTTGTTGTCTGGGAAACTGGATTTTGCGTTTTTAATCTTAAAAAGAAATTGCGGATTTTTATTTGTGATTGGAACAAATTTATTTCAATATTATCCTCTTAATATTCGTTCCGAAATATTTTTATTATATATGGCAGTGGGAACGCCCGTAAATAAGTTTTTAGCAAACTGTGTAGTCATACTACAGTTCCAAGGCTCACCTCCAGATCTGGAGAAGATTCACTTATTATTTATCTTTTTGGAGACGATACAATGAGTACCAATCATGATTGGAGAAATAAATCCTGTTGGCTCCGCATCAGGCTAATAACATGTCCCGAGTATATTCTATGTAGATGCACAGGCTATAGTACAGTTGAAGTTAGCCATGAGGAATAATTCAATTCATTGGCAATAATTATGTTAGTGCAAGCTAATTGTAGATTCTTTCTGGAAGCTTGCATAACTAGTCAGATGCGTTGTTTGCATTTTAAAATATATTTGATTAAAATAAGACGATTATGCCTGGAATGATATGAAAGTGGGTCGCGCCTTAAGTATCGCAGTAAAAAAACAGACTACTTGTTTGCAGGAGGCTGGTCTGAGATGAAATGATGCCGACTTCATAGATCATATGCTAATACGAAACTCTTCTTTCTTTATCAGTTTCTGGTATTACAATTTGAAACTTGAATATTTATTTATCAGCACAAGGTAAACAATGTAAACAATTAAAACTGTAAATAAAGACAAAACAAAAAGTAAACAATAAACAAAAATCGTACGTCAAGCATAGATTATGAAAAACTTTCTGACACTTCCAGAACACTTTAACGGAACTTCATAGTTAAACTTTTACCACAATTTTTTAACAGAATTTTTCTATTTAATATTTAAATAGCAGAAATTATAGATACGTCGTTTAATTGTGATATTTTAATTCTTTTATGCATTTAAATAAGGTGAAAAAACTCTATTAAAAATTGTGGTAAAAGCGTAGGAACCCTGCAGTTAAATAAGGTGATGGAAGATATCTTAAGTAAACAATTTAGAAAACTTATAAATACTGAAAATATACTTTCAGAAAAATCATCCATAGATGGTAATGTATCCAATTCTTTGAATAACTTTGTATGAATTTATTTATATTCTACAATCATCTCTTAAAATACTTAATATAGTTCAGTTGGAAAATAGATATCTCAATTGAAAAATACCCTGAAGCAATTAACGCTGATACACAGTAAAGCTTACGATTTCTATATAAATTAATAGAATATGATCTATAGAAACACGCAACGTAGTATACAAACAAATCAGCTAAACTTAAAAACACATAACAAAACTGAAAACGTATTTCCGCCATTTATCGCTCATAGACAGTACCATAACCTAAAGTTTTGTGTGTCTCTGTATAAATGACGGGTAACTATAACGGAAGTGATACTCTACAGTAAGCGCCTTCCAGTGCACTTCAATAATGTATAGAAATTTCATTATATTTCAAAAAGTGTAAATTTATCAAAATACGTTACAAATATTTTTTCCCTGTAGATCATTGTTTACCAAATTTTTTGTGTGACCCTGTAATTTTTTTGTAGAATTTTTTTCAATAGCCACAAAACAAAAAACTCACTCGACTTTCCGAACATAGGTGTACGTGCCAAAAAAATAAAAAAAATTGGGGAATTTTTTGAAACTTCTGAAACTTTGGATACGACTAGACGTCTTGTTTTGAAACTCGAGACCTTACTTCTGTACCATTAATTCTTAGTTACTAAACCAAAATATTTATTAATTATGCTCTGTTCCATTTCATTGGTGATGTTTCCTATATAATCGGTCGCAAAATGGTTTAAAAAGGGTTTCAATAACCAATTCTTTGTCCGTGTTTTAGCAAATTCTATACAGTGCCTGCAACAGTGGTCTATAAATTATTCGCCTAATGGAAGCTCAATCGAAAGTACCGTTTCGGAATTATCATGTTCTTTCTCTCACACAACAAACAAGATTACAATATTTCCATCACACTCTACGTTCTGAAAGTAATAAAACTATAAAAAGGGAAAATGGAAAACCTTCTTGCAATACGTCAACACATCACAGACAAATACTTTATGCATTTTCATCATTAGCGTGCATTTCAGGAATTTCTTTTCTTCAAAAATTTCGAAAACATACTAGAAATTCTGAATAGTAATGTTTGCATTATGACTGACGTTTCATGATTATCTAAAGTAAAATTTCTTCTTTCGGAATTTCCGGGATGGATTAGTAAATTCTTAATAATAATGACATTTTTGTAAAGACGCAATTCTAGGTATAATGTTTTGTCGGAAGATTGTAGTAGTTGGAAACTATGCAACAAATATATCGCTTCACTAAACAACTTGACCTGCACGAGTAACGTTCATGTAACTAGCGCTATATAGATTTCACAAATCTCGAGAAATCCGTATGAGAGTATCCCCCAGGGAGATACCTTCTTCAGGTATTCACGGGCTTCGTAACCCCGGACACCTGAGCGATCTTTCTCTTTTATACTTCCTCTCCATTCCCTTATCTAATCTTTCCTCTTTGTTTCACTCTCATTGTTGTTTCCTCTTATGGGGTGAAGGCGATTCTGCATGAGCAGATATCATCCTGTTTATATCGACTTATGGAGAATTGTAAACCACCCACGTGTTTGCCGTGCGTGGCAACCCGTGTCCCTGGAAAGGATGATCCTGGCAGTTGAGCGAAACCAACCTCTGCTTCAAGTAGATGGGAGGTGCATATTGGTCCCGTATGCATCAATCGGCTGGTGAGCCGTCTTGTCACTAATGGGAATCAAGTGAGCGCAGTGGCGTAGCGTCAGGGGGGGGGGCACGATCATTTTACTACCAGTATAATTATATACTACAGTTAGCCTTATTTAATCTTTGAACGGTATGAATTAAATAAGGCCAAATATAATATATAAAAATACTGGTAGTAAAGTGGTGTGTGCCCCCCTTGACGCTACGCCTCTGAGTGAGCGGTCGTTAAAGTCTGATATACTTGTGTCTTGCGAGTGTATGGGCCATGGTTAGCACTGGTGCACGAATGTACATCCTCTTGTTTGGTTCGGTAGTGGATGATGCGACCGGGGTCTTGATTGTTTTTTCTGTCTAATATAGATGGAAGTACTTCACTTTCTTCTATTTCTCTCCCAAATGGAGAGCAACAAGCTGTACAGAACACTTCATTCACTCGTTTTTGTGTAATTAAGCGTACATATAGTCGTTCTGATAGTTTTTTTAAAGAACTTCACATTATCTTATCGCAAAAACATTTCAGTCTGTTTTTCGAGATGGTCATTCAATTAAAAAAGGCAGTTTGGGGATTTGCTGGTGGTAGTATCTTCAGCCAGCCACTCGCAATTTCTCTCAAATTGCACAACAATAGGTTCTTTTTCTCTATCTGTTCAGTTCCATCGGACTCTTAATACAAGCCGTGGTGTAATATCAGAACCATAATTTTTATTCTCTACTAAAGAATAACTCTTACAAAATTTAAAAGATCAAAATGTTACAGATGTACGTCGTATCACTATCCGTCAGAATGAGCAATTTCTTCCTACGGAGCACATTATTCTAACTTCCATTAGCCCTACTCTACCAAAAATAATTAAAGCTGCAAACCTAAGCTTCCCTGTCCGGCCTTATATATGAGGCGCATTCGGAAAGTAAGTGCCGTTTTATTCTAGCGCTGTCACAGCGCTGCGGTGGGCGTTCCGCTAATGCGCGCTAGTCTTCCTTGTTCATTGGCTCTCAACGAATGCCATTTTCGCTGCTTTACGTTGTGTTTTTATTTTGCTGTGCACATTTAAAACGTTTAAGACAATTACTGATCCCGCCGTCTGTGAAATCCGTACTGTTATTCAATTTTTGAACACAAGGAATGTGAAACCGGCCAAAATCGTCAAGTTAAAGATTTTTACGGTGAAAACGCGATGACTGGTAGAATGGTGAGAAAGTGGTTAGAAAGTTTAATGAAGTTCGAACAAATGTCCACGATGAAGCTTGGAGTGGTCGGCCTTCTGTTGTCAACGATGATCTGGTAAGGAAAGGTGATGGAAAAATGCATGAGAACAGACGTTTCACAATGACAACTCTTTCAGACGAATTTCCACAAATTTCACGAACTGTTTGGAGTGTTGGCTGTCGTCACTGGAAGGAAGTTGCTATGAAGAAGATATAGATAAGCTGATCACCCGCTTCGACGAGTGCTTGAACATTGGCGGAAACTATGTAGAAAAATTTCTTAAGGTATGCTCTTTCATGTAAAAATAAAATTGGCTTGAAATAAAAATGTTTTACTAGTTTTTTTAAATTGTACTTATTTTCCGAATACCCTTCGTACCTAACCCCCCTTAACCTAAAACTACATGTCGTGGTTTCGTTATATGTGCACGATGTTCAGAAGTCAGCCATGAAAGTAACTCGTGTAATAAAACTGAACGCTGTACAAACTGTAAAGATGATCATGTAGCATATCTCATACTGGCCATTGCATTCTCTTGTCCAAGATAGATTAGTGAAAAAAAATCTTGTTGTTAAATTTACTCAGAAACTTTAATATTTTGAAATTCGCAAAATTTTTGAATCCAGAATTCCTTACTCTAGTTACTGAAGCATCATTCAAAATCCGTAAAGCACATAAGCACCCAAACTTATTTTTCTTTTTAACCCTGTAATGCACACGACCGCCTCAAGGCGGACTTTACTGGACTTTACTAAAACCCTGCTCACAGCTAAAGAAAATAAATTTCAACCTTTTCAGCATGCCACTGCCTTTAGGAGATATCTTCTCCAACAGACTATATAGGTGTTACTGATCTCTCAATTTCAGTCTTCTAGCAACGGTCAGTGTAAAGAAGAATTTCTGTTGGAATAGACAAATAATTGATGCATTACAGGGTTAACCAAATGATTTCACTGGGACATTACCATCCAGCACTATAAAGAAAAAAAACTCAATGCAATCTGCTACAACTTGGAGGGCTAATGCTCCACTGGAACAATTAAATATTAATAATTAAATTAGACTGAAATTATTAAAGATTCCAGGGGAGCACATCGAGAAAACGCTCCATGTTCGAGAGAAATTTATTCCATAAATGCAAAAGGTTTCTAGTCAGTTCGGGTTATTACGTAACGGCGTGAGCAAGCCATAACTCCGTTCACAAGTATCATGGGATGAAATAAATTCTCAAGAGTGTGTTATATATTTCATTTATTTTATGGCGAAATTTCTGGTAGGGATGCACGTTTTTTTTTTCTTTCAAAAATTCTGAATAGTAATTATTTCGTTATTTGTAGACAGACATTGCGTGATTGCACAAAGCAAAATTGCTTTTTGCGTATTTCTAAATGGAAAAACTAGCCAAACTGTTAAGCGCAGGATACAACGCTAACGGAATTGTATGGGCCACGGTGTCCGGAATTTCGAAACATTTTGTATTTCAAGCAAAGCCATTAAATAATAAGCCCAGTCAGATAAATGGGAAACTTTTCGCAAGTTGAAAATAGCGCCATCTAGCGGATGGGATGCTTGCATTCGGCACCAAGAATATTTTAATAAAATTTTGCTTCTAAAATTAAAGCTTAAAATAAGGAGTTCATATTTTCTAAAAATTAATAATTTTCGGTGTCAGTCAGTAATTTCACATTTTACGAACATAATTTGTCTGTGCCGGAAAGGGTTAATTGCATAGTGATGTAAATTTCCATCACTTTTTATTTAACTTTTAATAAATAAATCAACTTCTTCAACACCACTATATTTATATAGAAATATTAATCCACTAAATTTCCCCATTTTTTTTCTTTATAGTTTTAGCTTTAATGTAAAAGATCCCAATAATTAGCAAGCTTTTAAAGGAAGTGCAGAAACAAAACATCGATACAAACGATAAAAATCGTATCGTTTCTCTACGACGCACTTCTGTTTCGCCTTCCTTCCGCAGCAGATGAAATGGCGCTAGTGTCTCCGCTAACAAATCTAACACTACCTGACTGGGCTTATTATTTAATGGCTTTGATTTCAACGAAAACCACATGACGCGAAGCTTGTCACGTTTACATGAGTAACTCCAATGCTAATTAATTATTCAAGGAACAACAACCCATCATAGAATAAAATACCATAATAACAGGTCAAAACTACTGGTGTCAATACAATATAAATTTAATAAAGACAAATTAGAAAA
Source organism: Maratus michaelseni (assembly GCA_963931845.1). Classification (NCBI taxonomy): domain Eukaryota; kingdom Metazoa; phylum Arthropoda; class Arachnida; order Araneae; family Salticidae; genus Maratus; species Maratus michaelseni. The sequence continues at coordinate 84,646,740 of OZ007586.1, forward strand.
TATATACTACCGTAAAAAATTACTGGTGTGACATTTTATTTACATAAAATTCGTAAAGGCAAATTTTGTGCACTCCGAAGCTCCAAGGAATATATCAACACTATTCGAGATTAGAAATATTTGCCTAACACGTTATCTATAGATTGAAAACGTTCTGCGATTAATTGCAGAATGTTTAATATATTTATACAATTAAGTATGGCGAGCACTGTGATAGAACTGTACGCATCCTGAAAATATTAAAACATATTAGGCCAATGTGCTGATTTTATTACAGGGTTCGTACGCTTCAAGGACTTTCAAGCACGTGTTACCAGAATTTTCGTAAAGTAATATTTGGCTTATTTAATGAAAAAAAAATGCTATCTTCAGATATAGCAACCAGTACTCTACGAAATTTCTGGTACTAAAACACATAAAATCTCCCGAATCTCCTGATGCGTACGAACCCTGTATTATGACTTTTCAATATAGCAATGTTTTAGTATTAAATATTTATCGTAAAAAAATTATATAAACGGAACAAAATCGAACACCCACAATTCGGGAACAAATCAGAATATATTTATTTTGTTCCAGTTAGAGTACTGTATTGGTTCGGTTTTACGCGAACCCGATACAACCTGTGGTTAGGGTCGTCATTTCGATGTATTTTTCCATCGTGAGTCGGGTTCGTGTCGCGTTAACTTCTACTTTTTTGCTGCGCGTGGGGTTTATTTTCATTGTTTCTGGTTGGGATTAACTCTGGTTTGTCAGGTTCGGGTTGACCCAATTTTTCAAAAGAATGCCCACAATTTTTTTTTTTAAACTAAAAAATTATATACAGTAAAACCTCTGTAACGGACAATCCCGAATAAGGGAAACATGTATTTAGTGAACACTTTTTAAATATTTAACACATATATTTCTGCGCTTTTACCTCTGGATTGTGTATTCCTCCGAATTTGCACATGTGTGTGCATAAACTTCCATAAATATGATAAATGTGTTTTTGTGTGTATCAAAAATGAAACGTTGATAATATTTTTCATATTCCAAGAGAAGAAAAATGCTTCTTAACTGCACCATAAACAAAGAATAATATATGATCACATTTTTTATATACATATTATTTCTTATGGAGTAAAATGATTATATATATATATATATCAGGGTTCGTACGAGTACCGTTACTTTCCAGGTGAAATACATCAAATTCAAAAGTGCGAAATTTCACCTTATTTAAGAAGAGATTATCTATAAGAAAATACTGGTACTGAAGAATTTCCTGGTATTAAAATTCCAGGACTCGTACGAATCCTGTATATATATATATATATATACTCATTCATATGCAAATACGTATTTATTTTCATCTGAACATAGTTGTGATCAAAATTTTTGTGAACATCCTAGCAACTTGACGTGCATAAACTTAAATTTGACTCTCAAGAAACATTGTAGAGTTAACTCGACCCACAGAAAGAAATTTAGAGTCACCTCGACCCAAAAAAGAAAGTTTTGACAACCCGATTTTTTGCAGGACTCTATTCAACAATCCCGAGTTATGTGCTATGCAGTATTTTTACTATATTTAAATATTAAAGTATGCAGATATCTTCATTTTTCTATATAAAAGATAAAATTCATATTTCAGATATAATTTGTGATTACTTTTCGTAATTTAATTGAAACATCAATTATTTTCCTTCCAATTCGGGTTCGGGTGGAAGTACATCGCGTCGGGTTAAAATATGCCGCTATATGGATCAGGCTGCGGGTCAAAGAAATTTGTTTAATCAGGTTCGGGTCGGATACAATAAGACCTGTGCAGAACTTTTGTCCCAGTCAAATTTACTATTATGGCCATTCTATCATTAATGGCAGAAATATGCTAATAAAAATTGCAAAGAATGATATTTGAAAATAAATATAAGAATAAAAGTTTTTCTAATTTTTCCAGATCACTAGAATGTTAAAGCACTATCAATTCATTTTGCCTATTATTTGTAGCTATAACTACTCACTATTATAATTAGTTTTTGTCTCCTTCATAAAATTTAATTACTAGATTTCATGTTGTCTGTTGAACTCTCACTTTACTTGACTGTGCTGTTTACTACTGACATGGTTTCCTGACAAGAAAATAAAAACAGTTATTCAACAATAATACGAGGCGCGTACAGTTTTACCACAATTTTCAAATAGAATTTTTCGTCTTATTGAATCTCAGAAAAATATTACAAGCCATGCGATTATTCGTGAAACAATTTGTAATCCGAAAGGAAAAAAAAATTAAAATGTCCCTATCTGAAATAGTGCTGGAAATTCTAATAGGTGTACGGACCAGGTAATTGCCGTATATGCATAGCTGTCAACTTTTACGCTTAATTGTTACCAATGAAATGAAATGCAAATATTTGCCCTATTTAATAGAAGATTAAATCTGAAAAATGTCCATTTTATTTTAGTTATAAGAAAAAAAATGTAAGTAGTGGCAACTTTTATAAGTTTCTTACGCTTTTACCACTATTTTTAATAGCATTTTTCAATTTAATAATTAAATAGCCGACATTGCAGACGCCTCGTTTAACTGTAGGATTTTTTACATTTCTGCACTTAAATAAGATGAAAAATTCTATTAAAGTTATGGTAAAAGAGTACGAACCATGTTGTATATGTCTATTATTAACTATAGAAGAGACATAGCGGTCAGTTTAACGGCTAAGTATTGAAGAAATTTATTTCCATTTGAAGCAGAAATTTCATCATAAAATAAGTCAAATATGCATCAGAGGGCAGGGCAGGGAAGCCTTCTTAATGGCTGTACCTCCACAAGACCCGCCGAAATGTATGTCATACAGAAAAAAGTTAAATAATTAAATTAAACAGTATTAAATAAAATTTTGGTTTAAAGTAATTTACCCTATATACTCCCGGATAAGTCAAACCCCAAATTCAAGATGAAAACAGGTTTAATACCAGTAATTCAGAATGGTTTTCTGTGTGACTTATTTAATCTAATTTAATTCTAAATTATTTAAGGCGTAGTCAACCATTCTGAATTACTGGTATTAAACGTGTTTTCATCTTGAATTTGGGGGTCGACTTATACGCGAGTATATACAGCATATAACTTGAGTAAAAATACTAGCCATTCTAGTGGAAATAAGCGATGCTAAAATAATAAATTACATATTTACAGTGCGAAGAATTTCAAATAATATTTCTCGGAACAAATGGTTTAAGAAACGTTATGCAGAAGAAGAGGACCTTTCAAGTAATGAAATTATTATACCAGTATTTTTTTTAATACTTTCTTCATAAAATGCTGGGAATTTACGTTACGAAGCGTTCAAATTAATTTAAGCGATTTAACAGCAATTATAATTTAAGTTATTCATTCAAAAAAGTGCTTCAATGCACTTTAATATATTCGGTTCAGTAGAATATTCTGCTGCCAAAATTTATTATTGATCTTATAGTAACCCTTTCTGATATAATTTTCATATGCAATGAAATGTACTTAGAGTTAATCTGTTTAGATGTATTTACAATTAATCTGTTTAAATAATAAATTAAAGGTATTACTTGCAATTAGTCATTAACAATAATTTTGTCTGTTACGTTATCAAGTAAATTATTGTTTTAATTATTCAAACATTAATTACAAATTCACCCTGAGATCGAATGTATAGAGGCTAGTATAAACTTAATACATCGTAAGCCTCTTAAAAATGTTTTCGCTTTATCTGTTTTCAAATTAAATACAAGTTTTGTAAATCTCATCTTAATACGAACAACACTGAATACATTTACATTTAATTATACAATAAAAAAGACGTAGTATGTAAATTTATTTTTGTGGATAAGAAGAATTCGAGAAAGAAAAAATATATATTAAAAAAATTAGTAAATGTATATATTTAAAACGCAATGCCGATTTCTCAACCTTTGAAAAAAAATATCGCTTCCATTTGCTTACTTTTAGTCTTAAATGAAATATATATATATATATATATCTACAGGGTGTTCGAATACCACCGCACAAGCATTTTTCAAAGAACCATACCTCGACGACGCATAGTTTTTGAGAAAAATGCAAAAGAAAAACTATGACGTCACATATTCCCTAACCACCGCGCCTGAATACTGGGTCTTCGCGCTGACACAAAAATAGTGGCTGTCGTAGATGCTCTAAATGAAACAAATATATGAATTTTTTTAATATTTGGTTGTTATAATACCGCACCACAGCCCTCTGAATACTATACTTTAAAAAAAGACAAGTGTTTCTTAATCTACAGAAGTACAATATGACCACGTAAGTCAATATACAATAACCCCTTCTGAGTTACGCGCGATTCCGAAAAGCGTTCTTTATAGTTAAAAATCTTGGAAACCTATATAGTTTCGTGAATTAAAGAAGCATTTATACAAATTTAGTTTCTTTTGCTGCATCTTATTTACGGGAACTCTTACCAGTAGTTTCTATATTGCATTAATCAGTTTTCTAAAACAGGAGTATCGGTTTTTAGGATATCATCCATTCTCAATTAATCATTTTCAGCCTCGTAAAACAGAATTTATGCATGCAATTGTAATAAAATAATATCAATTTCAATCTTAATGTTAATCCTGTTAATTTATCATGGTTGTCTGTAAAACATGTTTCTTGAAATCGAAAATGTTTACATGAAAATTAATAGCATACGTAAAACCGATATTCCGGTATAAGAAAACTGATTAATACAAAATAAAAACTACTCCGAAACGTTTCAGAAAATCGGTTTCAGCAAAAGAAACTTAAATTTATATAAATGCTTCTTTAAATCTCGAAAATATGTTGGTTTCTGAGGTTTCTAAAGATAAACAACCTTTTTCGGAATTATGGATAACACGGAAGGTGTTATTGTATATTTTCGTTCCTGGTTATATTATATTTCCCAGATTTAGAAACATCAGTCTGTTTTTACAGTGTAGGTCTAAGCCCTAGCACAAAAATGGCGGCTGTAATACGCGAATGTTTTTCAGCGTTTGTACTGTTGCTTAACTTTGAATACCGATAATGTCTAAAAGTATCCTTCGTTTTATATTTCTTCTTTTAAATATTGAGTATAATACATTCATAATATACAGGTGTTCAAAATCAAGGGACCGTGCAAACGCTGAATAAAGTCTGCCTACAACAACTGCCAATTATGTGTGAACACATAGGCCTTTTATTCAGACGGCTGTAGCTGAACACTGCACTGTGACTTCGGAACAATAATTCTTTGATATACGCAAGACTTGTAAATCTATCAAACTAATGAAAAATCGTTAAAAAATGTTATTATTCTCCTTTTATAACTCATGCTAAACACAAAACTAAATTTCACGATTCAAAATGGCACGAGGAATTTTGAAAAAGTTTTTAAATTCCCCTGAATATAACAGAAGCTATTGATAATACATGAGAACCTACCTTAGCTCTCCAAGAAACGAAAAATAAACCTGGTGTTGACAATGGTGATTTTTGTTCAAGAAATACGAAGCAAAAAAGTGGTGCAGAGCTTACAGAGTTCTTTGAGAAGTAAGCTGTTAAATCAAATGATTAACACACTGGAAGAAAAATTTACTAAAGTAAAAAAAATATATATACATCGATATGTATACAATTTCTACCCATTCCTAAAAGCTATATCGAATTTTCTGTTGTGAATCAAACATAACTTATTAATTCAACACAGATTTGCATGAAAAAAGGTAACCAATCTTCAGATAATCATTATTTTTTTACTTGTTTTGATGAGATATGTTAAAAAAAAAATGCAATATGTAAACAAACAATAGAAATAGTAGAAAGAAATGTGTAAATCTAAGTGCTACAATTAATCTGACTTTGCTACAATTAATCTACAATTAATCTAATTCTTATTCGGTAAAAAACTTTCAATAAAAATTTTAGAATACTTAAAATTAGGTGTGCCGGGAGTGGGACCACTGTGCCGGAAAGGGTTAAACGGAAATCATGAAGTTAAAAATCGCCAACGCGATGATTTAGTTTTTAAGTTATCCGCAGTGTTGCCAGTGGGCTACTTTTTTTTAACTCAGATTTCTTTATTGCCACCAGTTCCTTGATATAGTAAAATTCTCATTAGTTAATGGCAAAATAAATAAAGCGAAAAAGAAAGCGAATTAAACCATTTAAAAAAGTGCTGCCAATCAGGAAATCAGAATAAAAAAAAGTAGCCCACTGGCAACACTGGTTATTCGCTGTAATCGCTCTTTTCATGCGAAGTTTGGGCTGTGTTTAAATCTCCTTACTCTGTGGAATGTACTATCCGCCGTTTAAGTCCGCTCGTCGAATTGACTTGACAGAAGCTTGCATTTGAAATTCCGTGTCCACAATTAGCTTCATTATACGAGGAAGTTTCAATTAATATTTTAAAATTTCACTTTGTGATTTTTCTGGTTTAACCTTATCCTTTTCCACCAAAGCCATAAGCCCAGTCAGATAGTGTTAAATTTGTTAGCGGGGACACTAGCGCCACTTCTTCTGCTGCGGAAGGAAGGCGAAACAGAAGTGCGTCGTACAGAAACGATACGATTTATTTATATCGATATTTTATACGATTTTTATCGTTTGTATCGATGTTTTGTTTTTGCACTTCCTTTAAAAGCTTGCTAATTATTGGGATCTTTTACATTAAAGCTAAAACTATAATGAAAAAAAAAAGGAGGAAATTTACTGGATTAATATTTCTTTATAAATATAGTGGTGACGAAGGAGTTGATTTATTTATTAAAAGTTAAATAAAAAGTGATGGAAATTTACATCACTATGCAATTAACCCTTTCCGGCACAGACAAATTCTGTTCGTAAAATGTGAAATTACTGACTAACACCGGAATTTACAAACGACGTTTTTAGAAAATAGGAACTCTGAAGCTATGAATTTTAAGCTTTAATTTTAGAAGCAAAATTTTATTAAAATATTCTTGGTGCCGAATGCAAGCATCCCATCCGACAGATGGCGTTATTTTCAACTTGCGAAAAGTTTCCCATTTACCTGACTGGGCTTATTATTTAATGGCTTTCTTTTCCACCATGCAAAAAGAAATACGCGTAAGAGGGCGCTATTTTCAACTTGTGAAAATTCTTCCATTGAATTGCGCACACTTAACTTATTATGGCTTTGTTTTATTTTTATGAAATACATACTTTTTTTAATGCATTCACACCACAAATAGTGTAAAGCAAATTCAGAATATGCAACATAAATAAACAACGCTTTTAGGTTAACGTAATAGGATGTTTTATGGCAATTGTTAAAAAGTAGCGGATTCGACTACCGTCGGAATCTGCTGGGCGAAAGAGATGTCAGTCAGTGTTTCTAGTGAACAACTTTTTTTTTAATTGTGATTGCTTTTGCTTGCCCCCATTTCTTGAAGTAGAAATAATCGACTTTTTAAATAACATATATATTGAATAAGATCAATTACAGTATTTTGAAAAAGTTGTGGGAATCAAACAATCTGAATTTTTAAAAAAGTTGCCTACTTGCAACACTGAAGCCAATCATTATTGTCAGACGAGGAATTGACGATATCAATCTAAATTAGTCAGTACAGTTGGAGGGGTTGGTGTTACTCAAATTTCTTGATTGCTACCACTTGCTTTGTTTTATTAATATTGACCTTATTTAATTTGTAACTAAGTAAGGCGAATATCACCGTTTCAAAAACGTGGTATAAGTCAAGCAATCTGAATTTGTTTTAAAAATGCTAGTCTAACACTTACAAAACTCTAAGTAGTACCTGTCCTAAGCGCTGAAAAATTACGACGGATTTGTATACGGATATTTTCAGAGTTTGTGTCGATATAAATTTGAATAGCACTAATTTCGAAAATTATTCATAGTCTTATTTGAAGGCAAAAGAAATGCAGATTGTTGTTCCAATTTATTGGTATTTAAATTTAAGGAACCGTATAAACGTTTAAAATAATTGGGTTAAATATTTTCGCCAATTTTGAGTTAGCTCGTAGGCTAAATATACAGGATCGTGAAAAGAGCAAAAAATCGCAATGATCCTTAACCCTTAATTGCATAGCGATGTAAATTTCCATCACTGTTTATTTACTTTTAATAAATAAATCAACTTCTTCGCCACCACTATATTTATATAGAAATATTAATCCAGTAAATTTCCCGTGAACTATGTTGCTGAACAAAGTTAAAAATCTATCTTAAAATTTCTGGTGTCTAATATTTAATATATGTATAAAAAACACAATTGTAAAAGAAAAGAATATTTATTTTTTCTAAAAAGAATGGTAGCCTCTTTTGAGCGAATGAGGCATATAACTAATTACTTTTTATGTGTTTCAGTTAGTGGTTTTATTAGATTTTGGCTTCTCTAACTTTTTACAGGATATCTACAATTTCTAGAAGAATGTGGAAATTTCAGAGGAAAGTGGATATAATCCTAAAAATTTGATCAAAATATAAAAAAAAAGATTTTGAGCAAAAGAAAAGCATTTGACTGACTGAATTATTTTTATTGAATTTTTTAAACCACGGGCTTCTATAATTTTTAAATGAATCTCTATATATCCTCCCCTCACTCCCTGAAACCCCCTAGCCGCTTTTGAGCGAATGAAGCATATGACTAATTATTTTTAAGTGTTTCAATTAGTGGTTTTCTTAGATTTTGGCTTCTCTAACTTTTTACAGAATATCTACAATTTCCTGAAAAATGTGGAAATTTCAGAGGAAAGTGAATATAATCCTAAAAATTTGATCAAAATATGAAAAGAAAGATTTTGAGCAAAAGAAAAACATTTGACTGACTGAATTATTTTTATTGAATTTTTTAAACCACGGGCTTCTATAATTTTTAAATGAATCTCTATATACCCTCCCCTCACCCCCTAAAATATAAATAAAAGTCGATACGGAATTCAATGATACTAAATTCACCCAGAAATTTCTCGGATTTTAGTTTCTTCTCTCTCTCTTTCTCTTCAAAAAATGTGTATATCGTAATTGATGCAATCAGTTATAAATCAAGATATATTTCATTTAAAATGAAAATATAATGGTTCTATTTTGATGTACGTAGATAGTAATGTGGAAAAGTCTCATCAAATTAAGGGCACAGTTCGTGAATGTGTCAAAAAGTTTCGCATTGTGAGCAGGGAAAATTTTAAGAAAAGAGAAGAACTTTAAGCTGGGTCTGGTTAAAACATGCCCCACATGGGCAGCGGCCCTGAGATCCTTGACTTTGGTGCTCCCCAAATTTGGCATACAATGTTCATAAATTTGATATTTTAAATCAATTTTGTAAAACCTTGTACTGATTACAATCAATATTTTGCATTTTTTACTTTAAAAAGTGAAATAAGATTAATAACATAAAATGAGTTTATTTAAATATGTACTATTATATATTCATATCTGTATTTTAAGGGACAGAAACGTTTCGAATGGTATAGGAAGGAGGCTTCAAACTGAGAAAGTCAAACAGTTCATTCGGTTCAAAATATCAAATCGAAACAGTTCATTCATTTTATTAGTCCCACTGTTTAAGAAAAATTTGAAACGCATAAATGAAAAATGAAAAAATAAATAAAAAATTGCCTTCAAGGTGGGGGGGGACTAAGGAGTGAGGGAAAAGACACCCTGACGAAAAATTCTTTGTTTTTCTTTGTCTTATTGTTTAATTATTTTAGGTTATTTAGAAAGAAGAAAGTTTTCTATTTGTTTCAAAATCTGCAGAGGTAAGTAAACTAGTTATTTTTCAAAATACTGGGGTCAAAAACATAATTCAAGTTATAGCTCAATCGCAATTGTATTTATGTGAGAAAGTATACGGAAAAAATGTTAGAAATATTTTTGCAGTTATATTAAGCACAATCTCTACTCGTTAAACTTGATTTTTTTTTCATTTCTATATGAAAGTTTCAATAAAAATTATAAGTCTTTAATGACAAAATACGCTAACTTATCATACATGTGCAACATATAAAAGTGCATTGAATAACTAAAAGTGCAGTTCAGAATATTTTTCAAATTTCAAAAATGAATGTTCTAGTAGACTTTTGTTTTGAAAAAAAGGAACTTTTAGTGACTTTCGCTCTTTTTTAGAAAAAAGTTGGAATTGAGAGGAATCGTTTTATAAAGTTTGAATTTGAGCGTGAACTTAACTCATTATTCAGAATAGGGATTTGTGTTAGACTTGGTTCGTTTTTTGTGAGTTTTCCCAACACTGGTTTTAAGTAAAAAATATAACACAGTTTATGAAATCATATTTCATTGCGCAGTTGAAGAATTCCTATTTGAAAATAGAAATCTCCCTCTTATAAATATATATATTTTTTATTTAAAAATATTTTCTTTTTCTACTAGTTATTCTAAAGTTATATAGAAAAGGAAATATACTTTTCGAATTTCTATTTCAAACAATATTATCTTTTTTTTAAAACTTTGTTACAATACTTTATAAATACCTACGCCTAAATGAAACTTATTCAGCTATAAAATTTTAGCAGTTTCTAAAATCACTAACATGCTATTTTCTCACCGCTAAATCTGCTATAATAAAAGTTTGCTAATGGCTAATACAGGGTTCGGACGTTTTTACCAATTTTTGTAATAGAATTTTCTAATAGTAATACTTTTCTGCATTTAAATAAGGCAAAAAATTCTATTAATCCTTAATTGCATAGTGATGTAAATTTCCATCACTGTTTATTTAACTTTTAATAAATAAATCAACTTCTTCGCCACCACTATATTTATATAGAAATATTAATCCATTAAATTTCCCGTGAACTATGTTGCTGAACAAAGTTAAAAATCTATCTTAAAATTTCTGGTGTCTAATATTTAATTTAATATATGTATAAAAAACACAATTGTCAAAGAAAAACTCATGCAAAGAAGGGTTAAAAATTGTGGTGAAAGCAAACGAACCCTGTAATACACCTTTTAACCCTTCTTTGCAGGAGTGTTTTTTTACAATGTTCAGCATCACAGTTCACGGGAAATTTGCTGGATTAATATTTCTATATAAATATAGTGGTGGCGAAGAAGTTGATTTATTTATTAAAAGTTAAATAAAAAGTGATGGAAATTTACATCACTATGCAATTAAGGGTTAAAGATGTATTTGTTGTACTGACATTTTCAATTAACTCATGGCTTTCAACCATCGCCTAAATCTGCGTGGCAGTATAAAATCACCGCCCCCTGAATACTAGGCCTGAGCACTGACAACAATGGCGGCTGTCGCAGGCCGATTTTTTTTCAGCGTTTGAACGGTCCCTCGAAATTCCATACCAATAATTTCTAAAAGTTTTATTCGCCTTGTTTTTCGGAGATCAAAGATGTCAGAGATAACTTTTAGATATTATTTGTGTTGAAGCTCCAGGGATTGTATAAACGATTCCGCCTGCGACTGCCGCCATTTTTTTCAGTACGCAGGCCTAGTATTCAGTGATAAAATTTATCATGACGAAACATATCTACATTGCCAGTGCCTCAGAAATAATAATAATAAAAAAAACCTTGAGTGATTCTGCTATGCATCCTCATATTTACAAAGACACTGAAAAGCTGTGCCAGTTTGACCAAATCTAATGAACGCCTTTCCATTTGCCACCATTTACACTCTTTGGTTATCACTAAAATGTATTACTTTTTCTTAGTTCTATAATAGGAGTTTAAGGGTAGTAAAGAGACAAAATATAATGCTTAGCTGTACAGGTATTAGGAAAGCGTAAAAGATGGCAGCTATATGTTTGAAAACAAAATAATACTTTCGCAAAAGATCACTCCTCTCTAAAACGTATTTATTTGACTTCCATTATTAACTAAAACATCATGATTCGAAACATGTTTATTTAACTTCGTCAGATTGACACAGTTTTACAGTCTTACCAAGTATGCATAGCAAAACATTATCTTAAAGTAATGACACTTTCACAAGAAGATTTGATCAGTATTTATAAACCTTTGAGACCGATGAGGGAAATTTTTCAAAAGAGAGAAATATCATTTTTAATGCAAGGTAAATTAATTTTTACATAATGAATAATTCTTTCTGAACAACGTTTTTTTTTATATTTTATATTTAAAACCTGTTGGAATTATATGATTTTTAAGAAAGTCACAAAATAAAATAAATTCGAGCCCACACGGTTATAAATATCCAGTCTTAAAGGTTCAATGCTAAGTTTAGTACACAGGAATACGATTAAAAAATTATTTCCTGTTATATAATTTTCTGACAAATGTCCTTAAAATCAGAACAAAATGTTACGATCCTTCAACAGAGTGATGCGCAAAATGATCTAATGAAGTGTGTTTAGTCTCTATTCACATTTATTTATTTGTGTAATATATAGTTGCAAACTTCCGATTTTAGATACCACTATTGTTTATAGAAATATTTACCTTGTATAATCGCAGACATTCTATGATTACATAAAAGGAACATTTCTACATGGTTCGTACGCTTTTACCTCAAATTTTTAATAGAATTTTTCGCCTTATTTAAATGCAGAAAAGTATTACAAATCCTGAAATTAAGCGAAACGTCTACAATTTCTTAATTAAATAGAAAAATTTTATTCCAAAAGTGTGGTTAAAGCGTACGAACTCTGTTATTACTTAGTTTTGCATTTTATTTTGTTTTTAATTTTTCACATTATTAATTTCATTTTCTGTTTTATAAAAAAATATTCTATGCATTATATCTTAATTCCAGTAATTTCCTCACGTTGTTGTTACTCTCATTTTTTATTACGATCCTGACGATGAAATCGTAACAGAACAAAAGTGTTTACACTCCTTAACACTAGAACTACAATGAGCCGGTTACCTAATGAATATATTCCTATTCGAACGAGAAATTACTTTTAAAAATAAATTAAATACAAGCGGGAAAAATTCTACCTTACGGCAGAATTGGTTACCCACGGCATTTATCGTTGAGATTTTTTTAGCCAAGTCTAACTCGTCAAAAAAAAGTGTTTGTTAGCATAAGCTAGCTTCTCGTGGTTCACGGGACTTTTTTGAATGAGTTCCCACTTCTTTTCTTTGGTATTTTTTTTTTCTTTTTCAAATTCCCCCCTCGTCAAAATGTGATTGTCGACGTTCAAATGTAATGCCTTCATCAATTCAAATCATTGTAGCTCGGCCGCAGACAATGTGACAAAAAGTCGGGATTCCCCACAGTCACATTGTTGCATACAGAGGCGTAGCGTCAAGGGGGGCACGGGTCACTTTACTACCATTATTTTTATACACTATATTTGGCCTTATTTAATTCATATCGTTCAAAGATTTAATAAGACTAAATGTAGTATAAAATTATACTGGTAGTAAAATGATCGTGCCCCCCCCTGACGCTACGCCACTGGTTGCATACACACGTTTCTTCTCGTTCTCCCAATGAGCAGGTGCATTTTTTATGTTTTTGAGGAATTTGTAGCCGTCGTCGAACTGAATGAGGTAGTTCACAAAACTTTCATCGAGCAAATTTTCGGCATTGAGTCTTTCATTCAGTGATTTCTTTTTCCGAACGGAAATGTCGATAGCATTCTTAAGACGAAACTGATTAAATTTACTGTACACGTACAGTAAATAATCGGGGAGTACAGCTCGTCGATCCGACATTCGTATTTCTGAAATGGCGATTTTGGTGTAGATGTACTCCTTTTTAAGGTGCCTCACTTTCACACAGTAAATAGTTTGAAAAGACAGTTCTTCGGCATTTTCATCAAATATTAGCGACTTAGGTATTTGATTTTCACCAGGTGCTAAGCAGATACAGTGGTCGTCGGTGAGCAACGTGTGCGGCACACTCAGGTCTACTTCGGACTCATCGATCTCCACTTCTTCTTCTTCTTCTTCAAATTCGACTATTATCTTATCCACGTCAAAGTTTTGCCATGTTCTTTCCCTATTTTCCGACAAACGCACTTCAAGGTGCTAATAGAGTTCCTGTCGAGTGAGGTACCAGGGTGCTGCATGGATTTTGTGCAAAACTAAAGATCGCGCTCATATAGTCTGATTTGTAGTCAGACGTCTTTTTAACTTAACGCAGACCGTATAGCATTCATCTAGATTGCGTGGCAGGTGATCGACGCGACGGTGGGATCTAATTTTATAGGCACGTTCACCACCGAACCCTTCAATTTGAATTGGCATCCGTGAACGGCATAGATTTGCGTGTAAGGCATACGCAACGCCACCAGTCGTTCGTCTAACGGATTCAAACATTTTAAGCAGTCAGGTATTTCTGGAAATAAATTCGAAACCTTTATATGACCTTACCATATGGCGTACCTGGGGAGTTTGAGTTTCATCATATCACCGTAACACGTTTTACAGAAAGAGCCATCATCGCCGATGTTTTTATAAAATGTCAGCCTTAGAAATTTTTCGGTCGCTTTTTTAGGGATTAAACCTTAATTGCATAGTGATGTAAATTTCCATCACTGTTTATTTAACTTTTAATAAATAAATCAACTTCTTGCCACCACTATATTTATATAGAAATATTAATCCAGTAAATTTCCCGTGAACTATGTTGCTGAACAAAGTTAAAAATCTATCTTAAAATTTCTGGTGTCTAATATTTAATATATGTATAAAAAAACACAATTGTAAAAGAAAAACTCAAGCAAAGAAGGGTTAATCTTGATTTCGAAAGAGGTCGAATCGAAGTTATAAACCATAGTCGATCGCAGCAGTAACATTTGTGGTACGGACCATCGGATATAGTGTCAAAAAACCGATTGGCTATTATTTGAAATTCTGCTTGTTCGCCGGCCCAGATGAGATCGATGTTCCGTTTCTGTCGTTTGACATTGAGCGCATGGAGTGGAGACACTAATTTATTACGTTTATAAGCTCTTTGCAATGAGATAGCTTTTTGAGCGCGAAATTTAGGATTTTTTTTTTTAGTCTGCATAATTTTAAGCATTTTATTACGATGAACCTCTTCAGAGGGAAATGAATTAGGAGGACGACCCATTTTCGGGCGCGGAACACCAGCTGTATCATTCTCGTCCTTCTTAATCCAATAACGAGCAGTAGCATGCGTAATCTCCCGTGTACATGCAATTTAAGAAATCGAAGTATCGGAATAATAAAGAAAGAGAATTTTAATTTTAATATTGTCAGTAACAACCATTTGTATAGCTATGTAGAAAGAGTGTCGATAATCTGACCAAATTAACTAGCTGTTTAACCCGTTCTTAACTTAGCATAAAAACGTAATGACCAGGAACAATTTTAAAATATCTAAATAACAAGTAAGAATTCCCCTGTTATAAGTGTTGAGTTGTTCAATAACTATTCGATTTAGGAAAATATTTTTCTACTACTGTGTAATTTTTTTAATGATATTTAATTTATCATGTTTTATGGCAGCAGACGATAAAACCATTATCTTTTTACTCGTGGGGGTTTCGCTATGGTACTTTATTGTAAAGTTTGGTAATTTTTTTAATTCAATATTTGAAAAACAGCATAATCATTAGATTTTAAATTTATAGCAGCAAAAATACAATTTTTTACCTTTCTAACAATTGTTTGTCTAACAATTTTGTGACAAATACTTCTCTAGCTATTAATTTTTTCAGTAACTTCAAATGTGTCATTTTCCAAGATTAATCTGTGGCAACGATGGATGGCTGTGACTTTTCATAAACATGAATTTTACTGTCGTCTGAAAGAATAAGCTAAGCTGTGTGGGGCTAATAAAACTCACAGAAATACGTTAAATTAATTTGTTAAGTAGTTTTAAATAAAATTTCTGGTGTGAAACAGTTTTAAAAAAAACTTGAGTAAAATTTCCGGTAGTTTTAGTGTTAATTTGAATCCCAATAATATTAAACAGCAATCTTCACATAATTTTTTGGTATTAAAAAAGGCGATGAATATATATTTTTTTAAATAGTGGTATTCCAATTCAAGGGACCACACAAACTTTAAAAAAATGAGTCAGTTGGGCGGGAATTTTTCAATTTAGATTTTTTATCTGCTACCATTTTTTGAAATAGTAATATACTACTTACTTTGGAAAAGATTAAGAAATATGAATATTACAAATACAAAATAAGTGGTAGCTATGAAACTATTTGAATAAACGAAAACCGCCCAATCGGAAACATTATTCAAAGAGTTACGATCATCCCGTTAAAAGAGAGAAGAAGGAACAACTTTTTTGAAACCTGCAGATTTCGGCGGTAGCCGATTCTGCTATTTTTTAATAACTTCTAACAAAAAGGTTACGGCCGTAGTGAAAGCATTTTATAATATTTCATATTTTCAATTTGCTTTAATATATTTATGGTGTGAGTATAGTAAAGAAAAAAGTATTCATTTCATACGAATAAAACAACGAAGTAATTCAAAACTGTCTAGTGATATTATTTAGTTTCAGAGCTTTAATAGTTTTAATATTGGACTATACTTTAGACTTGGAATTTTCATATTTTTTACTTGAATGCCGTTTGCCACAGTAAATAACGAAAGGTAGATGTTAGCTTTAATTAATAGCAAAGATTCCGTTTTTAAATAAGGCAATTTTTCTCTTCCAAAATACTAGTATTGTGGCAACAGCGGGTTTACAAATTAAAAATCTTTTACACCCCTATAGTGACCCTGCAGGGATTCAGAATATAACTTATACATGCCACTATATTTCGCCACTTCTGGCGTTTTAAATTATGTTATTTAAATTCCAAAAGTTAACTAATAAAATACCAAACTTCCAAATTTTCCAATTTTTTTCCTTTTTTCCAAATCTAAACATGCTTAAATTAAACTTAACTAATCGTGTTATATACTTTGTACAGTTATATTTCTTGCACTGAAAATTTTAATTAACTCATAAGTATGAACGGCAAATTCACAAAGATAGGAAGCACGCCAAGGATCATCACAGAACATCTAAATTATTAATGCTTCAAAAATGAAAACACTTGATAGATTCTTCTATGCATCCTCCTACTTGCAAATATCCAGCAAAACTGTGTCAAAATAGGGATTCAGAATATAACTTATACAGGCCACCATAGTTTGCTACTTCTGGCGTTTTAAATGATTTTATTTAAAGACCCGTTTTTTCTTTTGTTAAACGACTTGAATGATATTGTGAATTGGATGAATATATAACTAAAAATAATAGTTTTTCCTTTTTCATTCTCTACTACTTATTTTAAAGTCATACAAAAAACAGAAATATATTTTATTTAGTGTTTATTTCATATAATATTATTTTATTTTTAAAACCTTTTTTTAAAATTAAAATTAATAAGCTAGAGATTTTAAGCAGCGTTTAAAAAAATCACGTACCTTTTTTCCAAAACTAAACATGCTTTAATTAAAGTTAACTAATCGTGTTATATATTTTGTATAATTATATTTCTTGCACTGAACATTTTAATTACCGTAATCTCCGGCGTATAATCCGCAGCTCAAAGAGTCGTTTTTCGACCCAGAAATATTATTTTATAAAATGTAACTTAAAAGATCGCTGTAAATATTTAACTACAATTATTGAATAAATTTTCTGGGTCGAAAAACGATTCTTTGAGCTGCGGATTATACGCCGGAAATTACGGTAACTCATAAGTATGAACCTTCGTGAAATTTACAAAGATAGGAAGCACGCCAAAGATCATCACAGAATTAATGATTAAATTATTAAGGCATTAAATTATTAATGCCTCAGAAATGAAAACACTTGATATACTCTTCTATGCATCTTCATACTTCCTAATATCCAGCAAAACTTTGTCAAAATACTATAAAACAAGCCTTTCACTAAAATTTGACTCCTTTTTAGAGAAATAGAATGCAAGATTATTCAAAAAATTATTTTTTTGCATGATAAGAGATCATATTACTAACAAATGTAGATGTGGAGGATGTACTAAAAAAGTTTCATATCACAACATGAAAATAGGGCAGAACCTAGCAAACAGATAACGCTTGAACGCACACTTTTTATATATTATTGTGTCATCCAAAAACTTCTGTAGTTTTGTGGTTTTGTCTTGCTATTTTGCTACTGCTCGTAAGTAGTGACCTAGAATGACCCTGATATGTACATTCGGTCTTTTCTGCTTGCGCTGCATAATTCTTGCTTGTGCTGTGGCATAATTTTTTTCAGCGTCGTACTAACACGGAAGAAGCAAAAAATTCATTTTCGTCATATCATGCTATTTTATTTCAAGAAATGTAAAAGTGTTAGTCAGACTGCTTGTAACATTGGTGTTGTATATTGACAAAGTGCTGTTTCAGATGACACAGTTCGAAGGTAGTTTGAGAAGTTTCAGCATTGAAATTTCAGCCTCGAAGATGATGCCTGCTCTTAAAGACCATCATCTGTAAAGGAGGACTTCTTAAAAGAAGCTATCGCTGTAAATCCACGTTACACAGTTCAGAAGGTATTACACAAACTAAATAGATTCAAAAGTACAGGTCATGATAATTTGATTAGATCTTGATTTCCATCTTAAAGCGAAAAATTCTATTTGAAAATGATATTGCAGCAGTTTGTCTGTGCTTTACAATTTGACACTATGACTATGAATTGGATGAGTTACAAAATACTATAATATGAGAAAATTTGGCCTAAAACTCGCGTTTTTTTCTCAAAATTTAGGCCTTTTGCGCTACCACCTGAAGTAAAATTTTATTTATTTTGTTTTTGCAGTTTACTGAGCTACCCTAGACACAATTCTTTTTTGGTATAGCGAATCAAAACAGAAAAAAGACCTGGCCCACAATCCGGCCAACATTCACTGAGTGAATACAACTTCATTGCGTTAATTTAAAGATGTTTTAAATGCCTTGCGCTACCTCAAATGAAGTAATTTTGCTTCTTTTTTTATTATAATGTATTTTTATATCTTTCTTTTAAAGATTTTTCACTATAGCAATTTTTTTCTTTTATAGCTTTAAAAAAAGAAAGAAAACTATTGCTTCTCAATAAATTTATTTGAGCTACTCTGCCGCTAAAATTAAAATCTAATTGATTTTTTTCCATTTTATTTTACTAAGCAACCCTAAAGCCAAGTTTTCCGCTGTATAGTGAATAAAAAAAAGTTTTTTTAGGCGCACCCTACTGTCCAACCTGGCGCCTGCTATTCACCAGAAAATTCTTATAGAAATATTTGCCTTATTCAATCTCCGAATTTATAAGGAAAATGTTTCTGTAAGAATTTTCTGGTGATTAGCGGGCGATACGTTGGACAGCCCCGATTTATAGTATTTTGTAACTCATCCAATTCATAGTCATAGTGTCAAGTTGTAAAGCCCAGACAAACTGCTGCAATATCATTTTCGAATAAACTTTTTCGCTTTAAGATGGAAATCAAGATCTAATCAAACTATCATGACCTGTACTTTTGAAACTATTTAATTTGTGTAATACCTTCTGAACTGTGTAACGTGGATTTACAGCGATAGCTTCTTTTAAGAAGCCCTTCTTTACAGATGATGGTCTTTAAGAGCAGGCATCATCTTTGAGGCTGAAATTTCAATGCTGAAACTTTTCAAATTACCTTCGAACTGTGTTATCTGAAACAGCACTTTGTCAATATACAGCACCAATGTTACGAGCAGTCTGACTAACACTTTTACATTTCTTGAAATAAAATAGCATAATATGACGAAAATGAATTTTTTTGCTTCTTCCGTGTTAGTACGACACTGAAACAAATATTATGCCACAGCACAAGCAAGAATTATGCAGCGCAAGCAGAAAAGACCGAATGTACATATCTGGGTCATTCTGTCACTACTTACGAGCAGTAGCAAAATAGCAAGACAAAATCACAAAACTACAGAAGTTTCTGGATGACACAATAATATATAAAAAAGTGTCCGTTCAAGCGTTATCTGTTTGCTAGGTTCTGCCCTGTTTTCATGTTGTGATATGAAACTTTTTAGTACATCCTCCACATCTACATTTGTTAGTAATATGATCTCTTATCATGCAAAAAAATATTTTTTTTTGATAATCTTGCATTCTATTTCTCAAAAAAAGAGGTCAAATTTTAGTGAAAGTCTTGTTTTATAGTGTTTTGACATAGTTTTGCTGGATATTTGCAAGTATGAGGATGCATAGAAGAATCCATCAAGCGTTTTCATTTCTGACGCATTAATAATTTAGATGATCTGTGATGATCCTTGGCGTGCTTCCTATCTTTGTTAATTTCACGAAGGTTCATACTTATGAGTTATTAAAATTTTCAGTGCAAAAAATATAATTATACAAAATATATAACACGATTAGTTAACTTTAATGAAAGCTTGTTTAGCTTTGGAAGAAAGGTACGTTATTTTTTTTAACGCTGCTTAATGTCTATATATTATTAAGTTTAATTTAAAAAAAAAGTTTTAAAAATAAAATAATATTGTTTGAAATAAATTTTTTTTAAATATATTTCTTTTTTTGTATGACGGTATGATAAGTAGTAGAGAATGAAAAAAGGGAAGTATTATTTTAAGTTATACATATATTAATCAACTTCGCAATATCATTCTATTCGTTTAACAAAAGAAAAAACGGGACTTTAAATAATATCATTTAAAACGCCTGAAGTAGCGAACTATAGTGGCCTGTATAAGTTATATTGTGAATCCCTGCAGAGTCACTTATAAAAGTGTAAAAGATTTTCAATTTGTAAACCCGCTGTTGCCACAATACTAGTATTTTAGAAGAGAAAAATTGCCTTATAGAAAAACAGAATCTTTGCTATTAATAAAAGCTAAAATCTACCTTTTGTTATTTACGGTGGCAAACAGCATTCAGGTAAAAACATGAGAATTCCAAGTCTAAAGTATTATCCAATATTAAATCTATTAAATCTCTGAAACTAAATAATATCAGTAGACAGTTTTGAATTTACTTCGTTATTTTATTCGTATGAAATGAATCCTTTTTTTTACAATACTCACACCACAAATATATTAAAGCAAATTGAAAATATGAAACATTATAAAGCATACTTTCTTCTTACATAACCCTTATGTTAGTAGTTAATAAAAAGTAGCGGATTCGGTTACCGCCGGAGTCTGTGGGTTTCAAATAAGTTGTTCCTTCTTTTTTTTTCTTAACGGGCTGGTCGTAACTCTTTAAATAATGTTTCCGATTGGGCGGTTTTCGTTTATTAAGATAGTTTCATAGCTACCACATATTTTGTATTAGTAATGTTCATAGCAAGACTCCCTTATCATAGATCAGACTTGACAATCCGGAGAAAGTCTATGGGAGAAAATGTCCGCGGTAATTGCCAACTTATTAATTGACTTTCTCCGGAAAGTATCGCCGCCTGGTGGATACTACCGCACAGTTGCCATGTTTCGGGCTTTTTGAACACCAGTATATTTTTAGAGAAAATGTTGTTCTTTTAAATACCAGAATTCTCCGATCAAACAAAACAAAATTGTCTCTACTAAAAAACTGGTATCCAAAAATATAATAGAAAAATCTATAGAAAAATCTAGCTGGTCTGCTACTGCATAGCTGCCAACTCTTACGCTTTTTTCTTACCACTAAAATTTAATAGAATTTTTTTCGTCATGTAATCACATGATCTTGTCAATTTAATAAGATAAAATTTACTATAAAATTTTAGTGGTAGTGAAACTACTAGTTCGTAAGCAAATGCATAGAAAAAATGGAGCTGTGAAAAAATTTCGTGTGATTTCGTGTCGTAAATACTATTACTGACGATTGATGGCGCTAGTAGCAGGACAAGTATAGCGGTCAAAGGCAACTTGCTGATTGAGAGGTCTGATACTATGATAAGGAGTTCTTGGTTCATAGGTGTTAATCTGTCCCAAAGTAAGTAGTATATTATTATTTCAAACGCGGTAGATGGCAAAACATCTAAATTGAAAAATTCCCGCCCAACTGACTCATTTTTTTTTTGAGTTTGTGCATTCCCCTCAATTAGAATACCACTATTTTCGAAAAAAAAATTCATCGCCTTATTTAATTGCACAAAAATTATGTGAAGATTGCTGTTTGATATTAATGAGATTCAAATTAACACTAGATCTACCTGAAATTTTACTCAAGTTTTTTAAAACTATTTCACACCAGAAATTTTATTTGAAACTACTTAACTTATTCATTTAACGCATTTCTGTGAATTTTATTAGCCGCACATAGGCTATATCTTGGTTTATTCTTTCAGGCAACAGTAAAATTCTTCTTTATGAAAAGTCACAGCCATCCATCGCTGCCACAGGTTAATCTCGGAAAATGGCACATTTGAAGTTACTGAAAAAATTAATAGCTCGAAAAGTATTTGTCACAATATTATTAGACAAACAATTGTTAGAAAGGTAAAAAATTGTATTTTTCTTGAAATAAATTTCAAATCTAATGAATATGCCGTTTTTCAAATATGGAATTTCAAAAATTACCAAACTTCATAATGAAGTACCATAGCGAAACATCTACGCGTAAAAAGATAATCGTTTTATGGTCTGCTGCCATAAAACATGATAAATTAAATTTCATTAAAAAAATTTCACAGTAGTAGAAAAATATTTTTCTAAATTGAATAGTCATTGAACAACTCAACACTTTAACAGGAGAATTCTTACATGTTATTTAGATATTTTAAAATTGTTTGCCGTCATTGCGTTTTTATGCTAAGTTAAGAACGGGTTAAACAGCTACTTAATTTGGTTAGATTATCGACACTCTTTCTACATAGCTATACAAATGGTTGTTACTGACGATATTAAAAATCAAATTATCTTTTTTATTATGCCGATACTTCAATTTCTGAAATTGCACGTACACTTGATTTTACGGATGCTACTGCTCGCTATTGGATTAAGAAGCACGAGAATGATACAGCTGGTGTTCCGCGCCCTAAAATGGGTCGTCCTCCTAATTCATTTTCCTCTGAAGAGGTTCATCGTAATAAAATGCTTAAAATTATGCAGATTTAAAAAAAAGATCTCAATTTTCACACCCGAGAAGCTAGCTCATTGCAAAGAGCTTATAAACGTAATAAATTAGTATCTCCACTCGATGCGCCCCACGGTGGCGTAGCCAGGGTGGGGGTCCAGATGCTCTTTATACCACTCATTTTGTAGAGTTTTCTTTGCCTTCTACAATTGGAGAACTTTCTGCGATAATGAAGGTGAAGCAAACTTTAAAATTTTAATGGTATCCAGAGCGTTTGGACCCCCACCCTTGCTACGCTACTGACGCCCCATGTCAAACGACAGAACGGAACATTGATCTCAACTGCGCCTGCGAACAACCAGAATTTCAAATATTAGCCAATCTTTTTTTTGACATTATATCCGATGGTCCGTACCACAAATGTTGCTGCTGCGATTGACTATGGTTTAACCCCTTCAGGGCAAAGCACTTTTGTAGCTAAAATATTGAAATGATTGATTGACACCAGGATTCACGAACGAATTTATTTTAAAATAAGTAAAACAAGGTTCGTACGGGTCCTGGAATTTTAAGACCATGAGATTATTCTGTACTAGTATTTTCTTATAGATAATCTCATCTTAAATAAAATGAAATTTCGTACTTTTGAACTTGATGTATTTTTTTATAAAAATATACTGGTATGTCACCTGGAAAAGTAACGGTACCCGTACGAACCCTGTAAAAGCTTTTCCTCATGTAACTTATAAATTCAAAATTTGATAATAAAATTCTGGTGTCATTGTGGCATTTTGGGACTAAAATTAAGTGGTATATATAATATACCGGTGCCCTTCAAGGGGTTAAAACTTCGATCCGCCCTCTTTTGAAATCAAGATTTATCGCTAAAGGAGCGACCGAAAAATTTCTAAGGCTGACATTTCATAAAAATATCGGCGAAGATGGCTCTTTCTGAAAAACGTGTTACGGTGATATGATGAAACTCAAAATTTCCGAGTACGCCATATCAAACTGTTTCAAATTTATTTCCAGAAATACCCGACTGCTTAAAATGTGCGAATCCGTTAGAAGAACGACTGGTGGCGTTGCTTATCACTTACATGCTTATCCTCTTTAAATTAACGCAAACAAGTTGTATTCATTCAGTGAATGTTGGCCGGATTGTGGGCGGGGTCTTTTTTTCTGTTTTGATTCGCTATACCGGAAAAGACTTGTGTCTAGAATAGCTTAGTAAAATGCAAAAACAAAATAAATAAAATTTTACTGCTGGCGGTAGCGCAAAAGGCCTAAAATTTGAGAAAATTTGGCCTAAAACTCGCGTTTTTGTAGCCTGGAATATCTAGTGTAGAAAACGGTTTTACCGTTTTTTTATTCAAAATTTTCGAATTGAAAATTGAAATTCTGAAACAAAAATTTTTACTTTAAGAAGTCACGAAATATATGCCATTAATTAAAGAAAAGAACATTATAAGGAATTTCTGGTATGAATCCGAAATTTCGGATTAAAAAAAGCCAAACTGGTAATGCTTTAAAAAGTGCTCAAAAATTGTAGCCGATAAACGTGCAACGATGCGGTACAATAACACAGCGACCGCAGCAACATCTGCTTCGAAAATAGATTTACCTCTAGCAAAAGTAACCGTTTCACTATTGACAACATGAACATAATTTCTGTGAATAAAATCTGCTTGTAAGTGTATATTTCAGATGTAACTGATTTTGAAGTTAGTTTTTTATCATATCAAGGAATTAATCTTTTCCATTCTTCTGGCAGAGATTCATCCTTTGGTGTGCTAAATAGGGATAATTTCTAGTTTGATATCTTGTATCGAGTACTGCAACCAGGCACAAAAATATGTGTTTCAACTTTTTTGGTAATGATCAATATCATTCATTCATATTTTCAAAGCTAATGAAAATCACAAAATCATTATCCAAATCATAGGAAATAGGGTATAATTTAAGATTTTAAAATATTTACCACCAGCTGAAACGTTTTCTCAGTTCGATTCTTATACAATGTTTGCGTTAAAAAGAGCTATAAGACGGTGGCGTAGCCAGAGAGGGGGGGGGGGAGACCAGTAATATTATAAAGTTTTCTTCACCTTCAATATCGCAAAAATTTCTGCGAAAAGATAAGGGAAAAATATTTTTATAAAATTAGTGGTATACAAACCATCTGGACCTCCACCCTGTCTACGTCACTGCTGAAAGATGTCGCTATGATCGACCCGTTATCTTTTCAGCATCGTTCTACATTTGTCAGATTCAATTTTTTAGTACTAATTTGTAGCCGTTTTCCACACTATCTGTTCTAGGCACTGTAACATAGGCATTACAAATTCTGTGGTTTAACCCTTTCCGGCACAGTGGTCCCACTCCGAGCACACCTAATTTTAATTCCAAACTTGCATTTGGCACCAAGAATGTTTTAATAAAATTTTGTTTCTATACTGAAAGCTTGAAATAAGGAGTTCATGTTTTCTAAAAAAGTCGTTTGTAAATTCCGGTGTCAATCAGCAATTTCTCATTTTACGAACAGACTTTGTCTGTGCCGGAAAGGGTTAAATAATTAACAGATAAATTATAATCTGAAATAGCGACTCCACACTCCTTGGTAGTTCTATGGGGAACACTGACATTGCAATTGCATCTAAATAACTGCAGTACAGTTTTGATGTAAAAAAAATAATCAAATGATGTACCCTAAAATTTAGACGCTCTGCTATATCATCATATGTGGTCTATTAGTAGACCTAGCGGACACTGTAAAAAATCTAGCTCATTCATTAAGAGCTGAAAAATTCCAAAAATATAGTGTTTGTCATAGCAAATCTAAAGTGATACGGATGCCTAGTCAAAGCGGAAACAGAGAAGAGACATAAAGTCACTTTCTGTTGAATTTCTATCGCTTACTTAGTGAAATCAGTGAAAAATGAAGATCTTACAATTCGCTATAAAAAACAGTGGATTGCCAGCTAAAATATGGGTCCGACCAGTAACACCCTCCCAAAAATTAAGGCAATTTTTGGACATTTCCTAAGTCGAAAGGAACGCTAAATTGTAGAGCTTATTTATCTCTAGTGAAATATATAGGATTGCCTAATCAAATCACGGTGCATTAAGTGGCAACACTATAAAAGAGCGTATTGTGGGTTCCAAAGTATACCGCCTAGAATACATAGTGTAGAAAACGGCTACAAAACAGTACTAAATTTTTGAATCCGATAAATGCAGAACGATGCTGAAAAAATAACGGATCTATCACAGCGACATCTTCTAGCAGTGGCGTAGACAGGGCGGAGGTCCAAATGGTTTGGATACCACTAATTTTATAAAATATTTTTATGTTATCTAATCGGAGAATTTTATGCGATATTGAAGGCGAAAAAAACTTTATAATATTACTGGTTTACAGAGCATTTGGACCCCCCCCCCCCTTCTCTGTCTACGCTACCGTCTGCTAGCTCTTTTAACGTTTCAGCTGGTGGTAAATATTTTAAATAATTAAATTTATACCCTATTTACTTTCACTTGGATAGTGATTTTCATAAGTTTTGAAAATATGAATGATATTGATCATGGTCAAAAAAAGTGATACGCATTTTTTGGGCCTGGTTGCAGTGCCCGATACAAGACAGCAAACTAGAAACTATCCCTATGTAGCATACCCAAGGATGAATCTATGCTAGAAGAATGGAAAAGTTTAATTCCCTGATATTATAATAAATAAAAAGAAAACTGCCCAGTTAAACTGAGGGCATTGAGCTCACAGGCTATTCACACTAATTGTATATTATACTCGTATTTCAAAGAATTTGAAATAAGCCTCTTGAAAAATAAAGAAATCGACAATATATTAAGGGGGGGTTATCCCCCCGTTACCCCCTCATAGTTAACTAATGAACCCCTTAAACTAATCAGGAGAGCCTCTTATTACAGTGAATATATATACATACAAAATTTGAAGAAAATCGGATAATGCTGCTTGAAAAACCCATTTATATAAATTAAGGGGGGATTGGCCCCCCGTCCCCCCCCTTTATACTTAACCAACCAATCCCGAAAACTAATCAGGGAAGTGTCTTAACCCAATGAACTTATAAACAAATTTTGAAGCAAATGAGATAATTCTGCATGAAAAACCCATTTATATAAATTAAGGGGGGGATTACCCCCCCGTTCCCTCCCTTTATACTTAACCAATCAATCCCGAAAACTAATCAGGGAAGCGCCTTAACACAGTGAACCTATAAACAAAATTTGAAGGAAATCGGAATAATTCTGCAGGAAAAACCCATTTATATAAATTAAGGGGGGATTAGCCCCCCGTCCCCCCCCTTTATACTTAACGAATCAATCCCAACAAAAACTAATCAGGGAAGCCTCTTATTACAATGAATATATCTATACAAAATTTGAAGAAAATCGGATAATGCTGCATGTAAAACCCATTTATCTAAATTAAGGGGGATTAGCCCCCCCTTCCCCCTTTATACTTAACCAATGAACCCCCAAAACTATTCAGAGAAGCGCATTATCACAATGAACCTATATACAAAATTTGAAGAAAATGGGATAATTCTGCTTGAAAAACCCATTTATATAAATTAAGGGGGGATTGGCCCCCGTCCCCCCCTTTATACTTAACCAATCAATCCCGAAAACGAATCAGGGAAGCGTCTTAACTCAATGAACCTATAAACAAATTTTGAAGCAAATGGGATAATTCTGCATGAAAAACCCATTTATATAAATTAAGGGAGAGTTTAGCACCCCCCGTTGCCCCCCGCCTTTATACTTAACCAATCAATCCCGAAAACTAATCAGGGAAGCGTCTTAACCCAATGAACATATAAACACATTTTGAAGCAAATGGGATAATTCTGCATGAAAAACCCATTTATATAAATTAAGGGGGGGATTAGCCCCCCGTTCCCCCCCTTTATACTCAACCAATCAATCCCGAAAACTAATCAAGGAAGCGCCTTAACACAGTGAACCTATAAACAAAATTTGAAGGAAAAAGGAATAATTCTGCAGGGAAAACCCATTTATATAAATTAAGGGGGGGAATAGCCCCCCCCGTCCCCCCCTCCTTTATACTTAACCAATCAATCCCAAAAACTAATCAGGGAAACGCCTTAACGCAGTGAACCTATAAACAAAATTTGAAGGAAAACGGAATAATTCTGCATGAAAAACCCATTTATATAAATTAAGGGGGGGGATTAGCCCCCCCGTTCCCCCCTTTTATACTTAATCAGTCAATCCAAAAACTAATCAGGGAAGAGTCTTAACCCAATGAACCTATAAACAAATTTTGAAGCAAATGAGATAATTCTGCATGAAAAACCCATTTATATAAATTAAGGGGGGGATTAGCCCCCCGTTCCCCCCCTTTATACTCAACCAATCAATCCCGAAAACTAATCAAGGAAGCGCCTTAACACAGTGAACCTATAAACAAAATTTGAAGGAAAAAGGAATAATTCTGCAGGGAAAACCCATTTATATAAATTAAGGGGGGGAATAGCCCCCCCCGTCCCCCCCCCCTTTATACTTAACCAATCAATCCCAAAAACTAATCAGGGAAACGCCTTAACGCAGTGAACCTATAAACAAAATTTGAAGGAAAACGGAATAATTCTGCATGAAAAACCCATTTATATAAATTAAGGGGGGGGATTAGCCCCCCCCCCCCATTCCCCCCTTTATACTTAACCAATCAATCCCGAAAACTAATCAGGGAAGCGTCTTAACACAGTGAACCTATAAACAGAATTTGAAGGAAAACGGAATAATTCTGTATTAAAACCCCATTTATATAAATTAGGGGGGGATTAGCCCCCCCCCCTATTCCCCCCTTTATATTTAACCAATCAATCCCGAAAACTAATCAGGGAAGCGCCTTAACACAGTCAATCTATAAACAAAATTTGAAGGAAATTGGATATTTCTATGAAGAGTTATCGCGTTACGTACGTACATACGTACATACATACATACATACATACATACAGAACCGGCGGGCACTTAAGCTCTCAGGCTTTGATAGCCTGTGAGCTAAATAAAAAAAGAAAACTGCCCAGTTAAACTGAGGGCATTGAGCTCACAGGCTATTCACACTAATTGTATATTTTACTCGTATTTCAAAGAATTTGAAATAAGCCCCTTGAAAAATAAAGAAATCGACAATATATTAAGGGGGGATTATCCCCCCGTTACCCCCTCATAGTTAACTAATGAAACCCTTAAACTAATCAGGGAAGCCTCTTATTACAATGAATATATATATACAAAATTTGAAGAAAATCGGATAATGCTGCTTGAAAAACCCATTTATATAAATTAAGGGGGGATTGGTCCCCCGTCCCCCCCTTTATACTTAACCAATCAATCCCGAAAACTAATCAGGGAAGCGTCTTAACCCAATGAACTTATAAACAAATTTTGAAGCAAATGAGATAATTCTGCATGAAAAACCCATTTATATAAATTAAGGGGGGGTTTACCCCCTTTTTCCCTCCCTTTATACTTAACCAATCAATCCCGAAAACTAATCAGGGAAGCGCCTTAACACAGTGAACCTATAAACAAAATTTGAAGGAAAACGGAATAATTCTGCAGGAAAAACCCATTTATATAAATTAAGCGGGGTGATTAGCCCACCGTCCCCCCCCCCTTTATACTTAACCAATCAATCCCAACAAAAACTAATCAGGGAAGCCTCTTATTACAATGAATATATATATATACAAAATTTGAAGAAAATCGGATAATGCTGCATGAAAAACCCATTTATGTAAATTAAGGGGGATTAGCCCCCCCCCCTTCCCCCTTTATACTTAACCAATGAACCTCCAAAACTATTCAGAGAAGCGCATTATCACAATGAACCTATACACAAAATTTGAAGAAAATCGGATAATTCTGCTTAAAAAACCCATTTATATAAATTAAGGGGGGATTGGCCCCCGTCCCCCCCTTTATACTTAACCAATCAATCCCGAAAACGAATCAGGGAAGCTTCTTAACCCAATGAACCTATAAACAAATTTTGAAGCAAATGGGATAATTCTGCATGAAAAACCCATTTATATAAATAAAGGGGGGGTTTAGCACACCCCGCCCCCCCCTTTATACTTAACCAATCAATCCCGAAAACTAATCAGGGAAGCGTCTTAACCCAATGAACCTATAAGCAAATTTTGAAGTAAATGGGATAATTCTGCATGAAAAACCCATTTTTATAAATTAAGTGGGGATTAGCCCCCCCGTTCCCCCCTTTTATACTTAATCAGTCAATCCCGAAAACTAATCAGGGAAGCGTCTTAACACAGTGAACCTATAAACAAAATTTGAAGGAAAAAGGAATAATTCTGCAGGGAAAACCCATTTATATAAATTAAGGGGTGGAATAGCCCCCCCCCGTTCCCCCCTCCCTTTATACTTAACCAATCAATCCCAAAAACTAATCAGGGAAGCGCCTTAACGCATTGAACCTATAAACAAAATTTGAAGGAAAACGGAATAATTCTGCATGAAAAACCCATTTATATAAATTAAGGGGGGGGATTAGCCCCCCCATTCCCCCCTTTATACTTAACCAATCAATCCCGAAAACTAATCAGGGAAGCGCCTTAACACAGTGAACGCATAAACGAAATTTGAAGGAAAACGGAATAATTCTGTATTAAAACCCCATTTATATAAATTAGGGGGGGGATTAGCCCCCCCTGCTCCCCCCTTTATATTTAACCAATCAATCACGAAAACTAATCAGGGAAGCGCCTTAACACAGTCAACCTATAAACAAAATTTGAAGGAAAACAGAATAATTCTGTATTAAAACCCTATTTATATAAATTAGGAGGGGATTAGCCCCCTGTTCCCCCCTTTATATTTAACCAATCAATCCCGAAAACTAATCAGGGAAGCGCCTTAACACAGTCAACCTATAAACAAAATTTGAAGGAAATCGGAGATTTCTATGAAGAGTTATCGCGTTACGTACGTACATACGTACATACATACATACATACATACATACATACATACAGAACCGGCGGGCACATAAGCTCTCAGGCTTTGATAACCTGTGAGCTAAAAACTAACTTCAAAATCAGTTACATCTGAAATATACACTTCCAAGAAGATTTTATAACCAGAAATCTTGTTCATATTGTCAAAAGAGAACGGTTACTTTCGCTTGAGGTTAAATCTGTTTTTAAAGCAGATGTCGCTGCGATCACCCTATTATTGTACCTCCTCGTTGCACGTTTATCGGCTACAATTTTAGAGCACTTTTTAAAGCATTACCAGTTTGACTTTTTTAAATTCCGAAATTTCGCACTCATACCATAAATTTCGTATATTGTTCTTTTCCTTACAAAATGGCAGATATTTCGTGACTTCTTAAACTAAAAATTCTTTTTTTCAGAATTTCCGGTTTGAATTCGAAAATTTTGAATTAAAAAACGGTAAAACCGTTTTCCACACTATGTGTTCTAGGCGCTGTAACCAAAGTAGTTGATTAATTAAAAGTTGAAACTATGGCTAACACATAGGACTTAAAATTATCTACTAAAGTATATAGGGTATCCCAGTGACTAATAGCAACCCTGGAAACATTAGTGCAATTTTTGGTCACTTGCTTAGTCAATTAACATAAGAGATGACACCAGTGCTTCTTAAAATAATATTTTAAAAAAATAGGCTTTCCTGCAAAAATCTATGTAAAATCAGTTGCAACAGAAAAACATGACAACTATTGCAATTAAACAAAGAAATTATAAATTCTGCAATTTAAATATTAAACAGAAAATTCTTATCTCAATAAGTCGTTCGATAGCTGTTTGAAATTCTAAGGAGTTTACAAACATTGACAATGCATCTCAATAACTGCAGTGCCCTATTCAAGTAAAAACAATAATAGAGAAAATAATATTCGCCTAGTATTTCAGATGATATATTAAAGTTGTGCGCATGGACTACCTACCTCTCTGCTAAATCTGAAGAGATTCAGGGTTCGTACGACTCTACCACAATTTTTTAATAGAATTTCACGTCTTATTTAAAGGTAGAAAATTATTACACAGCTTGAAATTAAACGAGGAGTCTACAATGTATGCTATTTAAATTATATTAAACTGAAATTTTCTGTTAAAAAAAGTTGTAAAAGTGTAATAATCCTTTGATTCCTAGAGATTTAAACAGTACCACACACTTGATCAGTAACGAAAGATGCTTAAAATTTTTCAATAAATACAAAAAATATTATGTTTTACACCACATTTTAAAAATAGTTTCAGAAATATTTATTTATCTTAGTAATTAAGCTTACATTATCGATGTATAATTGTGATGATCTTCGAGACATAGCGGCTGGCTAAAATTTTTTTGCCAGCGCGGAAAACGCATTTTTATTGTAATTGGCGTTTGTTGGAGTTGTACACCGGCGAGGTTTAGCAGTTTGACCTCCTATTTTATTCATAAAATAGGATTTTATACATTGTTTAATTTAATTGCAGACATTTTGCGATTCCATAAAGTAAAACACCTGTTTCATAATTTCCGGTATGAATTCGGAATTTCCGAATTAAAGAGGAGGAAAACTGTAAACCATGATGTCACCGAAATTTCCCAAAGGGATTCACCTTTATTAACTACAAAGTTTATTTTTATTTAACCCCTTGAAGTGCGGCGTTTTTTTTTTTAACATCCTCAGTTTTAATCCCTGCATTATGTAATATATTTGTACCAGAGATTTTTTTCTTTATTAAGTGTGCAAAGAAAAGCTTTTACTGATTTTAAAATAAATTTGTTTGTAAATTCTAGTGTCTTTCAATCATTTCAGCATTTTCCGCACAGAATTATTTTGAATTGAATGGGTTAATCATTTCGCCACAACGAGCGTCAAGTATACGTGTTATATAGGGTGCGGGAAATCACTGATATTGGACAACAAAATTCATAAACTACTGTAACTAATGACTTTCCGTTTGGTATCGTTTATCGTAAATTAAACTTGACAGAAGAATAAAAAAATTTACCATTTTAGTACCATTTCTATATGTATTGAGCAAAATTTAGGTATAACATTGCTTAGTAGAAGTTGTAACTAAACAGTTGGAACGAGTTATATTTTTATACGATGATTCGTAGTAGAGATACCGTAATTTCCGGCGTATAATCCGGGGACCAAACAATACTGTTTCTATCCAGAAATTTTATTAAATAATTGAAGTCAAATATTTTCAGTGATCTATCAATTTACATTTTATAAAATAAAATTTCTTGGTCGAAGCATAATTATTTCATCTGCGGATTATACGCCGGAAATTACGGTAGTAAGGGGTGATCATTTTCTTCAAGGATTAAAATCTTAAAGCAATTTATTACATTTTCCGTTCAATTCAAATTTTCTATAGGACAATAAATTTTTAATTGCACAATATTTTCTTATTTTATAGCTTTTTATTCATACAATCCTGTAGATATTACTTTATTTGTATTGACGATTACTATTTAAATAATTTTCTAGATAAAATTTTAATAGATACCTACAGTTAAAATATACTATTTAATGATTTTCATGTCAAATTTCATGAGCATAAAAAGAGAACATGATAGTAAAATTACCATTATATTAAATAAAAATTAAAGTTGAAACGTTCACCTACCCGGAAAGATTGTAAGTGTGTATAAATAAATATATCATTGGCTTAGCTTCAGTAACGGGTTGAATCACAGGGGCCCTTTGCACCTGTTGCTCTAGAAAGATGTAATCTATGTATTTCAAAATTAGAATTTTCATCTTAAGTACCGTAATTTCCGGTGTATAAGCCGCGGTTAAATAAATTCTGTTACGAACCAGAAATTTTATTTATTAAAAAAGGTCAAATAAGTTCCATGCACAAATAGGTTATATTGTATTAAATACACTTTCTGGTATGAAACAGATTTATTTGAGCCGTGGCTTATACACCGGAAATTACGGTAACACAAAAAATTCTGTTCGAAAACATATTGTAGCAGTTTGCTTGTACCTTACTCACTGACACTGCGACTATGGAGTGCATTATTAAAATACTATATGTTACTCTGGGATCAAGAAAAGGGAATCTTTCAGCATTTTCATCGATATTACGCCCAACTTTTGAGGATGTCTCTGACACTTTCCATCTAAATTAGCTTTGTACTTACAGGGTTGAACGCCAAAACTTTTAAATTAAATATATCTATAATGAACTAACATTTGGTTACTTTAACCCCCCCTAGTACCATAGGGGCCTTTTTCACACCATTTTATTTGTTTTGAATATTTTCGTCCTTCGAAAAAGAAAAAAAAAACTTTAACTTAATAAATTAAATTAAACAGACACATCGTGTCAAGAAGTTACATCTAATAGAATTAAATTTCTGTTTCCAATCATGCAAAACTAAGTTTGCTTATCAAAAATGTACTAGGATGGTTAACGCAGGAACACTGATTATCTAAAATATAATTTTAAACTTTAAAACATATTTTTTTCGTGGTGGGTGTCGAATCCGCAGCAAATATATATATATTAATATGAATTTAACATCTTAAAAAATTGGTGCTGCCGTATTTATGTAAAGAATATTATATTCAAAGGTTGGAGTACCATAGTTGAGAATTTTTCCAACAGAGCGAAAATATGCCGGGACCAGGACTCGAACCTGGGTACTTTGGTTTGCCGTACCAACGCTCTCCCTACTGAGCTATCCCGACGATATCCTGGGTTGGCATATTTCACTCTTGTTTGTTGGACAAGGCTGCGAACTCCAGAGCTAATTTCATTCATCCGAGCTATAACTGTAGCATTTACACGATGAATCCAACAAATAAGAGTGAAATATGCCAGCCCAGGATATCGTCGGGATAGCTCAGTAGGGAGACCGTTGGTACGGCAAACCAAAGTACCCAGGTTCGAGTCCTGGTCCCGGCATATTTTCGCTCTGTTGGAAAAATTCTCAACTATGATACTCCAACAATTGAATATAATTTACCTAGTTGAATATACTTTCCTCTGTTCATTATAATGTAATGAAGTTTTGTTTTAGTAGAAAAACATATACAGTTTTGGGCTTTAAACGTTTTTCATACAACACTAGTTTAGGTGTAATGGGGCAAACACACGCACGCATGTACGCATGGATTGAGAAATTAACTAAGTGGAAATATTTGAACTAAAATAGCAAGTGAGCTCAAAAATTAAATAAAGAAAAAAAGAAGAACTAAGGAAAGAAGAAAATACATAAAAAAGAATTGATACACATTGTTTTATTCATAATAAATGGAAGTAATAAAATTATAGAATAAATCAGGGCTAGAGAATAGCTAAATGGATCTTTGTATATGCTTAGATGATGAACATACATCATTTAAAGTATTTTGGAAGGACACTAGGAATATATCATGAATCGAAAATGTAATTTTTTTTTTTAATGACGGTGTTAAAGTAGAAATTGATGCCTAAAGTTTGTTTGTTCTTGTTTACTCATAAAATTACTCTTCTGCTAAAGGATCTCTGACGTAAAAACTCTTTATATTCCTTTGAACATTTTTTTAAGTTTCTAGAATGCTTTGCAAAAAACAGAAATTTAGGATGCTGTTTTTAGATTTATATTTTGAAGAGTTATTTCTGCTGTTATATGCTGTGATTTTTAAAAAATATATCAGAAGTACAAATTTTATATGAAAGGAAGTGATAAAATTCAGGCCTAAACTAAATGAAATATCATTGTAAAATTTTTAATAAACTATTCTTTTTTCATTAATCTTACAAGCTTAGCTTTAATATTAGTGCTTCTTTATTAAGCAATTAACTACAGGTCTAGAAATATACGTGCCAGTGGATATTGTTATTCTATTCAAACAACTTTTTGAAAAATAATCTCAACCAAACACTTATTTTAGAATATGTATATTAACAAGAAATCTACGTCAAAGAACAATTTTTGAAAATTGATGTATGATTGAATGTAAAAACAATCGCCATTACTGGTCGTAATTAAGGGGTAAAACTGAGCTGCGCCGCAAGTCGCAAGAGTGGCGCCCGTCAAGCACGTTAACCGTCGCACCAAACTCCTGAGGGACTTATAATGAGCACGACCAGGAGAGGCCTCCCGTATGCGCTGCGACCGGTAAGAGCACCACCACCTCCGCATCACTCCTACTGAACCCATGAGGTAACGACATAGGTCGTTGCGATACGCGGTGGATCCCAATATCAGAGGAAACCACCACGAAGCACTTGGGGACGAGCTGGAGTCCCCCAACAGCTTCGGAGCTGGGCACCCAAGAGGGAGCCAGGTCCTAGACTTTATGTCGGGTTTACCCGACCCGCACTTGCTCTACCAAAACTAGACGGTAATCAAAGG
The DNA here is from genome assembly GCA_963931845.1 of Maratus michaelseni. Taxonomy (NCBI): domain Eukaryota; kingdom Metazoa; phylum Arthropoda; class Arachnida; order Araneae; family Salticidae; genus Maratus; species Maratus michaelseni. Next base: position 84,683,073 of record OZ007586.1, read on the forward strand.
GTAAGTGAAACCTCATTATTTATGTCAATGGAATTCTTAGCAAATGAAGTCGCAAACTTTCTCGAAGAGTAATAGACAATAAAAGGCAATAAATGTTATTGAAATAAATTTGTAACAAGCTTTTGTTTAGGTATTCTTTGCATTTAATCCTAGGGAAAAAACTGGAATGTCGAGATTTTCATTTCTCTTGCATTATGAAATATAAAGATGTTTGTCTACTTCACTAGTTACTGAGCATCTCTTAGTTAAATAAAAACCTATCTTGAATAGTCAATTGGCGTTTATACGACTGATTAACGAGGGGTATAGGCAGAGAGACAGGGTAGATTGTCCTTTGTAGGACTCTCTCTAAGTGCACCTAACCTGTATTTCCTCAGCGTTAAGCAGGTTTGAAGAAAACCAAGCAAATATCCGAACAGTTAAGCTGACGAGCACGATATGGGTGTCTTCTCTGAACTTTCCGTCTACCCGATTTAAGTGCAGAGCCTCCCAACCACTGGTTGGACTAATTTAAATCTTTTTTTTTTTTAGATGACGAAACTTTGCAGCCTCTACCGTAGTACAGGTAATTTCCGTTTGGAATTTACCCTAAACCACTAGTAATCTGGATTTTTTCCGAATCATATTCTCACAACGGTATTTGCAAAATATTGTGTGAGATTCGCCTTGTTTAATAATTGAAATTCTGCGAATAAGAAAGGTGAAGATCACAGTTCGTAAAAGTGGTATGCCACGCAGTGCGTACCGAAACCTTTTTTTACACTGTTCCTCTCAAAAGAAGTATTGCATTGACACCTCCCTCACCCTCCCCAGAGTAATTATTAAAACTGAATTAACTATTATAAATGTTTTATTTTTCTCCTACTGCCTCTTTCAATGGAATTAACAGAAATGCCACAGTCTCATCCATGCTCTGATTGGGCAGCACTGCCCGAAATCACAAAGTTTTCTTCATCGTCGGGCTATTAAGTGGCATTTTATTGTCAAATTTCAAAATCTAAATTTCATATTTCCTGACACTGTGCCATGAGCAATTTTTAGGTGTAACGCCAAAACATAAAAAGTTATTATTTTATTTCCAATAGTTCATAAACAGCAAACATACTTATAAAAGGCTCTTAAAATGGATTTCACTACTATACCAACGTAATAATAAATAACCATTGGCTAATATATAAAGTATGAGACAGGGTTCGTACGATTTTACCAAAATATCTTAATAGAATTTTTCAATTTAATATTTAAAAAGCATAAATTATAGACGCCTCGTTTAATTACAACATTTTTAATAATATTCTGCATTTAAATAAGGCGAAAGTTTCAATTAAAAATTGTGGTAAAAGCGTACGAACTCTGTGAGAGATGCCTTTAAAAATAAATTTTGTGATACGTCTAAAGTTAGACACGTAAACTCAAATACACTGATGAGCTACAATATTATCAATACTTCTTCAGTATCCGAATCCGCTTATACAGGAATTTGATGTAAAAGTATTTTTTTTAGTTAAAAGTTGTTAATAATATTCGTTGGCTAGGGGTATGTATAGTTAGACATTATTTTATGCGTGTTATAATTAGAATAAGCGTGCGTGTGATAGGAAAAACCTTTAGTTGGTAATTGGTAGATTTGAAGCACTCTAAAAGCTGTGAAAGAAGTACCGTAATTTCCGGCGTATAATCCGCAGCTCAAAGAGTCGTTTTTCGACCCAGAAATATTATTTTATAAAATGTAACTTAAAAGATCGCTGTAAATATTTAACTACAATTATTGAATAAAATTTCTCGGTCGAAAAGCGACTCTTTGAGCTGCGAATTATACACCGGAAATTACGGTATCTTCCATAGGGCGTTGCTGTCCCGCTGTTCGCAAACAATTCTTATTGGTACGTTGGAAAGCGAAGGACTAATGCTTGCTTGCCAACTCTCATATTTTTAACGGAAGCTCATTTTCCAGCAAACATACATGGATCAGAAAGTTCTTTTAATGAGTAAAACCAAGTAAATTTTAAATGACTATCAACTAGAAGCAATACACATTAATTTAAATACAATTTCTGGTTCAAAATATTTTTTAATTTAAAAATAAACCCTGAAGTATGCTAATGTTGCAAGTATGCTAATGTTGAAATGGATAGAAACGACTCAGTTTGAAATTTCTAAATTTCACTAAAGATTGTTGATGTAGAAATGTATCGCGCTTGGCGTATATAAATAAACTTATGTTGGTGTCTCAAATATATATATATATATATATACAGGGGTGCAAAAATCTAGGCGCCAATGGGCTGCTTCCCACCACTAAATTTTATTAGTATTCTTCGTCAAATTTTATTAGTATACTTCGCCTAAATTTTACCAGTATTCTTATTAGGCGAAGATTTCTAAAAAATTAGTGGTGGGAATCGGACCATTGTCGGACCCATGATGGACCCATTTTCAAAAAATTGTATTTATTAAAGTACAAATCCAAAATGAACAATCTTTATACCAATGAAAAGAGGAAGTTTCAAAGTTTTTTAAGACATTATAAAAATTCAATGTGTCCATCGTTTGCTGCACGGCAAACATCTACGCGATTGCCAAACTCGTCTCACACACGAGAAAGCGTATCTGCTGCCTCACTCACAATTGATAGTGAAACGAAATCGCGGCCTATTGCCGCGCGGCCTCTACCGGCCGCCTCTGGAACCCTCACCGCTTTGAAAGCCGTGCAATCAGTAACAGCAGATACGCTTTCTCGTGTATGGGACGAGTTTGGCTATCGCGTAGATGTTTGCCGTGCAGCAAACGGTGGACACATTGAACATTTATAATGTCTTAAAAAACTTTGAAACTTCTTATTTTCATTGGTATAAAGATTGTTCATTTTGGATTTGTACTTTAATAAATACAACTTTTTGAAAATGGGTCCATCATTTAATGTTAAATTGTAAATGTATATCAATGCATTCAACATCCGATTCTGCTGTACGTATATGGGACTACGTATCAGACGCAACTCGTATATAAATATGATGATCTAAAACCCTTGAATTTTAAGCATCTTGGGGAAATGAAAATCGTAACTGGAATGAGCAGCAATCGGAAATTGTAATACAGTTCGATGAATCACACTCTTCCTGCATCACGTCGGTTAAAGTTTCACGGGTCGGGGAAATTGAATACCATTATATTCGCATAGTAATGTTTCCTTATTTAATTTATTCTTTAATTCTTCTTTATTCCTTATACATTCTTCATTAACTCATTTAAAGATTACTACTTGAAAATAGTGGTATTTAATTTATCTGATGCGTAACAACCCAGTTAAATGACCTTGTCAAAAGTTCGCAGTCTTTACGATGAAGTGTTGCTTCACACATATGCCGTATGTGGTGATTAGGTCTTTGTAGTATGTGGTGAATGGTTTTTTGTAGTATGTGGTGAATAGGTCTGTGTAGGATGTATGTATATGATATTGCCATGAATATGTGAACGCTGATGGCAATGGCAGCTCCTGAGGTGTTCACAATCGAATCGGATTACAACTTCACTACCAGATTTTCCGTATAATAATTTTGCTTAATCTAATCGTGGAATGTTCTACGATTAAACAAGTAGAATTTTAGTTTGTTAAAATACTGGTAATGTACTGATTTTGAACCTCCTGATGACCGCTACTACAGTCTAAACGTCAATGTCTACCACGCGTACCATTTCACAGAAATGCTTATTTTTGATTTACACTATCTTCAAATAGTTATTTTTCCTTATTAAATCACAGAATTCTGCATTTAACCCTTCTTTGCATTGTGATGGAAATTTCCATCACTGTTTATTTAACTTTTAATAATTAAATCAACTTCTTCGCCACCACTATATTTATATAGAAATATTAATCTAGTAAATTTCCCGTGAACTATGTTGCTGAACAAAGTTAAAAATCTATCTTAAAATTTCTGATGTCTAATATTTAATATATGTATAGAAAAACAATTGCAAAAGGAAAACTCATGCAAAGAAGGGTTAAAAAAGGAGACGCTTACATTTTCGAAAAGTCACCCTTTTTCATGTGTTCTGTCTTCCGATGGCACAAGCATTTGGTGATAGCTGAATGAAGAACTATGTTAATGATTTCCAGGTTTTGCTTTCAGTGGCTTAGTAAATGTGGGGGAGACGGGGGGCAGTTGGTCCATATTCACTGTGTGCTATTAATTTCAAAGAGTTTACCAGATATAAATTCTATTGATAACACATGGTATGTTATGAAACGTCAGCTCCATACTCAATATTACGACAAAATAGAGCTTTTTTGCTGCCAGAGATTGGGCAACAACGAGTAAGAATATACATTTTTGGAAAATTAACTTAAAAATGTTGCATGAAAATAAAAGAAAGGTGTCAAATTGTGGAAATGCAGGCGCATACGATTTATTAGGCACTATGTTCTAAAACAAAACTCTCTTCTTCAAGATTTTCTTTCGAAGCAGATCATTATACATTGCTACTACGGAATAGGAACATTATACACATACATTATACAAGTATTTCAGGTACATAAATTTCTAAAATTTCTAAATTTCTAAATTTGTAGCAACTATGTTTAAAACACATTTAAACATTTTGTATAAAGTGCGTAGAGGGGCTTATAATTCAAAACATTTTTATAATTCAACTATCCAAATTATTTAATTTCAGAATTCTTCAATGAAATAGAGCAATATAGTGAATAGTGTATTCAAAACAAGGAACACCACGCAATCTGTTTGATTAAAACATATTTTACAATGGTACCAACTACCAAGTAAGAAACATTTAGGAATAGGTTCTGAAATTTAAAGTACCCACAGAAAAAAATTACAACCAATACCGAAAAAGTAAAAGGATAACCCGGACATCGACCTCAAATATCCTACGAAAAACAAATAGTGAAAAATATCTAAATGCAAGCGAGAAATTTGAATAGAACGCTGCTGTTGGTTTAGTATAAGCTTGTGTATTCGCGCAACTATGGAAACTGCATTAAGTATTTTTAGTGACGAAGTTCTACTTTTTACTACGGAATTTACGTTATCGTCAGAAATGTTTTGTCCATTTTAGATGGCTACCCAAAATAGGTCCCTATTTTATTTCCAGTTTATCAGTTATTTTTTTCAACTTTGTGGCTATTTCAATGATGTAGTTGAACTCCCTCACGTGGGATTTCTGAAAATTCGACAGGCTCCTTCCCTTCCCCCTCAATTGATAATTTAACACTAGTATTCGTTCACTGACTGTTATTTCCATAAGTGTCAATAATTAAGGATTTTGAATACCACAATTATTTAAACCATGTCTTCGCAGTTTATAATCACAGAAATCACCCGTTTAAGTAAGGCAAAACGAACTTTTTAGAAATGTGGTAGTCTTAATCCATAACCTTTGACACCTATGTTGTTAAAGATGTAACAAATAGTGTTTTGGCAAAATATCAAATAAAAAAATTATTGTAAATAAAATATTAATACTTTTATTTGATTTTTCCTCAGCAATTCATAAAATGTCCAAGCGTAGCCATCATGGCTACAACGACCTTCAAAGTAAACGTGAATACCATTAAAATTTTATAAAACACTTTTGCAAAAAATACTATTTACTGACATACTCAATTTTGCTATGGGCGTGATTGAAGTAGATTAATCATGAGATACCTCACCTTAAAGCTATACGGATATCTGTTAACGAAAAGATTTTCTTTTTATGTTGAACAAAAAATTAATATCAAATTAAAGTGAATTGGTAAAATAATCCTTACAACAGAGTATGCTCGGAAATGTGTTTGATTATGTTTTTTAATCTAAAATAGTCTACAAAGTTTCTTTCAATTTTCAACACCATCGTGATCAACCAGCAATTCAATAAAATCGCGCTATAGTTCTCAGGTGCGCAAACCGCAGGCCTCCGGCTAGCATAAATTTAGGTAAAAATATATTGCAGTATTGAACTCTTCACGACGAGCGTCAAGTACATTTCTTTAAATTTTTCGCAACACTTTTTTCTAAAGAAAACCTTTTTACATTATTTAATCGCGGAAAATATCTGATTAAATATTTTGTTTCTTTAAATATATACTGGTGTTGAAATTCACTGATTTTGCGCAACCTATATGGTACATATACTTGCCGCTCGTCACGAAGGGGTCAATACAGCAATATATTTTTATATAAAATGGTGTTTTATGTATGGCCTGCGAGATGCATTGGCAACATGGCTTCCAGTTTGGCCTTCTCATTAAAAAATTCCGAATTTATACAGGAAATTCTGAAAAAAAAAATATTTATGTAATCATGAAATATCTGTCTTTTAATCCTCCAGCCACGGTTAACGCTCCTATCGCGTTTCACTTATTCTATACACGTCCGCGGGGAACGCTATTTTGACGTTCCCTACAATTTTTATAGTACTTAAGCATCGGGAGATTCTATTTCTTCGTTGAATCTATCTTCTTTTATTTAGAAATAGAGAGATTCATTTACAAATTATAGTACATATATCATTTCATTTATTAGGTCATTCTGAAAGTTCTGCAGTTTTTGAAATATTTTGAATCCATAAATGCCTTATTCCCACCGGAATTTTGAAATAAAACTTTGTTTTTATGATGTACATGAAGAAACTGCTTTTACTTATTTGGAAATAAATTTGTTTGTAAATTCCGGTGACATTCAATCTTTATAACTATTATAAGTGACGAATAAAAAAAGGACACGGTTGTATATAAGAAAATGGAAACAACGCCCGCGGCTAGAGGGTTAACACATTCACTGTCGCGTTAAAAGTACCGGAATTTTATTTTATTTAGAAAGTTCGAATTCATACCAGAAAAACTAATAGCAATATTTACTTTATTTAATTACAGACGTTTTGTGATTACTTAAAATAAAATTTCTTCTTTCAAAATTTCCTATATGAATTCGTAATTTTAGATTGAAAAACCCCGAGTATACTCATGATCGGCAACTAATGGGTTGATAAAGCAGTGTTGCCAGTGGGCTACTTTTTTAAAATTCAGATTGCTTGATTCGCACCACTTTTTTGAAATGGTACAATTCACCTTGTTTTTGCCTTATTTAATCTGTCATTGAATAAGGTGAATTTTGCTTTCTCAAAAATCTGGTACCAATCAAGAAAACTGAATTTAAAAAAAAAGTAGCCTACTGGCAACACTGTGATAAAGCAAAATTAACTATTTGGCAACAGGCCAAAATTACCATACTAGGAGCCGCTTATCACTATGAAGAAAAAAGTCCCCATTGCGAAACGAACTGATCAAAAGTTTATTCCCCGGTTAACCGCATATGCTTCCGCGCTGGCAAGTAGAGTTAGCCAACAGCAATATCTCGAACTCAAAACAACGATGCCGTAATAGCCACTAATTGACCATGTAAAATAAATAAATATTAGTGAAACTAATTTTAAAATGTGGTGTAAAACATATTTTTTGAATTTATTAAAAATATTTATCCTTATTGATATTGGAATCTCACTAACAGAAGCCATTTAGCAGAGAATGGAGTAGCAGATGCGAACAGCTTTAATGTGGCATCTAAATTACTAGCTGACATCATTGTTGTGATTTTTCGGATAAATACTGCACTGCAGAGATTGTGACGCTCAATTTCAGATGCTCTTTTGAGATGCTCTATTGGGTTGTCCTATTTCAAATTAGAATTTTTCTCTTTAATATTTAAATCACAAAAATTGTAATTTCTTTGTTTAATCTCAGTATTTTCACGTCTTTCTGCTATTAAATAAAGAAAAAATTCCATTCAAAATATGTGGTTGAAATGTATGAGAGAACTGATGATCCTGGCGCTCAGTGTTGTATGACTTCTACTTTTTTAAAAACTCAGATTGCCTGGCAATTACCACTGTTTTTGATAGTATAATTCGCGTTTTTTTCACCTTATCTAATATGTCATTAAACATGGCAAATATTACTATTTTTAAAAAGTGGTACGAATTAAGCAATTTGATTTTTTTTTTAATGTAAAGGACTGGCACATCGGGCGCCCACGAAACATCAGTAATTTCTTACAGAAATCTGCGACTTATTTAATTTTAGAATAGAAGATTAAATAAGGTGACAATTTCTGTAAGAAATTATTGGTATTACGCGGTCACTATGCAAAAAAGCCGTGGTGTACGCACCCTTCATTGCTTTGATGTGTTTTATTGGGATTTCCTGTCAGATTTCAAATTTAGGACTTTTCGTGGAAAACAATAGTTACTGGAAATTATTCAATCACATATATTGGAAAGAAAAGCAATTTGTATTTGTATCAATGTAGTCTATTTTCAAAGCGCATACACTCTACAGAATTTACAAGTAGTATATGACACCTTTATTTCAAATCAGAAATATTTGCTTAGTTTTTTTCTTTAATTTTAACACATTTGCATCGAGGCATTTTTATTACATTTGGCTTTTAACCCTTTGAGGGGCGGTGGTATATATTATATACCACCTAATTTTAATCCGATTCAAACCAGAAACTTTTAATTAAATTTTACTTTTTTAGCTTTGACGAGAAAAGGGTGAAAAATTGCTTGTTCTTATTTTGAACTAAATTCTTTCCTAAATTCCGGTGGGAATTCAACGTTACAGGAGCACAAGTGCTTGCCCCTGAAAGGGTTAAAATAGCACAAGCTCCTCTCTCTTCTGAAAGCCTTTCGTAAATTGGTTCCCCAGATAGGTTTCTCAAGTTTATTTATCAGTAAATATCTTTCAATGTACGGTTTTAATATAAAATGTTTTAATCCTTAATTTCATAGTGATGTAAATTTCCATCACTTTTTATTTATCTTTTAATAAATAAGTCAACTTCTTCGCCTTCACTATATTTATATAGAAATATTAATCCAGTAAATTTCCCGTGAACTATGTTGCTGAACAAAGTTAAAAATCTATCTTAAAATTTCTGGTGTCTAATATTTAATATACCTATAAAAAACACAATTGTAAAAGAAAAACTCATGCAAAGAAAGGTTAAATCTAAAAAAAATATGGACAACATGATATAAATGCATTTTCTGTAAGGTAGAAGCAACGACCTTAGCCAATGCTGTTTTTTGAACAAAAACGAGAATTCCCGTTTCCCGATACGAATGTGTTAAGGTCTTTCAGTTATTTTGTAATATATTTCTGCGAATCAATATGGCGGAAATTTCTATTAAAAAATGGGGTAGAAATCTACGCAACCCATCGTTTGCTCCTTGAATAACGTACAAATATTTAGATGCACAAATCATTAGGGTGCTAATTAATAAAGTAATCACAATATTTAAATTTTTACTGAAAGGAATTTAAAGAAGTTATTTCTAAATAATACGTCATGCAAAATGTTTACTATCGTTTGTCTTGCATAAAACAGTTGCCAGCATTTACAAATTTTTCTTATACTAAAGTTTAGAAATTAATTTTGTCTTGTTTAATCGCCTATATCAGTAATTAAATAAAACAAAATTTTCTTTTCAATTTTAGTATTAGCAAAAAGCGGAAAATTCTGCAGTTATGATATATTAATGATTGATGTGGTGAATTAAATTTATAAAGCTTTGAGTGGATTTCTCAAATTAAATTTCAAAAATCGTCCAACGTTGGACTAAAATATTCAAAGTGAGAAAATTTATCTGGAGACACACTTTCACACTTTCATAAAGATCATATTTCTTGACTCAAATTATTATGTCTTAAATTTTCGCTTTAAAAAAACTCAGCGCTTCATTTTTTATAACATTTCTTACAAATTAATATGGCGAACTCACGAGCCAAAAGAACATTTGCCCCCATTTTTCTTGGAAAAACTTCCTTCGACTTAATCAATAAAAGAAATTCTCAGATTAAATAAGACTAATAAAAAAATAGTAGTGGAAATGAGCCTTTTGGCACACTGATTCGTCTTCTTTGGAACAATGTGTTTCTAGCTCTCATATTTGTCTTCATTTGGAACTGAACGTCCATATAATGATCTGCAGACGAGAAATTGCGACGTGTTTTCTACTACACAGATTTTAAGGCATAAAGCTGTGATTCACCAGTGATGGGCATAACGAATGATTTTTTTCATTCGAATGAATCATCCGGGCATAACTGGCAACTTTCGAATTTTTCTTAAAAATTACCAGCAGAAATTTTGTATAAAATATAAGTTTCTTATTTTTATGTGGTTTTTAATTTAGTTCTAATTAAAATAAGGAACTTCTTCTTTTTGCAAAATTTTGCATAGTAAATGAATAGAAAAATACGAAGTTATGCATCTATGCTTTTGCGAATTCCCCAATGATTCATTCGAATATAAAAACACCACCCCTTGAATCTGAGCGTTGACAGAAAAATGGCGGCTGTCGTAGGCAGATTTTTTTTAGTCGTTTGTACAGGTCCCTGAATTTAGTCACCAGTAAATTCTAAAAGTTTTCTTTGACATTTTTCACTTTTAGAAAAATATGGCAAAGAAAACTTTTACAAATTATTGGTTTTCAATTTGAGGGACCGTTGAAACGCTGAAAGAATTCCGCTTACACCAGCCAAGACAGCCACCATTTTTGTGCGAGCGCTCAGGCCTAGTATTCAGAAGGCGGTGATCAAAATCATTCACTGTGCTCACTACGTTCTCACTAGTAGTCACTACGTTTTCCGAAAAAAATTCTCACACCGCTATTTGCGTAAACTGACATACCTCTTATTTAATGACAGATATACTACGTTAAATTAAGGTGCGGAATTGTATTATTATTATATACAGAAGTGCTTCTTCTGTGTCCGTAGGGCGAGTACCTCAGGCATAAAGTAATATAAATTTTTGAAAAATAAACTTGAAAATAACTTTTTATTATAAAGAAAATATCAGCTTTTGCACATGATTTAATGTGAAATAATGCTTACTTATAACAGAATTTATACCTCTCAGGGAATTTGAATACTAGATTTTTAGTAAAATAATATTTACCTTATTACACGGTTAGTATGGGGTCCTGGAATTTTCAGGGAAACTACCTGTGTATTCTTATCGAAAAACTCGGCATATATAATAGCGTGATTGTATAAGGCAAATTTTTCTATAAGAAAATACTGGTATATGATTGAAAATTCCAGGACCACGTACGAACCCTGTTATTAAATGAAGCAATCGTGCGTTTAAATATGATGATAATTATTCTCGGAAATTCTTGTATGCAATTCGACAGAATTTTCTTAGGTGTACAAACAATGCATAAAATTCTAAAATAGTTTTAGTTAAATAAATCATTATGAAAGAATCTTATTCTTTTGTACATCAAATAAAAATGCCTACTAAAATAATAGAAAAGGGATAATCTGAAAACCAGAGCAACTCCGACGTTTAAAATATTCACAAAGCCAAAGAAACGAATAAAACATTTAAACAACCAATGACATAACATCTTTAACAATTTATGAGTTTGGTCTGTTTACTGGACAAATTGTCTCGGGTAAGTTCCTATAGATGGATTGTATTCGAACTAAATTGTAATATAAAATTTTATCCAAAGCTTACCCGCTTTTTCCTTTTTTTATTTTTAACGATATTTTACTGCATTCTTTATGTTTAAATCTGAGTTAATGCAAAATTTTTATGAGGAAAAGAGCTAATATAAAATACATTGAAGTAAATTTTCATAAAATAATTTACCAAAAATCAAACCATGTGTATTAAGGTACTTAGCTACTTTTTTTTGCTGTTTATCTATAATTAGCCAAGATTTTGTTTTTGTTATTGATGTTTACTGCATTATTTTATAATGAAAATAAACTCATTACGGAAAAAAACTAACAACACAATATAACCGTTACATTAATCGGCTGCGAGGACGATGTGGAAAAATAACAAAGATAATTGCTTTTAAAGCTTCAGTAAAACAATTAATCCATACTCTTAAAAACTAGTCGTTGGGGGCCACCGTAATACTTACGCATCATGGATATGTATAATGTAAAATATTAAAATAAAAAATGTGTAAACTACTTATAAAATGCATTATAATTTGAATAAAATCGTGGCTTGATGACGTCATAAACTTTAAAGGCTCGATTACTGAATTGCTTGAAAGAAACATCCATATAACTCCAAAAATAATAATCCTATTAACAAGCGGTTTATTGCATATCATTAAGGGTCAAATTTCCAATTAAAATATATCTTTGAAGTGAAATTTGGATGAAATACAGGGTCATGAAAAATCGAAGAGTGTGGAAAATAGGATTCCAAATATCTCGGCAACTAATTATCCGATCAACTTCATGCTTTATGCAAAATTTATGTTTTTTTATTGTCTTTTATATTCTTTTCTTAAAATAACAAATTTCGAAAATTTTTATATACCTTTTAACAGAACGAATATTTTGAGAGTCCGAAAAAAATAGTTCCGGTTAATCGAGGTTATTGAAATGAAATAGGCTTCTTCCCATTATTACATACTAAGTACATACCAAATTGCAAGTCTCTATCTCAATTTTTTCGGGAGATAGAGCGTTTACAGGCACACAGACACCCAGACGGACGGCAATTTTTTTTTCTAAAAATATGTTTTTCGGAATCTCCAGTGTCTGAAACGTGTAAATCCGTCAAATTTTTTTTTTCAATTTTCAAAACGATTACAAGACTTACCCTATACTACGTATGATGGGTATGTAAAATACAAGAGTTTCATTATACTCCCAAATACTTCTGACCAAAGCTCGAAAATGTTTAATAATCTCCAACAACACGTTATAACTTTGAAGATCTTCTAATTATTACAATAAAAATTCGTGTAAGTCCTTTTTTATAGTTAAAAAATCTATAAAGTTTTATATTTTAACAATTGAGAGCTTCCTAGAAAAAGAGTCAAGGTATAAAATGAATAATAAAATATTGGGCTGTCCGGAAAGTTCGTGCCGGTTGGGTAAATTAATTCGTACCGGAAAATTCTAAATATTTAGTTATTAGACATCAGATATCGGAACCAATGTTTAATAATTAAATGATAGATTTTTCCGGTGCGAATTTATTTTCTCTACCTGCACGAACTTTCTGGACAACCCAATATTAATTTATTTAGTTACATTTATTTTAATTGAAAAGATAATCGAAACATAAAATATGATTTTATTTTACGTCAATAGAAATTTTATTTAACCCTTAACGAACGAAGCCGATTCATTCGCGACAACACATTTTTATGTCCAATTTTGTTGTTTCTAATTGCACACAAGTATTTTTGCACAGAATTTTCCCCTCTTTATCTACTCTCAAAATTTCAGCAATTAAATAATGCCAAAAAAAAAACCTTGTGAAAAAAATGGTGCCAAAACAATTATAATCGGAAACAACGCGACAATAAATATTCGTGTTCGCTAATATGGCGGCATTCTTTCGTTAACCAGTTAACTGGGTATGACGAAATATTACGTCATACACGAACTACTACCGTAATACTTTGAACGCATTACTGTCAGTAAAATTTTAATTAGAAATTTTCGTCTTATGCAAAATTGCTGCCATGGATAAGGATTTTTTTATATTTTACTGGTGGAATTATGCTCCGTTGTTAATCAGGGATAGCAAAAGTTGAACAAAAGTTTATTCCCCGGTTAAGAGATTAAGGTTGAAACTTTTTCTTGGCAGCAAGTTCAGTGTTCCTACAGTTTCAAGGAATGTACCAGTACTGTCATTTAGAAAAACTCGACTTATGTAATGAACAACTGAAACTCGACTTATGTAATGATAGATTTTCTCTAAGTAAATACTGGTATATATCTGAGCTAAAGTCAGGGAAATTCCCTGATCTATAGGAACTCTGTACTTATTGTAAAGTCATCATAAAATGAGATGTAGTTTCATTTATTACCATATTCTCCACAGCCCCTGGATGCTATAGGCTTACGCGCTGACTTAAAAATTCTGGCTCTGGTAGACAGATTTTATGTATTTCAGCGATTGTATGGTATTTTGAATTTCAGTTCCACAATTTTTGAACAGTCTTCCTGACTTATTTTTCTGCGTTCAAAAAAAGCTGAGAATCTTATTCGAAAACAGTGATATTTAAACACAAGTGATGAGGGCAAACGTTGAAAATAATCTTATACGACAGTCACCGTTTTTGAATAAGCAACTCGTAATAATATTCTGAGGTCTGTGCATTTGTGCTCGCTGACATGAATTCACGTCATTTGGAAATCTGTTATTCTGCCTACGGGCGTCCGTTTTCTATTTTCTAAGGTACATTATATTTCAAAAATAAGCATAATATTCATATTTAAACAATAAAAGGACAGAGGTTGTTTACACATTTTAAAAACAATTTTGATAAAGGAAATAAAAAATGCAAATATTTTTTGGAAAAATAATTCTGGCAACAGTGTTTTGAAACCAAGTAATTGCCTGATTATTTCGCATTTCTACAAATCACTAATTGTCCAGTTTTTGAGTACCAGTATTTAAGAAGATGCATGAGGTAGGTTGTGGGTAGGTTTCTAAAACATTCGTAACAGAAACAACCTTCAAGATATGTTTCTGCAAAACATGCAAGAAAAATCTAAAAACAAGATTATCATATTATAAAAGTCACACTCAAAAAAGGTGAGAGGAGAGGGCATGTTATCGGCACTTTCCTACATACATAATTTTCGGCGTATAATCCGCGGATCACACAATCACGTTCCGACCCAGAATTTTTTTTTATAAAATGCAATTTGTTAGATCGCTGTAAATATTTGACTTCAATTATTGTATGAAATTTCTGGGTTGAAACAGAATTGTTTGATCCGCGGATTATACGCAGGAAATTACGGTACTTAAAACGTGTGTTGGACTTTCCAAAGACTCTTTATTGTAAGAGTGCATTTCCATTGTGTGCTGTGGAATGAGGACTTTTGAACTGTGTTGGAATGTCCAAAGTGTTGTTGACATTTATTTGTCTGTCCGCCTAGCCTTGCTCTAACTGTCGTAAATAGACTCAGTTTGCTTTGAAATTGTTTGGTTATTGACGCTTAATGTATCACGATCACTATGGAAAATGAAGTGTGTAGCATTTATACCTCGTTTACAGGGACAGACAAAAGAATTCAGTTACATTACGGTCAATAGGAAAGGATAATTGAAAAACATTTCGGTGATGTCGCAACGTTTTAAGCACAATGGAATTGATATGCATTGATGAGCACTAAAATTGCAAATCATTTATTTCCTCATTTACAGGATCACACAAATGTGTTCTTTTATGTAATGGTCAATGGTCATAAATTGTTTGCAGTATATTTTGTCATTGCTAAACTATTTAAAACATAATTAAGTTTATATGCATTACTGAGATATACTGTAAGTTTCTTATTAAAAAGTATGGTGTGTTTTGCATTTATCAGTCATTTACAAGGAAACACAAAAAAATTCGGTTGCAGTACTGTCTATGAGAATAATTACCAGAAGTACGTTTTCAACTTTTTAGGCGTTTTTAAATTTAACTACATTTTTGCATAGTACGTGGTGTGTATTCGTCGCTACTATGTCAAACTATCGAATATGAAAAATGCATTTTTCATTACTTTTAAAAATGGGCCGATTGTCACCACTAAATTTTATTAGAATTCTTTGCCTAGTAAAAATAATAATAAAATTTCTCTGAAGAACAGGGTTGTCAGTTTGGCCTCATATTTTTATTCAGATATGACAAATTCATACCGGACATTTTCAGATAAAAGTTTTTACTTTTAGTAATCACAAAATAGGCTGTCATTATATACAGAAAAAAGGTCTATTTTAAATTTCTGGTATGGATTAAAAATTTCCGATTAGAAAAGCAGGCCAAACTGGCAACCCTGGTGATGTTGCAATCCTCCAACCCGCTTAAAATTTAGTGGTGACAATCGGCCCATTTTTAAAAGTAATGAAAAAGGCATTTTTTTCACATTCGATAGTTCGACATGGTAGCGACGATATTCTGTTGATGATATACAGAGATGCACAAAGAAATTCGTTAAGTATTTCTGGCTATGGGAGTGAATTACCTAAGTGTTTTTAATTGTGCTATGCGTTTTCTTGCTAAACTATATTTAATATAGTAATATAAAATTGTGGAATAGAAATAAATTCATATACAGGGCTATGCAAAGCACTAAATACATTGCAGTTTATGATTGGTAATGGATGGAAGTGCGTTTTAAGTTGTGTTATGCGTTTTCTACCTGAATTAAATTTTAGTTTAAAATGTGGTGCGTACAAAAGTCATTAGATTATATACAGGACTGTACAAAAGTATTCGAGTGCATTTCCATCTATTGGCAAAAATTGCTAAAAGTGAATTTTCTAAATGAACTAAATTTTACATGTTACGTAGTATATATGCACTATGTTTTTTCTTTACATTGGTATACCAGACTTACATGATCAATAAACCTGAGGTATGAAGTATAAAACGCGACATAATTGTTTCTAAAATATTATAGAATATTAAGAACAAAAGTTGTATAATTATTATTCTATTATTACACTAATTTGATTCATACATTCTGAGAAAACAGGAAGGTTTTTTGTAAATCGTCTATCAATATTGACAAATATATTTCCTCTCTCCAGTATATTATTCTGATATACATACATACACCATTTATCTAATGTCAAATCACATAAATTTTATTTATTTATCTCTAACTTATTGAACAGAACATAGATTTATTTTTCACGTATTTAAAATTATTAATAATTTTTTATCGAACTCAAAAATAAAAGATAACTGCAGCATTCGCTACCATAAACTTAACAAGCGTCTTGGAAGAATTGTTCTTTTTATTGTCTTAAAAAAGAATATTTAAAGAGCGGTAGACATCACACTCTTTTCACATTAGCATTAGATAAGGCGTATTTAAAATATTTCACTCACCTGCAAATTCATTTTTCCCAATAATTTAAATTTTATTTATTAAGATTACAATAACAATACGATACATTAAATCTTCATATAACAGTAGCTAGCGAGATGTATATTCTATTTTATCAGAACTCGGTAAAATGTAATTCCTTTTTTGCTCCTCTGGGCATACAAATGAGCTATTCTTTTTTATGATTGATAGAAACATTCAAAGATCAATAAAAATACTATTTTTGTTAATGAGAGCTCTGAATATCATAAGTACTTTCGATAAAATTAACTTTATCGAAAACTAAATTAAATTTCTGCTTTTTTCTTTAATCATTTCTTATGTTTAATGTAAAAAGTCGATATTTTCAAGCTAATGCCCATTTGTTTTCAGTTTAATGATTTGTAAATAATTGAAAAAAAAATTAATAACTTGTGCCATTTACATTAGTTATACTGAGGAAAGTGTGGCTTTTAAAATAATAGTTTTCGTGGATTGTACATTTATTAACAATTTCTCTCATGAAGACAGAATCTTTTTTAAGAAAAATGGAATACATTTATTCAGGGCTCGCAGCGTTCCTAATTTTTTCTACGTTTCCTACCACTATTTCAAAACAAATACCTTTGTGGTATATTAGTTTTATATCTGCAGTAGCAGTCGACAATAAATACAGGGTCACTGAAAAAGAATGCCGGGAATGCAAATTTCTATTACGCATATAAAGGAAAACATACAAATATACATTTAGTATTAAAATATTAAGAAAAGTACCAATTTTTTTATTCATTTCAATACGTTTCGATATGGGCATCATTAGTCACTCGACAAATGACCAGACGATATTCAGTCTCCTTGTCCTGTGAAGTATTTATGGAGATACAGATTCAGTTGTGGCTATGATTCGACGTTTTAAAGGGCTGATATCAGGAATTCTCTCACTGTACACAATGTTCTTAACCCTCTGAGCGTTTTGAAAAAGGGTAAAATTGTAATGTTGTTTTCTCTGCATTTTGTTTTAAATGCTAAAAAAATATGATTATTTCAGTATTATAAATAAAACTTAATTACAAATATGAATGTAACCCTTGAGAGTATTAATCATTCTTCAATGTTTTGAAAATTCATTAAATCTATGGAATTATATTATCTTAAATATTGCATATATTGCATTGAAACCTGCAGCTTAGTGAACGGAATATTACGTTCCACACGCTCAGAGGGTTAATTTATCCCCAGAAGAAGAAGTCCAGAAGCGTAAGGTGGAGGTTTCATGGAGCGCACGGAGTTGGGCCAGCTCGTCCAGTCCATGAGTTGGCGAACTTTTCATTCCATGTTGCACGCACAGATAGGAAGAGAAGAGGAGCTCAGTCCTGCATAAAAATTATCTTATTCTCTGTTACAGCTTCCAAATCATCAATTTATGGAAATACACAAATTTCCAGCAAATCTTGATTAAGTTTTCCGGTTATGCTGCTCTCTGTGAAGAAGAAAGGCCCAACGAGGCGATCATAGAGCAGGCCGCACCAAAAGCTATCTTTTGAAGAACCACGAATGTACTGGTGGATTTACATCGGTTGCTATGATCCCCAAATGCGGCAGTTATGATGATTGACACCCCCATTGATATGAAATGTCGCTTTGTCTGTGAAAAGAATACGATTTAAGAAGCTTTCATCGTCATCAATTTTCGACATTATAAAATTAGAAAATTCAAATCGCTTAGGTTTTTCATCATCCTTAATCTCATGCCTAAGCAGAATCTTGTAGGCATGGAGTGGTAAACGCGTATGAAGGACGTTTTGAATGGCAGTTTTTGGAATACTCTTTGCTAAACTTCGACCATCTATGAAAGTTTTAGTACTTCTAACACAGGATTGCTTAATGCGTTCAACAGATTCTTCTGAAGTGAGTGATTGTCCTGAAGATACAGCATTTGTTATGATTCCAGTTTCTTTGAATTGTTTAAATCATTGATTCAAAGCTTTCTCATTTCAAGCCTTTTACACAGTACTAATTGCGCTTTTTGTTGCAAAGTCCACAATACAAATTTCGCTTTTTGTTGCACGGTCCACAATACAAATTTCGCTTTTTGTTGCACGGTCCACAATACAAATTGCGCTTTTTGTTGCACGGTCCACATCTCTTGGCGCACGAATTCAGACTGGAAGTATAACTGCAGAGACAAAACCACTAATGCGATAATAGAGAGGAGAACTATCAACGCCATCTAGTGAGCGGAAGAAAATCTTACATTATTTCACTCAATTTCAACACAAGAATTATTTCCGTACGTTTAAGAAATATTTTTTAATAAGGTTTCAAAATCCCAGCATGCTTTTTCGATGACTCTACAATGTGGTAGCAATGCGAATGCCTTAGGAATGCTGCAACCCTGTTTAATAATTTTGTCTTCTGCGACTTTCGTAATGATGTTGAATTTTAAGATAGCGCTTAAAAGAGAAATTCTTTGATTTTATTTGAAGGGAGGGGGGGGGGAGGGCATTTAGACCTATAGAGACTTGGATGTAGTCCCTAATGCTCCAGAAAAAGAGAACTTAAAACATGTCAATTGTCTGTATAGAAAATATTATAAAAATAATGCTCATAAAACATAGCTATCAATTGCAAGAATTTTTGCCCAACAGCAAAAATTGTGCCAGTTAGCAGTAATGATCTAAATTAAAGGTGCAGAACTGCTGGCCCGTGGTCCAACAAGATCCCACAAATATAGAAAAAAAAATAATTTTTCATAACAGTAAATTTGCGAGTAATTAAAACCAACATTACATTTTTTAAAATTGTGTTGGCAAAAGATTGTTCAGTCTTATTCTAAAACATAAAGTTTTAAAGAATTTCTAAAGAGTTTTTTTTAGAATAAATCTATTCTTTGATGCAAATCCTTTTTTAGGATCTAAATAAACAAATATGTTTCACACACAAATATAATAATAAACAAGCAATGTTAAACAAAATTATCAAACAAAGTGTTTTTCGCTTCGTTTATTATCTTTCATACCAAAGCATAAAAATGACAGTTAAATTTATTTCATAAATATTTTATGTGCTTTGAAGCTTTGGAGAAGTCTCATTTTGGACCACCATTTTATTTATCCACTGCATTAGACTTCATTTACAAATGTTGCAGAAATCCACTTCTTTTGAAATGTTGTTGTGTTTTAAATGGCACTTTTGAAAATTTTGAGCATATCTATCACGAAGAAAGCGCTTAACCCCTTGAAGGGCACCGGTATGTTATATATACCACTTAATTTTAATCCCAAAATGCCACAATGACAACAGAAATTTATAATCAAATTTTGAATTTATAAGGTACATGAGGAAAATCTTTTACTTATTTAAAAATAAATTCGTTCGTGAATCCTGGTGTCAATCAGTCTTTTCAATATTTTAGCTACAAGAGTACTTTGCCCCTGAAGGGGTTAAAAGATAACCAGAGACACTTCAATGAGCAGGTATTTGCAATTTGCCTCTCTAACAGTTGGATTGCGAAACATAGAACTTGTCAAAAAATAACACATACACACAACTTATAAATGTGGAATAAATTTTTGAAATTACATCTTAGGAATAAGAATAGTCTTAAGAATAAAAATAGTCTTAAGCATAAGAAGACTCTTAAGAACAAGTATAGGCTTAAGAGTAAGGATAGTCTTTAGAATACGCTTCATGCATTTCATTTATATTCAACTGAAGAAACTTATCCCCTTAATCGTCGCACCCGATACATTCCCGGGCAGTGTAGGCTACTTTTTTAAAATTTAGATTGTTTGATTTCCACCAGTTTTTTAAAATAGTGCAATTGGCTTTATGCTCGCATTATTTTATCTGCCATTAAGTAATTCGAATATTTCTACTTGAAAAAATTGTGGCAATCAAGCAATCTGAATTTTAAAAAAAGTAGCCTACGCTTATCAGGCGCGACGATTAAGGGATTAATAATAGTCTTAAGAAAAAGAATAACCTTAAAAAACTTAAGAACAATTTTAAGACTAAATTCGTTTTTAAATTATGTGCAACTTCATCATTATTAAGTTATACTACATAGAAAAATGGATTTTACATTTTCTACAAACCTCGATTGTTATGTAACCTACAGCCTTTTGAAAAGGTCTGAGAGCTGACACAAAAATGGCTGCTGTCGTTGGCGCATATTTTCAGTGTTTATACGGTCCCTTGAATTTAGACACTAGTATTTTCTAACAGTTTTCTTTGACTTATTATATCTTAGAAAAATAACGCGAAGAATACTTTTGCAAATGATTGGTATTCATATTCAAAGGGCCGGACAAACGTTGAGAAAAATCCGCCTACGAAAGCCGCAATTTTTATATCAGGGCGTAAGCCTAGTATTCAGGTGGCGGTGATCTGACCTAAAGTCGGGAAAATTTCCTAACCTGGAGGAACCCTGTATTAATACGAGTTAAAGCGCACAGCACCATGGACATTACCTTATTTTGACCAAGTCGTATTACCAAAGGTAGAACAACTATCACATGAACTGCATCACAAAATCTATAAACGCGATTCTCAAGAATAACTAAATTTATACTATTCCGAATAATTTCTATTTATTCCCATATAGCACCAAAGATCCTGAAAACCTTCCCAAGAGTTCCAATGCATCCCAAATTCCTCCTGAAACTGCAATGACGCTATCAGGCGTTCCTGGGGAAGATACTTTAATCACTTCCCTAGGACTGATTTCCCAGATCCCTCCCAGGGAGCCACCTCCTTGGGATGATATTCCTAGGGAAGTACCTAGGAAGAGACGGTGCTGGTGCCATCTCATGGGTGATTTTGACATTAAAATAACTTACTAAATTTTATTTTAAAAAAATTATTTCATTTGATCTGGTTCGATATTTTAATTAATAAAGTTTATATTATTTGATTTCTTTTATTTCCTAAGCACATCTGGTTATTGCTTAACATTTAATTTGTTTAACGTGTTATAATATTTAATTATCTTTATTTAGATATATTTTTAATTTATAAAATGCAATTAAAATGTAGTTAAATACATTGAATTTAGGAAATTAAATTTACTCCACATCATAATTTAATAATTAAAATAAATTAATCTTTAAATATAAATTGAAAATATATTATTAATTTTATTTCTGATCTTTTAAAAATTAACTTATACATTAATTCATTTTATTATTACAATGACTAATTATTTTTTCTGATCTTTCAACAATTACTTATATATTTATGTATTTTTACTATTACTTTTTCATCTAACTAATAATTTTACATAGATTTAACTTATATACGTTATTAGTTTCTATAGAAATAATTTAATTTAAAATATAAAATTGATTTACTTTCTTCTATAGGAGCCTCCTTAAAGAGAATACATGCTCTATTAAAATGGCACATTTGGTTTTAAAAAATACACCCCCCCCCCCCACCCACCACCCCTGAATAAGAGTTTTGCTTGAAAGATATTTATTTAAAAGTATACATTCTTACAAAATCGGGTTAAAGATATAAATTCGTGCAGATTATTATCACGGACCTGGTCAATACACTTGTATCATTTAATTTAGTTTATATATGTGTTGGTAATGAGCATATGTTCGCTAAATGATGTCAATTTTTAATTATGTACGAATTTTTATGAAATGTCTATTCTGGAGGTTTTACCATATTTAGTTTTATTTTATTTTTTAAATACAAATTAGTTATTTTCTATTATCTCTTTCAAATTACGATACATAATATATTTCTTTAATTCTTAATAATGAAGCTGAAATCTCAGTTTAATGAACTTGAGAAATATAAACAACATACAGATTCAGAAAATATAAATAAATATTTATCTTTTTAAATAACAAATATTTCTCCAGAATTTAAAACTGAGTTGTGTTTCACTTTAGTTGTTAAGACTTTCATTTAAGGAACCTATTTTCTATTTGGCATACTTTTTAGTTTAGGATATTTATAAAAGATTATTTTTCGTGCGAATTCTTAACTCCTCTTTAAGCATGGAAATACTTCTAACGAGATGTTAAGAGTGATTATATAATCAGCTGCAAAAGTCCCATAATGCAAATATGTTTAGTCAGGTAAGGGTAGAATTTTAACTACCGTAATTTCCGGCGTATAATCCGCGGCTCAAACAATCCTGTTTCGACCCAGAAATTTTATTTTATAAAATGTAACTTAGTAGATCGCTGTAAAGATTTGACTTCAATTACTGAATGGAATTTCTGGGTTGTAACAGAATTGTTTGATCCGCGGATTATACGCCGGAAATTACGGTATATAAGAACATGAATAGTACTGAGCCACCTCCAATCACTTTGGATGAAGAATGGGTATGTATGCTTACTGGAATGCATGCAATACTTGCAAAGAAAAATAGTTGAAAGCATGGAACTTAGTTCCATGGTTGAAAGGAGAGAAACGTTCTTCTTCCCAGAATAAGGTGTAAGCTATTTCATATTATATTTAGCTTTGAGAAAATTAAAAGAAACAATTGTCGGTGCAATAGAAAAATAATCTTTAAAGCAGTCGACCAATGATTCTATAAAAGGCAAAAGTATTGCTTTTAAAGGATTTCCTTGTTTAGAATTTTTACACAATACTTCGTTGACAATCATAACAAAGAACTCATATTTTATGTCAAAGTATCCCTACATTTAGGCATTTTAAATCTCCTGAAATATTAGTTTTGTTAGCTAAATAAAATTATATTTCAATGAAAAATAGTGCATAATTAAATTTCTATGTATTGAATGTTTTCACACAGGATTTCAAAAAATCGCTAAATGGAGGTTTAATTGTAAATTAGATGTATTTATTACAATCAGAAAAAAAAATATTTTTGTTACAGACACAAATTTTATTAACAGAATTTTTTTTCATATGTAACTAGTTACAGATATAGAGTAGAAATGCCCATATTTTAAATATTAAGAGCTAAAGAAATATTATTGTCATTTTAAACAGCAGTTTCATGTAGGTAATTGAAAATTAAACGATGTATTTATGTATCTTAAGGTGTTTCTCAAATGATCTGCTCAACAACGCGAAACTTTCTGACACATCTTTTGACATATTTTTAAACGCAAAGACATAAAATTGGCTGGCCTGATTATTGAATTGATTTGAGATCGAAATGAATTTTTCATTTTTTGATAAATAAATTACTTATTGGGTTATAAGCAATTCATGTTACACATGACGACACATTTTCTCCTTTCTCGTGCTACGGCGTCGGGAATTCAGTTCAAAACACCGACTTTGACAGTATTTTCTGAAAGATCTTCTGTCTTTACCAAAAAATGGAAAACATCTGTTGATTACAAAGTTTATAAATAAGAACACCTGCCAATTTCATGCGTTCCCGAACAAAAATGAACTAAAAAAATATGTCATAAAGTAGCCAATTTGGATTTGCGAACAGCCTAGCATGCATAAACTCAGAAAAGCTTTTATAGATATATCGTTTAACAACTGGTAATATGGTAATATCAATATTAGAAATCTAATTGAGTTTTTCTTATTCTAATTCTAAATTTCTAATTATAATATTTCTAATTTAAAAAAATGTGAATTTTGAATTTGTTTTTCAACTTTTGGTTTATAAAAACGTCAATTTTTCTCTTACTTTGTTTAATTGTGATTATTTATAATTTATAGTTTAATTTATTTAATTTTAAATATTTTTATTTAATTGGCCCTCTTATCATATACCCCTGACCCTAATATATGTGGCTCCTAACTAAAATGATAAAACGCAACATTGTTGTAAATGATAAAACACCCCTTCCCTTTTTCCTTTTATTGTGATGCCGCGTGGGTGGGTCATTTGGTTCAAAACGGCGACTTTCACAGTATTTTCCAAAAAATCTGCGTTTACAAAATAAAAAAAAAAAAAAAAAAAAAAAAAGGAAAACGTTTTTTTTAGTATTACATATTTTCTAAATAAGACCACCTGCCAATTCAATGCATTTCCGAACAAAAACGAGTTAAAAAATGTGTCAGAAAGCAGCTTCTTTGGGTTTGAAAACAGCCTTAAATAATTATTGATACGCTTTTTTTCTAGTTATCAATTTAAAATTGTATTGAATATGTATCAAAGCGTATGCATCTTTATTTGGAATAAAATTTACAGAATTCCTGCTATACGAAGCGTAAAAATATGCATGTTTTCTATTTACTGACTTTCATAAGATGAGAAAGAAATACATGAATACCTTATAAACGATTCAGATACAATGGCCGTGTAGCGTAATCATTAGAACGTGTTTCTCGTGTGCGTACGTACCCAGGTTCAAATCCAGTCGGTGGAAAGAAGGTAAGAAAGTTTTTTCCGTAAAATGTCTATCATAACTTTCATGTGTTTCTGTGTGCGTGATTAATAAAAGTAATGTCTGTCACATGTGAATCCGTTTGAATATTTGTTATGTAATTTTTTTAAAGATAATGTCCGTATTTATTAAAACATAAATAAATAAATAAATACTTTTTACATTACGTCGAATAATAATAACTTCGGATGTTTTTTATGCTTATTAAATGACCTTGAAGTGTCCCAAATTCCTCCGGTATTACTTCCTGAAATCTTCCCTAGAACAACCTGAGGAGGAAACTGAAGGAGGTCCTGGGGAGTTCCCCGGGATGCTATGAGGTGGACATTTTCGGTTCCTGAGGACCTCCTGGTGACAAATTTTTGCATCCTCAGGGATGCCTGGGGGATAAATGTCAATCTTCCTAGGGATGTCCTAGGGAAGCTCATGTGCTATATGGGTTTTTTACATGTTCGACAAACTTCGCTTTTGTTGTAAGTCACAGCCCTTTGAATAAGCCTGAGAGATGACACAATAATGACGACCGTCTTTGGCACATTTTTTCAGAATTTATACGGTCCTTTAAATTTCTTAAAAGTACTAATTGCCTCTTTTTTAGGCTATTAAATAAAGGAAAAGAATACTTTAAGGAAATACCCCGATTTCAAGGGACCATACAATCGCTGGAAAAAGTCCGCCTTCCCCAGCCTCCGTTTTTGTGTCAGCGCGTAGGCCAAGTACTCAGAGGACTCTGTTGTAATGTTCTAAATGTATCTAAAAAGAAAATGAAAAATTTTTTAATAACGGCGTTATTATGCAAATTTTGAAGTAGTACTTAATCTAACCGTAAACAACAACTACCGGAAGCAAATGGCGCATATTTTCTGCAACCATTGAGTGAACTTGATTACTTTATACGTGCTATAATTACGAAGAAATGATTACTAATTTTATACGTGCTATGATTTACAAATAACATTTTCGAATTTTAATAAAATTACTTCACATACTAATAAAATTTTCGGGTTTAATCTTTTATGTCCCTAATTATGAACGAATGAATATTTCACCTTTCAAAGCATTGTTCTTTATTATTTTTTAAACATTGTAGAAGGTCTGTGACCTCATTAAATAACTTTAAGAAATATATGGTCTATTATCATATTGTTGAGGGCTAGTTTTCGTCTTTTAAACAGAATGCCCCGCCTATGAGCTTTAATCTTGCATCTTATTGATCAGAATAAAAATAACTGCTGTAAGTTGCGGGTATTAACCTATGACGTGCGGCTAATACGAATTATTGCTTTTAATAAATATCAAAACTTTATTTGAACACACAATTGCTATTTTCCTTTAAAAAAATCCGTTTTGTTGCTGTTTCTCAGTAATCTAAAAAATATATTAAACTTAAAAAAATTATTAGAGTTTTCAATTGAAAAAATAGCTTTCAGCTATATGATCTGTACACACGGAAGTGTGTTCTGTAATGTGGGAAGCGCGGGTTGGATTTTCTGGTTTTATTTCAAAATATACTTTGCACTTTGCATGGTAGTCTATAACATGGAAAGAAACTAAAATGACCAAAACTTGGATCACGTAAAAGACACGAAGGAAAAAAATGAACAAATAGATGCTGAGAAAATTTTAAGTCGTTTGCGGAATTTATTTTTCTATTTTTATTGTTTTGGCACCAGACAAAATAAATAAACATTATTAGAAATAATATAAATTTAAGTGTTATCCGAGTTTCCGTATTTAAACTGGCTTTGCAGTTCAAGAAGTAGTTGTTCTACTGTTAGTAAGACGACATGGGTAAAAGAACGGCTGAAACCGTGATGTTAAGCATTTTAACGCATGCTATTAAAAGATGCATTTGAACTTATATTACGCAGTATTCTCCAAAAGAAGATTTTTTTTAAAGTGTAAACTTGTAACTAATTTGACTGAATAAGCTTCTTGTAAAAAATCATTAAATTGTAAGATTCTTGGTTCCATCCTTTGCAGGCACAGTGAAATTTTCTGTATGGAGTTTTCAGGGTTTCTTTTTTCTTTGCCTAATCATATATTCTAATACGAGCAAATCTTGTGTGTGGTTATATATATATATATATATATGCTGCAAATTTTATCTTAAAAACGGTTCTAACGATTTTGACGAAATTTCGTATCCTACCGTTTTGGGGCACCAGAAAACCATTGGGATAGGTCACATGTTCGAGAAAATTCGATTAGTGGGTCATTTTGGGTCATGGTCTAGCTAATTGTATCTAAAAAACGGTTCAAACGATTTTGACGAAATTTTGTATCCGACCATTTTCGGGCACGAGAAGACTATTGGGCTGGGTCACATGTTCGAGAACATTCGATTAGTGGGTCATTTTTGGGTCAACGCGGGTCAAATTAATTTTATCTAAAAAACGGCTCTAACGATTTTGATTAAATTTTGTGTCCTACGAGTTTCGAGCACGATAAAATCATTGGGCTAGGTCACATGTCCGAGAAAATTCGATTAGAGTGTCATTTCTGGGTCATTGTGGGTCAAGATCTAAAAAGCGGCTGAATTTACACTAAATTTTGATCCAATGGTTTTCGGGCACGAGAAGACTGTTGGGCTAGGTCACATGTTCGAGAAAATTCAATTAGTGGGTCATTTTGGGTCATTTTGGGTCATGGTCAAGCTAATTGTATCTAAAAAACGGTTCAAACGATTTTGACGAAATTTTGTATCCGACTATTTTCGGGCACGAGAAGACTATTGGGCTAGGTCACATGTTCGAGAACTTTAGACTAGTGGGTCATTTTTGGGTCAAAGCGGGTCAAATTAATTTTATCTAAAAAGCGGCTCTAACGATTTTGATTAAATTTTGTATCCTACGAGTTTCGGGCACGCGAAAATCATTGGGGTAGGTCACATGTTTGAGAAAATTCGATTAGTGGGTCATTTCTGGGTCATTGTGGGTCAAGATCTAAAAAGCGGCTCAATTTACACTAAATTTTACATCCAATGGTTTTCGAGCACGAGAAGACTGTTGGGCTAGGTCACATGTTCGAGAAAATTCAATTAGTGGGTCATTTTGGTCATCTGTCATTATGGGTCAAGCAATTTTATCTTAAAAACAGTTCAGAGAATTTGAAATAAATTTAGCACCCTACAGGTTTAGGGAACAAGAAGACTATTAGGCTAGGTCACATGTTCGAGAAATTTCGAATAGTGGGTCATTATGATCATGGGTCATTATGGGTCAAGCTTTTTATCTTAAAAACGGCTCAGACTATTTACACTAAATTTTGCATCCTATTGTTTTTCGGGCACGAGAAGACTGTTGGGCTAAGTCACATGTTCGAGAAAATTCAATTAGTGGGTCATTTTGGTCATGGGTCATGATATTTGAACTCAAATTTAATTTTGACCGAGCATAGCTCGGTCTTCCCTGCTCGTAAGTATTATTCGTGTTATCTCTTGCACACTTCTAAAAATATTTTTTTCAAAATCACTCATAGTAGCAAAGCAAGATTGAGCCACATTCGTTGGTATTAACTATGTGTTTGTATTATTACAGTATTGCCAAATCATGGAATTTCTTTTAAATATCTATATCTCTCTCAAAATAGTAATTTTCACTTTATTTAATTACAGACAATCCGCTATTAAATAAAGTTAAGATTACTAGTTAGAAAAAGATGGTAGATAATTTGAATAAAGAAAGTCCCTAATCGGGCAACATTGCATTATTTTTAAAATCAGCATGAAGCGGACATTTTCGAAAAAAAAAACACCACCGACTGTTTATTTCCGTAAAAAGTACGGGTTTATTCTTCAGAAGGTTTTTTTCTAATTGATTTTAAACTATATCAATTTTAATTAAATAATAACGACACTTATGTTAGATAATTTACTGAGTTTTAGTCTTATATACTAGTTATTAAGTACTGAGATAGATTTGATATTACCTAAAGTTTGATAAGTAGAAATACAATAGGTGATAAATATGTACTTCAATTAAAAAAAATATATATAAGTGTACATGAAAAACGTCCAATGTATTTCCAAGCAGCATTCTTTATTTTTTAATTAAAAGAACGAAGTATATATCTTTGTTTATAATATGCAACCCATGGGTACTCACTATGCATCCCACGTGCTGCAGAAATACCACATTTTTTTTAAAGATAAATTTTATCCTTATTTAATCGCATGACTTCTGTCATTAATTAAGAAGAATATTCCTTTACCAAATAGTGGTGTGAGAAAAGTTTTCGTAACAAGTAGTAAAACTGCTAGCTGTTACGATTTGTCACTACTAATACTAATTAGAGATAATCACCTTATTGAATCACATAAATCTACATTTAAATGAGAAGATCATTACTATATGGGAATAGTGGCGAAAAAAATCGTAGTAGTTTGCAGATATGTATATCACCTTTCAAAAATAGTATTTAGTTTTCTAATTTAATACTTTTAAACTCTCTTTATGAAAATACAATTTTTTAACCCCTTCGCGACGAGCGTCCTTTACAGAATTTTTAATCTTTTACCACCGGTTTTTCAAAACAGAAAATTTCGCCTAATTGAATCGGAGAAATGTAGTCATTAAGTAAGGCAAAGGTTACAATAAAAAATAACTGGTGGGAACAATCGAGGATTCTGAGCATCTTATGCGTCACGTATACGTGTCGCTCGTCCCCAAGGGGTTAACAGACAAAAAAGTGTTTATATGACAACGAATACATTTTATTTTATTATTAAAGCTGATTAATGTGCCATAAAAATAGTAATTTTTTAACATGTTGAAACATTAAACGAATTCTCAAAACATTTTTAATACAAATTTGAATACTTCGAGATCGCATTAAAAATTACTATCTTTGTATATTACTACCTATATACAAAATAATAAATTACATAAATTTAATTACAAATCAAAAACAATAACCTTGATACAATGAAAATATTAACCAGAAAAGTAGGACAGAGGTTTTCGTTTTCACTTCTGTCATTTATAATTAAAAGAATTAATTAAAAGAATTTTCTTGCAGAACTTCTGGTATCATGAAACTCCTAACTCGCATTTCCTCTCAAATAAATTAGATAACAAAAATAGAAAATCCTCCATCAGACATAGATTATCAAATCCTTTCCAACTATAACAGATTATTATAAGAAGTATTTTTTCATGTAATGAAATGTGGTATCTAAATAAGAAATTTAAATAAAATGCACTGCAAACGATATTCCACAATATACCATAATGTAATGAAAATCTTTTGTGTGTCACTAAACAAACTATAAACGCTACACACTTCATTTTCCATAGCGAACATTCGGAAGTGAGCCTCATTACATATAAAAATACATCTCATTCCGAGTATATTTACGCGAGATAGAGCACGAACGGATGGACCGACAGACAGACAGATTTCATAAAAACACTTTTAAACTATGTTGGAAAGGTGTTTAAAATATATTATTAAGTACCATTTAAAACTTTGTTTAACTCGTTCAGGACCAGCAACTTTTACAAGAATTTTATTCGTTTGGCACCACTTTTTGTTAATTATTTGACTTAACTTTACAAATCACGAAAATGACGGAATTAAAAAAAATTAATTTTATTTTTATTTTTTACTGGTATCAAACTCAAGCGCTGTAAGCACTTTTTGAGGGTGCATATATGCACCCATGGTCCCGAACGGTTTAATAATACTACATGTCATTAGAAGAAACTTAGAAATAGAAAGATTCATAACGTATTAGTTCAACAATATGAAAATTTGTTAAATTTTAAATTTTCTAAAAACGAGCAAAATCACTAGTTTCCACTCTATCAAATTAAAAAGATATTTAGGATAGAAATATTTTGAAATATATTTGAACTTCTATTCCTTATAGCTTTTCTCATACAAAGTATGGGAAAAAGTAAAAATGATGCGACAACCAACAATTAATAGATAGCTAAATAAATAAAAATAAAATTTCTCGAAATTCTGTGGAATGAAATTCTGAAATTACTTAGGTTATATACAAATCCATTTTATGGGTATCTCTTAAAAGGATGATGTTATTGAGCAAAAATATGCATTTATCATAAGAAAATCTGAGTATCATTATGATTTCTTTTCCATATTCAAAAGTACTCGTTCATTCATGCATAAAATATTGTTAATTCTTTTGAAAATACTATACAATAAGAAGAGATTTATAGATGTGAAATTTTTTACCCTATTCAGACATGAGATTATTTAAAACTGATAGAGTGCCATTATTGAACGAGCAAAGACGAGACATGTGTTGCATATTTTAAGTATTCACATTATTTAAAAGAAAATTAAAGAAATTTGAAAGTAATATTCTGAATAATCTAATAAATATATGATTGATTTTAATATACAAAATTACATCCCTTTCTTGCTATATTTTTGCGGACTTGGAAAATAATTTTTTTTAAATGCTAACAAGGGTTCTAGACATGAAAAATGAACATTTAAAATTTTTTTAATGAAATGGTAGCAATAGAACTATGAATAAAGAGGCATAGACATAACCTCAAAATTGTGAAGCTTCAACTGTCACCGGTTCCGCAGCACCTGATTACCGCCGTGCTGGGTTCAGCTTCCACCTTATTCCTGCAAAATTTCTGTCATAAGGCAAAAATGTCTATTCGTTTGTCTGTTCGTCTATTCGTATGGCGTGACAGTTGTCAGGCCATGCAGCACCGACCACCAGTGTTGCCAGTAGGCTACTTTTTAAAAATTAAGATAACTTGATTGCCACCACATTTTTGAAGTAGAAAGTTTCGTCTTATTTAACGACAAATTAAATGATGGGAATATAAGACTAATTAAACTATTTCAAAAAAGTGGTGGGAATCAAACAATCTGAATTAAAAAAAAAGTAGCCTACTGGCAACACTGCCGACCACCACCACCTGAGTACTAGGCCTAGGGCCCTGACACGAAAATGATGGCTGTAGTACGCAGATTTTTTAAGCATGTGTGTGGTCTCCTGAATTTAGTAACCAGTGTTTTTCAAAAGTTTCCTGTGACTTATTTTATCTGAGAAAAATAAGGCAGAGAAAACTTAAAAATTTATTGGTATTCAAATTGAAGGGACAATTCCAACGGAGCAAAAAATCCGCCTACGACGGCCGCCATTTTCGAGTCAGCGCGTAGGTATTCAGGAGATGTGTTCCAACATATTGCGACTGTCAATATCAGTAAATTTGATTGCTGCCGGAGCAAACGTCACCAGTAAATCTAAATAGACATTTTCGGCTTATTCTTGCAGAATTTCTGTCATAAATAAGGCACAAATTCTTATTCGTGTTTACTGGTGGCAGTTTGCCCCAGCGTCAATCAAGCACTTATCCGACGTAAACAAATAATAGCCGCCATCTTGTGACTGCATCTTCAGTTACTTCACTCACAACTGGTAGACATTACACACTACAGACTTTGTCTCCTATTAATTCGAAGCTGCATTGTTATTAATGCATGCACAGAACAGAAAATATTAGATAATATAAAGAAACATTTTATGGATTGCTTTTTCATATAAAAAGAGGTTATTTTACATTAAGAAGTTAAGTATATTTTTTCTTATAACGAGCTGACTGTCTGTTATTTTTTATTGTAAAATTAAAGTTTGTTTTCTTTAAACCTCTAACATATCTTCTTTTATAACTCTATGAAGATTTAAGAAATTTTTATAAACTCTGACATTTTCTCGGGTTTTTTGATCAAACGAACTGAAATATAGTGACAAAAGTTAGCGTTACTGTTTGCAAAATTTAAGCAAACTAAATTGTAAAAATGAAAGTAGACGCAATTTCCAGTCGAACGGTAACTCTCTCCTCTTTTTGTGATGATTTGGTGACGAAGAAGCATAGGGTGATGTGTTTTCTTTTTCAAGAGTTACGCATGGTAACCCGGTAGCAGTCGCGCCGGGTATGACATACCCACGTTGCGTATGATTTTTACAATATTTTTTTAAACCACTATTTTTTGAAAAGTAATCTTCAACTTACTTTATCGCCGAATTTGTAACACTAGTATTCGACTAAATAAGGTGACGATTATTATTTGTATTTATTTGTGAGAGAAAAAACATCGATACTCTGGGTAAGCGCTACTTCTCCCGGGTTAATGATTAAAAATTATTCGTTTTACTTAATATAGTAATATTTTTTTAGTAATGAGGCCTTACACTCGATATGTCTTTTAAACATAACTTTTTTCAAAGAAAAAGTGTCCTTTTTAGATTTCGTTTGCAAATTTTGTAGAAACGTGTCGCGAAGGCTATGTTTTTTTCAAACGCTATAAACATCTAACAAGAAAATCTTTCTTCAGATACTCTGGTATTCAAAAAACGGACCAGTTGGAGCCTTGAGTAGTAGGCATTACTGCCTCAAATTAACCATTTGATTACGGGTTTGGAGATATACGTCCTTGTGGACTGTTTTTTATTCTATTTGTATCATTTTTTTATAAATAATCTCTGCCATACACTTATACTAGAATATCTTCAAAAGAAATATACCACAAGGATAAATGTTTGTTGGCCCGTAACCAAAGGTTAAAAATATTATAATTTTATTATCTTAATGAAAGGTTGTATAAAACGTACAAATTGTCTCTTAGATTTTGTAGTATCGCATCAACCTGATAAGATATACTCAAAAAAATTTAAATAGGTAAAATATATTTTCGTGCACACACACTGAATTGAACCGATTTTTTCTTAACAAATAGATTTTTCACAAAGAAATTTGTGAGTAGTAAATTTTTTCAAAATATCGCCTGGAAAGCTTTTATACGACAGAGGAAATACAATAGGTTATTGGAACCAAAACGTTTGTATCAGTAAAATGAAAAATGATTCTGAGAGATTTAAGTATTCGAAATGCAATTTTTAAAATCCAGAGGAAGTACCATGAATATTTTATGTAATAGTTTTACCTACTTTGAATGTTTTAAGCATAAAAACGTATAGATAAAATGATTCTTAAAAATAGCTATTATTTTAAATTTACTGAACAAGAAAGTATTTTTTAAAGCCGCACTATAAATTTCGGGGAAATTTGAGGAACTATCGTATATATGATTTCAATTTTTATATATTTAACTTGAAGTAAAATACGTTTTCTCTAAAAAAAATAACGATTCGAAAATTTTCCACCTATTGGTTTACACTGTTGACACTGTTACTTTCTCTGTAAGATCTTAATTTCATTTTCCAAATTTGTGGGTAAGGCCCTAAAACATTTTATTTTATAAATATTTCAAAAAACATGCAAAAACTATGTACTTTTCCGGGCTGATTTGATCCAACGATCTTAAATAAATTATCAGACATGAATGTTATCATTTGAAAAAGAAAAGTTGGTAAGAGTTTAAATATGTAAGTGTTCCCCAAGCACTGATCCATGCATAACATTTAATCCATTTGCATCCAAACCGCATATATATGTTCAATTCAGTAAATAAAGAAAAATTACGATTCAGAATTACGGGTATGAATTCAGAATTTCTGAATAAAAAAGAAAATCCGGAAATGCAGGCTTTGGAAACAAATGGAACAATACCCACCAATATTAGCTGTTCAGCTATCGCTTGGTACCAGTATCATTTTTATACAACGATTTGGAACAGGATTAGAAAGGGGTGTAACCTTTACATTCCACAGGTGTATATTTAATCAAATTTGACTAAAAATGTATGTTTAGTATATACTTTTAAGATCCTTCGAGTTGCTCAAAGGATTTTTCAATTTGCTAAAAATGCAAGTCTGAAAGTATTGCCCTATATTCCGGCTTAAAAAACGTGTGTCAAATGAAACACAATTAGATCCAGATATTTCATTATAGAAATAAAGTGAAATAAGTATGACGCAGCAAAAATATACATTATGTTAAGTACAATATTTGGTTTTAATTAAGTTTGTCTGATTCGTGTAATGTAAGGCGGAATATGCGGTAAAAATAGTATTTGGCGTAGAATTTATTTTAAGTAAGTGCCTATTTTAAACGTAAATATATATTTCTTACTTTCATCCATCACATTTTTCATAAATATCTAAGATCATATTTCGCCACAAAACTTTAAATACTTGACAGAAATACAATTGATAAATGTTTTACCAATGTATGAACATGCAAATTAGTCTTAGCCTGAGTTGTCACTGGAAACCGATAGTTTTTGGAAATTGTCAAAAGGATTCTAATTATTAAATTTCCTGCTCTTATCTTTCTTTGAATCAAAAGAGTCATTGATTACGTGTTTTCCTACTCTCAATTTTCAAACATTAGTACTAAACGTATACGATTATTAGAGACATGTTTTGCGAAAATTGTCACTTTTATCTGCAAAAGCATTAATTAGTGTTTTCATTTGTTTCAGAGAATTCAAATTTTATATAAAACATATAAACTTAACAGAATAACAATTATCTAAGAATATTGAGTTTTCTTTATACCTGAATGCCTAGTTTCAAAACCGGGGAATACTTGTCAATCTCTCTGAATTCTTCCGTTAAGTGTGGTTTAATCTGACCCAAGTTAAACACGTTTCGAACAAGATTATTGTTTTTTGAATTAAATTCAAATAATTACCAGGAATAAACATTAAACTAATTAAATAGAGCTAGATAAAGTATATTTCTGACGGAAAATTTGCTTAACCTGCGCACTGTGGGAGATTTCTGGTAACTGACTGGCCAAAAGTCGATTCCGTAAATTACAACATATGAACGAAAAAAATGGATACACGATAAAGATGAATCATTGAGGAAACACGTGATATCATTTTTTTCTTCCATAAACAAACAATGATATTTTTCTATAAGTCGAAAATAGAACGTTGTGTTCAATGTGTGGGCGTTACATCATTTTGCAAAGTGACGCTCTGTCTTTTGAAAGTAAATATTTTTATTTCGGGAAGTACATGATATATAATTATTATAAATTGTAAAGAGGAAGACAAGTGAACATTTATATATTTATATATTTTTTATATATAACATATACATATTACATATATATATATATATATATATATATATATATATATATATATATATATTTATATATATTTTAATATATTAATTGAGATACATTTCGTTTTAATAAATGTAAAAATGCTTTAAAATAGGGCAATTTTTTTTCATTATTTCTCTTTTAAATTTTCCAAATCTCAGAGCTTTTAGTTATATTTCCCTACAAAATTTATTTCTGTAATAATAAATCTAGACATTTATGTTTATTTTTTTGTTGCACATAGCTCCGGATATGTCTCTTTTTTTTAATTATGTCTATTCAAATATTACTGTACCGAGCTGTCATCGAAGTATTCCAAATTACCAAGTCTAGCTTTTTAATTTATATTTATAATATGAGCTGGAATTGGAAGCAAATTATTATGGTTCATAACAAAGCGGTCATACATGTGTATTTTACAGGTATTTGGATTGAAATAAAAGTATTATTTATTGTTGTAACAACCGTTTAAAACGACACATTTACCATATTTTGTATTCTCATGAGCATTTTTCAAAAAATCTTTCAAAACATTTTGTATTAATTTATTACATTTTTTATAGAACGTTTATGTTCTATTATTTAGCTCGGTTAACTTTTCTTATGAAATTTTAAAAATAGCTACAAAATTACAGAAATTTTTTAGTAAGGGCAACACGAATTTTATCGATCTAATACACACATATATTCTGCATTCTTTTTTATTTATATTTTGAGTTCATTTTTATCTTGGGCCATCAGGTGTCAAAATAATGATTTGGAGACAGCTATTTAACATTATAACAGAGAAATTTGCCAGACATACATAAAAAATACTCTTTCTTGAAAATTACTTTTCACATAATGATTTTTTTATAACGATGAAAAAAAAATTTCAAACGCGATGTCTCTTATTTAAAATTTGAAATGAACAGCATGGAATTTGTAACCCGAAAAATCAAACATATTGAAAGAAAAAATAATCTCTTGGTATTAAGGAATTGTTGAGAATTCAAGAAATGTTAATCGACTGCAAATTCTGCCATTGAATTAGGTGAAAGTTTTAATAATTTAAAAAAGAATGAAAGCGCAAGAAATGAAACAAATGTTGAGGTATTCAAGGGTGCTTATGAGCATAAGTTAAACAATATCTGAAAAGAGAGGTGTTGAACCACGTGCAAAAGAAAAACACTTGTTCTCCAAAACTGATCATTAAGAATAAATAAAGGCATTTTCCATAATTCAAATAAAAACATCAAATATCACTGTTGCAAATATTATTATTACTCATCGAATCTAAACTGTCCAGAAACAATTATGAAAATGTACGAAGGACTTAATAGAAAATTATCGGTCTTTAAAAATTGCACAATGAACAAAATGACATATGTAAACTTGCGCAGAAAATAATATTCAAGATTTCCTTTATCTTACACTAAGACGGTTATTTTTTCTTTGCAGTACTCACAATTTAAAAGTAATCTGTTCGATGTCCCTCAAGCGGAGTAACGGGGTTAATTTATTTACATGAATTTTTAGAAAATTTAAGTTAGGAAGAGAAAAGTACTTTAATTCTCAGATGCATATATTCTTAGATGCATATATTCACCTAAAATATGCTCATTTGAAAATAATTAGTTTCTCGGAAACTTTTGCTCGGATTAACTCGGAATTTTATGCAAATATGTACTTAGGCTAACTGAAAGGTGTAAATTTTTATTTATGTTGTCAAAATTGGGTGTTGTCATTGAAAATATAGAGATTGGGTTTATTTTGTTATGTAGATGTCCCCTAAGCAAATTTTATATACCGTAATTTCCGGCCTATAATCCGCGTATCAGACAATTACGTTTAACCTAGAAATTTTATTTAACAAATGAAGTCAAATATTTACAGCGTTCTGGTAAGCTACATTATATAAAATCTAA
The DNA here is from genome assembly GCA_963931845.1 of Maratus michaelseni. Lineage (NCBI taxonomy): Eukaryota > Metazoa > Arthropoda > Arachnida > Araneae > Salticidae > Maratus > Maratus michaelseni. Next base: position 84,721,207 of record OZ007586.1, read on the forward strand.
TTTCTGGGATGAAACATAATTGTTTGATCCGCGGATTATACTCCGGAAATTACGGTATATCATATAAAAATAAACTTTTTTTCCAATCGTATGGTACCAGTAACTTTCTTCTACAATAATTTGTTGCAGAGTTTGTAAGGGATGTTTACTTTTTTTCCCGACTGTACGTCACTTGGCGTATTTTAGCGGAAATGGTTTAGTACAGCTGTTTTTAACCCGGGAGCAGTCGCATGGGGTATGAAATACCCCAGGGTGCGTACGGTTTTTACGATTGTCACCACTATTTTTCGAAAAGTAATCTACAATTTACATTATCATAGAATTTGTAACAATTGTCTTAGACTGAATAAGCTGACGATTATTAATTGTATTTATTGGTGACAATGTAAAAGCCATTCATTATCTGGGTAAGCGCGACTTCTCCCGAGTTAATGGCATACCTTTATGCATAATTTTCCTGTTCACCGTGGATAGACAATTGCGATATCACGCTTTCTGATTTGTTGTTAAACCGAACTCTTCATAAGTCATTTCATTTCGTTTCTTATATAATATCTATTAATTTCTATATAATCTAATTAATTTCTAAATATAAAAAAATACTATAATATAATATATAAAATAATATATATTATATATATATATATATATATATATATATATATATATATATATATATATAATATTATCAGTGATAATATTATATTAAGAAACATAAAAAGAAAAAAATCAAAACCCAAAGAGAAACATAATTTATCATTTCAGTTTGTTGTGATATTATCCTCGTGTAAGAAAATATATTCCGAAAAAAAATCTCATCTATTCAAGTTATTAGATCATTATTTCTTCAATCAATCATAAAGTATGTTTTGTACATTTAATAAGGTTTGATTTATGCTATACCACTTATTCAATACTAATAATTATTCAACTAATAAAACTTAATACTATATAAGTAAGGGATATGATTTTTTAAAATCATTGATTAATTTCTCATAAAACATTACATTTTTAATTTAAAATATACTAGGTATATTTAAAATTATTTAAATTATTCAATACATTTGATTCTAATTAAGCTTTAAATCCATTTTTGTAGACTTTCATATTTTGAATCTCAGAAAAATTAGTTTTACCTTATTTAACCACACATTTCTGTGATTAAATAAGGAGACGAAAAGTATTTTAAAAGAGTGGCACCAACAAATCGTTGCTGTTGGCAGGTAGGAAAGTTTGATGCTATCTTTTTCTTTTAAATCTGCCTGAAAGTAGGGTAAAACTGTATATCCGGGTAAAAACTTAGTAACTCAATTTTATTAAATTTAATCCGACTTCTAGAAGTAAATGGTTGAAATACTGAGCTCTAAGTAACGAGAAGAAGCCGCCATTACGGTATCTCCATATTGGAATTTGTGTAGTTTCTGTGGTGGAAAGTATACTTTTATTTTGCTTTAATATTTTCTAGTTTGCTAAATTCTTAAATATTAATAGACATTAAAAAATTGAAACTTTTTATATTATTGTTTGTAACATATTTAATAAGGATTTATTTACCACAATGGAAATATTGCTAGCATTTATAGTTTCAATTTTAAAACTTAGTTTGCGATCCTCATTCTCTTGTTGTAAAATCGGATATATAATGTAGAATGAAATGGATAGTAAAAAACAATTATTGATGAGTCCGTAAAAGAGGTTTGAAGAAAAAAGCTGTTAAAACTACGTGATCTATTGTGATTATCTATACTAATATTATAAAGGAGTAAAGATTGTTTGTTTGTTTGTTTGTAGGGGGTAATCTCTGGAACTACCGAACCGATTTCAAAAGTGATGGTGGCAAATTGATGGTGACAACCCCTGCTCCAACATAGGCTATATTTTATGTCGGTGCCACTAACCCCAGGGGGTGCAGGAGCAAAAAACGTTCTAAAATTGCGATTTTTTAGCTATCAAACTGGCTATCAAGCCCTGAGAACTTGCCAGCCGGTTCTGTATGTATGTATGTACGTACGTAATGCGATAACTCTTCATAGAAATATCCGTTTTCCTTCAAATTTTGTTTATAGGTTCACTGTGTTAAGGCGCTTCACTGATTAGTTTTCGGGATTCATTGGTTAAGTATAAAGGGGGGGAACAAGGGGCTAATTCCCCCCCCTTAATTTATATAAATGGGTTTTTCATGCAGAATTATTCCGTTTTCCTTCAAATTTTGTTTATAGGTTCACTGTGTTAAGGCGCTTCCCTGATTAGTTTTTCGGGGTTGATTGGTTAAGTATAAAGGGGGGAACGGGGGTGCTAATACCCCCTTAATTTATATAAATGGGTTTTTCATGCAGAATTATCCCATTTTCTTCAAATTTTGGTTAAAGGTTCATTGTGTTAAGACGCTTCCCTAATTAGTTTTCGGGATTGATTGGTTAAGTATAAAGGGGGGAACAGGGGGATAATCCCCCCTTAATTTATATAAATGGGTTTTTCATGCAGAATTATCCCATTTCCTTCAAATTTTGTTTATAGGTTCACTGTGTTAAGGCGTTTCCCTAATTAGTTTTCGGGATTGATTGGTTAAGTATAAAGAGGGGGAACGGGGGGGGGAAACCCCCCTTATTTTATATAAATGGGTTTTTCATGCAGAATTATTCCGTTTTCATTCAAATTTCGTTTATAGGTTCACTGTGTTAAGGCGCTTCCCTGATTAGTTTTCGGGATTGATTGGTTAAGTATAAAGGGGTGGAACGGGGGGATAATCCCCCCTTAATTTATATAAATGGGTTTTTCATGCAGAATTATTCTATTTGCTTCAAAATTTGTTTATAGGTTCATTAGGTTAAGACGCTTCCCTGATTAATTTTCGGGATTGATTGATTAAGTATAAAGGGGGGGGGACGGGGGGCTAATACCCCCCTTAATTTATATAAATGGGTTTTTCATGCAGAATTATCCCATTTCCTTCAAATTTTATTTATAGGTTCACTGTGTTAAGGCGCATCCCTGATTAGTTTTCGGGATTGATTGGTTAAGTATAAAGGGGGGAACGGAGGGCTAATACCCCCTTATTTTATATAAATGGGTTTTTCATGCAGAATTATTCCGTTTTCCTTCAAATTTTGTTTATAGGTTCACTGTGTTAAGGCGCTTCCCTGATTACTTTTTCGGGATTGATTGGTTAAGTATAAAGGGGGGAACGGGGCGGGGCTATTCCCCCCCCCCTTAATTTATATAAATGGGTTTTTCATGCAGAATTATCCCATTTGCTTCAAAATTTGTATATAAATTCATTGTAATTAGAGATTTACCTGATTAGTTTAAGGGGTTTATTAGTTAACTATGGGGGGGGGTAACGGGGGGATGACCCCCCCCCTTAATATATTGTTTATTTCTTTATTTTTCGATGGGCTTATTTCAAATTCTTTGAAATAAGAGTATAATATACAATTAGTGTGAATAGCCTGTGAACTCAATGCCCTCAGTTTAACTGGGCAGTTTTATTTTTATTTTTTATACTGAAGGAGCTAGAAATTTGAAATTTGTCATTGTAGTTACTTATAAGATGTAAATGCTGTCTAGGAACAAAATAAAAAAGAAATTGAAGTTTAAAAGGGTGAAATGAGCGAAAAGCGTTCTAAAAACAGTCTAAATTACAATGTCTATGAAATCTCTTGAACTACAGAACCAATTTCAAAAGTAATGGTGGCAAATTGATGGGGACAATCCCTACTCCAACATAGGCTATATTTTATGTCGGTGCCACTAACATCAATGGGGTGCAGGATCGAAAAATGTTCGAAAATTGCGACTTTTTTATACTGAAGGGGCAAGAAATTTGAAATTTAGCATTGTAGTTACTTATAAGATGTAAATGCTCTCTAAGAATAAATTTAAAAAAATCGAAATTTAAATGGGTGAAATGAGCGAAAAGCGTTCTGAAGTCATTCTAAATTACAATTTCTATGGAATCTCTGGAACCACGGAACCGATTTCAAAATGATGGTGGCAAATTGGTGGTGACAATCCCTATTCCAACAGCCTCTTTAATAAAAAACTATGCGTTGCTGACGACTGGGTTTTTCGCTAATTGTTGCACCAGATTAATCTCGGAAAATGAAACATTTGAATTTACTGAAAAAAATGATAGCTCAAAAAGTATTTGTCAGAAAATTGTTAGAAAACTGCGTTTGAAAGGTAAAAAATTGTATTTTTCTTGATATAAATTTCAAATCTAATGATTATTGCCGTTTTTCAAATATTGAATTTCAAAAATTACCAAATTTTCCAATGGAGTACCATAGCGAAACCTTCATGCGTAAAAAGATAATGATAAGGGCGACGTGTCCTGACGTGTATATTGACTATAGCACGAGTCACAAATTATAGTAGCCTTATTATTCTGTTAAAATATAAAAGTTATTTATGAAATGTCAATATTTTGTTGGATTAAAGTTTCGTTAAAAGAAATTGACCAGCGTAGCGGGCGTAGCTTGCTAGTACTTTTTATAAAGCTGTTAAAGGGCAAAATATGTTTTTTATATTTCTCAAATTGTAATGATGATAATTATCCTTTTGTCTATGAATATTAAATTATTAGATTTAGAATTGAAATATTATTAGTTTAGTCCCTTATGTAAAAGTTTTAAAATAATATATATATATATATATATATATATATATATATATATATATATATATATATATATATATATATATATATATATATATTTTTTTTTTTTTAAGGAAAGTTCTAAACTTTTTCATTTACTGTAAGATTATTATATCCATGCGGTTTTACTACGCCGGTGGAGTACGGCCGGATGATTTTTCTTTTTACAAATAATGATTTACTAATGAAAATGTGGTAAAATAATAATATTTGTAAAATAACATTATAGTAAAGTAATATGTGCAGAGTATGTATGCCATGTTAACTTAAATTCGTATGGAAAGTCTGGCTTCAAGAAGCAACTAATAATAAGGTATGCGGTTTTATAATACGTTACCATACTGGAAAATAAAAAAGGCTTAAAAAATTAAAAATTTGAAGTTACAACGTTTAATTAAAATTTCTTCTAAATTCGATAGCTATTGCCAGCGACGATTTCTTGTCATCATTATACCTAAATAGGAATATTCGCCTGATATAGTCTATGATTTCTGTGATAAAATAAAGCGAAGATTACTAATTGGAAGTAGTAGTGAGGAAAAAACCTTAGCACCTGCTGCTATCTTAATGTTACAATACATTAAATTAATGTTTGCCTTTTCGGAAATATTATTACACTTATCGTATTAACGCATATTTTTTAAATCTTGCGTGATAGTAAGTCATTTGGACATCTGCATTCCACTTTTGGGTGTCACACAAATTACTTTAAAAAATTATTTTATACATTTAAGTACACTAATAAAGCCTATTCTTTAAAAAAATATTCTTTAAAAAAATATTTCACTTTTATGTTGTTCCCGTTAAGAATTCAAATTACGGTTGACTATACCTATATATGAATTTCTATGCATTCACATGTGACATGTAATACAAATTACAGAACAGCTGCTATAAAAAAGCAGAATAAATAAGCTGAAATCATGTATTGAGAATGTTCTTTTATAAGAGGAGATAGGAAATAACAGAAAACCCTCTAACCACCCCATTGGTATGACTGACTAGTGCAATGGATTGAGCGTCCATATGCAGTTGTTGAGTACCCTCTTTCGAAATCAGAGAAAGCAAAAGCAGTAGAAATTCGTATGCGTGCTTTACAAATACCTGTACCTGTATCTTTCCGTATTGAATAACAGATTTTTTTTTCCAAAACCGGAAATTTGTCATTGGGAAAACGGAGTAATACCAAAACGGAGGTTTCGCGAAAAAATCAAGTAGACGGTAACTTTTCTGCCAGTAAATTTTCGGTTTTTGGGCGGAAATGTTTTATGTAGCGTTTTACTGTTGCTAGACATTTCTTCAACTCTTACTGTTTTATATCACCTGAAATCTGTACATTACTTTAGTAAGTATCACTCAATAATTTACACTTATCCGACGGCAAAAGAATTACTCCTGTGCATTTCTTAAGATCGACATAGTTCTTCCACGATAAGATATACGATTAGTGACGCAAATTTAATATCTAATGTGTTAGTCAAAATTTGCAACTTTTAAAATCTATCTTTTCATTTAATTATGAGTTCCTCTCTCATGTGTTTACGATAGGTACATTCTTTACAGTATCATCGCGAAATATTTCAGACATACTTATCGTGACCGAAAGATGCCGAATATAACTTTCTACAAGATTTTTTATTCCATATGTAAACGTTTTGAATTAAAAATATATGGTCATTTTACTAATGTATAAATTAGTCTATTTAAGAAATTGTGCATAAAACGTATATAATATTAATCTTATCTGTAATGGCGGCTCGTTACTGGCTTTATTTGGGGCACTAAATGCATGGCTGCCAAATTTATTCTTTTTTAACCACTATTTTTTAAAAAGAATTTTTGACTTATTTAATGGCAGAATGTTTTGCCATTAAAAAATAAAAGATTTCACTTAGATATAATGTTACGAAAAGAATAAATTTTAGAGCCATGCATTTAGTGCCCCAAAAATAGCCAGTCACGAGCTGCCACTGCTTATCCCATTGATTACGGGACAAGAGTGGCGACTTTTTTTTTTATATTCAATTATTCTGATAGAATTCTCTAGAAAATATCTTAGTATAAATGTCTGGCAGTGATCATTTTAAAAATGTGTTACGCATACAATATAAAAAGCCCACTTGGACATATATGTCCCAAAGCGGAATAAAAATTTTAGTATGGAAAAAATAATAAGAAAGTAAGTAAAATATATTCATGCACGCACATTATATTTAGTCGCTACTCTTTTAAATTGTAGACGAAGAAAAAATATAAAGTTCTTGGAAGTGTTACGTTAAAAGCTGTTGTACAAAAATAAAAATAAAAATATGGATGGATGGAAACTCAATACGTTCTCTCTTAGAGGAATGACAAATGACCCTGTGGGATCATTGTATTTGAAATGCAAAAGATAAAATAAAAAATAAAAATATGTAATGTTTCACAAGGTTGAATTATCCACTATATAACAAAATTGAAAAAGTAACCATTATTTTATCATTTTACTAAATAGAATTAGATTTTATTAAAGAGTAGTTTTAAATTATACCAAATTATGGTATGTGTTTTGATAATTGAGTGAACGTAGTAAATACATTTAATTATAACCTGGTTCCCCCTTTCAGTAATCATTTAAAACAACTACGTATTGTACAAAGTAGTTTCTTAAATTGAGTAAATAATATATTTAAAATATTCTAGGAACTTACATTTTGAATAAATTTAGCGTCCGTTTTCATGTGTATTGTTAGGCGCTTCCATTGAAATACTTTAAATAATTCAGAGAAATAAACTGTTTCAATAATGTTGAAAGTATTATTATGGAAATCAAAACTATTTTTGAAAATTTTAAGTAAAATACTCTTACGAACATAACAATGTTTTTGTATAGCAAAGTATAATACATGCAAAACTCTACAAGTGGGTATAAGTATAATACTTACCGGAACAACTATACTAGAACAAATATTTCTACATTTTAGACTTTATTTTATCATTAAAATTTATATGAACTTTTCCGGTCTTTCACACTGCTGCCAACTTTTAAGGTTATTGTTTCTACTAAAGCTTAATATAAATTTTTTTCGTCATTAATTAGCGGATTTCGACGATTTAATGAGGCAAATTTTTTTATTAAATTTTAGTGGTAAGGAAAGGAGTAACAGTTGACATATATGCATTTATTAAATAACTCATATACAGTATGCCCACTAAAGTCCCTTGCAACCCTCTTTACTTCGGAACGGCTGCTGCTATATTCATAAAACTGGTGTCAAGGTATAGTAAAGTAGCCATGCGCTACACAATGAAACGCGCCACCTGGTGGAATGCTGTGGAGTTAGCATTCCTATCTCGAAAATGAAAAGAGATAGAGAAAAAAAGTGATTTACAAAGTTGTAGAGTATCATCTATTTAGTACGAATAGACACCCTGTGGATATTAATGCGAAGAATAGAACGGTTAAAACGTGCATTTGTTTTTTGTGATTCCCTACACTGTGACGTGACAAAACGATCTTAGAAAGAAAGAAACAACCAGTTATGAAACAGCAGGTCTGTGCGACTCCTCCACAAACATTGCAGGACATTAAACGACGCTATTACGGAAGCTTGCTCCAACGTGTGCACCGTGAAATTCAAACAAACATCCAAATATGCATTGCAGCTGACGGTGAGAAGTTTGAAAATCTAAAATAAAGGTATATTATTATAACTAGTTGCTTTGTTTCTTTCTAAGATCGTTTTGTCACGTCACAGTGTAGGAAATCACGAAAAGACAAATGCGTGTTTTAACTATTTTATTCTTCGCATTAATGTACACAATGTGTCTTTTCGTACTAAATCGATGATGCTCTACAACTTTGTAAATCGCTTTTTTTTTTCTATCTCTTTCCGTTTTCGAGATAGGAATGCTAACTTCGCAACATTCCACCAGGTGGCGCCATAGGCGGTTTCATTGAGTAGCTCAGGGCTATTTTACTGCACCTAGACATTACTTTTATGAATATAGCAGCAGCCGTTCCGAAGTTAAGAGGGTGGCAAGGGACTTTAGTGGGCATACTGTATACTAATTCTATTCACTCTGTGATATCTCATATGAAAAATTTCCAACTTTCCGTTTTTTTTTAAAAGTCAAATAAACATATTTCAGCCATAAATTTTATTGAATGAATTAATAGGTTTAATTACGACATACATGGAGGGGAACATTTCATCAAACGCATTTTCTTGTTCAGTGCATCTTTATCTACTTTTTTTATACGTAAGGTGGGCAGCTATGCATATGAAAAACGCATACAAATGAAACTACAATAATTTTTAGCACATAATCTACGGATCAAATAAGAAAGCTTAAAATCAGTATTGCCAATCCGCTACTTTTATTTTATTCAGATAGCTTGATTGCTACCACTTTTTTGAAGTAGCAATATACGAAGCCTTAATTAATGACCATATTATATAAGGAGAAAACAAGGCAAATTGTATTATTTAAAAAAACGGTACCAATCAAGCAATCCGAATAAAAAACATGTAGAAGGCTGGCAACTCTACTTAGAATAGGGTTGTCAATTTGGCTTCTTTTTTATTCAGAAATTTCGAATTTATATCGAAAATTCCCAACAAACACTTTTTGCCTTATGTCAGCACGAAATATCTGTCACTAAATAAAGAAAAAAAAACTCTTCAGAATTTGTGGTATGAATTCGGAATTTCCGAATAAAAAGGTGGACAAACTGGCAACTCAGGTTTAGAATGAAAATTTAACTTATTCTTTCATATTCTTCACTGCATAAAATTTAACTCATAAAATAGTCACTTCATAAAATTTATTTCGTTATATTTATTTGATTTCTTTTTTAAAGTAAAATTTTCTGGTACAATACTGGTCCATTTGATCCCCGGATTGTACGATGCAAATTGAGACACTTATCAGCATATCTAGAAGTTACGGCCTTGAACATATTGTGTGAAAATTATGTAAAAAATGTGTGAAATACCTAAAGTAGGTACTACCACGCTGTTGATTCTGCAACATTTTTAAACGAAACTGAGCATAATATACATATGCGGCTTGGTATTAATCGGATATAAGAATATTGTACTAACCGAATTTTTTTTATTTATTATTTAAAAAATTATCTAGGCAATCTGCAAACAAAAGTTGTGAATATTACATTTTACCTAATAATTAAACTTCCGGAAAATAATTTGTCTTAAAATAACCCGTTTCCCATGTTAAAAATACTCCCAGGCCTATATTAATCACATTTCTAATAAATGTGCAACACCATAGCCGCAACACTTTGAATAATTAACGGAAAATACAGATCATGGATGTTTTACCGATATCTGTACCCACTAATTACTTTGAGTGTTGACTGCCGTAACAAACCAGTAATATCTGAATTTCTGAAATGTGTCAACTGCATTCTAAATATTAGATTTTCTACATTTAACCACCCTTTAAATCAAAAGACAACGTTTATTTTAGCACACGGTCGATAATTACCCTATTTTAAATCATCAGATTTAAAAAAGTTCATTTGTTTCAGTATTGATCCGTGGAACTTATGTAGTTTATGTTTATGAAACTATAATTAATGTTTAGATTTATCTTTAAGAAGCGGAATTTTATACCTAAATATGTATCATTTTTGATCAGAAAAATTTACACATACCCTATGCACTCGTTTGTCGGGTCAGACAAAGACACTATTTTAGTATTAAACTTTGGTTGCCAGTATTCAGAACGCAATATTTAGAGTATATTCTGAGAATATATGTAATAGGTATCGAGGACACACATTTTCATATAGAAATTGTGGTAGAAAAAGAGGTGGTCGGTATTTTCGAGCAATAATCTTTTTAAGTTTAACTACATTTTTTCATATTACGTGGTGTGTATAAATTCGGTTGATCCTATACAGGGCTACACAAAGGAAATCGTAAATATTATTTAGGGATTGCTTAAGCCTAGTTTTTAATTGTGCTACGCATTTTCATGTTGAACTATATTTAGTAGATTAATGTAAGTTTGTGGAATATAAATAAATTCATATACATGGCTACGCAAAGAACAAGATACATTGTCTTTTATGTTTGGTAGGAAGAGAGTTTTAAGTTACCTTATGCATTTTTACCTTAATTAAATTTTAGCTTAATATGTGGTGTGTACAAAATTCTTTAGATAATATACAGGGCTGTACAAAAGATTTCGAGGGAATTTCCATCGATTGGCAAAAATTGCTAAATATGAATTTTCTAACTGAACTAAATTTTATCATGCTATGTAGTATGTATGCAAATCTATAGATCATATACAGAGCTGCACAAAATAATTCGACTACTTTTTGACTATGAGAGGTAATTGCTAAAACTGGAATTTTAAACGTGTTATAACAGAGTTCGTACGGATCAGGAAATTTTCCAGGAGTTTCACAAGTATTTTCTTTATAGAAAAGAAATCGAGGTTAAACTCGCAAAATTTCGCCTTCTTTTAAGGAGAGGTTTTCTTTAAGAAAATACTGGTATCGAAGAAATTCCTGGTCGCAAAATTCCAGGACCCGTACGAACCCTGTATAAGTATCCTAAGCTGTTTATGATATATATCTTCTTTTACCTTATTTAACGGTGACGTTTCGTTATAGTTTTTTGGATACGTTGGAAGGTGTTTCATAATCTATGTTTGACGCATGATTTTTCATTCTTGTTTTTATATTCAGTCGTAATTTCAAGTCGGCAGTTTCAATTTTTTTTCTCTCTGGTAGGTTTCCATGAAAAACATCTTACTACAAGTGTGCGGAAGAGATTAGTTTTCAAAACGTGATGTCAATAGAAATAAAATAGCCCATTGATACATATATATATGCCTCGACCAGTAATTACTAGTTAAAGGGTTACAGATCCAAAAGACAGGAGAATTTCTTAACAAAATATTTGCTTCCTGTATTCGAATATTGAACACGCGAAATTACCACAGTTATAAATATGTGTTCATACAATATCAGTCTGTGAAATCAAGCCCCATCAGGAGAGGTGCTGCTTTAAAGGTGGTAGACGGAGATGCTGGGATCAAACTTCTGTTCGTGCTCGTCGACCTAAGCGGTCGGTGTTTTCCGCGGTTTTCTTCGAATCTTGCTGTAAATAAACATCAGGATCTCCATAGGTGCCCACTTCTCATTAATATTCCGTAATATGCGGGTTAATTTGACCCAGTTTAACAACGCTTCAAACCAGGAAAATGATTGGATGAATATTTATTTATTCAATTTCAGGTTTCTACGTGGAATTTATTTAATTTAATTTCTTTAAAAAATTCTGGTGCGAAAAGTGTTAAACCTGGGTCAAATTAACCCGCATATTACGGAATATTAATGAGAAGTTGGCATCTGTGGGATCCCTCAGAAAGACCTTCACGGATGGCCTTCCCCCGTAGGCCTATATCCCTAGCGCAGTTAGTCGATAATTTATTTTATATTTCCTTTTAGTGAATTTTTTCTCAATAAAGTACTTAAAAGTGGAGATTTCACGAACTCATACGGAATGAACATGGGGATATTATTCTGACAAATTCGCGTATCCAATTTTTTAATCACCGACCTCTGAATACTGGACTTGAGCGCTGACACAAAAATGGCGGCGCTCGTAGGTGGATTTTTTAAACAATGTTTACGGAATTACCCCTGAAATTACACCCCAGTATTTTATAAAAGCTTTTTTGAATTATTGATTCCCAGAAAAATAAGTCGAAATTTTTTTTAGAAATTATTGGTATTAAATTTCAAGGTACCATACAAATGCGGAAATAAATCCGACTAAAACAGCTGCCATTTTTGTGCCAGCGCTCCGGCTTAGTATTCAGGGGGCGATAGGTCTAATACAGTAATAATATCTGGCATTAACCATTTTGCGATGAGCGTCGCGTATAAGTATCGTATAATGTGTTAGATAGTATAGACTGTTTATATCACTAATTTTGAATAGATATTTTGTTTTATTTAATTATAGGATTTCTGCAATTAAATTAGGCAAAAATATATCTTTGTAATTTCCCGTGACTAAAAATTAAAAATTCTCGAAATGATGCTCATCACGAAGGGGTTAAGAAATTCTTCTGTCTCTTGAACTTTCAATTGTAAAACAAACACACAGTGGATCATCGGAATAAATAAACCTCGAAAACCTATGTAATAAAATATGTCTTATTTCGAAAAGTTCTATTAGTTCGTGGCTGACTGTTTTTTCTTCAGTTTCAACACCACAGATTATTTCAAAGGCAAAACGGGGACTTACAGATTATAGAGATGATATGTCTTTTCTTTTCAAATCGCATATGTATGCCATTTATCCCTTTTGAGTTACCAGCTGTCAAAAATTCTGATTTTTGAAAAAGTTTTAAAATGTTATGATTCAGGAGGGAAAAGAGAAAAAATGATTATTTTTTAGACATCTTTGGAAGTAGTAAAAACCAGGGTTAGTAGAACACATTCTAACATATTCTAAGTACCGTGATAATAACGCAAATAAAAGAAAAACTGGCATTTGGACAAATATTTCAGTAGTTTTTAAAGTATTCAATTTTTTTCACAGATTGCAATAATTTCACAAAATTTACATGATCTGTTTAATAAAAGTTTGTACATTTAAAATCTTTGTACATTTTTTATTTATCTCTATTAATTGAAAAATATGCATTGCTTTTATGCTTTTGAATTTTGTAAAAATGTGTAAAATTGCACTGTTTGACCGTCTTAAATCAAAAAGATTTTTTATGTAGATTTTTTTTGTAAATTGATTTTATCTTTATTTATATACAATGTATGGACAAAATTAAAAAATGGTGCAACAACCGAAAAAACATAAATAATAAATTATTGTTTGGTTCCAAAATTGACTGTGTTCTTAGAACGAAACTGCAACCAAAATCGAAAAAGTAGTCAGACATCAATTAAAAATATCCCAAGCAAAAATAATTAGTAAAAACTTAATGCAAACAAGAAATTTGCAAAGAATAATTCCATTGATTTAACAATAGCTTGCATGTGTTAACACGTTATTGAAGTGATTGATTAATTTACAAAACAAGATTCGCTTTATAATTGCTCTTAATTTTTTTTGCTTAGATTTTCATTTAAAAGACTTCTTCTGGCAATTTTATTAAGGAGGAATTTTATTTGTTATTAAAATAATTTTTTATTCAAATTACAAATATATACAAATCAGTTAGTAATACTCTGAGTGCAGCATGGTTCCGAAGCGTTTCTATTTTTCAGTGCCACTTTTTACGAGGAGAATTTTTCGCTTTATATACTGACAAAAATTTGAGATTAAATGAGATTATTACTATTCAGAATAAAGAAATATGGTTACTATTTTGAAATAACAATACTTAAACAGTTGAAAGTTTAGCAGATATGGTCGAGACTCGAACCTGCAGTCCTCTCATCACAGGTTCTCTGTTCTGCTGAACATTTTTAGTATCCTTACTATTTAGTCCTTTGTTTACAGCAGGGAATACACATTTCCTATATTTGAGTACCACTATTTTCGGATAGAATCCGTTTGTTATTCAATCGTAGAAATTCTGCGATTAAATAATGCAAGGATTACTATTTGGATGTCGTGGTATTTAAAAGTGGAAACTGTGAGAGCCCTGATCGATAATTTTTTATATGACATTAAATACTGCTTATTCGGCATAGAAAAATAAAATATGAATGCTAGAACAAATATAAATTTGCATTCTATACTAATTCATAAATAAAATAAGATTTATTTGAGAACGCATCATTTCTACATGTTTAAGATATACAGGGTGGTTATACTATAAGTATCTCTATTTGGAGCTGTCTGTAGCTTGAAGGAATTACCGGAATGAAACCAAAATCGGTACACTTACTATTCGAAAAGGGGGAAGAAGAATGGAACAATAAAAATAATTAATTACAATAATCGCCAACAGATGGCGCGTTTGAGTGTGAAATGTAATGTGTTATATGGAGGTATCGCAAACCTCAATTACTTTACTGCATATCAAAACCAAGACTCCCTTATCATAGATCAGACTTGACAATCCGGAGAAAGTCTATGGGAGAAAATGTCCGCGGTAATTGCCAACTTATTAATTGACTTTCTCCGGAAAGTATCGCCGCCTGGTGGATACTACCGCACAGTTGCCATGTTTCGGGCTTTTTGAACACCAGTATATTTTTAAAGAAAATGTTGTTCTTTTAAATCCCAGAATTCTCCGATCAAACAAAACAAAATTGTCTCTACTAAAAAACTGGTATCCAAAAATATAATAGAAAAATCTATAGAAAAATCTAGCTGGTCTGCTACCGCATAGCTGCCAACTCTTACGCTTGTTTCTTACCACTAAAATTTAATAGAATTTTTTTCGTCATGTAATCACACGATCTTGTCAATTAAATAAGATAAAATTTACTATAAAATTTTAGTGGTAGGAAAACTACTAGTTCATAAGCAAATGCATAGAACAAATGGAGCTGTGAAAAAATTTCGTGTCGTAAATACTATTACTGACGATTGATGGCGCTAGTAGCAGGACAAGTATAGCGGTCAAAGGCAACTTGCTGATTGAGAGGTCTGATACTATGATAAGGAGGTCTTCATCAAAACATGTGCGAAATATCACTCCTGATGCGTTACATTCCGCTGTTGAACAGAGTGCACCGCCTGGATTGTGTCCTCCAGCACAATGGCCGTGTGGAACAACGCCTTGAGAAAGTTTAACCACATTCACTGTAACATTTTCGAATAAATTAGGTGTGCCATCCGGTTTGACGCCTCAATTCTTTGTTCTTGTATTAAACATTACATTTCACACTCAGTAGCGACATCTGTCGCTGATTATTGCAATTATTTTTTATTTCATTCTTCTTCCCCTTCTCAAATAGTAAGTGTACTGATTTTGGTTTCATTCGGGTTATTCCTTCGAGCTAGAGACAGTTTCAAATAGGAATACTTATATTATAACCACCTGTATATGTGAGAAAATGCTACAAAATTGTCTTATATGAACCTTCCTTTTAATATTGTTCTATAAATGCAAAGAAATTGGAAAACAACAATGGATAAAAGTATTGAACGCTTCTTTACATTCAACATTTGCGATTACAGAAATGTTTCAAACATTTCTGACAAAGCTATATTTTAGCTTCATGCTATTTGTCTTTCAAATGCATCTTCAAAGAAATACGATAAGAGAAACAATCCAAGAGATTGGAATTCTTCACACAAAATCGACTAAAATAAATCTTTAAATTCACTTTTCCTACTGTTGCTGTGTTTAAACAAATTTAAACAAAAATCCCTTGAAAGGTGAAACAAATTATCACAATAAATAAAAAATAGTAAAAAGAATAGTTGCGTGTACTTTTCTACAAAAAATGAGAAAATCAAAGCAAATTGAACATTAAATTTCAACAATGTAGAATAATAAAATATTGTTTTTATTCCTATACAAATAAAGGTAAAAGTATTTATTTTGTAGTTTAAATTAATTTAGCTTAGGAAATAAAATGACAAATTTGTTTTATTATTCAATATTTTATTTGTTTATTCCATTAGTTAAATGAATATATTTTAAAGTTGTCATGGGTAAACAACTAAGGAATAACAGAGTGCTAATTGCACGAGCAGAGTTGCCAAGTCTCCGGCTTTTTGGACACCAGTATTTTAATACAGAAAGTATTGTTTTATGTAATCGGAACCTTCTGCGATTTAAAAGAACAACATTTTCTCTAAGACAATACTGGTGTGCAAAAAGCCGGAGACTTGGCATGTCTGCACGAGGTAGTTCTATCTTTTCAAAAGTGTTTTTTTTTTCTCTGCTGAAGATTCCATGAATGAAGGCCAAGATTGGTGAAATAAAAAAAAAATACCGTTAACAGAAGACAAATTTACACTAAATAAAATCTCGAAAAAGAAAACATGTCTATCATGAGATCCTTTCACAAACCATTTTCATGATCTTGAAGGAAAGAAAAAAATAATTACAATTACAAAAGACGATATATCTGCTGTAGTTTGAATCGGAGTTTGTTTTGATCTCAATTCCATTTAAGCAAGTTTTTCACTTAAAAGAGTTCCTACTGAATAAGAAATGTGGCGAGATTTGATTTTCATGGACTGTTCTTTAATTTTAAAATGTCCACAAAAAGAAGCCAAAGGAGTAACAGAAACTCACAAGTTTTATGTTCAACAAGTACAACGAGTACAAGTTCAACGTCAATTTTTGCTTTTCAAATGCTTTTATTTTATATAATTATACTGTGTGGCTTTGTACTCTGTGAATATCGTGGGCAAAACCCCGGACTTACATAAAACTCGCCCATTGCAAACTTGTTCCTAATTCATCCACTGGTGGAAACACAGTCCTGAAAAAGAACTATAAATATTACACCCCATATTTTCAGTCGAGAAAATGCCGCAATGTGTCTTAATAACATTTGCAAATTTCGTGCATTCAAATAACTTAATGGCGCTAAAATACATTTTAAGTAATTAATGCCCATATACGGTACTGTAATAGATTTCTTTGTGCGGCCCTGAAAAATAACTACAAATGATATATAAAACCTCTTCAAGATAAAACATGTTTTAGTTAGGCGACTGAACTACACACTAAAATTACATCACCTTCAAGGTTCTACAAACCCCACATTTAAATGTTCTGAAAACGTTTATTAAATTCGTTTCATAAAGCCATTTCAAAAAATTATTACATAAATTCGTTTCATAAATACGTTACATTAGTATTTCATATATATATAAGGTATTGTATACAGGGTGTTTTAAATGCAGCGATCCCATTGGTCCTTTTTATGATAACCAGTATTTTTCAGGAAACTTTTTCGTGCTAGAATTTTACAAAATGTGCAACAAAAATTACCTGTAAGGTAAATTTCTACAAATTTTGAAATAAAAACTTAAAAGAAAATTTTCTTTAAAAAAATTCTATTCAGGAAACAGACTGAGTGCCTGTAAATGGGCCGAACATTTAAAAAAAAATGTTAGAAATGAGCGTTTAGAGTTTTTGACGTTGCTCGCAGGAAAGTAATGTGTCAATTAAGAAATTTATTCACAACGCTTCCTAGGTTTAGGTCACTGTATCATCAGCAGATGCCGCTGCACTATTTACAATTGTAATAATAATGGGTTTTACCATTTGAAAAATGGAAGTTGATGCAATGTTTAAAATGTAAACTAACAATTATGATAAAATAAACCACATAATTATCAAGAGTTTTGTACGTAATAAAACGATATAATTCTTTTATTATTGTATTAATTAGAGCTAATGTTATATCCACCATTCGGATTTCTTTTAGGCGTAGAGTACATTTTGCTTTTCATTAACCTTATTTCTATTTTTATTTTTGCTTTTATTATTGCATTAATTAAAGCTAATGCTATAGCCACCATTCGGATTTCTTTAGGCGTAGAGTACATTTTGTTTTTTATTAACCTTATTTCTATTTTTATTTTTGCTTTTATTATTGCATTAATTAGAGCTAATGTTATAGCCACCATTCGGATTTCTTTTAGGCGTAGAGTACATTTTATTTTTCATCAACCTTATTTCTATTTTTATTTTTCTGTAAAATTTAAGTCGGAAATGTAATTACGTACAGTGATGGAACAGTGGTGCAGCAGAGAACCAATTGACACCGTTAAATTTAAATTGTACTCTTTTACTTATTTAAGGAAAGAGTTTCAGCCATTTTTTAAGGCGAAGATTACTATTAAAATTTAGTGGTGAGAATTGCCCAACTGCTGCGCCACACTGCCATCACTGTACGTATCTTCCTGAAGCCATTCATCAAATATTCTTAATTTCCAAATGCACTTGAAAATGCAATGTTCAAAGAAATTTAATTTAAAATCAGATTTTATAAACTATAATTGAATAATAAAAAAAAACAATCTCTCAAAATATATTTTTGAATAAAAAAAATAAGTAGAATACGTTTTTGTATATTAAATTTATCTCATTTTGAAAAAAAAACATTTGAATCGGATAAATTTTCGGGAAGATATAAATTAATGTTTGTCATGTAGATTAATTTTAGTATCTTGAAAGTTTTACTCTTTAGAACTCTATAAATATTCAACAAAAATTCTATATAAAATATAGATTTATTGTATTCGTTAGAAGAAAGATCTATAATGTCAAAAGTTAGTTTTACCATTTGAAAATTGACAAATTGTTCAGTTTTTAATATTACATTTTTAATGGTAAATAATAAATCTAATTTAGAGCACAAATAGTATTAATTCGTTCACATTTTTCAATAAATTTTATAGGCTGATATGTAGTTTGCGCAATACATTCGGTGTCAGAAAGTTAGAGAACCTAAGATGGCGACACATTATCAAGAAATCTCTTTTTTATTTTTGTATTAATCGCAGCTGAAGTTACATAAATCGGTTTGATTTTTTAACACTTTCAAACATAGTAGAAATGTGTTTATTAATTCGGTTTGTCTGTTTGTCTGCCGTCTGTCTCTCTGTCTATCTGTCCGTGCTCTAACTTGCGTAAATATACTCGGATCGTCATGCAATTGATATATGTTATTGAGGCTTAATGTGGAATGTTCAGTATTGTAGCACTTATAGTTTTTTTCAGGGACACTCAAAAGAATTCCGTTACATTGCGGTCTACGGGGAAGAATTATTTGCGGTTTATTTTAATGATATTCCACAATTTCAAACATATTGAAGTTGATATATATCACTGAGATGCACTACAAGAGAAAAATTATAGAATCTGGTGTGCACTTACAGTTCCTTTACAGGGATACTCAAAAGAATTTCGTTACATTACGGTCTAGGAAGAAAAATCGTTTGCAGTTTATTTTAACAATGTTTCACTATTTAAAATGTATGGAAATTGATATATATTACTAACTTGGATTACAAGAGGCTTACTAAAGAATATTGTGCGTATAATCGTGCATTTACAGGGACACAAAAAATAATTCGCTTAAAGTACTGCTTATTAATAATAATTGCTGGGAATGTTTTTTCAGTTGATGAACGCATTTTTAAATTTAACTCATTTTTTGTCTCTTACTTGGTGTGTAATAGTACTTAGTTGTATAGATTGTATACAGGGCACAACAAAAGTTCTGGAGTACATTTCAGTTTATTGTCGGAAATTCCAGAAGGGAAATGTTAAACTGTGCTACGCGTTTCCTAACTGAACTAAAATATAGTATTCTATTTAGTATATATCATATACAGGACTGCACAAAAAAGATCGGATATTTTTCCGAATATTGTTGGTAATTCCTAAAATTGGATTTTTAAATATGTTATGCGTTTCAAAATTCTTTAGTTACATATCATCTTACACCTTACGGTAAAGATTTGCAAAATCATTTTGGAAGTGTTGGAAAGTGTTACATAATCTAATCTTGACGCATGATTTTTTGTTCTTGTTTAAACGTTGTATACATTTATTTCTTTCATTAAAGATTTTTCTATCACTTTTTGTTTTAAAAAATGAAATCTGAAGTCCAATTACTTATTTTCATGGAAACATTCATTTAGAAAATAAGTTAACTTCCAAATGCACTTTGAATTTCAATGTTATAAAATATTTAAATTAATATCATATTTCATAAAACGTAATTATATAAAACAGAAACATCTCTCAAAAATAATCTTGCGTTTCAACATTTACTTCAAGTAGTAGAATCACATAATTAGAATTTTTAATAGTAACGTTAGTGTTTTTAGAATAGGAAAAAAAGAGCGAGCATTTTACGCAGGTAAATTTAAGTGTATTTCTCTTTATTACATAATTAAACATCAAATAATGTGTGTATGTATTAGTTCTCATTAAACATTCAGCCAGTCGTTACATTTTATATTAGAAATTAAATTATTGAAAGGTAAAATCTTATTTCTTTTATTAAGATAATTATAATTAGAAGAACCCAACCGTCCTAAAAAGTTACTCCAGAAATAGGGGTCTCCAAATGTTTTGCCTGAATGTCGTTTGCCACCACAAGCTCCGAAATGTAATATTCCTCTAATATAATCACAACATTTGTCATAAGTAAGGATAATTTTCTCTTTTAAATTATAGTAAGCTTGGTGAACACAAGGCGCGTACTCTCTTTATAATTTTTAAGTAGTCTGACATCATTACTTGAAATCAGAAATCTTTAATGATATTGTTTCTAAAGTTTAACACTAGAACGGTGGTGAGGGGTCATTTTGACCCCGACCAAATGAAAAAATGTCGATTCGAAACGGATATTTCTTCATAAAATAAGTTAAATGTATACCGCACAAAAATAAGTTAAATAAAAATTCCGGTGTGAAATATTTTTATAAAACTTGAGTCAAATTTCCAGCCGTTCTAGTGTTAAGTATCTTTCTACGATCGATAACTGAATTTTCAATTTTTTTGGGATTACAAAAAACGAAAAAATTTATAAGAACATAGTGGTATATATGTACGTACTTTGAGGACAGGTTGAAGACGTCTAGAGCATTAGCATAGATAGCTGTCATGATAATTTTTCATTTTCTTAAAACATATTTTAACTTTTATTTTACATCTTTTTAAAGAAGTTTTTAGCTAAAAACATTAATTATTGCATATACAGGTATCCTAAAATGGGCTGATGGTTTTTTTTAAAATGAATAATATGTAAACAGGGACAGCTATTGAATTTATTCTTGTAGGAAAGCATTTTGTGAAAACTGAAATTTCTTTAATGTGCTTCCATAAGTATATTTCAAATATAGCCCACCGCCCCCTGAATACTAGGCCTGCGCGCTGCAAAAAATTGCGGCTGTCGCAGGCGGAATCGTTTATACAGTCCCTCGAACTTCAACACCAATAATATCTAAAAGTTATCTTTGACTTATTTGATCTCCGAAAAACAAGGCGAAGAAAACTTTTAGAAATTATTGGTGCGGAATTTCGAGGGACCGTTCAAACGCTGAAAAAAAAAATTGGCCTGCGACAGCCACCACTGTTGTCAGCGCTCAGACCTAGTATTCTGGGGCGGTGTATAGCCTATAGATGACACAGCACACTCTGAAACTGTAATACTCAGGTATACTTTCAATTTCAAAACGCAAACCATTTTTGGATGTTTCAATAGCTAAACAGAATGATCGTTAAAAGCAAAATACATTCGATTATTTTATACGTTAGTTTGAGACTAAGACATCAATTTGTGACATATGGAACTAAATCAAGGAACAGTGGAGTAGCGTCAGGGGGGGGGGGGCACGATCATTTTACTACCAGTATAATTATATACTACAGTTAGCCTTATTTAATCTTTGAACGGTATGAATTAAATAAGGCCAAATATAGTATATAAAAATACTGGTAGTAAAGTGGTCCGTGCCCCCCTTGACGCCACGCCTCTGTCAAGGAAACGTATAAAAGACTTCCCATCTTCACTCTGTATTTCCCTGGAAGAACAACTTCAAGGCATTTACCCTATAGCGATAAGCTCAAACTGGACAATGATTAACCATTAACCACTATGTAAACCGTTGGCTTTAAAAATATAGTTCTAAAGCAAAGATGCTTCAAATGTTGTTATCATATCAAACGTCACTTATGTAAAAATAATTATTTTTTCAAAAGTTACAAAATTAAAATTTTTATACTTTACGTTGCTCCTATGAATTACATATAAAAAAACTTCTTCCAAGCTCTAAGCCAGGAAGACATACTAGTAACACTATAGAGTTATATTCCCCTTATTTAATCGCAGAATGTGAACTCAAACGTTTCGATTGAATAAAGTGAAGACTAGTTTCCAAATTTACTGGTAAATCTGGGGCTCGTGGTGAGCTCATCGAAACCATTGCTTTAACCAAAAGATGCGTACACTTTTTGTACATTACAAGGAGTCTGGCACCATTAATTTAGATTATAAATTTTTTATATTATATCTGAATCGGAGAATTCTTAATTACCCCGTTCAATCACATAACGTGGTGATACGTTTCTCAAGTG
Organism: Maratus michaelseni; assembly: GCA_963931845.1. NCBI lineage: Eukaryota > Metazoa > Arthropoda > Arachnida > Araneae > Salticidae > Maratus > Maratus michaelseni. Next base: position 84,743,864 of record OZ007586.1, read on the forward strand.
AATTATACGGTGAAAAATTCTATTCAAAATCTGTCGTAAATATGTATACACAATGCAAAAAGTAAAAAAAAAAACAAATTGTAAGACCAAAACTTAGAGTTTTATGCTTCGAATGTTATAATTTTTTTGTTTTCTGGCACCAAAAACACATTCTTCCTTTTTCATATCCAATTCCGTCGTGTCGTATATATTATTTTCAGTTTTTTTTTTTCAGTGACATTTTAAAATATTTAATGTATGATTGTCTGCGCGTATAAATGATCTGTATTGACAACAATCAGATTAAAAGTGATTGTAGATAACAACAAGAACGGAAAATCATGCGTCCAGCATAGATTATGAAACACTTTCCAACGTATCTAGAAAACTGTAACGAAACTTCACCGTTAAATAAGGTAAAAGATGATATATATAATAAACAGTATAGGTTACGTACAACACGTTTAAAATTCCAGTTTGTCAATTACCTCTCATAGTCAAAAAGTAGTCGAATTATTTTGTGCAGCTCTGTATGTGATCTATGGATTTGGATATATAATACATAGCATGATACAGTTTAGTTCAGTTTGAAAATTCACGATTTTCAATTTTCGCCAATCGATGGAAATGCAATCGAAATCTTTTGTACAGTCCTGTATATTATCTAAACACTTTTGTTCACATCACATATTAAGCTAAAATGTAATTCAAGTAAAAAAAACATCAGGCAACTTAAAACCTGACGACCCTGTATATGATCAACCGATTTTATAGACACCACGTAATATGAAAAAATTAATTAAATTTATAAAAGCAAAACAAACTTGAAAACGCACTTATCACACATAGACTGTAATTATCGCACGTATACTATAACCGAATTATTTTGAGTGTCCCTTTAAATGAACGATAAACGCAATGCGCACCATACTTTTAAGCGAGCAATTTACAGTGCACTTCAGTAATGCGTGTAATTTTCATTATTTTTGAAATAGTGAAACATCATTAAATTACACTGCAGACGATTTTCCTCGTAGAACAATGTGCTACAGAATTATTTCATTTGACCCTGTAAATGAACGATAAACGCCATGCACACCATACTTTTAAGGGAGAAATTTATAGTGCACCTCAGTAACGCATATCATTTTCATTATGTTTGAAATAGTGAAACATCATTAAATTACACTGCAAACGATTTTCCCCGTCAAACAAATTGTAACAGAATTCTTTTGTTTGACCCTGTAAATGAATAATAAATGTTTTGTATTGATATTCTACAAAAAGGCATGTTTTAAAGCGCTTCATAAATACATATCAATTTCATCATGTTTAAAATGGCGTAGCATCATCAAAATGCACTCGAAAAGGTTATTTCCCATTGATTGTAATGTAACGGAATATTTTGACTATCCCTGTAAAATAACTGTAAGTGCTACACACTTCATTTGAAATAGGGAACATGCTGTCGTAGACAACAATAACATACAAAAATTTCAGGGAAAAACAAGCATATTTACGCGAGTTAGAGCACGGCCAGTCGGCAGACAAACCAAAGTCATAAACACTTTTCAACTAGGATGAAAAGTGTTAAAAAGCGTTGTCACAAAATACACTGTCTTGACAAATATCTCTCATTAAAATACATGTACTTTAGTGCAATAATTATATATCAGCGCATTAAAGTAATAAACCGTCCCTTGAATTCTTTTTAATTTTTTCGTAAAAAATTACTCATATTTTTATTTATTTTCAGAATTTTATAAGACTAAACATTGTTTTCAAATTAAAACTTTATGTTTCACTTAACCCTTAATTGGTGCTATTTTCCCATTTAGTTCCCAGGTATTAAGTAGTTTTCATTACAAAAAGCTACCTAATTTCAGCTGTTCGGAAGACAGCAATTGCAAAAAATTTTGGTTATATTTTCATCGATCATGACCCCCAAACCCCCAAACCACCCTTCGTTCAAATGTTGATATATATATATATATATATATATATATCTGACATATGTCATTCTGTATCTCTCTTATTTATGAATTTCGAATGTGACTGAGAATGTGTATAGGACATACCAAGGTCTGGACCGAGTTTGTTGGCCAGCTTCATCCGCCATCTTGTTTCAAAATGGTAGCCATTTAAAAATTTAAAAAATTTAAAAAATATGTATACAAAAGTTATAAAATGAAAAAATTGTTTTTGTTAAGTGTTAGAACGGAATACAAGGTTTCTGGAACATTTTAGGTAGCTTTCATCTGAAAAAGCTACCTATTGAAGCCGTTCGGAGGACAGCAATTACAAAAAATTTTGGTATATTTTCATCGATCATGAACCTCAGACACTCAAACCACCCTTCGTTCAAATGTTGATTTATATACAGGGTGTAACTGAAATGCTTCAACAAACTTTGAGGGATGATAGTACTCATGAAGATGAACAAAAAATGCAATAGAACACGGGGTCGCAAATGACATTTAACCCTTTCAGGGACAGTGGTATGTCTAAAAAACCACTTAATTTTAATTCCAAAACGCCACAATGGCACCAGAATTTTGCTAAAATCTTTTCCATTTAATATTTATGTGAAATATAGCCTTTTTCTTATTTACAAACAATTTTTTTTGTAAATTCCGGTGCCAGTCCATTTTCAGACGCATTTTCTCTATTTTTATCCTTTAAGCCTTTTAGGGGCAAAATACTTTTAGTAGTAAAATGTTGAAATAAATGACTGGCACCGGAATTTATAAAAAAATTTGTTTGTAAATAAGAAAATGGCTATATTTCACATACATATTAAATGGAAAAGATTTTAGCAAAATTCTGGTGCCATTATGGCGTTTTGGAATTAAAATTAAGCGCTTTCATAAACATACCACTGCCCCTGAAGGGGTTAAACGTCATTTGCGATCCCATGTTCCATTGCATTTTTTGTCCGTCTTCATGAGTACTATCATCCCTCAAAGTTTGTTGAAGCATTTCAGTTACACCCTGTATATATATATATATATATATCTGAGATATGTCATATGATAACTCCTTTATTTATGAACCGATTTGGATGTGACTGAGTATGTGAATAGGACATACCAAGGTCTCGACCGAGCTCGTTGGCCAGCTTCATCCACCATCAGGTTTCAAAATGGCGGCCAGTTAAAAAATTTTAAAAATTCAAAAAGGTGTACAAAATATTAGAAATTGAAAAAAAATGTTAAGTGTTAGAACGCGATACAAGGATTCTAGAAAATTTTTTGTTTTGGCTAAATCTTAAAAAAATGCATGAGATATAGCAGTTTGAAATTCTATGGTGGCTGAGATTTTAAAATGATCTGATATTTGTTAGGCTGTAACTCTAGTATTTATGAACCGACATGAATGTGACTGATCATGTGTACAGAACATACCAAGGTCTCGACAGAGTTCTTTGGCCAGCTTCATGTGCCATCTTGTTTCAAAATAGTGGCAATTATTTTTTTTTATTATTTAAAAAGATATATGAAAAATTATAAATTTAAAAAAGTTGTTTCCGTTAAGTGTTAGATTGTGATACGAGGATTCCGAAACATTTTTGTTTCGGCTTTATCTTAAAAAATAGCTGCGATATTACAGTGTGAAATTCTAAGGCGGCTGACATTTTGTAACAATCTGATTTTTGTTATGTTGTAACTCTCAGGCTGAAATTTGCATTCAAATCAAGCATTAACGAAAACTGGGATTGAATCTTCTATAATCAGGTTCCAAGCATTTTAGCTTCGTAGTAAAATGAGTTGAATTTTTAAAAACATGTACTATGACAGCCACCTTTTCCCTCCAGTACAGGCTAGAAGGACTTATTTGTTTTGTCTATATCTTAAAAACTAGCTGAGATATTGGAGTTTGAATTTCTTGGGTGGCTGAGATTTTGAAACAATCTGATATTTGTTATGCTGTAACTCTCGTATTTATGAACCGATATGAATGTGTCTGATCACGTGTAAATAACATACCAAGGTCTTGACTGAGTTCGTTGGCTATCTTCATGCACTAATTTTTTTCAAAATGGTGGTAAGTTAATTTTTTTTAATTCAAAAGTATGTATAAAAATTATAAATTGAAAAAGTTGTTTCCGTTAAGTGTTATATCGTGATACAAGGATTCCGGAACATTTTTTGTTTTGGCTTATCTTAAAAAATGGCTGAGATATGGCAGTTTGATATTCTAGGGTGGCTGATATTTTGAAACAATCTGATTTTTGTTATGTTGTAACTCTCATGCTGAAATTTGCATTAAAATTTAGTATTAACGAAAACCGGGATTGAATCTTTTATAATCGGGTTGCAAGAATTTTAGCTTCGGGTATTTGAGTGAAATGAGTTGAATTTATGGACTACGAAAGCTACCTTTTCCTTTTGATACAGGTCGGAAGGACTTTTTTCTACTAGTTAATTTTTTTCACAAAATGACATAAAAATAATAACGTAAGTGATATACTTAATGATTTTTCAACGGACAAATACAGTCATGTAAAAATACCATTGTTTTTATAAAAATTCATTTCATTTTTTCATGATATGTTATAATATTATCTGGGGCCAAAATGGCAACATGACGACACTTGCACTCAAATATTTCACGACGCCGGTTAAGTGTTAAATATAAATGAAAAATAAAAATAAATAACTTTGCTTTTGTATATTTAATTTCATTAAAAAAATATCTGTGACTACGATAATAGTCTGAAGAAAAATAACTTTCAAATGCAAATTAATCGTTTGCGATACAATACTTCACACTAGTTGACATATAATAGAAAGGCAAGATTCGTTCTCGATTTGATGATTTTTAAAAATGCAGTCAAAATTTATAATCACTGACGCGAATTATTATCGAATCTGATGAAAGTTGTTACAATGATAATGCATCATATTGTTAGACAACATATATTCATTTTTTATAACGATGAAAATCAGATAAATTATCAGAAAACTTTACACCGAAACAATAAAAAATATTTTACCCACGAAATGTATCGCAAAATATTAGGTTTATTCATTTAATGAACAGAAATTGTCTTCCGAAAAATTCTGAAAGATTGTCAAATATATGAATACAAAGTAGCAAAATGATTTATCACCTGATAAAATTTTCCATATATCTCATATTTCATTTCTACTTTGAACACGATTTATAACTTCCAGTCTTCCGGAGTTAGTTTCCACAGGGCTTTCAGTCAGACTTTTTATTATTATTATTCAGATTGCTTGAGAGCTACCACTTTTTAAATGAATTGTTCGCCTTATTTAACCCACTTAAAAAATAAGCGTGAATTTCAGGGATTTCGTTTTATTCAGAAATTCCGATTTGTAGCAGAAATTCTGAATAGATAGTCCTGTGTTTCATGCCATCATTAAATACTCATTAATGTAGACTAAAATTATAACATTTGTAATATACAGGGTTAGAAAAAGTAGTTACCCACATCAGAGGGCTCTGTTATTTAATATTCTGTTGCAAATCAGAATAAATTCAAGTAATGCAAATCAAGTAATGCACTTGATATGTGTTAAATTAATTTTTGTAGCACAAATATTCACCAATATATTTATCTGAGCCAGCTATAATAAAAATCTTTATTCGGCACGTTTTCGTTATTTTGCCAAACACACTCAATTAGCAATAAAAAATATGGTTTTGTGATTATATCACTTTGCTGGTAATAAAAGCAAACAAAGTGAACATTTATTTGTAGTTTTTATTTTAGTAATTCAAAAACTATCCCCATACCTAAAAATCCACTACGAGCGGGAACGTGACTACTTCTGTAGGTTTTCACAGCCCTCGAGTCGTGGTAAAGCAAGTACGGGTTGGAACATACCGACTTAAGGCCTAGGGCCTGGTTTCCCTCCTGGGATTCCAGCTGCGAAGTTGTTGGGGGACGCCGGCCCGTCTCCAAGTGTCTCGCGGTGACTCCCCGTGGTTTCACCGCGTGTCACAACGGCCTACGTCGTCTCACGTGGGTTCAAGGTTAGAGGGTCCGCAGTGGGGCGCGGCTCTCTGACCGGCCGAAGCGCCGTAGCGAGACAAAGCTGCTGGCGCAATAAAAGTCTCTCAGGACTTGGGTTCGGTGGTCGATTGTGCGCGGTGCGCCCCGTCTTGGGCGCCTGCGGCGCATGTTACTTTTATACCTAAAAATCCAGCGTTTCCCCCAACTTTTTTTTATCGCTGCTCGGTTTACGGTCACACCTTTCCTTCGTGGCACACTAAAAGTTTTAGCCCCATTTTTATAATAAAAAATATCACTAAGTAAAATAAATCTATTGATAAAATAAAACAGATTTAAGAAACCACATACAGTCTTCAAATGTCGTAATGAAAGGCATTCATTCTTACAAAAATTTAAGAATGATATAAAGCAATTCCTACTAGCCCTCATACCGATAATTTCCGTAGCCTTGTGTCAGCGTGATCTAGGTCAAATAAACAAGTTTTACACCGGGAATTGTTTTAAATAAATGAAAAACAAGTCACATTTAATAATTATTTTTTCTGGTTCAAAACGCGTTTATTTACTACAAAAATGATCGCTATCCAGAGGTGCAAGCTTGGTCCCATTTCTTATTCATAAATTCCGAATTCATACCTCCAAATTCGGAAGATTGTTTTTGCTTTAGGTAATCACTAAATGTTTGAATAATAATACCGTTTGAAAAAATAATACCGTAATCTCTGATATACAGGGTGGTTAAAATTAAACTGACAGTACTAAGGTTCATATCTCCAGTTCTACTGAACGAATCCGAATAAAATTTCAGATATATGTTATGTGGAACATGCGGCCAAGGTTTTCGTAAAAATTAAATTTCGCCATCAGATGGCGCTGTACTGCTAAAACCATATCCAAATGAGTAGCTAATAAAATTTCTTCGAAGAAATCATTCGTCCGCAGTAAACATGTCGCTAAACAAGAAGGAACGCGCATTGATTTTAAATTTTTTTTTATCAGAAGGGGAACAATGCGTTGGTAGCAATTTGTGCTTATCGGCGGATGTAAAAATTAAGAAGAGGTATGACCATAAATGCAGTTAAAGGCATGATTCGTAAGTTTGAAGAAACCGGTTCTCTGGATTTTGCACCAGAAAGAGGACGACGTGCAACTGCGCCGGCGATTGTAGAGGAAGTTGAAATTACATCGGCTGAAGCATCTGTAAGTTATACAAATGATACTATAAGCTTCCACTCAAATGCACGGGCACTGAACATTCCGTGAGCGACTGTGCACATGATTATATGCAAAATTCTGAAGCTCTACCCTTACAAGATGCAGTTCATGCAACAGCTGAAACCGCAAGATTACTCTGCACGTCTTGACTTTGTGTTGCGTTTTCTGGCGAGGATGGAAGTGGATGAGTAATGGCCTTCGCATATCTTATGGACAGACGAGGCTAATTTTCACTTAGAAGATTCTGTGAACACACAGAACTGTCGCATATGGGGTTACACTAATCCTCATTCCGTGCAACAACAGCCGCTACATTTCCCATACGTCACGGCAGGGTGTGGATTCATGGAGAATTTCATTTTGGACCCGTACTTCTTCAAAGAATTCACAATGAACGGGTTTGTTAGGTGTACAGTCACAAGTGACTGATAGAGCAAATCATGTTGTTCCAGTGCTAAGGCAAAGGCTGTTTGGCCACCACAATGTTCATGCAAGATGGAGCAACTGCTCATACGGCTAGACATGTAAAGAATGGGATTCAATCTAACTTTCCTGATGAACGTGTCATCTCGCGAACTTTCTCGATTGCCTGGGCAGCAAAATCACCAGATCTAAACCTTCTGACTTCTAACTGGGGGTTTTTCTCAAAGATCGTGTTTATCTAGGACGTGTAACTAATGAAGAGGACTTGAAAGCTAGCATTGTACGCCATGTCTCCCTCATTCCTACTGATATGTTGCATGCGGACATTGATAACGCGGTCGTGCACTTTCAGCATATTCTTGACAGACAAGGTATGCACATAGACCACACAGGTGTGTAAACAAATCAGATATTCCGTTATTCTTTGATTTTTGAACTGTTGTTTTTCTTTTACGTTGTTAAAGCGCCACCTGGTGACGAAATTTCAAACTTTTCTAAGTGGTGTAAATAAAATACGACCACCCTTTAAATGTATAACGTTTCTAAGCATACTTAAATATTTACTACCCGATAGTTTGCTGCACATTATCACCACAATCCTCTTTGCAGCGAAAAACATTTCGATCGCGATTTTTCCTAACAAAAAAGGCGAATTTGAATTTCCATATTTTTTTATGAAATTAAACAAACATTTAAAAATAATACAAGATTCGATTAATCATACTTTTGGGACTAAATCTATACCATGGTCGAAAAATTTGTTTGGAATAAATATTTTAAAGGGCATCAATTAAAATATAACTAATTTCCTGTTTTCGTTTTTTTTAATCATTTACATTTTACAAAATAATTCAAATATTGTTTATTCCATATTTTGAAAATTTATTCTGAAATTTATTAAGTCTATAAATGAAAACAACTAGGTAAGAAAAACAAAGTAAATTTATCCTTAGTGTTAATAAAAATTTCCAAATTTGTTGAAAAATCACCAAGCTACCAAACCAAGCAACTACAAAGTGATATAATTCTTTGTTTTAGTTTTCCAATACGGGATTGTTTACGCTTTAAAAACACAAAAACAGGGAGGTACAAAGAAATGTACGTAAATATAAATGCAATATTTTTTAAATACTTGTTTGTAACAAAGAGATTTTCCCAAACTAGCCAAGAAAATATAAATACTGAATGTATAATGCTTTATGTTGATATTCTTTTAAACGAAATGCAATCTTATAAGTAAATGGGCATAAAACCACTTTATGCATCAAGTCCTAAATTAATACTACGATTTCAGACTATCCAAGCTATTTCTTCGGTTTTGTTATCTCTAACGATATTTTCAAAAGCCATAAAAGACGTAGAAATGTTTATCATCGAACAATAAAAATATTCGATTTCGTTTGAACTGAAGCTGAAATTTTGTTATTATTCGCCTTTATTATGATATAGGAAAGCGTATATTCAGAATAAAATGTTTTGCCTAAAGATATATATATATATATATTAAATATAATGATGAACAAGCGTAGGGGCACTCACTGATCATCCCGAGAGCCACAAAGTTACCAATTTACAACAAAAAAGAAATCTTCAAGTTATTTAAGTTGAGATATTTTGTCATTAAATAAGGCGAATTTTACTTTTTGCAAATAGTAGTTTGAGAATACTTTTCGCTAAAAGTATTGAGAACCACTAAATAAGGGGTTTCGAAAATCCCACTAAAATGTACTTTATAACATAATAATATTTGTGAAAAAAATAAGTGACGAATTTAGAAAAAAATGATTTTTCACGGTATTTCTGTTATTTTAAAATGAGCAATAAAGTTATTCATAAAAGCACATTTCCGTACTAAATTTCAGAACAAGTGCTCTAAACACAGAACTGTGGAATGCTTTCGGTGTGGAAAAACGACGTCATAAAAGCACTTTTCCTTTCATAAAACTAAAATAAAAATACTATAATTGCGAGAAAAAGAACAAATCTTTCACCAACTTTTCATTCCGCCGTTCTGCGATTAAAATCCCAGATAAGAATAAGGAGAAGGATTCATTTCTATATTCCTTACCGTAATTTCCGGCGTATTGTCAAACATACATATCGGGTGTCCCAAAAATGACTGATAGATTTTAAAATTCAATAACTAGCCAACGGTGACAGATATTTAAAGAATTCTTACAGGAGGGTTATGTATGATGTCAGGAATTTTTTTACTGTGCTTCTTGATTTTAGTTCGAATTTCAAACAATAGAGGGTGATGACAGCAATTGGCGCTCAGTCGAAGCTGAAACTGGTGCCCTCAGCATTGATGCATCGCCCCCTGAATACTAGGCCTGCGAGCTGACTAAAATGGCGGCTGTCGCAGGCGGATTTTCTTTTTCAGCGTTTGAACGGTCCCTCGAACTTCAACACCAATAATTTCTAAAAGTTTTCTTCACCAAGTATTTCTGAGATCAAAAAAGTGAAAGAAAACTTTTAGATATTATTGGTGTTAAAGTTCGAGGGACCGTTCAAAGGTTGAAAAAAAAATCCACATGCGACAGCCTCCATTTTTGTCAGCTCGCAGACCTAGTATTCAGGGGGCGGGGCATCAATGCTGAGGGGCGTGAGTTTCAGCCTCGACTGAGCGCCAATCACTATCAGCGCCATCTATTGTTTATAATTTGAACTAAAATCAAGAATCACAGTAAGAAAATTCCTGACATCATACATAACCCTCCTTGAAGATTTTTAAAAATATCTGTCACCGTTTTCAAGTTATTGAATTTTAAAATCCATCAGTCATTTTTGGGACACCCGGTATGTAGACCCAGAAATTGTATTTAATAATAGAAGTGAAGAATGTACTGCTTTCGAGATAGTTATATTTTATTAAATAAATTTTCTGTGTCAAAACGCGTTTGGTTCATCTGTGGATTATATGTCGGAAATTACGATACTGTTTGGAAGAGAAATCAGTATTTTCTTAATATGATTGTCAAAACTGAGGGCCTCCTACAGAACTATACCACTATTTCCATAGAATAATTCGCCTTATTTAATGCACAAAAAAAATTGCGATATTAGAAGGCGAAAATTTTTATTCTTTGTTGGCAAACGTTTTTCCTGCAAAAAGGTTAGATATTCCTATTCTAAAGTTAGATATTCAATTCATATACTACATTTCGTGAATGAATGTGAAACAAATTATGCATTAGATCTTTACTATTACAAATATTCGGAAACACTGAACTCAATTCCGGTTCTGTTTTTTTAATCAAAGCATAGTTTCCAAGACTCAAGAAATTTGACAACCACTTTTTTTGTGTTGAAATATTCATTTTACACAAGCGAATATTACTTTTCGGAATTCGTGGTGATCAAAAATCGGGTGATTTGGCAGCTAGGTCAATTGATATTCACAAAATCTGCCAGAGGTCTTCAACCTTTACACCAGGGAATCATTTGTTATCAAAAGCAGATTTTTTTTATATTAGGATTGTTTACTGTGATTAAAGTGGTACATACCTATTTATATTTTACATTAAAATGTCCGAAAGTATCGGAATTTCTCCGACATTTGGCGACGAAAGTCACGTAATTCATTCGATTTTTTATTTTAAAAACATATTACATTTTAAAAAGTTTATAAATTCGTGGAGTTTAAAAATAAAAATAAATTTTAAAATGTTGTAGTTGTTTGGTTAATTACGGACGTTAAAGTCTTCTTTAGCACACGAGGGCTAAACAGACCCGGACCGCCGTTTAAAGTGGATTCTGACACACAACAAACATCCATGCCTGAGATGAAATTTTGAATATTTATTTTCTCTTTATATAATGATAGATATTCCGTTAATGAAATAAATATATATATATTGTTTTTTTTTAAAGTTATTTCCGTTTGGAAAATTTGGTTTGTGCCGGAGAATTCAATCATTTAATTATTGGACATTAATTCCTACATCTAATACCTAATTATTGACGGACTGGATTTTCCAGTACGAATTGGTTTTACCCAAATGGAAAGAACTTTCCGAACAATCCAATATTATTAAAAATTTCTGGTTTCTGATATGAATTCCCAATGTCTGAATAAAAAATCTGCTAATTTGGTAACACTGCTAAGGTGCATAGGTTCCAACTTGCACGCATTTTTACTGCGACTATTGTTAACACAAGAACGACCACGAGCGGTCATTTTGACCGCTACCAAAATAATATATTCCGATTCATACCAGAAATTTCTTTTTAAAATAAATTAAATATAAAACTCTCACAAATATGTTAAATGAATAAGTTAAATAGTTTTAAATAAAAATTCTGGTGTGAATTAGTTTTATACAATTTGAGTAAAATTTCCGGTCGTTCTAGTGTTAAAGATTTGCCTTATTTAATTTTAATTTTAGACGATTAAATAAGATAAATTATTCTAAAGAAAATAGTGGTAGGAAAACACCGTAAAAGTTGGTAGCTATGATGATGTAATTAGCGAAACAGAATAATAAAAGTGCAGTTTCTGGAGAACAGATGCTCAATATTTTGTTTTATATCATGCTTAATTATCTTTGTTATACCTCTGTCCAGAATAAGAAGATTAAAGACATAATAAGCACTTAAACGATGAATGAATGGAATCTAAAGATACGTTATGGAAATCTTCAAATATATTACAGATATGTTAGATTATTCCCATAAATCACATAATTGGAAACAACATTTTTCAAGATGATGATCCAGTAGAATAAGCAAAAGAGAAAAATTTCTATATTGGTAAAGTTAAAACACAAAATAACGTTGAATAAAATTTTCCATATGCTCAAAAACTGTAAAGATGTACATTATGAAAGTTTTTTCTGCCATAAAAATTGCGAAAAATACGGAAGATGAAATAGGATCATTGCTTAAAAATAATAAAATTTCTTTCCTTTGTCGTCTTGTATTAAATAATGCTTGCTATTTTTTTTATGAAATAGTCTTTCATTATTTATCAACGGAAACCTAATTTAAACTTATATGTATGGCTATTTTTCTGCTCGTAAATATTATTAACCCCTTAATCGTCGCGCCCTTTAAGTGTAGGCTACTTTTTAAAAATTCAGATTGCTTGATTACCACCAATTTTTTTAAGTAGAAATGTTCGTCTTATTTAATAGACCGATAAAATAATGCAAGGATAAAGCAAATAATACTATTTAAAAAAATTGGTGGGAATCAAACAATCTGAATAAAACAGGCGTAACCTACGCTGCCCGTGAATGTCTCGGGCACGACAATTAAGGGGTTAAAAATTAAATCTCTCTGTTGTTATGCATGGTTCGTACGGATCAGGGAATTTTTCAGGATTTTTACCAGTATTTTCTTTATAGAAAAAGAAATCTTGTTTAAACTTCTTTTAAGGAGATATTTTTTGTAAGAAAATACTGGTTCAGAAGACTTTCCTGGTCGCAAAATTACAGGAGCCCTACGAACCCTGTTATATATAATTCAGCGCTTCCACTGACCCGTTTTTTGAATGCCAGTATTTCTGAAGAAAGTTTTTCGTGCTAGGTATTTGCAAAATTTGCAACAAAAAATAACTTTCGGATAGGTTTCTGCGAAACGTGTAAAAAAAATCTCAAAAGAAGGTTTACCTTTAAAAAAAGTGTTATTCTAAAAACAGATCAACCGGGGGCGTGGTTGCCATAAAAAAAAACATTTTATTTTGAATCCCACTATTTTTTTATAGAAATAGTTATCTTATTTGGTTACAGAAAATTTGAGGTAAAATTAAGCGATTAATTCTATACAAAAGTAATTATATACAAAATAAAATTTGAGTATTTTTCTGGCAACCATTGTGGGTGGCCTCATAATTGATTATTAACATAATTCTTTTATTTCTCTTACGAAATATCTGGCATTTCTCACAGCGTAGATAAACGAATCAATAGTGTCTTAAAAAGCACGACGCGCATGCCACTGGGGAGAACTTATATCTCGCCCTCTGAAAGTTTAAAGTGCTAACATAATTTGAATATCTAAACCATATATCTCATCAACTAATTTTTAAAACTGTAGATATATGTGCCATTTTGGAATTATTTGAATTAGTCATCACATTTCTATTGTTTCGACTTCTTGAAATAACTAATTTATTTTATTTCTGCATGCAAAATGGCAATCCAACAGATAGTTCGAACCAATCACAGAAGTTAGGTTCCCCTCAAAAACTTTATAATTCTGTTAGTCTAAATATCAAAGGGAATATAGCAACATACGGAGGATCGTTATTTTTGACTCTAGGCCGAAACGTGACGAGATTGGATATAATATAGTGATATGCAAAGTGATCTCTATAACAAGGTTTGTTGGTTGATTTATGACGGCCAATTATCAACACTTGGGATATAGGCCCTGGGGGGAATGCCCTCCCTGAGGGTCTTTCTAAGGGATCCTAACCCGTATTTACGGCAAAGTTCGAAGAAAACCAAGGAAAACTCAGAACGGTTAGGTCGACGAGCGCGACAGGGGTTTGAACCCAGCACCTCCCGTCTAACAGCTTTCAGAGCAGAACCTCTCAGCCAGTGGTGGGGCGCTCTATAACAAGGATTTCAATCAACTCAAACGCGAGCTGCAGTGATGTTAGTAATTATAGAGTGACCAGTTTTATTGTAAAGTAAAATTCGCCTTATTTAACGGAAGAAAGTTAATTCCAATTCTGTGATTAAGTAAGGTGGGGATTACTGTATAGATTACTGTATAATTACTGGTAGCTATTCGGCCCGTGATTGAGTTCATGGGAACCTTGCTCTGTCATCTGTAAGTTAAACAAAAAAAAATAATGGAAAACGTTAGGAACAGTGTCACCAATTTAACGGATATTTTGTTTTCGAACACACCGTGTAATGGTAAAGAAAGTACTGTAATCATGATTCGTGTGTGTACGTGCAGTGTTGACAGTTCGCCACAATTTTAAAATTCATATTGCTTGTTTGTCCCCAGCTTTTCGAAGTAGAAATATTCGCTTTATTTATTGACAGATTAAATAATACGAAAAAAGCCGAGTTGCGCTATTTTTAAAAAGTGCGACATTCAAGCAATGTGAATAAAAAAAGTAGCGAATTAACAACACTGGGTGTGTGAGAGAGACAGTGTGAAGACGAAAACTCTCAAGGGATACATCCGATTGAGCTGCCACTTGGTAAATATATTATAAAATGCTACACATATATTGATTTCCGTAGAAATAGACTTACTGAATAAGTATTTAATCCATTTTTAAAACATTCTCAAACCATTTTGCAATCGATTCTATAGGGAAAATTGTCAAGGAAATGTGACAGTGTATAAGTAATAAATATTATGGCGATGTAATGAAACATTACTAGCTCAAAGGCAATGTCTCCAGGTTTAAAACGGGAGGTCAAGCCATTGAATACGGAAAATTCCACTCTTTTATTCCCTGGATGGTTCTCGTGTCTCGGAGTCGCTGGATGGTGAATACAGGTGGTTAAACATAACTGCTATCATTGTTCTATTTGCCATTTCAGATTTGAATATGACTATGATATCTTCCAATATGACTATGTGTGTTCATGAATGGATGCCAAGGGCTACTGATTTTGAATACCTCTATTTGTAATTATTAATATTTTTCTTATTTAATTGCAGAATTCTTTGATATAATAAGAGGAACATTACGAATATGAAAAATCTTGTTTCTAGCAAAAACAGCATAAATCCAAAATTCTTGTTTTATATTTCTTATATAATAAATAACTGATAACCAACTTACAAGATGGAAGAATCGAAAACTAGAAATAAGAAAGTTCTTAAAAATGAAGCATTAGTGTTTAGCAAAAAAAAAAAAAAAAAGAATTTGAGACCTATGTAGCTTTTGAAATCATTCATTCCTTTTAATTTTGAGGAGAATGTACTCAATGACGTGCATAGAATTACACGAAAACGTATGTTTAATATAAAACATATTAGATAAACAGCATAATAAACAGCTAATAAAACATATAATAACAAAAAAAACACTTTTGATTTAAAATTGGTGTCGCTATATGGTTTTTAATACTTGATATAATTCAACAAACAACTAGATTTCTCGTAACGTAATTCATCAGAAACTTGATATAATACACTGCTCAAAAAAAATCAGGGGAGCAAGCAAATAAAAGAAGATAACCGTGCGAGACAGCCATGCATGGGTATAAAATGGAGAGTACCCGTGTATCAATGCGCAATACAGAAAATAAGTCGCAAAAAAAATTGTAAGGGAGCTTTAATTCTTTGAAAGGATGGAAAGAACATAAAAAGATGGTTTAGGGCAACAATTTGGTTACATGTAAATTGCACAAAAAAAGTATTGTTTAGTAATGATGCAAGTTGTTTAATACAGTGTGTGGTCACCTCTAACAGCTAAAACTGCTACACACCTGTTTTCCATGGATGTGATGAGGTTATCGATAACCCTTTGAGTAATACTGTTACATTCTTCCAGAATTGCAATCTCCTTGTCCCAGACAATAAAAGAAAGCCTTCGTCTTGCTACAATGCGTCGTCCGAGTGTGTCCCAAACATGCGCGATCTGATTCAGGTCAGGAAATTATGCTGCCAATTCCATACGCTGTATTGTTTCAGTTTCAACCATGTTCTCGAACAGACGAGCTGTATCCGATCAGGCATTATCATGCATGAAAATAAAGGAATCACCATGGGTGAAGAGTAATGCATGACATGAGGTCTCAGTATCTCGTCTGTATACCTTTGGGCCGTCAAAGTGTCATTCCAAATGATATGCAGGTCCGTACGTCCACCTATGCTGATTCCAGCTCATACCATCAACCCACTTTGTCTGTAATGTGATCTTTCACGAACAAAAATGGGGTTATTTCGAGTACCCCTCCATACAAAAACACGTCGAGTGTCACACTCCAGACTGAATAGGGAAGCAGCATTTAACTCCAATCTGATGCCTTCAATCTTGATGTTCAGCAGCCCAACTTCTTTGGGCCGCACAGTGGCTTGTGGTCAACGGAATACAGATCATTGGCCTACGTGCATAGAAACCACCCTGATGAAGCATATTTCGCACTGTTTGGCTGGACACCCTTTGTCGTGTTGCCAAGAGCTACCGTTTTTGCAACTGAGTATCATCCCCTTTTCTGTCTCGACGAGCTGTTAACAGGATACACCGGTCATCAGTTGCTGTGGTGCACGTGGTTGACCTTGCCCTGGTCGACATCTAACATTTCCTGTTTCTTGGAATCGATTCCACAGCCTTGCAAGGACATTTCTTGCAACTCCAACAGCTTCCGCTACACTTCGTTGTGTTTGTCCGGATTCAAGTCTATCTCTAATACGCCAAGCCATGGATTCCGGTAAATCACGTTGTTGTGACATATTCAAATCACCCTTTCTCAAAACAAAAGCTGAGCAATTGAATTTCGCCACTGAGACATTGAAACAGACATTTCTGCGAAATCCTGATTTCTTTATTTATCTCCTTTTTCTGTTTTTTGATGTCATGAACTTTAATTTGCAAATGAAGTTTTATTTTTCTGTTTTCTGCTATGCTTTAACCCCTGGAAGGGCACCGGTATATTATATATACCACTTAATTGTAATCCCAAAATGCCACAATGACACCAGAATTTTATAATCAAATTGTGAATTTATAAGGTACATGAGGAAAAGCTTTTACTTATTTTAAAATAAATTCGTTCGTGAATCCTGGTGTCAATCAATCATTTCAATATTTTAGCTACAAGAATACTTTGCCCCTGTAGGGGTTAAATTAAGAATGTTTTAATTTAAGTTACTTATTGGTGTAAGTATTTGTGTAATTTCGTTAAAACCATGTGCTCCCCTAATTGTTTTGAGCAGAGTACTTCGAAAAAATTTACAAAATTCAATTCAATATACTTTATAGAAAATATGTTCTAGAGATTTAGAAAAATTCCTTGTCAAAGTACTTACTATGCTATAACTATATAATATATAACACTTCTGAAAATAGTCAATTTAAATCGTTACTGTTGCTATTCCATTTGGACTAGCTTCATTTAGTAGTTTCTGGTGTATAAGGCAATCATGCATGTTGCGGGATCCCACAGCTATGATAATCTATACTATAATTAACAAATGTACTTTTTCACTTTATTTAATAATCAGTGTTACCAGTTGGCCGAGTTATTTTATTCAGATTGCTTAATTGTTACCATTTATTTTTTGAAAAAGCGCAATTCGACTTTTTAATCTTTCATTAAATAAGACGCATATTACTATTTATAAAAGTGGTAGCAATCAAGGAATCATAATAAAAAACAATCTTAATAAATATGTTAATGACAGAATTTTTGTGATTAAGTAAATCAAAATAGTAATTTGTAAATTGCAAAATAATACTATAAAAAAACATTAAAATTGCACTATAGCTAGACGTTTCGTGTCGCATCGCGATACCTGATCAGTTCATTCATCTACTGTCGATGGACACAGAAAACAAAATACAGAAAATCAGTCGCAAACAGTTACAAAAACAGTTAAGTATTCAATAACACTGCATATTCACCCGGTATAGCAAGGGCTTCATTCAATGTGAAATTCTCCAGACGTGAAAACCCTCCCTCAAGAAAAATTTTGCTGTAGTAATTTCTGCATCCCGTTTTAATAATGCTGGTATTCGCGAATTGCGGTGTGTGATCCGTTTCAAATGCGTGGTGCACAATCTTTGAATTCAATTTTCCTCTTCGATACGCAGCTACAACGCCTAGAATACATAGTGTAGTGGAAAATGGTTTTACCGTTTTTTTAATTCAAACTTTTCGAATTCAAACCGGAAATTCGGAAACAAGAATTTTTACTTTAAGAAGTCACGAAATATCTGCCACTAAGCAACAAAAAGTGCATTATAAGGAATTTCTGGTGTGAATGCGAAATTTCGGAATTAAAAAAAGACCAAACTGGTAAAGCTTTAAAAAGCGCTAAACAATTGTAGCCGATAAACGTGTAACGATGCTGTACAATAATAGGGTGATCGCAGCGACATCTGCTTTAAAAATAGATTTACCTTTAGCAAAAGTAACCGTTTCACTATTGATAACATGAACATAATTTCTGTTAATAAAATCTTCTTTTAACCGTTTGAGTGCTATGAAGCGCGATAGCGCCGCAATGTATCTGCGGATCAAACAAATTTTGTTTCAACCCAGAAATTTTATTCAATAATTGAAATCATTTAATTTTTATTCAACAGTTGACATTTACAGCGATCTAGTGAGTTACATTTTATAAGATAAAATTTCTGGGTTGAAACACAATTGTTTGTTCCGAGGATTATAGGCCGAATTTTCAGCACTCAAACGGTTAACTGTAGATTTCAGATGTAACTGATTTTGAAGTTAGTTTTTTATCATATGAGGGAATTAATCTTTTCCACTCTTCTAGCAGGGATTCATCGTTTAGTATGCTAAATAGGGATAGTTTCTAGTTTACAGTCTTGTATCGAGTACCAGTCACAAAAAATGCGTATCACGTTTTTTGGCCATGATCAATATCATGCAAATTTTCAATGCTTATGAAAATCTCTATCCAAGTGAAAGGAAATAGGGTATAATTTAATTATTTAAAATATTTACCACCAGCTGAAAGGTTTTCTCAGTTCGATTCTTATACACTGTTTGCATTGAAAAGAGCTAGCAGACAGTGGCGTAGCCAGACAGGGGGGGGGGGGTCTAAATGCTCTGGAATCCAGTAATATTATAAAGTTTTCTTCGTCATCAATATCGCAGAAAATTCTCCGATTAGATAAGGCAAACATATTTTTATAAAATTAGTGATATCCAAACTATCTGGACCTCCACCCTGTCTACGCCACTGCTAGAAGATGTCGCTGCAATCGACCCGTTATCTTTTCAGCATCGTTATACATTTATCGGATTCAATTTTTTAGTACTATTTTGCAGCCGTTTTCCCCAATATGTATTCTGGGCACTGTAATGCAGAAACGTGCTCATTAAGTCTATTCTCAAAAGATCGGCCGTATTCGCCGTTGTAAACGGAATTACACTTGCCACAGGACTCCTATACACAGCATCACTGCAATAGAATTTATAATATTGAAATTTGCGATTGGAGAAAAATGAAGCTAAATTTATTGTAATTTTCATGTTTTTTATAGTATGTTATTGTCATTTTATTTTATTAACTGTATAAAAAATCTCTTTTTGAAAAAATAAAGGTCTCTAATTGCAATTTACAGAATTAAAAAGTTTTCATATTTTAAAAACTTGATAAATTGGCATCACAGCTAACATCTAGTTTTGACACCAAAATTTCTGAATATCCACCGGAATTTTCGACTAGTACTTTTCCTTTATTTAATACTAAACCTACCTCTAAGTATTTTCAAGTTTTGTAAAAATATTTCACACCGTAATTTTTATTTGAATTAATTTCAGTGCGATTTATGTTTTATTTATAAAAAAATATCTGTTTCGAATCCAAATATGTTCATTTGCTACCGGTGAAATCAAAGCCATTAAATAATAAGCCCGGTCACATAAATGGGAACTTTTCGCAAGTTGAAAATAGCGCCATCTAGCGGTTGGGAGTGCTGCATTCGGCACCAAGAATATTTTAATAAAATTTTGCTTCTAAAATTAAAGCTTAAAATAAGGAGTTCATATTTTCTAAGAAAGTCGTTTGTAAATTCCGGTGTCAGTCAGTAATTTCACATTTTACGAACATAATTTGTCTGTGCCGGAAAGGGTTAATTACATAGTGATGTAAATTTCCATCACTTTTTATTTAACTTTTAATAAATAAATCAACTTCTTCGCCACCACTATATTTATATAGAAATATTAATCCAGTAAATTTCCACAATTTTCATTATAGTTTTAGCTTTAATGTAAAAGATCCCAATAATTAGCAAGCTTTTAAAGGACGTGCAAAAACAAAACATCGATAATAATCGTATAAAATATCGATATAAATAAATCGTATCGTTTCTCTGCGACCCACTTCTGTTTTGTCCTCCTTCCGCAGCAGAGGTTTGGCGCTAGTGTGTCGCTAACAAATTTAACACTATCTGACTGGGCTTATTATTTAATGGCTTTGGGTGAAATGAACGATTCGTGGTATATTTAGTGTCAATTTCGTGAAGTCTGTCATTAACCTTCCAACCGCGGGCAACGCTCCTATCGCGTTTCACTTATTCTATACAATTCTGCAGGGTACGCTATTTTGTCGTTGCCTACAATTTTTATAGCACTTAAGCATTGGGAGACGCTATTTATTCGTTGAATATATTTTCTTTTATTTATAAATATAGAGATTCGTTTACAAATTATAATACATATATCATTTCATATATTAGGTCATTCAGAAAGCTCTGCGGTTTTGAAATATTTTGAATCCATAAATGCCACATTCCCACCGGTATTTTGAAATAAAACTTTGTTTTTATAATGTACGTGAAGAAACTGCTTTTACTTATTTGGAAATAAATTTGATTGTAATTTCCGGTGACATTCAATCCTTATAACTATTATAAGTGACGAATAAAAATAGACCGCGGTTTTACTTAAGAAAATGGAAACATCGCCCGCGGCTAGAGGGTTAATGAAGTGAATATTTCTATTTGAATAATTTGTTAGAGTAATACACACTGGTCACGGAATCCCAGAGCTTGCGGGATTGCAATCACGAAATGCGGCGCAGTGTTGCCAGTTGGTCGCTGTTTTCAATTTGTTACCAAAAACAATTTTGTTATTAAAAATATTCGACTTTTTTTTACTGGAGAGCTTTACGTATTGGCCTCCATTTTTTATTTAAATAAATTCAGAACACATACCGAATATTCCGAAAGAAGAATTTTTACTTTAGGTACTCACGAAATGTCTATTCTTAACCGTCATTGAAGGGCCGTGGTATAATTTTATACAACTGAATTTTAATCCACAAACGCCACAATGGCACCAGTATTTTGTAATAAAAATTTTCATCTATAATGTACGCAAAAAGCCATTACTTACTTTCAAGTAAATTTATTAGTAGATTCTGATAACATTGAGTCATTTCAACACTTTAGTAACAAAAGAATTTTGCTCCAGAAATGGTTCAGTGTTGCCAGTGGGCTACTTATTTTTCAATTCAGTTTTCTTGATTGTTACCAGTTTTTTTTTTTTTTTTTTTTTTGAGAAAGTAGAAATCGTGGTATTTAATAAAAGATTAAATAAGGCGAAACATGCCACCTCAGAAAGGTGGTGCCATTCAAGAAATTTTAATTGAAAAAAGTAGTCCACTGGCAAATATGAAATGGTTAAATGAAGTAAAAGTTACAATTCAAAATTTCAAGTATAAATTAAGAGATTAAGGGGTCTCAGGACTCTTAAAATTGGAAAAAAAATTACCATTTTTAACATTTAATATATTCAAATGTATGTGATTTAACCCTTTCAGGCGCGGATTACTTCTGTTTGTAAAATTGAAAAATGATTGATTGACACCACAATATACAAACGAATTTCTTAGAAACTAAATACTTCTTTTTCTTCAAGTTCATTATAAAAGTAACAATTTATTAAAATATTCCGTGTGCCTATTTACAGTTTCTAATTAAAATTAAGTGGTCACATTTGTGACCACCGCCTGTGAAAGGGTTAAAACACATTTTTTATTTGGATGAAAAGATATAAGCATGTTCTTTCATTTCACATATTTAAAAAGATACAACATGCAGAATTAATATTTATAGGGGGCTTCAAACTGTCAGACATTTGTCGAGCAGAAAATTGACATGACAGCTTACGCGCACGATTACAAAATATTTTTTGCATCTAGAATAAAAATTTTGGAGTCTAATTATACTTCATATTGTAATAATTACACTGAACCTCAATAAATTTGTATTTAAAGCATTTTTATATTTTTAATGGAAAGTTGTATTGAGCTAATACAATTTTTTAAAATTTTCAGCATTATAATCACTTAAAAAATATTTTTTTAGTAATAAAAATGAAATTATTGATTCAATTTATGTAGACTAACATAACACATATTTTTTGGAAAATTTCATGGAAAAATATTGATAAGTTTTTGAGATATCATGCGCGTTGTGCCCAAAAACATTATTTTGAGAAAAATGATGTTTTTCTTCAGCTTTAAATATTCTTCAGCTTTGAGCGGGTATAATTCTAAAAGCCATAACGTCTGTTCTAATGGGAATTTCAAGAAAACATTTACACTAAAATGTTCAGGAAAGATAGGAGTTTAATATATAAAAAAAAATTAAAAATTCGAAAATTTTGAAGTATTAAGAGTCCTGAGACCCCTTAAGAATGAAGAACGGAACCGAACTCTCAACCCTCATTTAATGACTGATTAAATTAGGGGAATACTACTATTTCAAAAGAATGAAAAAAGGTAATGCGAATAACAGAAAACCTCCAACATGTGAAAACTCGATTTTTCTAAGAAAACTATCGGTTATTGCGCGCTAACCGACTTCCGAGAAGACTCTTTCAATTGGACTATAATAAACGTCTTATACACTTCATCATCTTTTATATGTCTCGATGCATGAATAAAATATATGGTATGAGTAATTATATATATGGAAAATTATAATTTTGATATTTTCCTCAAACAATGTGGACGGGTTTTGGCGTGTCTGACACTTTTACACAAAAATTAGATTTGTTGTTAAACTCTTTAAAGTCCAAACTTTAAAAATTAATATTTTCTGTTTGCCCAACATTTTATATACATTGGTATAGGCGCATCAATTTTCTGAAATATCATGTTTATGCTAAAATAAAATAATTTTTATGCGTTGCGTGTGTTACATGGATATCATACTCGCGACACATAAAAATTATTTTTTATATACAGTAGAACTCCAATTATCCGAACTCCGACTATCCGAATCGCTGATTATCCGAATCGCTTTCAGAATTCCAGAAAAAAAATTAAGACGGAAACGTACTGCGATTCGCAAAATAATGATTCTGTCTACGCGCGCTATATTGTCCTTCCCTCCGCGAATCTAGTGTAGGCGCAGCGCGAACATTATTTGGATGATGAGTCACCGTCTCATAGCGCAGTTTGATTATTGGCTGTCGTCCGTCGCCAGGTGGCTGGCTCGTCGGCCCACCTGGGTTTCAAATTCTAAATGACGATGAACTTATTGAAAGTGTGAGAGAAGAAAGTGTCGAGGAAGACGATGACTTTAATGTTGAAGTTGAAGCAGACACGGGATCATCAGCTAGTGAAGCATTTGCCGATATTGAAACTGCGTTGAAGTGGATGGAGCGTCAGCCTGAGCGTGACCACATGCAACTTCTCACTGTCAAGCGAATGCGCGACTTGTCTGCCCGAAAACGGATGTAGACTGTCAAACAGTTTACTTTGATCGAGATGTTCAGCAAGCATGACTTTCATTTACAGTACGATACGTACATACTGTACAGCACTTGTAAGTACGCTTAGCATGTAAAAGTGTTGCTTTTCATTTAATTAATTAAAATATCTTTTTTCTTTAAAAATAGTTTTTTCTCCCATTTTCAACATACGTACAGTAATTAATTAAAATAGAGCCTTTTTTGGAAAAAATCCAATTATCCGAATTTTTGATTATCCGAATGGGGTACGGTCCCAATTGATTCGGATAATTGGAGTTCTACTGTACGAAAATGATGATTCTAAAATTGATTCTGTTTGTTCATAAATATTGGGTAAAAGTAAAAATATTTAATTTTAAAGTTTGGACTGTATACCATTTAACCGTTTGAGTGCTATGAAGCGCGATAGCGCCGCAATGTATCTGCGGATCAAACAAATTTTATTTCAACTCAGGAATTTTATTCAATAATTGAAATCATTTAATTTTTATTTAACAGTTGGAGTATTTATAGCAATCTAGTGAGTTACATTTTATAAGATTAAATTTCTGGGTTGAAACACAATTTGTTTGATCCGCAGATACGTTGCGGCGCTATTGCGCTTCATAGCACTCAAACGGTTAACAGTGGTGGGTTTAGTGACTGTATTTATTTGGGACACTAAATACATGGTTGCAAAATTTATTCTTTTCTTACCTCTATTTTTTTAAATAAATCTTTGTCTTATTTATTTGCAGATTTTTAATGCAGAACGTTCTTCCATTAAAGTAGGAAAATATTTCATTGAAAAAATAATGGTATTAAAATAATAAATTTTTGAGCCATGCATTTAGTGCCACCAAAAAGAGTCAGTCACGAATTTCCACTGCCTTTTAAGTAAGAAGGTAATTTATGTGTAAAAGTGTCAAACGTGCCCACACCTGTCCAAATAGATGGAGTGAAATATTAAAATTACATTTTTTAGACGATATAAATATACAATACGGAAATTTTATTCATGCACAAGGAAAAATATATTTTTGAAATTAATTTCTGAACGTAGAAATATTCAGTTATATATATATATGTATATATATATATATATATATATATATATATATATATATATATATATATATATATACATATATATATATATATACGAGGATGAATCAAAAAGTAATGCCTCCATTGCTCTAACTTTTTTCTTTCATAACTACTGGACTATCTATGCATGATATTATACAGGTAACATTACTCGATTTATACAGTATGGACCAAATAGAACCGTGGACCTGAAGGTAAAAGAAAGAAGCGTCATTGCAGATACCGTAATTTCCGGCGTATAATCCGCAGCTCAAAGAGTCGTTTTTCAACCCAGAAATATTATTTTATAAAATGTAACTTAAAAGATCGCTGTAAATATTTAACTACAATTATTGAATAAAATTTCTGGGTCGAAAAACGACTCTTTGAGCTGCGGATTATACGCCGGAAATTACGGTAAATCGAGAAGCGGCCGGCCGACAACATCAGTCACAAATGCAAATTAAGAACGTGCTAATGACTTGTTTCGAAGAGACAGACGCGTTACAATTTAGAATATTGCTGATGCATTGAACGTCCCCATCAACATTCTTCAAGCAATTATGGATTTCCTTAGGTGCACAACCTTCTTTTTCCAGAAATTTAATGATGACTATTACTTTTAGCTTCAAATCCATAATTATAATCAGTCAATGTGAAAAGAAAAATGCTATATAAGTAGAATAAGATTACCTCTATAATATCATGCATTGATAGTCCAGTAGCTGTGAAATATATAAAAGGTAGAGCAATGGAGGTATTACTTACTGAGTCATCCTCGTATATATCGTCGCTACCATGTCAAACTATCGAATGTATTTTAGTAGAATTCCTCGCCTAGTAAGAATACTAATAAAATTTTTGTGAGTAAAAGGGTTGCCAGTTTGGCCTTTGTATTTACTTAGAGATGCGAAAGTCATACCGGAAGTTTTGAGACAAAAACTTTTACTTTTAATTAAATTAAGTAATTAATAAATGTTTGACATTAAATAAAGCAAAAATTTCTGTTTAATATTTAGGGTATGAATTCGAAATTTTTGACTAAAAAAGCAGGTTAAAATGGCAACCCTGGTGAATAATACTATTAAAAGTTACTGGTGACAATCAGCCCATTTTAAAAGGTAATGAAAAATACATTTTTCACATTCGATAGTTTGACATGGTAGCGACGATACATAAATATAGATATAGATTTTCGGAAAGCATTCCATCCCTCAATTTTATTTATCCTAGCTTATTATTTGATAGCCTTTAATTAAACTTGCCTTTTCCACTACCAACTAATATTTTTGTTGGTTTATAAATGTTTAAATAAACTGTTGCTGCTTCTAAATTTTGCGTCATAAAATCTTTTCAAGGACACTGGAAAGGACAAAAATACACCACTAACATAATAGTTCTAATTACGCGACTATACATACATATCGTGAATTTATTAATACGATAAAATAAATATTATTAATAATAAAAGAATAAATCTCTCGCATCATAATACAAAACTGTATTTTTAAAACCTTTTAATTATTACTTTTCTCCTTTCCTAAATATTTTTAAAGCATTTTACTGTCATCAAAATCCGGGAAATAATACGTAAACTCTATTAAAGTAATTTAAATGAAGCATTCCTTAAAATAAAATTATAGGCATCATATTATATAAACAAAATGTGATAGCCTTCTTTTAATCTTTATAATAGTAAAAACTGAAGTAAGATGAAACATATTTTGACGCTGCATAAAAGCACGAAACAGATAATGAATCAAACAATTTCGCTTTCTCTATTTACCGCCGAAAGAACATCAACTCTAAAATTATTATAACATTCTGAATGAAAAAGAAACATAAACTTTCTTTATATGTAGAAAAGTAATTTATGTTTTCAATCTGTATATTAAATGACAGATTTCTGTAACTCAGATCTTGTTCATCTTGTTCTATAAGTCAGGATTTTTAAAGATACAGTAAAAGAGTCATAAATACTGACATAAATATTCATCAGATCAGACAAAAAATTGTTACTATGATCATGCATAATGTTTTTAGTCAGATTAAATTGTTTTTTCTTTCAGCAAAATGAAATAAAATGTTTAGGATGAAATAATAAAATATTTTTATTTTTCAGACGGCTAGAAAACCTGCAGAATTATTTATTTAGTATACAGTAAGTAGTTGTTTTGTAAAACATTTTTTTTCTGTAACGTATAATAAAGTTTAGGAATACAAAGTTGTATAATGATTTATGTCTATATAATAAATTCTATGTTTGTTTAAATGCTGTATCTTTTAGAATTCAATAATAGTTTATCAGTTAAGTTAGATTTTTTTAACCAAGTACCGTAATTTCCGGCGTATAAGCCGCAGCTCAAAGAGTCGTTTTTCGACCCAGAAATATTATTTTATAAAATGTAACTTAAAAGATCGCTGTAAATATTTAACTACAATTATTGAATAAAATTTCCGGGTCGAAAAACGACCCTTTGAGCTGCGGCTTATACGCCGGAAATTACGGTACAAAAAATTATTTTATAGAAATTAAAACATACTAAAATTTTAGAGGATGCACAACGGTATCTAATTTTTTGTACCACTTTTTAGAATTGTCCTGTCTAACTTCATACAACTGCGATTTCGGGAGGTGCAAATTTCGAGTTAGAAATAGTGGTATTGCGATATAAGAAGCAATAAGGAACCGGAATTATATGAAAACTAAATAATTTAATTAATTTACGAAACAGTAAAATATTACAGGGTGACAAAAAATAACTTGGACACACATGATACATTATAACTTTAATGCAAATGAAAATATTACGATCAAACTTCAAAATAAATATGAATACATTATTTCGTCTAATATATTTACAAGTTTTCAAAGTGGCTACATTTAGCCTTAATACAGAGATTTAAACGTGTCACAAAATTTTCGGCTATGGGCCGCAACTCACATACTGATATTTTATCCCATTCATTGCATAAGGATTTCTTTGGGGATGCCAAAGTTTTATGAGGTTTAGCACACACAGAGGCGTAGCGTCAAGGGGGGCACGGGTGACTTTACTACCAGTATTTTTATATTCTATATTTGGCTTTATTTATTTCATACCGTTCAAAGATTAAATAAGGCTAAATGTAGTATATAATTATACTGGTAGTAAAATGATCATGCCCCCCCCCCTGACGCTACGCCATTGAGCACACACCCTTATCTCCAAGATGGACCAAGCAGAATAATCCATTGGGTTCAAATCTGGGGAATACGGTGGCCATTCTTGAGCTCCAATGAAGTCAGGAAAATGTGTCTTGCACCAATCTTGAGTGCCTTTAGCTCTGTGTGCAGGTGCGGAATCCTGTTGAAAGGTCCATCTTTTGTTTCCAAAGAACTTTTATGACCAAGGTAAGACAACATCTTCCAAAATGAGTTTGCGATATGTTTGTTGATTAATCTTTATCCCTTGATCAACAGAAACAAGTGGTGTTTTCCCATTAGCACATATCCCACCCTAAACCATTACAGATTGGGGTTGTTGACGGCGTTCAACAATGCAAGAAGGTCCATGTGCTTCTGCTGACCAAACTCTATCATTATGGCTATTGTGAGCTTATTCAATCGAAAACAGTTTCTCATCTGTGAAGACAAATGTTTGCCATCGATCACCTGCGGCCCGCTTTAACAGTTCTTTACACCTTTGAAGTCTTGTGCGTTTGTTCTCTGCTGTTAGCTTTTGAGCCTCTTTCATTTTGTAAGGGGGAAGACCAAGCTCTACTCTTGCCATCAAACGTGTGGCTTCTCTGTTGATCTTCATCTCTCTAGCAACCTTTCTCATTGAAATCCTAGGATTTCGTTGAACTCGCTTTTTGATAACTACCCGGTTTCTTGATGTGTTAACTGTGCGCTTTCTTCCTTTTCCTGGCCTGTCACCATTATGTCCGAGTTCTTTAAACCTTTTGATTGTGTATGAAACCGTCTGCTTAGGCACTTTCAATCGTTGAGCAATTTCACATTGTTTCATTCCAAGCTTATGTAATTCAAGTATGGCAGATCGTTTGTTAACCATAACGGCTATCACAACTAACTTACTTACACCTGTTTAGCAGCTTTCTAGAATCAATTCCCTATGACAATATAACTTTAGTGGTAGTTACAGATTTCTGGTATCGAACTTCGTCCAAGTTATTTCTTGTCACCCTGTATATATACTTACTGTAACCAAAATAATTATTGTCAAATAAAGAATGGTTATTTATTCTTAATATTATTAAATATTATGTTTGTAACACATCAAATATTAAAGATGTTTAAAATAATAATATTGTTGTCAGCAGAAGCAAACTTTGCCTCTTCTTTCTGAACGTCTGCTAATATCTTTGCCAGAAATAACAAAGTCATCACTCAAAATTTTGTTCAGGCAGTTTCTCGTCCCGTAATAGTCACATGTTCCATTGCCTGAAAATGAAGAATTCATTCATTAGAATAGCATTATGTATATGTAGTTCATTCGTATGTAACTAAATGGAACGTTTTGTATTTAAATTATGCGTTTGTATAGTGTGTACAAACTTGGCAAATATGCGCTGCCAATCTTAAATTTAGACAGAAATGTATCTCAAAAAGAAAGTATCGGAATATGAAGCGCCAGACATTACAAATGTCTGAATTTAAAACGCATAAGTGTCTTAACGAATAAGTGCTACAAACAAACAAAGACATTTGTCGAAATTATAATTATATGTCCGAAATTAAGATACATGGTAGTTTTGAAAAGGGGTCTTCAAACTTCCATAAAATCGCTTGCCCCCTCAAATTCCGTAAGTGGATTTTCTCATTACCTTATAACAAAATTTCTGTTATAAAATGAAGCAAATTCTTTTTTTCAAAAATAGTGGAAACTCAGTAGTTTGCGGACTACAGCTTGAGGACAGCTAGTGTAGACAATCAGAAATTCATTCACAAAATTTCAGTTACTTGTATCACTATATGCCAACATCAATTGAAATTGTTTTCAAATGGATGAGAGCTGTTTTTTTTTCAGATTTACTTTATTTTGTATTATTTTATATAATAAGTAAATTTAGCTATTTAATGCATTTTTGCTTTATGAAATTTAGTTTCATGTTGCTAGGGCGGCAGAGTTGTGCATTTTAGTGTATAATTAATAATACAATGTTTGATAAATCATAAAAAATATTAAAAGGAATGCGATTTTATGTAGTGAAATACACTATATTGCCAAAGGTGACTGGTCACTTGCGATTTTAGACGTTTTGTTAACTATCTAGAAAAATACATGAGGAATTAACCTGAACCTGCAGGTGTGTAAACAATATACTATAGGTTATATATTTCCACGAAGATTTTTTCCCGAAACCCCATAGGGGACTGTCAACAAATTGAAAAAGAATGAATATCTTTTGGAAAACCCTGTAAAAACTAATGTAGCAAAAGCGTTCAAACTCGAGATTATTAATAAGTGGCTTATTGTAATATACTGTGTTCATTTTTATGAGGACAGCATGTATACTGGTAGAGAAATTAGGGTTTTTATAAAAACAGTCCCAAATTTCGCCATGTTTTTTGCTTATAATTTGCAGAGTTCGTAATGTAAAGAAAAGTTCTTTTCAAAAAATATGACAAATAACATTGTACATATTACTCTGCAATCGGATTTAAAAAATAATAAAAATTGGATTGCAATCAAAATATAATATGCATAATGTATTAGCTAAGTATATAGAGCAACTTTTGTGAAAGTCTCAAAATCATAGCTTGAAAATTCTGAAAATTATCGTCGATAGAATAAGCTCGAAATCCGTTGTTCCCAAAAAGAAGCAAAAAGATGAGGGGTTGTATCCAAATATAGTAGTACGTGCAATATTGTGAACGCTATCTTGGCACTAATCAACAGATATTTGATACAACCGATGAGAGTTGTATAAAATCTCATCAAGTAGGATCACATCAAAATTAGATTTTTGTATAGCGCCCCAGCGTTTGTTAACAGCAAAACGATTTTCGAAATATTTTTTTTTTCTATTGCCAACTTCTTATTCAAACAAATTACAAGACAAAAAGCGGAGCGGGAACGGAATTGCACAATCAATGAGGTAAATAATGTATTAATTTTATCCCTCAAATTAATCAAATGAAGTGGTTTATAATTTATAAAAAAATAGCTATTTTTTATAGTGTTTTATCAATAAAGATTACACCAAGCCTTCTTGCAAAGGGTTTAACCAAACATTCTATATTTGTTCCTTGTTACGCATGTTGCATTAAAATTCTGAATAAAAACATAATTTGTAAATATAATTTACAGTAAACTTTTACAGTGATTCAAAACTTCACTAACACGATGAACAATTGCCAAAAATTTTAACCATCTCAAGTCCCGCCTAATAGTTTTCGGATCAATACTGGGCACAGGTTTCTAGTTTGCCTCTCTTTTTATACAGAAATTCCAAATTCATACCGGAAATTCTGAAAGCAAAATTTTTACGTTACGTAATCACTCTATGTCTGTCATAAAAATGTAGCAAAAATTAATATTCGGCATTACTGGAATGAATTTGGAATTTCTGAATAAAAAAGGGACCAAACTGACAAACTTGCTCGTGGTAGCTGAGGTATAGAGGCTGATGAGCCCTCCTAATGAATTATTCTAGTGCCAGAGATACCTTCAATGATCATTTGGGAGCTTTTTCTGTCAAGGCTGTTGGCATATAATAGGGATGCATAACCTTTTTGCCTAAAAAGTCATTTGCAATCACAATTTCCATAATGTAATCTTAGTCGCATTTAATCAGAAAGTATCTGTAATTAAACAAAGCAAATATTCTATAAGAAAATAGTGGTTGCTTGTTTGACCGCGGGCCAACAAGAAATCGCCAAAATATGTTATTACATAAGGGAAAAATTATGTTGAATTTTAATGGTAACCAAAAGTGTAAATATTGGCAGGTATTGGTTTGACATTTCCGTGGTGCATATAGTACAATGCTTAGAATTTCCAAAGTGGATGCCACCACTTTTTCAAATTAGAAATCTTTGACTAATATTATTTCCACATTAGAAACTTTATTCTATTAATATTCACACATCTTTCAATATTTTTCTGCCATTAAAACTGTGAAAATTTTTATTCGAAAATTTTAGTGGAACTGTACAGTATCTGGATTTTTGAAATTACTTAAAATGCTTTTCATTTATTAATCTCATATCAATGTGCATTTCTGTTTTCAATACTGATATCCCTGCTGTTCGGTGTTTGAAGAACTAAAGTTAAAATGTGCCCATTTCTCGTAAATTTTCTCTCAAGTAGCCCATTTTACCTATCCATCTTCTCTGAGATGAAAGGACTTCAAATAAGTTTTTTAAACGACAATTAACTAAATTCACAATTTCTCATCCAAATTAACATTCAGATTTCAAAGTTAACTAAATTATGGTCAAGGAAGTAAAACTAAAATCATTCCACTTCGAGACAATTCTAGATGTGTGAATTACTAGAAAATAAATATTACTAAAAAAATAATGATTTTTGATGATAATCTGTTTTACTTTATTATTTTTAACCTAAATAGGGCTACGCCTTACATGTCACGATGCGACACCTATCTCATATATATTACGTAAAAACACACGTTAATGTTATCGTTTTTATTGGTTTTTAAATGCCGCATCTTAACCGTTTGAGTGCTACGCCGCAATGTATCTGCTGATCAAACAAATTGTGTTTCAACCCAGAAATTTTATCTTATAAAATGTAACTCACTAGATCGCTGTAAATACTTAAAAATTAAATGATTTAAATTACTGAATAAAATTTCTGGGTTGAAAGAAAATTGATCCGCAGATACATTGAGGCGCTATCGCGCTTCATAGAACTCAAACGGTTAACATACGCATGAATAGACAGAGAAACCACAAATTGAGTGATCAAACGTAACAATCTGCTAACAGGTTTTCTCATATAAAGGATAGGTTTAACACTTGTTTTAGCACACCATAGTAATGCGCCTAGAATACATAATGTGGCAAACGGTTTCACTGTTTTTTAATTCAAAATTTTAGAATTGAAACCGGAAATTCTGCAATAAGAATTTTTAATTAAAGAAGTCACGAAATATCCGCCATTAAGCAACCAAAAGAACATTATAGGGGATTTCTGGTATGAATTCAAAATTTCAGAAATTAAAAAAAATGCCAAACTGGTGATGCTTTAAAAAGTGCTAAAAAATTGTAGCCGATAAACGTGCAACGATGCGGTACAATAATAGGACGATCGCAGCGACAACTGCTTTAAAAATAGATTTACCCCTTGCAAAAGTAAAAGTTTCACTATTGACAACATGAGCATAATTTCTGTCAATAAAATCTTCTTTTAAGTGTAAATTTCATATGTAACTGATTTTGAAGTTAGTTTTTTATCATATCAGGGAATTAATCTTTTCCACTCTTCTAACAGAGAATCATCCTTTGGTATGCTAAATAGGGATAGTTTCTATTTTACTGTCTCGTATCGAGTACTGCAACCAGACACAAAAGAATGCGTATCACGTTTTTTGGCCATGATCAATATCATTCATATTTTCACAGCTTATAAAAATCTCTATCCAAGTGAAAGGAAATAGGGTAAAATTTAATTATTTAAAATATTTACCACCAACTGAAACGTTTTCTCAGTTCGATTCTTATACAATGTTTGCGTTGAAAAGGGCTAGCAGACAGTGGCGTATCCAGAGAGGGGGTGGGGGGTCCAAATGCTCTGGAAACCAGTATTATTATAAAGTTTTCTTCGCCTTCAATACCGCAGAAAATTCTCCGATTAGGTAAGGCAAAAATATTTTTATAAAATTAGAGGATTCCAAACCATCTGGACCTTCACCATGTCTACGCCACTGCTAGAAGATGTCGCTGCGATCGATTCGTTATCTTTTCAGCATCGTTCTACATTTATTGGATTTATTTTTTTAGTACTATTTTATTTACGTTTTCCACACTATGTATTTTAGGCACTATGTGTTTTAGGCGCTGTAACCATAGTTACTTATGATTCAATAAATCTATCTTTTATTTTCACAAAACTTCAAGAAAGAAACTAATCAGAACCATGAGACACCAATAGCATGTTGTGCTCCGGTTTTTGAATACTACTATTTGCTTATAAAACTTTTCGTCTTATTTAATCGAATAATTTGATGATTAAATGAGATTTCTATACCCAAATAATATCATTCAAAATACTTTTACTTTATTTATTCGCAAAGTTTTTTCTTTATTTAAGGCAAAATTTTGTTTTGTAATATTGTAGTAGCTTTCTGACTTCGCACTGCATGTTGAAACTACATGTTATTAGACAGTCGAGAAGTACAATTTTGCTGTATTTCGAAAAATAATTATTCTAATTAGTTGTAAACTTATACACCCATGGTTTTGAAAATGCTCATTCTTTTTATGTAAAAAATAATTTATTATAATCACTATACTTTTTCAAACTGATTTCATCCAAAGAATTCAAATAAATTGTCAAAAAGTGGGTGTTACCACTTTAAAAATAGCAAAAGTTGATTCAATTTTAATTATGTAGACAATCCTTTATGCAGAAAATACATTCATAATCGAAAATAAGACACCAATCCGAGTATAATTACACCATTGTTGTGATTTTATTGTAAACGAATTGAGAATAAATGTGGGTGTATCATGATGCGTACACTCGTTGAAATTTCCAAAGTTTGTGGCAACTTATATTAGAATATATTTATCTTTAATATTAAAATATCACAATTCATCGTATTAAATACATAGATTGTAATGTTTTCTGTCAATGCATAACGCGAAAATTTCAATAAAACACGTCTGATAAAATTTTACGCACCTTTGTGCGTGTATGTATGTATGTATATTTTTACTTTTTAGGGAGGAGGGATGTTACAGTCGGTGCCAAAAAAATGTATTCCCGCTTTTTTTGCAATTTATTTGCAATGCACTCACAACAAAGGTGTAATTAGACTCAGAATAATTTCTTCTTTTCGGATATGAATGTATCTTTTGCATAAGGTGGTCATATACATATTAAATATTTAATTTTTCGAATTGTAACACCCACTTTAATGCATTGTTTTTTAGATTCTTCTATCAAACCACACTATAAAAGTACATAGTTTAATATTAAAAAAAATCTTCATGGAAATATTAAGGGTTATTATTTAAGTTATTAAGGATGGTAATATTAAAGATACGTGAAAAACTTTGATTTATATCTTCCAAAAATTTATCCGATTAAAATGTCGCATATTTATTTGGATAGAATGAATGCACCCCAAAATCATTTAGGCATTTTTCTTATTCAAAAGCATATTTTTAATTATTAAAATTACTAATAAATTTATATTTAAAAAATATGAATTATGATCTATAAAATATTTAACATAAAAAGGATCAAAATCGTCAGAAACAAAAGTTTGAAAATTTACAGTTCATTCCAATCTTTATATTTCGAGATATAGATAAATTTAAATTTTCGACTATCTAAAGGGACCGTCTTTTTACTGTTCCATCGCATGTAGGAAAATCGTAGGCAGCAACAAGAAAACTTTTGCGACATTTTTTTATCTCTGTTCTCTCAAAACCCTTCTAACTTTTATAACAATTAGTCACATTCTCTCTTATGGTTCTGTAGGTTTTGAAAATATATCTGCTCCTAGACAAGGAGAAAAGTTGGCGGCAACTAGGAAGCCGTTAACGCAACCTTCGCTTTATTAATCGGCAGACCATTTTCGATTACACAAAGCAAATATTTTAGTACGGAAAAAGTGGTGTATTGTGCCTATTTTTAGTTTATGGTGTCAAAATACCTCCCACAGTTAAGGGGTTAAATGTTTAAACTACGGACAAGCATCTTCCAGACTGGAAATTTGTCCATTACCTGTAGCGCCATTTATAGAGAGATTATAAAAATTGCGCTGCCTCAAGACGGTTGTTCGCTGTCAAGGCACAATTTATTGGCTGTTATTTGCATTGCGTCCAGCTGTTCAAGCAGGGTTGACAGTTTGACCTCCATATTTAGCTCACAGGCTATAAAACCTGAGAGCTAATGTGACCTCAGGTTCTGTATGTACGTAACGCGAATACTCTTGATAGAAATATCCCGTTTGCTTCAAATTTTGTATATAGGTTCCTTGTGATAAGGCGTTTCCCTGATTAGATTTGGATGTTCATTTGGTTAAGTATAAAGGTTAAAACTGGGGGGCTAATTCCCCCTTTAAATTAGCTAAATAGGTATTTTATGGAGAATTAGATAATTGTGTGAGTATAATATACAATTAGTGTGAATAGCCTGTGAGTTCAATGCCATCAGTTGCACTGGGCACTTTTATTTTTTATTTATTTAATATTTTGTCACCGCAAATATTTTTATGGACAGTGCTGTTAAGAACGTAACAAAGCTTTATAAGTTGGTTGTCACATTTGTTGCCGTGCACTTCGTATAAGCAGATTCGGCTTCAAGCCGAATTGAATCTGCGGCTTTCAATGAAGGAACGGTTTGTTGTATTAGCTGACAAGAGCTCCGAAAAATATTATAACAAACGTTCTCCCCATTTTTATCCTTCTAAAAAGCCCCCAAATATAGGTAAATAGGCAAGTACAATAGTCTATGCCAAAACAATGCTATGATTTTCAATACCTCCCTCCATCCGACGCTACTGTCTATGCGAATTCCATGTTAGAGGAAATTTCCATTCTAGCCAATGGGAGATTCTTGTCTCTTTATATTTGCCTGTGGCATCAATTTTTCAACTTCTAACTTTTCCTAAATCATCGTATAAAAATTTGACTGGTATCAATCGAGTAGTAATGAGATCTACTAATGAATGCTACACTTAATTTTTTCTTATGGTGACGTCTACATATACAAATTGTAACTTTTCAAATGTTAAAAACAAACACGTATTTTGGACACGATATTTGGATTCCTTAGACGATTATGAAAACAAATCTATTTGCACTTAACCCATTAACTGCCAAAACAATATGGGTGCAGTGTTCAATAATTTTACTGAAATTCATTTGCCACCAAACATTCTAAAAGATAATATTCGGTTTCTTTAATAGCATAGTTTTTGTCATTAAATAAAGTATTTTTTAACATATTAAAATAGTGGTAGTTAGGCAGGGTTTTTTTTTCCTACACTTTTATTTTGAATGAAGCGTTAACGGAACAACAGCAGGTAATGGTTTAAGGTTAAGGCGATGTAAATAGTTTAGCATTTGTTTCCGTCTTATAGTCCACGAAAGATAGATTTGAATACATATTTGCAATTTTTCATAAATATGATTTTTAGTGTTGTTATTGGGTAATCTAAAATATATATATCAAATGTAAAAATTCCATTCGAGTTATCAATTTAAAGAAAATGGTTTTCACCTAAATTCTGTAACGTGGAAAACCCGGGTTGGATCCTCATTTTTTTATAAATGACAAAACATTTCTTGAAATTACAGAATTCGTGTTGCCAATCCACTACATTTTTCATTCAGATTTCTTTATTGCCACCATTTTTTAAGTAGTAATTTTTACCTCGTTTAATGACCTGTTACATAAGACAAAAATTAGGCGAATTATACTATTTAAAAAAAGATGTGGCAATCAAGCAATTTGAAAAAAAAAAATAGCGGATTGGCAACACTGGTATGGATTTTTATTGCAAGAAGCTGGAATACAAGATTGTTTAATTTTATAGAGCTAGATCCAATTTTTACACAGTATGGCTAAACACACTTGTAGCTTAAAGCGTACTAGTTTTGCAAAGTCGTACGAAAATTGATTCCCTTAAAAAGGTTTTTACACAGAACTTTTAATTAGGAGGGAGACTCTAATAACTCGAAAGGAAAGGGTTCGACAGAGTGACTAATGCGCGTATTCACTACCTCAAAAAAGAAACCCTCTATCGAACACTGTAATGGTATTCATCTTTAATCTAATTAAAAATCGACGGCGATCATGTACAATCAGGTTAATCCTCAATTTCGTTTGTGCTTTTTACTGAGATTTTCTAGGTTGTGGTAAAAGATGAATACATGCATTTGTGAGGTATGTATGCTGTAATAGATGTACTTCGATATATTTTTAAGCAATTATGTAAGTTTTAGAAAATAATTTGACAAATAAAGGTTCTTGAAATAACAAATTATGAGTTACTGATAGCACGATTCAATATCGTTAACGAGATTCGTTTGAAAAGTGTGAAGTTTAGCTGAATTTAGAATAGAACTGAGAAGCATTTCATAAACGGGGTATTTTAGTGGAAACAACTTTTTTTGAGTGGTATTTTTTTTTATTAAGTTTTAGATTACTTACAGTTTTTCTTCCTTAAACGTTTCTTAAATTTCCAAGTATGAATGTCCGTCAAAGAAGATACTTTCAACTACCTGTAATTATGCAAATGTTAATCGGATTTCTATCTCGATTTCTGTATAAAAATACATGGATCAAAACGTATTGTGTATTGTTTCTAATGTTACAGTCCTGAGAAGCTGGATGTGGTCCTGGTAAGAATAAATTAAATTAACTTCTAATAAAGAATGTTTTTTAAATCACGGATTTCAGAATAAATTCTATTTTGAGTAGTGATATATCAGTTTAAAATGTATTAATGCTTTCAAGTTGTTTATTTTTAGTTATCTTAAATCGAGCGTGTTAATTCTGTATAAAGTGCTATAGTTCAGGCAAAGTTGCAGCAAAGATTTAATTTACTTACAGATAAATCAAATCATCGGAGTTCAATTTAAGTGACTCAATTATTTCACAATGATTTTTATTAAAAAGTTTTAGTTGTCTCATACCAAGAATTACGTTACTCACAGAATTACATTATTAGTGCAATAAACTGGTTTTACTTTATTTCAAGTATACAGGGTGTCTCAAAAGGTCGTTAACAAACTTAACCTGCTGGTCTGTCATAACATGATGAACAATATTTACATAGGAACTTGTGTTCGAAAATGCAAACTGCGACCGCTAGAGGGCGATGAGCGCAAGTGTGGAGGTGAAGAAAGAAAGGATATCGAAGGAGGTATGGAGGTATTAATATGACTTTTATTAAAGGACATGGTTTAATATAGAGAATATGTTCAAAATTCCTTCCATTAGCCAATGCATGCTTCACAACGTCGACGCAGGAAGTCATGGACCCGTTCAAAATGGGCAGTTGTGTCATAGACCTGTGCCGCTGCTTCCACGATCCAGGAGACGAGATCCATATCCGATATTACGAGCCTCTCGTACAGCATGGACTCCATGTGTCCCCACAGATAGAAATCAAGGGGAGTCAGGTCGGGGATCGCTGTGGCCATGCAACTGGTCTGCCTCTGCCAATCCAGCGATTAGGATATGTCCTATCGAGGTATTCTTGCACAGTGTGCATTTCCATCTGCTGCGCCATATACGTGATGCATATCGGCCAATTCTACGTTACTAAACCGATTCATTCTTCTCCTGCAACGTCCTTGCCTAAAATGATTACGCTTTCCACTCTCCCGTAAGCCTGCGCTCAAGGCCTTCTAGTGGTCGCAGTTTGCATTTTCGAACACAAGTTCCTATGTAAATCTTGTTTATCATGATATGACAGACCAGCATGTTAAGTTTGTAAACGACCTTTTGAGACACACTGTATTTATTTCACGCTGTCTGATGTGCATGTTAATGTCCCAGAGGATCCTTACATTGTCGTCAAACCTTATCTCAACCTACATCCTGGGAATATTGTGCCTCGCAAGAATTTTACGGATCCGGAGGAAGTTAATATTTTCATTCAAGTGTTATAGGAAAATTTTCTTTTGTATATAATTCATGGTACTGACAAGTTTGGGATACTTAAATGGAGCTTTAAAACATTATTGATCAGGAATGAGAATTCTAGTGTTTATTTAACACGTTCCCTACCGAGGACGAATACTCGGCGTCGCTTGGTACTGATTTGACGTTCCAGTTTTAATAGAAAAATTAGGAATCCATACCAGAGATTTTGAAAGAACTTTTATTTTATGTAATCACGAAATGTCTCTCGTGAAATAACTGACAAATTTCTCTTAGTACTTTCTGCTGTGAAATAGGAATTTCTGAATAAAGTGAAATTCTCTTAATTTTATCCCGGTAGCGAACGTGTTAACCAAACATGATTAACAACTGTCGTGGCTTCTACCTTATAGAAAATGCATTTACAGCATATTTTCTATATTATTTTATATTGTAAGACTTTTTATATTGTATCATACATTGAATGATATTTACTGACGCATACATTTGAGAAACCGATCTTGCGAACTAATTTACGAAAAACTTTGAGAAGAGGACGGAGCTTCTACTGTTTTAAAACCCAGATTTCATAGAACATTTTTTGGTCTCCAATGTATTAACACGTTGACAGACACTTGCGTCTATAACCGTCAAAGCGAAGTTCACTATGTGGCATGACGACAATAGCCGTCCAAAACGAAATGGCCGTTTTTAGACACTACGGCTATAGCAGCACAAATGTGCATTTACCGGCGTACAAGTAGAAGCCCAGTGTCATGTTTTGGAAACAATTTTTTAGGTTGAAGTTCGTTTTCCCCCTGTTATACGAGTTGCAGCTTCAGTATGCACGTGCAGGGTGGCTAGTGGTCAGGGAAAAATACTGTCAAAAAATGGCATTTACCAGTATATTCTTATAGAAAAATTCAAATTAATTATTTGATCGAATAATCAACATAAATTTTTCTATAAGAATATACTGGAGTTTATCACTTTTTTTTACTCTATTTTTCCCTGACCACTAGCCACCCTGACGTGGTTGTGAAGGGAGTAGTGAATCAAAATTAAGTTTATTTAAGCAGAAAGAGTAAAACTATACTTCTAATATTCTAAAAATTACAAAAACATATAGTGTCAATTTTCGAACTTCACTTGTTCCTACTGTCCGTCAATGTGTTAAGTGGAATGCTAGGATATATTTAGTTCCATACCATTGCTTCTTCTATGCTGGGAAGAAAGCAAACATATTAGACTTTAGTTACAAAAGTTAAAGACAATTGTATGTCAGTGACAAATATTCTTTAACCTCTTAAGCGGATATAAACTTTTGTTCAACTCGTTTTACAATTACCAACGGGGCATCTTCCACCAGTAAAAAAGAACAGAAATCTTTTCTGTCTTCTTGGCAGTAACTTTGCATGCATAGGGCATTTTTATAAGAAAAAAATTTCTATTAATTTTTTTGGTAACACAAATGCGTTCAAAATATTGCAGCAGTAGTTCGTGTATGACGAAATATTTCGTCATACTCAGTTAACACGAGGCTAACGAAACAGGAAGGCTACCGCGGTGCTTTACGCATATCTTTTTAAAAAGACCGTGGGAGTCACGTGATGCTCGAATGCACAAATGCAGGTGTACGAAAAGAGCATCACGTCACTCTAGCAGTCTGTAAAAAATGATAAGTGGAATGCACCGCGGTAGCCTGTCTTTTTCGTTAGCCTCGCAGTTCACAGGTTAAAGAGTGAATTGTATGTAAAAATACACATTTTTAATGAGAAAACGTCTACATTCATGCTTCGTAAACTTGAACTGCCTAAACTGTTGGAACTTAATTCATCTTATGCTGCATTCAGGAATATTGCACTACCCCTTTTACTACCGCTATTCAGGACTACTTGGATATGAAGAAAGTAGCTAGCTTAGATACCTTATTTTAGACACTGATGGTTTATGAACAGCGTCATTCACCCGTTCACAGGAGTCAGTTTTCCCAAAGTAGGTACACCCTGCTGATCGACAAAAAATATGTATTTCCCTCCTCCCCGTCACACTTTTCATTAAGGAGATCTAATACACGAAAATCTTAATCGTCTTGAGCAGGATCATAATATTTTTTTTCAAAATAAAG
This sequence comes from Maratus michaelseni, assembly GCA_963931845.1. Lineage (NCBI taxonomy): Eukaryota > Metazoa > Arthropoda > Arachnida > Araneae > Salticidae > Maratus > Maratus michaelseni. The sequence goes on from OZ007586.1 coordinate 84,785,828, forward strand.
GAAATGATGGTGGTAGAGATAACTTTGATGATCTTAATGGAAGTGGTGTTCGTAGTGGTGGAAATGGTTATTTAGGAAAAGGAGAAAGCTGTAACAATCTTGTACAAGAAATTTTTTTAAAACTAGAAATAAAAATTGCGATATTAATGGTGGTAATTTTTCCCTATTAGTCATCTCAAAGGAATTCGAATTGTAGATTCATTAGTAGTGGTTGAAGCAAGTTAAAGTCACAGCCGCAGAGTTAACGGGAGCGACGGGGTAGATCAGGCATAACTTACACCACTAATTTAAAAATTTTATTTTTGTGTTAATTAAACACAGTGATTAACATAGGACAAAAAATATTTTATAATTATTGTTAGAAATATGTCTCATTGCCTATTTCGCCTCTGTGAAGTTTGCGCCTATGATTAAACTGGTAAACTACTGTTGTATGCATGATCAGCTGCTATTAAAGGATAATAAGAAGCTCCCTCTGTTGTTCTAAATAGTTTAACATTTAGTACTATGGGTTTACCAAGCTTTTTACTTATTTTATGTGAAGTTACATTACAATCTTTGTGGTATATGGAAGCAGAAAGATAATTCATTTTTTTATAACGTTATCGCAAATATTTATCATATAAGCGACTTCGGCGTATAGACTTCATTGTAACATTAGCACAGGCTCAAAAATGTGTGAATAGGGGTATGGTTGAATGCGTAATTAACCTCTTCGCTACTGAGGTTCACATATGTGGACCTTTGATCTTAGCTCATTGTAATAAAACTACGCATAGTACCGTAATTTCCGGCGTATAATCCGCAGATAAAACAATCATGTTTCGACCTAGAAATTTTATTTTATAAAGTGTTACTTCTCAGATCGCTGTAAATATTTGGCTTCAATTATTGAATAAAATTTCTGGGTTGAAACCGAATTGTTTGATCCGCGGATTATACGCCGGAAATTACGGTATCTAAATTTTGATTTTCATTTGACATTTGCGATAGTCTAAGCTTAAAAAAAATCCAACACATGTCAACACCTGACTTATTTTCATGGGTGAACAGTCGGTTGAAAGTGAGATTTTCGAAAATACCGTCAACTCACCGATTGCGTAAAAGTAAGTAATAATTATCTATATTAAAATTTTAATTAAAATGTCATATTTTTTTATATAGTTAAAAACATTATAAATATTCATTAGATAACTTTTTTTTGTTTATTTGGTGACGTTTTTTATTTTAAAAGTATAATTTTGTTGAGGTCCACATATGTGGACCTCAGTACTTAACGAGTATAAATAGGCTGAAACTCAGGGGTTACTGTTATCACACTTAGAAATAATAATAAGTCCCCCTATATTTAATTAACACAAAATATGTGTTTTTTTTAACTGAATGTGCAATTTAAGCTAGATTAAGTGGATTTTGTATATTTATTAGGTTAATTATTAATTAATGCAGATTAAATTATGCAATTTTATTGAAAATATATGGACATATTGGAGACTATTTCTAGATATATAATGCATTTTTAATGAAAATAGATAAAGATAATTATTTTTACGTAGTTATATTTGTAAAATAATCTTTCTTGTAAATAATACATAATAATAATAATAAAATATTAAAATATTTCGTTGTATTGTTTCCTTGTTACTTAGGCCATTTTTTAAATTTTTTTTTTATTTTAACTTATATTAATAATGCATATGCACTTTTCTTATATATTCTTTTTAAACTACATAATGGGAACTTAATAGCTGTTTACTTTTAAATTCATAAAACATAGTTTAATACTGTTAAAATTAAGTATTTTCTTGAAACTAAAATTTAATCACCACTTATGATTTTAACCATTTGAATAATGCATGTTTCAATTCAGATATGTGGATCTAATATGTGGACATAGTCAAATAGATACAATTATTTATTCTAGTAAAAATATTTATATCATACATAAATAACTAAATTAAGATGTTTTCAAATCCCCTGTTCAACATGATGAAATGACTGGCACATTTTCTGGGACATTTTTAAACGTAAATGCATAAAATTGGCAGGCCAGATTATTGCAGCGATTTGAAACCGTAGCACGTTTTTCATTTTTGATATATAAATTACTTATAGAGTTATGAGCGATTCTTGTCAAGTAACGACAAGTTTATTGTTTCTTTTTCGGACTGACGCGTAGCGAATTAGGTTCATCTTTGCTAAAAATTGGAAGACGCATTTAAATTACATAGTTTCAGAATACAAAGACATGTCAATTTCATGCGATTTCGTACTAAAATGAATTCAGAAATGTGTCAGAAATTAGTTGTTTAAGAAAAGTTGTTAACCCTTTGAGGGGCGGTGGTATATATTATATACCACCTAATTTTAATACGATTCGAACCAGAAACTTTTAATTAAATTTTACTTTTTAAACTTTGACGGGAAAATGCTTTTCCTTATTTTGAACTAAATTCTTTCGTAAATACCGGTGTGAATTCGACGTTACAGGAGCACAATTGCTTGCCCCTGAAAGGGTTAACATACCTTATAAGGAAATCTGTCTTGACAATGCAGGACATTTGCCAAGATTTTTAAACAGCAAAAATGCGTCTAAGTGTCGTTTGGAAGGATGTAAATCCAAAACAAGAGTTATGTGTATAAAGTTTAACGTTTATTTATGTATTTTGAAAAATAAATGTTTTGAAAAATTTTACACTTAATAAAAATAAAGTAATAAAATTTGAGTTTCCTAGTCATTTTTTAAACATATTTCTCGACAAAAATTATTTTAAAATATTGATAATTACAATTTAATTAATTTAATACTTTTAAAGCAATAACAAATAATAATTAATTATGTTACATTAAAAAAACATTTTTTTTCAATCTTAAAAACAAACAAATGTTTAAAATGGATTTCCAAAATTTGGAACTTTTTTTGCAGTTGAGTTCCAAGGTCCACATATGTGGACCTCCATTTACTGGTACCCTGGTACATCAATTTTTAAAATTATTTTATTATTATCATATTAGAAGCCAAAATAGGTAAAAATACATATTCCAACATTTTTTTCAAAAATTATTTTTCTTTCAGTTGCGAAGAGGTTAATATTTGTTTTGTTAACCCTTTCCGGCACAGTGGTCCCACTCCGGGCACACCTAATTTTAATTCCAAACTTGCATACGACACCACGAATATTTTAATAAAATTTTGTTCCTCTAATGAAAGCTTAAAATAAGGAGTTTGTATTTTCTAAAAAAGTCGTTTGTAAACTCCGGTGTCATTCAGCAATTTCTCATTTTATGAACAGTGTCTATGCCGGAAAGGGTTAAAACGTTTTGACCATTTTATGCGAATGAAGATGTGGCGTTTACTTGTATGATGGATGTTGATTGAGAATTTCTCAGATATTTTTTAAAGTTAGTATTTTCTAAAAAATCTTTGATTTTGAATTAAAAAATTGGAGTTAGCCAACCGAAGTGGTAGCTCTATTATCATTGAAAAGGGATCCTAGTGCCCTAGATGATAAACAAAAAGAGGAAGTTATGAATTTTGTCACACGTTTTCATGCAAGATTGAAATTGTTTCGGAAAAATACCACGAAAATATTGTTTTGAAATCGTGGTATTCGAAAAAAAGGACCAGTGGGATCATTGCTTCTACTGTGATTTTCCTTAAAAACACATTTTTTGGAATCATTGTCTAAAAAACTTCTTAGAAAGTATTTGAGCAACGGACTATTGAAGATTCTTTTAGACAGGCATACAGTATATCTCAAATATGACAACTCAGTTTTGTGGCAAACAAAATTTTTATAAAACTTCCTACCTGCTATTTCAATTTTAAAATACATAACAAATATTCATGCAAGCTACCAAATGGTTTATTGGTTTTTTTTATTAATATGTAACGTTAATAACAATAAACGTAAAATAATAGTTTCATTGAAATATGTAATACAAAATAACGACATTTCCAAAATATAAAAAAATATTTCAAAATCAATAATGTAGGGGTGAAGTTCCAACAATATTAAAAAATTGTAATAACATTTCGAATAAATCCATGAAACGTATTTTTATAGGTGTAATATCATTTTTTTGTATTTAATATAAACTAAATTTGATCTAAAATGTATAAAAAATCTATATGATAAACTTAGTCATATTGTCGATCTATCCGTAACAAAATAAATAAATAAAATAAAATAAAAGATAAAAACTAACTTGAAAGGAATTGAAATTTAAATCAAATTAAAATGTAAATATGAATATAATTTTAAAAAATGAATTCATTTCAAAAAAATTTCAGCGCCTTTCACATATCTTAAATGATTTCTTCGTCCATTATAATTTGCTCGACCAGAATACAAAAGCTGAATCCTCTTATGATTTCCAAAGTTCAATCAAATTCCCTTTGTAACAGATGGAATGTTTCTGATGGATAATATCTAGACAAATTTACTACATTATTGATTAAGCTACTATGCCGCCAAGTAGGGGTATTAATAATAATGCTTCTCATGAGAATAACAGAAATACATTAAAATACTCGTATGCCGGCGCTTTTGATGCCAAATTAAGGTAACAAAGAGATAATAAAATGGATATATATGTATAAGAGACTTTCATTTTTCGTAAAAAAAAGTTCCCAAATTCAAGTTACTACATACCAAATCAAATACAGAAAATGTATAATTACAGTTACCGTAAATAATAAATGATATATTTCTATATAAACAATTAATGGAATATGCATACATTTTGTTCACAAATTGTAAATGCATTGTTCCATAACACTTTTCAATAAGGTATCGTTTTCTCAGGAAGGAAGTGATGATTTTTATGTTTTAGGAGATGCTAACGACGAAGAAAAGTTTACATTACCCACAAGTTGTGGAAAAAAAAAACCCTATGCTAATACATTTTTGCGTTAAAATATATAGCATATGGATTTTGTCATTTGTATTTAGTAATGAAATAAATGATGAAATAAAAGCTTACATATGAAAAGTAACATTACAATATTGAAAAGTTTAGCGTTAATAATTTTTTTTTGAAAATGAAATTATAGTTGCTGGATTCCCTGCACAGGTAGTCTTCTTTTACAACCGCCAGCTGTAGAAAAAAATCCCCCTAGTGTCCGGTAATAAATTTAACATGTACAGCGTGTCCTCTAAGTATAATCCGTCTGGTGTGAAGCGCTATATGCGACGCGATAGTCTTCGTGTCGTATCAATTTCTGAATGCATGCTCTATATGAAGCCGGGCATGTCGTAATGTGTTTTGCCCAATCTACTACCAGAAATTCTTAATAGTAGTATTTTCTTTATTTAATGGCACATATTCCGTGAATTTTTAACATATATTCTAAATTTAAATTAGATGTTATGACAGAAGTTAGACAATGAAATTTGTAAACTAATAAAATAAAAGGAGTTACTTGAACTAATCCAGGGTTCGAACGCTATTACCACAATGTTTTAATAGAATCTTTCTATTTACCATTTAATTAGCAGAAATTGTACACGCCTCGTTTAATTGCAGGCTTTGTAATAATTTTCTGCATTTAAATAAGACGAAAAGATAAGTAATTATTTAAATTTGCATAGAGAAGATTTCTGCACGAGATTGCTGGTACATTCTTTGAATAAAATAGGCGCTATTCTGGATCATGTCATGGCCTATATCATGGCTTACATATTTGTAAAGAATTGATGTATGGATGACAGTCAACGTATTAATGCTAAACTAAATTACGGAATGCCTAATTACGCAAAAATTGATGATCTTTATCTCAAGAAGATTAATTAATTGCATTGCTGAAATAACTTTAATGTTTAAGCATTCATTTCTTTACTAATATTATAATTTTCTCAAATGATCTTTTATAAATATCCTGTTTTGAGCATTTTTCCAATCTTAGTAAACCACTGGGTTAATATTCCATGCTGATGAACTATCTATAATGATGATAGATAATGATTACCCACATATATAATCAATCTTTATTACATAATCCTCGATTCTCCAAATGATGCTTTTGTATACGCAATAACTTATCTGCATAGACAGGCATTTTATCGGTTTCTATTTGCTTTAAATATTTTTCGAATTTTCTGTATTATATAAGCAGCTATTTGAATAAGCATTCATTCAAAAAAGTTTTACAGTTTTAAATTATATGTTATGAGAGAAGTTAGAGAACGAAATTATATATATAAGGAACTAATAAAATGTAAGGAATCATTTGAACTAATCAAAGATAAGTAATTATTTAAATGTATATTTTTAATTAGATAGATGCATTGCATTAGACATTTTTGAATGGTTTGGCTAAAATTAAAAAAAGACTTTAATAAGCCTACGTGTATAAATATCAAATGGTAGATTTTAGGGGAACAAATTAAAGATTATGATGGAAATTAGAGAATGGAATATGCAAACTAATCAAATATTTAAAATTACTTTTTAATTAGATTATAGGTTCTGACTACGCAGCCCACGGGCCTCAGAGTTACCATTTAAAAAAAAAGAAATATTCACTTTAAAATATTTCTTGTTTAATTACAGAATTTCTGTCATTAAATAAAGTAAATAATACTTTTTTAATAGAAGTGTGAAAATACTTTGCCAAAAATTGCGAGTACCACTGAATTAGACAATATTAGCCTATTACGCCTTGCTTTAAATAATATAAAAAAATTAGAGAAGCAATTTTGAAACTAATCAAGTATATGAAATTATTTAAAAATATTTTTTAAATAGGTTATTTATTTTATTTAAAAAAACCTAATTTGTGGGTTTCACAGTTGTAGCAGCGTCTTATATCTTCATTACCACTATTTCCAAATAATAAGTTTCCTTGGTACGTTTTTGTTCCAAACGTTAAAAGAATGCACAACATATATTGTTGTATAGAAATAGTATTAGTAAAAATATTGGACACTGCTGCCCTAATTTTTGCAAAAAACATATCATTTATTTTTCCCCAAAAAATGTTTTAAAACTAAATATGGGCGCTATAGATATTTAAATGGTACACATAATCTTTTTCTTTCACGACGGATCTTTAAACTTAATCTTTCAGGTTTTTCCATTAATTTCAAAAACACTAAAAATTTAATTACCAGTTTTCTGAAAGAAATACGAAATATTTATAGAATTTAATGAAGTTTTGAAAAAGTATCTGTCAGTTTACTTTTCAGTATTCACAATATCTTTTTGAGTTCTTTTCAATACTTGCGTGAATACATTAATTTGTTTAACTAAAAAATATACTATAAACGACGTTCTTATTAAACTTTTTCTTAAGCAGTGTTTCAAAAAAGAACTGTTTAATCTCTGTATACCTGAGTTATTGAGATTCTATTGGGTTGCCCGGAAAATTCGTGTCGTTTGGGAAAATTAAGTCTTACCGGAATATTATGCCCATCAATTATTAGATACTAGCTATCGGAATTAATCTCCAATAATTAAATGATAGAATTTTCCGGTTCGAGTCAATTTTCCCAAACGGCACGAATTTTCTAGACATCCCAATAGATATTAATATTCAGCAGCTTGTGTTATGTTTTACAGGTTTATATATCAGTAGTCGAATGATACATATCAAACAATCACAAGTTCTGTGCTATATATTCAGTTTTTTATCTGTCCATGTTCTAAAACCGAATTAACTATTTGTGTTAATACACGTAAAAAGAGCATCTTCTTTTCTTTAAAATGAAAAACTATTCAGTTTCAAAGATGTGTATAAATGTTGTTTGTCAAGTATTTAGATTAAATTTTCATATTAAATAAAATCTGATTGCGTTTTTTAAACTAAAATGCAAATATTAACGTAATTTAGAGGAATATGTCATGTCTCAAAGTGTATTAAAAGCATATCATGGACGAAACATCATGCATCAGGCATAGATTATAAAACGCTTTCCGACACGAATAGAATATTATTAACAAAATTCCTCTTTTGATATAATAAAATGACATATATAAATGAGCAATTTAAAAAGCATATAACCCACTTCATTTCCAACAATTGCTATCCACATATGAGGGTATCAGAATGACAGTGTAGTAAGTCAATATTTAGTAATGTGAGAAATGAAGGGTTTTCTGAAACTTGTCGTATTGCCGTTGCATTAAATGGTCCAACTTGATTTGTTCTTTAACGGCTCCCTAAGGGAACTATGACTTTTTTGACTGTCATACTGGACAGAAATTAGTATACATTCAGTGAAAATATGGCTATCTAGATTTTTCAAATTTTTAACTTACTTCACTGTCATTCTAACGTCCTCATATGGCAATGGGTGCGAATTCCTTCGTGTATCCCTGTATATGATCTATAGAATTTATACACACCACGTAATAAACTAAAAATTAGGCAAGTTTAAAAAATGCATGCTTCAGCAGACAACACACTTCCAGCAACTACCAAGCATAGTCAGTTCTGTAACTTAATACTTTTGTGTGTCTCTGTAAATGAAAGATACATGCTACGCACACCATCATCTATAAAAGAAATAGTAGACTTCTTTAATCGCAGAAATTTGATTATTAGATCAATAAAAGAGTATTTAACTCGGGAGGAGTCGTGCATACCCAGATTATGAAAGGTTTTTACATTGTCACCAATAAATACAATTAATAATCGTCACTTTATTTAGTCTGAGGCAATTGTTACAAATTCTATGGTAATGTAAATTGCAGATTACTTTTCGAAAAATAGTGGTGACAGTTGTAAAAAACCATACGCACCCTGGGGTATGTCATACCCCGTGCGACTGCTCCGGGTTAAAATTTTAGTGGTATCCGGTGGACCATAGTTTGACACCCCTGTTGTAGGATAACGCGAATCTTTACAAGCATTCGGTGCCTTTCTATGTTCCAATAGGTAAGAGTGTTTCAATTTGATAATTTTATTTAAAAATTGGGATCAATATTTTTTTATGTGTCATTACCATGCTTCATATTACTAAAATATAATAAAAAAAATAATAACTACAAAGTTATTGATTTTTGTTTATTAATTTCATTTTTTTAGTAATTTTAAATTTATTGATTTGAAAAGAGCTATGGGACTATTTTCAAAGTAAATACATCATTAAACCTTCATTCACTATAGCTAGTCCTAAAATAAAATTAACATTAAAAATGTCATTAACATGTCTTTTTCAGAACATGGTTATAACCTACAGACCATGGAAAGGACAAATTTGAACATTTTTAATTGTCTAATATTTTTCAATGAAGATTATCATTAACACAGCATGACAAAAAACTGCTTCAATAAATTTTGTTGAAAAGATTACTTCAGTAACAGTAAAATTTAAAAAATGCAGCACCATCGTAAAACTAAGTAATGATTTCTAAGAATCTATACCGAAACTGTTGAAACATGAAGGAAATCATGGACATCAATATGGGGATTTTTAACAAATTTGTAAAATATTATTTCCAATGATGAAGTAGTTTTTCATGTAGATTACAGTACATATTATTAAATGAAGAACCCCGATTATCTCATTTTGGTGGTTCTCGAAATTAAGAAACATTAGATACAGGAATTACAGTTTATAAACTATTGACAAATATGTAAAATAAATGTTTTGCACAATTTCAGGCAGCTTACATCGTGACCCACGCAGTATATGGGTTCATTTAAAGCCAATTTTCAATAATGTAGTTAGGTAAAATTCTTAACTTAAAAATATTCGCTACATAAGTAATTCACTATCAAACCAATATCTGAATGAAGTAAACTTTTGCATTTTCACCAAAGAAATTGTAAAGTACTTTCCAGCATTTAAGTCAGCAACTTAGAACTATATTGAACTTGGGTATGGTAAAAGTACTCCAGATGGTATTGGTAGTGTCATTCATCAAATTCCAGATAAAGCTGTTGATCAAGTAATTGATATTCCTAATGAAGAATTAATTTGAAAATTTAAGAAAGATGTCACGATATTTTAATATTAAATATATCATTGGTTGACATAACCGAAATTGAAAAACCCCTGCCACAAAACATCAAACGTTTGGTCAGAAGAATGAGGGTAGGTCTAATGCGAACTAAACGATATATGCAAACATTATCATATTAATAGTCATTCATTTCATAATGCTCAGCTAACAGATAAATTATATGTTTGTAAAAGTAAAACATAAAATGCATCTTAAAGCCGTGAATCAGACAACGATATCTGCTGATATTTTTATCACAATGACAGACAAAAAATAGGGGATTAAAAGAAAAAAAAAATCCAATTTTAAAATTTCCTTTTATTTCTGAGTGACCCACATATTGACGTGTTCAAAATACGGCACTGATCAATGCATAAAGGCTGGGTGCTTACGGGTACCGAATATTTGCATTTGAATAATTATTATTTAAAAATAAAGTACTTTCGTCTTCTTTAATTGCAAGATTATGCGAATAAATAAAGCAAAGATTATTCTTCGGAAATAGTAGTATTCAAATCAAGCACTCGTATAGAACTTAAAAGTTTTAAGTATTTGAAAAAGTGATTTATGCTAGAAAAAAACATAGTAAAAATTTAAACTAAATATTCACCGAAGAAAATAATTCAAATAAAATTATTTTACTTATTAAAATTAATAAATAGTTATTTTTTGTATGAAAAATTGTCAATTGCTTTTCAATATCTGTCCTTATTTACAAGAGACGAGAAAAAAAAATTCTACACATTCCATAGAGACTCGATTCATGTATTCGTACTGAAAAAGTAATTACTAAAGGAAATCGAAAAGTTTCCAGAGGTTTTATAAAATTGAAGTTTTTGTTTACAATTTTAGCTATCCAAGAAGTACCTGAATAAAAATAATTAATGAGCGCAGCAAAATGTAAAAAGTATTTTTTTAAAACAGAAAATGCTTTTTATTTCGTTGTTTTCCCTTGCTTTTTAACTAAATGAAAAACATAAAGTACAGGTAAAATTCGTCATTTACTAATGTTCAATATAAATTAATATTATTTTTTTGGATTTAATTTTGATTAAGTCCCACAATTTTTAAGTCACAAAATCTTAACCATTCTTATTATGTTAAACTGAAGTTATTTGTAGAAACACTGCAAATAAATTATTAGAACTGGTTACGATGTTTTCATTATGAAAATTAGTATTGAAATTATTATTATTTTTTTTAATCTGTATGCATATTATAATTATTCATAGGTCATTTCCACTTTAAGAATACGAATGCATAAAAAATGAACAGAATTTGGTTTCGTGCAAATATTATTTATGTAAACCTTAACAATGATATAGCGGTAGCATTCTTTGAAATATAGGGATACACATGGCTGCCAACTTCTACGTTTTTTTAAAGTCAAATACACATATCTGTACAAGATATGTTTACAAATAAAATAAAATGTATGTTACGTTTCAATAAATATACACAGCGCTAATTATGCTAAGTAATTTGTTTGATTAAAAACATGTTTTTTATGATTTGAAAAGGTTTAGAAATAGGCAGCTATGGATTCACTCCTGATACGATTCCTGGGAAGTTTTCTTTTCTGTCTGGATTTTTAACACTTTTAAACCTTTGATTACTGTCCAGAACTGGAGATAATTTTTACATTCGATCCTATCACAATTTACAAATATTTTTTTTTGTGTGTGGCTTATTTAATCGCAGATTTCTTCGTTTTGAAAAATTGCTTCACGACTTGCGTAGTGCCAATAATTACGGTTAAACTTTTGTTGCGGTAAAAATTTCGAGTAGTACCAGTAACCATTTTAATACCACTATTTTAAAATAATGATTCCCGTATTAGATTTCTATTACAACTGTTATAGAAATCTGCCATAAATATTATTGACAAGAAAAAAAAATCGTATTAAAAAGAAGACCGGTAATACTCCTGCCACTGTTTATACTACAAATGTTCAACCCTATCAATGACTCATTGCCTTGGAATGACAAGATTTTAACTGGAAATAACGGCTAAAATCGACGCTAACGAAAAAGACGGGCTACCGCGGTACATTCCACTTATCTTTTTTTACAGACCGATAGAGCACCGCCCCCTGAATACTAGACCTGCGCGCTGACAGAAATGCCGGCTGTTGCAGGCGGATTTTTTTCCGCATTTGTACAGTCCCTCAAACTTCCACACCAATAATATCTAAAAGTTTTCTTTGACTTATTTGATCTCAGAAAAACAAGGCGAAGAAATTTTTTAGAAATGATTGGTGTTGAAGTTCGAGGGACCATTCACACGCTGAAAAAAAAATCTGCCTGCAATACCAATAATTTTTAAAAGTTTTCACCGCCTTATTTTTCTGAGATTCAATAAGTCAAAGAAAACTTTTAGAAAATACTGGGGTGTAAAATTAGGGGACCGTACAAAGGTTTTAAAAAATCCGCCTTCAAGCGCCGCAATTTTTGTGTCAGCGCTCAGGCGTAATATTAAGAGGGCGGTGGCTGTGGCTAGAGTGACGTGATGCTCTTTTCGTACACGTGCATTGGTGCATTCGAGCATCACGTGACTCCCGCGGTCTGTAAAAAAAGATACGATTAAAGCACTGCGGTAGCCTTTCTTTTTCGTTAGCCTCGGGCTAAAATGAGATGACGTCATCCATTAAAAGTCGCAGCGCCCCTGAATAAGCCTACGCGTTAACACAAAATGACGACCTGGGGGTTTATTTCAGCGTTAATGTGGTCCGTTCTGTTTAGATACTAATATTTTGATTTAGTTTTCTCCGCATTTTTTTCCCTCAGAGTAAATAAGTAAAAAAAAAACTTATGTGAACCGTACAAATGCATAAAAGACCCGCCTGCGACAGACACTATTTTTGTGTCAGCTCGTAGGCCTGGTATTCAGGGGTCGGTGAAATGTTGTTTTTCTTGTCTACAATTTGAACTGACGTTGTCGTAACTTTCTAGAGTCGGTGAATTTCGAACTGATCAAACTGCGGTGTTGCCAATAGGTAAATTAAACTTTAATTTTTTTCTCTTAACCCATTAAAGCTGGAATTCTTTTTCTCTTTAAAATGCAAAAATTACATTACATACCAGTTTTTCAAAGTAGTAAATTTAGTCTCCTTTTATTACGAAGTTTCTGTCATCAGATAAACAGAATATCTCTCTTAAATTATACTGGTAGACAACAACAAAATGGATGGCAGTTATCCTGGTACCATATGGTACCAGTAGGATATAATAGGTTAAAATAGTGATGGAAGCGGTTGGAGACTTGTCACTTCAAGGATTGTTTTCAATTAATAGTCACTTTGTTACATATGTCTGTATAATAAATATATTTGTCACAAATTTTATTATTTTCATAATTTTCGGAATGTCCCTTTTATGAATTCTTAAATTTGATTCATACTAATATATAAATGGGAGAAGAAATTGTTACATGCAATCAGTTTAACCGAATCCAGGTTAGCATCCAACAAATATATAAAATTATTTATGAACGTGAATTTGAAAGCATTATCCAATTGATTTATTTTTATATTTCATGACAAAATACAACAAATTAAAATATAAATGACTCAAATTTTGCAGAGTTAAGTTAATTAAAATTGAAAAAGTTGTATTAACATCAAATGATATTAAGTGGCATCAAATAAAAAAAGGTATTTTCTTATAAGTTTTGTGACAATTTTTTTTTTTGTAAGAAAGTTTTAATTAAGAGAAGATAATTACTAGTGATATGTTTTAAGCGTGCTATACTTATCTTTAGAATTTTTTCTCACACTGAAATTGCATTATCTTGAAGCGGAGTCATAAAAAATATTCATTTATGTCAAACCGATTAGAGAATACATTGCTTATGTATGAAAAAGTGAATTTTTCTGCTCCTTTATGAACTCGCTTTTTTTTACCAAAAAAGCGCATATTTTCTAATAACAAAATAGTTACCGGGATTAAATTTTGCATATTATGTGAAAAAAGTGTTAAATTATTATCGCTTAAAGCTACTTTTTATAATCGCGTGCAAATCGCATTTAATCCCTTTTTTAACAAACGTTGTCGTCATGCAGAGTGTCTGCTTAACTTTATGAAGCTATGTAAAATGTAGTGTTTCAGACTTTTATTAAAGAATAAAATTATTTTTAGCTCATCTTAAATACATTTAAGAACAATTATTTTTAAGCATTTAAACTGCAGTTTTTAATTCTAAAGGATATATTTTTTGACGATATTAAGAAATTACTCCATGTCGTCGACATGCAAAAAACTTAGATTTCCGCTTTGAGAAATTTGAAAGCCAAAAATATAAAAATATTATTTGATTTCCTCCAACAAATACTTTTTAACCCTTTCAGGGGCAAAGTACTCTTGTAGCTAAAATATTGAAATGATTGATTGACATCAGGATTCACGAACGAATTGATTATTAAATAAGTAAAAGCTTTTCCTCATGTACCTTATAAATTCAAAATTTTATTATAAAATCCTGGTGTCATTGTGGCATTTTGGGATTAAAATTAAGTGATATATATTATATAATATACCGGTGCCCTTCAAGGGGTTAACACATTGACGGATAGTAGGAACAAGTGAAGTTCGAAAATTGACACTATATGTTTTTGTAATTTTTAGAACATTAGAAGTATAGTTTTACTCTTTCTGCTTAAATAAACTTAATTTTGATTAATTCAGCACCTTTAATTAGGTTGTACTACTTCTTCACAACCACGTCAGGGTGGCTAGTGGTCAGGGAAAAATACAGTCAAAAAAAGTGATGAACACCAGTATATTCTTATAGAAAAATTTATGTTGATTATTCGATCAAATAATTAATTTGAATTTTTCTATAAGAATATACTGGTAATTACCATTTTTTACTGTATTTTTCCCTGACCACTAGCCACCCTGCACTTGCATACTGAAGCTGCAAGTCGTATAACAGGTGGAAAACGAACTTCAACCTAAAAAATTGTTTCCAAAACATAACACTGGGATTCTAACTACTTGTACGCCGGTAAATGCACATTTGTGCTGCTATAGCCGTAGTGCCCAAAAACGACCGTTTCGTTTTGGACGGCTATTGCCGTCATGCCACATAGTGAACTTCACTTTGACGGCTGTAGACGCATGTGTCCGTCAACGTGTTAATAAAATACTGTACATCAAGGCTGTCCAACCTGGCGCCCGCTATTCACCAGAAACTTTTTACAGAAATATTTGCCTTATTCAATCTCAAATATCTCCGATTAAATAAGGCAAATATTTCTGTAAGATTTGTCTGGTGAATAGCGGGTGCCCGGTTGGACAGCCCTGATGTACATGTTTATATTTCTAAGGGACTTTTAAAGCTTGAAGTAATCAGAAAACATAGCCATCAGGTGTAATGGTGGACTTTCCAGGGTGCGTACACTTTAAACACAATAGTTTAATATAATTCCATGCGTAATTTAAGCACAGAAAAATATTACAAATTATCTGAATATACAGATACATATGCGAATTCTCCTATTTAAATACTGAATAGAAGATTTCTTATCTTAAATAGCGGTGGCAGATGCGTTTCAATTTATAAGGAGTGTAAGCACCTTGATTTTGTGAAAGTTCGAAAACCATTGTGAAAGAGTTGAGTTATTTTCTTAATTTAAAATTTAGAAATAAATTAAATGTCTTTCTTCAATTTTCGATGAATGTGAAACAACGGTAGAATAATTTCATAAAGGTTTATACAAATGTTAAGAGAGTATGCTTAACATAGGTGTACAGCAAGAACTGGATTGTCCAACGCCCACTTGTCGAATAAATCGGGTATCGAGAAAGAAATTCGAGCGAAATTTCATTCGGTTCGCTTAGAAAAATTCAGTTTTAATTGAATTTGTCGTAGCATTATCTACCGACTCAACACACGTAATAAAAGGGATAGAAATTATGTTTATTTTCGTTTTGTATTTTTTGGTTTTCATGAGTGCGAAGAGCATCCAAATATAAAAGTAATATAATTCATGATAAAATACAATGGCGTAGCGACAGGGGACGTTGCATGACATTATTACCAGTATTATAATGTAATAAATTTGACCTTATTTAGTCTTTGAATGTTATACCATTAATAAGGTCAAATTGAATATATAATAATACTGGTAGTACAATGATACAGCGTCCGCTGACCCTACTCCGCTGATAAAATACAATTTTGACATATGCATCTTAAAATACTCATATATTTACGTTTGAAATGAAAATAAATAAAAGTTACATGACTTTCTCCAAACAACAAACAATAAACACTTAAAAAACAAAATGGCCAACGTGTTGTATATATTCATGTAACATTCAAAATATCAAACGAAAAAAATCAGTTTGTTGTAGAACGATTTATGTAGGTACAGTCACAGCAAAAAGAATACCCACGCACAAATTCAGCCAAAATTTGTTGTTGAACCTCTTGAACACCTCCCCCTGAATTCTAGGACTACGCGTTGACAAAAAATTGCAGCTGTCGTAGGCGGATATTTTTCAGCGTTTGTACGGTCCCTTTAATTTGTAAACCATTAATTTTTAAAAGTTTTCTCCGCCTTATTTTTCTGACATTGTATAAATCAAAGAACACTTTTGAAAAATACTGGTGTCTGAATTCAGGGGACTGTACAAACGCTTAAAAAAATCCGCCTACGACAGCTGCCATTTTATGGTGAGCGCTCTGGCCTAGTATTCAGGTAGTGGTGACTTGAGGAGTGGTGATACTTTCTTTATACCACCAGGGCTCGCAGCATAAAGGGCAAAATATTGTTTCGACCGGTATCTCTAATCAATAATTTTCAGAATAAGTTTTTTAACATATGCAATAGAAATATGCCATGGAGATAATTACTTAAAAAAAGCGGTAGGAACAATACAAGTTCTCTTACAAAATACAATTTATACGCTGCGAAGCCTGTACCGCTTCATTTTAATCAAAACTTGTATCAGATTTTTTAACAAAATTTTACTTTTCTATTTTGGACTTAAAAAAATCGTGAAATTGCAATTCTTTATTTTCAACTGAAAATTTCCAAAAATTCGAGTGTGAGTTCAGCATTACAGTAAAGAACTTTCAAGTCCCTGAAAGTGATAAAATTGTTGCTGGTACCAGCTGAGTAATAGTAACGTCTACTTGAAAATTTTATGCGCGAATTAGGGTTTAGAAGGGGCCAACATATTAATTATTTTACCAATTTTGAATTTTCAAATGATAATACTAACTTTTAACACCATGCATGAGTTCTTTTCATCAAGGCAGCCCACAAAAGTGTATAGTTTGTATAGTTTTCTTAAACCGTCATAGAGTTATATAATAAAATATGTGAAGGTTTTTTATTCTTATATTCCGAAAAATAAAATTAAAATCTTCCAAAGAGAAGTGCCGGAAAGATTCAATTAATCACCAGGAAAAATATTTTGAGATTTGAAATGTACATTAAACTCACTTTGTCAGAAAGATAAAACAAAAGTAATTCCGAAGACTATCAGAGATTTTCTTTTCTACGCATGCCAACGATAACAGGAGATGGACCCCCCCCCCCCCCCAAAACGATCGAAAAGAAAACAAAATAGCTCTATTTCGAAAACAAATGATTGAAACTAGCTATAAGCTTACACACCCATGGTTTTGATGATTGCTGTTTGTTTCATGCAAAAATTAATCAATGCACAATTCATAATTTTCAATACATATTTAACTATAATTTTCATAATTAAGAATGTTTTTCAATCCAATAATGTGTCTGGAAAATGTGTGGGTCTATTCTTTATATATCATTAAAAAGAAAATTCATTTAGATGAAATTAGGGAAGATATTTATTAAAAAGTTTGCCACGTCCATTTAAGCCTTAGCTAACGAATGTCGCTATATTCATGGCATCTATTTTGTATTGCTCAAATGTGTTGTTTTCAGTTATTATTTTTCGCATAACTTTTTCTGACAAACTTTTAATTAATTATTTAATTGCTGATTATTTAATTAGATAAGGCAACATTTTCTGGGCAAATATACTGATAACCAATTCAAGGATTTTGCACACTCGATACGTCACATATACGTGCGAAATCCTTGAATTCGGATGCCGGTATATTTTACAGAATTTTGCCTCATCTAATCTAAAAAACTCAGCAATTATGTAATGAAAAAAATTTGGTCAGAAAACTTTGTGCTAAAAAAAAAAAATAAGTGTAAAAAAAATAAATTGACGCTTGTCGTGAAAGTGTGATGTGCCCGTAGCGGAACCTTTTGTCCTTTAAGGGTTCATGTAAGTATACTTAATCTTTGAATCTTCTAACTCTATAAAGACTTAAGAAAAAGTATATAAATAATACATTTTTTCGGGATGTTTCTATTCAAGAGACTAAACTACGGTGTCAAAATTGGGTGTTACTATTTGAAGTAACAAATTTTTTAAATGCTTGATATGTAGACACCATCAAACCCTAATTTGTACTCAGTATTTAATAGTACACGTTATTACCATTCAGCTGATACCGGTAACATTTTACGGTTAATTTTCATCGAATTAGTTTGGAAGTACCTTTTTTCCACGACTGTAGGTTTGAAAGCAACATAACCTCAAATGCTACAAAAATACATTAAGCCCATCTTCTAGTAAATTTTCATGTAAAAAGTATAGCACACCAACAGTATGCCACCAACAGTATAGCTACATGTGTAAACTGTACATAATACGCACGAAACTGGCAACAACCGCCCCCCGGGATAAGTTTTAATTTTTGTATGATGCACCCAGTGTAGAGAGTGAAAACTCCCACCAAATATACATCATACTTCGTTGTATTTGTGGAAAAAGCAGGAAGGTGTGGTCACTGAAAATTTTCGATATGTTCTTAATTATAAAGTTGAATTAAAAACAAGAAAAAATTAATAAAACTTATCTGAAAATAAATCTGAAAAATCTATCCACTATTTGTATAGTAATCTTACACATCCCTGATTTATTTCCGTGAAATTCGGCTGCTAGTTTCGTCACAATGCACTTTTTTCCAAAGCGGACATTAAGGGTCATAACTGCAGTTGGGTTTGAGATATATGCTTCAAACTTGAAAGAAAGGCATCTCAATTGAAGGGATATCGATTCATGTAGGACTCGACTGGGTTGATTCAAGGGCATATTTTACTATGAAACACGGCTACACCCTTTTACTATTTTATTTATTTAATATTGAGAAAAGGCGCGGTTATGATTCAGAATTTTTAATAATCAGATTAATATAAAATACAAAACATGTTTAGATATATAGCTATAAAAATGAAGGGAGCCTGCAAAAAAAATTCTATTGTCACAAAAGGTACTGAACAAAAAATATGATTGGAACATATAAAATCATGGCAACAAGAACATTTCATGAACTTAAATATATTGCAGTGTTTACAATGACCAACCTCCTGCATAAAACAAAATTACAAAGGCGTTTGAAATGGAAGTGGACGAGTTTGCACTAACTCAGACTTGTACCAAGCATAGCGAATCATCTCGGAGTATTGCTGTGCACTAAAGTGGAAATGGACATGGACAAGTGACTGGAATTTGATGACGTTGTTACATTTGAAACATAATGACTCCTCCTTCCATCCTATTAAATCAATAAATTAGCAAAATTTAAGACTTTATATCTCGATAACGGGGAGACGAGTGCAAATGATTTATGCGTCAAAACATAAGTCTCACTATGCTCTTTCGATTGTTGCTTATTTAGATTTTTTTCGTTATTACACTATCGGCGTGATTTCTTGGTGAGAAGCAAAGACATTTTATTAAATACTTTGAATTGAAAAATATTATTATCAGCTATTTATTTTCATCAGTGCATTCTATATAATTTTATATTATTTACTTACATACATTTCATCCTAATGCACTTGTTTATGTCTACTTCATTTCAGTTTATGCTTAACACATGCAATGTGTTAAGCATAAGTCCTTTAACCCTTTAACGGACATTGGTTTCCCTACGAAGCCACAAAATTTTAATTACGAAATTCAACAATGGCAGCAGAATTTTAATAGAAATGTTTTCCATTTATTATGTACGTGAAATATCACTTTTTTGTTATATACAAATAAATTTGTTCATAATTTCCGGTGTCAATCATTTATTTCAACATTTTAGTAATTGAAGTGCTTTCTCCGTTAAAGGGTTAAGTACCGTAATTTCCGGCGTATAATCCGCAGCTCAAAGATTCGTTTTTCGACCCAGAAATATTATTTAATAAAATGTAACTTAAAAGATCGCTGTAAATATTTAACTACAATTATTGAATAAATTTTCTGGGTCGAAAAACGATTCTTTGAGCTGCGGATTATACGCCGGAAATTACGGTAACTAGAATTAATAAATAAGCATAAGTCCTTTAAGTAACTAAAATTTACAGAGTGAAAGCATATATGGGATTCTTTAGTACTTAACACTGCTGAAGGCCTCTTTAACTCTAGCTTACAGTTTTATTATATTTAATTCATAATGCTGATATTGATGCAAATTCCTTAAAAATTCTAAATACTTATTGATATGAAAAAGACGAGCGTAAACTTTAAACTAGCATTCCAAGTGGAATCAATACGGAACATTTAACATAGCTTTTAAGTTCCACATAAAACTCTTTGCAAAATATGTCCTTAATGCTGTTTTTGGTAACTGAACCGAATATTTCTAGAAACTTTGTTTAATCCTGAATATTAGTATGCTTTAAAACAATTAGCATTAAAAAAAGATGCAATTGGAAGCACTTACAACAGATTCAAAAGCACCTTACCAGAAGTGCCTATATTATAATGAAAGTGAACAGAAGAAACATATTTTACGGAAAATTGAGATCATTTCCTTCGTTTTGAATAAAATGTAATTTCAGAAAAATTTACCCTATTAAATCCTTTAAATACCTCTATTCTTCTCTAAGATTTTAAGAATTTATTTAATAAAATGTTATTCAGACTGATTATGAAAAAATGAGGAATTAAAAAGTTTCTGGTGAACTAATTGGAAGGATTATTTACAATGACATATTTCCAAATCACATAAATGGATTTGCGTACAGATTTATTTGAGTAATTTTAATTCTTTTTACTCTTTTTATTTCTCGGTAAAAAAAAGATACATTCATTAAAAATATTCATACACCTGCCTTTATTCACAGAGCGTTCACTATAAAATCATACCATACGTATCATTTGTCGGAATATTGTCTTTTTCCAGAAGATGAATGTATTTTTTGAAATAATGATAGGCCTAAATGAGAATAGGCCTAAATAAGAAATAATAATAAAGGCCGTCTATAAATTACAAATTGCACCAATTTCAATTTTTCAAAAGGTAAAACCCACATTTGGCACTTTATTTGAGTTCCTCACATCAAAGTACATAATAATATACTTTGATGAATTAATATATAAGCCATAAAAGTTATATAGTTTAAATACTTTTGTTAACTTTTCATGGTGTTAGAAAAGATCAAAATTTGAGGGTAGATATAATAGAAGATAATGTTACGTTCACTTGAGAAATTTTAGTTTGTAAAAATCAATATTCCCAATTTTACTGGTGTCATTGTGGAAGATTTACCTTTAATACCTTATTTGATTTTTTTAAATTGTGTATCTAACCTTAATAAATTTACTTTTATAATTATATGGAGATTTTACCATAAGGTATATAAACTATATCGTTTTTACGGGCTGAATTGATTCAAGGGATACAAATATAGAGTTAAAAGTGGGTGTTACTATTTAAAAAAACAATGTTTGTGCATTTTTTATTATGTAGACGACCCCTAATTCAAAAACTGCATTAACATTCAGAAATAGGATAATATTCCGAGTCTCATGACATCTTTGGTTTGATTCTATGATAAATGGCCGGCAAACAAATGCAAGTGTATAATGTTTTTATACTAACCGGAAATTGCTTTCCCGATTTTAACGGAAGACTCCCGTTGATTAAACATATTTGATCAGATGTTTTCTTATGAAGTAAACTCAAATGCATTTCAAACGACTAACACATGGAAACAGATAATTTAATTAAACAAATTATCTGGTTCAAAATGTATTTTTTTTATTAAAAAAGGGGAAGTTGTTATGTATGCTAACGGTACATGAAGTTAGACCTTTTCGTTGGATTTCGTTATGTATTTTAACCCTTTATATCCTGAATTAATTTTCCAGCTACTTTTTAATTGTATTTTTGCATCATTGAATAAGTTTTGGTGCAGAATAAACATAGGAAAGAACAAAATAATTTTTATAGTGTTTTAGTGGTTAATTATGCAACTGTAACAACCATAAATTTTTTACCCTATGATATAAAATAAAATAGTAAATTTCAAATAGTAAACTTCAAATAAAATATAGAAAGTGTTCACCTGTAGAGTATAGAAAACAATAGAAAATAATAGTACTAAATAACCGGTAATAAACCACTAAAATCAGTCAAACGAAGAACAACATGCATGTCAATTCTATTGCAAAATGGATTTCGAATGTAGCGTGGCAAATGTAAAATCCCTACAATGCAAAGAAATATGTGCTTGAATTTGCCATCTCCTGCCTGCTGTCAGAAATACACTCTTTGTGCCATTGTGAATACCGTTAGGAAAAACGGTCATATTACGAATATATAGGTGTTTTATTAACCCCTTGGGGACGAGCGACACGAATACGTGACGCATAAGATGCTCAGAATGCTTGATTATTCTCACGAGTTATTTTTTTTTTGTAAAGTTTTCCTTATCTAATCATAGCATTTTTTGCGATTCAATTAGGTGAAAATTTCTCATTTGAAAAACCGGTGGTAACAGATTAAAAATTCTGTAAAAGACGCTCGTTGCGAAAGGTTTAAAGTGGTACTTGATACCGTCAGGATAAAAAGGGTTAAAAAGGTACTCCTTAGGAGGATTAAAAGGATTTAAAAGTACCGTCATGATAAAAAGGGTTAAATATGGCTATTTTTAAACATATTTTTTCTCCTTAGATAAACGTAGATTCTACGCAGATATCTATTATTTAACCCGTTCGGAACCATAGGTGCATATATGCACCCTCAAAAAGAGCATACAGAATTTGTTTTAGGCACCAGTAAAAAATAAAAGTAATATTTGCTTTCTCTAATTAGAGCATTTTTGTGATAGTTTAAGTAAAGGTAGCTTTTTTAAAAAAGGTGGTGCCAACCGAATAAAATTTGTGTAAAAGCCGCCGGTCCCCGAAGGGGTTATTAAAGAAAAGAAATGTTTAAAAAAATGTTGTATTCAAAATCCGTAACACATGGCATCTACGTCTTTTAAATTTTCAGTGATATTTATTTATAAAGTATCTAAAGTCATAAAAATATCAAACAATATTTACAATTAGGCTGTATTTGACGTAGAGGTATTAGAACGAGTTATTTTTCTACTCTTCAAAGAAGTTACTTATTAACATATTGCTGAGGGAAGATGTGAATTCACGTCTTTTAGACATGTGAAATTCTACATACGAGTGGTACTTTTGCATTTTATGCGTTATATTATTTTTAAAAAATACACAAAAATCTTATTTTTATAATTAGAGTACTATGCATATAAATACTTCGATTAGAAACATTGTCATTATTATGTACTTTCATTTATAATATAAAAACCAACAAATAAAATTATTTTGTTAAATAATGTTATTTGCAAGTATACCGCCCATAGGCGGTACTTCCTATTTTAAAGATGAAAACTAGTCCTCAAAAATGTGTTAACAAAAGCTTAAACTATATTAAGCTCTAACTATTTATTTAGTTGTCCGGAAATTTAGTGCCGATTGGGGAAATCAATTCACCCCTAAAAATTCTGCCCGCTAATTATCATACATTAGAAATCGGATTTATCATATAATAATTAAATGAAGGAGTTTTCCGGTGCGAATTGAATTTCCCAAACGGCACGAACTCTCCGGATAACCCAATAATAGCTTTAGCTTAAACTATCTGACGCAGGTTGACGCTAAACTCCTCCTCGTAAAAATAATGGTTGATTCTTTTAGATAACACGTTACGAAATCAAAATATCGCAATAAAATTACTATATCACGTATCAATTTTTAGGTGAGAGGACATGCTTTTAACCCCTTGGGGACGAGCGACACGTATACGTGACGCATAAGAAGCTCAGAATCTTCGATTATTCCCACCAGTTATTTTTTATTGTAAGATTTGCCTTGTTTAATCCTAGCATTTTTGCGATTCAAATAGGAAAAAATTTCTGTTTTTAAAAACCGGTGTTA
This sequence comes from Maratus michaelseni, assembly GCA_963931845.1. Taxonomy (NCBI): domain Eukaryota; kingdom Metazoa; phylum Arthropoda; class Arachnida; order Araneae; family Salticidae; genus Maratus; species Maratus michaelseni. The sequence goes on from OZ007586.1 coordinate 84,810,056, forward strand.
AAAAAGATTAAAAATTCTGTAAAAGACGCTCGTCGCGAAGGGGTTAAAATTGACGTTTTCGTGTCTTACTAAAAATAAACGTAGAAATTGCGTAAGTTATAAAATACATATAATATGTAAATAATCTGTAAATGAATATATATAAAAGATTAGACAAAATGCAGCAGATGAATAGGTTTTACCAGATACTGCTGGGCACGGAAGAAGGGGAAACCCAATGCAAAAGACAAACGCCATCAAAATACATTTGTATGATACATTTTATGGGTTTCTTATCTAAGACACTGTAAATACCTTTCCGGGGTGTCTTAATCCAAGGAACTCAAATATGGCGTCAAAAGTCGGTGTTACCATTTGAAAAGTCAAAGTTCGTGCAATTTTTAATTAGAAGACTAGAATTAAAAGGCGTATTTAATGTCTAAAGGAGGCCATTCGTCTTGGCGAAGCCATAACGTTGAACGTATAGCCTCGTAGCATTTAGTATTGTAAATTAACACATTCGCATCAGGAACTAGATTTTTCGTTTTTATTTTAAAAAATCATTGACTAGGTGTTTAGCTTCCACTTTACAGAAAATACATTTATATCATATTACCAGAGGTGTAGCGTCAAGATCACTTTACTCCCAGTATTTTTATATACTATATTTGGCATTATTTAATTCATACCTTTCAAATATTAACGAAGGCCAAATGTTGTATGTAATTATACTGGTAGTAAAATGATCATGCCCCCCCCCCCTGACGCTACGCCACTGTATATTACCCATACTTTTTTATATTGTAAGATATTTTATAATGAATCCATATATTGAATGATATTTACTGATGCATAAAATTGAGAAAACTATCTAGGAAACAATTTACGAAAAACTTTCATAAAAAGGGTAGCATCTATTGTTTTAAAATCCAGATTTCACTAAACCATATCGATGCGAATGTGTTAATATAATTATTCATTACTATTTTTTATTATTATAAAACTCTTTCTGTGAAAAATTGTACATGCACGCAAATTTGAATGCTTTATACACACAAATTTAGGAATGTCAGGTAGTTCAATATTTTTTTAGGAAGACAAAAAATGTTGCCATCCATTGTAATTATTAAAAAATCTTTCCATCACTATGACATGTAATAATAAAATAAAAACCTCCTTTTTTGTGAATCCAATATTTACAAGCTTCTAACGCATCGGGAAATTTGAATAATAAATCTTTCATAAAATAATATTTGCATTTTCCAATGAAGAAGTTGTGTGTTTAAATAGGGCGAGAACTACTTTACAAAAAATATGGTATTGAAATCCCCTGAATACCTTTAAGCGTACGAACACTGAATCAGGTTTGCCTGTTTGGCCTACTTTCCATTCAGAAATTCCGCATTCATAATGGAAATTTAGAAAGAAAAATTTTTACTTTAATTAATCAGGAAATGTCTGTCATTCAATAAAGGAAAAATATGATTCAGAATTTCTGAATAAAAAAGAAAGCCAAACTTTCTACCTTAAACTGAATTAGTTCAAATATTATTATCACAATATAGTAACACTTTTAAAAAAATTTACAAACATTAAAATTTCCTTGTAAAACTTTAACATGTAAGACTGAAGAAAAAATTGCAAAAAAGAAGTTTCATTAAATCATATGTAAAAATATTTTTAAACATGTAACTTTTAATATTTCAAATTTTTATTGCTTAAATGGCGTATAGCCAACATAATGAAAAATTATCCAAGCCGGGACTCGAACCTGGGTCATCAGTATAGCGCACTGACGTTCTACAAACTGAACCACTTGGAAGGATACCCAGCCTGGCACTTCTTACTATCACATGTTGGCAAGGATACAATCCCAGCACAGGATGGAATATTTTTCCGTGACCCACCAAACCTGAGGCAAACACGAAACTAAAGAGAATCCAGCATCGATAATTGAAAAAATCAATTTTTTTCTATGCAAAAATTTCCAAGTATTAAAAAAATATATAACTTTTAATTTTAGCTTTTATAAAGTTTCATAGCGCAAGGGTGGAAAATACGCGCAGGGCTTGCAAGACTGATAATTGTGAGTACCATTATTTCCAAATAATGATCGTGGCTTTACTTAATCGCATAATTTCTGCTATTAAATAACAGAAAGAGTACTATTCAGAAATAGTAATACACAAATGTAGGAACTATGCGAGACCTGAGCAAATTTTATGCCTATACATAGCATAAAATTCTGCTGCAGGTTCATGCCTTATTTCACATGGCATACAAGGGTTGCTATGGAAGACAACATTTTAATACCACTATATTTTAGTAGTACGCTTTGACTTATTTAATCGCAGATTATGTTTAAAAAGACAACTATTACTCTTCGGACATAATTTTATTTATATTTCTTCATCTTTAGTAAGCCTGTCATACTAACATTCAACTTAATCTGTAAATAACAATTTTTCTATCTGTTTATCTAAAAAAAATACTATACAACTATCGTAAAATTGTGAACGATGAGGAAATATATATATGTTTTCATATGCAGAAAAATCCATTACGTTTCAATACTCTTTATTAAACGACAATCTTAGCCAAAGGCAGAATTTTGTATAAAATGTTTTATTATTTCTAAAAATACCGTCAAAGTGTCATAAACAGTGACGCAGATAACCATCAAATCCAGTGATGGCTGCTATCCTGAAAATTTATCATATTATTAGACAGCTTAAATTATCTTCCATGTCGCCGATGAAAAAGCTCGTGAATTATCTAAAAGATACACTCTCACAATAAATAATCTTATTTCTAAAAGTCTAGAAAACGTTTAGTATTAACCCCTTGGGGACGAGCGACACGTATACGTGACGCATAAGATGCTCAGAATCCTCGATTATTCCCACCAGTTATTTTTTATTGTAAGCTTTGCCTTATTTAATGACAGCATTTCTGCGATTCGGTTAGGCAAAAATTTTGGTTTTAAAAAACCGGTGGTGAAAGATTAAAAATTCTGTAAAGGACGCTCTTCGCGAAGGGGTTAATTATTTAGTGAGGAATAAATGGATATATAATAAATTAAAATAGTTTATGTAAAGAATGTTTCTATGTACACTTTAACATGTAACATTTAAAAAAAATCACCATAGAAGTTCCATTAAATTAACCCATTTCAGCCGAGAACACTTTTTGTTTTATATTCAAATTGCTTCATAGACCGTAGAGCAAGCATGGTGGCAGTGAGGAAAAGGTGGTGTAACTGCAAGTCACGGCAATCACGCCATGTCTGCGACAGAAATGACACCCCTCAGTGGCGTCACATTGTGACTAAAATGTGAACTTATCCGAAAACTTTAAAAAAGACGAGAATACATTAAACATAATATTCATTGTGATATTTATCATTCAGATGAATTTTAATTTTTTGTGACGTTAAAAGAAGTTTGTGCATCACAAAAGAACTGTGACCAAAAAACCACCATATTGTGGAGTCCCATAGAGACAAAAAAACATCTTATCGGGAAGTCGAAGTGTGATCAAAATGTAAATTTTAAAAATCTTTGAAAATCAGAGGAAACATTTATAAAATAATTCTAGCTACAGCCAAAAGAAGAAAAAAAGACACCATCCGACACAATACGTAAGTACGGGATTTTAAATTTGGTCACCCGACATGATGTATGATCCGAAAGCTACCTACCGAAAAAAAAACATGACGTCAATCTGACGGTCGCAAAGTCACATTGACGTCGTTGTGATGTCGCCATGTCTTACGGGTGCTACCACGTTTTATAAATAATAATATTCGGTTTAATTAATCTCTCATTAAATAAACCATTAAATAAGGATATATAAAATAAAGGGGTACCAGTCAAGCAATCTGAATAATAATTAAAAAAAAAACTGAAAACACCTCTCGGGAAGAAATTGTGACATTCGAATACAATGAGTAAAATGTAAAAGTAATTTTAAAATAGAACAGTTTAATTTAGCCTTTACAAGACTAACATTCTCTCTAATTATATCACGGAAATAATTCTAAAACCTTGTTTTTAAATTTATCATGCAGATTTTGTAGAAACGTACCCCGAATGTTAAATCTATTGTAAATTTTGTAAAAAACTACTACTAAAATGTTCACTCGGGAATAATGGTGATCATAAACGAACTAGTGGAAACTCTGCCTTTATAAAGTTGCAAATTGTAAAAATATCTAGCAAGATCATAGATTTTTTCTTATATGGTACTTAAACTAAACTAAAACTAAATATTAAGAATTTTTCTTTTATGTGTATTTTTCAGAAATAAAAAGCACTATAATCGGAATCAATTCGTAAGATGTGAGTATGACTGACACTTTTACACCTTAACCCCTTCGCGACGAGCGTCCCTTACAGAATTTTTAATCTTTTACCACCGGTTTTTCAAAATAGAAAATTTCGCCTAATTGAATCGCAGAAATGTTGTCATTAAATAAGGCAAAGTTTACAATAAAAAATAACTGGTGGGAATAATCGAAGATTGTGAGCATCTTATGCGTCACATATACGTGTCGCTCGTCTCCAAGGGGTTAAATAGCTTTATACTAAAAGAGGTTAAAGCCCAAATTTTATATTACAATTTTTCATACATTTTCATGCATTTATGCAATGCTTTACACTTTATTGCGTTTGTTAACTAAAATTTCTGATTGTAAAAGAATTATTTGACTCGAAATAAGCGTAGTAGTTGGCAGCACTGACTTTTTTTTAATTCAGTTTTCTTGATTGCGACGTTTTTTCAGAAAGTAAAATTCGTCATATTTAATGTCAGATTAAGTAAGACGAAAACAAGACGAATTATACCATTTAAAAAAAAAAGAAATCTGAATTGAAAAAAGTAGCCCACTGGTAACAATGTAAATCGATTTGATTTTGTCTTACTTAGTTTGACAAGAAGTTAGGCGAATGCTCTAAGTGTGAAGGCTACTATTTGCAGAAAAAGGCGGTAACCAAGTAATGTGAACAGAAAAGAAGCGGAATGAGAAACTGGTTTAGAAGCACGATTCAACCAAAATATGATGCAATTCTGGTTACTTGAAAACTATAGCGCTATTACCTTTTATTTTATTTTGTTACATCTAAAATTTATTATTGAATTTTAGTGGTAAGAGAATAGCGTAAAAGTTGGCAGATGTATACTGCGACTTTGTATATAGGTTATTTTTAGCTTTGAAGATTTCATATTTTCAGAAGCAACTGTTAATGTATTGCATGAAGCTAAATTTCCCATATTTTAAATTAAACTATTGAATTACTTGGATACGATTTATTGAAAAATTCGTGTTTTTTTAAACAAACATTTTCACACGCTCGAAGGAAGAGGGCTATCTTTTGCCTTTAAAAAAAATCTTAGTCTTTGCAATAAATACCAGGTTTCGTAAGCTTTACCACAAATTTTAGTAGAATTTTGAACCTTATTTAAATGCAAAACAGTATTACAAATTCTGAAATTAAACGTGGCGTCTATAATTTCTGCTATTTAAAAATTAAATAGAGAAATTTTATTAAAAATTGTGTTAAACGCGTACGAATCCTGAATACACCTAATTTTGTTTTTGCACGATCATATTTTTAAACGTTTTCGGGAATTGAATATCATTAATAATTTTAAAGTAATTTTCCCCTTATTTAATCGCAAATGTCCGTGATTAAATACGGTGAAGAGTTTTATTAAAAATACAGTGGACTCACTGTCCGTGTTTTTAAATCTATGATCGTATGAAAACAAAAATTGGGGTAAACGCTAGATAAATGTAAAACTAACAAAAATATATTTTTTCAAATGTATACTTATTCAGACTGGAAATTTTATACATAAATTCATACCAATAAATCATGATATTTTTTTATGCTAGGTGTTTCTGCCAAACTGTGTTTGGAAGGGTTTTAAAGACGGGAATTTTTAACGGAAAATTGTGAGATTCGAAGTTGGCATAAGGCTGCTTAGTGTTTCCGAGCCAGTGTTCTGTGTTGCGAGTGGGCTCCTAATTTAAAATCAGTTTTCTTGACTGCCACCAGTTTTTTGAGAAAATAAAATTTTCCTTATTTAATGACAGATTAAATAAGGCGAAATCAAGGCGAATTATACCATTTCAAAAATGTGGTTCCTATCAAGCAATCTGAATTAAAAATAAATTATCCCCTGGTAGCACTGCCAATGTTGTCAGTCTGCCTAGATTTTCTGAGATCAAATAAGTCAAAGAAAACTTGTAGATTTTATTGGTTTTAAAGTTCCAGAAACCGTTCAAACGCTAAAAAAAATTCGCCTGCGACAGCCGCCATCTAGTATTCAGGGGGCGGTGCATTAATGTTGAGTGGCGTCACTTTCGGCCTCGACTGAACGCTAATGGCTGTCAGTGCCATGTATTGTTTGAAATTCGAACTAAAAATCAATAATCACAGTAAAAAAACTCCTGACATCATACATAACCCTCCTGCAAGATTTTTTTTTTAATATCTGTTACCGTTTGAAAGTTATTGAATTTTAAAATCCATCAGTCATTTTTGGGACACCCGGTATTTGCTGTGTTGACGGATCACGACAGTATTTCTAGTTGGGGAGGAAAACTTTATTTAGATTGCTTTATTGCTATCCCTTTTTAGGAATAGTAATATTCGACTTATTTAATGACAGACTAAATAAGACGATTATTACCTTTTCAAAAGAGGTAGCAATCTAGCAATCTGAATACCAAATTCCACCCAACTAGCAGAATTTAGTCAGGAATTGCCAGGGTTGCTAGTTTGGCTCCCTCTTTATTCATAAATTCCAAGTTCCATACCAGAAATTCTTAATAATAATTTTTGGTTTATTAATGACACACATTTAGTGATTCCATAAAGTAATAATTTTTCTTCTGAAATTTCTGAAGAAAGGAGGCAAAACTGGCACCCTGGTATACTCCTGTTTTGAAACAGTGGTACACCCTACGCGGTTCGCGAGCCGCAGAGAAATCGATAAAAAAAATTTTTCCATCATATGTAATCGGGAAATTTCTGTCACTAAATTCTATGAATAACATTTCGCAAATACAGATATCAGAAATTTGACAAACCGTAGTGAGTATCGTGGATTTATACGATATATGTAGATATACATTTTAAGATTGTAAGACATTTTGTATTAAACGTAAACTAACGTATCAATTAGAAAAAAGTATCTTTCTAACAATCATACCAAGCAGAGACAAATTAAAACAGTTTCCTCAAAAGTAATTGTCTACTTATTTAACCCATAAAGGTTATGCCCATTCACCAAAAAAGCTTTTATAGAAGCTTTTGTATTCCACTAATTTATAATTAGAACTTTCCGTTGTTTAATAACAGAAATTTTTCGATTAAATAAGGCAAACATTATAGTTTAGGAAAAATTTGGGCTCGGTTCATAATATGTCATTATTATTAGTTTATTATATAAGAAAAGGAACTGTTAAGGGTTTAAACGCAGAGTTTCTATCATTAATACAGCAACAATTAAAATTCGGAACAAGTGGTGGAAATGTGCCCCTACAGAAATCACGCTCTAATACCAAAAAACATTCCCAAAATGATAGTGATTCTATTTTTTTTAATTCCAGGTTTTATAATTAATTGCCAGTTAACTTAGTGTTAACATGTTCCTAAATAGTAGTTTTCACCTTTTAAAAAGGGAACCTCTCTATGGGCATTAATCGCGTTTGTTGTATTATTTAATAAAAATCTTTTCTGTGTTCTTATTTACATTTTTCTGGCTATCTTGATTCCAGTTTTGCCAATGGGCCACTTTAAAAAAAATCAGATTGCTTAACTGGCACCACATTTTTAAAATGGTGCAATTCATCTTGTTTTCGCCGTATTTAATCTGTCATTAAATAAGGCGAATTTAACACTTTTAAAAAACTGGTGGCAATCAAGTAATCTGGATTTTTAAAAACGTAGCCCACTGCCAACCCTGTTTGATTCAACGAACATACATATGGTCTGAAAAATGGGTTTACTATTTGAAATAGAAAAACATGTAGATGTCCGTAAGGGCGGATTCTGCTACCCAATCTGGGCGTCCTCATTTCCTGCAGTTTTTATGAAAATTCTTCACCGCCATATTTATTCGTAAAATACTCCTATAAAATGTATTAGACGAAAATGTTATAAATTACTACTGAGAAAGCTATTTGAATAGCAGGATACACGCCTGATGACGCTTATGACAAAATAAACCACATACGACTACAAAGAACGAATTTAAACGGTACTGTTCGTTTATTTTTGCATTTATTAGAACTCCAGTTTTACCAACTGTTTGGTTTCTTATGGGAGGGCGATGGGAGGATACTTTTGTACTGTGCTTTTCTTTTTAAAATGAGTCTAATTTTGCTATAGTAGAAGTTGCTTGACCTTTAGTAGGAAAATTAAGGATTCGTGCCTTCGAAATGCAGAATTATTTTGTGTTTTCTGGTACTCAAGTATTTAATATTTCTAAAAAAAAATTGTTCGGAAAATCCATTCACAAAGTAAGTTTAAATCAATTTTGTTATAATGGGAAGTGCTTATTGCTAGTTCAGAGATAGCGACGCAGCGCAAATGGGCGCTGGAGCAGTTTACTACCAGTATTATTATACACTAAATTTAATATCATTTAATTTTTTTAATGTTAAATTATTAGAAAAGGACAAATTTTGAACATAATAATAGTGGTACATACGTAATCCAGCATATCCTGATCCTGTATCACTTTTTCCGATTAGTAGTTTTTCACTTAAATCCGTGTGGTTATATGTGGACCGTAATATATTTACAGTCACTTTCATGTATCTCAGAAATTCTGAGATTAAATGAATTGAAAACTTTCGTAAAAAAAGTGTCTCTATGCCGGCCTCAGATGGCCGAGCGGCATTAAATATTGGCAGAATTATTTTGCTCTAATAAGAATGGGAAACATACTATTGACAAATAATGGTATTTTACGGGCGACAGGTTGGACAGCCCTATTCTACTGATCAATCTTTACTTTATTTAATAACAAATTATAGGAAATTTCAGCTCAAAAATGTAAATTTCAATATAAATAAAATATATTAATCACTTTCTAGCCTCTGTGTTTAACACGTTTACTACCGTTTTAAAATTAACGCACTCAAACTATCTTCAATCCGATTCCCAAGTTTACGACGTTCAGTAACTCGAACGCATACGTGGCGTCGCTGGAGCGTTCATTTGACAGACCGTTGACACTGAGTAATTCTTGAATTTTAATTTAAAGGATATACGCCTTACAATCTGTTTTTCAACGATTGCAAAATCTTGCAGTGGCGCAGACGAATAAGCTCGGTTCCCGTAAGATCACCGAAAGAGAAGCAGCATCGACCATGGTCAGTGCTTGGGAGGGTGAAAACCTCTCTCGACTGTGGCTGCTGAGGGACCGTGTGCGTTAATGGGAGGTGGTGCACGTAAAATCTGTTCGTGACTCCAATTTTCTCCAAGTTTAGAATAAGTGTTACCTCTGGGCGTACCAATCAAAGTGCAGGTATCTCATCTGGAATTAGTTCAAAATTAAAATTAAGAGACCAACTTCTGGACGGGGCTTGTGAGTGCTTAAGACATTTGGTAGGCCTCCCGTCCAGCTGACTCTTGCAACGATTGCAAATGAATTTAACATTAGGAATCCGAAATGTTATTCTCCATAATTCTTAATCTACTTGACCAAACGACTTCTTGATTGGTCATTTCAGGTAAATTTTACCGAAAAGCCAAATGTGATGTCAAAATTAGGTGTTCATAATGAAAGTTTTAGATTTTGGTATAATTTCTGTATGAAGACGACACCTAAGCTTATTTTTTAACCTCTTCAATGAGGATGGCTCATTTTTGGAGCACATAATTTTAATTCCTAAATACAACGTTGTCACCAGAATTTGAAAATATAAATTTTGCTTCTATGAAGCGCGTGAAGAAAACCTTTTACTTAGTTCCCAATAAAATTGTTCATCAATTCTGTTGTCAATGAGTCAATCATTTCAAAAATTTACGAGTAGAAGTACTTTACCCTGAACGGTTAAAACATATGGAAGCGAACAAGTCCTCCACGCGAAGACTCAGCCGAGATCTTGCTATTCCGCATTCTGCTCTTTAAAAAACTCGACGTACTCTATTTGAAAATATTTCGTTTTCTCTAAATCGAAGAAACATACTTTGAACCAGAGAATTAATTTATTTTAATGCGTCTTGTTTTTATGTGGACAGAAACAAAACACATCTTTTGATACAATACTTGCTTTCTATTTGATTTCAGTCAGAAATGATTTCGCTGGTTCAAATATGGTTATCGGATTGAAAAATATCTAAAGGTTGGCAGCTATGCTCTACATTATTATTTAAAGCAACTTTCTTACTACATTCAAATTGTGTAAAAGCTTGAAGCTGTGCACTTTGCAGCTTGGTAACTAATGTGTCATGATTTGCTAGAAGCTGTGGAAAATGCGATCTTAATGCAAATTGTGCTCTTCAATGACGAAACCATATTTCACACCTACATCCTTGTGAATAGGCGATGTAGAAACTGAGCAGAAGAGCAAGTCATCATGGTACGATGACACATCAGGCACATGGCCCAATGAGCGTGAATCTCAATTAGATAGATACACGCAAAATGTTAACGTATAAGTTGGTATTACAAAATCAAAGTTATATGAGCCTTTCATGTTTTCAGAAAAGACCAACACGGGAGAATTCCGCCGTAATATGTAGTATTAATATCTTTAGCCATAACTGGTGACATTATGTACATTGATGTCTACCATCAGGGAAGGAAACATACCCATTTTACAGTTACTGTTCACAGCTATCTAAATAAAGCAACCTTTTCTTGATTTAGTTTTTATTGATTTGCATTATAAGTAGATTGGTCGAGGCTTTCTACGGCTTTTGGCACTAAGCTCACCTGCCTTAACTGCCTTAGACTTTTTGCTTAGAATCTAATTTAGTCAATCCGAAATCTATCTGTATAAGATTTTTTAAATTGAGCAATTTAAGCAAAGAATTATGGCAGCTGTTGCTGAAATTACTACAGAAACATTGTTGGAGTAATTCAGTGTGCAGCGAAGCGGTTGTACCTCTACCTGGACATTCACGAAAGGCATATTGTTTTTCATTAATTTTGTATTCCATTGATATTGTATTCCATTAATTTTGTTTGCCATTAAATTCTGCATTCTTGTAAATATATAATACCGTTAAATAAAGCCAGTTTAATCTAAAAGTAAATAAAGAATTTATAAACACCCTGTTTAACCCCTTCAGGGGCAAGTACTCTTGAAGCTAAAATATTGAAATGATTGATTGACATCAGGATTCACGAACGAATGTATTTTGAAATAAGTAAAAGCTTTTTCTCATGTACTTTATAAATTCAAAATTTGATTATAAAATTCTGGTGTCATTGTGGCATTTTGGGATTAAAATTAAGTGGTATATATAATATACCGGTGCCCTTCAAAGGGTTAATCAGGGTTCGTACGATCCTCAAATTTCAATGCGATTATTTCTGAATAGTAATAGTCACTGTATTTATCTGTAGTATATTATAACAAATTCTGCGATAAAATAAGACGAATATCACTATTAGGAAATAGTGGTAAAAAAGTTTAAGAACCATACGCAAGGTGCGTATACTTCTAGGATTTTCCAAGGGGTCTACCACCATTATTTCAGATTAGAAATTTTCTATTTCATAATGCAATCGCTTAATTCGTAGTCATCACTTTTAATCGTAGAATTTCTAAAATTTTTCTGCAATTAAATAAAGCAAACCATTCTGTTTAAAAAGTGTGGTGCAATTGTACGAAAACTGCATACGAATCTTGGAAAACATTTTTTAAATAATATATTAACACTAGAACTTGTCTCTCAAGATAAAACCATTTTATATTTTCTAAAAAAATGTAATTTAATTATGTTTCTACGTATAAAACACGAGACTGAGCTACAATAGATAGTTTTAAAACACATTTTACACGCATAATAAGTGAAAAATAATTTATCTTGAAATTAATATATCGGTATGTATTTTTGAAAAATTTGTTATTAATTAGGATTTCCATCTTTGAAATAGTCGCTGTTCCTTAGGATTGTGTGAAAGTGCCTACGATGTATTAATATTTATCAACACTACTGGATTAATTGGCTTTAGTATGGTAAGAATTAAGTATTCGTATTAGTATAGAAAGTATTAGGTATTATATATTGTTATTATATAGATATATTATGTATATATATTATATATAGTACTATATATTGGTATTATTCTATATATATATGCTATACAGCATGTTATATGTACATTATATATCGGTATTACGGTATTATATATATATATATATATATATATATATATATATACATCATATTTTATGTAGCATTATATATAGGTAATATCATTATTTCGAAAAATAATTTTTAAATTCAATATTACTATGTTCAGTACAATAACATTATGGTGAGCAATATATATATATATTATCTATGGTTATTTTTATCTATAATTTAAGGAACAATCAATACTCACTTCCAAGGTTAAATCGGCGAAATTGTTTTTAAGTGGAATGGAACATTTCAGATATTTTCCTTTTTCGTATACGGGGGGGGAAGAGTTTTGGGGCTAAGATCCTTAAGAATACGAAGATTATGCAACATATCATAATCTATAAAGTTAAGAAATTTGAAACAGCCAGTGCTAAGAAGGAGATTGTGAGAGCTTGGCACTCCTAACATAGTGACTTTAGTCACTTCTTCCTTTAAGAAGCTGTCCGTGTGATAGCCAGGCGTTTGACAATATTAGACTACCATTAGACAATATCTCTTCACAAACAACTTATATTTTCTTTTCTTTAATGGAACAGTAATGTTTTCCGTTTAATTTATAGATTTAGGTTCATCCTTTACCAGTACAGGCCTATTAAGAACGGCTCTCAGGTTATCTAGCACTTCTAAATAATCAGATTTCAAGTTCTTGCAGTTTCCGAGACATCAGGTTGAATTTCAATCGCAGTTGCAGGTCTCGGACGAGTTGCGGATTTCAACCAGTTTCCCATTTTAAGAACAAGTTCAATTCTCATTTTAAGAAGCATTTTAATTTTCTGTTATACAGGGTTTCTAAGCATTTAAAACAATTCTTTAATACAATTTTTTATTAACTACCGTAATTTCCGGCGTATAATCCGCAGCTCAAAGAGTCGTTTTTCGACCCAGAAGTATTATTTTATAAAATGTAACTTAAAAGATCGCTGTAAATATTTAACTACAATTATTGAATAAAATTTCTGGGTCGAAAAACGACTCTTTAAGCTGCGGATTATACGCCGGAAATTACGGTAATTAAATAGCAGAAACTGTAGACGCCACGTTTAATTGTAGGATTTCTAAGACTTTTCTGGATTTGAATAAGTTGAAAAATTGAATTAAAAATTGTGGTATAAACGTACGAACCCTGTTATATAAAGTCTTTTTATTTTATATTTACATTTTTTTAATAAAAATCTAACACGGTAAATAGTCCTAGTTCTTTTGTCTGTACGATATTTATTTCGTTTTTTTTTAAATTTATTGAAAAAACATCCAATTTATTTCATAACTCCATACTTAACAACCTACCGTAAAACCTGATTAATTTGAACCAAGTCAAACACGTTTTAAACAAGAAAACAAAATAACGTGCTAAATAAAAAAAAATAAAAAATCCATGCATGGCTGCCAGTTTGGTGTCCTTTTTTATTCTGATAATCTGAGTTAATGCAGAAAATTCCAAATAAGGATCTTTACTATACGTAATAACGCGATGTCTGTCATTAAATGAAGCAAAATTTCAATCTTGAGCTACCTCTAAATATAGTTATTTTTTATTAAAATTTTTCTTACTCTGTTTTTTACTGTATTGTGACACATTTTGAGAATGAGACAGAAGAAGAAAAAAAATTAAATCGGTCATGTATGGACCACCTTACTCCTCAGCCTGCTGCTTTTATCATTCAGATTTCTTTATTGACACTTTTTTTAAAATAGTATAATTTGCCTAAGGTTTTCGGGCGTTAAATACCATTAATTATTTTTAAGTAATCTTCTCCTTATTTAATCGCAAATATTTGTGGGTAAATAAAGCGATGACTCCTATTATAAATACAGTGGTATTCAATGCCCGTATCTTGAAATCTTAGATCGTGTGAAAACAAAATTATGTGTAAACCCGAGAAAAATGTAAACATATCAAAAATATTTTTTTTTTCAAATTTATACTTATTTAGGCTGGAAATTTTAAACAGAAATTCAGACCAATAAATGATGATAATCTTTCGATGTTAGCTGTTTCTGCCTTCCTATTTTTGAAAGTTTTGTCGAGTGAGCGATTTTCATAAAAATGGTAATTTTTAATGGAAAATTGTGAGATTGGAAGAAGGTGTTCGGATGTATCGTGCTTCCGAGTCTGTGTCGTCAGTCTGCTGCTTTTAAATTAGGATTACATATCGTCACTACTATGTCAAACCATCGACTGTGAAAAAATGCATTTTTCATTACTTTTAAAAATGGGTCGATTGTCACCACTAACTTTTATTAGAATTCTTTGCCTAGTAAAAATACTACCGTAATTTCCGGCGTATAATCCGCAGCTCAAAGAATCGTTTGTCGACCCAGAAAATTTATTCAATAATTGTAGTTAAATATTTACAGCGATCTTTTAAGTTACATTTTATAAAATAATATTTCTGGGTCGAAAAACGACTCTTTGAGCTGCGGATTATACGCCGGAAATTACGGTAATGCAATTTCTGTGAAGAACAGGGTTACCAATTTGACCTCCTTTTTCTCTTCCGAAATACCGATATCATACCGGAAATTTTGAGAGAAATTTTTTTACTTTAAGTAATTAGGAAATAGGCTGTCATTATATAAAGCAAAAAATTTCTATTTAAAATTTCTGGTATGGATTCGAAATTTATAAAGGATAAAGTAGGCCAATCTGGCAACCCTGGTGATGTTGCAACTCTGAAATCCTATTAAAATTTTGTGGTGATAATCGTCCTAGTTCTGAAAGTAATGAAAAATCCATTTTTTCACATTCGATAGTTTGACATGGTAGCGACAATAGTGTGGCCATTTTTTAAATAGTATTTTTCGGTTTATTTAGTGCATTAAGAACTAATACAAATACTACTATTTCGAAAAAGTTGTGCCAATCATGTAATTTGAATAAAAAAGTAGCGAACTGCAACATTGTTCAGAGTGAGCTTGTAAAGCAAATTTGCTTGCTGTGTTGGTCACGGCATTGTTTCCAGTATCGATCCACTACCAATCGACTACTTCGACTGCACATTGGAAGTCATAATCCTTCCCAATATCCGAAGATTATGGCTGAATTTGTAATGAAAGTATATGCGCCTATGTGGTTTCACATTAAGAAAGATTCTTCCTGCAAAAATGGAGCTCAAAATGTTTTAAAACAATTAATATTAAAAAAATTAATTGTTATTTGAGGGAAGATTTAAAGAAAACTGTCGATCCTTTTAATAACGAAACGCATTCTTCTGTCATCCAGAAATCACTTCACTAGGAATGATAACTAATGAAAGTCATCATGTTCGAGAACGATATGTTCGATATTCAGAAAAATATTGAGGGCAAGAGAAATGGAATGTTCAATAATAAGGCAGTTTCATATTGCAATATTGAACTTCAATGCTACAGACTATATTGACATCATTGACTAGCAAGAATGTAAAATTACGTCATCCCTCCCCCCATTCTTAATAGCGTATCAACAAAGCTGCTGAAATTTCTCATAAATAGATCGGAAATCCCATCTTTTCAATTCCTGTAATCTCCGTGTCTCCGTGTCATATTCAAGCAGTTGAAAGATGCGTGAAAATAGTTAGTGAAGCATCATTAGTAATTGTATGAGTAGAAGCAAGGGACGGACATATACGAGCAAAAATCATATCACGAAAGATAATGCCTAGTTTTGATACTAAAGGCCAATATAAATTAGAATGAAAAATCTGATCGTTTTACAGTACATACTACATATGATTTTTATTGCATTCCTATATATTAAAAAAAAACTGTCTTTCCTATATAAAAAAATAAAAATGAGCTGTATATATAATTATTGTGCTTTTTTCTTTGTCTTCTTTGCAAACAATTCGTAATTTAGGATCACTTTTGCCGTTTAAGGTGTCAAAACTTGACGATACTTGGAATGATCACAAGTAATACTTTAATCAGTCATGTTTTATGGGTTATTTTACAGAAATCAAACAAATTCTGAAAAAAAACTTAATTTGAATAAGTTACATTACATAGTGCAATCCTTGTTTTCACGTATAAAGGGAATAATCTTTAAGAGCTGGTAGAGGATTAAAAAAAATTCCAAATGAAATGAAAATTTAACCTGTTATTTAGTGTGCCAAAAGGCAAATTTTGAGATTATCCAAAGAAAAAATTCCAAAAATATTTTTCATGGTTATTTACACTCCTCACTAGTATTTAATTGCAGACTATTTTACAAATTCTGCGATAAAATTCTGCGATTACTATTCGAATATAGTGGTACCGAAATTCAAGAACCATGCGAGATGTGCGTTTACTTCTTCGAATTTCCAAGGAGTCTGCTCCCTCTATTTCATGTTAGAAATTTCCTATTTAATATTTCAATCATAGACTTCATGGGCATCATGTTTAATCCTAGAATTTCTAACATTTTTCTGCGATTAAATAATGCGAAATATAAAATTATGGTACAACAATACACACCCTGCATACGAATCTTTCATTTTGAAAAACATTTTTAAAAGAATATATTAAATATCACAACTAATTTAAGAGAAACGTATTAAAACAAGACACATCACTTAACAACTCAATGATTTTTTTTCATGATGATACTACAAAAACTGCGGAGAAAATTAATTGATAAAGTATTTTATTATTACGGAAAAGTAGAAGTGATTGATCGGTCCATTATACATGCTATTAAATCTTTCTGAATTCAAGTTTTAGGTGCCATTATCTCTTGGGTTAAAACATTTTTACAGTTTCTAAGATGTAATTTAATTATGTTTCTACGTATAAAAAACGAGTGGAAGCTATAATAGATAGTTCTAATACATTTTACACGCATAATAAGTGAAAAATGATTAATATTGAAATTAATACATCGCTATGAATCTTTGAAAAATTCGATATTATTTAAGAGTTTTATTTTCTAAATAACCAATATTCATTAGAATTGCGTGAAAATGCCTACGCTGTATTAATATTTCTCAGCATTATTGGATCTATTGACCTTAATAAAGTATTAAGTATTCGCATTAGTATAGTAAGTATTAGGTATTTCATATTGTTATTATATTGTATATGGTATTATTATTGTAATTCATGTATTATTGTAGAAAAGCACACCTATAAACTATTTTATTGGACAAACTATTATTTATGAAAATTTTCAAGAAAATAAAACTACTTTTGATGTATTATTACAGTTATATGAAATTTTCAGTTTATTGTCGTCTAAAAGAAAGTGTATGTTTAATAATATTATTTCGAAAAGTATTCTTCAAATTCAATATTATTATGTTCAGTGTAATAATATTATAGTTAGCAAATTTTTTTAATCCGCCGTTGAAAGGAAAGGTGTAAGAAAAAAATACAGGGCATTGCTTTATATAATATATTTTTGTAATCTGGTAAAATATGAAATACTAGTGAATATATTCTTTAGGGTTTAACGTTAGTCGCGCAACAAACGGAAGGAATTTACGGGTCACCTTTTATACACCACTATTTAGAAACAATATTCTTCGTGGTAGATTTCTATTGCAAATATTGTTAGACTTTGCCAAGGAAATTATTGTTTGAAAATAGTGGTATTAAAAAGCTAACCAGTAATACCTCTGTCATATTGTCAGCGGCAAACATTTAACCCTAATTATCTTATATGTTTTTTCAATCTTTATGAACTAGGATATATTCAAACTCATTTCCCTTATTTTGCTACATTTGCTACATTTTTATTTTCAGCCATAAAATAATTTTATCGCATGATCTGTTTGGGACTATATAAATTAAATCTTATCACGTGGATTTAAGACTAACATCTTCAAACCTTGAACTATTCTTACTCTACGAAAATTTTAGAAGATTCTATATCATGCTCTTTACTGCTCTTTTATAAAAATAACTCAAATATAGTGTAAAAAGGAGGATGTTACCATTTTCAAATTCAACGTTGGTAATATATTAATGTGCAGACGCCTGTACTTCAAAAATTACATATTTAGAAAGTAGGAATAATACCCTGTAGAATAACACTTCTCGCACCTCTCTGCGACAATCTGGTGATAAAATATCATGGGTTGGTGCGGATTATTATTTCAAGATTCTATATTAAATGTTACATCTTTTATTCTTACAAATGTAATATCCTTTTTAACAATCACGTAATTAAAACATAATTCTTTTAAAATAAACTGAAACTGCGCGTAAATGCTACGAATAAAACATACATAATCTTTTACCTTACTGAATGTTGCACTAGGAAAATCATTCACTGCAGATTTGTGATTTATGGGAAGAAATAAAAAATATGAGTTATATATTGGAAAGTTATGTATAGTTCTATCACGTAACTTTAGTTTCTGTTCAGTGACCGTTTAGGATTTTACGACATCTCCAATCTTCTTATTCCGAACCAAAAGGTAATAAAGACACTGATTCATGGCATAAACCAAATGCTTTTGGAGTTTGATGACCAGCATGTGTGGATTTTATGAACCTGTTTCGCTTTGGAGATCATAAGTCAGCTAGCGTTTTTCTTATATGTCAAAAAATATGCATTAAATAACTAGCTGCAGAACATAAAATGGTTTGTAATTTCTATGGTAAGAATTACGTTTTGTACTCTTTATTTCTTAACAGCTTTAATACGAAAATATGCTTAAATGAAAATTGTATTAATCTTTTCAAAATATAAACAAATTGGCTGTTTTTATATTCTTATTTATTTCTTAATTAGGTAATCAGTTTATTAGATTGCTTTGTATCTTTAGTTATATTTAGACTGATAGAGTTTTCTAAAGAAATAATTTTCAGTGACTATTGAAATGCTATTTTTTCATTAATAACGTATGCTTATGCACAACAGTTATATGCTCAATATATTACTTTAATTATGGACCTGATAAGGAATGGAATATTTTTATTCTTAACCCATTAAAGCCGGAATTATTTTTCTCTTTAAAATTCAAAAATTGCATTTCATACCAATTTTTCAAAGTAGCAACTTTAGTCTCCTTTTATTACGGAGTTTCAGTCATTAGATAAAGAGAATATTTTTCTTAAAATATACTGGTATCCCGGTACCATATGGTATCGATAGGCTTTAATGGGTTAAATTCTAAAGGTGTCTACATCTTTCATAGATTTCGAAAATTAGTTGAAAATTCAAAAACAAGAAATGATTTCTCTTTTTTCGAAATCTTGGTATATGATGTCATGCATAAGGTGGTTCCATTCCCACTTAGCCATAATAGTACATTTAGTTTGAAAGTAATTCGACACAATCCTTTTACATTTCTTGCTTTTATCTTCATTTCATTCTTAGTTAACAGGTTAATAGAGGATGATTCAGAATAACTATTCAATAATTTGCAGGAAGGTAAAGCATGCTTCAACAAATAATTGTTGTGCAGGAAACAAGAGTCGCAACTTATTTATTAAGATAAAAATACAGAGAGTCTCACTAGATTGTGCACACCTATTTTTGTTTGCTTTATCCATGGGGGCATGTCTGACACTTAAATATATATTAAATGTATAGTTAACACATTGGTAATGGTTAGATTTTATCTTTTAAGGCTGTACTCAAAAAATATTTTTCCCGCTCAATAACGCGAAACTTTCCGACATATTTATGATACATTTTAAAAAGCAAAAGTATAGTACGTAGTGCATAGGCTTTACTATTGAAAAAATTTGGAATATAATAGTTTTTTTTTTCATTTTTTGATATATGAATCACTTATCAAGCTATAGACGATATATATCACGTGACGAGAGGTTTTTCTCCTTTCTCTCCCTATCGCGTCCGGAAATTCGTTTCAAAACGCTAACTTTAACGGTTTTTTCTAAACAAATCTGCTGCTTTTACCAAAAACAAAAATCTCCATTCAATTACATAGTTTTTTAATACTACTAACATCTACTAATTTCAAGCCTTTATCGATCAAAAATGAATTCAGAAATCTGTCATAAAGTAGATTTTTTGGATATGAGCAGGAAGCCCCGCCTATGGGTGTAATACTTACATGTTACATTATTGAACAAGAAGATTGTCTCTGTTTATGCTTATTTTATAATTGAATGTACAGTCGTGGAAAAAAAAAACGGAACACCCCCACTAACTCTGCAACAAATTATAGTAGAAGGAAGTGACTGGTACCAAACGATTGGAAGTAAAGTCTACTTTTAAGTGATGTATATAAAATTTGCTTAGGGGGCCATATACATATAAAAACACACCCAAACTTTGTATTTTTCAATAGCAAGACCCAAATTTGACAACATATTTGAAATCTGCAGTTCAAACTATGCCTAGATACCAAATTTCATTAAATTCCTACGATTAGTTTCTGAGAAATTAATTACTTTATAATGAGCATATTTAAGGGGCTGTATCCAAATTGAAGTTCGGTACTCGATTGTTGAAATGCTGCAGAATGTCACCTTTTAATGTATTATGTTTTACCGATATGACCATTTTACTCACTTAATAAGTTTCGGTTATTGTTATATGCTGTAAGATAATGTTTACAAGTGTTGAATTATCCGATTTTAATCCCTTGGAGACGAGCGACACGTATGCGTGACGCATTAGATGCTCAGAATCCTCGATTTTTCCCACCAGTTATTTTTTATTGCAAGCTTTGCCTTATTATATCTTAACATTTTCACAATTCAATTAGACGAAAATTTCTGTTTTGAAAAACCGGTGGTAAATTATTAAAAATTCTGTAATAGACTTTCGTAACGAAGGGATTAAAAAACCATAAGATTATTTGTAATTAAAATAGTCTTAGAATATGTAAATGTTATTGGAATTTTACAGGTGCTTTTATAATGCTTTTTCTCAGATTTTGCATCTATTTAACTCGCCTTTTCTTTAGTTTATTGGCAGAAACGTGAATAATATTGACAGATACAAAATTTAGAATTAAAAAAAATAGTATAAAGCAGCGTAATGAAACAAAGTAAAAATAACAAAAAACAAGAACGTAAAATCATGCGTCAAGCATAGATTATGTAGCACTTTCCAACGCTTCTAAAATAATTTTACAAATCATTACCGTTTAATAAGCTGAAAGATGACATCTAAGTAAACAATTTGGAAAACGCATAACATATTTAAAAACGTAATTTCAGGAGTTTTCAATATATACAATATTCGGAAAAATATCCGAATACTTTTATGTAGCCCTGTATATGATCTATAGATTTGTATATATAAATAGGATGCTAAATTTTAGTTTAGTTAGGAAACGCGTAGCACCGTTTAAATTCTCCTTCTGGAGTTTCTGTCAATAAACGGAAATGTGTTCGCGAACTTTTGTGCTGCCCTGTATAGGATCTACAGAATTTATACACACCACGTGATAGACAAAAAGCTAGTTAAGATTAAAATCGCGTTTAGTAACTTAAAACGCACTTTCAGGAATTATTGTTAACAGACAGTAGAGAATTCTTTTGTGTGTCCCTGTAAATGAACGATGACTACTATACACACACTATTCTGTAGTAAGCCTCTTGTAATGCACCTTAGTAATATATATAAACTTCAATGCGTTTAAAATAGTGGAACATTATTTAAATAAGCCGCAGACGATTTTTCTCCATAGACGTAATGTAACGGAATTATTTTGACTGTCCCTGTAAAGTAACTCTAAGTGCTATACACCTACTATTCCATATTAAGCTTCTTCCAATGCATCTTAGTGATCTATATAAATTTCAATGCATTTACAATAGTGAAACATTTTTAAAATAAACCGCAAATGATTTTTCCCCATAGACCGCAATGTAACGGAATTTTTTGAGTGTCCCTGTAAGAAAACTATAAGTGCTACACACTTCAGTTGAAATAGGGAACGTGCCATAGATAACGACAATAACATATAAAAATTGCAGAACAATCCGAGCATATTTACGGCAGTTAGAGCACGGACAGACGGCCATACGGCCAGACGGCCAGACAAACCGAAGTCATAAGCACTTTTCAACTAGGTTGGAAAGTGCTAAAAAAACGCAGATAAATTGTTTTTTAGTTTGAAAATAAATCCAGACATTGTTTTTTTTTTAGTAGCGAGAGGGGGGGGGGGGTGTCTTGTTTTGAGATATGTTCGCAGAATTTACATTCCGATTTATTTGAAGACCTAAAACTAAATATATGTTATAAAGAGATCTGAATAACTTTACATCCGTTATTCTCCTTCGGAATAGGGGTAATAATTCTATGATTAAACCTATTCTGGTAGTTCATTTGAAATTTTACAATTAACTCATTAATGCCTCCTGGCAAGAAAACTTGCCATATGACATTTATTATTTTTTATTATTATTATTATTATTAGATTTTTTTGCACACTGCTAGCGATTGGGAAATAATTTTGCCTATCAGAAAACCATAAAAATAACTTGTAATTTTTTTTCAATTAGCCTGTTTAATCGAATAGATTTAAATACGAAAGTTATAGAAGAAATATTGTAATTTTTTCTTCGCAATAAACTACCAATATAAACCTTACCTATTAATCCATGTTTAAACAGTTTGAAGAGACACTTGAAAATGCCCAGCTATATAACGAAAACTTCTTCCAGCTTGCCACATGCCAATCATTTGGCCTTTCGTTGCTTCAGTTAATTGTGGGGCCATTTTGTTTCAGCAAATACTCTACACATATGCATTTATAATAAACTTCACTTCAAACATATATACTGCAGAAAAAACAATATAGCTTTATTAGACTGGAAAAGAAGCTATAAATGCATTTAAAGGTAACAAAAATTATTAAGTTTTTTCTAAGGTAGAACTGATTATATTTTTCAAAAATGAGCTTTATTAATTTAAAAATAAAAGCGAAACTATTTTCCATAAATGAAAACATATATCTCATGCAAATACGTTTTACGTAATTTTAATGGAAAATTTTAAAGCAGACATTGAAAAAGTAAAAGATATATATATATATATATATACTAATAAAGGCTGGGGTTCTGGTGCCTCGCTATCTTATATCTTACTACAATCGCAGGTCGTTGTCAGAGTTGTTTAACGTAAGATCACGAAGCATTGAAATACGATTTACGCATTGTTTATAGTGTAAGACAGACTTAATCTCTAAGTTTATCAAGTCACTATAATCCCAGCCTATGAGTATAATATTTTCTCAAAGAGGAATGAGAGCTCTCCGACCCGAATATCGATTCTTACCACTAAATTTTAATAGTATTCTCCAACGTAAAGAATTTCAGAAATTTTGTCCTTGAATAAGGTAACAAATACTATTAAAATTTAGTGGTGTCAATCGGGATTTCGAGTCGGAGCGCTCCCATCCCTATTCATACTATGCTTTAATGCACATCATAGATGGCCCCTTAAAGCAGCATTTTGCCGTTTTTTAAGCATAACTTGAAAACTACTTGGAAAAAAAAACTGAAATTTTGAATACACATAAAGCAGGACATAATAAATATAAATCCATCAAAAAAATTGTAGGTTGCAATTCATAATTTTTTCGAATATTAATTTCATAATTCATAATTCATATTATAAAATTTAAAAAATTACAAATTTGACGTAGTTATGTTTGGGTTTTTGAGTTTTATAACCAAACAAAACGTTAGCACATTAGGATTATAATTTCAGGAGATATTAATAAAAATATGAAAATGTAATTTAACATTAGAAGCTCTAAAATTTGAATGTTTATAACTCAAAAACTTATCATCCAAATGACTTAAAATTTTGTATCTAGGCATAGTTTGAACCGAAGATTTCAAATATCATGTCAAAAGGGGGTGTTGCCATTGAAAAAATTAAAGTTTAGGCTGGCTTTAATATGTAGATGGCCCCTTAAGCAAATTATAGATACATCACTTAAAAGTAGACTTTATTTCCAATCGTTTGGTACCAGTCACGTCCTTCTACTATAATTTGTTGCAGAGTTAGTGGGGGGGTGTTCCGTTTTTTTTTTCCACGACTGTACGTAATAATTGTATTGTTTCAAATCGAAGCATTTATATGCTTAGTACTCAAATTGTAAAAATACGAATTTATGCATGCTTTCTGGAAAAAAATGTAGCACATACACTATAAAATTACTGCCCGTGGACCGAATTACTCATGTCCGAAAAACGTAAATCCTAGTTTTACGTCAGCAGTGTTAAACGGCATATAGCCCAAAGTTTAAAATTAAATATTTTTATGTTTAACTGCAACGTGTTGCCAGGTAATCCACATTTTTTATTAAGAGATTCTGAATTCATGCCGAAAATTCCGAACAGAGAATTTTCACTTTAAGTAATCACAAAATATCTGTCATTAAATAAATGGAAAAATAATATTCGTAATTTCTGTTAGAAATTGGAAGTTGATTTCAATGGAGGGCAAAATATTAATACCGTAACCAACATTTAACTATCTTAATATAGAAGCATTGATTTTCGCAAACAAAATATTCATATTTAAAAAATAAATAGCATTTGTTTGTTTCAGGTGTGACATGGATGTCACATCAGTAACACATAACGACAATTTTAATATAAATTTTCGCCTTCTTTAAAGGCAGAAACTGTAAGATAATGTAAAAAAACTAAAAAAAGCATAAAATTTGGCAGCTATGTATTTAAGCACAGCTGCCAACTTTTCCGTTTTTTCTACTCCCACTATTTTTGAACGGAAAAAATGTATCTTATTTAATTGCTGAAAATGTAGATTATAGAAGGATTTTTTTGCTGAAAATTAGTGTAAGAAAAAGCGTTACATTTGGCTGCTGTAAATGTAACTATTAAATCTTTTAGCCTTCTAGTGACGGCCAGCACGTACCGTATATACTCGCGAATAAGCCGACCCCCAAATTCGAGATGAAAAGTGATTTAATACCAATAATTTACAATGGTTTTCTCCGTCTTAAATAATTTAGAATTAAATGAGATTAAATAAAGTGTAGAAAACCACTTTGAATTACTGGTATTAAACGTGTTTTTGTCTCAAACTTTGGGGTTGGCTTATACGCGAGTATATACGGTATGCCTGCCGTATAGTAAGTGCATACTTCTTGATTTTGGACACCAGAATTTTCTCTCAGAAAACATCGCCTTATTTAATTGCATAATTTCAGAAATTATTCAATATAAAAATTCTTTTTATGAACAATTGGTGCACAAAAGATAAAAGCAGTGTATTTGACGCTTATCATGAAGGGGTTAAATATAAAATTGAAGAAATCCAGCAAAAATTTATCATTAAAAATAAAATATTTAAAACAATTATGAATAAAATTTAGAAATTTTGATTTCAAATTTTTTTCTCTGTTCTCATAGTTTCATTAAAAATGTCTCCATGCAGTCAAAATCAATGAAAACATTATAATCAAATTTCCTATTTCTAGAATATGTCACTCATAATAATATCGAAAGAACCAACTTTGGAGATGTACACTTGAATACTTTCCGGGAACAACTATGATTCATCGTAACGGAATGACAATTTTGTGCTCTTGTTCAAAGTTTAACTTTCGAGGCATTCACAAATATTATAAACTAGTCGTTGGGGGCCACCGCTATACTTACCCATCATGGATATGCATAATGTAAAATATTAAAATAAAGAATGTGTAAACTACTTATAAAATGCATAGAAATTCAAATAAAATCGTGGCTTGATGACGTCATAACTTTATAGGCTCGATTACTGAATTGCTTGAAAGAGGTTTTTCCTTATAACTCCAAAAATAATAATCCTATTAACTAGCGGTTTATTGCATCTGATTAAGCGTCAAATTTACAATTAAAATATATCTTTGAAGTGAAATTTGGATGAAATACAGGGTCATGAAAAATCGAAGAGTGTGGAAAATAGGATTACAAATATCTCAGCAACTAATTATCCGATCGACTTCATGCTTTATGCAAAATTTATGTTTTTTTATTGTCTTTTATATTCATTTCTTAATATAAACAATTTCGAAAATTTTTATATACCTTTTATCAGAACGAATATTTCGAGAGTCCGAAAAAAATAGTTCCGGTTAATCGAGGTTATTGAAATGAAATAGGCTTCTTCCCATTATTACATACTAAGTACATACCAAATTGCAAGTGTCTGTCTCAATTTTTTCGGGAGATAGAGCGTTTACAGACACACAGACACACACACAGACACACACACAGACACACACACAGACACACAGACGGACGGCAAATTTTTTTTTCTAAAAATATGTTTTTTTGGAATCTCCAGTGTCTGAAACATGTAAATCCGTCAAAAAAGAAAATTTCGATTTTCAAAACGATTACAAGACTTACCCTATACTACGTATGATGGGTAAGTAAAAGAGGTTTTTTATGACATATGAAAGTACTTGAAAATATTGATGTACAATGAGACATTACATTAAGATGAAACAGAAGAATATTTTTATATAAAATGATAGCAGATTTACTCAGCAAAACGTAATAATTAGTAGAATAAGAATTTTGCCGTTTTATTTAATATTATTTTTAATTTCTGCGAGTATTAAAAGTCAATGTAAACTTTATAAGCACGTGATTTATTTCTTGAATATGTCACTCATGATAATTTTTAGAGAAGCAACTTTCGAGGTGTACACTTGAATGCTTTCTGGTAACAAATGTGGCCAGTTTCTAATCTTTATTAAATATATCAAAATATTCATTTCATGATATCGTTCAAAGGTCAATGTTTGTTGCATTCAGCAATACTTTGAAAAAGAAGAATAGGGTGTTTTTTACGATATTTAAAAGCACTTGTAAATGTTATTGTAAAAGATAAACCGTTACTAAAATGAAACTGATGGATATATTTTTTAAAATTTGTATAATAAGAATTTTACCGCTTTACTTGATTTATCAGTATATATTTGACATTCACAATAATACCTCTTAAATATTGTTTGAGATATGCATGATTCCTACTCGTCTAGTTTTTTAACACATTTATTTCTGAAGAAACATTTTCGTGCTATGTTTTTGTAGCAGTTGCAATAAAAATTACGTTTCTTGTAAGTGTCCACAAAATTTGTAAGACAACTCTAAAAAGAAAATATTTTGTTTAAAATAAGTGATATTCGATAAACGGATCAAGTAGGAAACCTGAATATACGATTTTGGAAATAAACCACCTTTTTTTAGTATAGTTCTGCATTTCCCCGCTTTTTATGTAGCTTTCATTACAAATATATACCTATTGCAGCCTTTCGGAGGAAAGCAATTCCAAAACATTTTGGTATATTTTCACCGATCATGACACCTAGCCCCCCAAACCACCCTCCGTTCAAATGCTGATTTATAAATATTATATATATATATCTGACATATGTCATACTGTAACTCTCTTATTTATAAATCGATTTGGATATGACTGAGTATGTGTGCAGGACATACCAAGGTCCGACCGAGATCGTTGGCCAGCTTCATCCGCCATTTTGTTTCAAAATGGCAGCCAGTTAAATTTTTTTAATATTTTTTAAATTTAAAAGATGTAAAAAGATGTACAAAAGTATAAATTCGAAATATTGTTTCTATTATGTGTTAGAACGTGAAACAAGGATTCTGGAACAATTTTTGTTTTGACTTTATCTTAAAAATTGGCTGAGATATGACAGTTTGTAAATATATGGTGGCTGACATTTTGAAACAATCTGGTTTTTGTTATGCTGTAACTCTCAGGCTATAATTCCCATTCAAATTCAGTATTAACGAAAACCGGGATTGAATCTTCGATAATCGGGTTCCAAGCATTTTAACTTCGGGTGTTTGAGTAAAATGAGTTGCATTTTTAAAAACATGGACTATGAAAGCTTCCTTTTCCTCCTGGAACATGCTGGAAGGACTTTTTAGAATAGTAATAGTCGCCCTATATGGTGACCACAGAGATTATACTTAGAGCGTGTGCAGTACTGGTTAAATTTGTTAGAGCTAAGTGGCGTAAATTTTATGTAAACTATACGTACCCTATGTGTCTGTAAACTATATGTAAATTTTGTTCAAGTACATGAGTACCATTTTCAACTCCTTCAGTGTGTTCTCAAAACAGAAGTTCGCCACAAACAAAAAACACTTTTAGTATTTTATAAGATTTATTATCCACCGGTTATTCTCCTCAAGCTACAGAATTAAATGCAGATAAAATTACAGATTGAATCAAATTCTCTTTGACTTCAATTTGTTTTTTGTTCAACGATACTTTTTATAAACAGTTATCTGGAACTGCTATGGGTTCCCCCCTTTATGTTGTGGTTGCCGAAATAGTGCTACAAATAATTGAATTAAATATTATTAATGACCTTGGTCCTCGTCTAATATTTTGTAGAAGATATCTTGCTGACATTTACATGGTGGCTATAGATAATGACCTGGATGTCAACCTCTCAACAGCCAACCAGATTGCAGATCCTTTGAAGTTTACTCTAAACGCGTGAAATTAATGGTGAGTTACCATTTTTAGATATAGTAATTCAAAGGAAAGACGGTAATGATTTTCAATTGATTTCGACTTCTGTATATAGGAAGCCGACATCAACGGGTCAGTATACGAACTTTAATTCAGTTTGTCCACTTAATCACAAAATTTCTATCGTTAAAACTTTTACATATAGAGCTGTGGAATACTGCAGTAATACTGAAATTTTGGATAATGAAGCGAGTAGAATTTATCAGATATAAGGAATAACGGTTACCCTAACTAACTGATTAGAAAAAATTTCAGGAATACTTGAACATTAGTTGATTCAACTGTCTCCCCTTTTCAACATTTAAAATCTAACTATTTTGTTTGTTTACCATATTACAGAGGTGTTTCTGAGAAAATTCCATCTGTTTTGAAATAATTTAAGATTGGAGTATTTTTTAAGAGATTAAATAAACTGAGTTCTTTTTTTAAATAGCCACAAGTTTAAATATGATGACAAAACTAACCGGTGTTGTGTATCTTATTCCGTGTGGTGATTGTATGAATATATTGTGTGTCCGCTAAAGTCCGTTGTCACCCCAATAATTTCTGAACGGCAAGAGGTATAGTCATAAAAGTGAGGTCTAGATATAGTAAAAGTGTCCTGCGCTACGCAAGGAAATCGCTTACAGCGTCACCTGGCAGCTAAATTTGGAGTTAGCGTTCTTATTTAAAAAACGGTAAGAGATACGGGAAAACAGTCAATTACAAAGTTGTTTAGCATCATTAATTTAGTAAGAAAAGATACCTTCCATAATGTAATGTTAAAAGTAGAAGGCCTAAAATGCATATTTATTTGGTTAGAAACTCCCAAAATTGTAACGCGGCATAATGCGGAAGGAAAGAGAAAAGGTCACACTCCAGACTTTGAGTTGCCAGTAGATATACAATATTCATCTTTACATAAATAAATCTTACTATCACACACCATGAAAAAGTATTTTTTCCATTTTGTATAAATGGTCCGGATACATGAAACAGCGAGAGTATGCAACCCCTCTGCCAACATTGCAGGACCTTCGAAACCATATTACGGATGCTTGTGCCAGCGTGTCACCTGCCATGTTGTACAATGTGCAGCGGGAAGGGCAATCCCGTGTCAAGATGTGTATTGTTGCTGAAGGACACCATTTTCAGTATCACAGATAGATGATCCTCATTTCCAATAAGTACAGTTTTGTACAAAACGATCAAACGCATGAGCGCTTTGTGCTTTTCATTTGTATCATTTTTGTAAGCAAGATGTTTTTTTGTAATAAATCTATGACGCTGAACAACTTTGTAATTGACTTTTTCCCCGTATCTCGAACCGTTTTTGAAATAACAACACTAACTCTAAATTTATCCACCAGGTAGCGCTGTAAGTGTTTTCCTTGCGTAGCGCACGGCAACTTTACTATACCTAGGCCCTCCACCTTTTATGACTATAGCTCTTGCCGTTCAGAAATTATTGAGGTGACAACGGACTTTGCGGGCACACTGTATATAGGTGAAACTGGAAAATCTATGGATATTAGCCTTAAAGAACATGTCTGGAAGGACTTTTTAGAATAGTAATAGTCGCCCTATATGGTGACCACAGAGATTATACTTAGAGCGTGTGCAGTACTGGTTAAATTTGTTAGAGCTAAGTGGCGTAAATTTTATGTAAACTATACGTACCCTATGTGTCTGTAAACTATATGTAAATTTTGTTCAAGTACATGAGTACCATTTTCAACTCCTTCAGTGTGTTCTCAAAACAGAAGTTCGCCACAAACAAAAAACACTTTTAGTATTTTATAAGATTTATTATCCACCGGTTATTCTCCTCAAGCTACAGAATTAAATGCAGATAAAATTACAGATTGAATCAAATTCTCTTTGACTTCAATTTGTTTTTTGTTCAACGATACTTTTTATAAACAGTTATCTGGAACTGCTATGGGTTCCCCCCTTTATGTTGTGGTTGCCGAAATAGTGCTACAAATAATTGAATTAAATATTATTAATGACCTTGGTCCTCGTCTAATATTTTGTAGAAGATATCTTGCTGACATTTACATGGTGGCTATAGATAATGACCTGGATGTCAACCTCTCAACAGCCAACCAGATTGCAGATCCTTTGAAGTTTACTCTAAACGCGTGAAATTAATGGTGAGTTACCATTTTTAGATATAGTAATTCAAAGGAAAGACGGTAATGATTTTCAATTGATTTCGACTTCTGTATATAGGAAGCCGACATCAACGGGTCAGTATACGAACTTTAATTCAGTTTGTCCACTTAATCACAAAATTTCTATCGTTAAAACTTTTACATATAGAGCTGTGGAATACTGCAGTAATACTGAAATTTTGGATAATGAAGCGAGTAGAATTTATCAGATATAAGGAATAACGGTTACCCTAACTAACTGATTAGAAAAAATTTCAGGAATACTTGAACATTAGTTGATTCAACTGTCTCCCCTTTTCAACATTTAAAATCTAACTATTTTGTTTGTTTACCATATTACAGAGGTGTTTCTGAGAAAATTCCATCTGTTTTGAAATAATTTAAGATTGGAGTATTTTTTAAGAGATTAAATAAACTGAGTTCTTTTTTTAAATAGCCACAAGTTTAAATATGATGACAAAACTAACCGGTGTTGTGTATCTTATTCCGTGTGGTGATTGTATGAATATATTGTGTGTCCGCTAAAGTCCGTTGTCACCCCAATAATTTCTGAACGGCAAGAGGTATAGTCATAAAAGTGAGGTCTAGATATAGTAAAAGTGTCCTGCGCTACGCAAGGAAATCGCTTACAGCGTCACCTGGCAGCTAAATTTGGAGTTAGCGTTCTTATTTAAAAAACGGTAAGAGATACGGGAAAACAGTCAATTACAAAGTTGTTTAGCATCATTAATTTAGTAAGAAAAGATACCTTCCATAATGTAATGTTAAAAGTAGAAGGCCTAAAATGCATATTTATTTGGTTAGAAACTCCCAAAATTGTAACGCGGCATAATGCGGAAGGAAAGAGAAAAGGTCACACTCCAGACTTTGAGTTGCCAGTAGATATACAATATTCATCTTTACATAAATAAATCTTACTATCACACACCATGAAAAAGTATTTTTTCCATTTTGTATAAATGGTCCGGATACATGAAACAGCGAGAGTATGCAACCCCTCTGCCAACATTGCAGGACCTTCGAAACCATATTACGGATGCTTGTGCCAGCGTGTCACCTGCCATGTTGTACAATGTGCAGCGGGAAGGGCAATCCCGTGTCAAGATGTGTATTGTTGCTGAAGGACACCATTTTCAGTATCACAGATAGATGATCCTCATTTCCAATAAGTACAGTTTTGTACAAAACGATCAAACGCATGAGCGCTTTGTGCTTTTCATTTGTATCATTTTTGTAAGCAAGATGTTTTTTTGTAATAAATCTATGACGCTGAACAACTTTGTAATTGACTTTTTCCCCGTATCTCGAACCGTTTTTGAAATAACAACACTAACTCTAAATTTATCCACCAGGTAGCGCTGTAAGTGTTTTCCTTGCGTAGCGCACGGCAACTTTACTATACCTAGGCCCTCCACCTTTTATGACTATAGCTCTTGCCGTTCAGAAATTATTGAGGTGACAACGGACTTTGCGGGCACACTGTATATAGGTGAAACTGGAAAATCTATGGATATTAGCCTTAAAGAACATTTAAGCGCATTTAAGAATGGCAGGTTAAACTCAAGGCTAGTCCAGCATGCTTTCGACACAGATAATCCCCATCATTCAAGAATTCATCAATTTTGAAGATTAATTGTAAATATTATCATTACAGAATATTGTTGGGAAGTTGGTTTACTGCGTTATACCCGAACACCCTGAATGAACCAGGTTCAATTCCAATGGAATATTCACTGTTTAAAAAGTAATAACCTTAACTTTTTTTCTGAATCCATTTTGTTCGATGTTCGTTTTGTAAGCTGATGTTAGTACTGATGAGGTCATTGCGATGTCATGGTGAAACGTTTACTTTATTTAATTTTGTTAATGTTTTTCAAATGTTTTTATGTATTTATTTTAATTTAAATGTTACTATGTGTTTAATTTAAATGTTACCTATCACTATGTCCAATCAAAACATGCCCTGTTGTTTCCCAAGACAAATATGCTATCTATTTTTCAAAAAAAAAAAGTACCACTTATATTTGTACAGTTTAATTTTTACCATGTGTTACAAACATTATGATATAAGATGTCACCGGCTGAAACTACTCAGTGAGTAATAGATTTTTTGACAACTTGTTGAAAGTGCTTGGGGTCCGCGTGGACCCCAGGACATAGTGATAGGGTTAAATGGAGTAAAGTCTGTCTAATGTATCATTGTTAATTTTATCAATTATTACTTACTTTATTATCAATTATTCATTATTTTCGTATAATGAATGAAAATAAACTACTTCATAAATCTTTTCACATATAATTATCGTATTGGATGCACTGTACTACGTTTGCAGAATCAAATATACAAGATAATCTAAAACGAGCCAGAACGAATACATTACATTTCTGATGGAGTTTATAGCCCTGTTGCAATTTACATATTATTAATCTGATCACATTAAATATTATATAGTTGTAATGCATTCACGTGATTTACGTTCTACAGTTAGAACTGCTACATTTAGAACTATCTACATATTTATCAAGAAAAACTAATTACTCTACTTAATATACGTTATAACAATGACTAATAATTAATTTATTGAAATTTAATGTTATGCAGGATTAAAGTGTGAATACATAAAAGAAATCAATAAGTCAATCCCATTACAGCAGCCATAATTTCAGAGCATATTTATTGTGACGTCTCATTACAATGATTAAACATCAATATGTGCAAATTGTGTCCTTACATGGTCTAAAAGTGTTTATGACTTCATCTCTGTGCATGGATATATGCATGTATGGCTGTTCACACTATAACATTGTAAATATGCTTCCATTGCTACAAAACTTAACTATTTTATTAGAGACTTTATAGCAGGTTCCTTACTGAAAATTGCTATTGCAGCATTTACAATTCTTTTACGGGGACACACAAAATAATTCGGATACATTACGATTTATGGGCCACGATTTTATGTCCATTTTAAAGTTAATCTAGTTCATTCATACACTTAAAATTGTACCTGATATATATAACATACAAGCGCAGCCAAGTAGTCAGAAGGTGGGAGCAGGTGGTTAGATACCACTATTTTAATAGTAATTTTTGCCTTATTTAATCACATCATTCTGCGATTAAAAGAGGTGAAGATTAATATTTGAATATAGTGGTATAAATTACCCAGTCTATATATACAGCTGCACAAAAGCATCGTGTTTTTATTATATTTAAACGAAAGACACAAAGACAAACTGTGCTTATATTCGAAGAAAACATTCCAAGGCATAACTAGATGAAAGTCGGTCAATTTTTAAACTGAACAAAGTTTTATCAAATATAACAAATGAAAAAAATAATTTCCTGGGTTAGAGAGTATTGGTATTTTAAAATTAGATTTAGAAGCATTTGTCAATAATCAATATGATTTATTGGCGAGTAAAAAGATTGAACTTTCATAATTTTTTTTAAAATAAGCGTTTCATAAGTATGTATTACTTGCTGATCCGCCCGTCGTTGCCCGGACCCATCAAAATATAGGAAACAAAGAAACACTCTAAAATCGCTGTACGAAACCGTTCCTCTTGTAACCCTTTCATCTGTTGAAAAGTAAATACAGAGACGAACCCCAAAGTGGAAGTAAATCCAATACGACTTCTGAAAAGTCTGGGTCATTTGATTTTTTAATTTTAATTAAGAAATTTATTTAAGAAAAGTTTCCGTTTCATTTTCATTTCACAAAATTAGCATTTTTGGATTCTGAAAACAAAAAAAAACCTGCGTGAAAATATGAATCTTAAAAATGAACTGATATACTGTGAATCCATACCTGCAATAGTTTTCTTAATGTTATAGAATGATTGAAAATGAGAATATTTTGTTGTCTGGGATTATCAAATCTGTAATTTTCTTTTACGGTTTCGATAAAAGTAACCATTTTTGGCGCACTCTCCGGAAATATTTTTAGTTCCACTTTCCACTGCCAGGGGGACCCTGGCTGTGGTCCACTGCGCTGTGAACGAACCACCGACACGTGTCCTCGCTGCCCACGGCACCGTATAACAGGCGTGCTGCACATGCACTGCAGAATATTTTAGTTCCACTTTCCACCGCCAGGGTCTAAATTCTGTTAAAAACAAACCAATTCCCAAACCAAGTTCCGGCACGGGTTTCCGCTGACTCCGGCACCGTATAGCAAGCATGCTGTGCACGCGCTGCAAAATCTCTTAGTACCTACTTCACCACCAGAGGTTGCACTCTGTTTTAACCCCTTGAAGGGCACTGGCATATTATATATACCACTTAATTTTAATCCAAAAATGCCACAATGACACCAGAATTTTATAATCAAATTTTGAATTTATATGGTACATGAGGAGAAGCTCTTACTTATTTTAAAATAAATCAGTTTGTGAATCTTGGTGTCAATCAATCATTTCAATATTTTAGCTACAAGAGTACTTTGCCCCTATAGCGTCTAGCCCCTGCACTTTGGCTCCGATTTCAAAAAACGGATCACTCTGCGCGCATGCGTGCTTGTCTGATACTTTAAAATTTTGTTCTAAGCCATTTCAAAATGAGTGCGTATAGCTATGTGGTATGTCATTTCTCTTCCGTTCTGTGGTCTTGAGTTCGAATCCCAGCGGCGGAAAGCTTTATTTTTCAGTATTTATTTGAGTTATAAAAAATAATGTGAATAAAAAAATGTAAAGTTTCCATTTTTCAACATATAAGCGATGGAAAGTTTGAAACAAAATGGAAATAAATATGAAATTTGGTTATAAATGAATTTCGTAGATTCTAGAGAATGCTGCACAGCGAGTTTCATGCGTCCAGTGATGTTTTTTTCGGTTAATGTACGCGAAGCGTACATACACAAGTTATTGACCGCGGCTTGAATGAATTTTGTGCATTCTAGAGATTGCTGCAAAGCGAGATTCGTGTGACCAGTGATGTTTTTTTTAATGTTAAAAATTGTTTTTTGGATGTTAAAAATTCGCTTTAAAACGCTATAAAATCGTTAAAAATCCTTAAAAATTGAAAAATCCGGAAGAAAAAAATGTATTTTAGTAAAAGTCTTAAATTGAATTTCTTTAAGAATGTTAAAAAAAAAAAAACTAAAAATAATGAAAATTGTGAAAGAAAATATTTAGTTATATTACGCTAAATGTTTTAAATCAAAGTCCTTTTACGAATTAAAAGAAACTGCCGCGGAATGGAATAAAATTAATATGGACCTTTCCACTCTCTCGCAGGAGATCACGGCGCGCATGCGCGCAGAACGATCCGTTTTTTGAAATCGGGGCCAAAGTGCAGGGGCTAGACTCTTGTCTTTGCCCCTGAAGGAGTTAAACAATCCTCTTTTCGAACAAAACTCAGGCACGTGTCAACGCTGCCCTTGGTACTGTCTAGAAGGCGTGCTGCACACTCGCTGGCAATCTTTTATTTCCAATTTTCACCGCAAGGGGGCGTAAAATATTTTTCTTAATAAGTTATATATATCTTAATTTGTTCATGCTACGTTGAATGATCCAATTCCCGTTTAAATCGGGACCATAGAACTTGAGAAAATTAATTCCCTTCCTGGAGATTAATATTTAGAAATGGTGGTGGTTTTCTCTCAAGAATACAGATTAACTTAGCTCTGAACTAATTATGCTATGAATAAACCTAAAATGAAATAAAAATTAGTGATTATTAACGCGATATTTAATTAAAAAATCCGTTAAACCCCGCAAATTATCTTTGATTAAATTGATAAATACAAGGTGGCCATAATTAAACTGACGGTACTCAGAGTGTTCTGTAGCGCAATCTAATTCAGAGAATGGAGCCAAATTTTGTAGGAAGATTAAACAAGATGGGGGACGAAGGATTCCTCGAAAAAAAATTAGTTCCAAAAGTCACCGCCAGGGGAATATATGGCACTGTGTATTCGAAAAAGAGAGTTTAAAAAAAGAGGAATCAATACTGAAATAAAATTATCGTTTATTTAGAACATGCAACTCAGTTTCGATCGCCGTTTTTTTGGACCACATATTGTATTCTGTTCACAGCATTTACAACAGCAGAGAGCATGTCTGCAGGAATCTCCCGTACAGTTCGCGATATGTTATCCTTCAACGTAGCCAGGTCCTGGACACCTCCATGATAGACCTTGGACTTTAGGAAACCCAATAGCCAAATGTCGCAAGGTGTAAGATCAGGGGACCGAGGTGGCCATGCAGTTGGAAAACAGTGGCGAATGACTCTTTCTGTTGTGAATTTCTGTCGTAGCACCTGCTGTACCCGCAAAGCAATCTTGCATGAAAATGATTTTCTCCAGGCACTGTCTTTGCTGAAGAGCCGGAATAGCAAAGTTGTTTAGCATTTGGCTATATTTGTCTCCGGTAACAGAACAAGCTACAGGTTCTGTCGGAGAAATGTTCTCATAGAAGAATGGACCTATTATCAAATCTGCTGTGAAACCACACCAAACAGTTATCTTTGGTGAAGGCAAATTAATTTCCTTGAATGCTCTTGGTGACTTGTTATCCCAAATTCGGCAGTTCTGGGTATTTACAGTTCCATTCAGGTAAAAGTGGACCTCGTCTCCCCATAAGATTTTCCAGGGCCAAGCATCATCCAACTCCATTCTGGAAAGAAAAGTGCGAGCCTAAGTCAATCGCTTATCATGGTCGGTGTGACGTAACTCTTGTACACGGCTGATCTTGTACGGATAGAAGTGGATAATTTTTCGTAGGATTTTCCATATCGTACAATAAGGCATATCCAGATTCCGAGCTATCCCACGAGCGCTGGAAATGGTAGCAATATTGTCTGGTACTCTGTCAACAATCGCCGTTGCCGCTTCTTCGATTGAATCCTGTGATACGGGTTTTCGTCCTCTGCCTGACTGAACATTTAGAGAACCTGCTTTCTCAAACTTCTCAACCATTGCTTTTAAACCATTAACTGACAAAGGACCGTTACCTTCACGCATTTTTTTGTGGTTTCTAAAAGCACGAAGAGCGGCTGGCGCATTGCACTGGTTGAGGTAAAAGAATTTAACTAGTAGAGCTCGCTCGACTGAAGAAGGAGACATCATGAAAGATAACTTTCAATGAAATTGCTTCTAACAGTAGCACATTACCTTTTAAAGCCGAACAAGCTGGCACTGGGCCAAAAGATGTAACGTGAAATTTGAATAAAGAACTTCTTATTCTGCTGTTGCTTTCTTTGGGGCTCTGTAAGTGCAATTGCAGATAAATAAACTTTAGCAGTGTTTATGTAAATTTTTAGCTTTTTATAAACTGTCACCATTTTGAGCTTGGATTAAATTGCTAAATTCGTTAAATAAACGGTAATTTTATTTCAGTATTGATTCTTCAGTTTTTGAAACTCTCTTTTTCGAATACACAGTACCACATATTCCCCTGGCGGTGATTTTTGGAACTATTTTTTCCCGGAATCCTCCGCCCCCGTCTTGTTTAATATTCCTACAAAATTTGGTGTCATTTTCGCAATTAGATCGCGCTACAGAACATTCTGAGTACCGTCAGTTTAATTATGGCCACCTTGTATATTACCCGTCGCTTTTTTTTTGAAAATTAGATTTTCTCAAACAGATTTTTTTCTTGCGTACGTATGCGCTTTTCAAATCGCAACGTGAAATAGTGTCCATATTTTTAATTTAACCTGAAAATTCTGAGTTGTGTATTCTTTTTACTTCATCCATTGCTGATTTGCTTTTTTTCTTTCGCTTCAGAAAAAAATAGAAATATGTGCCCCAAAGCAGAAGTAAATTCTATACGATCCCCCTTTAAGAAGCAGGTGTTCTTATGACATAAAAGAAATCATTTTCGATACGTGAAAAAACGCTAAAAATCGCATAAAAACTTAAATAAAAAAATCCAAAATCGGGCTTCGATGTGCAAAAATGTACACACAAAGGTACCTTGTTTCCAAATTTTGTTGCTCTGCCGTGCAGAAATCTCTTCAGAATATAGCCGACAGACAAGACACACACAGAGACAGACAAACGTTTTTCTTTATTATTATATATGGATTATTTTTTATTTTTTATTTTTTAATTAGTAAGGTTTGTTTATGATTTATACGTTGACTTAATTTAACCCATTATGAAAGAAATCTCTGATTTACTGATAAAAGCTTTTGAAAGTATATTAAGGCAAAACCAGACTAAATAAATAAAACGAAATCATAATATGTTACTAAACTTTTGTTTCTAAATCTAATTTTAGATGAAGACTTTAGGTAAAAATAGACCTTTTGAGATAAGAAAATTAAGATTTCTTTAACTTCATTTTTTATCTGAGCTAATCTTAAAATATAATTATCTTTTAAAAGCCCAAAGGTTTTCCTTGGCAAAAAGTTAATGGTTGAAATGGTCGGAACAAAACATCTTTTATTTTAATTACATGCTTATTTCCACCTTACATTTAAATTACTACAGTTTCGGATTTTAGAATTTAATTTTCTTATCCAAACAATTCCGATTGTACATGCATGTGGCAAAAGTATAACCCTACTATTTTTGGGCAAATCAACCTATGAAAAATTTTATTATAGTAATTTCCGGCCTATAATCCGCGGATCAAACAACCATGTTTCAATACAGAAATTTCATTCAGTAATCAAAGTCAAATATTTACAGTAACCAATAAGTTAATTTTATTAAATAAAGTTTCTGGGTCGAAACTTGATTGTTTGATCCACGGATTATACGCGGGAAATTACGGTAAGATCAATCAGTTAGTAATAATGGCTACGAATTAATTCTATAGCTAAATTTTGCGTACGTGAAACATATACAGTTGTGATGACTTGAAGTGTCATCCTTACCAATCATTACTCTCATCTGGGGTATTAAGATAATCCTAATTGGAAGAATGAATCTCCGTGAATGTTATCCACAGAAGTGTGGGGACTTTTGCCTGCAAAACTCTATTGCCATGTGAGGAAGGAATGGGAATCCTTTAAGAAATAGTCATCTGCTATGTACTACATTCTATTCGGAGAATAACTATTCAAGTAAATAAGTGCTTAGAAGAGTGTAGAAGATTCTAGTGAAATGGTGGTATAAAAGATCAAGGAATGGAATTATAGGGACGGACAAGAGATGAGCAGTGTACAGTCAAGGGCGGATATCCAAGCTAGGCAGTCAGAGTCGAGCTTAGACAGAGTGTGTGATGCTGTCTTTGAATTTTGTGTTTGAGATAAGCAAGATAGTGTTTGAGTAACACAAAGGAATGAGTCGTGCTGTCATCGGTGAACCTCATTATCGTTTTATACTTTCGTAATTGTTTTTAATAAAACAGCTTTGTTACTAATCAAGTGTATGTTTGAAGTAATTATATATATATATATATGTGTGTGTGTGTGTGTTTGTGTAATATATATTATGTAAACAATATATATGTAATATATAATATGTCAAAAATATATGTGTAACATATAATATGTAAACAATATATATGTAATATATATGTAATATATATGTACTATAGATAACAATATATATACATATATATATGCAAACAATAACAAAAGTACAAAACGAAAATGAGGTTCACAGATGACTGCACGGCTCATTCCTCGTATTACTCAAACACTGCGTTGGGCAGACATATTGGGAGCTGTACTCCATGACATGACAAAATTGTAA
The DNA here is from genome assembly GCA_963931845.1 of Maratus michaelseni. Lineage (NCBI taxonomy): Eukaryota > Metazoa > Arthropoda > Arachnida > Araneae > Salticidae > Maratus > Maratus michaelseni. The sequence goes on from OZ007586.1 coordinate 84,850,647, forward strand.
AAAAGATTTAAATTTTTTATAACTAACGACTTTTAAAACCGTATATGGATTCGTTGGTAAATTGTACCTTTGAATACCAAACGAAAATTCATTTGGTCAAGTAGTTTAGATTTTGCGCAGGTTTCAAGTTTGGAACTCTTAATGTTAAATTCTTTTTTAATCATGTCAAAACAGATTGCAATGAGGGTAGTTTCATAAGAATAACACAAAAACTTCTTCATGGGATGGGCTGTAATTTTACATTCGTATATTTCAAGCTTTTAGAAATAGATTTCTGTTTCAAAAAAATTCATAGGAAAAATTTCACATGTTTTCGAATAATAATTTCAAAGTATATGTTACTTGAAATTAATATCGAATTTTATAACGAATTACCGAAATTAATAATGTATTTTATAAATAATTAACAAAATTAATGAATTTTATAACATTTATTAATTTATTTCAATTGGAACTATTTATATACTTTTTAATAATACAACATAAATTAGTTAAATTATATATTAGGTGTTAATTAGAAGTATTATTTTAACAGTTACCGTATATACTCGCGTATAAGACGACCCCGAAATTGTAGATGAAAACAGGTTTAATATAAGTATTTTACAGTAAATTTCTTCACCTTATATAATTCAGAATTAAATAAGATTAGATAAGGCGTAGAAAACCATTCCGATTTATTGGTATCAAACCTTGTTTTCTTCTGGATCGGCTTATACGCGAGTATATACGGTAAACATATTTCCTATCGTATAATATCTAAAAGAATAAACATTTTAGGATTGATAATATGAAACTTTTTTTCTTAAAGCGTTTGGAGATTTTATTAACCCATTAACGACGACTTATTTTACACTTCTTTTAATACTTTGATACCAATCGACACCAGTTTTCCCATACTGTTATTTTAACTGATTGAATCTCTGATAGTTTCATATTAGATAGTGTGAATTTTTTTTTACTAAGATACTGGTGTTCATATTTAAAACTTTCGTATCATTTAATTGGCACGTTTTCGTACCAACCGGCATTAATGAGTTAATGAATTAGTTAAATTAATAACACAGCCCCACTAAAAAAATCTGAAGATTATCTTTTAAAAAAAATATCTGTAGAAAATCTGTAGGTACTTGGCCCACTTTTTTTTAAATCTTCAAAATATCTGCGAAATATCTTAAAAAATTCTGCAGATTTTTTAAAGGTAAAGTTAAATTTGCAAAATGTCTTCAGATTTCTGTAGAATTTCTGAAGAAAGTGGCACTTTCTTAAGATAATTTTCAGATTATTTTTAGTGGGGAGGGTTTTTATTATTTTTTTTCTTCAAATTGCGTATGCGTTGATTACCTTATATTAAAGGATGCTTTTAGTTATACACGCGAGACCATATTTAATTCCCCTAATTAAAAAAAAGAAAATGTTACTAGCAAGAGGAAAAGATAAAGTTTTTGGAAAAAGAACATTTTTAGTTTTTGTGAGCAGAAGGTTTAATTAAGTATAAAGCTCTCTCTCTCTTTTATTTTAGCATTATGCGCAAAAACATTTGTTAAAATGTGCATATAAATATATATTTTTTTAGAAAGATTTTTTTATTCTAGTTTATTGCTAATGCAAAATATGTTTAGTAGAAATCATTTAATTAGATTACATCTAAGTATATAATTTTTTGTTACAAATTAAAGAATTCTGATATAGTTTTAGTGTAAATACATACTAGAATTTACTTAACTGGATAAATACTAGGAATGAGGAACAGTTTTCTAACTCTACAGAAATATTGCATTTAATGTGATATAATAAGAAAAAATAACATGTAATTTTAAACAAATCATGAAGAATACTAGGACTAAATAAAGAGAAGATTACTATTCTAAAATAATCTTTATTTAAATGGACGTGTTTCACATGTCGTAAAACCTAAATATAATCCTGAATGCACCTTTACGTATACTCGTTTAATAATTGATATACCTTTTAGGATAATTCCAAAACTCTAAGCATTTAAATCATATTTTTCTTTCATGTAATTTCTGAATTCACAGGCTGACAAAAGCATATTAATATTTTCAATATTTAAGATGAATAAATAAATAAGGTACTCAAGTATAAACTTCATAGCAATGATTTCCATTGTAATTAATATAATGAATCATTAAAGAAATATGCAAAAATACTGCCACACGCTCACACGCTTATAGATAGAACCTACACTTATTTGTTTATTGCATTCACAATTCTTTGATGTGGTTTTGTGGGCCTAACATCTATTAAAGGCACTTAAAGAAGAATAAAGCGTAGTTTATCCGTTCGTGTTTTTCTTTAGCTTTTCAAGAGCGGTGGTACATTATATATATCATTCAAGTTTAATTCTAAACTGCCAAATGGCACAGATTTTTTTTTAATACGATTTTACTTTTGGAATATACGTGAAGAAAGGAATTTATTTAATATATTTAATTATACAAATCAATTCGTTCGTAAGTTCTGGTGACTTATTTATTCCAAAATTTTAGCAAGATAATTATTGTGCCCCGGAAAAATGTTTATTCTTTTCAAACTCCTGCGAAGATGCCTTTGTTATGTATATTAACAAAAACGCGCTATACGTACGTAGTCATTACATGCAGTCTTAAATTCTTAGAGATTTAAAACTGTCTGCACACAATGAAATCTTCTCAAACACGGTTATTTAATGAATATTCAAATATCTGTCTCCTGCATGTCAGTAACACCAGGTGAATTGTAATCAGCTTTTATATATTTTTTCAGATAAAAAGACAATAAAAATGCCATCGATTTTTTGCAATTATTATTAATTTTTTACCCATTTTTAAAGTATATTTTAAAAGAAATATGCTACTGATTAGTAACAGAATGTTAAAGACATGTTATGATAACACTTCAAATATATTTAATTTAACAGAAGTGTCAACATAATATAAACGTATAGGAAATATATTCTCACATTTTATGTCTAAGACAGTTTAAATATGTTTTATGTGCATTCCTACGCTCGTAAAGTTATTTTTAAGTAGCAAAGGATCGGAATCTAAAAAGAATTATGATCTATATATTTTCCTGCTGGTCGTCTTCTTGTTTATGAATAAGAAACTTAAGGACTCAAGTTGCATGAAACATTTAGTTCCATGAGTACAATTTATGCTTTGTATGGAAGAAGAGAAGGGAGTGAAATAAAATAAGGTAGTTTTATTCAGTCGAAGAAATATTTTTTATGATTTAAAAGAAATATCTTTAGAAATCTGCAATTTTATTTTAGAAAAAAATAGAAATTTAAGACATATAAGTTGCTTAAATTACTAATAAAAACATTTAATTAATATTTTTACATTTTACTAAAACTGGTACTAAATAATATTTTATCAGTAGAAAACATGCTTTTGTGTAAGATTTGCGTCAAAATCAGGAAATTTGCAGCCATCCACGCAGTGTATTGGGGTCTACTTTTTATTATATACAGAGTGTGCGAAAAGTCTGGAAACGATCGAATAACTCGAGAAATATACATCGGATTGAAAAACGGTTAAATGGATGTTCAATATTTTTCATAAATGTATTTAATGATATCAAAATTGCCCCCCAACTCTGCCTCCAATGGGAAAAGGGGGTCAACTTTGAAATCTTAAATGATAACCCCCATTTTTATTGCAGATTCGGATTCTATGGGAAAAAATACCACCATTTTCATACATATTCCACCATTTCCATACATTTCAATGGAAACGATTCTCACTGCATTTTACTCGATTACAGCGCCATGCACGATTTTCCAAATAAAATGTTCAATACAAAATTTACGTAATTTGTCCCGTAAGATCCGAATGTACAATAAAAAAGGGGAGGTTATCATATAAGATTTCAAAGTTGCTACCTCTTCCTCTCCTCCAGGGGGGGGGGGGAACTTTGGCGTTCCTAAATAGATTTTTCAAAAATATCGAACACATATTGTCAGTTTTTCAATCCGATGTATATTTTCGAGTTATTTTACAGTTTTTAAATTTTTCGGACACCCTATATATATATATTTATTTTATTTTACGAATAATAAAAAAATAAGATATAAAATTTGCATAAAATATAAATAAAAATAGTTAAATAATATTTTCCTTTTGTTAAAACTAAAATTAAATAATAATTTATCAGTAGAAAACATGCTTTTGCATCACTCGTCTTAATACTAGCTTAAACGCTGACGCAAAAATGGCGGCTGTCGTAGGCAGATTTTTTTCAGCGTTTGTACGGTCACTTAAATTTTAATATATCATTTTCTGGAGGTATATTTGCGTTATTTAATCACAAAAAATATATCGAAGAATACTCTTAGAAAATATTGGGGTTCAAACTCAAGTGGCCATACAAATGCTGAAGAAAATCCACCTACGACAGCCGCCATTTTTGTGTTAGCGCATAAGCCTAGTATTCAGGAGGTTGTGGTATTGTGCATAACTTTTTGTGACTACCTTTTCCTGCTGTCTATCCCTTTTTGCCTACACCAGTGAACGCACTGATGGTGCAAATAGAAAATTCATTGACTATCATTGTCTACGCGAACGTGTTTGAAACAGTTAAGAATTACCCCAAAAGAAACAAAAAACTTAATTTTTGTCTATGTAGTGTTTAAAACATTTCTTCCAGGCATTGTTTACAGTTCTGTTATCCTCATTTCTAATCTGCTCATTGTTTTTTAAAACACCTTGTATTGTATATGTTATTAATTCTAATTATTGTAGAAAAATATGCTCCCAGTTAATAGAATGTTATGCTTAGAAGAAAAAAAAAATACGTATTAAACAAAGCAGAATGTTTTCCAAAATAGGTTCGTTTTAATAAGGTATATCTGTGATTTTTTTATCCTTCATTCGCATGTTCTGATTATTTATCGGTATTTCTATTTTCTGCATCTGTTTTTTGTTCCAATACATACAACTAAATGGTCAGATATAAATTATGTGTCAGATGGAAAATAAAGCTTCCCTAAACGAAATTCTCCGCACCATTTAAATTATGGGTGTTTTGGAACCTGAGCTTTAGAATGATAATAATCTGAAATTTTCATCAAAGTCAGAACGTAGTTAGTTATATCTTTCTAGAATTTACACAAAATGTCATTAGTTTGTCATTAGCGCCAATGGACTTGTCTCACTTTTACGCGCAATGATTTGTTAAAAACTTTGATTTTCTTTGAATGAAATGTAATTATAATAACAAAATACTGAATATTTTATTTTATTTTCTTATTTGTTTTATTTCAGTATTTCATTCTTCGTTAGAAAAGTTACAATAAACAAAAAATAAATTTAATTTTATAGGAAAATGGAGAAAAAAATATATTCACTAATATGTTGTATACATATAATTATATTTCTTAATTTATATAGTGAAGAAGTATTCAAATTAAAAGTATTCATGATGAAATTTTAATTATGCTTGTTGATATGATGTAACATAAAGTAAGTTACATTTAATGTGGACTTACCTCACTTTCAAATTCCACGCATGTGAAATATCGTTGACCAAATAAATTACAAGTAACAAATTTATACTAATTTTAAAAATATTTATTGTGAATTGATTGATAAAATACATTTTATGCTAATTTGTAATAATATTTGGCTTTAACTAGACTTTTTTCACCAAATAGACTTGCCCCACTTTCAACATCCACGTCTCAAATATTGGTGTCTTAAAACATGAATAAAATAAGATAAATTTTGCGAAATTGAATAGAGTGATTGTGTTTCAGCTTAAAAAGACAAATATTATTGTTTCTTGCCTATTTAATTTTTTGTACTGTCTTGAATATCTGAAAGCAAGTCATGATAACTCCATCATTAAACAAGGTGCGTACACTATTTAGAATTACCAAGGAATCGGACACCACTATTTAATATCACAAATCTTTGCCTAATACTCTTCTTTCAGATTAGAAATCTTGCACGAATTATGACAGAATTTGTAATATTTCTCTGCAATTAAATAAGGCAAAAAATTCCATATGAAAATGGTGGTTTATTAACACATTGGATGTAATTGACACATCCTGAGTCAATTAATGCAAATAATTACGTATGCACAACTTCACTACAATGTAGAATAATATATATCATTAAAAATTTATGAGCAGTGATATTTATAATTTCCCTTTACCATAATATTTTTGACATTAGTTAGTTAGTGGAAGCATTACTAGTGTAAGCATGTGCTATTTTCATTCATAACGGCTGCAAGTAGAAATCTGTCTTTTTTTCTAAATTTACTGTTTCACTGTGTAAACACATATCTATCGCAACATGCATCACTTTGTAAAAGAAGAAAAAAAAGTCTTGTATTTTTTAGGAATTTTTAACAACAAATAGAAAAGCTTCTCATTACACTAAAATAAAAATTAAAAAACTAATATTTGTTTCAGTCTTTCATTTATCATAGCTTTCACTTAGATAGAAAATCTATGTGTCTAAATGTCTCATACCTTTGGTTTAAAATTTAATTTTCCGAACCAATTTATGATCAAAATGATGTTTTAGAAATATGATCATCTTGTTTTACAGTTTCTTTTGTGTAGAAAAACGCATTTATCATGAAACTTTATTGTTTCATCGACAGCCACAGCCTTTCTTGCTTCATAATTGAATTCTTGGGGAGATGTCAGATATTTTAAGATAAATTTCTACCGTTACATAAAAAATGATGTGAACGAAATAAATTAATCTAAATTTGTACGAATAAAATTTGATCATTATTGAGTAATATTGTATTTTAACATAAAAAAATGAAAGTTTCTAGTCATTCTTGTTCACTAAATTATTACAATTTAAAAAATTGGCTTAGAAAACTTTCAGTATGATTTTGTTTAAAAAGAGAAGGTAATAGTAATAAACATTATAAATAAAACCCATTAAAATTAATTTTTCCGGGACTTTGATTACCTTATTATATTCAATGAGGTTGAATTCCCCGGTGTGAAAACTAGAGAAGTAGATGTTGTATTTGAATTATTTAAATAAATATATTTTCTTATTTTAAACAGTTCTTAAAAATACTTGCAAACAAATCAAGTGGTTAATTTAACGTCAAATCATAAGCTGTAGTCCAAATAAAACTTAAATATTATTCATATACAAATAATTAATGCGTATGATTTAACTGAAGAACTATTCATCATATCCTTATGTATGTCTAACTTTTAACCATTTATTAGCATCTAGCTGTTTTTAAAACATACGGCTAGATTAAGAACGTTAATTTGAAATTCAAATTCTTTTGTAGAATTTATCATTTAAAGGTGTACTTAAGAGATGGGTTGTATTTAATTATCTTCTCCAAACACTGTTCATTTCTTTACTATTAGTAAGTTTTTCAGAATTGTTATAAATCTTTAGGATTTACATTTCGGAAAGTGGTTATTTTTTCTGTAAATAACATAAAACATTTTGACGTGACAAATATTTGTGTATATTTGTAAGTATATTTTTAATGTATGCATGCACGCACAAGTGAGAGTGCATTTATTTTAGTTAGTAAATTGAAACAATTATATTAAAATATGTATTAAGAAATTGACTGCAGCGTACATTCTGATAAAGATCAATCTGGGAATATTTAAATAATGTATAAATTATTTATTTTTATTATTATCCATTGTAAAAATTATTAATCGATCATGCGCTTCATACATTTATTTTGATAATTATACCAAGGAAACACCGGCGCTTAGAATTTTTTTTTTAAAAACATGCAGTCGTCACAGAGAGGAGAGACATAACGCGTCATGGCATGTTCGCAACATATATCGGCAGAAGGAAGAAGGAGTGGCACGCATGTTGTTTATGTGATAGCATTACCATGGGCGTGCATGAAATGCACGTGCAGTCATGCGCAAGTATATGTCACGTCAAAATGTTTTATGTAATTTACAAAAGAATTAGTCACTTTCCAAAATGTAAATCACACAGATTTTCCACACTTTGGGGGGAGATCGTCCTGGTGGTACTCAATCAACCCCTTAATTGAGGAAGATGAAGAGGAGTCAGTAGACGCTGTGATTCCTAACCGACCACTTGAAGTTATCGGGAGGGGTTCGCGACGTGGTCGGGCAATGACGTATCCTGTCATTCATTAGGTCCTCCTGGTTAATGGAGTCCATGTGGGTCGCTGGGTAGACGCTGGGGAGTAGACGCTGTGTTTCCTAACCGACCACTTGAAGTTATCGGGAGCAGGGTTCGCGACGTGGTCGGGCAATGACGTATCCTGCCATTCACGAGGTCCTCCTGGTTAATGGAGTGCATGTGGGTCTTCTTAAGTGGAACCCAATAACCTGTTGCTGATAATTCCTCAGTTCCACCTCCCTGTGTTCTGGTGCTCTCCAATCGGCCACACCAGGAAATTGGGGTTGAGTGCTCTCTCATGTGTGGTGTGATCTCAGACCGGCTACCGGTGGTAGGTTTTGGATATTGTGCGTTGGTCTACACTCGGTCTCTTCTGTGGGAAATATGACGGGGAACCTGGTCTGGGTGTCGCTTTCTCATACCAGCTATTAGGTGGAAAGAGACCGGGAGCGGTGTCTCTGAGTGGCCGTCCCTTGGACCATTCTGCTGGGGGTAATGACGAGCTGCTGTGGTTTTGGGGGCACGTACTTTCGTTCCTGGACAGGGATTAAAGGCCAAATATAGAGAAAATGTTTGGGTAGCGTCAAAAACTCGGACCAATCCTTCTCGTCGAGGCAGGCGTCGACGTGCATTGGACGTGGTGATCGCAGAAGTCTTTCTTGTGTGCTCACGTTCGAACGAACCTCTCACTGTGCGGTCAGCGAGGGGAGTGCCCATCATACTCTGTGATCTTGGATCGGTAACTTGAGTGTGGAAGATGACTAGAAGAAGAGTCCCTCAAGGAACGGGGCACTGCTGCGTCTTTTAGGTTGCTACACGAGTAGTCTCAGGCCATCGTCACTGTGTGCATCAGCCGTGATTACCGCAAATGGTTTTTAAGGTTTTCTCTTGTGTGAAACGAGAATTCGGTTCACCTTCTCATATTCCTCGCTGAAGGTTGTCTCTGCCTTTTAGTATGTTCGATGGTAGCGGCTGACATGGTCCACATTTGCGGTCTATGCTTGTGGACAATTCTCGTAGTGGACCAGCCGTAGACATTGGCGGGTAGTGGCTGGTATCTTCTCTTCTCCTGAATGTATATGAACTTTTTGAGTATTTTGTATTTAAATTCAAATTTTGGATCTATTCCTTTAAATTATCATGAAAATCCTACCAAGTATCCATCCAACTAATGTTTGGATAATGTGTGGCTGTAAAGAGAACCAACTCTTTTGTATTTATTGCTTTAATTCCTGAATAGTCGAAAACTGAAGCCCATAGGCATACACCTCTTGGGCCAGTACTCTACAATGATTTTAAATTGTATTTAACTCTGGGGTGATGGCTGTCCAGTTTATAACAGTCATTTGATTCTGCGTAAACCTAACTGTTGTTTACTGGGAGGTGTAAATCGACGCATTGTCCTGTTGAAATTTCCAGTTTTCCCCTCCTAAGATGTTTCCAATTGAAAGTAGATTACTTTTCAGGCCATTTTGATAATTCTCAGAGCACGGCCACCTATTAAGAAAAGCAATATACATTGTTCCGTTGAAACAGAACGCGTCCCACACCATCTTGTTGCCTACTAAAAAACTAGCGAGGTTCTTGTCGTATACCATTCCAAAATTATGCCCATCCATCAGGACCATACAAATTGAATTTTTTTCGTCGCTGAAGAAAACAGTTAACAATTCATACGTCCAATGCATGTGTTTATTAACCCAAAGTCCTCGCAATTTCACGAACAGACTTCTTTTGGGCTGAAACTTCTCGCAAAATCTCTCTATCTTATCGCTGAGATGTTTTTCTTGGTCAATCTAACCTTTTTTTTTTTTGCAATCACATTGTCACCTTTCGATACAATTTTATATATTCCAGATCTGCTACAACTTAAGGAAGTGAAGCAGTTCTTGGCCATGTAAAACTTATATAATAGCCCACGTGCTTTGAATAAAAAAAATTGTATATCATACTCACGAGTAAATAACATATAAGTTTATTGACTGAATTCTTAATTTTTTTGTTTCGGGACTATTTTTATTTTATTCCTACCAAATCTTATGGACTTATATCAGGATATTTTCAAGAAAAATTTACCATTTTTTTTTGTAAATTGGGTATCAGTGAATATAAAAATTGTCGCCAGTTCTGTCACGTTACGTATTTTCCGGCCTATAATCCGCGGATCAAACAATTATCTTCGACCCAAAACTTTAATTTTATATAATGTAATTAAATAGATATCTGTAAATATATGACTTCAACTGTTAAATAAAATTTCTGGGTGTAAATATAATTGTATGATCCGCGTATGTAGGCCGGAAATAAGGGTAATCAAAGAGTTAAACAATCACCAGTCAATCTAAATGTATTTTAACAACTCTCTCAGGGCTGTTAACATCAAATGAACACGATATCAATTTAAAAAAAATAATAAACAGTTTATTAAATCACTTCAAATAAGAAAATAAGGCAGTGTAGCAAGTTTAACCCTTTCAGGGGCAAAGTATTTATATTTTTAAAATGCTTAAATGATTCAATGACATCATAATATACAAACAAATTTATCTGAAGATAAGTAAAAGCTTTTCTTCCCTTACTTAGAAAAAAGGAAATTTTTCATTTCAAATTTCTGGGGCCAATGCGGTATTCGGGGATTAAATGGTCCAAAAACGAACCACTGCTCTACAGGAGCTAATTTTAGATTGCTCTAAGTGCAGTTAATAAGACTTCTTCTTAATTCGCAAAAAAAAAATCAAGTCCTGCACTAAATTTACAATGCGTCTAATATAAAACTATTTTATAAATAAACAGTCATTAAGGTTGCACAAATAAATAGTCTCCGTGAGCTTAAATATCAATAATTATAAAAACACTACAAAACCCATACTTTTGAAGAAAATCCATCCTTGAACTGCATTTAAACTGAACCTAAGTCGAGTCCTTTCGTGGGACTCCGACGAAAGTTTTAAGGTCTTAGAGTGATTTTAATGTTTTAAAACCTTTATTTTATTTTACACATATTTTAGTAATACATAAATTGTAATTCACTTTAAATGTTTTCAAATATTTTTTAATTAGATCGTATAATTTAGTCTTTTTGGTCGGTCAGACATTATAAATCTTGACCGGTTTCGCAAGTTTTTCTCATTTTTGTGATAATAAAGAAATGCTATATTTAATTTGCAAATAAAACTCAAATTTCAAAGGGAATGAAAATTTTGTTTAAAAATTCTCCTTATTGTAAATGTTTAAAAGAAAGAGAAAAAATAAAATGTAAAAAATGAAGCATATTCTGCAGCATACTTATCGCTCTTATCTTCGAATTTTTCGCATGAAATAGTATTTTTTTTTTTAAGTTTCGTATATTTTCAATTGAAAAGATTAAAGAATCGCTTCTAAAACTTCAAAGGAGGGCAAAGTGAATGTGACTGGGAAGATAAATGATTTCGTTTGAAAATATTCCACATATGAAATGAAAGCAAACAAATAATCGAAAATGCTCATTTTAACAAAGAATTTATTTATTTTCATTTTTATTTTCATTGAAATATTACGATAGTTTGACATTTGAAATGATAATTAATGAATATGCAAATGACTAATGCTGGAATATGTTTGCTACTGCTCTGAAAAAATATAATTTTTTAACCTATTGTGCATTATCACAAGTATTTCCCGCGCAAAGTAAAGGTTGCCATGTGAATCAATCAAGAGTGTGACTCGGGATCCCGTTTTCTTTTTTGGACATTTTTTTTTCGTAATTGCGTATTCTTACTAGAAATTTCAAACAAAAATTTGTACTTTATTATTGACACATATTTTTACGCGAGTTAGAGCATAGACGAACGGCCAGATAGCCAGACGGCAGACGGCAGAGGGCAAGACAAACCGAAGTCATAAACACTTTTCAACTAGTTTGGAAAGTTTTAAAACAAGAACACAAAGAGAGAGATCACCCTATACTACGAAAACGTGCCTAGTACAAATCTATTACTAATAACGTCTACTAATTAATGCTATACATACATTTTGTTCAGGGGTTATCTACATATAAAAATTGTACCAAACTGGAAAATTGTCAATACTACTAATACGTAATTTTCATATCACATGTGGATTCTTGTATAAATTTTATCTTAGGATACCAGACGGCTATTCATTCGGTCAAGAAGTTTAGGAAAGATATAGGCTTAAAATTTGAAACACCTATTGCTAAATTCATTTTTGATTGTTGCTAAAAAGATTGCAATTTGGGTAGTTATTTAAGAATGACTTGGGTAGTTATTTAAGAATCCAACAGTGTGGAATGGGCTGTAATTTTGCAGCTTCTAGATTTGATTTCTGTAAAAACTCATATGTTACATTTCATATTTTTTTCTAAAAATAAATTTTAAATTATTCTTCGAAAAGAATATTAAGTGTAACGTATAATGTTCTAAACAAATAAAAATTTCCATAATTTTCAAATTTGTGAATGTAAAATTAATATGTAATTGTATTCAGTATTCAATTAAAAAAGATAAACATTTGGAAATCCGGCGATGTGGAACAACAGAGTTCTTACCCATCTCATTCCTTTTAACTCTACGTCCAAAACAGAAAGTGGTGTTTGCTAAGTAAGAAAAATGTTAGGACATTTGCTTTGTACAAGCATGGGGGGTAACTTGACCCAAATAGAGGTCCTAAATGTCAAATTTGCCCTCTGACAGTCTTGCAAAAGGGCACATCTGTAATGTTTTTTTTTCTCTGCATTTTGTTTTAAATGCTAAGAAAAACTAATTTTTCAGGACTGAATATAAAATACTTAATTACAAATATGAATGTAATCCTTGAGAGTATTATTCATTGATCAGCGCAATAAAAATGCATTAAATCAATAGAATTTTGTCACTTTAAATAATGCTTATATTGCATTGAAACCTGGAGCTCAGTAAACGTATTCAGTGTTGCCAGTGGGCTACTTTTTTTTTAAATTCAGTTTTCTTGATTGCCACCAGTTTTTTGAGAAAGTAAAATTCGCCTTATTTAATGACAAAATAAATAATGCGAAAACAAGAGGAATTAAACTATTTTAAAAAATGGTGCCAATGAAAGAATCTGAATTTTGAAAAAGTAGCCTACTGGCAACACTGAACGTATTAACACGGGCTTGTCAGTGAGAGGGTTTTAAGGGAAGTTTTTAGAAATTTCCATAGACGAAATCGAGAATTATGTTTGTTTATCGCTGAAAAGTTTCCCTTAAGAGTTTCATGATTGTAACATAGTAAGCAGACTAGTTTTTGCTTGAAAATTTTTATAGTTCTCAGTAAAGATTTTCTTGTAGAGATTTTTAGTGACAAAAGGTGTCATCTTGGATTTTTCGTTCATAATTACAACAACGCATCCAATGAAACAAATATGGCAATTAATATTTATTATTGTTATTTATATTAATTAAATCTCCAGATGTGACGCTAATTTCATTTTTAATATTTCAGTTGCTGGCTTTCAGGTAAATTTTTGTTTCAAAAATTAGTACTATTTTTAGAAAAATTCAGATATTTATAATTTGATTTTCTATGAAATGGTTTCAACTTAAAAAAAAATTAATGTACAATGACAAAAGTTTATTAGCTTTATTTTTACGAAACCATTAAAATGTACTACTTTTTGTTATTTTACGTGACTTTATAAAAATATTTTTTAACTATTTTTTTTTAATTTGTTTGTGTAGTTGTATAAAAATAAAATTAATAATCTCAAAGAATTACTCATAGTGGAATAAGAATTGTTCTAAAAATCAAAGTTGGTACTAATGCAAATAACTACGAAGTTATAATTCAAAATAACGCCAAAACGTCACCCAGAAAATGTGAGCAGCGATAATAGATGACTAACAAAAGTTTCCCAAACATCCAAATATATTTTATTTATTTTTATTTATCTACCAAAATTCTATACATTTCTCAAAAATCACTGGTGAGATTAAAATTCTAAACATATAGTTTAGGTATTTTAATAACGATACCGTGATAAATTACATTTATGTGTAAATAGTAATGCTTTTAATTTATTTTCAATCAAATATACAAGACCTTTAACTACAGTACATAGGTGGATGAAAAATATTTCAGGATTTTGGCGTAAATTTTCTAAAGTATAAGTGAAATATAAAAATAAGATTTAACACTAGCTTAAGTGTCTACACTAGTCAGGCGAAGACACTCTCGAGATAATGTTAAACACATGACAGCATACTTTTAAAATTTATCGTTTGCATTTCAAATTCTTTATATAATATTTTTTGCATATGATAACTGAGGTCAATCTCTAAACGGGTACTTGTTTATTATTTCGATTTTGGCTGCAGTATTTTTTTTATGGGGATGCTATCACTTTCGGAACTGGTTCCGAAATAAAAACTGGCCTTGCAAATAGAATCTGAAACCAAAATCAGAAAAGTAAACGGTACTCTGGTAAAAATCGACCTCAGCTATTGTATGCAAAAAATAAAAAAATAAAACATAAAAAATATTGAAATGAATACTAGAAATTTTAAAGAACACTGCCATAGGTTTCACATTAACTTACAATTGTCTTCGCGTGACTAATGTAATATATTAAATAAAACATAAAGTGATTATTTAAATGTTTTTTGAATAATTTATATTACTTTGATGTCTTAAATTCTTATTCTTTCATAAAATAAAATTGTGAAGAGCTAAAAAAAATAAATAAGTTCATAAAAAATATTTCTTCTGACTAAAGAAACTGCCTTATTTTATTTCGCTTTTGTTACTCGTCTCCCTTACAAAGTGTAAATTGTACTTACGGAAATAGCGTTTCGTGCATTTAGAACTCGTATGGTTCATTTTAATAAACAAAAAAAATGGCAAGCACAGACCTATACAGCTCAAAATGTTTTTAGAATCCAATCCTTTGTTTCTTAAAAATAAATTCATGAGATTTAGAGGTTCTCATAAATTGTATTTAAATCATCTGAGACATAAAATATGCGCAATATTTCACTTATGCTTATTTTGTGTTACATTTCTGTTCGTTTTTCCTATTTAAACTAAATATTTTTGAAAGAATTATGCGGTTGAATTTATCCGTACGTTTTCTCAACATTCTGTTACTATTCAATCACAAGTTGCTTTTAAGAGAGGACGGGGTCGATTTAACCCTTTAACTGACATTGGTTTCCCTACGAAACCACAAAAGTTTAATTACGAAATTCAACAATGACAGCAGAATTTTAATAGAAATGTTTACCATTTATTAGGTATGTGAAATATCACCTTTTTTTTTTTTTCTTATATACAATTAAATTTGTTCATAATTTCCGGTGTCAATCATTTATTTCAACATTTTAGAAATTGAAGTGATTTATAAGGGTTAACACACGTTCAATTAAGATAATTTTTATAGTTTTTAATTGGGAAAATGACAACTTATTTTGGAAAAGCACTCACAGTTTAGAAAACCTTTCTCTATGAAAATAAAATTAATCTGATAATCAGGACAAGAAAATTATCCATAGTCCCCCTTTCATTGTGAGCGCTATTGCTTGCTTAATGTGATTCTGAAACAAACAAACAAGTGTTACTTGATTGATTGTTTGCTGGTGCTACGATCATCTTTTACACACGAAGGTTAAACAGACCGGGATCATTGTTAAAAAGGGAATCCGACTAACTACAAACATCATTGCCTGGGTCGAGATTAAAAAAAAGCAAATTTTGTCTTGTAGCGTGCCCAAACGCTGGATTTTAAAATTCAAAGCAATATTGGAAACGGTAAGAAACGTTAAAAGTATGATGAAACTTATAAATGAACTACGAAAACTGGTTAAATACTAGTTCAATGTGAAAAACATTGATGCACTTTTATGTTCTTGTTACATTTTAATGTAAAGTTTTATGAAAAGGTGTTTACAATCCATTAGCCGCATCAATGATTAATAATAATCTGATATAAAATTCAGTAGCTGTCAGGCTGTTTTTAGCGGCCATCCTTGAAAGTTTCCTGATAACACTGGGCAACACCATATTTTGACAGATGAATCATTGAGTGTTTTATAAAGTATTTTTAATGGTGAAGCAGAAAATGTATTAAAAATTCTCAATCACGTCACGTTTTCTAGTTTTATAACTTTAAAGTTCCCTATTATGTCATTTTTGTCAAATAATAGAAACGAATAAAAACGAATCTTTAAAATATTAATGCATCTTTCATACGGTACAGAGAAACTAAGAGTCCATTAAACTACACCAATGAACAACGTTTCAAGAAATGAGTAATCATCGCGGAACATGTTTGAAATGACTAACTTTGTCAGTGCAGCTAAAGCCATTGGTGGGTGAAGTTTTTTGATAATCTGTGTTAAATTCTGCGAGTTCATAATGTGTCCTACATTATATCTGGTAACGCAAGTTTAGTCAATTCCATTTTATTTTAATTTGATATACCAGTAAACTTAATCACTTTGCAAATTTTTCAGCGATTTCTCAAAGTTACATAACAAATATGTGATGAGTGATGGCGAAAAACTGACTTTATTTTCAAATTCGTAGTTGACAAAAATATAACATTCAATTATTGGTGTTTCTATTCTGAAAATTATTTTTCAATCTCTAGGCAAGTATTATTGGTTGAAAAAAGCAGGGGTCCCCAATTTTTACGGCGGGTCGCTTGTCACCAAATTTTGGAATAGTAATTTCCATCTTTGTTACTCGTAAGATTTCTGTTACAAAATAAAGCTAATATTATTACCCAAAAACAGCGTTAACTTTTTGGCACGCGGACATAAAGTTGAACACCTATGGAAAAAAGATGAATAGGAAATATGGTGACACATTTAAGTGATTTTTACTTCAAGATTACAAAGTTCTTTCTAGCAAATTCATCTCAAATGAAATTGATCATTTACTGACACGTCTTTATTGTTGCCTGGAATTTAAGCTGCCATACAGCACTTTCCAATGAGCATTTCGAAAATTAGCCAATTTCAAAATGTGTTTTAACTACAGAGCTCCCTATGGAGAAATTAAACTTTTATCTCATTTTCTCAAAATAGTAGATGAAGCAGTCCGAGACTTGTCATTCTAAGCCAACAAGATGATAACACATGTTAAGAGAATACTTGTAACGCTGTTTCCAACAGACTTTACTTTCTGTGAAGTGTAATGATATTATGCTAAGTTTTGTAAATAGCCACCATTCACACCCCAAACAATACTGAACTATCGTTGCTTAATGTACCTGAAATTACGACTTCCATCTGATTCCATGATGCCTTTACATTTAACAGAAATAAAATGCTATTTTCTATTTTTACATATCTTTCCGTTAATATGGTATGATATTAAATGCAATATTTTACAAGAATTAACAAAATATGGGTACTCCCGAAGTTTTTAGAAAATTGCGTATAAACAAGTATGTGTTAACATTGAAAATTTCTCAAAATTCTGTTATCAGATTTCTTTCTAAGAACCAAATTCTGCAATTATTTGTAAATATATATATATATATATATATATATATATGTATGTGTGTGTGTGTGTGTGTGTGTGTGTGTGTAAAATATGAGCATTTTAACTAATAGAGCAGCATATGATGCTAAAGTATGATAAAACGTCTTATCTGTAATTAAACTTTCTTCCTGTAAAACATAATGAAGTTTTTATATAAATATATGCTTTCTTTCTGCCAGTAATAAAATTTACTGGAAATAAGAGAATTATCAACGGTCTCACGTGTATAACTTTGAAAGTTTCCATTAATGCAAAGTGATTAGCGCAGACACAATTAGAAGAAAAAACTGAAAGTAAAAAGATGCGCTCACGAATTTAACTAATTCATTAACAAAAATCTCCAGACGCTGGAAGAAGAAAAAAATCTAATTAATTATTCTATTTTATTTTTTCTTTTAAGATATTGCGGGATAACGAACAATTATACATGGTTCGTACGCTTTACCACAATTTTTAATAGAACATTTCGCCTTATTTAAATGCAGAAAAGGATTACAATTCCTGCAATTAAACGAGGCTATTCTATTTAATTCTAATAAAAATTTTGGTAGAAGCGTACGAACCTTGTTATAACTAAAACTTATAATATTCTGAAACACTACATAATATATTTTAGTGTTTCCAGTTAATAATCAATGTTCGCAGAGCAGCAGAATGTAGACTTAGAATATTCATATTTCGTTTTTGATTTATAATCGTTATATAATGCTCATAAAGTATAATTAAACAAACATCATCCGAATTATATTGTGAAATGCACGCGTTGTTTTGCATAATTATTTTTTTTACTATGTTCAAGGGTAACACTAAAACTTTTTAAACAAGGGCAGACGATATGCATAAAAATTATTGGTCGGATTTTTAATTTGAACTCTTTTGTGTCCCCAGAAGATAATTTGTGGCAAAATTTAGTTATCGTAGAATAAATTTCGAAAGAGAAAATGCACTTGATGCGAGAGCATTATAAAGCAGTGATTTTCTATGATTTTAAAGTTGACTAAATCAAGAAGGCATACAATCACACTGGAAAAAAGGGAAAATTTTAAACATTTTCTGGAAACATTTTCTCAAGAAAACAAACGCTACAATCTAAACCCCCTTATATTGAAGTATATTAAACTCATAAATCTATTAAGAAACATACTAAGATCATTATCAAATGAAAACTCTAATACCAATACACTATCTCTATATTTAATACACACCTATTTAAACAGGAAATTCAGTTAAAATTTACAGTTTAATAAATAGATTTTATCTACTTCATCTTTGATTCCATTATAAAATTTTGCCGCTGCTTTTATTAACTAGAATCAGTACACCGCTTTTAAACTACATATACATAATTGTACAAATAGCTTTCAAAAGTACATAGTTAAAAAATGACAATTTTATTATAAAACGACTGAAAGCATGATGTATGTTTTGGTTTCATATCTCTTTCAACTCTATCTTATATAGAAGAATCAACATAACATCGTTAACTTCTTGTGCTAACTGCGAACAGGTCATTAACGCTCATTAACTACTGAGAAATGCTGCGGTGTCAATAAATTATCTGTAGAACGTTAATGACTAAGTCTATAGCAACTTCATGTGTTTTAGAAATACATCTGCAAATTAAATAACCGTCCCAATTGTTAAACAAACTATTATTTGGAGACACTGCTAACGCTAAAAGCCCCGAATGTAGTTAAAAAAGAAAAATAGTCACATATTTAAAAATTATTTTTATAATAATAATAAAAAAACTATATATCTATACAAATAAGATAAAGTTTCGCTCTGTGTGTGTGTGTCTG
This sequence comes from Maratus michaelseni, assembly GCA_963931845.1. Lineage (NCBI taxonomy): Eukaryota > Metazoa > Arthropoda > Arachnida > Araneae > Salticidae > Maratus > Maratus michaelseni. Next base: position 84,870,069 of record OZ007586.1, read on the forward strand.
TCGGCGATGGCTAGCGAAATCTAGCACACCTAGAAAGCTAAAAATTTAGATTTAGGTTATCGAAGGCAGGTTTGGATGCATCTGAGACCCAGAATTTTAATATTTTGATAATGACTCAAGTTTTTTAATTAAATCTCATTAAAAATCGCATTGAAAATGTCATATTTTTTATCAAAAGGGCTGAAGAAAAGAACACCTATTCTCGATTTGCAAGCGGAAATGAACGACTTTGAGATTTATTTACTAATTAGCTAATTTTAAGTAAAGTAATTAAGAAATTGATTTGCAAATTTTAGAGCATATGTAGAAAAGTTTTCTACATCCGACAATCCAATTTTTGTGAAAATCGGTCGGTTATTTTTTTATTTTTTGAAAAACAACTGCAAAAATCTGGCGGCGCCAGTTAAAAAACCCCCAGAAAGTGACAGACAGGGATCGGGTTTCATTAGAAACTGAACTACAAAGAGATCGGTTTCTCTGGCAGAGCCCTCCATTTACTTTGCAAAAATGAAAGGAAATAATTGCTAGTTTTTCCCAATGGATATAGATTTGTATTTGAGGATTGAAAGTGGAGCCATATGGCGGTTATTTCAGAGTAGTATCTTCGTTATGATCTAATTATCAGAAAGATATAATTCTTTTCTTAATTACCGCGTTAATGTAGGGAAATGAGGTTTTCTTGAACAAATTATTCGTTATAGTTGCGGGTATGGTGAGGAGGGGGTTCACGCCTTTTTATTTAATATCACATTTATGTTACTTTACGGCGTGCCCCCTGGCGGTGGGTTTCACATTGGTTGAGAATTCTTATTAATAAAAACAATTGTATTGCTCTGATTTACGCAAAACAAATACCAATTAAGAAATTTAACAATTTTAGCTTCACCCGTAGCGTTTTATAAATGTTATAAATAGTGAATACCGAAAATTTCAAATAACGATTTTCGAAAAAACTAAAGTTATGTTTCTAATACAAGTACACAGACCGTATTTACTTGATGCGTTCCAACAATCAAAGTAAGTGGCTTGTTGTTGAGCACTTGGCCAAGCGCCTCCTGGCGGGCAATCCTACAAGGCTTCTTCTCTAACTGTGCATTCTTATCTCGGGTTCTATTGGTCTGATCACAACGGGGTTTGGATGATTCGACTTGGTTTTCGATCGCGTTACAGATTTCAATTCCACCTTCGACCGACGGGGTAAGCTTTTTTTTCTAGATTTCTATGCGCCCAATTTCGATGGGAATAAGTGCATTCAAGTCATCTGATACAAGGGATAATCGTGTCGAATTTTTAAACCGGTTTAGTTATGAATGCATTGTAACACTCGAGGCTAGCCAAAGCGCGGTTCGAGATGGAGGCAAGTTAGCCTCTCCAGTTAATCTTGATTCAACCCAGTAAAAATACCACTGTAAGCTGTCAAGAGTACCAATTATGAATCATACATGGTTCATTGAGTAATAAGCGTAATTTATATGTAATAATGATGAATAATGTAATCGAGATGTAATATCAATGAATGACGTATTGATCTAATAATACACATTGCCGTACCGCTGCGTTGACCTTGCTATTGATGTTAGAGGTTTGATGTTAGTTGTGATAGATGTTTGATGTTAAATGTGATAGATGTTTGATCTTAGATGTGATAGATGTTGATGCTAGTTGTGATGTAGATGAGCTGATGTGAGTTGTGAGAATTGTGAGAGTGCAAATCTGCACTAAAAGCTATGATGCCTTACCATAGGTGGGATGGTAACCTCACTCATTGGAAGTTGAACAAGGTAAAATACCATTACCGAGGAAGGGGCGAGAGTCGGTATTTCGACTAAAGAGGAATGATTACCTTACTTAGTGGCAGATATCTAAAGTGGTAGATCAAGTGTCTCAAGCTGGCGACTGATACCAGGTTAATTTGTGATGCCCCATGGAGGATATATGTAGTACCATTGGTTTCACCGTGCCGAATGTTCGTATAGAATAATTTGCGCCCCCTGATGTGGAAATTGGAACTAAAGGATTTTGCAGCGCGTGCGCAGCACGTCTGCTTAACGGTGCGGATTTTCGTTCGGGAGGTGGTTTGACAGAGTGCGCCAGCTGGCGGCTAAAGGTGGAACTAAAACTTCACACCTAATATACGGTGCCGCAGGCAGTGGGAACAGTTGTCGGAAATACGTTCAGATCAGAATGCGCCCCGTTTCGGCAGAAGGTGGAAATAAAGGATTTTCCGTCACGTGCGCCGCACTTTTAAATAAATAATTTCATGCGAAATCGTGTTAAAGATATAAAATCGCACAAACTTTAGGTTTGTTTAATTTTATTATCACGGGGCCGGACAACGCCGGGTGGGTCATCTAGTTTACGAATAAAATACAAATTTTATTCAAATTGTCCTACAGTTTTTCGGTTTTATTTTCGTGTGCTGGGGTCTTTTAAAAGCCTAAAAATTTAATAATCGTCGTCCGTTATTATGTCTGTATGGTGCCGTAGGCAGCGGGGATCCGTGCCGATTCTTTCGAAAAGAGGTTTGTTTAGAACATAAGGTTAGAAGAGAACTGTTTATAACAGAAGGAGTTTCGTTCTAAAAGACTATTTTTAGACCAGAATGCGCAACCTAGCAGTAGAAGGTGGATTAAAAAAATTTTCCATGCAGCATGTTCTGTATACGGTGCAAAGGCATCGTGGGTCAGGGCCAGAGTACCGTTTTTTAAGTGATTTAAGGTTATTACACGAGACGGGCAACGCCGGGCGGGTCAGCTAAGATTTTTTTTTTATAAAATTAAAAGTGCTAAATTCGATATATTCAAAATATAATACAGTAACAATATGTACAATTAATTTGATGTATTTTCTAAAGATATAGAAATATACCATCGCTAAATTGATTAGTAGTGGCGAATTAAATTAAGAGATTATTTTCACATTAAAGTTTATTTATATCTGTGGCATCATGGATAATTAATTTAAAACGTTTCAGAAATATTGATATACTTTTTGCAAATATGCATGTTAGACTGTTTAATTTTTTATCTGCATTTTTTAGACTAAAAATAGTAAAAAAAAAGACATATAGGTACATATATATATATCAATAATTATTTTATTTTATGTGTTTTTTGTTATCATTTCCTTCTGTCAAATTTAAGTTTTGTGTCTCTGATTTTTGGGTTATCAGGCATTCTTCTGCTACATTTTTCTTGGGATACATATAAAAACAAGATCCTTTTGTACGCCCTGTGTTTTAATAGTTATAAAAAAGCAAAAATATAAATACATCTATAATATCAGCATCGTAATGGTCTGTTATTTTATTAATATTTCATTTTTTTTTTGCTCCATATGGAATAGATTTTGAATTTAAAATTAATGTTTCGAAAAAAAATAGCATTTAATTTAAAAATAGATGTAGTAAAATAGTACTATTGATGCTATATTGCTCTTTTATTAATATGAGTGGGTGTCTGAGTCAGTGTTACAAATTTTAAATTTCGAGAAATGAGGAACACCCATCAATGCCATTGATTAACGCTGCCCTGAGCACCTAGTTCAAAGTAGCACTTCTTCGACTCTTAATTACCCTCCACTTGCATCTTTAGGCTGAGCATTGACAAGTAATAAAATCTAGTTAGGTGGGTAAGGAAAGTAATAATTATATTTTAGTTTATTGTTTTAATTTTTTATTTAAAGTAAACAAACTTGTATAGTATGAAATTGCAATTTTCAAATTCCCATAACTCTTTTTCCCAACGAAAAACCCAACTTTCCGAAATTTGTAACATAAAACCTTCTTCCAGACATCAATTCATATATATATATATATATATATATATATATATATATATATATATATATATATATATATATATATTATATATATATATATATATATAATATATATATATAATATCAAAATAGTTGAAATATGTCATGCGTACAGTTATTTAAAGTACATAAACCTATATTTGGCGTTTTTCAATAGTATGGGTAGACAACGTTAGTTGTACACAAAATGAAATAGTGGCATCATTTCAGAAAGTTGACATTAATATTTCTCTTCGTCGTTTAGCAATTAGTGTGTCAATGTTGGTTCAATATACTAAGGATGCATGCTATGATTTAATTGAAAAAGATGATAAATTCTTGTGTATGAATAGTTCTTCAATTTAACTGAAAAAGACTTTGTTTGAGATCATGCTTAGAAACAAATTCTAATGAAAATTGCACAACAGTGCATGCGTATCTACTTTAATTTGCGTAAGAAAAAAAAACTTTTTGTTTTTAATAACAATAATGTTTTAACAGTAAGAAAATAACAAAATTATTATTTCCTTACTGCTAGAACACCAAAGTCTAGTTTTATAAAATATAAAATCGCATGAAATTTTGCATTCAGATTACATTAACACAAACATTCTAAAGTCAAAATTGATGCTTAAAATTTAAAATCTGAAAGTGAGTCATATGATGACAGATTTTGTTAATGTAATTTTAAGATTTTTTTTCATTACCCTTTCAAAGGCAAAATACTTCTGTTGCGAAAATTTGAAATGATTGAATGGCATCAGGATTTACGAACATTTTTTTAAATAAATGAAGGATTTTCTTCACATATATTTTCTTTCAAACTTTCAGTGCTATTGTGGCATTCGGGGAATGCAATTAACTGGGATCTATAATATCCCATCGCCGCTCAAGGGGATAAATTAAGAAAATACACTGCATAACAAATGTTCAAGCTAAAAATCGAAAGATCAAGAAATCGGTATTGATAAAAAATGTATTATATTTTGAACAATAACTTATAAAATAAAGTCATTAAATATATTTGTTTTCATATAAGCATTACCTGAAAGTTTCGTCAAATAATTACTATTACTACAAGAAAATAAAAGTAGTTTTATTTTCTTACACTTTTTTTCATGAAAAACAATTTGCCGAATAAAATTATGGACATTTTTTAAAAACTGTGGAAAACTTTGTTATCATACTTGCAAATATTTCACAGAGTAGAGACTTTCACTCAATCTTAATTAATTTCTTATATTCTAGCGGTGAATTAATACAAAGATTAATAAATTTTTACCCCTACAGCGTGTAAAATGTATTTCACAACTATCTATCATAGCTTTCATTCTTTACACAAATAAAAACATAATTAAATTACGTCTTCTGAGACTCTGTAAAAATGCTTCAAACTGAGAGATACTTAAGGCACGAAGTCACTTAAATTTAATAGCATAAATAATGGAAAGATCGATCATTTTTACTTCTTTAATAATGAAACCATTTTTACAGCTTTTACTGAACATCTTTCTTAAATAATTCTAGAGTTTTTAGGTGATAGGTGGTTATATTTCAATATGTTTAACTTAAATTTGTTGGAATACATATATTTTTAATGTTTCGCAGAAGTGAAAGCCTTGGTATGTTATGTACACGTAATCAGTCACATTCATATCGGTTCATAAATACGAGAGTTACAGCATAACAAATATCAGATTGTTTCAAAATCTCAGCCACCCAAGAAATTCAAACTGCCATATCTCAGTCAGTTTTTAAGATATAGCCAAAACAAAAAAGTCCTTCTGGCCTGTACTGGGTGGAAAAGGTAGCTTTCATAGTACATGTTTTTAAAAATTCAACTCATTTTACTCAAACAACCGAAGCTAAAATGCTTGTAACCTGATTATAGAAGTTCAATCCCGGTTTCTGTTAATGCTTAATTTGAATGCGAATTTCAGCATGAGAGTTACAACGTAACAAATATCAGATTGTTACAAATGTCAGCCACCCTAGAATTTCACGCTGCAATATCGCAGTCATTTTTTAAGATAAAGCCGAAACAAAAAATGTTTCGAAATCCTCGTATCACGATCTAACACTTAACGGAAACAACTTTTTTAAATTTATAATTTTTCATATATATTTTTGAATTTTTTAAAAAATTAAAAGAATTTAACTTGCCGCCATATTGAAACATGATGGCGCATGGAACTGGCCAACGAACTCGGTCGAGATCTTGATAAGTTCCGTACCCATGGTCAGTCACATTCATATCGGTTCATAAATACAAGTGTTACAGCGCAACAAATGTCAGATTGCTTCAAAATCTCAGCCACCCTAGAATTTCAAACTGCCATATCTCAGTCATTTTTTAAGATATATCAAAAACAAAAACAAAAAAATGTTCCAGAATCCTTGTATCACGATCTAACACTTAACACAAACAATTTTTTTAATTTATAATTTTTTGTACATCTTTTTGAATTTTAAAAATTTGTAATTGACTGCTATTTTGAAACAAGATGGCGGATGAAACTGGACAACGACTCGGTCAAGTCTTTGGTATGTCCTATACACATACTCAGTCACATCAAAATAGGTCCATGAATAAGAGAGTTACAGCATGACAAATGTCATATATATATATATATATATATATAAAGAAAAGCCAGGAGATATGACGCGGTCGGAGAGATTGCGCACATAGAGGTTCAGGGGGAAGGAGTAGAGTGAGCGCGCAGCGATTCCAGATAGTTGTACAACAGCAGTAGTTGAGTGTCTACTTAAAAGTGCAAGTTGATTGTTTTTAGTGTCTAAGATAAAGCATTGCTATTTTGTTTAGTTTTCCCAAAGTAAGTGCTTGAATTTTCATAGCTATCCATCAGAATTTCTATACAATGTCAGTAGTACAAAATATTATAAACTTAAACGATTTCTCATAACCTAGTAATCCAGACTAACAATGTGAACATCAACGGTTCGTTTTAGTAGCGGCCATGTTTATATAAAAGGCCGCGCAATCTCTCCTACCGAAATTGGAGAGTTTGCGCATCCGCTGCTTAGGAGAGATGGCGCAATGTTTCCATTAGTTTCCGTGCTCTTAGAGATTACGCAGCTTATTGGTAAATTTGCCTAAAAAAATGAAAAATTAAAACGGGCAACTTTTAAGTTAAAAGTGTTATCAAGTAACTTAATATTATTTTGTAATCTTATCTGGACTTCCTTATTCTGATTCTTTAATTTCTTCCCCCTTTAATTAAAAATTTTTAAACGGTTTAAAAATTATTTCCTTTTTCTGATTCTTTAATCATTAGGTTGAAATATTCACTCCTAATACAATAATTTTGCTCACAAAAACTTTACAACAATGTCATTTAAGTATAATTATTATTGTTAACAATTTAACTGTAGTTATTATTAGCAACAGTCTCTCCTACCCATGTGCGCAATCACAGCAACCCTGTAAGGACAGATTGCGCAAAATAACTTTCTTGGTTTTATTACAACTGTTCTATTAAATTACAACATAACAACAAAATAGCAATGAAAATGCATAAAAAACAAATGAAGTCAAAATTATTCATGGATAGTTTAGCAAAAAATTAATATTTAGATTTTTTACTGTTATTCTTTTGAATTGTGCGCAGGCTATCCTAGCTTTACCTTATATAATATCAATATTTGAAACTCTGTTGCCTAACTTTGTTGATATTATATATATATATATGTGTGTGTGTGTGTATATAATGTCAACATTTGAACGGAGGGTGGTTTGGGGGTCTGAGACTCATGATCGGTAAAAATATGCCAAATTTTTTGGAATTGCTTTCCTCCGCAATAGGTAGGTTTTTGTATTGAAAGCTACCTAAAAATCTGTCAGAAAGTAGGCGGTTTGGTTTTGGGAATATACTTAACGACTTGTGCAAAATAACCCTGTACAAAATTTGCAACTATTTATTTATAACCAATTTTTAATTTAAAAGATAAAAAAAAATAATGTGTGACCCCGATTCCTATTTTAATTAAAGCCCTGTGCTTTAAAATAAACTTTTTCTTCAGATAGATCACCGGGCTTCGTAATTTCCCTAATTCATATAATAATAATAATTATGCTACCGAATGTCATACGACTTAAATAACTTTTCTAATTCGTATGATTCATAAGCAAATCGAATGAAAATTTTGTTTTTGTTCTATAACTTTGTCACAAGTTATTGAACTTCGTTTGAATTGTTTTTCCCTGTACAACCAGATTTCTTTAATTATACCGACATGTACAGCAAAAAATTATTTCGATAACTAAGACTAATTTAATTTACAGCATATTTATAATGCTTATCTAGAAAATTTTTAAAATTATATATTTAATGAGTAAATAAGTTTAAAATGTGGAATGCAACTTTCTAATAACCGAAACAGCTAAAAAATTCCATTTTTCTACTAAAGTTTACTTATATATACGTATATTTTGAGATTTGTTGTGCATTGCAGCATAAGAATAGAAAAATATGTTTTTGTAGTAGAACAAATGGAACTATTTACATTTTATAGTTACAATTGTTCAACAAATCCAAAACAAAAAAAAAGTCAAATCATATATTCTAATACGAGCAAATCTTGTGGGTGGATATATATATATATATATATATATATATATATATATATGCAAAAATTATCTTAAAAACGGCTCTAACGATTTTGACGAAATTTCGTATCCTACCGTTTTGGGACACCAGAAAACCATTGGGCTAGGTCACATGTTCGAGAAAATTCGATTAGTGGGTCATTTTGGGTCATTTTGGGTCATGGTCTAGCTAATTGTATCTAAAAAACGGTTCAAACGATTTTGACGAAATTTTGTATCCGATCATTTTCGGGCACGAGAAGTCTATTGGGCTGGGTCACATGTTCGAGAACTTTCGATTAGTGGGTCATTTTGGGGTCAACGCGGGTCAAATTAATGTTATCTAAAAAACGGTTTTAACGATTTTGATTAAATTTTGTGTCCTACGAGTTTCGAGCACGATAAAAGCATTTGGCTAGGTAGCATGTCCGAGAAAATTCGATTAGTGGGTCATTTCTGGGTTATTGTGGGTCAAGATGTAAAAAGCGGCTCAATTTACACTAAATTTTGCATCCAATGGTTTTCGGGCTCGAGAAGACTGCTGGGCTAGGTCACGTGTTCGAGAAAATTCAATTAGTGGGTCATTTTGGGTAATTTTGGGTCATGGTTAAGCTAATTGTATCTAAAAAACGGTTCAAATGATTTTGACGAAATTTTGTATCCGACTATTTTCGGGCACGAGAAGACTATTGGGCTGGGTCACATGTTTGAGAACTTTCGATTAGTGGGTCATTTTTGGGTAAAAGCGGGTCAAATTAATTTTATCTAAAAAACGGCTCTAACGATTTTGATTAAATTTTGTGTCCTACGAGTTTCGAGCACGATACAATCATTGGGCTAGGTCACATGTCCGAGAAAATTCGATTAGTGGGTCATTTCTGGGTCATTGTGGGTCAAGATAAAAAAGCGGCTCAATTTACACTAAATTTTGCATCCTATGGTTTTCGGGCACTAGAAGACTGTTGGGCTACGTCACATGTTCGAGAAAATTCAGTTAGTGGGTCATTTTGGGTCATTTTGGGTCATGGTCAAGCTAATTGTATCTAAAAAACGGTTCAAACGATTTTGACGAAATTTTGTATCCGACCATTTTCGGGCACGAGAAGTCTATTGGGCTGGGTCACATGTTCGAGAATTTTCGATTAGTGGGTCATTTTTGGGTCAACGCGGGTCAAATTAATTTTATCTAAAAAACGGCTCTAACGATTTTGATTACATTTTGTGTCCTACGAGTTTCGAGCACGATAAAATCATTGGGCTATGTCACATGTCCGAGAAAATTCGAGTAGTGGGTCATTTCTGGGTCATTATGGGTCAAGTTCTAAAAAAAGGCTCAATTTACACTAAATTTTGCATCCCATGGTTTTCGGGCACGAGAAGACTGTTGGGCTAAGTCGCATGTTCGAATAAATTCAATTAATGGGTCATTTTGGTCATGGGTCATGATATTTGAACTCAAATTTAATTTTGACCGAGCTTAGCTCGGTCTTCCCTGCTCGTAAAATTATTAATAAGTAAATCTATTTTAATAACATTTCACTTACATTTTACCAAATTAATAACAATGCATTGTAATAAACTATACTGAAATGGTCTTTTTTATACTGAATTTGCTTTGTTTTTACCAAGATTAAGACGTCTAGTTGCTGGTTAATGAAGCTTTCTGACGCAAATAGAAAGATAAAGCAAAAGCTTATATGACGATAAGGAATGTCAATTTGTTTTGGCTTGTTAGTACAAAAGGTTCAAATATTTGTCATTTATGAGCCAATAAATCTGCAAAAATTTGTTTTCGATGTAGAAAGTCTATAGCTTTCCAGTAGAAAAAAAAAGAAATTTAGAGAGGATTTTATTATAAAGAAAAAATATTATTATTGGAGATATCAGCCTATAAATCTCAAAATATCCTAGAGAGATTTATTTAGACATATTTTGAAAAAAAATGTGGGAATAAAGTGTAAGTGTTTGTTAAAAAAAAACTAGTTTTATTACATCTTTCTTAGTCATTCTCCGAAGTTCTTGAGTAACATGTATTACATTTTTTAAAAAAAGTATATACTACCCCCTGACCGCTGAACAAAAGGGCAAATTTCTAATGTTTTTTTCTCTTTAGTTTTTTAAAACTGCTAAAAAAAGATGAATTTTCAAACTTGATATAAAAAACTTAATTACATATAACCCTTGAGAGTATTAATCTTTAATGAATGTTTTAAATTTGCACTATATTTGTAAAAATACACTGCTCAAAACAATTAAAGGATATTTGAAGTTTTATATAAAATAAAGATATAAACGAAATTTTTTTGCCGAAAATAGAAGAAGAGAATCACAAATGCAAATTTTTCTGGTTTTCAAACTGCGGAGTATGCAAATTTTGAGTTCGACGTCAAAAACGTCGCTTCAGCGGCAGCGAATGAAATTTGACTTTCAACTGGATAAAAGAGAATGAAGACAAGGATGATCGGCATTCAGTGATTGCTTTGTTTCGATGAGTACGATGTCTCAGCGAAGTCATTTGACAGATTCAGTAGCTTGGAGAATTGTTGGTAGGTTAGAAGGGGGCCAAACTCAAGCCGAAGTAGTGCAAGCCATTGGAGTGTCACAAAGTGTCATTTCCAGGATCTGGAACCGTTTTTTGGAGAGTGGATGTGCAGGCCGAAGACCAGGGCAAGGTCGTAGACGGGCAACAACGCCCAATGAAGATCGGTATTTAGCGTTAACAGCTCCTAGACACCGAAACATGAACGCTACTCTTCTCCAACAACACCTTCGCTCGGCTACAGGCACCACGATTTCAACTCAGACTGTCCGAAACCGGCTCAATGCTGTAGGTCTGTATGCTCGCCGACCGATGGTATGTGTTAGATTAACATCAAGGCATCGTCGCGACCGCAGGGAGTGGGCAACCGAGCATGTCAACTGGAGGAAAAATGAATGGAGCAATATTCTGTTTTCTGACGAGTCCCGTTTTTTTGTGCATCCGGATAAAAGGCGTATTTTCATCTGGAGGGACCGTGGCAGTAGGAATAATCCTGCGTTCGTGCACGAAAGTGTCAGATTTGGCGGTGGAGCAGTGTTGGTGTATGGTGGCATCTCCATTGACGGGCGCACTGACCTCTACATCATTCGAGATGGAGCTCTGACTGGTCGCCGATATAGGGATGAGATCCTCAGACCTATTGTAGTCCCTTACGCTGCAGCAATCGGAGATAACTTCATTTTAATGGACGATAACTGCAGGCCACATCGTGCAAACCTGGTGAAGGATTTCCTTTTAGAGGAAGGAATCGTTCGAATGGAATGGCCAGCGTGTTCTCCAGACATGAATCCAATCGAGCACGTTTGGGACGCTCTAGGAAGACGAGTTTCTGGCCGCCAACAACCCCCACAAACTCTCCAAGAACTGGAAAGAGCTCTTCTGGAAGAGTGGGGCAGAATACCCCAACTCGTCATTAATAGCCTCATTGAGTCCATGCCTCAAAGGTGTTCAACGTTGCTGGCCGCCCGTGGAAACCATACCCCCTACTGAAAATGATTTTCTTTGAAGAAAACACCTTTTCTTATTCTTTTTTTCTCATATGCACAAATTGTGTTTTTTTCCTTTTGTACACAAATGCGCAATAAAATGCATTTTTTTCTGCCAAACATGTGTAATTTATTCTCATATAACCTACTATGTCTGTCGACCATGTATCAATCAGCTAAAAAGTTTCCCAGATACAAAATCCACCTAAAACTGCAATATCCTTTAATTGTTTTGAGCAGTGTATATTAATTTAAACAATGCTACCATTGCAGTGAAACCTACAGCTTAGTGAACGTATATATCAGACTTAACGGAACGTACTATACATTAGACTTCATATTTGAAGATGGATAGTGTTCCATCTTAGTCCATTCAGAGGAATATCCTAAATTCTGTCAAATATTGTGTTATTCTTTTTTGTAAAAAATTATTCAATTTAGAGAGGAGTCAAATAAGATAAGTAAATGCACGTTGTAAATTTAAATTTTATTCTAAATGCCTTAAAATGTTTTAGGGCAGATGTTATATTTAAAATATTCTGCATTACGCGAGAGAAATATGGTAACAAAGCCGCACACATAACGAAACCTTTAAATGTTCATCGATTAAAAATTTAATGTTCGTCGATTAAATATTTAAATGTTCGTCGATTAAAAATTTAAATATTCATCGATTAAAATTTTGCAATATAAAAAAAAAGTTATTTAGTTAACATCTTTTTTCTGTATTAAACCTAAATATTTTCATGCATTCTAAACATTGTAAAGTTCTTCGATTATATTTTCAATAGATGGATCTTATTTCCATTCTAAACTACTCCAGAATAACTTAAGAAATAATAATTTCACTTAATTAAAAAAAAAAAAAATCTTTCTAATTTTATTTTCAAATTGCAATATATTTATTTAATATATTTTTAAATTAAAATAATATATTTTTATTGAAGATCATTAATATTTTTTTTACAATAAGTGATTACTGGAAAAAATAATTTTATTAATTATTTATAAGGATGTTGCTCCATGTAATCTCAAGTTTCCCTCTCAAATATTAGAGAAATGGGCATGAAATGCATTCGTATTCTTAAAATATCCCCTCAACAAATTAATATTTTAACTTATTTTTATGAGTTTTCTTAAAATAGTATCTTTTTAAATTTAATTGTCAAATATTTTTAAAATATAGACTTGATTTTTTTGAACAGTTAAAACATTTCTCATAACTCATTTGTTTTGTTAAGATTTTAACACATAAAATATTATATTATGAATATATTTTAGAAATATTTTGTGAACTGAAAAAAAGAAAGAGATATCTAATTTAATTATTTTTTAACAAATATAAAGCTTGTGAATTTACGCCAAAGATATATTGTTTAACAAGAGTACAAAAAGTTTAAAATATAAAATTCCTGGGAAGATACTTTAAAAATCTGAATTTATCCTATATCATAAGGCTTTACGTTAGCGAGGGGAATTTGAAATCTAATTATTGACCAACACCGTTAAGACACTCTCGTACTGTTAGCATCCCCGATATTTAGTACTAAAAAATCTCAAAAATCTGCTAAAAAGAGGCGACTACATACAGTAGTTAAAGATTTAAACCCGTGGTGTCCGAAAGCGGCCCTCTGGGTCTCGATGGCACCAATATTTATCGCCTTATTTAATTTTAGGAATTGAGGATTAAATATGTCGGAGAATACTTTAAAAATACCACTGGCCAAAGTTGGACTACACAGATTTAAAATAAAAATATACACAATGCAAATGTAACTGTCCTTGTTTATTTGAGCGGGTTGTGTGCGATATATGCCATACTACTTTAATCCGTTTGCGAAGAACCTCTTTTACAGAATTTTTAATCTTCCATCACAGACTTTTCAAAACAGAATATTTTTCATAATTTAATCGGAAACATGTTTTTATTATACAAGGCAAAATTTTCAATTAAATATTATTAGTAAGAATAATTAAGAATTCTGAGCAATTTATGCTCACTCAGTCACTACAATAGTCGAAACAGGGATTAAATAAGTAAAATGCACGTTTTACTCTTATTTCATTATTCGTAATGTTAAAAATATCATGAAGTAAATAGTTAATTCTCAAAGAGTCGTTTTTCGACCCAGAAATTTTATTCAATAATTGTAGTTCAATATTTACAGCGATCTTTTAAGTTACATTTTATAAAATAATATTTCTGGGTCGAAAAAAGACTCTTTGAGCTGCGGCTTATACGCCGAAAATTACGGTAAGTATTATTGTAAAACAACACTCAGAAAACAGTGTGTATTTTATTTTTACTATAAACCTCGTACGAAGTTCATTAATGTTTCTAAAATACAAAAAAAAAGATTGCCAAACGATATTCTTTTCAAATGTTCAGTTGGAAAATGTTTTTTATGACGATTTTTTTTCTGTTTTCGCATGAGAGAAGATTTTCTGACCTTAGGCCAAGAACGAGAACATTTTTTTTCCTTTCAAATTTGTGTTAATGTATCTAAAATTTAAAATATTAGCAAAGATTGAAAACTATTATTAATAATTTTTTAATACCTGTAAACTTTATATGAGGTTCATTTTTTCAATTTTGTGATAAATTTAAGCTTTGTTTTTAAATTGCCTGTCCTTCTTAATAATCTATTTTAAAAAAAAATGCATAAAATGTTTCTCAACCTAAAATAACTGAAATTTTTTAACGTATGATAAATAAAAGTCTTTAAATAAAATATCACATTTAATCAGACATGAAAGTTACAGAAAATACAATTAAAGCATAAAAAAAATACTGCAAACGTTTCAGGCTATAATCTAGCCCCTCATCATAGCAACTACGTATGTCGACCAGATAATTTTCAACCATGTTTACAGTTAATAAATTTAACCAGTTAAAACTTGATTTTTATTCTTTTTTTTTTAACCCGGATTTTGCAAGTAGCGCAGTAATTAGATCCAGCTGCAATAACGTTAAGAGTAGAGTGTTTCTTGAGGGTTGGTTCACTCGTAAACAGACTTCGCCAATGATCTTGCTCTAATGGGGGTTCGTTAACAATTTTTCAAGTTTTAACTGGTCAAATTTATTATCTGTAAACAGTGTTGAAAATTCTCCGGTCGAAGTACGTAGTTGCACTGATGAGGGGATAGATTATAGCCTGAAACGTTTGCAAAAATTTTTAATGTTTTAATTGTATTTTATGTAACTTTTATGTCTGATTAAATGTGATATTTTATTTAATGTTTCTCAATCATTTAAAAAAGTTCATACATGATAAAGTGAAATAAAACTGTAATAAAACACTAACTAATAAAATATTATTTTGACCAAATTTTAAAATAATAAATTCTTCTGAGTACTACTCTGTGTTAGTATGTGGCAAATTTTTAACGATTACCATAGCTGTTTTCAGTATTATTTTGCTTATACTTGTAAATTATTTATTTTGTTTCGTTACTTTTATAAAACTGAAAATTAAAACTAGTAAAAATTTATTTGACATAAAATATACATACATTTGATGCAAGACGTCGAAGTTTAAAATTTATCCTTCAATATATTGCTTGTATATAAAATGTATGAGATATATTACAACGTGGTAATAAACAAAGAAGGCAAAACAACATTTAAATTTAAATATATTCTCACCTTCAAAAATCTATATATTATAGTTACTAAAACACATGTATAACTAATAAAATCCTATAATGTAATAATTAAAATTAGGAGTTTCTTAAAATATGGGAAACTGACATTGAAAAAGAACTGAATTTTTCCTTAACTTCCAATAAAATAAATACTTCATTAGAAATATTTCTAACTTTCAGGTGATTTACTGTATAGTAACATAATAAATTATGAAATATTTTCACTGCGCATTATCTCCAAGTAGTTGTTATTGTTTACTAATCTGTGAAATTTTATATTATATTACGATTTTAGCTGTGTAGTTGTAAAATATATCTTTTAGAAGAATCCTAAAAACATGTTAAAGTATTTTTCTAATATTAAACACAAATATCACTTAAATTAATTTCAAGTGAATAATAATAGATATTTAAATTTATTATATTAAATCATAAACATTATGCGAATATGTTGTAATGATTGCATGTAAAATAACGTATATATATATATATATATATATACAGAGAGAGAGAGAGAGACAGAGAGAGAGAATTACATAGATATATAGTATATATTTATATAGAAAAAAACATACAATGGCAATGAAATTCAAAATCAAATAAACCAGTATAAAGGTGTATGATATACGAAAGGAATGGGATAAACAAGAATAAAGCAGAATACAACATTATTGAAGTTTCAGAATTAATAATTTTATGTTTAACATTCGTAAAATAAATTAAATCTTTTTAAAATACCATTTAGTAGCGACTCTGTAATTTTAGTTTTACATGGTGGATCAGATTTAACATTTCTCTAATTTTCAAACGCATATTCTAAGCAGTCAGTAATAAAAATATTTTTTTGAGTAATCGTGCATTTTTAAATTTTTAAAATGCATCATCGAGTATGGGATATTATTTTTAATGCTATATTTTAAATTTTTTAAGTTGCTATTGAATTTTTAAAAATGAATATATTTACGTTATAAGACCGTTTGTTTTTTATCGCAAATATAAAATACGTTGTTAAATAATATACGTAAAATGTTAGATTTTGTGTCATCAGCTACGCAAATTGTTGTCATATTTTTCATGTTTTTAATTCAAAACAATAAAAATCTGCTCAGAAAAAAGATTACTAATCACCACATTAAGAAGTGTAGCAATGCGCTTTCAAAACGAATTTAAATAATTCACAAATATTCCCAAATTAGTTTGTTTCAAGACGCAAAAAATAAACACATAGTAAAAAAAAAAATATAATCCCTTTATCGTAATATTATATACATAAAAATGCACTGATGCGTGTTAATTTCGCATGTTTCTCACGAATTACCAAATCTGCACTGAAAAATTGCACAACTTTAAAAACACAAATGACGGTCAAACATAGTGCAAATTTCATCTAACAAAGTATATTAAATCTAAAAGTACTATAGACAACGAAGCTTATACTTTACTTTTAACTGAGTTTTGCTAACAATAATGCAGCCTTAACAAGCGGCAGATAAAATGATCTAATTATACTTTATTAGCTGACGTAACGTTAATGGCTCGTTATGTAACTCTTCATATGACATTATTAAGTAAAAAGAGCTTTATGTTAAGGAACACTGGAAAAATAAATTGTACTCCTGCATCTATTTTATATAATACTTTTAATCCCTCTTAAATGCACGCATAATTAATAATATTGTCATTTATGTTTATTCTTTAAGTACTTCTAAAAATCAGTTATGTTATAAAAAAATATCAAGATAGTTGTTTCGGATGCACTCTGGCAATATAAAATACTGTATCATTAATGTTTTGAAAACTTAATTAATATGCACCAATTTACGATAGTTAAAATGGGAAAATATCTAAATTTTTAATCTAGAAGTTTGAACTTACTCAATTCGTATTTATTACGCTTTTTATAGGGAGCATTGTTTTCGTAAACATAAAGCAGTCTTAAAAAAGGAATAATCTAAATTATATAATTATAATTTATTAGCAGACATAAAACGGAATAGCTCGTTTTAGAGCTTATATGAGCTTATCACATGAAAAGAGCTACATAATAAATAAGACTGGAAAAAAACGTGTACTTCTACACGTATTTTATGTGCTACTTTGATTTTTGTTATTTTTTTAATGAGAACATAATGAATAAGAAAATCAGTTGTTTTTATAAATTATGTAGTTTTCAAAATGAGACATTTTACAGAATTACCAGAGTAACTGTCTAATTAATGAACAATAAAAGACGATAGTTAAGATGAAAAAAAATATCAAGTTAATAAAAAAGCTTTAAATTTACTTATTCAATTTATTTTTATTATGGTTTTTATGTTCATTATTTCAGTATGGTTATTAATTTTTATATGCATTAAAATGTATTTAAGTAAAGATAAAGGTTTCTTTTGAAATTTACATGTTAAAAAGATTTTTTTCAAAAAATTAACATAAATGAAAACATTATAAAACATATAAAGAAAGTTTGAAATCTAAATTTAAATATTTTTATTAAATTTTATATATTGTAGCATATTTATTTAAATCGGAAAATTATGCATAACTCTTAAAAAGAGCAAAAAGAGTTATTATCAGTGAAACACTTTTACAAGGTAATTAAATATAACATAATATATAAAATTAAATTTTTGTAATAGTTACATCAGATAAGATATTCATCATTAAATTGAAAAGAATATTTCTAAAATTTTCAGTGTAGTAGTATATTTTATTGTTTATACTATTAAATTTATTTTAAATTTTAGCCATGCACAAAACTTTTGTTTACATCAGATATTTTTCTTTAATATAATATTAGAAAAAAACTAAATCCATGTTTTTAGATCGAAAAATTATTCATAAAATGACTCGTTCAACAAACAAGAAAAAAATTAATCAAATAAAAGAAAAAAAAGGTTATATCTTCATCTTGGTAAACGTAAAATACAGATTAAATCATTTCAGAGCAATAAAAATTAATTTATGAATTAATTGTTTTTATTGGAAAGAACTGATTTGCTCAAATCTTTCAGAATATCTTTTTGCTCTGTAAGCAAAAAAAAATGTTTCTACGGATTTATATTTTAGCATAAAATTATGCGTTGTATTATATTGTTTAAAAGGTTTAACAGCATTAATTTTACCAATTTTGAATAGTTTTCTATAATATACCTGTTTCAATTCAGAAATAGGCTTGAAAACTAGTTTCTACCAAATTTATTGTATCTTCTTTTTTTTAAGTTTGGTTAACTGTTTGGATGTACAACATTGCACATTTAGTAAGAAAAAATATATACACGGCAATACATTTTAATCACCAAATTGTCGTAGAGAAAAACTAAAACAGCCATTTGGTTGAGAATTGTGTCTTATTTCGATTTATGTTTAAAGAATATTCTTAGGGGTCTTCTTCATACTAAAATTGTACCAAACTCTAAAATTTTCAGTACGAATGGCCCAAGTTGACAAATTATTTCGATGTTTCGGTACATTTTACCTTCGAATACCAAATGGGAAGAACTTCGGTCCTATAGTTACGGAAATATGACGGTTTAAAGTTGGAATTCATAATTTTAATTTCCCTTTTAATCGTTACAAAATATATTCGAATGCAGGTAGTTTTTGAAGTATAACTGTAAGTCAATAATAGACGGAGTAGACGGTAATTCGGATTTTCACATTTAAAGCTTCTAGAAATCGATTTCTGTTTTGTATTATTATAGGTTACAGTTCGTATTGTTTTCAAAAATTAATTTAAACAAGAACGAAAAATCATGCGACAAGCATATATTATGAAACACTTTCACACACAGCCAGAAAACTGTAACGAAACTTCAGCGTTAAATAATGTAAAAGAAGATATGTAAATAAACAGTTTAGAAAACATATAACAGATTGAAAAATACAGTTTTCGAAATTACCTTCCAGTGTCAAAAAAATAGTCGAATTATTTTGCGCAGCCCTGTATATGATCGATAGATGTGAATATATAGCAAGATAAAATTTAGTTCTATTAGAATATTCACATTTAGCAATTTTCGCCAATCGACGGAAATGCACCGAAATCTTATGTACAGCCCTGTATATTATCTGAAGACTTTTGTGCACACCATATATTAAGCTAAAAGCCAACTTAAAACTCACTCGCAGCAATTACCAACCGTAAACGACAATGTATTTTTTTCTTTGCACAGCCCTGTATATGTATTTTCTTATATTTCACAAACTTCTATTAGTCTACTAAATATAGTTCAGCAGGAAAATGCGTAACACAATTAAAAACTACCCTTAAGCACTTCATTCCCATAGTCTGTAATCCTTACAGATTCCCATGTGTACCCCTGTATATGAACAACCGACTTTATAAACACACACCTACTATGAAAAAATAAAGTTAATCTTAAAAACTCACTTATCACACAAACTGTAAATATCGTACATATACTGTAACCGATATATTTTGTGTTTTCCTGTAAATAAACACAATGCACACCACACTTAAAAAGAGCAATATATAGTGCACCTCAGTAATGCATATAATTTTCATTATGTTTGAAATAGTGAAATATCACAAAATTACACTGCAAGCAATTTTTCTCCATGGAACAATGTGAAACAGAATCCTTTTGTTTGACCCTGTAAATAAATAATTAATGCTTTGCACCCCATATTCAACAAAAAGGATGTTTTAACGCGCTTCATAATTATGTATGAAATCCATCATGTTTCAAATAGCGTAACATCATCAAAATACACTTCAAACGATTATTTCCTATTGACTGTAATGTAACGGAATACTTTTGACTGTCCCTATAAAAAAACTGTAAGTGCTACAGACTTCATTTGAAATAGGGAACATGCTATAGTAAATGACAATAACATACAAAAATTTCAGCGCGATCCGAACATATTTACGCGAGTTAGAGCACGGAAAGACGGCCAGACGTAGACGCCAGACAAATCGAAGTCATAAACACTTTTTAACTAGTTTGGAATGTGTTAAAAATATACATTTTTTGAAATTGATGCTTCTGTCACTCAATCCTTTCAGCACTTTACGAATATAAGTACTTTTCTCCTGAAAGAATTAAAGATTGAAACTTCTAATGCTAAATTCATTTTTATTCGCTGAAAAACAGATTCTAATATCGGTAGGTCCAAAATAAATAAATAAAATTAGTAAATAAAAGTCCAAATTCTTGTTTCTATATCTAATTTTAGATAAAAAAGACTTTAGGTAATAATACACGTTTCCAGACAAGAAAATTAAGATTTCTTTTAACTACATTTTTTAACTAAACGAATCTTAAAATATAATTATCTTTTAAAAGCCCAGAGGTTTTGCTTGTAGAAAAATTAATGGTTGAAATGCTCGAAACAAAACATCTGTTTTTATGTAGATTTCGTAAGAAATACTACCTATTGCATTCTCACCTAAGTTGAAAATTTTGAAACATTTTTGCACATCTACGCCGATCATGACTCCCAGAACCCAAAACCACCCCCAGTTCAAAAGTTTATCTATCTATCTATCTATCTATCTATCTATCTATCTATCTATGTCACTTTTTTCTGACCACGATAACTGGAAAAATTCTGCATAAATCTCTTCCAAACTGATACATAAAATCAAGGGTCATAAAATCTCGGTCAAGTTCGTTAATGGGCAAAATCGAACCGAAGGGGGGGGGGGGGGAAGGGGGGGCTTTTTGTGAAAACAGAAAAATCCTCATAATTTCTTTATTATTATACGTATCGAATCGTTTAAAATTATTATTACTTCTAGGAAAAGGGCCAAAAATGTATGTATGACAGATTTTTGATATAATTAAAAATGGCCCCAAGGGGGGGGGGGAAGGGGGGGTTTAGAAAAAAAAAATCATAGCTTCGTCAATTCACAAGATATCAAATCCGCGTAAATTTATTATTAATCCTCTTAGTATTATCTAAAACTTTTATATTGACAAGTTTTGTATAGGACCAACCGTTATAGCAAAAAAAAATTAAAAACAAAAAAATCCCTGCCGGCTCCGCCTGCAAAAAAGTTATTTTTCAAAGTAGGCGGTTCCAACTCCCGCATCTTTTCGAAACTGATACATAAAATCAAGGGACATAAAATCTCGGTCAAGTTCGTTAATGGGCAAAATCAAACCAGGGGGGGGGGGGGGGGCTTTTTGTGAAAACAGAAAAAAAAACCATAATTTCTTAATTATGATACGTATCGAATCCGTTTAAAGTTATTATTACTTCTAGGAACAGGGCCAAAAACTTATGTATGACAGATTTTTGATATAATTAAAAATTGCCTTAAGGGGGGGAGGGAAGGGAGGTTTTAGAAGAAAAAAAATCATAACTTCGTCAATTCTCAAGATTTCAAATCCGCTTAAATTTATTATAAATCTTCTTAATATTATCTAAAACTTTTATATTGACAAGTTTTTTATAGGACTAACCGTTATAGCAAAAACAAATTAAAAACAAAAAACTCCCTGCCGGCTCCGCCTGCAAACAAGTTATTTTTCAAAGTAGGCGGTTCCAACTCCCGCATCTTTTCGAAACTGATACATAAAATCTCGGTCAAGTTCGTTAATGGGCAAAATCAAACCAGGGGTGGGGGGAGGCTTTTTGTGAAAACAGAAAAAAAACCCATAATTTCTTAATTATGATACGTATCGAATCCGTTTAAAGTTATTATTACTTCTAGGAACAGGGCCAAAAACTTATGTATGACAGATTTTTGATATAATTAAAAATTGCCTTAAGGGGGGGGAGGGAAGGGGGGTTTTAGAAGAAAAAAATTCATAACTTCGTCAATTCTCAAGATTTCAAATCCGCTTAAATTTATTACAAATCTTCTTAATATTATCTAAAACTTTTATATTGACAAGTTTTTTATAGGACTAACCGTTATAGCAAAAACAAATTAAAAACAAAAAAATCCCTGCCGGCTCCGCCTGCAAACAAGTTATTTTTCAAAGTAGGTGGTTCCAACTCCCGCATGTTTTCGAAACTGATACATAAAATCAAGGGGCATAAAATCTCGGTCAAGTTCGTTAATGGGCAAAATCGAACCAAGGGGGGGGGGGATGGAGGGGACTTTTTGTGAAAACAGAAAAAACCCATAATTTCTTAATTATGATACGTATCGAATCCGTTTGAAGTTATTATTACTTCTAGGAGAAGGGCCGAAAATTTATGTATGACAGATTTTTGATATAATTAAAAATTGCCTTAACAGGAGGGGGGGGAGGGGGGTTTTAGAAGAAAAAAATTCATAACTTCGTCAATTCCCAAGATTTCAAATCCGCTTAAATTTATTATAAATCCTCTTAATATTATCTAAAACTTTTATATTGACATGTTTTTTATAGGACCAACTCTTATAGCAAAAAAAAAAAAAAAAAAAAAAAAAAAAAATCCTTGCTGGCTCCGCCTGCAAACAAGTTTCGTTTCGAAGTAGGCGGTTCCAACTGCAGCATCATCGCAAAAAGGTCATTTCTTCCGCAATTCCCGACAAACAGGCACCCCACGTTCTGCGTCTTCGAAATCTACCTGTGCCTGTAGACCGAGCCGTCAGGGATTTTTTAATTATATGTTTATTTCCAACTTACTTTTAAATTACAATTGAAGAAATTTTTCAAAGTACAAATAGTTTTTTTTCTCTTTTCATGATTTTCATTTTATTCCCAGAGGAATATTTATTTTAATTAGTTTTGTTTGGCTCTACATCTGAAACAAACATTGAGTGAAGAAGATGGAATAATGAATAAATTTTTTTTAAGTACGGATATGTCTTAAAATATAATTCTATAATAAACTAGTCGTTGGGGGCCACCGTAATACTTACCCATCATGGATATGCATAATGTAAAATATTAAAATAAAAATGTGTAAACTACTTATAAAATGCATTGCAATTCAAATAAAATCGTGGCTTGATGACGTCACAAATTTTAAAGGCTCGATTACTGAATGGCTTGAAAGAGGTTTTTCCTTATAACTCCAAAAATAATAATCCTATTAACTAGCGGTTTATTGCATCTGATTAAGCGTCAAATTTACAATTAAAATATATCTTTGAAGTGAAATTTGGATGAAATACAGGGTCATGAAAAATCGAAGAGTGTGGAAAATAGGATTCCAAATATCTCGGCAACTAATTATCCGATCGACTTCATGCTTTATGCAAAATTTATGTTTTTTTATTGTCTTTTATATTCATTTCTTAAAATAAACAATTTCGAAAATTTTTATATACCTTTCATCAGAACGAATATTTCGAGAGTCCGAAAAAAATTGTTCCGGTTAATCGAGGTTATTGAAATGAAATAGGCTTCTTCCCATTATTACATACTAAGTACATACCAAATTGCAAGTCTCTATCTCAATTTTTTCGGGAGATAGAGCGTTTACAGACACACAGACACACACACAGACACACACACAGACACACAGACGGACGGCAAAATTTTTTTTCTAAAAATATGTTTTTCGGAATCTCTAGTGTCTGAAACGTGTAAATCCGTCAAAACATTTTTTTCGATTTTCAAAACGATTACAAGACTTACCCTATACTACGTATGATGGGTAAGTAATAATGAATTAATAATTTCGTTTAAATATGATGTTTTTATTTTATGAATAGTGAAAAAAATATGAACCAAATTTATTTTTGAAATCTCTAGTCAATCAGAATTCTGGACATACATTTAGACAGCTATTACTGTTAGAAAAAAGAGGTATTCAA
Organism: Maratus michaelseni; assembly: GCA_963931845.1. Taxonomy (NCBI): domain Eukaryota; kingdom Metazoa; phylum Arthropoda; class Arachnida; order Araneae; family Salticidae; genus Maratus; species Maratus michaelseni. Next base: position 84,894,368 of record OZ007586.1, read on the forward strand.
ATTCAAGGACCCTTACAAACCTGTAACTACGCATATGGAATTAAAAAATTGCGGAAATAAGTAAATATATAACAATTTGAAACACCCAGAGAAACATATTTAATTTATTTCTAAAAGGTGTTAAATAAAAAAAAGTTAATAAATCTCTTAATAAAAAGTGTAAAACCGGTTTATATACAAACTTTCTACATGTTTCGGTTTCAACGATGTCATCTTCAAGACAAATGAGAATATTCTACAAATGCACGATGTAAAATGGAATGGTCTGAAACGCCATCATTCACATACTTCAAATTCTCTCCCAATTTATTCACGTTATATACAAAAGTAAAAATAAAATAAAATAACTCTAATAATCTGATACAGAATATGGAATACATGAATGATAGCATTTGAAATCATTGCATTATAGATCGTGCAGTTGTATAACATTCTCATTTGTCTTAAAAATGACTTCGATGTAGCCGAAATATGTACATAGTTTGAACATTAAATGTGTTTACTGTTTGATTTACTGTTTTATTGAACTCATTTTAGCAATTAATTAAGAAAGAAATTAAATTAAAACCATTAAACAGAGCTTAAAACAATTTTGCATTCATTACTAGTTATTACCTTACTATCCTTACTAAACCTTATTATTAACACGGGCTTATATAGGTTATGAAACTTAAGATACAGAGATTTTGAGAGCATTACTTAATAAAAAAAAATTAAGTCTTGAAATTTAAATACTTCTAGAGAAAAATATAATTGTAGCCTTAAAACTGAAGCTGCATTAAAATATGATGTTTTATGGAAGAAGGGAGCATTAATACAAAAATATTAAAGTGCAGGTTCTGCGTTTAGAATTTAATTTCTCTATCCAAACAACTCGTTTGTACATTCGTTGGTAAAAAGTATACTAGCTCTGTCGCAAATTATTGTAAAAAAATGTCACTGGTACCAATCAGTTAGTAATAATATATACTAATCAATACTCTACTTAACATCTGCATAGGGGTCGTCTACTTATACAAATTATAACACTTTAAAATTTTGAAAACCAGCTACTAATTCTGACATCATATATGGATTCTTTGGTAAATTGTATCTTCGGATAATAAACGGAAATTCATTCGGTCAACTTGTTTAGAATTTATGCAAGTTTAAAGTTTAAAACTCCTAATGTTAAATTCATTTTTAGGTGCGTTCGTAATTATATAAATACGTAGCACCTATAGTCGTCGTTTGGTCCGTCCGTCTGTCCGTCCGTCTGTCCGTCCGTCTGTCTGTCTGTCCGTCTGTCTGTCTGTCCGCATATAACAACGCAAAAACTACCCAACCAAATGGTTTGAAATTTAAAATATATTATCTTTGCAGAATTTTGTCGAGACATTTCAAATTTTATTAAAATCGAATCAAAACTTTAGGAGATATTAATAAAAATATTTATTAAGAAATTTGAATTTTTTTTTTAAAATCGGTGCTTTTTTGTTATAGGAGCTTCCGAAGTTTAATCGTCAAGTGACCGAGAAACTTATTTTATGACAGAAATTAATCTGCAGACGATATAATTAATTTCACAGAATTAAAAGTAATCAAGATCTGAATATTTATATAACTAGCTGATACATATATATCTGAATATTTATATAACTAGTTAAGATATTTGTATGAACAGTGTCATAAAATATATACTTAACTAGCTGTTTAACCCGTTCTACGCACGGGATATCATGAATTTAATTCTAAAACGTGCGTACGAACGCACCTCGTTTGTAACGTTAGACGTACAATTTCCAACTTGTTAATTGTGTCAACATGATTGCAATGTGAGTAGTTTTTTATGTATAACTCAAAAACCACTTGCCGGAATGGGCCGTAATTTTAGATTCTTATATTTTAAGCTTCTAGGAATGGATTTCTGTTTAAAAAAATCCTATGTTACATTTCACTTTTTTTATATTAATTTCAAAATCTATGTTGTTTGAAATTAATAATGTATTTCATAATTAATTTAACGAAATTAATAATGAATATTATAACACCTATTGATTTATTTAAACTGAATTTATTAATAAATTTTAAATAATACAACATAAATCAGCTGAATTATATAAGTATTATGTTGTAATTTGAAGTATTATTTTAACAGTTAAACGCATTTGCTATTTTATACTTTTTCATAGAAATCTAATTTTCAGAATAATTAATTTGAATTTTTTCACTTCAAGCGGCTTGATATTTTGTTAATAAATTAGTTAAATTCTTAACACAGGTTTTTGTATTCATTTTCTTCTTCAGAATGTGTATGCGTTGATCACGTTATATTAAAGGAAGCTTTTAGTTATACACGCGAGGCCATACTTAGTTTCCCTTATTTTCAGAAAATTATGTTATTAGCAAGAAGAAAGAATATATTTATATAAAAAAAAATATTTTTTGTAGGACGAAAGTTTAAGTATAAGGCTTTCTCTCTCTTTTTTTAGCATTAAGCGCAAAACTGTTTGTTAAAATGGGTCTTTATATATATATATATATATATATATATATATATATGTTTCTTTTTTTTTTAAATATTTTTTGCTCTAGTTTGTGAGAATCCAGAATACGTTCATGAGATATCATTTAAGTAGTTTACATCTAAGTAAAATATTTTATTACAAAGAAAATAAATTAGGGAGTTCTAAGATATTTTCAGAATTAATACGTACTAGAATTTACTTAACTGGATAAAGAATCGGGATGAAGAGTAGTTTCGTACCGCTGTAGAAATATTTCATTAACTGCCATATCATTTTTTAAGAAAAAAATATAAGATGAATTTTTAACAAAACATGAAAACAATTTCAAAGAATGATTTCTCGAGATTGATGGTAACCCTGTATCGGCATCTACTTTAAAGTCCATACATATAAAATATGGCAGAAACGGAATGTATAACCTACTTCGTTGGAAGTTGGTTAAAACTTTTATGACAGTTACACACAGACACAGAAAGGCATGTATAGTCAGTGTGAAATGATCAAATTTAATCGCTAAATTCATAAAAAGAAAAACAGAAATAAACTTTCGACTAGTAATTATGTTTTTTTCAATTTATGTAAAAAACAAAATAAGCTTAGAGGCACAGCTCTTCATAAGGAAATTGTATCAAACTCTGAAATTTTCAATACGAACACCCAATTTTGACAGCATATTTATATTTTTCGGTAAATTGCACCTTCAGATGCAAAACCGATTATCTTTCGATCAAACATCTTCGGAATTATGAAGATTTAAAATTTGGAACTTGTAACGTTAAATACCTTTATAAGTGCAGAAAACAGATTTCAATTCATATAGTTTTAAAAGGGTAACTGAAATTCTACCATTCGAGGTACAGTGGCCTATCGAGGTGGTTGTCCAGATGCTCTGGAAAATTCTCGACTCAATAAGTTGACAAATATTTCTTTAAGATACTGATATCAAGAGCCTCTGGAGCCTCCAACCTGGCTACGCCACTGTGGTAATGAGCTGTAAATTTGGATTCGCACATTTAATGCTTCTAGATATCTATTTCTGTTTAAAAATGCATAGGTTGCAATTGATGGTTCTTTCGAAAATCACTTTCACAGTACGTATTTTTTCAAAAAAATTATTAATAAAACTTATAATACTTATACATTTTTTAACAGGAATTGATTTGTAGCAACTTCACACATGGGAATGCAAAATGCTCATTCTGACTGGTAGTTTTTTGTTTTGTGCTTTTTTAAACTGCACGCATTGCAGTTTATTTTGTAACGTTCAAAAAGGAATTTAACATTACGAATTCGTAAGTGGAAACCTTCATAATTCCTAAAATATTTGAACAACGAAATTTCTGTTTGGTATCCTTCAGTTATATTTACCGGAAAAAAAAAATATAGTTTGGTACAGTTTCAGAATAAAGTCGTTTTTTTTTAACCTAAATTAAAAGAAGAAATAATACCTATAGGCCAGTAAAAATAGGATTTTGCTAACCAAAAATTCGCAGAAAGCTGGAAATTGTTTTAATCACTTTGTTTTACATCCAAATGAAGGGATTTGAAGTTTGTCCCATTTTTCCTGGTGAGCTTTAGATGTAGCACCACAAAAACCTCAAAATTTTCGGACTGTTTTCAGTATTTCGCAAATAACTTAAAAACCGTTCGCTGTACAAAAAATATCCTAATACGCAAATTGTAGAACATAAAATTCTGCGTTGATTGTGTACTACAGGCTAAAAATTTCACCAATAAAAAGCGAGATATGATAAATCAAAAAGTACATTTTTCCAAAATTTTCTTAAAAAACTCATAAAATTAGTGTTTTGAGTACCAATTGTCAGTTAAATGAATCATTTATCTTACAAAACAGTATAATTGCATAAATCGCCGAATGGTACTGTTTAATTAACAACTTCAAAATTTAATTACATCAATATGGGATTTTCACCAATCTTTTCAACAGATGATTACACTTGAAATGCAACCGATTTCCCCAAATTAATTTTAATTCTCTCGTCTGTAAGCAAATTATTTTTTGAGGTGCATAAATGCTTATATTTTGAAAATCCAATGAAATGATGAATATAACGGATAGGTACTTGAAAAATGAAAGAATTGTATGTGTACTTCAAAATTATGTATTTTACAAAATGTTGTAAAAAATATAATAATAGAAAATCAAGAAAAAATATTTATTTAAAAAAAATAGTATAAAAGCAACGGTAATAAAATCAACTCGAGTTACTTGAGGAAAATACAGGAAAATCGAGCTTAGAGCGTTTTTTTTTTTTGCTGGACCTTGAGTTGTCCATTCTTCTTCCTCTTCCTCTAGATTAGTGCTGCACAAACTTTTTCTATGAAAATCGTTTGCCACCACTATCTTAGAAAGGTAAGCTTTGATATATTTAATAGCAAGGTTTCAGTCATTAACCTAAGGTAAATGTTTCTGTGTAAAAATAGTGGTAATGTTGGTGGCCCGCGGGTCACAGGTTGTGCATCCCTACTCTAGATGGAAGGCCTCCACGTCCATATCTATTTTTTCGTCGTATCCGGTTTGTGGGTCTTCTTCCTCCGCGGTATTTGTGCACGACACACCTTTACAGTGGTAACATATAGTTGAGATATTTAACCCCGTTCTTTTTACAAGAACATAAACCACCTTTCACCCCTTTGCACATTTTCATGACAGAGTGTTTAGGAGCTCTGGTGGGGCAGCTACAACGATCGTGGTAACTGAAAGTATTCCATGCCTGAGTGACTTCCAACCCCAATCAGTGGGATTCATCAGCCTTCCATTCCAAATATTGATATGAAGAAAAGATTTGAAAAGATTGATATTAAATGCTCATCTTTGTTTTTTGTCGCAATATCTTGCCGTCTTTTCATCATTATTCCCCACAAATTCTCTATTGGATTTAAATTCGGTTAATAAGCCGGCCAGGGAAGTACGTTAATTTGGTGTCGGCTAAGCCAGTTCTTGGTGGACTCTGACCTGTGTGAAGGTGTTAAATCATGTTGGAAAATAAAATCGTCACCACACAGATCTTCCGACGATGGTATCATGAAATGCTCAAGAATTTCTTGATATATCTCAGAATCAATCCTCTCGCTAACGATATATAGCTTTCCAGGAACACCTGGAGTCATGCAATCCCATACCATTACACTGGCTGCAAATTTCACTGATCGTTTCATACAGTCCTCTCATATGCTTCTTGCTTCATTCGCCATACACGAACACCTTGATCACCGTATGTTACGAAAACACACTCCCATCACTAAACAATATCTTTTTCCACTCATCCAGACCCCATAAAAGACTTTTTTGCACCCCTTCACTCTCTCCCTTTTCTGTTTAAAAGTCATGAGGGACTTTATCTTTGGTACACGAAATTGAAATCCAAGTTTATGGAGACGTCTTATTAGTGTTCTAGATTTACTCACATCAACACCGTGTTCTTTCCAATTTCGATGGAAATATCTTACACTTCTAAAACGGTTTTTTAGCAATACTCTTTAGCTTTCTATCATCTCTCTGAGTAGTTTTTGTCTTGCGGCCGCTATTAAGAAGCTTGTTTTCTAAATGTACTTCGTTAAAATACTGCTTTATTGCTCTACTAACACTTAGTTGAGAACATTTTAAGTAACTGGCGATATATTGCTGACTTAAACCTTCTTTATGTAAATCAATAACACGATGTATTGAAAACTCCGTTATGTCGGACGAACGACCCATGTTTCACACAGAATGAAAACAATGATGATGCAAAGCTTCTTTATAACTTAAGAAGTTTCGCAGAAACAAATTTTATGCTTAATTTATGCAACCTTCGGAACCAATCAGTAAAAGGCATAAGTACTCTAATTTTTTGAACCACCTATTTTAGTATTCTAATATTTTGAATAATGAAAATAATTTTACAAAAATACAATAGTCACTCAAAATGTAATCTTTTACAGTTTTAATTTTCTTTAATAACATGCAAATTTATTAAAACATCAACCGCTGTTCTTTTTCAATTGAAATAAAGCTAAATGCAATTCCAAATACAAATGAAATGAATTATTCTAATTTTTTAACTTGAAGCTGTAATTAGGATATTTTAGAAGTTAATCCCAACACTCTAAGTATTTGAAGCATCTTTTTCCTTCATGTAATGTCTCAATTCAAATGATGATGCAAGAAAATTTTATTAAGGCTGATGCAAGAAAATCATACTAATGTTTTCAATTATGTTAAATAAATAAACGTGTATTCATGTACAAATCTCATACAAATCATTTGCATAGTAATTACTAAAATAATCGTTATTAAATATGCAAAAATACTGCCACACGCTTAAGCTTAACACAAAACATACCAAAAACTGGTCATTTGACCGGACCAAATAAAAGTAGGTCGATTCGAACCAGAAATTTAATCATATAAGAAATAAAATATAAATAACAGAAATAATAGAAATAAGTTAAATAAAATATTAAAGAGTTTAAAATAAAAATTCTGGTGTTAAATTTTTTTCTAAAAATTCAGAAAAATTACTGGTATGTTTCGTGTTAAAACCTACACTTACATACATTCTGGTTATTTTATTCTATTGACAATTCTTTGATGTGGTTTTTATAATCTAACTTAGCTTAAAAGCACGTAAAGAAGAAAAAAGCATAGTTTTTCTGATCGTTGTTTTTTTAACACTTTCAAGGGGTGTGATGTATTATACACAGTGATGTAAAATACCCGGGTATTTATTTTTAAGGGTAAATACCCAGGGTAAATACCCGGGTAAATACCCAATTTGGGTATTTACCTGGGTATTTATTTTCAATTATATATATTTGGGAAATTACATTAATTTTACTTTTAGTTATGATAAAAGAGTATAAAAGAAAGAAAATTATAGAACTTTAGACTTCTTACAATCCTTTAATTTAAAAAAAATCAACTTTTTACACTTAAGTATTGAATTTAAATGTAATTTTTAAAAATGAAGCATATAAAAAAGTTAATTTGTTTATAGAGAATTGTTTTTTCAATAAATTTAAGGGATAATATTGATATAAAAATAATATACAAATATATAATACACAAATTAAGCACATATTAAATATAAAAGTGAAAAATATAAATAAAAAATATACAAATTATGCAAAGATATAATATAAAAGTGAAAAATATAATTTTCTTAATTCAATATTTGTATGTTGAAGAGAACCATTTAGCATCAGCAATAGCTTGACTTTAAGGAAATAAAACTCAGTAATTTTGGATTGAGAAAGCATTAAACACAATTTAACATTTATATATAAATAATATGCAAAACTATAGATATAGATAATAAAATAGAAAATGAAAAATATAATTTTATCATATCGACACAATTTTTCTCTCAGTTTAAAATCAGTCAGACTTCAGACACAACAACTTCGGAATCTGAATTTTCAAAGTCCTCAATTTCTAAGCTGTCGTCACTTGAAAATAATTCTTCTATACGATTTATTGTTTCTGAAACATTTTCATTTGTTTCCTGTTTCGTTATTTTGGGTGTATTCTGTTTATTTACTTCATTGTGTAGCAGCTTCCAATTATACGATAGGTTGGTTAGCTTAGCTGCTCTTTCTGATGTCAAGCGGTTTCTTTTTTTACTGTGAATCCAGCTAAAGGTGCTAAAGGTTCTTTCCGTCGCGGCAGACGTAATAGGTGCACTTAATATGCGCAAAGCTACTTCAGCTAATATATTAGTGCCCCGTAAGCTTTTCCACCATAGTAGAGGAGGCATATTCTCTAGCCCTTACCGCAAGATTTTTCTTTCCCAGAGACCTTCTTTTTCTCTGTAATGAACAAGATCCATTTTAAGTTGTGTGCTCTCTAATTTCATGTGATGGCCAACATCATAAATGAATGTTAAACCATCAAGCAAATCTGAAGGTTCTAAGGTACTTCCTTGCATTATAGGATTTAAAATGTCTGCTGCAAGATGGAGAGGACCAACACCAGATTCTTTTCTTTTTCTAAATTGCTCCATAATATGCTTTTCTTCATTTTTTTCCAATAAAGATACAGGAAGTAATTCTAGCAATACTTTTTCTAAGTTGTTTATTTTGTTATACACCAAATGAATCTGAGGTTTATTTGATTCAAAAGATTCTATAAGTTCTACAATCTGAGTAAAGATATCAATCATATTTTCAATACGAATCCAAAAAGTATCATCTAAAAGGTTTTTTTTAACTGAGAAGACAATTGAGCTTCTTCACAAACTGCCATAGTTTGCAGCGTAAACTTGTTATCTTTTAAGCTCTTAAGACTGTGTAAGTAGCTTCCCCACCTAGTTTTACCTGGCAATTTCAAGGAAATATTTTTCTTGCTTTCTTGATCTTGAATCCGGTTAAACAATGCACTTAAACGGTTGCTACGTTTGATAGTTTTCACTATATCAATTACATTTGTAAAAAATTGTTTAACTGACTTGCATCCTGAAATATCAGAACACAATAAGTGTAAAAGATGGGCAAGGCAACCTAATGGAACAACATGCGGATATTTTTCTTTTACTAATCTAAACGCTGCTATCATATTTTTAGCATTGTCACCTATAATCACAAAATTTTTTTCAGGATCATGATCTTTCATAACTTTTTCAATTTGCTCAGCCAAATAACAAGCATCATGCTTGTTTTCCTTTGACATGATAAAATCAACAAATAGAGGTTGTGGTTTTGAAATCACAAAATTTATTATTGACTCATTTCTTATGTTACTCCAACCATCACATTGCAAATGGAGGTGTTTTGATTCAGTTAGTTGTCTCTTAACTTCACATTGCATTTCAGAATATTGAGAATCTAAGTAAGTTGAGGCAAGACGAAAACGTGAAGGTAAATTGTAAGAAGGTCGAACTTTCTTAAAAAATTCAATCCACAAAGGATGTTCAACCAATGACAATGGACTTCCACTGATGAAAATGGCTTTAGCCAAATGTTGATTGAGTGTTTCCTAAAACAAAAAAGAAGCATTTGTAGTTTTATTTTTCCAAAATAAAAATATACAAGGCATAGAATTTTATTTACAGACTTCTATTTTACAGACTTCTATAGCATCTGTAATCTTGTAATTCAGATATTCCAAAACCTTTTATTATTATTTTATTATTTCTTTTCTTTCATGAAATGATAATAGATGCCACCACTAGCATACAAGAATACATTTCAGAAAACACTATTTTATGCAGCTATATATATTTTCCTTTTTCAAAATTTTGAATTTATGCTTGAAATTGATATTTTTAAGTATTAATTACTTAGTTTCTCCTAATTCCTTCCGCCTTGCGTGTTTAACCATTGTTCAGTATGGTAAAGTAATAATAATTTTTTTTAATTTATTAATGGCAAGTCCTATTTTAATTATTTAACTGTAAATCTTATTTAAATGTTTTATATTGTTTTATTTTTTAAATTTATATTTATCAGTTTCGTGATTTGTGTTATTTATTATTCAATAATATAAAATTCCAAGTTAAAAAGAAAAAAAATCTTATTGTTTCCCACAACTAACAACAGATGGCGACACCATACAAAATATACATATTTTTGAATTTTGAGATATTTTTAAGTGGAACTCCTTAGTATTATTTATTTATAAATTGCCTTAGTGTTTTGTATTATCATAATAATGCCTGATGTTATTATCATTTACCTAAATGCATTCTAGTTTCAAATTTTCTCTAATTCGCTATTGCCGTGGTTAAAATGATTCCGGATTAAAGATATAGGATTCAGCATATGATATTTTGTCAGGTATATGATATTTAATTACATTATTTAATTGTTTTGAATTGCAATACTGCAAACCAACCGATTTATACTTTAAAAACTTCGGCAGCTAAGGATAAAGTTAAAAAATGGGGGAGACCCTTATATGGATTTACATAAGGGAAGGGGATTTTAGAAGGTATTAACAATATTTATTATACTTATTATTTGTAAGTTAAATTAATTTATCGGGAATTTATGTGTCTATAACTATCTTTTAGAATAAACAATATTTTCAATTCAGTTAAATTATTATCAGCCAAATTTACATTTAATTAAAATGTAGTATTTGACTTTTATCCAAAATGTTCTTTAAATAATAAATGCATATATCCTGTAACGTTATTTTTTATATGGAATGTTTTTTGAAAGCCTATAGAAACTATGAATCTTGAAAGCAGACTGTTTTCGTTACAAATAAATTTATAAACTTGTGGCTTTAAGCAATCTATTTTTGCTTTGCTATTCTATATAAAAATAGGATTACATTGAAACTGCAAAAAAATATTTGTCTTATAAAATTGTATAATGGCAAGTGGATGGGTTCCTTGGGGATATGAAGATTTTCCCCAACTGCCCCCCCCCCTGAACACATACACTCATTCCATGCCACTGCTTATAGCTCTGTATTATTTCAATCACAAAGTGAATTCTTGCTTTTAAATTATATATTTTTCACATAAGTGTTTAACAGTGTTTCTTTATCTACACTTCAAAACAAATTAAACGATTTTTTTTATTAAAAGAAAAAATATATTAAAATGCAAAGGCTTATTTCAATGAATCTTTTAAATTTTAAAATAAACAATTTATTAATTTATTAAAAATTGTAATATTAAAAATCAGAGACATATACTAGAGAAAAGCTTCAAATAATTTATTTCAATTAATATCAGTTCTAATTTAAGTATTTACTTTTAAAAGAACAAAATTGTATTTATTTTTGTTTATTAATATGTAAATGTACTTACATTTGTTATTTCATCCATCTGATCCAAAAATGCTGTCATAGATATCTGTGACTTCGAAATTTTTTTATTTGTCAAAAAAACTAGATGTTCCATCTCCAGCATTTTTTAGAAGCGAAGGTACACTTGTTATCGGTATCGATGAAGTGTTAGAAGATGTACTGGACATTTGACCAGTATTAGGTTCATCTGTATCACTAATTGTTATATTTTCTTCTACATTTGAAGTTGAAGGCATAGTAGAAATAGATTCCTTATGATATTTTTTGCATTTAGAATCACTGTCAAAAACCTTTTTTAAACCTGCAGGACATTTGAAACATTTCTTAATATGATTTTCCATTTTGTTTACATTAGCATGCTTGTAATCCTTATTACAATATTTGCACTGCACACTTTTTCCTTTCACATTAAAAAAATTCCATGCAAGTCCTTTTTTCCTCCCATTTTTACTTCTAACTCTTTCAAACGCACACCATAGACATCTAAAAGCAAGTGAAGAACAGTTTATAGAATCAAAATCCAAACCAAAACTAGCATGGTTTTGGTTTGTAAAATCTAGCATAGTTTTACTTTGTAAAATCTAGTTTAGTTTTGGTTCATACTTATGCAATGATTGGGCGCCATCTATTGCTTCTGGTGAAAATTTCTAATTGAAATTTAAAGGAATTGCAGATTATAAACAAAGCAAGAAAAGAGTGTGTATTACTAAATTTTTAGAAAATGGGAATCATATTTTAAAACTTAAAAGATGATTCATAGAGGTTTATAATTAAGTTGATGATCAAACACATAATATTTGAATAGTGTTTTTTATTGAGGCAAAATATTTTAAATTTTTGGGCAGCTTTTTAATTCAGCAAGAAATAATCACAACTCATAAAATTGGAAATGAAAATATTTATTTAGAAAGTGAATACTTTGAAATTGCAATTCCTTTAAACTACTGTTAATATTTAGAGAAAATCAGTAAATTCCTATTTAATCTTTATACATGTCTGCAATATTAGGAAAAGATAATTAAATTTCTAAAACCAAAATTTTGTAGTTCAGCTGACAATTGTGAATATTTATAGACTGTAAAATAATAAAAATTGTTTAATAAACATAAATCAATAAATTGTTTGTTAAATTATTTATTTAAATGCTTGATTGTGTAATTTATCTTTTTTTTTATTATTAGCAATCTAAATTTCTCTTAAGTATGGATTATTATTATTATTTTCTTAATAAATAGATGTGACATGTAATCTGTATAATGCTTTGCAATAAACTGTGCAGATAGGTAGTCTTATATTTTCTTTTTAAAAAATATAATAGAGCTTCACATTATTTACTTTGAAAATTTCCTACAAATTCAATTCACTTACTTTGCAGCTGAAGCACACTAGCAGTAAAATTAAGCAATTTTGCGATGTAAGTTTCGACTTCTCTTTAATTGTGGCTGAAGCCATACAACTTTCATAATTTGAATATCTCATTCTATGATTTTGGACTTCATAAATATTTAAGTTTCAAATAAAAATAAATTTTACTTTAAATATGCTTTTTCAAGCTGAAATATGAAAATACCCAGTTTTTGGGTATTTACCCGAGGCTTGGGTAAATACCCAGGTAAATACCCAAAAAATATTTACCTACCCACTGGGTATTTACCCGCCCCACATCACTGATTATACACACACCACATAATTTTAATTAAAACTACGAAATGACACCTATATTTTTTAATAAAAGTTTGTTTTTCTAACGTGCGTAAAGAAAAGTACTTATTTAATGCATTTAATTATACAAATCAATTTGTTCGTAAATTCTGGTATTTGCCCTTTATTTCAACATTTTAGCAGCATAATTACTTTGCCCCTAAAAGGGTTTATCTCTTTCAAATTTCTGAAAAATTGTCCCATTTCTTGTTTATAATAACAAAAACGCGCTATAAGTACGTAGTCGGTAGGTGAAGTCTTTAAGCTTAAAGTTTTAAAACAGCTTTCTGATAGTCGAATCTGCTCTAAATCTATTTTCAAACGAATATCCAAATATCAGGGTTTCTCCAGGTAGTAAAGCCTGATGAAGCGTAATCACATTTTATATTACTTTTGTACTCTAACAAGACAATAAATATTTAAACAACATTTTGCACTGATTATCTTTTTTACCCAATTAAACAGTTTATGTTATAAGCATCATTTAACTGAATAGTAACAAAAAGTCAAATAAATATGATGCTAACTCCAACTACATATATTTTTCAAATATATTTACTTTAACAGAAATGTCAACACAAAATAAACATATGTGATATATTTTCAAACATTTATGTTTAAGATGATTTAAATAGTTTTATGACCACACCTAAACTCGTAAAGTTACTTTTAAGAAGCAAAGGATCAAATTCTAAAAAGAATTATGAGCTATATATTTCCTGTTGGTCTTTTTCTTAATTATTAATAAGAACCATAAGGTTTCAAGTTGCATGAAACATTATTTCCATGAGTAGAATTTATGCGTTGTATAAGCGGAGAGAAGGAAGTGAAATAAAATGAGCTATCTTAATTCAGTCAGAAGAGATCTAATAGAAATATTATTCGAACTCCATAATTTAATTTTGCGAAATAATATAAGTGTAAGATATAAAAGTTGCATAAATTATTAATAAAACTATTAAAATAATAGTTTTGCTTTTTACTCAAACTGAAATTAATAGTACGTTTTTCAGTAGAAAGCATGCATTTGTATCATTTAATACTATGCGTACGCGCTGACGTAAAAATGGTGGATGTCGTTGGCGTATTTTTTTAGCATTTGTACGGTCCCTTTAATACCGGTATTTTCTAAAAGTATTTTTCGCATGATGTAATCGTCAAAAAAGACAGTAAAGAATGCTTTTGTTTTTATTTACCCGTATGTCGCTATTCTTTTATAATTGCACCCAACTATAATTGAATCATAATCACACAATTTTCAAAATGTGATTTTCATAAGTTTCAGTTACCGCAATTTCCGGTGTATAATCCGTGACTAAAAAACATTCCGTTTCAAATCAGATCTTTCATTTAATAAATAAGGTCAAATAACTAACAAATGGGAATAAGTTACATTATATTAAATATTATTTCTTCTCGGAAACTTATTTATTTATGCCACGGCTTTTACGATGGAAATTACGTTAAAATTCATTTAAAATATAATTTCTTACTTAATGTTAAATATTATAAAAGATAATATTAAAAATATGTTTTCCCTTTAAGATGAAATAATTAGATTTATTTTTCCCTCAAAAAAATCAAAGGAATCATACAATGCAAAAGCAACACATGAAGTTGCTATACATGATAGTAATAAATAATACTAGGCGTACGTGCTGACACAAAAATGGCGATGTTCAGCATTTGTACGTTTTTTTGAGTTTTAATACCAGTAGTTTCTAAAACATTCTTCCCCTTATTTAATAATAATAATAATAATAAAGACGAAGAGTACTTAAATTTAATTAATAAAGAAAATATCGGTGTCAAAATTTACGAGGCCCTACAAATGTTGAAAAAAAATCCACCTACGCGACTGCCACATTTTTTTTAGCGCGTAAACCTAGTACTCAGGGGATGCTGCTACAACAGTGAACAAACTGAAAGTGCAAATATAAAACACACTGACATCACTGTATATGCTAACATGTTTGTAGCTGTCAGTGAACTACTTGATGGATGTTTACTGCGTGTCTAAAAGAAGCAAAAGTAAACAATTATGAAGTACGCCAAAAGAAAAAAAAATAACAATAACTTTGAACTATCTTTTGTAATGTGTTTAAAACGTTTCTTCCAATCATTCTTTACAGCGACGTAATTGTCATTTGTAATCACGTCATTCTTTTTTAAAACACCTATATCTTATATTTTAATAATTCTAATTATTATAGAAAAATATTATCTTAGCTAATGGGATTTTAAGCTTATAAAGATAGTTTGTATTGAAAAAAACCCAGAACGTTTTCAAAATACTTCGTTTTAGTGAAATATTTCTGTGATTAAGAAAATGGAATTATTTTCAATACAATTTTCTGATGTAATTTGTTCTTTTTCTTCATTTGCGTGTTCTGATTATTTATCGCTATTTTTATTTTCTGTATAATTTTTCGTCCCAATACATACAACTGAATGTTCAGATATAAATTATGCATTATATGAAAATAAAACTTTCCCTAAACATAATTCTAAATCTGGGTTACGAACAATTTAAATTATGGGAGTTTTGGGACTAGAGCTTTAGTATGATAATAATCTCAAATGTTGTTCATCAAAGTCAAAGTGTAATTAGTTATATATTTCCTAGAATTAACACGAAATGTCATTTGTTTGTAATGTCAAATCCTTTATCGCTGCTTCAATGTTCGTTAAAAGAACAGTTCATTCAAGCGATTAAAGGAAAATATCAAATGATTTCACGCACAGAAGATTTGGGAGTTCTTTGACAAATATTTGGTTTTGAACGCCAAAAATTCATAAATACAATTTATTAAATTATTTTGAGGGAAATCAAAATATGTTTTTTTCAAAATGAGCTGTTGATTTTAAAAGTGAGGCAAATCCGTGTTACCTTATTGCTAGATAATTAATGTTTTGCATTTGAGTGGGTTTAAAAATATTCGTAAGCAATTATAGACTTATTTTACATTTCTGTGGTCTTTCTTCATGTAAATTTAACATGGAATAATGGTTATCCGTGTTAGCTGAAACAAAATCATAGTTTTAATATGAGCCATTCATTGCACATACGTCACTTTCAAAAGATATGATTTGTTGAAAACGTTGATTTCTTTTGAATGGAGTATAATTATA
Organism: Maratus michaelseni; assembly: GCA_963931845.1. Taxonomy (NCBI): domain Eukaryota; kingdom Metazoa; phylum Arthropoda; class Arachnida; order Araneae; family Salticidae; genus Maratus; species Maratus michaelseni. The sequence continues at coordinate 84,910,469 of OZ007586.1, forward strand.
GTAACAAAAACATTGAACATATTATTTTGTTTACTTACATATTTTATTTCAATATTTAATTATTTTTTAGAAAATTTAAAATAAACAAAAAATAAAATTAGTTTTAGAGGAAAAAGTGAAAAAAAGGCAAAATATTCAGTGATAAGTTGTATGCATATGATCGTATTTCTTAATTTATACAGTGAAGATTTTAAAAATATTCATGATGAAATTTTGAATGTGCCTGTTAATATTATGCAGCATCAGAAAAAAATCTATTCAAAGTTGACTTTCCTCACTTTCAAAATGAACGCCTTTGAAATATCGTTGACCAAATAAAGTATTAGTAAAAAATGTATACTAATATTAAAGGATATTTCTTATGAATTGATTAAAAACAAAAATTTTATACTGTTAATAAGATTTTGCTTTAATTCATTTTTTCGCCAAATTCGATTTGCCCCACTTTCAAAATCAACGCCTCAAATATTGGTCTCGTGAAATGGATTTAAGAGAAGACAATATTTGCGAGGTTGAATAGAGTGATTGTGTTTCAGTGAAAAAAACCGTATATTATCATGGCTTGCATATTAAAATTCTACATTTTTGTGAATGCCTGAAAGCAAGCCCTGATAACTCCATAATTAAACAACCGCGTACACTCCTTAGAATTTCCAAAGATTCGGACACCAGAATTTCAGATCAGGAATCTTTGAATAATACTTTTTCGTCAGATTAAAATCTTGCCACGATTAATCACAGAGTTCGTTGTATTTCTCTGTGATTAGATAAGGCGAAACATTCTATATGAAAATTTTGTTTAAATTGCACACACTCTGATTAAATTAATGCAAACAATTACGTATGAACAATTTCACTACAATGCAGACTAATGTATATCAGTAAAAAATTTTGTGAATAGTGATATTTATAATTTCCCATAACCTGTATATTATTTACATGAGTTAGTAAGTGAAAAGTAATATTTATGTGCTATTTTCATTCAAAAATCTAAAATTAATTTTTTTTTTATTATTTATTGTTTCACTGTGTAAACACATATCTATCAAAATATCCCCCATGTTGTAAAAAATTAAATAAAAGTCTTGTATTTTTAAGGAAATTTTAACAACAAATACAAAAGCTTCTGATTACACTAGATTTAAAAAGCTAATATTTTTTTCAGTCCTTCATTTATCATAGCTTCGGCTTAGACACAAAATCTATGTATCAAAACGTCTCATACCATTTGTTTAAATTTAATTTTCTGAACTAATTTATAAACCAAAATGCTGCTTTAGAAATATGATCATCTTGTTTTACAGCTTCTTTTGTGTAGAAAAACGCATTTATCATGAACCTTTATTGTTTCACCGACAGCCACAGCCTTTCCGGCTTCATAATTGAATTCTTCGGTGAGGGGGAGACGTCAAATATTTTAAGATACATTTTTACAGTTACATATAAAATTATATGAACGAAACAAAATTAATCTAAATTTGTACGAATAAAATTTGTTCATTAAAGAGAAATATTGTGTTTTAGCATAAAAGTAAAACAATGAAAGATCGTAGTCGTTCTTGGTCACATAAATTGTTAGAATATAAAAAATGAGTTTAGTAAGCTTTCGGTATGATTTTTGTTTAAAAAGTGAAGGTAAGAGTAATGGACATAATAAATAAAATCCATTAAAATTAGTTTTTCAGAGACTTTCAAATCACCTTATTATCATCAATGAAGTCTAACACCTTGGTGTGAAAACTAGAGAAAGAGATGTTGTGTTTGACTTGTTAATACATTTTCTTCTTTTGAAAAGTTCATAAAAATCTTTATGCTATCAAATCAAGTGGTTACTTTAACGTCAAATCATAAAGCCTTATTACAAATATATCTAAATTATTATTCATCTATAAAGAAATAATGCGTATACTTTTACTGAAGAACCATTTATCAGATGTTTATGTATGTCTAATTTATAACCATTTGTTAGCATCTAGCTGTTTAAAACTTACGGCTAGTTTTGGAACGTTAATTTGAAAATCAAATGTTTTTTGTATAATTTATCATTTAAAGGTATACATAAGAGATGGGTTGTATTTAATTATCTTCTCCAAGGACTGTTCGTGCTCATTTGTTTACTGTTTGTAAGTGTTTCAGAAGTTTTATAAATCACTGTGATTTATGTTTGTGAAGGTGGTAAATTCTTTTGTAAATAACAAAAAAACTTTTGACGTGACACAAATTTTGTGCATGTTTCCACATATATTTTTCAATGCATGCATGCACAACAGAGTGCATATATTTTAGTGAAAAAATTGAAAAAAATGAAAAAATGACATTTTAAAATCTGTATTAAGAACTTGACTGCACATTCTGCTTAAGATCCATCTGGTGATTTTTAAATGATAAATTATTTATGGTTATTATTTTCTAGAAACGATTACACGCCACGAAAATTGCGAGTCAGAATTATACCAATGAATCATTGATGCTTAGAATTTTTATTAAAAAATACGCAGTCGTCACAGAGTGGAAAGCTATAAAGTGTCGTGGCATCTAGTGTCAATTTTTGCAACATATATTACCCGAAGAAAGAAGGAATAACACACATGTTGTTTATGTGTTAGCTTCACCATGAGCGTGCATGAGATATATGTGCAGACATGTACAAATATATGTCACATCAAAATGTGTTATGTTATTTACATATGAATTAATCACGTTCCCAAATATAAATCACAGAGATTTATAAAACTTTTTGTGAGCCCCTGTTGGCGGTCTTCTATCAGCTCCTTAAGTGGGGAAGATGACGAGGATTCAGGCAGAGGTCGCTGTGATCCCAAACCGGACAATTTAGTGTGGAAGGTGACCGGGAGCAGGGGGACCGACGGTAGCCGGCACTGACGAATCCTGTCTTCCACGAAGCCCCCTGGTTAATGTAGTCCATGTTTGTCTCCTCAGGTCGAATTAAATAACCTGTTAGTGGGATTTCCCCAGTTCCATATTCCTATGTCTTTTTGGTCTCCAATCGGCCCCTCCACGTGATTTAGGTTGAGGGCTCGTTCAGGGAGTGGTGTAACTCGAACCGGCTACCGGAGGTAGGTGTTTGAGGTTGGACGTCTTTCCAGGTGTTTTTCACTCGGCCACTTGTGTGGGGGAGATTACCGGGAAACTGGTCTGAGTGTCCCTTTCTCGTTGTTGTTGCACATCCCCTAAAGCCAGCAGGGCTAGGACAGGTCCATGATATTATTCATCGAAATCCAGCTTATAAAGAAATCCAGCACCATCAAGGGATCATCAGCAAGATCCTGCTTGAAGAGCCCCAGGCACGCAAGGATATGATCAGGGGATGCCTGATCAGTGGAACACATGGTGCATATTTCAAAGCACTTGATGCCCGCAGAAAATCTCATAGTTCTAAGATGCCCACTACGAAAGCGAGCAAGAGTGTTTTGCTCCTGACTGTTATAACCAAGAGCTAGAGATCCTCCTGGTCGAATACTTTGGTACCAGCGATGCTCTGGTGGAACAACCCAAGTGATCCTATTATTGCTTTTTGTTCTTGAGTAAGTTTCCAAATATGTGACGGATGCAGAAGGAACCGAGACATCACATGCACCCGCCTTGGCAAAGGTGTCATCGATCTCTTTTCTCTCAAGATCGACATGGGAAGGAATCCACTGTAGATTTATCTGATGAGACAAGGAAAGTCGTTTCAGTCTGTTAAGAATAGTCACATCCATATTATCCCGCACGCTATTCCAATTGGCCTAGTATTGGATTGAACTTCTGTTATTGGACAAAACCCAGATTTTATTTTTATGAGTAAGTGACAAAAGTGAAACAAGGCCTTCATTTATGGCAATTAGCTCACTACGAAAGATTAAACAGAAGACAGGATTTCCTTTTTGAATCTCTACTTCATGATGTTGCGTAAAGATTCAGAACAGTTCAGTTACTATAATCAGTTGTTAATTCAGTTACTATCATTTCTACTTCCATCCGTATACACCTGAATAGCATCTCTTGGAATATCACCAATTCTCTCAAGAGCCAGTTAACTAAGATAAATAGGAATATCAGTTTGTTTGTTTACATAGACTGGTATATCAGGATGGAAAAAGACACCATCAAGACCTTCCGTCGTCAGAGCAATGCACTGTGTCAGGTGTTGCGATTCCACAGCACTATCTATTAGATTACATGAGGCCACTTGGCGGAAAGGACTGTTTCTCTTGAGCCTCTGATTATTGCGCCAGTAACTGAGGAAAGCAGGTGTGTGATTTTGAGAACCTAGACCACCTAGTTTGTTGTATTATTTTGTCAGACAAGCATTTCTTCTAAGACCAAGGGTTGCATAACTGTCTCGTAAAGCACTTTGTCTTTGGGACAAGTATTTCGAAGACCAGTAATGATCCGAGCAGCGCTGAGTTGGACCCGCTCCAGTTTCTATAGATTTGTATCAGGCAGATCAACAGAAAATTGTATATCCGTACTTCAATGTGGGTCAGATAAGTTTAATATAGGTATTTCTGAGAGTACCAGCATCAGCTGCCCAGTAACGTCCTTAGTTAAATTTCAGGATGTTGAGTCGTTTTGTTGCCTTTAAAACAAGATGATATATATGTTTGTTGCCCATTATCTTTTTCGTACTGCCTACTAGTTGGAAAAAGACCGCCAGCGGTGTCTCTGAGCATTCATCCCTTGGATCTTCCTCCTAGGGAAGATTACTGGGTGCTGGGGTGTCGGCGAAACGTGCTTTCGTACCTGGACAGGGATTCTGAACAAAATCTAGCGTAGGGGGTTTGGACAGTGCCGAAAACTTGAACGCAGCTACTAGTGTATGTTGTCAGTGAGGGGTACACCCGTCCTTCCCTGTGTTTCCAACCCGGCTACTTGAATGGGGAGGGCGATTGGAAGTAGAGTCTCACAGGGACAAGTTGCTGCTGTTTCTTGCTGATTACTACATGAGTATTCTGATGCAGTCATCTCGACGTGTATGGTGAGCACACAGGACTTTCTTGTGTTCAAAGGCAGCGGCTCACTCACTCTGTGGTAAATGATGGGAGAGCCCATCCTACTATATGATCCTGACTCGGCCACTTGAGTGAGGAAGATTGCGAGGAGCTGCTGCGTTTCATTGGTTGCTGCACGAGTAGTTCAAGGCCCTCGTCGCGGTGTGCCTTAGACGTGCTGACCGCACAGGGTTTTCCAATGCGTGTAACGAAAATTGTGTGTGACGCCATTCTTGAAAGATTGTTTCTCCATTACTCTTTAGGTGAACTGTAAAAATGGCAAATATAATAACATAAGTAAATTTAAACACGCTTAAAATGTTTTTAGGGCTTCAAAAGTATGACCACCTTTGAAATAGGCCTGCCGGCTGCACTGCTTACATCATTACATTTCTGAGAACACTCCCCTTGAATACTTAGTACTAGGCCTGTGCGCTGACCGAAAATGGCGGCTGTCGTAAGCGGATTTTTTAAAGCAATTTAGACGCCAGAATTTTTCTTTTACTTATTTATTCTCAGAAAAATAAGGCAGATGAAACTGTTAGAAATTATTGATATTTAATTTCAAAGAACCGTACAAAGGTTGGAAAAATCCGCCTACGCCAGCCGCCGTTTTTGTGTCAGCGCTTAGATCTAGATTGCAGGGGGCGGTGTCTTGAACGCAAACAGTCCAGCATAACTTGAAAGTCACCAAGTTCTCCGACTTTAACTAAAGCGAAAGTTTTAAAATCTATATTAAAAGCAGTAGTTAATTCTTTCTCTGACTATCCTATAACGATTTATCAACATCCTGCTCTTTAGAATAAAGTCGTTACTAGCCTGTATTGTGTGATAGTTTTAAGGCTGGTCCTTACTTGATGATCATACGCTCCTTCACTTTTGCGACATTGTTACACATTATTGGGCCGAAAAGTAATAGAATATACGCCATAGCCTTACCCCTTAGCCCAGGCTGTACCTGGATCCATTCAACTGTTGCCAAGTCTAATTACATCTACTAATATCCCAGCTTCGTAACCACGGTTTTTTTTATCACGAAATGGACGTTTGGAGAAAAATGGAGGCGGTTTTAAAGAGGATACCTTAAAAATATGCTTCAATGTGTATTCTGAGAGTGCTAGACACTTTGGGCCAGGTGTAAAAAAATAGTAACTTTTTAGGAAAAACCAAACAGACCAAAAAGATTATCGTAATGTATTTTGTGAAAAACAGATTAACGAGAGAAATGATGCATTTCGTGAAAAATGAATTCATTTTCATTCATTTATGATTAATCTCGTATAAATCAAAATTTTTAGAATATACTTTCTATTAAAAATCACCAATTCACCTTACACTGTGACCAGTGATACCAATTTAGCGGATATTTGCTTTCATAAATTAAGCAAATAATATCCACTATTTTAGCAGAGATTAATCCGCCTTTGTACCAGAAATTCAAAATAGCATACATGCCAATCTGCGGCTTCGAATCAGAAGTTTGTTTAAAGATTTAATTTAAGTATGTTTCAAGTGAATACTACTTAGAAGCAAGGCACGTTCAACTCGTTCACTACTGGGTTACGTGATTAACATAATTTTATTTTATTCAGAATTTCCTAACTCGTACCAGAAAATGCTAATTGCTATATTTACCTTATTTAATAACAGACGTTTCGTGATTACATAAAATAAAAAGAAATTCTGTCGAAATTTCTAGTATGAAATCGTAATTTTGGATTAAAAATGCAATGTCAAATGACTGACCAAGTAACGCCACGTATGCGTCCTCGGTAGGGAACGTGTTAATGAAATACATTTTCTAGTTCAAAGTATGTTTTTTTTTAATATAAAAACAGATCTAGGTTGCCAAATATGCAAATAGTAAATTTCGCTTTCTTCAATCAAGAAATGTCTGTCATTAAATAAAGCAAAATTTATTATTCTGAGTTTCCGGTACATTTCACGGAATTTTCAAATAAAGTTAACCGCTAAATTGGCAACACTGTTTGTAACAGTGTTGCTAATTAGGCCATATTTTTATTCGTATTGCCTGTTTCCTACGGCATTTTTTAAATAAAAATTTATCCTTATTTAATATTATATTAATAACAGTGTAAAAAAGGCAAATATTACAACTTCAAAAATGTTTTTTAAATCAAGCAATCTGAATAATAAAAAAATATATCAATTGACAACATTGGCTTGCAGCACATTTCCAATTACTAACAGAAAATATTTTTCGGAGGATTTCATTACACATCCCTTAAATTATAAAATGTACCTTCAAGCAAATGGTGTACTTTCAGTTCATTCACAAATCATTTTCAATAGAATATTGTATCATTAGTATTTGTAGGATAAAATGAAAGATTTCGCAAAGAGACATTTTCCCTGCAGCAAATCTGGTAAATTACGTCTAATTAATAAGTGATTTTCATCGCACGGGAAAATGACATTTTGCTATAAACCAGTAAAAAAAATGACGTTATTAAAAGGTCTCTCTTTAAAAGCTTTTTTCAAGTTTTCTGCCTATACATTACGTAAGATATTAATTCAAAATTGATTATACGACTTTAATAATTGTAATTGATAATTTTTATTTTTATTTTTTATTTTTTTATATATTCAAAAAATAAACAAAAAAGTTAGAAGACGACAATCAATAAAAATATATTTTAAGAGACGTTAGTTTAAAAAAAAATAATAATATTTTAGATAATGTTTCGTTTGCATGATACATTTCTATGCAAATATGAATATCAACAAGCTGGAAATCGTACGTCAAACGTGACAAATGAAGTGCGTTCGTACTATATAAATATTTAGATCTTGATGATTTTTAATTCTGTGAAATGAATGATATCGTCTGCAGATTAATTTCTGTAATAGAATAAGTATCTCGGTCGCTTGACGATTAAACTTCGGAAGCTCCTATAACAAGAAAGCACAGATTTAAAAAAAAATTCAAATTTCTTAATAAATATTTTTATTAATATCTCCTAAAGTTTTGATTCGATTTTAATAAAATTTGAAATGTCTCGACAAAATTCTGCAAAGATAATATATCTTAAATTTCAAACCATTCGGTTGGGTAGTTTTTGCGTTGTTATATGCGGACGGACAGACAGACGGACGAACCAAGCGACGACAATAGGTGCTACGTATTTATATAATTACGAACGCACCTAAAAAGTATTTCTTTGATAATAATGCAACATGTATTATGATTAAATCTTGTGAATGGAGTAAATGATATTGAGTTTAATGGTAAAGATCAATGCTACGCATTTTTATCTTAGATTAAACCTCTAATTGATAAAAATAATATCAAAGACATTTATATTTTATAGCCGTGACACTAAACACTAATAAAAGTATCGGAATTTTATTATTAAACATTTTTACATTATTTTAATTAATATATTTTTATGTGTTTTATTCAATAGTATCATTTCATTATTTTTTTATATTTTTCAATTTTATTACATTATGAAGTTTTCTTATTGAAAAAAGACAAATTTTTACAAGATGCAAATCGACATTAACCTACTTTGCACTTTATTAGTTTTAATTAAATTTATTATTTATTATGCAAAATGTTATTTCTGTGACAGTTGTAGCAATTAAATAATAACAATAATCAGCGATGCAATCTATTGAAGGATCTATGAAATAAGGAAAATTAAATGATTTTCAACCAATATAGATATGTCATATGTATAGAGGTGAACATTTCAGGTTATATATTAGAAAAAATAAAACAATTAGCATTAGCATACACTGTATAAAAACACCGGTGGTTCTTAATGAAGAAAACTATAATGTGACCAAGAATGAAAATATGCAATATAAACTAATATATGAATAAAAATAACACGAACTCTTTCGAGTTACTAACGATTCTGAAAAGTGTTTTTTATCTTTAAAAACCTCAGAAACAAAGATATCTTCGACATTTAAAGAAACATTAAAAAAAAAGTTTCTTTTTATACCACTTATTTTCGGAAACGTTTTTGAGTATTTTTTATTGCATATAAAAAAAGTTTTAATATGCAATAAACGGAATATAGGTTTCTCGAAAGCTATCGATTCATAAGTAAACATTTTTATTTTCAACCAAACATGATAAATAAACAGTATTACCATTAAAATTAAAATTAATATATTTTGTTACTCTTGCATGTATAAATTCAGTTACGCAGCTGAAAATGTTTGCTCGAGAATTTTTAGCATCAAAAAACCAAAATTCCGGGTTGAGATAACTGATTAATACACTATTAAAAAAGAAACACAAAAACGTTATATATGTTTTGTTTTTTTACAGTGTATATAACACTTGATTTGGTGAGATTGTAAAATTTAGTCTTTTTATATCAGTCAGAAATTTTATATCTTAACCAGTTTCCCAAGTTTTTTCATTTTTGTTATATTAAAGACATTGTATTTCAAATTTTCAAATAAAACTCAAATCTTAAAGGTAACGAAATTTTTAAACAAAAATTCTCAAAAATGGAAATGTTTGGAAGAAAAACAAAACGTAAAATGTAAAAGAAAACATGTTATGCCGCATTCTTATTCTTTCCATCTTCAAATTTTTCGCATAAAATAATATTATTTTTAAAAGTTTTGTATATTTTTGAGTGAAAAGATTAAAGAATCATTCAAAACGTACAAAAGAGGGCAAAGTGAATGTGACTGGAAAGATAAATGATTTCATTATAAAAATATCTCATATACCAACGAAATCAAACAAATAAGCGAAAATTCTCAAATATTTCATGAAATACTTTTGTTATTTTTAACGTCTTCGGAATAGTACAAAAGTTTGTAATTTAAAATTATAATTAATAAATGTGTAAATAACTAATTTCGAAATATGCTTGTTACTGCTCTAAAAATGAGACTTTTCTAACACCTTGTACATTAATCACGAGTATGAATGGTGTAAAGTAACCATTACCTTGTCAATCTATCACGTGTGTGAGTCGTGATCAGGATTGTCAGTTTGGACTTTTTCCGTGTAATTACCAGAAATTTCAAACAAAAATTTGTTTTTTATTTTTTGACACACATTTTGTAATTATTTAAATTAAATATTTATCAAGTAACTTTTAATTAAATTTTCAGTTAATTTTCAGCAATAATTTTTTTCCGAAATCACCGAATAATAAACATGTCATTTTTACATTGCTAAATAAGCGTAAAAGCGACAAAGTAAAAAGATTCCAAAGGGTCCGGGTTCCATGCCCGGCATGGACATTTTTCACTCTGTTGGTAGATGGCAATGTAAAAATTCACATGTTTATTATTAAATATTTTTTTTTCGAAATTTTTAATATGATTTCGGAATTTCGTTGTATTCAATGCTCAAAGAATAGGGTTAATTAATCATTTCAGGAACATATTTTTTTTAATTAAATAAAATCACAAGTGGTTAATGAAAAAAAGACCTGTGTAAATGACTATTAAATTTGCATTTGAAGTTTCTTTTATATTTAAAAATGTAATATTGTTTTAAGGTTAAAAGTTGATGCTAGAGCAGTCAGCATAAATATGTATTTTATGTGTAAAGCAAACTTCGACAAAAATAATATCGAAAAATATAATTTTTATATCATAATATAGTTTGAAAATCATTCCATTTACTTCGTCTGCTTTATAGGATAATCTTTACTATTGATCTTTGGATACTTTTTAGAGAACTTGAAAGTTTTCGATGCATATGTTCATGAAGATTCTTCATGAAATTTCCAATTCAATGCTTTGTAATTTTAAATGTCTTTTTTTACACATTATTTGACGTTTCCAAAAAGAAAAAGTCATTTTTTAAACCCAAACAATTAAGACATACATTCTAAAAAATGTTTAATCAAAATGTTGATCAAACATTAACATTTTGTTTAGAAGATGGCTGGTTGACTGATGACGACCAATTATCAACTCGAGGGATATAAGCCCTTGTGGGCGAATGCCCTCCGTGGGGGTCTTTCTAAGGGATCCTAACCCGTATTTGCGGCAAGGTTTGAAGAAAACCACGGGAAACTCCGAACAGTTAGTTCGATGAGCGCGACAGGGGTTTTCACATTTTTTAAAATTATAATTAAAAAAAACATTTTGTTTAGATTTCGCTTAAATTATAATTAAAAACATCAAACAATATTAATAAAACATCAAACTAAATATTCCTTCTAAAAAAAGAAAGAAACAAATAAAATAAATATAAAGAAACTGCCGAAAAACTATAAGAGCAATTTGTTTTTCGATATTTTCTCTTTCGAAAAAAAACCCAGTTTTAAATATTTGTGATCAACCAGCAAAAATAAAATTGTAAAATATAGGATTTTCTTCTTTATCTTCTTTTGGACTGCCGTGCTACAAATAATTTTTTAACAGATATTTTTAACAAAATATGAACAGAAATATGGCTTATGTAGAAAAAGGGAAAATTTAACAAGAAGTGAAAAGTTAAAAACTACTTGAGCAATCCACCCCCCCCCCCTTTTCAAACAGTAAGAAATCAAACAGTAGAAGAAGAACAAATGTTAAACAAGTAAAATGTAGGATTTTTTCTTTTTTTTTCGAGTAATGTGCCAAAGTGCATGTTTTTTTTTCTGTTTTTTCGCGTGGAGAACTTGAGGACTTTGAAAAGAACAGTGGTGTTAAGGAAGATGAATAATTATTCAAGTGCGGAAAATAAAAATAAATAAGAAAATTAAATAGTAGTATGAAAAATAAGGCGTAGTTTTTTTGAACGTGAAGATAAATGATATTGCTTTAGAATCTTCACTCATAACATAAAACTTAGGCATCCGTACAAGACGGAAACACTCATTTATACTTGGAAATTTCAGTTTGTCCTTTTCGAAAAAAAAAATCATTTCCCAATTTACTCATATGACTTTATGAGTTCATCATGTAATTGCGCATTAATTTTTTATATAAAATTTTTGAAGCGAAAATAAAGCAATTAAAATGGCAAAATCTCATGAAAATAATTGCTTATCTTTTATTTGACTCTGAAAAAGATTTGTTTTAAAGTATAATTTAATTAGAAATCAAGTTAAAAAAATTTTAAATCATTAATAATTTCAATATATTGAAAAAATAAATAAACAAATAGGGAAATAAATATGAAAGGAAAGCGCAGTTGTTCTGAGAAGAAATTTAGATGATTTACAAATACAATCTTCACACATGGTACAAAATTGAAGCAATGATAAAAAGAAACGCTCAATCCCATTTCAAAAATTTATTATTTATTTTTTTTCATATAAAAACTGACTTTTTGCAAATCTTTTATAGGTTATATTACTGGTTAAAATATTGGTTATATTATATTAGTATCATTATTTAGAAACACACTTGTTTTAGAATATGATTTAACTAAGAGTAAAATAAAGCAATACTTTCAATAAACTGAAGATAATTGTTTTCTCAAATGAAAAAGTTTTCTCAAATGCAGATGAAAATATGAAAAGTAAGCGTCGTTGTTCTTAGTTAGAAGAAATATTTCTGATATTCCCGGAGCATTGATCAGTTTTTTGCAATACCACTTTTATCAACCAAAAATCATTATAGAAGTTTATACAACAGTTATATAGAAATACTAGGGGGCTCAGCCCCCTACTCGCTAACGCTCGCCAACCCCTCGTGAATTGCAAAGCAATTCCCATTGAGACCGTTTCGCGGTCACAGCTCGCTTCGCTCGCTCGCCCCTTTTTTTCAGCAATTCTAGCCGGAATAAGTTCTACCATAAAACATTTGAACATATGAAATTGACAATTTATTTTAATGTAAAAAGGTAATTCTCCGTTGAAAACACAACTGAAAATGCATTTATTTGGCGCTACCAATGGGCATATAAATCATTTAAATACTATGAAAAAAGGATTTTTTGTACAGCACGACTTAAATTCATTAGAAAAAAAACTACGTTATAGGAAGATAGTTTGTTTTATTTCATCAATACACCAACAGATGGCGGCAGGTGATATCTAGACAGTTGATTTTTTTTTTCTCCGTCTTTTGAGTGATTGAAATTCGTAAATGAATTCTAAACCAGAGTTGAGAATTCATTTGAAATTAACGATATTGCTCATAATTAAAATGAGGAATCATCTCAGACGCTTTGGATTACGTACATGTTATTTTATTTTTAATAATAGCAAGTTTGAGTTTCATTCTATGGTTTCACTTCTCTCACACTGACCGCCATATTGGACGGAGGCGGAGCCGATCTAACACAATCTAGTCTGTTCATTGGTCTGAGCTCTGGAAACTACAGTTGTTGCCAAATCATAAGTTACAAATTCAGCCCTTTTTTCGCGCCACGTAAGACAAATATATATATAGATACCACAAAGATTAGTGTTTAGAAGTACTAGAATTAATAAAAATAGACCAGTGGAAACTCTATATCCATTAGAATCTTCACGGAAGTTTAAAAAAAACCTTAAAAAAAACCACGAAGAATTTAAGTATTCGTACGTGCAGAAAATTTTAAATTATATTTCAAAATTTCTTTTTGTCTTCAGTGAAACAAATTGACTTTCTGAAATTCTTTATATTGATTAATTATTGATTAATCTGAAATTCTTTATATTGATAATTATTGTATAATTTATGAGTTAAAGATGGGATTGCGCAATAACTTTTTACTATAAAATAATTGAAATTTCTAAAACTCATGAAAATGTGGCTTTCACTTTTATTTGACTTTGAAGATGTACCTTACAAGGCGACCATTCGTCTGTATTTTTAAAGAAAATTTTTGTGGTATGTTTTTAAACCATTTCAAATAAAATTTACCTTCGGGTTCTGTTTCGGAGTCTGTTTCGGGTTAAATTAATATTTTTCTTTGAAAATGGTGGCATTCAAAAACTGACAGAGGAGGAAAACCTGACTATAATTTTAAAGTATATTTTATAGGGACATTACCGATGGGAAACGAGAAATCTCGCTTTTATTCAAAAAACATCACTGACTAAGCGCGCGGCTTCTAATTTACAGAAAATGCATTTATATCATGTTGTCCACACACACAAACATATATATATATATATCTTAGTTTATAAGATATTTTAGATTAAATCATTTCATTGAAAAATATTTACTGATGCATAAACTTGAGAAACCAATCTAGGAAATCCATTTACAAAAGACTTTCAGAATAGGGAGGAGTTTCTATTGTTTTAAAAGCCATATTGCACAAACATATGCCTGTTGCTAATGTGTTAAGGATAAAAATAATGGAATTTTATGTAGACAATCAATATGTTAACTATATGGAAGGTGAAAAAAATTAAATGAATAGAAAATAGATGAAAGTATGAAAAGTAATTGTAGTTAATCCGAAAAGAATAATTTATGATATCCACTATATATCTTCGCACATAAAATAAACTTGAAGCATCAGTAAGAGAAAATATTTATTTATATCTCGAAATTGCATTTTATGTCTTTTGATAAAAATTTACTTTTTGCAATTCTTGGTTTTATGAGCTGAATGTGGGGGTTGCATATTTGGTTTTGACTATACGATAATAAAATAAATGAAATTGCAAATTCTCAAGAAATTGTTGTTTCAACATTATTTAACTTTCGAGGCATACTTGTTTTAATATATGATTAAATTAAGAGTCAAGTAAATACTGTATTGTGAATATACTTTCAAAATTTACTTTCAGTAGAAAGTAATATTTTTCTCAAATGAAAAAGTATATAGATGAAAATATGGAAAGTAAATGCATTTGTTCCTGACAGATTGGTGGGTAATATTCCATTTGAACCTTCACGCTAGAAATAAAACCTAAGCATCTTGTATGAGGGGGAAACATTCATTTATATTTTGAAATTTCATTTTTTTCGATTTTAAACAAACGGACTTTACACAATTCTGCCAAAAGTTTAATGATCTAACCCTTAACGAACAAATGCCGCCATATTCGCAACTTTAAAATTTTATTGTACAAAAGTGTTGTTTCCAATTATTTTTTGCAAAATTATTCCCGAAAAACTTTTTTTGTATTGTTTAATTGTTAAAATATTGAGATTAGATTAAGCAAAATTTTCTGTGCAAAATTACTGATGTCCAAATTCCACATGTACACGTGCCATATAGAGTGTGCAAAACCCTCGAACAAATAGAGAAATATATATGAGAAATGCAAATTTTTTCTTGCAACTGCCTTTACCACTAAATATTTCTTTCTTCGAGAACTGTTTATACAGGCTTTGAAACCATTATATTTAGGAATCATAAAAAATTCAAATAGTTTGGAAAATAAGAAAAAAAATAATATTAATTGACCCACTGTACAAAAAAAAAATCATTTGACTGTAAACTTCTGAATGCGATGTTTTTTTGTCGAAATACGGAAAACATATAAAAACCCAATTAAATAGCGCACATTTTACTTTAAAAGGATACATTCCATTAAAAAAATATAAATAATTCGGAGCCCCCGCCCCCCCCCCAAACATAATGCTCCTTTTTGGAAGATTTTCGTTTAAATGTAGAAATTCTTACAAATTCGGTATCCAGATAAAAAGTTATAAAAATATTAGGTTTATCTAAGGTTATTATCACGAGCCCAGAAAACGTCACAAACATAAAAAAAAGTCTAAAAAGCTGATAACGTTTTGAAATTTATACCAAAGAAGAGGGTTTTGCCATTGTTGTCTGCTTTTACGAATTTTTCTAACCGCTATATTTGAATAGAAAAATCGCCTTATTTAATCGCCGACATTTTTATGATCAAACATGGTTCGTACAATTGTACCACAATTATTTTATAAAATTTTCACCTTATTTAAATGGAGAAAAGTGTTCCAAATCCTGCAATTAAACGCGGTGTCCGCATTTTCTGCTATTGAAATATTAAAAATCAATTTTCTGTTAAAAAATTGCCGTAATAGCGTACGGCAAGGCAATATAATAATCAATGGTCAAATAAGGCATTTTTTTCTGTTCACGAATAGTGATTAGAAAATGCGCATAAAAGTTGACAGCTGATGGGTTTTACTCCTTTAGAACTCATTATTGTTGGTTTATTTAACTCTAAAACTACCGGGTAATACATGTAGTAGATTGTGTGAACAGATGAAGACACGTGTTTGTCAACACAAAATTCCAAAAAGAAAAATCTGGGCCATATTCATTCGCAGTCATGTATGTGATTAAGTAAAGCGAATATTTCTAATCTAAAGAAAAGTTCATAAACACTCGTAGAATTTTGACAATCTAAGCGACATGTTAAATGACCACGTTACATCAGGTTTAACGTTAGGGAGTACACACTTTTATAAATATGATTTTTGTCTGATTATTTGTAATTTTGCTTTAGAATTTTATTTTTGGTACAATAATTTGCGATAATTGAAATGATATTTTTTTGTGTTATACGTTTTGATTCAGAATAACTGTTTAGTAATTTGTTGGGAGGTCTCTAAGACAAAAACTAGCAATATTACTAGGCACATAGGAGCAGTCCACTTTTTCAGTGAAAAAAACAGGGCGATCTCCAATAACATAAGCTGGATTTCCATTAATAACTTTGAAAAAAATATATATTGAAAATTTGAACAGATTGACCTTGTTTTGTACAAAATATGATTGCATCAAGGCGAAAGCTAGAAATTCTACTGCAATTACCCAAACTACACGAACACGACCCTCCACATTTTAGAAAGTAGTTGTCAGTACATACAGTGTTATTAGAAGCATTATTGTGCCTTTTCAAACTTTCCCATGCTATCAGTCTATTTAAATTAAAGCCAAGTTTTTTCAAATGTTCATTAGTCCATCTTTACTTTTTTCAGAGTATTATTAACAGAAACCTGACATCGGTTGAAGTGGGTTTCCAACCTGGTGACCGCGGGCTGCGGAGTTACCAATATTTTCGTATAATAAGTAATTCGTCTAATTTAATTACACGAAGTTTTCAGGCAGCAATTTAGGACAGATTAGAAGTTTAGTTTTACCAAATATTTCTTAAGCATCCTAACTTCATGTATTTATTTACTTAAAGACTAAGTATTTTTCAGATCAAATTTCTAAAGCTATATTTTAGGCATTTTAAGTAGTAACACATGATGAATTACATTTATGGGTAAATAACAGTGCATTTCAATTATTTTCAATCTAATATACAATACCTTAGATTACAGTGCATGGTTGTATGAAAATTGTTTTCTGACTTGAGCTTAAATTTTCTAATGTAAAATTAGAATTTAGCGACAGCTTATGAGTCAATACTAGACAGGCGAATGCACTCCCAAGTCAGTGTTAAACCGATGACAGTGTTCTTTTTAAATTTCTCGTTTGCATTTCAATATTTTAAGTTATATATTTCTTGTTTTGGATAGCTGAGGTTGATCTATAACGCGGATTTTGTTTTACTTTTTCAATTTTGGTTGCAGATTTTTTTATGTGGATACTATAGCTTTCAGAACCAATTCCGTAATAAAAACGGAACCTCTTGAAAAAAACTGAAACATAATTGAAAAAAGTAAAATAAAATATTGTTAGAGGTCGCAGCTACCCCATTCAAAAAACCATTTATAAATATTAAAATGCAAACGTGAAATCTGAAAAGAACGCAGCCATTGGTTTAAGATTAGCTTGCGAGTGCCTTCGCGCGTCTAATGTAGGTTCTTAAATGAAACATAAAGTGATTATTTAAATATTTATATGAATAATTTATGTTTCTTTTATATCTTAAATACTTATTCTTAATATAATAAGATTGTGAAAAAATATTTTTGTTTGGTCATAAAACATATTTCTTCTGACTAAAGAAACTACCTCATTTTATTTTGCTTTTTCCTCTTCTCCCTTACGCTGCATAAGTTGCACTTACGGAAATAGCATTTCGTGCATTTAGAATGCGCAAGGTTCTTTTTAATAAGCAAGAAAATGATACATACAGCTCATAATTCTTTTTAGAATCTGATCCTTTGTTTCTTAAAAATATCTTTACGAGCTTAGATGCTCTCATAAATTCTATTTAAATCATCTGAGACGTAAAATGTGAGACAATATTTCACTTATGCTTGTATTGTGTTGACATTTCTGTTCCTTTTTCCTTTAAAATTAAATATATTTGGACGAATTATGTTGCTGAATTTATCCCAACTTTCTTTTATTTTTCAGTCACATGATGCTTTCAAGAAGGGGAGCGGGGGTGCTCTACTCGTTCAATTAAGATTTTTTGTGAGGAAATGGCCATTTATTTCGGAATAGAAATCCCCATTAGATTCGAGAAATTAAAAAAAAAATTCTGTAGAAATAAAATTATTCCGATCATCAAGACAAGGAAATAATTCGCAATTCCTCGTTCCTTTATGGGCCTTGCTGCTTGGTAAAAGTGGTTCTGTAACAAACGAACAAGGGTTAGTTGGTTGATTGTTTGCGACTGCTACGGTAATGTTTTAAAGACAAACCGTTTAAAGTGGAATCTGCCCCATTATAAACATTTTTTTCTCAATAGGGATTCAAAACCCGCACATTTGGCACACGCCTTAACCACCAGGCACCCAAGATCCTGCAAGGGTTTTAAAATTTTTAAGTACCGTAATTTCCGGCATATAATTCCGCGGATCAAACAATCATGTTTCGACCCAGAAATTTTATTTTATAAAATGTAACTTATTGGATCGCTGTAAATATTTGACTTCAATTATTGAATAAAATTTCTGGGTTGAAAAAGAATTGTTTGATCCGCGGATAATACGCCGGAAATTACGGTATACAAAAAATCCGGAAAACTAATCAATTTCACAAAAAAATTATATCGTTATTATTTTTCTTAATATTACTGATAAATTTTGGAACAAAAAGCAAAATATTTTTTTTAGAGGCCACGTTTTTAACACTTTCCAACCTAGTTGAAAAGTTTTTATGACTTCGGTTTGTCTGGCCGTATGGCCGTCTGCCGTCTGTCCGTGCTCTAACTCCCGTAAATATGCTCGGATTGGTCTGCAATTTTTATATGTTATAGTCGTTATCTATAGCATGTTCCCTATTTCAACGGAAGTGTGTAGCACTGATAGTTTTTTTACAGGGAGACTCAAAAGAATTCCGTTACATTGCGGTCTATGGGGAAAAATCATTGACGGTTTATTTAAATAATGTTTCACTATTTTAAACGCATTGAAATTTATATATATCACTAAGGTGCATTAGAAGAAGCTTAATATGGAATAGGGTGTGCATAGCACTTATAGTTACTTTACAGGGACAGTCAAAAGAATTCCGTTACATTACGTCTATGGAGAAAAATAGTCTGCGGTTTATTTAAATAATGTTTCCCTATTTTAAACGCATTGAAATTTATATATATCACTAAGGTGTATTTCAAGAGGCTTACTACAGAATAGTGTGTGTACAGCAGTCATCGTTCATTTACAGGGACGCACAAAATTTCGCGAACACATTTCCGTATTATTTAACTCCAGACGGAGAATTTTAAACTGTGCTACGCGTTTCCAAACTGAACTAAAATTTAACATCCTATGTAGTATATATACAAATCTATAGATCGTATACAGGGCTGAATAAAAGTATTCGGATTACTTAGATGTTATCTTTTAGCTTATTAAACGGTATAATTTGTAAAATTATTTTGGAAGCGTTGGAAAGTGTTACATAATCTATGCTTGACGCATGATTTTTCGTTCTTGTTTTTACTTAAAATGGTAATTATAAAGACAACTTTAAAGATTCAAAGACTAATTACAAGTCTCTTCCACATTTGCTTTCTATTTAAACTCTATTTCCCACTTATATCACAAGTTCAAACATGTTCAATCTCCTGTTCAAGACAACATTTAGAAAACATTCAATTAAAAGTTTTGGAAGATGTACGGACGCTTTGTCAGAAAATGGAAAGAAAGCATGTAGTAGCATTTATTTAATTCAACGCTGAACAAAGCAACTTTGGAAACGGAAAGAAACGTTGATTTCTTTGGGTTAAAAATGTGATATTTCATAGTTTTACACCGGCATCCGCTTCCTCCTAAAAAAGGAACTACGAAAACGGATAAAATACTCCAAAAATGTACAGAACATTGATGCAATTTTTATGTTCTTGTTACATTTTAATGTAAAGTCTTAGAAAAATATATGTACAACCTATATGTAATTCCTTATGTAATGCATATGTAATGCATATGTAATTCCTTAGCCGCACTAATGGTTAATACTAATCTGATAAAAATGGAAATATTTGATGACGATTTGATTCTTAGAGACTTTCCCTATCTGACAGGCTATTTTTAGCGGTCATTTTTAAAGCATCCTGATTACACTGGTCTACATGATTTTGGGAGCGGATAAGTCATTGAGTGTTTCATTCAGAAATTTCAAATTCATACCAGAAATTCTGAATTGCAATTTGTGCTTTATTTTCTGACACCCATTTAGGTATTACCCAAGGTCGAAATTTTTCTTTCAGAATTTCCTGTAAGAATTTCGTAATTTCTGAATAAAAAAGGAGGTCAAACAGATAACGCTGTTTCAATGGGATGTGTTTGTGCAGTTCCAATCTTTTGAAAAAATTTATTAAGTGGTATTTAGCTTGCAGTTTATATAACTATTTCAAATGCTTTTAAAATGCTTTAATGTACACGATATATACAGATTATAACCGACTTTATAGTATAGATACCGATTATAAATGACTTTACAGTACTGATACCGATTATAAATGACTTTACAGTACTGATATCGTTTATAAATGATTTTACAGTATAGATACCGATTATAAATGATTTTCAGTATATACAGGGTGTTCCGTTAAAGGGGTCCAATATTAATAGGGGTAATAGAGGAGATCACACGGAGCATAAATCAGTATATAAAGCCTGGTCGGATCTCAATAGTTTTCAAGTTACAGCAAATAGAATGAAAATTCGGAAAATTGTAAAAAAAACCTCATTGCTAAACTATCGATAATGCTACATAAAAACAAAGCACATATTTAGAAAGAGCTGAAAAAATCCTACGAAATGACATAAGTTGTTTTAGAATATTGAGAATTAATTGCGAGTTACAAGCTCTAAAACAGTGAAAAAATACAAAATCAAATATTTAGCAAAATAGTTAATCGTTAATTCCAAAAATGCAACTCTACCTACATCAAGGAAAATGTTATAAAATTTGGTCCATTCCGAAAGCTTTCGAAGAAGCTGACAATAAACCATATCAGTTTAATTGTATGGGAGAAATCAAGCAGTTCCCTAGTTACAACTCTGTACTGTTGCACGCTCGGAAAGAGCGAAACTCCACCCATGACGATTGTAAACACCCCGTTTTAATATCTTTCAATTATACATTTCTGATCAACCTCTATCAATACCCTTTCATTATTCAGTCTGGTCAAGTGAATGACATATTGTGCAGCTCTCGCCTTGTCTTAAAGCAAACTCCGTGACTGCTGCGTTTCCTCCATGAACTTTCAGGATGATGAAGAAGAAGTACTTTTTATGCAAATTTTCTATGTGTATAGGAAGAAAAGTGTAATAAAACAGCAGTCATCAGTGGGCGTTATGTTAAAGGGAGGCTGTTGTAAGTGGGATTGTAGTAAGTTGATGTATAATAATTATGCCGGAATACTCTAACGAAGAATATGCGGGCATGCATCTGATGTACGGGCAAGCTCATGGAAATGCATGTCTAGCACAGCGCATGTACCGTGAGCAATTTCCAAGGAGACGTTGCCCAAGTTCGAAACTCTTCATAAAAATCGATAGACGATTATGGGAGACTGGATCGTTTAATACAACAAGCATTGATGCAGGGAAACCTCGACATGTACGAACACCTGCAATGGAAGAAGATGTACTGAATATTTTTAAAGATAACCCCTCCACGAGTACACGAGCTGCTGCGTCTGAAGTCGGTGTTTCGCACCAAAGTGTGTGGCGTGTTCTGCGTGCAGAAAATATGCACCCCTTTCATGTGCAGCGGGTACAACTGTTATCAGTAACAGATTGTGCTTAGCGGACAGAATTCGTACGCTGGTTGCTTAATGTAACAGAAAATAATCCACAATTTCTGGAAAATATTTTATTTACTGATGAAGCAACATTTACGAGAGAGGGCGTGGTAAACACGCACAATATGCACACATGGTCATATACAAATCCGCACACTGTTTTCCCGTCGAACGCACAACAAAAGTTCAGTGTGAACATATGGGCAGGTGTCCTCGGCGATTATCTCATAGGACCATATTTACTCCCAGATGTACTCAATGGCAGTACGTACTTGGTCTTCCTACGGGATATCTTACCGCAGTTACTGCAAAATGTGCCAGCAACATTGCGCCACAATATGTGGTTTATGCACGATGGCGCACCGGCACATTTTTTCATAGGTGTTCGCAATCACCTCAATTCAACATATCCTGGGAAATGGATTGGACGCAGTGGACCTGTTGCTTGGCCTGCACGCTCTCCAGACCTCAATCCGTTAGACTTTTTTGTTTGGGGACACCTTAAATCGCTGGTGTATGAAACGCCTGTGGATACACCGGAGGATTTACTAGCGCGAATCGTTGTCGCTGCAGGAGACATTCCCAACTCCGTCGGAGTTTTTCGGCGTGTTCGCCAATCTTTACGACGTCGCTGTCGGCTGTGCGATTCTGTTAATGGGCGCAACTTCGAACACCTATTATAATAATGTCCGTTCGTCTGCCTTCCGACATTGAACTGTGCAGCGCAGGCCAGAAGACTATGCTTCACATATGTCATAAAGTACGTGGAATGTAATTCTTTATTTGTCATTTTTCTTTTATTTTCAACACTTTTTGGCACAGTATTTTGTAAGTCACAGACTGTGGTGTACTCAAATTGTAAATTACAAAGTTTGTATGAATTAATTTAAAATTTAGTGTCTTTTTTAAATTTATAATTAATAAAATTATTATGCTATTTGTTATTATTATTTCCTATCATAAATTATGATGCACATATACATACAATAATTGTCCATGTAAAACATGTACTGAAACTTCTTGCATAGTTACAAATCGCAATATTTTTAATTATTTCCGAATTTTCACCACCAGTTTAATTTTAAGGAATTTAACTTAAGCTTTATATCAATAAAAGACCACTTTAAAATGTAGACTATTATTGTAAAGTTATTTTGGTTCATTCAACTCTTGAATAATTAAAAATGTTGCATCTCAGAAGAAGCATGATCGAAAATGTATAGTTGAGAGTAATTAAAAAGGCGGTGTTTCCAATCGTGATGGGCGGAGTTTAACCTTTGCTAGTGTCAAAGAAAGCGGAGTTGTAACTAAGAAACTGATTAATTTCTCTCACACAATTAAACCGATATGGTTCATTGTAAGCTTTTTCGAAAGTTTTCGGAATGGACCAAATTTTACTACATTTTCCTTGTTATAGCTAGAGTTGTCTTTTTGGAATTAACGATTAACTATTTTGATGTATATTGGATTTCGTACTTTTTTCACTGTTTCAGGGCTTGTAACTCGTCAATAAATATTGCTATTTTAATACAATTGATGTCATTTTGTAGGTTTTTTTCTGCTCTTTCTAAATATGTGCTTCGTTTTTATGTAGCATTATCGATAGTTTAGCAATGAGGGTTCTTTTACAATTTTCCGAATTTTCATTCTATTTGCTGTAACTTGAAAACTATTGAGATCCGACCAGGCTTTATATACTGATTTATGCTCCATGTGATCTCCTCTATTACCCCTATTAATATTGGACCCCTTTAACGGAACACCCTGTATAGTATATATTATCAAAGTATTTGAAATATGCTATGGCAACTGCTATTTAATTTACAATATTCCAAATTTTTGTCTTTTTTTTTACCAATAATGGAAAGTATTGGTAGACAATATTAGTTATAAACATTAGCAAATACGAGCCGTTAATTCCCACATTGGCTCAGTAATATGATTGGCTGAAACTGTGGAACGTGGCGTAGCATGGCAATTATGTCAATGGAACAAAATTTGGCATAACATCATACTTTCATGATTTACTTGTATCTTTTTGCTTATTTGTAAATCAAAAGGCGATAGCGAGCACTGGAAATTTTAGCAGAATTTATATAGAATTTACAAGGAAATGAAAGGTAATTTATTATCAAAATTACAGCAAAATTAAAGTTGTCGTTAAGATCGAAAAAATAAGTTACTTTTTAAATTAACTTGTTTCATTATTAAAAATCTATCGGTTAAAAATTTTCTGCATGTTATAAATTTTTTTCACACCCGTTGGAAAACAGGAATCTTGAAATGCGTAGTATTTGGGCCTTAGTGCTCATGAAAAGAAACAAAATAAATAAATTAAAATTAAAATATCACTGGATGTAGCGACGTCATTGTGTAGCGATTTTAAAAAAGAAATTCATCAAAGAGGCAATCACTAACGCATATATGAGTGTTTCGCGCAAATAAAGAAAAAGAAATTGCTGAATACGACTGAATCGTTGCATTAGAATCTCTAAAAATAAGAAATTCTTTCAAACCGCAATCACTGCAACAAATATTAAAAGATTTACATTAAACAGATTATTAATACTGTTTCAAATAAATTTTTTAAACTTAAATAAATATTTAAAAATAGAAAATTTCCATTTTTGCATTCATAGGGTTCGTACGCTTTCACCACAATTTCTTAATAGAATTTTTCTATTTAATATTTAAATAGCAGAATTTGTAGACGCCACGTTTAAATGCTGGAATTGTAATACTTTTCTCCGTTTAAATAAGGCGAAAAATTCTATTAAAACATTGTGATAAAAGCATACGAACCCATCATTTATATCATTTTTCCTAACATAATTAAATATTGAAAAATACAAACTCTCCCTTTTTTCATGGAAGTTATATCTTATAATTTAATTATATATTCAAAAATATAATTTTTTAATTTTTGTTTAACTTTCTGCGGTTTAGATATGAACTCGTGTCTTCAGAATAGGAAGCAAACGACTTACCACGAAACTACCACAGATTCATTCCATAGCAGCTTAGAACAAGAATTAAACAAATACGCCAAAAGTATTGTTCGTCAAGTATGATTATTGCCAAGTTACGCTATAATACTTCCAAGAGCAACAACCAATTGGATGGCGAGCTACGGCGACCCAATTTGAGAATCAACTACTCTAACATCAAATAGTGGTATCTTTCAGAAAGTTGACATTAGTATTTCATCATCATTTAGCCAGTAGTGCGCCTACATTGATTTATTACTAAGGATATATGTCGTGATTTGAATGAGAACGATAATACGTTATTGTATATGTATATGAATTTTTCTTCAATTTAACTGAAGAAGTCTTGGATTCCGATGCTATTTTAAAAGAAATCAAGATGAAAATTACACAACGTGTATGCGTATATATTTAAATTAGGGAAAATTAGTGTAAAATAGTGTACCTATAATGGTTTTCCTTTGTTGACAAAAGTCTAGAAGGATATAAAAATCGGAAAACCCCACAAAAGTATTTGGGGGACATCTGGGGTATTGAAAAATTGCACCTGTTGCCACAGGAAAATGCTTCTTTAAACGGGAAAAAACGTTTTCTGTGACCATCTGAAAGAGCTACAAATTTTGATGGTATAGTAAGACCGGATACTATAAGAAATTGAGTATCAGAAATAAATATCGCATTCAAATTACATTAATACAAGAAAACTTCTGGAGCGGAAATATATGTTAAAGTTTAAAATCCGAAAGTCAAAATTATGATACTAAGAATAAGTCACATTTTACTCTGACACAAAATTTTACTTTTAAGTATTTTTAGATTTTTAATAGATTTTAAAGATTTTTATTTACGTTTTTTTTCCCCAGCTAAAATGTTGAAATGACTAAATGGCGCCAGGATTTAAGAATCGGTATATTATATATACCACTTAATTTTAATCCAAAATCTATATATTTGAAAATAAGTAATGTTTTTCTTCACTCATATATATATATATATATATATATATATATATATGTATTCAAAAATTCTGGTGCCATTGTGGCATTTGAGAATTAAAATTAAGTGGAATATATAATATCCCTCGCCCTTCAAGGGGTAAAATTAAGAAAATACAATGCATGACAAATGTTCAAAGGAACAATTTAACGATCAAGAAATTAATATTAATAAAAAATATATTAAATTTTGAAGAATAACTTATGAAATAACGTCATTAAACATGCCCTTTTTCAGACAAGCATTACATGAAAGTTTCGTTAAATTATTACTATTATTACAAAAAAATAAAGGTAGTTTTAATTCATTAAATTTTTTATAAAACACAATTTGCCCAATAAAATACTTTATAGACATTTTTTAACAGTTGTAGTACACTTTGTTATCATGCTTGTGAATAATATGTCGTAGTGTAGAGACTTTCGCTCAATATTAATTAAATCCTCCATTCCTAGCCGTGAATTAATTTATGATTAATAGCTTTGTATCCCTACAGCGTGTAAAATGTATTTCAGAACTATCTATCATAGCTCTTATTCATTATATACATAGAAACATAATTAAATTACGTCTTCTTAGACACTGTAAAAATGTTTCAAACCGAGAGATACTTAAGGCATGAAGTCACTTAAATTTACGAGCATAAATAATGGAGAGATCGATCATTTTTAACTTCCTTATGTAACCATTTTTTCAGATTTTTATAGAGCATCTTTCAAAGCACTTTTAGCGTTTTAAGTGTCAGGTATTATGCATCAATATGTTTAACTGAAATCAGTTGAGTTACATAAAATATTTTTTGTTTGTTTTCAAAAAGACAAAAGCTTTTCTTTATGAGCTTTTATAGTTTAAAATAATTTTGGTACTTGATTTTGAATTTTTGTAGGCATGTTTAAATTATTTGCCCTGTTACTTAAAAATTTTAATTTAAGTTAAAGATGATACAAAAAAAATCACAAAATTAAAGGCGAAAATCGTTTATTTTTAACATAGAAAAATTTTATAGCTAATATTGTATATATTTGTTCAGTTACACTTATAATCCAAAATTCCATCTAAATATATAATTATGTTTAATAATAGGTTCTTCATTAAAACAGAAGTACAGAGATTGTGAAAAATATATAGTGCAATTAAAAATATCCATTTTCCATTATGAAATTAAGTTCGTGTACTTATAATCAATTTTTATTTCATTACATTCTAGAGAATTACAGTAAACCTATGACATGCGCATTTAAAAAATTGTTTCATATATTGTAAAACTATTAAGAAAAAGTGCCCACTGTCTTCATGCTGTTAAAGATTTACTCTATATTTTTATACTTGTAGACTGTAAGATTTCCAAATAAATAATTTTAAAAGTTTCTATTTTACAGATATTATCTATTTTCTCTTGTAATTATTAATACATCAAAAATGTAAAAAGGGTGTCTGTTAAAGAAGTTTTAAACTTTCTATTTAAACATAATCAAATGTAATCATTCAAGGTAAATAGAAATTTAAATTATCCCCATATACACCGAAACTTCGATTAGAACTAATAAGATACACCTAAAAAATTACATTATTTACCAATCTGAATAATTAGCGCATATCTGCGTCCATTTTAGGAATTTATTTTATTCAGAAATTCCAAATTCATGCCGTAAATTCCAGAAGAAGAATATTTATTTGGGGTAAACACAAAACGTCTACTATTAATTAAAGTAAAAATTACTATTTAGAAAATTTGGTGTGAATTCGAAATTTATGTATAAAAAGTAAATCCTGAAATGCACTAAATGATTCGAATGGGTTAAAATAAATATGTAATAAATATCCCATTATGTTAATACATTAAATGTTTAGCATATTAATGATACGTTACTCCATCATCAATTGGTTATCAAAAACCTATGGAATACATCATTAAACTATAGATTATTTCAGGTTCACAAAATTATTGGCAAAGAAAAAGATTAAATGAAATATAAATGCACACATGAATATTAATTGAAATATCTTCCACAATGGTCTTATTAGTTGCCAACCTTCCCCATTTATTAAATAAACACGGGAAAATTATTTAAAAAAATGTGTCTTCTTTCTATGTGGAACTTATTTTATATATTAAATAAAATTTTTGATTCAAAATATATTATTCGAAAAAAAGGAGATGTTTGACAGCTATGGATTAATATGATAATTTACGTACACATATAAAGTATTTATAGGGCATATTTTAAAAACAATATGCTTTTACCAAATTGTATCCTTAAAAAATATGGATGACCTCAGGAATAAGTCGAAATTACCCCAAAATTGCACCATTATTGTATTTAGAGATTTTATATTAGAATTATCGCTATGCCAATATTCAATAAAAACTTATAATAAAAAATGCCTTACACTAACATTTTCTATTTAATCCAATTATTTCCAAAATACTGGGTTTTCATTTGATATGTAATTTAATGGTATACTACATATGGATCATATCGGATAAACAAGAGTATGAAATATTAGCTATTTATTTCCAAGATATAAACATCTCAACATTCGCAGTAATATCAATTTCCTGAATAAGGGATAAGAATTCTTCATTTCTAATGTTATTCTTTATGTTTTTATTTTATTTTTGTTCTACGTTTTTAAAACATTTGTGAAAAGGTGTAAATATAACGCTGATTATTTTCTAATTGTGTAAATGGTCCTCATTTGAAAGAACTTCAAGAATTCCTGAAATAGGTAAATGAATAAATATTTAAAATTACCTTTTAAATTGTGAAGAAAGATTACTATGGTTCAGTATGTGTATACATCAGACTTTTCTAATATTCAATATTCCTTTCAAGATTACTTACTAATTGCGTAAACTGTTTGCATTAGACGATCATTACAAAACTGTTAGATAACTTTACAACACCCAGAAATTGACAAATAAAAAATACCTAACATTTTATGTTTAAAAAATCAGAAGAAATATAAATGTGGTAAAAGAGTTGTATGCGCTGCTCAAAATATTTTAATATTTAATATTCTTTTCAAGATTTTGTACTAATTTCATAAACTGTGTGCATTTCATTACAGAAATCATTACAGAAATCCCGTACATATATCCCGTTTTTTGACCAGTAATTTTTCTGTAGAAATATTCGCTTTAAATAATCGCAGCTTTCTGTGATTAAAAGAAACTAATATTTCTATTATAAATATTAGTTATAAAATCTAGAGAGAGACTTGGCAGCTATGACTATAAATAAATAGAAAAACGAATAAATTTCTAATATTTTCTTTGGAAAAAAATTTTGGATAAAAAATAACTATGGTACGTGTATTACTCAGAATTGTTGAACATATTTTTTTTGTCAAGATTCTTAAAGCATCTTAGAAATAATAAGGAAGAGTACATTAAAACTGTCAATTTCAAAAATATATTGACCATTTCGACTTCAGCATACTATCTTCCTGTCAATTTAAATGGCTGGCTTTCTACAATATTCTTCGAACTTTGTATTCGGCATGCTAACTTCTATATATAATCAAAATAATATTATTTATACTTTCACTAGTTTAAACTAAAATACTTTAATACTAGTTTAAAATACTTTGTCCATCGTCTGAAAAAGTAATTTGGACATTTTCTTTCATTTTCTATTTATTTATTGCAGTTTACTTGGAAACTTATTGGATTTGTGTAAAATATAAAATCTACTATCTATTATTAAAACATATTCAGGTTCTCTCCACGATTTGATAATAAGTTGTAAAACTTTTATCAAAGGTTTTACAACTTTTGATGTTGTATGATATACTTACAACTCTTGTAATAGTTATCTGATAAAAAGTTGTAAAACTATTAATCAAATCTTAATACAATCACGAACAATATGATGACATATGATAGCATTACATTGCAAAATTAAATAAATAAATAAAAGTACAGGCACATTCTATTGTGTAAATTCAAAGAAAAATAGCAATTTCAAGTCGCATTTCATTCTAATTTTTTTAATCATATATTTAGGGGTAGAATCTCGTATGTTTAGGTACTCTAAGGCAAAATACGAGAAAAACTTGGTTTAAAATTAGAAAAGGGGGAATACGTGGAATCATGATTATCAGTTGTTTAAAATAATAAGTAAAATATAGCTTCAAGAGCCGAAACGATTGCATATTTACGTACACTACCTTCTAGTCGCAAGACCAAATTTCTAGACATCAATGCCGACATGGGTACCAGGAATTTCGCACCTTACTGTAAGTTTTTCACCATCTTCTGAATTATATTGAGACCACAGTCCACATGTGCATCATACTCGCGTATTATGACTCCTCTTTCCGCACCAATCAATTCATCCACTCGCTGACGATTCCACGATTCGTTTTGTTGAAACGAATAAAAAAAGAAACACTAAGCCGTATACAACTTCTAATAAAGCATGTTTTCATATACAAATTAATAAAATTTTAGATGTTTTTTAAAATGTTAGAAATAGTATTAGCATATGTGATAATGATGACAGATTCTGAATACCACCATTTAGAAATAGTATTTTTCGCTTTATTTAATGACAGAAATCTTCAGTTAAATAAAGGGAAGATACTATTTCAAAATAGTGATAAGTCTATAGTTATTCACCAAATTAAACATTCAGATTTCCACAATTTTATATCAGTTTAAAATTCCTTGTGTATTGTCTTAAAATGTAATCCGAACATTTCCTTTCATTTTCTATTTATTTATTGCAGTTTACTTGTCAGTGATTCATATTGGGTTTGTGTAAAACATAAAAAATACTAGATAGTACCCATAAAGATTTGACGGTAAAAAACTTGAAAGTTCCTTTAGAAATATGCTTTTATTTTTAATTAGCTGCTTTTAAATTAAATAAGTATTGAAAATTGTATAAATTGTTATATTGTGAAAGCGATTCCTATAGATACAAGACAATAGATTGTGTTGTCAGTCCAGCCTACTCAACTAATGAATTGAATTCATTTTAATCTTGTAATTTACATCCTATTATACTTGAATTAATTTACCAAGAAATTAACTAAAATATATTAATTGAATGATTTATTTTTACTTACTACAGTCTCAAAAAATTTTTTTAAATATAAATATTTATTATTTCCCTTTTTTTTTAATTACGTGAATTTTTCATTAATTTTATTTTTATCAGCCTGACTCTGAAACCCAGATAAACCATGGATATCAAGATGATTTCTTTTATAATTCTTATATGGATATTTTTGCTTATTTGTTTTTAATTATTTTTTATTTATTTTTTATTAAAGGAGAATAATCATATACTTTAAACAAACATATCTGATAGATAATAGTCATACAAAACATAGATAAAAGTTTAGATAGCTTTATTTAATCGATAACTACATGCAAAATCTTTTAATTTATATACTTATAATATAAAATAAGTAGTTAAAAATATATTGTCGGTTATTAAATTTTATTTACCACAGTCCCATTATATCGAAAAAATAACAATATTTAGTATATAACAAGATTTAGTTTTCCTTTTCTACGAAAAATAATCAGATACTTATCTTATTATATATATGACATCTTGATAATGGTCATAACAAATATAATAAAAATTCTAAACCAGTTCAATTTTTTTATTCGATAATTACATGCACGATCTTTTAAATTAAATACCTTTAATATAAATTTAGAAATTAAAACAAATATTCTTAGGAGTAAATTTTACTTAATTATAAAGCATTCGAATAAAAAAAAATACAAATTATCTAAATTTCCCTCCTGAATTAAATATGGCATTATTAAAATAAATTATTGCCAATAAAATAAGAAACAATTTTCTGTCCGGAATGGGCATCCAACCGACACGATGATGGAAACACCGCGACTTACACCACTCGGCCACCCTTTTCTCGTTCGAATGTACTCTAAAACTGGATAGGTTCTAGATTTAATTTTACGCTTGCGCAAATGGGTCATTTTCTTGTGAAAATTGGAATTTGACGAAAATCACTTTTCGTTTTAGTATATAGGATCAATATATAGGATTTAATATATGGATTTATCTATTAATAAAACATATTCAAGTTCTATCCATAATTTGATAAAAAGTTGTAAAACTTACAAAAAAAGTTTTGCAACTTTTGATATACACTATATTGCCAAAGGTGACCGGTCACTTGCGATTTTAGACGTTTTGTTAACTATCTAGAAAAATACACGAGAAATTAACCTGAAACTGCAGGTGTGTAAATAGTACAGTATAGGTTATATATTTCCGCGAAGATTTTTTCCCGAAACCCCATAGGGGACTGTCAAGAAATTGAAAAAGAACGAATATATTTTGGATTACTCTGTAAAAACTAATGTAACAAAAGCGTTAAAACTTGAGATTATTAATAAATGGCTTATTGTAGTATACTGTGTTCATTTTTATGAGGATAGCATGTATACTCGAAGAGAAATTCAGGTTTTTATAAAAACAGTCCCAAATTTCACCAAGTTTTTTGCTTATAATTTGCAGAGTTCTTAATATAAAAAAAAGTTATTTTGAGAAAATATGTCAAACAACATTGTACATAATACTCTGCAATCGGAATTAAAAAAATAATAAAAATTGGATGAAAAATTGAGCAGGTTTTCTAAAAAATGTTTCACTGCGCATGCGCGAATGCAATCAAAATATAATGTGCATAATGTATTAGCTAAGTATATAGAGCAACTTTTGTGAAAGTCTCAAAATCATAGCAAGAAAATTCTGAAAATTATCGTCGATAGAATAAGCTCGAAATCCGTTGTTCCCAAAAAGAAGCAAAAAGATGAGGGATTGTATCAAATATCTGTTGATTAGTGCCAAGATAGCGTACACAATATTACACTTACTACTATATTTGGATACAACCCCTCATCTTTTTGTTTCCTTTTGGGAACAACGGTTTTTGAGCTTATTCTATCGACGATAATTTTCAGAATTTTCAATCTATGATTTTGAGACATTCACAAAAGTTCCTCTATATACTTATATATAGTATGTTCGGGTAATCCATGGCAAATTACGAGATTAACGGGTGAAAAATACTATTTTCTGGAGAAAATTAGAAAAAGGCGGAATAGGTGGATATTGATTATTATCAGTTTTTGAAAAGAATAAGTAAATGTAGCTTCAAGATCCGAAAACGATCGCGTATTTACGAACACTAACTTCTAGTCGCCAGTTCAAATTTCTGGACGTCAATGCCGACATGGCTACCTGCAATTTTGCACATTGTTGTAAGTTTTTCATCATCTTCAGAATTACACTGTGACCACAGTCCAGTTGTGAAGCAAGCTTATGGATTATGACTGGTCTTTCCGCGCCAATCAATTCGTCCACTCGCTGACGATGCATGTAAGCGCAGTTGATGGTCTCCTACTGCGTATTCGCATTCAACTCTGATTTCCGATTTTTTTCAAACATCTGTGTGCAATGGCGTCATTAACGTAAAGATTCAGTAGTCTTCTGTAGAAGTCGGACAGCCTTCAGCCGTACTTTGCCAAAATCTCAATGACGGCCGATTGCTTCTGCTTCGGAAAAATTAGTACATGCAATAAAAATATATTTCATTACTAAAAACATAGATAATTTTAATGACGAATGTCGGTTAATAAAGAAGTTATACTCACTTTTGCATTACTAACTGTACAACCTTCGTAAATTTAAATAAAATAAAATTTGAACAAAATGGAAGTTTGTTAAAACAAAATAAGTAAACTAAAGGAGGTGGTTACGTTAAGAACAGTTTTGTTCATTGTGGTCATGGAAATAAAAGATTTATATAAAAACAGTCTTTAAAAAGTTATTATATGGAGATATGGTAAATATTTTTTTATATAAAACGTATAAAAATGGAAAAAGTTACATGAAAACTCCAATTATTATATGGAGATATGGTAAATATATATTTTTTTATAAAACGTATAAACTTGAAAAAAGTAAGTTGTATTAATACAGCTTCTAATAAAGTATGTTACCTGATAATTATTTTTATATTTTGATGCTTTTCGAACTTTTATAAATTGTATTAGCATAACTGTCAACGATGACGGAATCTGAATACCGTAATTTCCAAATAGCTATTTTCGCCTTATCTAATGACAGATTTCTGCAACTAAATAAAGGGAAAATTACTATTTCAAAATAGCGATATTCAAAATCCTTATTTTTTGTACTAACAACAGTAATAAAATATCCCATTTATTGCAGCAAAACTTATATAAGAAATTATGTATGAAATCCTGTAAAACAACGTATCCTAAAACCTCTGTAAAAATGCCTATGAAAAATCATTAACGTGGTTTGTAAGCATATTATTCTTGTAATTAACTAACCATAAAATTTTAAATCTCGCAATTATTCATAATCAGTCGGTGTACCATCATATTTTAGATAATTTCTCAAATCTGAATGATGAATAATAGTTATTTGAAGGAATTTGAAAGCTGAAATATACTAAAGTTATATTCCATTCAAAATAAATGAACTATTGTTAAGCACTCTTAATATTTGTTTCTTTAAATTACATTCTGAGATTTTAAAGCATGCAAGTCTAATGAGGTCTTTTATAACTCTCTTAAGTGCTTACAATTGTATATTTCTTGAATGCCAGTTATTTCTAAGTAGATTCAATATTAATGAAGCTTAAACAATGTTTATAAGTTTGTTTCAGCTTTTATTCCCCAAAACCCACATTAAGGGTATATTTTACGAAGTGCTTTACGTAAATCTGAAAAGCTATGTTAAATGTTTCATGTAAGTTCTATGTGAAATTCCAGATTAAAAATTACGTTTGTCTTATGCATATTAATAATTGTTTAAAATTACCAATCACATTGCATCATTAATAGTTATTTTTAATAGGATATAAGGTAACTTTACCAGTAGTGGACATTCTATGAATATTTCTTGACGGCGTTAAGGACTTCTTGAATCTTCAAATATCAAATAAAGACACTTTTCTGATAATTGCCTGTGATTCGCCTCGAAACTTTGCAATAGCTTTTCTTCATTTATACAGCTCTTTTTATTATAATCATTTTAATTGCTAAAGTGTGTAAAATAAAAACTCTACAAACATAAAAAAAGTTTTATTAGACAGTTTACATGTTTCGACTCCATCGAAGCCAATATCAAAACAAATAAGAATATTCTAAAATTACTCGAACAATGATGTAATGATTTGAAACGCCATCATTTAATTTTTCATCTACTGTTTCAGATTACGCACATTATTTTTTATTTTTACTTGGATGTTTGTTAGAGTAAATTAATATTTAAGTATAATATTTAAGTAAATTAAGTAAAACATATAGTAAAAAGTGATAACTGAAACAAAGCAGAACTATATCCTATTGCACTGTAAAACAATCTGTTGATTTTGCAGAAAAAAGCTGTCAGTCAGAATGTCAGTAAAAACTGTTTAATTTATAAAAAAATAATTTGCATTTATTACGAACTTACGGACAAAATATGTTAAAACAACAGAAAGTTCATAGCAATTACCGGTTAATTCCGTAAAATAAACAGTTTTTCACTGGTGCCCTGGCTGACAGGTTTTTTTTTTTTATATAAAATACACAGAACAAAAGATAATAAGTATAGTAAGGTGAGTTCAATAACAGTTGAACGATTAAGAATATTTTTGGTTCTCAGATTTCCCCTCGTCTGTACCACTACCCATAAAAATGTATTTAAATAACAGTTTTCTTCGTTTTTTATTCTAAATAAAACTGTGTAATCTACACTGTGTCTTTAAGCCACGATTCCCTTTTTTTACTGTAAAAAAATAATTTTCGCTATTAGTTCATCACCCATTGCTATTTGTTTATTTAAGCATGATATAGAACTTTTTAATACTCCCCGAGTAGTGTAAAACTACAAAGAAACTAGCAGTAAAACCGTACGTACACGACTTTATTGGATGCGATGAAATATTTATTGATCAACTACTGGAGAGTAATTAAGGCGGTTCTTGAAAAAATATTTTTCCGAATTCAACAACGCGACACTATCTGATATATTTCCATCACATTTTTTAATGTAAAAGCATTACACTTGCAAGCATGATTATGAGCTTGATTTTTAATCCAACAGTTTTTTTTTTCATTTTTCGATAAATGAATTACGATTTCAGTTATAAGCAACTGTTGTTTTGGGGCAGCAGATTTTTTCTTCACCAGCGCCGTCCGGAAATTTGGTTCAAAATGCCAAATTTGATAACATTTTATGAAAGTATTTCTTCCTTTACCAAAAATGTGAAAACTGTTCGTTCACATAGTTTCTTAAAACTGAACCAGCCAATTTCATGCGTTGGAGAACAAAAATGAATTAAAAAATGTGTCAGAAAGTAGGCAGTTTGATCTGGGAAAATACGTAACGACTTGTGCAGTCACACTGTAGAAAATTTTCTACAATTTATGTATAACTACTTTTTAATTTAAATGCTAAAAATAATTATGTTCGACCCCATTACTTATTTTAGTTAAGTCACTGTGCTTCATAATTACATTTTTCTTCAGCGACATCACTGTGCTTCGTAAATTCCCTAATACATATACTCATAATAATAATTATGTTTCCGAATGTCATACGACTTAAATAATTTTTCTAATTCGCGTGATTCATTAGCAGAGGCGTAGCGTCAAGGGGGGCACGGATCACTTTAAGACCAGTATTTTTATACACTATACTTGGTCTTATTTAATTCATACCGTTCAAAGATTAAATAAGACTAAATGTAGTATATAATTATACTGGTAGTAAAATGATCGTCCCCCCCCCCTGACGCTACGCCACTGTTCATTAGCTAATCGTAATGCAAAATTTGTTTTTGTTGTATTACTTTGCCACAGATTATTGAGATTGGCTAGAATAGTATTTCCCAGTACATCGAGATTTCTTTAATTCTACAAGAACCAGAAATGTTTAATTCAATAACTAAAACAAATTTAATTGAGGGGGGTCGGTGCAAGAAAGTGATAAACCACATTTTTGGTGAAATAAATCAGACACTGTAGTCTGTTGCTTAATATTTTCAATTATAATATCCTACATATTATTTGTTTCTAATGGCACTTGGTGGCAGCATATTTCCCAGGTTTCGTTTTTTTCCAGACGTTTATGCCTCCAATGATAATAGCTAATTTACAAAAGACGTAACAGTAATAGCATTCAAGTAATGTCATATTGTTATTCAGAATATCTCACATGTTACTAAGATATTGGCAAAAAATCTTTATGTTATATACCTTGATTTAAATATTTGCTCTAACTTTCAAACTTATATATCTCAGAAGTTTACAAATGTGGATTAGCACTTTCTTTCCCCCGACTTCCTCAATCCACTGCATATGTATAATGCTTGCCTATACTATCATTAAAATTATATATTTAATGAGTAAATGAGTTAAAAATGTGGAATGCCTTTTTCTAACAACCGAAACAGCTAAAACATTTTTGCAAAACTTTACTTATATATTTTGTGACATGTGCATTGCAGCATCGAAATAAAGAAATATGTTTTTCTATTAAAACAAAATGAACAATTTACATTTTATAGTTACAATTCTTTTACAAATTCAAAATAAAAACATTTCAAATAAAATATTATTAATAACTAAATCTATTTTAATAACATTTCACTTATATTTTACTAAATAAATAATCATTGCATCGTGATAAACAATTCTGAAAAGTTCTTTTTTAAACTGAAGTTGCTTTGTTTTCACCAAGATTAAGAAGTCTAGTCTAGTTGCTGGTTAATGAAGCTTTTTCACGAAAATAGAAAGATAAAGCAAAAGCTTATATGACAATAAAGAATGTCAATTTGTTTTGGCTTGTTAGTACAAAATGTTCAAATACTTGTCATTTATGATCCAATAAATCTGCAAAAACATGTTTTTCGATGTAAAAAGTCTAAATTTTTTCAATGAAAAAACTTAGAGAGGACTTTGTTATGAAGATTAAATATTATTATTGAAGGTATTAGTCTAAAATATTCAAAATATTACACAGAGAATCATTAAGACGTATTTGATAAATATGTAGGACTGTATTGTAAGTGTGTGTGAAAAGAAAAAAAAACTTGTTTTACAATATATTTCACAGTCACTCTCAAATATTCTCGCGTAAGATGTATTACAATTAAAAAAAAGATATTTACTTAAA
Source organism: Maratus michaelseni (assembly GCA_963931845.1). Classification (NCBI taxonomy): domain Eukaryota; kingdom Metazoa; phylum Arthropoda; class Arachnida; order Araneae; family Salticidae; genus Maratus; species Maratus michaelseni. The sequence goes on from OZ007586.1 coordinate 84,948,613, forward strand.
AATTGTTATCCTAATATTAATGCAAAAATCTATATTTTAGTATTTTGAATCGATTACAAATTAGCGACACATAAATGTATTCGAATATTATTCATAAGCAGTTTCCATTTGATTTTTTTAACATTTTGGAAATGAGGGTATTGCAGAAAAGTCCATCTTATAAAAGCTAAAAATAAGATGCTATCTTAATCAAACTTTCTCTTTAAAGAAAGTGGCTGTTTATTCTTTACTTTCCGAACATATAGTGTAAGGGTGTATGTCTGAGTGAGTGAAAATGATAACACCCAAACAGTACTTCCGACTGAGATCCCATTTGGCGAATATGCTATAACCACGGTAAAAAGAATTGTATGGATTTTCGGGTGACGGATTACGTATTTAAACTATTTTTTAAACATTTTCAAAGAATTTTGCTACCAATTCTATGTGGAAAATAAAACTGAGAAAGAAACATTTAAATATTTCTAAGATATTCAACATTGTTGCATACCAAGGAATAATGATACCTAATACCATACCGCTAGTATGTCTCAACGCACTGAAGTCAATTGACTTCAAAACCAAAATCTAAACATGTAAACATGTGTAAAGGAAGAGCTTGATTTTCTCCTAATGAACGCCGAGCCTCAACCATTTGACCAAGAACAATGACATTTGGAAGACATGTTCTTTACACAATGTAGGCGCGTACTAAGAAAGGATTTTTGAAAATTCACAGCATAAGGGGATCCAATGGGGGGGGGGGGTCGAAAGTTTTAGATAATTTCGTCTTTTCGATATATCAGGAGTTTTAAGTAGGAGCGTGAAATTTGGGTTAACAATTCTACTAAAGAATAGTTGAACATGTATTTCAGGCGATTTTAGAAATTCAATCATTAAGTGGGTTAAATGTGGATTTAAACATTTTCGGTGATTTCCCATTTTTACCATATTTCATCAGCAGTTTAAGGTAAGAGCGGGAATTTCAAGATAACGAATCTACTAAAAAAATAATTAAACACGTATTTAAGCGATTTTAGAAATTCAACCACTAAGGGGGTTAAATGGGGGTTGAAAATTTTATGTCATATCTCAGCAGAAGTTCCAGGTAGGAGCTTGAAATTCAGGATAAAAAACTATTAAAAAACAGTTAAACACATATTTCAGAAATTTTAGAGCAATTTCAGCGATTTTGTCGCCACCATCCGCTATGAACCCGATTATGACAGACCAGCCGGTCGCTTCCGAGTTGAGCCCGGATACAAAGTACTACTTGGGCCCCACCCCTAGATAATCACGGGTAGGGCCCAGTATAACTTTGTCAGGGGATTCATGAAAAAAAAATATTTATGTCTCGAAGTCTTTATTTAAGTGCTTTTTTATATTCTTAATAGTTAATTTTGTATACTCATAATTTAAAGTATTTTATTTATATTTTTCTGGTTGCATGTAAAATGCACTTTCTGAGCCCCAAGCGAAGTCAGGGCGGTACACTGCACTATGTATCCAGGGCCCCACTCAGAAGCGACCAGCTATACGGGCGAAGACCGGCTAGTTTATTGTATAAACTAATGAAACAGAGATCAACTTAAAGAATCTAAAATATTATTAAATACAATACAGAAAATCTTTTCACTTTATGAAGACTTTATCCTGATTTCCATTTACTTAATATTTTTCCCGCCAACTTCATGCCCTTTTGCAGCATAGACCCATTATCATAGTGTAAGCTTAAATTTTCTGAGATTAGACTTTTTATTCGAAGATGGATAGTGTTCCATCACAATCCATTCAGAGGAATATTCTAAATTCTGTCAAGTATCGTGTTAACCTTTTTTAGAAAATTATTCAATTTACATAGGACTTGAATAAAACGAATAATTGCAAGTTTTAAATTTAAATTTTATTAAAAATGCCCTAAAAAATGTTTTATGGCAGACGTTATATTTAAAATATTCTGCATTACGCGAAAGAAATACGGTAACAAAGCCGCACACACATAACGAAACATTTAAATGTTCATCGATTAAAAATTTAAATGTTCGTCGATTAAAAATTTAAATGTTCGTCGATTAAAAATTTAAATGTTAATCGATTAAAATTTTGAAGTGTTTAATAAAAAAAAAGTTATTCAGTTATACATCTTTTTTCTGTATTAAAACTTGCTTGTTGCTTTTCATGCATTCTAACCCTTTTAAACTTCTTCGATTATATCTTAAATAGATGAATCTTTTTTCCATTCTAAACTACTCCAGAATAACTTAAGAAATGCTAATTTTACTTAAACTATATAGCTTTCTATTTTTTTCAAATTGCAATATATTTATTTAATATATTTTTTCATTAAAATAGCATATTTTTATTGAAGATCATTAATATATATATATATTTTTACAATAAGTGATTGCTGGAAGAAAATAATTTTATTAATTATTCAGGAGAATGTTGGTCCGGAAGATCTCAAATTTCCCTCGCTCATTATATGATTATACATAACAGCGAGCTGAACACATGTCTAATCCTCAATCTTCGATTTTGTGCATATTGAATATATGAATAATTTATTACATGGGAAAAAATATATTTTACATGCATATTTAACTGTTCAATTTCCATGTTGGTTGCAATCCTCAAATGCACGGGATGTTGTGTAAAAGTCTCCTAACATTTAAATTCAATAATGCATTAACTGCAGGAAATATAAAGACGAAATAAGTGATATGTAGATCATAGCGATTGATACAATAATTTAAAAAAAATTTGAAATTTCTTCAATGATGTGCCACAGTGTGAGAATGCTGCAACTAACGTGTAATCGAACTAACTACATAAAAAGTATCTCAGTGTATACTTTGTAAATAATTAGCTATTTAAAAGCTAAAATTAGGTTTGTATTTTGAAATTTTGAATTTAACACACAAATAGCACAAAACTGCGCTTGGTCTTTGGTAAAAACAGTGCACATATAAAATAAAAAACTTAGTTAAACGTTTTTAATTTTATATGTACACTGTTTTTAGTAAAGAACAAGAGTAATTTTGTGCTATTTGTGTTTTAATATAATATTCAATGCTGTAACGTGCCACTTTCAGACTTTCATTTTTTTAAAGTTAATTTGAGTATTGTTATAGTTTGAGGCAGCTATTGTCATAAATTTAATTAATTTTCAAAATTATTCTATAAAGAATAATTGAAATATATGATAAGCATGTCACTTAATTCATATTTAGGCTTGTTATAATTAATGAATTATTGAATTTTAATGTTGGGAAGACTTTTGTGAAATCCCCTTTTTATATGTAATCAGCTATTACCTAATATCAAAGTAACATTAGATAACTTACATTTGTGTCCTTGAGAAAGATGGATTAAACAAATCGAGAAACATATGAAGCTTGTTAAAATTTAATATTTTCAACACTTCTTTACACTTTCGCACATAAACCTATCATTAAAATTATAATTAACCATTCGAAAGTTGTTTTACATATTTTCATATTACTCCATTTTTTCGATTTCTAATATTCCAATATAAAACTTAGAAACCATTCACCAAACTTCTAAAGGAATGATAACTGCATCATTCATTTAGTAAACTGCCTGCGTGCCTGAGGGAATTTTTCTTTCCCTTATAATTAAAAAAAAAATTATGCTTCAGTAGCGGTAATCATCAAGCACTTTTCCCATCAGCATTAGATAATGAAAGTGTTTAAGCTTTTTTTATGCGAAGGTAATTTACCTGCAGTATCCATGTAGCCAGTAATTTGAATTTTATTTTAAAAGTTTACAACCATGGCATGCTACATTAAACTTTAATATAATAGCATCCATTGAGCTGTATACACGGGCTTTATACGCTCTAGGTAAAGTCTAATTAATTCTGTGCTCCTATGTCCATAAAAATCGTATCCACTTTTCTTATAGGTGAAATTGATATTCTTTCTTTAAAGCTAAATAAAAATTCTTTTAATGTTATTCAGCTTTGGGGATATTTATGTACTTTAGATTAAACCAAACTTTATTGGAAAGAAAATGGAATTTTTTTTTTTTCGCTTTGAATATATCTGTTTTTCGCATAAGACCGTTATTTTCAAGTTAACATGCTACTATTTTTGGCTCAATGAGTTGTAAATAATTGAAAAATGAATTAAGTCGCTAATCTTTTCCCGATTTTATAAGTTTTGTTAAGAAGAAATTTCCTTTTTTGATTAAATAGCTTTCGAGGAATGTATATTTTTCAGTTACGCTAATACTACAATAAAACTATTTTGGACAAAAGGAAATACATTCACTATTTCAGATTTTATTAAGACGAATGTTATAAATAAAGTATATCATAGAAAATAAAAGTGAAATTTTTAGCAGTGATTCCAGCAAAGGGTGCGAAATTGATGCCTCCAAAAAACTTCTTATCAGTGAAAAGTAAATTTATTTATTTTTTTAAAACCTACTTTCCGCAATTTACCGTTTCAGGACGATCGTCATAAAATGATATTTAAATTTTTAATACCAGTAATTCCGTATAATATTTTTCATCTTTTTTAAGGCAAGAACTCTAGGATTAAAATAGTCAAACATTACGACTAAAATACTCTGGTACAGAAAAATGAAACCATAAGCACCCTATATTCCAAGCATAAGTGATTGTGAGATCATGTGATTGTGAGTCATGATTTTGAGAATCTATTGAACAAGTTTACATTCAAATTTCCTTATAAGTATTTTATATTTTCTGTTTTTCTAGATCAAAATTTAATCCACTTTACTTATCTCTTTTCCTTTATTACACATTTGCTACGTTTCTATATACTTTGTAAAAAATAAATGTAAATAAATCACATTATCTATGTCCTGTTCATTCAGATCATCTTTGAATATATTGTAGTGAAAAATGTCAGTCTTCAATAAAATTTAAGAAACATACAGTTAATAGCAACAAAACAAATTTTTGATATGAACAAATGAACATAAGCTTTGTAAATTATTAATGACTCCACATTAAACATACAAAACAAAATTTTGCAGGATGTACTCGCATTTGTCTTTGATGACACATTTATTTGATTTTACTTTCCTTAGGTTTTATTTTATTTCTCTGAAAGGACATGAGCAGAAAAAACAATAACAATTTGGTTAATAAATTTCAAAGAGAATGAAAGCATTGTGATAAATGGTAGTGTAAAATATAAAGAGAATAAAACGTCGTGTTACCATGCTTATTTCAGTCTGAATTTAAAATTTAACTTTTATGTTTTAAAATCAATAAGATATAATTTCACTTTTTTTATAGTAAACGCAGAGCAGCATCAAACGTGGTGTGGCGGGACTGCCGTAATATATAACAAGCTGAATTTAAAGAAGTGCTTCATCGGTGCAGTTAGTTATCATTATCGAGACATGTATGATCAAAAGAAAATAAACAAACTTTTTTAAAACAGGCCTCAAACAAAGATGCTTAAATCCATAAATCCAAACTTATTAAATATGGTAATATAAACACTTGAGGTATAAACCGTATTGTATTAGATATGTTTAAAGTGGATTATCTGGAGAAATGGCAATATTTTACAAGTACAAGACACATTATTTTTTAATATCTCTAGCTACTATGGGACAGATTGTTGTTTCACATCACATTTTTATTATACGCACTTTATGGGTCCAAATTGAGAATGACAAGAATGGGAGAACTTGTTTCAAGTTATCAAACGGGAAACTCCAATCTGGCGTATGAAAAATCCCTAATAGCACAGCCACGGAAAGTGACGTCATTGTGACGTCACAATCGTCAGAAATAGTCACAGTTACAATGGTTACCAAAAGTAGGCTTCGTTATTTTGTCGTATTATGGCTCTTGGGTGTTCGCCACTACACAACTCTTCTGTGAATTCACCGTGACCGACTTTAGAGTCATTACACCTCGCCACAAAATAAGACATACCGACTTCATAGTGAAGTCTATACGTCTTATTTTCCACGTCACGTGATGATAATGTCGGCAGAACGAGTTGTATTTGATTCAAAGTGCTTTCCCAGTTTGGTCACATTTCGGGTTTCAGGGTTGGTTATTAGTGAGTTTATAGATCTTGGAAAACTAACATGAGATAAAATCGTCAGGCCTCGGAGCGGTCTCTATAAAAAGAGACCAAAACAAAATTTTGTCCACCACTAATTCCTTACAAAAATTTTCTTTTTAGATTTATCATACATATATCGTAAAACCACCCTTCGTGAAGGGCGTTTTCGTGCAACTGTTGTAGAAATCTCCCATCAAAATAACATTAAAAAATTACCGGTGGAGCGGTCCGAGGCCTGAATCGTGTATTTTAAATTTGAAAGATATGCTTAATATGTGCAAAATAAAATCATGTAACATAATATACCGGGTGATTATAATTAAAGTTACGATTTCAAAAATCGATAATTTTAAAACTACTGGTCAGAATGACTTGATATTTTAGCAGAACAATCGTGAGGCAACGGAATTTTGTTTGGCGAAGGAAAAAAAATAGTTCCAAATTGTGCCGATAGATGGCGTTGTCAGGGTAGTGTCAGGGGAAAGACCAAAAATGTATTCTTGAACCCTTTCCGGCGCGGTGTAAATTTGTTTGCAAAATGATGAAATAATAGACTGACACCGGAATTTACAAACGAATCCATTAGTAAAAAGAAACTTGCTTATTTTCTGGTTCTTAATGAAAGGAAAATTTTAATTAAATATTATTGGTGCCGTTTGTCAGTTTTAGAATTAAAATTGGGTGTCCTTTTTTGTGACCACCGCCCGTTAAAGGGTTAAACATAGGAATGATGTTGCCAAAAGGAAAAAAAATAGAGTTCAGAGATTTACTAAAAATTTATTAGCGAAAAGACAAGACTACGTGTTTACAGCGACGACAGCGATAATGACAAAAAATGAAAAAAAAAAAAGAGCTTCATGGAACAAACACCTTACTGATTATTAAGGCATAAGTTGCTCAATATGCCCTCCGCCTTGTTCCGCTACTAATTGGAAGCGCAAAACGGCATGCTCCACAACAGATAGGAGGGTATCTGTACTAATGCAATGAGTGTGTTGTGTGATGCTTGCCTTCAAGTCGGCTAGATTCTGAATCCGCCCGCTATAAACAACATTCTTCAGGTACCCCCAAAGCCAGAAATCACACGGGTTTAAGTCGGGGGAACGTGGCGGCCACGTTGTTGGAAAATGACGGCTTATGATCCTATCATCTCCGAAATTATCACTCAGTAGCTGCTTCACAGTAGTAGCAATGTGCGGAGCAGCGCCATCTTGCATGAATATTATGCGATCCACACACTGACGCTGTTGAAGTGCCGGAAGAACATGGTTACGCAAAAGTGCTTCATACCGCTTGCCAGTAACTGTGCAGGTAACGGGACCCGCAGGTGTGATCTCCTCGAAGAAAAACGGACCGACGATAAACGCTGCCGTTATTCCGCACCACACAGTGACCTTTTCAGACTGAAGAGGTAATGGCTGTAGCTGGGACGGATTCTCGGTCGCCCATATCCTGCAATTTTGCGTATTTATAGAACCTTGCAAATGAAAGTGGGCTTCGTCAGACCACAGAATGTCCCATGGCCATCCGTTGTCCACTTCCATCCGGGCAAGAAATTGTAGTGCAAAAGATTGACGTGCTTCCAGGTCAGCAGGTAGCAACTCCTGCACATCAGTTATCTTGTACGGATAACAGCGTAAGACGTTCCGTAGGACTTTACGCACCGTGCTGTTCGGCATATCCAGCATTCGGCCAATCCCCCTTGCACTGCTGATTCCAGCATCACTGTCAGTATGTTCCTGTAATGCTGTAGCCACATCTTCCACTGCCGCAGCTGAAACTGGTTTCCTTCCTCTACCCCGTTTAACGTCAAATGAACCGGTCTCTTCGAATTTAGCAATCATTTTTTGCAGACCATTTGTTGTTATTGGACATTTTTTATAGATTTTAATGTCCGAAACTTCCTAATAGCTGTAAGTGCACAGTCATCGTTCTTATAAAAAAGCTTCAAGAGCAGAGCGCGATCCTTCATAGTCAGAGTCATCATGAAGCATTCAGGCAAAGAGCTGCTGCTCTGCATTTTTATGGTTGCTATGTCTGCGGTGCGCATGTCACGTATTAGTAATTTGCATATCTTCAGACAATGTGAACCCAGACAGCGCCATCTATGGGCACATTTTGAAACTTTTTTTTTCCTTCGCCAAACAAAATTCCATTGCCTCACGATTGTTCTGCTAAAATATCAAGTAGTATTAACCCCTTAATCGTCGTGCCCGAGACATTCACGGGCAGCGTAGGTTACGCCTGTTTTATTCAGATTGTTTGATTCCCACCAATTTTTTTTAAATAGTATTATTGACTTTATTCTTGCATTATTTTATCGTCTATTAAATAAGACGAACATTTCTACTTAAAAAAATTGGTGGTAATCAAGCAATCTGAATTTTTAAAAAGTAGCCTACACTTAAAGGGCGCGACGATTAAGGGGTTAAAATTATCGATTTTTGAAATCGTAACTTTAATTATAATCACCCGGTATTTAATTAAAATTTTCCTTTCATTAAGAACCAGAAAAATAAGCAAGTTTCTTTTTACTAATGGATTCGTTTGTAAATTCCGGTGTCAGTCTATTATTTCATCATTTTGCAAACAAATTTACTCCGCGCCGGAAAGGGTTCAAGAATACATTTTTGGACTTTCTCCTCACATTACCCTGACAACGCCATCTATCGGCACAATTTGGAACTATTTTTTTCCTTCGCCAAACAAAATTCCATTGCCTCACGATTGTTCTGCTAAAATATCAAGTCATTCTGACCAGTAGTTTTAAAATTATCGATTTTTGAAATCGTAACTTTAATTATAATCACCCGGTATATATATATATATATATATATATATATATATATATATATATATATATATATATATAATCCAAATACAGTCGTTATAGCTTTAGCTTTTGTAATCTAAATATTAGGTATTCAGGGTGGGACGTGAATGTAAGTTATCGTATGTGATGGTTACTGAAGGACACGGAGAAGGTTACAAGACAACTCATCAAATTGTTTTAACCCATTAGGCGCCGCTATATATATTAAGCAATTTTTTAATGAAACAGTTGTTTTTTATTTATGAATAGAAAGTCTTTAAGGTATTTCTGAAGAAAAAAATTTAAAAAATTCGAATATTTAGAAAAAATAGCATGTTCCCAAAATGGGAGCAACGGCGCCTAATGGGGGTAAATTTTTTCACAAATTTTACTTATGCCTCCGTTCATTTATGTTTGTTATTTCTCAGTTTTTTCGCTATAAAAGGGATAATATCATTCTGAAACTGATATTTTACGATTAATTCATATAATTTAGTCCAACATCTACATTTATAATAAAAATAAAAAATAAAATTTCCGATTTCATAAGCATTTTCACTATCCACCTCTTTATTTTTCTTCAATACATAATTTTTTTCCTACTATTTTACATGAAAATGATTGAACATTTTTTATGCAGCATTATATTACATTTTTTTCATTTTCTGAAATTGGTTTTTAAACAATATTTTTTTTTTGTTTTTGCATTTTGTTTAGTTTTTTCCATATTCCAATTTGAAGTTCGCCTGAACTTTCATCTAAAATATCAAGCCTGTGTTTAATACTTTGTCTTTTTTAAACACTAAATTAGATATTTCTTGATTATCTCTTGATTTAGAATTTACAGAAAGTTCTACTCTACCAAATATAACATGGGATAAATCATCACATAAATTATTTTCTATTACATATGTAATAGAAAATAATTTATGCGACATACATATGAGGAAGATATCTTCCTCATATGTTACAATACTGCAATCGGGTGGCAAACAAACGATTTCGGGAACATCCGAAAAATCATCCAAATCTAAAAAATTGTTCAATCATCTTCCATGTAAAATAATCAGAAAAAATTATGAAATGATGAAAAATAGAGAGATGGATAGTGAAAATGCTTATGGAACTGGTAATTTCATTTTGTGTTTTATTATAAATGTAAAAGTTGGACTAATTTATATGAAATGTTCTAAAAATATTAGTTTCAGAATGACATTATACCTTCTATAGCTAATAACCTGAAAAATAAATACCACAAATGCACGGAGGCATATGTACGAGTTTTCAAAAACCTTACCCCCATTAGGCGGCATTGCTCCTATTTTGGGAACATCTTATTCTTTCGGTAATTGTGATTGATCTATTATACATATTAATTCCGGATTGACATTGTTTAACATAATACACTGTTATGAACATATTTTAACTAAGAAATATAATTTTTATTATAAAGTTTTTTTTTTTAATTTTTTTTTTTCGAATACTGCCAAAAAGCTATTTTTCGTCTTTTTTAACACGTTTTAAAAAATAGAAATTTCTAATGAAACTTAACAAAAAAATTTCAGATGTCATCTAATATATTCAAAATGCATATAACATGAACCTTTTAACAATTTATAAAATATGCACTTCAGAAAAAAATCTTAAAGCAATGTTCCCAAAATGGAAGCAATGGCGCCTAATGGGTTAAGTCAGTCCTTGGTATACTGTGTTATTAGTTACTGCTGTTACCTGTAGCGTATTGGTGAATCACATCAGTGCTCTATATACAGTAGACTGATTTAAACATCTCAAACACTCTATCAATTTTTTTTGACTGGTTCTAATTCTTAATTTTATAACTTTCTGTCTTTAAAGAGCTCTTTATTCTGTCTTTATATATACCCATAATGTTTCTAAATTTATTTTTTATATTGTAAAAATTTAGGCGAACAAGAACAACTAAGAACTTTAATTTTTGTAAATTACTTGAAATAATACAACTCTTTAATGAAAAATGTTTCTTTATAGAAACTTGGATTTTTTTTCGTTTACATCATTTTACTGTAAGGACAGATATTTATCTTCTGACGTCGCAAAACGAAATATATCTAGAATTCAATTAGGAAGCGAGCCTGCAGAAACTGTCAGTAAAATAGTACAGGTACATAAAAAAAGCATTTTTCCATACAAAAAATTAAAAAGCTGCAAAACATGACGATCAGATTTCAAAAGTAACATTTTGCATTATAAATTAGTTTAGAAAATTAAATTTTTAACAAATGTTATGTGAAGTTTTGATTCCTCTTCAGCCAAAATGGTGATAAATGAAGGACTGAATATGTATTTCTTTTAGTGTAATTAGAAACTCGTGTCTTTTTGCTTTCAATTTAATAAAAAAAATAAAAGTTTTGTAATTTGTTTTCATAACATGAGTATTTTGATAGATATGTTTTTACAAAATGGGGAAATAAATTTGGAAACTAAGTTATGAAAAAAATAAAACGATAAAAATAAAAACAAATCCTCTTACAATCTTATGTAAGTAATATAAAGTTAACGTAAACTGATCAATATTTATTCTTATCAATTATTACTGATATGCGCGAATATTGGCCTATTGAATTTGTTCATTCACATTTATTTTCACAACTGAATGTTTGCCTCATCATCAATTTATTCGTATTAAATATATATGATAATATCAAAATTTTAGTCACTCATTATATTACTAATAAAGATAATGCATTTTTCCTTAGCTAGTACCACAATTTTGTAATAGAATTTTTGTATTTAATACTTAAATAGCTGAAATTGTAGACGCCTCCTTTAACTGCAGGATTTGTTACACTTTCCTGCATTTAAAATAATCTATTAAAATTGTGGTAAAAATGTACATATGTTTTCTTTAGCAGTGTACATTTTATTATCTACGATGTTATGGATGCTAACTATGTTTATGCCATGGCAGTAAACAAAAAAAAAATCATTAAGTAATAAAAATAAATAAACCGGAATTAGCTATGATAAAAAATAGAGTGAGCTGTAGAGGAAATAGGAATTGCATGTAGAAGTAATGATTTTATCTCGTAATTTAGATTCAATCTTCAGAATAATTTTATAGCTCAATTTGTCCGTTGAAATTAGATATTAAAATCTCTCAGTATGAAACATAGACGTTTGAGTCTCTAAATTCAACATTACTAATAAAGAGCTGCCAAACTTCTCGGGTTTTCTTTTCAAATCAAATAAACATAATTTAAACTAACAAAATTAATTTCATGAAGTATTTTTTTTCTTTATTTGGATATTAATTTATTTTATTAAATGAAAAAAATATTGTTTTATTTGATTTGTAAAAACAGGAAGGTTGGCAACTATGCTCATACATGGCTCTAAACCTCTACACATCATTGAGTCAAATAAAGATATTTGAAACAAAAATTTAACTTAACAACTGAAATAACGTATGTAATAGAACATAGCATTAAAAAAATTAGCGTACATTTTATTAAATATATTTTCTGGTTCGTAACATGTTTATTTAATTTGAAAATGTGTAGTAGTTGGGCACATTGTTAATATGTTGTTTTTTATTTTGTTGTATCCTCTTGCTAAATGTTGATATTATGTTTACGGACTGACAAGGAGACCGCCAAACATGATGCGCACAGATTTTGATGATTTTAAAGTATGTTGTAGGGGTCATACCCCTAACTATTCAGGTCAAAGGTTTCCTTCAAATGGGCTTTAGTTTTCCAGAAATTTCGGGTTAAAGTTCAGCATGCAATTCAAATACCCATTAGTTCTCCATCTTGAACAAGGTCTTTGTGGCTCTGTGCTAGCGAGTGCGACTTGAGAGCCGGAGATGGGGGTTATGTCCTTTCCTGTGACTTTTACCTTTTTTTTAATCAATTTTATATGTTTTTCGCGTTATATGTTTTATGCAGATTTATGAATTCTGCATCTTTGAACTTTTTGATATTTTCCTAAAAATTCCATTTACATTTTCGAATTTTTCGTGAAAATTTATAGTTTTTGCGCAATTTTTATTCTAATATTTCTGTTGATGAAAATCCAAACTATTTTAAATCTTGATATCTCATCTGTTTAAAATATTCTTGTTTACATTTATGTATATTCAATTATTTATTTATTGTATTTATGAAATAATGCATTTTTTTAGATGCATTTTGTATTTAAAAAAAATTTAAATGATTAAGAAAAAATTAACAAAATAATGTATCCTTTTAATATTTGATTTGTTCTAAATATATTGAAATATGTTAACTGCTGAAATACTAAAATATTTATCATTACCGACATCGACATTTTTAGTTTATTAAATATGGAACTAATCGTGTGATACATATCGCAAAAATATTCTAAACAAATTCCGCATTAAAAATCGCCTTTAAATATATTCTTTACGTAAATTGTTTTAACAATATTAGAGGAATGTATAAATTAGCATATTTTATATTCTTTAAATACTTAAATTGTGATAAATTTATTTAAAAATGCATTAAATTTGGAAAAGAAATTATTTCAAACTTGGTAATTGTCTGCAAAGGATTAAACGAAATGGATAAAAAGAAAATTTTATTTATTTTGATATTACCGTAAAAGTCATTGCAGACGATTTTTTTTCAGGTATTTTTTATATCTATTGTAATTTAGAAACGACTTTTCATTTCTAGTTGAATTTTTCTGTATGGCATCGACTTGTTAGAATTTTTTAAAAAATAATTGTAATATATTATTTTTTGTTTGTGCAAATCAAAAATGATGTTGAGTTTGAACTTTACAGTTAAATGTATTTAAATAACAATATATATATATATATATATATATATATATATATATATATATATATATATATATATATATATAACTGGCTAAAACATGGATATAAGCGTTATTGCTTTAATATTTTATTACTCCTTTCAAGATATGTTGCTGAAATTACCTAATCATACATACCTTTAGAAGATTTGAAATAAAAATATTTTGTATAAATTATAAAAGAATATAAAATTTTATTTAAAATTTCATAAAGTTAAAACAAAGTATTGTTTTAGAACGGTTATTAAAATATAAAGGGTAAATAATAATAAAAAAATAAACAAAATCTAGATATAAATTAGTTTAGAATTTCGTGAAATATTAATTTCAAAACTGCACAAAAAAAAAAAAAATTAAAATATCACGAAAAATTCGAAAATGTAAATGGAATTTATTAGGAAAATATCAAAAAGTCCAAAGATGCAGAATTCATAAATCTGCATAAAACTTATAACGCGAAAAACATATAAAATTGATTTAAAAAAAATGGTAAAAGTCACAGGAGAGGACAGAACCCTCATCTCCGGCTCTCAAATAGCGCACGCTAGCACAGAGCCACGAAGACCTCGTTTAAGATTGCGAACTAATGGGTATTTGAAATGCATGCTGAACTTTAACCCGAAATTTCTCGAAAACTAAAGCCCATTTGAAGGAAACCTTTGACCTGAATAGTTAGGGGTATGACCCCTACAACATACTTTAAAATCATCAAAATCTGTGCTTATCATGTTTGGCGGTCTCCTTGTGAGTTTTCACATTTCAGTACTTCCAAATGAAAAACAAAATCTCTTCAATTTTTCGTATTATTTGATATTTTGAAAAATATATCAGATCTAAAAGAATTTGCTTAGAAATAAACCAGTTTTATAAAATTGTTTTCAAAGCCAACATGTATTCCATAACATAATAAACAACTACACAACTGTAGTCAGACAAGTCGTTTAAAAATAAAATGTCCTTTTTAAAGTCCACTTCCAGAATTCCTACAATATACTCTAAAAATCTTGCCAATTTTTACAAATATTTTTCTTTCTAACGGCTCTTCCAGTTGAATTAAACTGAAAATGTATGCTAGATAAATATATATATTTTTTAATTTAGCACTAGAAAAATTTAATTTAGTATTTTGAAGCTTTTTATAGCAGAGATTTATAAGGTTTGGTTGTTCTAAAGATAAGAAGGGTTTTTTATTTTCAGGCAAAATTTTGATAGACTTAAACCACACATTTTATGTTCTTCTTCTACTTGATATTTTGATATCTAGGGAATATTATTTCTTTGTAAACAAATATTAAACACGGCTAATTTATTTTATTTTTTTTTACTGGTGCATGGTTTAGCTGCTAAGCACTATAAAGGTATTTATTCATTTATTCAGTTTGTTTCCTGAAACATCGTGTACATTATTCAGACAGACTTTTAAAAAAATGTTAAAATAACATAAAGTCATCTTTTATAATAAAAAATGCGAAAATTCCTTATTTATAAAATAAAATGGATATAAACACAGTTATAATTTACTAAGCTAAAATACAACTATAATTTACTGAAATTGAATACAGTTATAGTTTATGAAACGTCAAATTATTTTTTATTTTCAAAAAGTTTATTAAAGATTAATTTTTATATACATTAAAATTATTTGTGAAAACAATACTTTGAAATATCTAGATATGTTTTTATCTCACAGGCTATCAAAGCCTGAGAGCTTATGTGCCCGCCGGTTCTGTACGTACGTATGTATGTATGTATGTATGTATGTACGTAACGCGATACCTCTTCATAGAAATATCCATTTACCTTCAAATTTTGTTTATAGGTTCACTGTGTTAAGGCGCTTCCCTGATTAGTTTTCGGGATTGATTGGTTAAGTATAAAGGGGGTGGGAAGGAGGGGGCTAATATATTCAAGGGGGCTAATTATACGAGGGGCCCCCCCATAATTTATATAAATGGGTTTTTCATGCAGAATTATTCCGTTTACCTTCAAATTTTGTTTATAGGTTCACTGTGTTAAGGCGCTTCCCTGATTAGTTTTCGGTATTGATTGGTTAAGTATAAAGGGGGAGAACGGGGGGGGCTAATCCCCCCCTTAATCTATATAAATGGGTTTTTCATGCAGAATTATTCCGTTTACCTTAAAATTTTGTTTATAGGTTCACTGTGTTAAGGCGCTTCCCTGATTAGTTTTCGGGATTGATTGGTTAAGTATAAAGGGGGGGGGGGGAACGGGGAGCTAATCCCCCCTTAATTTATATAAATGGGTTTTTCATGCAGAATTATCCCATTTGCTTCAAAATTTGTTTATAGGTTCATTGCGTTAAGACGCTTCCCTGATTAGTTTTCGGGATTGATTGGTTAAGTATAAGGGGGGGGGGCTAATCCCCCCTAATTTAGATAAATGGGTTTTTCATGCAGAATTATCCGATTTTCTTCAAATTTTGTATATATATTCATTGTAATTAGAGACTTCACTGATTAGTTTAAGGGGTTCATTAGTTAACTATGAGGGAACGCGGGGATGACCCCCCCTTAATATATTGTTGATTTCTTTATTTTTCTCTTATTTCAGATTCTTTGAAATAAGAGTATAATATACAATTAGTGTGAATAGCCTGTGAGCTCAATGCCCTCAGTTTAACTGGGCAGTTTTCTTTTTATTTTAAAAACAGATAATTTTAAGAGGATATTTGAAATATTTCCCTTAAGTTCAACATAATTTGCTGAGACTTGTGAACAAACTTTCTGAGATCAAATGGGTGCTTCAACCATATCTGCCAACTGCTACGATTTTTTGACGCTAATTTATCAGTATAAATATTTTCGACTTCTTTAATTCAGATTTTCTGCAATAAAACAAGACAAAAATCTTTAATCCGAAAAAGCGGTGACGAAAAACCTTAGCAGTTTGAAGCTATGCCTTCAACAAATGAATGCATCTGAAATGTTATTTTTTTAGAATAACACGCTTCTATTTTGGGGGGCATAATAGCATCGTGAATGTGACGAAAGTATGAAAACACTGTAACCGAAATGCAACTTTTACTGGCGACACTGCCGTAACGTGACTTGAAAATTATGCCCTTTATCCGCTGTGAAGTCGATATGTTGCATTTTTTGACGCAGTAAAAATTATTCAAAAATCGGTCATAGTGACTCCACAGTAGAGTCATAATGTGGCTGCTACCTAAGAGTCATAATTGGACGAAATAAAAGCGCCAACTGTAGGTCATTGTTGTGACTGTGACTACTTATGACGAATGTGACATCATAGTGATATCACATTGCATTTTGAGAACTGTATGAATGTGCTATTAGTGCAATTGAGTAGAGCAATAATTTATTTTTTTAAAGAACTAAATCAACTAAGTAAAAAAATATATTCTCTTACCACCCATTCAGTCATAACGAAGAGCCTAAATAGTAAACTTTTCTCAACTTAACTTTTTTTATGTAATTCGCTTGTTCCGTGTAACTCAATACATTTGTATATTGATCTATGATCCCGAATTACTTTAAGAAAAACAAAATAACGCTATCCAATTTTCACAAAATTTATCATCTATCGAAAATAATCTTTTACAAAATGAATATTTGGAAAACAAATTTAGAATTTTCCGTTTAATTCCTTCAAGATAATCGGTTAAATTGCATTTAAGATTCTTAAAGTTCATTATCAAATACTTGTCATCTAACTGAAAATTTTGCAAGAATTCATTTTATCCTTCCCTTTAATATCTTGGATGAAGTTATTGTTCAGCGAAGGTTGAAGCAGCGATGAAGGATTTGACTCCACAAACAAATAAATTCATTTCGTGTTTATTCTAGGAATGATATAACTAATATTGTTTTGACTTTGATGAACAACATTTGATACCCTTATCATACTAAAGCTTTGGTCTCAAAACTCGCTTAAATTTTACGGAATCCTTTTTAAGAATTCTGTTTAGAGATCGTGTTATGTTTCCCGTGTTACATAATTCATATCTAATATAATTGTGTATACTTAAACAAAAGTTGTTAGAGTAAATATAAATAGAGATTAGTAATAAGAACAAGCGTATGAAGAAAAAAGTCATATAGTTAAATTAACTTAAATGAAAACGTCAGAAAATTTTACTGAAAGATAATAACATTTTTTATCACCGATGCATTTCTCTGAATTGATATTCAATATTTTAAGTTCTTCATCATCTCATAAATTCAATATCTTCGTTTAATGTATACAGTATTAAATTAAGTAGAATATATCTCATGCTAAGTAGCATGATAGCATTTTTAGCCATTTTATTTTTTCTAGACTATAAAAAAAATTAATAACGTATAAAATACATTACACAGCTCATTTCACATATTCTTTAACTGTTACATAATAGACAAAAATATTTCGAACAATTAAAATTCTAATTGCATTATTTAATAATGTAACACATCATAAAAAAATTACATAAAAAACAATTTATTTAGCGTTTATTATTATTTTATTTAAACACAGATTTAGTTTCTTTTACAGTACATATATTTATTTTTTTTCAGTTAAAGAATCATCACATTATGGAGTATTCTGTTGATAAAGAAACGCATATTTTTCATACGGATAAAACTAATCTCTCGAACAAGTCTCTACGTATAATACAAGTTGGAAATTGTACGTCAAACGTGACAAATGATGTGCGTCCGTACTATAACTAGTTTCACAAATATTCGGATCTTGGGGCAATAGCTGTTGCACTCTTATGCAAAAATGCATGAATACAAAAATTATTTCATGTGCAGATTTTCTTATTATAGATATTAATTTTATTTTAGGAAGTTAGAGTTTCAATACACTTTTACGAACAACTAATTACAATTCTGTTACATTAAAATTATACCACGTGCAATTATCCAATACAAGATAATGTAAAAAAAAAAATCATCGTTATTATTTCAGTCAAATGAATTATATCGTCTGCTATTGTGATATGATTAATTTCCTTTATAAAATAAGTACATTTTAAGCAGGCAACATTTTATCATTTGTTAACATTTACTGAAAATTCTAATGGGAAACTCAATCTTAGCCTTGAAAATATCAGAACTTGAAATTCATATTTGGACTCTTTTTCCATTTAATATCTATTTCTCTGGAAACTTCGATTCAAAAAGCTGCCGGTAGATTATTATATTGCTACAATTAAACAATTTTTGTAAATAAATTCGTTTTTTAAATTCAATAAAACGGAAATAATTTGACTCTATCTTAAATTATACGTAATAACCATGGCAATCTAGAATCATTACCAATCATGGTATATCATTGAATAAATTACGTATAAGATTTAATAGAAGGAAAAAAACTTTTAGTAATATATTTTTAAGTTTTGATTCGATTTTTATAATATCTGAAATGGCGCTACAAAATTCTGCAACGATAAATTTTAAATCATTCGGTTGGGTAATTTTTGTGCAGTTATATAAAGACAGAGGGAGAAACAGACAGCCTGACGGAGCAGACGGCGGCTATAGGTGCTATGTGTTTGTATAATTACGAACGTACCTAAAGATGACTATGTTTTATAATATGATAGATGGTCGTGTTTCAGGTTGGTTTTAACCCCTTCAGGGGCAAAGAACTCTTGCAGCTAAAATATTGAAATGATTGATTGACACCAGGATTCATGAACGAATTTTTTTCTTTAAACAAGTGAAAGCTTTCCCTCATGTACCTCATAAATTTAAAATTTCGTTATAAAATTCTGGTGTCATTGTGGCATTTTAGGATTAAATTTAAGTGGTATATATTATATACCGGTGCCCTTCAAGGGGTTAAATTTAATTTGCGGGTTCGGATTGGGTTGCTGGTTGACCTTAAACTCTTTGAACTATAATTTCAGTTCGAATGTGGTATAATACTATCCGCGTATAGGCGGCGACGTCACGATGGTGAAATACGGAATAAGACATTATCCTACCATTATATTTAAAAAACTTGTTTTGTACTATTTAATCACTGTGATTAATTAAGATAAAATAGCATTTTAAAATTAGTAGTAGAAGTTTTCCTGATTTGCCTCCGTCGACCCCGTTAAGTAAGCTCTTATGGATCCGCGACGGAAACTACATTCCATGCAGTTCACATAATATGAATTACAGCAGGCTAGGCATATAACAGATTAATACCACTCTTCAAAATTCGTAAATTTGGTTTTGAAACACATTGAATATATAAATACATAAATACATTTACAACCATTCTACGTATTACTCATAAGCATTATTTATATTTATATAAAAATAGAGTGGTACCACAATTAATAGTTTCTACTTTTGGTTTGAAATGCACTGACTACATAAATACATTTACAAACATTGTATGTATAATTCACAAACATTATGTATATAATAATAGAATGATGCCACTCCTCAGGATTTGTACCTTTGGTTTTCAAACACTATAAGTACATAAAGGTAATATAATAGATACATAAAGGTACATATATAGGTAATAAAATTCGTAGAACAACAAAATTCTAAAATATGAATAAAAAGGAAACTATTTAATTTTGGGTTGTCCGGAAAATTCTTGCCGTTTGGGAAAATTATTTCGTACCGGAAAATCCTGTCCGTTAATTATTAGAAATTAGCTATCGGAATTTATGTCTAATAATTAAATGATAGAATTTTGACTTTCAACTGTGCTTAGAATTCTATCAGCAACCAATCCCAACTGCCCTCCAATGGTGCTTGACTTGTAGTGGGCTAGAAATATGTCATTTGAAAAACAAACGCTGAAAATCATGCAAAAACATGTTTAAAAACTCATAAAAAATGAAATGAAAAACAATCGAATAAAAAAATCGGCATAATAAATTTTCCGCTCTTCCCTTTTAAAATTATGATTTTATATATGTAAAGGATTATCAATTTTCGCCAAGCTAAAAAGAGTAAAAAATATGACTATCTGAGCGTATCTGAGGCTGAAATGGAAGCAACCACCGAACCAATCAAGCATTCTGCGTAAAATTACTTAGTGTTGAAGGAAAACATTCGCCAAAAAATCAAAAATCGCTGTGCAAATTTCACATAAACTTTATGGAAAAGAGGATACAATTTACTATATTGGGCTGAAAGATTGGAACCGGAATTCCAGTTACTAATGTGGGTAAACCGCAGCAAACCTAAAAGAAAACTGAAAATCGAAATTTTTAAAATCATGATTTTTTTATTAGTAAAGAATTATCAACTTTCTCCAAGCTAAAAAGAGAAAAACAATGACGATTCTGAGCGTATCTGAGGCTGAAATGAAAGCGCAACCATCGAACCAATCAAGCATTCTAGCAAAATTTCTTAGTGTCGAAGGAAAAAATTCGCCAAAAAATCAAAAATCGATGTATGAAATTCACATAAACTTTATTGAAAATAAAATAAAATTTACTATATTGGGCTAAAATTTTGAACCGGAATCCGGTTACTAATGTGGGAAATTCGCAGAAAAACGTGAAAAAACATTAAAATCGCATTACAAATTAATTTAAAAAATCTATTCAAAAATTACAGAATCTGGCTTCGAGGTTCAAAACTACATGCATAAAGGTACCTTCCCACCAAATTTTGTAGCTCTGCGTGCAACAGTCTCTTCAGAACACAACCGAGAAACAGACACACACACAAAAAAAAAAAAAAAAAATCCTTCTTTATTATAGTTGAAGATCACATTAGTGGCAGCAAATTTGAATGATGTTATTTTTTTAATTACTTGATTAAAAATTCAAAAAGTTAAGATTTAAGAGATGATTCATTTTTTTTTTCTATTTGATCATCAACGGTTTTGAGAAAATACGAAAGTCCGAAACTAAAGCATTAGTAAATCGTAAAAATACTAAATGCATTCAAGATTTTTCAGGGATTTAATTCAAATAAACAAAACGTTGAAGAAATAATAAGGTGAATTTATTTAAAC
The DNA here is from genome assembly GCA_963931845.1 of Maratus michaelseni. Classification (NCBI taxonomy): domain Eukaryota; kingdom Metazoa; phylum Arthropoda; class Arachnida; order Araneae; family Salticidae; genus Maratus; species Maratus michaelseni. The sequence goes on from OZ007586.1 coordinate 84,970,246, forward strand.
ATAATGATAATTTCATTATATTTTTTATGATTAATTTTAAAAGAACGTTTTGATGTATTTTCTCTGATTAGGTGATATTAAACATTGATCGCTAAAGAAATTTATTTATTTTTTTAGCCATATTACATATGCTGTATTTTCCAGTGTACACTGCAAAAAAAGACAGATGTTTCTTAACCTACGAAAATATAATATAACCACGACCAGAGGCCTAGCGTCAAGGGGGGGCACGGACCACTTTACTACCAGTATTTTTATTTACTATATTTGGCCTTATTTAATTCATACCGTTCAAAGATTAAATAAGGCTAAATTTAGTATATAATTATACTGGTAGTGGAATGATCGTGCCCCCCCTGACACTACGCCACTGACCACGACTGAAAAAATACAATAACCTGCTCCGAGATATCGACGATTTTGAAAGGCGTTTTTTTATTTAGAAAGATCAGAAACCAGTATATTTTCCAGATAAAAAACTATTTATAAAAACAATGTTTCCTTTGCTGCCACTGATTTTCGGAAACGTTCCCGAGTAGTGTTTATAGAAAAATAACCAGTTTTCTCAAAGTGGAATGAAGGTTTTTAGGATGCTGTCAATTCTCAAGTAAGCATTTTCAGGTTCCACAAACACGTTCTACAGTCAAATATAATAAATAATCAGTAATAAATTTAAAATTTAAAAATAATATTATTTTGTTACTCTTACATGTATAAATTCAATTACGCAGTTGAAAATGTTTAATTGAGAGTCAATACCATCCTAAAAAATGTCATTCCGATTTGAGAAATCTGTTTAATACACCATAAAATCTAATTGGAAATGTTCCCGAAAATCAGTGGCAATAAAACAAAATTTATTTCTGTAATTTTTTCTTTAAATCTTGAAAATATATTGGTTTCTAATGATAAAGAACGTGTGAATTTTTTGTTTCAGTTGATTATGAAGTGCAATCACGTACGCCGACTTATCTTGAATGCCGTACGTAGGGTATTTAGATAGATTAAAATATTAACATTTTTATATGTCAACTAGCTGAAAAACCTGGCGTGGCCTTTATAACTTTAAACAAACCTGAAGTTTGTAGAATTTAATATCTTCGGAAAATCTTTGAAATGAACATAATTTCGGGAGTCCCACTGCCTTCTGCAACATCTAGAGTGTTCCAAAAAACCTCTTTCCTACGGAACCTGTGGCATGGACATGGTGTGCATGATCATAGGCGTTCGAAAAAGAAGTTGAATGAGCCAAACCCCGTAGTAATCGGGCCCATAGAACCGGAGATAAGAATGTGTTCACTGGCGGTGGAAGGTGGAACTAAAATCTGTTAGACAATCGAAAAACAAGTTGAATGACTCAACCCGTTGTAATTTGGCACATAGAAGCTGAGATAAGAATGCGCCCACTGGCAGTGAAAGGCTGAGCTAATCTCTGTAAGACAATGGCAAGTTAAGTTGAATGAACCAATTCCCTTTTGAAATCGGGCCCATAGAACTCGAGAAACGAATGCGTCGTAAATGTTCGAAACTAGTGGTAGCTGAAATCTAAGATAAACTTTCATACTGAAGAAAGAAGCTGAAGCGTAAGCTAAGTTAAATGAACCAATTCCCGTTGAAATCGGGGTCATAGAACCCGTGAAAAGAATGCCTCCCATGGGGTGGAAGATGTCCCCCGTGTTAAATTTAACGAATTACATTAAACATTAACGCTATATATAATTTACGGATTAATCCCCCCCCCCCCAACTGCTGTTTAACTTAACCACTTACCTTTAATGGTAACGCAATTTTTAATGTACAGCTGTAGTATGTAAACGTAAGCTGAAGCTTAAAAAGAAGATTAATATTTGATAATAGTGGTAGCTGGTAGCTAAGGAATTTTTAGTACCGTAATTTCCGGCGTATAATCCGCAGCTCAAAGAGTCGTTTTTCGACCCAGAAATATTATTTTATAAAATGTAACTTAAATGACCGCTGTAAATATTTAACTACAATTATTGAATAAATTTTCTGGGTCGAAAAACGATTCTTTGAGCTGCGGATTATACGCCGGAAATTACGGTAGTTTATAAAGTAGCCAGAGGACCCTAGAACTACGTTAAATAAAATTCCAAGAGAATCCGATCATTTTTAATAGAGCTGCACTAATGGCCTAAGAAAGAGATTAATATTCAAAAATTGTGATACCTGAGGTCTGTGAAATATTTTACTAATTCATATAGTAGCTGGAGGGCCTAAGAAGTTGTTAGAAAAACAAGCTAATGAATCGGCCCATTTTTAAGGAATCTATAGTAGTTGGGCAAAAAGGGGGCAAACTGATATTTGAGAGTAGGGCCCTAAGATGGAAAATTGTTAAAATGCCCTAGTACTTAGCCATTTAGATCAACAATTAGTGGACATTAAGCATAGGGTATGAATTAATAATTAGAATAAAATAATAAAGAAATGTGTCTTAAATGGGAAAAAATGCTTCTAATAGCGTCCTTGGGCCAAAATACAAATAAGAGGGTGGTGGCCCAAGAAGAGAAGTCTAACTCTGAATTTTAAATTATGAATTGAGAGGGTGACAAAATTAGGGGGGGGGTAAAAAAGGCATCGCGCACAAAAAAATCAAGGGCCAGAAGGGACCATGGCCTTAACTAGAATGTAGAAATAAAGGACTAACTAAATGGAGAAAATGCCTCAAAAACTAAAAAGAAAGTGTAAAAAAGAGGCAAGTTATTAACAATTTAGGTGTTACAGGATGAGGTCTTAGTGCTGGGGCTATGCAGGAAATTTATACTCTAATATGGCCGCGAGATGTCTCTCTTTCTTAAATTAAAATCTGTATGTTAATTAATTTTCTTAATTTTCACTAATTAGTAAAATTAACCAACAATTAATTTCTTTTTGCTTTCGGAAAGTAAATGCAGAGATCGGCTGGAAACAAATATCTTTTAGTTCAGTTTTTAATTAAAGCCTTCCCCTGTATGGCTCTTCCTCTGAATTTTTGTGAAAAATTACCGACCAATTTTTACAAAATTTGGATATTCGGATGTAAAAAAAGGAAAAAAAAAATCAACATATGTATGCTGATTTTTATATCGATACCTCAATTGGTTTTCTTAATTTACGCTAATTCGTGAAAATTTTATTTTTTTAATTTCCGCTGGAAAATCAGGTACATACTACGTACGCTTTTGACATTTTTTGAAAATAATGGCGTTTTTTTATGAGTTTTTAATTAATTTCTCGGAAAATTATCAAACAATTAAAATCTAAGCCTCAGGTGTGTACCTTGGATATCCTCACTCAAATTTTTAGAACTCTAGTGCTGTAGATTTTGCTAGCCATCGCCGTCAGACACACACAACACCAAACAAAACTTTTTTTTTAGTTTAGATTGGAATTTATAAACAAAGTCGAACCGGCGGGGAGGCCTACCTTTCGGCTTAAGCTCAACTAGCCCCGCCCAGTCTATTAACATAAGGAAAATTAACATCTAATGGAAATAACTTGCGTTTTTGTATTTTTCTGGCTCAAGAAATATTAAAAAATGTTCGAAAAAATGCGCAATGTGCTAATATACATTTTAAATAAATATGTAGTAATTTCGAATTATTTTCAAAACATTTTATTTTAATATACATTAGATTATTAATAAAAAAAATAAGAAAATTTGAGATTTTAAAATTTTTGTTGCATTTTTTATATTGAATATTTCTGTGAAAACCATATCCCTCTTTGATTGCTAAAATCATAGTAACTATGCTCTAACTGGTATATAATTTAACGTTTAGAAATTATTTCTAATGATATATGCTTTATTATAAAATTGTCATGAAAACAGAAACAAGAAAGAAAATGATATGTCGTCTGCGCTTTCAATTCGTATAACATTTACAAAATTTAACCCCTTAATCATCGTTTCCGATACATTCATGTTTAAAATTTGTAAACAAATTTTGTCGCGCCCGTAACCCTCACACGCTGAACTCCTTATAATTTTAATTCTATCTTGCACCACTTTCTCAAAACAAAAATATTTTAATACACTTCAACAGCAGTTGTAAGAGAAATATAATATAAAAATATATTTTAAGAATAGTGGTGCGAATATTACAGATTACAAAAATAGTTGCCAGTGGCAGCCGTGATAGTATGGTTTTTTCAATGACTTTGTCACTCCCGAGATAATTGTAAAACGTCTTTTCACGGTGTGTCATTTGTAAAGAAATTTTGTCGCGCCCGTCACACTCATGGCCAATGTAGGCCACTGTTAGGTAGCTTTCAATACTAAAAAGTCCTTCCGGCCTGTACCGGGAGGAAAAGGTAGCTTTCCTATATCTTCGTTTTAAAATTTTAGCTAATGTTACACGAAAACAGCAAAGAAACGTTTACAAAAGATTCGTTAATACTGAATTTGAATAAGAAATTCACCAAATTATTGAGCAATAGCCAAATAGGCTTCATTTATGAAGACTTATTTTGTTCGGCGATATTTCGCCAAATGTCGCCCATTTTGTCGCCAATGTCGCCAATTTTGCCAATTTTGTCGCCAATGTCGCCAATTTTGGCGCTAACGGATATGAATATGTAGTTTTATGCGTATGATTGGGAAAATTATTACAACAATGAAAGAAAATAATTTGCAAGCAATGGCGTTAATGTGCTGTTTTGTTTCAAAATGTCAGCCACCCTAGAATTTCAAACTGCTCTATCTCAGCCATTTTTAAGATAGAGGTAAACTAAAAAATGCTCTGGAATCCTTGTATCAAGGCCTAACACGTAATTAAAAAATAAATTTTAATTTTTAATTTTTTTGTATATTTATTTTAGTTTTAAATTTTTAAATGGCCGCCATCTTGAAACAAAATGGCGGACCAAGCTGGCCAACGAACTCGGTCGAGACATTGGTGAGCTTAATACACACAATTAGTTTCATCAAAATCGATTTATAAATACGAGCGTTATCGTATGACATAGGTCAGATATATATATATATATATATATATATATATATATATATATATATATATATATATATGGATATATCTATATATATAAATCAACATTTGAGCGGAGGGTGGTTTTGAGGTCTGGGGGTCATGATCGGTGAAAATATATCGAAATTTTCCGGAACTGCTTTCCTCCGAACGGCTGCAATAGGTAGCTTTATACTTTTTAGTATTGAAAGCTACCTAAAAGTATAAAGCTACCTATTGCAGCCGTTCGGAGGAAAGCAGTTCCGGAAAATTTCGATATATTTTCACCGATCATGACCCCCAGACCCCAAAACCACCCTCCGCTCAAATGTTGATTTATATATATAGATATATCCATATGTATATATATATATATATATATATATATATATATACAGGGTGTTCCGTTAAAGGGGTCCAATATTAATAGGGGTAATAGAGGAGATCACACGGAGCATAAATCAGTATATAAAGCCTGGTCGGATCTCAATAGTTTTCAAGTTACAGCAAATAGAATGAAAATTCGGAAAATTGTAAAAAAAACCTCATTGCTAAACTATCGATAATGCTACATAAAAACAAAGCACATATTTAGAAAGAGCTGAAAAAATCCTACGAAATGACATAAGTTGTTTTAGAATATTGAGAATTAATTGCGAGTTACAAGCTCTAAAACAGTGAAAAAATACAAAATCAAATATTTAGCAAAATAGTTAATCGTTAATTCCAAAAATGCAACTCTACCTACATCAAGGAAAATGTTATAAAATTTGGTCCATTCCGAAAGCTTTCGAAGAAGCTGACAATAAACCATATCAGTTTAATTGTATGGGAGAAATCAAGCAGTTCCCTAGTTACAACTCTGTACTGTTGCACGCTCGGAAAGAGCGAAACTCCACCCATGACGATTGTAAACACCCCGTTTTAATATCTTTCAATTATACATTTCTGATCAACCTCTATCAATACCCTTTCATTATTCAGTCTGGTCAAGTGAATGACATATTGTGCAGCTCTCGCCTTGTCTTAAAGCAAACTCCGTGACTGCTGCGTTTCCTCCATGAACTTTCAGGATGATGAAGAAGAAGTACTTTTTATGCAAATTTTCTATGTGTATAGGAAGAAAAGTGTAATAAAACAGCAGTCATCAGTGGGCGTTATGTTAAAGGGAGGCTGTTGTAAGTGGGATTGTAGTAAGTTGATGTATAATAATTATGCCGGAATACTCTAACGAAGAATATGCGGGCATGCATCTGATGTACGGGCAAGCTCATGGAAATGCATGTCTAGCACAGCGCATGTACCGTGAGCAATTTCCAAGGAGACGTTGCCCAAGTTCGAAACTCTTCATAAAAATCGATAGACGATTATGGGAGACTGGATCGTTTAATACAACAAGCATTGATGCAGGGAAACCTCGACATGTACGAACACCTGCAATGGAAGAAGATGTACTGAATATTTTTAAAGATAACCCCTCCACGAGTACACGAGCTGCTGCGTCTGAAGTCGGTGTTTCGCACCAAAGTGTGTGGCGTGTTCTGCGTGCAGAAAATATGCACCCCTTTCATGTGCAGCGGGTACAACTGTTATCAGTAACAGATTGTGCTTAGCGGACAGAATTCGTACGCTGGTTGCTTAATGTAACAGAAAATAATCCACAATTTCTGGAAAATATTTTATTTACTGATGAAGCAACATTTACGAGAGAGGGCGTGGTAAACACGCACAATATGCACACATGGTCATATACAAATCCGCACACTGTTTTCCCGTCGAACGCACAACAAAAGTTCAGTGTGAACATATGGGCAGGTGTCCTCGGCGATTATCTCATAGGACCATATTTACTCCCAGATGTACTCAATGGCAGTACGTACTTGGTCTTCCTACGGGATATCTTACCGCAGTTACTGCAAAATGTGCCAGCAACATTGCGCCACAATATGTGGTTTATGCACGATGGCGCACCGGCACATTTTTTCATAGGTGTTCGCAATCACCTCAATTCAACATATCCTGGGAAATGGATTGGACGCAGTGGACCTGTTGCTTGGCCTGCACGCTCTCCAGACCTCAATCCGTTAGACTTTTTTGTTTGGGGACACCTTAAATCGCTGGTGTATGAAACGCCTGTGGATACACCGGAGGATTTACTAGCGCGAATCGTTGTCGCTGCAGGAGACATTCCCAACTCCGTCGGAGTTTTTCGGCGTGTTCGCCAATCTTTACGACGTCGCTGTCGGCTGTGCGATTCTGTTAATGGGCGCAACTTCGAACACCTATTATAATAATGTCCGTTCGTCTGCCTTCCGACATTGAACTGTGCAGCGCAGGCCAGAAGACTATGCTTCACATATGTCATAAAGTACGTGGAATGTAATTCTTTATTTGTCATTTTTCTTTTATTTTCAACACTTTTTGGCACAGTATTTTGTAAGTCACAGACTGTGGTGTACTCAAATTGTAAATTACAAAGTTTGTATGAATTAATTTAAAATTTAGTGTCTTTTTTAAATTTATAATTAATAAAATTATTATGCTATTTGTTATTATTATTTCCTATCATAAATTATGATGCACATATACATACAATAATTGTCCATGTAAAACATGTACTGAAACTTCTTGCATAGTTACAAATCGCAATATTTTTAATTATTTCCGAATTTTCACCACCAGTTTAATTTTAAGGAATTTAACTTAAGCTTTATATCAATAAAAGACCACTTTAAAATGTAGACTATTATTGTAAAGTTATTTTGGTTCATTCAACTCTTGAATAATTAAAAATGTTGCATCTCAGAAGAAGCATGATCGAAAATGTATAGTTGAGAGTAATTAAAAAGGCGGTGTTTCCAATCGTGATGGGCGGAGTTTAACCTTTGCTAGTGTCAAAGAAAGCGGAGTTGTAACTAAGAAACTGATTAATTTCTCTCACACAATTAAACCGATATGGTTCATTGTAAGCTTTTTCGAAAGTTTTCGGAATGGACCAAATTTTACTACATTTTCCTTGTTATAGCTAGAGTTGTCTTTTTGGAATTAACGATTAACTATTTTGATGTATATTGGATTTCGTACTTTTTTCACTGTTTCAGGGCTTGTAACTCGTCAATAAATATTGCTATTTTAATACAATTGATGTCATTTTGTAGGTTTTTTTCTGCTCTTTCTAAATATGTGCTTCGTTTTTATGTAGCATTATCGATAGTTTAGCAATGAGGGTTCTTTTACAATTTTCCGAATTTTCATTCTATTTGCTGTAACTTGAAAACTATTGAGATCCGACCAGGCTTTATATACTGATTTATGCTCCATGTGATCTCCTCTATTACCCCTATTAATATTGGACCCCTTTAACGGAACACCCTGTATATATATATATATATATATATATATATCTGACCTATGTCATACGATAACGCTCGTATTTATAAATCGATTTTGATGAAACTAATTGTGTGTATTAAGCTCACCAATGTCTCGACCGAGTTCGTTGGCCAGCTTGGTCCGCCATTTTGTTTCAAGATGGCGGCCATTTAAAAATTTAAAACTAAAATAAATATACAAAAAAATTAAAAATTTAAATTTATTTTTTAATTGCGTGTTAGGAGTTGATACAAGGATTCCAGAGCATTTTATGGTTTACCTCTATCTTAAAAAATGGCTGAGATAGAGCAGTTTGAAATTCTACGGTGGCTGGCATTTTGAAACAAAACAGCACATTAACGCCGTTACTTGCAAATTATTTTCTTTCATCGTTGTACTAATTTTCCCAATCATACGCATAAAACTATATATTCATATCCGTTAACGCCAAAATTGGCGACATTGTCGACAAAATTGGCGACATTTGGCGAAATATCGCCAAATTTGGCGACCAAAACAAGTCTTCATAAATGAAGCCAATTTGGCTATTGCTCAATAATTTGGCGAATTTCTTATTCAAATTCAGTATTAACGAATCTTTTGTAAACGTTTCTTTGCATTTTAACTTGCTGTTTTCGTGTAACATTAGCTAAAATTTTAACACGAAGATATAGGAAAGCTACCTTTTCCTCCCGGTACAGGCCGGAAGGACTTTTTTTAAATTCAGATCGTTTGATTCCGAACAGTTTTTTTAAAATAGTGTAATTGGCCTTATTCTCGCATTATTTAATCTGTCATTAAATAAGAGAATATTTCTACTTAAAAAAAGTAGTTTGTGTATAAAAAAGGAGCCAAATATAATGTAAGTAAAATTCTGATTTTTAAAATTTTTATCCATCCTTAGCACTTTAAATTTGAAAAGAAAAATTACACTGTTTCTTTTATTAATTAACTAATAATTTTTTGAATATTAAAATGAGGCAATAAAATCGATCACCATTTACGACCAGGTTTAGGTAACCGCATTTTTATTATCAAAGAAACAACAAATACACTTTAAAATTAAAAATCAAATCTTTTTAACAAAAATCGACGAGATATTAGAAAAAAACGGACACTTCTGCTATCATTGAATCTTTTCATAAAATAAAATTGTCATAAAAAGTAACAAGAAAAGAATCGTCTGCATCATGAATCGTCTGCACATTATTATTGAATTTGAATGGCATAAACTAACTTTCTTCAGAGTAAAAGCAGTAATAGAACAAGAACGTTCATGTTAGCATTGTAGCTGTATTTCATTATATTTACTGAAATTATGCTTAGAGGCACAATACGCAATATACTGAAGGTAAATAAAAGACCAAGAAAAGATTTGCCGCGCAACTTCTGAATGGAAATAATAGTGACTCGGTTGAATTAGTTTGAAATTCCGAATTCTCCAGAACCTTCTGAATCCATAAAAAATGGCACGGCACTTGGTAGCCACGAAGCTTATCCTCATAATCATAGCGGATAAATACAGAATTATTAGAACGATTTAACTCTGATATGTAAAAAACCATGCAAGCAAAGCACAAGAAGTTGGAACAATTTACTCAGGTAAAACAATTTGAATTCTCAGCGAATTTTAAAACTTATAATATATAGCTGAACCCTAAGATATGCGAAGTCATTTTAGAATAGTTGTATATGTATTAAAAACAATTCAAAGGTTAGATTTTACTGTCGCTTAAACAATAATTTTATTTATATCATGGGACTGTAAAATTTTGCTATTATTGTATAAAATTTTTACTCCTCTTGGAATTATCAGCTGGGTTATAAAATTGAAAGAAAATAGATGATTTGAAATTTATAATATTTATGAGGAAATAATTTTTTTTAAAATCCCAGTTGATATAAAAAAAGTTTTTTTTTTTTTTTTTTAAATCTCTCCTAAAACAAAATATCTGACATGAAACGTAAATTTCGTGCATATATGAGCTAAAAAAATTAGCGCGCACATTAAATTTAAATGATACTCTACTTTAAATGTCTGGACAATACCGAAAAATGTTATATAAATGATTTAAAACGAACTAGCTAACAATTATATAATGTAATCTCATGTACCGTAATTTCCGGCGTATAATCCACGGATAAAACAATTTTCTTCTAAGGAATTTTATTAAATAATGGATGTCAAATATTTACAGCTATCTACTAAGTTACATTTTATAAAATAAAATTTCTTGTTCGAAACATGATTGTTTGATCCGCGGATTATACGCCGGGAATTAAGGGAACTTTATCCCCAGTCATCGAATTAATATTTTTTAATAATTATATATACACAATCGATTCATATAATGTAACCAACAGTTAATCTCCAGACTAACCACTAATCTATTTCGCAGTATAAATTACAGCTAAATTTGCCATTAGTTCGACATTAAATGTTTCGAATGTAGTCTAAGAAATACTGAGATCTACATTGTGCAATTAATCAGATGTATGTTCATAGGCGCCGACATAATGCGTGTGACTGGAACAAATCAGGAAAACTTCCACCAGTAATTTTTAAATGCTATATGTATCTTAATTAATGTTGTAGATGTATGCCTGATTGCCTATTTCGCCTCGCTGAAGTAACCACCTATCATGTTGGATGGTCTCAACAATGATAAACATCATGTAAGTGGATCGACAAGTATTCCATTTGGTTTCCGAGCATACGATCTCATTTTGTGAATGGGAAAAAATCTATTCGACTTTTACAAGCGGTACGACGCTCTTTTTCCCATAACTATTGTAAACGTAGGCGTTGTAATCGATTTCGATTCTGTCAAGAACTGTGCTTTGCATGGTTGAATATTACACTTCTTTTCTGCTAGAAACCATTAATATTTTACTATTTTTTTACATTATGTGATGACAACATATAAAGAAATCATCGAGATTTATATTCAGAAAAGAGAAGTTGGAATATACACTGTATTTAGTAAAAAAATGTAATCGGATACTTTCGATTTTATCCATTTTGTCGAATATCTAGAGATATACTTGACAAAGACTTCTAGAGCTCCAGGAACTTAAAAGCATGTTTGGCCTCATATTTTTCAGCGATTATTTGATCATGAGACCGATTAGAGGACCAACAAAAATTGAATGAAAAATGTAACATACTATACCGTAATTTCCGGCGTGTAATCCGCGGATCAAACAATCATGTTTCGACCCAGAAATTTTATTTTATAAAATGTAACTTATCAGATCGTTGTAAATATTTGACTTTAATTATTGAATAAAAATTTTAGGTTGAAACAGAATTGTTTGATATGCGGATTATACGCCGGAAATTATGGTAAGTTGTAACGGGTCGCCCACATTATACCGGCGACTATGACATAGTTCCAACAAACTAATATGTATTTAAGATATATTCACTCGTATCCTTTGATCGTGTGCTTTGATTTTTATCATATTTTTATTGGAATATTTTGCTTTTCATGTTCTTCTAAGGACAACTAAAACATCAATAAAAACAGACACTAAAAAAATTAAACAAATAAAAATGACAATTTAAGGAATATTACCCATGCAGAAAAGAACCTTTTCACCCAGCAACTTTTTAGAAAGCAAATGAAATTCAGTTCACTATATCGCTGATATCTTTTTGAATTTTCACGTTACTCGACTGACCTTGCCTATATGAGTTGCCCTATATAGTTGACTAGTAAATTATACAAAAAAGTCACCGTTCGTGGCCACCAGACAAAAAAATATTTGGTACAAATGTTCATATTTTATCAAATATTTAATTTAATATATTTATATTCTAACATCAGTATATTGTTTCTACTATACATTGTCATGCCTCTTAAAAGTGGTAGTAATTTTGTTGAAAACTCCGAATGTTAAAAACAATTGAACAAAATGAATTCGTCCAGTTTTTTCTTGATTCGAATACTTTCTGGGTAGTTAGAAAAGTTCCTTTCGTTTGGGAAAACCAATTCGCACCGGAAAATTCTGTCCGTCAATAATTAGACATTAGATATCGAAATTATCGTCTTATAAATAAATGATAGAATTTTCCAGTAGGAACCAGCTTTCCCAAACAAAAATAACTTTCCGAACAACCCAATAGATATTCGACAAAACGTGTAAAATTGATTGTGTCGGATAAATAATAATATAACACGCATATACAGGGTGTTCCGTTAAAGGGGTCCAATATTAATAGGGGTAATAGAGGAGATCACACGGAGCATAAATCAGTATATAATGCCTGGCCGGATCTCAATAATTATCAAGTTACAGCAAATAGAATGAAAAATCGGAAATTTGTAAAAAAAACCCTCATTGCTAAACTATCGATAATGCTATATAAAAACGAAGCACATATTTAGAAAGAGCAGAAACAATCCTACGAAATGACATAAGTTGTTTTAGAATATTGAGAATTAATGGCGAGTTACAAGCTCTGAAACAGTGAAAAAATACAAAATCAAATATTTAGCAAAATAGTTAATCGTTAATTCCAAAAATGCAACTCTACCTACATCAAGGAAAATGTTATAAAATTTGGTCCATTCCGAAAGCTTTCGAAGAAGCTGACAATAAACCATATCAGTTTAATTGTATGGGAGAAATCAAGCAGTTCCCTAGTTACAACTCTGTACTGTTGCACGCTCGGAAAGAGCGAAACTCCACCCATGACGATTGTAAACACCCCGTTTTAATATCTTTCAATTATACATTTCTGATCAACCTCTATCAATACCCTTTCATTATTCAGTCTGGTCAAGTGAATGACATATTGTGCAGCTCTCGCCTTGTCTTAAAGCAAACTTCGTGACTGCTGCGTTTCCTCCATGAACTTTCAGGATGATGAAGAAGAAGTACTTTTTATGCAAATTTTCTATGTGTATAGGAAGAAAAGTGTAATAAAACAGCAGTCATCAGTGTGCGTTATGTTAAAGGGAGGCTGTTGTAAGTGGGATTGTAGTAAGTTGATGTATAATAATTATGCCGGAATACTTTTACGAAGAATATGCGGACATGCATCTGATGTACGGGCAAGCTCATGGAAATGCATGTCTAGCACAGCGCATGTACCGTGAGCAATTTCCAAGGAGACGTTGCCCAAGTTCGAAACTCTTCATAAAAATCGATAGACGATTACGGGAAACTGGATCGTTTAATACAGCAAGCATTGATGCAGGGAAACCTCGACATGTACGAACACCTGCAATGGAAGAAGATGTACTGAATATTTTTAAAGATAACCCCTCCACGAGTACACGAGCTGCTGCGTCTGAAGTCGGTGTTTCTCACCAAAGTGTGTGGCGTGTTCTGCGTGCAGAAAACATGCACCCCTTTCATGTGCAGCGGGTACAACTGTTATCAGTAACAGATTGTGCTCAGCGGACAGAATTCGTACGCTGGTTGCTTAATGTAACAGAAAATAATCCACAATTTCTGGAAAATATTTTATTTACTGATGAAGCAACATTTACGAGAGAGGGCGTGGTAAACACGCACAATATGCACACATGGTCATATACAAATCCGCACACTGTTTTCCCGTCGAACGCAGAACAAAAGTTCAGTGTGAACATATGGGCAGGTGTCCTCGGCGATTATCTCATAGGACCATATTTACTCCCAGATGAACTCAATGGCAGTACGTACTTGGTTTTCCTACGGGATATCTTACCGCAGTTACTGCAAAATGTGCCAGCAACATTGCGCCACAATATGTGGTTTATGCACGATGGCGCACCGGCACATTTTTTCATAGGTGTTCGCAATCACCTCAATTCAACATATCCTGGGAAATGGATTGGACGCAGTGGACCTGTTGCTTGGCCTGCACGCTCTCCAGACCTCAATCCGTTAGACTTTTTTTGTTTGGGGACACCTTAAATCGCTGGTGTATGAAACGCCTGTGGATACACCGGAGGATTTACTAGCGCGAATCGTTGTCGCTGCAGGAGACATTCCCAACTCCGTCGGAGTTTTTCGGCGTGTTCGCCAATCTTTACGACGTCGCTGTCGGCTGTGCGATTCTGTTAATGGGCGCAACTTCGAACACCTATTATAATAATGTCCGTTCGTCTGCCTTCCGACATTGAACTGTGCAGCGCAGGCCAGAAGACTATGCTTCACATATGTCATAAAGTACGTGGAATGTAATTCTTTATTTGTCATTTTTCTTTTATTTTCAACACTTTTTGGCACAGTATTTTGTAAGTCACAGACTGTGGTGTACTCAAATTGTAAATTACAAAGTTTGTATGAATTAATTTAAAATTTAGTGTCTTTTTTAAATTTATAATTAATAAAATTATCATGCTATTTGTTATTATTATTTCCTATCATAAATTATGATGCACATATACATACAATAATTGTCCATGTAAAACATGTACTGAAACTTCTTGCATAGTTACAAATCGCAATATTTTTAATTATTTCCGAATTTTCACCACCAGTTTAATTTTAAGGAATTTAACTTAAGCTTTATATCAATAAAAGACCACTTTAAAATGTAGACTATTATTGTAAAGTTATTTTGGTTCATTCAACTCTTGAATAATTAAAAATGTTGCATCTCAGAAGAAGCATGATCGAAAATGTATAGTTGAGAGTAATTAAAAAGGCGGTGTTTCCAATCGTGATGGGCGGAGTTTAACCTTTGCTAGTGTCAAAGAAAGCGGAGTTGTAACTAAGAAACTGATTAATTTCTCTCACACAATTAAACCGATATGGTTCATTGTAAGCTTTTTCGGAATGGACCAAATTTTACTACATTTTCCTTGTTGTAGCTAGAGTTGTCTTTTTGGAATTAACGATTAACTATTTTGATGTATATTGGATTTCGTACTTTTTTCACTGTTTCAGGGCTTGTAACTCGTCAATAAATATTGCTATTTTAATACAATTGATGTCATTTTGTAGGTTTTTTTCTGCTCTTTCTAAATATGTGTTTCGTTTTTATGTAGCATTATCGATAGTTTAGCAATGAGGGTTCTTTTACAATTTTCCGAATTTTCATTCTATTTGCTGCAACTTGAAAACTATTGAGATCCGACCAGGCTTTATATACGGATTTATGCTTCATGTGATCTCCTCTATTACCCCTATTAATATTGGACCCCTTTAACGGAACACCCTGTATATAAAAAACTTTATATTAGTGTGGAAAGCTTATGTATTTATTCACATGAGTGTTTCAATCAGCGCCGGCCATAAAGAGGAAAGGTGCGGCTTATAGGAGTTACCAGCGTTTCTTAATCCCCTTTTCGTACTTTTGGAACCTCAAGTCAAGAATGCGAATGTTCACATGCAAAGTTGCAGCTGACAAGCGTGACTTCCAAGTTTGGAAATATATGTATTAATAACCTATTGGCCATTATTTTTTTTAAATGGTGAATATCAATATGAGAAGTGCGTATGTAAATTTTGAGACGGTGAAAATGACATTAGGTTTAGCTATCATGGGGGTGGGGGATTCTATGATTGTGTCAAAGTGAAATAATTTTTGATGATTTTTCATTCCGTAATACCAAGTCTAAGAGCACCAATTGATAACTTCATCAATTTCGCCAAATCCATTCGTGTCCTTGTGGGCGTGCCTCACACTTTTACATCTAAAATAGATTTGTACTAAAAGGGTATAAAGCCCAAAATTTTATATTACATATTTTTACAATTAAGCAGCATTTATTTCTCTTAATGAAGCATCGATGATTTTCTAAAACATTATTTCCATATTAAAAAATGAAAAAATCATTTTCTGTTGCGGATGTGACATCTTTGTCGCAACCCAACACTTGAAAATTCTCCTTTTTACGTATTGAAATGATGTTTTAGAAATTGATGCTGATGTACTCAAATATGTAAATGTGGGTTGAATATCAAAATCGTTAATTTATTAGTTTAAACTTTAAATCATTTTAGTACAATACTAATATTGGTGTAAAATGTGTGAAAAATTCCCCTATGGATTGCGCAAAGTACTGATCTTGATTATGTGTTACTGATTACGTATATGAAAAAAAATAACAATTTTAATAGTTAAAGATTATGAAAACACTATATTGCTAACTTTAGGTTAAAATAATATTTGTTTTATGAGTTAGACAGAACCTATATAAAATGGAGTTTTTATTATAAATAATTTTGTAGGTTTATTATAAATCAATGCAACAATTTCTTTAAAACATTTTCTTTTGTCAAACTTCGACGGTATCTACCTCGTATACTATTTTCTCATACGTTCTAAATACATTGTAATAAAAATTTTTGAAAAAATGTCATTTTCATCGTATTTCACTAAGTAAAAGGAAACTATTTGCGTCTAAAATTCAAAATTTATCTCTTTTCATAATTAGTTTTATTTATACACAGATTTTGTTTTTCCCTCAGTATACAAAATTAAAGAAACGAATATCTGCGTATACCATATAGAAAAAGTTCTGAAAATAAATTGTTCATGGAGGCGTTCACAAAACTATTTTCAGCGTTAAGAAATTTTGTAATCATTAGAGAAAAAATATTACATTCAGAAAAAAAGATTTGCTATCCAATATCGGAAATTCAAAATAATGATAATAGTTTTCATTATTGATGAAAAAGAAAAAAAATCGTGTAATTTTTGTAACTTCTTTCAACGAATAAATGGCTTTTTCAGTGGAGGCAATCAGCATTATTTTTATATTGTACTGAATTTTCGTCTTAAATGTATTATTTTCCATACAATTAGCTCCTGATTAAAGATTACAGATTTTTTTTCGTCTATTGATTCGCTTCTCTTTTGCTCTCGGGAAAATACTTCTATAATCGGTGCCGGTGCGTACTTTTTACGGAAATAACTAAAACTGCATTTATAAATAATGTATCTTGCAGTTTATTATATTAATTTCTGTAATATCGATAATGAATGCTTGCAGAATTTATTTTATAGAATTTATGTAATGAAATAAATCTTTGATAAATTGAAAATTTTTAAATAGAAATAAAAGTTATTTAAAAAATAAATTATAAAATTTAAAGAACAAATATTAACACTAGATTGCCCGGAAATTTTACTCAAGCTTTAAAAAATATTTTTCCCAGACTTTTTATTTGAAACTTTTTATCTTTTAATATTTAACATCTTTCAATACTTAGCTTTAATATACAACAATTTAACTCATTTCTTGTACGGTTTATATTTAAACTATTTTATGCAGAAATTTCTAGTTCGATTCAACACCATTTGGTCGGAGTCGAATCGACTTCTGCTGAGCGTTCTAGTCTTTTATCATGCTTGTTGCTTAATTCATATAAACTTCTTAATAATTCATAGACATATACTAAATAACAAGGTGGCTAAAGTTTGCTTATTATTTACCGCTTCTTCAGAATAATAATCTTCGTCTTCTTTAATCGCACAATTCTGTAATTAATTTAGGTGAATATTACTATTCTGAAATATTGGTATCTCTACACATCCTCGTTAACTGTCCCTTCAAATGTTTTGTTATAACTTGTGTAATTTAAAAAATTTGCATTAATGCATTTTTAGTTAAAAATCTACACGCGATAATGAATGTCATCGTACACACCAGGAACAATGTTCGCACGAGTCTGGCACCACTATTAATAATAAGAAAATTTTTATTTTATTTTTAAAATACACAATTCGCAACCGCGTCCTTTATTCACAGAGTTTGCAATACTTTACTCTAGTTAAATAAGGCAAAAAAACTGTTAAAAATTTGTGGTAAAATACTGCAGGAATAACAAAAACCATATACATATTGAAATGTTACAATTAATAAAGAACACTGTTCACCACGGAAAATACATCATGGGTTATAATTCATTCTGAAAATAAAATCAGCATTATGTATAATAATGAAATATGTGATTTGTCTGATAGATAACTTGAAAATTTTTAATGAGCCAATCACAAGTGTATACGCTGAAATCCGCAATTTTCCTGGTGGCTAAATCATTTTTGTTCTCGGTACTGCCCCAATCCATGCAGACGGGTGTGGGCGTGACTGATATTTATACACATACATTACTTTTGCACTTTTAAGTCTTTCAAGGGCAAAGTAATATTCTCACTAAAATGCTGAAATGATTAAATGCAAGGATCCTTGTTATTTCCAGGAACTTATGCACCACTTTTCTTATTATAAAATTTCTATTTAACATATAAATCGCGGAATTCATAATCACGGCATTCAATCGTAGACTTTGTAACATTTCTTCCAATTAAATAAGGCAAATAATTCTTTTTAAAAATTGTGGTAGAAGTGTACACACACTTTGAATGTTACAAAACTTTAGTACGACCAAATTGATCCGAAAATAAATAAACCCTTTTATTTTCGTACATTGTGCATGCAAAATTTTATTTCTCGGTATCATTTGGCATTTTTGATTAAAACTAAGTTTATAAAAAACATATCATCGACCTTTAAAGAGTCATAGATAGGAATCACAAATGTTTAAATCATGTATGTTTATATTCAACAGACATTTATATGTCATTCATATCTGCCAACTGCTATGAATTATCAGCATCAGTGTTCTAAACATAATTTTCGGTCTTATCGATTCGCAGAAATTTGTGACTGAAAAAGTGGAAATTTTTTTAAAGGAATTATTGGTGACGAAGAATCGTAGGGATTGGAAGCTATTATCATAATACAGCGGCACCAAATTTCTAAAACATCCTTATGATACTTTTTTTTATGTTGCGTCTATAACATGCATGTCACATACTCAACGCATGAAAATTGTCTTTTTAATATAAGAAAACGATATTTTAGAAATCGATAAGCTTTAAATAGCTTAAAGCTTTCAGAGGCAAGTTATTGTGTTTCTTTAATGTTGAATTAACAAAAAACTTTAGTAATCAGTAATGTATATTTAAAAATAGCGATAGACACTTTTCAGCTTTTTTTCACCAAAGCTATAAAAGTTTTTAAAAAATTCAAAATTTCTAGTAGAAATCTAGATAAAAGTTAAGTGGTATAAAGATATACCACCGATCTTCAAGGGTTAAAGCTACCGTAAAATAAACCTGCCTTTACCATGATGAGTACAGGTGTTTATTTTTGTGTACCATTAGTTCCAAACAGTAATCATTGCCTTATTTAAAGCAGGATTCTGCATTTAAGTAAAGCGAATATCCGGAAATAGTGGTCCTCAAAAACAAAGATGTACAAAACTAATATGGATGAAAAAGTGTGAGATATACCCCCAACGATTTGGCCTACTACAATTTTGGATCGTTATAAGAAAAACAAAACAATTTATCTCGTCATTTAAATACAGTAATTAGCTAGAACGATAAAAATTTCAGAAAATGTGTGTAAAAGATTATATTTATCAATTTGAACAGTATGAGATACCCCCTTTAATTGCGGTTTAATTTTGTCGTAGGAGCAAGCTGTTTTAAGTCTTCAGTGTTGTTAGTGGGCTACTTTAAAAAAAAAATCAGATTTCTGGATTACCACCAGTTTCTTGAATTAGTAAAATTAGCATTATTTAATGGTAAATTATATAAGATGAAAACAAAGCGAATTACACCATTTAAAAAAAAGTGGTGCCAATCAAGAAATCAGAATTAAATAAAAGTAGCCCACTGGCAACACTGTTTGTCTTTAATATTTAGCAATCTAAAACAAAAAGGAAACAACTTTCAATTTTCATCACTACAACGTTCAAAATAAAAAGACAAACTGCAAAACCTTAGTAGATGCAGATATATTAATGCTTAGTAATGACGGAAGGCAAATATTTACTGTTTTAATATAAAGGGAAAATGTGTTTTCTTAATATTTAACTTAAAAAAGTAGAATGATGCGGCTTTATTCCAGTCTATGCAACAGTGATTATTTATAAATAATGCATTAGTCTAGAGATTTATACATATTAAGCATATACAATTTTCTTGAAAAGCCATGTCATATAAGAAGTAAAAATGTTGCTAAAAAAGAAATTACTCTATGAATTAGAAGGGAATTTTACTTATTTAACTTTGACAGTAAATATATTGCATTTTTTTTCGGCAAGGAAATTTGTTTATATGCATATGAACTTCCTTTTTTAATTTCTAGCACTGTAATCTTAAGAAAATTAACAGCAGTAAAAAGCATCCCCAAAGAATAAAATTTATTTGTTATATATATATATATATATATATATATATATATATATATATATATATATATATATATATATTCAGTGTATATTCACTTTTTACCCTAATAGATGGCAGCACCATGGTTTCTGTTGCTTTACAATAATATTCATATTATTCTTACATCTATTCTGGCAACATGGTAAATCATTTTCAAAAACTAAATTTGGCAACATGTAATGGTTTTTTGCACTTCGTTCACTCTGTTTCGTTGTGTTCATGTGTGGTTCATGTGGTGCACAGGTATCTTTTTTAATCCAAATGGATTATGTACTTTATGACTCTATTTCAAGTTTTATCTGTATATTATAGGTATGGTTTCTTTCCTTTTTAATATTGTTTTTATTATTGTATTTTTTTTTTCACAGGTTTGATTCATTGTTTATGAGTGGTAGTCCCAAAATCATATTCTTTAGCAATTTTATGGCTAATATGGTGATGAAACCACTCATTTTATTTGTGGTATTGAGACATTTGTGTCTTGATAATTCTGTCTAAATTCCACGAATTTCATTTCATTTATTCAATTTTTAATTTAATTTCTTTTTCTTTTAAATAAGTTTTTGGTATCTATATTCATTGTGTTGGGGAATACTTTCATTGTCAACTTATTATTACATAATTAATCATTATTTCATAGTTTAAGTTGGTGTTATGGTAATGTTTAATTTATGGTTATATAATATCGCTGTTCTTGTATCAAGATCAGAGAAAATCTTTTCTGATTTTTTTTCCGAAAACTTTCTTAATTTTTTTAAAGCTACTTTATATCCACATATCTGCCGCTCTTCCAGATTTTTTCTGAATGATATATACCACAAATTTTAACAGAAAAAAATAATTGAAGCTATAACCAAAATGCAACAAGAATGATTTCATTAAATGATATTTTTTTTCTTGGGAAAAACGAAGGCTTTACAGCTATGTATCAACAGTTAGAGGAAAATTTACCTCGACATTTCAGACGTGTTGCTATACATAATTAGGTCGTTCAATTATGGAATAACGTTTGCAGACGATTAATAAACAAACCAATAAAAACCAAAGTCCAAAATTTCTACAAACTTGACCTACATATATTTCCAACTCTGAAATTTTTCTAAGAGTCGATAATTTTAGACAGAATGACTGGTGCATATATTTGCGAATAATAGTTTTAGAATGTTGAATGATGTACACATTAACAAATATTATTACCATATATACTCGCTTGTAAGTCGACCCCCTACTTCGACAGAAATAATTTGCCATTATATATGAATACCAGTGTTTCCGAATAGTTTTCTTCCCTTTATTTAATGGCAGAATATTATAACGAATTCAGCGCTTAAATAAGGCAAAGAAATATATTCGAAATAGTTGTTTTTGTTCGGAAGGATATGCTATTCTTTCGAATTACGCAAGTATGATATGAGAATCATATATTAAGTTTTAACAAACCCTATCCTTTATTTAAATTATATTTTTCCCTTTCCTTTTTCAAAATTTAATTGAGTTATCTTTAACTTCAAACAATAAGCCCGCTGTAATTTATACCCTTTCCCTTTTTCATTTTCACTTGTGCTCGATCACTAATATCTCACGGCTTTTCGAGTAAAAAAAAAAAAAAGGAAAAAAAAAAAAAGAAAAGAATTATATCAGCACAGATGCCTTTTCGTAATTTTACTTTCCGTAACCAAGCTTATAACACAATATGTTCATAACGCATTTTTGTGGCCACAAAAGTTATGCGAATCTTCCATTTGGCCCAAATGCATGCCCTTATATGGTAGTGGTAATAACTCAATCACTCACACCCAGGTCTAAAAATATATTCTCATTGTTAAAAGCATATACTGTTTTGTCTGTCGAAAATCCGTTCTCATGAGAAAGATATTTGTCGGTTATAATCGCCGTGGCGATATTAATTTTTGAAACAAAATTCGTCCTTTTGAAAAAATCTGGCAACCCGGCCCGGCAAATACCATTTGTTATGCCTATCTCTGTCTGAAAGTATTTACGCCTAGACACTCTGTAACAACCCTATTTTGGCGAGATTCTTGTCAGTGCAATTCCAACTTGTATCGTGGAAACAACTCACTTCGCTTGCTGTCTTCGCATAATAATGGCTGTTTAAGAGCGGCCTTTCTTGTTTACCCTCTTCTGCCTTCGATCATCTTATGTTTACTGAATAAAATCCTGAAATTATACCGGATACTGGAGTTTTTCTTTTCCCACCAAACAAAAACCTGGATATTTCGTTAATCTCACAACCAATGAAAACATAAACTATCTTCAACAAATAACACCATTATAGCAAGTATTTGCAGTAACTCTAATTGTGAACTGTAAAAATATTTTCAGAAACAAAATGAGAAAGTGACTATTTTACTCAAGATTATATCATTTTACTAGTGATAAATGAAATATATACCAATTTGAGAAACCCCTGAGATTTACGTCGCATGTTAAATAAGAAATAATTCTTATTTTATTGCTCAAAAGAACTCCACATTAGGTAATTCATTTTATTTTTGAATGAATGATAAAATTAAAAAATATGTCAGAAAATACCAGTTCCGATTTGAGAACAGCTTTAATAATGTATTTGCGTACAGACAATAGCGTTGAACTACAACAAAATGTGTTTGAACACTGATAATTTTATAATTTTCATAATTTTTTCAAACAATTAAAAATAACGTCACGACGACTTAACTGCATACTTGATAAACTTAAATAATATCCCCCCCCCTCATATTAATTCATTCATATTACAACTTTTTCTTTATCTTCACACATAGTTATTAGCAAAAGGTAATAACTGACTTATTTGATGACAGATATGATGTAATTAACCCTTTCCGGCATAGGCAAATTCTGTTCGTAAAATGCCAAATTACTGACTGACACCGGAATTTACAAACGACTTTTTTAGAAAAAAAACCTCCTTATTTTAAGCTTTCATTATAGAAGCAAAATTTTATTAAAATATTCTTGATGCCGAATGCAAGTTTTGAATTAAAATTAGGTGTGCCCGGAGTGGGACCACTGTGGGGGAAAGGGTTAAATAAGGTGAGAATTTCTTTTATAAATGTGAAAACTTCGAGTCCCTCTGAGCCTGTACCAGTGAATTAAATGAACCCATTTATGATTTATAATTTTGTCTTGTGAGTCATCAGCGTTCAGAAAACTAACAAAATGTGGTGTATTTTTTTCTAGCTACGGCTATGGCGCTGAAATTCCGAATTGGCGTACATCTATAAGTATATTTTGTTGTAAAAATTTTACAATGATAAACTTCGCCATCATCACGAACAATTGCCAACGACGTGAATCATAACCAATCATGCAAAATCGCTTTCAGATCCATAAATACAGGTGGCTCTGACATATAGGTGCTAATGGAACCTCTCAAGGGATTGCTCACAGCAATCAGAATATTAGGCCTATGCGCTGATACAAAAGTGGTGGCTGTCATAGGCGGATTTTTTCAACGTTTTTACGGTCAAATATTAAATACGGTTCTGATGTTAAATAAGGTGGAGAATAGTTTTAGAAAATAGAAGTATTTTTCAAGGGATCGCATAAGTGTTAAATCTAATCATCCTACAAAAACGGCCGTTCAGCGTAGTCTGAGCGTAGGTCTATTTTTCTGAGGGTGGATTACTTTATGGTTTAACACGCGCGTCATAAACTTACATATATGCTAAATGGCCATTGTTACTTACAGAAAAATGTATAATTCACCACAATGAAAATGAAGACAGAATGTATAATAATAGAAAATTTCTTTGGATTAGGTTTTTTTTTTCCAAAACAAATGACTTAACATTTGTTAATTAAATATAAAGGACGTATTACATTTAATGCATGTTTTTTGCATTCTAAAAGCTTTAATCCGCGCGTATATTTTAAATCCGAGAATAATTTATTTACTAAATAATTAGATTTAGACATTTGTGAACTGTCGGTGCGTGGTGAGGTCCTTTTTTCGGTACAAGTGTTTTTAAAACACAATCTTTGCGATATATATCTAAATCATTTGGAAGAAAAATCCATACCCGCCAACATTTCGTTTTTTTTTTTTTTTTTTTTTTTTTTTTTTCAATGAACCCTAAATTTTACTTAATATATCAATTCAAATAAAATCTCCAATTTCTTGAGTTTAAGCCACAGATCAGTTAAATCAGTTTAATCAGTCGGTAAAACCAGAATTTTTCCTCAAAAATGGTTGCTGTATTAGTACCCCTTAGAATTAAGATATGTTTTATTGTGAAAAAAATTTGGGCCTAAATATGTGTGTTTGGTCAGCGGATTATACGCTGGACATTACGGTACCACACAGAAACTTGCCATATTTTTTTAGTTGTAGCCTGACAAAGTATCGCGCTGAAGATGATCTGTGTTTCTTGAAAAATATGATCTATATGATATATTTTGCCTATGCATAAATTACGATTTGTACATGAATGGTGTAATTTTTTAAAATACAGGGTGATTATAAAAAACTATCCCGACATTTGGGCCCCTAACTATTATACCATTCACAGAAACTGAATGAAATTTGGGCAAAAGGTATTTTGAGGTATGCGCTAGAGAATGATATGGAAAACAACAGTGTCACTCAAACAGTTACGGTTACAGTGAGAAAATTTCGAAAAAATCAAATGGCAACACCCAGTTTTTTGTATTGGAATGTGATCTCCATTGAAAAAAACCCTAAATAGCGTTGGGACGGCAACTGTAGCATGAAAATCACCGGTGGTAGATAGGCTAAAAGTGAGGGCAACCAATAAGGATAGAGAAGCAGCGTAAAATAAAGCTTTTTATTGTGTTTCACAAATTTTCCACATGACCTCCTGCACACACGATGGCACTTTGCATGCGGCTGATGATGGATAGCACTACAGCACGTATCATGGCAATAGGAATCTGTTGAATCGCAGTTTTGATGGCATCTTTCAAATCAGGTGCAGTTTGAGGACGAAACTGATACACTTTGGATTTCAGATATCCCCACAGCCAGAAATCCATTGGTGTCAGATCAGGAGACCTTGGTGGCCACGGAAATGGCAAATGACGGGAGATAACTCTGTCACCAAACTGTTGAGCTAAGACACGTTTGACTGAAGAGCCGACATGTGGAGGAGCGCCATCTTGCATCCACACAACCTCAGATAGAGCATTTTGCCGTTGCAATGCGGGAATCGCGTAATGAGTTAAGATGTCCAGATAGCGAGCACTCGTTACTGTACACGTTTGCAGATCACCGGCAGTAAACTGTTCAAAAATGTAAGGGCCGGGGATGAACGTACTCGTTATACCACACCACAGAGTCACTTTTTCAGCGTGTAATGGACGTGCATGCACACCATGTGGATTATTCTCTGCCCAGTGCACACAATGTTTCGAATTCACGTTACCAGTTAACGAGAAATGCGCCTCATCTGTCCACAGATTGCGTAAAGGCCACCTGCTATCTTCATCGTACCGGATAAGGAATTGATTTGCAAAATCCAGCTGTAATTGATAGTTTCCCGCTTCCAACATCTGGACACGCTGGAATCGATACGGAAACATGTTTAGAACAGAGCGCAGAATCTTGCGTACAGTTGAATTCGGCATATCCAGAACACGTGAAACACAGCGTGCAGAGTTGCCGGACGAACTGTGATTATCGTCTGATGGACTTCTGCAACAGCTTCCTCAGGAACGGAAGGTCAACCAGACCGAGGTCGATGGCATGTGCAACCAGTTTTTTCAAATTTATGAATCAAGTCCCGTATAGCTTGGACAGTGCACGGGCCTCGCCATAATCCACCCGTAAGGCATGGTGACGTCACGGCGACGTCACTGTGAAGTGACACTGTGACTTTGTGACCGTCATCGTGACGTCACGTGACGTCGATGTGAAGTCATTGTGACGTAAATGCGAGGTCGTTATGGCCGTTTTCAAGGCTTTCTGTGACCTCACAATGTGACTACTTTGTGAAGTCACCGTGCGACTTAAATGTGAAAAATGTGACGAATCTGTATCGGAGAGGGTGACCAGATTTTACCCGAATCCTATACGGATTGTTCGGATCAAAATTTTTTTCTGGTTCAAGTTTGTGACGTTTGTGACGACACTGCACCGGGTCGGGTGACCAGATTTTACCCGAATCCAATCCAAAAACTTCGGATCGATCTTTTTGGATTTGTTTGGTTACAGAATAGATTTGGATTAGCTGTCGTGTGACCTGATTTTCGTGGACCCGATCTGACCCGAGTCGGGTATAATGTTTTTACTGTAAGTCTTGTTTGGAAAAGAATCTTGCATACGACCGAGTAACCAGATTTTATCAGAAATTGTGTTACGATACAATTTCTGATGTCGGCTCGGATCTAGAGTCATACACGAATCCGGTTATATAGTTCTTGAACATGATTGAATGTCAACTTGAACATGAATGATGGTTGACTGAAACTATATTTTGATTCAACCCGTATTCTTACCCTAACCCAGCAACAACAACAACAAAAAATCTGTAAGACCACAACCCGACCGAACCTGATAAATGATTTCGCATGGATTCGGATAACAAGATTTCACCAAATACGGATAAGATCGACGATAAGGATTGGATCGGCAATCATTTTTATTGATGCAACTCGTATTCAAATTAAAACTTTGCATCTGATTGAGAAACCGGTTAACACGAAACTTTCTGACACATTTATGAACAAACTTTTAAACGCATGGCACTTGCATGCCTGATTATTAAAGCTATTTGGAATGAATGGCTTTTTCCATTTTTAGATAAATGTAATACTTAAGATCAATGTCGGTCACGTTTTACCCGTTTCTGACGCTGCGCGTCGGAAATTTGGTTCAAAACACCGACTTTGATAGTGTTTTCTGAAACATCATCTGCCGTTACCAAAAAATGGATAACTCCATTCGATTATATATAGGGTAGATGTGCCAGTAATGGACACCCTTAAGGAATTTCTTTAACAATTATTTTTTAATTAATAGTTATAATTGTTGTATTCAACATTTTTTAATATTATATTACTCTACCAACAATATTTAACCATGCTCATAGTCACATTTCCCAATGTGAATCTAAATTTAATTGTAAATAACAGAAATAAATCAAAACACCCTAAATTCCAGTAATGGACACCTCAAAAAAAGTAATAGATAATTGATATTATGATTGCATTTAAAACTAGAATTTAAAGATAGCATATTAATGAAATAAATAAAGCTGAATTTTTATTGGTTATTTTTTTATAAACCAAAAACATTGCAGGTGTCCCATTACTGGAAGGCGGTCCATTACTGGCACATCTACCCTATTCTGAATAAGAACACCTGCCAATTTCATGTATTTCCGAATAAAAATGAATTCAGAAATATGCCAGAAATTAGCTATTTTGTATTTGAGAACAACTTTAAAGAAAATATAAGTACACATTTTCAAATAAGCATTCTGAAAAATTTATATTAGGAATCAATTTAAATAATAGATATACCTATTGTGCGATATTATTAAATAATAAACATTGTATCAAGCAGTAAAACAGTTTTCGTTGTAAATGAAATATAGAACTTAAGATCATAAATGCCAAAAAAAAAAAAAATTATATATTTTTTTTCTTTACAGATTATTTTATATATAGTTTTTGATAGAATACTAAATGCAGAACGTAAATATAAATTTTTACAGTAAAAACATTCGATAACACAGCTGGAAAAATTACCTTAACTAAACAGTTATTTTATTGTTTCATCAATATTTATTATGTTTGTGCATCTAACATTGACATATCTCGACAAATAAATTATTCAATGCATTAAATTGTCACTTTTTTTTTCAAATATACCGGGAAATTATTTCTGGAAACCTACACTAGCAACGAAATTATTAAATTGCAAATCAAATATTAATAGTTTTAAAAATTGCAATGTTTTTAATTATAATGAATAACTATGAAAATTGAACTAAGAAACGCAAAATATTAAATAAATTCCTCATTTTATATAACACTTTACATTTAGAATACATATTCTAAGTAAATACAGTTTTTCCAAACAATCTATTTTAAAAAATATAAAACATTAAAGATAAAATTTAATGCAAGTGATTTTTAAAAGAAAATTTAAACATCTTAACTTTTAAATAATGCACTATTAAATGTACTAGTACTAAACATGCACTATTAACAAAACTGCGAAAGACATTAAAAGTTACCTGCTGATCTATAGATAAAGGGGTTATGATGGAATGCTCCTTATCTGCTTCCCTTTCATTGAAAAATTAGAATGTAAATCCACTACAATAATTTTCAAATTATTCCAGCAGAAGCGATGTGTTCATAGATCTGAGAAATCAAATATCACCCAGGCCTTATGAACGCACTCGGCTAGACACAGTGAGATGTTAAAATGGATGGTTTACTTTAAAATGGAGATTGTTCACTTTAAAACGTTAATTTACTTACACAGTATAAATCTACAAACTTCAAAGAACCCAACACACGCTAATCCTAGCTTCGAATGAGAAAAAGTCGTCTGCCTTCAATATGCGCGCACAGTATTTTTTAAACACAACAAAATAACAGCTAGCAGATGTTTCCAACTTTTACCGCAAATGATATAGGAAGAAAATAATTTAAATAAAGACAACTTTTAAATAAAGACAATAATAATTTAAATAAAGACAATAAAAACCTTTATAATTTATATGGCTGAAAAATGAACTTCTAATGATGCTATAATATTATTTTTTTATATGAGGGAGTTTTGTATTCTTAGAAATAAGCTGTGAAAATTTACATTTTTATATATTTTTTAATCCATTGCATTTGTTTTAGTCGTCAAAAGTAAAGATATATTTTAAATAATAATTGATTTAATAGGCTTTATAAAGTAATTTCGATATAAATTTAAATTGCAATCAAATTTCCTAAGTACAAATTTTTCATTTTTTACACTCTATCGAAAAGAGCAATATATTTAATAGAGGTGACATCTTACTAAGCACTGGCCAGTTTTGGATAAATTGCTATAGGAATGACATATACTTTATAACATGTTTTTAATTCATTTTTGCTCGGAAATACACGAAATTGGCTCGTGGTTTTATTCAGAAACTATGTTATTGAAAAACCTTTTCCATTTTTTGTTAAAAGCAGAAGATCTTTCAGAAAAGAATGTCAAAGTCGGCGTTTTGATTTGAGAGTGAAAGACAGGAGAAAAACTGGTCGTCACGTGACACGAATTGCTTATAACTCGATAAGTAATTAAATTTCTATTTAAGGATTTTTACCTTTGCATTATATAGTATATTTTGTTAAATTTCATGAAAATGGTAATGAAAATTGTAAAAAATTATCTGCCTCATATATGTAGACAGATATTTATTTATTATTTTATTTTGGAAATACTCAATATATTTAAATAGTGTGTGACAATATTTTTATTAATGATTTAGGTACATGACATAATTCAAATCTATATTTTATGAGTTTTTTTTTTCAAATTCACTCTCCGATCACACCGTGAAGTCACAGAGTGTTGGCATTTTGGTCATAGGTTTTACGTGACTTATGTGACTTGCAGTGACGTCATTGCAACGTCACAAAATTTTTTAAAACTGTCAAAAAGTAATTTTCTTTATGTTATAAGATGTTCTAAAGTTTATTTTAAGTTTTCTTTAGATCTCCAAGACGTTCACATTTTGGTCACAGTGTGATGTTACAAAGTGGTGGCATTTTGGTCACAGATGTGACGTGACGTATGTGACTCACATTGACGTCACTGTGACTGTGCATGCTATGCGGGCATGGTTTCTGCGGTAAACACGCAATGTCTCTGCGGCATTTTGTCCATTCAGATAAAAAGTCTTTACGATTTCCCCACGTTCTTTCCCTGAAAGCGGCATCTTGTTCGGAATGGCAGAAAGGAACATACGCGGCCCGCATTTCGCAGTGCCTTTTCTTTCACGTAGCGTGACGACGTCAGTCATGACTGTGTCTTACGTAGAACCCGAAATTTGCGTTTGTTGGTTTCTTCTTCTCGTTTTGTGGAGAACTAATCAGGCTGGAATATCAGCCAAAGAAACGGTGTGACGTGTGACGTAAATGAAACAAAAATTAATGCTCTGGTGCACGGCAAAGTCCTTTTTACTTTTCCCTTGCTTAGTTCCGGTGATTTTCATGCTACCAGTTGCCGTTCCAACATTTAGGGTTTTTCACAATGGAGATCACATTCCAATACAAAAAAACTAGGTGTTGCAATTTGATGTTTTTGAAATTTTCTCACTGTAACTGTAACTGTTTGAGTGACACTGTTGTTTTCCATATCATTCTTGAGCGCATACCTCAAAATACCTTTTGCCAAAATTCCATTCAGTTTCTGTGAATGGTATGATAGTTAGGGGCCCAAATGTCGGGATAGTTTTATTTATAATCACCTTGTATGTATGATTATTTAACACATTGAAGAGCTAAAGGGCAGTTGTGTATAATTTATGCCACTTAATTTTAATTCCCAACTGTCAAATGCTACCCACAATTTTTTATTAAAATTTTGCTTTTATAATCTTTCTGATGAAAATTATTTATTTATTTTCAAATCAGCTTATTCGTAAATTCTCGTAATCATTCATTTCAACATTTTAGCAACAGATTTACTTTGTCCCTCCAAGAAATATTCCGTCTATTTCCCCGGGTTACCCAGTTAATCCACTGCTACAGGTCACTTGATCAATTGCAAGAGAAGTTTTAGCACAGACCACCGACCTCTGAATGCAATGCTTATGTGCTGACACAAAAATGGCGGCTGTCGTAGGAAGGTTTTTTTTCAGCGTTTCTATGGTCCCTTTAAATTTGGACTCCAGTATTTTCTTAAAGCTTTCTTCACCTTTACATAAAAAAATAATGTGAGGGATACTTTTATAGTTTACTGCTTTTATAACTAATGGAAACCGTTCTAACGCTGAAAAGAATCCGCTTACGACAGCCGCAATTCTTATTTCAGCGGTTAAGGGACTTTCCGCCATAACACCCCATTCAACCAACCAACCATTAATCGCAGCTAATTACGGCTAAAATTACTGTTAGTTTTTACAGGTGGAAGTTTTCATATGCTGCAAGTTTACGACAGTGTACTGATAACGGTCCTGTCTACCAACATTTAAAAACAATAACCTTCATGTTAGATTCCTTCAGGAATTTTAGCACGTAGATTTAATATAAAACATTTTTTTTAATGGCAGTACAAAAAATAAAATTCGTATTACAAAAATCGTCCCGTATATCACCAGAAAGTGTTAAAATAGAGCCATACGCAGAGGTTTAATTACCTAATATTAATATTCCACAATTTCGAAATTCGAAGATTAAAACCGATACCTCATTTAAGATATCTTTTCATTTTCTACTCTTGCTTTTGTGGATTTTTTCCATATTAAACCAGAAACCATTTTTTTTTTCACATTAAATCTCTTTTTAGCTCAGAGGCTATCAAAGCCTGAGAGCTTATGTGCCCGCCGGTTCTGTACGTACGTATGTATGTATGTATGTATGTATGTACGTAACGCGATAACTCTTGATAAAACTAACCGTTTTACTTTAAATTTTGTTTATAGGTTCCTTGTGATAAGGCGCTTCCCTGATTAGTTTTGGAGGTTCATTGGTTAAGCATAAAGGGGGGAAACGGGGGGCTAACCCCCCATAATTTAGATAAATGGGTTTTTCATGCAGAATTATCTCATATTCTTCAAATTTTGTATATAGGTTCATTTTGATAATGCGCTTCTGTCAATAGTTTTGGGGGTTCATTGGTTAAGTATAAAGGGGGAAAGGGGGGGGATAACCCCCCACCCCTAAATTAGATAAATGAGTTTTTCATGCAGAATTATCCGATTTTCTTCAAATTTTGTATATGGGTTCATTTTGATAATGCGCTTCTGTCAATAGTTTTGGGGGTTCATTGGTTAAGTATAAAGGGGGAAAGGTGGGGATAACCCCCTAATTTAGATAAATGAGTTTTTCATGCAGAATTATCCGATTTTCTTCAAATTTTGTATATAGGTTCACTTTGATAATGCGCTTCTGTCAATAGTTTTGGGGGTTCATTGGTTAAGTATAAAGGGGGAAAGGGGGGGATACCCCCCTAATTTAGATAAATGAGTTTTTCATGCAGAATTATCCGACTTTCTTCAAATTTTGTATATAGGTTCATTTTTATAATGTGCTTCTGTCAATAGTTTTGGGGGTTCATTGGTTAAGTATAAAGGGTGAAAGGGGGGATACCCCCTCCCCCCTAATTTAGATAAATGAGTTTTTCATGCCGAAGTATCCGATTTTCTTCAAATTTTGTATATAGGTTCATTGTGATAATGCGCTTCTCTGAATAGTTTTGGGGGGTCATTGGTTAAGTATAAATGTGGAAAGGGGGGCTAATCCCCCCTTAATTTAGCTAAATGGGTTTTTCATGCAGAATTATCCCATTTTCTTCAAATTTTGTATATCGGTTCATTTTGATAATGCGCTTCTGTCAATAGTTTTGGGGGTTCATTGGTTAAGTATAAAGGGAGAAAGGAGGGATAACCCCCCCCCTAATTTAGATAAATGGGTTTTTCGTGCAGAATTATCCGATTTTCTTAAAATTTTGTATATAGGTTCATTGTAATAATGCGCTTCTCTGAATAGTTTTGGGGGGTTATTGGTTAACTATAAAGGGGGAAAGGGGGGCTAATACCCCCTTAATTTAGATAAATGGGTTTTTCATGCAGAATTATCCGATTTTCTTCAAATTTTGTATATATATTTATTGTAATTAGAGACTTCCCTGATTAGTTTAAGGGGTTCATTAGTTAACTATGGGGGGGATGACGCCCCCTTAATATATTGTTGATTTCTTTATTTTTCGAGGGGCATATTTCAAATTCTTTGAAATAAGAGTGTAATATACAATTAGTGTGAATAGCCTGTGAGCTCAATGCCCTCAGTTTAACTGGGCAGTTTTCTTTTTTTATTTTTTTATATATGTCTGATTGGAAGGTGGACCAATCTCTAATCGCTTTAATTGTGGAGGAACTGAAAACGTAAACACAAAAGATAAATAATAAAGATAAATTTCATCCCCAATGCTCTGTGGCTAGTGATCTAATTTGTAAAGGCTATACTTCCTGGATGTCAAACTACATTTGTGTGGCAATTTATATAGGAGAGCAGCTTTGTATTTTTTCTAACCATTTAACTAAGAAAAAACTTTTAGCAAGTCTCAAATGATTAATTGATTCTTTGCTAACTTACTAAAAAGCTTTTTGATATACGTATAAAGAACAAGAAATATTAGAATTAAAAAAAAAAATCCTGCATTTGATATTGATAATTGCGTTAATATTTAATTTTCCAAAAATCTTTGTTGATGGTTTCAGTTATGTATTAATATACTTATATTTAAAGATGTAGAGACAGTTTAAAATAGTATTTGAATAATTAAAATCATATAAGCGTTTATTTAATTGTTAATAAACCTTTGATTATGGGGTTGGGACATATGTCGTTATAGCGACTATTTTTTTGTTCTACTCGTACCAATTTTTGAAAAATAATCTCTGCATGCACTTATACTAGGACAGTTTGAAGTGAAATTGAACACAAATACAATTTTTTGTAAATTCTGATACGAAAGAATATAAAAATAGTCGCCAGTTGCGGCTAGTAATAAAAAAAAAATAACAGCTGAAAAGATTTCATATTTTAATTCTAGTGTTAAAATAAAATATTTATTTGTTATAAACAATAAGATTTGAAATATTTCACGAATCTGGTATTAATTTTATAGATGTAGGTATCTCAGTACGATTAGAAAGCTAATTCTAAGCAAGTATCACTATTAAATTTTATTCTTTCAATTAAAAATATTGCAATTAGATATCCAAGGTTAGCTAGATTGGGTATTTTTTATTCAACATTTCTTCCAGAATTTTTTAATAGTAATCTTCGCTTTATTTAATGATATATATTCTGCGATTAAATATATCACAGAGGGCTATTTTTGTTTCAGCTCAAAAAATATAAGTGTGTGTTTAAATAAAAAGAAATGTGTATTTTAGTAGCTTTAAGACACAAAACAACTTCTAATATTGAGATTATAGAAGTACAATATACAAATTAGGAAAGTGTTAAGAATTTTAAATAAATGTTACTAATAGATTTTCAGAAATAAAACTTTAAAACATTTAATGGACGCATGCAAACGCTATGAAACACATGCTTTTCATAGACAATCAGTTACTAAAACCTTTCAAAATAGTGTGATCATGTGTATCAGATTGCGAACAGCCTTACCAAAGTTTGTAAATAGAGATTTTGCCTTATTTAATTGAAAAGAAAAAGAAAAAAGAAAGAAAAAAATACATAAAAAAATCAAAAATTAAATACGGCGATTACAAATTCCGCAATTTAAATATTAAATCTGAATTTTGTAATTTGAAGTAGTGGTACCAGTCTCTTTGGAAATTCTAAGGAGTGTGCGCACTTGTATGATCGATCGCCTACAATTTATATGAAGGTGAGAATTTAATGAAACAACGGTTTGAATATCTGGACATTTTCTGAAATTTTACAAATATTTTTATACATTGACATATAGACAATAAATCAAAAATCATCAAGGTGATCCTTTAAATGCTTATATCTCTAGAAGTTATTAAATAGTGACTTAGATCATACTTTATTACATTCTTAGTAACCAAAATTTTATATTTATCGAAACAATTGAGTAAACTTTTATTATTTTTTTTCTTAAAGACACATTTTGTAAGTATAAATTTATTTCATTATTATTCTTTAAAATTTAAAACCATAAAATGAAATTTCATGAAAATAATTTATATAGGAAATGAAATTGTATTCTCATATGCTAATGTGCCGTATATTCTAGCGTGTAACGCGTAGATCAAACAAATCTTTTTCGACACAGAAATTTTATTTAGTGACATGTTATTTATTTTTCAATGGGAAAAAATTAACTTTATTTATGAAATAAGATTTTCTGAGTCTAAATATGTTTGCTTGAGCTGTGCGCTGTACGTCGGAATATACGGTATTTGATAAAATAAGCATTACTAGATGGAACTCGTCAAAACTTACAGGTTCCACAGAAAAAAAGTTCATAATTTCATTCAAATCTGAGCAATTTTTAAGAATATTTGTTATCAATAGTTAAAAGAAAAAATCTCCCATGTTATTACTGGGGAAGGACCGGCTGCATATAACTCTTTTTACACGGATATCGATACATTTAATTTCATTACAGCACCAATATTTGGCACCACAGTTTTTTATATAAATATTATTTTCCTTCTTTCTGTTTTCTGCCCCCCCTCCCAAAAAAATAAATAAAAAACACTTTTCTTTGAATAGGTCAAATGTAATAAACAATATAACAAAATATGAGGATCATTTTAATTTATTCAATCGAAAATTACATGAGAAAGCTTTTAATTTTTAATTTTTAATACAAAAGTATTAAATTAATATTATATTCTGGATGAGTAATTTTACTTAATAATAACGAACAAAAAAATTAACTTTTTTACTGAAACAAAATTTAAATTATATTATTGAACTGAATTATCAGAACAGTAACACTATCAGAGAAACAACTTATAACATGAGCGGGGTTTGAACTCACACTCCTTTTAGAATACCAGAATGCCTCTTTTTAGCGCCTTATACCTTTCGGTCATCTTGACTTTCCACAACGTTCCTCTGAAATAAAACTAGTTCCAAAATTGTTTCTCACTCCATTTAATGACAAAAAAAAAACACCTTAAAATGTTGGGCATCATCCTATCAGCCGAATATGTTCTTAAACCCTTTGCTTTGCGTTATAAATATATAGATATTCATGTTTGTTTTATTTAAAAAATGTGTTTCAAACGTAATAAATAAGATACCTTAGATATAAATTAAATTTTTATTTAAAATAGGATCTGTGTTCAGTTATAAAATAATATGTGCCGTAGTCGGTAAAACCTTCAAGGATTATAAACTAAAGAAAATGGAAAAATAATACAATGTATTTTAGCATGAATTCACTATTTGCACTATCAGCAAAATCTTATTCTTATACAGATTCACATGTTTTTTCCTTTTAATTTGTATGGTATTTGAGAAATAGAAATAATAAAACTTCTTTCATCAATGAAAAGGAATAAAGGCTTTGCTGAGCTCAAAGTCTAACTACAACATTCTGTTCGTTGACTTTAAAGAAAATGGAAGGAAAGCATGGAAAAATATAAGTGAAAGGAAGACTTTTTTTTTACTGTACACAAAAAAAAAAAGAATCGTGATATTAAGATTGAAGCAGGTCTTAGAAATATACCTTAATACAGGGTCGCCATACCTTTTTACCGGTGATACGTCTGTCATCAATATTTCCACATAGTAATATTCACCTTATGTAATCGAACAGCTTCCGTGGGTAAGACGGTTTATCAGCTATTCACTTTTGTTATCAAAATTCTTTCAAAATTTTTCACTCTTAGCCAGTAGCGGCTCGTCAAAGGATTTAAAATAACTTTACTAACAGAATTTTAGTATATACAATTTCACCTTATTTAATCGATGAATGTTCGTCGTTAAAAAAAAGCAGATATTTAGTTTACGAAATTATTGCTTGTAATGTGATTATGAACCCTCTTACGAACTGCTATAAGCAAAAAATCT
Source organism: Maratus michaelseni (assembly GCA_963931845.1). Classification (NCBI taxonomy): domain Eukaryota; kingdom Metazoa; phylum Arthropoda; class Arachnida; order Araneae; family Salticidae; genus Maratus; species Maratus michaelseni. The sequence goes on from OZ007586.1 coordinate 85,007,491, forward strand.
GCGTACAAGATGAAGAATTCAGGAAACCTCCAGTACTGTCAGTCTTTTTTAAAAAGTTCAGATTACGTATCTCTATCAGATTTTCGAAATAATAATATTCGTCTTATTTAATGATTGGTTAAATAAGGTGACTGTTACTTTTTCAAAAATGTGGTAGCAATCAAGCAATCTGAATGAAAAAAAACCTCACAACTAAAACACTGTAAGATGCAGAAGTCTGTGATTACATAAGAAGAAATTTACTATTGTTAAATCTTGGTACCCAGACATAAGAATCGCTATGCACCCTGTGTATTGATGTAAATATATTTTTTCAAACGCCTACAGCTTATTGTAAAAGCTTATTGACAGATGCCAATCTTTGAAATATATAGAATACCAATAATCGAAAAACAACTGATGAATTGTTAGTGATTACACAAAACAAAATGATTCTGAAAATATTGAAGAACATATATTTTAAAGGAGAGACATGTATCAAAACGACTTATACGGTTGAGAAGAAAAATATTTCTGGGTGATTTCTGAAATCCATTTTTCCCCATTTTTAGATAAAATTCTAATAGAATTTAAATTCATAAAATAAAACAATGCATGCTGTTGGAGAAATCAATAGTTTAATAGCCATTAAGTAATCTTCTTTCTATTTGATTAAATTAGTAATCATCTCTAAAATTTAAAAGAATATTTTGCCTTATTGAATCACAAGTACATAGATGCCAACTTTTACGCTTAATTCCTACCACTAAAATTTTATACTAAATTTTATCTTATTAAATTGACAAGATCGTGTGATTACATAACCAAAAAAATTCTATTAAATTTTAGTGGTAAGAAAAAAGCGTAAAAGTTGGCAGCTGTGCAAGTAATAGAATAAAGCAATATTTATTATTAAAATTTAGTGGTAAGAAAAAAGCATAAAAGTTGACAGTTATGCATTAAAAGTGATTACCTTAATTTCTGGTATATAACCCGCGGTTCGAATAAATCAGTTTCCAACCAGAAATTTTATTTATTAAAAAACCAAATAAGTACCAAGTACAAACGAGTTACATTTTCTTAAATGAAATTTCTGGTTCGAAACCGATTTATTTGAGCCGAGGGTTATATACCAGCCATTACGGTATATTTAAACATGTCACAACTACACCAAAGTATGTTTGCTATTGCTAGTCATACTTTGAGTTTCACATGGCCGTTATTTGATGAATCCAATGTGAAGTCGTTCTTCATCACGAATCAACAGATGGCATCATTTCGTAGTCTCAAATTGGGCGATTTTGTTTTTTAAGTTTTAATGAATATTTTATATATAGTGAATATTATAAATATTTAAAAAATGTAACAAAAGCATGACGTTATCACTATTCAAATGTTGTTATTTCATGCCACTAAGGAAGATCAAATTTCATTATTTTTAATAATTCTTAATAATCACAATAACAAAATTATCACACATTACTGTAATAATTTTAGCACAGCTTCCTTAATTCACATATCAAGTTTTGACAAAAAATATTTATATGCAGTGGCACATTTGGTTTTTTTAAATATTTTGCCGGGAAATCTGTTAATAGGCTTTTTTTATATAATACATTTTATTGTTCTTACCGCTTGTTTTGGAACATTTATCTACTTCATATATTTCTGTCCAATACGTTAAAGAAATTTTATCCTTAAGAGTATTTGGGAGGGATTATGGGACGCATTTTCTGCTTCTAACCATTTTAATGGGTTAACTGGCCATAAAGTGTTAAACAAATGCACCAGGTTTTAACAGATTTTTAAATAGAAATCACATAAAAAGAAAATTTCAATATCGAAGTAACCCACATTATTTTTTATTATAATGCTCAGACATTTGTAATTGTTAAAATATAAATGCAATAATATTATATTGTCACTATAGATACTATGCTCATAGCGATGCCATTTCCTACGAACAGTAAAACGACTTTCTAGCAGGAAGCAACGGAGCTAACATTTTTCTTGGCATTACAGAACTCGTCTGCTGTTCTAGGGCCTCTGGTTCGGTCCTTTCCGACGGCGCACACATCCTTCAAGCTGAAAGTATTCAACATCGTATTTGAATTGCTGATAAACTAACATAATTCTAAATATGTTTCTGATATATTATTTTACCATTGGAAAATACAATATCCTTAACACCTTAACAGGTTTGACCGAACGCCACTCGGGCAAGAAGAGTTTGCATGCTTCGTTACTAAAAGCTATGGAAACCACTAATTTTTTTCTGTAATCTTCGCTGTATTATGTGATAGACATTTGTCGATTACATAAGGGAAATATTTTAGTATGAAAAAAGTGGTGTTACGTCCCTATTTTCAGTTTATTGTGTCAAAAAAAAAAAGAAACTCTTAATGGGTTAAATTTTCAAATACATCATTTACTTTACTTTTCATTGTGAAAAAAAAAAATATTTTCGGAATGTTATCAGGTAATTAAAAGATATATTTATACGGAAATCAAAATTTATTCATAAAATCTTCCATTTAACAGGAACCATTAAATGTCTAATATTTTAGTAAACAGTTTAATTAATTACGAAGTTAATAAATGTTAATAAATTTGCATATGATTATTTGATATAAAATCTTAAATTTGTATAATAATAAATACTTAAACATAGAAACACATAAGCATTCATACCAAGAAAAAAAGGATCAAAAGCCGCTGAATTTGTAAAAATTGAAAATTTAAATTGTCTTAGAATGGCTTACAAATGTCTAATTTTACAAATAACAGAATCTGACTAGTATTAAGAAAAATCTGAATACAATATGAGCGCGGAAAATATGTCACAAAAAATACTTTTTATTCAAAAGGTAACAGGACATTTTTTACATTAATATACAGATTATATCTATAAAGGGCATATAAAGATATAAGCTTGAACAGTTTTCAATTTAGAATGAAAATAACACAAGATACTTATAACCGATTTCGAGAAATGTAAAATAATATTTTTATAGGCATTCACCTAAACTTTTTTCATTTTATTTCTCCAATTTTTTTTTAATATATTGACATACATCGAAGAAAAAGAAAATTGCCTCTTCTGGCAGTTCTAAGATAATAGGATATCAGATTTGACGTCAGGTTTTCAATTGAAAATACTGCAGTTTTGTATTCGAAAATATATGAAATATAAAGAAACAAATATGAAAAACATATTTTTTAAAAATATCAGCTGCATATAGAGATAAAAGTTATACAGAATAATTAATTCTTTTGTTTTGAATGAAGGTGTTTTTTCTGTACAATGTTTTAATAAAAGAAAATAATGCAAAAGTAATTCTTTTAAAATGTCCTTGGGTATTTCTGAATGATCAAAAATAAAAGACTGCTTTAACTCATTCACGAAGACTAGCAAGTTTACTTACCAGTTAAGGCGCACAAAACATTTAAATTTGAAAATCAGTATTTTACTGCACAAATTTCCCCCTCATCTAGGTTAAGGGGGCGTCCATAAATGATGTCACGTTTGGAGGGGGGAGGTGGGTTCATGAAATTGTGACAGTTTGTGACAAGGAAGTTGGAGGATGTAAGAAGAAGTGTGACATCACACATTTTGGTTAAAATAAAATCATTAAAATCAGCAGATTAAAATTTGAAGTTCTTTTGAAATTACTAGAATTTGAGTGTATTTTTTAATCGGACTGAAACAACTTTCACGTGATTTGTTTTCACTTTTATTCCTTTCTTTTAAATATATATATATATATTTTATTACTAATTGTATTATTTTATTGTATATTAATTATGTTTTTGTCGTACACCTTAATCTTATTTTATACAAAATAAATACACGAATAATTTTTATTCTTATACTCACAAATGTCATTAAAACTTATAGTTGAAGTTGAAAAATAAAATTTGAAACATGATCTATAACGTAGTGCTTTGTTTCTAAACTCCAAATATATGTCTATGTAATAAAGCGTGACATGTTACAAGGGGGGGGGGGCATATGGTGAAGTGTGACACTTTGTGACTAAGGGTGGGAGGGGGATCAAAAATATTGAAAAAAGTGTGACATCATTTATGGACAGCCCCTAAAGTTTGGAGCGTTTAAATAAGTCAAAATTACAATAAGGAAAGCCTGGAGTTGAAGAATTGAAAGAAGTGTAAAAGATATGCGTCGTGAATGGGTTAAAAAAACCAGCGTTTGTTTCCATTTGTACTACTTTATAAAAAATGTTTTTTCACATGACAAACCTTCTTAAATATATTCCGTTATATAGTAGCCGTATTTCTCGAAAATAGACTATTCAAAATTGGATTATAAATTCTGTTATAGACTTTATTTTGAAATATTCAAATGTTTACAATTAACAGTCAATCTTTGATTTGCAGTGAATTTTGAATATATATCAATTTGAAAATCGTTTTTTTTTTAATGAACCCAACAAAAATATAGATTGATATATATATTTTTTTTAACCAAAAGCTTTTAAACGTTTTTGTAGAATTTTTAGCAAGGAAAATACTTTGAAATTCAGATGTTTTCTATGACGAACAAGTTATACTGCTTCTCCCTCAGGGTGGCTAGTGGTCAGGGAAAAATACAGTCAAAGAAAGGGGTAAACACCAGTATATTCTTATAGAAAAATATATGTTGATCATTCGATCAAATAATCAATTTGATTTTTTTCTATAAGAATATAATGGTAATTATCATTTTTTTACTGTATTTTTCCCTGACCATTAGCCACCCTGTCCCTAATCGTCTCAAAGAATTTTCACGATTGATCAGAAGTTATACAACAGAAAATGCATGAATTTTCGTGGTTGGTCCACAAATTGGTCCATTCGACTTGGAGTTATTTCGTTTTTCAATATATGATTAAAAATAAGCTTAGGGGTCGTCTTCATACTGAAATTGTGTCAAACTTTGAAAATTTCAATAGACCTTCTAATTTTGACATCATATTTAGTTTTTCGGTACATTTTAGTTTCGGGCAGTGGCGTAGCGTCAGGGGGGGCACGATCGTTTTACTACCAGTATAATTATTTACTACATTTAGCCTTATTTAATCTGTGAACGGTATGAATTAAATAAGGCCAAATATAGTACATAAAAATACTGGTAGTAAAGTGATCCGTGCCCCCCTTGACGCTACGCCTCTGGTTTCGGGTACCATTTTGGAAGTCGTTCTATGAGGTAGTTTAGGGGTTATGACGGTTTAAAGTTCGGAAATCATAATGTTGAAATTACTTTTAAAAGTTGCAAAAAAACCTTTAAGATAACTCAGTAATTATTTTGCGGAAGAAGCTTCAATTTTGCATTAGCAAAGTTAAAGCTTCTAAAAATGGATTTCTGTTAAAGAATTTATATATTTACAATTCATATATGTTTTTAAAAAATAGTTTTCATAAATATTTATATTCAAAATATTTTTTTAAATAATGAATTGTAACGTATGCATTTGTAAACATAAATCGATTTCTAAGAGCTTCAAATGCGAAACCATATCCGAAATCACAATTACAGCTAATTCTGCTTTAAAGTATTTCTTACATTATGCTTAAAAAATACACGCATTGCAATCCGTTTTGAAACAACTACAAATGAATTTAACATTAGGAGTACCAATTTGTTTACCTTCATTATTCCGAAACTACTTGACCAAATAACTTCATGTTTGGTGTTCTAACGTAAGATATACAGAAAAATCTATATATGGTGTCAAAATTATGTGTTCGTGTTGGAAGTTTCAGAGCTTAGTGCAATTTCAGTATGATGAATTTCCTCTCAGCTTATTCCATTAATATTAATTGAAGATTGATATAAATTCCAATTAAATTTCTATTTCTATTTTAAGAGTAGATACTATTTTTTTCTATTTTAAGAGAATAAAATGTATGGGGTGTTGAATCTCTTATGCCTTCATACCGCACCATCAATTTTCTAAAACATATTTTTGATAGATAAAAATAAATGAAAAATAATACATTATGGATTATGAAACAATTTTTTTTCGCGAATTTCTGGCTAATGTATATGTTTTTCTTTTCTGTGGTGCAAACAATAACGGAAGACAGTTCTTTTCACTAGCGGTCTTCGAAATATAGCTCTCGGGTCATCAATCTAACAACATTTTAGAAAGGAAAATTTTGAATTATTAAATGACAGAAACTTGAGTCGATATGAGTCGATTAACTTTCGGAATCTGTAGTGGATATCGACATTCAATCAAACATGTTGAAACCAGGCTTCGGAGCAATCTCTTTTTGGTCACCACTATTTTTTTACAATAATTTCGTGAGAGATTACTACAACAATTCTTAGAAATAGCACATCACGAAGCGGGTATCTGTGACAAATAGAACATAAATCTAAAAGGAAAATTTTTGTAAAGAAATAAAGATGGATAAAATTTTGATTTCGTCTCTTTAAAAAGAGACCACTTCGAAGGCTGTGAAGGTCACCTTAGATCGTTCAAAAATAAAATGTTTCAATAAGTGGAAAATTAATGGTAGGAATATGTTCAAATGACATAGGCATACTTCCGATGTTGTTGACTCTTTTAAGTAAAAATTAAAGTAGTTCATAATTATAAAATTTCTGAATATGAATTTATTTATACCTTTCAGCATTGAAAATTTGTATTTAAGTCAAAAAAGTTCATGCATTATATTTGGCTGAATTCATTGCACCTCCTTAAAAAAGAAACATTTCAATCGATAATATTTAGGGAAGATATAAATTAAAGGTTGTGATTGGTATTAGCATTGACATCTTCAAACTCCTAAAATTTCTAATTCTATAAAGATTTAAGGTCCAAATTGTGTGATACTGTTTGAAAAATCAAAGCTGGTGCAATTTTGTAGATGGCCACCGAAAGATAATTTATGCATAGTATTAAATAGTTTACATTATTTTAGTCGATTGGAACCTATATATTTTCCATATCATTGTTTGCAGCAGAATTGGTAGGGGGTGATCGTATTTTGTTTCAGGACTGTACGTTCTGTACAGTATTGCTATTTGCGTGGTTTATTTTATTCAAAAATCTATCACTACTTTTAATAAGTAATAATATATTCTACTTATTTAATCTGTCGTTAAATACGACAAATATTGCTATTCGAAAACAGTCATAAATTTCTGAAGATTTGTATCAGACATTTTTAACCGAATTTTACTTTTACAACTTTGGAAAAAAATAGCTGTAAAGATGAATGCCCTCGTTTACCTACAAAATTTTTGGAAAACCTATGGTGAGAAATCAACATTACGAAAATACGATCACTTGACCCTGAAAGGTTTAGCCGCACAATTTTTGTTACTGCAATCGCTATTAAAAGCGAATGTCAAGAGTAATATGCCTAAGACAGAATCTGTGAAAATCAACAGGAAACTAACCACTGATTGCCCAGATGGAAAAACTGTGTAATTTATCTGGTGAAATTTTAAAGTTTTTCTACTGTTCCAAAAGGAGTATGTTAACATTTGATGAACGCTTTGATTACGTTTCATGATTGCCGAGAAATTTTATAGCCTATCGTACCACAATTTATAAAGACATTGTATCCTGGATCATTTGTGATGGAAATATCGTAATATAAATGTATGGGAGTGATTATTTTTCAAAAGGTGACAATAATAGAAAATAAATTGTCCAGTGGGGCGTATATGTTCCAACCGTAATTAATTGTTCAATGTACCAGATGCGTAACGTCAGGGGCAAGACTCCCTTAATAGATAAGACTTGACAATCCGGAGAAAGTCTATGGGAGAAAATGTCCGCGATAATTGCCACTTATTAATTGACTTTCTCCGGAAAGTATCGCCGCCTTGTGGATACTACCGCAGAGTTGCCAAGTCTCCGGCTTTTTGAACACCAGTATATTTTTAGAGAAAATGTTGTTCTTTTAAATCCCAGAATTCTCCGATCAAACAAAACAAAATTGTCTGTACTAAAAAACTGGTATCCAAAAAGAGAATAGAAAAATCTAGCAGCTCTGCTACCACCGATACTAGTTCATAAGCAAATGCATAGAACAAATAGAGCTTTGAAAAAATTTCATGTCGAAAATACTCCTATTACTGACGATTGATGGCGCTAGTAGCAGGAGAATATAGCGGTCAAAGGAAACTTTCTGATTGTGAGGCCTGATACTATGATAAGGAGGCCTTGGTCAGGGGATGCTGATCGAATGCATCATTCGGGCATGCGCAAAACCATAGCTTCCAACTTTGGTATTTTTTTTTAGTAGCGTCTATATTCTACTAAATGGTCCACCAACTAAATACGAATATTTTTAACCGAAATTTTCATGGTAGGCTTCTATAACATTTCCACAAAAAATTACCTCCGAAGGTGGTTTCTGGAAAGATTTGCAAGAAAAATCTAAAAATTAAATTTTACAACATACCGGTATTCAAAAAGCTGACTATTTGGTAGCTCTGTAATCGTCTAACTTCGTTTTCACAAAAAGCTAGAGAGAACACTCAAAATTCAAAATATTTCTCGGAATCACAATGGTTCAGTTGTATAAAGTTTACTTCCTGTGCTTTAGGCGTATACAACTAGCAAGAATGTAAAAAAAAGAAATAGTTAATAATTTTCCAATTATTTAATTAAGCTATAAAATAATTTAAAACGATATTAATAATGAATATAACGAGATTTCTTAACATGCGTTATACAGATTGCAGTTATAACGAATTTAATATTTTTAAAGATTCCAATACAAGAAATCAGTTGAATTTAGTGATTTTTTTCGCACTATTCATGGGCGCGAAACGCTCATTCATGTGTTATATATTGGGCGGCTATAAATATTTTCCTATTTTTATAGATTCCAATACAATAAGTTATCTAAATTTACTAATTCTTTTATTTGTTTGCTTGAGCGCAAAGACACACATGCTTTAGTTATAACGGTTATACAGAATTGCATAATTTTATAGATCTATATTTTTATATTGACGGGGACAGTGTGGACAGTAAGCTACTTATTTTGTTATTTAGTTTTTTGATTGCCAAAAGTTTATTCAGAAAGAAAAATTCGCCTTATTTAATGACAGTTTAAATAACGAGGAAACAAGCCGAATTATAACATTTCAAATAAGTGGTGACAATCAGGCAATCTGACTTTATAAAAAAATATCCCACTGGACGGGGAAGAAGAACATAGCCTTAAAATAACTGAAAATGGGTAAATACAAAACTTAACAGCAGAAAAAAACATATAAAAATGTACGGAAATTTTCGGCTTATAATCCGCAAGTCAAACAATTATGTTTCGACACAGATTTTTTTTTATTTATTTATTTAACCCCTTAATCGTCGTTCCCGAGACATTCACGGGCAGCGTAGGTTACGTCTGTTTTATTCAGATTGTTTGATTCCCACCAGTTTTTTAAAATAGTGTAATTGGCTTTATTCCCGCATTATTTTATCCGTCTATTAAATAAGGGAAATATTTCTACTTAAAAAAACTGGTGGTAATCAAGCAATCTGATTTTTTTTAAAGTAGCCTACACTTATCGGGCGCGACGATTAAGGGGTTAATATATTTTACTAGATTGCCGCAAATATTTAACTTCAGTTATTAACCCTACAGGGCATGAATTTTTCTTTTAGAATTGTGTAGAATAGAAAGTGTTGCCAATTGGCTACACTATGTACTGTAGGGTTAAATAATTTTTCTGGGTAGAAACGTAACTGTTCGATCTGCAAATTATAGACCTGAAATTGACGTACAATGGCTCTCAAAACTCTGACCTGTTTCCTTTGCCAAAGTTAGACGGTCGGGGTGCAGATACTTGTTTAAATTAAAAACCACATAAAAAATAAACTTATTTCTTTCTTGAATAATTTCTGGTGGTAACTGATTAATAAGATTACTTGGGTTGGAAACTATGCTTTTGATTATTCTTTTTTTTAAATATGGTTTTTATTTAATAAAAATATTACGTAGCTTGCCAGCTATGCGTTTGCGATTGCCTGAATGACTCAGTCGATAATCAAAATAATTAATTATGCGTAACATTACATTGCCTAGAATACACCGTGTGCAAAACGGCTACAAAATAGTACTAAAAAATTGAATCCAATAAATGTAGAACAATGCTGAAAAGATAACGGATCAATCGCAGCGACATCTTCTAGCAGTGGTGTAGACAGGGTGGAGGTCCAGATGGTTTGGATATCACTAATTTTATAAAAATATTTTTGCCTTATTAAATCGGAGAAATTTTTGCGATGTTGAAGGCGAAGAAATCTTTATAATATTACTGGTTTCCAGAGCATTTGGACCCCTCCCCTCTCTTTGTCGACGCCACTGTCTGAAAGCTCTTTTCAACGCAAACATTGCATAAGAATCGAACTGAGAAAACGTTTCAGCTGGTGGTAAATATTTTAAGGGCACGATCATTTTACTATCAGTATAATTATATACTACATTTAGCCTTATTAAATCTTTGGACGGTATGAATTAAATAAGGCCAAATATAGTATATAAAAATTCTGGTAGTAAAGTGGTCCGTGCCCCCCTTGACGCTACGCCTCTGATTTTAAATAATGAAATTATACCATATTTCCTTTGACTTGGATAGTGATTTTCATAAGCTTTGAAAATATGAATGATATTGATCATGACCAAAAACCGTGATACGCATTCTTTTGTGCCTGGCTGCAGCACTGGATACAAGACAGCAAACTAGAAACTATCCTCATTTAGCATACAAAAGGATGAATCTCTGCTAATAGAGTGGAAAAGATTAATTACCTGATATGATAGAGAACTAACTTCAAAATCAGTTACATCTGAAATATACACTTACAATAAAATTTTATTAACAGAAATTATGTTCATGTTGTCAATAGTGCAACGGTTACTTTTGCTAGAGTTAAATCTATTTTAAAGCAGATGTCGCTGCGATCACCCTATTATTGTACCGCATCGTTGCACGTTTATCGGTTATAATTTTTAAGCATGTTTGAAAGCATTACCAGTTTGGCTTTTTTTAAATTCTGAAATTTCGCATTCATACCAGACATTTCTTATAATATTCTTTTGGTTCTTTAATGGCAGATATTTCGTGACTTCTTAAAGTAAAAATTCTTGTTTCCGAATTTCCTGTTTGAAGTCGAAAATTTTGAATTAAAAAACGTTAAAACCGTTTCGACACTATGTATTCTAGGTGCTGTAACAGAGGGGAACGTCTACTCTCACAGTGTGTTATCCATCTGGAAACCGCACAAACTCCTGTCATCATGGTGTGTGAAGCTATTGGGTATAATTATCGATCCCATCTAGTGCACATTACGGGCAACTTCAACAGTGATCGCTACATAAGGGAAATTTTTGATACAGAGGCCCTCCCCCTTCTTCGACGGATTATGGGTGCTATATTTTAGCAGGATAATGCCCGTGCACATGTTTCTCAGACTGCCCAAACCTTCTTCAGTGCACAAATGGTTTCGATTCGTCCATGTCCTGATCAGTCCCCGGATATGTCTTGCATCGAGCATGTCTGGGAATTCATATTTCGGCAATTCGCTCGAACAACTAGTTGGGTACTCAGTAAGACTGAACTTTGGCTTCAAGTCGCAGCCATCTGAATTGCCATTCCCCAGGATTACATTCAGAACGTGTATGATTCAATGCCACGGCGTGTACAGGCTCTCATCGCTCACCGTGGCGGACACACAAAGTACTAATTTCCGACGTTCTTTTTGTTTTGTTTTTTGTCTCGTAAATTTGGTCGTTTATTTGTACCACTATCAGTAATATCTGGAATAAATTTAATTAATTTCTGACAATTCCATCATGGTGTTGCAATTTTCACAAACATGAGTATGGAATTGTTCGTCTTATTAAAACGCCCTATTAATGTAGGATTACTGCCATGAATAAGGAAAAAAAATCTATATTTTTTTTACTGGTGGAAGTGTTCCCCTTTGGTATAAAGTCCCTGATGATATTACTTATTGAAGAAGAAAGTCCCCATTGTGAAACGAGTTCAACAAAAGTTTATTCTCCGGTTAACAGGTTATGAAAACCTGGGGGAAATGTATGATTATTGTCTTTAACACTAGAACGCCCGTAATTTTTACCGAATCTTTATAAAAATGCTTTATACCAGAATTTTTATTTAACACTATTTAAGATATTTTTATAACTTATTTCTGTTTTATATTTAACTTATTTTATGAAAATTTAAAATTTCGAATCGACATTTAATCCTTTATTCTCAGTCGAATGTAATCCTGCAAATTGATTTATATGACATATATTGAAAAGTATTATAATCTTGAGAGCGTCACAAAATTGCCTTGCGATATTAATACGTAGAATGAAAATTAAATAATTAATTTTTACATGATAAAACACGAGTTACAAATGATTTATTCTTTCATTATTCACGATCTTAATTTTTCATAAATGCATGGCTTAAAAGCTATTATCTTTCAGCTTGACAAGAGTCTGGAAAACATTTCATTGTGTGTAATAACATGTAATTTAATTAAGGGATGTACGTAAAAAATGATGTTCGTAATACATGGCTTTAAAATACATTTCGACGCTATGAGGCAACATGTTTAGTAATTAATGTACCGCAATTTATCGTCAAAATATATCTTATTAGTTGGGTTTCACTAAAAATTATTATTATAATTTTTATTTAAAAAAAAATTTGTTTTAGAGACAATTTACATATAGCATAGCTCTACCTTCTACGCTATTTACCTACAACTACTGATCAACAAAATAATTTGTGCTATTTAATCTTTTTCGATGACTGAAAAAGACAATTTGTTTCCTTCACAAATAGCGCTTGGATAAAAATCGTAAATGTTGGCTGCTATCATATAAGTAATTGAACAATTTTGTTTGTAAATACATAAGTGAAAAATAAAAAAATAAAAACATTTGCGTAATTATTATTAAAATAACAAGTTTTAATAGTAGAAAAGTAAACATTATTTTTTGAAAATAAAAATTGTGAGCATTGTCGACAATTGATCGCTATTTTTTATATCGTAATATACCACTATTTCCAAATAAAAATATTCCTCTAATTTAATGAAATGTTAAATAAGGCGAATAAAACAACGCCTAAATTTCAACATTGATTGAGCGTGTGTACAGTTCTACAACACTTTTTTAACAGAATTTTTCGTTTTATTTAACAGGAAAAAATATTACGAATTCTGCGAATAAAAGAAACGACTTCGAATTATGTGAGTTAACATTTTAAGACAATTTCTATTAGCGTTAAAAGTGCTGCCACACTTTTCGGAAATTTTACGGGGTGTTTGTACGTACCTTGTTGATAGTAATTTTTTTCTTTTTCACAGAAAAACGTTTCAATTTCTTCGCAGTTCCATTAGTACTAGGCTTAATCGCCGATACAGAAAATGGCGGTAATCATGGTAATGTTGACACTGGCAACTATTATTTTGTTATTTTTCTATCATTATTTCCAAACAGATGTTATCCACTTTAGCAGAAATTTACAAAAAAAAGATTTATTTTAAATACCGGTAGACAAAGTAATAAAAAAAGTTGTCAGTGGCTATTTTGTCAAAAAAATTTCTAGAGTTCATACTGCTGTTTAAATATTGCCATAAATACCAACATGTCCTTATTATAAACTTTGCCTTTTTGTGATTAAAAAAGCGAATTTAAATTTAGGAAAATAGTGACACTCTAATTGAATGCACCGTACTATTGCTGGGAAAATTGGCTTCTTCGAAAACCGCCATTTTTGAGACAGCGGGTAGACTTTGTATTCAAGTGGCTGTGATTTATTACCGTATTCAGACCATTCTTGGAACGGTGTTTTACTGTCTTTTTTCGACCGAATTTTTTCAGATTTTCCCGTTCGGATCTCGCATCATATTAATAAGACGTCTTGTCATTGAGTATTATTTTTTCTAAGAAATATTTTTCCTGTTAAATGCCTATAGTGGTTATTTTATATGTCTAAATTTTTTTTATTATGACTACATTTTTGTTTCAGTATTTTGTAATAACAACGATAATAATAATAAAATGTCCTTAATTCTTTTATTTCAAATACTTTCATTTTACTCTATAACTTTAAAATAGGGGCCAGTTTTTCGAACTAATATTTTGTGATAAATAATAAAAAATGCTGGAAATTTCTTTTGTCTGTTCCGATCTGCTGTGATTATGCATTTTTGCAAACGTGTTCCAAAACTCTTCTTCAGCCTATTGTTATATTAATAAGACAAAAAATATCTTCGTTAGATTTTATTAAATGATACAAAAAAATGAGCTGCGCTGCTAGGTGCCTACGGGGGCCCATCAGTCACATCATCCACCGTTCCCAAGTTATAAAAAACTTTTAAAGAGCACGACCAGGGGAGTACCGTGGACTCTACGGCAGGTGGGGGCCCCTCCACCTGATGACCACCCCCATTCTCCTAAGAGATAGACGACATAGGTGGCTGGTAATCGCGGTGGATCCCACCCTCTTGGGACATCACCACTTTTACACGTGGAGACTAGCCGGAATCACCCAATAGCTTCGGGTACCGGAATCCCAAATGAGAACCGGGCCCTAGGCCTTAAACCAGGTTTACCCGATGATTACTTGCTGTACCATAAATCACTAGCGCTTTCGCATTGGATTTTAGTAAATGATATATCGGTTCAATTTCAATATATCTTAACTTTTGGTATTTGACTCAGCATTTGTTTATATTTATAACGTAAAAATAATTATTTTACGTAAATGAAAAAGAATCGGACCCGAAAAGGCTAACTGATGCTTCGAGAAATCTAATCCACTGTTCTATAATCTGATTGCCTTGTGCTAATCTTGCCTTGTGTAATTTGTATTATTACCGCTACTTTAGTAGATTTCTATAAAAGATGATATTATGTTATGTTTTCTCAAAACATATTTTATATACGGACAAAAGTAACAACGTATGGTTCAGATACAATCGCAGTCCTCTCAGTACTAGGCCTACGTAGTAACACAAGCGTTTGTGTGTTCCCTTCAAATTGACCACCATTATTTTTAAAAGTTTTTTTACCTTTATTTATTCTCACAAAATATGACAAAGAGCACGTTTTGAAATTACTGATATTAAAATTCGAGGGATCTTACAAATTGTGAAAAAATCCTAATACTACAGTCAGCATTGATGTGTTAGCAAGTAGGCCTAGTATTCAGAAAGCTGTGGCTATCATATTAAGATTGTAAATGGTCTTGAAGATCTTAGATAATATTTAACAATATAATAATATTAATAATTTTTAATATTTGAAAATTATCTGTTTAATATATTTTCTTATTCTTCTGCTTTTCTGTTTGTTACCACCAAATAAAATAATAAACATATGTGATCAAGCGGAAAATAAATCAATAAAAAAAAGCTTTCTCTGCACTTATCTCTAAATTTAGTTTTTGTTACATAACATGTTGCTGCTAACTTTTACGCCTTTTTATTAACACTAAAATTTAATAACTTTTTTCTCCCTATTTAACAGATGATTTCGGCCATTGAAAAACAAAAAAATTACTATTAATGTATAGTGATATATGAAAGCACAAATGTTGACATCTATGATAACATCTTCTTCCTCAAAGGCCATCGTTTGTTTTGCAAGTATAGAAGAATAATAGTTTATGTACAGCGCCTAGAATACATAGTGTGGAAAACGGTTTTACCGTTTTTAATTCAAAGTTTTCAAATTCAAACTGGAAATTCTGAAACGAGAATTTTTACTTTGGGAAGTCACGAAATGTATGCCATTAAATAAGTAAAAGAACATTATAGGGAATTTTTGGTATAAATGCAAAATTTCGGAATTAAAAAAAAACGCCTAATTGATAATGCTTTAAAAAGTGCTAAAAAATTGTGGCCGATAAACATGCAACGATGCGGTGCAATAACAGGGCGATCGCAGCGACATCTACTTTAAAAATAGATTTACCTCTAGCAAAAGTAACCGTTTCACTATTGACAGCATGAACATAATTTCTCTTAATAAAATCTTCTTGTAAGTGTCTATTTCAGATGTAATTAATTTTGAAGTTAGTTTTTTATCATATCAGGGAATTAATCATTTCCACTCTTCTAGCAGAGATTCATCCTTTGGCATGCTAAATAGAGATAGTTTCTAGTTTGCTGTCTTGTATCGTTCATGTTTTCAAACCTTATGAAAATCACTGTCCAAGTCAAAGGAAATAGGGTATAATTTAATTACTTAAAATATTTACCACCGGCAGAAACGTTTTTCAGTTCAATTCTTATACAATGTTTGCGTTGAAAAGAGCTAACAGACAATGGCGTAGCCAGAGAGGGAGGTCCAAATGCTCTGGAAACAAGTAATAATGTAACGTTTTCTTCGCCTTCAATATCGCATAAAATTCACCTATTAGATAAGGGAAAAATATTTTTATAAATTTAGTGGTATCCAAACCATCTGCACCTCCACCCCATCTACTACACTGCTATAAGATGTCGCTGCGATTGACCCGTTATCTTTTCAGCATCGTACGACATTTAACGGATTAAATTTTTTAGTACTATTTTATAGCCGTTTTCCACACTACGTATTGTAGTCGCTGTAGTTTAAGTATAAATAACGCATGCTAAAAGCACGTTTTGAATTAAAACTAACTTTTTTTTATTAAAGCCATTAACTTTTTTAATTAATTTGAAAAGTTTTTTTCCTTCAATTGAGACGTTGTTTATTTCTATATTGTTTATTTCTAACCAATTTTACATAAAGTGTACAAAATGACAGTTGCTCAAATTTTTATTAGGTATACGTTCAAAAAGCTCTTTCATAGATACAATCAGTAGAATGTAGGCGTTATTCACTGTCGTATAGTGTATTTTATATCCTTTTGCAACAATTTGGGGCTAAAAAACTGGGGTGGTGTTTTTATTTTTCTACGATTGTACAGTCATGGAAAAAAAGTTCTCATCTTCTGCTAATTCTGCTTTAAATACTCGTATAAAAAATATAGGAACCAATTGTCAGAGAAAAATATTTACTAAATAACTTTATGTATGAATTACTATTCAGAAGTTTTCAACATAATATAAATTGTCCCATTTTTCATTTATGACATTGCAATACTCAATTATGACACTTCATTTGAATACCTTGAATCAAAGAATAAAATTTATGAAAAAATTTTCTTGGAAAAATTTATCCACTGTTTCTTAAATTTTCATGGAATCGTAAATGAAAATGAACTATTTCAATTTATAAATAAATTAAACAAAATACGTTTAATAATTCAAAAGAAAAGAAAATACAAAATAAATTACCAATGTACAAAAGAAATATATGTTTGCAAATTTCTGATTAATGTACATGATTTACTTTTTTGTGATGCTAACAATAACATGAGACAGTCCCTCTTCACTGGCGGTTTTCAAACTCGTGTCACCATTCTACAACTATTTTAGAATAGAAAAATTTATTTATAAAATGAAAGAACTTTAAGATTAAATATGATGAAAATTAACTTTTGGAATTTGTAGTGGCGAAATACTTTCAATAGCAAAGGTAAAAGCTAACCCTGGATCCTTGAAAAATAAAATGTTTCTATAAGTGGAAAACTAAATATATTGCAAAAGCACACAGGCATGTTTTGGATGATTTCGATTCATTTTACGTAAAGCTTAAAGTAGATCGTAATTAATAGTTTTCTGAATTTATTGACAAATGTCAGTTTTATAGACAAATTTCAGAATCAAAAGTTTGTGTTTTAATCCAAAAAGTGCATGTATAATGGTTGACTCTATTCGTTGTATCTCCTTAAAAAAGAAACAAATCAATCGATAAGATTCAAATACGACATAAAATAAAATTTATGATGCCTATTTCACAGTGGCATCCACAAACTCTGAAATCTTCTTATTCTGTAAAGATTTACCCTTTTATGCGCAGAGTAATTGTGTTTGTAAAATGATAAAATAATTGATTGACAGTAATTTCCGGTGTATAATCCATGGATCTCAGAAACATGTTTACACACAGAAATTTCAATTAATAAAGTGTAACTTACTTATATGTTATATGTGTTACAAGTTTGGCAATATTTTCTACGTAAAATTGATGGTACAAAACGTATTTATTTTCTATTAGGATTATAGAGCGAAATTGCGATAATTTTCCAGGTTGATTGCATCCAAGCAGTAGGAATCTTTTAAGCATCGGTCAGTTTTAGACATATTAATCTAGGGAGAGGCTGTCTTCATTGAGGACATTTTAAGAGAAATTGACTCAAATTATCATTCTCCTACAGACACATCGCTGGCAATCTTGCACAGCCAACCCACCCAGACCGCAATGATTTAGAACACGCGAGCTTTGACCTTAGCTTCTCATTTTGTTGCTAGTATTGCTAAACATTGGATTTGTGGTAACTGTTCCATAGGTCTCTAAAATGTGTCAAAATTGGGTAATTCGGTTTGAAAAATGAAAAGTCGGCGCAATGTTTAATATGTAGACGGCCGCCGAAAGATAATTTATGCATAACATTAAATAGTTGAAATTATCTCCAGTCGATTGGTACCTATATATTTTTCATACCATTATTTGCAGTAGAATTAATAGCGTATGATCGCATTTCTTCTCCAGAACTGTACGTTCTGTACAGTAATGCCATGTAGGCTGTTTATATTATTCAAACATCTATCACTACTTCTTAATAATAATAGTCTACTTATTTAATCTGTAGTTAAGTAAGACGAATACTCGACCATTCGAAAATACTTGTAAATTTTTGAATATTTATTCCAGAAATTTTTACAAAACTTTGCGTTTATAACTTTGGATTTAAAAAAAAAAAATTGTAAAAATCCAATCTCACGTTTCCAAATAAAATATTTCAAAAACTCTGGAGGGAATTCAACATTACAGAAACGCAATCACTCGCGTTTTAAAGGGTTAGTTGCTTAACTTTCGATATTGCAATCGCTAACGAAAGCGCATTTCAAGATAAACAGTTCAGCAAAGAAAAGGTGAAGGATAGAATCTGAAACCACACGAATGCATATAACCATTGATTGCTCAGATGGAAAAAATATGTAATTTATCTGGTGTAAATCTTAAACTTTTCTGCTATTTTAAAAATAGTATGTTAATTTTTTATAAACCCTTTGATTACTGGTCATGACTGCTGAGAAATTTTATATCCAACTATTGTATCCAACAATTTACAAAAAAGTTACTTCTTGGAAGATTTTTTTTGAATATATCTTAATATAAGTGTATGTAAGAGAATTACTTGGAAAAGTGATACGAATGGAATTCACGTAATTAAAAGGTCAATGCACCAGTTGCATTACATCAGGGGATGCTGATCGAATGGAGCATTCCGGTATACACAAATGCATAGTTTCCAACATTCGTATTTGTTTAATCAATTACTTCCAAACATTTTACAAATAAATGAAGTTTCTTATTGTAAATAGAGTTATATTAACCCCCTTAGTATGTGAAATGAAATATAGTATGCTATTTCCTCTCATTTGATTCGAGTGGCCCTTTAGTGCTGAAATTAGGGTTATTTCTATGAATGAACGAATCCACAAATATTAGTAACACGTCAAATATTTCACACGTATTCACTGCTAAGTGCTTTAAAAATGAGTTGTAAAGCCCAAGAACTCAGACTACTTATTTTAGAGGGATCTGTTGGGTGGAATGTGAGCTGATATTTGTCGTAAGAGATACAAACGGCGAAAAGTTTGGCATTGACAAAGTTTACTCGAGGAAAACTATCAGTTGGCGTGTTTGCGACGTGAAAAACCTGATTACCAGGAAATAAATGATATTGACTATGATATGATTGTATGTGTAATCACAGCTTTAAAAAACGAAATAAGGTAAAAAGTAAGTAAGATATATTTTTTAAATAATTTTTCTGTTCAAAAACTGCTTTACAGGTCTTCTATTAAATCGACACTGTGCTACGGAAAACAACGGTATATTATCAGCTAAACTTTCTATAGGTTCCTAGGAAATCCCATCAACTGACCAAAAAACTCGGATTATGAATTATTTATATAGTATATATGGTATATTTATATAGTATTATATGGTTCATAAATTAATGATAATTTTAAGAAAACTATTTAAAATCTTTTATCACCATCCGCCAACATTTGTCTTTTTTTATTCTTTCATACCCTGTTTCAATTTGACCACAAAGAAAGAAAAAAAGAAAATCACTAATATTTACACGAATAAAACTAAAATATTTATACTTCTTATATATATAAGTTGTTTTCATGCACGCTTCTTCTTCGAAAAACAAACAAGTTAGTCGAAATTCTTTGAATAATTTTCTTTTGCGGATTTTATAAGATTTCTTGAATATTTATATGACTTCTGAATGATGCTTTCATACTCTAAATATTGACATGCGTCAAACCTGTATACGAATCAACATATTTTCAACTACAAAATGTAATTTGAAATATTCTTATTGACGTCCATAGCACTACATGCAGTATCTATCAAAATAGTATCATAAAAGTTAATTGAAAACAGATTTATTGGCGCGAGATACTTTTGAAATATGTTGAAAACTTTCGAAGGATTTCTATAGTTACCATATTTAAGCCTTTTTACTACCAGTATATTTAAACAGAATTAACTGCTTTATTTAACCTAAATGTTTAGGAAAGATAAGATTATAATATATATTTTTCAGTTCAAAAATAGCTTTAGGAACAAAGCGTAATGTTGAAATGTATGGGGTTCTTACGCCTCAGGTGATTTGAATACAATTTTTATCGAAACGTTATGAACGCTATATATAAACTCAGAATATCTTCCTTAATACTTTCGGGGGCAAAGTACTTCTGCTTGTAAAATGCCGAAATCATTGAATGACACCAGATTTCACAAACAAATTTGTTTTAAAATAAGTAAAAGCCTTTCTTCACATGTACTTGGTAAAAGGAAAATTTTCATTCCAAAATTCATGTGCAAATGTGGCATTCAGGGCTTAAAAGTATAAGTGGTTTAAAAATGGACCGCCGCCCTTCAAGGGGTTAATAAAGCAAAAAGTTATTTTAGAAAAATTGTGGTTAAATCCCACTCAGGCGTAGTAACCTTGTTTTTGTAAATTTAATATAGCATTAAAAAACGTTGCACTGAAATCTAATTTTTGCAAAAAATATGATTTTCAGATGCAAAATGTATATTATCTAGATTAAAAATAAACATAAATACCATTTTTATATTAATAAGCCTAGGTATAGAACAAATTGATGATCTACACATAGGGTATATTTATTTATGGTTCAAAAATATCTTTTTTGTTACACCGTAACTACTAATATTATTGGGTCGGGGCATGAAAGTGTCAAGCCACATTTTTGTGAAATAAATCTAATACTGTAATCTGTTTCTTAATATTGTATATTATAATATCCTACACATATTTTGTTTCTAATGTCACTTGGTGGAATCATATGTCACAGGTTTCGTTTTTGCCTCAGACGTTTATGCCCCAATGATGAAAGCTAATTTACAAAGAACGTAATAGTAATATCATTAAAGTAATGCCATATTGTTACTCAGAAAATATCAAATGTTACTAAGACATTGGCGAAAAAAATATTTTATGTACCTTGATTTGAGTATTTAATCAAATTTTCAAATTAATATATCTCAGAAGTTCAAAAATGGGGCTTAGTACTCTCTTGCCGCGACTACTTCAATTATCAGTGTGCAAAGATCTATACAATGATGTATCTATATACGTACGTTACAATATCAATTATTTTCTCAAAAAATCTGGGGCTACTTTGAAGGCAGGTGATTAAAATTAAGTTGTTCGACCTGGAAATCACGTCCCAAAATAATGTTAAACTGGAAACTGCAGTGTTGCCAGCTTGTTACTTTTTTAAAATTCACATATTTTGATTGAGACTACTTTTCAGAAATGGTATAATGAACCTTGTTTTCGCCTTATTTAATCTATCATTAAATAAGGAGGATTGTAATTTCTCAAAAAACTGGCGGCGATCAAAAAACTGAATAGAAAAAGTAGCCCACTAGCAACGTTGCAGCGGAAGTGATGGATAGATGAAAATATAAAATGACAAAACTATACTTATTTCTATGGAGCTTTGGTCAAAGTTGCTCAAATAAAATGACAAAAGAGGATTACACTTCTTGAAACTTGAAAGTGGTACACTTTTCAATAAGTGGCCGACCGCAGTTCCATATTTGAAAAAGTGCACTTCCGTTCGGAAAGTAAACACAGCTGCTTGTGGAACGGTAGATAGAACATCTCTCTGCGACAATTTGGTGATAAAATAGAATGGGGTGGTGCGTTTGTTCCTTAGACCGTACGTCTACTTCAAAAACGGAATGTAAGTAAAGAGACCAATCTTTAGCGCGTGCAGTGAAATTGCATCCAATTTTTGTTTCTAATACTTTATTCGGGATTTCATTTTTATTTTATTTTTACAGTCATTGAATAGAATTCTAGACCTTTAACTTTAGACTCAGCCATGTATTTCTTACTTTATATTTTTGAAAAAAATATATATATATCTTTTCCTTAAACTTAAAAGAAAGCAAGAACGAAAACTCTGGCGTCAAGTATAGATTCTGTAACACATTCCAACACTTTAGCGTTTCACATCTTTAGCGTTTAAAACAGTGAAAGGCATAACGTATGGTTAATAAAAACACAATTCTAGGAATTACCAACAATATTAGAAAAAAAATATATCCGAATTATTTTGTGTATAATAGATTTGTATATATACTATATAGAATGCTTAATTTTAGTTCATTTAGAAAACGCGTAGCATAGTTTAAAATTCCCCTTCGGGAATTTCCATCTATAAGCAGAAATGTACTCGAGAATTTTACACACAGACTAATAGACAAAAAATGAATTAAATATAGAAACGCGCTCCGCAATTGAAAACGCACTTCCAGAAATTATTGTTAACAGACAGTACCGAATTCGTTGTATGTACATGTAAATGAACGATGAATGCTATACACACAATTTCTATAGTAAGCCTCTTGTAATGCACCTTACTTTAGTGATATATATCAATTTCATATGTTTCAAATAGTGAAACATTATCAAAATAAACCGCAAACGATTTTCTCCATAGACAGTAATGTAACAGAATTGTTTGAATGACTCTGTAAAGGCACTGTAAGTTCTATGCACACCATATTCTAAATTAAGCCTCTTCTGGTGCACCTCAGTGATATATATCATTTTCAATAGGTTTGAAATTGTGTAACATCATTAAAATAAGCCACAAATGATTTTTAGACGGTATGTAACAATGTGTCTTTCATAGACGGTAATGTAAAGGAATTTTTGAGTGTCCCTGTAAAAAACTATAAGTGCTACAAACTTAATTTTCAATGCTGAACATTCTATAGCAAACCTCAATAACATATACCAATTGCATGACAATCCGTATATATTTACACGACTTAAAGCACGGATAGACAGACATATCGAGAGACAGACGGAAGAGAGACAGACGACAGACAGACAGACAAACCGAATTCATATTTTTTTTTCAATTATGTTGGAAAGTGTTAAAAAGAAAAGGGATTTTACACGACACGGAATGTTGGAATAAAAATTTGCTTTTAACCTCCTGAAACCTGGCGTCCATTAAAAGTGATATTGTTGCTTTCCATGGATATTTAAATTTCATGCCGCTATTTCTAAAAAGTAGTATTCGCCTTATTTTGTAATACAAATTTTCAGCCTATGTATGAGAAAAATTTATATTCGAAAATAGTCCGTAAATTGTGGGACAGTTGGTGCTCTGTTTTTTTTTTTTTATAATTTTAGTCGTATCTCAGAAGGACGTCGCATAGAGTTAATCGATATAAAAAATACACACCGAAAAATCAAATCTATTTCAATTCTGTAACAGTAAATCATGTAAAATTTTATATCACATGCCGTTTTTTACTACTGTTTCTAAACAATAATCTTTACCTTATTTAGTCAAAGAAACCCGCGGGCAGCTTATTACCACTGTTTTCAAACAGTAACCGGTCCCTTTTTTAACATACTTACATCCATTTCAGTAATTTCAATTTTATTCAGAAAGTCCGAAATCATACAAGAAATTCTAAATAGTAATATTTTTTTTTTTATTATTTAATGACATACGTTTCTTGATTAAATAAAAAAAAAATCGATATTTAAGGTATGGATGTTGAATTTCTGAAGAAAAAATAAAATATTTCTGAAATGGACTCATATATGCGGTAATGATACGAATGGAATAATTGCATTATTTCAATTCGTACCACCTTTTAAAAAACAATTTCATTAATACACTTATATTAGGATATTTTCCAAACATATGTACGAAAACCCCCAAGTTTTTTTTTTGTAATTGTGATTCGGTTGAATATAAAAAAATCGCCAGTCCTGATATGTAATGAAAAGGTTAAAAGCTAAACAGAAGTTAACAGGTTTCTTTTATACCACTTAATTTTAATGAAGATTTACGCCAGAAATTTTGAACAAAACTATAAAAATCATTATCTTTTTTTTCAATAGTTATTTTTCAAAACTCGGGTATAAATTTTACATTACAGAAACGAAACGTGAAAAACAAGAAACTTCTGGACTGAAAACTTGTCCCTGGAGATCCTACATTACAGATGGAATATAGGGTTCACATCTCTATTTCAGCTTTGCATGCAGCGCCATCTCTAGAAAGACGGTTAAACTAGAGCTGCCTCAAGATGATTTGGCGCAGTCAAGTCGGAATTTGCTGTTTATTGTTCGAATCGCGTTCAGCTGTAGGAGGATGTATTCTCCTTTCTCTGAGTGTTAAGCGTGTGTATTAAAAACGTTATTTATTTTTCAATATAATGACACTGTCATTTTTATAGGGAAAGTAATGTAATGTTTTTAAAATTGCTTACTATTACAATCTTAATCATTCTGAGGATATAGGGGAAATTCAGGTATTATGAAATAGTCGAGTAATATGAAATACCATGATTTCTATTTGGTAAAGTGCTTCCACCAATCGACAATATCATAAACTACTTATGAACGTTTCCAGAATGTCCCACAAAATGCACAGTTCATCGGTCAGCATCAGGGCACATTGTGTGAATAAGTATTTGTTTTTTGACTTTGGAAATGTTCAGGCGATAACTTTTCAGTATTTTTTATTCCTTATTAGAAGGAATATTTTTGCATTGAAATTAATCATAATGTATACCGGAATAATAACAGATTAAGATGTAATACTAGTTTTTTAGCTCGCGCTTCACACCAATAAATATGGAGTATTTTTTTTTTTTCCAAATCGGTGGTGTCGGTATCTATGGAATGTACCCAATATCTCATAATACTTCATGATTATGGTGGCGTAAAGATAGAAATTTATATTTGTGATTTGTGCAAATCTGAAGTATGAACTGAAATATATTGGCTGGAAGCCTAGACACTATATTTTAATCATGCTCTATTGATGCCATTACACCTCTATTTTGCTAAATTCAGTTCGGTTTCTTCATTTTTAACCGCATATTTCATATTCCCCGACTATCTCATAAAAACCTCCAACAAAGTTTTTCGATCTTGTTATTTGTTTGCATGTGATGAAATTTCGTAAAATGATTTTTGTCTACAAATAACTAATCACATATAGTTGAAGATTGTAACTGTATTCGGTTTTGTGGTTTTAAACAATATCGATCTATGATATTGCCACAAACGTAAATGGCATTCCATAATATTTGAAGTTCCTCATTATTTTAAATTACCAGATTCTACTTCATGCTCAATTTGCTACATTCATTAGAGGAAGATGTTATTGAATGCGTGGACAAAAATCTTCACGAAGAAATGAAGTAAATCTCTTCTACCTTTATTCTTTTAAGAATGTTCCGAAAAAAGCAACCAATAGACTGTACCCGAAAGTTGTTTGTTATCCAGTGCTTCCCTTCAATATATGAGAATCCCACCTCAGTGGATAATTTAATTTCGGGAAATTGGAGCTTCCAATCTTTGAGGAGCACTACAAATCTTCCCCGAAAATTTTAACCAATATACCGCTAGCTACTCAAAGCGGCTTTCGTGACCAAAGTTTGGTGCAACTTACACTATGCATCGTTCTATCGCACCAACGTCTAGCTTCAGAGAATAACTATATATTTTTTCTAGTGTCAAACTTGGGTTCTGTTTTCTGATTATTGCAAAAATAGTATAATATTTATTAAAATTTTCGGTACCTCCAGTGCATATATGCGCTTTCACAAAGTTCGTACACTCTTTCATTTAAGGACCATTATTTATGTAGTGTTTTCTTTGCCTTATTAAATCGCGGATATTCTACGATTAAAAGTAATGTGTTCCTTTAAAGAGTGCTTTTAGCTTTTGTTCTAAACATTATGTATTTCTGAATGCATTTGGAATAAAGGGAAAGTGAAAATTACTTTTATATTTAATTAGCCGGTCTTCGCCCATGTAGCCGGTCGCTTCTGAGTGGGGCCCAAATACATTCTGTAGCGTACTGTCTTGACTTCTCTTGGTGCATTTTACATGCAAACAGAGAAATTTAAATAAAGTTCTTTATTTTAAACTATACGAAAATAACTAAATAACACACACGCATATATATATATATATATATATATATATATATATATATATATATATATATATACTTGTTTTAAGTCACATAATATGTGTGGCACCATTAAATTTATTTAACAAAATTGTTAAATAAACTGATTTCTTTCTATGTGTTATTGTTTTTTTCCTTAACCTGTTAACCGGGGAATAAACTATCGTTCAACTCGTACTTACAATGCGGACTTTTTTCTTCATAGTGATAAATAATATCATCAGTGCCTGGTTACAAACGGACACACTTCCACTAGTAAAAAGAGTAGATTTTTTTTCCTTTTCCATGGCAGTAATTTTGCATGAATAGGGTGTTTTAATATGATGAAAATTTATATTAAAATTTTACTCGTGGAAGTAATGCGTTCAAAATATTATGGTAGTAGTTCGTGTATGACGAAATATTTCGTCATACCCAGTTAACAGATTGAAGTTTCTGTTTCTAAAACAGTAGTTGGAAATTAAAATTTTGTTGTATAAATTATGCACCACCAACCTTAAAAGAGATTATATTATTGAGCAGGAGTAAATTATAATATGGAGCAAGTTATATTATTGAGCAGGAGTTTCCTACAACTAAATCGTGGGCGCTAACATACTAGTAATATTTTATTGCAGTGGTACTCGCCGCTTTTTGCAGAAGTTAATCCTTGCATTTTTGAATGACAAAAAGTCAGCTATTTTTTAACCCCTTGGGGACGAGCGACACGTATACGTGACGTGTAAGATGCTCAGAATCCTCGATTACTCCCACCAGTTATTTTTTATTGTAAACTTTTCCTTATTTAATGAGAGCATTTCTGCGATTCAATTAGGCAAAAATTTCTAATTTGAAAAATCGGTGGTAAAACATTAAAAAGGTCTGAAAAGGACGCTCGTCGCGAAGGGGTTAAGGAAGGTGATTTTTTTTTTCAAAAGTGGTCTCTTTGCAAGCCGGCTAATCAGCACCAGTGTTGTAGAGTAGTTTTAGCATTATTTAGCCACTAAAGAGCATCTCCAAAGCTTTGATTAAGTAAGGTGCAGAGTACTTTATAAAATCACTAGTATGTCTGCAGCCCGCGGCTGCGTTGTTGAAAACTCTTGTTATTCGGGTGCTAAAAACGTATAACTGTAGCATTTGTATAAGTTTCCGTTAATAAAAACAAATTAAAATTACGATAATAAAATTTAAAAAATTAGAAATATTATCTTATATTTATTGGGCAATCATAATTTCTTTGTCAAAAATATTAATTATGTGTGCCCCTAAAAATATAAAAATCCCAAAATTCTACAACTAATTCAGTTTTGTATTCGATTATAGCATTAGTGTTTTATAGACGTTGAACACTACTATTCTCAGTAATGATGGACCGAATGAATGATTTTGATATTCGAATGAATCATTCGGGCATGCGCAGAAGCATATCTGCGAAACCTTAAAAAATATTCATTTACTGCAAGAAATTTTTTAAACAAAAACAATATTTTAATTATAATTAAAGTCGATAAAGAGACAGATAAAAATGAAAAATGCCATTGTTTAGCAACATTTCTGGACGTATTTGATTAAAAAGAATACGAATTTTGGCAAGTATGCTTTTCCTTCTTTTTTGTTTCCTAAATATCTGGTAGCGATTGATTAAAAAAAATACGAATGTTGGCAACTATGCTTTTGTGCCTGCCCGAATGATTCATTCGAATGAAAAAATATTATGCCCATCACAAATCAGTAATAATCTTCCCTAATTTAATCACAAAAATCTGCAATTATATAAGACAAAGTTCACTATAAAAAAATACCACTTAAAATACTATTTGAAATTAGGACTGAATGAATAGTTTTTAAAAATCTTTTAATTCTAAGCAGATTAATATTGTTCACAGAAAAATGTTTTAATGGCAGTGTTGCTAGTAGGCTACTATTTTATATCTAGTTTGCTTGATTGCCACCACTTTTCTGAAGCAGAAATATTTGCCTTATTTAATGACAGATTAAATAACACGAGAATAAAATCAATTAGCTATTTTTAAAAAGTTGTGTTCATCAAACTTTCTGAATTAAAAAGCAAGAACGAAAAATCGTGCATCAAGCATACATTATGTAAAACTTTCCAACACTTCCAAAATACTTTTTTAAACGTTTTGCCGTTAATAATCGCACCTAGAAATCTAAAAACTTAGATGAGGATTGTCCAAAGACTCTCCTGGTGCACCTGAGTCACAGAATTTTAATATTTTAATAATTAACCAAGATATGAATTAAAAACTGGTCGATAACCCATCTCTTTCAGCCGGCTTTCAGCACGCGCACATGCCCAGAACTTTATTTACCGCAGCGAACGCGAATGAAGAATGGGTTTATTTCGTAATTATGTTTTAACTTCTATCGACTAAATCATTTGATTTATTTCAAAACGAAAAACATATTTTGAAAGATGAACTCTTGCTTCTCAAATGCAGTAATCAATTCGAAAAAAACTGATTTTAACACTTTGAAAAAGGGTCGTGTTCCCGAATGAATGTTTTCACCTTTAAGGCAACGCCCCTCAATAGCGCAATTTTTTTATATACAGACAAACATAACATATTCCCTGAAAGCTGAAACCTTTTCTAATCGAAGGTAAAATTAGTTTTTAAAAATATGAATTTTAACCCTTTTAAAAATACCGACAAGCGCAAGGCATTTTGCGCCTCACGAGAGGAATTTTTTACGTTAAAAGTTTCTAAATGATCGTATTCCGACACAATTTTTTTCTAGCATCTCGTCTGACCAGATTTGCATCAACTACAAAAATTTCAAAATGTTCGGACGAAAAGAAATATTTAAAAAATAAAATAAAATCTGAGAAATTTTCGCCGAAAACTCATAGTAACGGGATGTTTCTGCGCGGCCACGCTCGGCTTCTGGTAACGTTTTCACTGTTTATTATGCATATATTTTCATATATTTTATAGAGGACTTGGAAACAGTTATTTTTATAAAATACCAAAATTTCAGAGATTTAGGACTAGAAAATCTATTTTTTTATGTTAACAAACCCGACGCGAAAAGCAAAAAAAAAAAAAAAAAAAAAAAAAGCGAGAAGAAAACACATATTTTTTATAACCACATAACAATATTTCTGACGTAATATTTACCTGGGCTGTAAAACCGTATTTTTTATAACAATTAAACATTTCAAAAGGTTTGGACAACAAAAGCTATTTTTTCAAAATTATGAAATGACCCTACGTGAAAAAAAAAAGAAATTGTTTGCTTAGGAGCACTTTTAACAGAAATTATCAGTATTTTTTCGCGATTTTGTCATTAAAAATATAAATTCATACAAAATCCGGATAAATATAATAGAATACAAATTTGGGGTTCATTTAAGGTTTTTTCACGGGCCCATCAACGCCGGGCGAGTCAACTAGGTTAAAAATAAAGTATTGTAATCGCTTAAATTTTCGATTACTTTTTTTGTGGGACGGGGGCTTGTACAAGAATTCACTATTGTTAAAAAATGTCTGTCTGTGTGTAAATATTTCTGTGTGTGATACAAATTTTTGGCTACACTATCTTATGAACTAATGCGTAAAGTTTCACAAAATTCCATATTATTCCAGACCTTCATATTAGCGTTCCTCCATATAAGAGTGGCGGTAAAATGGGTATAACGAGGGCAACATTAGATACCGGGCTCATTCATTATTTTTCATGACGTCACAAATAGTGTCTGGCTGCGATCAGCAATTTGCACAAAGCCATGCGCCCATCGGGGTTTTGTGCCATTCGCTGTATGTCTTTGGTCGCTTCCAGCGATATTTGTTACCACATGATAATGAATGATCAAGCCCGGTATCTTGTGTTACCCTGGTATATAATTTCATTAAATCGAAAACACCTTGGCAAGCCTGGCATTATCGGCAAGGTAATCCTTGTTGACTTGTCTCACTCGTATGATTGAACTCGTCCAGATGAGTATCACCATGTTCTGGAATTGAAAATGTCTAGATTTTCCATACTTTCAACAAACCATCGAACTAGGAAACTACTAGAAGTAGTAGACCGGGAGGCGGCAGCACAGATAATCACCTCATCGAGTTCACGGATGAAATTCTAGGATTAGTTAAATCTTGATTCGCATATTAAAACGCAATCGGTCTGCCAAGTCATATCTTGGTGGAAAACACCTGAAAATCCGATTTTAGCGGCTTACTCGTAGGTTTACCATTGTATTTTCCTGTACCGAATCGTATGAAAACATGGAGGACTGGGAGCAGGAAAACACAATGGTAAACTTACGAGTAGAGTTGCAAAAATCCCGTTTATTCCCGGGTTTATTTCCAATAGACCCGGTTTATTCCCAGGTTCATTCCCAAAAAACCTGTTTTATTCCCAAAAACCCGGTTTATTCCCAAAAAACCCGGTTTATTCCCAGGTTTAAACCGGGTTTTTTCTAGCCTTTGAAACTCTACTTACGAGTCAACCGCTAAAATCGGATTTTCAGGTGTTTTCCACCAAGATATGACTTGGCAGACCGATTACGTTTTAATATGCGAATCAAGATTTAACTAATCTCAGAATTTCATCCGTGAACTCGATGAGGTGATTATCTGTGCTGCCGCCTCCCGGTCTATAGCATAAGAAGTTACTTTCGCTCTCATTTCGGCTGGGAAAGGGATTGAGATTCTAGTAAATCTAAAGTGCTTGGCTAAGTTTTAGCTTTTTTTTCCTTCGATGTTTTTTTTCAAACACGATTAGTTATGTAAGCTTTCCTTTAAGCACGAGCTCCACAGATGTCTTGAGAGCCTACATCAGTCACTCGAATTTTTTGTACACTGCTATTAAAATGGTTTGCACTGGGGTCTTGCACCTAACTAGATATATATGCCTTTTTTGTACCTTTGAAAAAATGTTTAGCAAACAACTGTAAATAACTCTTTACAGTTATTAAAAATTGTTTACAGTTAAATATTTTAATAAAAGTATGCCTTTATAATAAAGGTATACATTCCCCCGGAGCATAGAAATGGCCTCCCCCAGAAGATTTATGAATTTGTGCTTTTAATGGTTAAACTGTGCAATTATCTCCCCCCCCACCCCGGAGCCACAGAAATCCCACCCGAAGAAAAGTGTCTGAATTCAACAATGCTATTAAGTGACTCTCTATATATTTTGGATTTGAATTAGAATTTATGAAACTCTTATGTGCAAATTATCAAAGTATATTTGAATGTGTTTGAATTTTTTAAAAACAAGCATTTTAAAAAATATATATTTCTTAAACAATTTAGAAAATTCCGTACTTTTTTTCTTTTCTAATTAAAGCAACTATTTGCTGATATTAAAAAAAATATTTTTTTGATAATGGCATTTCGTAAATGTATTTTTTATCAATAATTGGGCTAATAAAGTTTAAAATATTGTTTAATTTGAAATGAAGCTTGAACGGAACATTACACGTTTAAACAAAGTACAAAATGGTAAAAATATCACTAGCATTAAAAACAAATACATCATTTTAACAGAATTATAAATACATATCTTGATCAACTTAAATAACTATTACAAAAAAGTCTTTAACCCTTCAATAACAGTTTTAAAAAACTATAATTCTCAGTATCAAACTGTTAAAGTTTAGAATGATTTGCTAATAAACATTAAAATATCTGAATCAACAATTCCCCGAGCAAAAATGAGAAAGGTGTTAACGATGAACAAAATGTATTGATTCTAGATTTAATCTGTGCAGAAACTAACACAAACTAGTCGTTGGGGGCCACCGTAATACTTACCCATCATGGATATGCATAATGTAAAATATTAAACTAAAAATGTGTAAACTACTTATAAAATGCATTGCAATTCAAATAAAATCGTGGCTTGATGACGTCATAAACTTTAAAAGCTCGATTACTGAATTGTTTGAAAGAGGTTTTTCCTTATAACTCCAAAAATGATAATCCTATTAACTAGCGGTTTATTGCATCTGATTAAGCGTGAAATTTCCAATTATAATATTTCTTTAAAGTGAAATTTGGATGAAATACAGGGTCATGAAAAATCGAAGAGTGTGGAAAATAGGAATCCAAATATCTCGGCAATTAATTATCCGATCAACTTCATGCTTTATGCAAAATTTATGTTTTTTTATTGTCTTTTATATTTATTTCTTAAAATAAACAATTTCGAAAATTTTTATATACCTTTTATCAGGACGAATATTTCGAGAGTCCGAAAAAAATAGTTCCGGTTAATCGAGGTTATTGAAATGAAATAGGCTTCTTCCCATTATTACATGCTAAGTACATACCAAATTGCAAGTCTCTATCTCAATTTTTTCGGGAGATAGAGCGGTTACAGACACACAGACACACAGACGGACGGCAAAATTTGTTTTCTAAAAATATGTTTTTTGGAATCTCCAGTGTCTGAAACGTGTAAATCCGTAATTTTTTTTTTTGCGATTTTCAAAACGATTGCAAGACTTACCCTATACTACGTATGATGGGAAAGTAATAAAAATTAGTAAATTTAAAGCGATAAAAAGAGACAAATAGCGATTAACGCACCTTACTGTACCCCACTCCCGCTATGAATTCTGGGATTAATACTCCACAGGCTCAAACATAGAGGCAACGTTCAGGTAGAAAGCGGCTTATGTTATGGTATTGACGTTATCCTTCCAGTTATAGGTTCCTACTTCCATGCCACAAACGGGTCAGTCTAAACCATTGAGTTCCATCTATAACAGGAGTTCCGTGACTTGCAAGTAGAGTTGCAAAAATCCCGTTTATTCCCGGGTTTATTTCCAATAGACCCGGTTTATTCCCAGGTTCATTCCCAAAAAACCTGTTTTATTCCCAAAAAACCCGGTTTATTCCCAAAAAACCCGGTTTATTCCCAGGTTTAAACCGGGTTTTTTCTAGCCTTTGCAACTCTACTTGCAAGGTAAAGGTACAGCGCCGAGAATAAAGAGTGTGGAAATCATCTACAAAATCGTACTAAAATATTGAATCTGATAAATGTACAACGATGCTGAACGATAAGATGTTGATCGCAGTGATATCTGCTAGCTCTTTTGAACGTAAACATTGAATAAGAATCAAATTGGGAAAACGTTTCGGCCGGTGGTAAGCATTTTAAATCGTAAATTATATCCTGTTTCCTCTGACTTAGTTATTTTCATAAGCTTTAAAATTATGAAAGATATTGATCATGGCTATATAAAGTGTAATATGCATTGTTTTGTGCCTGGTTACAATACTCGATACAAGAACAGAAAACAATTTCTATTTAGCTTACCAAATGATGAATCTCTGCTAGAGGAGTGGAAAAGATTAAGTCTAGAATGTCTTACACTCACGCACTTTTTTTTAATTGATCGGTTATAAAAAGGAAAAAAGTCACAAAATTTTGGAGATGTTTTCCTTTAACCTGGCTATTGTATTAAGTTACTGGTTTGTCTCGGGCAGGGCAACACTAGATACCAGGCTTGCTCATTCATTCGAGGCTAACGAAAAAGAAAGGTTACCGCGGTGCTTTACGCATAATTTCCGTCTCCACCGCCGATCGACGATTGGGATTTTTACGCTTTCTGATTATTTGTAAAAGCAAACGCTTCTTAAGTCATTTCCGGTATTTTGGAGGATTATGAAGATATAATATAAGAAATTAATATATATGATTAGATTATATAGAAATATTAGATTATATAGAGATTAGATTATATAGAGATTAGATTATATAGAAATTAATTATATTATATTAGTATAATATTTATTATATTACAGTTATAAATTAATTAGGTTATATAAAAATTAATAGATATTATATAAGAAACCAAGTTCAACCGGAAATGACTTAAGAAGCGTTCGGTTTAACAACTAATCAGAAAGCATGATAATCGCAATCGTCTATCCGCGGTGGACAGGGAAATTATGTGTGCTTTACGCGTATCTTTTTTTACAGACCACGGGAGTCATGTGATGCTTGAATGCGCCAATGCAGGTGAACGAAAAGAGCATCACTTCACTCTAGTGGTCTGTAAAAATAAATAAGTGGAATGCACCACGGTAGCCTGCCTTTTTAGTTAGCCTCGCATTCATTCTCATGACTTCACAAAGAGTGTCTGGGCGCGACTAGAACTCCTGTAATAGAGGCTGACACATCCTCGCAGGTTTGGCACCCGAATGGTAGCCCAGCCGAAAAACCAAGCTAATCAGAACTTGTTTTATTATAGGAGCCTTAGGCAACCCCAGCTTCGGCTGCGGTAAATTGATGCTGAACTGGCTACCAATAATCCGAAACAAAATGGATATGCGTCATCTCCTACTATATGAGTCTTAGCCGCGACCAAAGACATACATCGACTGGCACAAAACGATGGACACACCGCGTTGTACCTATCGATGGTACCGGGAAAGACTCCTACAATAGGAGTTGACGCATATCCATTTTGTTTTGGATTATTGGTAGAGTTGCAAAGGCTAGAAAAAACCCGGTTTAAACCTGGGAATAAACCGGGTTTTTTGGGAATAAACCGGGTTTTTTGGGAATAAAACAGGTTTTTTGGGAATGAACCTGGGAATAAACCGGGTCTATTGGAAATAAACCCGGGAATAAACGGGATTTTTGCAACTCTAATTATTGGTAGCCACTTCAGCATTAATCTACCTTAGTTGGAGTTGGGGTTGCTTAGGACTCGGTTCTGATTGGCTGAACCGGTTCTGATTAGGTTGATTTTTCGACTGGGCTCCAATTCAGGTGCCAAATATGAGAGAATGCGTCATCTTCTATTATAGGAGTTCTAGCAACGCCCCTAGATAAGAAAGCCTTGACCCTGGTAACGAAAACGTCATACCAAACAGGCAAAACAAAGAAAATATTCGAACAACTCGCATGTTTCGATTTCGATGGATCGTGGAATTAACTATTAGTCGTAAACTATAATTATTAATTCTATGAGCCAATGAAATCAAAACATGCAAGTTGTTCGAATTTTTTTCTTTGTTTTTCCTGCTTGGTATGACGTTTTCTTGACAAGTGTCAAGGCTTTCTTATCTAGGGGGTGTTGGTTCTAGTCCTTGCCAGCCACTCTTTGTGACGTCATGAGAATGAATGAGTAACCCCGGTATCTAGTGTTGTCCTGGTTTGGGCTTGGAAATCGCGCCAATCAAAATGTCGCCAAAAATCGGTGCGTGAGTGCCACATCTGTTCCATAATAATAATCAATTTGCAGTATCATGTATTCATACAGTGGAACTAATGTCTGTTCATATGTGTGTTTATATGTGTTACGTGCATTAGTGAATCAGAAATTTCTTTAAATAAAAATTTTCTTATCCTTTTTTTTGAGCAATAAGCTAATAGTTGTCCGGATTTTTATTTTTATATTTTGCAAAAACAAATCCCTTTTTTCCCCTTTCATTACTGAAGAGATTTAGCAATGATGATATATAGATATTCTCTTAAACGATATCCTGCAATTCATTTTATGTCATTGCTTGATTATCAACTTATAACTGCTCAAAATATATATGATATTTACTAAAATTTGCAATACAATGTTTACGCTGAGATTGCCCTAATATCGTACAGCATCGTTGCACATTTATCGGCTACAATTTTTTAGCACTTTTGAAAGCATTACTGGGATAGCCGGTTTCCACACTATGTATTCTAGGCGCTGTTGCAAAGGTAAAAAATAATG
Source organism: Maratus michaelseni (assembly GCA_963931845.1). NCBI lineage: Eukaryota > Metazoa > Arthropoda > Arachnida > Araneae > Salticidae > Maratus > Maratus michaelseni. The sequence continues at coordinate 85,043,815 of OZ007586.1, forward strand.
TGTGTTCTCAGTGTTAGATATTAATGTTCTCATTTACTATTATCCTAATTTATGCTTTTCTAATTAAGCTGTGGTTATTTAATTAGGCTATGCTATTAAGGTTTCCAAAAGCGTTCAGAGCCTGAAATTACCCAAATTTGGGTAACCCATATTACCTGGAGAATGTTGTTGGGTAAAGTGATCACGTGGTTGGGAAATCTAATTTGCTTTAGAGCTAACTGCAACTGTGAATTGTTGATCTTTATAACTCCTACTGTACATTTTAGTCCCGCCGATTTGATTGGTCTACCTTTAACAGGACTATGATATAATTGGCCAACATCGGCTAGGATGGTTTCTGCAATATTTGTACAATCAAAATGTACTGGTAGATTGGTTGACGGAAGAATTTTAAGAAGACATGCCCATAACTTTAACCAAAAGTGCCACAGCCGTTTTAACCCAACTTTACCCTGAGGAAATCAGATGACGTCATTCCCCAATTATACGAGGCTAACGAAAAAGAAAGGCTACCGTGGTGCTTTAAGCGTATTTTTTTACAGACCGCGGGAGTCACGTGATGCTCGAATGCACCAATGCAGATGTACGAAAAGAGCACTACGTCACTCTAGCGGTCTGTAAAAAAAGATAAGTGGTATGGACCGCGGTAGCCTGTCTTTCTCGTTAGCCTCGCCAATTATACAAGTAACCGGCATTTTGGTTTCCACCAGGGAAACACTATATACCGGTAAAGTTGCAAAAATCCCGTTTATTCCCGGGTTTATTTCCAATAGACCCGGTTTATTCCCAGGTTCATTCCCAAAAAACCTGTTTTATTCCCAAAAAACCCGGTTTATTCCCAAAAAACCCGGTTTATTCCCAGGTTTAAACCGGGTTTTTTCTAGCCTTTGCAACTCTATTTTCATGACATCACAAATAGTGGCTGGCCAGGACCAAAGAAATACATCGATTGGCATAAAACGATGGTCGCCCCACTTTGTACCAATCGCTGGTCCTGGCCAGCCACTCTTTGTAACGTCATGAGAATGAATGACGAGGCTAACGAAAAAGAAAGGCTACCGCGGTGCTTTACGCGTGTCTTTTTTTTACAGACCGCGGGAGTCACGTGATGCTCGAATGCAAAAATGTAGGTGTACGAAAAGAGCATCACGTCACTCTAGCGGTCTGTAAAAAAAGATACGTGGAATGCACCGCGGTAGCCTGTTTTTTTCGTTAGCCTCGAATGAATGACAAAGCCCCTTATCTGCTGTTTCCCTATTTCCACACTATGTATTCTAGGCGCTGTAACCAGGGCAACACTAGAGTCTGGGCTTTCTCTTTCATTATCAGGACGTCACAAATGATGGCTGACATCAGTGCTACACAGTTTAAAATCTTCAGCTTTTGCTGCAGACACACTCCACCGCTTTTAGGAACATTTTCATTGGTCAAATTAGATATATTCTATAAAAGCGGTGAAGTGACTGTGTAGCAAAATCTGAAGATTGTTTTCAGTGTACACTATACCGGGCTTGCTCATTCATTATCATGACGTCACAAATGGTGGCTGGTCGCGAGGAAAGACATACATCGATTGGCACAAAACGATTGGCGCGTCGCTTTGTACCAATCGCTGGTCACGACCAGCCACTGTTTTTGACGTCATGAGAATGTATGAGCAAGCCCGGTATCTATTGGCCTATGATGTCATACACTCACGCACAGTTTTTTTTAAAAATCGGTTATAAAAAGGATAAAAGTCGCCAAATTTAGGGGATTTTTTCCTTTAATGGCAACCTAGCCATTGTAATAAGTTATTTGATTGGCACGGGTTTGAAAATCACGCCAACCAAAAAGTCGCCAAACATCGCTGCGTGACTGTAAAGCATCTGTTTCATCTATTGTTGCCGTGCTGACATACAGCGATTGGCACAAAACGATGGGCGCGCCGCTTTCTACCAATCGCTGGTCGTGGCCAGTCACTATTAGTGACGTTATGAAAGTGAATGAGCAAGCCCGTTATCTTTAGCGCGTTCAGAGACCGAAACGCGGGTTAATCGTATAATTGGGCAATGACGTCATCTGATTTTCTCAGGATAAATTTGGATTAAAATGACTGTGAACGCTTTTGGGTAAAGTTATGGACATGTCTACAATTAAACACTTCCGTCAACTAGTCTACCATTACATTTTGATTGTAATAACATTGCAAGAACCATCCTAGCCGACTTTGGCCAATTATATCATAATCCTTTTAAAGGTAGACCAATCAAATGGTCAGGACTCCAGTGTACAGTAGGAGTCATAAAGAACATCAGTTAACAGTTGCAGTTAGTTATAAAGCAAACAAACAAATCAGTTTTCCCAACCACGTGATCACTTTACCCAACAAAATTCTACAGATAATGTGGGCAACCCGAAATCTGCGTAATTTCCGGCTCTGAACACTACGGGAAACCCGCAAAAATTCACGCGATATCGGTCTCTGACCACTTCGGGTTACTCATGGGTTACCCATTTTAACTCAGAGTTCGGTCTGTGAACGCGCCCCTAGTGTTGCCCTACCAATACTCAAATACAAATAATAAGGGGCCTCCGTGGCCGAGTGGTTAAGGCACCTCGCCGCTAATCCCCTGCTAGTGTAGGAGGCTGTGGATTCAATTCCCACTGGTTCCATTGCACACACACTTTGTGTGGAACCCCCAGGTTGTGTGTGGTGTTGTCATGTTTCCTTGTACTATCTCGTCAAGATGTATGTAATTGTAGAATTCATGTATATGTTTCTGTGAATAATAAATAAATGTATATGGATCATTCGAGACGACAGCCTTGTAGCTATAGGTCTCAAAGCCCACCTCCCTTCAAAGTTATCAAATAGTAAAAATATAAATCATCGGTAGCGTTTGTATTTATTGCTGCATAAAATCTACCAGTACATATTTGTGAAGAACTTTTGCATCTTTTCTGAGTAAACTGTGCGTTTTCGAATAAAAACCAGGTATTTAAAAGGTCTCCGATAGTTGTATTTAATTTAATATATTGAATCCCTCATAATGGCTTTTACAGGAAAAGTAAAATGTATCTTATATTTTTTTTAAAAATCTTTAGTTTTCAAAATCACACTTTAGTTTTATGAACCATGTGAAAGTTTTTCCACTCCTTTTTACATTTCGGTTTGCAATATTTAAAAAATTAATATTCTGTTCATCTTTACTGTTATAATCTTATTTGCGTTGTTTTAAAATTATATATATTTTTTATATGAACTTTTCTTTATTTTGGAAATATTACGTGCAACCATTCGTGAAGGTCTCTGACATTAATTGCTACTCTTAATCCACTAACCTGATATTTTTAAAATTTGTACTCCAGGCCTCTTGTATTGATTATTTATCTGCAGGTGTTTTACATAAATATTAAATTTTATCCATTTACATTGGCGTATTACCATGAACCTTGCAACACTGCGATATTTTTTCTGTAAACGGAAAGGTGTTTTTTATGCATTGAATACTGATTTCGGAAAAAATTCCACAATTGATCCATATTTTTTTTATAAAATAGGACTATATATTTTGTATTCGATATAGAGTAATTGAATCGACATATGAAGAAACTATGTATACTTCGTTAAAGAATATAACATTAATGTTTTTTTTTTTTAAATAACTACTTATTTTTTGAAAAATATTTAAAATTTCTTCAATCCCCTTTGTCTATGCGAAATTTCAACCAGGTGACAGAGAAGTGCGACTGCACCAAAGAATGTCATAAAAATCCGTTATAAAAATAAAATATTTTATTTGAAAAAAAATTATATCAATCTGCGTAGACGCAATATGTTGCTTCCCAGCAATCCTACTCAATACACTTTTTCTCAACATCTTTCTATGTATTGAAAAAGTCGTGTATTGTTTCACTCATCTGGTAACATAGAATTGAACCACTGTTCAAATCTCTCTACAGAACATGTTTCACATGTCGCACCTGGTAATACTTCGAGATTTTTGATTTGTATAATAAAAGTTAAAACAAATTCGACAAAACTAATACGACATAAAACAAGAAAGTTTGAAAATAATTGAAAAAAAACACTATATACATCCATAATTGAACTAAACTATGAACAAAACAGTTTCTAGTTTTAGCTAGTTAACAAGTTTCAGATGATTTAAACCAAAACTTACCATGGAATGCTGCACCTCTATGTAATAAACGTTATGAAATAATTATCGGATAAGTAGCACAAAATCTGAAAAAGATTCGTGGTGTTTGTCTTCTCCCTCAGTCATTTGTCCCCTTTCCCATACAGTTTTGACATAAATCAAGAAATGGTGTATGTCGTAAACTGTCTATTTAGTATTAAACACACCGAATATTTTAATTCATGAATTAGTTTAAAATTACTCTTAAAGACACCGGGCAACTATACTTAAGTATAATAGGTCTACTGCTGGCTGTTACAATGAAGCAGACAGAAGAAGCACGCAAGTTCCAAGATTCCAATCAGCGAAAATTCTAAAAGAAGGGGGGGGGGTATAGCGACATCTTCAAAATTGTAGTAGTAACAAAACATCGTAAAAGGTGGAATAGATAGATCATTAAGCTGATTTTTCCCTTTGTGGCAGCCAGGGCATACGCAAGAAAATAATAAACGTCTAATAAACAGCTTATTTTCTGGTGTTTATTTCTATAAAACTTTTTGACCCCTCCAGAACTTCCGTGTGGTTTCCTGTATTTTCATTCCAACTTTGTCGGAAATTCTTTACATGATAAACGGAAACACTCTGTATTTTTAAACGTAGCGTGAAGAAAAATGTTTTGATAAAGGAAAAAAGGGGTGTAAGAATGAAATCCTACGTGACAAGCGTCACATATGTGTCGCCTAAAGTTCTCAGAATCCTTGTTTATTCCTATGAATAATTATTTGAGAATTTTGCCTTATTTAGTTGGTATTTTACAAATTAGACAAATCGATGACAAACGAATAAATTTTGCAAAGGATACCCATCACAAAGGGGATAACCTAGGATCAAAATAGAATAGTTAGGCACTGTATACTTATCGATTTATTGTACTGTTGCAGGTAATACAAAATGGTAAATTATTTTGCGAATTTCAGAAACTATTAATTTTATTAATGTTCATTAACCTTTTCTTTATATGATGTTTCATCTTAACTTTACTGTGATTTTCTAAATTCATTATTAATAGATTTTATTAAAACTGCGCAGTTTTCTTAAATTTGGAACATGTTAATTTATTTTCTTCAGCCATTAATACAAGCACGTATGAAGACTATATGAGGGGGTCGGGGCAAGAAATCGCCAAGCCACTTTTTTTGATGAAATAAATCTTGCTTAATATTGTAAATTATAATATCCGATATATAATTCGTTTCTAATGTCACTTGGTGGCAGCATATGTGACAGGTTTTTTTTTTGCCACAGATGTTTATGCCCCCAATTAAGGTAGCTAATTTACAAAAAACGTAATAGTAATTTCATTAAAGTAATGCCATATATTGTTACTCAGAATATCTCAAATGTTACTGAGACATAGTCGAAAAAAGTTTTGGTTATTAGGTTGATTTGAGTATTTAAAATTTTCAAATTGAAATATGTCAGAAGTTCAAAAATGTCGCTTCACACTCTCTTGCCCCGACCCTTTCATATTACGTGCATAATTAAAAAGGACAAGATTATAGCGACAGTTTAATATTTCTTCCATTAGGTAGATAAACGTCGAATCAAATATAAATATTCCGTGATTGCAGGTCAAATAATCTTCGATCTAGTAATTGTTATACACATGATTTGAACTAAGCATTAAAAATTGAAGTTTTGTACAGATTGCATCTGTTGAAAATCCTTACATGAAAATATCTTTTTAAGTACTTAAGATGGAGGTATTTATGCATATAAATAAGGGTTGAGTTGAGTTGATTATTGACGGCCAATTATCTACACTAGGGATATAGGCCCAGGGGGAGTGTCCTTCGTGGGGGGTCTTTCTAAGGGAACCTAACCCGTATTTACGCATGGATAAATCCACGGCTCGAAGAAAACCACGAAAACTCCGAACGATTAGGCCGACGGGCGCGATTGGGATAGAACCCAGCACCTCCCGTCTACCAGCTTCGAGAGCACAACCTCTCAGCCACTGGTGGGGCCATATAAATAAGGAACGAATGCACATGCAAGGAAAGCATTCAAGTATGAAGGTAATCGTATCACGTAATCAGGTATTGCGTAATCCACTGCATACAGGTCATTTAAAAATTGAAACTATTATGTATCATAACATCTTCGATACATAAAAAAAATATCTACAAATGACATGTAACAATTTATCAATAGCTACCCACCTGGTATTGCACGGACCCGTAATTCTTCAGGTTTACCTTAAATGTATCTTATGTATATTTGATTAGTAAAAATTAAATCAATATTTAATGATATTTTATATTTAAATGGATATATTTTGAAACAATGGTGTCCCCACTGATTTCGGCATCGTACATCCTCCAATTTAAGTGATTTGTAATTTGCCTTCGGTGGATTACGACACACCTACTCACGCTCAGATCTGTTTTGATTTTGTATTGTTAAACCAAAAATCAGTGTAGCCCTGGCCCGTGATAACCTTGAATATAAAAAAACCAGTATCGAACGGATTTAGATTTAAAAAAAAAACCCCGACTGCGAAATATGACAAGACTCGAATTATTCCATTATGAAAGCGAACAAATGTTTTTATTATCTAATCAATTATACTCGGTATTTAGAGGCGTGCTATTTCATGCTTTATTTCTTATTTATTTAAGTTGTTCGCTTATTAACACCCAGTGGCGTAGCGTTAGCGGAGGAGGGGGACTATCATTTTACTATCAGTATAATTATACTACATTTGGTGTCTCAGGCTAGATATATCAGGCTGAAATAGATTCACATAAGGAGGGTTGACTACTTACAACATGTAATATTTCATTCATTATTTATACAAAAATAGACACTAAACTACACATAATGAGAAAAATTCAGAATAAAAAAAAATACAGAAATAGAAAAATTGATCTGTCTAAGAGACCCGTGTTCCGTGCAGATGGTTAAAAATATATATATACATATTTAAAATACTTCTGGAATGGAGAAAATTATGCTCTTGAATCAATGAAATTCTTGAGCAATGAAAACATATGCATATAACATCTGATATGAAGTTTTATTAAAGGCATTTTTGAAGTTTGCTTAGTTTAGCGTCATAACGATCATTGAATAAACCCAAAAATTGGTGAGTTTTGAAATTTGACAATTATTTTTTAATAAGTTTAATAAAGGCAGAATGAAGATTTTCGATCTAGGCAACTGGGTAAATAAAATCGAATCTCATGAATTTATACATGTAGTACATTATTATTGTTAGACTTTCTTGTAGAGTGTATAACAAATATTTTTATCAGAATATTCTGCTATTAAATTATTGCTTTTATTTCTGATATTAAAAGAACAGTAGGTAAAGGAGATAAATTCGTATATATTTAATTTATACATAATATGCATAAAAATAACACAATTATTTTACTTAAATATATTATGCATATTAATTATATGCTGCCAACACATTTATGGTTACTATACCTGTAGATTATATTGGATGGAACCAAGAACATTAAAACTAGTCGCTTTTGTGATTATTTTTGCTATCGTAAGCAAGAATTAGACATTGCACATAGTTATATGGTAGTACATGGTAAATATAGTATTTCGTTGGCAAAAATGAACAAAATTCTACTTTCATTTAGTTAGGAAATGCAATGCATGAAAATCAACTTAAGAAAATTAATCCTAAAAACCTCTTGACAATTTTAAACTTTTGAAAGTATGAAGTCTACTTAATTAACTTGAAGAAACTCTACTTACTTTGAAGTAACTGAATTATATAGACTGGTGGTACTCACTTACGCAGCCTTAGAGTTCATTAAACACTTACCCGTTAGTTGAATACATAAGACGAAAATTCTTATATACTGAAAATAGTTTGGATAATGAACTTGTTAATATATTTAGAATTGATTTTAAGGTCCAACAAAATAATAAATTAATCCTGGATATTGTCAATAAGTGCGACAACAAATATAATTAAAAAAGATATTCTTGATAAATTCAATAATAAAATAAACCTTCAATATTTTCAAATTTCTTTTTAGAAATTAAAATTTAGCCTTAAATATTTGAATATCTTATTAACAGCCAAACCCCCTCCGAAGGTAAAGGATATCATTCGTACTAAAACTGACACAATTCATTCTGAAAGATATTTAAAAGTATATATGAAATTCCATTTAGTAAAGACCTGATATTAAACTAACATGACCAGCAGGAAACTCAACTGTGTTTTTTTAAAAAAGGAACACACTGTTCATATGGGTCATTCTCACGAAAAGGTAATAGCAAAAAGAAAAAAGAAGTTTATAAAATGTAAAAGTTACATGCATGATTTCATTCATGATTAAATAATCTTATATTTGTGTCACGTTTTCAATTATTTTTTACAAGCTTTTGATTTTTTTTATATTTTTGACATTGCCATGGAAAAAGTTTACAAAAATTTAAATGAAGATATAATTGAATAATTATTGGGCGTAGTTGGTCATATTCATTTTTTATAATTAAACTGTCTTTCAGAAAATATAAAATTGGCTAAAGTTTTAAACTGTTGAATTTGTAGAATGTATTTTTTTTTGAAAAGCAAATGCGCATGATGATTTCATTACTTATCAAACTTCTCTTTGTATCTACGAACCCCTTATACTGCACACAATGCTTGATAAATGACCGATGAACTCGACTATATAAAAGAACTGGATATGCTGTATCCACGGACACGACAAAAGTTAAGTTTTGAATTTTTAAGTACTTTGGTTTACAAGTTGCTGACGTGGTGCTCTTTGAAATAAATTCAATGTTAAATTTGTCTAAAATGTGTATTATTATTATTATAAATTAGTTTTTCTTTGCCTTATTTATATTGACCATGGAGTCACTGAGATATTTTTCAAAATCTAAATGGAACTATTTATAAATTGGAAAAGATTCAATAACTTCAGTTTATTTTATGTGTACACAGGAGACTATTTTCGCTAGGACAAAGTTTATAAGGTAATTACTTACTAAAAATAAAACCATTTTAAAAACATAAGTTAGAACGTAACTGCAAGATTTTATTTAGTTGTTAGTGATAAATAAATAAAAATAGTTCAACGTCAGTGCAACGAGCGTTGTTTTTTGGATGTAAGGAGGTCAACGGAGAGGATTTTTGGGACATATTTATAAGATTAAAGTTACATATTAAAATTTTGTCAGAAATGTATTTAATAGCTTACATAACTTAAATATACATGTGAATGAAAATATTACGAAATTTGCTACATATACTAATATTTATCCCTTTCGGACCGTACAAAGAACCTTTTTCGAAAGAATTACCCATAGAAAGTATATTATAAAAAACACAGGACTTGACAATATTAAATCAATCAAAAGCCATCCAAATAAATTTCAAAGAAATAAAAATTATTTTTTCCTCCAATCTATGCTATCCATCCAATATATGATAAATAATCGAAATTGGAACAAGTAAAAGTGAATATGTAACGATTAAACATCATTTATCGTACCGAAGTTGTTGTTGTTGTTGTTGAAATGACCCAAAGGGCCCAGTTTTGCAGCTTTCTATTTCTATATAGCTGTCATAATCCACTACGCTTAATTCCATAAACCTGATACCTAAATCTCCTAATTTTGAACCAATTCCAGATGAGAAATTTGCATCTGGATTGGCACCCCCGGAGGTAGCGCTTATATAGAACTTGGAGGACTTTGGAGCCACGAACAGATTTAACGTGCACCAGCTCCCATTAACGTACACGGTCCCACAGCAGTAACAGACGAGAGAGGATAGACGATGCACCCTCCCAAGCACTGACCTTGGTCGATGCTGCTTGGCTTTCGGCGATCTTACGAGAGCCGAGCTTTTACCGTCCGCGCCACTGCGGGACCGTACCGAAGTTATGGGTTGTTACCCATGGTTGCCACTATGGAAGTAAACATCAATATATTAGTAAAATAAAACAACGTGAGTAATGAGAGAGATGGAAAAATGTGAAGGATATCGTTTCCATTCATTGTATTAGTTTTTCTCTAACTGTAGAATATTCTCATTTGTCTGGAAAAAGGCTTCGATCAGCCGAAACATGTAGAGTTTTGTCTATGAACATTTTTTACTGTTTTTGTTATTTTTATTTAACACGATTTTAGCAATTAAAGACGCATAAAACAAATTTCGTTAAATCGAAATTTTATCTTATGTCGCTTTCTGTCTCATCATTCTTATGTTTTTAATTATTGCATTTTAAAGTGGTAATTTATATTGGATTAAATGTTAGGTTGATTTCGTAATAAATCTACTTATTGCGAAATCAACGTTTAAATATATATTACAAATCTTGCTGTTGCAACACCATCCAAAATAACGAGCCAGTTCGAATCTAATTGGGACAATGTAATTGATCATGAAAGTAGTTAGTTAATAAACTAATCTAGCTCTTATAATTCATTTAACAGGGAAATCCAAAGTCAAAACATGCAAAATTTTGTCATCGCAATAATGTTTAGAAAACTGAACCAAATGAAACTTCCTTGTGACAGTGTATTCATCTTGTAGACCTTAGACGAATTCGCTATTCAAGTATGTTGCTTTTGTGGTCAGTTTTTTTGCAGACGTAGCTGTTTTTAATGACATTCATTGAATAGTTGAAGTTAAAAAGTAACCTACAGAATTATTGCACTATGATTTGATCAAGTTTTTGACAGTTTTGATGTAATTACTTCAAATCTGTTCTATTATTTCGAATGCCTAATTTCGTGTAAATTTCTTTTGTCACCAAAATAGTGATCTAACGAGGGGGGGTGGGCAATTTGCTTAATTTCTATTAAACATGATGAATGCGCCTGAAAAATAAATCTGTCTCTTTTTCCGATTGAGTTGGTTGGTTGAGTTTATGACAGCCGATTATCTGCACGAGGGATATAGGCCTTGGTTTTTTTTTTGAGGGGGGGGGGGGGGTGTTCTAAGGGATCCTAACTCGTATTTATGGCAAGGTTCGAAGAAAACTACAGAAAAATCCGAACGATTAGGTCGCCGAGTGCGACAGGAGTTTGAACCTAGCACCTCCCTTCTACCAGCTTCGAGTGCAGAACCTCTCAGCCGCTAGTAGGGCTCTTCAGATTGAGTATGGGGAACTTGTTTTAATTCCATAATTTTTTCACCAAAAAAAAAGCATCGCGTGGTCGTCAATCGTTGAAAATTCGGTTTTGAATTGCGATGGATACAAAAGCTCAAGCAAATGAACTATTAAAAACAGTTATAATTTTCCTATTCTATTTTTAAGATACTGCAACAGAAAATTAAAGAATAATTAAAGTACCTATTCAGGATTTCAAAATTGTTTTCTCAAAGTAAAATCATAATTTAATAAATATTGAACTATTAAATAACAGTGTCTCTCTGTTCTAAAAAAAGAAACTAACTTCGCTGCTGTGATTGAGATTATTGTGACAGGGGCTCTTTCTCGGATTATATTAAATATTGCATATAAAAAATATGTAAACTTAGTCAATAAATGCATGATAAATATGCTGAAGCAGACAGTTTTTATATCGGAGAAATATTTTAACTGCTATTTAATATTGAAGTCTGTTAAGATAGTTTAGTTAAATTAGTTCTGCATGGCTAAAATTTTTGCATAGCTATTTAACAATCTTTTGCAGGTACATACTTTCACTAGATTGTGGTGTGGAGTGCTCAATCTTTTTTTTAATTTGTCAACTATTTAATGTTTTTAAAACTGTTTATTCAAAATTTCATCATCTGAATAGATTTATTTCCTATTTCGAAAAAAAAAATTCAGACTGTTGCGGGATCTTAAAAAAGCTCTAATATTTCTAAACATTTCTCAACTGAAAAATATATTTACACGTGACTATGGAGAAGAATGAAAACATTAAAATAATTCAATTATTACTTTAAAAAAAATTATGAAAATAACGTCATATTTAACACTATATTCATATAGCATGAAAAGTATTTTTTCTTCTAGACGTTAGTAAAAATTCCTAGAGGCTCCTTCAGTTTTTACTTAACATTTTGTACAACCTTATTTTGAAATTTGTGATAGATATTACTTCATCAATCCGGAAAACAGATGTCTGCTGTCGCGACAGCGGATGATGCGGCCCAGGGAACTTCAAAATCGCCTCAGTCACAGCGAAACCCTATTACAAAACAACCCGATTACAGATCCTGACAACCTGATTACAGAAGATCTCCACTGGTTCTGATATTATCATCCAATCTTCCGTATTCGGTTATTTTTTAAACAGCAAATTAGCGTGTTTTTATAACCAACGGTGTTGACGAGTGTTGCTCATAGGGGTCAAACCCTCCATTGTTAAAAAATATTACTGTTTATTTATATTTACTACTATTTAGTGTTTAAAAAGCATCGTTGTTGCACTTTCAGATCCAGTTGGCATGTTTTTACTTGTGTTTTGACGCATAATTAACCTATATGTTTTTACAACACTCAAACAGCTGATTCATACGCAACTGCGTAGTTCCGATAAAGAATGACTAGAAATATTATACTGTCATCGGAATTGCACCTGTGTACATAATTTTTATAATTCTAGCATATCAGGGAAGGAGGAATTTTTTTTTACAAAACAAAGTTAAAGAAAAGTGTTAAAAAATCTCTCCTTTTGAAAGAAAAATATTTTTAAGTTAACCACAACTTCCAAATTGTGTTTAAAACTCAATTTGGAAGAAGTGAGATATATCTGTTTAGCCATTTTTCATGACACCAAATCCAGAAAAATGGCGTGCCGTGCTATTTAAATTGAAAAAATGAATTTCATTCAGACAATTATTCACTTTTGAAGTGCTTGGAACACATTTAAGGAAACTCCTCCTAAGAAATGCAGTTCATAACGAATTGTTTCTAGAGCTTCAACCATTTTTCTCAGAGATGGTTTTTCGAAAGCTATTCCAGATTAAAATAAAATGTTGTTACAATCGCAAAACATTCTTCTATATAATAAATTAACTGAATTAAATGATTTAAATGGCACAATAAATTAAATTGCATAAAAAAATCTTTGTTATAAATCAAACATGTTTATTAATGAGGATTCTAAAAGTAAAGGTTCGTAGAATTGTGTGCAATTAAGATGGAGAAAAATTTTCGCATTTATCAAATAAATCATTGAAATTTGGTACCTCGCTTCCTTTTAGATGTTTTCAACCAAAATTGAGTGACAATATACTACCATATTCAGGATACGCCATACTAAGGATAATTTCGTTGAATTATGTATATTTAAACTGGAGATATAATAGCATCTGATATTTCAAACAAATCATCGAATACAAGTTGTAATTTTCCAACTGGACGAAAAATGTTCCGGCCAGGATCAGAACCTGGGATCTCATGACTGAAGCCGCCACGCTCTACCAACTGAGCTATCCCGGTCGAATCTGGAGGGCATAATTCATCCAGTAAACCTTATTGATCATAGCATCTGGTCTGATATTTTAATCAGCCCAACAGAATAGATCGCAGGTAATGGAACTCCGGTAAACGCTGGATACGTGAATACACTGGATGAATTATTCCCTCCAGATTCGACCGGGATAGCTCAGTTGGTAGAGCGTGGCGGTTTCAGCCAAGAGATCCCAGGTTCAAATCCTCGCCCGGATATTTTTCGTCCAGTTGGAAAATTACAACTTGTATGATTGCTTTACCAATTTGAAATAATTGTGTTTAAAAAATAATAATAATAAATCATCGAAATTCTACATCTCCTGTTAGATAACCGCAAACAAAATTAAATTACTATGTATTGATGCTTATTTGAATTCTGAGCACATAAACGGGAGATATAAATATTGCATAAATCGAACAAATCATCCATTAGAAAATATTGTCGTTATATCTAGATATTTTTTTAAAGCTCACTCTCCGTTTAACTCCAGAAAGTTAAAATTTGTGAGGTCTGTCTTCGAGTTATAAAAAAAAAAACACTTGACAAAAATATTTTTCGAAAGTATATTTTTGAATTTACATATATATAAAGTATACGCCCCCCCCCCCCAACACACATACAATAAAAAGTCATGATTATACCATCAATCCTTTAAAAAGTTGATTTTATTTAACCTTTGTTTATTGAACACAAAATATTTTCCTGTTGCTGCGTAAAGTGCATCGTATCTCGTCACACGTTAAGTGCTTATAAAATATTTATTAATTAAATCCTGAAGTTTAGAAGCAGATTGATACAGATTTGTGATTTAAAATAATAACAATTTAAGTTTGATGTCTCTAATTAGAATAAAACTATAAAAGATTGCGTTTTTGGGAATGAAACATTTCAATTCAAGAATTTCAACTATGGGAATGAAATATTTATTGATGAAAACATTTGGTGCCTTAAAGCTCTAAAATAGAGATTTGAAGGAAATACTTTAAATTATTCCTAATATTCACAATTTTTCACTTGCATTTTCTATTTGGCTTTATCTTTCTGTCTTTCATGTTCAAGGGTACATAAAGTGCAATAAAGCCGTATACAAATGTTAGATTTAAGAGGTTCGTCCATTTTCTTGAGTATTATAATATATTAAATATCAATTAAAACCGATGCAAAATGTAGTTCAAAGGGAATATACGGCCAATACGGCCACTTAGAGATTTCAGTTTTAACACTTTTATATAACAAATTTTGAGATACCACTGCTTTTGTGACATTTATTGGATATTTCGGTTGTGATTTTGAACATTGGAATGTTTAGTTTAATATGTTGGAATCGTTTTACTTGCATTAGATTATTTTCAAATGAAAAGTTTTATTCATAAAAAGAATGAAATTGCATAATTTTTGTCATTGCCCTTTTCATACCCTGAAGTAAAATTTAGTAAAAGGTTATTTGAGGAAAATGGAAAGTGCAAGATTTTCTTTCATTGGGAATATTGCATTAAAAAAAGGTGTTTTGTATAATCTTAAATTTGAAATATAAAAGTAAAATTAAATATTCTTATAGAATTTTAAACGGTAGACAGCATAATACTATAGTAAAAAACGTATTTCAAAATTTTCAACTAAACGACAACCATCATATTTTTAGTTAGCCAAAAGAGTGGCCATATTATCATTAGTTACATTTCATGAAGAATTATGATCAAGTTTACTAAAGAAGCTAATATTGAATGATTTTATTTCAAAAATAGGGTTTTATGAAATATATATTCATGTTTATAAAAATATTCTTCATGCTACTAAAACTATTAAATTAAATATAAACTATTACGTAGCAAACACCATTGGGTATAGAATGACAGATGGTACTGTCAGTTTGAAATACATAATTAAAAATATATAAAAGTTTTATTTTTTAAATTTATCATATTTTGTTATTTATTATATATATTTTCTTCATTTCAGGTCATTTTATCTGAACAATAGAAAGGATCGAAAATGGATTTTAAATAAATTGGATGAATATATTAAATATGGTTGAAAGGAAATTCGACAAATCCATCCTGTCAGAAGATGGTACAGTGCAATTTGATTTCATGATTTCTCTACGGAAGATTGTTATGGCTAAAATCGTTAATAACTTGTGGATGAATAAAAGTAGTCTACAAGACATAGTGAATTTTATTCACAGTGGTATTAGCCCAGGAAATAGAGAAACAAGTGTCGCATGGCAGAAAGTTAAAAATAATATTGTCGTCAAAGTATCAGAGTTACCCTTGCCTAAATCTATGATACAAAATTTTAAAAATATTGTTCCAGTTCTAGGAAGCTGTATACTTAATTGGATCAGATATCATGAATGTACTTTAAACAATATTGATTATTCGGCAGTAGATCAAATTAATCATATTGTGTGGACTGTAAGAGGGAAAATCGATTACGCTCAAACAGCTAAAAACATTTTAGCTGATAAAGATACTTGTTTAAGTGATGATCATAAATATAAACTAGCCTGTATAAACTGCTTAGAAGATGAAATTGCACGTTTAGCACCTACCGTTGTAAATCCATCTTATTTAGACAGCCTGCAAATTCATATGCATCCAATGGTATATTTTTGGACAGCACATATTACAGGCGATAACTCTAAATTATACAAACATTACCTTGCTAATAATGATCTTAATATCGGCCTGTATGGGTATATAATGCAGCAATTTATTTTGAGTAACGAAATGTCTTATACAACATTTAATGAAGTACCAATCAGATATATGTGGGATAAATTAAGTGTAGCAGAGAAAGCTAAAAATATCAGATTTGTTAAGGAATTAAGTAATCAAGAATTAAAATATACTTTACTGTCAAGTCTTGAGTTTGAGCAACAACAGGAAGTTTTCAAGGAATGTTCTAATACCATATTATTTGGTATATTCAATGATTGGTTGTGGGGAGAATATTTTTTACCACTCGCACTTCACATCATGGATATAACTCAACCATTAGATTATGTATCCACATTAAATCACGTAATTGAAGAAATGATTAAAAACTTTGAAGAAGGAAATGACTCCTTATTAAAAAAAAATAGTAACATTTTTAAGCTCTTATGGAAAAAAGGCTGTAAGGTTTTTCAGAAGGAAAATGTAAAAACTTTAGTACAGGTTGTGATCCCCATATTGCGGGAACAAGATATGGATCTAATAGAATTAACATTAAGCAATTTAAATCAAGAACAAAAAAAAAGTGTCATCTTTGACGAAGTTTGTATCAAACGTTGTGTGGATTTCATCAAAAATGATAAATGGGATTTACTAGAGCGGATTATTAAATGTACCCTTTCTTCTGAAGAAGAACCATTTAAAAAGAAACCATTAAAAGAAACCATTTAAAAGAAAAAATCTTAAAATACAGATGCAATGAAATACCTCAATATTTTTTAGAAAATGGAGAATTGGATAAAATAGATCACTTCCTGAGCTGGGCTTTTAAATCTGAAGAAGAGATGGATGAATTCAGAAAAACGCTTGCATATAGTAAATATACAGACGAATCACCGATTATTTCTGAAAATGAAGTAGATTTTACAAATCTAGAGAACCACTTTAAATGGTGTGCGAAAGGTAATCTAGAAGTGATTAATCAGTTTAAAGCTGAACTACCAATGACTTACTACTTAAGAGTACTTTTCAGGGACTTAATAGAAAAGGAGAAATATGAATTGTTAGACCTATTTTTGGATTGGTGTTTCTTGGGTAATCAAAGAAAAATTGTACAATTTAAAAATAATATGTATAAAAATGATAATCTACGTGCGTTGTTTGCATTATTACCTGATATTTTTATACGAAAAGACAATTCTCTTAATAAACTAGATACATTTGTTGACTGGTTATTTACCGAAGAAGTCCAAGAATTTAAAATGTGGTTGTTATATGCTTCAGAAAAACTCTGTAGTGTATGCACATGCTTTGTAGTAAATAATGAGTTTGTATTAGCAGATAAATTTATCGAATGGTGTGTGACATCCAATGAAGAGATTATTCGTTTTAAGAAGATGTTGATGCTTTCCAAAAATTTCATCGAAAGTGTTATATATTGTCGGGAAAAGACAGATTGGACATCTTTGATTAAATGGTTTAATCCATCCGAAGAGTTGGTAGCAACATTTAAAAAAAAGTTTCCACGATGTCCAAATTACTTTGATAAGTTATTAAAAGATTACCTTGAAAATCGGAACAATTTGTAACTAAGAAAATTCTATACAAATCGTTTATAATTCAGACTTTGAAAACTTTCACATTGAAGATAATCAAGAAAAGTAGACTATTGACAATATTTCTTTTAATGTGTAGATAATTTTTTATACGTGTAATATTTATATTAATGCATCTTGGAAACAATTGGAAAATGAACATCCTCCCTCAAACAGAAAAGGAATAGAAACTATAAACATATATAAAATAAAGTACATTTATTATCATAATATATCAGCAATATATATTGTTGCAGCAGATTTTTCTCATAAATTCGTTACTAATGATTTGCAGTAAATTTATCTAATTGTAATTTTGATTATCTTCATGATAAATCTTAATATATGTATTAAAATGTTTTTACATTCGAGAAGTTTTTCAAGCTTTAATATTTTTTCCGTTGTTTAATTATTTCAAGTACAACACTACCTATTTAAAGGGAAGTTATTAGTCGCGGAATGAGTTTTATTTCATTACTTTGTATTTCTACGACACCTTAAAAAAAGCTGATTCATACTTTGGATTAAGTTGCTTAAAAATAATTATTAACAAAATCGTAAAAATTTAGAAAAAGTTTTAACAATGTTAGAGTTAATGATATGTTTTTACTTTCTTTGACCAAAACGGAAAAAAAAGTATGATTTTAAACAAATTTCTAATTGAACTAGAATAAAGGTAGGAACTGAAGTTTTGCACTGCATTTATGGAAGTAAAGATGAGTTTTTTTAATCGGAAATACCTGAAACTGCATCATATGAGAGAAAGTATATATGATATGTGCCCCTCCAATCGTGCGGTCACGTTTCTCAAGTTAGTCATCTGAGACAAACTTTTGAGTCTGAAAGATTAGGGTTTTCCTCTGGAAATTATACCAACAATAAGCACAATTTTCATTATATAAGCACTAAACTTAAAAATAAGCCGTATTTTTTTCCCTTTTAAATGAGGTTAGTTATCTTTGTAAGCTAAATATTTGTATAAGCTCCCGAAGATATTATCTTTCGTAATCAAACAAACTCTTTGTTCGAATAACAGAGATATAAGAAAAATTACCACCAAATTAACACTTTGGCTTCCGCATGTCTCGTAAAAACACTTCTATTCGTAAAAATGTGAAATGATTGACACCAGAGTATAGAAACAAATTTATTCGAAAATAAGTAAATTATTTTCTTCATGTACTTAATAAAAGGGAATATTTCAAAATTCTGGTGCCAATGTATAATTTATGGATTAAAATTAAGTTACTTTACGTACGACACTACTGTGGTGTCGCCGAACGGCAAAGTGTTAAAGAGCAAGGCACATTTTCTCCATTTTATATAAAGCAAATGTTCAAATATGTCAGATTAGAAAATTTCGTAGAACTCGTATAAACATCTATAAATATAGTGTATAAACTCCAGAGTTGATATCCCTATAAAGGTTTTAAAAAAATTCCGAAAATAAACGATTTATTTTGGCCACAGATAGTGTTTGAATATCAACCCCCTTCGCGACGAAAGTCCTGTATAGAATTTTTAATCTGTTGCCAGCGGTTTTTCAAAACAGAAATTTTCGCCTAAATGAATCTCAGAAATGCTATGATTAAATAAGGCAAAGCTTACAATAAAAAAGTACTGATGGGAATAATCGAGGAGTCGCTCATGCCCAATGGGATAAGGCGCCATATCTTCTGTAACATAAAAAAATTGAAAGAAAAATCATGCGTCAAGCATGGATTATGAAACACTTTCGAAAACGTTCTGAATACTTTAACAACACTTTGCCGCTTAAAAATGTAAAAAATATACTTAAGTGAGCAATTTAGAAAACTACACATTTATAACACGTTTGAGAACTTACATTTCAGCAATAAACTTCCATAGCTGGAACGGTACACTGTCTGTGTGTGCAGCCCTGCACATGATATTAAGATTTGTATATAGTCTATTTGGAAATAGTATAGTAAAATTTAGTTTACTTAAAAAACTCGTAACACAGTTGAAATACCACTTTCAGCAATTTCTGTCAATAGATGGAAACTTACATGAATTCTTTAGTGCAGCCCTGTATATTATCTACAATTGTGCATGTCACGTGTAATGGTAAAATTAATTCTCGCAAAAACTCGCTTAAAACTCTTCCCTCTGACCATCCATAGACGGCGATGAATCCAGTTCTTTGAGTTGCCTTGTATATGAATTTGTTTATTTTACAAACATTTGTTAGTTTGCTAACTGCAATTCAGATTGAAAACGGATAATTCAAATAAAACCATTATTTAATCGAATCACGCTCATACTCAATAATGGTTATGAATTATTTTGTGTAGCCCTGCATATAGGCTATAGATTTTTTCCAAAACACGTAGTATGCAAAAATTTAACTAGCCTGAAAACTCATAGGATAGCTTAAAATGAACTTCCAGCAGTTATTGCTAATAGACAGTAAGGTAGCCAAAATATTTTGTGTATCCCTGAAAAGGAACAATAAATGTGTCGTCTATTTGCAAAACTGGCCATCTCCAAAAAGTAAAATTTTGAGAAAAAAGATTTTTTGCCACACTTAGCCAAAATAAGATTAGAACCAAAACTCTTTAGTTTTATAGTCGTTAAGACAGTACATTTGAAAACACAAAATAAGGTGGCAGGGGCACATGAAATTAGGGTGTTATTTAAGTCTTTGTTTTGGATTTGGCCACCTTTGCAACTTACTTTGAAGTTGGACGGTTTTGCAACAAACCAGAAATTTATTTTTACTAAATTTAATGTGACATTGGGTTTTTAGGGGTAGCAAACGCACAAAAATATTCGGGGAAGCGTTGAGGAGAATTGGTAAGCTTTTGAAGAGTGCCCACACCTTGGATTTCTTGGATTACCAGTTGGGCAGTACCTGAAAAAAATAATGCCAGAAATTATGAAAATGTAATCACAAATGTATTCTCAGATTTTAACTGTAGCAAAAGCCAGTTCATTTCGCATCTACAATCCTCAAAATACTAAAATTTATAAAAAAAATTAAATGGAAGAATATTTTATTAAAAAATTTAATAGATTAAAAAATTCTTAAATTATCAGAGAAAATTAACTTAGTTTTATGAAAGCGAAGGGAGAGGAAACAGAAAAGTATTTTGCCTAAAGCATAAAAATATGTTAATCCACACCTAATTATCACAAGGTGAACTTTGGCTTTTTTTTCCTTTTCCACGCCGTAGGGTCGCTTTTCTTCTTCCTTGATTGATTAGGAGAGACTTCCTCCACAAACTTTTCCATAGTCCGAGAAAACACCAAACTAAATTATTAGAAACTTTATATGCACCAAGGAGGAGTAGTCACAGGCAAGAGAAAATACTATAACATTAATCTAATCAACAAGTGAGAGGTTACTGTGGAGAGAAGCAGAAGTGCCATCTAGCGGATATGAAGATGGCCGCTTTTGAACCTCACTAGTTCATGGATTTGGCCGGTTTTGCAGCATATCATGATTTTCAAACGCATATAACACAGGGTATTTGACCAGCTTAGGCTTGTTTTTTGTTTCCAGATGGTAGAAATGTTTACTTAGAACTTAAAAAGCTGAAAAAACGCATTTTCAAATTTTGAGGAGTTGGCCGGTTTTGCGACTAGACGACACAAATACGCTTCACTCCATAATTTAAAAAAGCATGTTATAGAACACCTCAAAAATTCCTATCAATTTAATTATGTTTGTAACATAATTAAAATCCACTGCAAACGATTTTTTTCCATAGAATATAATGCGACGAGATTTTTTGAGTGTCCCTGTAAACGAACGATTAGTGCAACACACTTCATATTCAATAGCGAGCATGTCTCTTTATACATAAATAATATATCATTTGAATGAAAGTATCAGTTTATTTATGAGAGTTAGACCACGGCCAGACAGACAAATCGATGTTATAAACACTTTCAACCATGTTGGAGTGTTGTAAAATACTAGTCTTTAAGTAACTCTGACGACAGAAACAGTGACAACAATTTAAGCAATCCATTTACCATTTTTTGCAATTTTAATTACATCTCAACATAGCATAATTTAAATGTTTACACCATAGAATAAAAAAAGACTGTACTTTTAAATGCAATTTGACTGAAAACCACATCTTAATTTCTGTTTTTTGTTTTCAGAATGGATTTTAAAATAACTTTGAGCATGATTTAAAATCTCTCTCTCTCTCGTGTGAAGTTTCATGATGGAAGATTAACCCGTTTGCACTTAAAACGATATAAATAGTTCAGCATTTGTTTTTGTCTAATATTCCACAACGAAATTAATAAATCTTCAATGAATAAATAAATAGGATAAAATATTTTAAGTATAAATTTAACATATGCAATGGAATACGTCCTTAAACAGGGTTCGTATGCTTTTATCAAAAATTTTTATTGGAATTTTTGTATTTAATATTACAATAACAGATATTGCATACGCTTCGTTTAATTGTAGGATTTGTAATACTTTTCTGCATTTAAATGAGGCGCAAAATTCTATTAAAATATTGTGCTTAAAGCGTACGAACCCTGTTAAAAAAATTAAATAATAGTAATGAAAAACGCTGTTTTAAAATAGAAATCTCTGGCGATTACTTCCGGTATTATTCTATTTCATGCGGCTAATGTGGGAATTTTATTTTTAATACATTTAAAAAATTTATAATACGTACTTGATATTTTTCATTTATAAATGAGTGTTAATGGTGTTGGCAAGCAATCTAAAAAAACAAATCTAAGTTTTCAATTAAAAATTATTTTTACCTACGCTCTGCACACCACACAGTGTTTTATAACAGAAAAACTCTGATTAGGTCACTGGTTACAATTAAAGCTATAAACGAATTACCACCATCCCGTATGTTTCAATTGCAACGAAGTTACCGATATCTTTATACCGCATTTTCACTCAAACCCAAAAAGATTTTCCAGGTTTGACGTAATCTCATTTTTTTCATTTTAACCGAGTTATTTTTAATGCCTGTTATAATATTAAATCTGATATAGAAACATTTTCAAAATTAAACGTTGAAAATGTATATTTAAAGTAAATGCGCCATGGCAAATCAACTGAACAATAACAAGTAAAAAAATTTATAAAGCTTCGTATTAAAATTTTGAAGTTTCAAGTAAAAATAAATATGCAGACAGTATGTTAAGATATATAATGCATAGATGCATAAGTTATAATACAACTATAACAAATTATAAGCAAGAAGCTTTGTACAAGTACAAATATTTTTATTCTTAGACTTCATTTATTATTTTCCGTTCGGTTAGATATTTATTTTCAACAAAACTTTGTCCAGTTTTTGATAATTTAATTCATTTTTTTCCAAAAAATGCGAATATTAACAACTGAAAATATTAGCTTTACATACGAATATTTCTATTGCTGTACAAAGCACAGACAGAGATCTGCAATTTTTTAATAAAAATATTCGAACTAGTTAAGTTTATATAATCCCTCATTTTTCTAAATGACAGTCCTTTAGTTACACCTTCCAGCGCCAGGGGACGCAATCTGTTCTATACGAATATAACCAAAATCTGTAAAGCTATCGAAATCCAGTCGAATAAGACAAACCCCGTCGTAATCGGGGCTCGTAGCACTTGATTTACAGAATCGCCCCCTGGTGGTGAAACTTGGAACAAAATATGCAAGCGCTATAGATATCGAGTCGAATGAATCAAACCGCGTTGCGATTTTATTCGTAGAACTCGAGATATTTTGGAATGAAAAAAAAAATCTGACATTATTATTCGAAAAGAGTGGTATAAACTCAAACTTTTTAAAATGTTATAGAGGGTCCTTATTACGTTAATTATAATGTTTGTAATCAGTTTGGTGGAAATCCGGAGCATAGTTTCTGAGTTATGCAAACGGGCCATAGTTAAGAAAAAAACCCTGAAGCGGGGAAGGTCACTGCTTTTCCTCAGGGAAGGGACACTGCTTTTCCTCAAACAACTGATTTAGGCTACCAGAGTACTTGTTCAAAGACAGGAACTTGCAGAAACCCATGGAACTGAAAAAAAATATCTGAATTTTCGATTAGAAAATAGTGGTAATTTCTATACATAAAAGCAATCAAACGCTACGGATGAATCTAAAATCGTTAAATATGTTAAATGGAATGTGTCCTAACCAAATAAGAGCAGTACATCTGTATAAATTAAAAAGAATGTCAAATAACAAAAAAAAGGATGAAAATAAAGTCGCCCCCCCCCCTCATTGGGAAGGCTTAAAATGTTTTTATATTTTTTTATCGTGTGTTATAAACTTTAAGTTTCAAAACGATCCCATTGTTAGATTTCCTACTTTAAATGAGAGAGCCGTTCTGAAGAATACTGCAATATAACAAACAACAGGTGACTGCCTTATAAAATAAGCATATAATAGAAATAAATTGCTTCAATAAACGGTTTTTAATTGATATTTACCGTTTTAATTGTCGGAGAAAAACCAAATTTACATATTTAAAATCCTCGTCGAAAAATACACATGGATGCATTCATTTTAAATCCATTAATACAATAATAAAAAAATAACGGTGCCTGAAACTCCTACAGATGTTTATCTCGTCTTTGAGAAAGAAATTATTTTCCCAGACGACGCGTAGCCGATAAAAACACCTGCTGTGGTATCAAAGTTAAAACTATTTTTTCCACTAAATATTAAACTTTTATTAATTGATATTTCCCTTCCTAATTATCGGAGAAAAAATAAAATTACATATTTACAATCCTCATGAAAAACTACATGTGGATGCATACATTTAAAACGATATATGCGATAATTAAAAAAATAAATAAATAAAGGCGAGTCTCCCTCCTAGTATCAAGAACAGAAAGCGGAAATAGAAGCTAGCCTCGACAAAGGGTCCAGTTCTAGTCACGACTGAAATCCTTTCTCTGTTTCCGTATCTTAACATAGGTTTCTTTCGCAGTAATTAAAACAGTTCAGAAATTTGGAGAATTGTTGGTTGGTCAGAAGGGGGAAAACACAAGCCGACACAGAAGAAGCCACTGGAGTTCTTTCGAGACTGTAAATGCAGGCCGAAGACCACGGCAAGGTCGTAGACGTGAAACAACGCCCAATAAAGATAGATATTTAACGCTAACGGCTTGGAGACACCAAAATATGAATGCCACTCTTCTTCAACATCACTTTCGCTTGACTACTGGTACCACAGTTTCAACTCAAACTGTCCGAATCCGGATCCATGCTGTAGGTCTGTATGCTCACAGACCAATGGTATATGTTACGTTAAAAGAAAGGCACCGTGGCGCCCACAGGGATTGGGCAACAAAATATCTGAACTAGGGGAAAATTGAATGGTGCAATATTCTTTTCTCTGACTAGTTCCGTTTTTCTATTCATCCTGATAACAGACGTATTTTCATCTGGAGAGAACGTGGCACTAGAAACAATCCTACAGTCGTGCAAGGAAGTGTCAGATTTGGCAGTGGGGGAGAGATTGTCTATGCTGGCATCTCCTTTGATGAGCGCACTAACCACCACATCATTCGAAATGGAGCTCTGACCGGTCAGCGATATATGGATGAGATTCGCAGACCTATTGTAGTCGCCAACGCTGCAGAAATTGGAGATTACTTCTTGTTAATGGACGACAATTGTAGGCGATATCGTGCTCACTTGGTGGGTAATTTTCTTTTCGAGGAAAGAATCATACAAATGGAATGACCAGCGTGTACTCCGGAAATGAATCCAATAGAGTATTTTGGGACATTTTAGGCAGACAAGTTGCTGTCCGCCTACCACCCTCCACAAACACTCCAAGAACTGAAATAGCTCTTATGGAAGAGTGCGGCAAAATTCCCCTGCTCCTCATTAATTGCCTCATTGACTCCATGCGTCAAATGTGTTCAACGTTCCTGGCTTCCCGGGGAAACCATACCCCTTACTAAAAACGATTTTCTTTGTAGAAAACACATTTTGTTTCGTTTTGTATCATATGCACAAATTCTGTTTTTTCTTTTCTACCCAAAATGCTCAATATAATGCATTTTATTTAGCTAACATGTAATTGTTTTTTCATATAACCTACCACGTCAGTCGATAATGCATTAATCATCTAAACAATTCCCCAGCTGCAAGATCTATCCACAACCTCAATATCCTTTGTTTTCAGCAGTGTATATAATGAATAATAGTTAGTTCTAACTAACTAGCTAAAAAATTTGAAAAGTCAGCTAATCATTTCATTATTCATATCTGTCTCATCTGCATGAAAAATTTACGTGTTTTTACTTTGAAGTGTTATAATGAAATACATATATAAACAAGAACGAAAAATCATGCGTCAAGCATACATTATGAAACACTTTCCAATACTGTCAGAAAACTGTAACGAAACCTCACCGTTAATTAAGGTGAAAGAAGATATAAGTAAATAGTTTAGAAAACATATAACACATTAAAAATTACAGTTTTCGAAATTACCTTTCAGTGTCAAAAAGTAGTCAAATTATTTTGTGCAGCCCTGTATATGATCAATAGATGTGGCTGTATAGTATGATAAAATTTAGTTCATTTAGAATATTCACATTTAGAAATTTTCGCCATTCGATGTAAATGCACTCTAAATCTTTTGTACAGCGCTGTATATTATATGAAGACTATTGTACAAACCACCTATTAAGCTAAAAGGCAACTTAAAACTCGCTTGCAGAAATTACCAAACGTAAACAACTATCTATCTTTTTTTGCGTAGCTCTGTATATAAATTTATTTATATTCCGCAAACTTCTATTAGTCTATTAAATGTAGTTCAGCAGGAAAATGCGTAAACACAATTAAAATCTACCCTTAAGAAATTCACTTCCATGGTCTGTAATACTTACGAATCCCTTGTGTAGCCCTGTATATGTTCAAACGAGTTTATAAACACACACGCACTATGAAAAAAAGTTAAATTTAAAAACGTAAACCAAAATTTAGAACGCACTTATCACACATAGACTGTAAATATCGCACATGTACTGTAACCAATATCTTTTGTGTGTCCCTGTAAATAAACGCAATGCACACAAGAGAGCAATTTATAGTGCACCTCAGTAATGCATATAATTTTCATTATGTTTGAAATAGTGAAATATCACTCAATTACACTGCAGACGATTTTTCTCCCATAGAACGATGTGTAAAAGAATACTTTTTGTTTGACCCTGTAAATGAATAATAAATGCTTTGCAGCGCATATTCTACAAAAAGCACGTTTTAATGCGCTTCATAATTATATATCAATTTCATTATGTTTTAAATGAAGTAGCGTCATTAAAATGCACTTGAAACGATTATTCCCCATTGACTGTAATGTAACGGAATACTTTTGACTCTGTCCCTGTTAAAAAAACTAAGTGCTACACACTTCAGTTGAAATACTGAACATGCTATAGATAACGACAGTAACATATAAAAAATTCAGGGAATCCGAGCATATTTACTGGAGTTAGAGGACGGCCAGGCAGCAGACAAACCGAAGTCATAAACACTTTTCAACTATGTTGGAAAGTGTTAAATATATATACAGAGTGTCCATAATTAAACGACCCTACTTTAAAGTCGTCTAACGACGAAACCATTGGTCAATTTTGTGACGGGCATAATAAAGGAATGGGAATTTGTTTAGGTGAAAAAAAAATTAAATCAAAATTTCGCCACCATGGCGTTTTTAATGAATTACACATTTATCATACACTTACGATAGTTTACAAGTTTTTATTTCAACAAAAAATTTTCAACAAAACTTTTTTCACGACATGTTCTTAGCATTTTCCAAAACACACTACGGGCAAAATAACATACAATTGTGGAAAATGCTATTTTGCTATTTCAGATGATAGCTGAAAATGATGGCCGTCATGTGGAAAATATTTTGTTGCAATAAAATATGTAAACTGTCGTAAATGTATGCTAAATGTGTAATTAATTTATTAAAAACGCCATCTGGTGGCGAAATTTTGAACTATTTTTTTTTTGCTCAAACAAATTCCCATTCCTTCATTTTGTCTTTCACAAAATTTCACAACTTTTTGACCAATAGTTTCGTCTGTAGACAACTTCACAGAGTAAGGAGATTTAAACAGAGAATCAACTCTCATCGACTTCAATGGTAACTTCTTTAACATGGGATTACACATAGACAGTGGCGCTAGCTGCGGATGACGCGAAAACTACAGCCGTAACAGAAGAGAGGTTGCTAAATAGAGCTATATATCGCTTTCTTGGCGACAAATGAGGGAAGGAAAAAAAAAAATTCGGCGACTACTTGCTTCTCGTTTTGGTTGGTTGGTTGGTTGATTTTAAGACGGTCGATTATCTATCTACGCGAATGAAAACAGATTTATTATTTTTAACATGTTCTGAAACAATCGGAATTCAACTTTATTTTAAAATAAGTGCTGTGGTAAAACAATTTTTTTTCCAAGTTTGAAAGGTGTGGCTGAGAGGTTGTGCTCTCAAAGCTGGTAGACAGGAGGTGCTGGGTTCGATCCCAATCGCGCCCGTCGGCCTAATCGTTCGGAGTTTTCGTGGTTTTCTTCGAGCCGTGGATTTATCCATGCGTAAATACGGATTAGGTTCCCTTAGAAAGACCCCCACGAAGGGCACTCCCCCCGGGCCTATATCCCTAGTGTAGATAATTGGCCGTCAATAATCAACCCAACCCAACCCAAGTTTGAAAGGAAAATTCGATTTTTTTAATTCCTTAAAATGTAAGTTGTGATTTATTTTCATGTGTTATTTTTGTTCTTGTTTTTTCAAGTTCCATAATGTTTGAAATATTTTATATATATTGAGTGTTGACAGATTTGTGCCGAAACGTCATGTTAAGGCTCACTGTGGAGACGCAAAATGTTTTTGGTTTCCGTCTGTCTGTTTGCCGTAAATGATCCGATTAGCTTCATTTTTAGTAGGTATGTTGGCGAGGTATCTGGAATTAGCTGTATAGTTTTTGGTTAAATTTGGTTCATTCGTTCGGAAAATATAGAATATATTTTTTTTAGGTCATAATGCTTTCTTATGGGGATGCAGACGATTTTTCAAATTTCATTTTTATCTGAAATGAAAATGGAATATTTGCGTAATGGATTTAGATGTAAAATTATGAATATTAAATTTTCGATATGGATTTCCAATAGTTTTAAAATTTTGCTTATAAATTTAATAGAATTTAGAAATTATTTGCTTAAAATATTTGAAAATGTTTTTGCATCTGTTCGGGAAATATAAACATCTTACTTTCATATTTTTTACAATTTTTAAAATCATTTATTTTTACTTACCACTTTAATTTAAGGATTCTAATTTCTGGAACATTCGAACAATTTTATATGCGTATAAACATGCATGCAATTGAAAAAATAATAATTGAGGATTGTACGAAGTTAAAATGATATTTTAAAAAAATGATCTGCAGATTTACTAGTATAGGAAAGAACTTAGTATCATGTTTACATTGCGATAGAAAATGTATATGAATAAAATTTTATATAGAGAAATTTTTTTAACATGAATGATATTTATGGTATGGCAGTTATTTTAACGATAATATAAAGTCAAAATTTGTTGAAAATCTGCCAACACTGAATATATATAAAATATTTCATACATAATGGAACTTGAAAAATAAAAACAAAAATAACACATAGAAATAAACCACAACTTACCGATTCTTAGGAATAAAAAATAACTTTGACGTCTTGTTCTTGCAAACAATACACTCCTCTTTTCGTAGCATTTTGAAGAATGATAATAATTATAATCAACTATTTGATCTTCAAAGAATAATTTTAATAGTAAGTAATAAACAAGATTCGAAAATCAATTAGCGAACGCCGAAAATTTGCACATGCGCAAATGACAACAGAAAGACGCCAAGCAGAATAGAGTTACACTTAAAC
This sequence comes from Maratus michaelseni, assembly GCA_963931845.1. Classification (NCBI taxonomy): domain Eukaryota; kingdom Metazoa; phylum Arthropoda; class Arachnida; order Araneae; family Salticidae; genus Maratus; species Maratus michaelseni. Next base: position 85,073,569 of record OZ007586.1, read on the forward strand.
GGAAATCCCGAAGATAAAAATCGCCAAAGCGATGATTTAGTTCTTATGTCATCCGCCGCAGTCGCTCTTTTCAGGCGAAGTTGGATCTCTGTCTTACTCTGTGGACAACTTTAAAGTAGGGTCGTTTAATTAAGGACACCCTGCATATCAAGATTAACTCTAAGTGAGTTAGAGTATATGAGCTATATGTGGAGTAGTACTAAAATTATTCCCGTCGTTTCGTTTAGTATGCTTTCTCCCCAAAACCAAATGGCGATTGTGTAACAATTCTAAATTTTATTTTTTCATTCATTTTTGATAGAATTTACAGATAGAGACGCCTTCAGGAAGCGAGTAGGGCTGACCTTCCATATTCATGTTATTTACCTCTGATAATTTTGAAAAGAAAAAAGTAAAATTTTGTTTTCTCTAAGTGACTTAATCCTTTCAGGGGTAAGTAATTGTGTTTCTATAATGTTTATTCGCAACGGAAATTTCGAGAAATGTTATGGGGACATGAGACAACGAATTTTAAAGCATTTTTACACAAAAGTTATAAAAGAAACATTTTGTTAAACTTTTGGTAAATGTCTTGATATAAAGTTTGTCGTATACGATATACTAATATATACGCATATCAACGCGTTAAAATAATTTTACTCTAAAATAAAAATAAACTAAGAATTTCTATTGGGGGTTCTCTGTAGTTTTTATTGCTTATTTCATAGAAATATAGACGCCTTCAGTTAGGTTGCCTGTTTGACCCCTGTATTATGAATTTTGATTAAAATAAATTTATATACCTCTAAGGATTTTGAAAAAAAAAAACATTTTTTATTCTTCCATTTCTGAAAATAATCCGAAATTCAGAGGGAAAATTTTATTACGCATTTTAAAATGCATCAGGTTATCACATAAACGCCTTAAAAACAAATCTTTTGGCTTTTTAAAATCAAAACTTCAGGATTTAATTTTCAAGATGTTCACAAATACATATATAATTTTCCTCAACTGAAATACATTTTACGACATATTTTGAAATTCGTTTTTGCACGCAAATGCGTGAAATTCGCAGGTATCTACATTTGAATCAAATAGTTTTTTTTTTACAAATAAGTGATACAGAAATTTAAGACGTGGAATCCATACTTCGGTTTGGCACAATAGTGCGACTTCAGATTACGTAAACTCAACTGCGTATATCTTTATTTTCGATATAATAATAAAATAAAACATAAGATTACTATACGAAATTTCATGAGAAATCGAACTATGATATTTAATTTTACCAAAAAGGTATTTTTGTTTTTAAGAAAGGCAAATTATTAAGCAGTTTTTCAAAAGTGCGTTGACTAATTCGGTGCAAATTCGCACAAGTGTGGAAGTCACAGGTTAATTATTATAACAAATTGATCCCTAATAACTTCTCGTACTGACGCATCTCGAAAATACATTAAAAACGCTTACTTTCACAGCTTTTATTGAAAGATCTACTGTCTTTACCGAAAAATGGAAAAATGTTTTATAGGTTTCTCAATAAGATAATCTGCAAATTTCATGAGCTTGTGATCAAAAATAAATTCTGAAATTTGTCAAAATGTAGCCAGTTTTAATTTGAGTTAAGCCTGAACGGTTTTAATCTCGGTAGTTTAAATTTATAGAGTGGCTTACAAAATTAAAGAGAAAACAAAAATCATTTGTATGGCATATTTTCAAACAAATAAGCAAAAGTGATAAAATGTATGCGGAAAAGTTCGAAAAAGTGCCTGTAATATTAAGAAAGTGCTGGTTTCATGCATTGCGCGTTTTGAAATTGCGATGTGGCTGTGGTAGAAAATATACCGGTGAGTTAGTCCTCCATTCTATTATGGAGCTCAGTGGATTGAACTCGTCCAGCCGAGTATTGCCATGTTCTGGAACAAAAAATGGTTAGGTTTTCAATAATTTGAACAAACGGGTCTGTCTAAACACAAACCCGCTCATCGTATGTCGTTACTCTCATGCATTAGCACTTCTTTTTATTTTCTACGATACCAACGACATCACACAGAGAGCGGTCATAATCCGGGCCAGAGTCACGGAATTTTGCGAAAATTGTGTGTCTACTGTTACTATCCAGCATTTTCAGAAAATATTAAAATAAGAATTAGATTGATTTTTCGCTATTTTAGAAACGAGATTGACCAAGAATGAAACTGCTTTTTTTACAAAAATTCCGGATAATACATATTATTAGTCAAAATGTTTTACAATATCTGAGAAAATCTATTTCGAATCCCATACCTGCCAACATCGCACTAATTTCCGTACAATGTAGGTCAATTAAACCGAAGTTAAACACGTTTTAAACCAGAATTTTGTTTTAAGGAATGTAATGAAATTGGTTCCACGTAAGAACATGAAACTAAATAAATATTATTATTCCAGATATACTTTCTGGTTAGAAATTTCTTCAACCTGGATCAAATTAACTCTCATTCTACGAAAGTTGAATTGAAAGTTAGCAGGTATGGAATCCTGATTTGATTCCTGTAGGGCTTCAGCAAGGCAACACTAGATACCGGGCTTGCTCATTCACTCTCATAACGTCACAAATAGTGGCTGACCGTGGCCCGCGATTGGTACAAAGATGCGCGCCCATCGTTTTGTGCCAATCGGTGTATGTCTTTCGTCGCGGCCAGCCGAAACCTACGTTATACACGGCCGGTGCATGACGTTTACAATGTCACATACAGTGGATCATTTTTATACGGCGATTGGTGCAAAACGGGGTGTGCGCTGCTTTGCACCAATCGCCGTGCAAAAGTGATCCACTGCATGTGACGTGTTAAACGTCATGCACTGGCTGTGTATAACGTAGGTCTCGGGCCAGCCACCTTCTGTGACGTCATTATAATGAATGAGCAAGCCCGGTATCTAGTGTAACCCTGGCTTCAGATTGGTTTTTCACTATTTTTAAAAGAAGATTGACAATAAAATGTGTGACTCTTTGACATTTTCGCTCTTTTAAAAAAAGTTACAAAACAGTGGTTTCTTTTGGGTTAATCTCGTTTCGGAAACCGCCGAAAATATATTTTGATCACGGCCTTCAGATTTTTAAGTATAGACGGACATCCAGTGAGATTTTGAAATATTCGCTAAATGGTATTTTATACGATTGCGGAAGGTTAGTGCGCTGTAAACGGCCCAATCCGGTTATTTTCATTTTGCATGTTTTAAAAAGGACGTAGAGTTATGCTAGTTAAATTTTTTTGTTATTCAATCTGGTCAATACACACGCGACCTACGTTATACAAGGCCGGAGTGGGTAATCTTTACACGACGATGTGGACAAAACGATGCTTTATACCAAAAGCCGTGTAAAGATAATCCAGTCCGTATGACGTTTTAAACGTCATGAACCGGCCGTGTATAACGTAGGTTGCAGTACCCCTGTTTAAATTTTGAATCGAGATTAATCTATTATAATTGTGAGCGTGTCTTGTTGAGCTTCGGTACGTCATCGGTAAGTAATCAGTGAGATCGGTGTACAGTGCTGCTAACCGATCCGCAACCAATGTCGTTCAGTGGATGTGTCCAAAGTGACCGGTGAGAAACCGAACTCATCGGGGGAAAAAAATCTTGGTGAGTTCGTTCACGTGATCAGTTACAAGAAAATTTATTTAAATTGAATTGGCAACAATTGGTTTCGACAATTGATGCGATAAGGATTGAGACTGCGAGAAACAACAACAAAACAATAATTGTGATGACATAATATAGATGGCGCGGCAGGCTGGACTGACTTGATTACGACCAAAGTTATACACGGCAGGTTCATGACTTTTAATACGTCACACTGAGTGGATCGAGGCTAACGAAAAAGACAGGCTACCGCGGTGCTTTACGCGTATCTTTTTTTACAGACCGCGGGAGTCACGTGATGTTCGAATGCACCAATGCAGGTTTACGAAAAGAGCATCACGTCACTCTAGCGGTCTGTAAAAAAAGATAAGTGGGATGCACCGCGGTAGCCTGTCTTTTTCGTTAGCCTCGGAGTGGATAATCTGTACATGACAATTGGCACAAAAAGGTGGTCGCGACTCTTTACCGATTGCCGTGTAAAGATGACCCGCTAAGTGCGACGTTTTAGACGTCGGGAACCGGTCGTGTATAGACTTCGTTTATACACCGTGATGTAAGACAGTGATTACATCGATCACTTTGGTTAGTTTCCTATTAGTAGCCTATGCAACATTTTCACAAACCCAAGGTGCATCTATATAATCTAGGGATGATGGGCGCGTTGCTTTGTACTAATCGCTGGTCGCGATCAGTCACTATTTGTGACGTTATGCGAATGAATGAGCAAGCCCGGTATCTAGTGTAGCCTTGGTGTAACGCGACCTGCGTTATACACAGCCGGTGCATGACGTTTAAAACGTCACATATAGGGGATCATTTTTACCCGGCGATTGGTACAAAACTGGCGCGCCACTTTGCACCAATAACCGTCTAAAAATGATCCACTCCATGTGACGTTTTAAACGTAATGCACCGGCCGTGTATAACGTAGGTCGCGGTGTATGTCATCGTCAATATACAAGTACGAGATAGCCAAAAGGAAATTTGCAACACCAGAGAATTACAACCAGGCTTTCCCCAAAGAGTGTGTAATGCGAGGCTAACGAAAAAGAAAGGCTACCGCGGTACTTTACTCGTATCTTTTTTTCAGACCGTGGTAGTCACGTGATGCTCGAATGCACCAATGCAGGTGTACGAAAAGAGCATACCATCACTCTAGCGGTCTGTGAAAGAAAATAAGTGGAATGCACCGCGGTAGCCTGTCTTTTTCGTTAGCCTCGGTGTAATGAAGCTGACGGGAATCGAGCCCTCCGACCTGACTCCTACGCTCTCAAGCGATTAGCGGACTGGACCAAAACTATAATTCTTTGAGACAGAAATAAATGAAAATTGCAGCTTGTAGCTTAGCTGAGAGGAGATAAGATAGTGCGACGGAAGATTAAAAAAAACGTGCAATACAGATGCTTTGTTGCATGCGTTTTCAGTGTGCGGTCCGAAACTAACGAAAAAGAAAGGCTACCGCGGTACTTTACTCGTATCTTTTTTTCAGACCGTGGTAGTCACGTGATGCTCGAATGCACCAATGCAGGTGTACGAAAAGAGCATACCGTCACTCTAGCGGTCTGTGAAAGAAAATAAGTGGAATGCACCGCGGTAGCCTGTCTTTTTCGTTAGCCTCGGTGTAATGAAGCTGACGGGAATCGAGCCCTCCGACCTGACTCCTACGCTCTCAAGCGATTAGCGGACTGGACCAAAACTATAATTCTTTGAGACAGAAATAAATGAAAATTGCAGCTTGTAGCTTAGCTGAGAGGAGATAAGATAGTGCGACGGAAGATTAAAAAAAACGTGCAATACAGATGCTTTGTTGCATGCGTTTTCAGTGTGCGGTCCGAAGCTAACGAAAAAGAAAGGCTACCGCGGTGCTTTACGCAAATCTTTTTTTACAGACCGCGGGTGTCGCGTGATGCTCGAATGCACCAATGCAGGTGTACGAAAAGAGCATCACGTCACTCTAGCGGTCTGTAAAAAAAGATAAGTGGAATGCACCGCGGTAGCCTGTCTTTTTCGTTAGCCTCGGTGTGGTCTCAGTGAAGAAACAATACGCTAAAACCGTAATTTTATCGCACGAGTCGTAGAAATGTCTCTTGTCTCCTTGGTGTGTGGAGCGCCTCACAAAAGCTAAACTAGTACTAATTTTCTCAAACAGCGAAATCCTGAAATATAATCTGTATCTGGTTTCTAGATTTTTGAGTGTTGGAAATTGTTTTCTGAAGTTTCCCTAAACTGTATAACGCCAGCTAAACTAGTAAAATACTAAAATGCTCATATTCACCATCTTATTGAACCTAGACAACCTCGTTCGAACGCTCAAATGATATTCCCAATTAATATCATTTGACCTGGTTACGTCCAAAGTCGAATTAGATTAAAATGTATATATTTGAGCGTTCGACCAGGGCTACACTAAATACCGGACTGGCTCATTTATTATCATGACGTCACAAATGGTGGCTGGCCACGACCAGCGATTGGTACAAAGCGAAACCACAAAACGAAAGACATACAGCGATTGACACTAAACGATGGGCTCGTCCCTTTGTACCAATCGCTGGTTGCGGCCAGCCCCCATTTGTGACGTCATGATAATGAATTGGCCAGACCGGTACCTAGTGTAGCCTTGGTTCGACCCAAGTTTTCTAGATTAAGGTAGAGGGTGAATTTAAGCATAACCAGCATTATATAGGCACTGTCAGAACGAAACATCAGCGAGAAAAAGCGTCATTTTGACGCAGTTATAAACATTTTTTATAGTTTCCTGAATGAAACGCTATGATTATGTCGCCAATTTCATTCGTAGAAAATTTAAGTATTTCTATGTTTAAGTATCCAACACTAGGATGCTTCTATATGAGAGTGGTGACTTACGCACTTTTCGCATGCACAGACTGAAGTTTCTATTGAAACTATTGCAAACAGACATTCCAGAACTTGGCGATACTCACATAGACGAGTTGGATTAGACGGGTGAGACCAAGGTAACACTAGATACCGGGCTTGTTCATTCAGTCTCAGAATGTCACAAATAGTGGCTGGCCGCGACCAGTGATTGGTGCAAGGTGACGCGCCCATCATTTTGTGCAAATCGCCGTATGTCTTTCGTCACGGATAGCCACATCGAGGCTAACGAAAAAGAAAGGCTACCGCTGTGCTTTACGCGTATCTTTTTTTACAGACCGCCGGAGTCACGTGATGCTCGAATGCCCCAATGCAGGTGTACGAAAAGAGCACCCCGTCACTCTAGCGGTCTGTAAAAAAAGATAAGTGGAATGAACCGCGGTAGCCTGTCTTTTTCGTTAGCCTCGTAGCCACATTTTGTGATGTCATGATAAGGAATGAGTAAGCCCGGTGTATAATGATGCCCTGGTGAGACCACGACCTACGTTATACACGGCCGGTGCATGACGTTTAAAACGTCACACGAAGTGGATCATTTTTACACGGCGATTGGTGCAAAGTGACGCGCCACCCGTTTTGCACCAATCACCGTGTAAAAATGATCCACTACATGTGACGTTTTAAACGTCATGCCCCGGCCGTGTATAACGCAGGTCGCGGTTAGACCCATAGTGCTGCTGTAAGATAGTTGGCAAATACCGGATTTAAAATTGTATTGGTTGAGAAAAAGATTAATCATGAAGCATATTGGAGAGCTTGAAAATATTAACAAGCTGATGCTTGTTAACTAGTGCAGTCGTCCAATCAAGCTTGTTCAAGTAAGTATCGCTAAGTTCTTGAATAAAGTTTCTCCGGAACAGATGCACTTTACACTCACGCACCGATATTTGTCGACTTTTTGGTTGGTGCGATTTTCAAGACGGCACCAAACCAATAATTTAATACAATAGCTAGGTTGCCATTAAAGGAAAAAAATCCCTTAAATTTGGCGACATTTTTTCCTTTTTATAACCGATTTAAAAAAAAATGTGCGTGAGTGTATGACATCATAGCCGTTTTCCCAATGTTTTGACAATATATTACACAATACAATTACTTACCGGGGCGGTAAGTAACCGGTTTCTAACCGGTCGATAACTTTCTGGACGAACTGGTATTGTTTATTGTTTATTGAGAACATACATCTGACTTGTGTGCCTGACATCAAGTGCCCGCTTATAAGTCATCGTCAATATACAGGGACGAGATTGACACAGGGAAATTTAAACACAAGAGAGTTACATCCCGGAGCTCCACAAAGTGTGTGCAATGGAGCTGGCGGGAGTCGAACCCGCCGACCTGACTCCTACGCTCTCAAGCGATTAGCGGAATGGTGTCTTAAACACTCGGCCACGGAGGCCCCAGGTATTGTTTACAAGCAGCACCATCTGTATTACATCATCGTAATTATAGATGCCAATTCATTTGAGATAAATTTTCATGTAACCAATCATGTGACCCACCTAACCAAGCTTTTTCTTCGGTTAGTTCGGTTCCTTACCGGTCACGTCGGTTACTTCCGCTGAACGACGTTGGTTGGGTATCGGTTAGCAGCACTGAAGGACTTTGTAACTAACCGACATTACAAGTTACGTACAAGTGACATTGCTGGACGCGTTTATAGAATCACCTACCCAAATACAAATAGTAAAAATATAAATTATCTGTAGCGTTTGTTTTCAGTGATGCGTAAAGTCTATCGATAAATGTTTGTGAAAAACTGTCGTCTCATTTTTGAGTGAACTGGGCGCCTTCCATTAAAATATAGGTATTTAGAAGTTTTACAATACTTTTGTTATTTTAATTTTTTGTACTGTATACATAATGGTTTTTACAGGAAAAGAAAAATGCCCTATATATTTAAAAAAAAATTTTGATTTTCAAAATCGCACCATAGTTTAATAAACAATATGTATGTTTTCCCGCACCTATTTACATTTCAGTTTGTAATATTTTAATAATTTATTTACTCCTTCATATTTACTATTATAATCTTATTTGAGTTGTTGAAAAGTATAGAATATGACTTCTTTTTAAATGAACTTTTCTAAAAATTCTATTTTAAAAATGTTACTCGTAACCAGTCGTAACAGTGTCTGAAATATTAAAGGTCACTGTTAGACGAGATCATTTTGACAATTTTACTCTAGATGTCTTGTACTGATTACTTGTATGCAGCTGTTGTTTTACACAAATATTAAATTTGTCTATTTTCATTTGCGTATCACCATGAAACATTGAGCTCAATATATAACAGGAGGTCTGAGTCGGCAGTCAGAAGCATAAAAGGCAAATGAAGCATGCTAGGCAAAAGTATAAAATAGTCCGCATTGTCAATGTTAGATATTAGTGTTCTCATTTACTTTTAACATAATTTTTTATCTCTAAATAAGGTATGCTTATATAATTCATAAATGATTCACTAATTATGTAAGGGAATACGATAAATAGCATATTGTGCCATAAATACGAGCTAAAAGTATCGTCACTGTATCCTTCCGCGCTGACCGATGGAAATAATGTTGTGTAATAGGAAGATAATCTCCTGTTATATATGGAGCTCAATGCCTTGAAATGTACTCTGAACTGGGTCATTTCATCTAAACAGCGAAATTCCTGTCCCCGCTTCAAAAATAATACACTTGTATAAAAATGTAACAGAAGGCTAGAATACGTTAATCCCATGTTTGTATAACGGGAAAAAGCATATTAAATATAAGCCACTTAAATAAATTTGTTCCTCATAAATGTCATTCCTCTGTGTGTCCCTACCTCTACCTTAGCACAAAAGTGGTTCTTAAAATTTTACCATTCAAATATAATCGCGATAAATTTCTTAAGTTATTAAAAACTACTATATAATACTAAAAATTAAAAAGTACAGACTTTTCATGATTTGTATTTTTCTGAGAAAATAATGAAAAATATTCGCTGATTTACAGTTCTTCCCCTGTCATAAAATGGAAATAATTTTTTCTAACATCTGGGAACAGTCCTATTAACTCAAAATTCCGCCTGTGAACAGTGGCAATCATCAAAGAAGCTATCTTTAATTGTTGTTTTTTTCAGAAACAAATATGAACAAGTATTAAGTTGAGAAATTTCCATTTGTATCTTGATAAGAATTTTTATTGACTGACAACGGACACTACACTGTCTCCTTTATTTGCCTTAATTTTGTAATGAAAGCTCAATCAGCGATTAAGCCTTATTTGTATCGAGTTTTTAAAAGTTATCTTAAATGGAATTCCTTTTTGTGTATATAGTTATGATAGTAGGCATGCTAACCTTACTTTTTGTCATACCCCTCTTGTCAATTCCCTTGTTCTTTCTCCACGTGTTATGCCCTGTCTCACTTTGCCATTGCTTTACCAACTTGAAAATTAAAATTTTATTTTGGGTCGTTTAACAATGTGAAACATATTTGCTGACAGTATTTTATTACTTAGAGACAGTTCCTAAATACAATAGAACACAATTTTAAAGTAGTAAAAATATAAATTTTTAAATGTATGTAATGCTAAAATTGTTCTGTTAAGAGAAAATGATCCAATTCTGTGATTTTTATTTTTTTTTAAATTGAAGAGCTTTTTTCATATATTGAATGCTGATTTCGGAAAATATTCAGTCACTTAGGAGTAGACAAAGACAATCGAACAGTTTTTTTGTTTATAAAATAGGAATATTCCTTTTGTACTCAATATAGAGAAACTGAATGGACATATAAAAAAAATGACTACTTCACTAAAAATATAATCCATGTTTATTAAATTTTGAAAATGCTGTTCTTATTGTTTTTGAAAAATAAATCTAAACCAGCTCTACGCTCACTTGTGTGTTCGGTAGTTCAACCAGGTGACCGAGAGAAGACTATACCAAAGAATACCATGTAAAGCAGTTAAAAATTAAATATTTTATTTGACTAAATACTTTGCTTCCTAGCAATCCATTTCAATGACGTCTTTTTCCTAACATCTTTCAATGCATTGAAAAATCTGTGCACTGTTTCACTCGTCTGGTATCACAGAGTTGAATCGCTGTTCAAATTTCCCGCCAGAACATGGTTCACGTTTCGTACTCGGTAATTTGCAGATATTTTTGATTTGTAGAATAAAAAAAATAAGACATAAAAACACAAAGTTAAAAAATAATTTAATAATACACTATACATACATTTTATAATTTAAATGACTAACAAAAAAATGTTTAGTTTCAGCACGACAAAATTTGTTTCAAACTATTTAAACAAAACGTTACCGCGGACTGCTGCACCTAGTTGATTTCCAGTGTTCAGTGGACGTTATGAAATAATCATCGGACAAGTAGCACGAAATTTGACAAAGATATTTCTGCTGGTTCATGTCTCCTCCTCCTTGGTCAATTGCCCCATATTCCCCCCCACCTATACAGTTTCGACACAAATCGAGAATTACTGTTTTGTAAATTATCAATTTAGCAATAAGCACGCCGAAGTATCTAATTCACAAGACACCATTAGTCACAAAGACACCGGACAACTATACTTACAATAGAAGACAACTGCTGGGTGTTAGAATAAATCAGCGAGAAGCAGTAAACCAGTTCGAAGCATAAAAAATTCTAAAAGAGGGGAGGGTATAGCGACATCTTCATAAATATAGTAGTAACAAAACTTCGTAAAAGGTTGAATCTGTACATCATTAAGATGATTTTCCCTTTGTGGCAGCAAGGACATATGCAACAATTTAATAAAATTGTAATATGCAGCTTATTTTCTAATGTTTATATTTCCATAAAATTTTTTGACAATAGCTAGAACTTCAGTGTACTTTTCCTTTATATTCATTCCCACTTTTCCGAAATACTTTACGTGATAAACTGAGACGCTCGGAAATTTTTTAACTCAGCGTATACAAAAGAAGTTTTGACAAGTAAAAAGTGTAGAATTAAATGTTCCTTTGCAGGCATATTTAATAGATAGTTTGTTGGAGGAAAAATTAAGATACGTGAAATGGGTCTGCAAATATGTTTTATAGAATGCATCCCTTTGTGGCGAGGCCCCACCAGTGGCTGAGAGGTTGTGCTCTCGAAGCTGGTAGACGGGAGTTGCTGGGTTCGATCCCAATCGCGCCCGTCGGCCTAATCGCTCGGAGTTTTCGTGGTTTTCTTTCGAGCCGTGGATTTTCTCCATGCGTAAATACGGATTAGGTTCCCTTAGAAAGACCCCCACGAAGGGCACTCCCCCTGGGCCTATATCCCTAGTGTCGATAATTGGCCGTCAATAATCAACCCAACCCAACCCTTTGTGGCGAGCGTCGCATATACGTGTCACATAAAGTTCTGAGAATCCTTGTTTTTTTTTCTACTGGTTGTATTTGAGAAGTTTGCCTTATTTAATTGCAGTTTCTTGGAAAAAGAATAAATTTTGTAAAGGATGCTCATCGCAAAGGGGCCATTCTAGAGTTCAAAATAAAATTATGTAGTATGTGTTTATCAATTTATTGTACTGTTGCAAGTAATAATAGGATGTTAAATTGCTTTGCGAATTTCAGAAAGAATTAATTTTATTTGTTTTTTCAGTAACCTTTTCAATGTTATTCAGTCTTAATGTTACGGTGATTTCTAAATTCACTGTTTTTAAGTTTTTTCTTAAATTTGGAATATGTAAATGATTTTCTTCACAGCCACTAATACAAAAGCACACATTAAGAATATATTACGTAGATAATTAAGACAGGATTTAAAGGACATTTTGCTATTTCTTTCAATAGCTAGATAAAAGCTGTATCAGATATAAATTTTTCGCGATTGCGGGGAAAATAATCATTGTTGTAGTAATTGTTAGCCACATGATTTAAACTATGAATCATAACTTTTCATTGTAAGAAGTTTTGTACAAAACTTATCTGTTGCAAGTCCTTACATGAAAATATCTTTGTAAGTACTTAAGATGGAAGTATGTATGTATGCATATAAATAATTCAAATGCAAGAAAAGCATACAAGTATGAAGATAATGTACTGAGTATAGCGTAATCCACAGAATACAGATCATTTTAAAAATTGAAAAAAAAAGTTATTCATTTTAACCTCTTCGACGCATAATAAATATGACATATAAGAATTTATAACTAACTAGCCGACCACCCGGTGTTACATGGGCTGTAATACCTTAGGTTTACCGTAAATGTACCTTATATGGGGAATTAGGTTAGTAAACATAAAATCTATATTGAATGATAGTTTGAAAATATATCCATTTATATATAAAATATCACAATGCTGGTGTCCACAGCTGGCGAGTCAAGAATTTTAACATTTATTCTGTGAAAGTCAGTTTTGTAGAATGTTATATGTGGATTTAGGCATTATGTTGTTGAAAGATCCATTCTGAACCTCCCAGAATGTCACCGAATGGAAGCAAATGTTGGTCCGGCATCTTTATTTTTGGGGATTTTGTCCCCAAAAGATCCAAAAGTCAGAGAGGTCAGGGCATTGAAGCAGAAAGCCTCCCCCCCCCCCCCCAAGCCATAACAGACTTGCTGCCTGCTGAAATATGCCCTTGGTTCTTTTTGGAGATCATGCCAATACGTGTTCCAACCATTAAAGTCATCTAAGCTCCATTTTTTCCATCGCAGAATAAAACATTAGACCACTTGTTCCGTAGGATGTGTTTTTTAGCCCAGTTCATTCTTGTCTGTTCGTGGTGTAGTTTGAGACAAGGTTTGCGAGCCATTTTCTTTGGTATGATGTAATCACATTCTTCAATACGTCTGTGCAGTGCCTTTGGACATTTGTACACCGAGATTATTTTTAATTTGATGTATGGACAAATTTTGTTTAGACACCAATGTCCGTATACTCGGATTTGTCTGAACAGTCGTCATACGTGGTCGTCCACGTCTTGTTTTCCGGTTGAAATTATCATTTATAGAGAGCACTTGATATATACCTTGCTTTGATTAATAAAATTTTTTAGCAATTTCAGAAACAGATTTATTTTGCAATTTCATTTTACAAACTTTAAAAATCTCCCTCTTTGTGAATTCTTTATCCTCCGACATTTTAAAAATTAGTGGAAATGATTTCTCTACTTTTATAAAACTGGAATTCGACGGCGTCATACCACATCATTACACTCGACCAATGCCGTGTTTCTAAAAAAAATTGCATAAAGTGCTTAATCATTTGAGACAATGTTTCTTCAAGAAAAACAGCAAATTAAATAAAAATTGATGTAAATTTTATTTTAACCAACAAAAATAGCTTATTTGATTTTGATTAAATGATGAGTATTTATTGCAAATTGGTTTCATATATTTTCTTGATTTTTTTTCTTTTTTAACTAGATTTGTAGAGTGCTTAAACTTTTGAGATGGACTATATATTTCAACTCTTGTCATGTCATTGCGATAACCTCCGAAATATCGAACCAATTCGAATCTAATTGAGGAAATGTATTGATCTTGCCATTATTTTTGAGAAATTCGTCATGTGTTAGTTTTATAAGGACACACAAAGGAAAAATACACAATTTATCACCACGATGACGTCCGAAATTCTGAACAAATTCGAATGTAATTGGGATAGTGTATTGTGTTTTGAAGAATTTCGAATGGTTTTACTAATCAATATGTTGCTTTTTTTATAGTAAGTTTACACGGACACACAAGTTTTCAATTACATTCTTTGAATGGTTTGGTTAAACAATAGCCTACAAGCGATTTTTTAACTATGACTACTCACCATATTTTATATAATTGCATCATATCCATTCAATTGCATTTGGTATGCTTAATTTAAAATTCCCCTGCAAATTAACTTTATCGGCTAAAAAGCGAGTTTAAGAGGAGAAAGACAAATTAGTTTAATTTGTATTGAATCTCATGTATGTACCTTAAGAAAAAGAAATCGCCCCACTCTTCAGACTGAGACGGAAGAACTCGTTTTCATCTATACTAATAAGTGTGCGTGTGTACATGCGAAGATTGGATGGGGATAGTTCATGGCAATTTCTAATGCATATGAGGTTGATTTTTCATTTTTGTAAATTTGTGGATATAATAGTTAAAGCCAACAATTTAAAAAGGTTGTATTAAAAGACATTGCGCTGGTGTGTGACCTCTTCGCTGTTGGTTAAACCCGGTTCTTAAGTACAGAACTAGGGAATATTCGAAAGTGCGAAATCTGCTTTTGTCTTCCGAAATGCCTATCCGCCGAACAGTTTGAAATTCTGAAAAACAAAAACCACAACAGCATCAACGTTCTCCAAGCTTTTAATATGAGCGAACAGTTGTAAAAATACAAAAGTTACCCAAGCAATAAAATTAAGAAATCACGAATTCTTGTTTTACTCAGTTTTTGAAGTCCTGGTCGGCTTAAATGTTCAATATAAGAAATATTGACTACATCAAATTATAGATCTTACTTTTAGGTTTAAAACGCCGTAATCTGTTTGAAAAAATATCAATGTGAAACATTTCAGAAAGTTTTTTAGAGCCGTTTCAGTTTTTTCCGCGTTTTCTACAATGTTTAAATATCTGCATCTGAGTTTCTGATCAAATTACGAAAAACATAAAAATACCAGACCATATAACTATTAATTTTCTTTTCAAATGCCGCAACCACTTTCGTAAAATATGTAGATTAACCGTTTGAAAAAAACATTCTTTTCAAAAACTAACTTCTACGAATTCAGTTTTATCTGCAATTTTAAAAATTGAGCATCTGCTTCATAAATAAAAATATGAAAAAAATATACTAAACCAAATCAACATTCATTTTCCTTTAAAATGAAGATTTTGTTTTTAAAAGATATTAATACTATTTGCGAAACGTGAGCTTCCAAATGTCATTTTCGCGAATACCATTTTATTTCTGCAATGTTTAAAATCAAGCAACAGCTTCGAAAACCAAATATCAAACAAATGAAAAATTCAATACTACATCTACGTTCATTTTCCTTTCTAATGCTGCAATTTGTTTTGAAAAATATGAATATTATTCCTGTGAAAAAATGAGAAATTTTCAAAAGCAAGTTTCGTTTTTTTTAATGAGGTGTTCAAAAATCTGCATCGGCTTCTGAAATTAAAATACAAAAAAGTAAAATGCAAACGATATGTTCATTTTCCTTTAACACAGTGCCTCTGTTTTAAAACAATATTTAACTCTTTCTAAACGTTCGTTTCCATAAGTCGATTTCGCGAATTGAGTTTTTCTTTGCATACTACACATTAAAATTTTGCACTTAAAATATAAAATAATTCAATACTTATGTTAGGTATATTTAATGTATATATTTATCACGGGTTCAGTTAATGTCAGGCAGGTAACTACGTAGTTACATTATAAGATTTTTCCATTATCTAAAAATAGTTATAAAAAAACTCATATAATAATTTCCGTATAAAAATTTTCGTTCAAATACGTTCTTAAAAAAAATCAGTTTGGATGTACGCTTGATAGAAAGCGCGATCTATCGAATTTATTTTAAAAAGATTAATTTTCGCTGTTTCCCTTTTAAGATACGGCTACAGGAAAAGAAATAAAACAAAATATATAATTAGAAGTTTAAATTTCTCGCTTAATGTATAATCATAAATTAATATTAAACTATTAAAGGAAAACGAAACTATTAAACTACAACACTATCTGTTCTAAAAAAATGTAACTAGATTTTTTGTGACTGGGACATTTTCTCGGCTTATATTAACTCAGTTTTATTTGGAAATTAGTAGTTTTATTGAGAAACCTATAATAAATACGCTAAAACACCCAGTTTGTAATATAATTATTTTAAGAGCCATTTAATGTTGAAATAGTTTTAAAATGTTCATTTTTTAAATAAGTTTTATGGGACTAAAAACTTTGCATAGCAATGCAAGAACCTTTTGCAGGTACTTATTTGGATTAGATTGAGGTGTGTAGTTTTCTATTTTATTCAAAATATCATTAAGAGATTTATTTCATATTTCGAAAAAGTTAATTTACTATTGCTAGATATGAAAAAAGCGCAAAAATTATTTGAAAACATCATTGAATAAAAAATATATTTACACGTGTACAATAGAATAAAAATAACTTTAGAATAATTTAAAATTTTTACGTGCGAAAAGCATTTGTGAAACTTACGTCAAATTTAAAACTAAATTTAAAGCGTCATATTAAAAACGATATTCATATAGCATGTAAAAGGGAACTTTTCTTGTAGATGTTACTGTAATATACTAGTGCTCCCGATGCGATACGTATTTCACTTATACGTTTAACCTATATACGTATACCTTAAAGTATACGTTTAAACGTATCCGGATACGTATAAACGTATATCGGTTAAACGTTTAATTCAAGCATACGTATATTTCAAGCATCGTATTTACTTTTAATGCCACTGGATCTCATCAGTGTTACGTCACTGAACGGAGAACAAGTTGGAAATCGGTGGCGTTACTTTAGCAATCTGTATAATATGTTTCATAAATAGAATCTTGTTATATTTACTATAAACGATTATTGTAAATATATAACGAAAGTAAAGACTTTTTGTGCAAATAAGGAGAATATACACGTTTCAGAATTATTGTTAATCCTTATTAAGTATATTCTTTCGTAATTTAAAAAATATATATTTATGTGTGCGTATACTCAAATTGCTCCCGGGAGGTCAAATGTTGTTCTTTCCACGGTGCTAATGTTTTCTACTCTGTGTTAATGTAAAACGCAATTTCATTTTTTAACCATGACACTCGTGTTATTTTTTATACAAAGTGTATGTGCATTACAAGATATTACTTTTTAAGAATTGTTGTTAATCTTGACAAATTTATTTTTTTGTGTTAGTATCTAAAAATTTCGATTACTTATAGCCTGGCAAATAATCGTCACTGCAGGTTTCAGAACGCAATCACACAATCTTGAAATGACTTGCCTTCTCTTTTCTTTTTTGCTGTAAAACGTATTTTCAAAATATTTTTAATATAGAAAAAAGTATTCTTAAATAAAATAAAAGTATGTTTAGTTAGTTTGTTAGGCCGATTATCAGTACTAGGAATATAGGCCGTTGGGGGGAGTGCCCTCCGTGGGGTGCTTTAAAATAAAAATTAGATTGTGAAACTGCCCAGGAGTTTTGATTGATCAATGTCAGTATAAAATATGAAGTCAACGTAAGTTCGTGTTCTGCAATACTAATGTTTTGGGCGAAATGTCCACGCTATAAATCAAAATAAGCTATGTGCGTGTGTTACAGAAATGCGAAAGGTAAATCATTTCATAGTAAAATCATTTCATAATTAATAGTTTAGATTTGAGGGGGGGGGGACAAAATTTTAACTGAGGAAAAAATATTCAGATTTTTTTGCAACTACCGACTGCACAGGTCAATGCAGCTGTTTTTTAAAATCTCTGATCCGCAGAGCAGCAGGAGAAAGGCATAATTTTTTAAGCAATAAACGAAAAACATTTATACGTTTAACCGCTTGTGTAAGATCCGTATATACGATGTACCGTATAGGCTGTTTCGTATAATACGTATAATCGCCTTGGTCGTATCATACGTATCCAAAATCTGCACCCCCTATAATACGTATTATTCGTATACTTGTATCAACGTTTAATAGGGAGCACTATAATATACCGAAAAGCAGCCCCATTTTATGCGTAACGATTTTGTACTAGCTAATTTTAAAATTTGTGTTAGATCTTACTTTATCGATCCTGAAAAGAGACGTCAACTGCCATGACCGCGGTTAGTGTGG
Source organism: Maratus michaelseni (assembly GCA_963931845.1). Classification (NCBI taxonomy): domain Eukaryota; kingdom Metazoa; phylum Arthropoda; class Arachnida; order Araneae; family Salticidae; genus Maratus; species Maratus michaelseni. The sequence goes on from OZ007586.1 coordinate 85,091,840, forward strand.
CCGTGGTGGCCGAAAAATCTCCCAGTAAATGAGACATGGCTGGCAACCCTCGACACTGGTCCTGATAATATCATCCAATATTTTTTAATTGGGTTATAGTATAAAACACAACGAATAAGCTGATTTTAGAGCCTATGATATCTGAACAGAGGTTTTCGAGAGTAGTTCATAGGGTACAGAGACCGCCTAATTTTTAAATATTGCTCTCTATAGTTTTGAAACTTTAGTGTTTAAAATATTTCGTCGTTGCAGTTTCAATGACAGTTGGCATATTTTGGCGCATAGTTAATTTCTTTGTTTTGCAACTAGTAAACTGTTGTAACAATAAACATGAGTTGCCGATTTATAACCTGCAGCCGGCTGTACAAAATGATTCCTTAAAATAAATTTATTAATTTATAATAGTGTCCCAAAAATATTAAAGTATTATATTGTCATCGGAAACACAACTGTGTACACCATCCTTATATTTCTAGCCTATCAGGAAGTGAGTGAAACATCTATAATTTCTATCTTCACATATAAAAACGTTAAAATAAATTATTGTAAATAAGAAGCTCATCTTTGAAAAGGTTTCATTTTCTTTTTACAAATTTTACCACATTTGACATTGAACTGTTTTCAAGAAATGATCGTTGTTTGATTGGCTATTTTTAATGACACAGAATACAATAAAGGGCATTCTGTCATAGTCAAGTTGGAAAAATGAATTTCTTTTGTAAAATTCACATTTTTGGATGACTGTGTTAGAAGGTGTTTTCTTTAAATACATTTCAAAGTATTGCAGTCCGCAACGAATTGTTTTGAAAGTTTTAACTATTTCTCTCGCAGATGAATTTTCAGAAGCTATTTTCAGTATGTATATATATATATATATATATATATATATATATATATATATATATATATATATATATATGATATACTGAATATATCATATATATATATACTGAATATATCATATATATATATACTGAATATATCATATATATATACTAGCAGATCCGCCCGGCGTTGCCCGGTCCCGTTAAAAAATAATACGAAAAGCGAAATCACTCTAAAAATCTCTGCACGAAACCGTTCCTCTGGTAACTCTTTGTCTTTCGGAAATTAAATACAGAGATTTACCTGAAGCGGAAGTAAAATTAATTCCACCTCCTCACGTATCTGGATCATTTCTATAAAGACGGGTTAGTTTTTGGTCAAAATTTAAAAAGTGTTACCGTCGTATTTTCACAAAATTTGCATTTTCGAAGTAAAAAACATAAAATGTGAGTTCCGATTCAAATAATCCAATACTTTTCTTAATACTCGAGGATAAGTGAAAATGAAACTTTTATTTTTTCGTTTTCTGGGACTATCAAATCGGTAACTTTCTTTTGCGGTTTTAATAAAAATAGTCATTTTTGGCGCACGCGCTGGAAAATCTTTTAGTTCCATCGCCAGGGAATGCATTTTGTTGTACACAAATTATCCCACATGAGTCCCTGCTGCCTACAATACCGTGTATAGCAGACGTGCTAGGCACGCGCTGCAAAATCATTTACTTACAGCTTCTACCACCAGGTGGAGCACTCTGTTCTAAATAAACCTGTTTCCGAAGGAAACTACAGCACTCGTTCCTGCTGCTTACGACACCATGTAGAAGGTGTGCCGCGCACGCGCAAAAAGTCTATTCCACTTTCCACCGCCAGGGAGTACCAAATCTATGTCTTAAATAACTAGCTATATCTTAATTAGTTCATTTTAAGTTAAATGAACAGATTCCCGTTGAAATCGGAGTCACATAACCCGATAAAATAAATCAGCCCCTGGATATTAATATTCATAAATGGTGGTAACCAAGGGTTGAAAAAATTATACCGAAGTTTATTTAGTACCTGGGAGAACTCTGATAAATGTCAGAAAAGATTTCTTTTGAGTCGGACCAAGTTTAAATGCAAAATCTTTTAGTTACATTGTCCACCGCTAGAGCGTGCACTCTGTTCTAAACAAACCTCTTTCCGAACGTGTCCCCGCTGCTTATGACAAGGTATAGAAGGCGTTCTGTCCGCGCTCAGAAAATCTTCTAGTTCTACTTTCCACCGACAGGTGGCGCTAAATCTGTATCTTAATTAGTCATCTATACCTTAATTAGTTCTTGTTAAGTTGAATGAACTAATTCTCATTGAAATTGGGCCTATAGCACCTAAGAAAAAAACCCTCCCTGGTCAATAATTTTCAGTAATTGTGGTAACTAAGGGCTGAAAAAAATTACACTGAATTTTATTTAGTATCTGAGGACCTGAGAAAAGGTTTCGTTTGAATCGGACTAATAATTAAATAGCTCTGATTTTGGAGGCGGGGGGGGGGGGGGGACGGGGGAGTTTTGATCAGAGCATTAACGTGATATTTAAACTACAACCGAACACTCACCTCCCCCTCGCACAGAATTTAACCAACGACGTTAAAAATTAAGAATTATCAATAACTTTCTAAACAGAAACAAAATGACTTTTTATTTTACATACAAAAAGAGTAAGTTACCGTTGTTAATTTCTGAAATCGAATACATAAATGACGCATACATGATAAAAATCTAAAAATCGCAAAATGTCATAACTCTGTTCGAATTGCAATCTGCTGACGACCTTTTCATCTGCCAATCACAACTGCCCAGTTGACTTACAGCTGTGCTTACAATTCTATCAGCTACCAATCACAACTGCCCTCCAATGGTGTTTTACTTGTAATGTGCGATTTTGACGTTATTTCAAACAAAAAACGCTGCAAAACATTAAAAAAAAGTTTTAAAAAAATGGAATTGAAAGAAAAAATCTAAAAAAAAAAAAAAAAAATCTGAATAATAAATAATCCGGCCTTCCCTTTTTAAAATTGTTTTTTTATCTGTAAATAATTATCAACTTTCTCCAAGCTAAAAAGAGTAAAAACAAATGACGATTCTGAGCGTATCTGAGGCTGAAATGGAAGCAACCACTGAACCAATCAAGTATTCTGGTCAAAATTACTTAGTGTCGAAGGAAAAAATTCGCCAAAAAATCAAAAATCGCAATACAAATTTCGCATAAACTTTATTGAAAAGAGGATAAAATTTGCTATATTGGGCTAAAAGATTGGAACTGGATTCCGGTTACTAAAGTGGGTAAATCGCAATGAAACGTCAAAACCCCCTAAAAATCGCATTTTTAAAATCATGATTTTTTATCTGTAAAGAATTATCAACTTTCTCCAAGCTAAAACAAGAACGAAAAATCATGCGTCAAGCATAGATTATGTAACACTTTCCAACGCTTCCAAAATAATTTTACAAATCATACGTTTAATAATCTGACAGATGACAACAATTTGGAAAACGCATAATATATTTAAAAACATAATTTCAGGAATTTCCAACATATACAATATTCAGAAAAATATACGAATACTTTTATTCAGCCCTGTATAGGATCTATAGACCTGTATATATACTACATAGGATGCTAAATTTTAGTTCAGTTAGGAAACGCGTAGCACAGTTTAAAATTCTCCGTCTGGAGTTTCTGTCACTAAACGGAAATGTGTCCGCGAACTTTTGTGCTTCCCTGTATAGGATCTACAGAATTTATACACATCACGTAATAGACAAAAAGCGAGTTAAAATTAAAATCGTGTTCAGTAACTTAAAACGCACTTCCAGGAATTATTGTTAACAGACAGTTGAGAATTCTTTTGTGTGTCCCTGTAAATGAACGATGACTGCTATACACACAATATTCTGTTGTAAGCCTCTTGTAATGCACCTTAGTGATATTTATAAATTTCAATGCGTTTAAAATAGTGAAACATTATTTAAATAAACCGCAGACGATTTTTCTCCATAGATGTAATGTAACGGAATTCTTTTGACTGTCCCTGTAAAGTAACTATATGTTCTATGCACACCCTATTCCATATTAAGCTTCTTCTAATGCACCTTAGTGATATATATAAATTTCAATGCGTTTAAAATTGTGAAACATTATTTAAATAAACCGCAAATGATTTTTCCCCATAGACCGCAATGTAACGGAATTCTTTTGAGTGTCCCTGAAAAAAAACTATAAGTGCTACACACTTCCGTTTAAATAGGGAACATGCTATAGATAACGACAATAACATATAAAAATTGCAGAGCAATCCGAGCATATTTACGGAGTTAGAGCACGGACAGACGGCCCGACGGCAGACGGCCAGACGGCAGACGGCCAGACGGCAGACGGCCAGACGGCAGACGGCCAGACGGCAGACGGCCATACGGCCAGACAAACCGAAGTCATAAACACTTTTCAACTAGGTTGGAAAGTGTTAAAAAGGAAAAAAATGACGATTCTGAGCTTATCTGACGCTGAAATGGAAGCGCAACCACCGAACCAATCAAGCATTCAGGCAAAATTTGTTAGTGTCGAAGGAAAAAGGTTTCCAAAAATCGCTGTACGAATTTCGCATAAACTTTATTGAAAAGAGGATAAAATTTACTATATGCTAAACGATTGGAACCGGATTCCCGTTACTAATGTGGAAAAATCACAGCTAAACGTGAAAAACACTAAAAATCGCATTAAAATTTAAATAATAAAAATCTATTCAAAAATTACCAAATGTGGCTTCGAGGTGCAAAACTACATGCATAGAGGTACCTTCCCACCAAATTTTGTAGCTCTGCGTGCAGCGGTCTCTTTAGAACACAACGGAGAAACACCGATATACACATAAACTTCCTTCTTTATTATAGTTGGAGATATAGTATATAGTAGAGAAGAGTGTTGGAGATATATGTATGTTTATTAATGATAATTTTAAACGTAAAGATTTGAAGAATTGTGTGAGATACAAGCATCGCATTTTTCTGACACAATCAAATTTCGCCCCCTACATCTTAGATGTGTGCAACCAAATTTGAATGAAAATATATTCCTGTATTAAGTGAGTGAAATTTCGTTGAATACTGTGCAGTTAAGCTGGATATATAAGCATCGAATATATCGAACTATTCATAGAATTTCGGCTTCCTTCTTAGATGACAGATTTTAAATCAATTTTAAATTTTAATTTGACGTTATTATTCTAATCTTTTATTGTTTTTGGCGCAGCATGTCCCTAAAGGGACTTCGTGCCATAAAACCCCATTCAACAAACCAACCAACCCTCTTAGATGACCGCAACCAAATTTAAATTTCAATCTATTCTTTTCATGAGTATTCTAAATTTGGCGTTTCGTTTAATTCTGCGCTCACAAGATGGAGATATATGCATCGCATAAATAGAACAAAACAACCAATAGAATATTTATTAATACGGTTATATCAATTGATTTTTTTTTCAAAAACTATTTTAGGAGTACTCTCCTTTTTTAACATATATTCAAAACTTTTGCTGTATGTTTTTGGGTGATATTTCTGCCTAGAGTATATGACAATATAATAATTTAGTTCCGCAGTGTTTATTTTCTATTTATCAAAATTTTCCTGTTGAATTCACAAAATTATGAGTGTTACGAATCCCTCCCTCTCAGCACCACCAAAAACACCATGGTTAGACCAACAATCCTTAAAAAAGTTTATTTTGTTTATCCTTGTTTAGTGAAAAAATATCTATTATTGCGTTGAATATGATCGCATCTCATTAACGCGCCTTTAATTACATACAAAGTATTTCTTTATTAAATCCTGAATTAAGGAAAAGGATTAATAAAAATATAGATTTGTCATTTAAATATCAAAAATGCAAGTTTGATGTACATAGTTAGAAGAGAACTGTAAAATATTGAGTTTAATTTGGAGAATGAAATATTTAAGGATAAAAACATGTTGTGCTTTAACCCAATAAAATAGAGATTTGAAAGAAATAATTTTTAATCAATACTATTAATGTCGGTAAACGTCTGTGTGTGTTTCTTTCTTTCTGTCTGTCTGTGCATTCCACCTTTGTACACGCAAAGGCTCCGGGACTAATCGACGCACCGGCGGCGGACGCGAACCGAAAAATTCGGAAAAATAGCGCGACGCTCAAGTTTCGATCGGGTCGGGATTCCGACCCGGACCCGGGGAGTTATTAATGAACGAAAGTGTTTTAATTACCGACCGAAACCGAACTGGAAAAAGAATCGAAAAAAAATTCCGTTTTGATAATCGCAGACATCCAAATCGTCGCTTTTTAACGCATCATCGAATTAAAAAAAAATATACCGGAGGTGTCGATCCGAAAATTGGGGTACACACGCGGCCGATTTTTGTCGTTCCAAAATGTCAAATTTTTTGAAATTCGGACCGTAACTTTTATTTATTTCGGCCAAAAACTGACCAGACATCTAACATCGACCCCAGACGTAAAAAAAGGTTGCCGTAAAGAATGCAGGGTCGACAGATCCGAGATCAAATCACCCCATTCCTTTTTGAAACAAGTGGAAATAATGACTCTACATTCGCGAAAATTTGCTAACACGTGTATAAAAAAATCGCGAATTCAACAAAAAAAAATTCGTAAAAATCGACCAGTAATTTTTAAAGATATCAATTAAAACTCATTAATGACACGGCAAATGAATTTATTTCTATTCCGATGAGACGGCTTCTTTTTTATTTCAACATTCAACGCAGACAAATCGTCTGTGGATAAGTCATTTCTGAAAGAGATAAAATAGTCACGTGACTTTCAACTGCGTTTTTTCAGAGGGGGGGGCCCATTTCCGAATCTAAGGGGCGCATTAATTCCAAACTTTGACAGGGCGACTCAAAATGCATTCTGCTTTCAGAATATCTAAAAATTATTCTCATATCTTCATTAGGAGCCGATATATTATTTTATTGTATAATTGATCATCGTTATTTGTATAATTAAAGCAAAAGAAAGATTTCTATTACAGTGCCGGCTAGATATTACGATTTTAAGAAGTAGGCCGCGTCTAAAAACTGCCATAACGAGTATCTTAAGTTTTTGTTTTAGAGTGGCAACCAGATATTATGATAGGGAAAAGCGGGCTTCGCACGTTATCGATTTTTTTTTTTCAGTTTTAAGTTTTTCTACAGGTCCCTGTCTTTGAACAAGAAGTCCGGTAGTCTAAAAAAGTTGTTTGACATCAGATATTTTTTTTTCCGGCAGTCTGATTCAGTTGTTTAAGGAAAAGCAGTGTCCTCCCCCCCCCCCACCCCTTCAAGTTTTTTTATCTTAACTGTGGGGTTCTAGAGGTTCGTTCAGTTCGAGGTTTATCTTATTCGAGGTTTATTTTTTCTATTTGCGCCACCTGGTGGCGGAAGGTGAAACTAACGTATACTGCAGCGCGTGCGCAGCACGACTGCTATACGGTGCCGCAGGCAGCGGGGACCGAAATCACCCACTCGTGGACAGCCACCCGTGAGGTATAGGAACAATAAGTCCACGAGGGGAAAAATAAACGCTACCCGACACCGATAGCACCCATCCGTTCCAACCCCCACCGTAGGAGGCGCCTGTTTGTTAGATTTGAAACAATGAATATAATTACATAACAATAATAAAATATAAAAGGTAAAAAATAACAATTTTTTGCAAATTGAAAGTTAAATATAAAATATTTTCGAAGTACTATAAGTTCATGATGTCCTAAATTTATGGTATTTTAGTTCAGAAAGTCAATGGTCAGTTCAGTCAATTTTTTTTTTTAATTCTTTCGTAATGAAAGAGAAATTTTTATTGAGAATATTATAATTCTCTTTTAACTTTTGAGAGTTTGAAGGATTGAAAATGATATTACGAAGGTTATATCTGAGAGTTCCGTTCTTATCAAAAGGGAAGTGATGGATCATAAGAGGGCAGCATCCGAATATGTAGTGAACTGCATCTCCTTCTGCTTTATCGCATGGACATCTAGGTGAGGCTCTTTTTCTTATTTTATGTAAGTATTGTGGGAAACTGCCATGGTTACTCAGATAATACGGCAGTGTTGGCTGTTTGCAGAGATAATTTGATCGACTTTATTTATAATTTTATAGGTATCTCTGCCCTTATTACATGAGTCCCAAATGGCTTGCCAGTCAGAGATGGTTTTCTTTTTAAAATACAATTTTGCTATTGAAATGGGGAACAACAGATCTTTTCTTGATTGATATTGGTCTTGTAAGATGGCTTGCTTTGCTAGGAGATCAGCTCTTTCGTTGCCAGTATCACCCACATGAGATTTAGTCCATGTTATTATAATGGATTTATCAGGAATTTGAAGTAATTGATTGTAAATGTTTTTGATAATGTAGTTTCTAGGAAAAGCAACTTTTAATACTTCCATAGAAGAGTAACTATCTGTAATAATTAGTAGTTTATTGTAGTCGGAGGTAGAGAACCATTTTATTGCTTTATAAATTGCCATTAATTCTGCTTGATATATGTTATTCAGTGGATGATGTCGTTTTGCTTCATCATGTATATTATTTCCATCTTTATATATGGTGAAAGCACTGGCTACACCCCCTGGCATGACAGAACCATCTGTGTAGGCTTCCACATCGTATTCTTTTGGATGGATGGATTTTCTATCTTCTATAATTCTGATATTTTGGACTCTGTAGTAATTGAGGAATCGATACTATTTTTCTTTCTGCATTATATTGTTAATGTTTAGCTGTGTGTTATTGATTAACAAATTTCTATTTCCTATTTTCAGTTGGTAGTACTGAAATTCATTCTGTATTTTTATTAGGATTGGTGGAGTTCCTGTAAGAAGATACAGAGCTTCGTGAGAGAAAGTCCTATAGTCAGTTAGAGGTTTATACTATTCTATGTGCAATTTAAGGGATTATCCGGTGCCGAAGGCAGCGGGGACCAGGGTCGGAACAACTGCTATACGGTGCCGCAGGCAGCGGGGACCCGAGCCGGAGGTTCGTTCAGTGACAGGTTTATACTATTCTATGTGCAATTTAAAGGATTATCCGGTGCGTGCGTAGCACGACCGGTATACGGTGCCGAAGGCAGCGGGGACCAGGGTCGGAACGACTGCTATACGGTGCCGCAGGCAGCGGGGACCCGAGCCGGAGGTTCGTTCAGTTAGAGGTTTATACTATTCTATGTGCAATTTAAGGGATTATCCGGTGCGTGCGTAGCACGACCGGTTTACGGTGCCGAAGGCAGCGGGGACCAGGGTCGGAGATTAGTTCAGTTAGAGGTTTATACTATTCGATGTGCAAATTAAGGGATTATGCAAATTATGGGATTATCCGGTGCGTGCGTAGCACGACCGGTGTACGGTGCCGAAGGCAGCGGGGACCCGGGTCGGAGGTTCGTTCGGTTCGAGGGGGATGCGAGCCGGAGAATACAAAAGTTTCGAGGCACCGATGTAAATTAGGGGCCCGCTGGCGGGCGAAGCCAGCTAGTTACTATATTTAATATTTGTTATTTCCAATTCTTCATTGCCATTTAAAATTTGACTTGATTTTTCTGACTTTTGTAATCGAGGATACAGAAAGTGCCATAAAAGCTGTTCACATATGTTAGATTCAATATTTTAATCCGTTTTCTTGAGTATTATAGAGCATTAAATATATATTAAAATAATTGGATGAGTGATGTAGTTGACAGGGAGTATGCGGCCACTTGGCGAATTTATTATTTTAAGTTTTATATGCAAAAAGTGTGTATTCTGAGAATTGTTTACATTTATTGGATAATTAGGTTGTGATATCAAACTATTCTACGTTTGGAATGTTATTTTAATATTTTAAAATTTTTCCCTTATATTGGATTCCATTCAAATAGACAAAGTTCTATTCATAAAAAATAAAAAAAAATATTTTTGTTTCACTTCATTTTTTCTTAGTTGAAGTAAAATTTAATAAAAGTGTATTTGAGAAAAATAGGAATGTATAGGAATGTGCACGAATTACTTTTAATGGGCATATTACATTCCCAAATAAGGTGTTTGCAAAGATTTAAATATAAAAGTAAAAATAAATATTCTTATAATATTACAAACAGAGAAGATATTACTAGTAATCACGATTTAAATTTTCTCGAATAAACCACAACCATAAATTTTACTTTGAAAAAACAATGGCCTTATTATCATCAGTTAAATTTCGCAAAGGATTATATTCAATTTACTAAATAAACTAATATTGCATGATAACATCTAATGAAAAAGGTTTTTCTGAAAGATGCTATCATGACTTTTCTAAAAATATTCTTCATACTTCAACTGTTAAAAATTAACTGTAAACCATTATTAAGTAGAAAACTCTATTTGTTAGAATGACAAATGGTTACTATCCATTTGAAATGCAGAATTTAATAAAACATATAAAAGTATCTTTCTGGTTTGTTTGTATTTTTATTTACTTTTAATTTCTGACTTATATTTTTTTGTTATTTATGATACATATTTTCTTGATTTCAGGCCATTTTATCTGAACGATGAAGAGGATCAATAATGATATAAAATCAATCAATAGGAAAAATTAAATATGGCTGGAAGAAAATTTCTCAAATGCATCGTGTCCGAAGATGGTACAGTGAAATTTGATTTCATGACTTCTCTACAGAACATTGTTATGGCTAAAATCGTCATTAACTTATGGATGAATAAAGGTAGTCTACAAGACATAGTGAAATTCCTCCAGAGTGGTATTAGACAAGGATGTGGAGAAACAAATGTCTCTTGGGAGCAAGTTATAAATAATATTGTCACCAAAGTATCAGATTTACCCTTGCCAAAATCTATGATAGAAAAGTTAAATAATGTAGTTCCAGTTCTAGGAAATTCTATACTCAATTGGATCAGTTATCATAAATATAATTTCAACTCTCATGAATATTGGGCACTAGATCATATTAATCATATTGCATGGACTGCAAGAGGTAAAATCGATTATGGTCAAACAACTAAAAACATTTTAGCTGATAAAGATGCTTGTTTATGTGACGATCATAAATATAAACTAGCTTGTGTTTACTGCTTAGAAGATGAAATTGCAGTTTTAGCACCTACTGTTGTAAATCAATTTTATTTAGATACCGTGCCAATTCATATGCATCCAATGGTATATTTTTGGACAACACATATTACAGACGATAACACTAAATTATATAATCATTATCGTGCTTATAATGAGCTTAACATAAGTATTTATGGCTATATAATGCATTTATTAATGAACAGTAATAAAAGTACCTATAGAATATTTAATGAAGTTCCAATTAGGTATATGTGGTGTAAATTAACTGTAGAAGAGAAAGCTAAAAATATCACATCATTGGTTGAAGAATTATGTAATCAAGAATTAAAATATACTTTACTGTCAAGTCTTGATTCTGTGAGGCAACAGGAAGTTTTCAAGGAATGTTCCAAATCTATATTATTTGGTATATTAAATGATTGGTTGTGGAGTGAACATTTTTTACCGATTGCACTTCACATCAGGGATATAACGCAACCACTAGATTATGTATCCATATTATATAATGTAAATAAAAAAATAATTAATTCTCAAGAGGGAAATAACTATTTATACAATACATATAGGTATATATTTAAGCAGTTATGGCTGGAAAGTTGCAAGTTTCTTCAGGAAGAAAATGAAAAAATTGTATTAGAGTTTGTATTTTCGTTATCGTGGGAACGAGATATTTATCTAATTGAATTAGTATTAAATGTTTTAAATGAAGAACAAAGAAAAAGAATAATCTTTGAAGAACGTGCTATAGCACTTTTGGTTAATTTCATCAAAACAGACCGATGGGATTTACTAGAGCGGTATATTATATGTACCATTTCTTCTGAAGAAGATATAAATCAGTCAAAGAAGTGTTAAAATACAGATGGTATGATATATCTCTGTATTTTTTAGAGTATGTAGCATTAGATAAAATAGATCGCTTCTTGTCCTGGGCTTCTAAATCAGAAGAAGAGATGCATAGACTCAGAATAAATCTTGCATATGAAAAATGTGAAGACTCATTAAAATTTGTAATTTCAAATAACATAATAGATTTCACTAATCTAGAAAATCACTTTAAATGGTGTGCAAATGGTGATCTAGAAGTGTTTAATAAGTTGAAATCTGAATTTCCGATGAAGTCCTACTCTAAAATATTGATGGTAGAATTAATTAAAAATGACAAATATGAATTATTAGACCAATTTTATGATTGGTGTTTCTTGGGTAATCAACTAAACATTGTACACTACAAAAGTAATATGTATAATGACTATAATCTAGATACATTTGCACATTTAACTAAATTCTTAATCCAAAAAGACAATTCTCTTAAGAGATTAGATAAATTTGTTGACTGGTTATTTACCAACCAACAAGAAGTACAAAAATTTAAAATGTGGTTGTTATACCTCCCAGAAATATGTTGTAGTGTATGTGCATATTTAGTAGAAATAAATCAGTTTGATGTAGCAGATAAACTTATCGAATGGTGTGTGACATCTGATAAAGAGATTATTCAATTTAAGAAGATGTTGGTGCTTTCCAAAGATTTCATCAGAATTTGTAGAATTTATTATGGTCCGAAAAATACACATTGGGCATCTTTGATTAAATGGTTAAATCCATCCAAAGAATTGATAGAAGCATTTAAAAAAAAGTTCCCAATATGTCCAAATAACTTTTATAAGTTATTAGAAGATTACCTTGAAAATCGCTACAACTTGTTAGAAAGTAAAGAAGAAAATGCTTCGCAAATTCATAATTCGGCATTTGTAAACTCTCGCATTGACGAGAATCATAAAGAGTAGGCTATTGACATTTATTTTTGAAGTGTATATAATAATTTGCCCTTCTAATATTTAATTAATGCAGCTCGGAACAAATTTGAAACAGTCTACAAAATAAAAACGAAAATAGAAACTTAAACCTATATAAAAAGTAGCATATACATTATCATAAATTTTATCATAATATCAGCAATATAAATTATTGCAGCATATTTTTCTCACTAAATTAGCTACTTATGAACTGTAGTAAATTTATCTACATATAAATTTCTACGTTTTTATTATAAATCTTAATAAGTTGTTTTAATTTGTTTTTCATTAAAGATTTTTTTTCGAGCTTTGACATTATTTTTCTGTTTATTTCAAGTACAACACATCTTCTTTAAAATATAGCCATAAGTCGAGGAGTAATTTGTATTTCTACGATACCTTCAAAAAACCCCTTCGTACTTTGAATTAAGTTGTAAAAAATATTATTTAAATCCTAAAAATAGGAATGTATAGATTATTTTACATGTTTGAGAATTGGTATAACCGAAAATTTTTATTTTTGTTTAAATTTACGAGAAAAGTTGTAAAAATGTCAGCGTTACGGATAGATTTACTTTCTGTGATCAAAAGAGGAAAAAAGTATCATTATTGGTAATTTGCTAATTCAAGTAGAATAAATATAAGAACGCAGAAGGTTTTGCACTACATTTATTGAATTTAAGTTCAATCGGAAATACTTGAAACTATACTTCGTATTAGTGAAAGTATGACCTGTGTCCCTCCAATCGGGAGGTCATTTTTCTCAGTCGTCTGCAACAAATTTTTGGGATACATTCTGAAAGATTATAATTTTTCTCTAGAGATTATATACCAAAATTATGCATAATTTTTATTATATACAAAGCTTTTAACTTAAAAATAAGCCGTAAAATATTAGTTTTATTTTCTTTTAAATGACAGCTTTTTGTGAACTATGATCTTTTAAGATAAATGTCGGTATAAAATCTCGAAAATACCACAGTCTTTCAGAATATAACTCAAAAATGGGTTACGGATAACTGAGACATGACAAAAATGACAGCCAAATTAAAGGTTGGACTACATGTTTTCCATCATATAAAGTAAATTTTCTAACATTTCCGTTTGGAAATTTTCATAGATTATCTAATTTTCAAGAAATATATTTTATAAATTCCCGAGCTGATATCCTCTCATAGTTTTGAAAAAGTCCCCAAAACACATGCATGTTTTCGGCCAAGAATAGTAACATTATCCATTACCACATATTAAGGTACCGCATATATTCTATATCGTAAAGCAATAAGAAAAATCATGTGTCAAACGTAGATTATGAAACCCATTCCAACACTTTCAGAATACTTTAACAGCACTTTGCTGTTTAATAAGGTAAAATGATAACATCTTTTTAAAACTATATTTCAGTTTATTTTAATGTCACCAAATGTACTCGGAATTCATTTGTGCAACCCTGTATATGATTTGAAGATTTGTATGTATGCTACTTATTTTGCTAAAACTAATTTAGAAACTCATAACATAGCTGAAAATTCAACTTCAGTAATATTTAGCTTTTGCGGTAACTTACTGGAATTATTTTGTGCAGCCCTGTATATTATCTACAGATATTTATGCACATATGTCTAAAAAAATATTTAAAAAAAAACACGCTTAAAACAACTGAAATCTAGCTTGCAGAAATTTTCAACCATAGAGTACTATGTATCCTCTTCTTAGCGTATATGAATTTAATCATATTTTACAAACGCCTTTAGTATACTAACAATAATTTGAGTTAAAAATGGATAATTCAAATAACCTCTAAGAAAATCAGGCTCATAAACAGTAATGCTTACGAATTCCTTTGTATATACTTGTACCGGGTGTCCCAAAACTGACAGATGGATTTTAAATTTCAATAACTTGCAAACGGTGACCGATATTTAAAAAAAATTCTTGCAGGAGAATTAGGTATGATGTCAGGAGTTTTCATACTGTGATTCTTGATTTCAGTTCGAATTTCAAGCAATAGATGGCGCTGTCAGTGCCATCACTCTGAGGATTCCGAAAGTGGCGGCCGTCAGCGTTGATGCTCCGCCCGCCTGTGCGCTCACAAAAATGACGGATTTTTTATTTTCAAAATTTGTACTGTCCCTCGAACTTCAACACCAATAAAAGTTCTCTTTGACTTATTTGATCTCAGAAAAACTAAACGAAAAAAACTTTTATATTTTATTTGTGTTGAAGTTCGAAGGATCGTACAAACTTTGAAAAAAAAAATATGTCATTTTTGTCTGCGAGCAAGACTAGTATTAAGGGGGCGGTGCATCAACGCTGAGGGACGTCAGTTTCAACCTCGACAGAGCGAAAATCGCTGTCATCGCCATCTATTGTTTGAAATTCAAACTAAAATCAAGAATCACAGTATAAAAACTCTTGACATCATACATAACCCTCCTGCAAGATTTTTTTAAAATATCTGTCACCGTTTGCAAGTTATTGAATTTTAAAATCCATCAGTCTTTTTTGGGACACCCGGTATATGCTCCCTGTAATTTTCCCTGTTTTTTTTTTTTTTTTTTGGAGTATGACAATCAACTGCTTACCAATCGCTCACAGCATGCTAGCAAATTAACCTTTCTACGCTCTTAAAACTCCACAAAGCGTAGGTAGCAAATAGGAACTTGATAGCTAGGATATATCTTTACCAATTTTGATGAATCCTGCTAACACCTCACTAACATATAGCCACTACACAACCACAGTCACTTAATTAACAAATTATTGCAAAACAACCGTGACAACCAGAACATACATGCGCACTTTGCGATACTTAAATACAAAATATTTTTCTCATCCACGCATAAAAGTAAGTAATTCAGGTCAAAACGATAGCACGCAAAATCACCAAAACACACTCGCCCATGAGAGTACTCTTATAAAATATTAACTAGGAATTTGATTTTGTTAAAATATATCGCTGTTTGACAGCCGTACTCAAGATAAAAATAGGAAGTACTGATTTAACACAATTTTCTTTTGCATTTATAATGACCCCTAGCGAGAAATAGGCTAATTAAATTTAAATAAAATTGATATTTCATGTTTATCTGTATGAAGAAATTTATGATGATTACTTTAAATTTAAACCCATTTCTAATGTAAACAAAATTTTAAACTTATGGAAATAAGTATAAATTAGCAATACATTACTGATACTGAATAATCTTTTAAGTTGTTACATTAGAGAGCAATCACAAGATATATCCAATTAGTCCTTCTGGCAGTCTGTGCGTCGATACACAAATTAAATTTCGAAACACAAATTAAAATCCAAAAATTTTGAATTTGTTATTGTGGTAGATTCTATTATATAGTGTGTTTCCACGAATCGATGCATTAGGAACCGCTAGTCTTCTGAAAGCCCTTTCCGGAACTTTGCGATTGGAGGGTGCAGGGGGCAGAGTACCCTAATTTGTATGTATAAGAAGTGCGACGTTTGATTTTAAATCGCAAACTGATAAAGTACTTTAAATTCAATGTTTAATACATTTTATAAAAAAGGATTGAAAATAGTTCGCCCTATTTATATATATCTTATCTCAAATTATATAAATTTTTGTCTCTAAGCCTAGAAATAAGAAAAGTGCATTATCTAAATTATAAGCCAACATTAATTAATTACTGTACCAGATCTTCGTCAGATAGATAAAAAAAATGCATTAAAAATTTTCGTTATCGGTCTTTTTACATTTTTTGGTTACCTCATTATATTTTACTCCTAATATTCATCAACAGTTCCATTGTTATCATCGTATAATAATCGCTAAATGAAGTGATTTCATTATAAGTTAATATAATATGATTTGTTGATTAAAAAAATTATATTTCGCACAGGCAGAGGTATTGATTTATACATTTTTAAGAAATTGAATCTTCAGGGGTGGATGAAAACCTCTAATTAGTTACATTAGTTGAAGTTTCCTTGAAGTAGATTGTTGTTCCCTTAATGTCTATTTTATCTTAAACAAACTAATTACACAAGATATTTTAAGTAGTATGGTAGCAGTTAAAAAAATAATTAAATGAATGTAAGTAACCGTTTGTTTATATTTACGCACCACGTGTTTAATAAAATATTTTCATTCCACAGTATTAAAAATTAATTAAAATTTTATTTTATAATAAAAAAAAGACATATTTCGGAAAGTTGAATTTCTCGCATACATCAAAGCGTGTAAAATTTATTAAGTATAATATAATTTCATACACTAAAAAAACTCCCTTCTATAGTGTTAGTTAATAAACAGAGATAATTAAATATAATTCATTATTTCTGAACTCCATTTCTAATTTCGAATGTAAAATGTTCCAATAGTTTCTCTTTAAAATGTGTAAAGAGTTTCTCTTTTTTTTTTACCATATTTCAAAATTATTACTAAATATAAAATATGTCTAAACATTTCATAACATATAATTAAAAATGGAGAACAAGTCCATAATGTGTAAGCCCCACCAGTGGCTGAGAGGTTCTGCTCTCGAAGCTGGTAGACGGGAGGTGCTGGGTTCGATCCCAATCGCGCCCGTCGGCCTAATCGTTCGGAGTTTTCGTGGTTTTCTTCGAGCCGTGGATTTATCCATGCGTAAATACGGGTTAGGTTCCCTTAGAAAGACCCCCACGAAGGGCACTCCCCCGGGCCTATATCCCAAGTGTAGATAATTGGCCGTCAATAATCAACCCAACCCAACCCATAATGTATAATAGAGTTTCGGAAGTGAGTTCCTTTTTCTTTGTTCCATCGGTATATATTATAGAGCAGAAGCATGTCCGGGAGTTATGATGATGTCATATTGATGGTGGCAACAAATAACCAATAACTTTCAGGTTTACTGCATGTATTTTATTAATTTCTAAACATCGCACAATTTTCTATTTTTACACCATCGAATAGGAAACAAAATACTCTTATACAATTTGTTCGAGAACTGTATCTCAATTTACTGTTTATTTTATTTTTGTTTACGGTTTTTAAAATAATTTTCAAGTTTCTTTTTTTAAATCTATCTCTAACGTCTGCAACCCGTTTACAAAAGATTTACCCATTTGCACTTAAAACAATAATATTAGTTCAGCATTTGTTTCAAGCTAATACTCCATAACATATTTAAAGTATCTCAATAAATAAATGAATTAATAAAATAATATTAATAAGACACAAATTAATAAAATAACACAAATTTAACAGATATGAAATCGAACGACACGCTTGAGCGATTGACATTATAATAATACAAAAGCTGATATAAGTAACAAAATTTTTGGTGATTTTTCTGAACTCCTTGCATGCGGCTAATATGAAAGTTTCTTTTTAATGAATTTTAAAACTTTATTTCAATACATTATTAATAATTTTTATACATATGCTATTTGGGCTAGTGTGAAATCCAAGAAATAAATGTAAAAAGTCTACTAAAGTTAAAAAAAAATGCTTTTCAGCTATATTTTGAAATCTTGAAATCCCCTATTGGATCCTTTAAATAAGCATAGAAAATCTACACGCTTCTAATGAATTCACATTCATCATAAAATATGGTATCTTATTACTTTAAAAGACGTAGTCGAGCAATCATGGAACACGCACCTTTAACGCGGGAGAAATCGCGCATATCTAGAGTATGAATAGTTTTTACTTTGTCACCAATAAATACAAACAATAATTCTCAACTTATTTAATCAGTGACAACTGTTACAAATTGTAGGATAAAATACGCTAAAGATTACTTTTCGAAAAGTAGTGGTGATAATTGTAAAATCCGTACGCACTCGTGGTATGTCATACCCCATGCGACTTCTCCCGGGTTAAACAAATAATGGTAATTGTTTTCTTAAATGTTGCTTTTTATCTAACAATAAATATCCCATAATATCCGCTATTAAATAAATATTTTGGGGGAAACATTATGTTTCTATATTTTAAAAATGCTCGTTTTCTCAAAATTATTTGACTTACCCAGGATCCCCAATGGTCCGTTTCTTTAATACAAGTGTTTTCAAAGAAATTATTTGCTTTATTTCAACAACATCTCCAATAGAAGTAACATTCAGAGAGGCTTTTTACAAATCTTACCAGATAAATAAAACAAATATTTTTTTTTTTAAACTAAGTATTATAAAATGGACAATGGCACTAACAGAAATAGAAAAACATACATTAACCCTTTTAGTGCGGAGTCGATAAAAGTCGACATAAGTGTTCGAGTGTTGGACTCGACAGAAGTCGACATGAGGGTTCAAGTGCGGGAATCGACTAATGTCTACATCTAGGAGTTGGGTGCTGTAGAATTCATTAAGCGTCGACACAAGTCGCCTAGGCGTTTACGGCGTGTATTGTGCTCACTGTAGTGCGTCATGGGCTTAGCAGAAAAAAAAAAAAAAAAAAATTCCACACTGAAAGGGTTAAAGCGTCCAGAATCAAGTGTAAGGAACACTTCGCATTCTTTGAAAGAGTAGATGCTTTCCAGTGGGCCTTGCAAGCATTACAAATAGTTGAAAAAAATACGTATGACTGAAGAAGGAAAATATATATTTAAATGCACTTTTCGAAATATCTATAGGTTTTTTTCAATTATAATACCTACCTTTTAAATAAAATATACGAATATATTATTCCCCGCTTATTTAGGTTTGGAGAGCTTTCTTGTCCCACGTTGCGCTAAGGTCTGTGTAAAACTAGGTAATGCGTTTGAAAATATTACTGAAAGTCTTCTTTTAAGAGATGACTACTATTTGAGACCGATAGCAGGTACCACCTATTTTTCATTTTCTACCTCTTCTAACGAAAATATTTCGTATGCCCATACTCGCGCTCAAATCATTATTAATTTATTACTTTCTTCTATCTTTACAAGAAGAAAGTATTGGATTCATGAAAATTTTCGACTTCCGGTTTTCGACGGATTTATACGTTTTAGAAGGTCCTGAACACGATTTGACTATTATTAGAAAATGTCTGTCTGTGACTCTGTCTGTATGTGACACAAAATTTGTGGGCGCTCTATCTCAAGAACTAATCCTCGGAATTTAATAAAACTTTACATTCAGTTAGTCCCTAATATAAATTGGTGCTGATTAGTGTTTGGTAAAAATCGCCCGGCAGGTGGCGCTGCTATGCAGCTTTTTTCGCGATTTCCGCAATAGCTCTATCTCAAGAACTAATGCTCGGAATTTAATAAAACTTTAGATTCAGTTAGTCCCTAATATAAATTGGTGCTGATTAGGTTTTGGTAAAAATCGCCCGGTAGGTGGCGCTGCTAAGCAGCATTTTTCGCGATTTCCGCAATAGCTCTATCTCAAGAACTAATGCTCGGAATTTAATAAAACTTTAGATTCTGTTAGTCCCTGATATAAATTGGTGCTGATTAGTTTTTGGTAAAAATCGCCCTGCAGGTGGCGCTGCTATGCAGCATTTTTCGCGATTTCCGCAATAGCTCTATCTCAACAACTAATGCTCGGAATTAAATAAAACTTCATATTCAGTTAGTCTCTGATATAAATTGGTGCTGATTAGTTTTTGGTAAAAATCACCCAGCAGGTGGCGCTGCTATGCAGCATTTTGAAGGATTTACACGATTTTGGCGATAGTCATATCTCAAGAAATACTGCACAGAATTTAATAAAACTTGAGCTTCAGTTAGAAATTGATATAAGTGAGTGCTGATTATTTTTAGTGTATGCGAAACCTGTGTGAGATAGAAGAAAGTTTTGGGATTGACATATCCGACTAGTTTATTCTTATACAGATGTATAGGAAGCACTATGCAGATGAACCTATGGATTCAGAATCTTAGTTCTGATTCAAATGACGATAACACTCTTTTTGAAGTATTCGAACTTAGATGAATTTAACTATGTTTCTTTTGGTAATCTATTGTTTAAGTACATATATTTTCTGCTGGAAACTTTGAACGTTTTATCAACTGTTAGTTTAAAGATTGTATATATTTTATATGTGAAAACTTTTGTTTATTTCTTTTAGATGTTCTGTTATATTTTCATTGAATAATTTTAATATACATTTATCATCACAACACTCTTTTCATTTAACTGTGTTATTTTTATTCATCTTGTTTTTATGACAAAGTTTTAATCAATTTTAAATTTTAATTTAATGTTCTTATTCTAATCTATTTTTTGGCGCAGCATGCCCCTAAAGGGACTTTTGCCAAAAAACCAAATTCAACCAACCAACCAACTTACCACTAAAATGTATTTGTAAATTTAGACATATTTAACAGCCAAATTCTAACAAAATTGCATAAAAGTTAGCAGCTATATATATATATATATATAAACTTAAAAGTAGTTTTAGTGTTAAATGAGTTAAATCAAAGAAATAGTAATTAAACATCGATCTGTTTTGGACCTAGGATGAATTTTGTTCGAGCAGAATTATTCAAAATATTGTTATGTGTAAGAAGAAATCCAAAACATATTTCTTTTTGTGCTGAATCGTAAATCTTGCTCTTAACATAGCTATGTTACAATTCTCCAATTCTTCTTTGAGAATGATATTCATTAACCCTTTGATTACTGGCCAGTACTAGCGACTAATTTTATATTCAATTGTACCACAAATTACAAAAAAATTCTTTGTGGTAATTTTCTCTTGAAACTATCATAATATAAGTGTTTGTCAGAGATTAAGTTTCAGAAAGTGGTAAGAATAAAATAAAAAATAATCCACTGGGTTATACATACCTCGACCCGTAATGAAAAGGTAAAGCGGATACTAGCATTTAAAAAAGCAATTTGCAAATATAGCGCTGATATACCTGTATTAATTGTTTCAGAAAAGGAAGCAGTAAATTTCACAAAATACAACACTGTCTAATGCTCTTGCTATACGGCCCACAGACCGCATGGATACCACTATTTTATTAACCCTTCTTTGCATGAGTTTTTCTTTTACAATTGTGTTTTTTATACATATATTAAATATTAGACACCAGAAATTTTAAGATAGATTTTTAACTTTGTTCAGCAACATAGTTCACGGAAAATTTACTGGATTAATATTTCTATATAAATATAGTGGTGGCGAAGAAGTTGATTTATTTATTAAAAGTTAAATAAACAGTGATGGAAATTTACGTCACTATGCAATTAAGCACCGCCCTCTGATTACTAGGCCTGCGCGCTGAAAAAAATGGCGGCTGTCGCAGGCGGAATCGTTTGTACAGTCCCTCGAACTTCAACACCAATAATATCTAAAAGTTATCTTTGATTTATTTGATCTGAGAAAAACAAGGCGAAAAAAACTTTTAGAAATTATTGGTGTGAAATTTCGAGGGACCGTTCAAACGCGGAAAAAAATCGGCCTGCGACAGCCGCCTTTGTTGTCAGCGCTCAGACCTAGTATTCAGGGGGCGGTGGATTAAGGGTTAATATAAATATTCTGTCATTAAATAAGTAGAATATTATTTTTCGAACTGTTCGAGTGGATTACGTGTATATATATATATAATAAAAATTTTGGAAATAAAATAACTATTAAACATAAAGATAATCAATACTATAGAAATTTATCAAATTATATATTATATACGAGAAGCTTAATAATTAATCTCCTATTATGGCATGACACCTGTAATGAAATTTCCCCTGCAGAACCAGATAAATTAAAAATACTAATGAATTTTCAGGTCTTTCTCTAAAAAATTTAAATGTTTTATCAAAAATAGGGTGCATAGAACTTAACACAATTTTGGCTATATATTTTCAAAATATAAACATCACAACATTGGTAATGTAACGTTGAAATACAGAACTCTCAGGTTAGTTTGTCTTCCGAAGAATTTTATTATTGTAATATTCTTATAATATCATGGCATGAAATATAATTTCACAATGTATTTAATCCAATAATTGTTTTACTCTTAGGCATTTTAAAAGTACAGAGCTCTCAATTTGACTGCGTAATTATTTCTTTGTGTGCAATTTGTTATGATTTATCAAAGCCGTATTTACAGATAAATCATATTAACCCTAAAGTAATACTACCTATAACATACTATAGAATGACAGATTCTTTATACGAGGCATAAATGTTTCGGACAGCTCAATCGATACAATATCTTATTGCGGTAGATATGATAGTAAAAATATTGGTTAGGGAAAGAAATAATTTGTGATGAAGAAAAACACTATTTCTTATGAAGGAAAAGCTAAATACCGTAAATATAAATAAAAATCAAAATTGATATATTCATTGAGAATTAAAAAAAAAATATGTTTTGTTATGAATTATTTAATTATGTATTTTCGTTTTAGGTACGAATATAAATGTAGTAAGAGATTCAATAAAATCTCAGGCTAAAACAAATTATTATGTTTCATTTTTAATACGTCATTGATAATGTTATTTACCGGCGTAATTTACGTCCCTATTTATTATTTGCACTTCTTATTTTTAAAACAAAGTTTGTGCAGCAGAAAACGTTTTTTCATAATTCTTAATCAAGGTTATGAGATAATCCCACGCCCGACAGGGACATCGACATCTTAATCCAGATTCGATCCTTGTACTTGTCTTGTAGTCAGTTGTACTAGACTCGTAGTCAGAATTCTAGAGAAGCAGGTGGACTTCATACTAATATGAGGCATATTGAGAGTGCTTAGAAAAATTTGTTCTGATCGGCTACATCATACTGCAATTGGACAGTAAAATGTTCAATTATTGTTGCATTATTGTTGCATTTTCACGGTAAACAAGAAATATGAAAAATCGAGTTAATCATGATTTGGTGCTTTTTCTTTTTCTTTGCAGCTTTAAAGGTTTAATCGCTAGACATATTTTTGCGGTGTGCTAGCCAGAAAATTTTGCATTTTCAAATATTTTACTTTCATTTTGACAAAAATAAATCCACAATTTTATCTTTAACTTTTTAATATGGTTCTCAAATGACGTGCTAAAAAACGCAAAACTTTGACACATTTTGAAACGCATAGGCATAAAATTGGCAAGGTATGATTATTGAAACGATTTTGAATCTAAATGGGTTTTCCATTTTTTGATAAATAATTTACTTATCATGTTACTTATCATGTCGTGTCACGTAACAACAGATTTTTCTCCATTTTCGTTTTGCCGCATCGGGAAATGGGTTCAAAAGTCGACTTTGACAGTATTTTCTAAAAGAACATCTACCTTAACCCCTTGAAGGGCACCGGTATAATATATACCACTTAATTTTAATCCCAAACTGCCACAATGGCACCAGAATTTTCTAACCAAATTTTAAATTTATGAGGTACATGAAGAAAAGCTTTCACTTATTTAAAAAAAATTCGTTCGTGAATCCTGATGTCAATCAATCACTTCAATGTTTTAGCTACAAGAGTACTTTTCCCCTGAAGGGGTTAACAAAAAAAATGGAAAACATGTTTCGATTACATGCTTTCTGAATAAAAACAGCTGCTAATTTCATGCGTTTCCAAACAAAAATTAATTTAGAAATGTGTCAGAAATTAGCTGTTTTGGATTTGAGAACAACCTTAAATGATATAAGGAATTTCAGAAGAACAATATTTTTCAAAAGATGACAAAATCAAACTTCGAAATATAAATGAATTTTCCCTCGTAAGGTCACTTTAGTTTTATTTCAGGTGTGAGGATTCTTACTGGATATCATCCATCCGCCTATTCAAAACAACTGTCCATTTATATTTTATAATAATTTTGTTTCTGTATATGAATATATTTTCACCTTCCTCAATGTAAAATCAATTTAAAATCCTGTTACATCGCTACATTCAATATTAGCAGCAATATATACTTTTAAAAAAGCCCTTTAATGTTTTATTACACTCATAAAAACTCTATTATCTTGACTTCAAACTAAACTTAAATGAAGTACACTTTGTAATGTCTAAACGAAGTAAAAGTTAAAGATATGATTTTCACGAAATTTTGCGATCAAAAATTAACATTTGTATTGTCTAAAATAAATGCGCAATCTCAGATTTATCTCATTAAATCATATGTAGCATTTAAATAAAAATAGAGAGACAAATTATGCATTAGGTATGTATTATTAGACAATTTGCAACACTAACAGATTATTATAAAGAAACTTCATTTTCTCATACAACGAAATGAGACATCTAAAAAGGCAATGAAAAACAGATAACTCAGTAAAAATCCCTTTTCAGCAATTGCTGTCCATATCCGGTGATATGCTCAAATTGTTTTGCGCAGCCCTGTATATGATCCATCGAATTTATACACACCAGGTAATAATCGCAAAATTAGATATGTTCAAAAAATGTGTATCACAACGAATACGCACTTTCTGCAATTATTATAGTCAGCCCTTTTACCGAATTATTTTCTGCGTATCTGTAAATTAACGATAACTGCTATCTATAGAAATAATACAGATAATCTATTGAAAATATGTTGTAGTTAACTTCAGTGATCCATTTAAATTACATTATTGTTAGAGTATCATAACGTTAGTAAAATTCCCCACAAATTATTTTCACAGTAATGCATACCCATCTTATTATTTTTGATATACCATAACATCAAACCATTTGCACCGCAAACGATTTTTCCCCATAAAATATAATGTAACGTACATTCTTGTGTGTCTTTGTAAACGAGCTATAAAGGCTATACATTCCACTTTCAGTAGGAAATGTCTTATGATTAACACTAATACAATATGAAAATTGCATAAAAATCAGAGATATACAGTAGTGGCCAAAAGTGTGGACAGTTTTTGAAAGTTTCATGTTTTTCAAATTTGTGTGCTTGTAGAATATATTTATTTTCACTTAAATACAAACGTTTATATATCAAATTGAAGGTAATGTAATGTAGAGTTTAATAATAAAAACAGTATTACAATATCTGTATTACAAAAAAGTTATGCAACTAATAGTAAGATCTATCTTAGACTTGCATTTTTTAAAGTGATACTTACACAATCAATACTTAGTAGGATAACCCTTATTTTTAAAGGCAGCTTCGCAGCGTCTTTTCATCGAGTGAACGAGTGTTTGGAGTTCATCTTTCGTAATCACAACATGGTGCCAAGAATCAATTATAGCTTCAATAATTCGTCTTTTATTGGATGGACGTTTTTTTCGTACACGAATTTTCAAACGTCGCCACAAATTTTCAATTGGATTGAGATTAGGGCTGTTTCCTGGCCATGGTAATATATCTATGCCTTTATTTTGAAACCATGTTTTGCATACTTTTGCTGTGTGGCATAGAGCTGAATCCTGCTGAAAAATAAATGGTGCGTTGTTGGGGAAGAGATCCCTGATGGAAGGTATCAATTTTGGTTCCAGGACAGTTTCGATGTATTTTTAGGCATTCAGGATGCCATCAATCACTTGAATTCGGCCCACACTATCTACAGACATACATGCCCAAATCATGACATTTGTTGGGTTTTTTGTAGTTGCTTCAATACAATCAGGATGAAGTGCTTTTCCTACTCTGCGTCTCTCGTATTTTCTACCACCAATTCCCAAGAGCGACATTTTACTCTCATCGCTCCAGATTACTTGCTTCCATTGATTTTCTGACCATTTAATGTGTTCTTTTGCCCACTTAACTCGTTTTTCACGTTGATTTTGATTTAAATATGGTTTTCTCCTTGGAATTCTAGCTTGTAGTCCAAATCCTGATAACTTTCTTCTTATTGTTCTTGAACTTGCTGCAATACCCGCTGCATTCATTTCACATCTAACGGCATCTGATGAAATATTTCTATCTTGAAGGCATAGCCGTTTAATTTTTCTATCGGCTTTAGCACTTGTGCATTTTGTCGGCCTGATTTGACCTTATTTTCCACTGATTTCGTCTTTTCATAACGTAAACAGAACTTTCGTACACCAGAACAAGTCAC
Organism: Maratus michaelseni; assembly: GCA_963931845.1. Lineage (NCBI taxonomy): Eukaryota > Metazoa > Arthropoda > Arachnida > Araneae > Salticidae > Maratus > Maratus michaelseni. Next base: position 85,118,475 of record OZ007586.1, read on the forward strand.
TGAACCACCAACTTGTCTTGCAGTTTCAGCATAAGAGAGGCCATTTTCTCTCAATAGGACAATTCGGCTTCTTTTTGTAGATGTCCAATTAGTTCTTCTTGTTGATGACATTGTTTAAAATTAGTTTAATTAAAAAAATGACTTTAAATATTCAAAAACAGCAATACTCTATTTAATTGTACTAGTATGCATTATTCCGCAAAATATTTACACAACAATAACTCTTTTATCATCCAAATAACCAAAAATATAGTTACAGACATTTGATTGGTCCTCAGAACAGTGTTTGTGATTGGCTAGTACGCTTTTATTACAAAACACGTCCTTATTCAAAACGATTTGTGTTTGTTTGTTCTACTAAAATGAGCATAACATTTTTTTGTAATACAGATATATTAATACTGTTTTTATTATTAAATTCTACATTAAATTACCTTCAATTTGATATATGAACGTTTGTATTTAAGTGAAAATTAATATATTCTACAAGCACACAAATTTGAAAAACATGAAACTTTCAAAAAATGTCCAAACTTTTGGCCACCACTAAATTTGCTAGAGTTAGGGTAGGAATAGACTTACAAACAGGCATACCGAATTCACAAAATCCGAATTGATTCGGTAGAAACTGTAAAAAAGATGAATTTCTAAATGTCAATGAATGTTTTTCGCTCGAGCTTATGCTTCAGTTTTATTTCATGTGCGAAAATTTTTCGGAATATCATCCATCGTTTATTCTGAACAAATGCATTTATTTTTTATATTTTTATTCACTTTATTTCTTATTTGAATATTTTTTTTCCTTATCGGAAAACCCATTTTAAAATACCCAAGATCTCTGCCAGATAAAAGACTGTTTGGCATGTCAGTCGAGAAGAGAAAACAATTACATTTAAATCATTTGTTTTCTACTGTTGGATTTCAATTATTTATAAATTGGCTTTTTCCAAGAAGAAAACGGTTATAAAAAAGTCTGCTTAGACAGTTTTCAGTCTTTATTTTATAGATCCTTTTTTCAGAACAAATATTTCTGTTGATAATTTTTAAGCACTGCCTGCTTTCTTTTAAATAGCAAATCCATCGAAGCATTTCTGACGCTTTTATACATAAATTATCTTTGTATTTAAATAGTATGCAGCCTAGTATTCAAAGTAAAATATTTTTATGTTTATCTAACATTTTCCTATCGTAATATAGCAGCATCATTTTTCTGAAACATCAGTTTCATACCTACAAAAAATCATGTGTTGCGGTATGACATGGATCACCTGCAACAGAAAATATCCTTTTTTTCAAAAATGAAAATGTTGATTTAGAAAATCAACACATCTATATTACAATAGATGAATTTTGTGTAAAATATTTAATGTAAAAGTTTGGGCTTTAAATCGTTTACGAAGAAAGGTAATTTATCAGGGTTCGTACAAATTTGCCACAATTTTTAAAATAATTTTTTGCCTTATTTAATTTCAGAAAAGTATTACAAATCCTGCAATTAAACGACACGGCTACAATTTCTATTATTTAAATATTGAATAGAAAAATTCTGTTAAAATATGTGGTAAAGGCGTACGAAGTCTGTTTATGTGTAAAAGTTTCAAGTGACGCCCACAGATGCACTGTACATATTGATTGAGCTTAAAACAAATTTATATAAAATCTAGAATTTATTTAAATATGTGGTATATGTGATCATATGTTTAATAAAATAAATGTTTAAATTTACAGATCTTCCAATGCTGCTTGTACAAATATGAATATCTTACATTGTTTAATTTATGTGCAATACTTTACATAACAAAACAATAACTATATTTGAGGTAAAACAATGTTAATCACCGAAAAAAAAATATATTTTTATCTGTACCTATGATTGCATAGGAAATGAGAATACATTAAAAAGTTAAGGTGGGTTCGTTACAATTGTTTGGCTAAAACATGTATGATTGGAGTTTTTCTTTGACGTGAATGTTGGATGCAAGACCTCCTTATCATAGTATCAGACCTCTCAATCAGCAAGTTGCCTTTGACCGCTATATTTGTCCTGCTACTAGCGCCATCAATCGTCAGTAATAGTATTTACGACATGAAATCACACGAAATTTTCTCACAGCTCCATTTGTTCTATGCATTTGCTTATGAACTAGTAGTTTTCCTACCACTAAAATTTTATAGTAAATTTTATCTTATTAAATTGACAAGATCGTGTGATTACATGACGAAAAAAATTCTATTAAATTTTAGTGGTAAGAAAAAAGCGTAAGAGTTGGCAGCTATGCGGTAGCAGACCAGCTAGATTTTTCTATAGATTTTTCTATTATATTTTTGGATACCAGTTTTTAGTAGAGACAATTTTGTTTTGTTTGATCGGAGAATTCTGGGATTTAAAAGAACAACAACATTTTCTCTAAAAATATACTGGTGTTCAAAAAGCCCGAAGCATGGCAACTGTGCGGTAGTATCCACCAGGCGGCGATACTTTCCGGAGAAAGTCAATTAATAAGTTGGCAATTACCGCGGACATTTTCTCCCATAGACTTTCTCCGGATTGTCAAGTCTGATCTATGATAAGGGAGTCTTGGTTGGATGCAGTGCACATACGTTAGTAATTGATTACTATACATCAGCTTATTGAAGATAGGTTTGTCTACAGCAGAGTTGCCAAGTCTCCGGATTTTTGCACACCAGTAATTTTTTAAAGAAAATGTTGTTGTTTTAAATCGCAAAATGGCCCGATTAAATAAAACATTTTCTGTACTAAATTACTGGTATCAAAAAAGCCGGAGACTTGGCTGTTCTGGTCTACAGTCTTTCTCGAATGTCCTGCCTGAGCAATCAAAATAACTACATCAATTGAAATTGCTACCGTATTTCTGCCAAACCATCCGATATTTAAGTACCCCTATTTCTGAATAGAAATATGCGCTTAATTTGGTAAAAGAAATTCGATATAAAATAAGACGATGATTAGTATTCGAAAGTAGTAATGCTAAAAATTTTGAACTTTTAGGAACTATGCTGTCGTAAAATGCCAAATATTTCTCAAAATGTCATTTCCTTGAAAAATCTCTAAAACTTTATATCAAAGAGATTACCTATTTAACATTTGTATAAAAGCTTTCAAATAAACATCCGAAACAAATTAAACCCTCTCAATTACACAGATTTCCGTTTTTACGCTTTTCCTTACCACTAAAATTTAATTGTATTTTTTCGCCGAAATTTGAGATTAAATAAGGGGAAATTTTCCGCTGTATTTTGTGATTAAAAAAAGCACAAATGTTGGAATCTTTAAATTGGCATATTCTGGCCATACTTCAAAAAAGATTTCATTTGTTGAAAATAAAAACAGCAACATAAATATTTGCATAGCTGTCAATTGCTACGATTTGTGGCCAACGAACAGATAAAATAAGGCCTTCGTCTTATTTAATCGCAATTTTTTAAGATTTATTAGTAGAAAATGTATTTTCAGAAATACTGGTAACTAAAAATCGTAATAGTTAAAAGCTACTTGTTTGTTAAGTAAGTTAAAGATAAACACTTGCACGCAACTTGGGAAGTTTTTTATATACCTCGCAAAAATTTGGTTACTAGGAAATTTACACATTTAAGTATGTATTGCATTTATACTGACATTTCGAGTACTAACATTTAACTTTAGTGTAATACTAAAATACAAGAAATTAAATTACAAATACGATTTTCAAAACGCGACTACCTTTCATGCGATCACCTTTTTTTTTTTTTTTTTTTTTAATAATGTATAATTTTTAAGAGAAATTTAACTGATGAAATATTTCAACATTATTTACAGTGGTCGGCATCGAAATCCTCTCTGTAAAAATAATGGATAAATCTCATAGATTTTAGCTTGAGAACACAAATTATGGCAATTATTGTATCACGTACCATTTTCTAAGTGGAGGGGGGGGGGCTTTTTTTTAAATTAAGGTAATTTATGTCTAACTAAAATGTAATTGAGATGTAGTCTTCCCATCTGAGCGAAAAAGTCCGGGCCAGGATTCAAACACGGGATGTCTTGGCTAAATCTACCAATGCTCTACCAACTGAGCAATCCCGGACGAATATGGCTGAACTAATTCACTCAGTTAACCTTAATTATTATAGCATCTGGTCTGATATCTGAATCAGCACAACATAATAAATCACAGATAATGGGACCTTCAGTAAACGCTGGAAACGTGATGACACAATTATACAAATTTGTAAAGAAATCATATGAGATGTAATCTTCCCAACTGGGCAAAAAAGTCAGGGTTTTTTGCCCAGCTGGGAAGATTACATCTCATATGATTTCTTTACCAATTTGAATAATTGTGTTATAATTAATCTAGTAAAATGTAATTGGTAATTTCGCAAACAAATATGCATATCTTAATATGAAAATAACCTATAAATAAATATACATACACAATAAATATACATTAGCAAACATACACTAGTAAAAAGTTTGAAAATGTGTTAATGGATACTGCTGGACACAAAAGAGGAAGGAGACACACAAAAAAAAATTGCACGAGACAAAAATCAACAAAATATATTTTCATGATATAATTTATTGATTTGTTATCAAAGCCTGTGATAATACCCTTTTCTCTTTTTCATTCTTGTCTAGCATTCTAAATTACTATAATAATCTTCCATTATTTGTTAGTATTAGAAAACTTTTTCTCTTCAAAATGGTATGTGTTGAAACAATTTGGATGCCTTATTTAGATTTCTGTATGTCAAATCTAAATATTTCACATATTTGTGTCGGAGTTAGGCAAGCGTTTTGTTTTTCTGCTGATCAGTGTTACTTAAACATTTATTTTGAAATATTTATTAATTGTAATTTTAAAATTTAGATTATTGTGTTTTCAGATTATCGATTCTTAGTACTTAAAATAACAAAAATGAAAAAAATTCCACTCTGAAACATTTGGGCGTTTTCTCTTATCAGTTTGTTTCCTTTTCAAATGTGGAATAACTTTCTAACGAAATCATTTATCTTTCCAGTCGCATTCACTTCGCCCTTCTTTATACTTTTTGAATGAATCTTTAATCTTTTCAGTCGAAAAAAATGACAAAACTTTTTAAAAAGTAATATTTCATTCTGAAAAACTTAGATAGAAAACATAAGTAAGCGGGAAAATGTATTTTATTTTATTCTTTCTTTTTTTTCGAAACATTTGCAGATAGCTGTATTCTTAAACAAAATTTCCATTCCTTTTGAGGTTTGAGTTTTATTTTTAAATAAAAAACTTTATTTCAGTAAAAATAAAATAAATTCGTATATATGTAAGATAAGCACCTTAATAATTATTAAAAACAACATAAAACATTAACGAAGACAGCTATTCAGAGTAGATAAGAAAAAGATGAAGTAGTTAAACATGAAGTAGTTACATATAACATAAATAAAACTCGTAAAAAGCAGTTCGTCATCGAGATAAGTACAAACAAAATTACTTGATTCACATGTTATAATTTACTCGAAAAGAGCATGTCAACACACTTTAGACTTTTAGAACATTAAAATTCAAGAATCGCATTTAGGTGGTCAACAGCGAAATGTACTTTCACTCTTGCTCGCTTTTTGTTTATCCATGATACCAGGTCTCGTCGTATGCGAATGTGTTTGCCGCGCCATCTAGTGTACAGAGTTAGTACCCACATATATTAGTCAAAAATTTGCTTATCCTTTTAAAAAAATCCAAATTAATTTAGAAACCATAACACTTTCGTGTTTGGCGTCATAATTGTACATTTATTTTCAATTAGTTTAGTAAATATCTTCACGTGGTAATAAAAGTGTATACCTTTACATTTACTATCATCGCTGTATTCATGTTTGAGCATTTAGAAATAAACAAAAACAATGTTCGCTTAAAGCTGATACATCATTTCTGAGACTTTTACTTTAATCATATCGCTCAATCGCAAGGAAAGTGACACAACTCAAAAATACTATATTACATAGTAAAGGTAAAAGAAGAGTGACATTTTTTACTGTAGAAGGACACTACAGCACATATCTGTGCATGTAGCTGTAAAATAGTAACATGAAAGCATGAAACACTTAAAACTCAAGACGCAGAAGAGACATGGAAAATTTAGTTAATAATAACCTATACGCAAAATTAATTATTTAGCGTTGTGTCACTTTCCTTCCGGGTGAGCGATATGTTCCATTCTATAAATTTCACACTAAAACTACCGGAATTTTACTCAAGTTTTTTAAAACTATTTCACACCAGAAATTTTATTTAAAACTACTTAACGTATTCATTTAACGTATTTCTGTGTGTTTTATGTTTAATTTATTTTTACAGAAATTTCTGGTTCGAATCGGATTATATTCATTTGGTAACCGTCAAAATGACGGCTCACTATGGTAGTTTTAGTGTTAAAAATAGATGCTACTTGCCGGCAGTGTTCCGAGTCCTCTACTTTTTGTTATTTAAATTGCTTGAATACTACCGTAATTTCCGGCGTATAATCCGCAGCTCAAAGAATCGTTTTTCGACCCAGAAAATTTATTCAATAATTGTAGTTAAATATTTACAGCGATCTTTTAAGTTACATTTTATAAAATAATATTTCTGGGTCGAAAAACGACTCTTTGAGCTGCGGATTATACGCCGGAAATTACGGTACCATATTTTTAAATAGTATAATTCGTCTTTTTTTGTCTTATTTAATCTGTCATAACATAAGGCGAATATTACTATTTCATAAATGTTATAGCAATCAAGCAATCTGATTTTATCAAAATAAAGTACTGCTACACTGCTAGACCGAACCAATAATTTACGATAAAAACGAAAAATACTGAAATGTTGTTACGTCTATTTAAAATTGAGGCAATGCAACATTTTCCGAACATTTTCAAACATTATTCCTTAGCCTGTTTTCACATAAACACAAAAGTGGATCATCAAGGTGCTCACAATCACTTTGCTATCAGTATTTTAATAAACTAAATTTCTGTTTCTTTCATCATAGAACATTCCACGATTAGATAAGGTCAAATTTTATATACTACAATTCTGTCAATAAAGTGATTTTGTGCCAACTGACGAACCATAACTGCATAAACATTGCGAAACATATTTTTAACTAAATTTAACCCCTTAATCGTCGAGCCCAAGACCTTCAAGGGCAGCGTAGGCTACGCCTGTTTTATTCCCACCAGTTTTTTAAAATAGTATAATTGGCTTTATTCTCGCATTATTTTATCTGCCTATTAAATAAGGCGACTATTTCTACTTAAAAAAAACTGGTGGTAATGAAGCTATCTGAATTTTTAAAAAGTAGCCTACACTTATCGTGCGCGACGATTAAGGGGTTAAGTATCTGAAATATTTGATAATTCTGAATAAATCTTTACTTCTGCGACTTGGATAGCTCCTTTATTTTTCCACAAAACAATCGTCAACTGAAGAATCTGAACTCATACATAGTTATACTTTCCAATACTTTAAGTTTTTATTGTACTAAAACGCACAGTGTTCCTTTCTATCTATCCATCTATTGCTTCCAATTACTTTAATATTTCATATTACATAAATCAACCAACAGACAATCTCAAACCATTATCGTATGATTAATGTTGCTGATACTTTAATAGCAATAACATTTGGTTTGTCTATATTTTTTTGGTGATATAGAAAAATAAATCATTAAAGCGTGACAGTTAAAAAATGTTAATTAAAATATATATTTTGGGTAAGGGGAGAAATAAAAGAAATAGTAAGTATGTCTGTGCATTCTGTATTAAGTTTGCTTCTAAAACAAATTTATAGTGAAAGAATCGATGTTGCACCAATGTCAAACTAAATTAAAATTCGAATTTTTGGCATAAGCGACCATTTTTACAATCCGGTAACAAAATCTGAATTAGTCCCTCATTTAACATAATAGAAGAGGACTTGAAAATATTTTAACACTATGCACTATAGTAATATTATATTCTAATAATATTATAAAAGAGTAATATCTAATTTTATTACTATTTTATAATTAAATTACATTTTCTGGAATGAGTGAAAAAATTTAATTTATTAGCCGTCATTTACCAGATTCTTGCAGGTAGATTATTGACCAGTGATCTTTCTTTTTTTTGTCATACAAAAACTAATGTTAAAGTATACCTGTCAAAAAATGATTCACTAACTGACTGGAAATAAATATTTTACTTGGACATAGAAATGGTAACTTAATGAATCAATGAATAATTAAATCTTCTCATTTCTTCTTGCTATTATTATAATAGAAATGTGCTGGGGGCAAGGTAAATCGATACATTTTAACGTTAAATATTCAAAAAAATTGATTTTTCTAAATTAATGAATAATTAAAATATAATTTGATGAAACCACCAATGCAATTATATAATATTATCCGGTAGAAGAATAAATAAGTCTTAATCTTTATTTCGGAATCTAATTTATCCCTTTTTATCTTTAGCTATTATCTATTGGATATGTATTTTTAACTATCAGATGCGTAGAATTATTAGATAGATTGTTCTTTAAAAGCTTAATTAGTTTTTCATTGGGCCACTTGTTTGTAATTTTTACTTGAATAGAGAACACTTGGAATTTTCTGAAAATATTGGAGACGAGAAGGGTTAACTCAATCACAAAAAACATTTTTAATATTGTATTTTTCAAGAAAAATATTTTACACACCATTACTTAACTTATACATTTTATTATCAGAATATAAGCACAAATTTCGTGTATGCAGATTTGACAAATCATGCATTTATGAAAGTTTTTATATATGAAGTATTTGTGAGTCAAGGCTTCCAATATATGGATCGTTTTGCACATCTTCGGTAAATTTAACCCATAAATTTCAAATCTATTCACCCCTTTATATTACCCTTTATATAATATATATAGAATCCTAATATATTTTGTAAACAATTTTTTAAGAACTTGAAATAGTTTTATTATTATTGTAGTGATGCACGTAATAAATGATTTTTATTCATTCGAGCATCAGCAAAAGCATTGCTGTCAAACTGCGTTTACATTTTATTAAGAGGAAACCAGAAATTTTGTGAAAGAAAAATAATTAAATTAAGTGTAAAAGCCACATAAAAGCAAGCAATTTTTATGTGGCTCTTAATTTAATTATTGTATATTATCCAAATTTCTGGTTTTAATTGGTTAAAAAGAATGCGAAATTTGGCAGCTAGATTTTTGCACATGCCCGAATGATCCATTCGAATATCAAAAATATTCATTATGCCAATCACTCGTATTATGCATGTAGTTGGGGCAAATATCATTTTCAAAACAATGTTTTTTCGGAGTTGCAGACTAAATTTTCCACATTAATATTCAGATTATTTTAGAAATTCTAGCCGATCAATGTTTTCAAAAATAATATGGTTTAAAAGTGTTTCTACGCCTTTCAGAAATGAAATGATAATTATTTATATAATTTGCACAATGGCAAAAATTTTTAAATCAATGATTCAAAGATTTTACCAAAACACGTTATACTTTCTATGCTCAATTTTGATAAAATTATATCAATATCAATAGCCCTTTAAAGGGAGGTGTTCTTATGGCGTGTACACGTAATTTCCAACTGGAAAGTAACACTCAATTTAATATATATATATTGTTTTTATAAAATAGCACTAAAATGTTGAAACTTAATATATTATTTTGTCATTAAAGCAGAAGAAATAATTTTCCCTTGAAACGGTTAAATATATTTAGCTGAACACTATTCCTTGAAATAAAGGCATTATAGTTTAATTTAACCTATGCCATCGTGATGTTTCATAATTTAGAAATAACGATTTTTATTTTAAAAACGATACACCGAAAGTAAAATGCTGAAGATATTTTTGAGTTTTTTGTGACAAAGTGTGCAGGTTTCGTACGCTTTTACCAAACTTTTTTAATAGAATTTGCCTATTTAATATTTAAATAGAAGAAATTGTAGACGGCATGTTTATTTGCAAGATTTGTAATACTTTTCAGCATTTAAGGAAGACGAAAAATTCTGTTAAAACAATGTGGTAAAAGCTTACGAACCCTGGTGTAGAAAGGTTTATCAACAGCTTTTATCAATCATTTCAGATGTTTTGGAAAATGCACCACGAAGTGTGCAACTTCATGTATCCCTGACATATAATTAATATAAAATACTATATTCAACCGAACGCAGTCAAAGTGGTAAATGGGGGAAACAGATTGTATTCTTGCATTCATAACCTAATTAATTTTAATTGCAACTTTTCTATTTTGAGAAACTATTACCTGTATTTTTATTTAATTTTTTCACTCAATAAAAGCAAAACTTTTATTAAATGTTGCACTGTGATTCATAAATTCGCAATTCATATTACCCGTGAACCATACCTTTCACATAATACACACAATTGACGCACACACACCAGTTGCTTAGAAGCGCAAATCTCCATTTTGATTATTAGCTTCTTTTCGATTATTCAGAAAAAACAGAATTGATTTAAAGTTTTGCCCATGATTTTGGGAAAAAAAATGACACAGTGAGGAGGAAATAGACGAAATGCAAGCCAGTGTTACCAGTTTTTTTTATTGCTTTGATTGCTTGATTTTTTTTTTTTTTGAAATAGTGATTTTTGCCATATTTAATAATACATTAATGAAAGCAAAAAATATTCCAAAAAAGTTCTAGCAATCAAGCGATTTTAATAAAAAAATTGCCCAGCTCAGGGCTGCCACTGGCGACTATTTTGTTAATTCTATCTCGCACCACTCTCTCAAAACAATTTTTTTTCACATACACTTTGACAACATGTGTAAGAGAGTTATACTACATTTTTTTAAAATAATGGTGTGAATAGAATATAAAAATAGTCGCCAGATGGCAGCATTGAAACCAGCAAAAATCTGTGTTTTTACTTCTGAATAGCGGACATCGCCGAATATCTGGCAAATTCTGCGCTGTATACGTGTCCGCTACTCCAAGGTTTTACTGTACTAACATTTCCTTACAACCTTCAATGAAAGCGGTTTACTAGACATGAAAATTCATGAAAGAGCTTTTACAGTAAGACTAAGTAAGTAGTTGAAGAACTTGACAGACGATATAAAATACACTGTTTCTTTTATCTGGTGTGAATATATAGAATTTTTTGGCAATGAAGTATGCACCAATGTCTTTATACCACACTATTTTTTCCTAGCATGTTAAATTATGCTAGTAAAATGATATTAGAAACCATTACCTGAACTACAAATGTTTTTTTTTTTTTACGCTCATATAAAAGGACTGGCAACGGGTATGCTTTTTAAAGTCAATAAACAAATTCTAATACAAAAATTAAAAATTGTACTGCATAGAGTTAGTGATGTGCATTGTGAGCTATTTATTATTTGAATAAATTATTCGGGCATCCGCAAAAGCATAGCCGCCGACTTTTGAATATTTTTTTAATGAATTAAAAACAGAAATTTTGTTAAAGAAGGTAATTAAATGAAGACCCAGGAACTTAATTTAATTATTGTTCTTCAAACAATTTCTAGTTGCAGTTTATTAAAAATAATACGAAGATTTCAGCTATGCTTTTGCGCATGCTCCAATAATTCATTATAATATCAAAATAGCTCATTAAGTTCATCATAACATAGAATGATCAATCGTTTTTTTAAGTAAATTTCGTGGTTTAAAATATGATTATTTAATTTTAATAAGCGTGGGAATTGGCGGATGTAAAATAATAATGTAAATTATTTAACACTTTCAGGAGCAAAGTACTTCTGTTCCAAACATGTTGAAATATTGGATCAATACCAATATTTACAAAACATTTTATTTGAAAATCTGCAAAAGCTTTTTTGTCAAGTACAATATATAATGAAAATTTTATACTGGCATTCCGGTGTCATTGTGGGAATCGGGAATTGTAATTAAGTGTGATATACAGGGTGTTTCTAAACTCATGGTACAAACTTTAAAAGTAGGTAGAGCACACAGAAACAATCATTTATTGTATAGGAATGTATGGGACCAAGTGACGCATTAAGGTAAAAACACCTGGGGGACAATTAGAATTTTCAAAATTTCTCATTCATACCAAAAAAATTTTATGCTATCCTTTAGTTGACATTTCATAATTACTTAACAATAAAATTCTTCTTTGAAAGTTTTTGGTATGAAATCGAAATTTTTGAATTTAAAAAAAAACGCAAAACTGGCAAACTTTTCAAACGAAATACATTAATAAAAAAGATAAAATGTTTATTTACAATGTAGTTTACAAGTAAATAATAAAGCATACAATAATATTACAATAAGTGTTCAAAATTTCGCCCACCAACTGTGATACATGTTTCGCAGCGTCGGTGGAACGATTGGCGTACACTTCTAAAGATGTCAGGCATTTCCCGCACACGTGAAGCAGCTTCGGATATGCGAGATACTAGATTTTCGTCTGAGTCAACTGGAGTCTCATAAACAAGACTCTTCAGATGTCCCCATAAAAAGAAATCAACGCTCGATAAATCGGGAGATCGCGGTGGCCAAGGAACTGGTCCACCACGCCCAATCCATCGCGTCCCAAATGTGGCATTCAGGTAACTGCGCACATCAGTGGTGAAGTGGACGGGCGCTCCATCATGTTGAAACCACATCCGGTTACGAATGGCGATCGGAACATCTTGCACCAGTTCTGGTAAAAGCTGTTGCAAAAAAATAAGGTAACAGCGACATCCAGCCTCTTTGGTAGTAGGTATGGGTCAATCAAATAATTATTAACAATACCCGCCCACAAATTCACAGAAAATCTTTGTTGATAAGCTAGTGGCCTAGTTGCATGTGAATTATTGGTTGCCCAAAGATAGAAATTATGCGCATTAAATACACCCTCGCGTGTAAATACTGCCTCATCTGTAAATAGAATATGAGCAGTAAAGTCTGGCTGCAATACATATTGCTGCAAAACCCACTGGCAAAAGTTCAACCGCAGAAGATAGTCTTCCGGATTCAAATTTTGTACATGTTGAAATCGGAAGGGATGAAATCGATTTTTATTTAACACTCTCCAAAGGGTCGGATGACCAACACCTAAATTCTGTGCAACAGCTCTTGTACTTGGTTCGGGCCTTTCACTCACAAAATTCAAAATAATTTCTTCCAGGCTTGCACTGCGTACAGCTCTTTCTCGCCCAGTTTCCTGTTTGGTGATGTAGAAAGAACCTGTTTCAGAAAGCTGACGGTGTAAGTGCTGAAACATTCTATGATCAGGCATTCTTCTGCGAGGAAACTGTTCCTGATACATTCGTAGGGCAGCCCTGGCGTTGCCATTTGCACGACCATACATGAAATGCATGTCGGCTTTTTCGGCATATGGAAAGTCTTCCATGACGAACGATTGCACAATTACAAATGGCGATTTCTTCTACTTGAATGCATGGGATTGAACGGCGACCAGTCACTTACTGCCTTCTACCGCCAGTGGAATCAACCAAAAATTCCATTTCTATTTCAAAAAATTTCTATTTCTATTTTCAATTAAAAAAATTTCGATTTCATACCAAAAATTTTCAAAGAAGAATTTTATTATTAAGTAATTATGAAATGTCAGAAAAAGGATAGCATAAAAATTTTCTGGTATGAATGAGAAATTTTGAAAATTAAAAAAGGGGCCTAATTGTCCCCCTGGTGTTTTTACCTTAATGCATCACTTGGTCCCATACATTCCTATACAATAAATGATTGTTACTGTGTGCTCTACCCACCCTCAAAGTTTGTACCATGAGTTTAGAAACACCCTGTATATGCTCCACACCCCTTCAAGGGATTAAACATAGCATATTTTTTTTTGTTCTTACTACTGGGTTCCTACCGAATGGCCCACTTTTTGAATGCCAGTATTTCCTAAGAAAAATTTTCATAGAAGTTTTCTACAATATTTACAATTGTTTTCGTGTGAAATTTGCAAGAAATATCCAAAAACATATCAAAATTTTCTATAAAGATGTAAAGCCAATATCGCTTTACATATCTTTATGGAAAAAAATTATATTATTCCGATTCCGGTATAATAAATAAATGTGAGAAACAGATTGCAATTTTAACATTACAACACGATTAATTTTAATTGATGCTTTTTGTTAGTTTGATAAAAATTGCTATATTTAATTTATTTTATTTTTATTTCTTTTAGAAATCCCGACATTTTGCCAGAAAAAATTGCTACAATTTTTACATTATTTTATGAAGCAATTCATCAAATGAAAGAATATAAGAGAAAATGCAGAAAATGGGTTAAAATAAATATTCCCGAAATTATTTTGTACTGCAGAAGTCTTCTGTAATGTTAAATTCAAACCAGAATTTTCGAAAATTTTATTTAAAAATAAACAAATGCCATTTTCTAGCCTATTTTCAATAGATTTGTAGAAGTAAAATATTTTTTTTAAATCTGGTACAAATCTTGCTTGAAATTAAATGGCATAATAATCCTGTCGTCCTTCATTGTGTTAAATTACTAAAGAATCAACCGTTCATATAAATGCTTAATTTTTTATATATGTAATTTAAATTACGTTATTTTAAATATAAACATCATTGCAAATATTAGAAAATAATTTTATTTTTTAAATCTCTTTCAAATAGCCATCGTTGATTAAAAGAAAAAGACACATAAAACCATAACATATACTGTATCTATTTGAAAAAAACACTTTTCAAATTATTAAACTGTATCCATAATATGGTAAAAATAACGAATTATTGCGATGTATAATCATTTTCAAAATACCAGCGTAATAATTCAGGGCTTCCACAGGTCAATTTTTTCAGTAACAAAATTTCGGAAGAAAACTTTCGTAGTAGGTTTTTTTGAATATTTCCATCAAAATAATGTCTGCAGAGTTGCCAAGTTTCATTTTTTAGAGAAAAATGTTGGCGAGTTACAGGCTGTCTAATTAAAAGACCGGTTACTGTGCCTATAATGAATTAACAACCGACATTAGAACAAATGTGGAAAGGGTTAGATCTACTCTATTTCTTCTTGATTTCTGAATTTCAGAGGAAATAAACATAAATATAGCGGAGTTGCCAAGTCTCCGGCTTTTTGCACACTAGTATTTTATTAGAGAAAATGTTGTTCTTTCAAATCACAGAATGCTACAATTAAATAAAACAACATTTTATGTACTAAAATACTGGTAACCAAAAAGCCGGAGACTTGGCAGGTCTGCCTCTGGGATAAGTTACTCTAAAATTTACAAGATAAATCTCAAAGGAATATTTTCCTTTGAAAAAGTTGTGTTTAAAAAATTAACCGAATGGGAATCCTGAAATTTAATAACGCATCTTTTACAACTACAGTAATTTTCTGACATTTTGAACTTCTTTTAGAACATTCAGTGCACTTTCTACGTATTTTATCTATTTTATCGCTACGTCATTGTTTAGAAAAAATGTTGTCCAACATTTCTTCAAGGGTGCTTACAGAGTTGCCAAGTCTCCGGATTTTTGCACACGAGTATTATTTTAGAAAAAATGTTGTTGTTTTAAATCGCAAAATGCTTTGATTAAATAAAACAACATTTTCTGTACTAAATTACTGGTATCCAAAAAGCCGGAGACTTGGCAGGTCTGGTGCTTATATGTATAGTACGAGCTATTTAACACTTTGTTTCCATGTAATCTTTTACAATTTGAGCGATCTGGTACCTTCAAAAATTGCGCATTCCACATTTTGATCTTTTGTATCGTTAAGTTTCGCATTAACCCTACACTGCACAGTGATGCATATATTGGTCAATTAAAATTATTTTTAATAAATAAATTAAGTGCCAAACTACTACTATATTTAAATAAGGTTATTTTCTTTCCGCCACCGCCTCTTGAATACTGGGCTAATGCGCTGACACAAAAATGGCGGCCGTCGTAGCAGATATTTTTAGCGTTTGTACATTACCCTGAATTTACATACCAGTAATTTCTAAAAAAATTCTTTGACTTACTTGATGTCATAAAAATAAGGAGAAGAAAACTTTTAAAAATTAGTCGCGTTCAAATTCGAGGGCCCGTTCAAACGTTGAAACATATACGCCTACGACAGCCGCCGTTTTTGTGTCAGCGAGCAGGCCAGGACCGAAACTTGCCTTTTTTGCGCCCAGGACAGATATGGAATTTGGCTCCTCCCCCCCCCCCCCCCTCTTCCAAAAAGAAAATTTACAAAGAGAATTTTTAGAAGTTTCTAATAGCCAACTTATTTTAAAATTTAAAATATTTAATAATAAAGTACGTAATACTGAAGAATGAATAATGAACTAAGTAATCAGCTTTATAAAATATTGATTCATTGAAACTTTGAAAACGGAATCGAATGGAGCCGAAAAATATTCCGCTTTATACAGTTTCAAACTTAGTAGGTATAATTTTTGTGTTGAAAATACATATTATTTTCATTTAAGACCGGATTCCGTTATATACAGATTTCATTTTCACAGATTTTACGGTTGTTGTAGTAATCACAACTGAGGCGTTTAAAGTCACAGTGATATGAGTTAAGAGACTGCATTAGTCACGTGAAGACATTCGTTAACTAATAATAAACCTATGCGAGCATTCTTGACAAATATATTGCATGTGTTTTATTACCTTTAAATAATTTTTTTCATGGCATACCTGATGTCGATATCTAATGTTTTTCTTTTGCATTTTTTTCGAATTTGGTAACATTTTTTTTTATATTCGGACACTTTCAATTTTGGAAAATTGTTTGGAACCTGTTCTGAAATTTAAAGTAGCCTCGTATAAAAAAGTGCATCCAAAATCTAAAAAGTAAAAACGCACAACATTAGATATCGACCTCAGTTATAATATGGGGAAAACTATTAAAATATAATCAATAATTCTGAAAATAATGCTCCCATAGGTTTAACATAAGCGTGCGAGTATTTTCGCCTGAGACTACACCAAGACTGCACTAGTCACGCGAAGAAACTGAAATGCTAATGTTAAACCTATGGCAACGTTCTTTTAAAAATTTCTCGCTTGAATTTTAATAGTTTTAAATGATCTTTTTTCTTTTAGAATAGCTCAGGTTAAATATCTAATCTGGTTAGTGTTTCGTTTGGATTTCCGGGCTGTGAGACATTTTTATCCAAATTTCATATATATTTCATTTTTGTATCAAACGACAAAAAAAATCTTGATATGGCGCCCCCTTCGCCTTTCGTTCTGGCCCCCGGGGCACACGCCCCCTCTGCCCTTCCCTAGTTTCAGCCATGCGGCCAAGTATTCAGGGGGTGGTGTTTTTTCCATCGCTGGCGTTTGATAATACAGAAGGCGAAGAATTACTCTTAAAAAGTTGTGGCACCTAACCATAAATATGAGTACAAAAAATCATACCTAAAATAGAAAAATTCGTACAGTGTAGAGTTGAATATCGTCATGTCTAGTAATAAAAGAACAGCTTTCTGTACGATTTTACAGACTTTAAAAAAGCAGCAAAATGTCCTTTTCAAGCGTATTAACAGATATACAATGGGCCGTGAAGATAGATTACGGGTCTTTACAAATAATATGCATAAGGTACATGAGATACTTTTCACTAGCATATTAATTAAGCTACGTTTGGATCAAAGGAGTTAAATCTTTAAAAAATTGGATTTTTCAAAAATATTTGTATTGCCACAATTTATCCCCGTAAAGTCATTTGCTACCACAATATTTGAAACCTAATCCTTGGCATTTAATAGCAAAGTTTCTTTTAAGAATGGCATTATTCTGTGTAAAAATAGGGGTATCTTTGGTGTCTAATATTAAAATCCTGAGACTCAGGTGCACCAGTAGAGGGTTTGGACTACTTAAATCTGAATTTTCAGACTTCTAGGTGCTCCAGATTTTCCTATGCATCACAGACAAACAAAAAATCACACAAAGAGAGAGCGAAACTTTCTTTTATTAGTATAGATAATTATAAACCTTTCTGAAAAAAAAATTACAAATCCTTTAACTTTTCTTCCTCAATTAAAATAGTTCATTGATAATATTAAAACGAATTATCTGATCGCCCATAATATTACAGAACGCTTTTCTTTCAGGAGTGGGGATTGAGCCCACACTCTGTTTCGAGAACCATAGTTTATACCTGGCACCTTAGACTACTAGGCTACTCAGACTTCGTTCAACTTCACTTTAACACTGAAGAAGTTGCAGATTTAATTTTACGCATGCGCAGATGTCCATTTAGGTCTTAAAAAGTAACTTTGCGTTTTATTAATATAGCTTGGTTTTAAAAACATTAATTAGAAAATCTCTATATATATTAAAGTTATACACAAATAACGTTAACATTAATGATAATTTAAGAAAAAGTAATTTTATAATCTCTATTTTTAATTTTTTTTATGAACTTCACATACATCTAACCCTAACCAAAAAAGAGACGCTTTGAACATCTCTTAAAACGCAATTTTAATGTTGTTTTCTTAACTTTATTATGTGTCAACACTTTTTATCATGTTTTGACTTGGCTGAAACTTAAGAATAAAAAAAATATATTAATAATTTATTTACCTTATTCAAGCTCCGATTATGTAAAGAGTAAATATATAGCTGATATTGAAGTGATTAGACCAATTATTTCTGCCAAATTTTAACTTTATATATCCCTTTAATTTAAAAGTGTATTCTAAAGAAATTGTTTATTTGTTGCAGTCATTATAAAAGATGCTATGTAAAGGATTATCTGAATATCATGGAATGAATAGATAAAATATTCTAATTTACGGAGTTATGTAATAAATGATATATTCGTTTCGAAATTTTTGAATAACTAAATTTATCTTTAGGAGTATAGAATGTGTTGCTAAATCTGATGGAGTTTGTTTTTCAGAAATTCCAAATACACCAGAAAATTTTGAATAATAATTTACTCTTATTTTATTCACGGGATATCTATCCTTTTATAAAGCAAAAATACCTATTCAAACTTTCTGATCAGAATTGGGAAATCCTGAATAAAAAAATCCACCAGATGTCACTGGGTATTGATAAATTAAGACGTTAGTATTTATAATCTATTGTACAGTATTCATATATCAGGAACAGCAAATCCGCGTGCAAGAAACCACCACTATTTAAGAAAAATATTCTTCGACTTATTCAATGAAACAAATGTGAGATTAAATAAGAGAAAGAAAACTATTCATGGAAATTGGTGGCAATTGAACTTCTGACACATGGGTTCGCCCTACTTGCCTTATATCATATTTGCCAAACTGGTTGAATTTGACCAATGTCAAACACGATTTGAATCAGACATTTATTTAATATTTTATTATTTTTTCATTTTATTTTTCTATGAAGTTATTTACCGCAATTTCTGGCGTATAATCCGCGGATCAAACAATCATGTTTCGACCCAGAAATTTTATTTTATAAAATGTAACTTTCTAGATAGCTGTAAATATTTGACTTTAGTTATTGAATAAAATTTCTTTGTTGAAACAGAATTGTTTGATCCGCGGGTTATACGCCGGAAATTACGGTAATTTCACACATTAAAGAAACTGCCTCGTTCAAAAGATGTTATACTTGGATCAAATAAATCCATTTGTTACTGAATGATGGTAGGATGTTCACAAGCGTGGGCAGCGATAAATAGTCCCGATGTTTTGCTGCCACTATACTTTAATATTTATTTAAATTTGCATTAGTCAATCTTAGAATTTCTGCAATTACGTCAGGCAAATGTAGCCTTATAAAAACAGTTATAGCAAAAATCCGTAGCTCAAAGCTATGAGTATGATATGAAACATTTTAAACGTAAAAAAATGCAAGGATGTAAAATACTATTCAAAAATATTTTCCTTATTAAATCACAGAATTCTGCGATTAATCTTTTGACAAAATGAAATGCATTGGAAGAATTTAATCACAGTTATTGGATCATAAAATTATTTTTCACAAGAGAATGTCCTTATATTAGTTTCAATATTTAAAAGATGAAGCTGTAGGTTTAGAAAAATTAATGTATTGAAACTTCAGCGTATTTTAATATATTTTTATTCTGTTAATGCCTTTTTTTAACACTTAAGAACATTATGTAACAAATGAAATTCGAGAATACCTTCAAGAAAAAAATCTGAAGATATATTAATGTTTTTTTCATATGTTATGCGGTTTGTTTTTAAATGAGCAGGAAAGGTTACTCGTTTGTGTACACGTTCCTGGAAAAATGGAATTTTTTGAAGATTTAAGAGTAGAATGACCCCTTAAATAAAATCTTTTAGGAAAATAAAATTTAAAAATAGTCCCGGAATTTTTTTACTGAAAATTGCTAATGTGATTAATTAAGACAATAAGTCCGTATGTATATCCGTTTCTACAGCCGAGCGAGTTCAAGCAATAGGGTTATACCTTTGGGTAAATCCGGGTTACCTTTAAACATTGAATGCTAAATTTATTCTTAAAGAATTGACTCTGAATCGAAACGTACTCGGAAAAAATCAGGAGGATGTAGTTGGAACAAATGTTGTACTGTTGTAAGGCTTACAACAGTATAGCTCTCATTCTACTCTTAAATCTTCAAAAAATTCCCTTTTTCCAGGAACGTGTACACAAACGAGTAACCTTTCCTGCTCATTTAAAAACAAACAGCATAACATATGAAAAAAAATTTAATATATCTTCAGATTTTTTTCTTGAAAGTATTCTCGAATTTCATTTGTTACATAATGTTCTTAAGTGTTAAAAAGAGGTGCCAAGATCTCACTAATCGTCCGTAATATGTGGGTTAATGCAACCCACGTATAAAACGTTTCGCACCAGAATTTTTTTTAAGAAATGAAATTAAATATATTCCATGTAGTAATCTGAAATTAACTAAATAAAGATTCATCAAATATTTTTTCGTATTCGAAACGTTGTTAAACTGGGTCAAATTAATCCACATATTACGGAAGATTAGTGAGAGCTTGGCACCTCTAGTAAGCGGATATTTTTCATCATTTATATGGTCTCTTGAATGTGAATACCAGTATTTTCTAAAAGTATTATTTGCCTTTTTTCTGGGTTTAAATAAAGCGAAGGTTTTTGAATATATTGGCACTAAAATTCAAGGGACCGCAAAAACGCTGAATATATTTGCATACGGCCGCCGACATTCTTGTGTCAGTGCATAAGCCTTGTATTCAGAGGGCTGTCATTCAATCTATAAAAATGTATATTTTCGTTTCACACGTACAATGTGATTACAAATTGTCGTAGCACATTCACATCGAACAATTTTTAATAAATATGGATTTTAAAACAGTAAAAGCACCTCCCGCTTTTGAAAGTCTTTCGTAAATAGGTTTCTTAGATAAGTTTCTCAAGTTCATTCATCAGTAAATATCTTTCAATGTACTGGTTTAATATAAAATATCTTATAATCTAACAAAATATGGACACTATGATACATGATACGAACTATGATATGAATTTTCAGTAAGGCCACGCCCTTAGTCAATGATGTTTTTTGAACAAAAACGAGAATTTCCGTTGCTTGATGCGAATGTGCTAATATACGCTTAACCTTTTCAGACGTGAAGTTCTTTTATTCGTAACAAAACTGAAATGATTTACTGATACCAGATTTTGCAAACAAAATGTATTTGAAAAATGTTTTTCTTTACGTACTTAATTAACGGAAATTTTCCATTCCAACATACTGGTGATAATGTGACGTTTAGAGATTAAAGTTAGCTAGCCCAGAAAAGAACCCCCACCCTTCAATGGGTTAACCCCTTGAAGGGCACCGATATATTATCTATACCACTTAATTTTAATCCCAAAATGCCACAATGACACCAGAATTTTATAATCAAATTTTGAATTTATAAGGTGCATGATGAAAAGCTTTTACTTATTTTAAAATAAATTCGTTCATGAATCCTGGTGTCAATCAATCATTTCAATATTTTAGCTACAAGAGTACTTTGCCCCTGAAGGGGTTAAGGCTGTTAGTCATGTAAATCTCATATTCCCTTTGCTCATGTTAAACATGAAGGCTTGTAATGCATTCGTATTTTTAAAATATCTCTGTTACCCCTTGCGGGCTGTGGAATATTATATATTCTACTAAATTTTAGTACTCAAATGCCACAATGGTACAATAATTTTGGTATAAAAGTTTTGTCTTATAATGTACGTGAAGAAATACTTTTACTCATTTCCAACTAAATTTGTTCGTGAATCGCGGTGTCAATCAATCATTTCAATATTTAGCAACAGAAGTATTTTGTTCCCTGAAAGGATTAAGAGATTAATATTTTTATCATCTTTTTTTCCTGGTTAGTGTTCTTGAAGGATGTGTCTTTTTTTGTTAGGTGTCAAAATATTTAAAAAATATATACTTAATTTTATGTGAAGTGTTAAAATTTTACTCAGGTTCTCTAAGAATATAAACATTATAAATTAAGAATACATTTTAGAAATATTTGAACAAATGAGTCAGGAGACATCCTTAATAGACCAGTATACAAAATATAACATAAAAAATTAAATTCTTGAGGCGATATTTAAAAATTACCCGTAATAAAATGTACGTTAGTTAGCCACTTAGTATTTTGTTTTCATATACAAGTGAACTTCTTCTCCCGATTTTAGTGGGTGACTCCCGTTGAAACAAACGTAGGACCGAAAATTTTATTTAATGATTGAAATCAAGTGTATTTCAGATTACTACTGCATGGAAGGAAGGTACATTTTATTAAAACCTTTTGCTGGTTCAAAGTACGTTTCATCGATTTAAATAAACTGAAAGGTTGGCAAGTATGTACTAGCCACATTTTTACAACGAGAGCTAACATTAAAATTTTAATGGTTTATTCATATTCTGTTACCCCAAATTAGTATACAATATATCGTTTATTTAAATGGCAATAAAAAGTTTTATTTTGTAGGCCATTGTATTTTGCCAAAAAATCATATGCCGTTTGAAACTGCGTTAATTGTTTGAGACAATAATAATAAAAAAAATGAAATCATTATCTTAACATATTACAATTTGAGCGTCTCGAAGATAAGTGGCTGCAATACTCCACATTCTAACCTATTTTACAGGGTGGATAATTGAAACATTCAACTCGCTTTCTATTTTCACTACAAATAATTTATTATCTGGTAGAGAAGTCTTATAACATGCTTCCGCATTGTGCAAAAAAGATTTACTAACTGAAATAGAGGCGGTGAGTCAAACATCCCTATCTTACCCTATATCATATATAACATAATGTCATATTAAAAGGAAGAATACCAACATTAAAAATGCACAAATAATACACAAAAAAGCAGCAAACAGCTGCATTGAATCCACAAGCGAGATCCTTCTTCAGTTCGACAAAGAGCAAAGCACAGCGTGCTAGAAAAAACAAGACTGGACAAAACGACAGATGGGAGGTGGCTTACATACCCGATGCGGGTAGAGAACGCAAAATACCCATGACAAGAAAGCAGCGTGAAACAACTGTTAAAATCTTATAGACTATTATAGATTATATAGATATTATATCAACTATGATATGGATTATGTTTTACAAATACTTTATATGCAAAGTCTAAAATGACTCTCCTCAATAATTATATCGAGCATATTTCAATTTAATTATGAATTTAATTAATCTTGATTTTTCGCTTGATTTTCCTAAGATGTCTACTTTTATGAACGTATGCATCTGCTGAATCTGCATACAAGACTTTACTATATTATTTCGCTAATTTAAGTCGATAAGCTTTTGGATCATGAAAGACTTCAATTCTACATTGCTGTTAATATAATGCACCAAATCTGATGGTCAAGTTTCTACTATCAGGGGAAATAACGCCCCTGTTCAAGAACTGCTTCTTCTTGCGTAAGAAATTGCTTCTAAGCAACAAGCGCATTATGCGCACAATAAACATTACTTACGTGTGCAACAAAATATATTGGAATATTACTCAACCAATTCCTCTACGAAAGATACGAGGCCTTCCTGATCCCAAATCAGATAACCATTTCTAATTTTTATTTCTATATATTATGTTACCTGCCATGGGAAATGTGTAGGGTAATATATCTACTGAGTGTGAGGAATGAATACAATTTCATTAGTAACATTTTCCTTTAAATATATATGTATTTTCTCATAGTTGTTTCATAGTTATTTGAGATAATTTTAATGTATCCAAGTAAAATGCTGAAAATCAAATTCTTCCAAACAGGGAAATTTTACTCATCTGGTATATTCAAATCTTTTTTATTAAGAATGCGAAATTTTTCCTTTATTGTTTTATGTATTTTCTCTTAATTTTTAACTGTATAAGTATATATTTAGTGTGTTGTAGATAAATTTTATGTTAGTTGTTAATTTTATCTCTGTCATATTTTTATGTGTTAATTTTTATATCCATTCATCGATTTGACCATAATTTTAGCAGGTTGGCTGATTTATTCCCCTCTAGGCATTTCTCTTTTAATTACCTAGTTCAATTTGCTCCATACGTCGAAGGTCTTCGCAAAATTCAAGAACGCTTTGATCATTATCATTAGTATATATTTAGAATTAATTTTAGTAATAAGTTTAAATTTCTCTACTTATCCCATTGGTCAGGAGTTTAACGATCACCTATATCAGAGCTGCCAAGTCTCCGGCTTTTGGGATACCAGTATTTTAGTACAAAAAAAGTTGACTTGCTTAATCGGAGCACTCTGCGATTTAAATGAACAACGTTTTCTCTAATAAAATACTAGTGTACAAAAAAGCCGGAGACTTGGCAACTCTGCTATATTTATGTTTATTTCCTCTGAAATTGAGAAATCAAGAAGAAAGAGAGAAGATCTTACCCTTTCCACATATGTTCTAATGTCGGTTGTTAATTCATTATAGGCACAGTAACCGGTCTTTTAATTAGACAGCCTGTAACTCGCCATCACTGACGGACTGAGGCCCTTTATTTTGGTTAAAAAAATTACAAGTTGATAATTTTGAATAAAATTATAAATGTAAATTTAAAGCGAAAGGAAATTAAATGGATGAAAAGTATAATTCCATTGATTATGTCTTTTAAAAAGTATTTCTGCTTAATTTGTGACCTGAATATATTTAATACAGTTTTTCTTAATTTATACGTAAAATAACCCACAGATATTTTCTTATTTAAAGTTACGTATATTAACATTTCCCAATTAAATATTCATTATTTTAATGGAGAAAACTTAGAGATTGTATATAAGCTGCTCCTTTTCATTTTATAATATTTCAAATAGTAGAGAAATACTAAATTTATCGCTACATAAATCAAATATCGTGTAATTTTATTTAATGTTGCTCTGGGCAAATCTTTTATGCTTCTCTAGCGAATCTTTTCATCCGTTTCATTTTAATAAAGGCCTTTTTCATCAATCTTTTCAAGTGGTTACATATACACGTTTTTGACAAAGAAACTCGTTCTTCCTTTTATATTAATATTAAATTAAATGGAGCGTAGGATATTCATTGAAAAAGAGCATAAAATTCTCATTTTCTTGCATCCTTTAAAAATAAGATTTTTTTTTCTTCTTTGAAAATCTTTGAAGCATTATGGTAGAAAGCTGATAACAAATATTACTACTGAAATTATGTAAATAAAAAAAATGACGACTCTTAATATTAATTCTTTTAATGAAATATTTTTACTGTATAACTAAGACAACACGTCACACATTCCCTAAAATACAACAAAAAGTGAAAATTACTAATATTTTCTCTAGTACTATGCATTTATTTATTTTTTTCATAAAATAATAAAATTCAGTTTTAAATAGCAAATTATTTTTTCAAAATGAAAAACAAAGTCTGAAAAGGATAAACATATATTATATATATATCTACAAAAACAACTTTTCAAAAGTAGAAAAAGCCAAGCGTAAAAAAAAAAAAGGTGTGGCTAAAAAATAATGTGATATCAAATTTCCAAGCTATTATATTACTTATTTAACTTTTTTCCATTAAATAAGTTATCATATATATAAGTCGAGTGCCTACGTATATGTTAATAGAAATCGTTTTCTCCTGTACTAAATACATCCTAACGAGTTTCTGAAAATGCAATTGTTTTCAAATTATGCATGATGGGCTTGGCGGCCATCTTTGCATATTATTCACAAAATTCTAAACACTCAAATCCGTAGTTAAAATCCGAAGTTCAAAATTGTTATTTAAGCAAATGTTTTAAGCGTTCATTCATAGACTTGTATGTTCTGAAAATTGTGTTTTAAGATAATAATGACTTATCTTAAAGATTCATCTTATGATTTATTTTTTAGAGTAATTAATAATTTCAAACTAGTAAAAATCAATTTCTCAAAATATCAGTCTTATCTAATTTATCTGTCCGTAGTTAAAATCTGAAGTTCGAAATTGTTATAAACATATTACAGTGCAAACATATTACGGTTTTACTTTAGAAATTTGGATGCTTAGAAATATGGAAAGATGGCCGCCAAGCCCATAATGCATAATTTGAAAAAAATTGCATTTTCAGAAACTCGTTAGGATGTATTTAGTACAGGAGAAAACGATTTCTATTAACATATACGTAGGCACTCGACTTATATATATGATAACTTATTTCATGGAAAAAAGTTAAATAAGTAATATAATAGCTTGGAAATTTGATATCACATTATTTTTTAGCCACACCTTTTTTTTTTTTTTTTTTTTTTTTTTTACGCTTGGCTTTTCTACTTTTGAAAAGTTGTTTTTGTAGATATCATTTCTTTTTTTTTAAATAGATTAAACATAATTTAAATAATCTAAACATGAGAAATAATTTAAAATTACATTTTACATTCAGTCATTGTTTAAAGGGTTAACTAGAAATACCAGTAGATTTTTCAATTAAACTAAATACACTCTTAAAAACAACATATTAAATGTGGCTTGTTATAATACTTGTTATCCTGCGTTAAAAAATATCACTGACTTATCCATGAAATGAATACAAATGGAATACGTACATAGCGTGTCAGTGCTACATTTGATATGAAATGTGATATCACGCTCTTTTATTATTAGCACTAGCTGGCTTCGCCCACTAGCGGGCCCTTAATTTACATCGGGGCCTCGAATCTTGTAAAACCTCGAATAAGATAAATCTCGAACCGAACGAACCTCCGACCAGGTTCCCCGCTGCTTTCGGCACCGGATAATCCCTTAATTTGCACATCGAATAGTATAAACCTCTAACCTAACGAACCTCCGACACGTGTCCCCACTGCCTTCGGCACCGTATAGCAGTCGTGCTGCGCACGCTCAAGTTCCATCTTCCACCACCAGGTAGCGCAATCTGTTCTATATGAACCTCGGGCACTGAAATCATTAAGGCTATAGATGTCGAGTCGATTGAGCTATACCCCGTCGTGATCCAGCCCATAGAAACAGAGATAGGAAAGTGCCCCCTGGTGGTGAAAAAACGAACTAAAATCAGAAAGCTCTATCGATGTCGAGTCGAATGAGCAATACCCCGTCGTGATCCGACCCATAGAAACAGAGATAGGAAAGCGCCCCCTGATGGTGAAAGCTAATCACGTTTAGGTGCAAAGTGGGGGGATGAACACCGCAGATGCATAATAGGATTAAGCGGTCACAGACCTTTCCAACGATGCACAGTGTGGTATTTAGTCCCAAAACGTGGCCAAAAATGATTTTTTAAAAAATCGGTTTCCTACCCTGTATATTATTCCTCAAAAAGTTTAATAGTTACTGCATCCAAAGGCGAAACGTGCAATGCGCTAGCACAACGCAGCGCGCCACGCGATCAGTCCGAAGTTGCAGTTCGCTTCCAGTGGTCCTGTGATTTTACGATGCGCTCAGATTTTAGTGTTTTAAAATCTCTTGTAGTTTATTGTCTAAACAATTTAGTGGTTGTTGTTGTGATGGATTATTCTGAACTGGTTATGTACTTTATACACACTACATTTACCTAATGAATATCCTGAAGATTTTTTGTCTATAGGGTCGACAACTTAGGCATAGTTAATAGTGGCATAAATAATTATTTATAATATTTAAAAAGGATTTTGTTATATTTTTAAACATATTTAAGCGATGAAAACTATTGTGTAATATGCAGTACATAGTATACAAGGCAATTATAAAAAAATCAGCCGCCCGAAACCGCCCCCCTATTTTTAACGAATTTTTTTGTTGGTGCCTACAATTTTTTATATAAATTACTGCTATTTATTTATTTATTTATTTTGGTAACAGGGCTTTCAGAATTGAGATATATGACACGAAATGAGTTGTATATCATTATGCAATGCTCAAATGAGTCAACATTTGATGGAAATCATCAATTTATGCATCAAGAATTATCGAGAAATTATTCTGAAGGTGATACAAGGATAGCTGAGATGAAGCAAAAGCTCTCCGTTATTAAAAATCAGTTCAAACAAAAATGGGTAGCTACTCATAAAAACAAGAACAATATTTGGAGAAAACAATACTAATACAAAATTAATACAGAAGAATTTGAAAAATATTGCTAAGAGACGGCTGAACTATATGTGTAGCTATATGGTTTTTACCCCATGTCCCTTACAATGCGCAAGATACTTCGTCATGGAGCAGACTTTATAAAAAAAAAGCTATTCTGCCAATAGGCCAACTATCTGAAGAGGCTGCAGAAGCTCGCAATAAACATATTAGGTCATTTAAATTAAACTACAGAAAAAAGTTTTCGCGAGTGGCCTGTACATTGATGTCCTGAATAGGCTTCTTTTAACTTCTGACCCCCTAATAACTGGACTGAAATGCAATACAAACAAGAAAAGAAAGTCCTTATCTTCTGATGTTTTATATCTGTTATCAGAAAGTGATATTACAAATGTTAATATTCTTAAAGACAGTAATAGTGATGAAACTGATGAATAAATGCTTTCATTCATAAATAAGACTTTATTTTACCGTTTTCACTCTACAATTCAAATAAAAAAGAAAACTGCTCATTTAAACTGAGGACATTGAGATCACAGGCTTTTCACATTAATTGTATATTATACTCTTGACTCTCGAAAAATAAGGAAATCGACTATATATTAAGGGGGATCATCCCCCATTCCCCTCTTTATATTTAACCAATGAACCCCCAAAACTAACCAGAGATGTGCTTTATTACAATGAATATACATACAAAATTGGGAGAAAATCGGATAATTCTGCATGAAAAACTCATTTACCTAAATTAAGGGGGAGTTAGCCCCCCGTTCCCCCCCTTTATACTTGACCAATGAACCCACAAAACTAATCAGAGAAGCGCCTTATCACAATGGAACTATAAACAAAATTTGAAACAAAACGGTTATTTCTATCAAGAGTTATCGCGTTACGTACATACATACGTACATACATACATACATACAAACGTACGTACGTACATACATACATGCGTACGTGCATACAGAACCGGCGGGCACATTCGCTTTCAGACTTTGATAGCCTGTGAGCTAATAAAAACGTAGATGTGTAGCTTTTAGAAGTATAAAATGATTTTGGCCAGGTTTTGAGACTAAATGCCACACTGTGCGATGTATCACATGAGGGGTATGTGCAAAATTTAGAACCCCCCCCCTCCCTGCATAGTATTATTAAGCGTTCACAGAACTTTCCAACGATATATCACATGAGTAGTGTCGGGGGGCGGAGGCGCGCAAAATGTGGGGGTGATACCTGTGATGCATAACAGGAATAAGTGGTCACAGCCCTTTGTAACGATATGTGACATGACGGATATCGTTAAAATTTAGAAAAGTGCCCCCCCCCCTTTTGTAGGCAAAACACGCTCCGCCCCTCCCTATAATTTTTGACGCGGCTTTATTTTTTAAATTTATGTTATGTGTTATAAAATATCGTAAAGTTTCAAACAGATAGCCTTATTATATTTCCTAAATTTTTTTCACGTCCCTCCCCATCTCCTCCCCGAAATGTGACGCGCCACTCTTTTTTATAATTTTTTTATCATGTCTTATAAGCTATCTTAAAGTTTAAATCAGATCGCATTGGAATTTAATATATTTGCTGAAATTACTATTATATGTAGAATAATATAGAAATAAACCGTCCTTTAGCTTGTAATTAAGATATACGAACAATTTTTAGAATTTCTGAAAGCTGATTTTAATTTATTTATTTATCTATTTATTTATTTATTTTTGCGTTGCCCTGTGCATGTTTGGAATTTCTTAGCAATTTCTTAGATTTACATTATTTTATTCAATTAAACATTGTACTGTTACAATAAATTTAAATGGAAACTTCACTTCTAAAACAAAAATAATTTAACAGCTGGATTTCATTAATTTATAGGAAAATGACGTGAAAGGTATTCCTGCGAACGAAATGCCTGTCCTTTACCTTTTTTTTTTTTTTTTAAAGAAATACATGAATCACATTTAATTCGTTTCAAAAATTTTGTTTACGTTTGGAAAGAAATTTTAAATGCCGATAAGTCTTAATGTATACATTTTAGAAGGTACATCTTCCCTCAAAAAACTATTTATTTTTAAAGATCTTTCTAAAAACGTAAATTATATATTAAAAATATTTTTTAAAGCATAAACACTACGTCTGATTACTTTATTTTACAATATTATAAGAACACGCATTTTATCAGACAATTAAATACACTAAACAAACATGAGTGAAAAGTTAACCAGGGGCAG
Source organism: Maratus michaelseni (assembly GCA_963931845.1). Classification (NCBI taxonomy): domain Eukaryota; kingdom Metazoa; phylum Arthropoda; class Arachnida; order Araneae; family Salticidae; genus Maratus; species Maratus michaelseni. The sequence continues at coordinate 85,149,181 of OZ007586.1, forward strand.
GACTCGAACCTGGGACCTTGTACATGCCGTGCTGACGCGCTGCGACAGAGCCACCCAGACCGATATCCTTGAGCGGCAATTTCTCATACTTATTCATGTTGGAAACAGTCATCTGCTACATTTTGCAGTCATATTTAAGTGTGTGATAAAATGTGTGTTCTTATAATTAGGAAGTTTTATTATTTTTTTTTAATATCTTCAAAAGAAAATGGCTGACTTGCAGATGAAATCTGATGTGGTTGTAACCTGTAACTGATTTGTGCTATTATAATACAGATGGTAATTGGTCGTTGGCGGGTTTTATCTCTGTTTTGGCATAATTTTTTAATCGCCAAGTTAATTAACAGTTTTTTGCTAATTAAGGATAGAAAACATTTTTTTTTACACTGAATTTTATAAAAGCACATAGATTACGTAATTACTTGTCCAAAAATGAAAGCCTTTTTTTTTCTGCCCAATATTAAGGCCTGTATGTTGTTTGAAAACAAAATTTGACGAAGAAAAAAGTGATCATTTTAAGTAACTCGATGTTTTTAAAAAAAAGCTATATCTCTGTTTATAAATCACTTATGAAGATGAGTTTGGTCTTAAATTGAAGAAATTCTTCCTTAGATTCTTCTAGTTTTCGTTTTTTTATTTCTGCGACGCTTGGTTTATTTGATATCTGATATTTTAATCTGGCATGTTTTGTCGATTTAACATTGCGAAGTTGATTTCTGAAAGTAAGCAGTAGCGGTCTAGTTAAGTTCTTGGCGTTGTTTGTGTGGCCTTTTTTTTAAAGCTTGGCTTGGCAGAGCGACCGCCCTGCTTGATATACGAACAATTTTTAGAATTTCTGAAAGCTGATTTTTATTTATTTATTTATCTATTTATTTATTTTTTGTTTATTTATTTATTTACTTATTTATTTATTTTTTGCGTTGCCCTGTGCATGTTTAGAATTTCTTAGCAATTTCTTAGATTTACAATATTTTATTCAATTAAACATTGTACTGTTACAATAAATCTAAATGGAAACTTCACTTCTAAAACAAAAATAATTTAACAACTGGATTTCATTAATTTACAGGAAAATGACGTGAAAGGTATTCCTGCGAATCCCATTTAATTCATTTCAAAAATTTTGTTTACGTTTGGAAAGAAATTTTAAATGCTGATAAGTCTTAATGTATACATTTTAGAAGGTACATCTTCCCTCAAAACTAATTTATTTTTAAAGATCTTTCTAAAAACGCAAATTATATATTTAAAGCATAAACACTACGTCTGATTACTTTATTTTACAATATTATAAGAACACGCATTTTATCAGACAATTAAATATACTAAACAAACATGAGTGAAAAGTTGACCTGAGACAGGACTCGAAACTGGGACCTTGTGCATGCCGTGCTGACGCGCTGCGACTGAACCACTCAGACCGATATCCTTGAGCGGCAATTTCTCATACTTATTCATGTTGGAAACAGTCATCTGGCACAGTTTGCAGTCATATTTAATTGTCTGATAAAATATGTGTTCTTATAATTATTTCTTATAATAATATGGTTCTTATAATAAGTTTTATTTTAAAAAATTTCTTCAGAAGAAAATGGCTGACTTGCAGATGAAATTTGATGTGGTTATATTATAACCTGTAACTGATTTGTGCTTTTTAATACAGATGGTACATGGTCGTTGGCGGGTTTTATCTCTGTTTTGGCATATTTTTATAATCGCCAAGTTAATTAACAGTTTTTTGCTAATTAAGGATAGAAAATAATTATTTTTTCACTGGATTTTATAAAAGCACATAGATTACGTAATTACTTGTCCAAAAATGCAATCTTTTTATTATTCTGCCCAATATTAAGGTCTGTAGCTCGTTTGAAAAAAAAAAGTTTGACGAAGAAAAAAGTGATCATTTTAAGTAACTCGACGTTTTTAAAAAAAAGCTATATCTCTGTTTATAAATCACTTATGAAGATGAGTTTGGTCTTAAATTGAAGAAATTCTTCCTTAGATTCTTCTAGTTTTCGTTTTTTTTTTCTACGACGCTTGGTTTGTTTGATATCTGATATTTTAATCTGGCATGTTTTGTCGATTTAACACTGCGAAGTTGCTTTCTGTATATAAGCATTAGCGGTCTTTATTCGTGTTCTTGGCGTTGTTTGTGTGGCGTTTTTTTTTTCTTAAGCTTGGCTTGGCAGAGCGACCGCCCTGCTTGATCAGTGTCGTAGAGTTAGGGGAGGCTGCATCACTTTACTACCAGTATTATTATATTCTAAATTTAGCCTTATTTAATCTTTACGAAATTTACACATATAACACTACAGGAGAAGGCGCTTCTTCGCATGAGGCTCAATGCGCATGCACGCGTGCACGTTCCTATCCCGATTTGTTGTTCAATATCGGAACCAAGACCTCCTTATCATAGTATCAGACCTCTCAATCAGCAAGTTGCCTTTGACCGCTATACTTGTCCTGCTATTAGCGCCATCAATCGTCAGTAATAGTATTTACGACACGAAATCACACGAAATTTTTTCACAGCTCCATTTGTTCTATGCATTTGCTTATGAACTAGTAGTTTTCCTACCACTAAAATTTTATAGTAAATTTTATCTTATTAAATTGACAAGATCGTGTGATTACATGACGAAAAAAATTCTATTAAATTTTAGTGGTAAGAAAAAAGCGTAAGAGTTGGCAGCTATGCGGTAGCAGACCAGCTAGATTTTTCTATAGATTTTTCTATTATATTTTTGGATACCAGTTTTTTAGTAGAGACAATTTTGTTTTGTTTAATCGGAGAATTCTGGGATTTAAAAGAACAACATTTTCTCTAAAAATATACTGGTGTTCAAAAAGCCCGAAACATGGCAACTGTGCGGTAGTATCCACCAGGCGGCGATACTTTCCGGAGAAAATCAATTAATAAGTTTGCAATTACCGCGGACATTTTCTCCCATAGACTTTCTCCGGATTGTCAAGTCTGATCTATGATAAGGGAGTCTTGATCGGAACATTCACCGAATTATTGACGGACTTATACAATATGCTATAAGTTTAATAATATATGGTCAAGTATTTGGTATAAAGACATATAATTTCTATCATAAATGTACAAACATTTTATGCAATAAAAATTACATAGGTGGAACAAACGATACAGAAAACGGCTTTCACAATGTCATTTGTACTAGTAGTACTACTCGACATTATCGTCGGAGCCAATAATAGGGAAAATATTTTTTGTCGTAGAAACTAGTGTTTCTCTTCGATATCGAAATACAGCGATAGGCTTCAGAATCAAGAAGTAAGAAAAGCTCAGCCAAGTGTTTACAATCTGCGATACATAAGTGGCCGTGCAAAGGACTTTTAAAAGGTTGTTGTCCGAAAATAATGAATGTATATTTTTAGTTTTTAACTGGTGTAATTGTATGAATTCTTTAAAATAATTTATTTTAAAATGCGCAAAAAGTGTTTCTCCTTTATTGGGTTGTTCGGAAAGCTCCTTCCGTTTGGAAAAAGTAATTCGTACCGGAAAATTCTGCCCGTCAATTAATAGACATTATATATATATATTGGAATTATTGTCGAATAATTAAATAATTGGATTTTTCGTTACGAAGACACGTTCCCAAACGCAAATAACTTTCCGAGCTACCCAAAGCCATTAAATAATAAGCCCAGTCAGATAGTGTTAAATTTGTTAGCGACACACTAGCGCCAAACCTCTGCTGCGGAAGGAGAACAAAACAGAAGTGGGTCGCAGAGAAACGATACGATTTATTTATATCGATATTTTATACGATTTTTATCGATGTTTTGTTTTTGCACGTCCTTTAAAAGCTTGTTAATTATTGGGATCTTTTACATTAAAGCTAAAACTATAATGAAAACAGAAATGTGGAAATTTACTGGATTAATATTTCTATATAAATATAGTGGTGGCAAAGAAGTTGATTTATTTATTAAAAGTTAAATAAAAAGTGATGGAAATTTACATCACTATGAAATTAACCCTTTCCGGCACAGACAAATTCTGTTCGTAAAATGTGAAAATACTGACTGACACCGGAATTTACAAACGACTTTCTTAAAAAATATGAACTCCTTATTTTAAGCTTTAATTTTAGAAGCAAAATTTTATTAAAATATTCTTGGTGCCGAATGCAGCACTCCCAACCGCTAGATGGCGCTATTTTCAACTTGCGAAAAGTTTCCCATTTATCTGACTGGGCTTATTATTTAATGGCTTTGGAGCAACCCAATATATACACGTTTCTTGAAAAATCGAATGTTTCGGATATTTAAGAGCAGCATTTTCCTTTAAAACCACAGCTGACAACTGTCCGTTTTTAAAATAAAATAAACATACATTGTTCAGAAAATTTCCTCAACTCCTTGAAGGATGAAGGAATACAATTTATAACACTCAATTTTAATCCAGATTTGCACCAAAATTTTCTAATAAATTTTTTTCTTTTATAATTAAAAAAAATAAAAAATAAAATTACATTTCCTTAGTTTTAATTTTTTTTTTCGAAAATTCTGGCGTGTATTCAACTATACGTTTCTAGAAAAATCGAATGTTTCGAAGATTTAAGAGTAATAGTTGTGGTTGTAGGTTGTGTAGGCAAACACCTTATTTTCTTGATAAAAGAATGGGATAAGAAATTTAATCAAGTAACTACCACATCGAAACGAAACACATAATTAAATATTTACATGAAATCATTTTTATGGCTTCATAAATAGTTTTAATCTTGAAAATACCCAGAATGTTGGCAATTATTTTTAAACGCGTTTTCCTTGAAACAAGTTTTTTTAATAAGTTTACATTCTTAAGCTTAAACCGTTCAAGCTATAGACGTTTTGTATTTTTCAAATTAAACTACACTTTTTTAATTTCAAAAGAAAGTTAAAAAATCTAAATATTTAATAATGTTGATTTTTTATACAGTTTCAAAAACAAATAGTACCAAAACTTGATCTCAAACTTTCAACAGCCAACATCGGTGGCGTAACCTGCGTGGGTTCAAGATAGTATAGATATCACTAGTTCCTTAAGGATATTTTATTTTTGTTCAATCGCTGAAAATTCAGCGATTATTTAAGGCGAAAAATATTTCTTTAAAATAATGGCATCCAGAACCTCTGGAACCGTGCCGTGGCTACGCCACTGGCTGCCATTTTGCGAAATTTTGATTTATTTTATGAACTTCAGGTTTGGCATCCAAATAATTTACATATAATTTATGAAGGAATTCTTGTGAATGTTTTGTTTTGGATTACTATTATTAAGAGAACAGCCACTTTACTGTAACTAACATAGCTGTTAATTATTACGCCTTTTCTTGTCTTCCTTAAATGAACAAATCGACGATTAAATACAGCAAAGATTTCTATTAAATTTTATTGGTAACAAAAAAGCCTAAAAGTTGTATTTTATAGAATAAAAAATTTTGGTGGAGTATCAACATTTTTATATGATGATATTCACACACATGAAAGTAAAATATATCCAATGCCAAAAGCCATTTTTTTGTATTTGTATTATTTACAAAAATAAAAATCCGGAAAATGTTCGAAAAATCAAGTCGTATCGGGAGAACTTCTTTTAACCCTTTGATCAGGGTTGCCAGTTGAGAAATTCATACCGTAAATTCTGAAAACATAAATTGCACTAAAACCCCTTGAAGGGCGATAGGATATAATTTATCAAACTTTATTTAATCAAGATGTCTATTAAATTTTAAAATAAAATTTTAATTTTAAAAGTTTGGCTAAAAAACATGCAAAAATACATTTCTTTCTTTTTTTTTTTTTTTTCGAAAATCCTGTTGTTAATTTAACATTACATAAACACATTACATTCCCTTAAAAAGCTAACTAGTGTAAAATTAATTATGGCCACCTCAAGGTGACCACTAAACTGAGAGAACATAGCGTGTTCTGTAGCGTGAGAGAATGAAGACAAATTTTGTAGGATGATTATAGTGCTAGACGGGGACGCATGATTCCGCAAACAAACAGCGCCACATTTCCCCTACATATCCCAAAAAGAGCGCCACATATCCCCTACATATTCCCAAAACAGCGCCACATATCCTCTACATATCCTCAAAACGGCGCCACATCTCCTCTAGTTGTGACGTTCGGAACTAATTTGGAATACACTGAGTACTGTCAGTTTAATTACGGCCACCTTGTATATCAAACAGCAAATCTGCGCATTTTAAGGGAAAACCCATATAAAAACTTCTTATAATTACGCCTATTACGAGAAAAAGCATATCAGATAATCCCTATGTAAGCAATTCATAAACCCTTCTGGACAAGTGTCAATTAATGACATTTAAATTTTTAATACCAGTTATTCGTATAGTAATTATCGCAATATTTTAAAGAATATATTTATAGAATTCCTTGAATAAACAAGGTGTAGGTTACGGCTAAAATATACTTGATATAAAAAAATAAACACCATGCACAACTTGTTAGGGATGTATACGTGTCACCCGGCTTAATACGATTAAAATAATATATTAAAGTCGTTTTACTCAAATTGTTGAAAATGCGCAAATTTTATTGCACGCAATATTTATCTTGAACAATTATTTTTTTTACATCTTCTATAAATTATATATAAATCTTAAGTTTAAACCTAAACATGCGTATATTTTAGGAAAATTTAAATTTTTAAATAACGGTGAAAGTGTATATAGTTTTTTCAGAGTTTAACAATGCATATTTTTTAGTATGGGAAACTGTAAACATATTTGTGTTAAATCTTCAGATATGCATATAATCAATAACGTCTAAAAATATCATGCTAAAACATCAAGTACTTCCAGAGATATCTTGCGCCCGTTTCTGAAATATTTCATTAAAATTATCATCTTTCCATACAATGAATAATAGGTTCAAACAACAATTACTCCTCTCAACAAAATATTTGGAAAAGTGGCGTGATATTTCTTATAGGATACATCTGAAGATACCTTAAAATTTAAACGGTGTTTTATAGATAATAAATCAGCATCTCTAGTTCCTTATTCCTCTACTCTGGTAGGGGAGAGAGGGGCACGTTTGAACATTTTTTTAGAAAATCAACATATTTTACTTGAATTATATTTACTGCATTTTAACTATTACATGAGAAAAACAATGTCTTTCTTCATCAAATGAGACAAAAATTTAAAGTTTTCCAAATACATTAAATATGTTGTGAGGCTTTAAAAAGCAGAGAGATTTCTGTTCAAACCTGCTCCATGTAGAGGTACCTATGAACAAGCTAAGGGCACCTTTGAAAAAATAAACAAAATATGAAAATATTAATTTTTTTTAATGAAAAACTGAAGCAGTAATGGTTCCACACATTGTTATTAACGTAAGTTCCATGTCAGCAGAAACAGCTTAGCTAACCCATTTAGTAACGACTTTAGCTACAACATTTGGAGCTTGGACACCGCCCCCTGAATACTAGGCCTGAACGCTGACACAAAAATGACATCACTCGTGGGCCGATTTTGTAAAACCTTTGTATGGTCCCTTAATTTTACACCCCAGTATTTTCTAAAAGTTTTCTTTGACTTATTGAATCTTACACAAATAATCTGGAGAAAAGTTTTAAAAATTATTGGTATCAATTTTCAAGGGACCGTACACACGCTGAAAAATTTCCGCCTATGACTGCGTCAATCTTTTTGTCAGCGCTCAGGCCTAATATTCAGTGGGCGGTGGCTTGGAGGACAGTTGTCACCCCACTTTCATCAAGATTGATGATTCTGTCTGCAGAACATGGATGTAGCTTCAATACTGCAGCTAATTTTTTTTTAATAACGCAACATTATGCTTATTAAAGCTTGTAGCTTCAGACAAGCTTGTATTCTCAGGATTTCATAAATCCTTTCATCGAATCAACGTCATCTTTGCTGTTTTCATTTCAACTTGAAGGAAAAAAACAACCAATTTTTGCCTCATATTCAAATGCCAGTTGTCTAATCCAAATATATGACAAGACAAGAATCTGTCATGTTAAAAAATAACTTGACAAAAGAAAAGTGTTGTTTCTACACCTAATCTGTAATAGTTCTAGTTGGCAGCCTTATATCAGTACAAATTTCATATTAAGTATAATAACTCTTAATTAATCTCTTAACCCTTTTTATCCTGACGGTACTTATAACTACCACTTTATTTCTTCGCGACGACCTTTTACAGAATTTTTAATCTGTTACCACCGGTTTTTCAAATGAGAAATTTTCACCTAATTGAATCGCAAAAATGCTATGATTAGATAAGGAAAACTTTACAAAGAAAAAATAATAACTGGTGGGAATAATCGAGGATTCTCAGCGTCTTAAAAAGTAGTTCGAAAATTAATTCAGGATATAAAGGGTTAATTTTCGCATTTTCTAAAAAAAATCCAAAAATAAAAATAGTTAGATACATGCATAAATTTTTATTTCATAGTTTAATTGTTCAATGGTGCCCCAACTTTTTTATCCAATGGTGCCCCATCACATGGTGTTTAGCATTATAACCATTTACTCAATTAGGCTTAAGAATTTGAATAAAACAAAGTTGATAAGTTAATGCTAACATCTTTTTTTAAAATATTGAACAATCAATTAAAATTTTAGGTATACAAGATTGTCAATAAAAAGCTTACAACTTTATTTTGGTAAGTTTAGATTGAAGAGAGATAAAAATACATCCTTGCGTAGACAGTAGTGTACGTCAGGGCCTGATTACCAACGGGGCACACTTCCACCAGTAAAAAAGAATAGATTTTTTTTACTTATTCTTGGCAGTAATTTTGTATGATAATAAGACAAATTTTGCATTTAACAAGACGAAAATTTCTATTAAATTTTACTGGTGGAAGTGTGCCCCGTCGGTAATCAGGCCCTGGTGTACGTGAAAACGGTAAAGCTTTGTATCCCTGTTACATTGAAGCAGTAGTAATGCCCTTCCATCTATATTTCAGAAATATTATTTATTTCAAGGAAAATACATACAGTGTATAAAGGTGCCCCCAGTTCAAACGTGCCTCCCTCTTCCCTACTTATGGAATTTGTCAAGTACAGCTTTTTCTTTAAACAGTCAGTAAATAAATTTCAATAAAAATCCTTGTTACACAGTTGCCGTTAGTGACTGCATTTTTAGCTTGTTTTGAAGGGATCTTGCCAATTTGGCCTCTTGATTAATTGAGAAATTCGGGATTTTTTTAAAAATTTAATAACAGAAATTTTGTGATCACATGAAATAATTTTTTTTCTTTCAGAACTTCTAGTATGAATTCTGGATTTCTTAATAAAGAAGGAGACAGAACTGTCAAAACTGCTCTGTACAACATTTTCGGAATTATATTTCTTGCTACATACTGTAAGAGAAATCTACCGCAAAGAATATACTTTTTAAACAGTACTATGACTAGACTATAAAAATAACAGCTAGTGGCAAAACCCTGCTAAAAACAGTAAAGAAGTGACAAAGAGATTCCGTTTTAATTCATCTTTAAATGTTAATTATTATTCCGTTGTTTAAATAAACACAACACAAACATTTTATAGTGCATTTTGTGTAATCTGCTCGCAGTGCGTCGAGTAATGCATGAGCTACGAAATTAGTTTACTTATTTTTTTAAGCAATCGAGACTTCTTAGGGAAAATGATATTATTCAAAATTTTTAGAGTAGCGGTTCTTATTATCTTACTTTTCTGAGATTCCTTTTCGTATGTCCACTATTTTCATGACCCCCAGTATTTAAGAAAAATTACCAATACTCTTTAGAATAAACAAATACTATATAATCTATTAGATATATATAAACTAATTGTACTATTTTTTGTAAGATTAGGGTTTACCTGTTATTTCACTTTACTAACAAGATTTCATTTAAGTTCTAGATAATTAAAACTTTTTATATTAAAAGCGACACTTTCACTGATCAACTAAATTACTTCATGGGTTCTATGGATTACAGATTTGAAAAAGTTATTTAGAGGATTAAGAAAAATATGGAAAAGAATAAGATGAAAAAATTGTCTAAAAATTAAATTTAAAACTTGCATCTGGCTTCTAAATTTTAAAGTTGAATTTACGAAGAAGAAATTAATCGTGTTATCATTAATCTTGGTCAGTGGCGTAGCGTCAGGGGGGTGATCATTTTACTACCATTATAATTATATACTACATTTGGCCTTATTTAATCTTTGAACGGTATGAATTAAATAAGGCCAAATATAGTATATAAAAATACTGGCAGTAAAGTGATCCTGAACCCCCCCCCCCCCGCCTTGACGCTACGCCTCTGATCATAATAATTATTTTATCCACGAAATCTACGATATGAGTTTTCAAAAGAAAGAATTTCATTCCAATATTCGCGTGACTCAGTTGTCGATGTACAGGGCGCGTTCCATGTAATCTGCCAAAAGAAAAGGGGGTAATATAAGAGCCCATGTGGATCATAAATAACGTAGAAACCCTGTCCTATCCAAACTGTTTCCGAGTTATTGTGGATAGAAGGAAATACTCCAAAATTGCGTCCAGTCTGAAAAAATTAAAAATTGTGATTTGATGTAAAGCCTACACGGAAAATTTGGAAAAAATAGACGAATCCCTATAAGGGATATCATTTAACATCAGAATATCTGGATTTAACTTTGAGCTACAAGTGCTGAAACATTAGCGAAGAACAGAATCAAACTGTCGCCAAAATCTTTAACCGACAGCATCGCAAACACTCGTCTAGTTACAATCCGATGAATTTACCAAGCACTTGCCCATATTAACAGCTTCCGAATAAGCCTACAATAAACAAAACCGGTTTTCTACTTCAGGAGAAATTTAGCCTTTTATTTAGAATGCATCACTGGAATCCCTCGGGAAATTATGTTAAATTTACACAATTGGCATAATTACGCCCAACAAAATCCATTTTCAATGGCGAAACTCATCTCCAAGTGATCAACCCATCACTCAAACGATCATCAGCCATTCCAAGACAAACATTTAAGCTGAATCGCGTCAAGCAAAATGAGTATTTTCTTGTGTTAAAATTATCGTCTTCCCATACAATGAATATTTAGCTCAAACAACAATTCTTCCTCTAAACTAAATCTTTGGAAAAGTGGCGTGATATTTCGTGTAAAATACATTTGTAGATGCCGTAAAAATTTAAAAGATGTTTTATAGAATAATAAATTAGAATCTCTAGTTCCGTTTTAGTCAACTGTTATGGTATTTGTCAAGTACAGCTGTTTCTTTAAAAAGTTAATAAATGAATTACAATATAACATTCATTTTGCAGTTAGTGAATGCGTTTTTAGCATTTTTTTGAAGGGATCGTGTCAATTTGGCCTCCTGTTGAATGGAGAATTTCGGGAACTATTTTGTTTTATTTAATAACAGAAATTTCTCGATTACATGAAGTAAAATGTCTTCTTTCAGAACTTCCAGTATGAATTCCGGATTTCTGAAGAAAGAAGGAGAGCAAACAAGCAACTATGGTTTGTACCATTTTTTCTAAATTGTAATCCTTGCAACATATTTCTAACAGTTGGCATAGAAAAATGTTGTGGAGAATCTAGCACAAATAATATATAATTTTAAATAGTAGTATGACTAGAATGTAAAAACAATATCTTGTGGCAAAACTCTGCTGAGACAGTACAGAAGTGACAAAGAGATTCCATTTTAGTTCATCTTATTATGTTAATAATTATTCAATTGTTTTAATAAACACAACACAAAAATTTAATAACGCATTGTGCATAATCTCTTCGTAGTGCGTTGAGTGATGCATGAAAATGGGCTACGGAAGTAAGTTGCCAATTTTCTTGAGGGAAAATGATACTATTCAAATTCTTTAGAGTAGCAGTTCTTATTCTTTTAGTGTCCATATATTCCTTTTCGTATTTACTCTTTTTTCACGACCCTCAGTATTTAAGACAAATTACTGATATTCTTGGAGATATTCTGTTAGAGATATATACACTATAACTCCTTATAGGTATGAACTTTTATAACATTACTGTTAGCTTGTTTTTTCATTTAAAAGATTTCATTTACGTTTTAGTTAAGTAAAAATGTTTCTATTAAAAGCGAAACTTTCATTATTCCACTAAAGATGCATTCCTTACTTCACGAGGTCGGCGGACCACAGATTTGAAACACTAATTTAGAGGAAAACAACAATATTTAAAATAACGAGATGAAGAAATTGCGTAAAAAGTAGAATATAAAATTGCCATCTCTTTTTTAAATTATAAAGTTGAAGTTATGAATTATAAACATAAAATTTACCGTCTTATCGCTAATCTTGGGATCATAAAAATTATTTTATTCAGGAAATCTACGACACACGTTTTCGAAAGGCTGATTTTCAATCCGATTCGCACATGACTGAGTTGCGATATGTGCTAGTAGAAATATTTATGATTGGTAACATAAAGAGTTACTGTAACTGTATATTATAATAATTTAAAATTACTCTTTAACAAAAATATTATGTTGAAAAAATTATATGCATTACAGAAGAAATTAATTCAACAAAGCACGCAAAAATAATGTACAAGAAAATCTAAATGTTAAAAAGAATAATTACTTCTATACTATAAGAAACAAAGTTTAAATTTAGAATTATTTTGAGCAAAGAAAAATTTAAAAATAACTTAACTAGCTATGTAAACTAGCTATGTAAATAACTAACTATGTAATCACGAAACATCTGTCATTACATAAATCAAAAATTACTATTCAGAATTTCTTATATGAATTAAAAACTTTTGAATAAGAAGGAAATTCCTGAAATTCACGCTAATGATGCAAATGGGTTAACATTAGGTAAAACAAAATCTGTCACTTTGACCGAGGAAAAATAAACATATTGCGATCCAGAAACTTCTTTAAAAAAGTATATAATATATCTCACAGAGAAATATGTTAAATAATTAAGTTAAATAATAGAATATTAAATACATATTCTGGTTTAAGGTATATTTATATGTCCATGTGGGCATTCTAGTGTTAAAACATGATCTATTAGATGAATATATTTTAAATGTTTTATAAAAAATATGTTAATATTTCTACTGGTACAAATAATTATTGGATTATATGAAAGTGTAGTATTAACATGATTTAACAAGCTCTGCGACTGCATAAGATTAAGAAAACCATTCTAAATGTGGTTTTAAGCGTACTGCATACTGATTTAAAGTGAACATTTTTAAATATAAAAATTGAAAATATTGCGATATTGAAATAGAATTTTTTTCTATTCTAACCGGTTTAATTTAACACATGCAACAAAAAATAGTTTTGTTTAATAATTTTGCAATACTACAGTTGTGCTAATTATTCACGATTTTTTTAAATTAAAGGGAATGTTATGCTCTTGAATAACTTCTAGGCAAATGTTAAGTAAGAGGGCGATGTCTGCAAAAATGTCCCTATCGTCTGTGTGTCTACATTTAAAAGCTCAAGATCACGACAAGTATAATCAGATACTGTAATTTCTGGCGTATAATCCACGGATCAAACAATCATGTTTTGACCCAGATATTTTATTCAATAATTGAAGTAAAATATTTACAGCGATCTACTAAGTTACATTAAAAAAAATAAAATTTCCGGGTCGAAACATGATTGTTTGATCCGCTGATTATACGCCGGAAATTACGGTACGTTATCGGCAATCTTGCGATATCTATCGGATTATGTATTCAGAAATTCAGAATTCTCAACAGAAACTTTTAATAGTCATTTTTACTTTTTGTAATAACTTTTAATAAATAATATAAAAGTAAATTATTTTTTTTTAATTTTCTGGTATTGAAATCGGAATAATTATCACGCTATTGAGATTTAAGTCTCCCGCTTTCAACGTTTTTCCATTCTGGACTGTGATCACATGTATCTCGCCTGCAAAGTGTTAATACTGTATAATCTAAAACTATTTAACAGTTCTTTGTTTACGTTTTCGATCAGAACAGAAAACAACCGTAGAAAGTAACGATGTATTTGAAAGATAATTCTCCATTTATTCATTTCTCTGGATCATCCTCCAAAGTGTTAAAGAAAAAACAAAAACCTTAATTTGAAAATGCCTCATTTGGATAATAAATGGGCTCCTTCTACAGTTTTCGCACGTTTGATTACTTTCGGATAGATATATCTGAAAAACACTTTTTTCTTCTCATTGTACTGTAAGTTTCTACGATAAAAAATGGCGAAGTTTTGTTTTAGGAAAGAGCGTTATCCTAATGTATGCACCAGTAGGAAACCTGTTCTAATTTTTAGAAAATAAAATAACACTTTGTAACTTTGTATATTTATTATAATTTGAACAGAAATTTCAGAGAACTTACATTTCACAAATTAATTATCACTTTGCAATTTCGAATATGTGTTTTATTCTGAAAAAAATATGCAACAGCAAATAAAAAATGGGAATTGAAATTAAAATTTTTACGTGATTTTATATAAAGGCATTATATGTATTAAAAGTGGAAATTTTAAAACTCAAACAAATTCACGTACAGGTGGAAATGACTGGCAAACATAAAACGTGACTTATTTCCAAAACACTTTCTACTCTTACCTCCGAAAATGTTTGAAATAAAAAAAACTCTGTTTGAAAATCGTAGTTAAGCTATAAAATGTAAATTATATTTGAATCTTTGACAGCTGAATATACAGTTTCGGGATATATAAAAATCTTATTATTACTAAGATAAGTATGCGACGGGTTGATTTTTTTACGATACGTAATTTAATTAGATATAAATGCAGACATAGAGAAGAAAATTATGCTTTCCAGTTTCACTTTAATAAAACATTATAAGTATTTGGATATTAACAAGATATATCTCAAAGTTCAAAATTTAATTAAATATTTTCAAACAAGCTGCGGACATACTTTTAAAGATTATACGTATAATCGGAATTTAAAAGATTTGTTTTAAATGTCTTTATTTAATTATGTGTATTTACATTTTAAGTATGGAAATATATATTATCCATAATCAAAGAATATTTCTTAATATAGTTATTCTGTTTAAAAATAACAATAACATTTTGTGCTTTAAAGAAATATTTCTTGATATTTCTCTCTTATGAATTCTTCTAAAAATATTTTTTGTTACTTTTTTAACTTTTATATTTAATTAAAAGATATTTAAATATAGCGTTTTCTTTTCAGTTAAACCCTGGAAATAACATATTATCTTTTCAAATTTTCTTGCTTGACATGAAAACCGAAATGAAGATTGGTACTTAAAATATTTAATTATGATACTTTTTATATGACTCAATTGTATACAATGTAATACTTTTAAATACATTTTTTTAGTGAGTTACTCTTTACGGAAATTTTTCTGTTATATCGAGATACTCAAACTTTTTCTTTAATTCTTTTTTGTAAAGCTATTTAATGTTTAAAGCTTTACATATCTTACCACTAGTAAGTAATTGCTGTTGTTTGAACGAGTGGCATTTTAGGAAACATTTGCCTTATTTAACACTTTAACACCTTCGGGACCGACGGCTTTTACACAAATTTTATTCGGTTGGCACCACTTTAAAAAAAAAAAGCTACCTTTACTTAAACTATCACAAAAATGCTCTAATTAGAGAAAGAAAATATTACTTTTATTTTTTACTGGTGCCTAAAAGAAATTCTGTATGCTCTTTTTGAGGGTGCATATATGCACCCATGGTCCCATGCACCCATGGTCCCGAATGGGTTGAGAACGGGAAGTGTTACTAGAGCACAGGTGCCAAGCTCTCATTAATATTCCGTAACACGTGGGTTAATTTGACCCATGTTTAACACGTTTCGCACCAGAATTTTTTTTAAGAAATGAAATTAAATAAATCCCACGTAGAAATCTGTAATTAAATAAATGAAGATTCATCTAATAATTTTTCTGGTTTGAAGCGTTGTTAAACTGGGCCAGATTAAACCACATATTACGGAAGATTAGTAGGAACTTGGCACCTCTGCTAGAGTTTTATTTAAAAAATTACGATTTTTATTTAAAACTATTTAACTTTTTAAGTCATAACAATCCGTACGCCATTCTTTTTCAGTAAGGCTTAGAGAAAGCAATGATGTTTTTTGGAAGAGCGTTCGAATATAAATTTTGAAAGTTGCTAAATGAATTATGTTAAAAATGACATTTAGTAATAGGAGAAGCTATAACATATAAAGTATAAAAGTATAAATCCGAAATCGCAACTATAATATTATGCGTATGTATATTATTTTAGGAACAATTGGAAATTTCCTGAAAATTTATCAAATATTTATTCTTAAGTTGAATAAAAGTTTGCAATTTAAAAATTTTGTAACTTAGTAGTTCTCCTACGTTTGTGTCCGATATGCTAATACAGGTACCCTAGAATACCAATGTCTCTGAATCTCCAACTAAAATAAAGAAGGAAGTTTGTGTGTGTATCTGTCTGTTTCTCCGTTGTGTTCTGAAGAGACTGCTGCACGCAGAGCTACAAAATTTGGTGGGAAGGTACCTCTATGCATGTACTTTAGCACCTCGAAGCCAGATTTTTGAATTTTTGAATCGATTTTTTTAATTTAAATGTTAATGTGATTTTTAGTATTTTTTCACGTTTAGATGCATTTTTTCCACATTAGTGACGGGAATCAGATTCCAATCTTTTAGCCCAATATAGTAAAATTTATCCTCTTTTCAATAAAGTTTATGCGAAATTCGTACGGCGATTTTTGAATTTTTCGCGAATTTTTTCCTCCGACACTAAGAATATTTGCCAGAATGCTTGATTGGTTCGGTGGTTGCGCTTCCATTCCAGCCTCAGATAAGCTCAGAATCGTCATTTTTTTTTCTCTTTTTAGCTTGGAGAAAGTTGATAATTCGTTACAGATAAAAAATCATGATTTTAAAAATGCGAATCTTAGTGTTTTTTATCCGTTTCGCTGCGATTTAACCACATTACTAGTCTGAATCCGGTTCCAATCTTTTAGCCCAATATAGTAAATTTTATCCTCTTTTCAATAAAGTTTATGCGAAATTCGTATAGCAATTTTTGATTGTTTTTGGCGAATTTTTTCCTTCGATACTAAGTAATTTTGCCCAGAATGCTTGATTGGTTTGGTGGTTGCTTCCATTTCAGCCTCAGATACGCTCAGAATCGTCATTTTTTGTACTCTTTTTAGCTTGGATAAAGTTGATAATTCTTTACAGATAAAAAATCATAGTTTTAAAAGGTATGGGCGGATTATTTATTATCTCAAATTTTTTATTAGATTTTTTCTGTTAATTTAATTTTCTATGAATTTTTTAACATTCTTTCATGCTTTGCAGAGTTTTTTGTTTCAAATGACGTCACAAATCGCCCACTACAAGTCAAACACCATTCGAGGGCAGTTGTGACTAGTAGCTGATAGAATTGTAGGCACAGCTGGAAGTAAACAAGGTAGTTGTGATTGGCAGATGAAAATTTCGTCAGCTGATTGCAATTTGAACAGCGAGTTGTGAATTTTTGCGATTTGTTTTATAAGATTTTTAGAGTTTTCTCATGTATACGTCATTTATGTATTTGATTTCAGAAATTAAAAACGGCAACTTACTGTTTTTGTATGTAAAGAAAATTGATTTTGTTTCTGTTTAGAAAGTTAATGGAAATTCCTAATTGTTTAACGTCGTAATTTTTTATCTGTGCGGGGGGAGGTGAGTGTTCGGTTGTAGTTTAAATATCGCGTTAATGCTCGGATCGAAACTCTCTCCTCCACTTACTGCCTCCAAAATCAGAACTATTGAATTATTAGTCCGATTCAAACGAAACCTTTACGAGTACTATTTCTGAAAATTTATGACCAGGGAGGGGTATTTTCTCGGGTTCCATGGGGCCAATTTCAATGAGAATTAGTTCATTCAACTTAACACGAATTAATTCTGCAATAGATAACTAATTAAGATACAGATTTAGCGCCACCTGGTGGTAGAAAATGGAACCAAAAGATTTTGAAATGCGTGCTCAGCACGCCTGCTATACGGTATCATAGGCAGCAGGGACACGTGCCGGAGTTTCGATGGGAAAGAGTTTTATTTAGAATCGAGTGCAACCCTAGCGGTGGGAAGTGAAACTAAACAATTTTGCATTTAAAATTTGTCCGATTCAAATAAAGGACCCGATTTCAACGACAATTCATTCATTCAACATAACTAATTAAGATATAGATAACTAATTGAGACCTAGATTTGGCGCCTCCAATTGGTGGAAAGTAGAACTAAAAGATTTTCTGAGCGAGCACAGAACGCCTTCTATACGTTGTCATAAGCAGCGGTGACACGGGCCGAAGTTTCATTCGGAAAAAGGTCTGTTTAGTACAAAGTACACCCCCTGGCGGTGGACAATGTAACTGAAAGATTTTGCATTTAATCTTGGTCCGATTCAAACGAAATCTTTTCTGATATTCTTCCGAGGTCTCCTAGGTACTAAATAAACTTCAGTATAATTTTTTCCGCCCTTGGTTACCACCATTTATGAATATTAATATCCAGGGGCTGATTTATTTTCTCGGGTTCTGTGGGTCCGATTTCAACGGGAATCGGTTCATTCAAATTAAAATGAACTATATTTCTATTATATTTCTAATAATTAATTGTTAATTGTTATATTGCTATCTTATTATAGTGTTAATTTATTGTTAATTTTTATATTGCAATCTTATTATATTGTTAATTTATTGTTAATTGTTATATTGCTGTCTTATTATATTGTTAACATGAACTAATTAAGATGTAGCGAATTATTTAAGATTTTGATTTTGATTTTTTATTTAAGATTTTGAACTACCTGGCTGTGGAAAATGGAACAGGTTTTTTGCGCTTGCGCGGCACGCCTTCTACACGTTGCCGTAAGCAGCAGGTACGAGTGCCGGAGTTTCGTTCAGAAATAAGATTATTTAGAACAGAATGCTCCACCTGGCGGTTGAAACTGAAGTAAAAGTTTTTTTAGCGCGTGCCTAGCGCGTCTGCTATACACGGTATTGTAGGCAGCAGAGGCACGTGTGGGATAATTTGTTTAAAACAAAATGTATCCCCTGGCGGTGGAACTAAAAGATTATCCTGGCGTGCGCCAAAAATGACAATTTTTATTGAAACCGCCAAAGATAGTTACCGATTTGATAATCCCAGAAAACGAAAAAAAAGGTTTATTTTCACTCATCCTCGAGTATTAAGAAAAGTATTGGATTATTTGAATCTAATATCGCAGTTTATGTTTCTGATTCCGAACATGCAAATTTTGTGAAAATCCGACGGTAACTTTTTTATTAAATTTTGACCAAAACTGACCCGTTTTGAATCAAATGATTCAGACACGTGAGAAGGTGGTATTAATTTACTTCCGCTTCGGGTAAATCTCTCTATTTAATTTCCGATAGACAAAGAGTTACCAGAGGAAGATTTTCGTTCAGCAATGTTTAGAGTGATTTCGAGTTTAGTATTATTTTTTGACGGGACCGGGCAACGCCGGTCGGATCTGCTAGTAGTAAATATTCTCCTTATTGAAAATTGAATTTTTGTGATGGTGGTAACCCACGAGCTCCAGGTGAGACACTCCTGCATTATGTCAGAGAGTACTCATAATTGTTATCGTAATGTGATGCTATAATATCAGAACTGACGAATTAATTTATCCAACTAAAGTATGATTTTGTCAATGTGTCTAGTACATTTCCGTATTTGCACAAATCTATCTATACTAATAAAGGAAAGTTGTTTGTCTGTGTGTTTTTCTGCGTGCGATATCTAGTGAAATCTACCGCACGTAGAAGTCTGACAATTTGACTGCGAATAATCCAAGGCAGGTCCTGATGCACCTGAAGCTTGGATTTTTAATTTTTTGAGACCCGGGCACCCTGGAGTTCCTTTAAATTCACTAAATTGTTAATAACTTACTCAAATTTTATCCGATCGTCTTCGTTTTGGGGGCCTTTCCTGCATTTAAATTTTTCCCCGTTTCTACTTTCCAGTTAAGATCCTGGCCACCTGGGGCCCGTTGAAGTTTTTGTTTCATAACTGCTAATAACTTGCCCCCTTTTAATCCAATTTTCTTAGTTTTGGGGGCCTTTTCTCCATTTAGTTAATTCACGTTTATGCTTTCCAATTAGGACCCTACATCTTAGGGCCCTGCTCAAAACTATCAGCTGGCCCCTTTTGGGCCTCCTACTATAGCTCCTTTAAAAATCGTCTGGATTATGTCACCATCTCAATGCATAACTTTAAAGTTGAGTTTTGGACTTCTCTTCCCCAGGCCACCACCCTCATATTTTTATCGAGGCCCTAGGGCCCCTTTTTAAGCATTTCTTTAAAATTTTATTCTAATGATTAATTTATACCCTATGCTTAATTTCGACTAATTAAAGATCTAAAGCGCTAAATACTAGGACTTTTTAAGATGCTTTACGCTTAGGGTCCTGCTCAAAACTATCAGTTGTTCCTTTTGGCCCCCTATTATCGCTCCCTTAAAAATCGTCCGATTCACTAGCTTTTTTTCTAACAACTTCTTAGGACTTCTAGCTACTATCTGCACGACAATAAAATTTCTCGGACTTCAGCTGCCACCAATTTCGTATATTAATCTCCTTCTTGGGCCTTGGTGCAGTTTCTTTAAAAATGATCCGATTCTCTTGTAATTTTCTTTAACATAATTCTTGGGTACTCCAATTACTTTATGAACTACTAAACATTTCCTTAGACACCCCCAACTACCACCCAATTTTTAAATATTAATCTTCTTTTTCGGCAACCATAAATTAAAAATCGCGTTACTCATAAAAGTAAGTGGTTAAGTTTAGAGAGAGGCGGGGGGCTTTAATCCGTAAATTAAATATCGAATGTTAAAGGAAATTCGTTAAATTTACAGGTATCGCATTCAACGCCTGGAGTCTCATTCTTTTCTTGGGTTCTGTGGGCTCGATTTCAACAGGGCTTGGATCATTCGACTTGATATCGAAAACTTGAGGTTTTTTAAAATTTATTGTCACTTTTTTTTCGTGTTTTCATTTTGGAATATGTTACTGCTAAAAAGCCAAAAAACTTGATACAGAATTATGTGATTATATGCTTTTTATTTATAAATAATTTCAATTATTGAATTATTAGAATCAAATTAACCCTTTCCGGCACAGTGGTCCCACTCCGGGCACACCTAATTTTATTTCCAAATCTTGCATTCGGCACCAAGAATATTTTAATAAAATTTTGATTTTACAATGGAAGCTTAAAATAAGGAGTTCTTATTTTCTAAAAAAAGTCGTTTGTAAATTCCGGTGTCAGTCAGTAATTTCGCATTTTACTAACAGAATTTGTCTGTGCCGGAAACGGTTAACTGGAGTGCAAATAGAATAAATTGCATCCGACAAAAATATCTAAACTCTGTAACCGCCTATTCATCAGTAGCTGAAAAATGGGAAATCAAACTACATAGATTTTTAATTAAACAATTAAGTGTTACAGTTATATGCAATTATATGTTAAGTATGGCAGTATATTTATAATGCTTTATAAATTATATGTAAATACAGTGTTAGAAATAAATATGTTAACCGCTTCAAAGACCTGCAGAAAGCGTTTCACTTATCCTTTTGAGTCGAAATTAACCCATTATCAGTTTAGTTTATTTAAGAGAGACAAATACATGGGTTAAAAAATCATTTTACCAAAAAGTATTGTTTACTTTATTCAATTGAAGAAGTTACGTCATTATATTAGGGTTCGCACCTTTTTATCATAATTTTTAATAGAATTTTTCGACTTAATATTTAAATAGCAGAAAATATAGACACCTCATTTAATTTCAGGATTTGTAATACTTTTCTACATTTACATAAAGCGAAAAATTCTATTAAACATTGTGGTACAAACGTGCGAACCCTGTATAGGATTCAAATATTACTAAAAAACAGTGGTATCAAACGTTTTGAGAAATGGAGCAAGTTATCTTTCCTAGCATGTGCGGAGTATGTGCACTACGTTTAAATATCATACACTAGCCCTTTAATAACTAGCCCTTTAATTAAATAAAAATTTCTGTGAACAAATTCCAAAAGGTGGCGCTGTAGAATTCAAATAAATGTCCAGCAGGCGTATAACTTTTAATGTTCTTTAGTCTCTCATATATACGCTAAATATACTACAATAAAGGCCCAATATGCTCTTCTTGATTATCATTCTGTTGTGCTATAATCGCAAAGCCATATTTTCGATCGCTGAGTGCAGTGCATGCCTGGACGTATGTCCCGTACATTGCGCCTAATTTTACGCATGTTTGTTACCACTAAAATGTAAAAGATATCTTTTACTTATTTAATCGCAGATTTCACCGATTAAAGTAGAATATTTACTGTTAGATTTTAGTGTTAAAGTAAAAGAGTAAATGTTGGCAGCTACGGTAGTGATAAATTGTTTGTCTCCGAGCTGTCTTACATACCAACGTACGGATTTGTGATTATAATGTGCTATTGGAAATGAAATATTTTATTGAGCATTTATTGTAGCATATTAAACATTTGTCTAAAGTTTCATTTTGTATTTAGATGCATAAACCTACTCAACATTTATGTGATGGCTATAACTCCAACTTTCGGAAATTATATGTACTTTTTTAAAAAGTAAATGGCAAGTGTACAAATAACAGTAAAAAAGTATAGTTTGCACGTGAGCCTAAAATTCTGATTATAATCACGGATCTTAGCTAATTGTTTTGTCAAATGTTATTTAATATTTAATATTTAGTGAATGTTCATAAAATAAAAACTGTTCTCCATGCATGAGTTAGCAAAAAAAAAATATGATTTAAAAAAAAATTCAAAATAGTATTCAAAAATTTTTGACAAAGTATATTTAAAAAAATCTTTTATAATATTTATTACCCCAAAATTCTATTTACATTATACCGTAATTTCGCGCGTATGCGCCGCGGCTTAATTATATCTTTTTCAAACCGGAAATTTTATTGAAAATAAGAAGTCAAATAAGTGCTAAGCAGAAGTAAGTCACATTTTATGTAAAATAAATTCTGGTAGGAAATCGAATTGTCCGAGGTGCGGCACATACGCGCTAAATTACGGTAAATATTAACTCTCATTTTTCTTTCTTTGCCTGTTTTTTTTTTATTCTAATAAAATTTAAATGTAAAAATATAAAAAAAATATCTATTTAAAGAATAATTTTGTGAAAGACACATATAAAAATATAGTTTTAAAATTAAAAGAAAACTTTTGATTGTCATGTCCAATTGAACCACCAATTGGAAGAAGGGAATAAACGCCACTTTTTGACACATTCATTTTTCTACACTTTTACATTCTTTAGACGTAGCGCTTAATTGTGAGTTCGAAGAAAAGAACAAAAACTATTCGCTTCGTATAGATTCATGCGACCATAAAAATAGTTAGTTGGAAGAAGGAAACAAACCCTTCCTTTATTCCCTTCTTCCAACTATCAACCGTACGAGTATAGAAATAGTGTTTCTTATTGCCTGTTTTTTTTTTTTCGATGAACAAAAACCCATCGCTATTGGTGGGGGACGCGATACTAGTGATCTAATAGCCATTTTAGAGCGCGTTCAGCGGACCTTACCTAAGCTACCAAAGTTACCGACCAATTGTAGGGCAGTATGAAATAAAAATCAAGGCGAATTGTGATGTCAGCTACAATGTGTTCAACAATGGCACCAACAAAAGCTATCTTGTTGATCTGTAGCTGACGTCACATTTCGAGTTGATATTTATTTCATCCTGCGTTACAATTGGTCGGTAACATTGGTAAGTTCTGCTGAACGCGCTCTTTGTTGTGTTTGAGACTGCATTCGTTTAGCGTCGCGTCGTGGAGATTATTAACCTATAAATTTGATTATTTCATTATTAAAGTTTGAATATGACCAATGAAAGTAGCAGTGACGATTCACCTGATAATGAGTCAGAAGCTGAGACTCCGAAAAAGAAGAAAAGAGGTGTTAGAAATGTCCATTTGTTCAAAAAGAAAATCAGAAGTCACAGCGTCTACTTGGTCAATCTTATGTGAGTACAAGTACTGGGAGGTTAGTGTCAGCTAAATCTAACAGTAATAGTGACTGTGTCTGTAAAAAAACTGCTATATGATGACACCATATATATGATGAGTCTCATTGAATACGCGAAGGTTAATTGCCGCCGTTCAAAACGCGAAAATCAGAAAAAACGTGAAAATAAATACGTTCACGTATTTTGCTATGAAAGGAAATGAAAAAATTCAAGTATACCGTCAAGCTTTCTCCATTTTATACGCTATAAAAAATAAGGCCATTTTTCGCCTTACCTCCATTAAATTGGTGTGAAAACTACCTGAAGATAAACGAGAGCAGCATCGTAATCCAGGTAATGTCTTAACAAACGAAGCAATTACGGCTATTGATGAACATATCCGGTCATTTCCCCTTAAACCATCTCATTACAGCAGCAAAAATATACAATATTTAGAAGCGAACCTAAATGTCAAAATAATGCATGGACCTTTTTTTTTTAAATACCCCCAATACCAATGCGTAAAATACGACTAGTACAGAAAATATTTTAATGATAATCATGGCTACAGATTCGGTCGGCCACAAGTAGACGTTTGCTGGACTTGCGAAGAACTCGATGCAAAAATAAAAAGTCCATCTCTCAATGAGAATGCGAAGAGAGTGGCGGTTGCGGAAAAAATGATACATCTTAACCCTTTGAGGGGCGGTGGTACATATTATATACCACCTAATTTTAGTCTGATTCGAACCAGAAACTGTTAATTAAATTTTCCTTTTTTAACTTTGACGGGAAAAAGTTGAAAAACTGCTTTTCCTTATTTTGAACTAAATTCTTTCTAAATTCCGGTGAGAATTCAAAGTTACAGGAACACAAGTGTATGCCCCTGAAAGGATTAAACGTGCTAAAAAGTTTTATAAAAAGCAGAATGATATGATATTTTGGCCTTGTTTCAGGAAAGAGAAGATGTAGGAGTCATTGTATTTGATTACATGCAAAATCTGCCCATTCCTAATATCCCAGTTCAAGAGATGTTTTATTTAAGAAAACTATGGCTGTATGTGTTTTGTGTTCACGACTTCACTCAGCTGATTCCTACACTTACCATGAGGGTGAAGCTAAACGGGGCTCGGATGAAGTATGCAGTTTATTGTGGAAAACTATACAGAACATGGATCCCTCTGTCAAAGAACTACACGTTTTTAGCGATGCTTGCGGGGGACAAATTAGAAATAACACCCTTATAAGATTCTTTCTCACTCTTGTTGCAATGAATCGTTTTGAGAAAATATATCAATACTTTCCTGTGCGTGGTCATTCGTTTTTACAGTGTGACAGAAATTTCGGGACCGCTAAAAGACTCATTAGGAGAAAGGACAGAATTTACGTTCCAAATGAATATAATAATCTTATTTTGGCAGCAATAATCAGGGGGTTTTCAGTTCCATTACTTCTGAAGATATTCTTGATTTTAAAAACTCATGGCAGAGATGTTTTAAGAAAAGCTGTAAGTCATTAGACAAGGCAACAACATTCAAGATTTCGCAATATAGAAGCTTTGAGTATAGTGCAAGTCATAAAGGTTACTTGACATGTTCCGAATTTATCGATGGTTTCATTAAAGCTACATTTTTGCTCCAAAAACATTCTACAAACCCGAAAATACCGGAAACTCCAGCATATGTTACTAAAATACCCATAAATCAGAAAAAAAGGAACGACATACAAAAAATAATCCGATATATTCCTGAAGAATTCAAAAAAATTTTCGACATTATTCTGACCTACCCAACTACAAGATCCGAAAGTGAAGAAATAGATGAATAATAGAGTGTCCTTACATTTTTTCTAATAAATAAATAGCTTTTGTCATTATATTGTTTATTATTTCAAATTATTTTGTATATAGTATATGATAAATTGGAAGAAGGGAATAAATCCAACACATTTACATATGCATATATAATTGAATATTATATATTTCAGCCAGCTCTATTAGTAAATAAATCAGAATTTATATTTTCTTCATTATGATTGATATCACAGGAGCCTATAAGTTGAAAGTAAAAAGTTATGAAGGTTCTTTTTAGTTATCTCCATGCTTATTTTTTGGATTTATTCCCTTCTTCCAATTGGTTTGTTCAATTAGTAAAAAATATATTTACAAAAATTATGTAATGAAACACTCATAACTTTGTTTGAAAGATATTTAATTAAAATGCACGAAAATCATTTAGATTTTTAAAAATTTTGACATAGCGAAATAATAAACTTTTTTTAATGGTATGAAAAAATGCATTCATTCATTATGAACGTAAAAACTAGTTACATTTCATTTTGGATTTTTATTTAAATGCAAAGTGTAAGGTAAATATATTTTCCGAATAGCTATTTTTTATTAAAATTTTTAAGTCAGGTATGGCATATTTTGTTATTTAAAATAAAGTTATTTAAAGAAAATTAATTGTGTGTGTTTCTGAGATTATTTTTAAGAATAAATGATTTATATAAGCATTGAAAAGAAATGACAGAAAAAGTTTCCATCAAAAATTAACATCAAGTTTTAAAAAATACTTTTTTTATGAAACTCGTTTAAAAAAAATGTTCAATTTACCCAAGAACATTTGATTTTTGCATGAAATAAAAAAGAAAAAACTCCCATGTTAGAATCTAAACATTATAAAAAAGCCAAAAAACATGTTGGAATATTTTAATTAAAACGCATAAATCTAATTGTTTTTACAAAAAAAATAAATCCTAATATAAAATGGATTTCTTATGAATGATGAAAAACAAATTATTCTAAGTGTAAAAAAACTGTTACAAGCTTTTTTTCAGTAGAATTTATATAAACAATCCATACTATCAGTGTATTATGGAGTTGTTAGTTGAATAAAAATAAAAGGAGAAAATTAACTGTGTTGGGCTTGGAGACAAACTTAACCCTTCTTTGCATTCGTTTTTCTTTTACAATTGTGTTTTTTTATACATATATTAAATATCAGACACCAGAAATTTTAAGATAGATTTTTAACTTTGTTCAGCAACATAGCTCACGGGAAATTTACTGGATTAATATTTCTATATAAATATAGTGGTGGCGAAGAAGTTGATTTATTTATTAAAAGTTAAAAAGTGATGGAAATTTACATCACTATGCAATTAAGGGTTAAAGAGAAAAAAAATTACTTAAGCATCGAACAGAGAATACAGAAAAACATTTCTATAAAAAAACTAAGTTTCAAGATTTGAATAACAATATTTTTATGAAACTCGATTAGAAAATTAACTCCAGTTTGCAGAACAAATTTTATTATCCCTTCAAATATAAAACAAAAATGTGTTAAAATCAAATATTTATATTTTAAACTCACATATCCAAATTTTTACAAAAACACATTTTCATCATAAAATACAACAATTCTTTTCATGAATGTTAAAAGATTCAGAACTTTATCCTGAGAGTAAGAAATAGTTACGTTTCATTCTTTAAATATAGAATTGATGGAAATGTCATAAAGCATGGCTGCCAACTTTTATTCGCTTTTATTACTTCTCATTCTGAATACTAGTCTTCACTTTATAAATTTTGCAGTTAAATATGCAAACATTACTATTCTGAAATAAATACCATTCTTTACTGAATGTATGCGCTGGTAAGATTCCTGGGTAACAAAAATTGTAAATGTTAGCAGCTATGCGTTATGACTTTTCTCACCACCAAACAGTGGCGGCTTGTGGTTGTCTTTTTAGGGCACTAAATGCATGCCTGAAACACATGTTATTTCCATACCATTGGTTTTTACAAAAAATATTTTCCTTGTTCAATGGCAGAACTTTCTGCCAGTAAATAAAATAAAGTATTACATTTAATAACAGTGGTAAGAAAGGAATAAATTTATCAGCCATCCATTTATTGCCCCAAATAAAGCCAGTCACAAGCCGCCACTGCCACCAAATATACGGAGTGCTTAGAGATGCTTATTTTTAGTTACCACTGTTTCAGAATAATAATTTTCACCTCATTTATTTGCAGAATTTTTCGAATAAATAAGACGAATTTTTCTATTCTGAAATAGCAATACCTACAAATTATCACCTCCATGCCTCTTCTAGAATTTTAATGTCAAATGTCTTGAGATTCGTTGATGAAGAGCTCTACTAATCATATATATTCGATTATAATATAAAATTTTCACCGGTGAATCGGGGCATTTTAAATTAGGTAATTATATTTCTGGTACACTAATTGTGAATGAACAAGTGGTTTGCATTTTAAAGAATAATTATATGAAACATTAACCCTTTGATTACTTGAATGAACTGGCAATTCTTTTTATATTCATTCGTACCACAATATACAAAAATATTTCTGTATGGTATATTTCTCTTCAAAATATCCTTGTAAAAGTGTATGGCAGAGATTATTTTTCAACAGTTGTTCAAATATGATAAAAATTCATCGACTGAAACGTGTATGTCCCAATCCGTTATCAAAGTGTCTGTCATCTCCCCATGAATAAAAAAATGACTTGTGTCGTAAGCGGATTATTTATGAGTTTATACGGACCCCTGAATATATACACCTGTATTTTTCGAAAGTTTTCTTTGACTTATTAATTCTAAAAGAAATAAGGTGGAGATAACTTGGTAATCAAGTTCAAGGGACCATACAAACGCTAAACAAAGTCCACCTACGATGGCCACCACTTTTGTATCAGCGTTTAGGCCTAGAATTTAGTGGGTGGTAAGTTGACGTAACTTTTTACTTTATGTAATTTTGGAAATATTTTCAGATTAATTGAATAAATAGGGTCCTATAATTTATGTCACTGTTCTATAACAGTATTTTTGTCTTGTTTAATCGAATAATAGCTATCGTTTTATAAAGAGAACATTTATAATAGAAATTAGTGGTAAGACATCCGTATAATTTATAGGGCACTACCAATTATCTTTTTTTAATTTGGAGTAATGTAGAAAAAAATAATGCTAAGCACATTTTTCGCTACAAATTTGAAAATCTTACAAGACAATACGGGTTCGTTATTTCTTAACAGCTTAGTTTCCGACTGATCGCTGGTGCTTGTATGTAATTTTCACCTTAAAATGCCACAGCCCTCTGAATACTATGCCGTGAGCGGATGTTTTTTCAGATTTTGTACGATCCATTAGGTTAGAATACCAGTTATGTCTAAAATTATTTTTCGAACTTTTTTTTTGCATAAATTCAAGCGAAAAATAGTAGAATAAATAATTTTTTTTAATTCAAGTTACCATAGAAACTTTGAAAATATTTCAATATGACAACCAGCATTTTGGTGTCAGAGAGTTTACCTACTATTCAGAAGGCTGTGGACATCACCAGTGGCGTAGCGTCAGGTGGGGCACGATCATTTTACTACCAGTATAATTATATAATACATTTCGCCTTATTTAATCTTTGAACGGTATGAAATAAATAAGGCCAAATATAGAATATAAAAATACTGGTAGTAAAGTCACCCGTGCCCCCCTTGACGCTACGCCTCTGGACATCACAGTAATAGCGTATAACCTAAACTAATCGTGGACCTTATATATGGCAGCCAGCAATAAATTGACCAGGTAAGAAAGATTTAAATAACCGCTGGCGTTACAACTAAATTCTGATAAAATTCGTCAGTGACCACAAGAGAATGTTGTAATTAAAAAAATATATATGTCATGAAACAAAGTTAAAATACTGCTAAAACTTACCTATCGTTCTACTTTTATTTCCGTTTAGTTATTGTTAAATTAGAGCATATTATATTAACCCTTTCACAGGTTATTGGAAGTATATTACGCGTGTTCAAATGAAACCCGTTGGAACCCTGCCAATTGACGAGTTGGTGCTTAAGGTGAGAAATGCGCATGACCAACTAAATCATATGTATGCAGCATGCATTGACTTAAGAAACGGTCATCCTGCTTACGTTATTTGAAGGTGGCAGTATGTTGAGGATGGCTGAAGTGATTACGAACCCGTACATACAAGACCAACGTGCAGGAATACAGTTTTATCGGCAGAAGGGTTCAAGCCTGATAAGATTCATCGGTTGGTTGGCTCGTTGCATGAAGTTTAATGGCACAAGGTACCATTAGGGACAAGCTGAGATTCATCAGAGAATGATTGCTCAGTATGGAGAAAAGTCTTATCAAAGACAACTATTACGAATTGGTCGCAAAATTTCCGAAACGTCTGTGAGGAAACTATGGATTTGCCGCGTCCTGGTCATGCGCATGAAGTTGTTACTTGGATACAGATTGCAGATATTGTCACTGCGGTCAAGGCGAACAATCGACGAAGCATTCGAGACTTGGTAAGTGAATTAAATGTTCAAGTAATAACCAAAATCTCTCCTCACTGACTGCATTGGACGCCTTCCCAAACAATGGGATGCATGTTTCAACGCCATGTGTGACTTTTATAAACACATGTGTATGCTTTAAGTTTAAATATGTAGTATTATTTCTATTTCAATCAGTTTGGTTTTTCTTTTTTTCATGTTCCGCTCACTAGAACTGCCTTACGAACTTTATTTTAACACGCCTTATACTTCCCTTTTAATTTTAATTCCCAACAGAGTTTCAGCAGAATGTTTGAAAAACAAAACTTTGCTTGTATAATACTCGAGAAAACACTCACGCACACACATTTATTTAATAATAAATAAATTTGATTTTAAATTCTGGCGGCAGTAAATCATTTGGACATTTTATCAACACAATTATTTTGCCCGTGAAAGGGTTGACCAAACGTTGAAATATTGCTACCCATTTTCTTTACTGTCCATTTTGTCTTTAATCATTTCGTAATTCTAGAACAAAGGTTTCCGACAACGCAACCGCTGGCCGTGGACATATCAATAGTATTCCAAAGTATTATTTGCATTATTTAACCACAGAAAGTTAAATCAAACACTTAGATTTAACAGGGTTAATATTAGTTTTCAAAATTACTGGTATGTCTGCGGTCTGCTGTTGAAGTGTTGGAAACCCTTGCTCTAGAAGGAGTTTTAAGTCATATAAAGATGATGGCGTGGTCACTTTTTCGCTACCCCTATTTATAAATATAATCTTCGAAATAGATTTCTAAAATATTACCAAAAGAAAACGACAATATTTTTAAGAAACATCTGAAACAAAAATTATTGTGGAAAAAAACTGACAGCGCCGATCTCTACATAAAATAACTTTTACATTTATTATTTATTTATAAGCCTGGAATTTGCATATTGTTTTTTTGTTATCTGCACAGAGCTACTAGTGTACATATATAACATCTGCACACGTATTCGAATTTCTAAACAAAGGTTTTTCAGCATGGTTCCTTTCTGAGACAGTATTTTAAAACCCTTTTCCTAATTTTACATCTCAAAGATGCTATGATATGCTTTGTTCTGATTTGCAACAGTTATGTTACAATTTATACATAAAAAGATTTTCCATTTGTAATTTTTGAAAATCTGTGCAGTTAACCCTTTCAGGGTCAAAGAAAGTCTACTGCTAAAATGTTGAAATGATTGAATGTCATCAAAATTTATTACAATTTGTTTTCAAAATAAATATTTTCTTTTTCGTTATAAAAGCAACATTTTATTAAACAAATTCTTGGTGCCATTTGGCAGTTTGGAATAGAAATGAAGTGTTATAAATCATATACCAGTGACGTTCAAGGAGTTTAACTATATCAGTTTATCAGAGAAAAAAAAAACAATGTACGGAATCATTAATTTTAAATCTTGAGAAGGAGTCTTTTCATCGTAGTAAAAGGATGAGTAGATAAATTGTTCTTTTTTTATCTAAATATTGATTTTATCTAAATATTTAATACAACTCTGCAGAGATTCACAAAATATTAAAAATAAGGCCGAAAAATATCAAATCCTTATTACCAAAAGTAGAAAAGTGGTCATTCGCTATGTGCATATTTTATGATACATTCGAAAAGAACCACTCTTTCACAGATATAAAAATTATAAATACCGTATATACTCGTGTGTAAGCCGACCCTCAAATTCGAGACAAAAACACGTTTAATACCAGTAATTCAAAGTGGTTTTCTACAACTTATTTAATCTCACTTAATTCTAAATTATTTAAGATGGAGAAAACCATTGTAAATTATTGGTATTAAATCTCCTTTCATCTCGAATTTGGGGGTCGGCTTATACACGAGTATATACGGTACGTTTTTTTTAAAATCTATGTTAAAGATTATTTCCTGACGGTAGTTAGATAAGCTGGAAATTTATACTTTTTAAATATAGCTTCATAAAATTGTTATTTCTACATAATCAATATCTACAAAATTCAGGTTTAGCGAAAAATGTGTACTACACAAGAGTGAGTTCTACTGCTCTAAAAGAGAAGAAATTTAAAACACAGATAACTTATATGATGCGCTTGTCATTTGTTAACCCCTTGATGAGCGGTGGGATATATTTTATCCTATTTAATATTAATACCCAAATGCGACAATTGTACAAGAAATGAAATAATTTTTTTTGTTTCATAAATAGGTGTAGAAAAGCTTTTACTTATTTTCTAATAAACTTGTTCGTATATCCTGATGTCATTCAATCATTTCAACATTTCAACAATAGAAGTATTTTGCACTTGAAAGGCTGATTTAAAAATGTTTCTTACAAAAATTATCCAAAATATGGCGCTGGTACTTTTAAATAATTGTTCTGTACGCTTATCCATATTAATACCCAATACGCAGTCTCATAGCTTCAAAATAATAAAGATAATTTTAAGGCAGGGAGCAGACGTAGAGGTTTTTCTGACAACAATGGCTAACAAAGTCTATCAACCTTACAGGTCTGCAAATTTTGGTCAGAAAAGACGAAAACTGGTCCCATTGTACAAGATCTACAAGATATACACGGAGATTTTGACGTCATCTGCCAAACCAAAGAAAGTGATACAAGAGCCCATGCGGTTCATAAAACAGGAAACCCTGTCCTTTCTCTAACAGTTTCCGAGTTATGCTGGATAGAAGGAAATGCGTCAAGTCTGACAAAAACTCCAAATTTCTCATTTTTCTGTAAAACATACACGCAAAATAAGCACATATCTGGAACAACAGGAACAATCCTATAAGGTGAAGCGATTTTCATAAGGATATCTGGATTTAACGGCAAGATACAAGCGCTGAAACATGGGCGAAATAAAAAAGCGAATTGCCACCAAATTTTGTAACGGACAAATCCGGAAACACCTGTCTAGCTACAATCAGTCAAATGTATCAAACCCACCAACTTTCGAAGGAACCTGCAATAAACCACATAAGTATTCCACTTCATGAAAAATTTAGGTTGGAAGATATATGCACAATCAAGAGAATTCAGATGCAGATAATGATGGATTTGCATTCGTTCCATTTATTCACCATAGTTCCGTGTAGCATGTCCATTCTGCGACACAGCTCATTGTATGGCAGTAGAGTAGTATATCGAAGGCAGTGGAGCCTCACACACCATTAAGATCCTTTATATATTATGTTTAAGGTATATTTAGATATATTTAGGGCAACCATTATAGTAATTTCCATTTTTACAATCACTCATTACGAAGCCGAAGTCACCGGATCGTCCGTCACTAGGTTCGTTTGTACTTAAGGCAATTTTATATTAATTAAAAATAATCCCATGCAACGCTTGACATTACTGCTAGTCTTTAATATGGTTAATATCAATATTCAGGATGAATGGCTTCATTTACATCAATTTGTTTAAATCACACATTTTATTTGCAAATGCAGCGAGTATGCTAAATAGCTAAGAAATGTATACAGACGCTTTTTTTATATTTTTTGTAATAAATTTATTATCAATAAATTATCAACGACTAATATATTGATGAACTTATGCACTAAAAAGTGTTTATTTAACACATGAATAGCACATCACTGGATTTATCTGTACTTTCATTTTAAACCAAATTTCGTCAGTAGGGCGTACTCCGGAGCCTTCTGAAGTTGGTATGTTTCCTATACCTACATTACTGAAGTTGAATAGCGTTTAAAACTGCTATTTGATATTATCTTTCTATTAAGTCATTAAAAAAACGTAGCAGTTCATAGGTACGATGAGAGGTGTTATGGCTGTTAATATTTTCAAAATGAAAGTTTCACCTTATATTATCGAAGAATTCAGCGATTGAAAAATTCTTTTTAAAAATAGTAGTATCTATGACCCCCTTGCCCTTTCTTAATCCGCGCCTGGAAAGGACCTTTAAAAAATTCAAATATTTTTAACTAAATATTTTTTTATCCATGTGTTAGTATACCAAAACATTTGCTCTGTGTATAAATTTGATATTATCAGCTACAGCAACTAATAAGATATTATCCAAGATTAATATTAAAATAGAAGTTGCTCTTTCTTTCTATCAGCAGACAGCTAGGGTTGTGAGTTTGGCCTTAATTTTTATTCAGTAATTCCGAGTTCATATCTGAAATTTCGAAATAATAATTTTTACTTTAGGTAACTACTAAATGTCTGCCATTAAATAAAACAAAAATTACCATTGGGAATGTCTGTCATGAATTCGGAGAAAAACTTCAGATTCTCTCAATACCACTAATTTCGTAAAGTTTCGTTTTTAGCGTTTTGTCACTGAAAATTCTGCAACTAGATAAAAAATTATTTCCAAAACTAATACACATATTATGATATGTAATATACGAAAATAAAGAAAAGCATTTCAAGATTTTTATCTGTCGCTCAACGCTGGATTGGACGTGCAGTTAACGATTATTTACCCTTATTCACATGGCCACGAAGATCACCAGATCTTACGCCTTGTGATTTCTTTTGTGGGGTTACATCAAAGATCTTGTTTATGAACCACCATTGCCGAAAAAACTCAAAGAACTTAATGCATCAGTAATGCATTAAGAACCTTTGACAATGTAAATTTGTGAAATGTTTGCAACGAACTTGATTACAGATATTATGTTTATCGTGTTACGAAAGGTTAAAAAATCAAACATTTGAAACTGAAAACAAATTTGAAATATTTTTGTTTATTTTCACATATCTCTTATAATAATACATGTGTTGGTTTTGACAATATGTTTTCTTGAAATGAATTCATTCCTTTTTGCTAAGCCTATATTTATTTATAAAGTTGATATTTTGAGACTCTGGACCCCTATCCTGTATTACACCGCTTTTAAATAGATTAGGAATCAATCAATTATGTTTAACATTCATTAATGCAACAACAAAGAACTTTGAATATGTTGAATAACATTAATGATGATGAGTTTTATTTTACAAATAAATGCATTACGCATCATGACAATTGTCAGCTTCCTCTTCCTAACAGATCAATTACATGGCGTTACCACCACTATCATTAAGAACGAAGTCAAATTTCAAAATAGTACTATCATATCTTTCTAAGTTAATTGAAAATTACTTATTAGAATTTTATTATTTCCTAGTCGTTATTGCCATACATATTCCTAAGTAATTATTGAGGTTTGAATACATATCAAAACTATTATTTGAGTGAATGCAATAATTGCTCTATGTGTATACGTAACAAGCTAACAATGAAACTATTCCAGTCATGACTTTATAGTTAATGGATATTAATATTAATGCCGTTCTCTCCATTAAATCTTTGTTCAAAGTTCTGTTTAACAGATTTTGCGATGGTTTAAATCATTTTATTATTTTGTCTTATAACAATTTCCCTTGAAATAGTATTTCTTTAACTTAACAAGTATTTTATTACTTATAATTTGTTTTTTACAGTATATTACTTAGTTTCCAAGTCTCTTTATTTATAAATACCTCATAGTTTGCATAGAAATATTGATTTACATAACTGCTGGTTTCCGCAATTAAATAAAGAAAATATTTCAATTACGAATTTGTGGTACTCGAAAAATCCAGGAACCTTGGCAGCTATTGTATTGAAAGATTTAAAATCGCGTTAATGTAATTATGTGTAGCCTTTTTACTTCTAAACTGTTATTTTTAGTTTGAAAAAATGGTAGTTTTTAAAGAATAAATTTTATTAATTACCTGTATCAAAACACACAGGACGAAATGAAAATTTCACCTTACTTCATTATTCATAAAATTTCAATATGAGACTCGATAGATCCCACTGTTACTTACTTAACAGGTGACATTTAAACGACACAAATAGATGTTAAAAGATGTTTTTAAACATTTTAAACATCTTTTAACATTTATTTATGTCTTTTAAATGTCACTTGTTAAGTAACAGTGGGATCTATCGAGTCTCACATTGAAATTTTATAATTACATGTATTTTTAATGATTTTTTATTGTCAGATATAAATTTAAAAGTATGTATTTTCATATAATTCATAACCTTACATACATACAAACGCAAGCATTATACGGACAGACGGATAGACTGAAAAATACATATGCACAAATTTATATTAGGTCATCCGGAAAATTCTGCCTTTTTTCATATATTTTGAATTTAGAAATGCCCCATTCCCACAAGAATTTTGGAATAAAACTTTGCTTTTATATAATGTACGGGAAAAGACTGTTTTTACTTATTTTTGAATACTTATTTTTTCTAAATTCTGGTGAAACTCAATCATTTCAAACATTATCTCAAAAGAAATATACCGCAGAACTTTTCGGATGATACAATATATAGCTGGACGAGTTTTTCTACATTAATTTTTATTTTAGTCGTAATCAATGCGGTAGGGTATGCCCATGTCTAGCATATTTAGAATTAAAATAGCTTTGTAGTAAAATACTTTAAAGCCTAAAATTTTATATTAATTTTTTATATATTTCCATCTGTTATTTACAGTACTAAATGGATTATTTCCTAAGACATTATTTCCTATCAAAATAAAATAATTTTTACTTGAAGTGCATGTGACATGAATGTCATACCCGTAAGGCTTACAGTTTAATTCTTTTAACCCTTTGACAACGAGTACATCCCAATGGACTATTTTTGTAATTATAAATATACTTAGTATTTATATAAGTAAGACAGTATTAGTATCATTAGTCGTCGTCTAGTCGGTCTGTCTGTCCGCAAATAACAGCGCAAAAACTACACAACCGAATGGTTTGAAATGTAATATATTTACTCGATGCAGAATTTTGTTGCGTTATTTCAAATTTTATGAAAATCGATTCAAAACATAAAAGAATATTAATAAAAGTTTTCTTCATTCCATTGAATCCTATTATGCGTAATTAATTGAATGATATCCCATGAAAGGTAATGATTCTAGGTTGCTATGCTGATCACGTTATGTTTAAGATGGAGTCCCATTATTTCCGTATTACTGAATTTAAAAACCAAAATTGTATACTAAAATTGTTTAATTATAGCAATCATATAATCAACCGACCGTTTTTTCATAGATGCTTCCGGATAAATATATATTAAAGGTAAAAATAGTCTAAATATGGATTTCAAGTTCTGAAATTTTTAAAGCTAGGCTTAAGTTTCCCATTGGAGTTTTAAATAAATTTCAACAATAGATAAAAAGTTGCCAACTTAAAATGTACTTATTTTATCACGGAAATTAATCATATTATAATAACAGACGATATAATTCATTTCACTGAAATAATAACGATGTTTTTTTAGACTGTAGTACATTGGATATTTGCACATAGTATAATTTTAATGGAACATAATTGAACTTGTTTTTAAATGTGTATTGAAACTTAATGTCAATAAAATTAATATCTATAAAATGAATATCTTCACATAAAATGAATTTTGTATTCATGCATTTTTGCAAGAGTGCAACAGCTACTGCACCAAAATATGAATATTTATAAACCTAGTTAAAGTATGATCGCACCTCATTTTTCACGTTTGACGTACAATTTCCAATTTGTTTATTCTACTCGAACTAATTTTTGTAATAAAAACCTCTGCCATATACACTTATACTACGGTATTTTAACCCTTTGAGGGGCAAGTAAATGTGTTTCTGTAATAGTGAAATCACACGGAAATTTAGAAATTTTTTATTTGAAAATTAGGAAATCCAATTTTCAGACTTTCTGACAAAAATTATAAAACTAAAATTACATTTAAAAATTTGGTATAAATATTGATTAAAATTAAGAGAGATAAAATATATCCCATCAATCTTCAAACGGTTAATGAAAAATCTACCACAAAGAAATTTTTTCAACATTGTAGTACGAATGAATATAAAAAAATCGCCATTCTTGGCTAGCAATCAAACTGTTAAATATGACAATGGTGTTCAAGAAAATCAATGCTGCAATATGCAAGTAAATAAATGTTGCTTTTGTATAAAAACATTTAGTTAAAATGTTTTGGCTTTCAATCCCCCGAGTACCATGCTAATTTATGTGCACCAGTATCATAAATTCACGCGTTAATATGAGGGCTTTGAGAACGCGTGGTGAACTCAAGTATAGCGCCTAGAATACATAGTGTGGAAAACGATTTTACCGTTTTTTATTCAAAATTTTCGAATTTAAACCTGAAATTTTGAAACAAGAATTTTTACTTTAAGAAATCCCGAAATAGCTGCCATTAAGTAAGGAAAAAACATTATAGGAAATTTCTGGTATGAATGCGAAATTTCGGAATTAAAAAAAAGCCAAACTGGTAATGCTTTAAAAAGTGCTAAAAAATTGTATCCAATAAATGTACAACGTTGCTGAAAATAGTAGGATGGGTTCGCAGCGCCATCTGCTAGCTCTTCCACCAGTAAAAAAGAATTGAAATAGTTCCTTTATTCATGGTGGTAATTTTGCATCAATAGGGCGTTCTTATAAGAAGAAAATTTCTATTAAATTTTACTGGTGTATGTGTGCCCCGTCGGTAATCAGGCCCTGCCTGCGATAATGTTGCAGCCAGAGACAAAAAAATGCGTATCACGTTTTTTAGCCATGCTTTCATAATTTTTAAAAAAACTTATAAAAATCACTAAGTCAGAGGAGAAAATGATATAATTTATGTATTTAAAATACTTACCACCAGCCGAAACATTCTAATACAATGTCAAGAGCTAGCAGATGGCGCTGCGAACCCATCCTACTATTTTCAGCAACGTTGTACATTTATTGGATACAATTTTTTAGTACTATTTTGTAGCCGGTTTCCACACTATGTATTCTAGGCGCTGTAACTCAAGTGGTCGTTGTAACAAGGTCTGTACGGATTTACCACAATATTTTAATATAATTTTTCGTCTTGTTTAAATGCGAAAAAAATATTACAAAGCCTGAAATTAAACTTGGCGGTTGAAATGTGTGCTGTTTAAATATTAAATAGAAATTTTCTACTAAAAATTTGCGGTAAGACTTACGAACACTGTGTAATTATTTTCTGTGCCGCATGAGGAACGAAGCGAAATATAAATTACTCTCGATACTTTACACATGATTGGAATTTCATAAAACTTCACAAAAATTTTAATTATTTTGACTTTATTTGTATGCTGAATATAAAAGAAAAATTTTACGTAATTTTTTGTTAAAAATGCAAAATCATACCTAGAAACAAGTTTTTATGGCACTCTATTGTTATTATTCAGATGGATATTTTTTTTTAATTATTGAAAATTTGCACAGCTGTCATTTCTAGTGTCTGTAGTTAAACTGAAAGTTACCATAAAAAAGATGCTGTGTCTGTTTAACTAATAGTTACCAGATAAACTTTGAGAATGGAAAAAAGCAGGGGTATGTGAGACTGATACTTTGAGTGGTCTCTGAGACCGCTTTATTGAAAGATGAATAAAATGCTAGAGTAACTCATAAGCATGGGTGCCGACTTTACGGATGCGAAATAGGTAATCATGCATAATTCTATGATTAATTTTTAAGGCTTTTTTGTCCTATTTAATAATTGAGATTACTTAAGACAAATATAACATTTTAAAATTAGTGGTGAAATTTTGACTGATTTGCCACCACTGCCCCTGTTGAAACGGTGCCTATGCTCATATAATATATTTTCAGTACTAAACATTCACTACAAGATTTTCGTATTGTAATTTCTGGCTTATATAATCCGCGGATCAAACAATTATCTTTAGACTCAGCGATTTTATTTAATAATTGAAATCTAAAGCTTACAGCGATCAAGAAAGCTACATTTTATAAAATAGAATTACTGGGTCGAAACATGATTGTTTGATCCACGAGTTATACACAGGAAAGTGCGATAATCAAAATTCGTTTATTAATCTCTAGTGATAGTACTAATATTTCAAAAGAAACAAAATTTTACTAGCGTCTGTAATTAAACTGAAACTTACAAGTTAAGCTGTTAAAACTTAAAAGCAGCGGTCTGTGAGAACGCTAAAAACAGCTAAAGGTTAAGCAATCAATTAAAACCCGAATTAAAAGTGCAAACTCAAGTTACACATTTACTTAAATTGGACCGAAATATTTTCTAGGCGACCTAATAATAAAAAAAAGATATTGTTAAATTACAAAGGATCGCACATGTTGCAAATTTTTTCTTCCTCTAAAAAAACTGCATAAAACTATTTAAAAATGAGAATATTTATTTGTGATTTTGTATAAACTCTTAAAACATAATAAGATAATTTTGCTTAACTAAATTTCTTTCATTCGAAAAAACATTAAAAGCCTCCGTTTTTATAGGGTGTTTTTCTATATAAAAAAAGAACTTCATTAAGATAAAAGCATCTCTCTGAGCACTTGTGAGTAAAACCAATGAAAATAATGTGGTCGACGCATACACTTTAGAAACATTCACTTAAGAAAAAATAGAGATAAAATAAAGGTTAAATAAAAAAAAATCAGTAATGAAATTTCCCAGATTCTTAAAAGAAGGATGCATTCAAATTAGCAGAAAAAAATTAAATACATTCTTCAAACCTTATAATGTTTTAATTAGTAAAATATTTAAATAATAATAATATTTTGCAAATTCTTCATTTTGTCATTTTCAGTTTTTAATGTTACTAAATTATTCTAATTAAGTATGAGTTAATTTTATTGTATTGTCTTCATTTAGGAATATTGATTTGCTTTCCTATAAAACAGGCGTGTGCTGGTGTGTGTGTGTGGGGGGGGGGGTGCGACACTGCCGACTGTTTCGGATGTCAGTATTTTTAAACAATAATCTTTGTGTTAGGTTTATACAAATTTTGCAAGATGAATATACAAATTCATAGATGCCAACCTCTCATTAATATTCCGTAATATGCGGGTTAATTTGACCCAGTTTAACAACGCTTCAAACCAAGAGAAATATTGGATGAATCTTTATTTATTCAATTTCAGGTTTCTACGTGGAATTTATTTAATTTCATTTCTTAAAAAAATTTCTGGTGTGAAACGTGTTAAACCTGGGTCAAATTAACCCGCATATTACGGAATATTAATGAGAGGTTGGCACCTATGCAAATTAAATATTGTTTAAACATAGTGGTGGCTAAAGATAGTACAATATCCTTCAAAAATAAATTAAGTTAAAGACATGTATATTTTTTAGAATAACTTTATAAAGTATTCAAAATATACTTTTGCATATATCTTAATAAAGAAGATTCTTCAGGTAAAGGAAAAGAGCTAGGAATAAAGAGGAGGTTGCATAGAGTGTAGTGTCTACCAGTTGCGAGTGAAGTTACTGAGTATGTAGTCACAAGATGGCGGTAGTTTTTTATTTATATCGGATCAACGGTGCCTGATTACCACCTGGGCA
Organism: Maratus michaelseni; assembly: GCA_963931845.1. Taxonomy (NCBI): domain Eukaryota; kingdom Metazoa; phylum Arthropoda; class Arachnida; order Araneae; family Salticidae; genus Maratus; species Maratus michaelseni. The sequence goes on from OZ007586.1 coordinate 85,190,957, forward strand.
ATTTTCCACCAATAAAGTTGGATAGAAATTGTCACCTTATGTAAACACTTTTCATGTATGTTTTCTGTCATAAATAAGGCAAAATTTTCTATTCCTTTTTACTGGTGGAACCTGTGTTGCACCTGTGGTATTGTAATACGTTTCACTGGCATCGACAGAAGTGTAGTTTGCATACAATATTGTGTGGCCATATTGTATAGTCACAATATAGCACAGCCGCAGGTCTTCACGACCGCCGGGCCAACTTCACCAGTAAAAACTAATAGGTATTTTCCCCTGAATTGTGATAGAAATTTTGCAGGAATAAGGCTTTATTTGTAGTTTCATGTTTAAAACTATGTGAAGACCAGTGAGTCGTCTGAGAGTTAGCAGCATTACGTTTTAATTATCTAGTTGTGAGAAAGTTCAATTGGCATATAGCCCAAAGGATATGAATTATCACTTACTACTCAGCGTATAACCAAAAGAGTGAAAAAATGTCCAGACCAGGCTTAGAACCCGGAATCTTTGGTAATACGTACCAATGTTCTACCATTTGGAGGGTTCTGCGTCAATTCGTCGCGCACAATTCATCGCGGAAGAATTAATCGCGCACAATTCGTCACAGCGTTAATTCGTCGCAGCGTCAATTCATCGCGGCGCCAATTCGTCGCAGCGTCAATTCCTCACAGCGTTAATTCGTCGCGGCTCAATTCGTCGCAGCGTCAATTCGTTGCAGAGTCAATTCGTCGCGGCGTCAATTCGTCGCGGGCTCAATTTGTCGCAGCGAAAACGTCTTTGATGGCTAGTATGATAAAAATAAAGATAATTCAGTAAAATTACTTAATGATAATTTGTTTTTTAGATTTAGAGAATTGTAACTAACATTTTACAGGCAATTTTGGAGGAATCTTTTTTCATATGTGATTTTTGTGAATTTCCCTGATGAGAACATATCGGTTCAAAATGTCAGCAACCCTATAATTTCAAACTGCTATACCTCAGCCATTTTTTAAGATAGAGGCAAATTAAAAAATGCTCTAGAATCCTTGCATCAAGACAGAACATTTAACGGAAAAAGTTTTTAGGATTTCTAATTTTATTTTTGCAACTTTTTGAAATTGTAATCTTTAAATGGCTATCACAGCGCTTCCTCCAGACGCAATATCTCCAAATTCAACTGGGACCTACAGGCTATGGTCCAAAAGATACACAAAAAATTGGTTCAATTATCTGCATAACTTCATAAAATTTTCGATGATACAATAGTAAAAATGGAACAAAAATCACAATCACAGCGCCCTCTTCCGTCGAAATAGCCCCAAATTCAAGTAGGACCTGCTGGCCATAGCCAAAAACACAGAAAAAAAATTTAGTTCAATTTTAAGCATAACTTCTTACACTTTTCGATGATACAATGAGACAGACAGACGTACGGACGGACAGACAGACAGACAGACAGTTTGTAAAAACATCTTTTTCGGAATCTCTGACCCCTAAAACGTGTAAATCCGTCGAAAACTGGAAGTCGAAAAAAATTTCGATTACAATACTTTCTTCTATAGAAGAAAGTAAAAAATCATAAATTGGAAACATTTACTGAATACAACAAGCAGCATTAGTGGATGAAAATAATTAAAATATAATAAAATTATGGTTTACTTTCTAACTAGGTGACCCACCCGGTGTTTTCCGTGCCCATGATAATAACCATAAACAGAACTCAAGCTTCTATGACTATTTTAATAGAAGCTGCATAGAAGGGCCCAAGAAGGGGATTGATATTCAAAATTGCTGGTAGCTGAGGTCCGAGATATTTTTTTGTCGTTCAAGTAGTAGTTAAAAGTCCTAAGTAGTTGTCAGACAAAAAAAAGCTAGTGAATCGGCCGATTTTTAAGGGAAGCTAACAAAGGGGGCTAACTGATACATGGATGAGATTTCTCCGCTTTTTTGCATACCAGTATAATCTGAGAGAAAACGTTGTTCTCTTAAATCGAAGAATGTTCCGATTAAATAAATACACATTATTAGATGGAAAGTGGGGGTTCAACGGCCACAGGAAGAGGAAGAGGTGTGCAGCTGCACATCCGATGTGCAGCGAACTCCTACGTCATAGTATCTTTACAAGGTTCTTATCTCTTTATACTACTAGTTTTTTTCAATGCTATGTTTGGTATTATCCTGGCAAAGCAGATTTATTTATCTCTCTCTCTCTCTCTCTCTATATATATATATATATGTGTGTGTTTGTTTGATATTATCCTGACAAAGCGGATTTATTAATCTCTCTATATACATTCGTGTATGTCTGGTACTATCCTAGCAAAGCGGATTTATTTATCTCTCTCTATATATTCGTGTATGTCTGGTACTATCCTAGCAAAGCAGATTTATTTATCTCTCTCTATATATTCGTGTATGTCTGGTACTATCCTAGCAAAGCGGATTTATTTATCTCTCTATATATATTCGTGTATGTCTGGTACTATCCTGGCAAAGCAGATTTATTTATCTCTCTCTATATATTCGTGTATGTCTGTGACTATTGTGGCAAAGCAGATTTATTTATCTTTCTCTATATATTCGTGTATGTCTGGTATTATGATGGCAAAGCGATTATATATGTGTGTGTGTGTGGGTAAAATATATATCCATATCATTCATACACTGGAAAAAAATATTAAAAACATTTTTTTTAAAAATGCATAATTAAAAAAAAAAAAAAAAAAACTTTTGAAAATTACAAAGTATTAAAAAAAAAAGAACTTTAGAAAATTACAAAGTATTAAAAAAAAACTTTAGAAAATTAAAAAATAGTAAAAAAAAAAGTAACTTTATATGGTGATAAAAATACGTATGTTTGTATATGTGGATGATTATACGTATGGGTAGAATAGGTTTCAATAAAGTTCACATACATAGCATTCTACGAGAAATGTTTGTGTAGAAGTTTTTAATAAGTACACATATTTAAAATTAACATTTTTTATTAAAACAAAAAATACAGAAAGTTTTCTTTCCAGTAGAGTATTTACATCTCGATTTTGCATTAACAATACAAATCAGCATTTTCTTCTTTATTACAATCTTCATTAATGTCACAATGTTCATACGCTAAGCTGGATATCCCATCATCTAACAAGTAGCGCTTATCGTCAAAAGGACTTAGACTAATCTTATTCTGAGTTAGTGTGTATAGACGATGGTTATCTTGGGCGATCCTCGTATGGTTCTCCATACTTGTTTTTTGCTGTTGTAGACACTCCAAATAGTCTTCATGCTTTATTTTCTGACGAACAATCTGTGTTGACACACCTTTTGCTCGCTTCTTTACTTCTTTCATGGATATTAATGAATACATTTTAGCCCTGAGGCCAACAAATTCAAGGGCTAATTCGCCATTTAGCTCGTCCTTAAACTTACCAATCACCTTTTTGTTATCCTCAGAGAATAAATTATGGGATTTTGAATAGTCGGAGAAGTCAAACAAATCATGATGTTGCTTCATGTCATCAAAAATATTGTTTGTTTTTATATGATAAGCTAAGGAGTCTGTGTCAGTAATAAGAAGTGTCGCTCGATTTTTGTATATGCTTTTTATATACCCATAATGAAATTGAAACATTAATAATTTAGATAGCTCTAAAATTGTGAATCCGACATAAATAGGTAGATTCATTAAGATACTAGTATTAAGCAGTTCTACAGCAGCCAAGCCTTCATCATAGGTTTTAAAAGATTTAAATGAGGGTGATGCCACTAGTTTTTTAGCTCTCTTTTCATCATTACACAATACAATATTTCGCCTTTTTCGAAGATTTTCCATGGTTTTACCAAAAAGAGAATTATTTAATAATTTAAAAAAATCCTTTTCAAAAGAAGATGTTGCTTCTTTCCTTTTTTGAGTATTAAAATTAATATATTTCTCAAGCCAAGGTGCTTGTTTAAATTTTATTGCTTTATGTACAGCAGTAATTTTTAATCCAAGCTGCAAATAATATTTTAAGTTGCGATAATGGGTTATATAATTCCTTTTATTATTCAAATTGGGTATAAGTTTAGGGGTTCCTATGAATTTTCTATTATTATTCACCAAGTTTCGTGCATAGGGAGATAGCATTTGTTCCTCCACAGTTACTCTCTCAGGGGCGACAGGGTATTCATTGTGCAAAGGATGTAAATGTTTTGGATAATCGAGGTCCACCTCAAAGAGATACCCAATTTCAGAACTATCAGGTAGAGACAAAATCCAATCTTCTGTGATATGACTAGTTTCACACCATTCAAATCCGCCATAGGGTAAAAATTGGCTCATAGCCCACCCATATAAGTTATTAGCATCCCAGTACATGATGTAGCTGGGTGCCTCATTTTCTCTATAATCAGGCGTACCGGGTATGTTTGCCTTAGCATATCTTCGGCTTATCATACTGACGCCTCCACGTATTCCATTTTCAACCACGAGCAACATGTTTATATCAGTAAATAACTCTAAAGGTGTTTCAGACATCTTCAAACTCGCCTGCCATGCGAGCGAAGGTGCAGTGAACAGGTGAGCAGGATCAATTTCATAATACTGCTGACATAATTTCCTAAAGTTTTGAAACACGTCAGCAAGTAGTAGAACATCTGTCTTCACATACAGATTGTGATAATCCCCCAAAGTTTTAAGACTGAAGGAGTTCCACACATTATGGGCATGCTGATAATCCTCATCTTGAATATCTTCATTGGTCAGGCTATTAAAAAATGCTGAAGGTAGGGGGAGCTGCTTCTCTTCAAATTTTTCAAAAGACGTAAAATATACATAGGGGTAAACCCCTTTACGTGTCAGTAAAGATAAATTATTATTTTGTGGGAAATTTTCTCTAAGTATGGTGAACTGATCATCTCGAAGATTTTTAACAAGTTTTTCCAATGACGTAGGCAAAAATTGGAAAGAATCTATAAACACCATCTGAGTAGAAGATGTAGGCTTTTTGATTTTAAATGTGATATAGTTTTCCATAGAAGTAGCAATAACATCAATTTCAATATCTTTAAATTTTCCTAACTTCGTCATAAGGTGGTGTGCATCATAGTTTTTTAAGTTATGGAAAATAACAGGAATTGTCTTTGATTGTCTGAAATTGAGGTTGCAATATGCGTGTGCAGCTCCTCTATACACACCCGACAGGTGATCATGGTCACGTGTACGTTTCTCATATAAAGCTTTTTTACAAATATGACAAAACTCTGCTTCTCGAAATGCCTTTTCTTCCTGGGGAGAAAGCTTCATAGGTTTCACATCTAATAACTTTTGTCCCAATATTTCCTTCTCTTGCATCATTTGGTTTAAAAAATGCTCAACACAGTTTCTACCACGATATACCTGTGCTTTCTTCACACATGTTCCATCGGATCCGACAACCACATAAGCGTACCCACACTGTAAGTGATAGGTTGTTTTCTCAGTATAGGATGTTTTAGAAGAGGGTGAGGCTAATGAAATGGGTATAAGTAGACTTTCGAAATCCGCATAAATCGTATAGTCTACAGGATGTTGTAGATGAATACCTGAAAACTTTAATATATTATCATTTTCACTAGGCATCTTTATAGCTTGTGCTCAATATAAAAAATGAAGACAACAAGTGTTTGGTGTGGTGCCTTTTGGCTTTTAAACTGAACTTAGATTATACAAAAAAGCCTGAACGTGTTTCACATTATCGACCTTATGAACATGATATTAAATTAGGCAGTGTAGAATGTCCTGTACCCCTTCAGAAGATACCTGTTATTGAACAACTCAACAATTTACGGGTTAATGTGTTTGGGTATGAAGAGGATGAAGTTTGTCCTCTGTATATATCTGAAAAGAAGGATCATGGTGTGATTAATTTGTTACTAGTCGACAATGGAGAAAAGCAACACTATTGTTTGATAAGAAGTTTTTCAAGACTTTTGAGTAATCTTACCAAGCATAGAGCCGCTGGCTATTATTGTTATCGATGTTTACATCGATTTTCAAGACAAGACCTGTTGGATAAGCATAGCGAATATTTTTCTCGCCATGCAGCACAAGCTATAAAGATGCCTAGTGAAAATGATAATATATTAAAGTTTTCAGGTATTCATCTACAACATCCTGTGGACTATACGATTTATGCGGATTTCGAAAGACTACTTATACCCATTTCATTAGCCTCACCCTCTTCTAAAACATCCTATACTGAGAAAACAACCTATCACTTACCGTGTGGGTACGCTTATGTGGTTGTCGGATCCGATGGAACATGTGTGAAGAAAGCACAGGTATATCGTGGTAGAAACTGTGTTGAGCATTTTTTAAACCAAATGATGCAAGAGAAGGAAATATTGGGACAAAAGTTATTAGATGTGAAACCTATGAAGCTTTCTCCCCAGGAAGAAAGGCATTTCGAGAAGCAGAGTTTTGTCATATTTGTAAAACAGCTTTATATGAGAAACGTACACGTGACCATGATCACCTGTCAGGTGTGTATAGAGGAGCTGCACACCCATATTGCAACCTCAATTTCAGACAATCAAAGACAATTCCTGTTATTTTCCATAACTTAAAAAACTATGATGCACACCACTTTATGACGAAGTTAGGAAAATTTAAAGATATTGAAATTGATGTTATTGCTACTTCTATGGAAAACTATATCACATTTAAAATCAAAAAGCCTACATCTTCTACTCAGATGGTGTTTATAGATTCTTTCCAATTTTTGCCTACGTCATTGGAAAAACTTGTTAAAAATCTTCGAGATGATCAATTCACCATACTTAGAGAAAATTTCCCACAAAATAATAATTTATCTTTACTGACACGTAAAGGGGTTTACCCCTATGATTATTTTACGTCTTTTGAAAAATTTGAAGAGAAGCAGCTCCCCCTACCTTCAGCATTTTTTAATAGCCTGACCAATGAAGATATTCAAGATGAGGATTATCAGCATGCCCAGAATGTGTGGAACTCCTTCAGTCTTAAAACTTTGGGGGATTATCACAATCTGTATGTGAAGACAGATGTTCTACTACTTGCTGACGTGTTTCAAAACTTTAGGAAATTATGTCAGCAGTATTATGAAATTGATCCTGCTCACCTGTTCACTGCACCTTCGCTCGCATGGCAGGCGAGTTTGAAGATGTCTGAAACACCTTTAGAGTTATTTACTGATATAAACATGTTGCTCATGGTTGAAAATGGAATACGTGGAGGCGTCAGTATGATAAGCCGAAGATATGCTAAGGCAAACATACCCGGTACGCCTGATTATAGAGAAAATGAGGCACCCAGCTACATCACGTACTGGGATGCTAATAACTTATATGGGTGGGCTATGAGCCAATTTTTACCCTATGGCGGATTTGAATGGTGTGAAACTAGTCATATCACAGAAGATTGGATTTTGTCTCTACCTGATAGTTCTGAAATTGGGTATCTCTTTGAGGTGGACCTCGATTATCCAAAACATTTACATCCTTTGCACAATGAATACCCTGTCGCCCCTGAGAGAGTAACTGTGGAGGAACAAATGCTATCTCCCTATGCACGAAACTTGGTGAATAATAATAGAAAATTCATAGGAACCCCTAAACTTATACCCAATTTGAATAATAAAAGGAATTATATAACCCATTATCGCAACTTAAAATATTATTTGCAGCTTGGATTAAAAATTACTGCTGTACATAAAGCCATAAAATTTAAACAAGCACCTTGGCTTGAGAAATATATTAATTTTAATACTCAAAAAAGAAAGAAGCAACATCTTCTTTTGAAAAGGATTTTTTTAAATTATTAAATAATTCTGTTTTTGGTAAAACCATGGAAAATCTTCGAAAAAGGCGAAATATTGTATTGTGTAATGATGAAAAAAGAGCTAAAAAACTAGTGGCATCACCCTCATTTAAATCCTTTAAAACCTATGATGAATGCTTGGCTGCTGTAGAACGGCTTAATACTAGTATCTTAATGAATCGACCTATTTATGTCGGATTCACAATTTTAGAGCTATCTAAATTATTAATGTTTCAATTTCATTATGGGTATATAAAAAGCATATACAAAAATCGAGCGACACTTCTTATTACTGACACAGACTCCTTAGCTTATCATATAAAAACAAACAATATTTTTGATGACATGAAGCAACATCATGATTTGTTTGACTTCTCCGACTATTCAAAATCCCATAATTTATTCTCTGAGGATAACAAAAAGGTGATTGGTAAGTTTAAGGACGAGCTAAATGGCGAATTAGCCCTTGAATTTGTTGGCCTCAGGGCTAAAATGTATTCATTAAAATCCATGAAAGAAGTAAAGATGCGAGCAAAAGGTGTGTCAACACAGATTGTTTGTCAGAAAATAAAGCATGAAGACTATTTAGAGTGTCTACAACAGCAAAAAACAAGTATGGAGAAGCATACGAGGATCGCCCAAGATAACCATCGTCTATACACACTAACTCAGAATAAGATTAGTCTAAGTCCTTTTGACGATAAGCGCTACTTGTTAGATGATGGGATATCCAGCTTAGCGTATGGACATTGTGACATTAATGAAGATTGTAATAAAGAAGAAAATGCTGATTTGTATTGTTAATGCAAAATCGAGATGTAAATACTCTACTGTAAATAAAACTTTCTGTATTTTTTGTTTTAATAAAAAATGTTAATTTTAAATATGTGTACTTATTAAAAACTTCTACACAAACATTTCTCGTAGAATGCTATATATGTGAACTTTAATGAAACCTATTCTACCCATACGTATAATCATCCACATATACAAACATAAGTATTTTTATCACCATATAAAGTTTTTAAACTTTTTTTTTTACTATTTTTTAATTTTCTAAAGTTTTTTTTTAATACTTTGTAATTTTCTAAAGTTCTTTTTTTTTTTTTAATACTTTGTAATTTTCAAAAGTTTTTTTTTTTTTTTTTAATCATGCATTTTTTAAAAAATGTTTTTAATATTTTTTTCCAGTTTATGAATGATATGGATATATATTTTACCCCCCCCCACACACACATATATAATCGCTTTGCCATCATAGTACCAGACATACACGAATATATAGAGAAAGATAAATAAATCTGCTTTGCCAGGATAGTCACAAACATACACGAATATATAGAGAGAGATAAATAAATCTGCTTTGCCAGGATAGTACCAGACATACACGAATATATAGAGAGAGATAAATAAATCCGCTTTGCTTGGATAGTACCAGACATACACGAAAATATATAGAGAGATAAATAAATCTGCTTTGCTAGGATAGTACCAGACATACACGAATATATATATAGAGATAAATAAATCCGCTTTGTCAGGATAATATCAAACAAACACACATATATATATATATATATATATATATATATAGAGAGAGAGAGAGAGAGAGATAAATAAATCTGCTTTGCCAGGATAATACCAAACATATCATTGAAAAAAACTAGTGGTATAAAGAGATAAGAACCTTGTAAAGATACTATGTCTTAGGAGTTCGCTGCACATCGGATGTGCAGCTGCACACCTCTTCCTCTTCCTGTGGCCGTTGAACCCCCACTTTCCATCTACTCACATTTTCTGTTAGACTTTACAGGTATGTAAAAAAGCGAAGAAATCTCATCCCTGAACTGATAGTTTTGAGCAGGGCCCTAAGAGGAAAACATCTTAATAATCCTGGTACTTAGCGCTTTAGAACTTCAATTAGTCGGAATTAAACATAGGGTATAAATTAATCATTAGAACAAAATTTAAAGAAGTGCTTAAAAAAGGGCCCTAAAGGTCTAATAAAAATATAAGCGTGGTGACCCGGGGAGAGTAATCCAAGGCTAAACTTTAAAGTCGCTTAGTAATAGGGTGACAGAATTATGGGGGTGAAGAATGCATAGCACACAAAAAGTTCAAGGGGCCTCGAGTCGGGCCCCTGGGTCCTAACTGGAATGTAGAAATGTAGGAATAACTAAATGGAGAAAATGTACCAAAAACGAAAAAAAATCGGATTTAAAGGAGCAAGTTATTAAAAATTTAGGGAACAAAATCTTCAACGATGCCCCTATACCGAGTCCTACGGGAGCCCGGGTCTTAACTGGAACATAGAAATGGGAGAAAAGCCTAATGGAGAGAAGGCACCAAAAACGAAGGAGATCTGAGAAAAATGGGGCAAATTATTAATAACTTAGGGCACAAAAATTTTAAGGTGCCCAGGGGGCCCGGGACGTGTCCGAGAATGTTTTTGTCGTTCATATAGTAGCTGGAAGTTCAAAAAAGTTATCATTAAAAAAAAAAAAAAACAGTGGATCGGTCGATTTTTAAGGGAGCTATATTAGAGGTCCCAAAAATGACCAAATGACAGTTTTGAATAAAGCCTTAAGAGGAAAACATCTTAAAAGATCCTAGTACGTAGCGCTTTAGATCTTCAATTAGTCGAAATTAAGCATAGGGTATAAATTAATCATTATAATAAAATTTGAAAGAAATGTTAAAAAAGGGCCCTAGTGCCACAGTAAAAATATGAAGGTGTTGGCCACTCAACCTAAATTCTCACGAAGACTCAACTTAAAAGTTACGCATTGAGATGGTGAAAAATACATGGCGCACAAAAGGTTCAAGTCAACACCGCATCGGTCCCCAGGGGGCCAGGGTCCTAACTGAAATGTAGTAATGGGCGGGGAATTTCATGGAGAAAGGCCCACAAAAAGAAGGGGGATCAGATGAAAATGGGGCAAGTTATTAACAATTTAGATGCAAAAACCTTAAAAGGCCCCAGGGGCACCGGTTCTTAAAATATTAAAAATCTGAGCGTCAGATCTGTAGGACCTGGCTTGGACTATCCACACTCAAATTTTCAGACTTCTACGTGCGGTAGAATTCGCTTGTCATCGCGCACACGTACACAGAACTCAGACAGACAAACACTTTCCTTTTATTTGTATAGATGAAATAAATGAAAAAAACTTATAAAACCAAAATACTACTTAATGAAATTGCATTCATGCAGCAATCAGTTCAATCACAATCACAAAAAGTATTTTATGTTTACATCTCTCAATACTTTTTTTACTTCCTAATTCTTTCAAATATAAGGGAGGGGGGGGGGTTGTACCCTGTGTACACATTTGTCAACTAATAATTTAAAAAAAAATTCTAGCATTTGTATTCGTCATTTTTTCATGATCTGGGTGATTTTATCCTAAATCCTTTGCCATTTTTTCGGTTATCTAAAGCAATATTTATTCTATCTCTAATTTAAATAAGAAATGACTTGCTCTTATTCATTAAACTTTCATGTGCACAATAAGGAAATTCCCAAAAAAATTCCTCCGAAATCGCCTTTAAAATGTTAGTTATAATTCTGTATAGCTAAAAAACAAATTATCATTAAATAATTTTACTAAATTATCCTTATTTTTATGATAATAGCCTTCAAAGACATCTTCGCTGCGACACAATTGACGCCGCGACGAATTGATACCGCGACGAATTGAGCCCGCGACGAATTGAGCCCGCGACGAATTGACGCTGCGACGAATTATGCTCGATGAATTATTCCGCGATAAAATGTGTGTTTTCGCTGCGACGAACTGAGCCGCGACGAATTGTCGCTGCGACGAATTGAAGCCGCGATGAATTGAGGCTGCGACGAATTGACGCTGCGACGAATTGTGCGCGATGAATTGTTCCGCGATGAATTGTGCGAGATGGATTGACGCGACACCATTTGGGGAGCTATCCGGACGACATACAGTCTAGCATTTTCTCACTGTTGTGTGCTGCATGCCGGCTACTTTGCAGTACATGATGGAAAGTCAATCATGAGCACAAATATTCAGTGTCATGCATGAGACGAATTAAACTAAGCATCGTTGAATATGCTAATTAAATTTACCTGCAGATCTGAAATTACGCTGAAAATAGCATAAGTTTACAAAGGAAATAGCGCATTATCACTTACTGCTCAGCGTATTACCAGCAGAGTGAAAAAATTCCCGAACCGGGAATCGATGGCGTAATGGTAGAGCATGTGTGCGTAATACCAAAGGTTCGGGGATCGAGTCTGTAGGATATACGCTGAGTCATAAGTGATAATTCATATCCTTTGTGTTATATAAGTAACATATTCACCAGTACTGGATTTAATTCGGCTCATGCATGGCACTGAAGATGTGTGCTCATGATTGACTTTCCATCTTATGCTGCAAAGTCGCAGCCGTGCCAATACATAAGACTGATAAAATGCTAGATTGGCCGTCATCTGCAGAGCTCCAAATGGTAGCGAATGTTCCGGGTTCGATCCCTGGTCTAGACATTTTTTTACTCTGTTCGTTATAAGCTGAATAGTAAGTGATAATTCATATCCCTTGTGTTATTTCCAACTCAATTTGAGCTCTGCTGGAAAATTTAATTAGCGTATGTTTAATTGATATTTTTAGATAATTAAAATACAAATACCGTTTTTTTGTATTTAATATATTCATGCAACATCAATAAAATGCACAGAAAAAATTTTCTCCATCGACCCTAACATAATGGAATACATTTGTGTGACCCTGAAAACGAACTAAAAGTGCTACACACTCCATTTTTGTAAACAAACATTCTATAGTGAACCTCAATATCCTAAGAAACATTCATGGCGATTCGAGTATATTTACGAAAGATAGAGCACGGACAGACAGACGACAGACGGCAGGCGGACAAACCGAATTCATAAACACTTTTCAACTATGTTGAAAAGTCTTAAGACAGAAAGATAATTTCGATTTTGCCAACTATCTATTTAAAAATAAAATGCAGAATTGCCAATTACTTAATATCTTTTATATTATAGGCAAAATATATTTATTGTGTTTTGCAATAACATAGAAGGAAAATACAAATTTATTTTAAAATATCAAAGGTTTTTTTGTGATCTAATTGCATTTGTTTAAATGAAAGTTGAATTACGAAAAACTTGGAAATTTAGGAAATTTCACAGTCGAACGTGTTTAAAAATAAAATTTGTTTCAAATTTCTTTTCGGAATTCTTAATCAGGGAATAAATAAATTGAAGATTACTATTTGTAAATAAAGGTGATAAAAACCGTAGCAGTTCGTAACTATGCGTACTTTACGAAATTACTACTTTAAAAAGATTAACCCTCTATTCCGAATCCAAATTCATACCAGAAATTCTAAATAGTGAATTTGGCTTTATTTCATGACCGAATTTCTGTTATTAAATAAAGGAAAGATTACTATTTTAAAAATCATGAATATGAATTCGGAATATCTGAGTTTAAAAATTCCAGTTAACTGTGAACACTGATGGTAGCATAAATGCTACATGGGCAATGTGGGTCTAACTAAAAAAATGTATATTTTTTTTAGTAATGAAATTTAATTTTTTGTTGAATTTATGCATTACTTTTGTACTTTTTAATGTAAATTTCCATGAATTACTCAGACGCAGTATTTAAAAAAATATTTATGTATTGAAGATTACTTACAATGATAATAATTTATTCTTTGATGATGAAACATTAAAGAACAACTATCTAAGTGAAGTAGAATTTTATTCTATCTTTAATATTTGAAATTCTTTTCAATATCTTTAATATTAAAATATCTAGTCCATGTCAATTACATTCTCATAAATCAATAAAAGGGAGAATGAGCTTTATTTTAGGATAGGTTATATTGCCTTGAGAAAATCTGTCCAGGTCTATCTCTTGCGAAATATTTCATCCGTTTCATTTTAATAAATTCTTTTTATATCGATAAGTTTAAGTGGTTTCATAAGTTTTTTTTCCCTTGAAACGCACTTTTCATATTTCCTAATAAAACTGAATGAAGCGTAAAATATACTTTGTAATGTATAGTGAAATTTCCATTTCTTCAATTCTTTAAAATTTAGAAATGTATGTTTTTCATCAGTGAACAGTTTTCAAGTGTGAATAAAAAGTATGTAATTTATAACTTATTATTAGTTACATTTTAAAGTGGGAAAAAGCGTGATTGTTGAAAGTACAATGGCTGACAAGTTCTATGCATTTTTTAAGTAAAAAAAATACTAACAAGAAAATTTATTTAACACATAAAATTAAATATATACTGCATATCATTAAATAAACGCAGTACACATTTCAAGATATAACTGGTTTTGGTTCAGGAGGAGTTTATATGATTTAACTCCTTGACTATCAGGTGTTTTTTTTTTTTTTTTTTGGGGGGGGGGGATATATTTTTTTTTAATCAGCCCGCTTTGGGCTGCCATCTACCGAGCAAACGGTCAACTACAATCCCATATGAACGCGAGAGACCAGTGGGACAAGCAGACATGGTTTTCAAAGCGTTTCAGGGACTGTTGTGTCCATTGGTAATTTTTGAAGTTGCAGTGGGACATAGTGTCCCACTGGGAGTCTACGGGTTAAAAAGCGTAGAAATTCGTGGTTATCCTCTGATTGATTTTAAACCATCTGCATAATTATTGCATATATTCGTGCATTTCAGTAATTTCTTTTTTATTTAGAAATTACGAGAGAAAAATATTTTGCTTTATGTAATCACAAAACATGTGTCATTAAGTAATTTAAAAAAAATTATCCCATTAATTATTTGATATTTCTGGTATGAATTCGGAATTTCTAAAAAAAAGTAATTCCCTGAAAAGGACGCGTATACGCGTATGTAATAAAGCAAATATAACCTGCTGACATATTTTTAAATAAATAATGAGTAATTTTCAGAATCAGATTAAATCGAATAAATTGAAAAATCGTATCTTGAACATTATCATATACTTGCCAATACCAACCTTCTTCTTTTTTAAATTAAAAAAATACTACTTTAAACCAGAAAATTTATTGAATCATTTGAAATTTACTTCATTTCATTCATTAAATTAAATTTCTGCTTCACATATGGTTTTTTGAACGAAAATCTCCAATAAAAAATAATAGAGTAGACAAGTACGCATGCACTATTAATAACTTCAAAACAGGTGTCCCATATACGTTCCATATAGGTTGCGTATGGTTTTTATCTTTAGAAAAATTCTGCAGAATATTTTAGTCGTAATCTTTGCTTTCGTAGACTTTCTAATCGTAGACTTCTTGAATTAAAAAGGCAGAAAGAATTACTGATACGGAATTACTGATATTAAAAATTAAAGGTCGTTAAATCATGCCCGTAAAGAAAAAAAGGTTATGAACTTGTAACTTATTATTAATTGTTTTTTAGTCTGGACCCAATTGCATCATTATCGCATACAGGCGTCCATTTCAGAAATTTATTTCTTATTCAGAAAATTCAAATACGTGCAGGAAAAGCAGAGTTTTTATTTTATGTAATCACAAAATGGTTATCTCATTAAATAAAGCAAATATTACTATTCAGAACTGCTGATATAAATTCGGAATTTTTGAATAAAAAGAAATTGCTTAAATGCACGCTTTCGATGCAAGTGGGTTGAGACATTAACAAACTTTTTCACTCTTCATAGGTGTACTTTAAATCTTTATTTTTGGATTTTTTACTAGTAATATTAGTAGCAGCATGATCAAACTGACTTCTCGTTATTGAAGCAGATTTGTATCGGTACAATGCAACTTTTTTTTGCATTTGGGTGAAGCTTTCAGATTACTAAACGTTATTGTAAAGTGCAATTAGAAATAAATGTAAAACAGAGTAAAAAACAAATGTAATTACGAGGAAATACGTGTATTATCTTAATTGCTTCAGAAGTTTTATTTAACATTTAAATAGCCGAATTCGTAACCACCGTGTTCAATATCAGAATTTTTTATAATTTTCTGAGGTTAAATAAAGCAAAAATTCCATTAAAAATTCTAATAACACCGTGAACAACCTGTTATAAATATTTAATTTTTTGCACAAAAGTTTGATAAATTACTATCTTCTAAATAAAAATTATATGTATATATTACCATTTTTTATAAGCAGACATTATATAAATAGTCATTAAAAAATGGCCAATAGTTTTCATAAAAACCATCACTACACAATAACATTTTTTCTCCGGTCCGGAGAGTCTTCAGTTGTAAATGCAAACACTCCTGTTCTGCCATTTATTAGATGATTGGGGATTGAGAGATTTCCTGATGGGGATTGAGAGGTATTTGCATATACAACTGAGGACGCTCCGGACAGGAGACGAAAACTTTGTTTTATAGTAATTTTTTTTTACGAAAACTCTTGGTCATTTTTTAATGACTCAAGTTTTTAATGACTATCTGTATAATGTCTGCTCATAAAAATCAGTAATATATACATATATATTTTTTTTATTTATGAAATACAGACATTTACTCATTCCTAGATATAAATATATCTTTATATTGACAATCTTCTATTTAATTTTATTTATTTAAAAAATATATTTGCTATTTCATTGACATAATGAGTAATTTTCAAAGTTAATTTGCAAAAATTAAATATCATACCTAGAATATTATGAACATCTATACTTATAAAAGGGTAGTAAAAGAGCGGAAATTTCTTTCGCAAAGTAAACATTGGATACTAAAAACTTTGATTTTTCAGCAACTTCATTCCATCATGTTGATTAGATTCCGTTATGCGGCCCTTTTTTAAAAATCATAAAGGAATTTCGGTTTAAAACATTAAGCCTAATAAAAGTAAATTTTTGTTCGCGACTTTTAATATTTTTGTTCCTTTAATATTTTTACCCCTTTTTCACGTTCCACAATGATTTTTCAACGTTCGTAAAAGAAATCCAATATCACACTTTTACTATAATACACCGATTTTTTTTTCTCCGGGTTTTTGAATGTATGCAAATATTTAACATATTTTTGGGTTTTAAAACGAATTTTTAACATTCCTAAATGAATTCCACTAACGATGTGTTAAGCCACTATTGTAAATTTTGCCTTCTACAATTTTTTAAATTCTTGAAATTTTTTTTATATTTCACGCTGATTTTTACACAGTAAAATAACTCTGGTTTTAATCTTATAGTCCAATACATTAAAATTGCTTTATTCGCATTGTTAAAAATGCAAAAATTTATCAATTAGCTACGTTTTAATCTTTTTTCCCAATAACTTAAAAATTATTTATTGACAATCTTAAAATTGCACATATTCGTTAATAACTCCGATTTTAATTTTCTAGCCCAGTACATGCACTATATGTAAATTTTGTTCACATATACATGAACGCCACTTTCCCTTGCTACGGCGACTTTCCACAACATTTATTTGTGTTGCAAATAAATAAATAAATAAATAACTACTAGTAATTCATCCATCCCACTCACTTTACAGAGCGGGTGTTTTAAATTCAGGTTTCACACACCGCCCCTGAATACTGGGTCTGAGCGCTGACACAAAAATGGCGGCTGTCGTAGGCAGAAATTTTGTTTGTAGGCAGAGAGTTTGTACGGTCCCTTGAAATCAAAGCCAACTTGAATACCAATAATATCTACAAGTTTTCTCCGCCTTATTATTCTGAGATTCAACATATCAAAGAAAACTTTTCAAAATAATGGTGTGTAAATTCAGGGAACAGTACAAGCGGTCAGAAAAATCCGCCTACGAACGCCGCCATTTTACTGTCACCGATCAAATGACGTGGGGCGATAGTCCACACATCGCCTAGTTAAATGCGTACGGCTTGATTAGTATTTTTCACTTTCACTTCGTGATTTGTCTGGTTTAACCTTTTACTTTTCCGGCATGAGAAAAGACAATCACTCGTAAGAGGGCATTATTTTCAATTGCGAAATATCATTCATCTGCTCTGGGTTAATATATAATGGCTTTGAATGGCACAAAGACACTTGGGCATTATTGTAATAAATGCTTGGATAATAATGGCAACGCTGTCGAAAATTAGGATTTCATACAGTGTTATCGTAAATAATGTGTTGCTTACATATCAGTTGATTTTATATCCAGTTACACATACACATTCTCGTATATTTATTAAGAAAATAACAAAATGAAAGATATTCTACATAAATTACCAATTTGGCTATTGTTTGTTTAAACATGAAAATTTCCATTTATGTGATGAGTATTTGTTGTAGTAAAGGGAGATGTTATAAACGAATTCTGCATTTTGTAATCGAGATTTTGAAAAGTTATAATAATACTTAAAAGTGCAGTTTACAAATATTAGGTTATGTTGAAATAAAGCATACAATTATATAAAAAATATGTCTGTTAGATTCCTAACTGTATTAGAGATTTATACATCAAGTTAATCTGAAAATAATAAAATTTATCGACCAAAGGAATTTTTAAAAGATCTGACCAAATGAAATAATAACATTTTGACATGTTAAAAGGACAGATAAAAGGATTTCCCGTTCTCTATAAATAATAAGATACTTTACCGCGGTTTGAAATTTAACAATTTTTTTTTTCATTTTGAAGTAATTTTTATAATATTATTTTTACAGGTTTGCTAATTTTAGCTGGTGTATATAAATCAGCAGGAGAGTCTCTCAAAGAGTTATGGAGCGAAGAAGATGGCCGCGACATTTTTCGGGCAACTATGTCTTTGCAACGTTTTGAAATTATTAGACAGTTTCTTAGGTTTGACAACAAAGAAAGTAGAGCAAATCGGCGTCGTTTAGATAAGCTAGCTGCAATAAGATCATTATTTGATATGTTTGTTACTCAGTTGCCAAAGATGTTCATTCCTTACGAAAATGTTACAATTGATGAACAGCTTGTGCCTTTCCATGGTAAATGCCCATTTAGGCAATATATACCGTCAAAGCCAAGAGGGAAATATGGAATTAAAATGTGGTTGATGTCTGATGTCAAAACATCTTATGTTTGCGCTGCTGAGATCTATACTGGAAAGCCTTCAGATGGTGAGCGAGAAAAATATCAAGGTAGAAATGTTGTGTTGCGCCTGGTAAATTCGATTGAGGGTACCGCTCGAAATATTACGGTTGATAATTTTTTCACGATTATATTCTTGCTAAAGAACTATTGAAGAAAAAAATAACTATTATTGGTACTCTCAGGAAAAATAAGCCATTAATTCCTTCTGAATTTCAGTCATCACGTGAGCGAGAAACATTTTCCTCATTATTCGGTTTTCAACCAGATATGACACTTGTTTCATATGTGCCGAAAAAAAAAACAAATCGGTAATCCTCCTTTCAACTATGCATCACGAGGCCAAAGTTTCAGTTGAGAAAGAAAAGAAACCAGATATAATTTTATGTTATAATGAAACTAAAGGTGGAGTAGATACTACTGATAAGTTAGCTGCTGCGTATACATGCAAAAGGGGCACTAGGCGATGGCCTGTGTGTTTATTCTACAATTTAATTGACCTAGCTTCAATAAATGCATATGTTTTTATGCATGTAAATCTTTCTTACAATCAAAACAAACTATACAAAAGGCGCCTTTTTCTAAAGGAACTTGGCAAACAGCTGACCGAACCTCACAGAAATATTAGGATGAAACAAAATATCCGAGTAACCATAAAGAATAAATTGGCTAAGTCAGCAGGTGAAAAAAAAGAAAGTATTAGTTCAAATAAACGTGGAAGGTGCAAAGAATGTGGTCCAAAGAGAGATCGAAAAACGCAGACGAGATGTACTTCATGCTTATCATTTCTTTGCCAGAAGCATCTAAATGTGTACTGTAAATCTTGTTTATCATAAAAATGTTTCAAGAACAATGGAAATAAAACAAATTTGCACTATTTTTTATTATTATTTTCCAAGTTATTGTTTATACAAACAAGCCATTGGAAGTAAGAGGGGAAGGGGGCCGGAGTAAAAAGTGGGGGGGGGGGGTGTTGAGAATTATAAATTTTGTTGTCTCTAATAGTAAATACAAAAATAATATATGAAATAAAGCTAGATAAAAATACTTGTTTTGAGCTAGAATAAATATACACTAAACTGGGTCTAATCGACCCATTCAGGTAAAACGTAACTTTTTTTCAACAGGGTAGGAAGGTTAAAAACGATGGCCGCCTTATCCTATTCAGGATCCTTCTATGGATGACATTTTAGGGGTAGCATTTCAACATCACACATATATTTGTTTATACGCCTAACACTGTTTTTACACGACGCTTAATCATTTACGGACATTCAATACAACTACTTTTATTCGTATCCTTTGACTTATTTAATCACAGAAATCTGCTATTAAATACGATGAATTTTACTGTTAAAATAATATAGATAATCAATGTCCGTAAACCATTAAACCTATAGTCTTAAATCAGAATTAGGTATACGTTTCTTAAGGGATTCAGTTGTGGAAGGAATACCACCATAATATTATAACATGGATTTTGTTGGTATTGTATTTTCAACACATATTAAAGATATACATAGGTGCCATGGATTATTTTTAATACCACTATTTTCAAATAGTCTTCCTTGTCTCATTTAATCGCAGTATTTAAATATTAAATAAGTCGAATATTATTATTCGGAAACAGTGATAGTCAAAATCAGGACAATTGGCATCTATGTGACTCATAACAAAATGATCACTGTGATCATCCTCAATGAGCGTCAATGATCCTCCTTAAATCCTCAATGATCATCAAGGACCTATTCAGGGTCCTTGTTTTAATGGAATTTTGGGTGAGCATTTCAACATAACACAATATTTTTCACGACATTTAATTATTTATGGACATTCAATACCACTACTAGCTGGCTTCGCTCGCTAGCGGGCCCCTAATTTACATGGGGCCTCGAATGTATGAAAATCCATTAGTTCCACCTTCCACTGCCAGGGGCGCAATCTGTCTTATACAAACCTCGGGCACGTGTCCCCACTGCCTGCGGCACCGTATAGCATGCGTGCTGCGCAAGCGCTGAAAAATCCATTAGTTCCACCTTCCTCCGCCAGGGGCGCAATTTGTACTATACGAACATAACCGAAATCTGTAAAGCTATCGAAATCCAGTCGAATGAGCCAAACTCCGTCGTAATCGGGCCCATAGAACCCCAGATAGAAAGCACCGCTGGTGGTGAAATTTGGAACTACAATTGATAAGTCCTGTCTATGTCGAGTCGGATGAATCAAACCGCATCGTGATGGGACCCATAGAAATTGAGTTAACTGCAAAATCCGTTAGTTCCATCTTCCACCGATTGGGGGCGCAATTTGTTCTATACGAACATAACTGAAATCTTTGAGGCTGTCGATATCGAGTCGAATCAGCCATACCTCGTCTTGATCAGGCCCATATAACCATAGGCAAGAAAGCGCCCCCTGGTGGTGACACTCTGACCTAAAATCGGTAAGTTCTATCGATGTCGAGTCTAATGAGCCAGACCGAGTCGCTATGGGACCCGTACGACGGAAGCTATTTGGAAAAGAAATAGCAGATTCCTTTACTTTTACTTTCTTTTTTAAATTCTTGCTATTAGCTTACACTCTCTCTATATACGATATATCTTGTTCAAATTTTCAATCGTTAATAAAATATTTTCTATTCATCCACTCAAGTTCAAATATATATTTTTTAACTTGTAGTGGATGACACTTTATGTTAATACAGTTTTTTTCAAATATTAATTCAATAATTAGATTTAATTAATTAATTTTAGTTTTAAATGGGAGAAAAAAATTCCTCCCATTGTTTTCATAAATGAAATGAAAGATTTATCTCAAATTAGTGATGCCACAGAAATAAAATACCGCAACGATGATTATAAAATAATGTTTAATAAAGATAACGTGGGACATCAATGCTGCATGGGTTTATTTTATATATTTATTATTAAAAAGTAGGAATTGACTTTAAAAATAATTATATTACTTGTTTTTTTGTTCTATACAAAAATCGGAATTTTGCTAAAATAAAAAAATATGATCCGAATTCGAAAATTTTTTGAATTCCTGAAATGTCAGCCTACTCTGAGCAAGGATGCATACAATTCAGATTCGAAAATCCGATATTTAAAAAAAAATTATATCGCCTATAAAAACAGTAAACCTTTTCAAATGCATCATTTTATCAATTTTATCTCTTTTTTTTCAGAAAGCGTCACGATGTCTATTCTTCCACTGAAATCATCAAAACATGTGCAGTGCAAGACAGCTGTTGTGTTGACTTCCAAAAAATTAATTTTCTTTTTGAAAATTAATGATTTTATAATTGATATCTTCGGGAATTATTATCCGAATTTTACGAAAATTACTTTTTTGGACACGGCATTCCGTATTTCGTAGGGATACATATTTTTCAAATCCTTAAATTCAATATTTTTAATAATTCTTTATAGCCTATAATAACCCCACTTAAACTGGTTTCATATCTTCCATCCTTCTAGGCATCTAGACGTCCCAATGTCTGTCTATGAAACAGCGCGTTAAAAAAAATTATGCAATCAAATTAACGAAATAATAATTAGTATCTTTGATTATAATGAATGGATTTGCTTATTTTTTACAATATTTTAATGTGGAGAGAGAGAGATGATTCACGCGGTGTTATTTTCAAAACTGTAGGTAAATTAGATCTTATAATTTGCAAGCTCATTTTAAAATCCTACTTCCGTATTTTTATCGGCAGACACTTTGTCTCTTTCTTGCTTTGAAATAATTTTTATCAAACGCATGTATAGCTGCAGATTGGATAAAAATTGTTCTTTTCGCGCAAATTTTAAGGAGCTTTTAATTAATATATTTTCTAATTACCGGCGGATTTTTTCGAAACTTGAAAGAACAGAATTCTCGAATTTTCCTGCGTATTTTGATACCTACTCCGTCTGAGAGAAAAGTTTTTTGAGTTACAGACAGAAACAATAGGCAGACAGACAGGCATCGTTTTCGGACATTAATAATTATAGACTAGCTGGCTTCGCCCGCCAGCGGGCCCCTAATTTACATCGGTGCCTCGAATATTTTGAAAAGTCCTTTTTTTATATAAAACAGCGAAACGAACGACCCCCTGGCTCGCATCCCCCTCGAGCTGAACGAACCTCCGAACCGGGTCCCCGCTGCCTTCGGCACCGTATTCCGGTCGTGCTACGCACGCACCGGATAATCCCTTAATTTGCACATTGAATAGTGCAAACCTCTAACCGAACGAAACTCCGACCCATGTCACCGCTGATTTCGGCACCGTATACCGGTCGTGCTGCGCACGCGCCCGATAATCCATTAAATTGCACGTCGAATAGTATAAACCTCTAACTGAATGAACCTCCGGCTCGGGTCCCCTCTGCCTGCGGCACCGTATAGCAGTGGTGCTGCGCACGCGTTGCAGTATACGTTAGTCTCACCTTCCACCACCAGGTGGCGCAATCTGTTTATACGATCATAACTGAAATCGTTAAGGCTTTCGATGTCGAGTCGAATGAGCCATACCCCGTCGTATTCGTGCCCATAGAACCGGAGATAGGAAAGCGCCCCCCTGGTGGTGAAAAAACGAACTGAAATCGATAAGCTCTATCGATGCCGAGTCGTGATGTGACCCATAGAACCCGATTTAGTGGCAAAATTCTTTAATTACACCTACCACCACCAGGGGGCGTAATCTGTTCTATGCGAACTAACCCAAATCTGTAAAGCTATTGAAATCCAGTCGAAAGAGCCAAACCCCGTCGTAATCGGGCCCATAGAACCAGATTTACGGAAGCGCCCCTTGGTGGTGGAACTGGAAACTAAAATATGTAAGCGCTATTGATGTTGAGTCGAATGAGCCATACCGCTTCGCGATGGGACCCATACGACGGGAGATATTTTGAAAAGAAATAGCTAATTCCTTAGCTTCTTTTTCTTTTTTTTTCATATACAAAAATCGGGATTTTGCTAAAATCAAAAATTATGGTCGGAATTCGAAATTTTTTTGAATCCCTGAAATGCCAGATCACCCAGAGCAAGGATTCATATTTTTCAGATTTGAAAATCCGATAATTTTAAAAATTTTATATAGCGTATAAAAAGTACAATCATTTTTAAATGCATTATTTTATCTCTTTCAGAAATGACTTATTCACAGACAATTTGTCTGCGTTGTATGTTGAAATAAAAAAGCAGTTGTCTTTTTGGAATAGAAATAAATTCATTTGCCGTTTCATTAATGAGTTTTAATTGATATCTTTAAAAATTACTGGTCGATTTTTACGAATTTTTTTTTTGTTGAATTTGCGATTTTTTTATGCACATGTGTGCAAATTTTTGTGAATGTAGAGTCATTATTTCCACTTGTTTCAAAAAGGAATGGAGCGATTTGATCTCGGATGTGTCAACCCGGAATTCTTTACAGCAACCTTTTTCCCGTCTGGGGTCAATGTTGGATGTCTGGTCAGTTTTTGGCCGAAATAAAGAAAAGTTACGGTCCGAATTTCAAAAAAATTGACTTTTTGGAACGACAAAAATCGGCCGCGTGCGTATCCCGATTTTCGGATCGATACCTCCGGTAGATTTTTTTTAATTCGATGAAGCGTTAAAAAGCGATAATTTGGATGTCTGCGATTATCAAAACGGAAATTTTCTGTTCGGGTTTCGATAAAACTGCTTCTTGTTTTGCTAATTTTGATGAGGTTTTTAATTAATAACGTTCTTAATTAGGGGCCGACTCCTTCGAAAACTATAACTCCGGAATGCCCGGATTTTTCTGAATTTTTTGACATAAAAAGCGCTTCCGTCCGGCGTCTCTAACCCGACTTTTATCCGTTTACAGACAGACAGACAGACACACACACAGACAGACGTTTACCAACATTAATAATAGTGATTAGCATTCCTTGCTTTATTTAATCACAGAAATCTGCGATTAAATGAGGTGAATATTACTGTTAACAAATATTGATATTCAATGTCTATAAACGTTTAAACCTATAGTCGTGTAAAAATAGAATTATTTATATGTTTCTTAACGTATTCCGTTGTAGAAAAATACCACCATATTGTTATTAAATGGATTTATATTGGTATTTTATTCTCAACAAAAATTAAAGATATGCATAGGTGCGAAAGATTATTTCGAATGGCACTATTTCTAAATAGGAATCTTTGTGTTAATTAATCACAGAATTTAAGTATTAAATAAGTCGAATATAATTATTAGGAAATAGTGGTACTCAAATTCAGTAACACCTATGTGACATATTAAGGAAATGGTCAGAAAACACACAATTTTAGTTTAATAAACGATAATAAAGTACAGTACTCAACAAAATAATTATAAAAAACGAAAAACTATGCATCAGGCATTTACTATGAAACATGTTTTCAACACTAACAGAATATTTTTAAGAAATTTCATTTTTCATACAATGAAATAGCTATAAGTAAATAAATATAAATAAATAAAAAATAAATAAAAAGTATATAAATAAATATTTATAATATATATAGTAATTTTACACGCACCCTGTAATTGTTGTGTGTGTGTGATGATTTCTTTTCTATTATTATTCATTAACCGACTTTCTACAAAGGTAGTATACAATTTGTTTTCACAATTTTTTCTATGTAATTTTTCCACGCACAACTATTAAATGAATAAACCATTTTTTTTCTGGAAAAGTCTCTGTCTGCAGATAGTATCGTTTCAATATTTTTAACATCTGCAGAAAATATTTTTGCCGCTTCGTCTGTTTTCTTGTTTTATTTTTATTTTATTTTCCTTTTTTCTTTACTTTGTAAATTTAACTTTCGTAAAACTTGACCCATCGTCGCAAAATTTTAATATGATGTTAAGGTACATAGCACTACTTTATGTTTTTAAATTAGTCATAGTATCATCTATAATTACTTTTCAGGGACATGTCAAATATTTCGATATATTATCGTCCATATCGAGTAAAAAATAATTTAAGAACAGTGTGATTTAAATTGAATGTGCAGTTCATGCATCAGTTCGTGTAAATAGATTATACAGGCATCTGCCTTAATCGTGATTTTGGTCGGGTCGGGTGGGTAATAATTGTTTTAGTTACCGGTTTGATTTCGTCTCTTGTTTGGTAACCTGCGTTTAAAAATAATGTCCATAATATTTTTTAAGATGTAAAAACGAAAAGAAAAAAAGTAAGAAAAAAAGTAAGAAAAAAAGACAAGAAAAAAAGTAAGAAAAAAAGTAGTAAAGTCCGTAAGAAAAAAAGACAAGAATACATGAAAACATGTTATTCATTGTGAAATGTATCATTCCGGTAATTTTTTTTAAAATTTGTGTGACGTCAGTGTGACGTTATTACAAGTCATGTACATCACAAAAATACTATGAACAAAAAACCACCATATTGTGAAGTCCCATAGAGAGAAAAATACACCTTATCTGGAAGTGGCAATGTGACTAAAATGTGAATTTTAAAAATCTTTGAAAATGAGAGGAAACATTTAAAAAATAATTCTACCTACAACGAAAAAGAAAAATAAAGACACCAGCCGGCACAATAAGATAGGTACAGGTTTTTGGAGAAACCGATGCAGGAATCAAATCCTATCCACCCCAACCCCCCCCCCCAAAAAAAAAAAAAAAGAAAAAAAAATACGGCAGAACCAATCAGGTTGGGGGTGGTTTCGGGTAAAATTTACTTCACTGACCCGATGCAGAATCGTTACACTCTTCACAAATTAGTCGCTTTGTGACTTCAAAACATTGTCTATTTCGTCACAGAATCGGCACAAAGTTAATGACGAAATTGGCATAAATGACACACTGTTCACAAATTTGTCATACCGTGACAGTGTGACGGTCACAATGCGTCGTCAAAAACGAATTCTAAAACGGCCATATCGCCTTCCCATTAAATTCACTGTGACTTCACATCGACGTCACGGGACCTCACATCGACAGTCACAATGTCACACTGTGACTTCACAGTGACATCTTCGTGATGTCACTATGCCTTACAGTTGATGTCTGTTTTATTAATTTTAATTACTTGTAAATAATCAAATTATTAAACTAAAAGGAGGTATTTGTTTCATATACGGCTCTTAATTACTTGAATTCGATCCAGATTTCACGAAGTGCTTTAAATGACATAAACGGCATTTTATCTCAGTTAAGTCGCAAACGATAAAAAAATAGACACGGGCCGATAAGACTAAAATTGGCCCTTGGGACACTCATGCAAATATTATTCTTATATCCTACAACAGAGACGAATAACTCGCGTCCGCGTGGCAAAAAGGCCGCTTGCTACGCCTTTTGAAGAAAAAATTTCTTCAACTTATTTAATCTAAATTTTTTTTACAATAATTACATTAAAGAATAGTTGATCCAAATTAGTGGTGGGAATTGGCCTTTTGGCCTACAAGTACACCGTTCCTGTCACAGAACAATTTTTATCTAATTATGCGCAATTATTTTAAATAGCTAATTATTTTAAAACTTACTAGTTTTAACTTAATATAATTACTTAATAAATAATACTAGTTTTAACTTATATAAACGTTTTTATATAAGTATATAACACCGTCAAAAATGACGGATTGTTGATCTGCGTTTCATTTTCATAAGACATACAAACAAACAGCATGGAGATTTATTATTGAAAGGTTTGTATTGTAGAAAAATACATTTTAAAAAGGACAAATGATTTCTACAAATAAAAATAATAAGGATATATATATATATATATATATATATATATATATATATATATATTTTTTTTTTTTTTTTTTTTTTTTTTACTTAGTATTAAATTTCTGAAATAGTTCAACGATTCGACAAAATCAAATATTAACAAATAATCCATGTGCGAAAGTTTTTGTAAAAAAGTGTTATCAATGAGTTTTTAAACAGCTTGACTAACCATATAACTCATTGTTTGATTACATAAGCAAAATTAAATGGAAATTACGCTGTACTATGCATTTCTTATATTTTAATTACGTTTGATAAGAAAGAATCATTTTACAGTGTATGATGCATTATCCGAAAATCCAAAATCCGGAAAAACCCGAAGTCCGGAAAGAAAAATTCGAAAATTTGTAAATTTTTACTAAAATTTTAGATTTTCTGAAATTTTTCGAAAATTTTACCGATTCCTAATTTTTTTTCAGTCCATTGTGTTTCAATGTTTAATCACTAAAATATTGTTACTTCAGTGGCGGGGGAACACGCCCCCCCCCTCCTCTTCCCGAAATTAAAAACAAATCATTTTTCTCTCAAATTTTAGTTTAAAATTAATTTATATTACGATTCGTTAGAAACAAAAAATAGTTATGTATTTATTTCATCAGGGGTGATTCTGTTCAAGTTTTCCTAAAAATTTAAGGCATTCGATTTCGAAAATTTAAGTCTTCAGTCCAAAATTTCGAACATAAATATCTCGAATTTTGAACGATAGTCGCCGAAAAAAAATCAATTATGTCTATCGTTCGCAGAAAAAATAGAAAATTTCATCAAAGTACTGTGGAAACAACGTGAATTTCGCCAAAGTACCGAAAATAAAAACGCAAATTTCGTTGCAGGATTAAAAAAAAAAAAAAAAAAAAAAAAAACGCTGTTAACAAATTGCAGAAAAACGCGATTTCCGTCAAAAGCTTACGAAGAAGACGCAAATTTCTTCCAAGGACTCCGAAAAAAGTGTAAAATTTCATCAAGGGATCACAAAAAAAAAAAAAAAAAAAAATTGGTTAAAGGATCGCAAAAAAAAACCCTGCGAATTTCGTCAAATAATCGCGGAAAAACATGAATTTCTTCAAAGGGTCTAGAAAAAAAAACACAAATTTCTTCAAAGCACTGCGAAAAAATGTCTAATTTCGTTAAGCGATCGCGAAAAAAATGAAATTTCGTCAAAGGATCGAAAAAAACACCCGCTAATTTCGTCAATCTCAGAAAAAACTCGAATTTTGTCAAAGGATCGTGAATAAAAGGCAAATTTCGTCAAAGAATAGCAAAAAACGCAAATTTCCTCAAAGGATCGCAAAAAGAAAACGCAAATTTCTTCAAAGGACTACCAAAAAATGAAATTTTGTCAAAGAACAGCAGAAAAAATGCAAATTTTGTCAAAGAATCACGAAAAAAACATGAATTTTGTCAAATAATCGTGAATTTCGGGAGGACCCGAAATACGGAACGATGGAAGCCAATTTCAAAATCTGCCAGTAGATGGCGACACTATACTAAATCAACCTCAAATCTCTCCCAAGGAAATAAATCACCGCATTCTGAAAAAAAAAGCGCTTACAGAATTTTTTTTTAACAGGAAATAGTGTTTTAAGGTTTTAAACAAAATTAAAAGATTTAAAAGCTTGAATATGCTTTTACAAATATTTAAACGCCGAAAGTAGATAATATAACTTCTTTTTCAGTAAGCCTAACATGGCGTTTAACTACGGTCGAATCGCAGAGTGGTACAACCCAGTACCGTTACAGACACTTTCTCGCCTTTGGATTTTATTATAAGTAAGATTGCTAAATAAATGTGATATAATGGATATTAAATATGATTTAATACTTTTTGTCCTACAGTAAAATACTTTATCAATGCATACTACAGAAATGCAACTTATTAATTGATATTACAAAAATATATTTTTATTGCAATATGTAAAACTACATACATAAAATTAATATATAAAAATATAATATAGTAAAAACATTTTATCATATGAGCAAAAATCAAATATTTTTTTAAGCATTAGGAATTTAGGAACTAATTTTAATTTAATGATTTGTAAATACTTAGACCAGCAATAAAAATATATATTAAAATCAAAATGGTTTCATTCATCCCTATGTGTAGAGTAAGTACATAATATGTTTAAACAATATATAATTGTATAAATGTAAGAAAACAAATCGGACACAAAAAATGTCACAGTTACCCTAAACAATATATAATAGTGAAAAAAAAATATTATAAACTATTTCAAACACTATAACCTCTTTATAATCTTTTATTCCTTTGAAAGAAGCCATTTTCATAGTCATCAACCTTAGTGCCTTCATCTTTAAAACTGAAGCAATATTTATAATTATATATCCACACAGAGAGAATCAAATATATTTTTTTAACATTAGAAAACATCAGGCGAAAAAGGTTTAAGTGGATTCCCTATCCTTCATTTGGTAGAAATATCATTTTTCCATTTTTTTACTTAAAATATAGACATCCCTAGTATATTCTGGCAAAGTTCCGTTAAGTTTGATATTTATAAAAAGTTGTTTATTTATAAAAAAATTAGTTTAATTATAGAATGTGTAACATTTTTCTGCGATTAAATAAAGCGAAAAATTCTGTTAAAAATTGTGTTTATAATGTACACACCCTGTACAATCCTTAAATTAATTTGTTTCTGTTTCTGTTTTCTCATTGTATCAGTATGTTCAAAATGCTAATATTTCAATATGTATTTCTCAATGTACTTGATTTTTTTATTGACATTCCTTTTGGTGTGTTTTATGGAATTAGCGATCAGATTTCTAATAATAAAAATGCTATTTCAATAGTAATTTTTACTCTCATGACATTTTTTTTTTTTTTGCTTGAACTAAGTTAGATTTTGGAAATCTGTGGTCCTTTCATTTATAGAGTGCACTTTTAAGAACAGGGTGTAAATTGTTTTTTGAAATATATCCGCATTGCAGGAGAAACGCGGTGTGAAAATTTTCTTAAATTATTTTTTTTCCTTGATTTTTTAAAAAAAATCAAATTTTACAATAAGAATTTCATTTTTTATTGATTACATAATTTTCTTCCATATCACCAATTATATTAATAAGTCGAAAAAGTATTTAAAATATTCAAATAATTAAAAAATGTTTACTAAGTCACCTTACATGGAAAAATGCTTCTCAAATATAAAAATTATTTAAAATTTAGACAGAAAACAATAAAGAAAGCATCTGAAAGAAATTTCTGTTTTGAAATTGCAAGTCATATTTTGCAACAATTTTGCATAGCTTCATCTTTGAAGATTTCCTTGTATTAAAGTTTACTTCTCTCTTTAGAATGAATATCGAATTGAAACATCGTTGATTTTACTGGGCTTAATTGTTAAGGATCGTATTATCATTTACTGTATGATACATTGGTTGTTTTCACAAAATACAATTATAATAAATCCTGACTCATATTCTTTTCCCGCTACATGTAATAAATCAAAAGCAGTTTTATGTGCAAAGAGATGATGTAATTCCTTAATAAAAGTAAGAATTTTATAGAAAAACATTTTATGAAAATCCGTTGGGGCCATATTTTACAGAGTGTTTTCAAAAAATAAATTGAATTTTATGTTATTTGTGAGACGAAAGAAAAAAATTAAAGTTTCACCTGGAAGATTCAAGTAATTTAAAATTATTTTTCACATTTAAAATAATAATTTTTTTCGCAACAATAGAAAATATCATGAAAAAAGATTAAATGGAAAAGTCTTTCCGAAAAGTAAAATTTATTCTGAAGTGCAAAAAGGAAAAAATGAAAACAGCACTTGAAAGACATTTCCGACAAATCATTTTTTACGAGAACTGCAAATTTTAAGATTTCCTTGAATTAAATTTCTCGTCACTGCACAGTGGGGCGTTTTGACGATCTAGGTGAACAAAATTATTGCGTTGAAGTTTAATTAGGTTTTGCTGGTTTTTCGAATGTATCACTAATAAAATGCTCAAACAGTGACAAATATTAGGTTTATTTAATTATTTATATTTATTATTATTTATATTATTATTATTTATATTATTATTATTATTATTTATGTTATTATCATTAATATATATTATTATTATTATTATTATTTATTTTATTATTTATTTATATTATAATATTGTATTGTCATAAAAACTACACAGATATTCAAAGTTTCAGCCTAATCGGATAATTAAAATTGGTTTAAAATTGACTAGCAAGATTTGAACTAAACATACATACTTACTTTCTACGAATACACTAATATAACTTAATGATTAAATAATAATTAAAATAATAATTATGAGGTTTCACTGGTCTACCAGGGTGGCTTTTACTTAAGAATTTTTCGTTTTCTATTGCTTGAATAACGCAATCCGGTAGGTGAAAGGTTCTTTAAAACCAGGCAAAATTGTATTGATAAAAACGTTGTCTATTTCTTTCCGATTTAGACCATTTTTGTTGAATTTGAAAACAAAATATCCGGACACGTGATTTTAGGCTCTTGAAAATGTCTTCAGTTGACTGAGGATTCCCCAATTTTTCCAATAAAAATGAAAGGACAGCTTCAAATTTGCTTTCCTTTAGGTTGGAAACCCATAAGTCAACAACAGATTGTCAAAAAATTTGTGTAGCCATCCTGAAGAATAAAAGTTTTAAAATAAAAACATATTTTTAAAAATAAGGTTTTATGTTTTGTGTGACTCTATAAAAAAATATGTATGCTACCCAAATTATTTTCAGGTGAAAAAATGCTGTTGTGTAAATCAATAACCTATATAAATTTTACTGAATTTGAAATAAAATTTTTGCTTATAGACGGTGATGTATTCGAATTATTTGTGTGGCCCTCAAAAGAAATATAGCTGCTGCTCACTTTATTTTCACTCTATAACATGGTATTGTGCATCTCGATAATCTAGATTGATTTTGTTGAAATTCAATTAAAATTTGTGTTTATTAATAACAATATTTCCACAATCTTTTGTGTGTCTCTATAAAAAATGCATAATTGCAACATTCCTCAAATTATAATATAATTTAATTATCATCTAAAATACACATAAATATACATAAAAACAGCCAAGTTTCAGCTCAATCCGATAATTACAAGTGGATTAAAATTGATTTACAAGATTTAAACTAAAATTTGTGTAGCCCTGTAGATACGGTATAACTTCTACTTTCCTCAAATTACAATAATATTGTATTGTCACTGAAACTACACATGTATTGAAAGTTTTGAATTAATCGAATAATTGGAAGTGGTTTAAAATTAACTTGCAAGAGTTAAACTAAAATTTTGTGTAACCCTGTAGAAACAGTATAACATCTACTCTCGTGAAATTATAATAGTATTGTATTATCATTAAAACTACACATGAATTCAAAGTTTCAGACCAATCCGATAATTAAAAGTGGTTTAAAATTGACTTGCAAGATTTTAACTAAATATAATACATACACTAAAAATTAATATAAAGCTGGTTTATCAATAAAAACTTTACGATTCGCATTTTTTCGCAGGAATTTTCTTAAATCTCCAATACTTTAGGAATGACACTTTTATTTTAAAAAAATCTTATTGCTGAATAATGCTTAATACTGTATTAAAAGTCAAGATAAAGTTTGTAAACAACAACATAAATCATCCCAAAACACAATTTCTGAAAAAAGGACCTAAACTGGTTTAATGGCGCTTAGTTTCAAACAACAGTAGTTTAAATCTTACCTTGACAAATATGTAATATATTTTCAGTAAACTCATGCTTTCACATTAAACAGAACAGTTAAGACATGCTTTCGAACTTAGGAAAATAAATGCAACCGTTGAAACGTCCTCAAACCAATTGCGCAAATGTCTTCTTTACGGTCGTAGTTAATCGACACGACGAATTTTTTCGATAAAAATCGTAGGGATCTCGACAAAAGAGACATTCAGCTACCAGAATATGCGGTCTTGTTAAATTCCTAGACTATCGGAAAAATGAATTTTGGCCACCTAGATCATCAAAACGCCCCACTGTGCACTGTATAGAATAAATATTGGACTCAAACATTGTTGATTTCTCTGAGTTAAATTGTTAGTATATCGGACTACTATTTAGTAGAAGATGTATCGAGTTATTTCGGAAAAAATTAATTAAATGCCAAGTATTAATATGTTCACACTGCGTATCGTAATAAATTAAAAACGAATTCGTGTGTAGATTATAATCCCTTTATGAAAACAAATAAACAATTATAAACAAAATATGCTTTTTAAAAAAATCTCGTTGTAAAAGTTAATATGTAAAATGTTTGAATGAATGGACGAAAAAATAAATGTCTGAATTAGGGGTCTTCAACCTTTGGTCCATGTGTCATCAAGATATTTACGTATAAACAATATATCTTATTTAATGTCTAAACTTTACGATTAAATAAAGCAAAGATTACCTTTCAGAGGTGCTTATTATCTGCGCGAGGAATATAGGTTGCCGGGGCAATTGCCCTTTATGGGGGTCTTTTTATAGGAACCTTACCCGTATTTTAGAGTATTACGTAGGTTCAAAGGGAACACTGAAAACTCCGATTTGATAGGACCAGAAACACGACATGGGGTCGAACCCAGCACATTCCATTTACCAGCTTTGAGAACAGAGCGACTCAGCCACTGATTGGGCGATTTCCTTTCGGAATTTGTGGTGACAAACGACTTTCGGAAAAAAAGGTTGTAGACCTCTTAGTCTAAATATTAACCCTTCAGTACTCATATAGGATGTACAAGAAAAATGTTTATTTTTTCAAGCCTTTTAATTTATTCCGCATCTAATTAAGACAAATATATATGTGTACTTAAAGAGTTGAAAATTTATTTGTATGCTTAACCCTTTCCGGCGCGGAGTAAGTTTGTTTGTAAAATGATGAAATGTTGGACTGACACCAGAATTTAAAAACGAATTCATTAGCAAATAAAAACTAGCTTATTTTCTCCTACTTTAAAAAAAGAAAATTTTAATTAAATATTCTTGTTGCCGTTTGTCAGTTTTGGAATTAAAATTAGGTGTCCCTTTTTGTGACCACCGCCGGCTAAATGTTAATAATAACGCAGTAACAAGAATTGTCAATTAATTAATCTATACGTATAAAAGAAAGTTTCGTTCTGTATGTGTGTGTAAGTGTGCGATGGTAGCGAAGTCTAGCGCAACTAGAAGTCGGAAAGTTTCGGTGAGGGTAGTCCAAGGTCTGCCCTGATGCACCTGAGACTCAGAATTTTAATATTTTAATAATTATCCAATATATTAATTCACATTAACCATCGCTTCTAAAATGCATTTTTTTCTGAAAATGGTGCAAAAGAAATGTGAAAAGCGCAAACTGAGGTCTGTATTGTGAGGCTGTAGAAAGATTTCAGGTTACATGAAAAACTCTGGCTACCAGAATCACTTTTAATTTCAGGTTTTCGGAAAAACATTGAAAACATGCCTCCGTCCACCCAAAATTCGGGATACAGGGGTGAAAAAAATCCCAATTTCAAAAATCAAATTTCGAAAAAAGGAACCCAGAACTTTTTAAGATATTAATTAATTTTTTCATTCAAAAAGGATGTGTTTTTATTTCAATCCCAGACAACTGTCTTTGAACAAATCAATTTAAATATTGCATTTATAGATTGAAACATATTTCATAACGAGGAATCTGAACATATAATTTTCATTAAGATCGCATTATTAGAACTGAAATTAATAAATAAATTTTCTTTAATCATTTTTTCTTTTTTTTTTTTTTTTTGAAAAAGAAAGAAAAAGATTTTTGATAATGGGAAGTAACGTTTCCAGATGCGAATAGGGATGTTTGTATTTTTAGCACTTTCCAACCTAGTTGAAAAGTGCTTATGACTTCGGTTTGTCTGGCCGTATGGCCGGATGGCCGTCTGGCCGGATGGCCGTCTGGCCGGATGGCCGTCTGGCCGTCTGTCCGTGCTCTAACTCCCGTAAATATGCTCGGATTGCTCTGCAATTTTTATATGTTATTTTTATTCACGGGGATGGGGAGGGGGGGCGAGTTTTTACTCAATATCGCTTTTAGGAACCGCGCCCCCTAGCGGCGGGTTTATAGTTATTTAACCCCATTTTTAATATATACATATCTAATGTTCCGATTTCAACAGAACTAATTCCATTTAACAAATTTAAATTTTTTAGGCCCACCAATAGCGTTTAATTCCTGTGATGTATAGATAATTACCACTATTTTCCAATAGTAACTTCAGCAAATTTTTTTTAAGTGTCATGCTTTCTACGATTCCCAGTCTTTCAACAAGTAGTTCGGTAGTCATAATTAGTTGTTTGACAAAAATCAGTCTCATCTCACCTCCACTCTTCAAGGTTTTTCCTCTAACTATGCCATGTTTCCGTAACTCAGCAACAAACTTTCCAATTTCCACGCAACTGATTCCAAATATTATAATTAACTTAATAATCACCCTCTATAACATTAAATTGAACTAATGAGTTGTATATACCACTCTTTTCGAATAATAATTCCAGATTTTTAATAATTTTATTTCAGAATATCTCGGGTTCGCCAGGCCCGATTAAGACAGGATTTGGCTCATTCGACTTGAATTCCATAGCTTTATAGATTTCGGTCATGTTCGTATAGAACTGATTGCACTCCCTGGCGGTGGAAGGTAGAACTACAGGAATCTCGGGTTCTATGGGCCCAGTTACAACGATGCTCATTCGACTTCAGTTCGATCGCCTAAGAGATTTTAGTTCCAATTTTCGCCGCGAGGGGGAACATGCAAAAGGTTAATACATTTTAAGTAATATTTTAATGAAATATAAATTATTAAAAAGTAAATATACGAGTTTTAAAATTTTATCAAAGAGTAAGTATATGGATCATAATCACACTACTTTGTTAATAAATAAATAAGCATTTTCGTTTTAAATGTCATTAAAAAAATAATTGTATACCAAAAAATGTTTATACATTTGCATATTTTAAGGACTAAACATAATTTATTTTTTAATATGAAATGTCATTATTATCTAATGACATTTCTTTCATAAATTATTAAAAAGTAATTACATCACTTTTGTAATTTGATCAATGAGTATGTATATGGATCATAATTACACTACTTTGTTGAAGAATAAATAAGCATTATTGTTTTAAATGCCATTAAAAATTAATTTTATAAAAAAAAATGTTTATATAATTGCATATTTTAAGGACAAAACATTATTGATTTTGAAATATGAAATGTCATTATAATCTAATGACATTTCTTCAGTTATGAAGCCCCGATAAATTAATTACAATTCAATTAGAAAAGTCATATTCGAAAATTCTTAGTAACCGAATTATTTTTTGATCGTTTTATCAAAATTTCAATTTCTTAATATACTTTCACCACAGTTTAATTAAAATTCTAAATATTTTTCATTAAAATACCACTAAGTCAATTACTTTCGACATAACGAAAAGTTCTTCAATTTTAATGACATTTTCATTACAGTTTCTGATTTATTTACTTTTTTATTCTTTTTGCTTACGAAATCTTGCATAGGTATTTTAATCTTCATATGTATTGCAAAACGATTTTATTTTGACTAATAGATTCAAAGAGTCTATTAATTTTTCTGAAATGTATTTGAAATATTAAAAATTTATTTTTTAATTACCTTTTTACTAATATGGAATATTGATAAATTGTTGAAGATACATACTATCTTTTGCTTATATTTTAAGTTTAAATATTAGGCTTTTTAAAAGTTAAAATTAAAAATAGAAGAACAAACTAAAGATGACTTGCTTCTTTTCTTTATTATGTATTCTTTTTAATACAGCAACATGACATGCTATTACATTTTATTATATTTAAATACATCCTAATGCACTATCAGGACTTACTACAAGAATAGTCCCAAAGAAGTCTTTGTTACATCTAATTTTAAAAATATTAACACAGTATCCAAAATTGTCAATTAATTGATATGTTTCTATATTTGTCATACTTTAAGGCCAAAGCGTAATTTTCGTTTCAAATAAGGAATGTATACGTTATGACATTTCTCCAGATTAGAAATCTTGATAAATCAATTATAATTACATTAAAAAATCACATTCGAAAATACTTTACAACTGCATTATTTTTAGTTCTTTCAATTCTTCTTCAGTATTTCAATTTCTTAATATACTTTCATCACAGTTTAATTGAAATTTTAAATATGTCTCTGTAAAATATTTCTTAGGCAATTTTATTCGATATTGTGAAAAGCTATACAATTATAATCACATTTTCATTGCGAATTCTGAATTACTTAATTAGTTATTCTATTTTTTCTTAGATTTACTAAAATCTCCAATAAGTATTTTAATCTTTAAATGTCTATAAAAAATACAAATTATTATTATTATTATTATTTATTTTATTTTATTTTATTTTATTTTATTGTTGGTGAAAAAATTCGATTAGTAGAAGAGCTAAATTTTGCTATTTTTCTTATCCTTTTAAAGTTTAAAATTTAAAAATTAGACTATTTAAAAATTAAAATTTAAACAAAAGAACTAAACAAAATATTTTTAGCATGTTTTCTCTACAGATTTATTCAGTGTATCCCCATTTAAAAAAATTATAGCAACAATTACTCTAAAAAAATTATTATTGCGTGGGATTATCGGTAGAAAGATAAATGTTTACTGCTTCTTACAATACTGTTATCAAAATGTTGTTAGAGGCGTATCTGTAGTGTATTTTGAACCATTTTTATATTAGATGGATTCTATAAATTAGTTAATAAATAAGATCCAGTATATCTAATAAAATATACATTCAATATGTTTGAACTACTTTATAGTGATCCAAAACATTTACATTTTAATTTAAAATATTGCTTTTCTTAGTCAATTGATAAACGTGTGAAATGGGCTGAAAGTAGAAGAAAAACATGAAATTATAATCAATAAAAATAAATTAATGTGAATAAATCAACATAATACTCTGATTTGTCAAAGACTAACGACCATTTGATGTCTTCTTGATGTCTGTAAGATTGGCTAAATGTTTTATAAACAACTTAAATCATACTAATACAATCTTAACTTGCATGATCAGATATCATCTAGAATGTAACCATTTTGTGTACATAATAAATTGTCAAATATTGCAGCGGTCAAGTATTGTTAAAGAATTATCAGTATATCTGGGCCACTTCCGTAAAATAATACAATGAAAGTTCTGACCACTCTATCTACAGGCATTAACATTTCTGTAGGGCCACATACAAAGTATGTTGAATAAGTATATTCTGATATAATAGCAGACACAGTTCCAAGCACGTGCATATTTTTCATAGTGAACTCCCGCTAGAAAAAAGATACGGTGTGTGAATAAATATCTGGGTGTAAACACGTGAGAAATCAATTTCCAAGCAAATTCAGAATTGTGTAAAATATCGTTCTCTAGTAATCCTTTATCCGGAGTTTTTCAAAATGATATTTATTTTTCGAAGATGTAGGTTACTATAAATTAATACCATAATAGGAAATTTAAACTAGAGTATAGCACATATAATACACATTTTTTTATTTTATTATTATTTTTTTATATAATCTGTTACATGTTCTTATAGCTGATATTGTATTTTCGCTGTAAATCAAAATTTTAAATCAATTCTTTAACAGAAATATTTACTTTTTACTTTCAAAATATTTTATTCCTGTTCTCATTATTTCGAATTTCATTTTGTATTCCTGTTAAATCTATTTCAATTTTTTCATATAATTTCATCACAGTTTAATTGGAATTCATATCGCTTTGTAAAGTACTTCTTATGCAATTATATTCGACATTGCGAAAAGCCCTGCAATTATAATTACATTTTCATTGTAGTTTCTGAATTATTTAATTCGTTATGCTATCTTTTATTAGATTTACTAAAATCTTCAACAAGTATTATATCTTCAAATACGTCGAAACGAGATTATATATTTTAAATTTCTGAAAGTATAAATAATTTTACATAATTGCTCAAAAAAAAATATTATTTCATTAAATTATTAGTTGATTAAATTAAATAATCAATTTCATCAGTTAGCGTAAATAGATTTTTGCTTATTGCAGAACTAACCTTATGAGGAATAAAGTCTATTTGGTTTATATTTTTGACATTAAAAATTAATTTAACCAATTACTGAAAATTCTAGCGAAAATCTTTCGTATAACTTGAAAAGATTTATTTTTATTTTTTGGTTGGTAATCAGCAGTCCGTTTTTTCCACAGCAACATTTATAAAAAATGTAGGAATAAAATATTCCAAAAATATTGTAGAGCATCTTAGAAATGTATACAAAATTCTTTATGTTTGAAATAGTGTAACACCATTAAAATACACTGCAAACGGTTTTCCTCATGTATGTCGTTTTTACCCAAAATATATTGGAACTCTTTTATGCGTCCCTGTAAACGAACTATAAATGCTACTTACTCTATACACTATAGAATACGTGTTCCCATCCACCTAAGATATTAATATCAATTTCCTTATGTTTGAAGGGATGTAACATCATCAAAATTCGCCGATAATGATTTTTCCCGATTTACTACAAAGTAACGGAGTTCTTTTCAGTAACCTATAAACGAACTATAAATTCTACACACTTAATTTTCAATACCGATGAATCTATACCAAACCTATTTAACATATACCAATTACATGACAATCTGAGTATTATTACGGGAATTGGAAACTGGCACACAGACAGTCGGCCAGACAGACAAGCAGACTGATAGATGGACAGACAAACAAGTCATAAGTACTTTTGAACTATGCTGGAAAGTGTTAAAAAGACTTTGTAATATATAATTCCGTATTTTATTCATTCTCGGTCATTTTTAACACTTTCCAATCTAGTTGAAAAGTGTTTATGACTTCGGTTTGTCTGGACGTCTGGCCGTCGGTCCGTGCTCTAACTCCCGTAAATATGCTCAGATTGCCCTGAAATTTTTGCATGTTATTGTCGTTATCTATAGCATGCTCCCTATTTAAACTGAAGTGTGTAGCACATATAGTTTTTTTACAGAAATAGTCAAAAGTATACCGTTATATTACAGTCAATGGGATATAATCGTTTCAAGTGCATTTTGGTGACGCTACGTCCTTTAAAACATAATGAAATTGATGTATAATTATGAAGCGCATTAAAACGTGTTTTTTGTAGAATATGTGGTGCAAAGCATTTATTATTCATTTACAGGGTCAAACAAAAGAGTTCTCTTACACATCATACTATGGGAAAAAATCGTTTGCAGTGTAATTTAGTGATATTCAACTATTTCAAACATAAAGAAAATTATATGCATTACTGAGGTGCACTATAAATTTTTCTCTTGTGTGAATCGCGTTTATTTACAGGGACACACAAAATATATTGGTTACGGTATATATGCGATATTTACAGTCTATGTGTGATAAGTGCGTTTTAAAGTTTGCTTTGCCTTTTTAAGTTTAACTAAATTTTTTTATAGTACGTGTTATTTAGAAACTCGGTTGATCATATACAGGGCTACACAAGTGAATTCGTAAGTATTACAGACTATGGGAGTGAATTGATCAAGGGTAGTTCTTAATTGTGGTTACGCATTTTCCAGCTGTTCTATATTTAGTAGACTAATAGAAGATTGTGGAATACAATTAAGTTCATATACAGGGCTATGCAAAGAAAAAGATGCATTCTCGTTTACGGTTGGTAATTGCTGCGAGTAAGTTTTAAGTTGCCTTTTAGCTTAATATGTGGTGTGTACAAAAGTCTTCAGATAATATACAGGGCTGTACAAAAGATTTCGAGTGTATTTCCATCGATTGGCAAAAATTGCTAAATGTGAGTATTTTAAATGGAATAAATTTTATCAAGCTATATATCCACATCTATTGATCATATACTGGGCTGCACAAAATAATGCAACTACTTTTTTGACATTGGAAGGTAATTTCGAAAACTGTATTTTTCAATATATTTTCTAAACTGTTTACTTACATATCATCTTTCCTCTTATTTAACGGTGAAGATTCGTTAGAGTTTTCTGACTGTGTTGGAAAGTGTTTTATAATCTATGCTTAGAGATTTTATTAGCAATTATTTTATTAATTATTTTATTAGCATTTTTTCGTTCTTGTTGAATTTTAAAATCATAATTATCATATCTGTAATTTGCGAACACGAAATACTAAAATTTGTTAAGTATTTAAATTATGCGTTATCGGCGAAATTCTTATATTATCTGCTACAGACTAGCATAACTAATATATATATCTGCAATCATACAATCTTATTTAAGACAAGATATTTTAATTTCTAGTTAAATTTTAAATTCGAAAGTATTTCCTGTAAGAAAATGATGAATTCACAAATATATTTAGCAATAAATTTATTTTATTTTCTAAATAAAATTTAAAAAAAAAGTATTTTAAAAACTGTCCTGTCACTGCAAAAAGAGTACAAAATTGAATCTCTTTGGCGTAAAATGGCAAAGTGTTTCTTTACTTACTGCATCTCTTTACCTTCAATGGTCTATAATCAATTATAAAGTACTTGTTGGATGACATATAACTGCGAAACCGTTAAATGGAAAACTATAGTAGATATTTAATATGCAAACTGGATAATAATAACAAGAATGAAAAATCATGAAACAGGCATATATTATGAAACACTTTCCAACACTAAATGAATAGTATTATGAATTTTAATTTTATTCATACAATAAAATGAGCTATATAAACATGCAATTTAAATAAAATTCACTACAAACGATTCTCTCCATAAAACATAATGTAAAGGAATTCGTTTGTGTGTCTTTGTAAATTGTAAACAAACTACAAATGCTATCAAAAGCTCGGTTTGACAACCAGTATTTCCAAATAGCATTTTTGCAATTAAATAGATTAAGAAATTAACTAAGGAAAAATTTTATTGTAAAAGTGTTGTACTCAAACATTAGAAGGAGTACACCAGATACTCGTCGAGTAGGAATTTCCAGCATACAGATACCCTTAATTTACATAGATCAGAGCAATTCTAACGAATAATTACATCCCTTGAACGGCGATTTTGTGCAATTCCAACAACTAACAGCTTTTTCAAAACTTATTTTATTAAATTTTTTCCGTAAATATTTTACGGATCAAACTTTTATTTAATTTTCTAGAATTATTATTGTTTATACTATATATATATCACATGGCTTGCG
The DNA here is from genome assembly GCA_963931845.1 of Maratus michaelseni. Classification (NCBI taxonomy): domain Eukaryota; kingdom Metazoa; phylum Arthropoda; class Arachnida; order Araneae; family Salticidae; genus Maratus; species Maratus michaelseni. The sequence continues at coordinate 85,233,761 of OZ007586.1, forward strand.
CAAAATGATGAGGGAACAACGATATAAAATTTCAAAACTTTATTTGACGATATCTTATTTAATAAGTAAAAAGAGACAAATATTGACAAACTTGAACTGTAAAAATTAGATAGGTAACAACACACTTCCTATTTATTTACAAGATTCCACGAGAAGTTGATATCCAGAGAATATATGTAATCGCATCTGAATCTCACTCTATCTTTTTTCTTCCCCATCCTTGGGTTATGTTATGTACTCATTATTGAATATGTATGAGCGTATATTCAAGGGCTTGGATTAATTGTTCTGAACATAATTAATAAGGACTTTACGTTGCACATATAAATACTCATCAAACACTTGATTCCAACGTAAATTTCATTTATTAAATATGAGTTACTTTAAAACTACATATATAGAAAACAAACCTCGACGTTTCGGTTAATCTTTATAACCATCATGAGGAGAAAAAACCTTCATAAATATGAACAGCAAAAATTAAAATGTGTTACATGATTGAGTCACGATATTCAATCTGCCAAGACGCTCAAAAAACGGAAATTATAACAACATATTCAAAATACGCCTGGTGGCGCCCTCTATGAATCAGCAGTGTAACTGGAATTTATGTTCAACGGAATTAAAGTTCACTTTAAAATGCATTTCCATATGGCAGGAACCGAAAATGATGGTATATCGTTGCAAATTTCATGTTTTCTTAGTGAAATTTCTATACATTCACGGATGTAGGCTTTAAATGGATTGTTTTGTCTGGAAATAACTTTGACGTTGTTAAAATCAATAAACCTAACCTGTCCGCTAGCAAAAGTCCTTGAAAAGACAGTGGAAAATTTATTGTATTGTAAGCCTGGCTTTCCTTTTCGTCCTATTGTTACCAGATGCCAAGGCACTTTGCATTTTATGGAGAAAGCGTTTGCTATTTTCCTTAAGAAGGTTCTCCCAGAATCAAAGTTTTCTATCTCTTCTACTGATGAATTCATTTCCCGTATTAAATATTTTGTTTTACCTGAAAATGCAATGTTAGCAAGTTTTGACATCGTTTCCTTGTTTCCCTCTATTGATGTCAATGAGGTTATTTGTTCTATTGGTTCCACTATCGATGGATTACCTTATCTGACAGACAAGATGAAAATTTCGATTAAGTCTGGGTTGCATTTAATTAATGAAAGTAATGTTTTTGTATTTAAAGAAATATTTTTTAAGCAAACTAAAGGGGCACCAATGGGATCCCCTATTTCCAGTATACTCGCTGAATTTAAATTAAGACCATTGGAAGAACGTATTTTTGAGATGTGTAATCCTAAGCCCACCTTATGGTTACGTTATGTTGATGACATTTTTGTGGTTTGGGATAAAGGTAGACAACCTTTAATGGAATTTTTTGATGATATCGTCGCTACCATGTCAAACTATCGAATGTGAAAAAATGCATTTTCCATTGCTTTTGAAAATGGGCAGATTGTCACCACTAAATTTTATTAGAATTCTTCGCCAAGTAAGAATGCTAATAAAATGTCTGCGAAGAACAGCGTTGCCAACATGACTGTCTTATTGATTGAGGATGCCGAATTCATACCGGAAATTTTGGGACAAAAATTTTTAAAGTAATCACGAAATGTCTGTCATTAAATAGATCAAAACTTTCTGCTTCAAATTTCTGGTATCAATGAGAAATTTCTGAATAAAAAGGGAGACCAAACTGACAACTCTGCTGAAGAATATTATTAAAATTTAGTGGTAGCAATCGGCCCATTTTTAAAAGTAATGAAAAATGGATTTTTTCACATTCGATAGTTCGACATGGTAGCGACGATATCAACCATATGGACAGTAATATTAAATTTACGATCGAATTAGAGGATAATAATTCGCTTCCGTTCCTTGATGTTCTTCTCCTTAAAGAAAACAATTGTTTAAAACGAAATTTTTTTCGGAAATCCATGAAATTAGATTGTGTTATCCCGGTCACCGCATCCTCTCCTTGGAATTTCAAAATTGCAGCCTTTAGATCGTTTGTACGTCGGGCATTTTTGGTTTGTTCAGGAGAATTCTTAGCAGAAGAACTTAATTATATTATTAGTGTAGGTATGAAACATGGATATAAACCGCACATTGTTCGTAAATTAATTGATAAATACAGGGTTACAGTAGTTTCTTCTCCTAAAGTTAGTCAGATTTACAGAAAAATTCCATATATCCCCATTCTTTTTTAAAGATTAAAGAGAGTTTTCAAGAAATATAATATACAACTGGTAGCATCCAATTCCAAAACGTTGTTTAATTTATTGAATAGAAGCATAGACCCATTATCAGCCACTTGTTTATCTGGTGTATATGAAATTCCATTTGAATTGACCGATGGTACAAATTCTGCATATATTGGTATGACAAAACGGCGCATCGTAGAGAGACTTAAAGAAAACAAGAGTGATTTGATATACAATAAATTTTCCACTGCCTTTTCAAGGACTTTTGCTAACGGACAGGTTAGGTTTATTGATTTTAACAACGTCAAAGTTATTTCCAGACAAAACAATCCATTTAAAGCCTACATCCGTGAATGTATAGAAATTTCACTAAGAAAACATGAAATTTGCAACGATATCCCATCATTTTCGGTTCCTGCCATATGGAAATGCATTTTAAAGTGAACTTTAATTCCGTTGAACATAAATTCCAGTTACATTGCTGATTCATAGAGGGCGCCACCAGGCGTATTTTGAATATGTTGTTATAATTTCCGTTATTTGAGCGTCTTGGCAGATTGAATATCGTGACTCAATCATGTAACACATTTAAATTTTTGCTGTCCATGCTTATGAAGGTTTTTTCTCCTGATGATGTTATAAAGATTAACCGAAACGTCGAGGTTTGTTTTCTATATATGTAGTTTTAAAGTAACTCATATTTATTAAATGAAATTTACGTTGGAAGCAAGTGTTTGATGAGTATTGTTCTGAACATAATTCTTATTCGTACGAAAGTAGCATAGTAAATTTTTTAATCAAACAGCGGTTTACGGTTAACAAAAGTTAATAGCAATGTCGTTCATTTCATTACATATTTCAGAAGTAATTATAAAAGTTTGCATGATAAATAGGAAGTAATTAAAAGATGAAGGAAGTAAACAATTTTCAGTTTCTCAAATAGCATTTTTGCAATTAAATAGATTCAGCAATTAACTAAGGAAAAATTTAAATTGTAAAAACGTTCTGCTCAAAACTTTGAAGAGGTACACAGGATATTCCTCGAGTAGGAATTTTCAGCTTACAGATACCCTTAATTCACATAGATCAGAGCTATTCTAAAGAATATAGCCATTCCTTGAACGTCAACTTTGTGAAAAATCACCCACGGATTACTTTTGAAAACTTATTCCATTAACAATTTTCTGTAAATATTTTCCGGGACAAACTTTTATTTTATTTTCTAGAATTATTTTTATTTATACTATATGCAGGGTTGTTATAATTAAGTTCGCCTATTCAGAAGGTTCTAGAGCCGGTTCTATGGATCCAAACGGAACAAAATTTCACTAGTACGTAGTCGAAGAGATGCGCTCTGCGAAAATCGAAAAAAAATTAGTTACATTTTTCGTCAGTAGGTGGTGCTGCGCCAATATTTAAGGCGATGTTTGCAGATTCATTATATCAATTTCAGTCAATCCAGACGAAGCACACAAATTTAAAAGTTTCGACGAACTGCGAATCTGTTCACCTAATCAGACAGCTTTAGATGAGCCTGACATATGACTCCAAACAATACAGAAAAATGAATATAATTTCATGTGATGTAAGCTGCATCAACAAAAATAAAACATGTCGCTCGGCAGCGAGGAAATAACGAAGAATAACATTACGCTTGCTCAACGAATCCTCCACCATTTTCAATAACGCATTCCATTCTCAGAATTGTGCTTTCTACAACGTTACGTAAACTGTCCTGTGAGATTGAGCGAATATGAAGTCTAATACTGTCTTTCAGATCAGAGATTGTCTGACATCTGTCTTTAGATACAGAATCTTTCAAAAATCCTCACAACCAAAAATCGCATGGTGTTAGATCAGGCGATCGCGGTAGCCAGACTGTTTGAAAATAACGACTTATGATGCGGTCTACTGTAAAATGGCTTGTTAAGAAAGTCCGAACTGCTCTAGTAATGTGCGGTGGTGCACCGTCTTGCATAAACACGATATTTTAAAGGCAGCCTCGCTGTTGCAGCTCGGGAATCAGAAAATTTGACAGCATATTGAGATACCTTCTCCCATTTACGGAACATGTAATGGGTCCTGTGGATGTTAGTTCCTCAAAAAAATATGGCCCTATCATAAATGTTGCTGTGAAACCGCACCACACCGTCATTTTAGCTGCATGCAATGGAACTTCTTGGACAACATTAGGATTCCCTTTTGCCCAAATTCGACAGTTGTGTGTGTTCACTTGTCCATTTAATTAAAAATGCGCTTCATCACTCCATAGAATACTCCAGGGCCAAGAATTGTCCACATTCATTCGTGCAAGAAAATGTAGTGAAAATGATAGCTGACTTTCGGTATCACCCTGTATTAGTTGTTGCACCCTCTGAATCTTGTATGGATAGTAGCCAAAATTTGACGCATCACTTTTCTCACAGTGGAAATTGGCATATCGACTTCATTCGCAATAGCTGGCACACTTGCATTACCAAATGATGACTGGCTTGCTAAATCCACGGCAGCAGTAGCGATATTTTCAATGCTAGAAATGTCTACCTTTTTTCGTCCTCTGCCAGGAAGAATGTCGAGTTTTCCTGTTTCCTTGAACTTTTTAATCATTTTGTGAACTCCACGATCCGACATTGGTCCACGTCTAACCTCTTTTAGTTTCCGGAATTCTCGAAGCGCTGCAGCTGCGTTGCTGTTATTTTGATAAAATAACTTTACAAGAAGTGCCTTTTCTTTCAAAGTTACCATTCTCCACAAAGCGTAGATTCAAATGCTTTTCAGAAACAATCAACTGTTCCAGTGTCAAAGAAATCACAGACACACTTTATCAGCAACTTTTAAATCGTCAGGTGGTTAGAAGGGTATTTCGAGTTTTCGAAGTTGCGTCGTCACTTTGACGTAGTTCGACGAAAATTTGAATAAAATGTGATCTTTTTCAAGCGCTGGGTGAAATTTTGTGATTTTGTGTGTTTCATCTGGATTGACCGAAATTCATATAACGAATCTGAAAAAGTTTACATTTACCAACTGTGAAATAAAATTTCCTGTATTTTGTTTTTTACAAAATAAAGGAATCTGTAAATATCGGCTTAAATATTGGCGCAGCGCCAGCTACTGACAAAACTTTTAACATTTTTTTTTCGATTTTCGCAGAGCGCATCTCTTCAACTACGTACTAGTGAAATTTTGTGTCATTTGTATCCATAGAACCGGCTCTAGAGCCCTCTAAATAGGCGAACTTTAATTATAACAACCCTGTATATATATCACGTGTCCTGCGAAAAATAATGAAGAAACAGAGAGATCAAATTTCTAAAATTTTCTTGAGGATATCTTATTTAAGATGTAAAATGAGACAAATATTGGCAAATTTTAACTGTAAAAATTAGATAGGTAAAAACACACTTCCTATTTGTTAGCAAGTTTCCACCAAAAGTTGATATCTAGAGAATATATGTAATCACTTCTGAATCTCTCCCTCTCTTTTTTTTCTCTCCCATCTCTGGGTTTTATTATGAACTCATTAATTGTTCTGAACGTAATTATCATTCGTACGAAAGCAACACAATATAATTTTAAATCAAACAGAAGTTTACGGTTGACAAACGCTTATAGCAATGTTGTTCATTTCATTACACATTTTAGAAGTTATTATAAAAGTTTGCATGATAAATAAGAAATAAATGAAAAATTCAGGAGGCAAACAATTTTCAGTTTTGACTACCAGTATTTCAAATAGCATTTTTGTAATTAAATAGGTTCAGTAATTAATTTAAAAAATTATTGTAAATTTATTGTGCCTGAAAGCTGGAAGAGATACACGGACTATTCGTCGAGTAAGAATATGGAGCTTACTGATAATCTTAATTTACATAGACCAGAGCTAATCTAAAGAATAACTCCACTCCTTGAACGCTGAACACGAGATATAATAATCAGAAATTGCTTTTGAAAACTTATTCCATTGACAGTTTTCTATAAATATTTTCCGGGACAAATTTGTATTTAATTTTCAAGAATTATTTTTATTTATACTTTATATATCACTTGGCTTGCGCAAAATGATTAAGGAACACCGAGATAAAATTTCAAAACTTTACTTGACGATATCTTATTTAATATGTGAAATGAGACAAATATTGACTGTAAAAATTAGATAGGTAAAAACACACTTCCTGTTTATTAACAAGACTCCACCAGAAGTTGATATCCAGAGTATATATGGAATCACTTTTGAACCTCTCTTTTTTTTCTCCCTCATCCCTGGGTTTTCGCTCATTGTTGAATGTGTGAAGGCGTATATCTACACTAAAGAGCGAGGGGAAATATACACTACATATATCTTTTTGGGAGATTTACAAAAAATTGAATTTTACATGGTTTTGTTTACAACTACCGTAGCTCTATTTCCCTCATATTTATTATTATTTTTCGTGTTTTAGCTTTATTCTGAAACAAATAGTAGAATTTTCATTCTTGAAGTGGATTGTTTAACGACTTTTTAAAAATAACGCCTTCTGTAATTTCCGGCGTATAAGCCGTGTCTCAAATAAAAAACTCTTTCCGACCAGAAATTTTATTTCCTAAAAAGTAACTGTTATCTACTTTGATCTTATTCTATTTTTTAGAAAATAAAATATCTGGTTTGAAACAGACTTATTTGAGCCGCGGCTTATACGCCGGAAATTACGGTAATTACTAGCCTACTACATTTATATTCAGATTGCTTGATTGGTACTAATTTTTTTTAAATAGTAATATTCGCCTTATTTAAAGACAGATTGAATAAGTTGAAAGCAGGGAAAATTATACTATTTCGAAAAAGTGGTGGCAATCATGCAACCTGAAGAGAAGAAAAGTAGCGTACTTGCTACACTGCCTAACAATTTATTAGCATATGTGATGTATTCATATTGCTGTCAACTTTTTGCACTTTTTTACAACTAAAATTTTACAGTAGATTTTGTATTATTAAATCGCCGAAATTCTCCATTAAATAAAGCAAATATTTAATCTATTAAAACTTTAGTAGTGTTAGAAAAGCGTAAAAAAAGGCAGTTATATTTTTTACGATGATCTATGAAACAAAACCTGTTATTCTCTGATGACACAGAGTTGTTTATTACTCATTGTATCTATAAGATTTAGATTTGATGTTACATTCAATTGCATTTAATAGGCAATATTCATTATATATTCTTTATAGTGATAAAACGAGAAATTTTATAACTTAAGAAAAAGTCATATGACGAAACTGCCTCCTGTATATTTAAAATTTAATTGATAAAACTCCGTTAAATGCAATGATGAATTTTTTGTCTACGGCTGTAATTATTGCCTATTTTCTACTGCCATGTTCTACCAACTGGCATACCAACAGGATAGCTCAGTTGGTAGAGCATGACAGCTTCAGCCAAGATATCCCAGGTTCGAATCCTGGCCCGGACATTTTTCATCCAGTTGTAAAATTACAACTCATGTGATTTCTTTACCAATTTGAATAATTGTGTTAAAATTAATCAAGAGCAGTTTTCAGTTTCAAACTTGCTGGTCGTATATTCCAGGAATTATCGTTTACAAAATTGTCTTTTGTTAAAACTCTCTCAACTCGGTAGAATCAGAGCTCTCGTTGGTTTGTTTTTTGAATACGAGTATTTTTGAAGAAAAATTTTGGTGGTAAGTTTTAGCAACATTTGCAACAGGAATAACCTACGGGGTTGATTTCTAAAAATATTGCAAGAGAAGCTAAAAAATGATTTTCTAAAAGAATGATTTTCCGTTGAAACAATCTCTATTCATAAAACGGACTGAGTTGGAGTACTGTGGAATTAGACTCAGAAATCATCACTTTAGCTCTGTGTTGATAGTTGGGCGAGTATCTTTTTATTCATATTGCATGATCGCTACTACTTTTATTTAAAAGTAATTATAGCCTTATTTCATGTGTTTTAAGTAAATCAAATATTACTATTTCAGATAAGTTATAGTAATCACGCACATCTGATTTTTTTAACTCATCTAACTGGAAACATCGTTTTTTATCCCAACTAAATCGTTACTAGAAAGGACTGTAATTTTTAATGATATATTGAGTGGTTTTACAAAATTTTACGGAAGGAGAAGGGTACATAAGGGGCTTTTTCGCCCATCGGCCATGCTACCTGACACTATTTTTTAAGTAGCCTGCATGTAGCGTTCATACCGACAAGAAATGAAAATATAGTTATTTGAAACATATTTTGAATATGAGAGAAAATTAATTGATTTAAAATTATATATTTGTTATTAGAAATTAACTTTTAACTAAGCATTTACGTAAATCCCATCTAATGAATAGTCGCTAGACCGTCTTGTTTCACCATTTTTATGAGCTTGTGAATATTCCACAATTAACTGTTTTTTTTTTTTTTTTTTTTTTTTTTTTTTTTTTTTTTTTTTTTAGTTAAAAAATATCATCAATAACCCAGTGGTCGAAACACGGAGGTGAAATGCAGCATTCTACATTTTTTTTGTGTGGACTCTTTTTCTTTTTTTCTTGAGAGCCAAAGTATTTTTTTTTATCATTATAGCGACATTCGCCTAAGAGACATACCGTAATTTCCGGCGTATAAGCCGCAGCTCATAGAGTCGTTTTTCGACCCAGAAATTTTATTCAATAATTGTAGTTAAATATTTACAGCGATCTTTTAAGTTACATTTTATAAAATAATATTTCTGGGTCGAAAAACGACTCTTTGAGCTGCGGCTTATACGCCGGAAATTACGGTACTGATGTTTTCATCTTTCTTCAAATTTTTGGCAACGGGCTTTGCAGTACTCAAATAGCTGCTAAATGTTAAAAGTATTCTTCGGGTCATTTTACTACACAAAATTCTGTCAATACCACTTTCAGAGGCAAAATATACTTCTATTGATAAAAAATAAAATAAAGTTCCGAAATTCTGGTGTCAGTGTGATATTTACGGAATAAAACTAAATGGTACGAAAATTTACCAACACTTTTAAAAGGTTAAAGAAGGCGAAGAATACTATTTAAATTTAGTTGTGAAAATTGATTCGCTGGTGCTTAGTTCTTCCATCATAGCGTGTGGTATTACATGACAGGCTGCAATTGTGTTAAAATACACAAATATATGGCTTCCTATAATCTGAAACGATATCTATTCATGTAAAAAAGTTAACAATTCCACCGACAATTACACAAAATAAATTTTAAAATGTATATTAATTATGCTAAATATATTTTTAAAAGCGTACCCAGTTTTACCAAAAGAAAAATTAAAAGTGTAATAAACATTTTTACTGCATATATTGTAGATAGTGTTATCAACAATTTTACTGAATAACTTCATAAATTTGAATAAGGTCAGACTCGAACCATGGATGGTAAGTGACGTGCTACGATTTCGTTTAATGAAACGAAATCGAATTTTACGAATTCTTAGGGGCAATTTTTTTAGGCAATATAATTACTAAACAGTCTCACTGACACAAGTGGGTCAAACAGATCGATTTTTTAAAATAATACTTTTATTCAGTTGCATACTATTTCATGTAAACTTATTGAACCGTTAAAAAAATGGTTACAGCAATTAACAACAGCAACTAAATGATCTCGCTTCAGTGGTGGTCCGAGAAGAGTTTCATGATACCATTAATTTTTATTAGAAATTATCGTCTTATTTTAATCGCATAGTTCTGAAATGAAAGTAAAGCATAGATATAATGTATCTTTTTTTCTATTTGAAATTAGCGGTATTCATGCCCTCCCCCTGTTCCATCTGGGATTTTGGCTTAATTCAGAGACTGGTTTATATTTAGCATGAGTTGAAAATAATCCATTTTACTTAAATACAAAATGCTCAACATTCAACTGTCTATATCCGCTGAAACTCTGTTGGTACGATACAGCAATCCACAAATAGTCTAATTACCAATAAATATAAATTTATTTTTGAACTACCGTGTATTCTATATTTATGACAGCGCTCGTCAAAGGTATAGAATACGAACTTGAATTTTTTTGTTTGAATAAACGTATAGCAGCCAAATGCTGAGATATTTTCTCATCGCGCCATTTATAATAGTGACATTCGCGTTATTTAGTCTCATATTTTAATGATTAATTAATCCAAAGGTTATTATTTTGACAAAGTATAGGTAAATTACAGCAGTTTGCAGCTTTGACACGAATAGTTACATTTTCGAAATAACACCACGTTCCTACATTCTATCTTGTTTTGTGTTATTTTCCTCTCTAACTGTAGGTGGTCTTCAACCATTTTTCCTGAAACTCGTTTGCCACCACAATTTTGGAAAGGTAATCTTTGACTTATATAATCGTAAAGTTTATATCTTTAAATAAGGCAATTTTTTTTTAAATAGCAGAGGTGCTAAATTCCCACTAATCTTCCGTAATATGTGGTTTAATCTGACCCCGTTTAACAAGGCTTCAAACCAGAAAAAATATTGTATGAATCTTTATTTAATTAATTTCAGGTTTCTACGTGGAATATATTCGATTTCATTTCTTTAAAAAAAATCTGGTGCGAAATGTGTTAAACTTGGGTCAAATAAACTCAGATATTTCGGAAAATTAATGAGAGCTTGGCACCTCTGAAATAGTGATAGTTTAGTGGACCGCGGGTCACATGTTGAATACTCCTAACCTACAGTGTCATTTTATATTGCTCTTCAAAATTGAAAGCTATTGAAAGAAATGAAAATTTATTTAGATATAAATTATTTACACCGTGCTGTTTCTATAAACACTTTCGTGCATATGAAATAAGTGTAAATTTTAAATTGGCATTGTAAATGCAATTCACTCGGAACATTCAATGAAGTATTAAGTTTCTACTAAAGCATTTGGCATAATACGCTTTTGTGCTAGAATTGATAAATGAAGCATTTGTATTTAAAAGCTTTACTAACAGCATTATTAGTATTTAGTTTACTTAAAAGCAACTGGCATCCGAATGAGATACAATTGTAAGCACTTGTAAAAGCTATGAAAGCGTCTCTCCTAAAAGCATCATAAGCAAATTCCTAATTATCATTTAAGCATGAAGTGCGAGTTGAGAATTTATAAGTATGCTTTAACATCTTTCTTCTGTCTTAAATAAAATTTAATTTAAGTAAAATTTTCTTTTCTAATTTCTTCCAATAACTCTTTTTCTTAATTCATATTTTGAGAAATTATTCAAAGTATGATTTTGTACAGAATGGCTGAGAGAAACTGCGGGTTCCTGTATACCGTAATGAAAGGTTCTTGAAAACAGCATATTTTCAAACAATATTTGAAAAATGTGTAGATAATTTTATTTTACCTTTTCAGGAGCAAAGTACTTTTGTTGCTATAATATTGAAATCATGTTCTGACACCATGTTTTACGAACATATTCATTTGTTAATAAAGAAATTCTTTTTTATCACGTACATATCAAAAGCACAATTTTATTCCAAAATTCTGGTTCCATTATGACATTTGTAGATTAAATTTAAGTGGGATATATACCGTAATTTCCGGCGTATAAGCCGCAGCTCAAAGAGTCGTTTTTCGACCCAGAAATATTATTTTATAAAATGTAACTTAAAAGATCGCTGTAAATATTTAATTACAATTATTGAATAAAATTTCTGGGTCGAAAAACGACTCTATGAGCTGCGACTTATACGCCGGAAATTACGGTAATATCCCAAAACCATAGTTGCCAACTTTTACGCTTTATTGTTACCACTAAAATTTAATAGAAATTATTGGCTTATTAAATCGCAGATTTCGACGATTAACTAACGAAAAAATTACTATTACATTTTAGTTGTACGAAAAAATCGTAAATGTTGGTAGCTATGCCCACTGCCCTTCAAGATGTTAACTAATGCGCACTTGCCAATATCCACCTATTCTTTTATAAATTGTGGTTTCATTCGACCCATGTTGAAAACGTTTCAAATCCTATAATTTATTCGATATATCTTTATTTATTTAATTTAGTGTTTCTACGTGGAACTTATTTCAATTTATTTGTAATACAAATTCTGTTTCGAAACGTGTTTATACTGGGTCATATTAAACAAAATTTTACGAAAGAATACTGAATGGAATATCAGATATTCTAATAATGAAAAATTATCTTTCATTTGAGTGGCTTCGTAATATTTTCTTTCTACAATAAAAACATTTACTAGACGAGAATAAGTTAACATTTTCTGTTTAAAATAAATAAAGAAAATAAAATATTTTTCGTTGTAATTGTGATATGAAATATAATCTATACTAATAAAATAAAGTTGTTTGTCTGTGCATGTGCGATGGATAGAAAAATCTAGCGCACCTATAGTCTGAAAATTTAGGTGAGGATAGTGCAGAACCTCTCTAGGTGCACCTGAAGCTCCGAATTTTTATATTTTGAAAATTAGAGTATATATTCCTTAAAAACTCATCAAGCATCACAAAATGTAATCAGAAATTAGAGAAAAAGGATCGTTTTATCGCAACAAATAAAGATGTACATTTCTGCTTAGATTTGCACCTCGAGCCGAGGCTGGCAATGCGTTGCCTTCTTTGAGCGCGACCCTGAAATTTTCATTTTCGCATTCAGAACGAAACCGTTGAAATTTAAAGCACTGACACATTTTTTTTTTTAAATATTGCATTTATCGATTTGAAACTAATAATCTACGCGTATTTCTCAACGTTGATTCCAAAAATGTCATTTTCGTAAAAATCTGAAAATTAGAACCCCAGATATCAATTAACATTTGATTAAATTGATTGCAGAAAACAAATGAATATTAATCTTTTCGATGTCAACTGTCATTCAAAAGCACAACCGTCATTCAATGATGAAGAAAGTCGAGGGCTGACAGAAACACGGGCTGTCAGTTTTTAAATTCAGCAATTTTAAGGTAGATACATATTTTAAAATGTACATAAAACACGGATTTTAAAATTTGAATATAGGCACAACTTAGTACGCTGATTAAGATTTTCTGAAAATCGAAAAAATACACCTGCAAGTTGTTCATTTCATAAAAATCCTGATTTTTATGAAGAATAAAAAAAAATCTAATTGAGAATGGCTTTAATAATAAAAGAGACATTTTCCTTTTTTACATTTGCGGGGATGGGGATGGGGAGGGGGGATGGCTTTTTATCAAATATTGCATTTAGTGAACGTGACACATATTACTACAATAGAAAATTGCGGGCTTCGCCCGCTATTGGCACAATGGATGTAATTAATAAAGAAACTTTTGAATTTCTTATATGGCGAGGGGAGTGGTAATCTACTTTTTATTACATATCGCATTTTGTCCATATGACAGATAGTATTATGATAAAGCAGAATAGCGGGCTTCGCCCGCTATCGGGCACTTAGTATATAAAAAGTTTTCTTAAATTGTTTATTCGTAATTATTTTCGGGAATGGGGAGGGAGGTTAACGACTTTTTAATTAAACATCCCATACATTGTACTTCACCGCCCGTCCCCTGGCGCTTTTTTTTTTTACACACTTCTTAATATATGCATATCTTCTTCTCTGATTTTGACAGAACTAATTCGATTTAACAAATTTAACATTTTTAGTTTCATCGCCGTATCGTTTAATTGCTGTTATTTTGAGAGAATACCGGATTTTTCAAAAAACAATTTTCGTAAACCTTAAATTTATTTTTTTGTATTTGATGCAAATCTAAAGACAAAATTAGTGACTTGTGGTTGAGCACTTGACCACGCGTCCCCTAGTGGCCCCTCCGTAACGTTTTTTTTTTTTTTTTTTTTTTTTTTTGTCTAACTGTGGCTTAGATCCATAACTCAGTTAATATTGTTCCGAGGTTCTCCAAACATGTTTCATTTTTCCAAATTAGCATAATAATCATCATTCACAACCTCAGGGTGCATTTCATTCAGAGGTTCTTCTAGGTAAGAGCTACCAGAATTTTCGAATGATAATCTAAGAGAAATTTAAAGTTAAGTTCCTAGCTTAACGAAATGAATCAATCTTTAAATATGCTTAGTGTCCCTCCTAATTAGTCGTTAAACGAAGGACATTTGAACATCCTCTACCACCCGGTTCCTTCCTCATGATTTTTTCTCTACTGTTTCCCGTTTCCGTATCTCAGCAACTAATTTTCTAATTTCAACGCAAACTGATTACAAACATTATAATTAATAATCACACTCTACAACATTAAAGTAAACGTATGATAATCACCCTCTATAACATTTAATTGAATTTATCAGTCGTATATACCACTCTTTCCGAACAATATTTTCAGATATTATTTATTTCATTTCAAAATATCTCGAATTCTTTGAGGCCGATTTCAACGGTGTTTGGCTCATTCAACTTGATATCGATAGCCGTATAAAATTCCCGAATAAAATTATATTTTCTTACAGTTGGTCCTACAGTTTTGGTTTATTTTCGTATTCTGGGGTTCTTGAAAAGTCTAAAAATTAATTTACGTTCATCACTTAGTAACCCTAAACCGCTATTTCCGAATAATGCATTTTTGAGGCTATTTAGCGATTTCTTCTTGTTTTCGTTGCACGTGGATTTTTTAAAATTTTCACCAATCATCTTTTAATTTTACTAATACACTTTCACCACTAGAGGGAGCTTATAATTTCAGCAGTGATGGAACAGTGGAGCACTATAGAACCAATTTTCACCACTAAATTTAAATAGTATTTTTCAGAAAGGCAGGATTTATGTCATTTTTTTAACACGAAGAATACTATTAAAATTCAGTGGTGGTATTCGCCCAAATAGTGCGCCCCTGTTCCATCACTGTTTTTGACTTATATTTTTTAACAATAATAATTCTAAGATTTTCCTAAGAATTGGTACAAAACTCCATCATAATATCTGTAGCCCATTCCAGCATCTTTGATCGCCTGCAGATAAGTTGTATCAACACCATTATTTTTCCTACAGCTTTATGTTTTTATTTCCGTGTACTGATGTCCTTTAATAGCCTAAATATATAATAATCCTCTTCCCTTATTATCTCTATACAATGCCGTTAGCATCGGGGACCTGTACAGGAGGTTAATTTAGAAACAGGTTTTTTAGAACACAATGCGTCTCCTGGCGGTGATAGGGGGAATTAAGAAATTTTCCACACAGCACGCCTGGTATACGGTGCGAAAGCAGAGGAGATCCGGGCCAGAATTTCGTTTTAAAAAAGATTTAAGGTTATTATACCGGACAGGGAAACACCAGGCAGGTCAGCTAGTATAAAATATGAAAATACTCTTTCCTTTTTTTAAAGCTGGAATTCATGGCTCTATTTCGATTTTGCTTAACCCTTACAGGACCATAAGATGTCCAAGACTAAATATGCCAATACAACACAATATTTTAGCTATTGTGGGTGTAAAGTAAGAGAATATCACCATGTCTCTATGATACGCTTTAACCCTTTAACGGACATTGATTTCCCTATGAAACCACAAAATTTTAATTACGAAATTCAACAGTGACAGCAGAATTTTAATCGCTTTTTTCTTATGTACAAATAAATTTGTTCATAATTTCCGGTGTCAATCATTTATTTCAACATTTTTGTAGAAGGGAAAAATATTTCCCTTGAGCGTGAAAGGGTTAAATGAGTAAATGAAATTGTGTATGAGTATAAAATTTAAATAAGAAATAGTAAGTGTGGTTATAAATAAATCACGTGGATTACAGAGACTGTGACTTAAACAAAATTTCCTTCTCTAATTCATTTACATATCGTCTCTTCTAGATTCAACAATGATGAATTATTTAAAGTAAGATATTACAGTAAAAATTTATGGAAATTGTGGGATTTAAAGCTTTCCGATGAACCGAAATGAAAAGTGTGCATTTTTATCCAATATTTAACAAACTTATACGCATTTATTTAACTGATATTGGAAAATCAAAATTCATTTGAATGGCTTTGTTAGACAAATTTTAAACTTAAAATATTTACGAATTTTATTTGTTTAATGAATTTAATCATTTAAAATGCAGAAATATCAGGAAAGTGGTAAATTTTGTTCTGCAATAAAATTGATAAAAAAATTATTTTTGATTTCTTAAAAGTTGAATACATTGCATATTTAATTAATAAAAATCTAATTCATATTAATTAATTATATGAATCATATTAATTAATTAAGAATTTAAAAAATGAGATTTGCTTAACTCCTTCAGAACGGAACTGATTTAACGAAATTTTAATTTGTAATACCGGTTATACCCTACAGTAAAGAGGCCAATTTGGCCTCCTTTTTTATTCAGAAATTTCGAACTCATACCAGAATATTCGAATAGTAATGTAAGGAAAGTACATTATCGGGACTTTCCCATAAGTCGCCTCAGTTGAAAGATTTAGGATGGCAAATTTATGACCAGAGACTCGCTGGCGACAATTTTAAGCCATAAAAGTCAAATAAGAAGAACTTTGATTTAAGTTGGTCTGGGAGATAATATCAAAGAACACACACGTCGTTCCGAGAAAAAAAAACAACACGCTACAGCAACAACTGATGCATAGCCATTGGTTGGGGTTGGTAAGGAGGAGGTGAAACTGACCCTCTGTTATGCAAATTTCAGTTAAAACGGGAGATCAACTACCCAATGAAAAAAAAGAAGGATGGGCTTAAAGCACTGTCATGCAAATTTTGGGCAGAACAAAGTACGGCCCACCGTGGTCATGAAAAAGCAGTTGTGAAAAAGAATGAAAACAGAACACACATCGATCTCAGAAGCGAAAGGAAGAGGTGAAATAAAATGACGCGATGAGTTTTGTGCGGTCCGAAAGAGGAAAATAGAGTGAGTGGCAATTCTGATGGTAAGAAAGCAGCGAACCCGAACAACATATATGGAGAGTGGTGAAGTTGCGCTAAGTTTTGTGAAATGAACATTTTCAATAAGTGCAGCGCTATTTAGTTAGCGGAAAGTGTGCTCTGATACAAAGAGAAACCTTCTTCAATCAATGTGTATAGGTAAATATGACTCTGACCTAAGTAATTCCCCAGTTTATTTGATTTTATCAAAATATTATAAGAGAAGCTGGTAGTGTGACCTTAGTCACAAATGGAAGTCAGTATTTTAATTGTAAACAAATAATGTTGTCAAAGATCAATTTAAATATAAATACAAACAAATATAAGTATCCTTTGCAAGGATCAAAGTGTTAATGCCAATATTATAGGAGAAATTTTGTTAGGAAATTAAATCAGATGTGTTCTGATAAATCTTTTTTTTTTCTTGAAATAACTGTAAATATTGTAAATAAATAATAGTGTTAATTATTTGGAGTCTTCTCATTTAAATTATCTAGTATGTGTTTGTTTATTTAGATTTCCATTTTAAAAGTCAGCTAAGGGCAAGAATGATCATTCTCAAAAAGGGTAATGGGCTACTTCGAAATTACACAATGCAATGGGGGGAACATATCCAAAATTTAATCTCTATGGATTCCTTTTATTATTATTTTCTGAATAAATTAATTTATTCTATTAGCCAACCCCAGAGAAACCTTTATGTATTTAATTCTAAGCTTTAATTCTGATCAACTTGTCCCAGCAAAAGGGTTATGTTGGAATGCGCAGCAATTAGAAGGGAAATTAAAGGATAAAATCTTAAATAAATATTATAACTGAGCCATGCATATTTCTCTTCAACATCTGCAATTCCTATATAATTCACTGGTGCCGTCCAGTTCTTAATTATTGTTAATTGAGTTTTCAATTTTAATGATTAAAAATTGCAACTGGGTTATTGTCAAACATTAAGTTAAATACCTTTAATGTATTCTAAAATACAGGCTCATGTTAAAAGTAATCAATTTCAAATTTTATATTCAAATTGTGGAAATTTACAATCTATATAGTATATTGCAAAATAATAATTATGAAACTGTTAATTAGAATAATTTCAACTCTTTTATTTTAATGATAAGTTATTGGAAGATTAAATGGAGATTTTTTATTTTGATGGTTTGTTTGACTTCCTCTAAAAGGCTCCACTACCAGCAAGTCGGTGATTTCGTAAATATCAGTATTCAACTTAGAAAAATCAGTATATTCGTAATTGTATGTATATTTTATGTTACTTTTATATGAACTTTGCATTTGATCTTTAACAGTATACTGAAACATTGTGCTAAGAAAGTAAATCATAAAAAAAAAAAAAAAAAAAAAAAAAAATCAAATGATAGCGTAAAATGATATGAATAATAAAAAAAATAAAAAGATAAGGATTTATGTAGCAGATAAAATAGTGTATTAGTAGATTGTTAATGCATATATATTTTGATACTGTATACTTTATTGTATAATGCATTTATATTTTGATATCTTTGAAATTTTGCAAATGTTTACACTTGGCTTAATAATATTTTTAGGGGTAAGAATTTCCATGCATTTTTAAAGTTAGATTTAGAATTCAGTATCTAAATAAATTTTAATTATCAAAAAGCTGAATGCCAAAAAAGAATCGTAGAAATCATAGAAATAGCTTGAACTCGAGTTTTTCTGGCGTATTAACGCTAGGGCATATAAAAAAGTTAAATAAAGAAAAGCAAATTGATTCGAGTAACACGATGGCAGATCCATCAGTGGACACAATAATTTCTCTAATCCCGAATTTCGATGGGAAAAAGTTAAGTGATTGCGAGTATTTTCTCAGACAATTTGAGGACTTAACTAAACAAATATTAAAAGACGATGCGAAGCTTACAATTTTGAAAGCAAAATTGTCGGGTACTGCGAGAGAGAAACTCTCACAAAATAAATCGCTTATATAAGAGAAAAACTACAACGAATTCAAAAAGAAATTGTTAGATTTATTTAAAATCAAGAAATCATTTACGCAGGTACAGACTGAATTTTTTAATCTGAAACAGAAACCGGGACAAGACTTAACAAGTTTTATTAGCGAATTCAAAAACGCAGCGTCTCTTTATATAGAGAAAAGCCATACAGAAGTTGATCCGAACGGAAACGGGAAATTTTTGGACTTAGTAAGATTGACACGATTTTTGGATGCGATTAGACCGGATTTAAGTATGGATTTAAGAAAAACCTTTCCCGATAATTTTGAGGATGCTTGCAAAACAGCAATTAAATTAGAAGAGGCGTACAATAATATAGGGGCAGAACAGGTAAATACTATAACAGCTAACAATGAATCGCAACTTTTTGAGAAGTTATTGAAATTAAATGTAGAAACGTTGGAGCAGATTAATAATTTATCAAAAGAAATAAATAACATAAAATTGGGAACAATCGAAAAAAGAGAGGAAGTCGAAAAATTTTGTAATATCTGCAAGAAGGGGTCACACAATGAGGATAGTTGTTGGTATAATAAAGCTAATAAAAACAACAACCAGAATTATAGGCATAGATTTGTAAACAATAGGGGTAATTACAGAGCAAATTACAAGAATTATAACCAGTATGAAAGACACGATTCTCACAATGCATTTCCGGAGGGTAATATTTACTATAATCATGTACCAAATGCTCAACCTTTTCCACCCCCACCACAACAACATTACAACACGCCGTATACTTATTATCAACCTGACTTTAATAATTATGATGCACAGGGGTATTACACTCAACAGAGAGGAAATTATAGAGGTGCACAGAGGAATAACTATCGCAATAAATATACGGACTCTAGGGAAAACAGAGAAAATCATACGAACAGTAACAAGGATAGTAATCAAAGGGGTAAATTTCAGAGGGGCAATTATAAAAGATACAAGCAGAACAAAGAAAAGGAAAAGGAAATAGAGAAATAAATAAAAAAAAAATAAAATAGGAAAGAAGGGAAAATTATTAAAGAAAAATTTCATTTTTTTTTCTTTTTATTCATTCTTTGTTGTTTAATAATTCGAAAGAATTGTATGTATATAATAAAATTACAACAATCATATGAATGGACAATACAAATGGTAACTGAATTAATCCATAAAATTGGGTCAAGTAGTAGATGAATATCATAAAGTTACAACATCATGAATGTGTCATGTTTTCAGATTGCTAGGACTGTTTTTGTGTCCATCTAAAATATTTGTCTGTTTGCATTTATTACTTAGATATAGTGCTGAATTCATTCATTAATATGTGTAAATATTGTAAAGTGGAAGACATGCCATTTCATCGAACTCAGAAGAGTATTGCTATTATATATATATATATATATATATATATATATATATATGTATGTATAGATATACATTTGTTCCTTTTGGTTTGTTTTGGCCTAATTTTGGTTTAAATTTTAGTAGCACTAGATATAATTAAATAATTTGAAAAAAAAAAAAAAAAAAAAAAAAAAATTGAGAATGTGGATGTACAGTTTTATATTGGATTAAACTCTTTGCTCTATATAAATATGTATATATATATACATATTTTGAATGTATACTCATTATCATAATTTTTCTCTCAGGTATCTTACATATTCAGTTATGTATGTGTAATTGTAAGATTTTGCCTGAATTGGGTTTTATATATTGTATGATGCATGTATTGTGTTAAAAATAATTATCAAGAATCATTGTAAAGTTGAATACTGATCCTTACATATCACAGTGTATTATATCTTTTTGTTTTGTATGGTCTGTTTGGCTATTTAGATATTTTGAATTTGGTGAGTGCTCTATCTTAGACACACCGGTTATATTTAACCACAAAATTTAAAATTTTTGTACTAATGATAATATTTTATCTCTAAATTGTTTGGGAATACTTAGGAAATGTGTACATATATGAACTGTTCTTTATTAAAGTCACACAAGTAATTTACAAATGAACATTTTCCTCTGCATGAACTTTAGTCTACAAGATGATTCTGTATAGATGAACGTGGACTGATATCATCTATGTGATCTATAGATTATCTGCAATGGTGATGGACTTCTTGGGTATGAAATGCTAAAGAAAACTGGACGTTTTCTTTCTTTTAGTACGGGGGGAAAGATAATGTAAGGAAAGTACATTATCGGGACTTTCCCATAAGTCGCCTCAGTTGAAAGATTTAGGATGGCAAATTTATGACCAGAGACTCGCTGGCGACAATTTTAAGCCATAAAAGTCAAATAAGAAGAACTTTGATTTAAGTTGGTCTGGGAGATAATATCAAAGAACACACACGTCGTTCCGAGAAAAAAAAACAACACGCTACAGCAACAACTGATGCATAGCCATTGGTTGGGGTTGGTAAGGAGGAGGTGAAACTGACCCTCTGTTATGCAAATTTCAGTTAAAACGGGAGATCAACTACCCAATGAAAAAAAAGAAGGATGGGCTTAAAGCACTGTCATGCAAATTTTGGGCAGAACAAAGTACGGCCCACCGTGGTCATGAAAAAGCAGTTGTGAAAAAGAATGAAAACAGAACACACATCGATCTCAGAAGCGAAAGGAAGAGGTGAAATAAAATGACGCGATGAGTTTTGTGCGGTCCGAAAGAGGAAAATAGAGTGAGTGGCAATTCTGATGGTAAGAAAGCAGCGAACCCGAACAACATATATGGAGAGTGGTGAAGTTGCGCTAAGTTTTGTGAAATGAACATTTTCAATAAGTGCAGCGCTATTTAGTTAGCGGAAAGTGTGCTCTGATACAAAGAGAAACCTTCTTCAATCAATGTGTATAGGTAAATATGACTCTGACCTAAGTAATTCCCCAGTTTATTTGATTTTATCAAAATATTATAAGAGAAGCTGGTAGTGTGACCTTAGTCACAAATGGAAGTCAGTATTTTAATTGTAAACAAATAATGTTGTCAAAGATCAATTTAAATATAAATACAAACAAATATAAGTATCCTTTGCAAGGATCAAAGTGTTAATGCCAATATTATAGGAGAAATTTTGTTAGGAAATTAAATCAGATGTGTTCTGATAAATCTTGTTTTTTTCTTGAAATAACTGTAAATATTGTAAATAAATAATAGTGTTAATTATTTGGAGTCTTCTCATTTAAATTATCTAGTATGTGTTTGTTTATTTAGATTTCCATTTTAAAAGTCAGCTAAGGGCAAGAATGATCATTCTCAAAAAGGGTAATGGGCTACTTCGAAATTACACAATGCAATGGGGGGAACATATCCAAAATTTAATCTCTATGGATTCCTTTTATTATTATTTTCTGAATAAATTAATTTATTCTATTAGCCAACCCCAGAGAAACCTTTATGTATTTAATTCTAAGCTTTAATTCTGATCAACTTGTCCCAGCAAAAGGGTTATGTTGGAATGGGCAGCAATTAGAAGGGAAATTAAAGGATAAAATCTTAAATAAATATTATAACTGAGCCATGCATATTTCTCTTCAACAAATAGTATTTATTGCTTTATTTAATGACAGACATTTCGTGATTACTTAAACTAAATATTCTTCGTTCAGAATTTCCTGTGTTAATTTGAATTTTCTGTAAAAAAGGGGGCTATTTCTTAATTCCGTAAATGCAGTCTTTATTTATTAGAAAAAATTCAATTTCAAAACTTTTAACTTTACAGACAAAACTAATTGTCATATTAAAACAATTAAAAATACAACGGTGCATATGTGATTCGAAAGGTTATTTTCAAGACATTAGTAAAATACTTTAGTTATATTTTGCATTTATGTAAAGGCAAATTAACTGAAACAATTCAGTTTCATGTTTGTATGCAGTCTTCATTTCAAAATGTGTACACTAATTAGATATTCCGAAGTATTTGGCATCCCTATTTTAAATTGATAATTTTCTATTTAATATTAAAATCACAGATTTTATAACCGCCTATTTTAATCGTAAAATTTGAAAAGTTTTGCTACTATTAAATAAGGCGAAATACTCTATTCAAAAATTGTGGTCAATGTGTACGCACCCTGTCGTATGCTAACATAAAATTCAATTTCCTAAATAATTTTTATTCTAAACCTCTGAAGACTGCAATGAAAATACAATTTTAAGTGCCGTTATTTTAGTCCGATCGCGAATTGGTGATTTTTTTTTTCAAATAACTCTGAATTACAATCGCGAAGAGTAACTCGGTAAGTTAAACCAAAATATAATGTCTTCCGCAAGAGTAAAAGTGCTGTTTCACTTGCATCGATTGAAGATTCTAAGCTTTTTTTGAACAAATCGTGGATTAGTTTCAGGGTAAAACACTGAAAAGAAAAATTCACATCCGTGATCATGCATAGAATACCTTAAATTTCTTCCAAAAGTCAAACAATTATTTTTACTTCACAAAGATTAATTTTTAGCCTTTATATAACTGATATATCGAAAGGATTAAAAAAATGTGCGTAAAGGATTAAAATGTTACTTTCTAAACATTCAAAAAATGCTTAGTTGCATTTTCTATTTATATAAAGAAAAATCGACTTCACAAATGAAATTTTATGACATGAGCTTTAAAAGCACTCTTCGTTTATTCACATAAATTATATTTCCTAACTAATGTTTAAGTAAAAGCTTCTAAAATTTGTAGGAAAATAACATTTTAAAAGACTATTCTAAAATCTTTACAAAAAAAAAATATTTGGAAATCATTTAAATTCATTTTATGAAATATAGAGCCTAAATTTGAATGAAATACTTAATGATTTGGAAATTCTTGAAGAGTTATTTTAAAAGTATTTGTTGTTGTAAAATTATTAAAATAATAAATGCATTTTTTGAAATCAATTCGTAAACTAGAACAAGAATAAGTGATCTTATCCAAACTTTTGTATCGTATAATAATCTTTTAAAAATTTAGTAGTTTTAAGGAAGAAAAAAAGGGATTTTAAATCAAGCTAAAGATTTAATAAAAATGTAAATGCAAATTTGTGCACCGAACTGAAAATATATAATCTCATTAACCCCTTCAGGGGCAAAGTACTTTAGTAGCTAAAATATTGAAATGTGTGATTCACACCAGAATTCTCGAACGAATTTAAATTAATATAAGTAAAAGATTTTCCTCATGTACCATACAAATTCAAAATTTGATTATAAAATTCTGGTGTCATTGTGGCATTTTGGGATTAAAATTAAGTGGTATATATAATATACCGCTGCCCTTCAAGGGGTTAAAAGGATATACTAGAAACAAAAATCAAAGTTTTCAGATTATATAAGTGGTTTTTCAAAGAAAATGAGATGATTATTCTAAAAATTTTATTTTCTTAAATTTAGTACCTTAAATTTGGATTTAAAACAAGTATTTGAAAATAACTTAAATTAAAAATAATTAAAATGTCTTTATATTTTGAAGTTACACATTAATGGTAAAATTACATTTTCGCTATTATTTATATTTTAAATATATATTAAGGTTGATATTTCTTGCCCGTCTCTTATTACCTTTCTTTTATTACCCAAATAGTTTCCATATTTTCAGAAAGTTTCAAAAGTTTACGCTTAAGAGTTTAAAAACAGGGTACTTTATGAAGGATTGTTTCTAAAATCCAATAATTCTTTAACAGTAATAAATATAAAGATGAGAATAGTGATTTAAATAAGTTAGAAAGAAGCTAAAAAATTTTGTATACTGTAATTTAAAAATCTAACTTGTTTATGAACAGGTGGGGCTGTACTCTCTCAAAATGTAAGAATGCTCTAATTAACTTCAAATTTTTAAATTATATATATTTCGCCCTGTTCGGAGTGCTGAATAGAATTTTAATTAAAAAAATAAATAAAACTGAGAGACTTGAATCAGTTGCACAAGTACGTTTCAGATTTCATACTCTTAGAGAGAGCATAACGCCACCTTCAGACTAAAATGCTAATTATTTTTTTAATTACTGTATAAAAAAATTTATAAGTTACCTGATAGACATCCGACTTATTTTATCTTTGCTTTTATAGTTAATTTATTATTATTTTTAAATGTTAACGAGTCCCTTATAAACACTCTGTATCTCAAATAAATTTCCTGCTGCAATATTAATTTTAATTAAATTTGGACACATTTTTAAATTTAATTACGTGACTTATATAAATATAAATATAATAATTTTTTTTAATAAAAATTAAATCAGATTCATACAAAACCGTCAGCAGAAACTTAAATATTTATTTAACAAAAAAAAAGTTCGAATACAAACATGTCTTTAAATAAATGATTCGTGTGAGAAGTAATTAAAATTCCTTATATGTTACGGAAAACTTTCTTTTGACTTGACTTTACGTGCCATCTATAATGGAGCAATTTAAGAGCTTTAAATGTTAATTAATCTCGATCAAATGAAAAATGGAAACCTGGTATGTACTTTAAAAATTACTGGGAATTTTAACATAAATAAAATAGAATTCTCATATAACAATTAAGTGGAAGATTCGACCTAGAATTTTTTTTGTATATTGGTAGATGATTTTCGTGAATAATGTTCAATAATTAAGTTTTAATACATAAATTATTGAACTTACGTCTTTGTATCGAATTTGTGCTGGAAATGGACAAGAATACTATCGACAAATGTAAAAACTAAGGGACATATTTTATTTTTATTAATACAATTTTAAAATTATTAATTAATTTAAAAAAATTGATTAATGTTAGTAAATGTTCATTATTATGTTTTCAAAAAGTAAGAAATGCATTGGGTGGATTAAAAGAAATATATAAATGATACTATTTACGACTGCTCTTTTAAAGTAAAATGTGGATGTGTTAAATAAACAAATCTGTAAAAGCTAATCCCACAGCTGCCAAATTTTTACCACTTGTTTGCTACCAGTATATTTAAAAGATAATATTTGCGGTATCGGCGGAAAACTACCTCATAAAAGTTACCCGCCCCCCCCCCCATGACGGAAAATGAGAAAGTGACAGATGCATTTCGTTTGATCATCGTTTGATCAGATTTGATCAACAGTTTTTGTCGTTTGATCAACTTTATTTAATGAGTTATAATTAAAAATGCACAGGGGGGGGGGCTAACTTTTAGAAAAATAAAAAATGCGCAAAATTAAAAACAAAATAGTGATTCTTATCAGAAATCGTTAGATCAGATTTGATCAACCATTTTTAGCGTTTGATCTAACCCTGAAGTGCCCGAAAAATCGATATTTATATAAGCTGTCCCCTACAAGTTAGCCTCTCCCTTGACGGAATATCGGAAATAAAACGGTGTCATCCGACGTAGAGTCGATTGATAAGAATTGATCAACCATTTTTAGCGTTTGATCAAACACGGAAATCTATTAAAAATCGATATTTCTAATTAAAAATGTGCAGGAGGGCTAACTTTTAGGAAAATTAAAAATGCGCAAAATAAAAAAATAATAATTGATTCTTATCAGAAATCGTTAGATCAGATTTGATCAACCATTTTTAACGTTTGATCAAACCCGGAAATGCCAGAAAAATCGATATTTCTAAGTGCAGAAACCGTAAAAGTTAGCCCCTCCTTATTGAAACTGACGGAAATTCGGAACAAATTTGATGTCAACGGACGTAGAATCGTTTGATCAGATTTGTTCAACCATTTTTAACGTTTGATCAAACCCGGAAGTGCCCGAAAAATCGACATTTCTAAGTGCAGACACCCTAAAAGTTAGCCCCCCCCCCTTATTGAAATTCACAGAAATTCGGAACTAAAATGGTGTCATCCGACGTAAAAGTTAAGTAAAATAAAAGTAAAAGACGTTAAGTAAAATCTCGTTAAATATAGCTATGCATATAATGGCATTGTGCACAAAAAAATTAAAAATATTTTTTAGTATTTGAAGTCAAATCATTGCGTTCTGTACTTTTTAATATATGGGAAAAAGAAGTACACTCGGCATAAAGAAAAACAAGAAGGAAAATCATATGTTAAGCATAGGTAATGAAACACTTTCCAACACTTCCAGATTTTTTTAACAAACCTTCGCTGTTTAATAAGGTAAAAAGATACTTAAGTAAACATTTTAGAAAAAGCAAAACACATCTGGAAACCAGATTTCAGTAATTACAAGCTATAGCCAGAAAAGTACTCCAATTTTTTTCTGCAGCCCTGTATATAATCAATAGATTTCTATGTACTCTTTATAGTATGCTACAATTTAGTTTAGTAAAAAACACATAACATAGTTGAAAATTCACCTTCAGTAGTTTCTACCAGTAGACGGAAACATGTTTGATTTTTTTTGTACAGCCCTGTATATTACCTAAAGATTTTTGTGCACGACAAATATTAATCTAAAGATTAATTTAGGCAGAAACATGCAGTGTAAACTACTGAAATCACACTTCCAGAAATTATCATACATAAGCCGTCATTTATCCAGTATTTTGCGGGGCCGTGTATACGATTTTATTTATATTCAACAAACAACTCTTAGTATACTAAACATGGTTTACATTCAAAAGTCATAACTCGGTTAGAAACCCCTACCCAATTTACGCCGATACAGAGTAGATTTCCTTTGCGTGGTTCTGTATATGATCTACAACATTTATGCATACCACATAGTATGGAAATATTTAGTTAAACGCATACCTAACTCAAAGCGCACTTCCAGAATTATCACTTATAGACAATACTTCGGATATAGCCCTGTATCCGAAATCTTTTATGTGTCTCTGTAAATTAACAATAAACGCTATGCACATCATTTTATACAAAAGGAATCTTGTAGTAAACCACATT
This sequence comes from Maratus michaelseni, assembly GCA_963931845.1. Classification (NCBI taxonomy): domain Eukaryota; kingdom Metazoa; phylum Arthropoda; class Arachnida; order Araneae; family Salticidae; genus Maratus; species Maratus michaelseni. The sequence continues at coordinate 85,261,582 of OZ007586.1, forward strand.
AATGTATATCAATTTCATTATATTTGAAACAGTGTAACGTAATTAAAATACTCGTCAAACATTTGCCCCTGTAGACCATGTAACCGAATACTTTTGTGTGACCCTGTAAATGAATGATGTCGCTTTACACTCCATGTTTTACAGAAAACATGTTTTAGTGCATCTCAGTAATTCATATAAATTTCATTATGTTCGTAACAGTGTAACATGATTGAAATGCACCGCAAACGACTTTTCCCCATAGACCATAGTATAACAGAATTATTTTGAGTTTCCCTGTAAACTAATTATAATTGCTACTCGTATAATATTCGATAGTAAGCATCGTGTAGTGAACTTCAGTGATGTATATCAATTTCAATATATTTGAAATAGTGTAAAGACATTAAAATACACTGCAAAGGATTTTTCCCCACATACCATACTGAAACGACATTCTTTTGAGTGCCCCTGTAAGTGAAGTATAAGTGTTGCATACTTCAATGTCAAAAATGAACATGTCATTACATATATCAATATCATATATACATTTCATGGCAATCCGAGGATATTTACGAGAGTTATAACACGGACAGACAGACGACAGACAGACAGAAGGCAGACAGAAATTGAATTTATTAAAACTTTTCAAACATTGTAGTAGGTGTTAACAATGAAACTACTAATATATACGGTTAAAATTAAAACATTAAATACAGCGAAAATTACGTACAAAGGTACAAAAATGAATGTAAAGCAAAACTTTTTTTTCTAAACACCATCAAAAAGCAGAACACGTATGGAAAGAAGTTAGTCATTCTTCATCAGGCGTAAAAAGATATGCTACGACTTTGAGAGCAGGAAAAAGTTTCATGTGTTTATTGTTAATATGTTACTGTTTCTGATTTGTATTTTAGTATAACTTTGCCTTTTTTAATGCAGGTTTATCCATAAATTTAACTTAAATTTATTTTTGCCTTCCGTTGCATAAAATAATGCTATCGAAAACAAATGGCTTTAATACTGTTTAAAAATGTGAATGCTATAATTATGCATAACTATGTATAATAAATAAATTTTTTCATGCACTTTGATTTTAAAAAAACCCACTAACAATCAAACCCTAAAAATGGTTGATAAACTCTGATCAAACGATTCCACGTCCGATGACCTCAAATTTGTTCCGAATTTCCGTCAGTTTCAATAAGAGGGGGCTAACTTTTAGGGGTATCCGCACTTAGAAAAATCGATTATTCGGGCACTTCCGGGTTTGATCAAACGCTAAAAATGATTGATCAAATCTGATCAAACGATTCTACGTCCGTTGACATCAAATTTGTTCCGAATTTCCGCCAGTTTCAATAAGTGGGGGGGGGGCTAACTTTTAGGGGTTTCTGCACTTAGAAATATCGATTTTTCGGGCATTTCCGGGTTTGATCAAACGCTAAAAATGATTGATCAAATCTGATCAAACGATTCTACGTCCGTTGACATCAAATTTCTTCCGAATTTCCGCCAGTTTCAAAAACGGGGGGCTAACTTTTAGGGGTTTCTGCACTTAGAAATATCGATCTTTCGGACATTTCCGGGTTTGATCAAACGCTAAAAATGATTGATCAAATCTGATCAAACGATTCTACGTCCGTTGACATAAAATTTGTTCCGAATTTCCGCCAGTTTCAATAAGGGGGGGGGCTAACTTTTAGGGGTTTCTGCACTTAGAAATATCGATTTTTCGGGCATTTCCGGGTTTGATCAAACGCTAAAAATGATTGATCAAATATGATCAAACGATTCTACGTCCGTTGACATAAAATTTGTTCCGAATTTCCGTCAGTTTCCGTAAGGGGGGGCTAACTTTTAGGGTGTCTGTACTTAGAAATATCGATTTTTCGGGCACTTCCGGGTTTGATCAAACGTTAAAAATGATTGATCAAATATGATCAAACGATTCTACGTCCGTTGACATCAAATTTGTTCCGAATTTCCGTGAGTTTCCGTAAGGGGGGGCTAACTTTTAGGGTGTCTGTACTTAGAAATATCGATTTTTCGGGCACTTCCGGGTTTGATCAAACGTTAAAAATGATTGATCAAATATGATCAAACAATTCTACGTCCGTTGACATCAAATTTGTTCCGAATTTCCGTCAGTTTCAATAAGGGGGGGGGCTAACTTTTACGGTTTCTGCACTTAGAAATGTCGATTTTTCTGGCATTTCCGGGTTTGATCAAACGCTAAAAATGGTTGATCAAATCTGATCTAAAGATTTCTGATAAGAATCACTAATTTTATTTTAATTTTGCGCATTTTTAATTTTCCTAAAAGTTCCCCCCCCCCCCCCTGCGCATTTTTAATTAGAAATATCGATTTTTAGGAGATTTCCGTGTTTGATCAAACGCTAAAAATGGTTGATCAAGTCTTATCAATCGACTCTACGTCGGATGACACCGTTTTATTTCCGGTATTCCGTCAAAGGAGGTGCTAACTTGTAGGGGACAGCTTATATAAATATGGATTTTTCGGGCACTTCCGGGTTTGATCAAACGCTAAAAATGGTTGATCAAATCTGATCTAACGATTTCTGATAAGAATCAATAATTTTTTTTTTAATTTTGCGCATTTTTAATTTTCCTAAAAGTTAGCCCCCCCTGTGCATTTTTAATTATAACTCATTAAATAAAGTTGATCAAACGACAAAAACTGTTGATCAAATCTGATCAAAGGATGATCAAACGAAATGCATCTGTCACTTTCTCATTTTCCGTCATGGGGGGGGGCTAACTTTTATGAGGTCGGAAAACTTCGGTTAAACAAGACATGTTTCTTTCAAAAATAGTGGTAAGAAAAAAGCGTAAAAGTTGGCAGCTGTGGCTAATCTCACAATTAGAAAGCTGACACGTAACTGTACTATACTTTTTTACAATGTTGTAATGTTTTCTATGGTATTTTAAAAACCACTATATGATGTTAAGTTTGTGGACTCTATCGAAACATCACGGTAAATCATAAGAATAATACGCAAGACATTAAGCAATTTGTCTATGAAATTGAATTTTCACGATATATTTTCACTATTTATGCACTTTTTTTAAACAAAGTAGTAGTTGAGAAATTTCTACTTAATATTAACGGAACTGTATCTTTTCCTATTTCGCTGTAATATATATATTATTATAAATTTTGATCAGCTAATTTAAAATAAAATTTTTCGTGGAACTCGTATTGCGAAATTTAAATTTCTGTATTTCAGTCTTCAGCTTTTGCAGTTGATGTAGTACGATTTATACAAAAATGAAAGGGAAAAAGAAAAAAGAAATAAAAAGAAAAATGTAAAGTAACAGAAAAAATATTATATGAATTTTTAATTATAATTATATGAATTAAAAATTTCCTTCCTTTTAAAAAGAATTTTCGGTGTTAATATTACTGTATGAAACGTACATTTTGCTTATCACAGAATAAAATGAGGTATTTTTTATTTTGTATCATACAACACAATATCATCCTAAATTTTATTTAGAATGAATCATTTATAAGGTTTTTATAAAGTCTGAACTAATTATCAAGATGATGTAGTATTCTCACAAATGCAATTAATATAAAGATAACGTTGTTTCCGAGCAGTTATATATTAAAGCAATGCGTGACATCATATTTAAATTTATGTAATGTACAAAAACCTATTTTAATATTAATTACCGTAATTTCCGGCGTATAATCCGCAGCTCAAAGAGTCGTTTTTCGACCCAGAAATTTTATTCAATAATTGTAGTTAAATATTTACAGCGATCTTTTAAGTTACATTTTATAAAATAATATTTCTGGGTCGAAAAACGACTCTTTGAGCTGCGGATTATACGCCGGAAATTACGGTACTTCAAAGTTTGGAATACTCTTTTTAGAAAAGTACAATTCACTTTCATAAAAGTAATTTAATGACTGGAAACAAAAGCGTCTTTAACTGAATTCATAGCACAGTAAGTAATAGAAATTCCTTAGAAGCTCTGAAAAATTACATGTTAAATTATTTCTGTTTTTTTCTTCTTGAAAAGGGAAACATGAGAAATTTAATTACAATTAGTCATCGAGGAAAGAAAAATGGAAAACAAAAATTTGTTTTAAAAGTTACTGAAATTTTTGAAGTAAAAGATCCTACCGTAATTTCCGGCGTATAAGCCGCAGCTCAAAGAGTCGTTTTTCGACCCAGAAATTTTAATCAATAATTGTAGTTAAATATTTACAGCGATCTTTTAAGTTACATTTTATAAAGTAATATTTCTGGGTCGAAAAACGACTCTTTGAGCTGCGGCTTATACGCCGGAAATTACGGTAATTTGTTTCCGTATTTAAAAAGAATGTTCCTGTCATTACTTTTCAGATGAATGTGGTTTTTACGGTATAACTTGGAAGACGATTCTGAAGTTGTGCTGGAACTTGAGTACTTGAACTTTATACTTAATCTATCAATACGCCTTATTTGCTCGCTTTGAGTGCTAGCAATTGATAAATGAGAATGATATGAATGTTAGATTTTATTAAGACTTTCTTTCCTTTCAGTTGAAACTTTGAATAGAACATGATTTTGCTTTCTAACAGTTTAAGTGACTTTAACATTCACATTTAATTATTATAGTTTATTTATGCCATTTGTATCATTGGAGCATATTTACATAAATAAAATAATTACTTTGTTATTCAGAAATTCTGAATTCATACAATAAATTCTGAATAGTATTTTTTACTTTATCTATTGACAAACGTTTCGTGATTACTTAAAGTAGAAATTCTTCTTTCGGAACTTCCAGTACATATTCGGATTTTCAGAATAAAACAGAAATTCGTGAAATACACGCTAATGATTTAAATAGGTGAAACGACAATAGAGACAAACCGAAAATGTGTTTGAATCTGATAATTTTCGGAATGAAGGTTTATTCGTTTATGTTCCAAATTATAATTAAAAAAAATTCTTATTTCAAAGCATCCTGAAATTATGAAAAATAGTTATTTCTAAATGCATTTTAGGAAGATTTATTTTATTACAACTAATAAATTAAATGTGTAGTAGAAGTGCATACACTCCTTAGAATTTCCATGGACACCAATATTTCTGACTAGAAAAAGTGTATTTATTATTTAAATCCTAGACAATGCCTCTTTCAGTCTCAGACATTGTAATGCTTTTCAGCGATTAAATAAGGTAAAATATTCTATAAAAATTTTGCGGTAACACGGTACGCATTTTGGTATTTAGATGAATAGTTAAATCTCTACTTAATTCATTTCTGTGAAATAGTGTTTTTAGTATTTTGTAAAAGTGGATAATGATAAATAGAATGCATGGCATATAAAAATAGACCTTTTTCAGAATTGTAACATTTTACTCCGTGTCTTACAACATCAATTACATTAAAGTGGTCAAGTGCATTGTTAGTTACTCACATGGTTCGTACACTCATTGGAATTTGTAAAGAGTCTTGTTACAGTATCTCAAATTAGAAAATTTCTATTTAATATTTCAATCACACAATACACAATTAATCTCGACGTTTAATCGTAGAATTTGTAACAGTTGCGATTAAATAAGACAAAAAATTGTGGTAAAAATTGTGGTAAAAATTTATTCACCCTGATCACATTAGTTAGTTTAATATGAGATTTATTCTGAATTTAAACGCAGACTTTTTCAAATTATACCTTGATAACATTAAAAAAAATTACAAATTCTCATTATTTAATTTTGATTTCATCTAGAGGTTTCACATTCGAAAGTATTTAATAATGGAAATACTTTGTGATTCTGCAGCCGAAATTTCAGTTCGTGAATGTACGCTCGTCAAACTTGGAATTCTAAATTTTCCATTAAAATAGTTTTAAGAAAATGATTTGTATTATCACGTAAAACATTAGAATTACAGTGAAATATTCATAATGATTAGTGATTCAGTTACATTTTCTTTGAATATGTACTTTTTCAATGGTTCAAAAAGTGCTTACCTCTTTATTTTTCAGGGAAATCTTTATAACTACGATAAGATAAAAACTAACATACCCAGATTATAAAAGATTAATTTAGTATGTTTTAAACTAAGTATTATTTTAATAACTTTGTGTCTAATATCAAAATTTAAGTAATTTAGGAAGAATGCAACTGATATTTAAAAATAGATAGTTTTGAAATTTAGAAATTTAAGCTAAGCCAAAAACATATATATATATTTTTTTCAAGAATTTATTTCAAAATGATGAAAATCAAATTAACAAAGATGGAATATAAATCGTTTTTGTATGCAAGGGCAGCTAGCTACACGCAAACATTTTTTCATCTTTAAAGGAATTCTTTGTTCTATAGAAATATTATAATTAATTCTCGTTACGTTTTTCAAATTAAGACTTTAAAGCAGCATTATAAATATTGTTATTTCAATTTACAAATTTATCAATTAGCTTAATGGGGAAGGTATTTTATCTTTTCTTAAAAATTAATGAAATATTTAGAATGGAAACATAAATGCCATGGTTACGAATTTTAAATATCAATATTTTCAAAAAATAAATTCTTCTCTATATTGTATTGTGAGATTTCTGGTACATATAGAACAAGAATTTCTTTAAAAAAAACTAGTGGTATTCGAAATACGTAATCATTGGCACCTGTGTAAAAAATATTAACCTAGCACTGTTAGAATTTTCTTTTGAAAATTTGTGTTTTTATACACATATTTAGGGTTATGTACCAAAAATTTTAAACGAAAATTTTACTCACTATTTTATGACAGATTTTTAAGATTGTATCACCGCCCCCGCTCGACTACTAGGCTTGAGTGCTGAGATAAAAATGGCGGCTGTCATGCGCGGATTTATTTTTGGCGTTTGTGCGGACGCTCATGTGTGAACACCAGTAATTTTTAAAGGTTTTCGTCCCCTTATTTTTCTGAGGTCAAGAAAGTCAAAGAAAACTTTTTTGAATTACTGGTGTACAAATTCAAGAGGCTGTACAAACGCTTAAAAAAAATCGGCCTACGACATCCGCCATTTTTATGTTAGCACTTAAGCTTAGTATTCAGAGGGCGGTAGATCGCGTAAGGCGAATATTTTTGGGTTGGGTTGGGTTGATTGTTGACGGCCAATTATCTACGCTAGGGATATAGGCCCCGGGGGAGTGCCCTCCGTGGGGGTCTTTCTAAGGGAACCTAACCCGTATTTACGCATGGATAAATCCACGGTTCGAAGAAAACCACGAAAACTCCGAACGATTAGGCCGACGGGCGCGATTGGGATCGAACCCAGCACCTCCCGTCTACCAGCTTCGAGAGCACAACCTCTCAGCCACTGGTGGGGCGCGAATATTTTTGATTAAATATAGTGGTCACAAGGAACTGAATTTATTTATTGAAAGTTAAATTTTATTTGACTCACATCTGCGTCACTGTGTACTGTAGGGTTAAATTTTCTTGAGAATCCTGAAAGTTCCTTTATAAAACATCTTGTAAACAAATGTTACTAACATTAAAATGTACTCTCTTGTGAGTAATTATTTCAAGCCTAGATGTCAATGCTTTAAATTGCAGAATTTTATAACAATAGCTTCAAATTTATTCTAATACTACCTATTATTTTGTATTTTAATACCAGTTATGTTCTAAAAGTAAAAAATAATATTATTGCTTATTAAGCAAATTTATTCCTATTGACGTAAGAAAACAGTTTTAAATGACTTACGTTAACAAATGCATCATATTAAGTGTAAAAAATATGTACATTTGTTTGAGAATTCCGAATATTATTATAGAAAACACTTTATAAAAAAATAAGAACCTTAAATAATTTGAAATGTATATTTATTTTTATGAATGCAGTTCCTTGAAATGTATATTTTAATGCTTTTTGGGATGATACGTACCTACAAACTTAAAAAAAATGCATTTGACGTTGCAATTTCTGAAAGTAAATTTAGTAAATAATATTCGGTGACATTTTCTATTTCATCTGAAAAAAAGTTAAGAAAGTTACGCCGCTTTAATTTACTTTGTTCTATCAAAAATAAATCATAACTTGAGTATTTAGACGGTATTATAACACTTTTCTGTGGTTATATAAGGCGAATATTTATATTATGCACTGTGGTAAAATTGTACGCACCATGCTAAAAAGGAAGGAATTTCTGGATTGAAACAAAATTTGTTTGATCCGCAGATACATTGCGGCGCTATCACGATTCATAGCACTCAAACGGTTAATGAATAAATCATACTATTATCATAATTATCCATGGAATAATTGTATATATGAAATCATTGTATTGGTGAATTACACAAATCACTTCAATAGATAACTAAATGCTGTTGTAATATATAACACGTAAGAAGATGAGAATAAGACAGGGATGGCGAATCCATGTGCCAGAAGACCAAATGCCAACTACATTTCTTTAAAAATCTTCGATATATTTGATAAAATAAATTTTGGAATAATTAGACAAAGAAAACCATTTAGTAAAATTGACGGCAATTTGTCTTACCGCAGGTAGGTTCGTCTTTTCTGGACTAAGACAAAAGAAAATTTGAGAAAAAATTATTTATATGTTTTATATTTTTGTAATATTTTATTTATATTTATTTATTTATATGAAAAAAATATTTAATTATATGTGTCCCCCAGATATTTCTGTTCTTGCCTGTGTAGTGCTTTGGTCAACCCATTAACACCAGACATTTTTCTGATTTCGTCGCTCCTTCCTAACTTAAGTCACCTTCTTTTTATCCCCTGAGGATGGTTAATGTTTAAACGAAATCGCTTAGGTATTTTGACATCTGATTTCACATCATAAATAGTTTTAATGTTTTAAAACTGTGTTTTTAGTATTTGCACCTATTATAGTAACAAATAAATTTTTATCAATGTGTTTGCATTGTGTTTTTCTATGGCTGTATTATTGAAAATTATTTTGTTTTTGAATACTGCTGTAATTTAAAAACAAATGGCACTTTGTTCTAAAAATTATGACTAAAAGTTTAATTTGTTTAAGGGATTGTTCAACATTTTTTCTTAAAATCTTTATTTTATGTAATTTTATTAATTCAAGTAAACAAAAAAATTAAAAAGTACAATAATCAACGTTTATGCAACATATATATAAGTTCTATGTTTCAAGAAAGAAAGCTTTAAAAAATGAAATTTTTTTGCATTGAAAGATACGTAAAAAATGAAGCAGTTAAGCTTATAGCAGTAATTACTCAATAATTTTACTAAGTCCATAACACTCTTAATACTAGTTCTAGAGCCGATACAAAAATACATCAGGTTTGAGTTAAGAAACATATTCTAAAGCAATTAAAACTTCTTTGGCAACTGTTTTTTCCTTATTTATATCTTTTGCTGAGCAGAATAATACATTGGATTCTAAGTTATGTGTTTTTATAATTGTAGTTTATTTGTATTATTAGTTAATTATAAATGAAATGATATATATATCAGTTGATGGTAAATGAAAAATAATTAGAAAATACTTTATCGTTTCTTCTCAAATTATATTTTAAAGAGAAGAAAAAAAAACTTCTGATTATAATTATATCTTGTCTTTAAAAATGTTTCTATCTGTAAGCAATAATGTATGATTTTATCAGCACAAAATACACAAAATATGTTCTTACATATAATCGATCAAATTTAAGCTTAATTTATCAACTACAACTACTCATAATTTCCTTAAAAATAGTCCTGAAATGTTCTTGTGTAATGATTAGAAAAGTTTTTATCGCAAACAATACATACACAGACATACTTCAAAAGAATAAAGATTAATGATTCTCCCGTTCTTTTTTATAAATATCAAAGCAATTAATCTTAATGATTATCGCCAACTTCTCAGATAATGTACTTTATCATTACCGTACTTCGTTATTGAACATATCTAAAAAAAAAAAAAAAAATCCAAAACGAAATAGCTACTCATAAGAAGATAAAATGTTTTTGTGTTCCACATGAAAAAAAAAATACTGAAAAAGCAATTGAAGAGTAAAACACAAAATGTTAGAAATTCAAATGTTTCTTTACATTTTAAATAATTTAGTTTATAGAAGTCATTTAAATATTTCATGGCATTTTAAAAATATCTTTGGCAGGGTTCGTGCGATTTTACTACAATTTTTTAATATTTTTTTCTATTTAATATTTAAATAGCAGAAATTGCAGACACCTCATTTAATTGTAGGATTTGCAATACTTTTCTGCATTTAAGAAAGGCAAAAAAAATTGTTAAAAAATTGTGGTAAAAACGTAGGAATCCTGTTTGAGGGAAAGAAATTCATAAATACTAAATCAATGAATTTGATATTTCAGATTTTAAATTTTAACGGACGACTGCCACCAAATTCACGATCACAAATATTTGTAGTCCAAATGTGTTGTTTCAAGAATATTTTTTGCACCACATTTTCTGATATATATATTTTTTCATTATTTGATCAATGAAATTTTAATATTAGATAAGGGGACACTTTCTATGTATTATTACTGGTGTCCAAATTCGAGGATTTTTCACGTATACATGACGTATAGAGTTTGCAGAATCCTTGAAATTGGACTACAGTATTATTGCACAGATAATGTCGCCTTATCTGATGTCAAAATTTCAATTAATTAATACAAAAAAGAGTTTGCAGAAAAACTGGTGCCAAAACATAATTGGAAGCAACATATTTGGACAATAGAAATTGGTTGTGGCGAATATGGCAGCATTCCTTCGTTAATGGTTAAAATAAATCTTCCGTGAGTAACCTAGAATGAGGATCGACAAACCCCTTGAATCATATGTAAATCACTATGTGAATCATGCCTATAAATAAGGGGTGGCGAACACACGTGTCCGTGGGTCAACTGTGTATAAAAATATAGAGTTTCTTGGTTATTCTCTACATAAGTACATAACAATTGTAAATTATTATATATTGGAGCTGTTGTAGATATTATGGATACCCATTTATTTTGGGCACACTATAAAACGACAAGACAGGAATTTGTACGTTTTGGTAGGTTAAATATACCAGTTGTCTTTGAAATATACAAAAGGCCCTTTTCAGGACCAATTAAATTATAAAAATAAAATTGCCAGCAGAACAAAGAGAAAATCTAACTATTCTTACCCCATTTCGAAACTGAACCAGAATCATACTGTTCAATGTAATGTCCCTGCCATAGTAAGTTAAAGAAATTGCTGCATGAAAATTATTTTTAATGAAAAACTGAAATGAAATGGGGATTGCGTCTGGGCGCACAGCCGCTGGTTTATCGTGAAACATATTGGTTAGACAGTCGATTTTACCTTATTGTATTGAAAAAAAAAACGAATGAAGGACTGCGTACCAAAATTTATTTTATCATTAAACATACACTGAAAATTATATTTATTTCGACTAGTAATTCGAAGACAATTTCTTTTAACGCTGCCTTTGATATGAGAATAAGAAGCATAAGGGGCATAATAACAACATCTATTTAACTGATGAACGTATAATCAATTGTCGCCTGCTGCCAATGGTCCTGCATGGCATCGATTCAACTGATGTTGGTATCCATCAACTCGGAGACGTCTAGCACAGATGTAGGGGGCGTCACCTTCACTCACTATGGCAATCGTTTCGGATACAGATACAGTAGAGGAATAAAGACGCAGAAGAGATAGGGAGGATTGATGAAATTTCTCCCCTCTCCCAACCTTTTCCCCCTTTCTGTGTTTTCGAAGTGACACTTAGCCTATTGTAGCGGTGTACTGGGTAACTACATTTACCACATTTTTCCTGTAGCAAGACATGCTCAGGTCAGGCCTGTTAGTAGAATAATATGCTGAATGAAATTTTTGGCGGTGTGTTACTTTTCTATACGGTGAGCGATATATATATATATATATATCCATGTATCCATATTTATGATTTTTAGATAATTTTTGAGAGGAATATGAGGAAAAATTATTGAGAAAGAAGATTTTTATTTTCTTTTAATAATTGAACAATGCAAATGGAAAACTTAAAAAGGTATTGCTGAAAACAAGAAGTCTGTGAGAAAATTTAATTAGAAGAAATACCATTTAAAATGAAACTAAAATGAATTTTGAATTAATTAATGTGAGCTTACTAAATAAGTGAAATAACTGCAAAGGGTGAAAATGTTAATTCTTATAAATAATTAGTTTTTTCACAATACTAATTGAATGTATAATTGCTGAAACTTTGCTGTATCATGCGTGAAACCAAAAGAGTAAAACAGTAACATTTTCTGGACAAAGATATAAATGTGTATTTGGATTTAAAGATGAATTGTTCACATTTTACACCAAAATATGAAGTCTTGTATTCGTTTAAAATTCACAACAGGAGAGCTATTAAAACACTCCATAATGAAAGAATAGATATTGGGGCCGATGTATGGATAAATGTAGAGTTCTGGAAAAAATCACCTTCCAGTGGCATAGCATAAAGGGATGCTGCATCACTTTACCACCAGTATTACCATATAAATTTTTTTGGCATATTTAATCTTTCAATGTTATACAATTAAGCCAAAGGTCAAGTTTTGTGTATGATAATATTGGTCGTAAAGTGATGTAGCATCCCTGGACGCTACTCCACTGACACCCACTATTAATTGTGTTATAAGATACAAATATACTAGTATTAATCGATTGTGGATAATGTATATTTTTTATTCATATTACTGGAATATTCATATTACTGGAAGCATTTTCAGAGTCTATCTCCATAGTTAAATGAATACAAAGTTAATCTGCTAATCGTAACTTCGAAATTTGACAAAATAAAATTTTTTACAGCATCTAATTAACATAAAACCAATTGTTAACGGAGCTCCAATCCATTGGTTGAAGGTTTAAAACTTTTATTTCTATATTTATTTTGTTAATATCATTGATATTCAAAACTGCGAAACAAAATGACTCGTTTTTATGTTTAAAATTCATAATTAACAAGAAACCTATTAATACTATTAAATATACCGGGTGATTATAATTAAAGTTACGATTTCAAAAATCGATAATTTTAAAACTACTGGTCAGAATGACTTGATATTTTAGCAGAACAATCGTGAGGCAATGGAATTTTGTGTGGCGAAGGAAAAAAAATAGTTCCAAATTGTGCCGATAGATGGCGTTGTCAGGGTAATGTCAGGGGAAAGACCAAAAATGTATTCTTGAACACTTTCCGGCGCGGAGTAATTTTTTTTGCAAAATGATGAAATAATGGACTGACACCGGAATTTACAAACGAATCCATTATTAAAAAGAAACTTGCTTATTTTTTTGGTTCTTAATGAAAGGAAAATTTTAATTAAATACCGGGTGATTTTAATTAATGTTACGATTTCAAAAATCGATAATTTTAATTAAAACTACTGGTCAGATTGACTTGATATTTTAGCAGAACAATCGTGAGGCAATGGAATTTTGTTTGGCGAAGGAAAAAAATAGTTCCAAATTGTGCCGATAGATGGCGTTGTCAGGGTAATGTCAGGGGAAAGACCAAAAATGTATTCTTGAACCCTTTCCGGCGCGGAGTAAAGTTTTTTGCAAAATGATGAAATAATAGACTGACACCGGAATTTACAAACGAATCCATTAGTAAAAAGAAACTTGCTTATTTTTCTGGTTCTTAATGAAAGGAAAATTTTAATTAAATACCGGGTGATTATAATTAAAGTTACGATTTCAAAAATCGATAATTTTAATTAAAACTACTGGTCAGATTGACTTGATATTTTAGCAGAACAATCGTGAGGCAATGGAATTTTGTTTGGCGAAGGAAAAAAAAAGTTTCAAATTTTGCCCATAGATGGCGCTGTCTGGGTTCACATTGTCTGAAGATATGCAAATTACTAATACGTGACATGCGCACCGCAGACATAGCAACCATAAAAATGCAGAGCAGCAGCTCTTTGCCTAAATGCTTCATCATGACTCTGACTATGAAGGATCGCGCTCTGCTCTTGAAGCTTTTTTATAAGAACGATGACTGTGCACTTACAGCTATTAGGAAGTTTCGGACATTAAAATCCATAAAAAAAGCTCCAATAACAACAAATGGTCTGCCAAAAATGATTGCTAAATTTGAAGAGACCGGTTCATTTGACGTTAAACGGGGTAGAGGAAGGAAACCAGTTTCAGCTGCGGCAGTGGAAGATGTGGCTACAGCATTACAGGAACATACTGACAGTGATGCTGGAATCAGCAGTGCAAGGGGGATTGGCCGAATGCTGGATATGCCGAACAGCACGGTGCGTAAAGTCCTACGGAACGTCTTACGCTGTTATCCGTACAAGATAACTCATGTGCAGGAGTTGCTACCTGCTGACCTGGAAGCACGTCAATCTTTTGCACTACAATTTCTTGCCCGGATGGAAGTGGACAACGGATGGCCATGGAACATTCTGTGGTCTGACGAAGCCCACTTTCATTTGCAAGGTTCTGTAAATACGCAAAATTGCAGGATATGGGCGACCGAGAATCCGTCCCAGCTACAGCCATTACCTCTTCAGTCTGAAAGGTGTGGTGCGGAATAACGGCAGCGTTTATCGTCGGTCCATTTTTCTTCGAGGAGATCACACCTGCGGGTCCCGTTACCTGCACAGTTACTGGCAAGCGGTATGAAGCACTTTTGCGTAACCATGTTCTTCCGGCACTTCAACAGCGTCAGTGTGTGGATCGCATAATATTCATGCAAGATGGCGCTCCTCCGCACATTGCTACTACTGTGAAGCAGCTACTGATTGATAATTTCGGAGATGATTGGATCATAAGCCGCCATTTTCCAACAACGTGGCCGCCACGTTCCCCCGACTTAAACCCGTGTGCTTTCTAGCTTTGGGGGTACCTGAAGAATGTTGTTTATAGCGGGCGGATTCAGAATCTAGCCGACTTGAAGGCAAGCATCACACAACACACCCATTGCATTAGTACAGATACCCTCCGATCTGTTGTGGAGCATGCCGTTTTGCGCTTCCAATTAGTAGCGGAACAAGGCGGAGGGCATATTGAGCAACTTATGCCTTAATAATCAGTAAGGTGTTTGATCCATGAAGCTCTTTTTTTTTTCATTTTTTGTCATTATCGCTGTCGTCGCTGTAAACGAGTAGTCTTGTCTTTTCGCTAATAAATTTTTAGTAAATCTCTGAACTCTATTTTTTTCCTTTTGGCAACATCATTCCTATGCTTAACCCTTTAACGGGCGGCGGTCACAAAAAAGGACACCCAATTTTAATTCTAAAACTGACAAACGGCACCAAGAATATTTAATTAAAATTTTCCTTTCATTAAGAACCAGAAAATAAGCAAGTTTCTTTTTACTAATGGATTGGTTTGTAAATTCCGGTGTCAGTCTATTATTTCATCATTTTGCAAACAAATTTACACCGCGCCGGAAAGGGTTCAAGAATACATTTTTGGTCTTTCCCCTGACATTACCCTGACAACGCCATCTATCGGCACAATTTTGAACTATTTTTTTCCTTCGCCAAACAAAATTCCATTGCCTCACGATTGTTCTGCTAAAATATCAAGTCATTCTGACCAGTAGTTTTAAAATTATCGATTTTTGAAATCGTAACTTTAATTATAATCACCCGGTATAAATACTGCTACAGAAGCCCTTCTCCGAATAGATATATAGTCCTTGAAAATAAAAACACCACTACTATTTCTGTTACATATAACATGAAAAATATTATATCAGTACTGATCGATAAGGAAAAATATCTGCATTTAACGGTTATGAAAAAAATGAGTAAAATGATAATAAATGAGTTATCACCACAGTTGTTAAAAAAACAAACTCCATATCGTAATAGAAACTTAAAAATTGCACAATAAAAGAAAAAAAATCACCATTTCATTAACCTAAGCGCTAATTATGAATTTTCTGTGATTAGTTGAAAAGTTTTGCAAATTTATTATAATACGTAATTTGAAAAAGGTTTCGAAAGTTTGAAAGTGTAAAAAATTGCACGAACAATATATTTCTAACATAAAAAAAAAAAAAAAAAAAAAAACGCGCATTATTTCAAAAGTGCAATCTTTTAAAAATTATATCTATGCATTTCAGTATCCTTAAGAGAATGACATATGAAAGCTTCTAAGCCCTTTAGTGACTAAATCCAAAAGCCAATCTTTTTTGTATTGATGTCATTTATTATAAATGATAGTTATAAAGTGGAGTTAGAGAATAAAAGCAGAACTTCTGAAAGCTTTGTATTTTTAGAGATCAAGATTTAATATTTTGAAAGAAATAATGTTAAAAATCCAAGATAAGCATTTTAGATAACTTGTCATCCATGGTGAGTATAGAAATTGTGAAATAAATCTCAATTTCCAATTAGATTTTCAGCAGTACTGAAACTACGCCATATATCTTTAAATTGCACTTCAAAGGATATGAATTTCTTTGCTAAACAGCATACAACTAACAGAGGGAAAAATGTGTCCCGACCGGGTATTGAACCCAGAAACCTAGGTATAGCGCACCAAGTGCTTTACCATTTAAGCTATCTGGACGACATCCAGTCTGCTATTTTTCACTTATATCCACTGGAATCATTTAACTGCAATTAAAGCTTCAAGTGAAGCATTTGTCATAATATGTTCTTATACGATGTATATGAAAACTGGAACGATTGTACATAAAAGATTTGCTTAAACTTATTAATATTTAGTTTATTTGTAACAAGTGACATGCAAGAGAGATACAATTATGAACTCTTACAAAAGTGATAAAAGCATCTCTTATTAAATGCATAAACTACGTTTTAAGAATGAAATGAGAGGAAACAAATCTTAAGTGAGCTTTATAATAATTTCTCTTACTTAAATAGAATGTAATTTAAGTAGAATTTCCCCCTTTTAATTCATTCAAATAACTGCTATTCATAATTCAGACTTTGAGAAATTATCTAAAGTAAAATATTACGAAGAAAGTATATGAAAAATTAAGATATTTAAACTTTTCCAGTAAACCAGAATTAAAGATTATTTGAAACGGCGCATTTTGAAATAACCTTAATAAATATGCAGAGGCATTCATTAAACTAACTATAGCACTTACATTTGAATAGCTCTAAAATTAAAATTAAGATTAAGCTTCAAAATTACAATCATTAGCACTCTACTTTAATCCGCTTAAATGTTTTCTTAATATGAAATAAGAAAATTTACAAGCACACTAAAGAAACATATTATAATATTATAAATTTATTTCCCGTCACATAAATTTAAAATTCAATACGATCATTATATTTTTATTTAAACTCATTAAAAGGTCGTTGGATTTTTTTTTATCCCACATATATTTAATCAAAATGTGCGCCAGAATTTTTTCACAACATTTTATAATTAGAAATTTGGTGAATAATCTGTAAAATTGCATTTACTGATTTAAAAAAAATAAATTCTGGTGCGAATTCAGCATTGCAGAAACACTTGTGCCACAAATAGTTAAAAGAAAGAAGTTTATTTAAATGTAGAAAATGCTTTCAGTGAACTTGATGTATAAAAGCGAAGGAATGTAAAATTTCATGTACTAAATATTTCAATATTTTTTATGCGATAGTACACAGGGTTCGTACGCTTTTACCACAATTGTTTAATAGAATTTTTTAAATTAATATTTAAAAAGTAGAAATTTTGTGCTAAAAGCGTACGAACCCTGGTACAAGATATTTAATGTCCAATAATGTAGGGTTTCCGAATATGTTCTGCAGCACTTTAAAAAGAACATGGTATTAAAAAACATAACACTTTTTTTAATTTTGGTTCATATATGAATATACTATGTTTATATTTTTATTAAATTACTCTAGTTTTAAAATACTGATAAATGCATAGAGAATTATGAAGAAATTACAAAAACTTTAAAAAGGCTACATGTAAATATCATCTTCTTCTTAAAAAAATAGTTTTATTATAATCCGCAAGCACTTTTTTAGGGAATGAACTACAAATTTTTGGCTACTTCTATACATAAATATTTTAGAGCTAGTCGAAGAATCAGTACTACATATTTGTCATATTTTACGTCATTATTATTCAAATATCATACCATAATTGGTAAAATATTCTTATTGTGAACATTCTCTTAGTTCATTGTCTAAGAAACATTATAAAAACATATGAAGTTTGAAAAAATTGAATGATATGATTTTTGAATAAAAAATAATGATTGGAGAAAAATGTATTTGTAATTAACATAACAAAACAAATGTTGCCAGATTTAAATTAAATTTTTCGTTGCCTGATACACTCAAAAGGTGTTAATTATTTGAAATATTAAGAAATGTTTTTTTTTATGTTACATTTTCTAGAAATTATAGTATTTCAAATACGTTTGACAGCTTTATATCCTTACATTCGGCTATTTTAATGATCACTTCCAGTTTGTGGAGCTTTACAATTTCTTTAATATCTTGGCTTCTAATTGACACAAATTCGCAATCAAAACTGTTTTGCAAAGCTAAATAGATGCTGCATTCAATAAATTTTAAAAAAATGAAAATGTCTTTTTTTGCGAAAATTGACCATTTTTACGTATTAGGATACATTAGAAATATTCATTGTATGGCTATAAATTTAAACCGGCTACAAATTAAATGATGCAAGAAAAATGAATCATTTTATTCGGAACAACTTTTTATAAATTGATGTAATTTTTGTCATAAATGGCCTCTATGATTTCAAATTGAATGTAAATTTTCAAATTTCATTGCGTACTATTAGGCATTTTATAGTATACATGAATGACATGTGATTATTTTTTAATGTTATTAGTTTTCATTTTGCATGTTTTTTCATTAAATAGAAGATAAATACAATATAAATTATGCAATTATTAGATATCATGTTTTAAACGAGCGTGATATGCGTATGTATTTAAAGATTAACACCATTTGAATAGTCTAGTACTAAATGGAAAACGCAAATAATAAAATAATTTTTCAGGCATAAATCACTGTTATTTTTATTCTCTTTTTAGAGAGGTGGAGAAAATGACTTGGCGATCTGGTTTCACCAAGAAGGATGTGCTTGGAAAAAAATAGAGCTGTAGTAATTGCTTATAATAAGGTTGGTTGGTTGTATAAGGTTTAACGGCACGAGGGCTAACTGGAGACAAGCTGCGCCTAAGTAAAAATTAAGAAAAAATATATAAAAAGATTCACAAAAGTAATGCTAACAAAAACCAAAAAGGAAACAAAGCTTAATGAGAAACACATCTGGATGGGGTCACCCATCCAGATACAGTCATACGGTGCATAAAACAAATATTATGAATTCTTAGAAAAGTAAAATATAAAAGTAAAAGTAATACACTAAGAAATACTATTTGGATGGGGTAACCCCATCCAGATGTCAAGTTCAACAAGTATAAACTAACATTGTTATAGATAAAACATGAAGGATATATCAAAACTATATCTCAAAATAAAAGCCAGCATGCTTCAGAAAATGAAAGAGAGTCCCATGAGGTGTTCCCCCAATGAGGTTTGTCAGTGTGTCATGATGAAATAAAGTACAATCTATACAAGTGCCGTAGGCCTGGACAGCCAGTTAAAATATGTGTAATAGTCAGGAGATCAAAGTGACAGTGAGGACACATGCGTGCATCCTCTCGTAGTAACAGATGTTTATGGGTGATTCTCGAAAGTCCGACTCTTAGTCGCGTCAAAATAACATCAGTTTGCCAATAATAAGGAGATTTATGTGTATTAATTGGATAAAAAACAGCTTTAAGACCGTTAAAAGAAAATCAGATCAAGATGACAAACTGAATTATATAGACTAGGGGTAGACAAGTAAAAGTTATAGATAGCAATTAAAACAGAACAGATGGCCTGATTTTGTTTTCATTTTTTTAACGTAGATTCTGTTCAAAGGTTATACCTGTGAAATTGATTCGTTAAAAAAAGGAAGATAATAAGTAGAATACTTATACATTTAAATTTAGCACTGGGTATAGGGAATAGATAACCAAATTAAAAATTGCAATGCTCTTGAATTATTAACTATTACTTTAAGTCTTAGCTATCGAATGCCGCCATATTCGCGACAATATTTTTTGTTGTCCAAATGAATTTTTTCTAATTATTATTGTTTTGGAACCACTTTTTCTGAAATTTTTTGTTTGCATTATTTAATTGCTGTAATTTTCAGATGAGATACGGCGAAATATCCTGTATAAAAATGCTTGTGTCCAATCGGAAACAACACATTTGGACAATAAAAATTTTTGACGTGGAAATGGAGGCAATCGTTCGTTAAATGTAAAGAACTCTTTTCAAGACTAAAAAATAAAAAGTTATAGAGCAATGAAAATTAAAAAAATATATATATGATTGCTATATCATACATAGGAACAACTTATTTGCAATATTAAGACTATAACTACCATGAGCCGTCATTCTGGCGGTTACCAAATGAATATATTCCGATTCGAGCCAAAAACTTCTTTTTAAAATAAATTAAATATAAAACTCACAGACATACGTGAAATGAATAAGTTAAGTAGATTTAAATAAAATTTCTGATTTGAAATAGTTTTAAAAAACTTGAGTAAAATTTCCGGTAGTTCTAGTGTTAAGAAATTAAATTTTACAAACATTTATAAGTAAAAAACTTCCTGTTTTTATATGTGCTTTATTACGTATCGTTGTCCGTATATGGATGCTTATAACAAGCCATTATATTATGACAAGTTCTATTATTTTGTAAATTAAAACTGAAATTAATTTTTATTAATCAAGTAATGCTCGGTGCATATCCAAGGTATGAACGGTTTATACTTTATTACCAATAAATTCAAATAAAACTCGTAACCTTATTTAATCGTAGACTTTTTCTTAAATTGTGTTTAAGATAATTTGAAGAGTTCGCTTTTTGAAACATAGTTGTGACAAATGTTAACACTGTACACACAATCTGTAATGTAATATCATACGCGTGTATTCTCGGTTCATTCCTTTTATTTCGGGGCAGGGTATGCGACCATTATTACAGTCAATCGTACCACAATTTATAAACATTTTTCTTTCTTTTGCAGTACATTTATCTTGAAAGTATGGTAGTGTAAGTTTATGGCAGAGATTATTTTTTAAAAACTGGTACGAAAAGAATAAAAAATAGTCCACTGGGACCTAAATGTCTCCCCTTGTTATTAAAGGGTTAAAGAATGGATGGCCAAAGTATACAAATTGCTCCATATCAAACTTTTATATTACTTTGTTATGGCTAAAATATCTTGATATAGCCACTGAAAGATGAGAAAGAAGACAGACTTACCACAGGGTTCGTACGGGTACCGTTATTTTCCAGGTGAAATACCAGTATATTTTTCTAAAAAAATACATCAAGTTCAAACGTGCGAAATTTTATATTATTTAGGAAGTGATTATGTATAAGAAAAAACTGGTACCGAACAATTTCCTGGTCTTAAAATTCCAGGACCCGTACGAACCCTGTACCATGTCTCCGGCTTTTTGGATACCAGTAATTTAGCTCAAAAAATGTTATTTCCTTTAATCGGAGCATTTTGCGATTTAAAAGAACAAAATTTTCTCTAAACAATTACTGGTGTGCAAAAAAAAAGCCGGAGACTTGGCAACTCTGAGAAGAGAAAAAAATATGTTATTATATTTTCTAATCGTATTATCATGAACAATAATTCTTTAAAAAATTGTTTCAATTAAAAATTTTTACTTTTTTGCAATCTTTCTGAACTTAGTGTAGTTACGGGAAACTATATTTAAAACAAATTTTCTTGGGACAATATCATTTTCTTAGTTGGTTTTATCGCCTATATAAAATTAGTCTTATGATAAAAATGAAAAGGCAAAATTCGGCCTTATGCATACCATTTTTTTTTATATGTGATCATTTATCTCTGATAAAAAATACATTTTGCAAATATAAATTTCAAATTTATAACACGTTTCGTATTTTGTAATTTATTGAACGAGTAATTTGAGATCCATTTATTCTTAAATATATTTAGAGATAAACACGAAGAAGATAGAAAGCGACAGCTACAAAAATAATACAAACACTATTCAGTACTGTTTTTCTTTAAATAACTGAAAATAGTTTTAAAAAAAATAATAATAAATTATTTATGCTTTCAAATTATTTTTCATTTTATTAATGCTTTCAAGCAAACGTTTTATATCATTGCCAATACGCTCAACTAAAAGAGTTATTAAAAAGGGTAACAATTACTCTTTAACATATTAAATGAGTAATTTTAGATAACGGAGAATTTCATCTTAAATATATTTAAAAACTACTTATACGTGTAGACACATATAAAGTGGAAACTACAAAAATAATACTAAGAATATAAAGTACTTTTTTCCTTTAAATAAATGAAAATTGCAACAGAAACATTTTATTCAAAATAACCATCTAAATCAATGCCGCACAATTTTATTTTTAATCCGTTCAACTTACAGATTTATCAAAAAATAACAATTAAGCACTGTCTTCGAAGTAAAATACTTTGTTTGATATTTCGAAGAAAGTTAATGAATTCTATGTATGATCACTGATGCGAATTGTTCTTTTAGGGCTTTTACTTGAAACTAATCCTAGGATTGTTTGAATGAAGATTAGCTGCTTCAATCGATAGAAATGAAACGGTGCTTTTGTAATTGCGGAATTATTTTTTCTTTTGATTTAGTTAGCGTGTTATTCTTTGTGATTGTTATTCAGAGATCTACGTAAGAAAAAATATCATTAATTCAAGAACGCAGTAAATTAATGACATTTAGAAATAAATTTTCATACTAATTTTCGATGCTTTAATACATTAGTTACGAAAATGAATTTATGTTGGTTTGGTTTGGTTGATTTATGATGGCCAGTCATCTACACGAGGGATATAGGCCCTAGGGGGGGGAGTGCCCTCCGTGGGGGTCTTTCTAAGGGATCCTAACTCGTATTTACGGCAAGGTTAGAAGAAAACCACGGAAAACTCCGAACGGTTAGGTCGACGGGCGCGAAAGGGGTTTGAACCCAGCACTTCCCGTTTACCAGCTTTGAGAGCAGAACCTCTGAGCCACCGGTGGGGTGAATATATTTTGGATAAATAAAGATTTCATTTTCAAAATCATGATATAGAACTAATTTATATTTTAGTGGAGTGTCTGTTTTAACACTAGAACTACCGGAAATTTTACTCAATTTTTTAAAAATGATTTCACACCAGAAATTTTATTTAAAACTTTATTCATTTAATGTATTTTCTGTGAGTTTTACATTTAATTTATCATTAAACGAAATTTCTGGTTCGAATCGGAAGATATTCATTCGGTAACAGTCAAAATGACGGCTCATGGTAGTTTTAGTGTTAAGAAATGAAAACTTATAAATAAGCCTTTTTCATAAATTATCAGATTTAAGGTTAAATTTGAGTTGTACGAGTTTGTGATATAGATTATTAGAAAAATTAAGTAGAATTTTAATTAGATGCAAAGAATGCATCAGTAAGCTTACTTGTCTAGAAATGATTTTTCTGAAATTTTGTTTACTTAAAAATTGTTTATCTTGAGTATTTTTAAAAGCATGCATTTTTGTGCATTAATGTATCTTATCTTTTTATTCATCATGCGTCTGATGTTATATAATTATTCATTTTTTAATCTTTTAACATTTGATACATACGTAAAAATCGAGGGGAAAAATAAAGATATATTTAAAATATTTTACACTAATAACATTTAAATACATGTTTAAGGTATTACGTGTCCTAAGAAATTTAAATTGTTTTAGAGAGACTGTGGGTAAAGGGGAATTGCTTTACATTTTAAAGTGTAATTTATAAATTTCCCTTTATTAATCAATTTATTTTCAAAGACAATTACTTTACATAGTTTTCCAGTAATATAGAATTTTTTTTTGTCTTAGCTTAGTTATCGAAAGAGAAATTACTATAATTTGTGAAATAAAATTTTGTTCATGTGACTTGCCATGTTTCTAACGTGACACATTAATAAAATATAAAAGTTGTTAAATAGGCAAATTCGAGGTTTATATCAGCACCATCATACATTCAATAGACAAAATCACAGAGTAAGACAGAGATCCAACTTCGCCTGAAAAGAGCGACTGCGGCGGATGACTTGTAAACTAAATCATCGCTTTGGCGATTTTTTTTTCGTGATTTCCGTTTGACACGTTCGCTGCCAACTACGAGTATACTCGTAGTGCTAACTACGTTTCTTTAATCTAAAACTAGTTATTCGCACAGAAAATTTTAAAAGAAGAATTTTATTTTATGTAATAATGAAATGTCTGTAATAAAACAAAGTAAATTTTGCTATTAGTTTTTTCTGGTATGAATTTGAACTTTCTAAATAAAATGAAAATTCCGGCATTTTTAGCTTGGCAGCGAACATGTTAATTGTAACCCTATTCAGCTTGACAGCTTTTGCTGTTGTCATTTTCACAAGTGCAAATTTTCGGCGTTCGCTATTTGATTTTTGAATCTTGATTAATATTTATTATTAAAATTACTCTTTGAAGATAAAATAGGTCATTATAATTCTTCAAAATGTAAGTTATGATTTATTTTCATGTGTTATGTTTGTTCTTGTTTTTCAATTTCCGTAATGTTTGAAATATTTTATATATATTCAGTGTTGACAGATTTTTGCCGAAACGTCATGTTAAGGCTCACTGTGGAGACGCGAAAAGTTTTTGGTTTCCATCTGTCTGTTTTCCGTACAAATGGTCCGATTAGGTTGATTTTTAGTTGGTATGTTGGCCAGGTATCTGGAATTAGCTGTATAGCCTTTGGTTAAATTTGGTTCATTCATTCGGAAAATATAGAACATTTTTTTAGGCCATAATGCTTTCCTATGGGGATGCAGACGATTTTTCAAATTTCATTTTTATCTGAAATGAAAATAGAATGTTTACATAATGGATTTAGACGTAAAAATATGAATGCTAAATTTTCGATATGGATTTCCAATACTTTTAAAATTTTGCCGATAAATTTAATAGAATTTAGAAATTAATTGCTTAAAATATTTGAAAAGGTTTTTGCATCTGTTCGGGAAATATAAACATCTTATTTTCATATTTTTTACAAATTTTAAAAGCGTTTATTTTTACTTTCTTCTTTAATTTATTCGTTGCTGATGAATACCTGTTTATTCTTAAAATTAAAAGAATAAGCAATTCATCAGAATTTTACACTATCATTGTATAATACCGTGTTTAACCTTCCTACCCTGAATGGGTCGAATAGACCCACTTCTATAATTTATTTAATTCGATTGGAACCAGATTTTTTAGTAAGTTTAATAAATGTAAGTTAAAGTAGTAGTAAAAGTAGTAGTGTAAGTAAAAAAAAGTAAGTTAAATAAATGCTACACAAAACTACGTTAAATAAATATGTTAAATCATTTTCAAAAACAAATACTGGTGTGAAAGGTTTTTGTCAACGTTGTGTAAAATTTCAGCAGGGTACGAAGGTTAATTTAATGATTCTAATTTCTTGAACATTCGAAGAATTTTATATGCTTATTAATATGCATGCAATTGAAAAAATAATAATTGCGGATTGTACGATGTTAAATAATATCAAAAATAAGATTTAAATAACAAGCAGCAACAAGCAGTAGCCGTTTTTTACCCCTTCCCTCATTTGTCGCCAAGAAAGCGATATATAGCCGTTATTAGAAACCTCGCTTCTGTTATGGGCGTAGTTTCTGCGTCATCCGCAGATATCGCCACTGTCTATGTGTAATCCCATGTTAAAGAAGTTACCATTGAAGTCTATGAGAGTTGATTGTCTGTTTAAATCTCCTTACTCTGGGGACAAAATCTTGCTTTAAAAATTACATTTTATTTCTAATTTTGTAAAGTTAACTAACTGAGAATTTATTAAGGTCTTTGTTTCCTTGTCAGGCTTTTATTGATTGTTTACTTGGTACAATTGTATTAAATTTAATCTTCAAGCTTTGAACCCCGAGGTAACTCCATCAAATAACTGAAAAACATATTGCTATACATGCCTTATTTAAATTCATATAATTTTACTGATTTAGATCTGTTTTTAATCATTGAGTAAAGGCCTTTATCTTTATATACATAATTAAGTTTTGCATATCATGTCGGAATGACTATCATTAATTTGAAATTCTAAATATTTATAATTCGAATAACGGTAAAATTTTGCTCTTTTTCAGACCAGTCAGAGGATTAACAGGCATATTAATTTTTCTGTACATAAAAAAGTATCTTTTAATATAAATTTCAAATGCAATGTTAAAATATAATCACTTTACGATTCCTCAATCCGAAATGTCCCATTATTTCCCATATCATTTTGAGCTGCATTTAGGATTAATGTAAATTGACTATTACTTGAATCTAACACAAAACGGAGATTGCAAATGAAAAGCACTGATTAAATCCGTCATAACCACATGTAATATTGTTAAAAACAGATTTTAGACTTTTTCAAAACTAGTATTTATTAAGCATAAAAAAGTCCTCACAGTTAGAATTAAGAATTTGATCTGATTAACACATTTGCACAGGTTAGTTTTTGTGATATCTGGGTTTTAAAACAATAGAAGCACCTCCTTCTTCTTGCAGCCATTCGCAAACGGTTAACTAGATGTTTTTGTCAAATTTATGCATCAATAAAGATAATCAATGTACGATTTATATAAAATGTCTTACAAACTAAAAATAAATGACAACAAGATATAAATGCGTTTTCTGTAAGGTAAAAGAAACGGCCTTAGTAAATGACGTATCATATATTATAATACGAGCAAATCTTGTCTGTCTGTCAATATGCAAAATTTATCTTAAAATCGGGTCTAACAATTTTGCTGAAATTTTGTAATTAATTAATTGTAATTAATTGTAATTTTGTATCCTACCGTTTTGAGGTACCAGAAAAAAAGATAAAAATATATAGTAGTAGATATACAGTATTGTCCAAATTATTAGTCCCATTTGAAAAAAAAAATCCCAAAACCTTGCTTGTAAGATGATTATATATTGAATTAACCCCCTTGGGTATATTTGACGACTGAGACTCGTCATCAGTATTGTCCACGGATTTTATTTTAATTCATAAATTTCGAATTTACATCAGAAAATTCAAACAGTACTTCTCGCTTCTTTTTAAGCAGGGAATATCTGTCAACAGATACAGAAAAAACAGTATTCCAAATTTCTGGTGTGTCTGTTCTGCATGTTTTTTTCTTCAGATAAATCAGTACGCAAAGAGTTAAATCATCCTAGTAATGTAATAAGCTATTTATAGGATTAAAGTGAGCATTAACATCAATTCAAATGAGATATTTTGAGATTGTTTTGTTTGTATTTTCTATAGATGAGTGGCAACACTACTCATTACAAAATCCAGAAATTTTCTTCTGTTTGCACTGTTTGCTTGCCTGTTACAAACCAAATAATATCACTTCTAATTATTAAATTTAGTGTTTTAAATGTTTCTTTAATCTGTTTACCATTAAATGCAGGTTTTTAAATGAAAAGTAACATTGTTTAAGGAATTTTCTATAGTTGTAGTTAAAATGAATGACAGGAAAGACATTTCTCCAAGAAAACATATATAGATTCAGGTTCTCTAGCAAAATTCTAACTTGACAAGAGGTGAAATTACCAAAAGACCGTCTGTGTCTCGAAAACCTGTAGTAATGATAAATAAAAATATGGATTTGAATGGAAATAGAACATCGAATACAGTTGGGTGATGTGGAAGAAAACTGATTTCTTCACAGCGTGATGATACAGTTTTACTAAATTTGAACAGAAATACCTAAAAATGTTCTTCAAGACAATTTTAAGCTTGCCCTGGGTAACCAGGGTATTGTTTTGAGCCTAAAAACAATCCGCAAAAGTATTTTGGGGCTGGCTGCAAGGCCTATCGTCCAAGGAAGAAAACAAAGCTGATTGAAGCCATGAAAAGGCAACGACTGACATGGGCCATATCGTTTAAAAACTAGGTTTACCAAGAGTCATTTTTAATTATAAATTGTATAGAATGTCTACGTGAGATAATAAACAGATATTGTCCCTCTGCCAGTCATCCATTATCCCTTAATTTTTAAACGATTTAGCTCACTTAAATTGCTGCCTTCTCATAGCTTCAATCAGTTTCTTTTTCTTCCTTGGTCGATAGGCTTTGTAGGCCTCAAAAGGTCTTGTGCGGATTGTTTGTGCGATCAAAGAAATACATTGGTTACCCAGTGCAGCTTTCTTCTTGAAGAACTATTTCTGCTATCTCTGCTTTATTCAGTAAAACACTATCATCCCGTTGTGAAGAAACCGTTTTCTTCCATATCGTCCAACTCTGTTCGGTGTTCCAATTCCACACAAATTGATGTTTTTCTGTATCCTTACTACAGTTTCTCGAGACACGGAAAGTCTATTGGCAATTTCAGCTTGGGTAGAGGGATAAATGTACAAGATAACCTGAATCTGCCCACGTTTTCTTGGAGGAATGTCTTTCCTGCCACCCATTTTAATAACTGCTATAGCAAAAAATATATATCCTTAAACAATGCTATATTTCAGTTAAAAACCTGCATTTAATACAAGAAAAGATTACAGAAACATTTAAAACACTAAAATTAATAATTACAAGTGATGTTATTTGATTTGTAACAGACAAGCAAACAATGTAAACAGAACAAAATTTCTGGATTTGTAATGATTAGTTTTACCGCTCACCTATAGACAAAACAATCGCGAAATATCTCATTTAACTTGTAGTCAATACTCAGTGTAACTCTTGGAATAGCTTATTACACTACTAGTATGATTTATTTAAATAAAATCATCTTAGGAATATGGTTTGGGGAAATTTTTTCGAATGGGATTAATAATTTGGCCAATACTGCAGGTGAGAAGTGTTACAAATTTTGACTGCCAGTTTATTTTATATTTTCTTCGTCGTATTTAATCACAGATTTCTTTAGATTATATAAGGCGAAAAATTAAAACAAAAATAATGTTATTAAATATCCGCAATTTGTGCATCTATTACCTTCTTTTTTCCGTCATATGAGGCGTAAAAGCACACTATTACATTTGTAAGAGCGATTAACCCCTTGAAGGGCACCGGTATATTAGATATACCACTTAATTTTAACCCCAAAATGCCAAAATGACACCAGAATTTTATTAAAAAAAATTGCATTTATAAGGTACATGAGGAAAAGCTTTTACTTATTTTAAAATAAATTCGTTCGTGAATCTTGGTGTGAATCAGTCATTTCAATATTTTAGCTACAAGCGTACTTTGCCCCTGAAAGGGTTAAATAGCAGCTCTCATCGTTAGATGATAACTAGCAGAAATTATTTAGCCGAAATAGTGAGTGTTATCAGACTGCTAATTTTTCTATTCATATTGCTTGATTTCAAACTATTTTTTAAATAGTATAATTCCTCTTGTTTACATCTTATTTAATCTATCATAAAATAAGCTAAATATTACTATTTCATGAAAATGGTTGTAATCCAGCAAGCTGAATAGAAAAAGTATTGAAGTCTGGTAACACTAGAACAATTGCAAAACAAGCAGGAGATATTTTACATTTATTGGGCTAACTATTTTTTGCTACCGTTCACCGAAAGATGAGAGTTGCTAATTAATTTTCTAGAATGAATTAGTTTGTTTTTACTCACAAGTTGGAGCAAAAGATGTATTACTATGTTTATGTATTGTATCGCTGATATAAAATTTTAAAGAATTATTAGTTTTCCTTAGGAATCTCAAAAAGAATCTCAACGATTTATAACTAGTTTTATAGTACAATTTTCAAATGATTCAATATTCGTAAAATACACTCTCAAACGTAAGGTATAAATAGATTAACACTAGAACTACCATGAGCCGTCATTTTGACGGTTACCAAATGAATATATTCTGATTCGAATCAGAAATTTCTTTTTAAAATAAATAAATATAAAACTCACAGAAATACGTTAAATTAATAAGTTCATTAGTTTTAAATAAAATTTCTGGTGTGAAATAGTTTTAAAAAATTTGGGAAAAATTTTCGGTAGTTCTAGCGTTAAAAATATTGCTATTGCTTACAAGTTTTATTAGACTTGCAAGGCTTCCAAATGGTCAGTTTTTGAATACCACCTTTTCAAACTGACATTTTCGTTTTATACTTTTCTTACAAATTTTGTAGAAACTTATTGCGAAGCTTATTAGTGTTGCAAATGTTGTAAAAACCAACCAGGAAATGTTTTCGCCAAAAATACTGGTATTAAGAAAATTGACCATTTAGTAGCCTGTGCAATATATTCAAAATATTATATTCTAAAAATATTACAAGAATATCCATTTCGATAAGAAGTATGAACGCATATCTAAAGCACAAAAAGAAAAAAAACATTGTAATACATTTTCTAAAAGCGAAACAATGGAATTTATTCGATTTAAACAAATACATATCCATGATTAAAAACTTAACAAAATAAAGAGTAATGTCTTGATAAATGTCTTAACATTTAAGGAAAATATTTCAGAAACTGTTTAACGGGGAATTAACTTATTTTCATCCGAAGCGTGCGTTCAAAGAATTTATTTTTTATTTAGAAATTCCGAATTCATATCAGAATTTCTAAATAGTATTTTTTATTTTATTTAATGACAGACGTTTCGTGATTACATATAAACTAAAATGTATTCTTTCGAAATTTCTGAATTAAAAAGAAACCTCTTAAATGGATGCATATATTCGTTAATTATGCAAATGGGTTAAAAAAAGCAATGATGTCAAATTTCGAAGTCTTTGAAATATTTGTTACTTATCAAAATATAAACACAAACATAAACTTAAAAATACGAAGTATATACTCGCGTATAAGTCGATCCCCTAACTTTTAAATGTAAATTCTGCAAAAAATCAAAAAACCGCGTATAAGTCGACCCCCTAAGTTTTGCTTAATCTACCTAAGTTTTCCTTAATCTACTCTAAGTTCTACTTTTAAAATCAAGCCAAAGTTTTCACTTTCTAGACAGACGCATTACAAATTCTCGACAAAACAGCGAACTATTGCCAAATCCAATTTCGTACCGTGTGCCGATGACTGCTACTCTGTAACACCCCAAAGTTTTGAGATATGTAAAGTAATTTTTCCTATAAGCTCTCTTTAATACCCATCGTCAAGGGATGTTCTTCTTATGATGCAATCATATATTTATTGTTGTTTTGATGCAGAAAATACTTGCAACCAATCGAAGTTACTGAACATACAACTTGATATGAAAATAATCAATACAACATTTAAATAAACTGCGCCTATTTTTATTGTCATGCATATATAAATATATTCGATTTCCATTATTTTATAATACATTATTTCAATTGGTATGTACTTTTCATGTGTTTCAGTGCCTTTCACATTTTTGTTAACAGAAAATACTCTGTTAGGAAATAATAAAATTTTAAAATAATCGGCAATATATAGCGGAAGATATGGAAATGCTACCTTCCTATTTGCATATATTTTCAGAAAAGTATATCTAGATATGAAAAATTTTACATTGCATAAATATTTCACTATCAGTGAAGCTTTTGATATATTAGGTACTAGCTGATCCGCCTGGCGTTTCCCGGTCCTGTCAAAAAATAATACGAAACGCGAAATCACTCTAAAAATCGCTGCATTATACCATTCCTCTGGTAACTCTTTGTCTTTTGGAAATTAAATAGGGAGATGTAACCCGAAGCGGAAGTAAATTTAATACCATCTTCTTAAATGTCTAGATCATTTGATTCAAAGCGGGTCAATTTTTTGTCAAAATTTAAAAAAGGTTACCGTCGGTTTTTCACAAAATTTTCATTTTCGGAATTAGAAAAATAAACGACGTACAGACTGCCAGTTTCGATTCAATTCCTCCAATACTTTTTATAATACTCTACAATGAGTGAAAATGAAAATATTAGGTTGTCTGGGACTATCAAATCGTTATCTTTCTTTTGAGGTTTCAATAAAAATAGCAATTTTTGGCGCACGCGCAGAAAAATATTTTAGTTCCTTCGCCAGGGAATACACTTTGTTCTAAACAAATTTTTGGACACGTGTCCCCGCTGTCTACGATACCGTGTATAGCAGAAGTGCTACGCACCGACTACAAATTATTTTAGTTCCAGTTTCCAGCACCAGGTGGAGCATTCTGTTCCAAACCTTATTCCGAGCGAAACTCCGGCACTAGTTCCCACTGCTTACGGCACCGTGTAGAAGGCGCGTGCACGCGCTAAAAATCTGTTAGTTCCACTTTCCACCGCCAGAGGGTACCAAATCTATGTCTTAATTAATTAGCTATATCTTAATTCATGTTAAGTTGAATGAACCAATTCCTGTTGAAATCGGGCCCATAGAACCCGAGAAAATAAATCACCTGTCTGGATATCAATATTCATAAACGGTTGTGACCAGGGGTTGAAAAAATGATACCGAACTTTATTTAGTACCCGGGAGACCTCGGAAGAATGTCAGAAAAGATTTCTTTTGAATCGGACCAAGATTAAATGCAAAATCTTTTAGTTGCATTTTCCACCTACAACGCGTGCACTCGGTTCGATACAAACCTATTTCCGAACGAAACTGCAGTACGTGTCCCCGCCGCTTATGGTAATGTATAGAATGCGTACTGTGCATGCGCTGAAAATCTTTTAGTTCCAGTTTCCACCGCTATGGGGCAACAAATATATGTCTTAATTATATATCTATATCTTAATTAGTTCGTGCAAAGTTGAATGAAAGAATCCTCGTAGAAATCGGCCCCTTTGTTTGAATCGGACAAAATTTAAATACAAATTTTTTTATCACTTCCCACCCATAGGTGGTGCACTGTGCTTCTAAATAAAACTCTTTCCGATCAAAAGTCCGGCATGTGTCCTTGCTGCCTACGACACCATATAGCAAGCGAGCTACGCGCGCGCTGTAAAATCTTTTAGTTCCATTTTCTACCGCCAGGTGGCGCAAAATCTGTACCTTAATTTGTTATCTATATCTTAAGTATTTCGTGTTAAGTTGAACGAACTAATTCTCTATGAAATTGGGCCCATAAAAACCGAGAAAATACCCCTCCCTGGTGATTAATATTCAGAAATAGTGGTAACCAAGGGCTGAAAAAAATGATACCGAAGTTAATCTAGTACCTGGAGAACCTGAGAAAAGGTTTCGTTTCAATCGGTTTGAATTGTTACTAATAAAAAAGTTCTAATTTTGGAGGCAGGGGGGAAGGAGGGAGTTTCGATTAAAGCATTAACGCGATATTTATATTACAACCGAACACTTACCCCCCACCACACACAGAGAATTAACCCAACGACGTTAAAAAATTAGGAATTATCATTAATTTTTGAAACAGAAACAAAATGACTGTTTCTTTCTTTTTTTTACATACAAAAACAGTAAGTTATCGGTTTTAATTTCTGAAATCAAATACATAAATGACGTCACGTACATAAAAAAATCGCATAAAACAATTCGCGAAAAATTCACAACTCGCTGTACCAAACTGCAATTAGCTAACGACATTTTCATCTGCCAATCACAATTGCCCGGTTGACTTCTCGCTGAAACTGCGAATAATACGAACTTTGAGCTTGTGTATGTCATATAAATCCGAACAAAATGCGAAAACTATTGTTGAAATCGTACCGGATAAATCTTCTAATATTAAAAACTGAAATAATTAAGTCAGTATAACAAAATTCAATTTTAGTCTTATTTCATGGGCCAAAAACGCGGTTTATGGGCCCTGAAACTTTACTGATGGAAGATTTTCCCGGCGTTGATCAGGCCCTTTTAATCCGACATATACAAACAACAGCCGACATCTTGAGACTACATCCTCAGTTACTCCAGTCGCAAGTGGTAGACACAACATTATATTTCTACTCGTATTTACCCATCCATTTACGAAACAACAGTCATGTTGGAGGAGATGTAATCTTCCCAACTCGGCGAAAAAGTCCGGGCCAGGATTTAAACTCGGCATCCCTTGGCTGAAGCTGCCAATGCTGAGCAATCTTGGACGAATATGGCTGAGCTAATTCACCCAATTAATTTTAATGATCATAGCATCTGGTCACAGCTGAATCAGCACAACAAAATAAATCACAGGACCTCAGCAGTTCGCCCAATTTTTGCCCAGTTGGCAAGATTACATCTCATATGATTTCTTTAGCATTTGATTAATTGTGTGAAAATTAATCTAGAATAGTGATTTTGTTTAACCCCTTGGAAGATGGTGGTATATTATATATACCACTTAATTCTATTCCCAAAATGCTACAATGGCACCAGATTTGTGGAAAAATTTTTTGTTTCCATCATGTAAGTGAAGGAATCTTTTACTTATTTTCAAATAATTTGTTCATAAGTGTTAGTGTTATTCAATAATTTATATATTTTAGCATCAGAAGTACTTTGCCCCTGAAAGCGTTAATCACAATGTCTAGAAAAAGAAGATTTGGTTCCGTATATAAATTGTCTTTTATGTTTTCTCCCATAATTTAAGTTTATAAAATATTAATTATTGTAAATATAATATTTTTATGCCCTACATTTTGTTAAAAAAAACATAATTCTTCATTTCTGCATACTACAAATCATATGCATAGAATTAATTTGTTGTGAATTTTTTAACTTTAAGCTGTAATTTAAGCTGTTTTTCTAAGATTAGTTAAAGAATATTTTTCCAAAAAATGAATTAAATATGTTAATTCAACAAAGTTCTACGATTTCTTTTAATTAAATGCTTATTAAAATTATTTAAAAATGCTATTTAACATTTTAATTATATTTATATACAATAATCTTCATCTAAATTTTAAAAATAAAAATATCTTTTAAAATGAGGATTTTGTTTATTAAAGGAAATTTTTGCGCTTAAGTCATAAATATTTAATTCATTACTTCTAACTTTTTCGATACAAAAAAAGAAAGTATAGTCAGTTCTACGCTTCGAACATGTGGATTAAAGAGCTGTGTTTTCTACGTAAAAAATATATTAATGTTTAAAAAATTTTATATCTTCAAGGAAAGTTTTAATTCCTAAAAGGATTTTCATTTATCTTATTGAAAAAATAATAGAACTTATTTTAAAAGAAATATATTGGGTAAAAGGAAGTTTTTCATTTATGCTTATTTTTTGACAGCTTTAGAAATTTAATTTTATTCATATGCAAGTTTCCCGTATGTTCATTTTTTTAATATTTACAATATCCGCTTTAATAAATTGACATTCAGAAAAAATAAATATTATAAATTAAATTTTGTTCTTATAATTTATGTTGGGGCACGATATCAAGTTGTAAGTGACTGAGTCGTTCATTAAAGTTACATTAAAAAGTGATCAGTTACAGTTGTTTACTCTTATAGATTTTTAACCTTCTAGAACATCTAATTTCTCCCTTGGCTGAAGCTGCCAATGCTGAGCAATCCTGGACGAATATGGCTGAGCTAATTCACCCAATTAATTTTAATGATCATAGCATCTGGTCACAGCTGAATCAGCACAACAGAATAAATCACAGGACCTCAACAGTTCGCCCAATTTTTGCCCAGTTGGCAAGATTACATCTCATATGATTTCTTTAGCATTTGATTAATTGTGTGAAAATTAATCTAGAATAGTGATTTTGTTTAACCCCTTGGAAGATGGTGGTCAGAAAAACTTGAGTTACCACTTTTTCATAATAATAATCTTCATCTTATTTAGTCGTAAAATTTCTGTCATAAAAAAACGAATATTAGTATTCGGAAATAAGGATACCTATGCGGCCCACGGTTAAGTTGTTCGAAACCATTGTTCCAGAATTAAATTAATCGACCGACTGGAATGATTTAGTTTATTCCATACTGAATATTGCGCAAATACCTATGTCTGATGTATCGGTGTATGCCTTTTGAACGACAGTAGCACTGAGTAAGGTGGTGCAGCTTTCATTTAACCCTTTCCGACATGGTGAATTAAATTATGTCCTACTTAAAACTAATTCACAAATGCCATAATAGCACTAGAAATTGGGAGAACAAAAATAATATGCTCTTGAAAGATTAATATGTTAAAAATTAATATGTTTTGCTTATTTTTAAATAAAATTGTTAGTAAATTCTGGTGCTGTTTAATGATTTGAAAATTTTAGCAACATAAATGCTTTGTGTCTAAAACGGTTTTAAAGAGGTACCACACTGCCGGAAGGGTGGCATTTAACCTCAATGCTTTTCCCCATAAATTTGTTTTATGCAGAGGTGGAGAACCTCCATGTTCGGTACTTCAATCCCCGCCTACCGATATCCCAACAAAAACACTCTCAATGTACATGATTTTACTTGCAGTTATATAACTGTAACATAGGCAAAGTGTACACAGGCGGTAGCATATCCAATTAATTACCGTGCTTCATGACGCTTCACTTGGGTATTCAAGTGGCACTCCTTAATTTCATTATAAGTGCCTGTTCTGCCCTTGGATATCCGTGAAAGATAAAAGTGATAATTTACATTCAAACAATCGCAGACATAAACGATGTAAAAGCTGTAAATAAAAGATTGTAATTTAAGTATAATTTGGCTATAATAATACGGTGCATGACCTTTAAATATTCCGCTAGACTAAAGGGAAATAAGCAGCTTATTTGACACAAGTGATATTTCAGTTACATTATTGCATCGTTTTTAATTAGTACTTCAGATGTTGTCATATTTCTGCTACAACAGTAAATGGCATATTTAGTTTCAAAGTTATTAAGTTTCATGCATTCAAAAAAATATAATCTGTTATAATAATCAAAAAGTTTTTCATTAAATTTATAAAACATGTGCTGCTTTAATTTTTTGTTAACCCGGAGTCCACGGATTGTGTCTGAGAGACTCCTGTTTCCTATTCTTCACAGTGGACGAAAATGCAACAACTCGACTTATGGGTTAAAAATATATTCATACAACATCAATAAAATGCACAACAAATGATTTTGTCCATCGACCCTGATGTAATACAGTGATTTTGTGTGTCCCTGTAAACGAACTAAAAATGCTACACAATTCATTTCGTAATACCGAACTTTCTATATTAAACCTCAATGGCCTAAGAAATATTCATGGAAATTAGAGTATACTTTCGAGACTTAGAACACGGACAGGCAGGCAGCAGGCAGCAGGCAGCCAAACCGAATTCAAAAACACTTTTGAACTATGTTGGAAAGTGTTAAAACAGAAAGATACTTTCGATTTAGCCAATCATCTATTTCAAAATAAAATGCAGAATTGACAATTACTTAACATTTTGCATGTTATAGGCAAAATATATGTAGTATGTGTTTTGCCATAATATAAAGGAAAATCACAAATCTCTTTAAAAATATAAAAAAAATTATGACCTAATTACATTTGTTTAAACGGAAAGTAGCAATACGCAGTAAATGTATAATATTTCATTTAGAAAATTTCACAGTTAAACGTGTTTGAAAATCGAGTTATGTTTAGATTCTTTGGTCGGAATCAGGGAATAAATAACATGAAGATTACTGTTTTGAAATAATGGTGACAAAAATCGCAGCAGATAGTAACAATCGTTTTTTACGAAATTGCTGCCTTTACAAATATTAACTAAAAAAAGTAACTGATATTTTTAATTAATGAAATTTAATATGTTGTTCAATTTATGCATTATTTTTGTATTTTTCAATGTAAATTTCCATGAATTAATTAGACACAATATTTTAAAATCATTCTTTTGTTGAAAATTACGTACAATATTCGTAATATATTCTTCTATGAAGAAAACTCAAAGAACAAGTAACTAACTGAAGTATTTTTTTTTCTATCTTTAATATTTGAAAGAGTTATAACATATCTCGTTAATGCTCGTTAATGCCAAATGTATTCTCATAAATCAATACAAGGAAGAGTGAATTTTACTTTATGATTGGTTATATTCCCTTTAGCAAATCTGTTATCGTTCACTTGCGAAATATTTCATCCTTTTAATTTTAATAAACTCATTTTACATGGATACGTTTAAGTGGTTTCATATTTTTTCTTCTTGAAACGCACTCTTCTGATTTTCTAATAAAACTGAACGAAGCGTAAAATATACTTACTATCCGACCACGTATTGTGTGGAATATTATCAAGGGGAAAATAAAGACGAATCCAAATACAGACGTCTCGCAGGGAGAAAGAAGAAATATAATTAGTGGGGGATTACGCCCCTCCCGTTTCCCCCTTTATAATTAACCAATCAACCCCCAAATGTAATCAGGGAAACACTCTATCAGAATGAACCTATATACAAAATTTGAAGCAAATCGGATATTTTTATCAAGATTTATCGCGTTACGTCCATATGTACATACATACAGAACCTGCGGGCACATTTGCTCTCAGACTTTGATAGCCTGTGAGCTAAAAATCATACCTAGAATATTTTAAATTTTAATTAATTTTTAAAAACTTGAATGTTAAGACGAAAGAAACAAGTTTCAAAATTTGTAATTGTGGATTATTCCCCCATTTCTGAATGTTTATTTTATTTTTTACTACAGTAACAGGTTTAGCAGATTTTGAAATAAATGTAACA
This sequence comes from Maratus michaelseni, assembly GCA_963931845.1. Taxonomy (NCBI): domain Eukaryota; kingdom Metazoa; phylum Arthropoda; class Arachnida; order Araneae; family Salticidae; genus Maratus; species Maratus michaelseni. The sequence continues at coordinate 85,300,204 of OZ007586.1, forward strand.
CATAGCAACAAACAAATATAATTCTAATTAAAGGTATTTATTATGATCATTGCTTGAGGAATTTTGCTATATTTCTTCTGTTGAAAAAAAAAATACCATTCAATACTACTTATTTTATTTTTTGCACTATCTTTTTCGAAAATAACTAGCTTTTATTTATCTGTATTTCATTTAAAATCATTTTACTATTCTTTAAAATAGTTGTGGTTTCTAACTCTAGTTGCAGACTCTTTGGTGCGCAGACGATAAATCTGAATTGAAGTGAAAATTCTTTTTCTTTATGAAATAATTTGTTCTATGTTATGTGAGCGAGAATCACGATGGCAGAATAGACATATGCTGAATATGAATTATGATTTATGTATTATGTAAATATTTAGTGTTGTATTTGTACCAGTGTTGGTTTTATGTCGATTAAATCTTTCGTTTCTTCTAAGAAAACCAGTTTCTTTAAATTAATACTTGTCAGCTAGGTTACAGCGCCTAGAATACATAGTGTGGAAACCGGCTACAAAATAGTACTAAAAAATTGTATCCAATAAATGTACAACGTTGCTGAAAATAGTAGGATGGGTTCGCAGCGCCATCTGCTAGCTCTTGACATTGTATTAGAATGTTTCGGCTGGTGGTAATAATTTTAAATACTTAAATTATATCATTTTCTCCTCTGACTTAGTGATTTTTATAAGTTTTTTTTTAAATTATGAAAGCATGGCTAAAAAAACGTGATACGCATTTTTTTTGTCTCTGGTTGCAACATTATCGTAGGCAGGGCATGATTACCGACGGGGCACACTTACACCAGTAAAATTTAATAGAAATTTTCGTCTTATTAAAACGCCCTATTGATGCAAAATTACCACCATGAATAATGGAACTATTTCAATTCTTTTTTGCTGGCGGAAGTGTGCCCCGTTGGTAATCAGGCCCTGCCTACGATAATGTTGCAACCAGAGACAAAAAAAAATGCGTATCACGTTTTTTAGCCATGCTTTCATAATTTTAAAAAAAACTTATAAAAATCACTAAGTCAGAGGAGAAAATGATATAATTTAAGTATTTAAAATACTTACCACCAGCCGAAACATTCTAATACAATGTCAAGAGCTAGCAGATGGCGCTGCGAACCCATCCTACTATTTTCAGCAACGTTGTACATTTATTGGATACAATTTTTAGCACTTTTTAAAGCATTACCAGTTTGGCTTTTTTTAAATTCCGAAATTTCGCATTCACACCAGAAATTTCCTATAATGTTTTTTCCTTACTTAATGGCAGCTATTTCGGGATTTCTTAAAGTAAAAATTCTTGTTTCAGAATTTCAGGTTTGAATTCGAAAATTTTGAATAAAAAAACGGTAAAATCGTTTTCCACACTATGTATTCTAGGCGCTGTAGCTAGGTCATCCATTTTAAAAGCGTTCTTTGAAACCCACGATCTGTGGTAAGAAAATTTTATTATATTTATCTAATTTAAGTAAAGGTATAGAGAAATTTTATAATTTTTATTTCAAACATTTATTTTTATTTTTGTTTTTACAACCACTGTACGAAATTAAGAGATGAGTCATTCCAATTTAAAAATAAATACATTCGAAGTACAGAAAAAAGAAATAAAGAAGAAATTTTCATTTTGAAAAGGATAAATCTTTTTCCTGGGATACATATATTACGCGTGCGTGCCGCGTTCTAGTGTTAAAATGTTTTTTTTTTCTATTTTCATGCTCAGCTTTTACGTTATTCGCCATTAGTGTAACGTCAGAGGATTCTGCATCACTTTACTATCATTCTTATTATATATTAATATTTGCCTTATTTAAACGTATTACGTTCAAAGATTAAATAACATGTATGAATACTGGTAGTCAGCATACCCAGAATCTACACCACTGACTACATCGATAGAATTCTCGAATGTTATTTGAGGATGAGTAAGTGTGGCAAGATTTATCCTCACAAAGGTTGAATTGAATAAAACCAGCTACATATGTTAAACCGCTTTTGTGAACAATTAGTTGGGCAATTTCCGTTTTTCCTTGGAAGACGTTCCTTTTATTTTTATCGACATCTATCGCTCAAAATTTGAACTAAACCAAAAATGATGAAATGATGAATTTCTAGACATCATACAATACTTTCTTGCAAGAATTTTGTACAATCTCTATCAGCGTTTACAATTCATGCAAATAAATACAGTTTACTTTGTGTCACGTGGTATAGTACGTAAAATATACACCACATGTGTCCAGCCTGCGGTCAGCGTAATACCGAGATACCACTTTATGAATTTTACTAAAATGTAGTGGTGACAGTTTTCGCCTTGCTAAAATGTTGGACAGATTTTGTAATTTTTTTTCTAAAGTAATTTTTTAGTGTTATTATTTTTATACATTACTCCTCTCCCCCCTCAGACAAAAGGGAAAAATACGCCGAAATAAAATAATCTATATGGGACTTAATAAACAGGGGTCCCAAATCCATTTTTTGAATGCCAGTATTTCTGAATAAAATGTTTCGCACTATGTTTCTACAACAGTTGGTACGAAAATTAAGTTCCTAATAGAATGTCTACAAAATTCGTAAGAACTTTAAAAAAGAAGATTTTTCTTAGAAAAGAGTTGCATTCATAAAAGGACCGAGTAAGAGGCCCGATTATAGTGATATAACCATTTCAGGGACAAACAATTGTGCTACTACAACGACGAATTAATACCAGAAATTTCGTAAATTTCTTTTGGAATTAAAAAGGGAAATTTCCAATATTTCTTTACGTAAACCATAAAACCAAAATTTTATTAAAAGATTCTAATACAAATTTTGATAAAAATTAATTATATAAATTATATAATACCACCGTTCGAGGGGTAATCCTTGGCGACAGAGCGATTATTCTTAGAGCGTCTACAGTAAGTGTTAAATTTGTTAGCGCAATCTGGCCCTACTTTCCTCTCCTGCGGCTGGTAGTCAAAACAGAAACTCGCTGCAGCCACACAATATGTAAGTTTTTTTCGCGTACATGAGCACCAGTTTCCTCAGTGGTGAATTGTCAAATCAAAAAGTTCATGGGATTACAGAATAGCTTCAAGTAATTCACAGGCTCCATAATCCACCGTTTAAATCCCTCCACCTCATTGACATTACACAGATGTGGATTTACAATTCAGAGTCTACGCTTGACCCAGTTTTTGGCATTCTTATCTATATGCATAAGTCTCATTTTCTCTTTATGACTTTGCTGGTTTTAGCTTTCCATTTTCCGGCATGCAAAAAAACTGCCAGTTGTAAGAGGGCGCTACCTTGAACTTGCGAAATTTCTTCCATTCATCTGCTCAGGCTAAATATATGGTGGTTTGCTTGGCGACGAGCGTCCTATATATTTGTTTTAATTTTTGTGCACCACTAATTTTAAAAAATAATTTTATCTTATTTTATGATATTTAATCGCTGAAGTCTTGTGCTTAATTCATTAAAAATCACTGTACAAAGTTGCGGGTGTCCAAACAAAAAGATTTCGTATATCCTATGGGGCGCATATACGAACCGCTCGTTGCCAACGTGATATTAGGTGCGTTAATAATTATATAAATAAGTACCACTTATAATCGTCATCTGGTCTGTCCATTTGCCCGCATATAACAGCGCAAAATTGAAATTTAATATAGATAATCTTTGCAGAATTTTGTCGAATCATTAAAAATTTCATGAAAATCGAATCGAAACTTCAAAAGACATTAATAAAAATTATCTTCATTCTATTAAATGCTAACATACGTAATTAATTCCATGATATCCCATGATAGGTAATGATTCTAGGACGCATGGTGATTACGTCATATTTAAGATGGAGTTATATTATTTCCGTAACACTCAATTTAAAACCGAATTTATGTACTAAAATTGTTTAATTATAGCAATCATATAATCTACCGACAGTTTTTTGGATAGATGTTTCCGGATAAATAGATATTAAATGGAAAAAGAGTCTAAATATGTATTTCAAGTTCTGAAAATTTCAAAGTTAGGCTTAAGTTCCCCATTGGAATTTTCAGTAAATGTCAACGAAAGATAAAATGTTGCCAACTTAAAATGTACTTACTTTATTACGGGAATTAATCCTACAATAATAACAGACGATACTATTCATTTTTTCAGTGAAATAATAACGATGATATGTTTACATTGTTTATTATTGGATATTTGCGCATACTGTAATTGTAATGTCACAGATTTGTAATTATTTGGAAACTTAATTTCATAAAACTAAATTAATATCTATAATATGAAAATCTGCATATAAAATAAATTTTGTATTCATGCATTTCTGCATAAGAGTGCAACAGCTATTACACTAAGGTCTGAATATTTATAAAACTAGTTATAGTACGAACGCACCTCATTTGTTTCGTTTGACGTACACTTTCCAACTTGTTATAATTTAGAAAAAGCCCAACTTGTTTATTCACTACACTGTGAAACTGAAAATTTGCTATTTCGTTATCTTATTACTTGCACATTTGTCGTAATTTCAGGGGAAAAAATTATTTTATTTTCAGAAAAAAAACGCGATTTTCTATTAACGACATTTCGTAAGATTGTGATTTTTTATTAACGACCATTGCTTAAGATTAGAAGTTTTCGAGTAAAGATAAATTGATTAGAATTCCATTTGAAATATTCGCATATGGAAATGTTTAATAATTCAACAATTTTCAGATTGATTGTCGTACATTTCAATTTAGGAATATATCGTTCATCGAAATTTAATTGAGCTTCTAATTCTTTCAAAATAAATCCTTCTAAGACAAATATTTTAGACATTACGCAAAACTCTTGAGTTTTAATTAAATTTTCAATACTGTTTCAGAAGTAGTTACTTCTTTAATATCATTTTTTCAATATTCAATTTATTGAAATCCCTCCATAAATACCTTAATCTTCTAACTTTTTACAAAAGTATCATAGAATACTAATAAAAAAAATGAGTATTTTTTTTTCGAACATGTCATTACTTTTTGACAGTATTGATTCTCATAATATTAATATTTTTATTTTCTAATTTTTTAAGAAATTTTTAATATTTTCCAGAATAGTTGAAAAGTGGTTATGAATTTAAATTTTCTCTCTGTGCTATAACTCGCGTAAATTTACTCGATTTGTCATATAATTGACATATATTTTATTGAGGTTTACTATGACCAGTCCGGTATTAAAAATGAAGTGTTTATCATCATTCATAGATCGTTTACAGGGACAATAAAAATAATTATGTTACATTCTGATCCATGGTGAAAATCGTTTGCAATGTATTTTAAAGATGTTACACTATCTTAAACAGTTTGAAATATTTATGTATCACTGAAGTGCACTATAATATGTTTAAGGGACAGCATGATGTCCATAGCATTTACAGTTCATTTACAGAGACGCAGAAATAATGAGGTTACAGTACTCTCTATGAGCGATAATTGCTGGAAATGTGTTTTTAGTTGTGGTTAATTTTTTGTGTATTACTTGGTATATACAGGATGTATCAGGATTGATCGTTCAAATTTGGGCGGGAAGTAGAAAAAAGAATAAGAAGACAATATCAGACAGTAAAGTATGCGCAAATGAATGCATGACGTTGTAGAGGGCGATGTGCATTTACAACTTCTAATCACATGCAAAGCTCTCTGAAAAATCTATCCGGTTACCAAGGTGACTTTGCAGAAGTAACATGACTCGTTATACATTTAATGAATATGCAGGCTTGCATCCAACTTACACTACGGCAGGGTAAAGTGATGGAAGAGCTGCGCAAATGTATGCAGAAAACTACCAGAACCTACGCAAACCTAAAACTCTAAATAACACACTGTACCTGTAACTGTCTGTGTCAATGGGTTTCTTCCTCTATAATAACAGATACTGGTAACAGCTCTAGTTGCAAACATTTGTTTCTGAGGTTTGCATCGGTTGGAGTAGAGTTCTGCATACGTTTGCGCAGCTCTCAGACTGCTTTAACCATACATTTATTACTTATGGCTTAAGGGGATTCATACCTTTAAAAACATCACAAAATCAAAATAAGAAATAACAAGAACGAAAAATCATGCATCAAGCACAGATTATGAAAAACTTTCCAACACAGTCAGAAAACTGTAACGAAACTTCACCGTTAAATGAGGTGAAAGAAGGTATGGAAATAAACAGTTTAGAAAACATATACCACATTGAAAAATACAGTTTTCGAAATTATCTTCCAGTATCAAAAAAGTAGTCGAATTATTTTGTTCAGCCCTGTATATGATCAATAGATGTGGATATATAGCATGACAAAATTTAGTTCTATTACAATATTCACATTTAGCAATTTTCGACAATCGATGGAAATGCACTCGAAATCTTTTGTTCAGCCCAATATATTATCTGAAAATTTTTGTACACACCACATATTAAGCTAAAAAGAAGCTTAAAACTCAATCGCAGCAATTACCTACCGTAAACGACAATGTATCTTTTTTCTTTGCGTAGCCCTGTATATGAATTTATTTATATTCCACAAACTTCTATTAGTCTACTAAATATAGTTCAGCAGTAAAATGCGTAGCACGATTAAAAACTACCTTTAAACAATCTACTTCCACAGTCTGTAATACTTACGGATACCCTTGTGTAAACCTGTATATGAACAATCGAGTTTATAAACACACACATACAATGAAAAAATTTAGTTAAACTTAAAAACCCAAACCAAAGTTGACAACGCACTTATCACACAAACTGTAAATATCGCACATGTACTGCAACCAATATCTTCTGTGTGTCCCTGTAAATAAACACAATGACCACCACACTTTAAAGAGAGCAATTTATAGTGCACCTCAGTAATGCATAAAATTTTCATTGTGTCTGAAATTGTGAAATATCACTAAATTACACTGCAAACGATTTTTCGCCATAAAAAAACGTGTAACAGAATTCTTTTACTTGACCCTGTAATAGCATAATTAATTCTTTGCACCCCATATTCTACAAAAAATTTTAATGCGCTTCGTAAATATATATCAATTCCATCATGTTTCAAATAGCGTAACATCATCAAAATGCCATTGAAAATATTATTTCGCATTGACTGCAATGTAACGGAATACTTTTGACTGATCCTGTAAAAAAACTATAAGTGCTACACACTTCAGTGGAAACAGGGAACATGCTATAGTACACGAAAATAACATACAAAAACTTCAGGGCGATCCGAGCATATTTACGTGAGTTAGAGCACTGGCAGACGTAGATGGCCAGACGGACAGACAAACCGAAGTCATAAACACTTTTCAACTAGGTTGGAAAGTGTTAAAAATCTTGCAACAAATATAGATTATGAAGCACTTTCCAACACTTCTAGAATACTACAACGGAACTTCACCGTTGAAGAAGGTGAAATCATATTTAAGCATTTACCCTCTATAGACAGAAGTATACTGGAATCATTTTGTGCATCGCTGCATATACACTACATAATGTTCAAAATTTTAATAGCATAGGTATATTAGTTTATTTATGTTTGAAGTAGTATAACAGGGTTCGTACGGGTACCGTTACTTTTCCAGGTGACATACCAGTAATTTTTTCTAAAAAAAAAATACATCAAGTTCAAACGTGCGCAATTTTACCTTATTTGAGAAGAGATTATCTATATGAAAATACTGGTAACGAATAATTTCCTGGTCTTAAAATTCCAGGGCCCGTACGAACCCTGTATAACATTATTAAAATACACTTCAAACATTTTCCCCATGAACTATAATGTAAAGGAATTCTTTTGTGTCACTGTCACGATAAATTCTATGCACAGTATATTTTATATCAAGCATTATGTAGTGCCCTTCAGTGGTGTATATCATTTTCAATATGTTTGAAATAGTGTAACAGAAATAAAATCCACAGCAAACGATTTTTCCCCATAGACCATAATGTAATGGAATTCTTTCGTGTGCCCATGTAAACGAAAGATAAACGCTATACACAACATATTCTACAGTTAGGAACATGAAGTGCATTTCAGTGGTGTATATCAAATTCAGGATGTTTGAAATAGTTTAACAGCAAGTATCATTTTTACTATATGTAATCACGAACATAACGAACGCCTTAATCACGAACGCCTTAAATAAATCAAAAACCACTTATCAGAAATTCTGAATAAAAAACGCCCAAACTTCTAATTTTATACGATCCATAAGATAAAAAGAAATCTCCATAATGCATAGGCCTAAAGTGTTTCCTGTGTATGTATAAATTAATTTAACACATTGCCTCTCATGGTACACGAATATATCAGTCAGCCATGTTTTCCATGGTGCCATAGCACACGAAAAATGACATGAATAGTTTCATTAATTACAATTTATAGCTTTGAAACAGGACTATTGATAATTTATTATCATGTATTAAAAAAAAGTACCCGTGGCTCCTCTCGATTGTTTAGTGATTTCAGTTTGGTATTCAATGTGTAAAAATAAGTCAAATTTGATATTTTTTAATATAAAATTAATATAATTTGTATACAAATAACAAACATTGATGTTTTTGGGTATTGTGAACCGACTCGATAAAATATGAAAACCTTGTAAATGTTGGCCAGAAAAGGCAGTTTTTCACAATCTGTTGCGGTCAAAGTGTTAACCCTTTCCGGCACAGACAAATTCTGTTTGTAAAATGCGAAATTACTGTCCGACACCGGAATTTACAAACGACTTTTTTAGAAAATAAGAACTTCTTATTTTAAGCTTTTTTTATAGAAGCAAAATTTTATTAACATATTCTTGGTGCCAAATGCAAGTTTGGAATTAAAATTAGGTGAGCCCGGAGTGGGACCACTGTACCGGAAAGGGTTAAATAATGAATTAACACATTTTGTACTTGAAACGTAAAAATATATTTCAAAAAGATTGGTAGTATAAATTAGTACTCGTACCGGACATTTTCCAAAGAAGAAAACATATGGCATATTCTAAGCGCTCCGTTAACGGATGGGCTGTGAGCAGGTGTCAATTTATAGTAACTGTTGCTGAAAAAAAATATCGCGCATCTTCGTATAATTGCAATGTGTTATTGTCTTTGTAATAAATTAAATGATTAAGTATTTTCAGTGACAAATAAATTGGAATATCTAAATATGCTTTTGAAATTTAAACGCGTTTTTAAAATACTTTTTTCCAACGGATTACTGTATTATTAATTCTGTGGAATAAAGTTTTAATATCATCTATTGCAAATTGTATGTAAGTACCTCCATATGAAACTATGTTATCTTATGAACTAGGATACAACCTGGATCGTATACTGAGCATGTGCAACATGTGAAACTTATACTCAGGTAAATGTTGTCAGTATGGTATTTTTGTTTTAACACTCCTTGAATGGTAACACTTTTTTGAAGTAATATAATTTCAATTAATCTGAAAATAACATACTTGCCAACCTCCCGTAAAATGCCCATCTTCCGTAAAATGTGAGTTAATTTGTCCCAGGTAAAACACGTTTTGGACCAGAAATATTTTAATGAAATGAAACCGTATAAGTTCCACCTATAAACCTGAAATAAAATAAATAACAAGTCATCCAATGTTTTTTTTACTTTGAAACGTGATTAAAATGGGTCAAATTAATCAGCATTTTACGAAAGATTAGTTGTAAGTTGGCAACTATGCAATAACACTTCAAATGCTGGCCAAGAGAGGCGTCTATTATTATATTCGTTTTACCAAAGTTTACAAAATATATTATTTATAGTAGATTTCGCTTTAAAATACCCGCATTTAAGTGTGTGACAAAAATTATTTCTTCGAAAAATCATACGAATAGAAAAAAAAAATACTGGCGCGTATATATCCCGATTCGTAGTCGAAGTATTAAATAAGGCGACTATTACTAATTTAAAAAAGTGGCTGAAATCAGGTGTTCTGAACGAAGAAAATGCAGTGGACTGGCAACACAGTTTCCACCAGTAAAAAAAAAACTGTAATGCTGTTGTAGAAATATGTGGGAAATATAGTAGTTTGGGAAAATTGGTACTAATCATTTGAAAAAGAATAAAATATAGTAGCATTTGGAAACGGGTAACAATAACACTCGTCAGATTTATTTTTATTAAAATAAAATACCTATTTAAATAAGATATTATGAGCTCAAATATATTTAAAAGTTACATTACAGCAGTTTATGTTTAGTTGGTTGGTTGATTTTATGACGACCGATTACCAACACAAGGAATATAGGCCCTGGGGGGAATGCCCTCCGTGGGGGACTCTCTAAGGGATCCTAATCCGTATTTACGGCAATGTTAGAAGAAAACCACTGAAAACCCGAACGCTTAGATCGACGAGCGCGACAGGGGTTTGAACCCAGCACCTCCCGTCTACCAGCTTAGAGAGCAGAACTTCTCAGCCACTGGTGGGGCCGCAGTTTATGTTTAATTTTTATTTCTACACAGTATTATAAAATATATTTTATTTTTGAAGAAGATATAATTAAAAATTACAGTAAAAATATCCTTTTGCGCAAACGATAATTTCTCTAGATACTTCTTGTCAAGCCGTCTATTGAATAAAATGTCGTTAGAATATTAATATATTTTTTACAGAAAGAATGCGGAAGAATTTCGTAGTTATTAACATGGCATTTATGCATTGAAAATACTCCCATAATTAATTTTTTCTTATACTTTTATCATGTATATTACCCTTTTGTTCGCGCGTTAATAAGATAACGCAATTTTCCCTTCTCCCCCAAAAAGGTGATTGTAAGGAATAATACAATTTATAGAACTTTAATGTAAATTTAAACATAAAGAAATAAAGCGGAAAAATTTATTTTAAGAATTTTAAGACAAATTAATTTTGCTAATTAGATATTTATGTTTTTCCAAATTTGTTATTGAAAATGTTCATTTATAATATTTTAGAAGGGGTTTTTGTTATTGTTATAAAGCAGAAATATTAATTTTATGAATTTTTTAAAGAAATTGATTCTGCTAATTAGATATTTATTTTTCACCAACTTTGTTATGGAAAATGATTTTTAATGAAATTTTTAGAAATTCTTTTCTATCACATTTTAACAAATATTTTATATTAAAATATAAATAAATCTCATAAGTGTTATTCAGTATAAAACTGTTAGTTTTTACAAGAGCATTTCATTTATCATGAACAATATAAAGCAACTAGTAAAACGTTATTAAATAAATAAAAATATCTGAAATTAGAGGAGTGCGTGGGTTTCGAACCCATACCGTTAAGAGTCTGTCCGGGCAACCTAACCACTCGGCCACGAATCTTATATCATTGTTTTGGCAAAATGCTTTAAGTAGATGTAAGAGTTTTTGAAAGATATTTAAATTCATTTTTCAGCGACGTAATAAAAGAAGCTTCTGTGTTTGGTCGTTATGTATGTATTTTTCTCCTAAATTATCTCCAAAACTACTGAACAGAGAGGAATGTAGCTTTTACACAGCAATTCTAGTACACCAGGGAAAGTGTTAAGTTTAAAGGATTCGTCCTTGTAGCAATTTTTAAAAATGTCAGCAGCAAAATAAATATCCGCAAAGTGTGAAACTCGCAGTGTTCTCCGGTTTCTGAATGCGCAACATCTTCGGTCTGTTAAGATTTGTAATCAAATTAAAGAAACTTATGGGGGGGAGTGCAATGAATGAATGCTCTGTGAGAAAGTTATGCACGAAGTTTAATAAAAGAAAACAAATGTGCACTAGGTAAAACTAGACGGCCACTCGTTAATGTAGGTATTTGTTGCTATTTCCTTTTCGGTCTTAACCATAGTTGCCAAAAGCCTCCCAATGTATAATAACCACATTTTCTATATATATAAATTGGCTTTATATAATCACATACTTTTTTCGATTAAATAAAACGAATATCTTTATTATGAATTAGTTGTAATCAAAAATCGGAAGACGAGGAAAGTATAATGTAGGCCTAAAATTTTGAGCAAATATTTTGTGTTACGCGAGGCACTTAATCTTGGACACGTTACAAAAATATTTCCATGGAATTTCAAGGAATATCTCAGAGAATTAGTAACTTCATGGCATAGATTATCCGAGAAGATGGAACAATTACAACAAAATCTGTAATGGCAGCAATACTTGAGTCACTAGTGACAAGGGAGAGGGAGGGAATAACAAGCTTCCGAAATTTACTTATGTATATGAAATCTGTTTATGCTCCATATTTCTAATACCTATTCTTTTCTCTTCGAGGTAGACGATTCCCTTCAGAATGACAATTCGTGTGTTGTTTAAGCTTCTTTTTAAACGACTTCATTTATACTTTTCCTTTTATTGTTATTGAAACAACAGTTCTTTACAGAACCAGTATGTCTAAACATGTTAAAATATTATCAGAATATTATCTGTATCAGACAAATCGGAATACAAAACTTTCATTTTTTGTTTTTCCTACAAACTTAAAACGTAAATAAATCACATTTTAGAAAAAGTTCGTAATTAGATAGACGCTCAAAAACAGAAATATTCTAGTATAGGAAGTTTTTTCCGATTGTCAGTACATGCGCTCCGATCGTCATCATTATTACGTTCTATGATAGCGTGCTATCTTTTATGTTAATATATGCTTATTGGCTACAGTTCAGTCATTGGTGGTAGATGGTTACAACAACTTGGAAACTTATACCTTGTTATGGATAAATGATTGAATAACAAAGGCAACTACAGTAATTTTGAAGCCGAAAATCCGTTGATCTAACAATCCTTTTTCGTCCCAGTGATTATATTTTATAAAATGTTACTTGCTGGATCGCTGTAAATATTTGATTTCAATTATTAAAAAAAACTTCTGGGACGAAAAATGATTGTTTGATCCGCGGATTATAGGCCGGAAATTATGGTATGTCAGAAATCCAGTATTTAAAGTAAAGTTTTGTTTTGATATCTGTTGATTTTATTCAGTTATAGGCAAACATTCTATGCTTTGTATATGATCTAAGTATATTTATTAAAGTATAAAAATATGAAGCATATTCTACATAAATTACCAATTCGGTTCTCGATTGTTAAAACCTGAAAATATTCTCTATTGGTCGCGAATTTTTTATAATAAAGATGTTATAAGTGAATTCTGAATTTATCTTTCGAGAATTAGGAAAGTTTATAAAATTACTTAAACGCACAGTTCACAAATATTTGGTTAAACTAATATAAATCGTAAAATTTTAGAAATAATATAGAGCTTAGATTATTAATTTTATAAGATATTTATACATGAAGGTAATGTTAAAACAATAAAATACAGCACCATTGCCTAATCTAATCTTTAAAAGGTCTGACCAAATTAAGTAATAATACTTCTTAATTCTTAAATGTAATAATCAAAGTTAAAAGTTTTCACGTTCTGTATAAATAGTAAGATATTTTTGGCGCGTACATTTTTTAATTGGATTTGTAAAAGTCAAATACTATAGGAAAGGATTACAGAAATATCTTCAACAATATAAATGATTTAAATTCGATATTAATATGTTGCAAATAATATTTATAGAAAACAATTGTAAATAATTTGTTACATGCATTTTTACTGATTTATTGCCAACATTTTATATCAGTTATCCTCTGCAACGATTGTTCTAACAGAATTTGCTTATTCTGCAGATAAACACACGATCAATAAATAGATTCTATAGTATAGCAACAAATAACTTTGAATAGTGTCTCAGACATTTTATTGTTCATCTGTTGAATTTTGAAAACAGAATTCCATTAATCATAGTACAAACCATGACATTTGTCAATTTTCCTGTTCCAATAGATAAATTTGATTCCGTTACAGCTACTTTGATTAAGGACGAAGGCAAATTACAAAGCGGTGCCCTTGTTTAATTAAAATTAATTAAAGGTAAATTATTAGTATATGTTCATCTACATTTCCATATTGTTATGCATGCTATTATCAACCTATTGAGGTTTGAATACATATCAAATATTATAAATACAGAGGGTTGACAAATTATTAGGGACAGTCAGGAAGTATAGGTGTTTTGTACAGTATTAGGATATAATTTGAAAATAAACACTGTTTTTAAGTTTAAAAAGCTTTATTGTTATAGTTTAAGTATTTACGCAATATTATATGAAAAAAACTCCAACAAAAATATAATACAGTCAATTTACCAATGTTAAGTAAAGAATATTAATATTTGGTGACATTTCCTTTGGCTTCGAGGAGTGCTTCGATGCGTCTCGGCATACTTTCTATGCAATGTCTGGCACTTTCTTTTATTTTAAGGTTGTGATACCATACATTTATTAGTTTTTCGATGAGTTGTACTTTGGTTGTAATCATATCTTTGGCAATTTCCGCCTTGTTGATCTTCCATAAGTTTTCTATGGCGTTCATGTCAGGAGAATTGCCAGGCCAAGGTAATACTGGGATATTGTGGTCTGCCAAAAACTTTGTAACGCTTCTAGCTTGATGACAAGGCGCTGAATCATGCATAAACATGAACCCTTCACCACCTGGGAACCATTCTTCAATTTGCGGCAGCAGCCGAGTTTCCAGAATTTGCCTGTACTAGTCTTGTCTCATGGTTCCCTGGACAATGTAGAGGCGTCCAACCAGTTTGGCGCTTATGACAAACCAAATCATTATTTTATCAGGATGTTAACACTCTCCACGATGCAGTCAGGGCGGTATTTTTCGCCTGGGCGTCGCCTGACAAAGCTGCTTTTATCGGCTAAAATCTCAAAGGTTAATTCATCTGAGAAACACACCTGAAAAAAAATATGTTAATAATTTAGAAATAAATGATTTTAAATGACATAAATAATAATTATCTTAACAACTGACCTTACTCCAGTCACCAACTGTCTTCTGGCGGTGTTCATGAGTCCAGGCATAGAGCTTCTTCTGCATCGCTTCTGTCAACCGGGGTTTCTTGGCTGGGCAATGAACTGTCAACCCTTCCTCCGCTAATCTCCGCTGAATAGTTCTTTTATAAACTGGTATTCCAGATTCTTGTACGATCTGAGTAAGGAGTCCTATACTTTTCTTTCTGTTTCCTAAACAGGTATCCCAGAATTTCCTATCGGTACGTGGAGTTGTTATGCGTTTTCTTCCACTTTTACCTTTTCGTTTGGGCGAAAGCGGCTGGTTTTTGTCCAGATTTATTTTTATCCTGTTGACTACTGACTTGGAAACTCCAGCAAGTTCTAATATCTTCCTTTGGAAATGACTCGTATGCAGAAGAAGGGTTTTTACCTCAGATTTTTCTTAGGGGACAAATCAACCCCTCAACCCATACTGAAATCAATAAAAATAAAAAATTAATTAAAATCGAAAATAATTTCACAAAAAATGAATATTTAATCAATAAAAGAAAGATAATACTCACATATAATTCTTAACTTTTCCAAAAAGCAAAACAAAGAATTTTGTTTAAAATAAAGAAAAGCGTCTTTCACTATTGCGTGTGTAAAAGACTCAGCGTCTCTCCCGTTATTGAAATATTTATAGAAGGCAAACAAATCTTTTAACATACCAAAAGTACTTAAAAGTTGAGTTATAGAGATATTGACAACGGTAAAATACATTCCTGCAACACTTAAACCAATGAGAGCTGCAGTGAAGTGCACCCAAAGTATAAAACTAGCAAAAAAATGACTGTCCCTAATAATTTGGCAACCTACTGTAGAATAAAAACAATAGTTGTTCGGTAGATATACGCTACAAAGAAACAATGGATAGAGCTGTGATACAGAAATGACAATATATTTAACAAGTATGAATAGTACTGCTTACTGTATCAATAAATACATGTTCAAGCGTAGTTTAGAATGATTTTGTGATAAGTATGTGACGTATTTCTTTTAATAAAAGTAGCTCGTTTAAAGTACCATGCACTGATTTATTTATTAAATGATATCTGAAGAAACTGGAACGATAGAGATATCAACATTATAAATTCTATATTTTTTAGTTAAACTTCCAATTTTGAAATATATATTGTTAGAAAAAGAAAAAGCTCATAAAAGTAAGTTTACCTTCCTTTACATGTAACACATTCGAGAATTAAACTATTCCTAATTCAAAACCACGGCTGCCTTATACTAGCCAGGGTCTTGTTTTAACGAATCGTTGGAGGGTAGAATTTGAGCATTAATATATATTTGTTTATAAACCTATTACTCTAATTACATGAATATTTATAAAGGTTTACAGACATTGATCACAACAATTTTCAATAATATTCTTCGCCGTATTTAATCACTTAATATCTGCGATTAAAAAAGGTGAAACACTTAAAAAATATTGGTATTCATTGTCCGTAAACATTTAAGCGTACAGTCGTGTAAATACGGAGATAGGTGAACGTTTTTTAAAGTCTTCAGTTGTGGAAGGAATACCATCCTATACTATAAAAGGGATTATTTTATTGTTATATCCTCAACAAATATTATTGGCATTCATTTGGGGCCAAGGATCGCTGATTTTGAATACCACTATTTCCAAATTTGTCTTATTTATAGTTTAGATTTATGTTTTACTACAAGAATATACACAGTAATATGCATCTAAACGTCACTGTTTTTATGAACCATACTCTTTTTTTCACGTAGTTTTTTTGAGCCTTTGTTTATTTCTAGAAGGCCATATTTTTGCCTCCACCCTCCCAGTTAGTATCTTTAAACAGTACTTTCGGTCCTTTAAACAGTACTTCCGGTTTGCGTGATAGTTGTTGAGGAGTCGCTACAACTCTAGTTCTATTTATCATAGAATAAAAATAAATACAGTTTTGGAAAGTTGGGCTTTAATAAAATGTAATAAAATTCTTTTGACAATTTTGGTCGTAAACCACTTTTTAAACGTAGTCAGATACCTTATTATATATGGATTCATTTTCTTTCATTTCGGGTTTCGGGTTTAAGAGCGTCAGGCACGAGTCTGGTTTCGTGATGACTTCAAATTGAGTTCCCAAGAGAAACAATATATTTATGTCTATTTTATTTTTATATAATATTTTTCGCGTTACAAAATTTCTGAAATTTAATAAAGCGAAAAATACTATTGAAATTTGGTGGTAACAATCGGCTCTAAGAGGCACATCTTTTCCATCACTGTTATTATTACATCTAAATTGTTTTTATTTCTTTAATTTATGTAGGTTTTTTTATGCATTTATTTATTGTTGTTTTTTGTTTATTATATATATATTTCAATATTTTCTTGGTAATTTCTTTGCTTTTCCGACTCTGTTTTTATCCATTTTTCTTCCTAAATCTCCTTCTGTTCTGCGTTCGTCTGATTAGGTAATTCGCTTCTTTGATTGGCTGATGCCATCTGCTTTCCTATTGCCTCTTTTCTTAACTTGTCTCTCTTTACCTTCCATTTATCGATTTTGTGAGCTTTTTAAAACAAATTGCATACATAAATCCCCACAATTGCGCCAGTTATTATTAAAAATATAAGATTTATCATGGTTAAACTATGATAAAAAGTTCATTTTTACGCAACTTTGAGGCTTGTAGAAAGCAAATTCTCAGCTAAAGTTTTCTAAGGGAACGTTTCTTTAGTTTATAATTAAATTTTTTTATCGAAGTGAGATTGGTTCCTACAAAAATTCTTTTCCTATTGTTGTCTCCGAGGCCAGTGTCAAAAAATACTACTCTAGCGAACATGATCAACAAAGGCTTCCGCTGAATACTTATGCATACAATTTTACATGCATAAAACTTTCAGAAGCTTTTGAGAGAAAATATTAGTTATTATATCAGATATTTCAGCAGATTTTATGAGAGTAGCAAGAGGTTACATTGGGACCTTCTTATTAATTCGAAAACCTGCATAACTTATCTAAGCTCAAAATTTTTAAGAAGGGCTCTTGGGGCTTCAATTGTCTTCATAAAAAACAGCAAGTCAGCAATATGTGATGTAAAATTTCTATGGAATTGTTTAATTTTTTACAAATATTTTTCATAAAGTTTTAAACACATTATTGACTCAGAAAAATCCAATACAAGTGTAGTAGAACATTGGATATTTCATGTCTTAATAAAATTTACTTTTAACTAATTTATTTAAAAATGAGGTTTTCAGAACTGCGCCCATTATATCTCTGGAATTATTTGATATTTTAATATGATATTTTTAGAAGTTGTAGATTATAACTTTATCTTAAGACTGAACGCAAATCTATATATTTAAAACGCTAAGCGTTTTGTTTCGACAATCCGTGAGAACAAACTACTACATCAAATTACATCATTCTTTTTTTAAATGAAAGATATTTGGTCACAGATTTGTTATCGTACATTCGTTTGTTCGAAAATTTAATTAGCCGTAATTTCAAATTAAAATTTTACTTCTGCTTATGACGTCATAAAGTCGGCAATCGGATTAACGCCCACTGTTGCGACGTACAGAGTTTATTTTCTGAACTCAATGATTGCGAGCATAAAAAAATAAATATTAAATATTAAAAGCACGTGACTTTTAGGCCGAATTTTTTAATTTGTAAGTTAAAATATAGTTAAAATGTTTAAGTATTTCGGTAAAAATATTTATCCGTGTGTTTTATAAGCAAATAAAAATTCATATTTACTGTGACGTCACGGAAATATTGTCCATTGGGTTCATTTTATCATTAAGCATTATAACTTTGTTGATGCCATTTTTTTCATTACAATTAAATGCAAAATATATTTTTATTTGTATGCATGGTGCTTAAGCATAAATGTACGTGTGAAAGTTTGTACCGGTGAAAATGACGTTATGCTTAGCTTGAAATGCATTTTAAAATTGATAAAACTAAAAAGAAAAATTTATATGATTGTGTCAACATGGCGTAATATTAACAGATATTTAAATTTTTAATTTTAAAGAATAGAACTGGAGCCTTTATTGGTTGCTTCATCTTGATTGCATACCTTGATTACATGTTACCAATTACTTTTTTTTTAATTATAGGATTAAGTTATAGGAATTATAGGATTCAAATTATTAAGATTTCCCTTTTTAATAAAAAAATTCACAAAAGTAAAGAATTTCAGGAAAAAAACTTGAAATAATGATTGTATTTTTAGCTAGAATAAACAATGTAAGGCTAATATTTTATAGGAATTATTTTGGTAGGTTTGTTATAAGTTCATTTAACAGTTCCTTATTAGCGGCAAAGTCTTATTTCTTTCACTGTGAATTTTTCTTTCGATGTCAAAAAATGGTAGTCTACTTTTGGACGTCAACCAAAATTTAGTGGCAATATTTAGAAATGTATAACGGTTGTGACAACAAACGGCACTATCGCTTTAGCTTTCATCGCGCTTACATCACTTCTAATTACTAAAAAATTATTTTTTTTACTACATTTCATTATTTCAATTCTTACATCCTCAATTAGAAAAAAAAATTAGCTTTCGATTGAAATTTATTTGAAATCTGCCGCTTAATTTAACGACTTTTTAAATAATTTTCAAGCATGAAATATTTTTCAATTCTATCTCAACAATGACCATCCGTTTGTTTTAATAATGTAAAATAGCCCCTTGGAAATTTGCAACAATTGAAAGTAGGTATCCCTAACTTTCATGAAAAGTGAAAAAAAAATAATAAAAACCTGATAAATCATAAGATCAGATTATCCATAAGATAGAGTATTTTGGCGCTAATATAAAATCTGTCAAAGGAAAAGAAAACTATTTTTAGTTTATGATTAACATAAAACTGATATGTTGAATTCGTTGATGTATATGTTGAATCAGAATATGCTAGGAACTGTTATTTATTATTTTTTTAAAGATCCATTGGATATTTAACTGTATAAGAGACCGACTGTGATGGAAAAGGAATAATCATCCTGATTATGTAAAGGGATAGAAGAAACCATACAAATAAATTACAATTGAAAATTCATTACATTAAAATTACATTAAAATTCTCCTTCATCTGCATATTAATTTATTATTTTTAACAAAAATTCTTCATTTTTACATAAAAATTGATTAGCTTAAAACAATGGATGCGTTTTAGAAGATATGGATTTGAAACGGACAATGATTAAAGAAGACATTTTAAAACTTTTAATTTAAACATTTTAACACTTTTTTTAACGTCGAATTTCAACGGTGCATTTGGGCAGATGCAATACATATGCGCATAGGAGCTCATTCAATTGCATTATCACAGGGGGGGGGGGGGGGTGCTTATACTATGTTCTTTTATTTACTGAATATGAGATGAATGTAGGAAATTTGTATGATACTTTATGATAGGACTATTTGTATGATACTTTATAGGTCCATGACCTTTTTTTTTTTTTGTCGTGGGGAATATGGTGGTAATGTCAAACTGATTTTCATTACACATTTGTTTACGGAGTGTTCATTTGGAGTTTGCATCGGAAATAGCATTTCACTGTGGGGGGGGGGGGGGGGGAAGGGATTTTTTAAAATAAAATATTTGAAAGACTGTTTCATACGAAGCCCTACTTAAATAATAAAAAAGCTTATTTTACTGATAATGTTATAGTATTTTTTTCCGTCACGTTTTGACGGGTTCCATCTAGTATGTTTATTATTTCATCTTAAAAAATAATGTGCGTAGATAATCTCGAAAAGAATAATATATGCAATATTTTTAACTTTTTCTTATAAATACAATTTTGATAAAATGTACACATTTTCAGGTTCAGTCTTAAGATATTGATGTAATCTATAAATCTGTAAAGATTGTCTGTAAAATTAATGGTTTGTTCAAGAGAAATATTGCGAGCAATTTAATAAAAGTGCATTTTTAACGTTTTGAGATAAACTATTTAAAAAATTCTTTTAAACATTGATTAAATAGGAATTCTCTGATATGTTTCTAATAATAAATAACGAAATTATAGGAATTTGTTTCTGCAGTTTAATTAAAAATGTGCAGACATTGTGGCTGTTTCATAAACGTTTTCCTTAAGACATCGAATTTTTTGAAGATATATGTGTAGTACACCCTGTTAAAAACGTTTATATAACTGATTGAAAATAATTTACTGCAGAATTTACTTGCAGAAATGTTGTTGTTGTTTCGAAACATATATACATTTGAGATATATGCCTCACGAGGCTTTTCATACCTTATAATTAGAAGTTTATTTTTCACGGTGGAATTACATACACAAGGTGATATCCCTCTTACAATGAATCTATTCAGATAGTATAGTGAAAAATACATAGGACAAAGGACACGAACGATTGCAGTCTAAAACTACACACTATCTGTGTACAAGAAATTCACCAGGACACTAAAACGCCAGATAACCACCATGGCAGACGAACGCATTGACTGCTATGGTGAGCCTTGTAAAAAGTTAAATTTTGTTTTAATAAATTCCAAACAAACACATATTTATGTGCATATCCCCCATCCCTCCCTGAATACTAGGCTATGCTCTGAAGCAAAAAAGGCGGCTCAAGTAGACGGATTTTTTAAGCGTTTGTACGGTACCCTGAACTTTGAAACCAGTATTTTCTAAAAGTTTCCTGTGACTTATTCAATCTCAGAAAAATAAGGTGAAGGAAGCTTTTTGAAATTATTGGTATTCAAATTTAAGGGTCCGTATAAGCACTAAAAAAATTCCGCCTACGACAGCAGCCATTTTTGTTTCAGCGCGTAGGTCTAGTATTCAGTGTGTGATGATGGAATAGTGAAAATATTAGTAGTTTTTAATCAGTTACTACTTACGAAAATTTTAGATGTGTGGTTAAAGTCTTAGAAATTTATTTGTATGCTTAATAATAATACAGTAACTAAATAGTTAATATATTTATATATTTGTCATATTTTAAGGAAAATACATAATTTATTTTGAAATATAAAATGTCATTATTATCTAATGACATTTCTTCAGTCTAGAAGTTTCAGCAAATTAATTAGAATTCCATTTGAAAGTTCACATTCGAAAATGCTAAATAACGGAATTATTTTTAGATTGTTTTGTCGAAATTTCAAATCCTGAATATACCTTCATTACAGTTTAATTGAAATTCTAAATCTTTCCCTTTAAAATACCTCTAAGTCAGTTACTTTCGACATCACGCAAAGCTCTGCAATTTTAATGACATTTTTATTGCAGTTTCTGAATGAGTTACTTTTTATATTCCATTTTTTCCGAAATCTTCCATAAGTATTTTAATCGTCAAATGTATCACAAAAGGATTTTAATTTTTACTAAATACCTTTAAAGTATACATTAATTTTTCTGAGATGTTTTAAAAAAATGATTTTTAATTACATTTTTATAATATTAAATTTTGATTAGTTGTTGAAGAGAAATAATACTTTATGTTTGTCATTTAAATTTAAAAATTTGAAAATTAGTATTTATAAAATTTAAAATAGAAATAAAAGAATAAACAAAAGATAGCTTTCTTCTTTTTTTTTAGTACGTATTTTTAAACATGAAATCACGACATTCTACTACATTTTACATTTAAATACACCCTACGACATTATCATGACTTTCTATAAGAATAATAACAAGGAAGACTACGTTATATCTAATTTTAAATATACAGGGTGTTTTTTTTTTTAACTGACACTATTCAGAGCCGTCTGTAGCTCGTTCTAATAACTGGATTGACACAAAATTTTGTGAATGGACTAAGAAAACCATGGGAAAAAAGATTCCAACAAAAAAAATTAGTTCCAATCACCGCCGATAGGGGGAAATGTGGCGCTGTACATTGAAAAAAAAACCATCAGAAACAGACAAAATTAATAATTTGGATAAAATGCCACGTTTTATTCATCATTTACACTTTACCTTTCGTTGATCGCAGTTGAAACATCCATTATCACTTTTTCTGCCACCGGTTTACGTCCTCTGCCTGACCGAACTGCTAGCGAGCCTGTTTCTTCGAATTTCAGAATCATTGCTTTCAATACATTAACGGATAAAGGTCCTTTGCGCAGTTTATGGCGTGTTCTAAGTAAACGAAGAGCGGCTGGTGCATTGTACTGGTTACAATAACAGAACTTCACAAGTAACGCGCGCTGCGGTAACGTGAGATTCATTTTCAACCTGAGCTGAAATTGTTTCTCGGTGTTTTTCGCATGCATTTATAACTTAAACTATTGGCGCTACTGTCGCTTGCGTAAGTAAAAATTTGCATTTTCATTTTTTGCCCGTATTTTATGCTAATTCCCAGTTGCATAAATGATCACAGCGCCACATTTCCCCCTATCGATGGTGATTGGAACTATTTTTTTTTGTTGTTGGAATCTTTTTTCCCATGGTTTTCTTAGTCCATTCACAAAATTTTGTGTCAATCCAGTTATTAGAACAAGCTACAGACGGCTCTGAACAGTGTCAGTTTAAAAAAAAACACCCTGTATTAATACAGTATCTAAAATTGTCAATTAATTAATATGTTTGTATTTTTGTAAAATTTTAAAGACAAAACATAATTTTTATTTCAAATAAAAATTGTCATTATTACTTAATGACATTTTTCCAGATTAGAAATCTTGATAAATTAATAATAATTCCATTAAAAAACTCACATTCGAAAATGTTTAAAAACTGCATTATTTTTGGATTATTTTATCCCATTTTCAATTCCTCAATATAATTTCATCACAGTTTAATTGTAATTCTAAACATTTCTCTGTAAAATACTTCTCAGGTAATTATATTCGACATTGAGAAAAGTTCTGGAATTCTAATCACATTTTCATTGCAGTTTCTGAATTAGTTAATTCGCTATTCTATTTTTTGCTTATTAGATTTACTATAATTTTCAATAAAGATTTTAAGCTTCAAATGTATGACAAAAATATATATTTTAAAATTTTGGAAAGCTAAAATCATTTTATTTATATTCTAAAATATACAAATATATATAGATATATTGTAACGTCAAAATTGGATTATATGTTGTAGAGCCACGCTAATTTTTCATAATCTTTTAAAGTTCAAAATTTAAGAATCCGGTTACTTAAAAATTAAATTAATAAAAAGAACTGCACTAAAGATGTCTAGTTTGCTTTTTTAACAGAACATTTATAGAAATTATTCTCTAAAAATACATATTATCGCATGGGACTATTGAGAGGAAAATAAATTTTCGACTTCTGCTTACAATACTGTTATCAAAAATGTTATTAAAGGCGTTTCTGTAGTGTTTTTTGAACCATGTTTTATAATATCTGGTTTCTATTAATTAATTTATAAATAGGAATGAGGATATATATAGGAATAAGGAATAATGCAGACATATATCATTATACAATGAATATGGTTTAATTCGTTATGTGATCCACGACATTTACATGTTAATTTAAAATATTATTTTTTTTTTCAAACGATAAACATGTGGAATGGGCTGAATGTATAAGAATTATATGAAATTATAACCAATAAAAAATAAAGTTAATCTGGATAAATCAACTTAATCTCTTAATCATCAATCTCTCTTATGGCTAACGACCATTTGATGACTTCATAAAGTCTGCAAGATTGGAGAATGGTTATAGAAACAAGTTAAACAAAACAAAACCCCAATTTGCATCATGTGATACCATCTGCACTATTAAACATTTTGTACTTGGGTGAACCAGATTTTTGTGCTGCAGTAGCTACAACCATAAGATGGTGAAATTTAGTTCAAACAATTTGAAGTATTTAATTGGAGCTTCAAATGCTCGGACTATATTTTACCATCTTATGATTGCAGCTATTGCAACACCTAAAGTTTGTTCAACTGAGCGCAATTTTTTTTTTAATGTAATTGAGTAGGACAAATTTATATATACAATAAATTATCTATTATTTGCAGCTGTGAAGTTGTGATAAAGAATAGTTGTGTGAAGAAAATAAAAATACCATGTGTGGAGTGTAGACATCTGTGTGTAAATACGTTTGAAATCAATTTCCAGACAAGTTCTGAATTACCGTATATACTCGTGTATAAATCGACTCGAAAATTTGCGATTAATAACATGTCCTTCTGTTGATATACTAGTAAAGTTTATTAGTTTTACATGAATTACTTGATAGCAGAATACTTAATAGTTTTCTGCAGTTAAATGAGGCGAAAATTTCATTATGGAAATACTGGTATTGGAACATAAGAACATGTTATTTTCCTTGAATGTTAGTGGCGGCTTTGCTTTTACGCGAGCATATACGGTAGGTAAAATATTGTTCTCCAGTCATCTTTTATCTGGAGCTTCTAGAAATAACATTTATTATTTTCTGTAAGAATGCGAGGATTTTAAAAATATATATTTTAATAATGTCTTTTTTTTCTAAATAATATTCCAAAAAACAAACAATCCTTTCAAATTTGCCCTGTCACTACAAAAAGCGTAAAAAACTGTTTACTTTGAATAGTCTATGATGAATTATAAAATACTTGTTGAATTAAAAAAAATCTGCGAAACTATAGTGTGTGTTTAATATGCAAAATGACAATAATAACAATAGCAAAAAATCATGCATCATATTATGAAACACTTTCTAAACTAATTGAATATTATTAAAAAATTTAATTTGTTTATAGAGTGTAATGAGATATCTATTTGAAGGAGCAATTTACATGAAATTCGCAACAAATACATCCCCCCCCCTGTAGACAATGATGTAACGGAATTCTTTTGTGTGTCCCTGTAAACAAACTATAAATACTACACACTTCATTTTCAATAGCGAACATTCTACTGAGAACCACTTAAAGATATAAAAAGTACAAGTAAATCCGGACATATTTATGGGAGTTAAAACAAAGGCAGACGGACAAAGAGACAGACAATCCAAATTCACAATTACATTTATACTTTGTTGGCACGTGTTAAAAAGTGATAAATTGGTAAGAAAACGATGAAGAAACGAATGAAAATGCATAAAAAAGCAGCTAAGACATTAAGAATTCATATCAGCAAAAAAAAAAAAAAAATTCGCTTACAACAAAAATAAACTCTTTATTTTGCTTATATTTTAAAGTAAAAACAACAGTTTGGATGTCCTATTAAAACACCTGATGTTACCTGATATTCATGTACCTATTTCTCGTAACTACTGAATCGATTTAAATATATATTTTTTATTTTGGTATTAGTAATTTTGTTATTGAAATGTAGTTTTTTCGAATATTCTGTTTTTCTGAAAATTTAGTTCCTTTTAGTATAGTTAATTTTAAAAAAGCCCTAGCATTATACAAGCGTAACTATTGTATTTTATACACGAGTATTTTCCCAAACGAGTATAGTTTAGCTACTGCCAAAACTAATATAAAAATTTGTGAAATCGCTTCAATAGTTCCCGTGAATTCAATGTAAGCTGTTTCCATAGGATTTAGAAGTGCTGTATAACATTTAAATATTTTACCCCCAAAAAAATTTGGAATTCATTTAAATTTATATATTCAACAAGATGTCTAAATCTGAATTAAATACTTACTGATTTAGAATTCCTGAAGCGTTAGTTTAAAGATAATTATTTAAAATCAATAAACCAAGTAAGTAAAATTTTTCAAATAAAATCTCAAACTTGAACAAGTTTAAGTGCTCTTTTCCAAAGTTTCGTATCTTATTTATTAAATCTGGCACTTTTGTAAAACAATAGAAGATAATTTAATTCAACCAAAAGATTTTATAAAAATATAAACGCGAATTTGTGCACTTGACTGAAAAGATATTATTACTATAAAAGGTTATTCTATGAATAAAAAATAAAAAATAAAAAAAATAATTTCTAAAATAATTTGCTTTATTTTGAAATATTAATTTTCTTTCGTTTAGTAACTTTTGTTCACGAGTTAATGTAAAGTGTTGTCTTGTTTGTTACAATGTAAACTGTATGCTTCTTTCAAAGTGAAATGCTTTAAATTGCTGTATTTTTAAATCATGAAATATTTTTTTAAATGTTTAAAAAAATTAGAATTATGGAGTCCCACTCGGTCCATTTTTTGAATACCACTATTTTAAAAGAAAAAAATTCATTTTGCATTCCTCTTGCAAACTTTGCAGAAACCGACACTGCGCATTATTTCATTTTGTAAATATCTAAAAAAAAAACTTCCATGGCTATTTTTTTAGAAATTCTCGTATTCAAAGGTCGGACTAGTGGTTGTCCTCCTTATGTAAACAATTACATTTTTTCGTTTTTTTTTAAAAATTTAAACTCAAATATTTATATGAGTAAATATTCCTAGAACGGCAACAGTTTCAGCTGTTTTGACCATAGCGAAAAATTTAAATTAAGTTATTATTTAAGGGTAAAATTATTTTCAATTGTGTGAGAGACAAACTTTAAAAGCACTGTGTATATTTTTCTTTAAGAGGCGCTTTCACCTGGTTTTGCAATATTCAAATTATCAACAGATTTTTAAGTGCAATAAAGGTTACTTTAATAGCATACTTTGATTTCTATATAAATATTTTTTTCTGATTTTATCCCGTAAAAGTTTCATATTTGATTCATTTATTGCAGCAAAATTTACTGGGGAAGTTTGCCACTTCGGTAATCAATCTCTGAAATTCAAATAGAGTACGCAGCGCGTTAGTAACATTGGGGAGATAGACTCAAATGGACGTGCTGAGCCAACGCCCCCTAGATAAGAAAGCCGTGACACGCGTCACGAAAACGTCATACCAAGCAGGCAAAACAAGGAAAAAAATCGAACAACTTGCCTGTTTCGATTTAATTGGCTCATAGAATTAATAATTATAGTTTACGACTAATAGTTAATAATTCCACTAGCCATCGAAATCGAAACATGCGAGTTTTTCGTTTTTTTCTCTGTTTTGCCTGCTTGGTATGACGTTTTCGTGGAGAGTATCAAGGCTTTCTTATCTAGGGGGCGTTGGCTGAGCGTGTTCGTAACGGCCTAAGGGTTAAATGTCCAACTCTATTTTTACACAATACAATATATAAAACTATAAGAGAATCGTCTTTCTCAAGCATCTAATATTTACGTTCCTCGATTCTTTGTACAAGTATACAGCATTTGTTTTGAATAAATAAACGAAAGCACTTACTTAAGTAACTTTGTAGTATGTCATAAAAGTAAAGTATAAAAAAATTTGTCAACTTTGTTAATGAAAATTGAGTAATGCATATTTTTAAGCCTTTCACTTTAATTATTTTTTTTTATACTTTAACATGTAATCAGTTAATAATCATGCATATCTTATATTTTATTTTGAGTATAAATAAATAAAGGTCAAATAAGGGGGACTTTCAGAATTTTTTTTAACAGCATGAAGAAAGAAATAAAACAGCTGGGTGAAATTTTCCGTTTCCAAACACCCGGTTTTGTTTTTCTGGAATTGCAGCTTTCAAAAATTTCTTGAAATGAAGTTCTTTCTTCTAGGGCTATAAATACTTATATCAAGGGCTACATATATGTACATCACTGATTTCATTTACGTAAATAGGTAAAATAATATTTTGATATTTCTAATATGATGTAATGACTGGATAAAGAGTTAGTAAGCTTAATAAAACATTACATTTTCTTACGATGAAGTTTTGAAATATTTTTTTTTTCCTTTAACTAATAAGTGAAATTGTTAAACGCTTTATTTTCTTATATTCAATGGTTGGAGTATCATAGTTGAGATTTTTTTCCAACAGAGCGAATACATGCCAGGACCATGACTCGAACTTGGGTACTTTGGTTTGCCGTATACACGCTCTCTCTACTGAGCTATCCGGACGATATCCTAGGCTGGCATTCATCACTCTTATTTTTTGGACAATGCTGCTAACTGCTGCGTTAGTTCCATTTTCCCGAGCTATAACGATAGCATTTGCATGATGAATCTTTAAATAGCACGGAAACTCTTTTATACCATGTAATTAGATCATAATGAACAGAGGAAAGTATATTCATCTAGGTAAATTATATTCAATGGTTGGAGTATCATAGTCGAAATTTTTTCCAACAGAGAGAAATTATGCCGGGACCAGGACTTGAAACTGGGTACTGTAGTTTGCCGTACCATCCCAGCCCAGGATATCTTCGGGATAGCTCAGTAGGGAGAGCATTGGTACGGCAAATAAAAGTACCCAGTTTCGAGTCCTGGTCAGGACATATTTTCGCTCTGTTGGAAAAAATCTCAACTATGATACTCCAACCATTGAATATAATTTACCTAGTTGGATATACTTTCCTCTGTTCATTATGACGCTTTATTTTCATTTATTATTTTTAATTTAAATTTAGAAAATGTTTAAAATACAGCAAAAATGTGAATTTGTGTTAATATTCATCGAAGTAACAATAAATAACGGGTTGGGTTGGGTTGATTATTGACGGCCAATTATCTGCACTTGGGATATAGGCCCGGGAGGAGTGCCCTTCGTGGGGGTCTTTCTAAGGGAACCTAACCCGTATTTACGCATGGATAAATCCACGGCTCGAAGAAAACCACGAAAACTCCGAACGATTAGGCCGACGGGCGCGATTGGGATCGAACCCAGCACCTCCCGTCTAACAGCTTCGAGAGCAGACAATAAATAACGGAAAATAAATAAACTTTCTGTAATTAAATAAAGCAAATTTATCTCTACAAATTAACTGCTAGCTCTATGACTTGCAGTAGAGTTGTTAGAGACGTTTGTTCTAAAATAAACTACTGTATTAAGTGATCCAAAACAGGCTATCCGGATTAAAGCTGCTGCCTATATTATCCGGTGTGCAGCTCGTAGATGAAAATAATTTTTATTTGATAACTCAAATGGTTTTTTTTTCATTTAGTCTATTTCCTTAGATTGTCCAACAGCTACGCCAAAAAGAATATTTCGGTATTTTCGTATTTGTCATATGCTAGCAGTCAATGACGAAAGGTTTCTGTATCTATAGCAAGATTTTAGATTTTAATTGTATCAGTGTAAAAGCAAGTAGTTTGATTACATAGCTTCTAATTCGTTCTTATTTATTTACTTATTTGCGAAGTTTTATTTTCATTTGGCAGTTTATTTACGGAATATTACATGGAAACAAACAAATGCTAAATTATTTACACTGTTTGCATACTGTATAATCTTCCGTAATCTATTTACACGTTCATTATTGAGATAGATTAAAAAAAAATCATGTTTGAAAAGTATTTTAAATATCATAAAAAATAACTAAATTGACACACAGTTTTCAACGAAATTACATTTAAACAAACTTAATTTTTTATTCGGCGGTGTGGAAATTCAAATTGTGTGACATTTAGAAGTTAAAAATTTGCGATAAATTGAAATTGATTGTTCATGTGGTTGTCACCGCCAATATGACGTCAGTGTTACTCACGGAGGTGTTTCTAATTTATAATATAGATCTTCTTTGAATACGTATTTTCACTCATTAATTATTCTTCCTGCAAATTTCAATCAAGAACTGTCTTGATCCAAGGAACGCAAACATGGTATTAAATGCGGGTGTTACAATAATTTAAAAAAAAAGTTGTTGTATTTGTTTATATCAAGACGACACTTATTTTAAAAATTTATTCATATTCTGAACGAAGACAATATTCAGAGTCAAATGACACCGTTGGTGTGATTTCATATAGGCACCGATTTAACTGTGGCAAAGACGGGAGAAAATAAGTCAAACTTACTCCACCAATTTTAATAATTTTTTGTCTTGATTAATTACAGAGATTAAAAATGATGTAAAAAACTTTTTTTTAAATCTGTGGTAGAAATATGTCTGATTGCCTATTTTGCCCCTTCGAAGTCGACGGCTATGCGTGGTTTTATCCTAAATTATCTGCGAATAAAGGCAGGTGTATCAATTTATTTTTTGACTGAAAGTACGTATTCTACGAACGCATTTCTTACATCTCAGATCACAGTATCGGATTAATAATTTTTTTTATGAAATATCTGAATCTTTAAAATCACACACGCTCTTATTTGTAACGCTTTTGTACTTTTAGCTAGTTTTCCTTTTATAGACAAAGAATTAATTTAAACATTAATGTATATATATTTAAATAGATTGCTATTATTTTAACTAAAATGATACATTAGTTATGCTGCAATGTAAATTAGGTCAGAAAACTCCATAATGAGGTGGAAAAATATATAGTTTTTTACAAAAAGTAGTAATTTTCTTTATCAAAATATATTTCAGACTCAATAGTTTTCTTTATACATAATACATAGATAGAAAATAGATTGTGAGCATATTTAACAGGTTGTGTTTATTTATAAATGATATATTCACACAAAAAATAAAATGTTAAAACAAGTAAAATCCATAAAGTCAAACAAAACGGAAAAATACTCTTCTAGTTCTTTGATAAAACTCATTTTAAAAAATGGTCTTAATAGAGCATGTAAAAAAAGGTTAATGTGTTTGAAGACAATTTAATTTGCCTTCCTTAAATGAAATAATTCTATGAAAGTAACGTGATAATCTTAAAGGTTCTTTATCTCTTCAAAATAAGAAAGGGAAAAAACATTCAGCAGATTAGGAAATGATTTGCTGCTTTCTTTTCGCCAGAAAACCTAAGAATATTTTGAAGAATAGACGGAAATTCCTTCAATAAGAACCCATTAAAGCTATTTATGAAGAGAAAAGGTCATATTGAGAACAATAACATTTTAATTTGAAAATTGTTTAGTGATTCATTGGTTTAGACGCTCAAAAAATTACAATATTTTTTTTAATAATAAGAATAGCAAAAAAGAATCTTGTAAAACATATCTATGGTAAATAATGCCAATTATTTTTTTTATTCGTACGGTTTACCATCAACTTCTTAAGATCTAACAGAGACAAACATTTGTCTATAAGTAATTTATTCCTTTAGTTTTATCTAAAGGAGCCCAACAAAACTAAAAGGCTATATTATGAGATTTGCGATTTCCAAATCAAGAAAAAATAATAAAAACTTTTAACTTTCTTTAACATTTTTAATTAAAAATTGTCTTTTTAAAAAAAATCTTTTATAAATATTGAAAACAAAATATATTTCAGAAAATCATAACAATTTATATTTAAATACTCCTCTATTTTTTAAAAAAATATCAAATTTATATAGCAATACAGAAAACATGAATTTCAGGATTTAAAATGAAAGTAGATAAGGAAGGAATGAGAATATCATTCTTTATTTTCTTTACTAAAGTTATTTTGTACCGAATATCTAAAGTAACTTTAATGCTGCAATTTTTTTTCACCACCTATGGAGAATATTTAAAGATTAATAATCTTATGACATATATCGAGGCTAACGAAAAAGACAGGCTACCGCGGTGCATTCCACTTATCTTTTTTTACAGACCGCTAGAGTGACGTGGTGCTCTTTTCGTACACCTGCATTGGTGGATTCAAGCATAACGTGACTCCCGCGGTCTGTAATAAAATATATGTGTACAGCACCGCGGTAGCCTTTCTTTTTCGTTAGCCTCGGACATATATATATATACACGTCACACTTATATCGTGAAGTATGCTGTCGGAAGCAACATTGGCATTAGTCGCATGCAAGATGCCACGAAGTACAGAGTTATTTGATTTCGAGAAAAGTGTAATCATCTGGTACCACAGAAATGGCGGACCTTAAGGGACATATCTGGCGAGATGAATTACCCAAAATTGATTGTGGCCTATATGATTCAGAAGTGGAAGCTGAGCGGTGATTGTCGGAATATTCCCAGAGTCGGCAGACCGTCGAAATTGGGAGATAGAGACTGACAAGTGTTGACCAGAAAAAATCAGAAAAACCACACCCAACCAATGGCACACATACGCGAAGAGTTTCAACTGGCATCCGGGTGTCTTCTTTCGATGCATACCATCCGTAAGAAAGTTCATCTGCTTGGTTTTCATGGCCTTGCTGCCGCCCATGGGCCTTTGATCACCAAGTCCAACCGCAGTGCTCGGATAAAGTGGTGCAAAGCACGTAGACAGCGGACCGTACAGCAGTGAAAACCAGTTATCTGAATCGATGAATCAAGGTTCACCCTCTACCGTTCGGATTGTAGGGTCAGGGCGCGACCTACGTTACACACGGCCGGTGCATGACGTTTAAAACGTCACATGCAGTGGATCATTTTTACACAGTGATTGGTGCAAAACGGTAGGAGCACCGCTTTGCACCAATCACTGTGTAAAAATGATCCATTCCATGTGACGTTTTAAACGTCAAGCACTGGCCGTATATAACGTAAGTCGCGGTCAGGGTCTAGTTCTGGCGTTTGTCCGGAGAACGTCTCCTGCCAGAGTGCATTGTGCCCACAGTTAAGTTCGTTGGAGGGGGAATTATTGTTTGGGGATGTTTTTCCTGGTTTGTTCTTGGACCCTTGGTCCCAACACATCTTAAGATCAACACCGACGCCTACTGTCCTATTTTGGATGACAGTGTGCTTCCTAAGTTCTGGCAGTTCTACGGGTTTCACACATGTTACTTCCAGGATGACAACGCCAGCTGTTATGTTGCGAGGTCCACCATGGATTGGTATGGTGACAATGAGGTTGATCGACTGGACTGGCCTGCCCAGAACGCAGACCCGAATGCAACCGAAAACCTCTGGGACAAGTTGGATCGTCGAATTAAAGGGTGCGGCAACCGTCCAAAATCAGTGAAGGAACTTACCTTTCTTCTCCAAGGCGAATGGAAAAAAATACCACAGGCTGTCATACAAGGACTTGTAAAAAGCATGCCCAGGAGGATTGCGACTGTAATTGCATCTCATGGAGGCTCTACGAACTATTGAATGTGGATAAATGTTGTTTTTCTTTTCGGTCGCAGGTGTGCAAATACTTATTGATATATATATATATATATATATATATATATAATATAAAATAGAGCTCCGTTTAAAACGCGTTTCAACTGATTTATTCCAGGTAGAACGAGTTTTTACGTAGAGCGCAAGAAAAAAAAACGTTTTATTCGGGTTTTGACTGATTTGTTAAACAATAGTATTTGTATCTATCAAAAATTATTTATATAAATTAGTTAAAACGCGTTTTAACTGATTTATTCCAGTTACAGCGCGTTCTAACTTAAAACGCTAGGAAAAACTCGTTTTCCCTAGCTAATTCGGGTTATATATATATATATATATATATATATATACAAAGTATCAATTAATTATTAAAACGCGTTTTAACTTTTTACCTGTAGGATGTACGTAGTCAGTGTAAATTATAAAAGTGTTCAAAGTAAGAAGTTCAAATAAACTGCAAAACCCTAGCAATTAATATTGCGTTAAATAAATAGTCCTGCATTTAGTTGTAGAAAAGTAATTAAATTTTTAATTTTTATATGATTCTTTGATTCTGTAAATTATATATAGAAAAAGATTTTCCTTGCTCTGACAAGTAAAATAAAACAATTACATTCTTCTACGAACAGCATTCACTGAGATACATATTAAAATTTTTACTTTACTTTTTCTGAAATTTTTTAACTTTCTGGCACTGAAAACGATCAGAGGATGTTTCAGTTTCTGAAAGTGGCCAATACTTTTAAAACTCACTGTATCATGAGCCGGTGAATTATAAAAGAATGAAATTATTTCCGTTTTACTTGTCAGAACATAGAGAAATGTTTTCTTAATATAACTCGCAGGTCCCAAGGGCCAGTTAAAATTTTAAAATGTTTAATTGTAAATAACTGACAGGACCATTTAATCAACATAAGATTAAATCCTACCTTACTGTGAGCGGTTTTGCTATTTACATAGCCTACGTGTTTCCAACACAGGTATAAAATTAAACCACTTTTCAATTAATGGCGGTCACCCTATATATGTATGTTTTCAAGGTCCGTACACTATGTACAATTTTCAAAATGTCTGTATCACTCTTTTAGATTGGAAATTTTTTATTTATTATTTAAATTGCACAACACCAGAACCAGACCTGCCAGGTCTCCGGCTCTTTGGATACCAGTATTTTAGTACAGAAAATGTCGTTTTATTTAATTGTAGCATTCTGTGATTTAAAAGAACAAAAATTTTCTCTAAACAATTACTGGTGTGCAAAAAGCCGGAGACTTGGCAACTCTGCCAGAACCCTCTTTAATCGCAGACATTGTAATATTTTATGTGATTGAATGAGGGGAAAAAAACATTTCAAAAATTGTGGCTAATCTTCTCTCTCCCTCCCTCCCCCTCACTTTATGCATATAATCTTGCAAAATAGTATTTGGTCTGCACTAGCACGCTCCCACAAAAACAAGAAACATGAAATGTAAAACTTATATATAAAACTACATCAATTAAAAACACTGAAAGAACCGAAGAAGCTGCGGTCTCATCGGCAGTGTGTTAATGTCCAAACAGCCATGCATTCAGAACAGAAGTTGTATTTAAATTCCAAAATATTTTTTTCCTGATACAGCATTTATTTTTTGTTGTGGTGAGAATCCGACGGGGTAGCGCCTGGTATGTGGTCTTCAAATATGTTTTGAGCATGTTTATTTTGCTACGCAGAGTTCTGGCTCAATATAACCACCACAAATATATAGTTATTTTAAATACAACTTTAGTTCTGAATGCATGGCTGTTTTGACACTAACCAACTGCCTACGACGGCACAACGTTTTTGGTTGTTTCACTGTTTTATATTGTTATTGTAAAATATTTCATATTTTTCTTGTTGTGTGGAAATACCATTGAAGGCCAAATACACCTTTGACGGATTGTTTTAATTTTAGTGCTTCATAGTAGAATTTTTGCGCTATTCACAGGGATGTTTGTTGATATTTGTTTGTTGTTGATTACGATATATATAGTCTCAAACAATTCAAACTATTTCTCTGGCTGTGAAAAATTAAAAAATCCTTCTTGTATAATGATTAGATTATATTTCATCCAAAGTCATGCTACTGAAATTTAAACAAAGAAATTTAAGGTATGTCTTCAGACATGACATTCAATAAATGATTAGAGAATGGAATAATTAAAACTCCTGGCAACTTCTGAAAAAGTTCATTTGACTTAACTTTTCCTGACATTTGTAAAAGATAAATATAAGACCTTTAATTTTAATTAATCATCATCAAATGAAAAATGGAATTTGATTTAAATGTTAAGAACAATTTTTAACGGAACGCAAACACAATATTTGAATGCTTTTAAGATAATTAAATGGAAGATTATTTTTAGTAATTCTAGACCGATGACATATTTTACTGCATAGCACTCAAGTATTTTCTTGGAAATGCGCTGTAATTTTAATATTTATATTCCATACATAAATTAAAGAATAACATGTCTTTGTTTGCATTGCTTTATTGAAATTAATAAAAATATTTTATACAAATATGAAAATTTAGAAACATTTAAATAGATCTTTTTTTAGGTTTGATGTTGACTTGCAAGACAAAAATACATTTGCCTCATCAAATAATGTTTCAAAATTTTTGAGAAATTGAACCGGATTTTAAATCCTTAATTTTGATAGATAAAATTTTAATTATCACTTATTTATTTTCAAAGAATGTTGGGTATTATTAATAATGATTGTAAACAAATTAAGAATTGTCTGATATAGTTTAATTGTATTTAAATGGTATATTATAAATAATTTCGTATTATATAAAATTTAAAATTTCAGATAAATTTTCAGTAATATTTTTCCTTTTCTTCAATTTACTTAATTCTAAGTTATAAATAAGACTTTCCTCGACTAATTCAGTTTATATAAATTGGAAATTTGAGTATGTTAGAGCATTATGGAACTTGATAAAAAACTATTTATAATTTTTTTTAAACTGATTTTTTTCATTTACTAGTTTAGAATGTGGAATGGAAAAAATGGTCAATTGAAAAAAAGTGTTTTGTTAAAGGAAATATAATATATAAGCATTTAACTGATTGCGCAGCACGTGATAAATAATTAAAATTCTTAAAAAGCTACGAAGAATATTCTTTTGACTTACCTTTATTTTCCTTCTTAAATAGGAAACATAAGAATGTTAAATAAAATAAATAATCGGGAAATTAAAAATAAAAACTAGTAATTTGTTTGAAACATTTCTGAAAAATGTAAAGGAAAAAAGGGTAAATGTGTATGAATATTTTTAAGAGAAATGAATGGACGTTTCTTTTTATGTATTTTGATATGATTGTTTTTTTATATATGATTGCTTTGATATGATTGCATTACAGTAAGAATTATTTCAAAATGCGTCAAGTACATTTTAAGTTATTGCTTATGTTTAATTGTTTTAATTTGAATGGGTTCAAAAATATTTGCAAGTAGTCATAGACTTATTTTATAATTTTTGTAGTCTTGTTTTGTCTAAATTTAGTATGGAATAATGATTATCCATGTTATCTGTAAAGAATCATTAATTTGGTATGCGTCAATGGACTTGCCTCACTTTTAAAAGCAATTATTTGTAGAAAACTTTGATTTTCTTTGAATGAAATATATTTAACACAAATAAATGAAATTTTTTATTTTGATTACTTATTTATTTTATTCTAATATTTCATTCTTCTTTAGAAAAGTTACAATTAAACAAAACATAAATTTTATTTTATTGGGAAAAGTAGAATAAATTATTTTCAGTAATTATCTGTATATATATAATTATATTTCTTAATTTAGATAGCGAAGATTTTTAAAGTATTCATGGTGAAATTCTCATTGTGATAGTTAATATTATACAATATAACAAATACTTCTATTCTAAGTGGACTTGCCTCACTTTCAAAATCAACGCTTTTGAAATATCGTAGAACAAAAAATTTACTAGCAATAAATTTATATTTATATTAAAATATATTTATTGAATATTAATTACAATAATGAATTATATGTTAATGTTTTATAAAAAAAAAACTTTAACTAATTTGTTTCACAAAATGGACTTTCTCTACTTTCAAAATTGACGTGTAAATTGACAACGGAGGCGCAAGCACATGAACGCTTGGTGATCTGACAAGTTTTTGAATAAAATTTCAATTTCTATATACAAACTGCCTAGTCATTGGGTGCGCCCCTTCCCATTACCTTAAAGTATAGTTATATTACTCATAAATTTATCGCATTTTGAAACTGCAGTTAAAAGCGACTAACAAAGCGAAAAAATATTTAATTCTTAAATTGATTTTCAAAAATACGAGTACATTTATTTATTTATTTATATTTATAATCATTTAGACTAATCAACGCATTAACTACTTTTAAAGCAATGTAAATTATATACATTGAAAAATGAAAAAAACCTTACTAATAACTATGGATATTTGCTTGATATACTATTGTTTTGCGTGATAATAAAAATCATTATCTTAGAATTATTTTGATGAAAAATCAGGATTTCAATTACAATTTAATTAGTATACACGCATGAACTGGCATTTTCATTGCATAATCAATATATATATATATATATATATATATATATTTCTATTTGTGAGTAGTTCTGAACGTGGAATCGCTAAATGGAATAGGAAATATATCACTATAAGAATTTATAAGTTATTATTTGATAGTGAAGAAAATTTGAAAAAGAATGATGAACGAGCATTTCAGTTATGGATATTTCATTTCAAATAAGCCCTGTAAAATTAAAATTCCATTTTAAAACTCCGTTAATTTCACAGATGAATTCTTCGTCTGAAACACTAATTATTGCATCCTTTAAGTTTTAAAGAAGCCGAACAAGAAGCAATATTGCTAAACATGATATGACAGATTATTATGCGTTATTTCAGACGTTGATGAAGAAAGATTTTTAATACAAATCTAAAATTCTTTGACTTCAGTAATTTCTGTGATTAATATTTCTTTTAGGTGAAAAAATGTGAAACAATGCATGTAGAATATCTATACATCTTCACTTATTAGCAGTATATGTCTTTAACACGACTAATGTAAATTACGAGGAATGATTAGATGTAACTGCGTCAAACAATCAGAATCATATATCAGATATACAGGGCTCCTACTGGTCCGTTTTTTTTTAATAACATAATTTCTGAAGAAATTTATCATGTTTGTTTGTTGACGATGAAAATGCTTTTTTGAGATTTGACAGCATCCGAAAAATCGATATTTGTTAGTGATACATGGTTGGGAAAACTGATTAACACATTGTTAAAACTATTTTGTAAAGTTTTCACTAACATACAGCGAAATAAATTTTTTTTTAGAAATGCTTCTTTAAGTCTCAAAAATCTATTATTTCCTCCCTTCCACCACCAGTGCAGCATTCTGTTCTAAACAATCCTATTTCGGAAAGAACCTCTGAGACAGGTCCCGCTGCCTACGGTACTGTATAGTAGGCGTGCTACAAAATTCAGCTGGTTTCGAGAAGATCGGAACATTATAAGCCGAGTTATTGAAATAGGTCCCAGTTACAGAAAATTAGAGAGTTAAAGAGAACCAGTTAGAGAGTTCAAGTGTCCTTCAGAGAGTGACTAATTATTCGTAAATAGTGGTAACCGCTACTCATAAATTTAGTTTAATGTTATGGAGGGGGAATATTAAGTTAATTATAATGTTTGGAATCACTTGCGTTGGAATCGGAAAGATAGTTGCTGAGATATGGATAAGGGGCATAGTCAGAGAAAAAAACTTAAAGGAGGGGTCAGGGAGGGAGGGGATGTTCAATTGCCCTTCAGCAAATGGCTAATTAAGAGCAACATTATGCATCTTTAAAAATTCGTTCTTTTAGTTAAGCTAGGAACTTGATTTCAAATTCGTCTTAAACTATTATTCGGAAATAGTGGTAACCGCTACTCATAAATTTACTTTAGTGTTATAGAGGGTGACTGTTTGGAATAACATGCGATGGACACGGAAAGATAATTGCGGAGATATTGAAACGGGGCATAGTTAGAAAAAAAACCTTTAAGGAGGGGATGTTCAAGTGCGCCTTCAGCAAATGACTAATTAGGAGGACCACTATGAATCTTTAAAAATTCGTTCATTTGGTTAAACTTGGGACTTAATTACAAATTTGGCTTAATCTATTATTCGAAAATATTGGTAACTGCTACTCATAAATTTAGTTTAATGTTATAAAGGGTGACTAAAGGGTTAATTATAATGTTTGAAATCACTTGCGTTTGAAATCGTAAAGATCGTTGCCGAGATATTAAAACGGGGAATAGTTAGAGAAAAAACCTAGAAGGAAGGAGTCGGAGAGGGGAGCGGATGTTAAAGAGCCCTTCAGCTCT
This sequence comes from Maratus michaelseni, assembly GCA_963931845.1. NCBI lineage: Eukaryota > Metazoa > Arthropoda > Arachnida > Araneae > Salticidae > Maratus > Maratus michaelseni. The sequence continues at coordinate 85,340,349 of OZ007586.1, forward strand.
TCAACTAATAACTCTTCAACTAATTAGAAAAATCACTATACATTTGAAAGATTGATTCATTTGTTTAAGCTAGGAACTTAATTTTAAATTTGGTTTAAACTATTATTTGGAATTACTGGCAACGGCATTCTAGAAATACACCTTGCAGCTATGAATGCTGCTTTTTACGATAATTTAGTAGAAATGGAACTAAACATTATTAGCTGAGATTTAAAATAGCAGTATTATGTATATAAAAGTGCAATTAGACGCTATGGGAGAAGCTAAAAATGTTAAAATGGTTAAATGTAATTAGACCCTTACCCCTTGCCATCCCTGCAAATATAACAAATAATCTGTTAAACGAGCAGGGAAGACCGAGCTATGCACGGTCAAAATTAAATTTGAGTTTAAATATCATGAGCTATGACTAAAATGACCCACTAATTGAATTTTTTCGAACATGTGACCTAACCCAACAGTCTTCTCTAGCCCGAAAACCATAGGATGCAAAATTTAGTGTAAATAGTCTGAGCCGTTTTTAAGATAAAATAGCTTGACCCATGATGACCCCTGACCAAAATGACCCACTAATTCAATTTTCTCGAACATGTGACCTAGCCCAACAGTCTTCTCGTGCCCGAAAACCATGGGATGGAAAATTTGGTGTAAATAGTCTGAGCCGCTTTTTAGATAAATTAGCATGACCCACAATGACCCAGAAATGACCCACTAACCGAATTTTCTCGGACATGTGACCTAGCGCAATGATTTTCTCGTGCCCGAAACTCGTAGGATACAAAATGTAATCAAAATCGTTAGAGCCGTTTTTTAGATAAAATTTACTTGACCCGCGTTGACCCAAAAATGACCCACTAATCGAAAGTTCTCGAACATGTGATCCAGCCCAATGGTTTTCTGGTGCCCCAAAACGGTAGGATACAAAATTTCGTCAAAATCGTTAGAGCCGTTTTTAAGATAAAATTTGCATATATATATATATATAACCACACACAAGATTTGCTCGTATTAGAATATATGATAAAGTGTTCTGTATTAATAGTCTCTATTATAATAGTATATGTCCTGATTAAAAAAACCTTAAACCCAGCTAATTATCAGGAAGAAAACCGTGCCTGGAAAATGTTTCAAACAGGTGGCGTCTGTGTAATTTGCCGTGGGCAGGTGGCGCTACATTAGCTTGGCTGTACGCCGGTAATTGCAATCCATATTGACATTATTTCGTTATAAATCCTTATCTATGCATCGTTACTCTCGTTTATTTAATGTCTTCTGTGAAGGCTCTATACAACCAACCAACCATGAAAAAAGGCGTATTTTTGATGAGAGTTCTTTGTGCATTTTAATTAATATTTCAGTAAGTAATTAAAATATTAAAAATCTGAGTTTCAGGTGCACCAGGAGTGGGTTTGGACTACCTAAATTTAAATTTTCAGGCATCTAGGTGGGCTAGATTTTGCTAGCCATCGCAGAGAAGCAAACACACAGTGCGAAACTTTCTTTTATTAGTATATTAGTATATTCTTACTACTATTCTGACTAATAATTTACCATAACTGCTATACCAGTTACCATCACTGCTGACTGATAATTTACTATCATACTGATTATTTATAATTAAACATAAGAAACATATTTTTTTTGAAAATTCTTTCAGTCACATTAGTACGTCGCCAACAGAGCGATGTTTCGTTAAATAATGGAAATTCTACTATATAATAACTAACCTAATATGGAAATTTCGCCCCATTTTTCTTTTCAATTAAGTATATCCACATAAGGAGTAACTTCAGTATATATCTTTTAATGCTTGGAATTTGCGTTTATTTGAGTCCTTGTGAGATACGTGAAAATAAAGGAACGCTTTTCGAAATCGTTGGTAACTCAGAAGATATCTATTACATTTTTATAACTCTTCTTGCTAGATCAAGATCCTTTTTATGTTTTTAGAGTGAATACAGGAAAAAAAATTATGTAACTTCTCTATTTCGTTTTCAATTTATTTCTTCTTAGATTAACATAGTTTCATATAGACTGTGTCTACATTAACCCCTTCAGCGTCGCTATATTTTTGTGTAGGCTACTTTTTTTAAATTTCAAATTGTTTGATTGCCACCATTTTTTTGAAGCAGAAATATTCACCTTTTTATTGGCTGATAAAATGATGCGAGAATAAAGATAATTTTACTCTTTTAAAAAAACTGGTGGGAATCAAAGAATCTGAATTTAAAAAAAGTCGAATACACAGCCCGTGAATATCACGGGCGCGAGAATTAAGGGGTTAAGATGAAAAGTCATTTTGTTTTATAAACACTTCTCTCATGAATTACCAAAATGATTACTGAATTATAAAAATCTATCAAAGTTCTGAAATTCCTATCATAAAAGCTATTTTAAATCCTGAATGTACCATCGTAAACTTATATTTCATCTACCGCATTTTTCGGTCTATACTCCTCGGCTCAAAAAATTCGTTTTAGACCAAAGCCATTAAATAATAAGCCCAGTCAGATAGTGTTAAATTTGTTAGCGACACACTAGCGCCAAACCTCTGCTGCGGAAGGAGGACAAAACAGAAGTGGGTCTCAGAGAAACGATACGATTTATTTATATCGATATTTTATACGATTTTTACCGATGTTTTGTTTTTGCACTTCCTTTAAAAGCTTGCTAATTATTGGGATCTTTTACATTAAAGCTAAAACTATAATGAAAATAAAAATGGTGGAAATTTACTGGATTAATATTTCTATATAAATATAGTGGTGGCGAAGAAGTTGATTTATTTATTAAAAGTTAAATAAAAAGTGATGGAAATTTACATCACTATGCAATTAACCCTTTCCGGCACAGACAAATTATGTTCGTAAAATGTGAAATTACTGACTGACACCGGAATTTACAAACGACTTTCTTAGAAAATATGAACTCCTTATTTTAAGCTTTAATTTTAGAAGCAAAATTTTATTAAAATATTCTTGGAGCCGAATGTAGCACTCCCAACCGCTAGATGGCGCTATTTTCAACTTGCGAAAATTTTCCCATTTATCTGACTGGGCTTATTATTTAATGGCTTTGTTTTAGACCCAGAAATTGCATTTGATAAAATGCTAGCGTCTTGAACTTGGAATTTACTTGAATTACTGAATAAAATTTGTTGGAAATCTGGACAAAATCTTGTCCCCCTTTCTCTGTCAAGTGGTTTGTTCGGGAGTAAAATCGTTCCGAACCGGTTTTTCTTTTTGCATTTCGGTCGTAAAGGCACTCTCTTTTAACTGTAACTGTATGCATATTTTATTCTAGTTTGAGGTACGGAGTAAGTATATATCTAGGGTGAAACAACTCCATGGAAGGTGTGGTGATGTGATGGAAGGACAGTTAACCCCCTTTCTGAATGTTTATTTGCTATAATGTGATACCAAAGTTCCCAGCAATGGCTGGAGGTCTATGTATATATCTTTATTTAAGTTTAACATTCAAGTTGAATGAATAAATATAATTCTGATTTCTACATAAACTGTTTCTTCAATGTGCTATATACTTAGTCACACCACAGACCTTAACAACTGTGCTTTACAACTCTGCTCAATCTTTATCATGGTTAAGGGGCCATGTTATGCTAAAGGTCAAATAGATGCAGTGTGGTGTGTTTTAGATGAAATATATATAGCTTAAAAAGTATAATGGCACAAGTTCCAGAGTTAACTTATTCTTTCCCGAAATTGTCGGATTATAACTACTCTTCTTGGAAGCTCGACGTCAAATGTGTACTGATAGATCGGAATTGCTGGGAGTTTATTACGAATCCCGATATTGCATGTAAAGAGGATGCATCTGATAGAGAGAAAAGTGATTTTGGATGGCGTAAACGTAGAGCTTATACCACGATTTATCAATCCATCGAAAGGAAATTCCAGATATTAATCGCTCAGACCGAAAGCGGAAAAGTTGCCTGGGATATCCTAAAGTTAAACTTCGAACCAACGTCACGGGCACGTTTAGCTGGATTAGTGGATGATTTTTTTTAAATGAAGTTAAACTCGCAAGAGGAAACCATCGGTTTATTTTGCAAGAGAATTGAAGAAAAAAGGTTTCAAATCAAAGATGCAGGTTTTGATATGCCAGAATTGTTAGTATGCTTCCAGTTAATCCGTCGTTTACCCGAAGAATATGATAATCTCGTTCAAATGTTATACAGGTTAGATGATACAGAATTTAAATTGGAAAATGTTTCTAAACAGTTAATTAGTGAATATGGAAGAATTTGTTTAAAGCGTAAGGACGAAAGTAAAGAGGTTATCAGTGTAGGTGATGCTTATACAACCAAGTTTAAGAATCCTACCGATAGACCAACCATTCCAAAGAAGAATTTCGTAACCAGTAAAAAGCCATGGTTTTCAAGTAGTGGAAGCGACCTGGAACCCTCTCGATGCTCTAGTACTTCACCAGCTACTCGAATGGGGCCGAGTTTAATATGCAGTTACTGCAAACGACCTGGTCACACAGATACAAGGTGTTTCAAAAAGAGAAACTATAGAGGGAAGAAGCAAGTTTTCTACAGTGAAACTACAAGGCAATCGGAATCCGCCCTAATGTCTTCAAATGAGAAAATTGTTGAATTTCATCTGGACTCAGCAGCTACTTCTCACTTTACGAATGACAGGAGTTTATTTGTAACCTACAAGGACCTCCCCCCCCAACAAGTGCTGATTGGAGACAAGGACTGTTCGTCGGAAGTATTGGGTATAGGTGATATTGACTTCACCATACAAGATGTAAAAGGTAATGTAGAAATAACTTTAAAAAATGTTTTATATGCTCCAAATATGAGAAGAAATTTAATTGGTGGATCCAACATCGATATTGCAGGAAACCACATTCAATGGGGAAAAAATAAAATGATTGTGTATGATAAATTTAATCGATATTGTTTTACTGTACCTAGAGTAGATAAATTGTATATTGTTAGAGGTTATGCTTCAAAATGTGAAAATTTTGCCTTTTCGACTAGTTTAAATGCAGAAATTATACATCGTAGATTTTGTCATACAAATTTGCCTTTACTTGAAAAAATGAGTAAAAATAATTGTGTTAAAGGTATTGAAAATATTAACTGTAAAAACAAAAATAAGATGTGTGAATCTTGTGTAATTGCAAAATCTAATAGACATTCGTTTAAAAGGAATTATCAGTATAAACGCATTTCTAGTCAAATTCTTGATAGAGTGTATATGGATTTGTGGGGTCCTAGCCCAGTTAACTCGTTAGGAGGGGGGAAATACTTTTTGTCAATAATTGACGATTATTCTAGAAGGACTGAAGTGTATATACTTAAGGATAAAACGGAAGTTTTTGAATACTTTAAAAGGTTTTTAGCGAAAGCTGAGAGACAAACTGGTAAAAAATTAAAGAGTGTACGAACTGATAATGGGTTAGAATTTATTCATAAATTATTTGAGAAATTGTTAACTGATTTGGGAATACAAATAGAAAGATCCTCCATTTATACGCCAGAACAGGTGGGTGTTGCTGAAAATTTCAATAAAGTAGCAATGAATGCAGTTCGAGCAATGTTACATGATAGCGGATTAAAACCATCATTCTGGGGGGAAGCTCTTTTAGCGTTTGTTCATACAAAAAATAGAACCGAACACAGTTTAACCCAAGGTCTTACACCCCAAGAATTATGGACAGGATTCAAACCTTCTGTAAAACATTTAAGAATTTTTGGTTCTTTAGCATTTGTTAATGTTCCTAAAGTTAAACGAAATAAACTACAACCTAAAGCTTTACCCGGTATTTTAGTTGGTTATGCCATGAAAACAAAAGGATATAGGATGTATATGCCAAAAGAAAGGCGAATTGTAGAAACTATTCATGTGCGTATAGATGAATCCAAAAAGGGGGTAGAAACATTATTTGGAGTAAATAAGTATAAGGATATTGTATTGAATTTTAATGAATCTCAAGTTGAATCAAATGGCTTAAGTAACGCAACTCTAGATCTTAATCATAAACTACCAGGAGTAAGTTTAAATGAAGACGAAGAGAAAAGGGGGAGTAAAATAACTTTAACTTCTATAAATATTTCAGAATGGAAAAGAATTGAAAAACCTAGAACTAAAAGTAACAGGATTGACGTGTATTATTATACCCCGATAACAAATAAGAGACTGAGATCATTAAATGATGTTAAAAAATATTGTCAAGAAAATAAAATCGCTTATGAACCGGATAAATTTGACTTTAAACCTAAAACTACTCATCCCAATCTAGAAACTTTAAATGAACCTTCAACTAGCGATTCGGATGATTCATCTTTAAGTGAGATATTCCAACATGAAACTTACAATACTGAAATCCCTAAATCGTTTGAGGATGCACAAGTTAACCCAGAAAGAGGGAAATGGAACGCCGCGATGAGGGAAGAACTTGAAATCATGAGTAAAAGAAAGGTCTGGCGGTTGGTTGATCCACCCAAAAACGCCACAATAGTAGGAAGCAGATGGGTTTATAATATTAAAAACACAGAAAAAAATGGGAAAAAGTACAAAGCACGTCTCGTAGCTCAAGGTTTTAAACAGAAACAAGGTATCGATTTTAATGATATATTTTCACCAGTTGTAAATTTTTCAATTATAAAACTAATGTTTATTTTATTAGTTTCTATGTTAAATTGGTATCATATTCAATTAGATGTAAAATCAGCTTACTTATATGGGTCTTTAAAAGAAACTGTATTTATGAAACAACCACCAGGATTTGTCATGAAAGGTGCCGAAAATAAAGTTTGTTAAATAAATCTATTTATGGTTTACGGCAAAGTGGCCGAGAATGGAATTTTGAATTGGACAATATACTACATAATTTAGGATTTTGTAAGTTAAAATGGTGTAACTGTGTATATAAACTAAAAAGTAATGCAATTTTAGTTGTCTATGTAGATGATTTAGTTTTGTTTGCTGAAAATGAAAATATACTGCAATCTGTAACTAATATGTTAAAAAATAGCTTAGAAATTACTGAAATAGGTTTAACGAAATATTTGTTAGGTGTTAACTTTGAACTTATTGCTGATTCATTATTTATTCATCAAAAAACTTACATTGAAATATTAGAATTAAAATATAAAGGTTTACCTAAAAGTTATGTTAAATTACCCTTTAAAATTGGCTGTATCTTACCAGATAAGGTTAACGAAAATGAAATTGTGGAAAATGAATTGATGAAAAAATATCCATACCGATCATTAATCGGTTGTTTGTCATTTTTATCAAATAGATCGAGACCTGATATTAGTTTTTCTGTAAATATAATGTCACAATTTTGTAATGGTTATACATATAAACATTGGTTGATATTGGCAGATATAATGAATTACGTTTTTGCTACAAAAAGTTATAAAATAAACCTGTCTAATGTAAAATCCTCAAGTTTATATGCATATTCTGATGCTAACTGGGGATGTAACCTTACTAAAAGACATTCAAGTAGTGGTTATATAATTTACTTTAGTAACGTTCCGTTTGCTTGGAAATCATCAAAGCAGAAATGCATTGCACTTAGTTCTATGGAGTCAGAGTTTATCTCATTAACTGAAAGTGTAAAAGAACTAACGTGGTATGCAAATGTCTTAAATGAACTTAATTTATGTGATAAAATAAAACCAGTTCAGTACTGTGATAATGAATCTGCTATTTATTTTTCTAAAAATAGTCAAGAAAACTTAAAACTAAGCATATTGACATAAAGTGTCAATTTATTCGTCAATTAATAAATGAAAATGTTTTTGAGTTAAAACATGTAAGTTCTAAAGTTAATAAGGCTGATTTTCTAACAAAACCTCTACTGTATATAAAATTTCAGAGAGCCATTTGTAACATTTTTGATTTTGACTATGAAAAGAAAGAGGAAGTTTTTACGACCGATGGGGCCGCATGTTGGACATCTGGACAAAATCTTGTCCCCCTTTCTCTGTCAAGTGGTTTGTTCGGGAGTAAAATCGTTCCGAACCGGTTTTTCTTTTTGCATTTCGGTCGTAAAGGCACTCTCTTTTAACTGTAACTGTATGCATATTTTATTCTAGTTTGAGGTACGGAGTAAGTATATATCTAGGGTGAAACAACTCCATGGAAGGTGTGGTAATGTGATGGAAGGACAGTTAACCCCCTTTCTGAATGTTTATTTGCTATAATGTGATACCAAAGTTCCCAGCAATGGCTGGAGGTCTATGTATATATCTTTATTTAAGTTTAACATTCAAGTTGAATGAATAAATATAATTCTGATTTCTACATAAACTGTTTCTTCAATGTGCTATATACTTAGTCACACCACAGACCTTAACCACTGTGCTTTACAACTCTGCTCAATCTTTATCAAAATTTCTGTGTCTAAAGTGAATTATTTAAACCGCGGATTATAGGCCGAAATATACGGTACTATAAATAATTTAAATATTGAGTTGGATTTTGTTGCGCATATCGGTGTTTAGATAGAAATGTTATACATGATATATCAATTTGAATATTTCTTCTACCTAATTTTCCCAGTCACTTTAAATCCATTTAACAGGAACTGTATTGTTAAAAATTATTGTACCACGTTAAATGCTTTTATAATTAGCATTACATATATTGATTTAATCGTAGTTATTTAAATGGTTATTCGTTTATATTCCTGTTTCATTTCCAATATTAAGATTTTGAAAGTTATGTTTTGACTGATCGTAGAATTATTCTTACGAAATGAAACATACTAGGACATCATGTAGCTGAAGTGTATCATATTATGTTTTCAAAATGTTTTTCTATGTTTTGTTTGTTTGAATGCGAAGTACAAGCTGTACTAAATCAAATTTTAATTTAATGTTATTTAATGTTATAATCAAATATTCGATTGCAAAGCGTTGAAAAAATGTTGAAATGATTTATTTCCAGCAAAAATTTAAAAGAAGAGGGAAAGATAAATAAAAGAACTTTACTAACTAATAGACATCGTCAAGGAAAAGGAAGAAAATGATCTTTGTCTTGAAAGTTGTCGAACATTTCTAAATGAAAGTAAATGAAATGATTTTCACCTCGTCGGAGAAACGAACATATGATCCATGTATTGGAGCAGTGTTTTCGTTACAAACATAGTAGAACGCCTTTAGGTATTTATGATACTGCAACATAACTACATTATTGATAATGATTATAATTTGAATGTTACTGTATTTTTTTAAAAATAGAAATTTTTAGCACTTTCCAATCTAGTTGAAAAGTGCTTATGACTTCGGTTTGTCTGGCCGTCTGGCCGTATGGCCGTCTGTCCGTGCTCTAACTCCCGTAAATATGCTCGGATTGCTCTGCAATTTTTATATGTTATTGTCGTTATCTATGGCACGTTCCCAATTTCAACTGAAGTGTGTAGCACTTATAGTTTTCTTACAGGGACACTCAAAAGAATTCCGTTACATTGCCAGAGGCGTAGCGTCAAGGGGGGCACGGACCACTTTACTACCAGAATTTTTATATACTATATTTGGCCTTATTTAATTCATACCGTCCAAAGATTTAATAAGGCTAAATGTAGTATATAATTATACTGGTAGTAAAATGATCGTGCCCCCCCTGACGCTACGCCACTGTACATTGCGGTCTATGGGGAAAAATCATTTGCGGTTTATTTTAAAAATGTTTCACTATTGTAAACGCATTGAAATTTATATAGATCACTAAGATGCATTAGAAGAAGCTTAATATGGAATAGTAGGTGTATAGCACTTAGAGTTACTTTACAGGGACAGTCAAAATAATTCCGTTACATTACGTCTATGGAGAAAAATCGTCTGCGGCTTATTTAAATAATGTTCCACTATTTTAAACGCATTGAAGTTTATATATATTTCTAAGGTGCATTACAAGAGGCTTACTACAGAATAGTGTGTGTATAGCAGTCATCGTTCATTTACAGGGACACACAAAAGAATTCTCTACTGTCTGTTAACAATAATTCCTGGAAGTGCGTTTTAAGTTACTAAACGCGATTTTAATCTTAACTAGCTTTTTGTCTATTACGTGGTGTGTATAAATTCTGTAGATCCTATACAGGGCAGTACAAAAGTTCGCGAACACATTTCCGTTTATTGACAGAAACTCCAGAAGGAGAATTTAAACGGTGCTACGCGTTTCCTAACTAAACTAAAATTTAGCATCCTATGTATATATACAAATATATAGATCATATACAGGGCTACATAAAAGTATTCGGATATTTTTCCGAATATTGTATATATTGAAAATTCCTGAAATTACGTTTTTAAATATGTTATGCGTTTTCCAAATTGTTTACTTAGATGTCATCTTTCAGCTTATTAAACGGTAATGATTTATAAAATTATTTTAGAAGCGTTGGAAAGTGCTACATAATCTATGCTTGACGCATGATTTTTCGTTCTTGTTTGTTATAAAACATATGAATAAAAAATTTAAAGATAGTTTTAGTGTTTTGTATTCTTAGTTAGTGATAAATAAAATAATAAATATCAGTTGATGATAAAGGAAAAATAATTACATAATACCTTATCGTTTCTTCTGAACTTACATTTTAAAGAGAAGAAAAAATATGTTTATAATTACATAATTTCTTTTTAAATGATTTTGTTAGTAAGTAATAAAGTTTGATTTTATCAGCACAAAAACAAAATATACGTTCATACATATTATCGATCAAATTTTTTCCTAATTTATCAGATACAATATCTCAAAATTTCCTTATACAATATTTTCAAAATGTTCGTTTTTTTATTAGAAAAGTTTTTACCGCAAACTATTCCTATACAAATATACATCAAAAGGTTAAAGATTAATGAATCTCTCATTCTTTTTTCAAAAGATCAAAAGCAATTCATTTTAATGATTATCTCCAACCTCCCAGATAATGTGCTTTTTCATTATCGTACTTCGTTATTGAACTTATGATTATTTTTTTCAAAATGAAATAGCTACTTATAAGAAGATAAAAATATTTTGTGTTCCGCATGAAAAAAAAATATATTGAAAGTGCAATTAAAGAGGAAAACAAAACAGTATTTGAAAACTCAAATGTTGTTTCTCATAAAAGAGCTAAATCATAAAAGTGCTAAAACAAGTGATTTGATATCAAACTCAGAAATTTCGAAATACTTGAAAAAATAAGATTATTTTTTCTTCACTATGAACATAAATTATTTCAAATGTCATTGCCGCAGTCATTTACAGCTTTTTAAAAAGAATAATATCGCTCACCAGACACAACGCAAAAATACTACATACAAATACTGCAAAGTTTATGTATCAGGTTTTTCATAGTTATGTATTAAGATATTAAAGCTGTTTTGTTGGTATTTTTGGAGAAAATATTTACTGAGAATGAAGTTTTTTTTATTTGCTTTTAATATTTGAACAATGCAAATTTAGAACTTAAAAATTATTACTCACAATCCGAAGTCTGATAGAAATATTACTCGTAAATAAAATAAATATCATTTAAGATAAAACTGTAATTAATTTTGAAGAAATAAATGTGAGATTATTTACTGTGTTAAATAACTTCAAAGGATAAAAAGTTGAAACCTTATAAACATTTTGATGCTTGATAATCATTTAACCGAGTATATTGATTAAAAAGATAAATTGTTTACTCAGAAATATAGACAGTCTTGTGTTCGTTTAAAATTCACAACACAAAAGGTTTTGAAGCTCTTAAGTAAAAAACTACACATATTAAGGCCCATGTACGGACATATGTATAACGCTCGAAAAATATTAACCCCCACTAAAAATTCTGTTATAAATAACAGGATAAAAATTATATGGGTACTAACCGATTGGGGTACAAGTCTAGTTTTAATGGACATTACAAGAAAATTTCAGAAAACTTTCCATACAGTTAAAAGAATATTAAAGAATATTAAAAAGCTAATATTAAAGAATTATAATATTCTTATATTAAAAAATTCATAAATTTGAATTGATAACGGTATTCACATTCTAGATAGATTTCTCAAGGTTATGCATCAATAAATTTGTTTCAATGTACATAATTAACATAAAATGTCTTACAATATGACATAAACGCATTTTCTGTAAGGTAGGAGCCACGCCCTTACGCAATGACGTAGTTTGAATAAAAACAAGATTTCTCTTTGGTAACGGGTTATACCTGTAACTTCTGATAACGTAACCCTTCTACAAATATATTATATGTACAGAATTTTCTGGTATGAATTCGTAATATCTTAATTAAAAAAATCCACTAAATCGGCAACACTGATGCTAGCATATATGCTATCTGGGCAACAGAGGGTTAAATAAATAATCTAAATTTCTTAATAACTATTAACTCCAGAACTTCCACAGTTAGAGGAAAAAACGTCTGCACCATTTTATTAACATAAGTACAAATTGTTAATTTCCTACGATTATTTTAAAAGTTTTGCAAAATTATTATCTTATATTTTTTGTCAAAAATGTTAAAAATCAGGAAAATTTGAAAGTTTACACAATCATACGAACGCAATATTCCTAACATTTAAAAAATTTCATTTCTGAAAAAAAAACCTAAAAAGAAAAAAAAAAGAAAAACTTGCATTATTTTAAAAGTGAAATCTCTCAAAAATGATGTCTATGCATTTCAGAACCCGCAAGAGAATAATATAGGAAAGCCTCTAAGCTCATTAGCTACTAAATTCAAAAGCCATATATATATTTATTGATCCCATTTATTATAAATGATAGTTATAGAGTAGAGTTAAAGAACAAAAACAAAATTTCTGAAAGCTTTGTATCTTCACAAATCCAATTTTAATATTTTGAAGAAAGAATTATGAAAAATGAAGACAGGCATTTCAGAAATCTTGTTATCCGTCGTGAGTAATTTATGGTTAATTCAGTTTACAATAAAACTGCCTGACATTTTTTCAATGTCCTTCGAATAAAATGTTGGTCAGTAAAATTAGGACATAAGAATAACATAGTCATTTTCTTTAATGGAATATCCATTCAAAATCTTGTAAGAAACACGCATGAATTTCTAAATATAAAAGAACAAATATACTATGTATTACATAGTATACATCTGGGGTTTCCAGGAACTCAGCCGCGAACCGTTCATATACCAGTAATATTGTAGACTGATATTTGAATTATTTAATCGCAGAAAGTTATTTCAAATATTTTTCCTAAATAAGGAGGAGATTACTTTACAATATTATTGGTATATCTGCGGACACCGGTTGAAGTGTTGGAATTTCTTGATACACGTTGTAATGACAGCGGACAGTAAAAAAAATGTAAGAAAAATACGCACTCTAAAGAACAAATTTGATTTCTAATTATCATACATTTTATAAGAAAAAATACTTATTTACATACATATCTTTTTCAATTGTAAGTCACACATTTATGTTTTGTTTACATACTTATAATTTTTTACAGATATATATATATATATATTTATTTATTTATTTATTTATTTATTACATTACTATGATACTTTCATGATACTTTTACTATGATTTTTTCATTTACTAATTTACGCAAATTTACAAATGTTCTTTAGATATTAGCAGCTTTATCTTCCAAACTGTTAAGTGGCTGAAAGAAATATTTAGAAATGCTATCACATAAGATTTAATTTAGTGAAAAATTATTTACTCTATGCTCTTTGCATAAAAAGTTTCATATGCATTAAGGAAACGCAAATTTTGAATTGTCATTCTAAATGAATCCACACGAAACACTTAACGGCACAATAAGTTTGATATAAAGAATTTGGCATAATATGTCTTTATATGGTGGATTTGATAAATGGAGCGATTGTATTTAAATGTTTTGCCTAAATTCATTAATATTTAGTTTATTTGAAACAATTGACATGAAAGAGAAATACAATTATAAATAGTTACAAAAGCTATAAAAGCATCTCTTCCTAAATGCATAAATTATTATTTAAGTGTGAAATTAGAGAAAACAAATCTTAAAATCACTTTACAATAATTCCGCTTCCTTAACTAGAACGCAATTTAACTGGAATTTATCTTTTTAATTAATTCAAATAACTTCTATTCATAATTCAAACTTTGAGAAATTATCTAATGTGAAATATTGCAGAGAAAGATTATGAAAAATTGTGGTATTTAAACTTCTCCGATAAACCAAAATAAAATATTATTTGAAACGGCGCATTTTCAAACAACCTTAATAAATATGCCGAGGCATTTATTAAACTAACTATAGAAGCTTAACTTACATTTGAGTAGCTCTAAAATTAAACGTAAGATTAAGATGCAAAATGAAAACTATTAGAGTAACAGTTCAATCCGTTTAAATATTTTGTTTAAAAGCAGAAAATTTAGGAAAATTTTGAAGTACTATAATAAAACATAATACAAAATTATAAATTTATTTCCCGTGACTTAAATCTCGAATTTATTAAGATCATCATATTTTTTAACTCTTTAACCCTTTTCGGCACAGTGGTCCCACTCCGGGCACACCTAATTTTAATTCCAAACTTGCATAATGCACCAAGAATATATTAATAAAATTTTGTTTCTATAATGAAAGCTTAAAATAAGGAGTTCTTATTTTCTAAAACAGTCGTCCGTAAATTCCGGTGTCAGCCAGTAATTTCTCCTTTTACGTACAGAATTTGTCTGTGCCGGAAATGGTTAAAGTGGGTGTGTGTGGGGGGGGGGATATTTCTTAACCCACCCAATTTTAATCAACATTTGTACCAAAAATTTTTAACAAAATTTTACTTTTATAAATTTGTTGAAAACGCTGTAAAACTTCATGTTCTGGTTTTCAAATGAAAATTTTCGAAAATTCTGGTGTGAATTCAACATTACACTGTCTCAAAGAGTTAAAAGAAATATGTTTATTTAAATGCAGAAAATACTTTTAGTGAGAATGAAGTATAAAAGCGAAGGAAACTACACGCTCAAGCAAATATTTCGGTATTTTTTTATGTAATAGTACAGGACATACAATGTGTAGTAATTTGAGGTATCCGAATACGTTCATATCACTTTAATAATAACATGGTATTGAAAGAAATTATCCCCGCTTTTAAGTTTAGTTTATATATGGATATGCCAAAGTTATATTTTCATTAAATGACTTTAGTTTGGAATATTTAAAGTGTATAAGCGATGATAAAGGACTAAGGATGTGATAAAGGACTAAGATAAACAAAAGAGAATTCTGAAGAATTTTACAAAAATTTACTAGAAGGCTGCGCCCGCTGCTCCGGATGAAAATATATCGATAAATTTGATCTTGTTTTTTAAGGGGTCAGGTACTCTTTAAAGTGTCAAATATTCGAATTTTTTTTTGTTAGCTTATAATTAAATATGATTCTTTAAGAACATTTGAAAATAAACTCCATGCAAAAATTCACTTTAGAAGAATAGTTATGTCTAAAAGAGTCTTGAGCTCTCTTTATATGATCAAGGGGTAGTTTGATCATTCAAGTCAATTTTCTGAAAACGGCGGGTTTGGTCATTGAGCGCACGAATTCTGAAAAATGGTTGGTTAGAATATAATGAAATTTTGATTGAATTTATTAACCATACAGATGCGCAAAATGACGTATTATTATGTTTCTGTAGTAACAAGTTTTGAATTCATGACTAAGTTGCAATAAAAAACATCGATAATTTGAATTCCGCTAAATAAAAAATCTCAGAATGTACTCATTTTATTTTTTTTATCGTAGTTCATTTAAGAACACATTATATTTGTACTCATTAAAATTTTTTGGCTGGTTTTAGCAATTCGAATGTGAAAAAGCATGCGCGCAGTGCATGTAAGAAAAATTCTTTCGTAAAAAGTGTATTATATTTTAAAATAAATTAAAAAGCTATATATGAATGTATACATTGTTTGAGAATTTTAATTGATAAAATAAAATTTTATTAATATGTGTTTTAAATTTTATATTTGAAAGTCAATTAGCTACTTACTGTTATTAACTTTAATTGTTATAGTAGTCTATTTTTCATGTATTTTGTGAGTTCAAAGGGTACCTGACCTCTTAAAGCAATATGAACCTTTACTTGGATTGTCCTAACTCACTGCTGAAAATGATACTAACGTCATTTTACTGTTATATTTTCTAATGTGTCAGGCAAAATTTGTGTGTCAACCCCTTCCGTCCTGACGTTCTACTATTATAACACAAATTTACATGGCTCCACATTATTCATTTTTAAGAATTATACGTTTTAACCCTTTAACGTTCATTGTTTTCCCTACGAAACCACAAAATTCTAATTACGAAATTCAACAATGACAGCAGAATTTTAATAGAAAAGTTTTCCATTTATTATGAATGTGAAATATCGCTTTTTTTCTTATATATAAATAAATTTGTTCATAATTGCCGGTGTCAATCATTTATTTAGACATTTTAGCAATTGAAGTGCTCTATCCGTTAAAGGGTTAAACCCAATGTCCTACGAATAATACATTGCAGATTAACAATTTAATCTCATTTGTGATCACAGATGGCAGTAGATGCCTCAGTAAACAAAAAAGGAGGCTTCTCCCAGTTTACTGGCAAAACGTATGTACAGTCGTGGAAAAAAAAACTGGACACCCCCCACTAACTCTGCAACAGATTATAGTAGAAGGAAGTGACTGGTACCAAACGATTGGAAATAAAGTCTACCTTTAAATTATGTATCTAAAATTTGCTTAAGAGGCCATCTACATATTAAAACCAGCATAAACTTTATTTTTTACAATAGCAACACCCACCTTTGACATGATATTTTAAATCTTCGGTTCAAACTATGCCTAGATACAAAATTTTAAGTCATTTGGATGATAAGTTTTCGAGTTATAAACATTCAAATTTTAGAACTTCTAATGTTAAATTACATTTTCATATTTTTATTAATATCTCCTGAAATTATAATCCTAATGTTCTAACGTTTTGTTTGGTTATAAAACTCAAAACCCAAACATAACTAAGTTAAATTTGTAATTTTTAAAAATTTATAATATGAATTATGAATTATGAAATTAACATTCGAAAAAAATTATGAATTTCAACCTACAATTTTTTTGATGGATTTGTATTTATTATGTTCAGCTTTATGTGTATTAAAAATTTCAAATTTTTCTTCCAAGTAGTTTTCAAATTATGCTTAAAAAACGGCAAGATGCTGTTTTAAGGGGCCGTCTATGATGTGCATTAAAGCATAGTTTGAACGGGGATGGGAGCGCTCCGACTTGAAATCCCGATTGACACCACTAAATTTTAATAGTATTTGTTACCTTATTCAAGGACAAAATTTCTGAAATTCATTACGTTGGAGAATACTATTAAAATTTAGTGGTAACAATCGATATTCGGGTCGGAGAGCTCTCATCCCTGTTTCAGAAGTATTATACTCATAGTCTGGGATTATAGTGACTTGATAAACTTAGAGATTAAGACTGTATACAATATAAGTCTGTAGACAATATAAACAATGCTAATTTAAACTTTTATTAACTTTTGTATATCAATCAAAAATTGTAATCTTTACAAATATGTATGGATGTTCAGTTTTTATTCCATTAATAACGAACTTAAAATAATTAAATTTTTTCTTCTATAACTTTCGTATTTAGATCTATTCGATTAAACAGGCTAATTGAAAAAAAATTACAAGTTATTTTTATGGTTTTCTGATAGGCAAGATTCTTTCCCAATCGCTAGCAGTGTGCAAAAAAAAATCTAATAATAATAATAATAATAATAATAATAATAATAAATGTCAAATGGCAAGTTTTCTTGCCAAGAGGCATTAATGAGTTAATTGTAAAATTTCAAATGAACTACCAGAATAGGTTTAATCATAGAATTATTAACCCTATTCCGAAGGAGAATAGCGGATGTAAAGTTATTCAGATGTCTTTATAACATAGATTTAGTTTTAGATCTTCAAATAAATCGGAATATAAATCCTGCGAACGTATCTCAAAACAAGACAAACCCCCCCCCCCCCCACCTCTCCTCGCTACTAAAAAAAAGCAATGTCTGGATTTATTTTTAGACTAAAAAACGATTTATCTGCGTTTTTTTTTTCACTTTTATTCCTTACGCTGCTTTATACTATTTTTTTAATTCTAAATTTTGTATTTGTCAATATTATTCACGTTTCTGCCAATAAACTAAAAAAAAAAAAAAGGCGAGTTAAATAGATGCAAAATCTGAGAAAAAGCATTATAATAGCACCTGTAAAATTCCAATAACATTTACATATTCTAAAACTATTTTAATTACATATAATCTTATGGTTTTTTTAACCCCTTCGTGACGAGCGTTTATTACAGAATTTTTAATAATTTACCACCGGTTTTTCAAAACAGAAATTTTCGTCTAATTGAATCGTGGAAATGCTAAGATATAATAAGGCAAATCTTACAATTAAAAATAACTGGTGGGAAAAATCGAGGATTCTGAGCATCTTATGCGTCACGTATACGTGTCGCTCGTCCCCAAGGGTTAAAATCGGATAATTCAACACTTGTAAACATTATTTTACCGCATATAACAATAACCGAAACTTATTAAGTGAGTAAAATTGTCATATCGGTAAAACATAATACATTAAAAGAAGTGACATTCTGCAGCATTTAAACAATCGAGTACCGAACTTCAATTTGGATACAGCCCCTTAAATATGCTCATTATAAAGTAATTATTTTCTGAGAAACTAATCGTAGGAATTTAATGAAATTTGGTATCTAGGCATAGTTTGAACTGCAGATTTCAAATATGTTGTCAAATTTGGTTCTTACTATTGAAAAAAACAAAGTTTGGGTGTGTTTTTATATGTAGATCGCCCCCTAAGCAAATTTTATATACATCATTTAAAAGTAGACTTTATTTCCAATCGTTTGGTACCAGTCACTTCCTTCTACTAAAATTTGTTGCAGAGTTAGTGGGGGGTGTCCAGTTTTTTTTTTCCACGACTGTACATATTTTTATTCTTCTCAATAAAGTTATTATTATTTATCAGGGTTGCAATTGCTGCGCCACAAATGGCCGATTGTCACCACTAAATTTTAGTAGTATTTGTATCCTTATTTAATGATAGAATTTCTCAAATTTAATAAGGCAAAGAAAACCATTAAAATTAAGTGGTAACAATTGGCCATTTGTGGCGCAGCGCTTGCATCCCTGTATTAATTTACTGCTGTTTTGTTAATTATATTTTATAAATTGATGCTTATTAAATACAAATAATCAGAAAACACGTTTCAACTGAAAATCAAAAATTTTTTCTAGTATTAGGATATGACGTCTAACAAATTGTGTTTTTATTTTTGTTCTATTATTAGTACACCAGGCATCTACAGTAGACAACTTAAGATTCTGTTTTACAAATAAATGATTTTTTCTGTAATAACATGGTACTAAATTTAAAATTTTGATTTGAAAATATCATTCTATTTTCAACTTTATTTTTTTTCTGTTTTATATAAATACTGCATTTGAAACGTATAATTTATAATATACATTTTAAAAATTAACAATTACTATTACACTTTTTATACATAATATAATTAATATATTATTTAATATAATTAATATATTATTTAATATAATTAATATATTATTTATATACAATTTATTAATTTACAACATAACAGTCATAACATATCTTATTGAATGCATATAAGAATTTTGGTTTTCTTTTCTTTTGTAAGAGATTTCCGAAATGAAATGTTATCTCTTAATGATGCTGTTGAAATTTTAAACAATCTCGAGGAGTCTGATTTAGAAGATACAGATTGCAGGTTTGGAAGAATCTGATGACGAATTGTTGCCATCGAAATCAAATCAGATACCAGATTTGTCTCATTTGGTGTCAGATGGAGAAGAAATCGCATCCGATAATTAAGATGATTCAACCCCTGCTGTTAAAGAGAAAAAAAAAATATTTTTGTTGGAGAAAGAAAACCCTTCAACAACCAGATATTACAATAAGTCTAATAACTAAGCAGGTGAAACGATATACTTTAGGCCCTCCTTTCAGTTGTGAAGTACTACAATAAAAGCATGAGAGGAGTCGATAAATATAACTTTTTAGTGTTACTGAATCGAACTGCTATAAAGAGCAAAAAATGGACACTTAAAAAAATATCTCATTATTTTAGTATGGCCATTATTAATTCTTGGTTAGTGTATAAAAGATATGGGCAAAATGCTTAGAAGTTCCTTTGCAAAATCCAATGGTTTAATTGGATTTCAAATTTGAAATAGCAGAAGATCTATCACTCAAAGATCAGTCACCAATCGGTACCAAACGTGGAATATTGTCATCAAGCAGCTCCGTGAGTTCGACCTTTGTAAAGATATAAGATTTTATGGAATGAATCATATGATGGACAGGAGTAAAAAGCAACACAGGTGCAAAATGGAAGGTTGTACATATAAAATTACCTCTTTGTCTGAAAAATGTTAAGTTTGTTTTGTTTTCGTGCATAAAGAAAATGTTTTAAGGGATTTCATACTAAATAAACTCATTTTATTCATTCTCATGACATTTATATCTTCCATAATTGTACATGTGCACAGAAAATAAAATTGCTCATTTTGTGTAATTTAAGCCTGATGTCCTAATATTAGAACGCTATTTAATTGGTTTGCTAATTATCAAAATTTTATAATATTTCATATTATAGTTATTTATTTCTATTTAACCCATTCGGGACCATGGTATCATATATGCAACCTCAAAAACAGCATGTAGAATTTGTTTTAGGCACCAGTAAAAAATAAAAGTAATATTTGTTTTCTCTAATTAGAGCACTTTTGCGATAGTTTAACTAAAGGTAGCTTTTTTAAAAAAAGTGGTGCCAACCGAATAAAATTTGTGTAAAAGCCGCCGGTCCCGAAGGGGTTAAGCTTATTTAACCTTCCATTTATGTTTTATCTGTTTAAAAAAAATCAGGACCGAAGGGCATAGGGACCAATTCTTTTAGTTTATCATTTACGGTAGAATTTGGTAATAAACGATAGAAAATATACTAAATCATCCCTGAAAAATTAACAATACAAGTCTCATTAAATTCCGTCCAGTAGAACCCTTTAAAAAGCCCAATATTTCATAATGGGTTTCACCTTATTATATAACTTTACCCAGAATTCTAAAATTTAGAAGCGTGGAACAATATGTGTTATATATTAAACCCTTTCTTGGAAAACCATCTAACTGAACAGTGCAAGTTCCATCAAAATCAACTCAGCAGAATCTTTTAAAAAGGCTAATGAATCACAACCGTGTTCACCTTATTATAAAACTTTCCGAATAATTCTATAACTGAGTAACATAGAACGTAGGTTATATATTTAAACCTTCCATGAAAAATTAATTAGCTGACAGTGAAATATCCATCAAAATTCATTCAGTAGAATCTTTTAAAAGGGTAATGTTTCGTAATCGGGCTCACCTAATTATAGAACTTTCTCCCATAATTCTATAACTAAGAAATGTATAGCAATATGTTATATATAATAAAAAATCATTTTAAACCATCAAAATCCATTCAGCAAAACTCAAGTTATAAGCAGCCAAAACGAAATTACCATGGCTCACACTGGTCCGTTTTTTGAAAACCAGTATGTTATAAGAGAAAAATTCTTGGTAGGTTTTAGCAGCAATTTCATCAAAAACGGCCATCGAGGTAAGTTTCTACAAAATTTATAAACAAGAATTTTCTTTAAAATAAAGTGGTGTTAAAAAAAACGGACCAAGTGGGAGCCCTGAATTACCCTTTGATTTTATATTTAAAGTATATAAATATATCTTACATAATCGCTGTCACGAGATTATATATCGTCCAGGGATGAAGGGTATACGCTGGTAGACTGCATACATATTTTGGTATTGTTAAGAAACTCTGCACACCCTCCTTAGATATAGCATATAATCTCCAGTATATATCCTCCGCCTATAGCGTCTGGACGATTCTCCTCTAAGTAGGTAATTTGTGTCCTTTGTTGTCATATGCAGTATTTTGTTATTTGTACAGATTTTGTTAGCCTAACATGCATTTTGTAATGTCTTTCTACAATTTCAAAAGGTATTAAAAAATAACTGTAAGTTTTACTGCAAAATCATTTTAAAAAGTCAAATAGTCACGTCTGTCTCTTGTTCACACCTCATGTACTT
Organism: Maratus michaelseni; assembly: GCA_963931845.1. Lineage (NCBI taxonomy): Eukaryota > Metazoa > Arthropoda > Arachnida > Araneae > Salticidae > Maratus > Maratus michaelseni. The sequence continues at coordinate 85,362,550 of OZ007586.1, forward strand.
ATCTTCTGGAGCAATTTTTTATGTAATGACTGACAACCTATGTTTACCAATTTTATCAAAATAAAAATGTATACTTCAAAGTACATAATGAAGATTTTTTTAATGTAAACTAGCAAAATCCGCGGCTCTGCTCACGTAATTGTTGAAATAGGCCATGTGGTATTCGTAGGCCCATTTTCATCAGAAGAAATTTTACTGCTACAGATATTTCAAAATTACTAATTATGCCAGTGTTGCCAGTGGGCTACTTTTTTAAATTCAATTTTCTTGTTTGCCACCAGTTTTTTGAGAAAGTAAAATTCGCCTAATTTAATGACAGATTAAATAAAAAGGAAAAGAAGGCAATTTATTATACTATTTCAGAAAAGTGGTGCCAATCAAGCAATCTGAATTTTAAAAAAGTAGCCTACTGGCAACACTGAATTAAGCCACATTTTGAGTAAACTTCATTCTTATACTGCATTAGGCAAACATGAGACTTAAATCAATGAGAAGAAACTAAAATTAATTTCAAATTAATCGTAATTTAGAATATATTTTGAATGTTTTTCGCTCATTCCATTTTTCATTTGAAATTTAGAAATTAGTTCTAAGCAAGAATTTAAATCTTAAAAGTAAGCATCATGCCAAATTTCAACCTTCTCGTTAAGAAAATCTCTGTAATAACTATATCACAGAAATTGCAATTTTATTTAAAACTTTTTTCTCCTTGAACACATTCTAATTTCTAAATTTTTAAAAACAGTTCTGCGGATGAATTTGTGTCTCTAACGTAACAGCTATGTAAAATCTTTATATTTATATCCCTAACAATTTCAGATAAATTATGGTTTAGAATATTTTTAGAACTTTTCCAGCTCATTTCACTCTTTTAAATTTCAATTTTTTTAGAAACCGTTCTTAGCAAGCACCGAAATCTTAAAATTAGCCACCATGCCAAATTTAATCTTTCTAGACCGGCAGCATCACTAAAATCGGAATTTTAGAAAGTTGTTTTCTTATGAACCTTGTTTTAATTCGAATGTTGTAAAGACTGTTCTGTGCAAGCATTTACGTCTAAAAAATAACAGGCATGTAAATTTTTAAGTTTCTGTCCCTAACAATTTAGAATAAACTATAATTTATAAAGTTTTCGCTCATTTTACATTTTTTAATTTCGAATGTTTAATGAACTGCTTATACCGAGCGTCTGCATCTTAAAATGTACCATTATACTAAATTTCAAATGTCTAACCCGAATAAATCCAATTAAATCATAATTTAGAACGTTTTAAAACGTTTTCCGCCCATATAAGCCTTTTAAATTTGGAATTTTTTAGAAACCATTCTTATCGAGCACTGAAATCTTGCAAATAGTCACCATGCCAAATTTCAACTTTCTATATCAGCAGAATCACTAATATCGCAATTTTAGAAAGTTTTTTGCTTCTGCACCTTTTTAAATTTCAAATTTTGTGATAACTGTTTTGTGGAAGCATTTACGTCTAAAAAATAACAGGCATATCAAATTTTAAGTTTCTATCCCTAACAATTTAGAAAAAAAAAAAACATAATTTATAACGTTTTCCTCTCATTTTACACCTTTAAATTTCGAATTTTTAACGCCGTCCCATGTCTTGCAAAAGGACTTCTATTCGTAAAATGTTGAAATGATTGATTCACACCAAAAATTAGAAACAAATTTATTCGAAAATAAGAAAAATCTTTTTCTTCATGTACTTGTAAAAAGCGAATTTTTCATTCCAAAATTCTGGTGCCAATGTAGCATTTAAAGATTAAAATTAAGTTGCTTTACCTTACGTACGACACCACTGTGGTGTCGCCGGACGGCATAGTGTTAATAAACTGTTTATACCGAGCGTCAGCATCTTAAATGTTACCACTATACTGAATTTCAAGTTTCTAACTCCAATAAATCCAATTAAACCATAATTTAGAACGTTTATAGAATGTTTTTGGCTCATTTCACCCTTATACATTTCGATTTTTTTAGAAACCGTTAGTTTAAAAATAACCACCATGCCAAATACGAAGCTTCTATACCAGCGGTACCACATAAAACGCATTTTTCGAACGTTTTTTCTGATCCTGACCTTTTAAATTTCGCATTTTTAGTAAACTGTTCTGGGTAATCATTTACCTGAGTATCAGCCATGCAAAGTTTCAAGTTTCTAGCTTTAACAGTCCCAAATAAATTGCAATTTAGTACACTTTTAGAACGGTTTTCACGCTTTCAAACTTTTAAATTTCAATTATTTTCAAAACTCTTCTGTGCGACCAGTTACGTCTTAAAAGCAAGAGCCATGTCAAACTTCAAGTTTCTATCCTTAAAAATTACATAGAAATCTCAATTTAGAAAATTTATAGAATGCTTTTCGCGCATTTCACTCATTTAAAAATCGATTTCTCTCAAATTTCTCTGTGTAACCATTTATGTCTTAAAAGCAACAGCCATGTCAAATTTTAAGTTTCTGCTGCTAACAATTCCATAGAAATCGTAATTTAGAACGCTTTTAAAACGATTTCGCTCATTTCAGCCTTTGAAAATTTGAATTTCTTTACAAACCATTGTTAGCGAGAATTTGTATCTTGAAAGTAACCACCAAGCGAAATTTAAGTTTCTAATCCTGTTACTATAAAGAAAAATCGTAATTTAGAACGTTTTTTCCCCTTCACCCATTTAAATTTCGATTTTTTAAAACTGTTCTGTGTGTGTACTTGCGTCTTAAAAAGTATCAGCCATGTCAAATTTCAGGTTTCTCTCTTTAACAATTCCATAGAAATCATAATCTAGAACTTTTTAGAAGACTTTTCCTTCATATCACCCTTTTAAATTTTGAATTTTTTAGAAACAGTTTTCAGAGAGCATGCATATGTGATGAATATATTTTAAAACGATTTCGCTCATTTCAGCCTTTGAAAATTTGAATTTCTTTACAAACCAGTGTTAGCGACCTTGTGTGAGTAGTGCATTGAGTGCATTGTTAGCGAGTGTGAACCTTGCCGAATTTCAAGTTTTTAATTACTTCAGTATTACAAAAATTGCAATTTTAAAACGTTTTTCGCTTCTGTAACCCCGAGAGTGTAGTGGCACTAATTGCGGTCAGCTCCATCTGTCGCACTTCGCAGTGAGTTCTGAATTTTGAAAGTTTTGTACATCCCGAGTTTTCGACACCAGTAGGCTGTGGCCGGTTCCATCTGTTGCACTTTGTTCTTTCCTGAATTCAACTGATATTTCCTTATGTCTCTTGTTTTCGGTACCCTGTAAGTTTAACTTGTTTTTATTTAGTTATGAGTACATTTGTATAGATATAATTTTAATTGAGTTCAATCAAACGTTCGGCAGTACGAAGAGATAACTAGCTTGCACTTTTTTGATAGAAAATTTAAATTGATTTAGTTGAAATATAATCTGAAAATGAATGGTAGAAAGCTAGGTTTTCGACACTGACATAAACTATAGCACATGTTACGGCAGAATTTTTTGTCACCATAAATTTGCGACATTTAAGTATTTATAATCGGTTCGCTAGTTTCAGAGATTCCATATCTATTATAATTTAGAATATTTTTAGAACGCGTTTAGCTCATTTCACCTTTTTAAATTTCGAATGTTTTAGAAACTGTTCTTAGAGAGCATTTACATATTATAAGTAGCTACCATGCCAAATTACAAATTTCTAGCCCCTTAAGTATTACCAAAATTTGAATTTTAGAATGCTTTTCGCTAGCACACCCCTCTGGGATTGTGATACCAAAATAAAATATAGCCTATGTTAGAGCAGGTACTGTCACCGTCAATTTGCCACTATTACGTTTGAAATCGGGGAAGTAGTTCCAGAGATTCAATAGAAATTGTAATTTAGGATGTTTTTAGAACGATTTTCGCTCATTTCAGCCTTTTAAATTTCATTTTCTTTATTTGTTCTTAGAAAGAACTTTGTTCATCTTATATGTAACTACCATGCCAAATTTCAAATTTCTAGCTCCTTCAGTATCACAAAAATTGCAATTTTTGTGTAATGGCACCGACATAAAATATAGCCTATATTACAGCAAGGACTGTCATCATCAATTTTCCACCATCAGTTTTGAAAACGGCTCGATAGTTCCAGAGATTCCATAGAAATTGTAATTTAGAATGCTTTTAGAACGCTTTTCGCTCATTTCAGACTTTTAAATTTCGAATTTTTTTAGAACTTGTTCTTAGAGAGCATTTACATCTTATAAGTAACTACCATGCCAAATTTAAAGTTTCTAGCTCCTCCAGTATAAAAAATAATCGCAATTTTAGAACGTTTTTCGCCACTGCATCTACCTGGGAGAAGTGGCACCGGCATAAAATGTAGCCTATGTTGGAGAAGGGATTGTCACCATAAATTTGCATTATCACTTTGCATTGGCGAAATTTCCTGTGCAAAAATCCTGGTGTCCAATTGGAAATTACACATTTGGACAATACAAATTAGCTATCGTGGTTTGCGGATATAGGGCAATCGTTCGTTAAGGGTATAATCCTTCATGTATGACTAAAAATAAAAAATATATTGAGTATTGAAAATTATATATATATATATATGATATCTATATCATTTTCAGTAACAGGGTTTCTGCAACATTAAAAAAATTAATTTTACAAAACCTTTTTTTTCGTCAAAAACTTCCTGTTTTATACAAGTTTTATTACTTATCGTTGCCTTGCCCATATAACATGTCATTATATTATGGCCAGTAGTATATTTTTAACTTAAAACTAAAATAATTTTTTATTAATCCGGTAATGCTCGCACATATCCAAAGCGTGTACGGTTTATACTTTGCCACCAATAAATTAAAAAAAAACCGTAACCTTATTTAATTGTAGACATTCGTTTTAAATTGTGCAATAAAATTGTTTGAAGAGATTACTTTTCATAATAAATGGTCCGAAATGTAAAAACTGTTTTCACCCTGGGTATGTAATACCTTACGCTTGTATTCTAGCTTCATTTCTCTGATTTCTGGCCAGATCCGGCGATTATTATTATATTCAATCGTGCCACAATTTACAAAAATATTTCTTAGAGGTATATTTTCCTTGAAATTATGGCAGTGTAAGTGCATGGCCAAGATTATCTTTTAAAAAGTGGTCACTGGGATGTAATTATCCCGATACGTTGTTATAGGGTTAAAGAAAATGGATGGCCAAAGTGTTCCATATTAAACATTTATATTGTTGTGTTACGGCTAACGTATATTGATACAGCCACTGAAAGATAAGAAAATAATGCCAAAGAAAAATTAATATGCGTATTATATATTTTACTCATAATTGATGATGAATAGTTCTTAAATAAAATCGTTTCAATTAAAACTTTTTACTTTTATTGGCATCTTTCTAAACTTAGTCCAGTTACGTGAAAATATATTTGAAACAAATTTTCTTGGGACAATATCGTTTTTATAATTTTTTCATTGCCTGCATAAAATTAATTAAGTGATAAAAATAAAAAAATTAGAGAAAGGCGAAAATCAGGTCTTATGCATACTCATCTTTTGGTATGCGATCATTTGCCTCTGATAAAAAGTACCTTTTGTAAATATATCACTTCAAATTTATTACACATTTCTTCCTTTGCAATTTATTAAACGAGTGATTTCAGAGAACAGTGAATTTTATCTTAAATATATTTAGAACTAACTTATAAATAGACACATAGAAAGCTACAACTACAAAAATAATACAAATAGTATAAAATGCTGTTTTTCTTTAAATAAATGAAAATTGCAACAAAAATATTTTCTTAATGCTTTTAAAATAACCTTTTAAATCATTGCCGTAATTTTTTATCTTTAAACCGTTCAAGTTACAGAGTTATGAAAAAGATAACAACTAAGCTCTGTCTGCGAAGTAAAATCTTTTGTTTGACTTTTCGAATAAAGTAAATGAATTCTATGTATGATCAGTGATGCGAATGGTTCTTTTAGGGCTTTTACTTGAAACTAATACTCGAGTTGTCCGAAAGGAGATTAGACGCTTCAATCAATGAAAATGAAACAGTGATTTTTCCTTTGCGGTACCTTTTTCCTTTTGTTTTAATTAGCGTGTTATTGTTTGTGATTGTTATTCAAAGATCTTCGTATGAAAAAAATATAATTAATTCAAGAACGGATTAAAATAATGTCATTTAGAAATAAATTTTATACTACTTTTCGATGCTTTAAAGTAAACATTAGTTACGAAATTGAATTTATTTTGGATAAATGAAGTTTTCGTTTTAAAAATCATGAAATACAAATATTGGGTTGTTTGGAAAGTTCTTTATGTTTGAGAAAGTTGGTTCGTACCGGAAAATTATATTTTTTAATTAGTATACATTAATTACTATAGTTGTTGTCTAAATAGTTGACGGGCAGAATTTTCCGGTACGAATTGTTTTTTTCCAAAACGGAAAGAACTTTCCGAACAATCCAATATTGATGCTTCTAATGGAGTATTTCTTTTGGGAAGTGATAACTTATAAATATTTCTTTTTTACTTAAATTCACTATTATGAAATCAATTTTGAGTTATACGAGTTTGTGATACAAATTATTAAAAAAATTAAATAACATTTTAATGAGATGCAAATAATGTAACAGTACGATTATTTGTCTAGAAAGAATTTTTCTGTGATTTTTATTGCTTAAAAGGTGATATACCGTATATACTCGTGTATAAGCCGACCCCCAAATTCGAGATGAAAAGAGATTTAATACGAATAATTTACAATGGTTTTCTACGTCTTAAATAATTTAGAATTAAATGAGATTAAATAAGTTGTAGAAAACCACTTTGAATTACTGGTATTAAACGTGTTTTTGTCTCGAATTTGGGGGTCGGCTTATACACGAGTATATACGGTATTTTTGCTTTATGATTACGTATATATTGTTGTGCATTTATGTATTTTATATTTTTTTCATCATGTGTCTGATGTTAAATAATTATTTATTTTGTTAATCTTTCAGCATTTGGTACATATGTAAAACTCGAGGGAATAATCAAAGATATATTTACAAATATTTTACACTAATTTCATTTAAAGACGTGTTCAAAGTATTACGTGTCATAATAAAATTAAATCAGGGTTCGTATCCTTTTACCGCACTTTTTTTATTGAAAATTTCTTATTTAATATTTAAATAGCAGAAATCGTAAACGCCGTTTAATTGCAAGATTTGCAATACTTTTCTGAATTTAAATATTGCGAAAAATTGTGGTTGAAGCGTACAAACTCTGTAAATTGTTTTAGAGAGACTGGGTTTTAATAGGAATTGTTTTACTTTTCGAAGTGTAATTTATAAAATTGCCTTTATTAATTAATTTATTTTCAAAGACAACTAATTTACACAGTTTTATGGTAATAGATAAATAATGTTTATCATAGCTTATTTATTGAAAGAGAAATTACTATAATTTGTGATATAAAATTTTGTCCATGTGACTTGCCATGTTTCTAATGTAACACATTAATAAAACGGAAAAGCTTTTAAATAGGTGAATTAGAGATTTATATCAGCACCATCATAAATACAATAGAAAAAAATCTTGCTTAAAAATAATATTTTATTTCTAATTTTTAAAATTAAATAACTGAAAATTTATTAAGGTCTTTATTACCTTGTCACGCTTTTATTGAATGTTTATTTGATAAAGTGACATTATATTTAACCTTCAGACTTTGAAGTCCGAGATAACTCCATCACTAAGCTGCTTAATTCATTGCTATAAATGCCTTATTTAAATTCATATAATTTACTGATTTAGCACTATTTTGAAACATTGAGTAAACGTTAATATTCCCAGACTTTATCTTTATATACATAATTAATTTTTGCATATCATGTCAGAATAACTGTCATTAATTAGAATCTTTTAAAAATAACAACTCGAACAACAATAAAAATTTTGCTCTTTTTCAGAACTGTCAGAGGATTAACAGACATATTAAGTTTTCCATACATAAAATGTATCTTTTAATATAAATTTAAGATGCAGTGTTTATATGTAATCACTTTCGTGGTCCCCCAGTCTGAAATGAACCATTATTTCTTATAAAATTTTGAACTGCATTTAGGTTTACCGTAAATTGACTGTTACTTGGATCTAACAAAAAAAGGAGATTGTAAATGAAAAGTACTGATAAAACCTGTCATAATCACATGTAATATTGTTAAAAACAAACTTTACACTTTTTTAAAACTAGTAGTTATTAACCATAAAAAATACCTCACAGTTAGCGTTAAGAATTGGATCTGATTAACCGTTCGAGTGCTGATAATTCGGTCTATAATCCGCGAAACAAACAATTGTGTTTCAACCCAGAAATTTTATCTTATAAAATGTAATTCACTAGATCGCTGTAAGTACTTCAACTGTTGAATAAAAATTAAATGATTTCAATTATTGAATAAAATTTCTGGGGTGAAACAAGATTTGTTTGATCCGCAGATACATGGCGGCTCCATCGCGTTTCATAGCACTCAAACGGCTAACATCGGTATGTTTTGTGGAAATCTGGGTTTTAAAATAATAGAAGAACCCCCCTCTTCTGACAGTCTTTTATGCATCAATAAATATATTTCAATTTACGGTTTATATAAAATATCTTACAAAAAGCAATGTTAAGATATAAATGCTTTTTCTGTAAGGCAAAAGACACGGCCTTAGTAAAACAGGTACTTTCAATAAAACGAGATTTCCCTTTTATCGTTGGTAACGTATTAATTCAAAAGCTTTAATGGAAAAAAATTAAATAAGCTAACTGGATTTTTAAATTGCTTTCCTAGATTTTAACACTAGGGCAAACAAGAAATAATATTTTACTGGTACAATTTAATAATTTACGTTAGCTGCAGCGTTGCTAGTCCACATTTTACTCCAGATTTTTTATTCCCACCACCTTTTAATAAACTATAATTCGCCTTATTTTCGCATTATTTAATCACTATTATTAATGTTGGTAAACGTCTGTCTGTCTGTCTGTCTGTCTGTAAACGGATAAACGTCGGGTCAGAGACGCCGGACGGAAGCGCTTTTTCTGTCAAAAAATTCAGAAAAATTTGGGCATTCCGGAGTTATAGTTTTCGAACGAGTCCGCTCGCAATTAAGGGAGTTATTAATTAACAAACCTGTTTTAATTACTCAAAACTAAACATTTTTACTGCGACAAAGAAATAAATTCATTCCTGACTACATTCAGACCTCGAGGCGAGGCTAGCGAATAGACCAACGACCAATCAGCTTCTGTCTTTTTTCCGGGCCTTTTGTCGAGGCTAGCAGGAAATCCAGTAAACATCACATGACTTTATAGACTACGGGTTTTCAGGGGGGCGCCCCAACTCAGAATCTGAGGGGCGCAGACCTTCCGTGCTCGCGTATTTCGACGTAAAAATATATCAGCTTTCAGAGAATCTAAAAATTATTCTGATATCTTCATTACGAGCTTAGATATTAATTATTACGAGCTGAGACATTATTTAATTATTAATATTTCAACTATGCCCAGACAAAAATAATAAATTAGAAGCAAATGATTGGGAACAGAAGATTCTCTTGTAAGGTGTTCAAGCTGAGTGCAGGCGAGATATTATGATTTTAATTTAACATTTTTTTTTATTCGTCCCTAGCGTTTGATTGTGTTTATGTATAGAAATTACCAGTATTTTCGAATAGGAAATTCAGAGTTTTTTTTTTCAGGTCTAAGTTTTTCAAGTCGTCTTTGAACAAGTACTCCGGTAGTCTAATAGTCTAAATCAGTTGTTTGAGGAAAAGTAGTGTCATCTTTTTCTTTTACAGTGGCAACCAGATATTATGATAGGGAAAAGCGGGCTTCGCCCGTTATAGAGTTTGTTTTTCAGTTTTAAGTTTTTCTACAGGTCCCTGTCTTTGAACTAGAACTCAGGTAGTCTAAATCAGTCGTTTGAGGAAAAACAGTGTCATCGCAACCTCCCCCCCCCCCCCTTCAGGTTTTTTTCTTTTAACTATGTTCCGTTTCTATAACTAAGAAACTATGTTACGGATTTCCACCAAACTGATTCCAAACATCATAATTAAAGTAATAAGGACCCTCTATAACATTTTTAAAAGTTTCTGAATTTATACCACTCTTTTCGAATAATAATATCTGATTTTATATTTTGATTTCAAAATATCTCAAGTTCTACGAGTCCAATCGGCACGCGGTTTGGCTCATTCAACTCGATATCGATAGCGCTTACATATTTTAGTTCGAAGTTTCACCACCAGGGGGCGCTTCCGGAAATCGGATTCTATGGGCCCGATTACGACGGGGTTTGGCTCTTTCCACTGGACATGGATAGATTTACAGATTTCGGTCATGTTCGTATAGAACACATTGCGCCCCTGGTGGTGGAAGGTGTAATTAAAGGATTTTTCAGCCAACTCGGGTTCTATGGGTCACATCACCCCCCCCTTTAGGGTTTTTTCTCTTAACTATGGTCCGTTTCTATAACTAAGAAACCTTGTTACGGATTTCCACCAAACTGATACTGCATTACGAGTATTTTAAGTTTTTCTTTTAGACCGTTATCGATTTTATTTTTTATTTCAGTTTTAAGTTTTTCTACAGGTCCCTGTCTTTGAACAAGAACTCAGACAGTCTAAATCAGTCATTTGAGGAAAACAGTGTCATCGCCCCCACACCCCCCCCCTTTCAGATTTTTTTTTCTCTTAACTATGGTCCGTTTCCATAACTAAGAAACTATGTTACGGATTTATACCAAACTGATTCCGAACATCATAATTAAAATAATAAGGAACCTCTACAACATTTTTAAAAGTTTCTGAGTTTATACCACACTGTTTGAATAATAATATCAGATTTTATATTTTGATTTCAAAATATCTCGAGTTCTACGAGTCCAATCGGAACGCGGTTTGGCTCATTCGGCTCGATATCGATAGAGGATACTAGAGCTTATCGTATTTAGTTTTTCACCACCAGGGGGCGTTTTATTATCTCTGTTTCTATGGCCCGGATTACGACGGGGTATATCTCATTTGACTCGACATCGAAAGCCTTGACAATTTCAGTTATGATCGTATAAACAGCGTGCGTCACCTGGTGGTGGAAGGTGGAACTAACGTATGCTGCACACGACTGCTATACGGTGCCGCAGGCAGCGGGGACCCGAACCGGAGGTTCGTTCAGTTAGAGGTTTACCCTCTATAACATTCTTAAAAGTTTCTGAGTTTATACCACTCTTTTAGAATAATAATATCAGATTTTATATTTTGATTTCACAATATCTCGAGTTCTACGAGTCCAATCGGAACGCGGTTTGGCTCTTTCGACTCGATATCGATAGCGCTTTCATATTTTAGTTCCAAGTTTCACCACCACGGGGCGCTTCAGGAAATCGGGTTCTACGGGCCCGATTACGACGGGGTTTGGATCTTTCGACTGGATTTCGACAGCTTTACAGATTTCGGTCATGTTCGTATAGAACACATTGCGCCCCCTGGTGGTGGAAGGTGTAATTAAAAGATTTTTCAGCCAACTCGGGTTCTATGGGTCATATCACGACGCGGTTCGGCTCAATCGATTCGACCTCGATAGAGGTTACTAGAGCTTATCCGTTTTTCACCACCAGGGGGCGTTTTCTTATCTCTGTTTCTATGGCCCGGAACACGACGGGGTATGGCTCATTCGACTCAACGTCAATATAAGATACTACAGCTTATCGATTTTTGCTTCGAGTCTCACCACCAGGGGGCGCTTTCCTATGTCTGTTTCTATGGGAAGGATCACGACGGGGTATGGCTCATTCGACTCGACATCGATAGAGCTTACCAATTTTAGTTCGTTTTTTCACCACCAGGGGGCGCTTTCCTCTATCCGGTTCTACGGGCATGAAAACGACGGGGTATGGCTCATTCGACTCGACATCGAAAGCCTTAACGATTTCAGTTATGATCGTATAAACAGATTGCGCCACCTGGTGGTAGAAGATGGAACTAACGTATACTGCAGCGTGTGCGCAGCACGACTGCTATACGATGCCTCAGGCAACGGGCACCAGGGTCGGAGGTTCGTTCGGTTAGAGGTTTATACTACTTAATTTGCAAATTAAAGGATTATCCGGTGCGTGTGTAGCAAGACCGGTATCCGCGCCGAAGGCAGCGGGGACCCGTGTCGGAAGTTCGTTCGGTTCGAGGGGGGTGCGAGCCGGAGAATACAAAAGAAGGCACCGATGTAAATTAGGGATTTTATCGATTTTAGTTACCGATGTAAATTAGGGGCCCACTGGCGGGCGAAGCCAGCTTGTCTATAATTATTAATGTTGGAAAACGACGCTCTCTGTCTGCCTATTGTTTCTGTCTGTGCCTCTAAAAACTTTTCTCACAGACGGAGTAGAGAGGCGCTGAAGTTATCAAAATACGCAGGAAAATTCGAGAATTCTGTTCTTTCGAAAAAATCCGCCGGTAATTAGAAAAGATATTCATAAAAAAACATTAAAAACTTATTAAAAATTGCGTGGAAAGAACAATTTTTATCCAACATGCGTCCGATAAAAATTATTTCCAAGCATGCATGAGACAAAGTGTCAGCCGATAAAAATACGGAAGTAGGGTTTTAAAATGGGCTTGCAAATTATAAGATCTAATTTACCTACAGTTTTGAAAATAATACCTCGTGAATCATCTCTCTCACCACATTAAAAGATTATAAAACTTAAGGAAATCCATTCATTAGAACTAAAGATATTAATTATTATTTCATTAATTTGATTGCATAAAAAATATTCCTTTTAACGGGCTGTTTCAGAGCCAGACATTGGGACGTCTAGATGTCTAGAAGGATGAAAGATATGAAACCAGTTTAAGTAGTGTTATTATAGGCTATATAAAATTACGAAAAATATTGAATTCAAGGTTTAGAAAATTATGTATCCCTACGTACTATGGAATGCTGAGTCCAAAAAAGTAATTTTCGTAAAAATCGGATAATAATTCCCGAAGATATCAATTAAAAGTCATTAATTTTCAAAAAGAAAATGAATTTTTTGGAAGTCAACACCACAGCTGTCTTTCAAGGCACATGTTTTGATGATTTCAGTGGAAGAGTAGTATACATCGTGACTCTTTCTAAAAAAAAAAAGAGATAAAATTGATAAAAGGATGAATTTGAAAAGGATTACTGTTTTTGTAGGCGATATAATTTTTTTTAAATATCGGACTTAAGAATCTGAAATATATGCAATATGCATCCTTGATCAGAGTGGGCTGACATGATTAAAAAAAATTTCGAATTCGGACCATAATTTTTGATTTTAGCAAAATTCCGATTTTTGTATAGGGAAAAAAAAAGAAAGGAAAGGCTAAGGAATCTGCTATTTCTTTTCCAAATATCTCTCGTCGTACGGGTCCGATCACGACGCGGTCTGGCTCATTAGACTCGACATGGATAGAACTTACCGATTTTAGGTCAGAGTTTCACCACAAGGGGGCGCTTTCTTATCTATGGTTATATGGGCCTGATCACGAAGGGGGATGGCTGATTCGACTTGAAATCGGCAGCCTCAAAGATTTCAGTTATGTTCGTATAGAACAGATTGCGCCCCTGTCGGTGGAAGATAGAACTAACGGATTTTGCAGCTAACTCAGGTTCTATGGGTCCCATCACGATGCGGTTTGATTCATTCGACTCGACACAGGCCGGACTTATCAATTGTAGTTCCAAATTTCACCACCAGGAGGTGATTTTCTATCTCGGGTTCTACGAGGCTGATTACGACGGAGTTTGGCTCATTCGACTGGATTTCGATAGCTTTACAGATTTCGGTTATGTTCGTATAGGACAAATTGCGCCCCTGGCGGCGGAAGATGGAACTAATGGATTTTTCAGCGCTTGCGCAGCATGCATGCTATATGGTGCCGCAGGCAGCGGGGGCACGTACCCGTGGTTCGTATAGGACAGATTGCGCGCCTAGCAATGGAAGATGGAACTAATGGATTTTCATAGATTCGAATAACCGGTGTAAATTAGGGGCCCGCTAGCGGGCGAAGCCAGCTAGTCTGTTATTAAATATGGTGACTATTTCTACTTTGATGACAATTAAGCATTCTTAACTAAAAAACGAATGACGTGCCAGCACTGGATAGCTAGAGATCAAATGCAAAGTTTTATGTAATTGGCCGCTAGATGTCACTAGTTTCAACTCCCTAAATTTCCTAGTCATCTGTGCAGGTTTATCATAAAAAGTACATTGATTAATAGAGAACAATGTATTTTTCGCATAGAAATTTTGAAAATATGAATATTTCAATTTATCGTTCTAAATATGCTAAATATATCAACCAGCTTCTGCATCGTGACAAGGAGAAGAAGTGAACCTGTCTAACGCTATGGTGCCTAGAGGTAATATGTATATTACACATATGTACATGTATTGCTGTGTATTTTAATGATGTTATAATATTTCAAACCTATATAAATTAATATATATCGCTGAGATGCACTACAAGAGACATACGATAGAATAAGGTGTGCATAGAATTTATCGGGATACACAAAATAATTCTGTTATAGTACTGTCTATTAAAAATAATTGCTGGATGTGCGTTTTAAGTTATGGTTGTCAATTTTTCCAAAATTGATGAATATCTGGGTGAAACTTTACATGCCTGTGTGAAGATTTCCTTGCAAATCATGTAATGAAAGAATAATCATAGTCATTTAATTCATAAGTCGTAACGAGATAATTTTTCTGCGTATGATTTTTTTTTTCTTTTTCCGTATTCAATTATTGTAATTTTAGGGCTGATTTTTATTATTAAACATGTGAAAGAATAAATATATATTTATATATATTTAGTTCTTTTATGTACTAAATTTTATAATTTGATTTAGATAATTAAAAAAAAAAAATAAAAGCTGCTTTTTAGTAGGTATTCTTCAGAATAATATTATTTACACAAATATCATTTTATGGAAAAATAATTATCTAAAATTTGATGTTCTATTTAATATTTAAACTCTATTTTTTTTATGACGCTAACCATTTTTTAACACTTTCCAACAAAGCTGAAAAGTGCGCATGAATTCGGTTTGTCAATATGTCTGTCTGCTGTATGTCTGTCGATCTGTCGGCTTGTCTGTCCATGCTCTAATTCGCGTAAATGTACTCAAATTGTCATGCAATTGCTATATGTTATTGATGTTTACCATGGCATGTTTTATATTGAAAATGAAGTGGGTAGCATTTATAGTTATTTTACAGGAACACTCAAAATACTTCCGTTACATTACGGTCTATGGAGAAAAATCATTTACTGTGTATTTTAATGATGTTATAATATTCAAATTTATATATATCACTCAGATACACTACAAAACTCTTACTATAGAACAGGGTGTGCATAGCATTAACGGGGAGAAACAAAATAATTCGGTTACAGTACTATCTATTAACAATAATTGCTGGAAGTGCGTATTGAGATGCGGTAAGCATATTTAAATATAACTATTTTGTTGCCTATTAGTTAATATGTATAAATTCTATATCTCATATTCAGGTTACCGCAGCGATACGGATTATCTACATTTATTTTTATTGACGGGGTTAATTATTCCGTTGATTGCTAAAGGGGAATTTTCAACTGTGCTATGCGTTTCATAACTGAATTAAATTTTAGCGTACTATGTAATATATATATATATATATATATATATATATACAAAACTATAGATCATAAGCAGGGCTGCACAAAATAATTAGGATATTTTTCTAACTATTGATGATAATTGCTGACATTAGGTTTTCGAATCTGTTATGCGTTTCCCAAATTGTTTAAATTGACGTCATCATTAAACGGTATTTCACCGTTGTATTCTGGAAGTGTTTTATAATCTATGCTCGACGCATGATTGTAAGTCTTGTTTTACATCGTAACCATGTTTTGAGCGTTCAAAGAACAAAACTTTTGATTCGTGTCATAAGAATATTACTATTCTATTCTAAATTTTCGAATTTTTATGAAGCACATATTGTACTTTCAGAATATATGTTAAAAGTACAAATATAAGTTTAGTACATTTTTTTCTCAAATCAGGCCTTATCGATTTCAATCTTTTACGTTAAAATATTTTATTATCGTTGCACTGTAAGAAAAAATGATTGAAAACTTTCCTGATCTGTAAGAAATGTTTTATTTCCTACTTACTCATAACTCTGGAATGCTTACACTTTTCTACAAAAAACTTCCATAAAGACACGATCAAAACCTTCAGATAAGAACACATTTAAAAAAATAACAGAAATGGCTCTTTCCCAAATTTGAGAGAAGCAAATGTGGAGTTTTCTTTCAGAAATGCTCTTGTAAACCTAAAAGACTTATATTTTGAGATCTGTGAGAGGGTCCAAATAGTTCTTGAAGATAAAGGACTTGTTTGCGGAATCAAGGTCAAGGTAAAAATTAAATTGAATGTTTGTACAAATTTCTGATGTCTGTGGTCAACGATGTCGAAGCTCGAGGAAGAGTTTTCTATGCAAGAGTTATGTGTTGCCCTTGAAGCTATGGACTGCAAGAAATCTCCAGGCCCAGACGATATTCATGGCCATATGGTCAGTCATCTCGGTTCTTTGGGAAAGCAAGGACTGTTGGAGCTCTTTAACCTTTCTTGGAAACTGGGTCATCTTCCTCTTGAATGGAAAAGGGCTATTGTCATCCCTATTCAAAAGCCTGGGAAGAATGCAGGTTCCCCTGAGAACTTCAGGCCCATTTCCTTGACTCCCTTCATATGTAAACTTATGCAGACACTTGTATTGGCCAGGTTGAACAACTACCTGCTCTCCAACAATTTTCTCCCTGTAGAGCAATATGGTTTCAGAAGAGGCCATTGTACCAACGACCAGATTCTGTACTTTTGCCAGAATGTCAGGGATTCGCAGAACCTGAAGCCAACAAGTCACTCCATAGCGATTTTTTTGGACATGTCTAGGGCTTTTGACAGAGTTTGGCGACAAAAATTGTTAACCAAGCTCTTTGACATCTTTGGCATAAAGGGAAGAGCCCTTCCTTGGATCTCTGATTTTCTCTCACATAGATCCATAAGAGTGAAATACCAAAACACATTGTCTGACCCATTTGGTCTGAGACATGGACTACCACAGGGGGCAGTACTTAGCCCACACCTTTTCTCTTTGTATATAACTGGTATTGAAGGGGTACTCAAGGGTTATTGCAAGATGGGACGCTTTGCAGATGACATCATCCTTTGGAACTCCGTCCCCACTATTAAGAACATCGAAGCTAATCTTAACCTTGCTCTTACTGAAGTTGGAAAATTTGCTGATCATCATAAGCTGACATTTAATTCTTCAAAATCTTTGGTTACCTTTTTTACTACCAACAAACATCTTTATAACTATAAGCCAGTGGTTTACATGAATGACTGCCAATTAAACTATGCAAAAAACGCTAAATATCTTGGATATGTGTTGGATCAGGAGATTCTGGGCAGCAAACATATTGAGGCCCAAGTGGCTAAATGTAGGAAAAGATTAAACATTCTAAAATATATATCCGGTCGAGCCTGGGGTGCGGTTGCTAAAACTCTTAGAACAACATACCTATCACTGATTAGATCAATTCTCGATTATGGTTTTCCTATATATTCTTGTGCTTCCGCTACTAATCTAAATAAGCTTGAAAGAGTGCAATTGAGCGCCGCCAGAATTATTACTGTACTCCGAAACAGCTGCCCAAGAAATATAGTGTTGTATGAATCTGATCTTCCTCCCCTTTCAAGGAGAAGAGAATATTGCCTTGCAAAGTACTATAATAAGATCTACAGCTATCATGACCAACATCGTACTTCTGCTTACCTCCATTCTTGGCAAAATAATCGCCGATTTAAGCGACACAGTCCTTTTTCTTATGCGAAAGAGATGGCTCTGCGAAAGAGAGTTTCAGTTACCTTGTGTTTATGAAATTAAAATAATTGAAAAATACACCAAAAAATACATATAGATGTTTAATTAGTAAATTGAGAGAAGAAATCACAAAGTCGTATTCGTCGGAGTTCTGTTAAGTACGGTTATATTGAATAAAATAATTCCTTAAAATAACAAGCGTGTATATTGCATATTGTGCAGAAACGAACAAACATACAACGCATGATGTGATGTCCGCAATTGTAATGATTTTTCAGATAAATATAGACAAACCTACAGATAGTTAGGTCAAAATATTTGAAAATCATCTAAACCATTACATTTTTCACATTTAGGCAGTACTTTTCTAAAAGCTCGATTTAAATTGTTTTTAGTATTAAAAATATTATTTTCAAGACTCCAAACGGTCCGTATATTTGAATACCAGTATTTTAAAAGAAATTTTTTCGCACTAGGTTTTTTCAACATTTGCAACAAAAAAAGCCATCGGGGAAGGTTTCTACAAAATTCTCAAGATATTTCTTTGGAACATGTGGTGTACAGTAAATCCGGGCTAATTGGGAGTTTCGGAAATATTACATCTACTAGCTGGCTTCGCCCGCTAGCGGGCCCCGAATTTACATCGGGGACTCGAATATGATAAATTTTGAACCGAACGAAACTCCGAATCAGGTCCCCGTTGCCTTCGCAACCGTATACCAGGCGTGCTGCGCACGCACCGTAAATACCCTTAAATTGCACCTGGAATAGTATAAACCTCTCACCGAACGAACCTCTGACTCGGATCCCCGTTGCCTGCGGCACCGTATATCAGGCGCGCTGCAAAATCCATTAGTTCCACCTTCCACCGCCAGGGGTCGCAATCTGTTTTATACAAACATAACTGAAATCATTAAGGTTATCGATGTCGAGTCGAAAGAGCCATACCCCGTCGTGATACAGCCCATAGAATCAGAGGTAGGAAAGCGCCCCTTGGTGATGAAACTCTGAACTAAAATTGTTAAACTCTATCGATGTCGATTCGAGTGAGCCAAACCGCGTCGTGATGGGACCCACAGAACCCGAGTGAGCTGCAAAATTCTTTAGTTACACCTTCCACCATTAGGGGGGCAATCTGTTCTATACCAACATAACTGAAATCTTTGAGGCCGTCGATGTCGAGACGAATGAGTCATACCTCGTCGTGATTGGGCCCATAGAACCATAGATAGGAAAGCGCACCCTGGTGGTGAAACTTGAACTAAAATCGGTAAGTTCTATCGATGTCGAGCCGAATGAGCCAAACCGCGACGCGATGGGACCTATACGACGGAAGATATTTTTAAAAGAAATAGCAAATTCCTTAGCTTTTTCTTTTCTTTTCCTCTATATAAAAATCGTAATTTTGCTAAAATAAAAAATTATGGGCCGAATTCGAAAATTTTTTGCATCCCTGAAATATCAGCCCACTCTAAGCAAGGATACATATTTTTCAGATTCGAAAATCCGATATTTAAAAAAAAATTATATAGCCTATAAAAACTGGAATACTTTTAAAATGTATCAATTTATCAATCTATCTCTTTTTTTTCAGAAAACGTGACGTTGTCTACTATTTTCCACTGAAATCATCAAAACACGTGCAGTGAAACACAGCTGTTGTGGTGACTTCCAAACAATTCATTTTCATTTTGAAAATTAATGATTTTTTAATTGATATCTTCGTGAAATATTATCCGATTTTTACGAAAATTAATTTTTTGGACTCGGCATTCCATTACGTAGGGATACATAATTTTCAAATCCTTCAATTCAATATTTTTAATAATTTTATATAGCCTATAATAACCCCACTTAAACTGGTTTCATATCTTTCATCCTTCTAGACATCTAGACGTCCCAATGTCTGGCTCTGAAACAACACGTTAAAAGGAATAATTTTTATACAATCAAATTAATGAAATAATAATTAATATCTTTGGATCTAATGGATGGATTTGCTTAATTTTTACAATCTTTTAATGTAGAGAGAGAGATGATTCGCCTAGTGTTATTTTCAAAACTGTAGGTACATTAGATCTTATAATTTACATGCCCATTTTAAAACCCTACTTCCGTATTTTTTAACCACAGACACATTGTCTCTTTCTTGATTGGAAATAATTTTTATCAAACACGTATAGCTGCACATGTGTTCTCTGATTGTATAAAAATTGTTCTTTTCGCGCAGTTTTTGATGAGTTTTTAATGTTTTTAATTAAAATATTTTCTAATTACCAGCGTATTTTTTCGAAATCTGAAAGAACAGAATTCTCGAATTATCCTGCGTAATTTCATACCTTTAGCGCCTGTCTACTCCAACTGTGAGAAAAGTTTTTAGATTTACAGACAGAAACAACAAAAAATAAAAAAAATTGAACATTAATAATATAGTAGATTGGAAATACTTCCAATTAAATACCAGATGGCAATTATTTGCAATGTTGTTCTACTATTGCAAAATATTGATTTACATTCGAATTATTTACAATGTAATACAAATAATGCAAAAATGTTCATATTGTACATTAGAAACTTTAGAAATGGCGAAATATATTTCCCAATATTGGCCAAATCAGAATATATTAATTTCGCGGAAATAATGCATGCTATTAAAGTAGGAACATTATTTGTTTATTGAAAACATTGGTAATATTTTATATATTTTTTCAATATATTGGCAAATATTTTGCCAAAACTGACAAAATGAAACATCGAAGTGTTGCGAAAGTGTTTCATGTCAATACAGAAAATATTGGTATACTCATAAACTATCGTAATATATATATTTATATATATGTAATGGTGATGAACTACAGATAGCAAATACAAATAAGACATTAAATAAGTATATATATATATATATATATATATATACCAGGGGATCCGTGTGAGGTTTTCGCACTGCATTCTGTGAGAATCTTTGCTGATACGTTTTCTCATTAATATTAATTAACTTAATTTTTTCAATCAAATAACGCGTTTTAACGAAGTGTGAGTATAAAAATCAAAATACTGTTCAAACATCTTTCGTATGATACCTCATTCATAACTTTGCGTTTTGCATGTACCGTAATTTCCGGCGTATAATATGCAGCTCAAAGAGTCTTTTTTCGACCCAGAAATTTTATTCAATAATTGTAGTTAAATGTTTACAGCGATCTTTTAAGTTACATTTTATAAAATAATATTTCTGGGTCGAAAAACGACTCTTTGAGCTGCGGATTATACGCCGGAAATTACGGTACACAAGAAAATGGATGATGACAAAAGAAATAATATACATGATTAAGTTTGTTAATTTTATATTTTAGCATTTACTATCTGATGTAACCTTACGAAATTAGGTGGCACTCAACTAGCTAAATTTGCACACTTAACACACTAGGACAGGGTTCGTACGATTGTACCACATTTTTTAAAAGAATTTTCGCCTTATTCAAATGCAGAAAATATTACGAATCCTGCAATTAAACGAGGTGTCTACAATTCCTGCTAATTAAATATTAAATAGAAAAATTATATTAAACATTTGTGGTACAAGCGTGCATATCCCGTAGGATGCCCAGCTACAGTCAATTTAACACTTTATGAAATAAATAAATTTCGATTAGAATCAGAAATTTCTTCATAAGGTACACTGTTAAAAATTTACAGCAAACTGTTCCCTCATTTGACCGTTTTTATAGAACATGGTTTAATAACCGTAATTTAACTCTATTCTGACCATATTATTGCCATATTATGGTCAGAAAAGAATTAAATTACGGTTATGTAACCATTTTCTACAACTACCAAAGCCATTAAATAATAAGCCCAGTCAGATAAATGGGAAACTTTTCGCAAGTTGAAAATAGCGCCATCTAGCGGATGGGATGCTGAAACGTCAGGGCCTGATTACCAACGGGGCACAATTCCACCAGTAAAAAAGAATAGAAATTTTGTCCTTATTCATGGCTGTATTTTCGCATTAATAGGGCGTTTTAATACGACAAAAAAGACTATTAAATTTTACTGGTGGAAGTGTGCCCCGTCAGTAATCAGGCCCTGGAAACGATTCGCTAATGGTGGTTTGTCGTGAAGGAATGGCAACCCAATGACGGGGTAAGTGTTTTGTTTTTCGATTTTGTATATTCATTTTTTTTTATTTTTATTTTACTGTTTCTTTATTTAACATTGCTTAAATAAACCATATATAAATCAATTTTTTCTGAGGTAAGATTAATTTAACCCTTAATTGCATAGTGATGTAAATTTCCATCACTTTTTATTTAACTTTTAATATATAAATCAACTTCTTCGCCACCACTGTATTTATATAGAAATATTAATCTAGTAAATTTTTTTTTCATTATAGTTTTAGCTTTAATGTAAAAGATCCCAATAATTAGCAAGCTTTTAAAGGAAGTGCAAGAACAAAACATCGATACAAACGATAAAAATCGTATAAAATATCGATATAAATAAATCGTATCGTTTCTCTGCGACGCACTTCTGTTTCGCCTTCCTTCCGCACCAGATGAAGTGGCGCTAGTGTGCCGCTAACAAATTTAACACTATCTGACTGGGCTTATTATTTAATGGCTTTGACAGCTACGGTCAAATGACTGGACAGTTTGATGCAAAATTTTAACAGTGTAACGTAAATATGCCACACAGAAATAAATTAAACAATTAGCTTAACTAACTTTAAATACAAATTTGGGTGTAAAATATTTTTATAAAGTTGGAGTAAAATGTTTGGTTGTTTTAGAGTTAATGTTTGGAACAAAATATCCTTGAAATATTATAAAACTCTAGAATGAAAGTTGATTAATAAAATATAAGATTAAAAACAAAAATATTCGATCGATCTGCCCAATATTTATCCTTTAAAATTGTTTTTAATTCATAATTTATGATCCATTGTTTTCAGCTAGACACAGGTCCGCTCAATTCTCATGGGATTTAACAACGTGGAACTTTATTAAAATAATACACATCAAATATTAAGGCTTAAATTGTGATAAATTGTTCCAAAAGCCACTTCACGTGTCATAAGAATAATAGGCAATTAATCTTGTAATTCATAATATAAATGTTAGTAAGAATAACTATATCTTATGACTTAGAGCAAAAATGTCATTCCTGACGAATCATATTCTCAAGACTATTTTTAAAATTTCATGGGAGAGATAACTCTTATAAAAGTGAATCATAATAAAAGGTTATGGTGAGCGAGCTTAAAAAATACATTACACATTTACTGATAAATCAATATTGTAACATTATTGTGTTACTGTATTATTTATTTCATTCAAAGTGTAAGTGCTTTCAGTGCAATACATACACATTTACATATTGGCGTTCGGAACTTTTGCGTGAAATCTGGGTGTTAGAAAAAAAGAAAGCCCTGCCTCTTCCGAAAGTCTTTCGTGAATGGAGTTCTTGGATAGATTTCTCAAATTTATGCGTCAGTAAATATATTTCAGTGCACGGATAGAGTACATAATATCTTACAGTCTAAGACAAATATGGACAACATGATATAAATTCATTTTCTGTTAGATACAAGCCACGCCCTTAGTGAATGATGTTTCTTTAAATAAATTTGACGATTCTTGTCCCCGGCCGCCAATGTGTTAAGAGCGGGATATAAAGTCAATATAAATATTGTTCATGCATTCGAGTTTTTTAAAAAAATATTTCTAATAAATTTAGGTGTTTCATCTGATATACTTTCAATGATATCCCCATATATTCAATAAGGTTAAAACTTTTACAAAATCTTGAAAGGCCGATTTTTTGTCAAAACACTGCTAAAAAAATTTAGGGCAGCAAGCAAAGAATTAAAGAGAACCGTACGAGACAGCCATGCATGGACATAAAATGGAGAGTACACATGTATCAATGAGCAATACAGAAAAAAAGACGTAACATATTTATAAGAGAGCTTTAATTCTTTGAAACGATGAAAAGAACATAAAATAAAATTTTAGGGCAATAATTTGGTTACATGTAAATGACAAAATTGTTTTGCTTAGAAATTATGTAAATTGTTTAATATGGCGTGTGGTCCTTTCGAAGAGCTAAGACTGCTGCACACCTGTTTTCCATGGATGCGATGATATTATCGATAAGACCTTGTGGAATACTGTTCTTCTCCAAAAGAATTTCAATCTCCAAATCCCAAACAGTAAAATGAGGTCTTGCTCTCGCTGCAATGCGTCATCAGAGTGTGTCCCAAACATGCTCGATTGGATCCAGGTCATTTGAGCATGCTGGCAATTTCATACGCTGTATTGTTTCAGATTGAAGCAAGTTCTTCACAAGACGAGCTGTATGCTGTCTTGCATACCTACCATAAAGAAACCACCAATGTCTGCAGCGTAACTAACGACGTGAGATCTCAGTATCTAGACTGCAACCCAGTAATAGTAAACTAAAATATGAGCAGTACTGTGTTGACATTCTACAATACTGCGCAAATAGTGAAAATATTATTTTTGGAAATTTTAAGGATTAATATTATTTCAAATGCTGTGTATAATATTTGTAATTGAAAAATACTAATAGTCAACGTTATATTAAATTTTAACAAAATTTTCTAAATCAAAATTCTGTAATAAAGGTATAGTATTCAAATTATTTCAATTGTAATACCATTGTTACCATATTTTCAGTATTATAGTTAAATATAAGTATTTTAAGAGTAAAACAATGTATCATTGGCTATTGACAGAATATTCCACCTACATGAGATTGAAAGAGATATATTGCCCAATGACGGAAAATGTATTAGACGTTAGATTTTTATTTCATTTAAATATTTCGGATGGAAATGATATATAACATAGCTGCCAACGTTTAATTTTTCTAACACCTAAATTTAGCACAATGCTTTTCCATGATTAATTGAAGAGTTCGGCTATTATAACAAGCCAAATGTATTACTAACACTAAACATACGACAAACTGATCATTTTACCGGTACTAAATGGAAATATTTTAATTCAAACCATAAATTTCTTAATGAAATAAATAAAATGTAAATCATACAGAAATAAGTTAAATAAAAAAGTTCAATTTTTTTAATCACTTAACAGTTTTGCTTGAACGCTGCTCGGACAATAGTTTGCTTGCTTCGTTACTAAAATCTTTTGGGTAACACTAATGTTTAACTATCATCGTAGATTTATTAATTGACACACATTTTTCGATTAAACAGGGTGTCCATAAATGATTGTCCCGGTTTCCTTACCTCATAAGTTTTGATTTAAGAATATAACGAAAAATTTTATTATATATTCGTAAATTAAAACTCAACAAGTTTCATTAATAACACAATTCAAGTTACATATACGTAATATTCAGAGGCGTAGCGTCAAGGGGGGCACGGACCACTTTACTACCAGTATTTTTATTTACTATATTTGGCCTTATTTAATTCATACCGTTCAAAGATTAAATAAGGCTAAATTTAGTATATAATTATACTGGTAGTGAAATGATCGTGCCCCCCCTGACGCTACGCCACTGGTAATATTGCAACTGAAAACTTTATTAAGCAAATAACGATTATAATCAAATAATATATAATATTAAAATTTTATCAAATTTATCAAAACAGTATTAATGAACTATGTAATATGACTTTGTACTCATAATTCAGTAACAGTTTTTCGATAAATTTGAGAAAAATTTAATATAACTATTATTTAATTATAATTGTTATTTGATTAATATCGTTTTGAGTTGAAACTTTGCCCGTATGTAACTTTGTTTGTGTTATAAAAAACTTTTTGAGGTCTAATTTACGAATATGTAATAAAATTTTTCGTCATATTTTTAAATCAAAAGTTACGAGGTAATGAAACTGGGACAATCATTTATGGACACCCTGTATAAGGCACTATTTTAGTACGAAAAAGTGGTCTTTGATCCCTATTTTTATTTTATTGTGTCAAAACATTTTAAGATTGATAAGAGGTTAAATAAAAAATCTTTTGAAATAACTTTATCCCACTTGAGTAAAATTCCCGGTATGGTTTGTTTTAAATTTTATTGGTAAAAAAAGCGTAAAAGTTGACATATACTCATATAGTACTTTTAAAACTGACATAGAATATAAACATTGATATCAGGCAAAGTTTATATATATATATTTTTTGTACAGCTAAAATTTTATATTAGTTTTTGCGTTGTTCAAATCGCATGATTTGTCGATAAAGTAAGCTAAATTTGCTTTAAATTTATTAGTAAACAAAAGCGCAAAATTTGGCAGCTATGAACTCATGGATGATTATAAACTTTTCATAGATCTGTATTTAACATGAATCTACTAAAATATTTAATTGTAAATATTGTCAGTAAAACAGTAAGTAAAAAATTCTAAGGAAGTAACTATCAGTTATTAGTGGTTAAAATTAAACTCATTAAATGTTAGAAGTTAGCGTATTTTTAATTAACATTATATTTTGATATTAAATATTACTAAGAGTTATCTTAGTTTTACAGGAAAGAATGTCATCTATGCAACTTATTACAATTACCGTATATACTCGTGTATAAGCCGACCCCCAAATTCGAGACAAAAACACGTGTAATACCAGTAATTCGAAGTGGTTTTCTACAACTTATTTAATTTCATTTAATTCTAAATTATTTAAGACGGAGAAAACCATTGTAAATTATTGGTATTAAATCTCATTTCATCTCGAATTTGGGGGTCGGCTTATACACGAGTATATACGGTACTTTTTATACGTTGTCTACGCAATGGGATACGTTATCTTCCAAAAGATTGTCTATTTATGTTTTGATTAAAGCCTATCCACTATTTGCACGTGGTATAATTAAATAAAAATATTTTCTATCAAAACTTTTTTAAAGTTCAACAATTCAAATATAATGAGTTAAAATTTTTCAAATTTGTATATAGATTCAAAAGGATGTTTAATTTCCTTGGCATTTAACATAATAAAGGCATTTTCTTAGAGATGAATAAAAGTTGCAGTAGTTAAATTTATTTTTAGTTCTACCCATCTTCAGGCATTAGTATGTATTTTTAGAGAGCAGTTGTAGAATAAATGTGTCTTTTATTACAGTACTATTATCGTGAATTGCAATTATATTTCTTTAAAATAAATTTATTTGCATTTTCAATAAAACACATATATTGATAGTTATCAATAAAACATAGTTCGTTATCTTCGTAAAAAACCCATATGATATAGTTGAACGTTTTAAAACGTATAATCCATATCCAATTCGTCCGCACAAATTTCTTTTAGCATTTTTTTCACTATCTTTCACTTCACGTTTCTCTTGCTTTATATTATTCCTAAAGAATACTCTTATATTTCATTTTAACCATGCAGACACAAATACACTACTCATTTCTCTCTTGAAAAGTACTTTCATTCCTATCTCCGGAGCTTCATCCGTTCAAAAGGTTTTCAATTTCAATTATTTTTTTCCCTTGGCATGAGATTCATAAAGCCTTTCCCTGTTTATCTTCATTTAACTTTTACTCATAATTCATTACTTTCCAGAAAGGTTTTATAAATCTCGTGCCAAGGAAAAAATTGTAATTGAAATTAAACATCAATGTAATAAAACTAAAATTTTTTAAGTTAAACTATTCGATATTAGGAACATGATTTAAAATAATATGTTTGTTTTTGAAAGAGAAGTCATATCTTAACATTCAGAGCCTGATTACTGCCGGACAAATTTTCACCTGAAAATTTCAATGCAAATTACCTCTTTATTTAAATGCCTTATTCATTCAACATTTATGTCATACTTATGGTAAACATATCTATTCATTTTTACGGGTGAAAATTTCTCTGGCCGTAGTTAGGTCCTGTTAATATTATGAAGATATGAAGATAACAGTTTTAAGCAGGAAATCAAGACTATGTTATAAATCGAATTTATGTATATGTAAAAATATCAAGAATGTTTGTTTTTTCAAATTTATATTCATTCGACCCGGAACTTTTATTCAGCTAACCAGATAAATAAAATATGATGTTGTTAGCAGCAGTTATATAATTTTATTTAACTGTCTAAGTTCTCTAGAGAGCTGGTTTGAGTATTCAAACCACGAATTATCTACCAGAATGTAATCAGGCTTGTGAAAGGCGTTTAGCTGCATTATCCTACGTAGCGTACTCCTTACGCCTGTATCAAAGCGAGGTTGTTTGCTACTTAACGCTATGCTGTATGACAAAGGAATTACGAAAAAATTACTTCAATATAAGTGAAGTGTTTTAGTCATGTACATTATAAAAGCAAAATTTTACAACAAAATTCTGTCGTCATTGTGACATTTCAAGATTAAATTTAAGTGATATAAATAATATGCTTGCGATATTTAACCCTTTCCGGCGCGGAGTAAGTCTGTTTTTAAAATGATGAAAATATGGACTGACACCAGCATTTACAAAAGAATTCATTAGAGAATAAAAACTTGCTTCTTTTCCCATACTTCATAAAAAGAAAAAAATAATTAAATATTATTGGTGCCGTTTGTTCGTTTTGGAATTAAAATTAGGTGTCATTTTTTGTGGACATCGCCCGCTAAAGGGTTAAATAGTTAAACGGAACAAGCGTAAATAAGCATTCTCCCTTGTCTTTCACGCCCCACCAGTAGCCGAGAGGTTCTGCTCTCAAAACTGGTAGACAAGAGTTGCTGGGTTCAAACCCAACCACGCCCGTTGGCCTAATTGTTCGGAGTTTTTCGTTATTTTCTTCATACCTTGCATAACCATGCGTAAAAACGGGTTAGGTTTCCTTAGAAAAACCGCTATAGAGAGCAATCCCCCTCGGGCCTATATCTCTCGTGTAGATAATCGGCCGTCTTAAAACACAACCGCCACCCTTTTCTTTCAAGCCATTATATAAAGTTCCTTAAGCATCAATGCCGAAAGAAATATCTTATACATATATGATGCACATCTAGTCATACTATGTCCTCGGCTTTTCAAAATATAAAGGCAATTTCTTTGAAGTGATTTTTTAAAAATACTATTTAATGTCATTCATGTTATCCCTTTAAAATTCTAGAAAATGTAATTACTTATTTACTATATTTGTATAAAATATCTGCTTTGAAGAAACTTTTCCTTAACCATAAAATTTATGGAAGGGTTTATCAGCCATTTTCAGAATTCTTAAAACTTTGAATATCCTTAAGTTTTGCAAACGCTAGTAATAGTTTTAATTATGACAACATTGATACTTATATATGCCACTAATTAATTAATAAAATTGATTAAGTGCGCTACTTAATGACTCAAGTCGATAAAAAAGTTTTAGTACAGTTATTATACTTATAAAAATATTATATATACCTATACAAGGTGTCTCATAAAACAGGGGTCGCAACTTCCTATATTTTTTTATATATTTAATACCACTATTTTCAAACTATAAATATCATGATAGATTTCTGTAAAATTTGCAATAGAGGGCTATTGTGCATATTATATTTTGAAAATAGTTGTGGGGATTATTAAAAAATATATAGGACGCTGCGACCCCTGCATAAAGGCTGAACGCGCTTTTATTTCTTATCTGTTGGAGACACGTAGGCAATGTAAGATGCAAAAATGTTTAAAATAAGATAGAAATTAAGATTATGGTGACGAAAACGTCCTACTACTAATTTTTTTAAAAGTTGCACTTTTAAATTTTTATACTGTTCCTGGGTCCTACAATTATAGGAGCCTCTAATTATATTCAGAATATTTTTCTGAACTCACCGAGTTATGATAATTCGAATTTTATGAAATTTCAGAACTTTCTAGCAAGTCCAATTTTAGACCAACTTTAGTGCTAGAAAACTTGAAAATTTCATAAAATTCAAAGTATCATAACTCAGTGAATTTTGGTCGTAGAAGAATGGTATTTTTACTGATGTACTTGACAGAGCATGGATTGTTTTTAACTTAAATTGTCCAGCCACCGTATAAAAACGTAAAAAAGGGAACTCAGTGAAAATTGATGGCAGCACAATTTCATCCACACAATTCTAATCTAATAGATCCCCAGAAATTTGTAACAATTATCTGCAATGTTATTACAACTTAATTGTATGTAATTTATTATAGTTACACACATTCAAGTACAGAAATGGCGTCACATAATGAGATGTTAGCGGTCCCGGTTACAGTGCTGCAAGAATTGTTTACGGTATGTAATTACAGCTATATTTAATTGTAATATAAGATAATTGCAATTACAAATTTTCTCAACTCTGATCTTTAACTTATTTGGAACTTTTTGAAAATTATATTTTTTACTTATCTCTAAATGGTACAAAATTAAAGTAGGTTTCAATCTTTTAGGTACAATATCTATATAAAAATGAAAACACATGTGAAATGCAAAGGATAAGACATTATAAAAAGCAATGGAATGGACACTTATACAGGGTGTAACTGAAATGCTTCAACAAACTTTGAGGGATGATAGTACTCATGAAGATGAACAAAAAATGCAATAGAACACGGGGTCGCAAATGACATTTAACCCTTTCAGGGACAGTGGTATTTCTAAAAAAACACTTACTTTTAATTCCAAAACGCCACAATGGCACCAGAATTTTGCTAAAATCTTTTCTATTTAATATTTATGTGAAATATAGCCCTTTTCTTATTTACAATTTTTTTTTTGTAAATTCTGGTGCTAGTCCATTTTCAGACGCATTTTCTCTATTTTTATCCTTTAAGCTTTTTAGGGGCAAACTACTTTTAGTACTAAAATGTTGAAATAAATGACTGGCACCGGAATTTATAAAAAAATTTGTTTGTAAATAAGAAAAAGGCTATATTTCACATACATATTAAATGGAAAAGATTTTAGCAAAATTCTGGTGCCATTATGGCGTTTTGGAATTAAAATTAAGCGCTTTCATAAACATACCACTGCCCCTGAAGGGGTTAAACGTCATTTGCGACCCCATGTTCCATTGCATTTTTTGTTTGTCTTCATGAGTACTATCATCCCTCAAAGTTTGTTGAAGCATTTCAGTTACACCCTGTATATATATGTACAAGGTGTGTCTTCTTATCATTGATCAATAGCTAATTCCTAAACTTTTAACTTTAAAAGACTGTATATAAATGTGAAAATTGTACATTTTTCAAATTTACGTGACTATGACTTAAACGACTTTTTATATGATGATAAACATCAGTTAAACGCATTTTGAGCTGTGCCTGTAAAGTTAACGGCTTATATATCAGCTATTAGGTATAAGAGGGGATTACCGTAGAGAAAAAATAACAATGCATGTATTCATACATGTATCTATAAATTACGGTTTTCTTTCTTAATATAAAAAATAATATATCTAATTAATTTACTGAAAAATATACTTAGTATTAAATCGGTGGGAAAAATTAAAGATACAATTATACAAACACATGTAACTTGAATGATTGGTCAGTGACCATCATGGAACATGTACATGATTTTTATTTTGTCATGCTTGCTATATCCTCTAATTGTAGAATGTCATATTTAAAAAATGCATTAAGTGTATGTGAGATGTGATAAAAAGTGTAGTGCGGGAAAAAATTATGTTACTTTTTACTACTGTTTAGAAATACGTAGAAAAGTTTTTAATATGTGTGGACAGTCCGGAACAAAATGCAAGCTTTACATATTTTCAAAAACACTGCGTTATCCCAGTTATCCAGTCTCTTCCATTATCTCAGCTGAACGCCATTTTTCATGATCCGTCCTATGTCTTCTAAACAAGATGTTCCAATGTCCACACGCGACAATTTTTTCGAATTTCCATATTTCTGTGTTGCAAAGTTGAATACCATTGGACTATGCGATATCATTGTCTGACATTGGACTATCTGAAAACATTGACTGACATTGGACTATGCGATAAAAATGTTGTGCCAACCTACTACATTTCATTGGACTTCATTTACTAGATTTAGCTTTACTAGATTTATTAGACTTTTTTATATGTTTTCTTTAACCCTTTCCGGCACAGAAAAAATTCTTTTCGTAAAATGAGAAATTACTGACTGACACCGGAATTTTCAAACGGCTTTTTTAGAAAATAAGAACTCCTTATTTTAAGCTTTCATTATAGACACAAAATTTTATTAAAATATTCTTGGTGCGGCATGCAAGTTTGGAATTAAAATTAGGTGTGCCCGGAGTGAGACCACTGTGCTGGAAAGGTTTAATTTTTCACGCTAGTGAATTTTACTACATAAAGAATGAAAATTCTTCCAAATAGGAGAATACGTATAACATTTTGCATTAACTTTTATATAAGTAGGCATTTTGATTGCAATATGAGTTTTTCTATATAACATCAGTATCTTCTTAACAATAATAATAAACAGTTAGTAGAGATTTTTAACCTTTCAGCGGGCTCTTCCTGTATTTTTTGCAGACAGTTGTTATGCTATTAAAAATGGCAGATTTCTCATAAGTGACCTGTCTCAAAAATCCCTGTTTTCGAAAAATTTGTGACAGCGCGTTTAAACATAAAAATCATACAAAGTCTAATGTGTACGCTTGCGAATGCAGTGGGACTCAGTGCTGTCAATGGGCTACATATTTAAATTCAAATTGCCGTATTGGCACTACTTTTTTGAAATGGTATTATTCACCTTGTTTCACCTTATTTAATTCGTCATTAAATAAGGCGAATTTTACCTTCTCAAACAAAACTGGCAGCAATCGATGAATCTGAATTAAAAAAACAGCCCTCTGGCAACACTGGTAGAACTTCAAATATTATGTTCGTTCGAAACAAAATTTCATTTAAAAATATAAAATCAAAACAGACTGAAGCTTCCGTAATAAGTCCAGTTAACCATGCGGAAGTCAGTGTGGGCACCAACATAAGATTCGTTTGGATAGATTTTCATGTAAAAATATGAAACTATACAAACTCGATGGTGTACGCTGTATTAGGCACCGGGGGCCCAACAATAGTTTCGTTTCAAAAGATTTTTGTATAAAAATAAAAAATAGTTCATCACTGATTTTAGGTATATTTAAAATTTCTATGGCCCCGGGCACTGCCGGGTGGTCAGTGTTTTGTAAACAAAAAACTGTTTTTTAACTTTTGATGAACTGATTATTTTTATAAGCAAAGTTTAATGTATTACTCGGAAAAAAAGTTCAAATGTTCTGAGTTAAACTATTGAATTACTAGAACATAATTTGAAATAAAATAATTTATTTTTGATAAAAACATTATATTTTAAATTTATGCTTAGGGATATATTTTGTCTTTTAATCAGGAAGTTCAGTCAATGCTATGAATAAAATTTATATATACCGGGTGATTATAATTAAAGTTACGATTTCAAAAATCGATAATTTTAAAACTACTGGTCAGAATGACTTGATATTTTAGCAGAACAATCATGAGGCAATGGAATTTTGTTTGCCGAAGGAAAAAAATAGTTCCAAATTGTGCCGATAGATGGCGTTGTCAGGGTAATGTCAGGGGAAAGACCAAAAATGTATTCTTGAACCCTTTCCGACGCGGAGTAAACTTGTTTGCAAAATGATGAAATAATAGACTGACACCGGAATTTACAAACGAATCCATTAGTAAAAAGAAACTTGCTTATATTTCTGGTTCTTAATGAAAGGAAAATTTTAATTAAATACCGGGTGATTATAATTAAAGTTACGATTTCAAAAATCGATAATTTTAATTAAAACTACTGGTCAGATTGACTTGATATTTTAGCAGAACAACAGTGAGGCAATGGAATTTTTGTTTGGCGAAGGAAAAAAAAGTTTCAAAATGTGCCCATAGATGGCGTTGTCTGGGTTCACATTGTCTGAAGATATGCAAATTACTAATACGTGACATGCGCACCGCAGACATAGCAACCATAAAAATGCAGAGCAGCAGCTCTTTGCCTGAATGCTTCATCATGACTCTGACTATGAAGGATCGCGCTCTGCTCTAGAAGCTTTTTTATAAGAACGATGACTGTGCACTTACAGCTATTAGGAAGTTTCCGACATTAAAATCCATAAAAAAAGGTCAAATAACAACAAATGGTCTGCAAAAAATGATTGCTAAATTCGAAGAGACCGGTTCATTTGACGTTAAACGGGGTAGAGGAAGGAAACCAGTTTCAGCTGCGGCAGTGGAAGATGTGGCTACAGCATTACAGGAACATACTGACAGTGATGCTGGAATCAGCAGTGCAAGGGGGATTGGCCGAATGCTGGACATGCCGAACAGCACGGTGCGTAAAGTCCTACGGAACGTCTTACGCTGTTATCCGTACAAGATAACTCATGTGCAGGAGTTGCTACCTGCTGACCTGGAAGCACGTCAATCTTTTGCACTACAATTTCTTGCCCGGATGGAAGTGGACAACGGATGGCCATGGAACATTCTGTGGTCTGACGAAGCCCACTTTCATTTGCAAGGTTCTGTAAATACGCAAAATTGCAGGATATGGGCGACCGAGAATCCGTCCCAGCTACAGCCATTACCTCTTCAGTCTGAAAAGGTCACTGTGTGGTGCGGAATAACGGCAGCGTTTATCGTCGGTCCATTTTTCTTCGAGGAGATCACACCTGCGGGTCCCGTTACCTGCACAGTTACTGGCAAGCGGTATGAAGCATTTTTGCGTAACCATGTTCTTCCGGCACTTCAACAGCATCAGTGTGTGGATCGCATAATATTCATGCAAGATGGCGCTCCTCCGCACATTGCTACTACTGTGAAGCAGCTACTGAGTGATAATTTCGGAGATGATAGGATCATAAGCCGCCATTTTCCAACAACGTGGCCGCCACGTTCCCCCGACTTAAACCCGTGTGATTTCTGGCTTTGGGGGTACCTGAAGAATGTTGTTTATAGCGGGCGGATTCAGAATCTAGCCGACTTGAAGGCAAGCATCACACAACACACCCATTGCATTAGTACAGATACCCTCCGATCTGTTGTGGAGCATGCCGTTTTGCGCTTCCAATTAGTAGCGGAACAAGGCGGAGGGCATATTGAGCAACTTATGCCTTAATAATCAGTAAGGTGTTTGTTCCATGAAGCTCTTTTTTTTTTATCATTTTTTGTCATTATCGCTGTCGTCGCTGTAAACACGTAGTCTTGTCTTTTCGCTAATAAATTTTTAGTAAATCTCTGAACTCTATTTTTTTCCTTTTGGCAACATCATTCCTATGTTTAACCCTTTAACGGGCGGTGGTCACAAAAAAGGACACCCAATTTTAATTCTAAAACTGACAAACGGCACCAAGAATATTTAATTAAAATTTTCCTTTCATTAAGAACCAAAAAATAGGCAAGTTTCTTTTTACTAATGGATTCGTTTGTAAATTCCGGTGTCAGTCTATTATTTCATCATTTTGCAAACAAATTTACACCGCGCCGGAAAGGGTTCAAGAATACATTTTTGGTCTTTCCCCTGACATTACCCTGACAACGCCATCTATCGGCACAATTTGGAACTATTTTTTTTCCTTCGCCAAACAAAATTCCATTGCCTCACGATTGTTCTGCTAAAATATCAAGTCATTCTGACCAGTAGTTTTAAAATTATCGATTTTTGAAATCGTAACTTTAATTATAATCACCCGGTATATATAAATATATCAAAAATCATTGTTTTTCCAAACTTATATTCATTCAGAACGGAAATATTTTATACATGAATCCAGAGATATAAAATACGATAATCTTTTCTGCTAATTGACTTCATCTTTCTTTCGGCGTAGTTTTCTGGAGGGCTGGTTTGATTGTTTAAGCCAGCAACATTTAACTGAGAGTAATTGGGCTTGCTTAAGTAATTTGTTTGCATTACGTTACCGAACGTACTGAATGTTAGGGGTACTAATAAACATTTAGTGCAGATATTTTACATTTCATCCGTCACATGATACAATTTTTAAAAGCCTTATGCTATTAAAAATGTAATTTTTTTCATAAAAGTGATAAAAGTAACATCGTAATAAATTCAATTTTCGTAAATTTCGTGACAGCGCACGCACTGGAATTCTAAATTTTTATTGAACAAACTTTATGTAAGGTCTTAGATTTACATTAAAGTTTTCCCGTAACCAGTCTTTTGAAATCAAATGATTTATATATATATATATATATATATATACAGGCTTTTACAAAAGTATTAGGCACCCTGACTTTTAATACATTTTTGGAATTTAAGGTAAAAAATAAGAGTGTTATGGTTTTATAAATTATTATATTAATGTAAAATTACAAAAAATATCAATATTTAGTGAGTCCACCATTGGCTTTAATAACAAAAGCAATCCTTTTGGGTATACTGCGTACAAGGCTTACACATTTTTGTGCACTTATGTCCTCCAACTCTTGAATAAGAGAATTTTTTTAAACTGTTTTTGATGTTATTCTGTGTTCTCTGATTTAATATGCCCAAATATGCTGGATTCGATTAAGATCTGGGGACTGCACTGGCCAGTCCAGCAATATAATGTTACTGTCTTTAAACCAGCGTATCATAGTGGCTGATTTATGACAAGGACCATTGTTTTGTTGTAACTAGACGCCACGTAAATTTGCGTCACCAAAAATGCGCATTAACGAAGGCATCAGCTCATTTATGTATTTTTGGCTGTTAATGCGTCCTTCACAAACGAACATTTCACCAACGCCATCAGCAGTCATGCAGCCCCAGATAATAATACTGCCGTCTACGTGTTTTACAGTAGGCACCACGCAATCTGGATGATATTCTTCGTCGATACATCGCCTCACGAAAGGCACGCTGGGTGTTCCAAATATTTAACATAAAAAATAAAATGGCTCATCTTAAAATATTCTAATTTTTATTACAAAAGGCGACTCTGAGTGATTGATGGTTATTATTCATTATAAAAAAGGGTTAAAATGCTTACCTCAAAGTAAGATTCCGATGTTGATGCCGAAGAGCCCACTCCAAGCGATTCTTCTTGTTTTCAATCTTTTAACCCAACTTCTACCTATCTTCTTCTTCCCGTTCGAGCACTTATAGTCTGGCCAATGTCTTCTGACAAAGCTGCAGCGAGCTCAGAAGAAGTTTTTTGTGATCTCTAAAAGACTCTTGCATTAGGTTTCTGTCCTGGCATTTCTTTCTCACGTGTTTTCTTCCGTTTTAATTTTGTTTGCGTGAAACCGAGTCCCCGTCAACATTTTAATAGCATATTGCACTGCACATCGAGAACATTTCACCAACTTGCTTATCTCTACTTGAGATTTGAATTGTTCATGCAGGACCTGAATTCTCACTCTTTTTTCAATAGACAGCTCACTTTTTTTTAGACATTTTAGAGTTAAATGAAGCGGAATTCGCCACTAAATCACATACGGAAATATTTTGCGCTGCGAATGTTAAATAAAGACTGGAAAAACATTCAAAGTATTTTTTTCAAAAAAAAATGCATTTCCTTTGCTTAAGTCGCCAGATGTCGCCAGTCGCTCCAAAGGCGACTGTGTCAATTTGTGTCAACTGTGTCAAAACAATCTATGTTTTGATTGACGTTTGACAAAACCGCTTATGCCTTTGTATAAGTCTTATTAATTTTGTTATTGTTTCTATTAATTTGCTATGATTCTAGTGTTCTGTAGGGGGAGGAGGAGCAATACTTTTAGACAAAGCTGTATATATAATATATATACCGGGTGTCCTAAAAAGGACTGACTGATTTTAAAATTCAATAACTTACAAATTGTGACAGATATTTAAAAAATTCTTGCAGGAGACTAATGTACGATGTCAGGAGTTTTTTTACTGCGATTCCCAGTTTTAGTTTAAATTATCATCAATAGATGGTGCTGCGAGCAATAGACGCTCAATCGAGATCAAAACTGAAATCAGGAGGTTACATGTATGGAGTGGGTCTCATTCACCAATACAATCTTTTTAACACTTTCCAACCTAGTTGAAAAGTGTTTATGACTTCGGTTTGTCTGGCCGTCTGCCGTCTGCCGTCTGCCGTCTGTCTGTGCTCTAACTCCCGTAAATATGCTGGGATTGCTCTGCAATTTTTATATGTTCTAGTCGTTATCTGTAGCATGTTCCCTATTTCAACGGAAGTGTGTAGCACTTATAGTTTTTTTACAGTGACAGTCAAAAGAATTCCGTTACGTTACGTCTATGGAGAAAAATCGTCTGCGGTTTATTTAAATAATGTTTCCCTATTTTAAACGCATTGAAATTTATATATATCACTAAGGTGCATGACAAGAGGCTTACTACAGAATAGTGTGTGTATAGCAGTCATCGTTCATTTACAGGGACACACAAAAGAATTCTCTACTGTCTGTTAACAATAATTCCTGGAAGTGCGTTACTGAACGCGATTTTAATTTTAACTCGCTTTTTGTCTATTACGTGGTGTGTATAAATTCTGTAGATCCCATACAGGGAAGCACAAAAGTTAGCGAACACATTTTCGTATTATTTAATTCCAGACAGAGAATTTTAAACTGTGCTACGCGTTTCCTAACTGGACTAAAATTTAGAATCCTATGTAGTATATATACAAATCTGTAGATCCTATACAGGGCTGAATAAAAGTATTCGGATTATTCAGATGTTATCTTTTAGCTTAAACGGTATGATTTGTAAAATTATTTTGAAAGCGTTGGAAAGTGTTACATAATCTATGCTTGACGCATGATTTTTCGTTCTTGTTTTTATAGGACCCGATTCTGAACTCAGTCGTTATATTTTCGATGAAATGTGTTGTTACCATGGAAATAATGAATTCTTCGATATAACCACAGCATTCAAAATTGGGCATGAATTTAATAAGCAATATGCGAGTGAGCAGACGATTTTATATTTATTAAGCTTTATTTTCCTGGATTAACTTATTTTTTATTGTCTGATTTAAAGAATATTTTGTGCATCGCATCTTAACACTAGGAGAAGAGCTAGGACTAACGCTCATCAGACTAGTCCATCCCCTTTTCCCCCCTTCTTCATATGTGATTTCGCCTTCTACTATTTAAACAGCTTACATTCCGGACGTTACAGAATTTTTTCTCATTTCCACCCTCTGATTATGGCCAGGTTTTCTGGTTGAAAGCGCTGGGGACTCCGATGGATATTTTTAACATCTTGAAATGGTTTTAATGTTTTAGAACCTTTTATTTTTTTACACCTATTTTAGTAATTACACAAACTGTGACCCATTTTAATGGTTTCATATTTTAAATCTTACGCAAAGGTGAATTTTGTTCCAATTTTAGAATATTTTTCTATTTATTAAATTAAACTAGGAGAAGAGATTCCGTATTTTTTTTTCTTTTTTTGTTGTTAAAAATTTCATAAATTTTGTTAAATTCTAAGAACTTTTAGATCTTTTAAGAAAGTTTGTCAGTAGATTTTTATGCATGTTGAATCCAGTTTAAAAGAATCTTGGAAATGTTTCATACTTGGAAGAAAGAATATTTATAATACTGGAGTACTACCGCTTGGATCAAAGCATAATAGTGACTAGAAATAGTTTTCAAAAAGAAATTTAACGTAAGGAATGCTCCGCATCCGAATACAAATAAATAATTGTATTAGAAATTTGTAAAAAGCGGTAGTGTTGCCGACGATTTGGTAAACAACGTTGGACGACATAAATCGGCCATGACTGAATCTAACGTGGATGTTATTAAAAATGTCATTAATCACGATTCGAAAATATCGGAAATGCATAACTCGAATAAAAAACTCTTTTCTGCAATTCGCGCTCATACTCGGTAGCGCTTACGAATTCTTTTGTGTATCCCTGTATATGATCTATAACATTATACACATCACGTATTATGCAAAAATGTTTTTAAAACCGCTTACCATAACTGAAAGCGCACTTCTAGCAATTATCGCTTATAGACATATGCCGAATACAGTTCTGCAACCAAAATCTCTCGCGTGCCCCTGTAAATGATCGATAAATGTTATGCACATCATATTATACAACAAGTATCATTTAGTAAACCTCAGTAATGTATATCAGTCCCATTATATTAGAAATGCTGTAACATAATTAAAATACGTTTCAAACAGTTTTTCCTCTTAGGCTATTATGTAACCGAATTTTTTATCGTAGCCTTGTAAATGAATGATAAATGCTTTACACTCCATATTCTACAGAAAGCATGTTTTAGTGTACTTCATAAATGTAAATCAATTTCATTATGTTTGTAACGGTGCAACATCGCTAATATTTTTTTAATTATATTATAAAAATAAATAAACAGTAAATGATTTTTTCCCATGTACCATCATGTAATGAAATTATTTTGGGTGACCTTGTAAACGAATTAAAAGTTTTACACATACAATATTCGATAGTAAGCATTTTGTAGTACACTTCAGTACTATATATTATTTTCGATAAGTTTGAAATAGTGTAACATCATTGAAATACATTGCAAATGATTTATCTCATAGACCATAATAAAACGGCATTCTTTTAAGTGCCCCTGTAAACGAATCATAATTGCTACAAACTTCATTTTTAATACAGAGCATGCCATAGTAAACCTCAATATTAAAAGTTCTACATATACAATCTTTGATAGTAAGCATCTTGTAGTGCACTTCAGATACAACATGGCAATTCAAATATATTTACACAAGTTAGAGCACGGGGAGACGGGCAGATAAACCGAGTGCATAAACACTTTTCAAATGTGTTGAAAGTTTTAGAAAGAATAAATTTGATTGATAAAGAAGACACTCATTTTTTTTAAATAACCCTTCTTGGAATATAACAAGTTTTAAGAAATTCGATATTTTGAACATTGTCGTTACACATTTCGATTTGGAAGATATCGTTTCCGTGGAAACAATACTATTTCTATTGTTGCTCTGACTCCTACAATATTGAAATCATACCGTGTCAGTTCAGAATCGGGACGTAAAAAATTGTATTGGTGAACGAGACCCACTCCATACATATAACCTCCTGATTTCAATTTTGATTTCGATTGAGCACTTATTTCTCGCAGCGCCATCTATTGTAGATAATTAAAACTAAAACCGGGAATTGCAGTAAAAAAACTCCTGACATCGTACATTACTCTCCTGCAATTTTTTTTTAAATATCTGTCACCGTTTGTAAGTTATCGATTTTTAAAATCCGTCAGTCCTTTTTAGATGATATATATATTGTCATCTATATATATCATCGTATATATATAGGTAGTATAGGAAGGATTGTATATATACTACATACTACAGTCCTTCCTTATGATATATATATATATATATATATCATAATACGATATACGTTTCCTAAATCGTTA
Organism: Maratus michaelseni; assembly: GCA_963931845.1. Lineage (NCBI taxonomy): Eukaryota > Metazoa > Arthropoda > Arachnida > Araneae > Salticidae > Maratus > Maratus michaelseni. The sequence goes on from OZ007586.1 coordinate 85,403,798, forward strand.
ATCATCTTAGTGAGTCTCTTTCTTTTCCTCCCTTTTTCCCTTTCTCCTGTTCTGAAAACATTCTACGAATTGAGTATTGTAAAGAATGCATTTCTATCAAACATACTACCAATCTTAATTCTTCGAATTTAAACAATCACCCATTGCATATATATAAGAAGAGAAAAAAATACCATTTAAGGGGTAACACAAATTTGACTAATCATGTATTCCTGTAAACAACAAAGACAGTTGATTGTTATTCGTGAAAAAGTTGAATTTAATGGAAATAATTTGTTTTTATACTGTATTTTATTCTAGGTGAAGGGTACCACAACATGCATTATCATGGACAAATCTTTTTGACAAATTCCATAGCTGATTCATGTTTTTTTAATATTTAAAATAAACGTCTTTGCCTATTTTGTGAAAAAAGTACATTTTAAAGGAACCGCGTGTGCTCTTTTTATTGCGATAGACAAACAGGTCAGTCAACATCAGTACTGAACACGTAACTTATATTTAAAGTCTGGAATTTAACTAACATATAAACCTATGTATGAAATGTGAATACAAAGGGAAATAAAGTTATTTCCATAAAACTATTTTAGTAGGTGAATTATACAAATTTATGTGTTCGAAAATGTTTTTGTATCGTTTCGTATTAATTTGGAATTTAAATAATATATATTTTTAATTTTTAATTTATAAACGATTTTTTCATGCAGCACAAAAAAGTAATGTCACTATCTAGAATATAATACTAGAATCTAATGTTTTTTAACTGACGTTTAGGCGCATTACTTTATAAGGCAATACTTTAAATATATATGTATACATACTGAATTTTTTGAAACATCATAGTATTTTATATTAATATTTGATTTTTTCAATCAGAAAATTCATAAGGAGAATTTTACAGTTAGAAAATGGTTGTTACAAAATTTCCAAAACACAATTAACCTTTGTTTATATAGATTAATTTTAACACAATTATTCAAATTGGTAAAGAAATCATACGAGTTGTAATTTTCCAACTGGACGAAAAATGTCCAGTTGGAAACTACAATAATCTAATGTAATCACGTATCCAGGCGTGGCGGCTTCAGCCAAGATATCCCAGGTTCGAATCCTGGCCCAGACATTTTTTGTCCAGTTGGAAAATTACAACGCTTTGTTTATATCTTACATGTGGTAAAATATTAGTTACATATTAGGTCTTTTTTATTATAAGTAAAAAATGACTTTTTTTTAGTGTAACTCAATTTTATTTAACCTTTTTTGTTCCGCGTTACTTTGATATTTTTAAACGTTTCTACTATCCACATAAAAGTTGATAAATACTTTTCAGTCATTGACTGATTTCTTTTCAAATCTTATTAGCAACGTTGGAAAAATATTGAGGTCATACTTTTTTAGATTAAATATTCATTTTATTATAAAGTAAAAGTTTATTTCCATCGCGCGGCTTGCATAAACATTTTCATTTACATGAAACGAACGCAAATTTTTAATTTACATTCTAATTACAATCCTTCCGGTACATTTAGCAGAATATATATATATCCAAGTAAAGCATGCTGCATAATATGCTGTTATAAGTTGGTTTTGATAAATGAAACAATTATATTTAAAAGATTTGTTTAAACATCATATTAATATTTAGTTTGGTTAGAAACAACTAACGCTCGAGACAGAAACCATTGTAAGTCTCACAAAAGCCATTAAAGCATCTCTTCCTAAATGCATAAATTATAATTCAAGTATGAAATGCAAATCATAAGTGCGACTAATAATAATCTCCCATTCTTAAATAGAAGGTGTTTTAAGTAAAATTGCTCTTTCTAATTCATTCAAATAATTATTCTTCTTAATTCATATTTTAAGAAAATATTTAAAGTGAGATACTACAGAAAATGTCTCAACAAAAATTTGAGGAATTTAAATTTTACTGTACACCAGAATGAACCAAATATTTTAAAATATATATGCACCTATGAACATGCAGAAGCATTTATTTAATTAAATATGCAAATATAAATTCCATTTTAGTGTTTTGATATACCGGGTGATTATAATTAAAGTTACGATTTCAAAAATCTATAATTTTAAAACTACTGGTCAGAATGACTTGATATTTTAGCAGAACAATCGTGAGGCAATGGAATTTCGTTTGGCGAAGGAAAAAAAAATAATTCCAAATTGTGCCGATAGATGGCGTTGTCAGGGTAATGTCAAGGGAAAGACCAAAAATGGAATCTTGAACCCTTTCCGCCGCGGTGTAAATTTGTTTGCAAAATGATGAAATAATAGACTGACACCGGAATTTACAAACGAATCCATTAGTAAAAAGAAACTTGCTTATTTTCTGGTTCTTATGAAAGGAAAATTTTAATTAAATATTCTTGGTGCCGTTTGTCAGTTTTAGAATTAAAATTGGGTGTCCCTTTTTGTGACCACCGCCCGTTAAAGGGTTAAACATAGGAATGATGTTGCCAAAAGGAAAAAAATAGAGTTCAGAGATTTACTAAAAATTTATTAGCGAAAAGACAAGACTACGTGTTTACAGCGACGACAGCGATAATGACAAAAAATGAAAAAAAAAAAGAGCTTCATGGAACAAACACCTTACTGATTATTAAGGTATAAGTTGCTCAATATGCCCTCCGCCTTGTTCCGCTACTAATTGGAAGCGCAAAACGGCATGCTCCACAACAGATCGGAGGGTATCTGTACTAATGCAATGGGTGTGTTGTGTGATGCTTGCCTTCAAGTCGGATAGATTCTGAATCCGCCCGCTATAAACAACATTCTTCAGGTACCCCCAAAGCCAGAAATCACACGGGTTTAAGTCGGGGGAACGTGGCGGCCACGTTGTTGGAAAATGGCGGCTTATGATCCTATCATCTCCGAAATTATCACTCAGTAGTTGCTTCACAGTAGTGGCAATGTGCGGAGGAGCGCCATCTTGCATGAATATTATGCGATCCACACACTGACGCTGTTGAAGTGCCGGAAGAACATGGTTACGCAAAAGTGCTTCATACCGCTTGCCAGTAACTCTGCAGGTAACGGGACCCGCAGGTGTGATCTCCTCGAAGAAAAATGGACCGACGATAAACGCTGCCGTTATTCCGCACCACACAGTGACCTTTTCAGACTGAAGAGGTAATGGCTGTAGCTGGGACGGATTCTCGGTCGCCCATATCCTGCAATTTTGCGTATTTACAGAACCTTGCAAATGAAAGTGGGCTTCGTCAGACCACAGAATGTTCCATGGCCATCCGTTGTCCACTTCCATCCGGGCAAGAAATTTTAGTGCAAAAGATTGACGTGCTTCCAGGTCAGCAGGTAGCAACTCCTGCACATGAGTTATCTTGTACGGATAACAGCGTAAGACGTTCCGTAGGACTTTACGCACCGTGCTGTTCGGCATATCCAGCATTCGGCCAATCCCCCTTGCACTGCTGATTCCAGCATCACTGTCAGTATGTTCCTGTAATGCTGTAGCCACATCTTCCACTGCCGCAGCTGAAACTGGTTTCCTTCCTCTACCCCGTTTAACGTCAAATGAACCGGTCTCTTCGAATTTAGCAATCATTTTTTGCAGACCATTTGTTGTTATTGGACCTTTTTTTATGGATTTTAATGTCCGAAACTTCCTAATAGCTGTAAGTGCACAGTCATCGTTCTTATAAAAAAGCTTCAAGAGCAGAGCGCAATCCTTCATAGTCAGAGTCATGATGAAGCATTCAGGCAAAGAGCTGCTGCTCTGCATTTTTATGGTTGCTATGTCTGCGGTGCGCATGTCACGTATTAGTAATTTGCATATCTTCAGACAATGTGAACCCAGACAGGGCCATCTATGGGCACATTTTGAAACTTTTTTTTTTCCTTCGCCAAACTAAATTCCATTGCCTCACGATTGTTCTGCTAAAATATCAAGTCAATCTGACCAGCAGTTTTAATTAAAATTATCGATTTTTGAAATCGTAACTTTAATTATAATCACCCGGTATTTAATTAGAATTTTCGTTTCATTAAGAACCAGAAAAATAAACAAGTTTCTTTTTACTAATGGATTCGTTTGTAAATTCCGGTGTCAGTCTATTATTTCATCATTTTGCAAACAATTTACTCCGCGCCGGAAAGGGTTCAAGAATACATTTTTGGTCTTTCCCCTGACATTATCCTGACAACGCCATCTATCGGCACAATTTGGAACTATTTTTTTCCTTCGTCAAACAAAATTCCATTGCCTCACGATTGTTCTGCTAAAATATCAAGTCATTCTGACCAGTAGTTTTAAAATTATCGATTTTTGAAATCGTAACTTTAATTATAATCACCCGGTATGTTTTTCCAGATGAAGACATTTACCACATGAGTTCAGTCCACTTAAACGTTTATTGATTATTGAAAAAGAAAAACCGAGTTAAAATATCAAAGCATTGCAATGAAATAAAAAATTATATAAAATTATAAATTTAGTTTCCGTTATAAATTATGTTACGCTATTTACGTTGGGTTAAAAGTGATTTTGTTCTTATTTGGTATAATAATATACATATATTTTATCTTACCTGTGTAAAGAAAATCTGTATAGGAATACATATAGGGAAGAGGCAAATTAATGCTTCATTACGATATAAATTCATTGCATATAAACAATTTGAAATTTTTAAGACATATAATACCTTAAATATGTATGTTAATGTTATTAGTACAAATGAACTTATTAGTACACATTTTATTTAAAAAAGAAAAATCTGAAATTATTTTCTAGATGATTCAGCAATAACTTATACGTTAGTTCATTCTGTAACAAGTTCTGAATACATATTTTCAGTATGTATCACAACAGAACTACAGAATATCGTCTTAATATTGTCTGAAAATAATAAATTCATGAAAAGAAATTTTAACACTTTGCCGTTCGCATGTCTCGTAAAACTACTTCTATTCGTAAAATGTTGAAATGATTGATTGACACCAGAAATTAGAAACAAATTTATTTGTAAATAAGTAAAATATTTTCTTCATGTACTTGATAAAAGGGAATTTCTCATTTCAAAATTCTGGTGCCAATGTAGCATTTAAGGATAAAAATTACGTTACTTTACGTACGACACCACTATGATGTCGACGGACAGCAGAGTGTTAATTATATATTTTTTTATTTTTCATAAATGCAAACGCTCCGACAAAAAACAAATAAATACTTTTTATAATTCCGTAAATACAGTCTCCGTCCATTCAACTAAACTTCAGTTACCAAACTAATGTTCAATTTAAAGGTTTTCCAATTTTTATATAACTATTGGGTCATCCGGAAAGTTCTCTTTTTTACTTCTGTTAAGATAAAGTTTAAAATATTGATTGCCACCAGAATTTGCAAACAGATTAATTTCAAAGTAGGTAAGAGCATTTTCTTCACTTGCATTATAAAAGCAAAGCTTTATCCAAAAATTTCCGGTGGGAATGTGGCACTTATGGATTCAAAATATATAAAAAAATTGAAAAACTCGATGATAAGTTTAAATATCTTTACTTTAATCTGTTCAAGAGTGAATGTTATTTTTTCTTCCTAAGTGTACTAAATAACAATAAAAAATAATAAATGTAACTAAAACCATGGATGGAAACAACTCTTAATTTTTCCAGAGTCTGATCCACGACCAACATGATGTCAACCTAAAGTTTAATCTAATCAAAATTTTTGAAATAAAATCTAATAAATGCCTTATAAAATGAAGACACGTTTCCATATATATACTATCTAGTGCACTTTGGAAGAAAAATAACATTCACTTTTGAACAGATTAAATTAATGATTTTTGAAAATGATTGATTGACATCTGTGCTGAAACCATATCTGCCAACTTTTAAACTTTTTTGTTACCGCTAAAATGTAAAAGAAAGGGCATAGCCGGATATGCATGAACAACATGATTTTCAATCGATCATTTTCCCAGGTGTGTCTAAACTGACACTAAATTACACCTTTTATCACCTTAACAATACTGATATTTTATGAGATAAATGTTTTATCTATTTTACTAAAAAACATGTTTCTTAAAAACTACTGTATCGAATTTTATGCTATTAACATAAGGTTTGGAGATACTAAAGACGTATAACTCGGAATTTTTGTATAAATTTAACTTAATAAAACCTGTGTGAAATAACGATGAGAATATTTTAATAAATATAAATCATTGTGGATATGACATCCTTGTCACACAAACGACACATGAAAATTCTCTTTTTTAGATTTGAAGCAGATGTTTCAGAAAATCGATGCTGATATATTATTATAGATAAATGTTGTGTAAACGAAATGTAGTTAATTTAAATGTTTAGGCTATATACCATTTCAGTACAAAAGTCATTTATGTGTAAAAGTATGAGAAATGCCCACATGGATTTGACAATATACATGTATCCCATTAGTCTTCCTGATGAATTCCACTATTAAAAAACAATAATATTCTTCCTGTTAGATTTCTGTTTCAAGCCTTGCGAAAATATACTACGAAGTCTATTGGTTAAATAAAAGTCGTATCTAAAAGATAGACCTGTGGGCTAGCTGTAACTGTGATAAAAATTGATATTAAAAAGGACATTTTACAATAGATGATCACAACAATCGTCATATTTTAACACTATTAATTGAGATAAAAATTATACTCTATATCAAGACCTCGTTATCATAGTATCAGACCTCTCAATCAGCAAGTTGCCTTTGACCGCTATACTTGTCCTGCTACTAGCGCCATCAATCGTCAGTAATAGTATTTACGACACGAAATAACACAAAATTTTTTCACAGCTCCATTTGTTCTATGCATTTGCTTATGAACTAGTAGTTTTCCTACCACTAAAATTTTACAGTAAATTTTATCTTATTAAATTGACAATATCGTGTGATTTCTTTACGATAAAAATTCTATCAAATTTTAGTGGTAAGAAAAAAGCGTAAAAGTTGGCAGCTATGCGGTAGCAGACCAGCTAGATTTTTCTATAGATTTTTGTATTATCTTTTTGGATACCAGTTTTTTAGTAGAGAGAATTTTGTTTTGTTTGATCGGAGAATTCTGGGATTTAAAAGAACAACATTTTCTCTAAAAATATACTGGTGTTCAAAAAGCCCGAAACATGGCAACTGTGCGGTAGTATCCGCCAGGCGGCGATACTTTCCGGAGAAAGTCAATGAATAAGTTGGCAATTACCGCGGACATTTTCTTCCATAGACTTTCTACGGATTGTCAAGTCTGATCTATGATAAGGGAGTCTTGCTCTATATATTGATTTTATATAATACATTTAAATATTCATACCATGGTCGATGTTGATGTTTATAGATCTCTTTCATGATGTTTACTCTATAAAACTTTCCAGACAAGTCAAATTATCAAACGTCCGAATCTGAGACATGTCTGCATTCCCCCTGCAAAATTGTTTTTGTGCAATTGCTTTTTACATTGGATAAAATTGTACGGTATAAAGAAAAAAGAGGGTTCTTACAGCTTAGGGAATTTTGACTTTAGGTCAGAGATCTACCAGTATTTATTTAGAGAAAAACTCGACTTGTACAATCGCGCGATTACATAGATGGATTTTTTGTATAATAAAATACCGGTAACTTACCTGATAGAGTGGGGACCACGATTTGCAAAACTTAAAAAACCGTCTGTCTGTTACATATCTATCTACCAATATATGTACCCAGTTTTTATTGGTTCTAATAATTATAGTTGAGTTATGTTTATAGCACGCAGTTCTCCATTTCATATTAAAATAGTTTCCTTCAGAAAAACCTATAAAATGATTAAAATAAACAAAGCAATTGCACGAGAAAATAATATACAGCTAACAAGTCAGGATTGGGATTCGATTCTTTGATACTTAAAATAAAATTTACGATCTTAGAAGTGCTCATATAAACCGGAGAAATTACCTTACTTAAGAAATGTAATGTAGGCCATATCTTATATCAATGCTTATTTTACATTTTTCGCTTCTTTTTCCAGTAAAATCATTTTGGAGAAACCTATTTTCTTATTTTCTAAAAGTATTTTCAACTATTTCGATTATTTTTTATTACTTTTTCCTTTGTAATGTATGATTAAATTCATACTTTTACAAAAGAGAAATTTAAACTAGATAAGTAGTTAAATTGCTGTTCATATTTTAGGATATTATTGTTATTTCTTCAGTTGAAAACATCATATCTAATTATGTACGCTGTTAGAAGGAATTAAAAGAAGCTTATTACGTGAAAACAAGTTAATCCATTTGTCTAATAAAAGGATTTTTTGAAGGCGCTTAAGGTAAATACGAGTATTTAATCCTTTTATTCCTCAAAGAACTTATTTGCTATTTTGTAACGAACTAATTGTCATGAAAAAAGTATTTCTCTCTTCTTGATAGAAAATTCAATGGTTCTCTTGTAAATGTATGAATTTTTAAAAAGAATAATGAAGCCATTTTTACAAATTTTTAATTATTTTATTAAAACCTGTCACAATTTTATAGCATACTAGGTTAAGTTATTTCCACGAATAATTTTTCCCTGCAGTATTTTAGTAGTAGCTAGCAAATATTGATTATAGTGTGTCCAATAAAGCGCCAATGTTGCATCATCCAGTTCAATTAAATAACAATATTGGTTAAATATTCGCCATATGTTGGTAATACTTTCAATGGAATGTCTCTTCTTTAAATTAGGAATATCTACTTTGAAATGTTAATATCGGAAAGTTTACAGAGTGTAGCTAGCATAATAATGTTTTAATACTACGGTTTACTCGCTATAAAGTACAAGTACGAGAAGAATAAAGCAAACGCAGAAAGATTTCAAATAGCAGTTTTTATGTAAGAGTTTGCAAAAAATTTTGAAGAAATAGATTTTTTAAAATATCTAATTCATTCTGGATCAGTTTGTAAAACCGTTAATTTAGGTTTAAAAAAATCCTTGATATGCTCTTCCATACCTGTCATTTCATTTTAGATTTCGGTCTCCGATGCCTGGCAAGGGAGGTTTTTTCTCACAAATATATCAACAAGTGTATAATAGTCTCATAATTTCAGAAACTTTTGCCTGAGGTGGCAACTAAATGCTCCTTAACGTCTGAAACACGCGGAAGTCATACACAAAACACTTAACTCAGCACAGCAGTACAGTCAGCATAATTCGTTTTATCTTTCTGAAAGAAACCGTATTTTTGTTTAGGCAAACATTCTGCACTAAGTCGAATGCGTTGTTCATTTTTGTAGTGCTTATTCAACTGAAATAATAGAAATAAAAGACATCAGCACCCCAAAGATATGCGTACGTATATATGCAGTGACGCATTCCATTTTTTTCACCCTATAGAAAACCTTAGAAAAGCTCACACACGTGTGATTAACGCAGGTTTAAAAGAACAGTAAACAGTGTTTGTTTCTTAAAAGCTGGTAACATTTTCTGTTGGTTTCAGTAAGTCCAATAACATTTTATAAAGCTCAATTGTCAGTCACAAAATCAAAATATGAAATCTTTAACGAAAAAAATATATTTCGCCCGTAGGAAAAAGAGTATTTCTAATATAAAGGAAGCGAAAGATGCATTCGCTCTCAAAATGGGCAAGTCATTTTTAGGCACTATATATTTCCCACAATATTTGAAATATTTAAATGTCTTTGTATACTTTAAATTTTTTCAACTTGCATAGTTTTATACATTTTTTTCTCCCCAAATTTGCCTTTTCTATTTACCAAACTGAAAATATATTCCTGTATAAATCGGCCTATTTGATAATAAATTTAAAAGTTTCGATATGCTTCCCATAGCTCTTTTTAATACCAATCGTCAGGACTTATTCTTCTCATGATGTAATCAGATTTCTATTACGTTTAGAGGCACAAATAAATACCTATAACCAAACACGGTTACTGGACATTTATGGGTTGATAGGAAAATATTCAATCCAACATTTAAAACAACTTTGTGTGTTTTAACACTTTCCAACATAGTTGAAAATTGTTTATGAATTGTTTTGTCTGTCTGCCGTCTGTCTGTCGATGGTTTAACTCACGTAAATATATTCAAATTGTCATGCAATTGATATATGTTAGTAAGATTTACTATAACATGTTCGGTACTGAAAATGAAGTGTGTAGCCTTTATAGGTTTTTTTTCTTTTTTTTCTTTTTACAGGGACACTAAAAATAATTCCGTTACACTACGGTCTATGGGGAAAAATCATTTGCTGCTTATTTTAATGATGTTACGCAATTTAAAATGTATTGAAATCGATATATGTATAACTGAGGTGCACTAAGAGAGGCTTACTATAGAATATGGTGTGCATATCACTTATAGTTACAGGGACACTCAAAATAATTCCGTTACATTACGGTCAGCGGAGAAAAATCGTTTGTGATTTATTTTTATAATGTTTCAATATTTCAAAAATTTTGAAATTGATATAAGGTCAAAAGGCTTGCTATAGAATATTGTGTGAATATAATTCATCATTCATTTACAGTGTCATACAAAAGAATTCGGTACTGTCTGTTAACAATAAGTGCTGCAAATGCTTTTTCAGTTCCAGAACGTGTTTTTAAATCTAACTCATGTTTTACCTATTTTTTGGTGTGTATAAATTCTGTAGTGCATATACAGGGCAGCACAAAAGTTCCCGAGTACAACTCCGTTTATTGACAGAAATTCAAAAAGGAGAATTTTTAACTGTTCTACGTGTTTCCTAACTCAACTAAAATTTAGCATTCTATGTAGCATATATACAAATCTATAGATCATATACAAGGCTGCCAAAAGTGTTAGGATATTGTTCCGAGTATTGCTGGTGACTCCCAAATTGTGTTTTTAAATATAGTTTGCGTTTTAAAAATTATTTACTTATATATCATCTTTCACCTTATTAACCCCTTAACTGTGTAGCCCGAACTCAGTTCGTGCAAGAACAGTTTGCTTGTTTTGTTACTAAAAGCTTTGCACACCATTAATTATTTAACGCAACCTTCGCTTTATTAATCGGCAGACCATTTTCGATTACAGAAAGCAAATATTTTAGTACGGAAAAAGTGGTGTATTGTGCCTATTTTTAGTTTATGGTGTCAAAATACCTCCCACAGTTAAGGGGTTAAACGGTAAAGATTTGTAAAAATATTTTGTAAAGTTTTGGGAAGTTTTACATAATCTACGCTTTATGCGTGATTTTCTGTTCCTATTTTTTTTACTAAAAATAGAAATATATTCAATTTTTAAAATTTTCAAATAAATTATTTTAATTGAAGTATATTTTTATTGGTTTCCATAGTCTGCGACATTTTTGTTTATAGCAAATACTCGAATGAAAAATAAGCAATTTTTACATGCATCCATAATAAATTGCGAAATATATGGAAATACTAGATTCATATTTGCATATATTGTCAGAAAAAGTATTTCTAGATATGAAATATCTTATATTACATGGATATTCTACTACCTGTCAAGGTTCTGTTATTTTTATATTAGATAATGTTTTATAGATCGGGGTTCTTCAAACTTTTTGCTTGAAAATCGGTTGCCATCACAAGTTCTTAAATGTAATTTTCAACTTAATTAATCGAAAAAGCGTCTGCCATTCATTAATTCAATATTTTCTTTAATAAAATGGTGGTAGTTAGGTGGTCATCGGGCCACATGTTAAAGACACCTATTATTGATAACACGAGGGGCAGTCGGAAAATAAGTTTCCCCTGGCGACTGTGGACAGATGTGTGTATGAAAGACTAAAAATGTAATGCGACATTAAAGATAAAACATAACTTTATTTTTCCACATTATTACCAAGTACATTGAAACATTTGTCATACCGCTTTATAAGCTTCAAAACGCCCCACCAAAGCAACAGCGCCATCTGCTTGATCGCGGTCGACCTCTACCCAAAGGTATCAGTGTCTTGCACGCTCGCGTTCACCTGTTGTGTCATTTTTCGCCCATAGCCGTTCAACGCTTCGTCCATATGCAAAGCCCTGATTTTTTCCTGGAGGGCTTTTTGAAGCTTATAAAGCGGTCTGACAAATATCTCAGTGTACTTGGTACTTATGTGGAAAAATAAAGTTATGTTTTATCTTTAATGCCTCATTACATTTTTTGTCTTTCATACACACCTCTGTCCACAGTCGCCAGGGGAAACTTATTTTCCGACTGTCCCTCGTATTCCTATAAGTTATTTTTTTGTAATAATATGTTTATACTTTATATTCACATACATAGTAACAGATGTAAATAAAAATATGAATCATAATTTAAGGGGTTAGAATGACAGTGGAGTAAATCAAAATTTAGTGATTTGCGAAATGAAGGCTTTTGTGAAACTTTTTGTATTGTCGCTGCATTAAGAGATACAACTTGTTTTGCCCTGTAGCCACTCCTTAAGTGAACTATGAATTATTTGACTGACACATTGAGCAGAAATCAATATACGTTCAGTGAAAATATGGTTATCTCGATATACAAAACTTTGAACTTACTCCACTGTCATTTTCACCCCCTCAATTGATAACGTTCATACCTACTAACTGCTACCAGGTTTACTTCTCAGTACTTGCGAAAAGAAATCTTAGCATTATAAATTAGAAAATTAAGTGCGATTAAATAAAGCGAATATTTCTATTCGCAAATACTGGTGACTAAAAATCGCTGCATTTCACAACTACGAATGTTTGTCATTTTGATTACATACATGCTACTGATATTTAAAAAAATATAATTTTCATAACATCTCATAATCAGAATGTTAGAAAACATATATTTTCCGATATATACTATTTATCAATCATCAACAATGCTTCAAAAAATTATCTTTTTTTCTTATGCTTTTATTATATGTAGATGTTTAGCTTTATGTAAATTAAACTTTAAATAACGAACATTTTAAATCAAACTTAACAAATAAAAGTAACAGTTTTCTTTTTTAACTGCAGCCCTACATGTAAAAAAGATACAAAAATAATATATGTTATGACGTAAAACAAATTTCCAGTTTTTATCACGTAGAAATACGAAAATTTGAAAATTTAAAGCAGAAATCTTAAAGAACCACGATAAATTGTGATTTATATTTTCATTTGCACATATCATGTTTTATTAAAAATTTCAAATAGAATTTTTCATAACAATACGTTTATTTTAAGTTTTAACATAAAAATAATATATATGTATTCACAAACGTTATCTGTTTTGTTTAAAACTTTCTTACCACTAAAGTAAAAATCTAAAACCGGTTTCAAACAGTTAAAACCACAAGAAAACGTTTGATCGTCCTGAATTATTCATGTCCCGTAGCTTCAATGCAAGAATTTTTTTTTTAATTTTAATAAAATATTCTAAAATAAGTAAAAGTAGCTGAAAAGCCTTATATAATTTTAATGTTTTTTCCCCCAAAATCTTGGAAAAGGTTTGACAGATTGTTTTTCTTTTTAATAATTCACTATTTTTTCATTCATATGTTGCTGAAATTTAATTGCAAATTATAAGAATTTTTTATAAATAAATCATGTCGCGTATGTTTTTTAGCTAATTATAAGATGAAATCAGTGTCGAATCTTGATACTTAAACTATGGCATGTTATATAATTTATACGAAATGAATCATCTCTCTTAACATGTTATATGCGTTAATAATATCCCTTGTCCTCTTTAACAATAAATTTATTGTTTTATCTCAAACTTATATGGAAATGTAGCTAAAAATTTCACTGAAAATAAAATAAAATTGATAAATTCGTGGTCAAATTTACTAGATACTTTTAAAGGAAATTACACGAAACTTGCGCTGAATGTTTTTACTAGTTCTTTCAACGTTCAGTATGTATAACAATTATATTAAAAATAATTATAATAATAATAATGAAAATATTAATAGTATATGTAAACAATTTAAAAAGTATATTTAGTAATTTTTTAAAATTAAATAGCAGCAAATTATTTCATTGTAGCAGCACATTTTTTTTTCAGTTGATTCTTTCCTTTCCAATTGATAGGGTTGTCACTAGCGATTATATTTATTATATTTCACAGGCTTCATATTACTTTTTAAGATATATTTCTTATCATATACTCTGCAGCAACTGCAAAAGAAATCTCCCACAAAGAATATATTTTTTTAAATAGTGGATCCAATAGAATATAAAAATATTCGCCTGCGGTAAACCTGTATATTCCTCTTAAATCTTCAGCAAATTCAATACTTTCGAGAAATATATATATAAAAGATCACAGTTTTCTGTGTATTTTAAAACAAACTGCATAAACAAATACTAAAATTATGCTAGTTATGACTAAATTTATATGAGATATCCACAGTAAACAATCATAAATCCTCTGACTGCTTATTTGTTTAAAAATATATTTTCGACCAATATTTAGTCGACCAGTATCTCCTCTATTATTACATATTTTAAATCATCATGTATTGAAAATATGTATTACATTTTTCATTTGAACTTTCACTCTTTGACTGTGGAATTCTTAAAACAAAATTGCATAAAAAATCGTGTATTATAAAAAATTTTCTACAAATGGCTTTCCCGTGGAAATCGCGGGATAAGCGGTCAAAGGGTTAAAATGCCATTGCCACGTCCCCTAATGGCTCACAAAATGAAAACATTCAGCTAAGCATTCCATAAGGTCTGATTCTGAATCCTGTCGTTACGTTTCTATAGTACAGAGAGAAGTTGGTATCTATGGCAACAATTATTTACCCTTTTATAATCAATTTCTACCGACAGACGATTGCGTATTGTTTAACAGGGTTCGTAAAATTTAACAACATTTTTTTACTAGAATTTTTTTCCTTATTTAAATACAAAAAAGTATTAGAAATCCTGCAATAAAATGAGGCGTCTACAATTTCTGCTATTTAAATATTAAATAGAAATTTTCTATTAAAAAATTGTGGTAAAAGCGTACGAACCCTGTTTGAATAATTGAATCTATCCTTTTATAAAAGCGAAATCTAGGTGGTACAAAAATAATTTAACTATTAAAACAAAAATAACAAATCACGTCCCTAGGAATCAAGCATTAAACATCGTTTTAAGGATACAGTTTTCCTGCTATTAATGCTAGGATGAAACCTGTTGCAGTAGTTAGAACTGTGTAGGTTTTTTTATGAGTTTTATTTTTTATATGCAGTATATTTTTTAAAATATTGAATAATAATGCACCATGTATTAAAAATACTAATAATCTCTAACTACTGTCATTAAATAAGCATTAAGGTATGACGACAGACGTGTCTAACCAGCTTACTTTCAGCGTTATAAAGAATGAAGAATCATGTCCATTATTATTTTTTATGTCTATCTACTGATAAATGTGAAATAGATATAATTTGTATGAATGCTATATATAATTTATGCAATTTCGAAAAAAAAAGAATTACAATTTTTTTTCTACAATATACAGAAAATTGTTCCCATGGAAATTACCTATATGGTAATATTTTTTTTCCATCTTATACACGGTCTGTACAGTTAGACTTATAAATTCAGAAAGTCCATGCGATGTGCGTACATTCTTTGAAAATTCCAAGTTGTATGGCACCACCGCAATGATTTACAGTTAGATAATTTCCATTTAGTAGTTAAATTACAGAGTTTGTAATCACCTAATTAAAACATTTCCATCAATAACGCATACATGTGTGCATTTACAGAATTTCTTTCTTATTCAGAAATTCTGAATTCACGTTATATAATTCTGAATTGTTATTTTTGCTTTATTTAATGACAGGTGGTTCATATTTACAATAAAAATTCTTCTTTCAGAATTTCTGAATGGAAAAGAAATTCCTGAAGTGCACGCATATATGAGCTAGTAATGATTCAAGTGGGTTAATGTCAGAATTTGTAAATATTTTCTGTGATTAAATAATGCGAAAAATTCTATTGAACATTTGAGCCAGACCTGTATGTACCCTACGTCCATGTATCTCACTTTTACGATTTGCTAATAATTTTGTACGTTCATTTGAAATTGATTCGAATAAAAATTCAACGTTTGAGATAATATTACATGCAAATCAAAAATAATTACTAATCTGATATTTTTGCGATTTTTCGAATGTAAAGCTGCTCATTTCTACGGACAATAACTCTTCGACTACTTGTCGGGACATTTACGTTACAATAGACTATTTTTTATTCTGTTCGTACCAATTTTAGAAATTAATCTCTGTCATGCACTTCTACTAGGAAATTTTCAAAAGAAATTTACCACAAAGGCCTTTTTCTTGTATATTGTGGTACCATTGAATATAAAAATACTCGCCAATCCTGCCCTTAATAATGGGATCCAAATATTGTTCAAATTTGGATCATGCAGAAATGAATCCTAGATGTAAATGAATTGTGGGAATTTCCGCTAAGTAGTACCTAAAAATAATTTGTTTTCATGCTTGTGCACATTTTCCACATTTTTAAGTAAAATAACACTTTTTGTGTCTCATTATAATTGAAATCAAAGCACAGAATTAAAACAAAGAAAAGCAAATTTTTGTATAGACACATAATTTAAGGCTGCGTACATTCATTCATAGTAAATATCAGCTTTTTTACGTGTCTTTCTCCGCGTAGATATTTTTTACATGTAATGTTTTAATACATGACTGCCAAATTTTACGCCTTTTTCTTACCTCTATTATTGAACGGAAGAAAGTGCCTTATTTAATCTTAAATTTTCGAGGGTAACAAGAAATTTTTTTTTGTTAAAAATAGGGGAATTTAATAAGTGTAAACGTTGGCAGTCATGTCAATATATGACACTTTGTCCCATCTATTTTAGTCTTCCTTTAATGGTTAAAATAATTAGTGAAAACATCTTATAGGAATTGCTTAAAATTTCAAGTTCAATTTAGTTGTAAATCAACTCGTCTTACACTTTTACCGTTTTGTAAAAAAAGAAAAATTCAGCTTGGATAGCAGCAATCAGAATCTCTTTGATTGTATCCAAGTAGATATAAGACGTCTAGTTTTACTGACTAAGCAAATGTGTCAATTTTCTTTAGATAGAGAGTATAAAAAACAGAAATAAATACTTGACTGCTGCTTTATCTTTCCTACTTTTCACTTCAAATTTATACCATAACTTTCAAATGTCTTCAATATAAATTGTTTTCAAAAATAAAATGTGTAAAGAAAACATTGCATTGCAGCCATTTAAAAATAATAATAAAAAAATTATCTATGAATAACGTCAAAAGAGATTAACATCAATAGTTTATTTTATTTTTCATATTTATAAAATAATTTTTGACGTTCCGAAAAGAAAAATAAGATACAATACAGCATGTTTAGTTTCCATCATGCTATGAATTTTATTTTGCTATATGTAAGTTCACTATATGTAAAATTTAAAAAAAAAACTTAGATAAATATCTACGATTCAAACTGTTGGAGAGATTTAAAACATATATATGAAACTTGCAGGGCGTTACTCAAACCCATAATAATTAACTCCTCCTGTCAGAGACACACCAATTATCTTAACGGCAATTTGAGGGGAAATTGTGATCGTGCAACCTGGGATAGCTTTTTTGTATTAAATAAAAAAGGATGTACGGCGTTGTGTTATTTTTTGAAGAAACTTATCCTTAAGGTTGACCCCTCAAGCCCGCTGTAAAATCTTACTGAAAGCAGTAGTTTAAACCAACATATATATTACTCTAGATTAAACATCACACTATACACTAAATAAATGCTGGAGTCTAAATTAAGGGTAAAATAAAAAGGGTTTTATTTACAGAAGATAGATATAAAACATAAAAAAAAGCAAAGAGTAAAATAATCATACAAAAAGGTAATACACATTATATTCACGAGACTTCATTTTAACAATATAATATATTAATCAATTGAGTTATTAATTTCTTATTTTAATTATTTAAATTTAAGTAAGTGCTGAATAAGTTTATGATAATAATTTAACCTTTACATACATCCTTGATCCTGGGGATGGCAAGAGAAGCATAATCTTCTTAACGTTAATTAATTAATTTAAAAATATTTACACAGTATCTGGGTGAATAATATCTACCTGTACCTCTCAGGAGAATAGCAGTCATAGAGTAGTTCACCAGTAGTTCTTGCTTCCACGGGCACATATTTAAAAAAAGGTTTGAATGACTTAATTATAATTGTAGGCTGTTGCCTATAGCACTGCAGCCTATATAGAAAAGCCAACTTTCATGTTGGTAGCAAGCTGCTGAAAAAGATGTCCTCCTCTTAAGGATTTTTTTGATGGAAGTGATTTTTGAGTTCTAGCGAAGTTTTCGTTATTTTTTTCCTTCAGAAGGGTGTAAAAAGTATTTACCTCCTCTTAAGGATTTTTTATCCAATGATGATGTTGGCGGTCAATTTCCCTGCTCTCTCGAATCACTTTTACTGGTCGCCGCGTATATCTGATCATCACGACGTTTGTCATTCGCTCCAGCCATATTCCGTCTCTTAGGGACTCCTATGTACCACTCCTCTCCTTGTTTTCCTGGAATCGCCGGTTCAATGTATATCTTAGCACATTTTATGACCCCTCTAGATTGTCTGTCATAAATCCTTGTTTGTTCAGCATTGCTGAACTGTCAGTTTCGGCGCCTGCCTGCTTTCTGCCCTTGTAAACACGGCCACCCATATCGTTGCCGTTGTTTTGATTATTTTAACGTGGGATGCGGGATATACCAATATCTTAGGTTCTATCCAGCATTATCTCCCCTCTTGAAAAAAAAAATGTAATCGGAGAGGACATTTTTGTGTAAATTTGTTTCCGGAAATCACTGCTCATGTAGAGTGTCCAAGCTGATTCTAGAAGATTCAATGACAAACTCGTATAAAGTTGACATAACACATGAGTCCTGAGAACTGGAGGTTAAATGTGAATGTCTGTACAAAGTCCACAGAAAATGTGAAAGTTCGATATAGAACACTGTAGAAAGTTCACAAAGAATGAGAAAGTGTGATGTGGTGAAGACTGTGAAAAGATCATAGACAATGGGAAAGTACGATGAGGCGAACACTGTGAAAAGTTCACAGATGATGAGAAAGTACGATGAGGCGGACACTGTGAAAAGTTCACAGATGATGAGAAAGTACGATGAGGCGAACACTGTGAAAAGTTCACACACAATGATGAGAAACTTGCCATTGCGTCATTTAACTTTGAAGTGTTGTGACCATATTAATTGTAAATCCAATATTGTCATTTACTGACCCAGTACTGAACCGCCAAAATATATAACCAAAACGCCAAAACGTGCCAAATTATGCGCAATGCTATGAAATATAGCACAATTTTGTATACAATTTCACAGGAAAGTAATATAAATTAGCATACATAAGCATATAAAAAAAAAGATTGGCAGTCATTTGCATTTTAGACACTGTAAATAACACATTAATACAATATAAAAAATAATATGTGAGGATTACAATTCCATTTGGCCCATTACATATACTATATGTGAGCGAGTACAAAAATATAATGCAAACTTTTCTTATATATACATAAGAATGTAATCTCATAAATAACATATTACTGTTTCTTTTAATTTTGCATTAAGAAATAACATACTTTAACTCATGAACCAGAAAAATATACATAAATATACATGTTTTCATTTATATTGATTTGTTGGGATAGAGAAAAAAAAAAAAAAACATATCAATGTAGTCAAAATTTTCCCATCTTTCCTTCTTTTCTTTTTATTGAAGAAAAAAAAATCGTTTAATAAAATATTCTCAATTTTATAAAATGAAAACAGTTCTAGCATTGATATTTTAATAAATTTATGTAAAGAAACAATTTATTCTTCGCATTATATATACAATTCCGTCGAATTATTAATTAACAGATAATGAATTGAAATAGAAGAGAAAAGGCAAAAAAAATGAATTATTCGTTTTCATTTGATAATATTTATTTCTATTATTATTTCCTCTTTTTTTTTTTTTTTTTTTTTTTTTTTTTTTTAATTTGCCCAAGTTTTGTATGTTTCCTAACAAACAATTCAGTGTAATTTATCCTCCATATAAGGTTGTTATCAAAAACAAAAGAAAAAAATAAATTCCTAATCCAAAAACATTTCTATAATTTTCGTCAATTTTTATTATTATTACAATAAACAAAATAAAAACTGGATGATGCAATCTCCCTTGTTTATAAAATGAGCATCGTAACTGAAGAAAAAGAAAATCAAAAGCAACCGTTGCCTTTTAATCTAACCAGGGATAAACGAATTTCTCTTAGCTGAAAAGATGATGGAGAGCAAGTCCCTCGCCCTTTTCCTCTACCTTTGAGCATCCTCAACTGACCCTGTAATACGTCGCGCTATCTCCCTTACAAATTCTCCCCGCGTAGATCGTAAAAATCGATTGTACCAGGTGCGTTTGGTACACTACACCGGAGAATCTTCGTCACCCTTTTTTTTGGAACACGCCCACGGAACGAACCCCCCCCTTTTTTTTTTTTTTTTCCTGCAGGTGCATCGGGATTTGCGATGCGATCTTTCTTCCGTAACCTTAACCTTTCAACTTTGTTCAATCAGAAGCAGGTAGACTGGTGTGTTGCCTGTTTAAAACCGTCACGTGGAATATGCCGCTAATTATAAAGTAAGTTTTCGAGTTATTATAAGAATTATTTATTTATTTAGTCCTATAACATATTGTGATCATATTGTGTTGTGTTTGTCCACAAGAAACTAGTTTTAATTTCCTATAGAGTTAACTTTAAGATGTAAATAATTTAAGACATACTGCGCGCGTTAGCACGTGTTTCAAACCATGAAACTTTTGCATTATGTGCTTAAAAATCCAACTTCCCACTAGAGACTAAGCATAAGATTTTAAAATCTCATTAATAATCTGAAAGATAAATTTAATTACCTTTATTTATCAAAAACCAGTTTGAACTGATGTTTTTTTTTTTTTTTTTTTTTAACACGAAGCCTAAAACATGAAATATACCTGAACGCACGTGTATGTCAAATGCATAACTACTTTCCCAAAAACAATATTCATGTCTGTCAACATTAATTAATAATAATCCAAAATATATGTAATTAAAATTTTATTTTATTTCTTAATATAATCGTTAATCTTAAAAGTTAATGAGGTTGAATATCAAGAATGTGAAATAGCGGTGTCGTGGCTATAACGCATGGTAAAACAATAGTTTATTTAATCATTTAAATAAAAACTGGTCAATTTATTTATTTAGACCGAACTAAATTATTTATTTAGACCAAACTAAATTATTTATTTAAATTAAACTAAATTATTTATTTAAAGTAAGATCAATTATTTTTTATTTTATTTATGTATTCTTATATTTGAGAAAAAAAAAAGTGTGACTCATACCCGCCGATCTCAACTAAATACTGCAGTTAGGATTTTATTCGCCCGCGAATATCTTCCATTTAAAAGAGTCAGAACGGATTAAGTCGCAATGCTTATATAAGAGAATACTTTAAATTAAATAAAGTTTATAATATATGAAAATCTTTATCTTACTTTATTTAGAGGATTCTTAAAATAAACGTTATTTTTATTTATCTATACAATTTATTTTATTTTATTTATTTATTTATTTATTTATTTATGTATTTTAAATCATTATTATTATATATTTAATTTTTTTTTTTTGAAATTTTAAAATGTTAAATATTTAGAAGAGGAATCACTCTATTTATATATTAAGATCGCGAACTTTATGCTTAAAATCTGATTAAATCAAAATGTAATACATTTATTTTTATTTAAA
The DNA here is from genome assembly GCA_963931845.1 of Maratus michaelseni. Classification (NCBI taxonomy): domain Eukaryota; kingdom Metazoa; phylum Arthropoda; class Arachnida; order Araneae; family Salticidae; genus Maratus; species Maratus michaelseni. The sequence continues at coordinate 85,425,585 of OZ007586.1, forward strand.
TTTTATACTTAGCTTTGATGTCCTGTAAAATTCCTTTCTAGTTAACCGACACTCCTGTATTATATTTCATTGTTACTTATCTCTGTTATTTTACGTTAATCAAAATTTATTTATTTACTTAATTATTATTATTAGTATTATCATTTTAAATCTCCGCTTAATAATTAGCTAACGAGATTAAGTTTTAAATCCAAATTGTTTATTTAAATTAAAAAAAATGAATAATGTAACTTGTTATTATTATTATTATTATTATTATTTTAATATTATTTATTTATTTATTGATTCCGTTTCTTTATTTCATGATGGAATCCTTGCCAACCTGATGATGAAGTGGACGAGCCAGAAACCATCGTCGTCGTCCCACGTTCCTTGAAGAACAGATTTTTTTTTTTTAAATGTGGTTCTAAACATCCATCCGTGAGAAGACCGGGGGACGCAAAAGGAGGAACCCCCCCCGGTGTGTGTGTGTGTGTTTTATAATTTTTTTTTTTTTTTTTTTTTTTTGTGAAACTGTGGATTCCACCACTGTGTTTGGTGTGTTTGTCTGGGACGCCTGTGGATTATCCCCCATGGAATAGACACACACCTCAAGAGTGCACCATCGCGACGAAGACATCCACCTAGTAAGTTTATTTATTTATTTGTTTATTCGTTATTATTTTTAATAAGTGAGGTTGATTTTCATTTTATTTCCTGCCTTATGCGACCTGCCCTGATGAGAAAATTAAATTGAATTAAATTAAATTGAAATCTAACAATTTTATGTGATTAATTTTTTTTTTCCTATCTCCATCCCTGTGTATTTTATGCCGGCTTACACAGTTTCTTGCGAAGAATATCTGCAGAGATATAAACGGAAAAAAAAAATAAACATCCTCAAATTAAATCTTAATTATATGACATTATTATGTTTTGTTTAGTCGTTAAATGTTTTTAGTGATATTTTATGTGGTTTACTTGTCTTGCATGTTATGTAAAGTTTGCGTTCCGTGACTGTAGCGTTAGTATCTCCCCTTGAGATAAGATGCTTTACGACCCGATATTTGTGGGTGGTCCCCTGTGTTGTACGGCAGAGAAGGCGAGTAGAAAAGGGAGTGCAAAAACTTCGATTGCTCCCCCTCCATTCGAGTGCTGAATCGAATCTCCGCGAACGATTGTAACCTTGGTTACGATGGCTTTGTTGTCCAACAACTTCGTATAATCCTGATATTAAAAGTTTCCCTTCGTTTTTATTATTTATTTATTTATTTTTTTTTCTTAATATATATCAAACTTTTTATATATTTATTTTAAATTTATCCTTAATATATGATATATATATATATATATATATTTTGTAGTTAATTATTTATTAATTTTTTTTTTTTTTTTTTTTTTTTATTATTTTGTGGAGTTTCGTATATGTATATTTTTTGTATTTTGCTAGTATAAATAATGCGACCTCTTCTCGCACTATTTTGTGAAGTCTATGGGGATATTTTTTTATACATATATATTTACTTTTGTTACCGATTATCTGTACATTTTAACTCAATGCAAATTTGGCTCAATGTTAGTCCTGGGTGACTTGTATCTTTGACTTGATATTGTCCCAGTATATACTTATTTTTGAAACCTAATTATAACCAGTATGAGCTAAAAAAAAAATTTTTTTTTGAGCTTCAAAATAAATTCTTGACTAAATTTTTGGAGAGAATAAAAAAAAATTATTTACAAATTTTTCCTATATTATACAATTTGTTATATTTCCTCCGTAGATTCTGTATCAGAAAGCGATTGTGTAGACTGATTGTCTATGTCCTCGTTACATGGTGTTGCATGCTTGGGTACGAATAGCAAATCAATGTGTCTCTTAATGTTGCTTTTATATACCCCTGATAAATCGGACATTAAGTAATTGTGATTTCGCAGTTTTCTGATTACTTTCATTGGTCCGTCCCACTTTTTTGCTAAAGCGTGTGGGTTGATGCATTTGAGGTAAACAATTTGGCCAATTTTTAAATCCTTCACCGTTTGTAAGTCCTCATCGCGAACATACTCTTTCATTAATTTTTCCTGATTTGCCAGTGCTTCAATCCTGATTTGTTTAAGATGCTCCATTCGATTTTTAACATATTGTTTGGTTGCAATATCCTCCGAGGGAATATGCGTTGTGAAAGGAGTTCTTAGATTTCTAGCAAAGAATAATAATGAAGGTGGGAAACCTGTTGCTCTGTGTTTAGATGTGTTGTACATTAATTTAAAGAACTCAAGTCGGATATCCCACTCGAGGGTATTATTACTCATGGCAGTGAGTGAACTCTTCAAAATTTTATTGGCGATTTCTGCCAGTCCATTCGCTTTTGGCCTGAACGGGCTTGAGAAATGTGGTTCTATCCCTAGAGCCTTCATGTATTCCGTGAATACATCACTGCGAAAATAACGTGCGTTGTCTAAATAGACCTCTTTTGCTAGACCAAACATCCCGAAGTATTTATTTAACACATTCAAAATTGTTTGTGATTCCACATTCCTTAGTGCAACCGCTTCTAAGAATCTTGATGTGGAGTCAGTTATAGTTAGTATAAATGCGTTCTTTCGAAATGTTACTGGCAGTTTTCCGCATATATCTATATGCAGCCTACTCCCAATTTCGTGGTCCTTTACTACCCTCTTTATAGGAACCTTGATGGTTCTGTGCTGTTTAGCTGTCTGGCATGCAGTACAGTTAGCACAAAAAGTTTTAATATCCGTATACATACGGTACCAATAGAGTCTATCCTTTATCAACTCGTAAGTTTTTTTAAAACCAAAGTGCGGAGCATGGGCATTTTCCATGATAGCAATTTTAAGAGTGTCTGGGGCAATTAACAATTCTTTGTTGTTCTGTCCCGGTTTTAGAATGAGCATCCTGTTCGTGTTAAGTGTGTATCTATTTGTGGTTTTGTTGTTTCTACCCGTAATAATTTTGTCAATAATTTTCTTTAGTTTTTCATCTCTGTATTGTTCATTTTTTATATTTTCATTTGAAAGTGCAGAATTCATTTTGAATAAGTTATTTTGTAAATTGTTATCTGCAATTATGTTATTGATATTCCTGGAAACATAGTCAGCTGGGTTGTTTTTGCCCTCTATATATTCAAACGAGTAATTATATTCGGCTAAGTCAGTTAACCATCTTTTGACTATGTCTGATTGCGTTTCAAGGTTTAAATGTCTTGTGTTTGATTGCGAATCAGTTTGTATTGTAAATTTTCTGCCCCATAGAATGTGGTTGAAGTGTTTTACTGCTTCATGTATGGCTAATAGCTCGAATTTCACACTCGGGTAGCTTTTCTCAGGTTCTTTGAGTTTGCGCCCAAAAAATTCAATGGGTACCAAATTGTCCTGATGTCTTTGAGCCAAAATGGCTGATATAGCTACTTTTGAAGCATAACAAATTAATACGAACTCTTTTGAGTAGTCAGGTGGTTTGAGAGTTGGTTTTTGCATGATATTTTGCTGTATGTTACAGAATGCTTTTTCTGCATTTTGATTCCACTTGAATTTCACTTTCTCTTTTGTAAGCTCAATTAAAGGATGAACTATGTCAGTGTATCTGTGAATCAGTGATCTAAAGTAATTCGCCAGTCCTAAAAGTGATCTAACTCCTTTTTTTCATTTTGGTCTGATGAAGTTCTGTATTTTATCAATATTCTTTTTAGCCGGAGAATATCCCTCCTGATTTAGTTGGAATCCTAGGAAGTCTATTTCCTGTTTACAAATTTGCATTTTGGCTGGCTCAATTGTAAGGTTGTGGTTAATTAATGCCTCGAGTACTTCCTTTATAAGTTGTAGCATTTCTTGAATATTATTTGTTGCAATAATAACATCGTCCATAAAATAAGCGACTTTAGATTTGTCAAAGTGTCCTAGGACTTTTTCAATCAATTCGGCGAAATAAGCGCTACTATTTTTTGTGCCAAAACTAAGCCTTAGTGGGTTAAATTTACCAAACTCTGTTATGAATGCTAACTTTTTTCTGTCTTCTGGTCTAAGGTTTATCTGGAAAAAGGCACTGTGTAGATCAAGTACAGTATAAAATTGTTTCCCACTGATATTATATAAAATGTCTTTGATATCTGGTATTGGATAGTTGTAAGTCTGTAGTATTTCATTTAGGAGTCTATAGTCAATTGCCATTCTGTATTTTTGCTCTTGTTTATCTTTTTGTGTTTGTTTTTTCTTAACAAATACGACAGGAAAAGAGTAGTTTGAATCTGATTTTTCAATTATGTTTGCTTTTAGTAATGTTTGTATTTCCTTCCATGCTGTTTCCTTTAAGGTTTGGGGCAGTCTATATGGTCTTGTTTGTATAGGGAAATCGTGATTTAATGTGAATTTGGGACATACAAGTGAACTCTGACCTAACGTGTCATATGTTTTAGAGAAAGCGTGAGCTTTGCTAATTAATAATTCTTTGAATGTTTCTTGTAAGTCCTCTGTGAGATGCTCTAAATCAAAGTCATTGATGCTAAGTTCTGCCTCCCGAAGTTGTCTGACTTCCTGAATGTTTAGTTGATTGATCTGGTGAATTTTTCCCTGATCAATATCAATGTCTGAGTCATCTTCTTTGCATTCTATGTCTGTGGTGATTTTGACTATGTTAGCGTTTTGTTTTAAGTAAATGTTTTTATCCGTATTGTTATGTATTATAATATTTATTAAGTTGTTGCGTTGCACCTCAAAATTGATGTTTGTATATTATAGTCGGTATTGTCTCTAACTGGCTCTGCTAGAATTATGTCTTTTTCATTAATTTGTTCATCACAAGTAAGTGTAATGATTTTTTTAGAGTGTGGGGTTAGAAATATTCTGCGCTTGTTCCTTGCATACAATTTATTTTTTTTATTGTGTGCTCCCCCCTTTTTTTTAATTGTTTTTTTTGGGTTGTTATGAATGACATCATCGTGTTGAGCTGTGTTTTGTTGATTTTCAGTTGCTAGATTATTAATTTCTTCATTCTGTTCTGTCATGTAAGTGTTAAGTTGAATGACTTTGTTTTTTAGTTTAAGAACATTTTGTGAAAAGTCTAATGTGATGTTGTTGCCCCTTAAAAAATCATACCCAAGTAGGATCTGATAATCCCTATCAAATTCTTTGTTTGTCACATAAAATGTACCAGTGGTGCAAATGCCCTCTAAGCGAAAAGCAATTTTTATACAGTGTTTAAAAAAAATAGTTGAGTTTGTTAGGGTTTTAATTTTAATTTGGGTACCTAGGTATTTAAATTTTATGTTTTCTTGCTTTATTTTGTCAAATATACCTGGGGACAGCAGCGACACAGCTGCTCCCGTGTCACATAATCCTTTTAATTTAATATTATCAATGCTCATGTCAATTATGGGTAATTGATTATCTTTAGAATTATTGACACTGGCAATAGTTTTATTTAAAAATATTCCATCCTGTTGTGTTTTGTCCTTAGTATCACTGTTAATTGCACTTCCTTGTGCATTTATATCCATAAGAAATCCAAATCCCTGAGGATAACTGTGAGCATGAGAGTCGAAAATGTTAGGTGTATCAAATTGTTCGTTTGGTGTTTTAAAAGTCCCGCTGTGGGGTGACTCACGCGGGTGCGTTTTATTAATGTTAGTAAGTCCCCCACTCAGTTTTTTGGTTCTTTTCTATCTTTGTCATCTGAGTTTCGGTTTGTGTTGCTTGAGTTTTTATAGTTGTATTTTTTATTGTAGTATTTTGATCCTGGTTTACCTCTAGGCCTATCAAAATTACCCCTCTGTGCATTTGTGTTTTCATAATTTTGCCCACAATTGTTTGCATAACCTTGTCCAAAATTGTTGCCATAATTTTGCCCACAATTGTTTGCATAACTTTGCCCAAAATTATTACCATGATTTGGCCCATAATTGTTACTATGCATCTGCCCGAAATCCATATTTTGAGCTTGGCCAAAGCCCGGGTACTGCTCAAAACTCTGTTCAGAATTATTACCTGAGCTTTGCCCAAAATTCTGTCCAAAATGACCTGAGTGTTGCCCAAAATTCTGTCCAAAATGACCTGAGTGTTGCCCAAAATTCTGTCCAGAATTAAGGCCTGTGTTTTGTGCAAAATTTTGTCGAAAATGCCCCCCTTGCCAATTAATGCTTTGCATGGGATACTCCGGACGATGTAAGTTTGAATTTTGTTTGGTGTTGTTAGAAAATTTATTATTTTGGAAAATCTGATTTTTGTATTGTGGTTTTTTTCTATTTTATAATTTGTCTGGTTACTATTATTCCTTTGATTAAACCAACAATGTTCCGTTTCGTGATTGTTGCGCTTACACAGCTCGCACCATTTAGATTTGGCTCCTATTGTATCTTTAGCGTGAATTTTTAAATTATTTAATTCAGTCATTAAAGTCTGAATCTGTTCGGCGCTGTTTGCATTTAATTTTATCAGGCTTTCCACTAAATCGGATTCATTTTGTTTCTTTACCACGTTAATCTCCTCTAAGTTGCACGCGTTGTAAGCTTCTTCCATTTTGAGTGCTAAATTGCATGCTTCTGTAAAATCTTTCGGGGAGTTTTTGCGAACATCTAAACTGAAATCCGCTCTTAAACTATCCAGAAATCGTGTCAATTTAATCAAATCAATAAATTTGGTGGACCCATTTTGACCTTCTTCGTTGTTTTTACTGATGTACTCTTTTGCTATTTCGTTGAATTCGGTGATGAATTCCTCTACAGTTTGCGATGGTTTCTGCTTAAGCGTAAAAAATTTGTTTTGGATTTCGGAAAATTTCGCTTTGGATTGAAAGCATTCTATTAGTTGCTTTTTAAATTCTCCGTAATCTGTTTCACTGTTTAATTTGATGTTTGTCGCCAATTTTTCCCTTGCGTTTGCAATTAATTTTGCTTTCAGAATGATTAATTTACAATCATCTTTTAGCGAAGTTTGTGCTATTAATTTCTCGAATTCTTGCAGGTAGAATTCCACTCTATTTCCCTTTTTTCCGTCAAAAGTTGGAATCAACGACAAAATAGTGTCTACACTTGGTGTAGATTCCGCCATTGTTGCGTTTAGTATAGATTTTTCTGCCTGATTTCGTTTGTTTTTATGTTGATTTCTTGTTTTTGGTGACAAAATATCAGTTTGTCCCCGTTTTTTTTTTTTTTTTCTGAGTTGTTTGTTTGTATAGATGAATCGTTGAGATTTCCACTTTTTCTCTTAAATTTTCTTTTATTATTTGCCATACCCCAACGCAAAATAAAATTTGTAAGGCATTTTAACAAGAGATCAGATTACTACAAAACTTGTTCAATTTTAGTTATTTTTAATTTTACGTTAATTCTGCTGATATAAGTATTAATAATTATTTAAAAATCTAATAATTCCTACACTTATTCTTTCCTTTATTATTATTATTATTATTATTATTTTTTATTAATCAGCAGTTTAGTGAAAAAAAAAAAACATCTCAAAAATGAACTTTTTTTTTTTTTTTTTCAATTGTTCACTTATAAGTATGCAAGAAATACACATAAAATAAATAGATAATAAAAGTTTATCAGCTTATCACTGGTATTATCATTAATTTTATCTTTTATTTTTCTTTATATGTATGTATATATATATCTTTTTTTTTTTTTTTTTCAAGGATTAGAACAAATAATAGTTCATTTTTTTATCACTTTCAAATATATTTGCATGAATAAGTCAAATAAATATTTCAGAGACAAAAATAATATGCAATCTTTCAACAAAAATGGTCTAATTCTTAGGAATTGACCTTTGAAACCTTTGTTTTCATATGAAGATTATTTGCTTGTAATTACAATCGCGACATATAAATATGCAATATAAAAGACAATTTTAATTATGCAAATGCAATTGAGTGCCAATACCTTTTTATTATTTTTTTTATGTATAACCCATACCCTAGGATCAGGATTTTACACTTTACAGCTGATATTATTTATCATTTATTTTGTATTATTATTGTTATAATTGTAATTATTCTTATTATTCATGCAATTACCGAAATAAATTATATTAAGTAGTGTGATGTTAGCTTACAAAAAAAATATTAAATACTACTAGCAGAATAATATGAGAAGTAAAAAAAAATATATCTTATTATTATTATTTTTTTTAAATGGATATGTTTAGAGTAACTAATTATAAAAATTTATGTAAATAATAACTTCTATACATTTATTGAGTAAATTTATCAATTCTAAAAGAGAATATTGAATATAAATAAATTTAGTTTCTTTAAATGTCCATCATTATTATTACTATTTAAGTTATTTCATTAGATCTAAGATATAAGTTCTTAATCCAGTACAAAATATTTAATTATCTAAAATAAGCTATAAATTGAATAATTAAAAGGGCTGGATATGAAGAAAGCTGAACACCAGAGAAATTCCTGTGTCACATGCACCAGTAATAATTGGGGTTTCTATCTGTTGGAGAGATTTAAAACATATATATGAAACTTGCAGGGCGTTACTCAAACCCATAATAATTAACTCCTCCTGTCAGAGACACACCAATTATCTTAACGGCAATTTGAGGGGAAATTGTGATCGTGCAACCTGGGATAGCTTTTTTGTATTAAATAAAAAAGGATGTACGGCGTTGTGTTATTTTTTGAAGAAACTTATCCTTAAGGTTGACCCCTCAAGCCCGCTGTAAAATCTTACTGAAAGCAGTAGTTTAAACCAACATATATATTACTCTAGATTAAACATCACACTATACACTAAATAAATGCTGGAGTCTAAATTAAGGGTAAAATAAAAAGGGTTTTATTTACAGAAGATAGATATAAAACATAAAAAAAAGCAAAGAGTAAAATAATCATACAAAAATGTAATACACATTATATTCACGAGACTTCATTTTAACAATATAATATATTAATCAATTGAGTTATTAATTTCTTATTTTAATTATTTAAATTTAAGTAAGTGCTGAATAAGTTTATGATAATAATTTAACCTTTACATACATCCTTGATCCTGGGGATGGCAAGAGAAGCATAATCTTCTTAACGTTAATTAATTAATTTAAAAATATTTACACAGTATCTGGGTGAATAATATCTACCTGTACCTCTCAGGAGAATAGCAGTCATAGAGTAGTTCACCAGTAGTTCTTGCTTCCACGGGCACATATTTAAAAAAAGGTTTGAATGACTTAATTATAATTGTAGGCTGTTGCCTATAGCACTGCAGCCTATATAGAAAAGCCAACTTTCATGTTGGTAGCAAGCTGCTGAAAAAGATGTCCTCCTCTTAAGGATTTTTTTGATGGAAGTGATTTTTGAGTTCTAGCGAAGTTTTCGTTATTTTTTTCCTTCAGAGGGGTGTAAAAAGTATTTACCTCCTCTTAAGGATTTTTTATCCAATGATGATGTTGGCGGTCAATTTCCCTGCTCTCTCGAATCACTTTTACTGGTCGCCGCGTATATCTGATCATCACGACGTTTGTCATTCGCTCCAGCCATATTCCGTCTCTTAGGGACTCCTATGTACCACTCCTCTCCTTGTTTTCCTGGAATCGCCGGTTCAATGTATATCTTAGCACATTTTATGACCCCTCTAGATTGTCTGTCATAAATCCTTGTTTGTTCAGCATTGCTGAACTGTCAGTTTCGGCGCCTGCCTGCTTTCTGCCCTTGTAAACACGGCCACCCATATCGTTGCCGTTGTTTTGATTATTTTAACGTGGGATGCGGGATATACCAATATCTTAGGTTCTATCCAGCACAAACGTTTGATTTAAACAAAATTAGTTTCCAATTACTGTGATTTTTTAGCACTAACGTTCCAGAAATTAACTTTTGCCTTATCCAATCGGAGAAACCTGTGATTGAATAAGGCAAAAGTTATTTTCTAAACGAGTGGTTCCACAAAATTAAGACAGTAGGTAGCTATGAACATATTTCTTTATTATCTATATTATAAAGGACAAACGTGTCCGTGCGTAACGCTGACGTCATTTTGCGAATGGCAACAGTTGACGGTGAAATTTCGGTTTTGCGATTTTTACTATTGCAATTTTTTTAATTTCTAAACATTGCACATTTTTAATTTTTACACCGTTATACAGGGAAAAAAATCTACTTTCAAATGCAATTTGTCCGAAAATTGTATCTAAATTGAGTGATTTATTATGGGTTATAAAATAATTTTCAAGCATGATTTTTTTCCATTGCATTGAATGTTGCCATTATAATTTTTTAAACAGTTACAAATAGTAAAAATAATGAATTTTGAGAAAAAATAGTCACGAGAACGGGGTGCCTTTATATGAGAGTAGCGATATACCGGATACAAAATTTGATTCGTTCACACGATTTTGGGCAAAAGAATGCTTTGTAATAATTTAAGAAATTAAAAGAAGATTTTTTTAATTAGACCATAAATAAATATCGGATATTTTAACAGATAATACAAACAGAAAATATTTTTTAGATATTGTTTCTTTATTGATATAAAATGCTTATATATGGATATGACCATATATAAGCATATATAAGGACGTGTTTTGTAATAAAAGCGTACTAGCAAATCACAAACACTGTTCTGAGGACCAATCAAATGTCCGTAACTATAGTTTAGGTTATTTGGACGGTAAAAGAGTTATTGTTGTGGAAATATTTTGCGGAATGATGCATACTAGTACAATTAAATAGAATATTGCTGTTTTTGAATATTTAAAGTCCTTTTATTAATTAAACTAATTTTAAACAATGTCATCAACAAGATGAACTAATTGGACATCTACAAAAAGAAGCCGAATTGTCATATTGAGAGAAAATGGCCTCTCTTATGCTCAAATTGCAAGACAAGTTGGTGGTTCAGTGACTTGTTCTGGGGTACGAAAGTTCTGTTTACGTTATGAAAAAACGAAATCAGTGGAAAATAAGGCCAAATCAGACCTGAAAAAAATTTACAATTGCTACTGCTGATAGAAAAATTAAACGGATATGCCTTCAAGATAGAAAAATTTCATCAGATATCATTAGATGTGAAATTAATGCAGTGGGTATTGCAGTAAGTACAAGAACAATAAGAAGAAGGTTATCAAGATTTGGACTACAAGCAAGAATTCCAAGGGAAAAACCATATTTAAATCAAAAGCAACGCAAAAAACGATTTAAGTGGGCATAATAACTCATTAAATTGTTAGAAAATCAATGGAAGCAAGTAATCTGGAGCGATGAGAGTAAAAAATCGCTCTTTGGTAGTGATGGTAGAAAATCCGTGAGACATAGAGTATGAGAAGCACTTCATCCTCATTGCATTGAAGCAACTACAAAAAACCCAACAAATGTCATGATTTGGGCATGTATGTCTGCAGATGGTGTCGACCGAATTCAAGTGATTAATGGCATCCTAAATGCCAAAAAATACATCGAAACTGTCCTGGAACCAAAATTGATACCTACCATCAGGGATCTCTTCCCCAACAACGCACCATTTATTTTTCAGCAGGATTCAGCTCCATGCCACACAGCAAACGTATGCAAAGCATGATTTCAAAATAAAGGCATAGATATATTACCATGGCCAGGAAACAGCCCTGATCTCAATCCAATTGAAAATTTGTGGCGACGTTTGAAAATTCTTGTACGAATAAAACGTCCATCCAATAAAAGACAAATTATTGAAGCTATAATTGATTCTTGGCACCATGTGATTACGAAAGATGAACTCCAAACACTCGTTCACTCGATGAAAAGACGCTGTGAAGCGCTTTAAAAAATGCAAATCTAAGACAGATCTAACTATTAGTTGCATAACTTTTTTTGTAATACAGACATTGTAATACTGTTTTCATTATTAAATTCTACATTAAATTACCCTCAATTTGATGTATAAACTTTTATATTTAATTGAAAATTAATGTATTCTACAAGCACACAAATTTCAAAAACATGAAACTTTCAAAAAATGTTCACACTTTTGGCCACCACTGTACGTGAAGAAAAGCTTTTATTTATTTTAAAATTTGATTGTTAAAACCCCGTGTGAATCAATGATTTCGACATTTTAGAAACATAAGTACTTTGACCCTGAAAGGGTTAAAAATATCTTATGCTCTATTTTTATGTTAACCGTAATTCGTGAGAAAATTATGTCAACCGAGTCAATGGACGAAAAATTAACAACGTGACTTACGAGTATTACATGTATGTGCAACACTGCATTACTAATTCTACCAGTTTCCCCCTGTAATTTGTACAGGGACATCCTTTTAAGTTAATACAGAGTTGCTGTGAATGAAACAGAATTTCGCCATGTTTCTGCTGAAACAGTAATCCTATTAAACGGAAAAAAATTCGCATTCTTTCTTAAATGGCAAATCTGTTCAACAAGACAAGAATTTCTTTATAATAAACAGAATTTCCATGCGCTGGATAATATTAATCTTGTTTAATTGCAACAGATTTCTTTGTACAATGTCAATTTCATTTCTCATATTTTATTTGTGTTTTTTTTTTTCGAATTGGTTTTTCAGTCAAAGGTGAAGAATCTTATGAATTTAAAATTTTCCGTAGAGGACGATAACGATATTTATGCTGAATAATATAGAAATTATGTATTTTACATGAAATGGAAATTTTTTGTTTAAAATACAATACACTATATGTTAAAACAACAGGTATTTTTGACAGTGTATTCATGTGCATGAACAACCATAAATATGTTTATGTCCTGCATAATAATTTTGATAAACTTGATACAATTGTTAAAGGGTACATCTGAACTGATGATCAGAACGTGCATCAGTGATAATACGGGTGAACAAAAAGATTTTTTTAGACAGAGTCGTAATCCTTTTATTAGGTCAAACATATATGATAAATTATTCCAAGCTATACTCAGATTTTCGTTCATTACTTTAACAATATGGCTATATTTAACCCTAGAACCGTGGGGAATTTTACTCAAGTTTCATAAAAATATTTCACATTTAAATATTTTTTCATTTAAAACTTTCAAAATATTTATTTAGCTTACCTTTGAGCGGTATATATTTAACATATTTTATGAAGAAATTTCTGATTCAAATCGACATTTTTTTCATTTGGTACGGGTCAAATTAACCCCTCATCGTGGTTTTAGTGTTAACGATATTTTGAACATATTTAATTCGCTATACTTTAAATAAGATGATAGTTTGTGATAATTGACGAAAATGGGCACCATTTGCGTTAAGTAACATTCCGTTGGACTCTCAACAATTTTTAATTATAGACAGCAGCTATCGGCATTAATGTCAAATAATTAAATGATAGAATTTTCCGGTACTAATTAATTTTTCGAAACTGCACGAATTTTCCGGAAAACACAATACAATGCACAGACAATGATGTCATCATATTTCACACAAATGAAAACTAATCTGATAAAACATTTCCACTAAAATATCTTCATTATTGCAGGGTGCCTATAATACAAATCGATACTTTTAACTGAATTTTCTGCCTTGTATAATCATCTAAAATGTTAAAAATTATACGTTCAAATATAGTGACTACGAATTCTCTGAAATGAAATATTAAATAGACTCCTTGGAAATTCCAAGGATTGTACGACCTTGTTTATGTTAAAGTTGTGAGCAAATATACGAGGTTGGCTTGGAATGAGACATCCTGTATTTTTGACTGTTATTAGTGGATTGCGATACGTGTTTCCAATATTAAATTTTGTTTCTTGACACCTACCATGACATCTAAATTTTCTCACTATCATTTTCAGATACTTACCCTGTAAAACCATATACAGACATTCAGGTATTTACAATACTAATTTTAATCAAAAAATTATACTGTAAAAGTTAATTAATTTAGATTATGTCATAGTTTCATTTAAACTTCAATGCGGAAATATAAAATGTTGTACAATCTATTTAAAATTTTATATAAAAAAAAACGGATGTACTTTTAAAATTTTTTTTTGCATTAATTCATGATTAAATACAGCATAAAAGTAAAATAATTTGAGAGTATGAAGAACGTTACATCGTAATTATTGCTATTCCTCAACTTGAAATATATTAAAGAATATTTATATAAATTATCTTAGATACTGAAACATATTTAAATTTTCCTTTCTGTACTCCTAAATGGGCCATGTTTTTGTGTGCGCCGTGTGGTAAAAATTTTCCTGAAAAAAATGACTGTCTATTTCCCATTTAGACTTCTTAGATATTTTTTGCACTTTCCCATATAGAAGTACATCGTAGATATTTAAAAGTAAAACAAAATACATCATATATTGCTGGATATAGGCCCAAGATGTGCTTGATATACTAAATAAGTTACTCATAAAAATGTATCGGAAAGCTTTAGTAAAAAAGTAAATAACTAACAAAAACGTAGGCGTTAGATATTAGTTAAATAAAATCATGTGATTTTGTTTAACCCTTTGATTACTGGCCAGGGTTGTCCACTATTTTTTTTTTTTATTCAGTTCAATCACAATTCCCAAAAAGAATTTCTTTGTGTTAGATTTCTCTTGAAAATATCGTAATACAAGTATAAAAGAGATTCATTTTGAAAATATAGTACGAAGAGAATAAAAAAAGTTCACTCGGAACAGAGAGATTATACTTAGAGTATGCTCAGTAAGTGTTAAATTTGTTAGCGCATACTAGCGCCATATACCTCTTCAGAGGTTGGTAGTGAAAACAGAAGTGCGCTGATATAGCAAATTTTGATTGCTTGCATGTGCACTACTATCCTTCCCAGCGAAGAATTGAAAAAGTAAAATTTCGTGTGGAAAAAGGATTAGCTACTTGTAATTCATATATTCCATCATCTATATCACTGACTTTACAGCAGCGTGTACATTCAATCCAGTGTGTCCACGCTTGATCTAGTTTTCCGTACCTATCTGGATTAATATATCAAAATTTGTGATTTTTTTACTTTAAACATTTCATTTTCTAGCATTCAAAACACTAGCTGTTGTAAGAGGACGCTATTTTTAACTTGTAATTTATTTTCCATTCATCTGCTCGAGCTTAATTTATAAAATCTTTTACTCAGACTTAAATGTCTAAACACGTACTTAAATTGTTAATAACATTGTTTTGATTATATCTAAAATGAATCCTCTGATTATATGCTATTTTCCCATTTCCCGATAAAATATACCAACTGAATTCTTAGGGCGTTAAATTGGTCCTTCTTTATAAATACTAAATCTTTAATCATCACATTAAAAAAAATCAGATTATTCTTTTAAATTACAACGAAACTTGTTGACAACAGTTGCGAAATGACATGTAAAACAGGTGACATTCATGTATTTTTTTCTCGGAATATACTGAAAAGAATGCAAAACTTATTTTGAAAAGTTTTAGCTGTAGATAACCTTTTAAAAAATCAGTCGTCAAAAATAAAATAAAATAATACAATATTTATGTGATTTCACAATCCAAAAAGAAATCACATATGAAACAATTGACATTGATGTATCATTTATCGGGACTACTAAAGCAATTAAAAAATATATATATGGAACTAGTTAAATTATAAATTGATTGTTTGGTAAAAAGTAAAAAAAATTGCACAGCTGCCCAATACTACTAATTTTGGATACCGCTTTTTACATATAAAAATATTCTCCATATTGAGTCGCAGAAATCTTTGATTCAGCGAATCTAAGATTAATATGCTTAAAAAGTGGTGTCAAAATATCAGTGCAATTGGCTTTCTTTCAAAGGCAATCGTTGTGTTAATTTAAAAAAAAAAAAAAAAAAAAAAAAAAAAAAACACTTTTTGTTTGTGAAATTACATAACTATAGATTTTTTTTTTCACGACCGATCAATTTTCATTTTACCTAGCATTAACACTATTAAAAATACATTGCAATCGCTCCAGTAGTACTCAGAAAAAATGTACAGTCGTGAAAAAAAGAAATTGAACAGCCCCACTAACTCTGCAACAAATAATTGTAAAAGGAAGTTACTGGTACCAAACGATAGAAAATAAAGTATACTTTTAAATTATGTAAGGTAAAGCCAGGAGAGATGGTGCGGTCGGAGAGATTGCGCACATAGAGGTTCCTGGGGAAGGAGTAGAGTGGGCGCGCAGCAACTTCAGGTAGTTGTACAACAGCAGTAGTGGAGTGTCTACTTGAAAGTGCACGTTGATTGTTTTGAGCTTCTAAGATAAATCATTGCTATTTTGATTTGTTTTCCCAAAGCAATTAAAAAATATATATATGGAACTAGTTAAATTATAAATTGATTGTTTGGTAAAAAGTAAAAAAAAAAAAATGCACAGCTGCCCAATACCACTAATTTTGGATACCGCTTTTTACATATAAAAATATTCTCCATACTGAGTCGCTGAAATCTTTGATTCAGCGAATCTAAGATTAATATGCTTAAAAAGTGGTGTCAAAATATCAGTGCAATTGGCTTTCTTTCAAAGGCAATCGTTGTGTTAATTAAAAAAAAAAAAAAAAAAAAAAAAAAAAAAAAAAACACTTTTTGTTTGTGAAATTACATAACTATAGATTTTTTTTTTCACGACCGATCAATTTTCATTTTACCTAGCATTAACACTATTAAAAATACATTGCAATCGCTCCAGTAGTACTCAGGAAAAATGTACAGTCGTGAAAAAAAGAAATTGAACAGCCCCACTAACTCTGCAACAAATAATTGTAAAAGGAAGTTACTGGTACCAAACGATAGAAAATAAAGTATACTTTTAAATTATGTAAGGTAAAGCCAGGAGAGATGGTGCGGTCGGAGAGATTGCGCACATAGAGGTTCCTGGGGAAGGAGTAGAGTGGGCGCGCAGCAACTTCAGGTAGTTGTACAACAGCAGTAGTGGAGTGTCTACTTGAAAGTGCACGTTGATTGTTTTGAGCTTCTAAGATAAATCATTGCTATTTTGATTTGTTTTCCCAAAGCAATTAAAAAATATATATATGGAACTAGTTAAATTATAAATTGATTGTTTGGTAAAAAGTAAAAAAAAAAAAATGCACAGCTGCCCAATACTACTAATTTTGGATACCGCTTTTTACATATAAAAATATTCTCCATACTGAGTCGCTGAAATCTTTGATTCAGCGAATCTAAGATTAATATGCTTAAAAAGTGGTGTCAAAATATCAGTGCAATTGGCTTTCTTTCAAAGGCAATCGTTGTGTTAATTAAAAAAAAAAAAAAAAAAAAAAAACACTTTTTGTTTGTGAAATTACATAACTATAGATTTTTTTTTTCACGACCGATCAATTTTCATTTTACCTAGCATTAACACTATTAAAAATACATTGCAATCGCTCCAGTAGTACTCAGGAAAAATGTACAGTCGTGAAAAAAAGAAATTGAACAGCCCCACTAACTCTGCAACAAATAATTGTAAAAGGAAGTTACAGGTACCAAACGATAGAAAATAAAGTATACTTTTAAATTATGTAAGGTAAAGCCAGGAGAGATGGTGCGGTCGGAGAGATTGCGCACATAGAGGTTCCTGGGGAAGGAGTAGAGTGGGCGCGCAGCAACTTCAGGTAGTTGTACTACAGCAGTAGTGGAGTGTCTACTTGAAAGTGCACGTTGATTGTTTTGAGCTTCTAAGATAAATCATTGCTATTTTGATTTGTTTTCCCAAACTAAGTGCTTGAATTTTCATAGCTATTCATCAGAATTTCTATACAATGTCAATAGTACAAAATATTTTAAACTTAAACGTTTTCTCATACGCTACTAATCTATACTAACAATGAGAACATCAACGGTTCATTTTAGTAGCGGCCAAGTTTATATAAAAGGCCGCGCAATCTCTCCTACCGAAATTGGAGAGTTTGCGCATCTGCTACTTAGGAGAGCTGGCGCATTGTCCCCATTAGTTTTCATGCTAGGAGAGATTACGCAGCTTATTGGTAAATTTGCATAAAAAATGAAAAAGTAAAATGGACTAATTTTAAGTTAAACGTGTTATCAAGTAACTTAATGTTATTTCGTAATCTTATCTGGACTCGCTTTTTCTGATTCTTTATTTTTTTCCTTTAATTAAAATTTTTTAATCGTTTTAAAAATTATTTCCTTTTTCTGATTCTTTAATCATTAGGTTGAAATATTCACTCCTAATACAATAATATATGTCATTTTAGTGTAATTATTATTGTTAAGGTATCTGACTACGTTTAAAATGTGGTTTTCGACCAAAATTGTCAAAATGGTTTTATTACATTTTATTAAAGCCCAACTTATTACCTTTCTAAAACAGCATTTATTTTTATTGTATGACAAATAGAACTGGGGTTGTAGCGGTTTTTATACTACTCAACAGCTGTCACTCGAACCGGAAGTACTGTTTAAAGGACCGGAAGTACTATTTAAAAGTACTAACTGGGAGGAGGGAAGCAAAACTATGTCCTTCTAGAAATAAACAAAGGCTCAGTACTTAAAAAAAGAGTATGCCTCATAAAAACAGTGAAGTTTAGCTGCATATTATTGTGTAAATTCTTGTAGTAAAACTTAAATTTCAAATGAAAATGCATTTTTTGGAAAATGTAATTTTTGGTGAAAATTCCATACGCAAAACATGATTTCTCAAAAAGTTATTAGAATATCACTATGAAATTTAAAATGCGTGTTGTTTATAATATTGTGAAGGCAATGAACTACAGATTTAATTTTAGAATAAATATTTTTTGTTTTATGGGTGTTTTCGTGGAAAGACATCGATGAATTTTAAGAAAATCAGCATGTAAAGAGATGCGATGTGCTATAAGTCTTGAAACATTTCAAATATCTCTTAGATTTTAGTTCATTGCCTTCACTAACGTAATAACTATGAAGTGTAAAAAGGAAATTAAAATACATACAATATATATTTCTGCAGCACGTTTTGCGTATTGGGCCAAATTTCACTAAATTTTACCACAAAATTCCCCATTTACAAAATTTTCATCAATGAATGAAATATTTTTTACTTTTTTTCACAGTTTCTAGTCATAATCTTAATAAAAATAAGTTTAAAAAATAATTAAATAGTTTTTTTGGAAAAAATTGCTCCGTACGTAGTCAGGCACCTTAACAATTTAATTGTAGTTATTATTAGTAACAATTTCTTCCACCGATGGGCACAATCACACCAACCCTGTAAGGACAGATTGCGCAAAATAACTTTCTTGGTTTTATTAAAACTGTTCTATTAAATTACAATATAACAACAAAATAGCAATGGAAAAGCATAAAAAGCAAATGAAGTAAAAATTATTCATGGATAGTTTAACAAAAAATTAATATTTAGATGTTTTATTGTTATTCTTTTGAATTGTGCGCAGACTCTGCTAGCTTTACCTTAAATAAAATTTTCTTAGGAGGCCATCTACATATTAAAACTAGCCCAAACTTTATTTTTTCAATAGCAGCGTACAAATTTTACACGATATTTTAAATCTTCGGTTCAAACTATGACAAGATACCAAATTTCAAGTCATTTGGATCATAAGGTTTTGAATTATAAACATTCAAATTTTAGAACTTCTAATGTTAAATTACATTTTCATTTTTTTATTAATAACTCCTGAAATTATAATCTTATTGTGCTATTTTTTTGTTTTGGTATAACACCCAAAAACACAAACATAAATACGTCCAATTTGTAATTTTTATAATTTTATAATATGAATTATGAATTATGAAATTTATATTGGAAAAAGATATGAATTGCAACCGACAATTTTTTGATGGATTTATATTTATTATGTCTTGCTTTATGCGTAATCAAAATTTCAAATTTTTCTTCCAAGTAGTTTTCAAATTATGCTTAAAAAACGCTGCTTTAAAAGAGGCTGCTTTAAAAGAGGCTGCTTTAAGGGGCCGTCTATAATGTGCAGTAAAGCATAATTTGAAAAAATATTTTACTCATAGGCAGGGATTACAGTGCCTTGATAAACTTAGCGCGTAAGTCTGTCTTATGATATAAATAACGAGTAAACCGTATTTCTCGGTTTCGCGATCTTACGCTAATTTGAAAGCTGTCTTGAACTGAAGCGTAAATGAATGCGCGCGAGAGCACAACAAATCTTATAATGACCTGTGATTGGAGTAAGATGTAAGATAGCGAAGCACCATAATCCCAGACTTGATTAGTATATTCCATATATGAATTTCTTTTACTATTTCAATGTCTCCTTTTAAATTTTTCATTAAAATTACGTAAAACGTATTTGCATGAGATGTATTTTTACGTCATTTATGCAAATAATTTCGCTTTATTTTTAGATTAATAAAGCTCATTTTTTTAAAATATGAACTGTTCTACTTTAGAAAAGAAAATAATATTTTTTTGTTACTTTTAAATGAATGTATAGCTTCTTTTCCAGCCTAATAAAGCTGTATTGTTTTTGCTGCACTATATATGTTTGAAGTGAAGTTTCTTACAAATACATATGCGTAGTGTATTTCCTGAAACGAAATGTCCCGTAATTAACTGAAGCAAAGAAAGGCGAAATGTGGCAAGCTGAAAAAAGTTTTCGTTATATAGCTAGGCATTTTTAAGTGTCTCTTCAAACTGTTTTAACATGGATTAATAAGTAAGATTTATACTGGTAGTTTATTGAAAAAAAGAAACTTTACAGTTACATTCAATTTACTTAAATTAAAATTAAATTTACATTACTGGTATATTTTTTATGTTTCGCAATACAAATTCGATAAACAGTTTTTGTAGCAGTTCTCCGGATGGTTTGGATACCACTATACAAAATATTTTCCCTTTATCTAATCGGAGAATGTTCTGCGATATTGAACGAGAAGAAAACTTTATAATATTACTGGTTTCCAGAGCATTGGACCCCCCCCCCCCCACTCTCTAGCTACGCCCCAGTCTGCTAGTTATTTTCAACACAAACATTGTATAAGAATCAAACTGAGAAAACGTTTCAGTTGGTGGTAACTATTTTAAATAATTAAATTATGCTCTATTTCATTTGACTTGGATAGTGATTTACATAAGCTTTGAAAATATGAATGATATTGATCATGGCCAAAAAACGTGATACGCATTCTTTTGTGCCTGATTGCAGTTAGAGTTGCAAAAAACCGGTTTATTCCCAAAAACCCAAGTTCATTCCCAAAAAACTCGGTTTATTCCCAGGTTTAAACCGGGTTTTTTCAATCCTTTGCAACTCTAGTTGCAGTACTCGATACAAGACAGAAAATTAGAAACTTTCCCTATTTAGCATACCAAAGGATGAATCTCTGCTAGAAGAGTGGAAAAGATTAATTATCTGATATGATAAAAAACTAACGTCAAAATTGTTACATCTGAAATATACACTTACAAGAAGATTTTATTAACAGAAATTATGTTCATGTTGTAAATAGGGAAACAATCAATGTTGCCAGGAGTAAATCTATTTAAGCAGATGTCGCTGTGATCGCCCTATTATTGTACCGCATCGTTGCACGTTTATCGGCTAAAATTGTTTAGCACTTTTTAAAGCATTACCAGTTTGGCTTTTTTTTAAGTTCCGAAATTTCGCATTCATACCATATATTCCCTATAATGTTATTTTCATTAATCAATGGCAGATATTTCGTGACTTCTTAAAGTATAAAAATATTATTTCAGAATTTCTGGTTTGAATTCGAAAATTTTGAATTAACAAACGATAAATCTGTTTTCCACACTATGTATTCTAGGTCCTGTACTTATGTTAATTTTTTCATATTTTCCAACATTTATTTGCATTTAACCCTTAATTGCATAGTGATGTAAATTTCCATCACTTTTTATTTAACTTTTGATAAATAAATCAACTTCTTCGCCACCACTATATTTATATAGAAATATTAATCCAGTAAATTTCCCATGAACTATGTTGCTGAACAAAGTTAAAAATCTATCTTAAAATTTCTCGTATCTAATATTTAATATATGTATAAAAAACACAATTGTAAAAGAAAAACTCATGCAAAGAAGGGTTAAGAAGTAGAGATAATTTTGTAAGACAGTTTGTTTTATATTTTAATGAGTAATTTTTATATACTGCATGTGTGACATGAATGTAGCATCCGCAACGCCTGAAAACATTTTTTTTTTTTTTTTAACTCGGGAGCAGTCTCGCCGTGTAAAGTTGACGATTATTGTTTGTATTTATTGGTGACAAAATAAAAACCATTCATACCCTGTATATGCACGGTTTCTCACGTGTTAAATATGAAAATAATATTTTAGATGGAAAATCGAATGCCGCTTTATTAAGATAAATAAATGTTGTTTTTGTATAAAAACGCATAATGGTTTTTCAACCATTTAACTACAAAGCTAATATGAATGGAAAAGACGGAAAAGACTCCTCTCCCCCATCATAGATTGAACAATTTGAAAAATGAGATGCATACTGATAATTATGATTTCAGAGTTTTATTACTATATTATGATAATTGTTGATATCCTCTGGTAAAGTATGATTTCAATCACTTGAAATCCTTAAAATAGGTATGAATTTTCAAATTTATGATTTTAATGCATAGCGTTGCGATGGGATCTCGCATTTGAGTATTTATTTTATATTTATTGTATGCCATGTATGGTTATTTACTCACTCACACTGTACACATTCACACTAATGTACCATAATTACGAATATAAAACTTTGCTTACTGTTGAATTTCATTGTATAATTAGACTTAGACATATAATTAAATATATTCACTGTTCAGTGCGTTCAGTTGAGCAGGGTTTTTCTTATTTAGATTCTTGATTGTTACTACTTTTTTGAAATATTCAGCAATTTTAATCATTAAGTGTCATTAAATAAAACGAGATTAAATAAGGCGAAAATTAAAACAAAATTGGTATCTATCAAGTTAGCTAAATAAAAGGAAAACCACCTAACAGCCCGCAGCATAGCTGCATACTACTGCGCTATTATATATACATTTATTAGTATATAGAAAATTGCAACAGAATGAATTATTTCCGTAATAAATATTATTGTTAAAAAACAATAATTAAACACATAATCACAAAATAGTGGAAACTTCAACAGCAGCAGATAAAGGGCTGCTGTTTAAGAAAAAAGCAAGGCTTTCAAAAAAAAATTCATTTTTTTCTCATAAAATTGGTATGTGTGAATCCATGCTCTTTACTTACTCACATAATTCTGGGAAAACGCATAGACTCCGATTTCACGAGGGCGCATTAGGATATCCAACACTAATTTTAAAAAGTGTTTTTTTACCAGTGATTTTCTTATACAACTTTGATTAATTAGGAGAAAAATAATATTTTAAAAATAGTGGTAGTATTTTTCCTCATTGACCTCATAGCCCACAGAAAGTCGGTGTCTCTGCAAAAACTGAAATGTTTTCATACAATTAAGTAATTCAAATAATGCTTTCCTGCAAAGAAATAAAATGTGAAAAATATGGATGCAATTGTGTTGCCTTTAATTACTTACATGATTATGTGATTCTGTGATTAATACAGAATTTTTATATTTTCCTGCAATTAAATATGGTGAACAATTGTATTCGCTCCCACTAGAGCGTTTTTTGAACACCAGTATTTCTGAAGAAAAAAATTCGTGGTTGGTTTTAACAACATTTTCAACAAAAATGACGTTCAGCGTAGGTTTCTGCTATTTTTTTTTTATTTTTGAATTTTAAATAGAATATATATTTTACCAAAAAACAAATCTATTTAGATCTTTGTCGGAAAGATCTAAGTAGAATTTTTTTCTTTGAATAATAATTGTATTCACAAACGACCCGAGTGGAAACCATTTAGCTTAGCTACGAGGGGCAGTCGGAAAATAAATTTCCCCTGGCGACTGTGGACAGAGGTGTGTATGAAAGACAAAAAATGTAATGGGACATTAAACATAAAACCAAACTTTATTTTTCACAAAAGTACCAAGTACATTGAGACATTTGTCATACCGCTTTATAGGTCGACCGAGATGGCGCTGTTGCAGTCATCTGCTTGATCGCGGTCGACCTCTACTCAATGGTGTATCGGTGTCTTGTACGTTCCCGTTCACCTGCTGTGTTGTTTTCCGCCCACAGCCGTTCAACGCTTCAGGCGTATGCAAAGGCCTGATTTTTCCTGGAGGGCTTTTTGAAGCTTATAAAGCGGTATGACAAATGTCTCAATGTACTTGGTACTTATGTCAAAAAATAAAGTTATGTTTTATATTAAATGTGTCATTATATATTTTGTCTTTCGTACACACCTCTGTCCACAGTCACCAGGGTAAACTTATTTTCCGACTGCCCCTCGTAATAACTTTTACGGTTTTTGTTGCCTGTAAAACTTACTAGATATTTTTGCCTTATTTATTTGTACATTTCGGTGATTAAAGAAGGTATAATTTACTACTAAACTTTAGTGATGAAAAAAGCCGAAAAGTTCGCAGCTATAAATTTAGGCATTTCCAAACACATGACGCGCCGAAGAAAAACTATGTACTTTTCCACATACGCCTCCATCAATTTATTTTGCAGTTATCCTATTCCAAAGCGACTACATGAAACATGATCATCTATTTAGTCTATCTTTTAAATCTGCTGAGCAGGATTTCCAGTCAACGTATATTTTCAGGATTTGTGCCACGATTTTCGAATTATAATACTTGCCTTACTTATCACTAGAGAGGCGAGACATTTAAGTCAAGTGATATAAATATACCTTAAATCAGTTTTTTTAATGCTTAACTAAATTATTTCACTTATTTTTTGTGTGTGTTATATATTTCATTTATTTTATAACGAAATTTCTGCTAGGGCTGCAAGTTCTTTATTTTTCCTTTCAGAAATTACAAATTTATACAAGAAATTCTGAATAGTAATTATTTCTTTATTTATAGGCAGACATTGTGTGATTGCACAAAGCAAAACTGCTTCTTTCGGAATTTCTAAATTTAAAAAAGAGAATCTAAACGTTCAGTCCCAGATCTCAACGATAAGAGTTAACGGAATGCCGCGGCTCATGGCGTTCGGATATTCAAAGATTTTACACTGCAACGAAAACGACATGACACGAAACATGTCATGTTTGCATGAATAAACGCAAAACTAATTGACACATTCGAAGAACAGCAACCCATCATAGAATAAAATACCATAATAACAGCACAAAACTACTGGTGTCAATACAATATAAATTTAATAAAGGCAAATTAGAAAATATATACTACCGTACACAAAATTAATGGTGTGACATTTTATTTGCATAAAATTTGTAATGGCAAGGTTCGTGCACTCCGAGGTTCCGTGGAATATAACAACACTATTCGAGATTAGAAATATTTGCCAAATAGGTTCTCTATAGATTAAAAACTTTCTGCAAATAATTAAAGCATTTTTAATATATTTCTGCAATTAAACAGGGCGACCATATGTATTAGCTCACACTACTTCGTTTTTGAATACCGGTAAATCTAAATAAAAAAATTCGTGGTTGGTTTTTACCACATTTTCAACAAAAATGACATTCAGCGTAGGTTTCTGCAAAATTTGCGAGAAACATCCAAATATAATTTTTTTCTTTTCAAATAATGGTATCCACAAACGACCCGAGTGGAAGCCATTTAGATTAGCTGATAAATTTTACGCTTTCTGTTGCCTCTAAAACTTATTAGACATTTTTGCCTTATTTAATTACACATTTCGGTGATAAAAAAGGTAAAATCTACTACTAACTTCTAAGGGTAAGAAAAAAGCGCAAAAGTTGACCGCTATACATTTAAACATTTTCAAGAAACACATAAATGTGTTTTTTATTCCTGCTAACATGACATATTTTCTGTCATGTGGTTTTCGTTGTAAAGTTTTTGAGATTCGGAACGTAATGGACCACGCAATTCCGTTAACTGTATCTAATCTTTGACTCGATAGCGCTGTAATCTGGGATTGACAATTTGTCTTCTTTTTCTATTTAGAAATTCCGAAAGAAGAATTTTTGCTTTGTGCAATGACGTAATGTCTGTCTGCAAGTAAAGAAATAATTACTATTCAGAATTTCTGGTACAAAATTGGAATTTCTGAAAGAAAAAACAATTGAATGCCTACCATAAATTTCGACATAAAATAAAGAAAATATATATCACACAAAAAGTTAAGTGAGATAATTAAGATAAGCTTTAAAAAAATCTGGTTTATAGTACCGTAATTTCCGGCGTATAATCCGCAGCTCAAAGAATCGTTTTTCGACCTAGAAAATTTATTCAATAATTGTAGTTAAATATTTACAGCGATCTTTTAAGCTACATTTTATAAAATAATATTTCTGGGCCGAAAAACGACTCTTTGAGCTGCGGATTATACGCCGGAAATTACGGTATATTTATATGACTTGAGTTAAATGTTCCGCCTCTCTAGTGATAAATAAGGCAAGTATTATAATTCGGAAATCGTGGCAGAAATCCTGAAAATATACGTTGACTGGAAATCCTGCTAAGCAGATTTAAAGGATAAACTAATTGGATGATCATGTTTCCGGCAGTCGCTTTGGCATAGGACAACTGCAAAAGAAATTGATGGAGGCGTATGTGGAAAAGTACCGTAATTACCGTAATTTCTCACCATTTAATATTAAAAAAATACTACAAAAAAAATTGTACCAGAATCCTATTCACAGATACCGTAATTTCCGGCGTATAATCCGCAGCTCAAAGAGTCGTTTTTCGACCCAGAAATATTATTTTATAAAATGTAACTTAAAAGATCGCTGTAAATATTTAACTACAATTATTGAATAAATTTTCTGGGTCGAAAAACGATTCTTTGAGCTGCGGATTATACGCCGGAAATTACGGTACATTGTTTTTCTTCGGCGCGTCAAATGTTTCTTGGAATGTTTCTTGTTTAAATGTATATCTGTCAACTTTTGCGCTTTTTTCTGACCACTAAAAGTTTGTAGTACATTTTACCTAATGTAATCCCCGAAATGTGATAATAAATAAGGCAAAAATGTCTAGTAAGTTTTAGTGGCGACAAAAAGTGTAAAAGTTGGCAGCTAAGCTGAACGTCTTCCATTCGGGTAGTTTGTGAATACCGTTATTTTCAAGGGAAAACAATTATATTTAGATGTTTTTCCCAAATTTGGCAGAAACCTTCGCTGAACGTCATTTTTGTTGAAAATGTGGTAAAAATCAACCACGATTTTTTTTCTTTAGAAATACTGGTATCTAAAAAACGCTCCAGTGGGAGCGAATACATATGCTCGCCATATTTAATTGCAGAAACATATTAAAAATTCTGCGATTAACTGCAGAAAGTTTTCGATCTATAAAAAACCTGTTTGGCAATTTTTTCTAATCTCGGATAGTGTTGATATATTTCTCGGAACTTCGGAGAGCACGAACCTTGCCTTCACGAATTTTATGTAAATAAAATGTCACACCATTAATTTTGAACGGTAGTATATATTTTCTAATTTGCCTTTATTGAATTTCTATAGTAATGACACCAGTAGTTGTGTGCAGTTATTCTGGTATTTTATTCTATGGTGGGATGCTGTATTCTGATATTGTAGGTAATTTTGCGCCTTTTTATGCAAACGTGACATATTTTCTGTCATGTGGTTTTCGTTGTAACGCAAAAGTTTTTGAAAGTACGAGAACCATGGGCGTTTTCGTTAACTCTTATCGTTGTAAACGGGATTGACGGTTTGGCTTTTTTTTTAAACTGACAAAATTTCTGGTAGAATTGCAAGTTTTTTCCTTTCAAAAATTCCAAATTTATACCAGATATTATGAATAGTAATTTCTTCATTACTTTTCTATTGCGTTCGGGTTCGAGTCGGGTTGACTTTCATTGTTTCGGGTTCGGTATTGACTCTGGTTTGTCAGGTTTGGGTTGACCCGATTTTTCAAAAGAATTTCCAAGATATTTTTTGAGAAGAAAACATTATATACAGTAATACCTCTGTAACGGACAGTTTCGAATAAGGAACACATGGTTAGCAAACACTTTTTAAATATTTAACACATATATTTCTTCGCTTTTACCTCTGATCCGAATTAACACATGTGTGTGCATAAACTACTATAAATATGATATATGTGTTTTTGTGTGCATTAAAAATGAAACGTTGGTAATATTTTTCATATTCCACGAGAAGAATAAGGGTTCTTAACTGCACAATAAACAAGAATAATCTATGATAACATTTCTTATACACATATTAATTTTCATGCAATAAATTGAATATATCGTCGCTACCATGTCAAATTATCGAATGTGAAAAAATGCACTTTTCATTACTTTTAAAAGTGGGCCGATTGTCACCACTAAATTTTAGTTGTGTCCTTCAGCAGTGTTTCCAGTTTGGCTTCATTTTTCATTCAGAAATTAACGAGTTCATACCAGAAATTTCAAATAGAAATTTGTGCTTTATTAAATGACAGACATTTCGTGATTACTTAAAGTAAATTTTCTTTCACAAAATTTCCGATATGAATTCGGCATTTCTGAGTAAAAAGTAATTCCAAACTGGGAACCCCAAAGCCATTAAATAATAAGCCCAGTCAGATAAATGGGAAACTTTTCGCAAGTTGAAAATAGCGCCATCTAGCGGTTGGGAGTGCTGCATTCGGCACCAAGAATATTTTAATAAAATTTTGCTTCTAAAATTAAAGCTTAAAATAAGGAGTTCATATTTTCTAAGAAAGTCGTTTATAAATTCCGGTGTCAGTCAGTAATTTCACATTTTACGAACATAATTTGTCTGTGCCGGAAAGGGTTAATTGCATAGTGATGTAAATTTCCATCACTTTTTATTTAACTTTTAATAAATAAATCAACTTCTTCGCCACCACTATATTTATATAGAAATATTAATCCAGTAAATTTCCACCATTTTTTTTTCATTATAGCTTTAGCTTTAATGTAAAAGATCCCAATAATTAGCAAGCTTTTAAAGGAAGTGCAAAAACAAAACATCGATAAAAATCGTATAAAATATCGTTATAAATAAATCGTATCGTTTCTCTGCGACCCAATTCTGTTTTGTCCTCCTTCCGCAGCAGAGGTTTGGCGCTAGTGTGTCGCCAACAAATTTAACACTATCTGACTGGGCTTATTATTTAATGGCTTTGGGGAACCCTGTTCTTCAAATAAATTTTGTTAGTATTTTTACTTGGAGAAGAAATCTATTAAAATTTAGTGGTGACAATCGGCCCATTTTTAAAAGTAATGAAAAATGCATTTTTTCTTATTCGATAGTTTAACATGGTAGCGACGATTCGTCGCTACCAAGTGAAACTATGAGAGAGTATGAAAACTATGATGTGCAAGTTCAGTAGAATATTCTGCTGCCAAAACTTATTAATGGTCTTATAGTAACCCTTTCTGATATAATTCTCATATGCAATGAAATATACTTAGAGTTAATCTGTTTAGATGTATTTACAATTAATCTGTTTAAATAATGAATTAAAAGGTATTACGTGCAATTAGTCATTAAGAATAATTTTCTATTTTACGTTATAAAGTAAATATCTGTTTTAATTATTCAAACATTAATTACAAATTCACCCTGAGATCGAATGTATAGATGCAAGTATAAACTTAATCCATCGTATGCCTCTTAAAATTGTTTTCGCATTATCTGTTTTCAAATTAATTACAAGATTTGTAAATCTCATCATAATACAAACAACATTGAATACGTTTACATTTAATTATACAATAAAAATGACGTAGTATGTAAATTTATTTTTGCGGATAAAAAGATTTCGAGAAAGAAAAAATATATATTTAAAAAATTAGTAAATGTATATATTTAAAACGCAATTCCGATTTTTCGATCTTTAAAAAAAATACTGCATCAATTTACATATTTTTAGTCTTGATAATGAAAGATATATATCTACAGGATTTTTGAATACCACCGCACAAACATTGTCCAAAGAACCATACCACGATGACGCATAGTTTTTGCGAAAAATGCAAAAGAAAAACTATGACGTCACATATTCTCTAGCCACCGCCCCTGAATACTGAGCCAAACACAAAAATAGTGGCTGTAGATGCTCTAAATGAAACAAATATATGGATTTTTTTTCATTATTTGATGGTTGTAATATCTGACTCTATCACAATATCCTTCACTGTAATGCCCTCTGAATATTACACTTAACTGAATATTACTCTGAATATTACACGTTTTTCTTAATTTACAGAAGTACAATATTACCAAGTAAGTGAATATACGAGTACAATAACTTGTTCTGAGTTACCCGCGTTTCCGAAAAGCGTTCTAATCAGAGTCCTGCAGTTCTGACTCAAATGATGATGATGGTAATACTGTTTTTGAGGTATTCGAGCCTACTTGATTTTAAATAGATTTCTGCTCGAAACTTTGAATACTTTACCAACTGTTAGTTTAAAGATCGTTTCTATTTTAATTGTGAAAACTTGTGTTTATTTCTTTTAGACATTGTGTTATATTTTCATTGAATGATTTTAATTATGCATTTATCATCATATCACTCTTTTCATTTAAATGTGTTATTTCCATTCATCTTGTTTTTATAACATAGTTTTAAATCGATTTTATATTTCAATTATGACGTTCTTATTTTAATCTATTTTTTTTTTGGCGCAGCATTTCCCTAAAGGGACTTTGTGCCATAAACCCCAATCAACCAACCAACCAGCCTAAAAGCGTTCTATAGTTAAAAATCTTGGAAACCTATATAGTTTCGTGAATTAAAGAAGCATTTTTAAAAATTCAGTTTATTTTGTTCCATTTTATTTACTGGAACTCTTACCAGTAGTTTCTATATTGCATTAATCAGTTTTCTAAAACAGGAGTATCGGTTTTTAGGATATCATCCATTCTCAATTAATCATTTTCAGCCTCGTAAAACAGAATTTATGCATGCAATTGTAATAAAATAATATCAATTTCAATGTTAATGTTAATCCTGTTAATTTAATATGTTTGTCTGTAAAACATGTTTTTTGAATACGAAAATGTTTACAAGAAAAATAATAGCATACGTAAAACCGATATTCCGGTATGAGAAAACTGATTAATACAATATAAAAACAACTCCAAAACGTTTCCAAAAATCAGTTTCTGAAAAAGAAACTTTTATTTATATAAATGCTTCTTTAAATTTCGAAAATACGATGGTTTCTGAGGTTTCTAAAATTAAACAACGTTTTCTTTTTGGAATTATGAGTAACTAAGAATATGATATTGTATAATTTCGTTCCTGGTTATATTATATTTTTCCTAAATTTAGAAATATAAGTCTTTTTTTACAGTGTAGGCCTACGCGCTAGCACAAAAATGGCGGCTGTCGTACGCGATAATTTTTTTTCAGCGTCTCTAGTGTTGCTTAATTTTGAATACCGATAATTTATAAAAGAAGCTTTCGTTTTATATTTCTGCTGTTAAATATGGAGTACAATACAATCATAATATAGCGGTGTTCAAAATCAAGGAACGCTGAATAAAGTCTGCATACGAAAACTGCCAATTTTGTGTGAACGCATAGGCCTACTATTCAGACGTCTGCAGCTGAACACTACAGTGTGCCTACGGAACTGCAGCAACAATTCTTTGATGTACGCAAGACTTGTAAATCTATCAAACTAACGATAAATCGTAAAAACATGTTATTATTCTACTTTTATAGCTCAAGCTAAACACAAAACTAAATTTCATGATTCAAAATGGTACGAGGACTTTTGAAAAGCTTTTTAATTTACCTGAGTATAACAGAAATTATTGATGATACATGAGCACCTTCTGTAGCTCGCCCAGAAACGAAAAATAGGCCTGATGTCGACAATGGTGATTTTTGTTCAAGAAATACGAAGCAAAAATGTGGTGCAGCTTATAGAGTGCATTGAGAAGTGGGCTGTTAAATCAAATGATTAACACATTGAAAGAAACATTTACTAAAGTAAAAAAAATAATAATTATTATCGATATGCATACAATTTGTAACCATTTCTAAAAACTATATCGAATTTTCTGTTGTTAATCCAACATAACTTATTAATTCAATGCACACGTGCATCAAAAAGAGATAATCAATCCTCAGATAATCATTATTTTGTATTTGTTTTTGATATGTTGAAAAAAAGCAATAAGTAAATAAACAATAAAAGTAATAGAAAGAAATGGGTAAATCTAAGCGCTACAATTAATTTGACTTTTCATATTTGGTAAAAAACTTGGCAACATTGGTTTTGGCATGTAAACACAAAAACAATTAAAGAGTTACTAATGCCGCTTAACTTTAGTATGTACTCCATGGTTATATCTGTAGGTTTAAATGGTAAAGACAGACAATGTTACAAAGATATCACTAGTCACTTTTTGTATATCAGTAATTCAAAATCTTTGTGGTATGTTTCTGTTGCAAATATTATAGAAACCTACCACGAAGACTATTGTTTCGAAATAGCGGTGCTAAAGTTGAGACTCCAGCCATTTTTTTCGTGACTAACCATCAACCCTAATTATCTGTAGAACACGGATTTCATTGAAGTAAGAAAATTCAACATCAACAGGAAAAATCGCTTAAAACAATAAATTTTATGTTGCTTTCCAGTAAATTTGACACTGTATAATTGTAATATTCGTTATGAAATTCATATTTGCTTTTTTAGTCTAAAGAGGTAGCATTATAACGAAAATAAGGAAATGCATATAGTTCAAAAGTAAGTTTTTCAATGGAGCTATGTTAACTTCCAATATATATATATATATATATATATATATATGCATATATACTCTCATATGAGAACTAAATTAAAAAATTATGTATTCATACATTTAGAGCAATAATTTTAATGGCACGAACAAACTTAATATATATATTTTTTAATTAAAGTTGAGATATGTCCTATTTTTATATTAATTTTTCAATTACGATCTTCAATCGAAAGTAATTCTGAAAGCGGGAAACAAAAAATCAATTTCCTTTCCTATACAGATTAATATTATTTAACGTACTTGAATAATTTTTGCGTTTACTAAACTTGATAGCCTTTTTATCGATCTTTTAAAAAGAAACACTGACTTCAGCGTAAGAAATCAGTCAAGAAATTAATTATGTTTTTAGCGAGTGCTGATAAAGACAGTATATTCAATTCACTGGATACTGTTATAAAGAAATTTTATGTAGCAAGTCTAGATTATAAACTTAAAAAATATCTATTTATATTTTTTTTTATTATTATTATTTTCGGGTGTGGGGACGATGTTCTGTGTTGTTACTTGTATTTGTGTTAAATACATTCAGTCGTCATGTTCATATGCGCTTGTTTTACTTTCCGTATCAAGCAAACAAAGTAATGGAACTGTAAGATATCTATAAAATATTAACGAAACGAAAAATTCAAGGTATCTATTATTTTACAAGTAGTTGTATAATGTTTTACTTAAATTGTATTAATGAAATATTCCATAAAAACCTTTAGAATGTCATATTGTCAATAGTTTAGTACTCATGTTACAGAGTCTAGAATACATCGTGTGGAAAACGGATACAAAATAATACTAAAAAATTGAATCCGATAAATGTAGAACGATGCTGAAAATGTAACGGATCAATCGCAACAACATCGTCTAGCAGTGGCGTAGACAGGGTGGAGGTCCAGATGGTTTGGATAACACTAATTTTATAAAAATATTTTTGCCTTATCTAATCATTAATTCATATGATAAAAAAATAACTTCAAAATCAGTTACATTTGAAATATACACTTACAAGAAAATTTTATTAGCATAAATTATGTTCATGTTCTCAATAGAGAAACAGTTATTTTTGTTAGAGAAAAATCTATATTTAAGACAGATTTCGTTGCGATTGCCCTATTATTGTACTACATCGAAGCACGTTTAGCGACTACAATTTTTCAGCACTTTTTAAAGTGTTACTAGATTGGCTTTTTTTAAATTCCGAAATTTCGCATTCATAGCAGAAAATCCTTATAATGTTCTTTTCGTTACTTAATGGCAAATAAAAAAAAAAAAAAAAAAAAAAAAAAAAAAAAAACCCTCTGCGATATCTATACTCCACATTTTAAAGAAATCTATCAGAAAGATCATTGTTTGGAAATGTGTCTTTAATAAATGCACTCTAACTGGAATGTTTATCCAAATGTGTAATTTTCTAAATAAATATGTTCTGTGTGTAATCTTATTGTCACTCTTTTAATTCACCTAATTAATCGCATAAGATAATCGCACTGCCATAAATGAACGTTATAATAAGAAATTAACTTAACAGAGGGCATCTAGATAGTGCCAGCGAAACATATTTATAGCAATTTAAGAAATTTATAAAGAGATATAAAAGAAAAAAAACCTCTCGCTTAAAATGCGTATGAAATACAAAGGATGTGAATTATCACTTTACTAAACAGCGTACAACCAGCAGAGTGAAAAAATGCCCAGACCGGGGTTCGATCCCGGATCCCTTCGTACAGCGCACCAAGTACTTTACAAATTAAGCCAACCAGACAACATCGAGTCTAGCATTCTCTCACTCTAATATGGTTAGGCTAAAACCTTGCAGCACAAGTGAGAGAATACTAGACCGGATGTCGTCCGGTTGGCTTCGCTATACCAAGGGATCCGGGATCGAACCCTGGTCTGGGCATTTTTTCACTCTGTTGGTTTTGCTCTGTTTAGTAAAGTTATAATTCACATACTTTGTATTACAGTAATTTACTGCGTAATTTTAGCTCTGCTGAAAAATTAATTAGTATACATGTATTTTAATTTATATACAAAAAAAAATTGCTTTTAGAGTACAGTTAAATCTTATCCTTTTAGTTGTAAAAGTGCGATTGATACCAATCAATTAATGACGTCTACTAATTAATAATTCGCTTACATTTTGCTTTATGGGTTATCTTCATAGTGAAATTGAAAACTCTTCAATTATCAATTTGAATGCCTACCGTAATTTCCGGCCTATAATCCGCGGATCAAACAATATTATGTTAGACCCAGAAATTTTATTTTATATAATGTAATTAACTATTTCGCTTTAAATATTCGACTTCAATGATTAAATAAAATTTCTGTTTGATCCGTAGATTATAGTCGGAAGTTACGGTAATTTTGACTTTATATTTACATTTTTCGGTATATTTTATGTCAGGATACCAAACGTGATGTCATACAGTCAATTAGTTTGGGAATTATGAAGGCTTAAAATTTGGAACTACTAATGTTAAATTCATTTCTATTCATTGGAAAGGAGATTTCAATGAGGATTTTTTATTAATTATAACTCAAAAACTAATTGCGAAATGAGCTATAATTTTGGATTCGCATATTTAAAACTTCGAGAAATCTATTTTTGTTAAAAGGTTCATATGTTACAATTCATATTGTTTTCGATAACCAATTAAAAAATAATAATGTTTCCAGTTGAGAAAGAAACAAATTAGTTAAGCATTTAAATATTAGAATCTGTAGCTTTAAGACATTTAAAAAAAGGGAACAAAAGTTGTATAAAATGGTTTTTGAGAAAAACTGGATGTAAAAAAATATTGATACTACACATATGTGCATTATTGTTCATTTAGAACACAAAAGATTTTTATTAGGAGTTTTTTTTTAATTGCAAATCAATATAATTTATATATTTTAGGAATTGTGATAACCCTTTAAGGGGGAAGTACTAGTTCTGTTTTTGCAAAGCGGAAGTGCCTCATTGACAACGGAATTTACGAAAAAGAATTATTTGAAAATAAGTAAAAGCTTTTCTTAACGTACTTTATACATGAAAAAGTGTATTACAAAATACAACTGCAATTATGGCATTTAGGGATTAAAATTAATTGAGATGAAATTGTATCACTGTCCTTCAAGGGGTCAATCTGCCTTTTTTTAATGCAAAAATTTACAAATGTAACTTTTTCCCCTTCTGCTCCTTTAAGCCAAAATTACTTTTACACGCATATAGAAATATCTCTCTCCGTACCTACGAAATTTAACGCTTTTTTATTACCAGTAAAACTTAATGGAAATATTTGCCTTATTTTATCGCATATTTTGAAGATTACTGCTGAGTATTTTTATATTAAGTCGTAAAATATTTACAAACTTTGTTCTCGGGGGAGGGGGCGGTAGATTTCCCTTGTAAATATCTTATTATATGCCTATGGCAGAAGTAATTTTTCAAAAAAAGTACAAATAGAAACAATGCATTCCACTAGGGCGTATATCTCCAATGGAGCTATGAATCAAGAGGAATAAACAAATAGTACCGTGTCTACCAGTTGCGAGCGAAACAACTGAGCATGTTGACACAACATGGTGGCTGTTTTTTGTTTAAATTGGATCAACTGCACCTGATTACCACATGAGGAAGCGGATTCCACCAGTAAATTTTAATAGAAATTTTTTCATATGTTAACGCTTTATTCATGCACATCTTCAGTCATAAATAAAGCAGAAATTTCCATTAGTTCTTACTGTTGAAAATGTGTCCCGGCAGTGCTATAATCTCTTTCGCAATGGCAGGAAATTGTTTATGTTGTAACAACATGGTGAAAATTCAGGGCCTGAATACACCAGAGAAAACTCCCACCTGTAAAAACCAATAGATATGCTTGCCTTAACTATGTCAGAAATTCTGTATGAACAAGGCGTTTAACCCTTTCCGGCACAGTGGTCCCACTCCGGGCACACCTAATTTTAATTCCAAACTTGCATTCGGCACCAATAATATTTTAATAAAATTTTGTTTCTATAATGAAAGCTTAAAATAGGGAGTTCATATTATCTAAAAAAGTCGTTTGTAAATTCTGGTGTCAGTCAGCAATTTCTCATCTTACGAACATATTTTGTAGGTGCCGTAAAGGGTTAAATGAGAAAAACAAATATTCAAATTTACTGGTGGAGGATTGACGACGCGGTAATAAACCACTGGGGAAAAGGTTACAGTTGAAGATGAACTATTTCTAGGATATGTTATTTATTTCTTATTCATAGTTACATGAAATGTCCCTAATCCTAGTCAAAGGGTTAAATAAGAAAAAAAATTATTATTTAATTTTAGTTGTAAAAAAGCGTAAAAGTTGTGAGCTATGTATCTCACACTTTTTATGCGCATGTGTTAGTTGATCTTCATGCGTATTTTTTATATACGATAAATAAATCATCCACTTCAGTTTATCACCCTGAAATAAAAATATAATGGTAACAAAAGAATGTAAACAAAATGTCGTGGCAGAAGACCATAAATGTATTATAATGTAACACATATAAGTACCTCCAGATCATAAATATTGCAAAAGACTGAAATTTAAATTAATGGACTTTGAGTCGCTTAAATATTTTTCTAGGAGTCTGATGTAGATAAACGATAATAAATGCATTATAAAGAAACTGCTTGATAAATGATACTTTCTATAAATATAAAAAGTTATCTTTCCATTGTATCATGCATTTTAAGCTAAATTGCTTATTTGGATATATAAGTTTGAAGTTTGCAAATGGGGTTTTAAGTATTAAATTGTAGAATGCATTTTCTTCATTTAAAAAATTTTCTTGAGTGTGTACCAAATGGTGAAAATGACGTAAAATCTAAAAAAAAATATTTATAGGGTATTCAGCTGCAAATGATCAGATGATCGTTTAATTATATTTGATGAATATATAAATGTCATAAAAACGTCGAGATTGCATTTATTATTGCACAAGCAGAAAGTGAAAATTAAATTCATGAATAATATAAATTGTAAAGACTTCTTTACAATAGTGTTCAACTTAGAGTTTCATAGAAGTTTACATAGAGTTTCATCGTTTTGGGTTAAAAATTCAGTATTATTCTGTCAAAATTATTTACAGTAAAACAATGTCTGACCATAAACTATGAATATACTTAACCTTTGACAATATTAGATTAAATTTTCGCTCCCATTTCCTTATCGCTAATGTATGACTGTAACAATTTTTTAACCAATTTTGCGTTCTCTAGAACCTAAAATTGAAAAGCTGCAAGTAAATTTATCTTCTACTAAGAAAATTATATTCTTGATTTTCTAATAAAAACTTACCGGACACTATCAGTTGTGTACAAGATACGTAGCTGTGGGCCGATTGTGACAACTAAAATTTAATATTATTCTTCGCCTTATTTAATTACAGAATTCTGGTATTTAATAAGAGGAAGAATACTATTAAAATTTAGTGGTGAGAATCGGCCCATTGCTGCACATCTTTTAGACCACTGCACTACGCAGTCCAGTGTTGTATCTTGTTATTTTTGTAGCAATTCCTTAAAGTACAGGGTGGAAGCGCTCTTTTTTCTACATTAAAATACCCATATTTAGCAGAAAATTGCATTGATATTGGCTGAATTATGTTAATCCTTTCGAAAGAGATGTCGGTGAGGAGGTAACACATGGGCTGATAAGTTCCCGGTCTAATAAAGAAAACACAAATTTTTAACAAAACTTTATAACTTTATAACTTTAATAAATAACATAACTTTAATAAATAATAATAATAATTTAATAATAATAATAATAATTTAATAATAATAATAATAATTTAATAATAATAATTTAATAAATGAATAATAATAATAATTTAATAAATAAATTATAATAATAATAATTTTATAATAAATAACATTATTTTATAACGAAAAAGCTCCAAAGAGTGCTCAGAATCATCGAATCGTTGTTGTTTTTGGTCAAAAGTCAACACGCGCGGCAGCCATTTTGACAACAGCTTTTTCCTGGACAAACATTCATTCAAAATAAAACCTACACGTTCCTTGGATATTTTCAGAGTCTGAGCTATCTCCTGCATTTTCACTTTACGGTCCTCCAAAACGATTTTGAGGACTTTTTTTTCCAGAGTAACCACCTCTTTTGCGTGGTGCATCACTGGTGTCCGTACGAACACGTTTAAATTCAGCAAACCAGTAAATAATGGTTGATTTACCTGGTGCAGTGTGACGGATAACGCTTATCAAGCCAAGGTTTTGTTTTAACGGTGTTTTTTCCCATCAAATAACAATTCTTGAAATTCGTGTTTGTCCATTTTTTTGTTTATAAAAAAAGTCGTTCAACTGAAACCACTCTAACGTTTTATCTACACGGCGAATCGTCCTGACATTTTTTCTGCTACTTTTTAAAGGTTAGTATTTACTTAAAAAAAGCATCGGTTCGGCGATTGCAACGCCATCTGTGTGCCCGACCGGGAACTTATCAGCCGATGTGTTAGGCCTGTGGGAGAATGTCTTTTCACGAGCGCGAAGCAAAATGGTAAACATAGGAAGACATTATGTTGCGCTAGAGCAGCCCTGCCAAGTGCCGTCGGCGGACTGGTCTTGAACTTCAACCAGACATCAGTATATCCCTCATGTCCAGTATTGGATGAATACATTACCTAACTGGTCTTATAAAAGTTTATACAATGTAAGATTTAGTTCCTTTAATACGTTTATTTTTGCTGGAAAAGTGGTCATATAAATTCGATTATAAATCAAATAACAACATCTCATATAACATACCCGTTAGATTGCAGTATTATTTAGATCCAACAAATAACTAGTATATAATTATATTTACTTTTTTTCCACGGAATATACTTTATACATAAGTACATATTTTTGTGCAAGAGGTGTGATAACGTACGTTGTACTTGATGTTTAGCAGGGTGTTAATGCAGTCCATTTGCAAAGTTTTAAAACATTTTTTCAACATGTTTACCATGTGAGGAGCAGCAATTCAAGAAATTGCAAGATGTTGCACAATTTGAACTAAAAAACCCAGACTTTCCCGGTCCTTAAGATATGAAAAAAACGTATTCTTCAAAGGGCAAAGAATATCGGAAAAGGCAAAGAATACAATTATATTTCGAGTTATAAGCAAGTTTGTTTTTATGTCTCCTCGCTCCGAAAACTTGGTTCAAACGCCAACTTTGACAGTATTTTCCTAAAGATCGTTTGTATTTATCAAAACGTGAAAAACACTATTCGATTACATAGTTTCTGAATAAGAAAACCTGCCCTTTTCATGTTTTTCCGAACAGAAATGAACTAAAAAAAATTGTCTGAAATTATCTTTTCTGGATATTTGAACAAGACACCTGAGCTTTTTCCGACACATATGTATGTGTCTTTAAGACGCCAATATTTGAGGTGTGAAGTGGGAAATTTGCGAAACAAAATAAAATGTTTTTTTTTTTTCTGTTGCTTCTCTGTCCTTATTGGTTGTTTTCACTTTTTCTTATTCTGTCTAGCCCTGGCGATTTGCGTGCTACAGGTAGCGTTCCAAAGCTCAATTAGAATGAAGGTCTCATTCTAATAAAATAAAAGTAGATGTTGCAATTTGAAATTTTCGAAATTTTGTCACTGTAACCGTAACTGTTAAAGTTTATCTGTTGTTTTTTAACTGATTCTTGAGCGCATACCTCAAAATATTTTAAAAGAAAATTTTATTGAGTTTCTGTGAACGCTATGATAGCTAGGG
Organism: Maratus michaelseni; assembly: GCA_963931845.1. Classification (NCBI taxonomy): domain Eukaryota; kingdom Metazoa; phylum Arthropoda; class Arachnida; order Araneae; family Salticidae; genus Maratus; species Maratus michaelseni. The sequence continues at coordinate 85,466,029 of OZ007586.1, forward strand.
GCTCATATATCGGGATAGTTTTTTATAATCACCCTGTATATATATCAAGTACAAATGTGATGATTTTATGATAGGGATAGTTTATGTAAAAAAATTAAGAAACGAATATATGAAACGTTTTTTAAACGCTTTAATGTGGCATTTGTAGAAAACTGACGGTAATATAATTTTAGTATGTTTTTGCATTGACCTACAATATATTGCGTCTAGAAGATGGTGTATATAATATTTATAATTATATTTCAGGATTCCACAAAATAATTGGATTACTGTACCATATATGGGCAGCGATTACTGAACAATTTGTTAATCGGCAATTTAATATGAAATCTGGATTTTGAAACTGTACAAACCCCGACTTTTTCTGAAAAATCTTTGTAAGCTCGATTCCTAGATAAATTTATCGAATGTATGCGTTAACGTGTAGTTTATTTTATTCAAAATAAATCTATTTAATAGAGTCTAACAAAATATACCCAAATTTATGATATAAATGCATATTCGTGCTGATAAAAATTTACCAAACTTTTAGGAAGAAAAAAACGTAGGCGGAGCTACATATGCAGGACACGTCTGATTGATTTCGCATATCATTTACTTTTTAACAGTAAAATAAGAGACATGAATTGGCCAAATATTATGGTCCAGAGTATGGATGTAAAGAAAAAAAGAAATAAAGTTTTTTATGTTCCTTTTTACCAGTGGCTCAGTTGTAAATCTTACAAAAGTGTGGTATTTGAAACGTTCTTATATTTCCTTTCTTTCCTTCAAGTGCTCGGGACATTCCTTTGCAATTTTTTACTTGTGGACGCTCCATGCTGGTTGAAGTTCTACTTGATAAAACTGATAAATTGTTGCATTTTGAGAAGCAGTTGTAATGTAGAAATGTCATCGCTGAGAGGGAGAATAGTGTTCTATAAGAAATAGATTTCTTTCGAATACTACACTACATTTTTCCGAAAATCACATTTGAATAAATCGATGTTTTGATGCTATTAGCCCTCATACTGCTTTTGCAGCTCGTAAAAAGCGTGAAAATCTTTATATAGTTTAAATAATGAAGACATTTTTAACGTGCAAATTTCTCATTCCAATTATTTTCGTATTAAGTGAGTTTCACTGTATATAATTCAATAACCTAAAAACATTATAAGGAAATATAACCAACTGTAGCTTTTTTTAGCTATCTTTTTTGTTATTTACTAATAAGTACGTCTTGAAACTACTACTTTTTAATAAATTTTGCTTCATCTAAAATAAAATTATGCTAAGCACGAACTTTCATTACAAAAAAATAAATAAAACAAAAATAAAAGGACGGTAAATGTATTACAGAAAACCTTTAAAAGATAGAAATTATACTCCGTTTTAGAATGGGTATCGTCATTTACGATTCTATAGTTCACAATCAAATTTTAAATGGAATTTATATTCAAGTAAAAAAAAAAATACTCTTATTACAAAAATATTGTATTAGTTAAGTTTGGGCAAAATAAAATAAAAAAAAATTCTTATTGATTTTATAGTTTAAATTTATTCATCAAAACATTCTATTGTTAGAAAAACTTGTAAATTTTATTTTTCAATAGTAAAAGAAAAATGTAATAACAAGTTTTTATTATAAATTAGTGAATATCTTAAAAATTGTAAAGTGTTGTTTGACATAATTTAATATTCTTCAAGGATAATGGTAAGGAAATATTGGAGTTTAATATGGCTCTTGTAATGTTAAATGTATAGATAATCATTCTTCCTTTTTTCGAAAGCTTTAAAGGAAATTAACTTTCATTATTTTTTGTACTGCTCTCGCAGCCAATTAAGATAACGGCTATCTTGTTTTGTTAGTGTTTTCTGTAATGAGTTTATTTTTAAATTTAAAAAACGCAGTAAACAACAAAAATAATCTATGGCAATTATAGATAAAACATCAAAAGAAAAAAATGTAATATATCGCTACGTATACTTGATTTTATTCTTTACAATTTGGTTTTAGAAAATTTATTTTATATTACTACTACTTCATCACAAAAATATGGAAATTAAATATAATTAATGCACGTTTTGAAACTTTGCAGAACCAGAGAAAAATGATACATTGCTTTCGTGATAAATTGTTTTGTGGTCCCTTTTATCAGATAGGATAAAACCTTTACATATTTTAAGAGTAGAAGTACATGCATATTAAATTCAAATCTCTGAAATTCAGACAAAAAGTATCTAAAATGGATGATCCAGTTTTACGTTGCGAAAAATCTTATTTATTTCAGTCACGTTCTTGTGTCTAGAGAGCCACATTATTTCAGACAGTTGAAACCCCTGAAATTCGGTCATTTTTCCTCTTTTTTCAAGCAATAAGCGGTCATTATTAGTTAAACATTTGTATGCAAAAATAGCAATTAATTGTGTGCTTTTGCACGCAATAATTAATTAATTAATAACGTGAGTTATAATTTTTCTCACTGACTGGACAGAAATCTCCTCGCTAAAAATACGTCGATCCCATGATCTCATATATCTGACTTTCGCTTTTCTGGGAACGCAACAAGGAACACAAACATTCTGGGTCCAAATTAACACCTATTAAAGAAAAGGGGCCTCCGACTGACAAGGAATGCTATCAAACCTATCGGCAAGAATAATCACAAAACGTTTAGAGTGGAACTTATCGTCCACACCAGTCGAAAAATGGTATAGAAAATGGCATGTATAATACTTGAAACCATAAACATGCAAATTCAATGTACCTGTGAGCTATGAGGATTTTGTTATAGTTATAGTCAACGTATTTCATCAAAATAAGTGCACTTGTCACCCATAGTTTGAATCATAAATTACCAGTCATCTGTAGATGGTATATGTGCAATAATTACTAGAAAAGAACAGTCGTTCCACGTGTGTTTTTTCTTTTCCCATGACTACTTACCAGAAGGTATTCTCATCGTAATTAATATATTTCAAGGGCACAGAACATACTCATAAATTACTGTAACATTCCTATAATTTATTGTACATGTAATATAAAGGAAAATTGATATGGGATTATTTTTCTTCAGATAATGTTATTATCATTTGTAGTGATGCAACATAAAATCACTTAATGCCTATTAACGTTTTCGTTTTTCTAAAAAAGTCTTCTTTTTTCAGAGTTGAACTATCTACGCAAACGGTATTACTGTGCAATACATACAGCCTAAAAGTCTACTACATTGTTCCGGCCATATATTAATTTGTATATTCATTTAAGTTCCATAATGCTGATAATAAGTGTATATGATTCTACTTTGAAAATTAATTCCATATTTGTGCATAAATAGATATTTTACTTGGACAGGATATTAAAAAAACAAACAAGGATTGCTCTGCGATTGAAACGCAATTTTTATGGAGAAGATGCAAACATTACCGTAGCCAAAGTGGGTTAGTTGTTACGTATACCACTATTTTATACAGAATACCTGACATTATTTAATTACAAAATTTTGCGCTTAAATAAGACAAAAATTCTATGTAAAAATAGTGGCATTAATAATATCTCTCTTTGTGCACGCTAATGAATGCAAACTAATGTGAGAAAACATTCAAATAACTTCTGAGGAATGAAGATAAAATTGTTTGTTTAGTATCAACTCGTAGTGAAACAACTGTACGCTATCATATGGATGTGACTGCATTGCCCTCTAGTGGCAAAATATGGACGATATCGAGCGCACGCATCCGAGCGTACATGTATTGTTGCCGATTATGGACACATAAAAAGTACTTAATTTGCTTCTCTCATCAAAATATATTATACCTTGCTTACTTGTGTTTATTTTATTAGTAAATGTGTATCTGTCTAGGGATTTCACACAGATGCACGCAATTAGTGACGTATAAGACTCGCTGATTCATTATCAAAAATTAACATTTCAGGAGTTCTAAGAAAGTAAATTTCATATGTAACACGTAATTTAATACTAAATCGAGGACGATGAACACTTTTATAATTGGATATTTTTCGCTATATCTCATAGTTTTCGAGTTATCGTCGATAACTTCCGAATTTCGCCACTGCGGGTTTTGTTGTGACTGTCATATGATAGCGCATACTCATTTTATTGTAGGTTGACAAATCTCTCACAATTATAGCTGTATTCATTAAAAAGGTATTTGAGTGTTTCTTGACTTTCATTTGCGCACTGTTCTACAATCTGTGTAATAATACTTTTTCTAAATAGCAATCTTCTTTTATTTAATCGTAAATATCTGTCAATAAATAAAACAAATAACAATAAATAAACGAAGTTAACAATCAGAAGGAGTAGAAGGAGTATTCTTATCAATATTTTTCCCGTTAGTTTTTATCAGATGTTTAAGCAACTTTTCCTATTAGTTCAAATTGTTCCATTCTAGTACCAGACTTGCCAATTCTCCGGCTTTTTGAATACTAATATTTTAGTACAGAAAATGTTGATTTATTTAATTGTAGCATTCTATGATTTGAAAAAACAACATTTTCCTCTAAACAATTACTGGTGTGCAAAAAGCCGGAGACTTGGCAACTCTGTAGTACCATTGAACCAGATAAAACAATTTCTGCGTTACTAATGAAATGTTACATTTTCATTAACCCCTTAATTGTCACGCCCGATAACTGTAGGCTACTTTTGTTAAATTTCAGATTGCTTGATTGCCACCAGCTTTTGAAGCAGAAATATTCGTCTCAGTTAATGACACGTAAAATAATGCGAGAATGAAGCCAGTTACACTATTTAAAAAAACTGGTGGGACAAACAATGTGAATAAAAACATAGTAGCATACACTGCCCGTGAATGTCTCGGGCGCGAAGATGAAGGTGTTAAATCCTTCATTTATTGATAAAGTAATGCTTGTTTTAGAAATTAAAAAATATTCTATGTTGTATTAAACAGGCTTTTTACGGGCAGTGAGTGTGTCCTATAACTTTTATCGACACGGGTTTGACGGAGATGCAGCTAAACACTTTACTTTAATATATTTCTCTAAATAACAGAAAACGGAATAATAAAGTAGATAATGCTGTTTTCCGTACAATTATAATGACATCAAAAAGTATAATATTGCACATTTGTATATAATTTATGAAATTGTTAATATAATTTAAAATTTAAAATTTCTTTCTTTTTCGAATGTAAGAAATTAATAAGACTAAATATTTTTCTTGTTTTCTGTACTTCATTAAAAGGTTAACAGTGATGCATTCAACTTTCAATATTTATATTTATGCGAGTAGCATAAACTAATGTAATCTAGTACGGGGATAGCAAATCCGCTTATCCCCCAGAATGCCAGTTCCCGCCATTATTTCGGACAAAATGTTCTTTGACTTATTTAGTGAAAGAAATTCTGAGATTAAATTCCACGTCTAATAATTATTATATAATTAATCATTAATAAATAATAAAATATTTAAAAAATAATTATTCATGGTATTTCATGGCAATTGACCTTCACGTAACATGAGTCCGCCTACACAGACCCAGGGTTGCCAGTTTGGCCTCATTTATTATCCAAAAAATTCGAATATATACAAGAAACTTCAAAAGAAGAATTTCAGTTTACGCAATTGCTAAATGTCTCTCATTAAATAAAGGAAATATTACTATTCGGAATTTCTGGTATGAATTTGGAATTTCTTAATCAAATAGAAGACTAAACTGGCACCCCTGCCCTGCTCTACCACAAACTTGAAAACATCAAAAGTGTCCCATCCAAACAACTGCACAAAATATATTAACTCATAATATTAAAAATACGAAAATTTGTATCTTAAATAATGTTTGTTTCTTTTCAAATTATTTATGTTATAATAAATCTTAGCACAAAATAAGCATATTTTATAATTCTTTCATAAAACATTTCAAAGCTACCTGCATTTCAAATTCAAAAAAATTCTTGCGTCAAAATATATAAAGAAAGAAAAATCAGGCTTTCAAGTTTAGATTATGAAAGACTTTCCAAAACTTTCAAAATACTTTAACAAATCTTCGCTGTTTAATAAAATAAAGAAGATACCTAAGTAAACATTTTAGAAAACGCATAACACATTTGAAAAACAGATTTCAACAATTGCAATCCATATACAGAAAAGTACTCCAATTCTTTTGTGTAGCCCCGTATAAAATATGTAGATTTGTATATCCTCTATATAGTGTGCTACATATCAGTTTAGTAACAAAACACATATCACAGTTGAAAATTCATATTCAGCAGTTTCTGTCAATAGACTAAAACATACTGGAATTATTTTGTACTGCCCTGTTTATTATCCAAATATTTTTATACACACCACACATTAAGTTATGATTTAATTCAGGCAGTAACACGCTGAAAGCTACTGAAATCCCATTTTGATTAATTGTCATACACAGGCGGCCTTGTATCCAGTTCTTTGCGTGGCCCTGTATATGGTCTTACTTAGGTTCTAGAAGCATCTATTCGTATACTAAATATAGTTCATGTTCAAAATGCATAACGGGATAAAAAATCACATTTTAACAATTTACGCTGATACACAGTAATGTTTATGAATTCTTTTGTGTAACACTGTATATGATCTATGGCATTTATAAACACCAGATAGAATGCAAAAATCTAGTTAAACTTAAAAACTCATTCTTAACTGAAAGCGAACTTCTGCAAATTATCGCGTATATACAGTAGTTCGGATACAGTACTGCATCCGAAATATTTGTGTGCAAATGAGCAATAAATGCTATGTACATCATATTGCACAAGAAATAACTTGTAGTAAAACTCAGTAATGTATATCAATTTCATAATATTTGAAATAGTGTATAAAATAAAAATACGCTGCAAACAATTATTCTTTGTAGACCATTATGCAACCGAATACTTTTGTGTGGCCCTGTAAAGTAATGATAAATACTTTGCAATAGATATTCTACATAAAGCAAGTTTTAGTGCACCTCAGAAACTGATATCAATTTCATTATGTTTTCAATAATGTAACATGATTAAAATGCACCGTAAACGAATTTCCCCTATATAACACAATATAGCAGAATTTGTTTGAGTACAAAAATAAACTAACACTATCTCTGTGTACTTCATTTATCTATATCAATTTCAGTATATTTGAAATAGTATAACACCATTAATATACATTTGAAAGGACTTTATTCCATACACAACAATGTAACGCCAAAATTTTGAGTGCCCCTGTAAGTGAAATATACGTGATACATACTTCATTTTCAATACATAACATGTCATTGCAAACCTTAATAACATATATCAATTGCATGACAATCCGGGTATATTTACATGAGTTAGAGTATAGGCAGACAGACAGACAGACGGAGGACAGACAAACCCAAATCATAAACACTATTCAACTATGTTGGGAAGTTCATATACTAAAACCTTTTTGGTTTTAGTTTACGAATTAAAATTTGCACAATGTATTTGATCTATGATTATGTGTGAAAGTGTTAAAAAGTATTATAATTAACACTTTCAGAGCAAAGTACTTCTGTTACTGAAAGGATCCAAAATTTATGAACAACTTTATTTGAAAATAAGTAAAGCTTTTCTTCACGGGAATTGTAAGAGCAAAATATTATTCCAAAACTGTTGGAATTGCGGCATTTGAATAGAAGGCAACGTATCTTATTTTTTCGGGAGTCTGATGGAAGTCACATATGTTTTCAACTTGAAATTTCTTTTCGTTATTTTTTTAATTAAATGCAGCATTTCAATAATAGAAAGGAGACACCTTTCCTTATATACACTTTCCGGTTTGAATGATGTTTAAATTTGATCGGACTCCAAAATAATTTAAGATATGTTGGCATCTATGCATGTTGGGTTTAAAACAAGAGGTATAAATGGTCTTACATAGACGTCAACATAGAGAACAATTTATTTTCTACTATCGCTGACATATGATAATTTATTTCTCTCTTTCATAAACGGAAATAAGTAATATTTTGTGGGATTAAGAAAAAGCTTTATATAATGTCACCCTTTTACATAGCTTCCAACTTTTTCGTTTTCCTATTACCACTATTTTTAAAGAAAAAGTTTGACTTATTTATTCCTAAAGTCTCGGCCATTAAATATCACGAGTTTGTTTATTCAAAAATAACGTTAAGTGAAAAAGCGTAAAATATGGCGTCTATGCCTTTTAAAGAGAAATACTGTTCTTTATGTCAAAATTAGATTGCTTCTAGCACTTTCAAGCGTTTGAGGGTTTTATTGTATGTTCATAAGAATGCTTGTAAATATCAGGATATATATATATATATATATATATATATATATATATATATATATTAATTGAATTTTGATGATATAATATATTTCTTATCTCATTCTATATACGGTTTAAAAAAATATGTCTAAAATATTCTTGACTACAGCCATTTTAACATAACTTCTAGAAACGTAAAAACATAATGAGGTATATTATGAACCTCACCTGACGGTGAAAGAGCTAGAGATTGAATAAATTAAAGATATTCATACATCATGCTTCTAGAACAAACATCATCTTTACACTATCTTTACAAACCAAAACAATGTCTTTGTTTCGATAAATAATCATATCTGTACTGGAGAATATTAAAATGTATATATTTTTTTCATAAATTTCATGTTCTTAGACCCAAAATTTATATTTCCTTTTTTCGTTCGTGGATCTTTAAAATTCATTAAAGATTTTCGCAGAAATTGAAGATTCAGTTTTGTCGTAATAACAAAATTTGAAACGAGCTTCTTTTCCTATTCTACATGCACTTAAAAAAACTAATATTATGTTTTCTTTTAATTTTGTAACTTAAATTATGCATAAAATTTTGAAGTTTAAAATGAAAAAAAAAAAAACGGTATTCTTCCACTGTACAGATTCGAATGTTAGACTGAAGATAACTTTCACTCGCCCTTTTTTTGACGCATCACATACACTGAAAAAATTTTGCTATATATTTTTTTAATTGAAATAATTTTTTCTAAATTTGTTCTTCAATTTCTGACACTTTCAAAAGACATTAAAAATACTGCTCCAATTCAGAATTATATATATATTATTTATAAACAAGTTTTCCCTTAATACTTCTAAGCAAATTGTGAGATTTATCTACTGATAAATGACAACATTTAACTATTTTGTACTAATAAGCAAAAACAAATTGGCATTCTTTTTCGTCGGATAAGCTTTTACATCATATACTATATATTTTCCTGAAAACGTCTCATTAACCACCAATGCAATGACTTGGTTAAGATAAAAGAAATCCAAGATAAAAAGAAGAAAATGCTTTCTGACTTATTACTATGTACTAATTACTTATTTTGTTATTTGAGACAGTAAATTCCACTGGAAATTATATATTTATCAATAATTATTTTCACTGGAATTTTTATCATTTAAGTTTTCTTACCCCTAAATTTAATAGTAAATTTCTATATATTTCATCGTTTAAATCTGCAATTAAATAAAAATAGAGTAAATTGAAATTTTTGCCTTATTTAGCCAAAACCACTGAAATTTAGTAGAATTTCTTGCCTTATTATTCGCAAATTTAGGCGATTACATAAGCAAAAATTTACTATTAACCCCTTAATTGTGTAGCCCAAAGCCATTAAATAATAAGCCCAGTCAGATAGTGTTAAATTTGTTAGCGACACACTAGCGCCAAACCTCTGCTGCGGAAGGAGGACAAAACAGAAGTGGGTCGCAGAGAAACGATACGATTTATTTATATCGATATTTTATACGATTTTTATCGATGTTTTGTTTTTGCACTTCCTTTAAAAGCTTGCTAATTATTGGGATCTTTTACATTAAAGCTAAAATTATAATGAAAAAAAAATGTGGAAATTTACTGGATTAATATTTCTATATAAATATAGTGGTGGCGAAAAAGTTGATTTATTTATTAAAAGTTAAATAAAAAGTGATGGAAATTTACATCACTATGCAATTAACCCTTTCCGGCACAGACAAATTATGTTCGTAAAATGTGAAATTACTGACTGACACCGGAATTTACAAACGACTTTCTTAGAAAATATGAACTCCTTATTTTAAGCTTTAATTTTAGAAGCAAAATTTTATTAAAATATTCTTGGTGCCGAATGCAGCACTCCCAACCGCTAGATGGAGCTATTTTCAACTTGCGAAAAGTTTCCCATTTATCTGACTGGGCTTATTATTTAATGGCTTTGGTGTAGCCCGAACTCAGTTCGGGCAAGAACAGTTTGCTTGTTTTGTTACTAAAAGCTTTTGCACACCAGTAATTATTTAACGCAACCTTCGCTTTATTAATCGGCAGACCATTTTCGATTACACCAAGCAAATATTTTAGTACGGAGAAAGTGGTGTATTGTGCCTATTTTTAGTTTATGGTGTCAAAAAACCTCCCACAGTTAAGGGGTTAAAGTTTAGTGTTACTGGAAAAGCGTAAATTTGGCTGCTATTTATTGGTATCCGCTTTTAAGTATCAAGAATTCAATGTGGTCCCTTTTTGACTACCACTGTTTCCAAACAAAAATATTCTTGCACATGTCGTTGAAATTTATCGAAAAGATTATTATTTAGAAATATTTATAGCCAAAAAACGCCGACCGATGAGTGAACGGAAAAAAATATTTATCTGTGACAGTAGTAATAACAGTAAATTAAGCTTTAGATTATTAGAAAAGGATGAACATAACCATATAGAAAAATTAATGGATTCTACTTCTTTGTTGCAATAGCACTTAAGTAAAATATCTTATTGATATTAATTTGTAAAGTATATTTTTTAATTTGAAAATACATTGGGTCATCCAGAATGTTCTGTGGTATACTTCTGTTGAAATAATGTTGAAATGATTTAATGTCACCAGAATTTACAAGTAAATTAACTTCAAAATAAGTAAAAGCATTTTCTTCACGTATACTATAAAAGCAAAGTATTATTCAAGTATTCCGGTGCGAATGTGGAATTTATGAATTCAAAAGTTATACAAACAACCCCAGAACTTTCTGAATGACCTAATACTCTTCATATTATATTGTAAAATGTTGTTTGTTATTTGAATAAACAAATTAATAAAATTTTATTAAATTTTATTTATGACAAAAATATCTGTTTCCTATTTAAACACGTAAAAACCTCTTTATAGGCTTTTAATAGGCGCCGGCTAACGGGGGCAACGTGGAAAACCAGGCATCCGGCGTATAATCCACAGCTCAAACAGTCGTTTTTCGACCCAGAAATATTATTTTATAAAATGTAACTTAAAAGATCGCTGTAAATATTTAACTACAATTATTGAATACATTTTCTGGGTCGAAAAACGATTCTTTGAGCTGCGGATTATACGCCGGAAATTACGGTACACTGATGAGTTACAATATTATCAATACTCTTTTAGTATCCGAATCTGCTTATTGGAATGATGTCAATGTTTAGTTTTTTCAGTGAAAAGTTGTTAATGTTATTTAATTGATACCGCGTATATTTAGACATTATTTCGTACGTGTTATAGTTAGACGTTAGTTGAACGACTTTGATGTAAATGTGTTTTTTTTAGTTAAAGTTCTTAATGTAATTTAATGACTAGGATTATACAGGGTTGTTCAAATTAATGTATCTCTGTTTGGAACGGCCTGTTGAGAGAAGCAGTAGTCGTAACATCTTCATATTTGGAGGGTGTAAATATCATGCCATGGGAAATTGATTGGTGCAAAAAATAGTTCAAACGAAGGCCAACAGGTGAAAATTAGGCGCTGCGATCGGCTTATTTACGAACTAACCATGCTAACTAGATGAGAATTGGAATATCCATCTGTGCGCGCAGTACTGGAGAACAAAATTTGCATAACAAGTGGACTAAAAGCAGAGGCGTAGCGTCAAGGGGGGCACGGATCACTTTACTACCAGTATTTTTATATACTATATTTAGCCTTATTTAATTCATGCCGTTCAAACATTAAATAAGGCTAAATGTAGTATATAATTATACTGGTAGTAAAATGATCGTGCCCCCCCTGACGCTACGCCACTGACTAAAAGGCCGTTGTAACAGATAAAAAGGAGAGACATTCAATTATGAACATTCTAAGATCTCCACGTTGGTTCTCTCGTTGCCGGAGAGTGCTTTGCTGCTAAAGCTTCTCTACCAAAAATGCAATAACGATGCCACAGCGCTTCGTTTGTACCAATGACAGACATTTTTGCGTACGGGTCCAGTTATATGGAGCTGTGGATCATACTGTAACACTGTTTGATGTGTTAGTTCTGAAAGAAGGTGGACACATTGAAACCCACATGTGAAATCTTTGTGTGCTGTTGTGTTACCACGCGCGAGTCTTTCGTTTGACCTGTCATTAACATTTTTCTAGGATCGATGGTTTTGTATAGAGAAATGTAATAATGAAATTAATTACCCACGCTTCGTATTTTATTCTTTATTGTTTGTGTTATATTACATTTTCCTTACCTTAAAACAATTGCAGCGCCTTATTTTCTCTTACGGCCTTTGTTTGAATATTTTTTTAATTGTTTTCAACCAGTTTCTCATGGCCTGATATGTATAACCTCCAAATATGAAAACGTAACGTCCACAGCTTCTATCGTGAGGGCGTCCCAAACACAGATACTTTATTTTGAACTACCCTGTATTTAGACATTATTTTGTGCGTGTTATAGTTATAATATTCTTACTTGTTATAGTAAAAAGGATTAGTTTAATCACTTTGATAGAGGGTTTCTTTGAAGTGCTCAAAAATCTGTGAAAGTAGTATATCCGACATGGCACTGCTGTTCCACTGTTCGCTAATAATTCTTATTAGAACGTTGGGAAAAGAAGGAATAACGCCATAGCTGCCAACTTTTACGCTTTTCTCCTACCACTAAATTTTTTTAGTAAATTGTACCTTATGAAATCGTCAAAATCCTGTGATTCAATAAGGCAAGAATTTCTATTAATTTTTAGTGGTAACAAAAAAGCGTAAAAGTTGGCAGCTATGACTAACGCACACTTGCCAACTCTCCCGTTATTAACGGAAGCTGCTCTTTTTACCTGACTGCCAAGAAGGGTTATGTGTTTGACGTGTATCTGGCAATGTATGTGAATTTCTTTATGCCCTCGAAACATCCCAATGGCTGATGGATTTCACTGATTGAGTTCTCTATCGATTCGTCTTAACCGTCCGATGATTATAGGTTAGGTTTTGTTTTTATAAATTCAAAATCGCGGCCGTAAAATATAAAATGGCGGTAGAGACGAAAAGTTTACGCACCATATGGAGTGGCATATCATTGAATAGGTGTTTCAAAATGACGATTTAAACGCTAGGTTTTGTTCTCATAAATTCAAAATGGCGGCCGTAAAATACAAATTGGCGGTACAGACGAAAAAATTGTTTACGTACCATATTGAGTGGCATATCATTGGATATTTCTTTCAAAATGAAGACGATGTTTGCTAGACTATTTTACTGTAAGAAGATCCTGTTTTAGTTCACTTTTACATAGTCGGGTTTTTTGATTTTCTAAATTTAATTCGTTCTTGTTAGAAAAAAAATACATGAATCAGAAAATTTATACAATGAGTGAAACCAAGTATATTTCAAATGACTATCTCATACAAGCAGGACACATTAAATTAAATACATTTTCTGGCTCAAAATATATTTATATAAAAAACACCTGAAGGTTAGCAAGTGTGCTAACGTTGAAAAGGATAGCAAACGACACGACAGATTTTTGAATTTTTATATTTGACGAAAGATTGTTGAGGTAGAAAGGTATCGCGCTGGGCGAATATAAATAGGCTCATGCTGTGTATAATAAAATTCATGTGTATAATAAAATAAAACTGTAAATGTATCTTAATGCATTGACATCCGAATCTGCTTTACGTATATGGGAATACATAACAGACGCAACTGTACTATAAATATGTTAATCTAAAACATTTGCAGTTTAAGCATCTTGGAGAAATGAAAATCGTAACTGGATTGTTCAGCAACTGGAAACTGTAATCCGGCTCGAGGAATCAAAATTAATTTGCATCACATCAGTCACGTTTTTCGGGTGGGGGAACTTCAAAAGCACTATTTTTGCATAGAAATATTTCCTTATTTAATTTATTCTTCATTCCTTCTTTACTCCTTATTTATTCTTCATTAATTTATTTTAAGATTACTACTCTAAAATAGTCATATTCAAATTCCTTCATACGTAACAACCAAGTTCAATGACCTTGTAAGAGTACGCATGTTTTGCAATGAAATGTTGCTGCATACATATATCATATGTGGTGAATAGGTTTTTATAGGATGATAGGATTATAGGAAATGATCTTTGTATCTACCGTGTGAACGCTGATGTTGTTCACAATCTCTATTCTACCAGAATTCCCGCTGTGGTAACGTGGACACATGTATATATAATTAATAAAATCCATTTTTCGTTTGAAACGAAAAAAACTTTTTTTAAAATTAACATAAAAGAAATAAATATAAAAATGAAAAAATAGGATAATCATATCCACGCTGTAAAGTTACAAGGTCAGAAAGACTCGATTCTGACGTTCACTCCAAAGACAACCTCACTCTAGCTTGTTCAACCTCCAAGTCCCGTCTTTCGTATATCTCCTAGCATTCCTTCCTCTCCGGCAAAACTGGTCTTTTCTCCCTAAGGAAAGAAACGCCATCTCGCCTCCTATGAGTGACAGCTATTTTAATCCTCTACTTATCCAGTTAGAATTTTCACCTGATATAGGCTAGTTCTTTTGTATCCAAAGAATGCCATTCACATTTCTTATCCACCCATTCAGGTAACACATCTTTCAATACAAAGCGTGCATTGCAGCCTGGCCTATCTCAAAGTGAAAATGAAATTCACCCTACTGATAGAATTTTTCTCAATAGAGATCAATCTGTCAGATTACTTTCATTCCAGAGAGATTATCCTTTTTCTACAAGTAAGGGAGGAGTTGATTCATGTCAACTCATCACACCGCATATTAAATTTGACCTAATCTAATACGTGAACGTTCCAAGATTAAACAGTTAGAAATTTAGTTTATTAAAATACTGGTAGTAAAGTGATTATGAACCTCCTGATGAGCCCCTGCGCCTACGACTTTCCAAACATCAATGTCTACTACGCGTACCATTTCGCAGAAATACTTATTTTTAAGTTACATCATTTTCAAATAGTAAAAGTTCCTTATTATATCACAAACTGAAGAAGTATGTTAATGATTTCCAGATTTCGCTTTCAGTGGCTTAGTATAGGTGGGAATGCGGGGGGGGGGGCATAAAGTTTACCAGATAAAAATTCTATTGATAACAAATGAGATGTTATAAAACGTTAGCTCCGTACTCAATGGTACGACAGAATAGAGCTATTTTGCTGCCAGAGATTACGAAAGAACATGTAAGAATATACATTTTTTTGAAAATTAACATAACAATTTTGCATGAAAACAAAAGATAGGTGTCAAATTGTCCAAAAGCAGGCACTTACGATTTATTAGGTACTATCTGCTAAATTAAAACTATCTTCTTCATGATTTTCCTTCGGAGCAGATCATTATACATTGCTAATTCAGAATAAGAACATTATACACATACATTATACACGTATTTCACGTACTTAAAATTTTTAAATTAAACAGGAATTTTTCATTGTTGCAAATGTGTTTAAAATAATTCAATTTTTTTTTAATAGAGTGCCTAGAGACTCATATTTTTCAAAACCATTTTTCTCATTCAACTATCCAACTTGTTTCATTGCAGAATTATAAGATGAATTAGGACAAAGATTTCTATTCAGGAATTCTGAATTCAAAAACAAGCAGCACTATGCAATATGTTTAATAAAAACATATTGTGCAATGGTACCAAGTGAGAAACATTTAGGAATGGTTTCTGGAATAACCCACATAGAAAATTGTTTTAACATCAGCTTGCGTATTCGCGCGAATATGGAAATTACATTAAGTATTTTTAGCGACAAAGGTATTTTTTCACTACAGAATTTACGTTATAGTCAGAAATGTGTTGTCCATTTTAGATGGATACCCAAAATAGATCAGTATTTTTGTTTCCAGTTTATCAGTTATTTTTTCGAGTTTGTGAATATTTCAATGATGTAGTTGAACTCCCCCACGTGGGATTTCTGAAAAATCGACAGACTCCTTCTCCTCCCTCTGATTTGATAATTTAACACTATTATTCGTTCACTGATTGTTATTATCATACGTGTCAATGATTACGGATTTTGAATACTACTATAATTTAAAACTTTCATTTGCTGTTAATTAACGCAGAAATTTCCTGTTTAAGTAAGGCAAAGTAAACATTTTTCGAAATGTGGTATTCATACTCGCTAACCTTTGACACCTATGTTATTAGAGATGCAACAAATAGAGGTTTGGCAGAATATTAAATTAAAAAAAATGATTGTAAATAAAATATTAATACTTTTATTCGATTTTTTATCAATATTTGGGAACCAGAGTTGCCAAGTCTCCGGCTTTTTGAACACCAGTATTTTATTAGAGAAAATGTTGTTTTTTTAAATCGCAGTGTGCTCGGATTAAAAAAGTCAACTTTTTCTGTACTAAAATACTGGTATCCAAAAAGCCGGAGACTTGGCAGCTCTGGGGAACATTTCCAATGGTCACCATCAGGGCTACAACATCATTTAAAGTGAACGTGAATACCATTAAACTTTTATAAAACACTTTGCAACAAATACTAATCACCGATATACTCAATTTGGCTATGGACTTCATTGAAAAATATTAACCATGAGATACTTAACATTAAAGCTATACTGACATCTCTCAACGAAAGGACAGATTTTCTTTTTATGTTGAACACAAAATTAATATAAAATTAAACTGAATTGGTGAAAAGATACCTTACAACATATAATGCTCGGAAATGTGTTTGTATTATGCTTTTTAGCCTAAAATATTCTACAATCTTTCTTTCAATTTTCAACATCATCGTGCTCAGCTCACAGTTCAACAAAACTGTGCTATAGTTCTCAGTTGCGCAAACCGCAGGTCATCCGGCTAGCATAATTTTATATAAAATATACAGTATTGAACGCTTCGCGACGAGCGTCAAGTAATTTCTTTAAATTTTTCGTAACACTTTTTACTAAAGAAATTTTTTACATTATTTAATCGCTAACAATATCTGATTAACCACTTCGCGACGAGCGTCTTTTACAGAATTTGTAATTTTTTACCACTGATTTTTCGAAACAGAAAATTTCGAGTAATTGAGTAGCAGAAATGCTAAGATTTAAGAAGGCAAAGCCTACAATAAAAAATAACTGGTGGGAATAATCGAGGATTCTGAGCATCTTACTCGTCACGTATACGTGTCGCTCGTCCCCAAGGGGTTAGGTCTGAGGAACATTTCTTTAAATAAATACTGGTGCCGAAATTTAATGATTTTGCGCAACTTATATGGTATACATACTTGCCGCTCGTTGCGAAGGGTTCAATATAGCAATGGTTTTTATCTGAAATGATGTTAGATATATGGCCTGTGAGATGCGGTTGCAACAGGTTTGCCAGTTTGGCCTTCTCTTTAATTAAAAAAATTCCGAATTTATATAGGAAATTCTGAAAAATATATTTTAATTTATGTAATTATGAAATGTCTGTTATTAAAAAAAGCAAAATTTACTATTAGGAATTTCTAAATAAGAAATTATCAAAAATTGACAACCCTGTGCGCCTCACTTCTATAACAAGATATGTTTCAATAATTTAAACACATTTATTTCAGAGCTGGAAAATAGAATTATTCAGCAGCTATGTCTCGAACTCCAACGATTGAATACAACAGATAATAACGGGTCATCTAAAATAAATAAATATTAGTAAAACTAATTTTAATATGTGGTGTAAAACATATTTTTTTATTTATTAAAAAAATATTTTTTCTATTTTTATTGGTATTGGAATCTCACTAAAAGAAGTCATCTTCCGATAAAGCATAATAGGGCGTAGCAGATACACGCAGCTTTAATGTGGCATCTAAGTGCTTGTCGACATCATTTGTTGTAAATTTTCACATGAAGAGCGCTTTGCAGTGATTTCGATGCTCAATTGCAAATGCTCCATTTAGATGCTCTATTGAGATGTCCTATTTCAGATTAGAATTTTCCTATTTAATATTTAAATCGCAAAAATTATAATTTCTTTGTTTAATCGCAACATTTTTCATGTCTTTCTGCTATTAAATAAAGCAAAAATTTCCATTAAAAATTGGTGGTTGAAATGTACAAGAGAGCTCCCCAGCTTTGCAGTCAGTTTTGCCTGACTGCTATTTTTCTAAAGATTCAGATTGCGAGGTATTTACCACCTTTTAAAAAGTATAATTCACCTTACTTTTGCCTTATCCAATGTGTCATTAAACATGCCGAACGTTACTATTTTAAAAAGTGGTAACATAAAATGAATCTGAAAATTTAAAAATGTAACGGACTGGAAATTTTTATAAAGATCTTATTTCTTGACATCGATTATTATGGCTCAGATTTTCGAAACATATCTTTTAAAAAACACATCATTTAATATTGTACAACATTTCTTACAAACTAAGATAGCGAACTCGCGAGCCAGAAGATCAATTGCCTCCATTTTTTCGGAATTTTCTTTTTTTTTTTTAACTTATTCAATAAAAGAAATTCTGAGATAAAGTAAGGCGAAGAAAACAACTCAGTAAAAGTGATGGAAATTAGCCTTTTCGCACGCTTGTTCATCTAGTTTGAACTATGTGTTTCGAGCTCTCATATTAGTCTTTATTTGAAACGGAACGTCCATATAATTAGCTGCAAACGAGAAATTACAACAGATTTAAATTACGCAGATCTTAAGGAGTAAAGTTTTATAATTTAACAGTAAAAAGTTTCATAGTAAAATGTCCAAGGTGTAAAATGAATGAGAAAGTATAATTTATTTAGTTTAATTTGTTCTTCTTAAAAAAGATAAAATATTTATGTTTTGTGAGTAAATATTCTTTTATGTCAATAGAAATTTTATTTAACCCTTAACGAACAAGCCGCCATATTCCCAACAAAAAATTTTATTGTAGAAATCTGTTGTTCCCTATTGGATACCAATATTTTTGCACAGAAATGTTTGCCTTATTTAATATTATAGTTTCAACACTTAAACACATCGTGAACATGTGTGCCTTTATCAATTGTTTTTGTACCAGTAATAAAGAAAATTAATTTTTGCCTTATTTAATTAGGGCGTTTTTGTGATTGTACGTTATTTTGAATTTCAGTACCAGAATTTTTGAACAGTCGCATCAGTTTTTTGCAATTAGAAAAAGGCAAAAAATTCTATTCGAAAATAGTGGTTTTAAATTCAAGAGACAGTTCAAACGTTGAAAATAATCCACTACGAAAGCCACCATTTTTGAATAAGCGCATCGGATTTATATAATGCGAGGTTTGTGTACTTGCGACAAATGAGCTTTTTGAGGTGAATTCAAGTCATTTGGAAATCCATTATCCCACCTACGGGCATCCGTTTTGCATGTTATATGTTACATTATTTCTTAAACATGAACACAATATTCGTATTTAAAGAATCAAAGAACGGAGGTCGTTTTCTTATTTTTAGATTAATTTCGATAAAAGATTTATAAAATGCAAATATTTTGTGGAAAATAATTGTGGAACAGCTTATTAATTTAAAATCAAACTTATCGCCTGATACCTTCATTTTTCTAAAAATCACAAATGAACCAGTTTTGAACTACCAGTAATTACGAAGATTAATTTTCGTGGTAGGCGTCTAAAACATTAGCAACAGGCACAGCCTTCGAGAGCGGTTTCTGCAAAACATGCAAGAAAAAATCGAAAAAAAAAGGTTATCATTTTATAAAAGTGGCACTCAAAGAAAGAAAGAAAACGGGAAAAACGGGCATGTTATTGACACTTTGAGACATAATTGAAAAGTGTCTATGACTATGATTTGTCTGGCCGTACTGTAACTTTCGTAAATATAATAGATTATCCTGAAATTTGTATATGTTATTGGCGTTTACTAGAGCACTATCACTATTGAAAATGAAGTGTGTAGTGTGTAGTGTTTAGAGTTCGTTTGCAAGGACAGACAAAAGAATTCCGTTATATTACGGACAATGGGAAAAAATCGTTGAAGTGCATTTTGATGATGATACACAATTTTAAGCATAATAACGTTAATATGCATTTATCAAGTGCAATAAAACATGCTTTTTGTAGAATATGGGGTGCAAAGCATATTCAACATTAACAAAAGTATTCTGTTACATAATGGTCTACGGGCAGATATCGTTTGCAGTATATTTTATTGTTGTGACAGTACTTCAAAATTGATGTAATTTATATGCATTACTGAGGTGCACTATAAGTTTCTTACTAAACAGTACGGTGCGCATTACATCTATCGTTTATTTGCATTAACACACAAAATAATTCGGGTATAGTTCTGACTAAGAGTGATAATTGCTGGAAATGCGTTTTCAACTTTTGTTTGCGTTTCTAAGTTAAACTAAGTTTGCATAGCACGTGGTGTGTATAAAGTCTGTTGAACATATACAGGGCTGCACAAAAGAATTCATAGGTATTACTGACTGTGGGACTGAATTGCTTAAGGTTAGTTTTTAATTGTGTTCTGCATTTTCCTGCTAAACTGTATTTAGCAGGAAGAAGTTTGTGGTACTGAAGTTTATCAGGAATAAAAACTTGTAGAATATAAATAAATTCATAATAAGATAAGAATAAGATACATTGCTTTTTATGGTTGGCATTGCTGGAAGTGCGTTTTAAATCGTGTTATGTTTTTTTTATCGGAATTAAAATTTAGCTTTATATGTTCTGTGCACAAAAGTCATTACATAATATACAGGACTCTTCAAAAATATTCGAGTGCATTTCCATCTATTGGCGGAAATTGCTGAAAGTGAATTTTCTAACTGAAATAAATTTTATCATGCTATGTAGTATAAATTCAAATCTACAGATCAGATGCATGTCTACACAAAATAACTATACTACTTTTTTGTCTATGGAAGGTAATTGCTAAAATTGGATTTTTAAATGCGTTATATTTTTTCTGAACTCTTTACTTGCATATTTTCTTTCACTTTATTAACAGTGAAGTTCCGTTACAGTTTTCTGAATGTGTTGGAAAGTCCTGCATAATCAATCCTTGATGCATAAGTTTTCGTTCTCTTTTTTTTTCTTTGCAGTGGCATACCAAAATTACTTGATGAATAAAGCAGATGTATGAAGTTTAAAATGCTGCATAATTTTTACTAAAATATTACAGAACATTAAGAAGAAGACTTTTAGAATTATTTTAATATTACAAAAATTTGATACATACATTTTGAGAAAACAGGAATGTTTGTGGAAATTTTCTATGAATAGTGACAAATAGATTTCCAATCTCCAGTACTGTTGCACCACCGATTAAATGAAAAGACAAACATGCGATTCAAAGGCGGAAATAGAAGAATCGATTAGATTTTCATTTTAAGGGTGACAATTTGATTCTGTTTACAGCATGGGAAATCGTCCACCAATAAAAAGGAATAGAAAATTTCTGGATAGAATCTGCAGGATTAAGGCGTTAAAATAAGATGAACAATTCTATTAAAAATTACCGGTGGAAGATTGCCTCTCAAACAATTGGATATCTTCTTTCTCTCTGCGAGACGACTGTGTTCTTATTTTCTCATTGATAATTTACCACACAATACGTTGTCGGACAATATACAGGGTGTTTAAAAAATCAATAAAAACTAAACGGGCAGCTATAGAAATACACCATTTGTTGCAATATGCTTGGGACAACAGTAAATTTTCAGGCAGACAAACTTTCGAAATTAGTTACAATTTTCAACAAAAGATGGCGCTGCAGTCTGGAAAAATCTAAACCACGATATTTTCCACATATCCACCATGCGCAGCAATAATATGGCGTAGTCTCTGAACGAAATTACCAGAAACCTTCAGGTAAACGTGTCAGGCGGGATGGCTTCACATGCAGAAGAGATGTTCTGCTTCAGTTGTTCAATTGCTTCTGGATTGTGGCGGTACACCTGGTCTTTCAAGTGTCCCTACAGAAAGAAGTCACAGATTTACAAATGTTTCTGGTAATTTCGTTCAGAGACTACGCCATATTATTGCTGCGCATGGTGGATATGTGGAAAATATCGTGGTTTATATTTTTCCTGACTGCAGTGCCATTTGTTGGTGAAAATTATAACTAATTTCGAAAGTTTGTCTGCCTGAAAATTTACTGTTGTCTCAAGCATATTGCAACAAACGGTGTATTTCTATCGCTGCCTTTCAGTTTCTATTTTTCAAATATACCGGTCATTTTTGAAACACCCTGTATCTATGAACTCTGATATACAGACATATATCATTAAACAAATAACAAATCACATTAATTTTATTTATTTATACTTAACTTAATGAGCAGGAAAAACATTTTTTCACGTATTTAGAATTACTATGAATTGTTTGTCTAATTAAAAATTAATAGATCACTGCAATATTAGCTATCATAAACTTAACACTAGAACGACGGAGAGGGGCCATTTTGGCCCCTACCAAAAGAAAAAAATGTCGATTCGAACCGGATATTTCTTCACACAATAAGTTAAATATATACCGCACAAAAATAAGTTAAATAAGTAAGTTAAAAGTCCTAAATAAAAATTCTGGTGTGAAATATTTTTATGAAACTTGTGCAAAATTGTCCGTTTTTTTAGTGTTAACAATCGTCTTGGAAGAATTGCTTTTTTTATTGTCTTACAAAAGAATATTTATACTTAAATATCGGTAGACATCAGACTCTTTTCTAGAGAAGGAGAAAGAGAATTTGAAACATTTTTTTACGCTAAACCGATTCCCCTACAAATTCCTTTTATCCAATAATTTTTATTTTATTTTTCAAGATTATAAAAAGAGTACGATACATTAAATATTCATATAACAGTATCTAACGAACTATATATTCTGTTTCTATCAGAACTCGGTAAAATGTAATTATTCCTTCGTTGTTTTGTCCAAAAAAAATGAGCCATTCTTTTTTTAATCAAATATTGAAAGATGAATAAAAATACTACTTTTGTTAGTGAGCTCTGGGAATATCATAAGTACTTCCAATAAAATGAAACTCTATCGAAAACGAAAGGGAAAATCTTCTTTTGTTCTTTAATCATTTCTTATATTTAATGTAAAAAATCGTTATTTTCAATCTAATATGAATTTGTTTTCAGTTCAATGATTTTGAAATAATTGAAAAATAAATATAAATAATAAGTTATTTGTTTTCATTAGTTCTGTTAAGGTACGTGTGCCTTTTAGAGTAATAGTTTTCGTGGATTGTATATTTTTTAAGCATTTCTCGCACGGCGGCAGAACCCCTTTTTTTTAAAATGTAATACCTTTATTCAGGGCTAGCAGCGTTCCTATTTTTTTCTACATTTATCTACCACTATTTCAAGGCAACTTTAACATCTGCAATATAAGTTGACAAAAATATACCGTTTTAAAAAGTGGCAGTACTGTGAATGCTTTAGGAATGCTGAAAGCTCTGTTTAATAGTTTTGTCTTTTTCGAATTTTGTAATGACGATACATTTTAAGATAGCGCTTAAAAGAGAAACTATACAAAGTGAAATTCCTCTATGGAAAAAATATAAAATTAATTGTCATAAAACATAGCTGCCATCTGCAAAAATTTATGCCCACCAATGTTACAGAAAAAAAATCGACTTACTTAATCCATGAATATTGCGATAAAAGAAGGCGTTGATTATTTCTCAGAATTACTTAAGGCCAAAAATCGTAGCAGAGGGCAGAACCGATCTAAATTAGGGTGCAAAACTGCGGGCTCACGGTCCAACGAGATCCAACTTTATAGAAAAAAAGACGTCCTTTTTTAACAACAGTTTAATTTTCGAATAAATAAGACAAATATTACATTTTTTAAATTGTGGTGGCAAAATATTTTCCGGCAGAAAGGTTGTGTGTGCAGCTTTCTTCTAAGACATAGTTTTTTAATGAATAGGTAGATTGTTTGCTTAAATAAATCTGCTTTTTTATTGCGAATCATTTTTAAGAACTAAATAAAAAATATATTTCATAAACAAATATAATAATAAACATGCAATATTCCACAAAATTATTAAACGAATTGCTATTCGGTTCATCAGATTTATACCTAGCTATACCTCGTGCACTTCCATTACGGATGATAAACCAGTTTACACTCGAACCAATATAAATAATTTAGAGTCTGTTTCAGGATAATATTCCATTGCGAAATTAAAAATTTATCAATAAGTAAATAAGTTCCCTTTCAAAGCAATATTTTTAAACACTATCTCAATTTACCGAATTTATATATTTCATAAAATCATTTCAAGCATGATTTAAAATAAAATTAACTCTATCTATCGCAGGCAGGTCATTTATGGAATATTAGACCGTTTGGACTTAAAACGATATAAACAGCTCCAACTGGTGCGTATTTTGAACACCAGTATTCCCGAAGAGTAAATTACGTGGTACGTTTTTACAACATTGGCAACAATAATAAACTTCGAAGTAAGTGCTTACAAAATTTTGCACAAGAAACCTAAATGGAAGATTTTCCTTGAAAAAGTATGGTGTTAAAGAAAACGGAGCGATTGTATGGACCCTGTATAGCTTTTGTTTGTTTCTGACATTCCATAAAAAAATTAACACTTCATTAATAAATAAATAAATAAATAAAATACTATAAATAAAACATTAATTTAACAGATATATAATCGAACTATGTGCTTAAACACAAAAATATTCAGAATACAAAAAGACAGCTGAAAGTAGCAAACTTTCTAGCGATTTCTGCGGCTATTAACACTTGACAGGCGTCTAATACAAAGTATCACTTTCTTTTTAAATTTCAAAACTTTATTTGAATACACAATTTCTATTTTTCTTACAAAAATCCTTTCCGGTGCTTTTAGTGGGGGCCAATCTTAAAAAAATATATTAAATGTAAAGAATCTGTCAGAGCAGTGCTCGTACGCTTTTATCACAAATTTTAATCGAATCTATAGCCTTAATTAAATGTAAAATGTATTAAGAATCCTACAATTAAACGAAGTGTCAACAATTTCTGCTATTTAAATATTTAATAGAAAAATTCTATTAAAAAATTGTGATAAAAACTTACGAAAACTGTACCATTTTCAATTAAAAAAATGGTTTTCATCTTTCAGTTCTGTACACCTAGAATTAGGTTCTGTAACATGGGATGCGCGGGTTGGATACTCTTTTTTTATTTAAAAATATACTTTGTGCTTTGCATGGTATTATACGAGATGGAAAGCACACGAAAGGATAGTATTAAAAAAATTACAAAGTTATTCTAAGAAAAATTTTCCTCGTTTGCAGAGTTTATTATTTTATTTTAATAAAAGTTTAGTGCCAGAATAAATAAATAAAAATTATTCGAAATAATATAAATTTAGAACGGCTTGGCAATTGCGTCAAATCAGTTATTTAAGTAGTTCGTGTGATAGTTGTTCTACTTTTAGTATTACAACTTGGTCAAAGAAAGGAAAAGCCCATGGTGATGTATTCTTCTTAATTCGTGTCACAGCTGGTCACTTTACATGAGATAACCATTCATTTTTTAGGGTTTCGTTCATATCACGAAACCCCATTATTCCCGCTTTGTTGTCTGTACGTCACAGAGCCGGATCTCTGAAACTATGTAACTTACGGTCATTAAATTTTGTGTACTTATAGCTAAATACCCATTATGAAGCTCAAAATCATAAAATTTGACTAAATTTGTATTATTTTAATATATAGAGATAAAAAACCAAAAATCGAACAGCCGTTTCCTATTAAATTTAAACATTTTTCGTTATAGCAGTTGCCAGCAATTAAAAATCCACAATATTTTTTTCTAAAATAATTAATTTTATATTGAAAGATTTCCACGTGAAAAATGAAAATGAAGTAAAAAGTTTCACCAATTGAAAAAAAATAATAATATGACGTCATATTGGTAATAAAACGGAAATTTTCAAACATTTCTCAATAATACAAGGAGTATGAATATGTGTAAATACAAGAAGCAGCTTAGACGTCATTAGAGATTTAAAAAGAAAATTAATCTGACGTCTAACATTTTGAAGGTCTCTGTACAACATGCTTAATTTTGAAATTGATTTTTTTAATATCGCATTTAGTCCACATGACAGATATTATTATGACAGAGAATAAAAGCGGACTTCGGCCGCTATCGGACCGGTTCAGATTTTCGACAAAACGAGAAAAATAAACCTGTAAATTTTTACTTTATAAAAAACATGACTTTTTCTTTTTTTTCGGGGGGGGGGGGGGAGAAGAAATTTATTTGGATTTATTAAAGGAAGGATAAATTGTTTTGAAATGAATATTAAACGAAACCTTTTGTGCGATCATCGATCACACTTACCCACTTGTTATAATATCCTTTGTGTCATTTTCATGATCCAGGTTTCGGTCTTTTTAGTTTCTTTACATGTAATAGATTACCATGCAAAGTGCAAAGTAACTTTTTAAAATGAAATCACGCATACGCACTAACAAAAAAAATGGCGGCTGTCTTATGCGAATTTTTTACACGTTTGTACGGTCTCTTGAATTTCGATACCAATAATTTCTGAAAGCATTATTCGCGTTATTTTTCTAAGTTTAAATAAGTCAAAGACAACTCTTAGAAAGTACTGGTGTCTAATGTCACAAGACTGTACAAACGCTGGCAAAAATCCGCCGCAATTTTTGTGTCAGTGCGCTGGCCGAGTATTCAGATTGTCGTGGTCAGATAAATATCAGTATTTACTTGGAGAAAATGTCATCTCATGCAATAACGTCCCTGCATAAGTTGAGTTTTTCTATAAGAAAATACTGGTATTGGGCCTGAAACTGCAGGTATTACTTAACCCTTTCACGGGCGGTAGTCACAAATGTGACCACTTAATTTTTATTAGGAACTGTAAAACGACACAATTTAGTAAAATTAGGTTTTATAATGAACTTGAAGAAAGAGCAAGTATTTAGTTTCTAAGAAATTCGTTTGTAATTTCTGGTGTTAATCAATAATTACGAACAGAAGTATTCCGCGCTGACAGGGTTAAGCAGGTGCCTTACCCTGTAAAAAAATACATATTTGAACATACATTACAAAGTAATTTCTAAATGTAAATTTTCTAGGAAAGTAAGATTTCACAGAATGTTCTTCTTACTAAAAAATAATAGAATTGTGCGATTATTGGCATCATCCATTGCGGCACAATGAAATTTCTATAATGCGTTTTCGGGTTTTTTTTTTTTTCCCTTTCCTGTGGGTATAATTCGTGTAACTTTCGTACACTTAAAAAAACTTTCTTTAACGCCTTCGAAACAAGTGAACTTTACAGAAATTTAAATCTCTTTCCCCCGTAAAAAAAAAAAATTAATCTAATGGAAGAAATGCTATAGCCATAGGTGCCAACCTCTCATTAATATTCCGTAGTATGCGACTTAATTTGACCCAGTTTAGCAACGCTAGAAACCAGAAAAATTATTGGATGAATCCTTATTTTTTCAATTTAATGTTTCTACGTGGAATTTATTTAATTTCATATCTTACAAAAATTTCTAGTGTGAAACGTGTTAAACCTGGGTCAAATTAGCCCGCATATTACGGAATATTAATGAGAGGTTGGCACCTATGGCTATAACTAAAGAAGGCGAAATTTTCCACTAAAATCTACTGGTGGAAATAATCAAGGTTTTTCAGCACTCTAAATGTCACGTGTATGTGACTCTCGTTACGAAGGGATTAAAAGCACTCATACCAGCAATACAAGATTGAGCCACATTCGTTTGCTATAACTTATCATTATTACAATGTTGACAAATTCAGGGAATTGTTTTCAAACTATCTACACTATTTCAAAATAGTAATATTTGCTTTCTCTATTTACAAACATTCCGTAATTAAACAACGTAAAGATTACTAGTTCGGAAAAGTTGGTAGGTATTTTGAATAAAAATGTCCCACAATGAGACAACACTGCTTTACTAGCAGTACTACCATGGAGTGGAATTTTTCTTAAGAAAAAGTCTTTTACTTGAATCCCACCGACAGTCTTTTTTCGTAATTTTTACGGTTTTATTCGTTTCAGTATTTTATACTCATTTATTTGAAATTATATTAAACTTTCAGTTAACAGAAAACTTACCGGAGACTTTACTAAAGTTTAAAAAAAAATATTTTACACCAGAATTCTTATTTAAAACTAGTAAAACTTTTTCAAAATTATCTTGTGTGTTTTATATTTTATTTATTTTAAGAAGAAATTTTTGTTTCAAGCTGACATATTTGTTGGTATGCATAGTATTAAATAATAACGACATTTCTGTTTAGATTCTTTATCGGATTTTAGTCTTACATACCGAAACCGGTCATTAAGCAATGAGATAAAACTAATATGTGGTTTGAGATTTCCCAAAGTTTGAAAAGTAGTGAGATAAATATATTCTTCAATTTTAATACTATTTATTTAACTTAACCTGTTTTTTGTATGCAAAGATTCAATTTTGTAATTTATTTTTCACTCACTTCCTGATATGCTAGAATTATAAACATCACATTTACAAGTGTAGTTCCAATGACAATATAACATTTTAATATTTTTAGAAATTAATAATTTGTTAATACATTAATTTTACGGCATTTTTCCGTTAGCCTGGCACATGTGATAAATCGCCATATATTCTTTCTAACTCTTCGATTGTATAAGTACGAATTGAAACAACAAATGATTTAATTATGCACCATTACAAGCACGCCAAAATATGCCAAATGGCTTTGAAACTGCAACAATGAAACGTAAAGGCTAAAAAATTAAAATAAATTATAAATAAAAAATAAAAAAATCTAATATTAAAAAAATCTTTTATTAAATTATAGTTTAATATTAATTAATTTACGATAATGCGTTGAGAAATACATTTCGATATCTCAATATAAAGTTTAAATAATGTTTCATTAGTTTTCTCGTTGCCAAGTTTTTTAAAAAATGAGCAAAATATATAATTTTGTTAATAAATTCACGTGCTTGCGCTTGCTACTAAACATAAAAAAACAGCGAATTTTCCATAAGTTCGGTACTCAAGCCAAATTAATATAACCTAACGGCAATTTATGTAAAAATACCTGAATTGCAGCCACGAATTTAGGTGTGATTTCCAAGATAAACATTGAATGCTTATAAAAGAGTGGTTTTTTAAAATTGTTTTTACTATTACATTTATTTGAAAAATGTATACATAAGAAATTCAATATATCTCAAGGAAGCTCTAGAAAAATCAAAATTAAAAAATGAAGGATTAGATTTCTCCATTCATATAATATAAAACAAGAGTTTCTCACTATGCGTCCCACGGGCCACGGTGATATTAGTGTTTTTAAAAGAGAAATTATCATTTTATTTAATTGAATAACTTCTGTCATTAAGTAAGGCAAATATTAAATTTTGCAAAGAGCGTGTGAGAATAGTTATCGGAAAAATAGACAATACCACTGATATAACTATAGCAACTAGCTTCTACAATTTTTGTCATCACTAATCCCAAATCGTAACCATCAACATATTTAATAGCGGAGATTTACCTTTAAATAAGGCGATCGAATATGGAAACAGTAGAACTAGTGACGACAAAAATTCGCAGCAGTTGGCTGCTATGCCTTTGAAAAAAGAATCTTTGAAAAAATAGTATTTAGTTTTTGAGATTTAATAAACGAGCTTTTTGTTAAAATCAAAATGTTTAACCGACAAAGAAGCATTTATATTACAGCGAATACATTACTCTTATGATTAAAAACTATTTATTTTGCCATAAAAATGGTACAATTTTTTATTGTTCTGCATTGAGATTTAAACCATTTTACGTATAATATAAGAAAATTGGAAAAATGAAGAAAGTGCATTCCGTAATTTATTACAAAAAAGCACATTTGCCACTTTGAATGTGAAATCTATTTGGGAACAAGATGGCACCACCTTAAATGAAAAAGATAAATAGATTATTTATGTAAAATGTCATTTATCAAGCTGTTTCTTTATCGTACATTTATCATCATTTATCTAACTCTGACTCTCCTGGGAAAATCTTATTGCTGCCCAAAGAACATTAATTTCAATTTAATTTTTTTGTATTATTTATGATCTAAACGTGCATTTAAAGTGTTATATTTCCTTAATATATGATCTTCCACCACGACTGGTCTTTTTTTACGTTCTTTGGTTACTAGTCACCTTTTATATTGGGGTAATAAACGGAATTAATGTTAATTTTTATTCCAATGATTAATTAACACGCGTTTAAAAAATTATGCACTATATATAAACACACACACATATCTATCTCTTTATCTCTCTATATAGCATTCTGTATATATACATGTATATATAATAAAAATCAATTCCATCCTTTGTTAAATTTATTCCATTAAAATTTACCCTTCTAAACTCATCCTAAAACCCTAATTTCTTAAATTATTTAATATCATAAACAATATTCCTTTTATTTCATCTATTTAAATCTCTTTCTATTTAAAATGCGTATTTATTAATTCCCCCCCCCCATCAAAATATTTTAAAAACACTTCTCGTATTTATTTTTTTAAACCTTTTTTCATTTCCCAACTCTTAAAAAGCCGAATTCATTCTCTTTACAATTATCATTTGTACCATTTTCTTTTTTGTTAGTACATGCAGTAACTGATCTTTCTTGGATTCGTTCTGATCTAAGAGAGCTTTTTTGGTGCAAATTTTCTAAACCATAAAAAATAATCGAACTTTTGGCAAGAATTACGCTTAATTCGTCAGGTGTGTGTCATCAGCAGAGGTAATCACATAACTTTTTGACAAAACTCCTCCATCAATGAATTTGATTTCCGTCAAAAGTCCTACTTTTGTGTTACCCTATAATAATAAATTTTTTACTGAGCATTTCCTTTGTACCTTTCTAGACTAGTGTCTTCTAATATATCCCATGATCTATAAAAGAGTCACTAAATTAAAATAAATTATTTTTATGTTTCCACATTTTCCACTTTGTTGCTTAACTTTTGGACACTAGTGTATTACTACTTCATTTATGTTTCAATATTTAGTCATGTAAAATAAGATCACTTAAAGATCACTTAACAGTTCACTTAAATCGCTGCTAAGACTTTTATTTCAAACAGGTAATTTATTCTGTAAATATAAAAGTAAGGGCTAATAGTTTCTAGCAATAATTTATTAGAAAAAGAAAATATATTAAAAAATTGTTATATATAGCTGCCAACTTTTACGCCTTTTTAGTGCAAGTATTTTAATAAAGTAAAACTTGCCTTATTTAATCTTAAAAAATCTCGATTAAATAACATATATTTTTTCTTTTCAAACATAATGCTAAGGAAAAGCCATAGAATTTGGCAGCTATGGTTACGCCCATTTAATCCCGCTTTAATAGGACACTTTCCAAAATGCTTTAAAAATGTGCTATAGTTTATTGTCATATTAATAATACGCAAAATAACGTCAAGGGCAAATATTTCAACTACCATTTGCATCACACTTGAACAATAACCCGATAAGTTTTTTTTTTTTTAATTTCTACACAAAAAGCTAAAAATATGGACTAAACAGCAATAATTTCAAACTTATAATTTCGCCTTATTTAATCGAAAAATTTCTGTCATAAAATAAAGCAATGATTACAATTAAAAAATTAGTGGTAACCAAAATCTTTGAGTAATGGATGTGGCAAATTTTTCTTCCAGGTGCGATGTACAGGAAATTTGTTAAACATTTCAGGGTCAAAGTAGTTATGTTAATAAAATGTTAAAATGATTGAACAAAACCTGAATTTACCAACAAATTCATTTAGAAATACCGTAATTTCCGGCGTATAAGCCGCAGCTCAAAGTGTCGTTTTTCGACCCAGAAATTTTATTCAATAATTGTAGTTAAATATTTACAGCGATCTTTTAAG
This sequence comes from Maratus michaelseni, assembly GCA_963931845.1. Taxonomy (NCBI): domain Eukaryota; kingdom Metazoa; phylum Arthropoda; class Arachnida; order Araneae; family Salticidae; genus Maratus; species Maratus michaelseni. Next base: position 85,498,128 of record OZ007586.1, read on the forward strand.
TTACATTTTATAAAATAATATTTCTGGGTCGAAAAACGACTCTTTGAGCTGTGGCTTATTCGCCGGAAATTACGGTAAATAAATACTTTTCTTCGCCTTTATAAAATGTAATTATTTTTAAACTATTTTCGTGTAATTTCGGCAGATGGAATTTAAAATTAATTGCTATAAATAGTATCTACTGTCTTTTAAAGGTTAGGGCTTAAAATCAGTTTCCCGAAAAACAAATAAATTATACATATTTATATATCTTTTTTATGTTAACAAACGCATACCTGCCAACATCGCACTAAACTTCCGTACAATGTAAGTTAATTTAACCGAGGTTAAACGCGTTTCAAACCAGAATTTTTTTTTTAAGAAATGCTCTCAAATGGTTCCACATAAGAACATGAAACTAAATATAACTTACTTTTAGAGATATATTTTCTGGTTAGAAATGTCTTTAACCTGGATCAAATTAACTCATTTTGTACGGAAGTTTAGTTGAAAGTTGGCAGGTATGCAAACGTATCAGACACCTGTTCTCTGAATATTATGTCTATGCATTCAGTTTCGAAATCGGCGAAATATTTTATTCAAATTTTCTTCGATTTTTATTTATATTAGTGTTCCTCGTTTTATTTAATCACGTAACGGAGGTCATTAAATAAAGCATAGAATTATATTTTGAAATAGTGCTGGGTATTTTGTATAAGAATCCTCCTATCTTTCAAGACTGACAGAGTCAAGACTCCATTGAGTTGTAAACGGTAAAAATGATAATAATTAAAATAATACGTTAATTCCATTTTCCAAGATATTTTGTTTAAATGTTTAAGATATCACAATGGAATTACATTTATCAAAAGAACTGATTTACTTGCATACACAGTTGCCAACTACTGCTGCTTTTAGACGCCAGAGTTTTCAAGATTAATCATGGCCTTATTTAACCGCAGAAATCTGCAATTAAATAAGGCGAAACTTTCAATTTAGGAAAAATGTGTGACAGAAAATTGTAGCCATTGGCAGCTATACTTTCATGATCATAAAGAAGAAAATTAAAATTTATACATATTTAAAAGTATATGTTTTGAAAGAGACTTCAGATGTCATTTAGCATTGTTGAATTCGTTTTTAGAAGAATTTATATATGCTTTTTGCTTATTAAAGTGACACGAATCAGACAAATTTAAGATAATCGTTTCAGTAAAATTACATTTTTTTTATCTGTTAAGATAAGAGAGCTTGTTCAACTTCGTTTTTATAACCTTACAATATGTAACCAAAAATGCCATTAAGTAAAAACGTAAAATTTATTACACAATAGTTCAAAGCAGGCGAAATGCCATCAAAAAGATTAATGCTTTTCTTTTGTTATTTTATTTTACATTTATAGCACGAAGAACTAAAACGATCATTTGTCATTCTTCTCAGAGTAATATTATTACATTTTCTGTGGAGTATATTTTATTTTATTTCATGCGAAAACACTTAAGGTAAAATTTTGAAGAACATTCGCATTCACAAACTTTCTTTTATCTATTTTTCAAAAGAAATTTGTTTGAGTTAATGCTTGAATAAGAGTGGATTTTGTATTTCCATATACTTTTAATTACATTATAATCTCAAAACATTTTCTGTAAGTTTTTTTTATTTAATTTATTTGGAAAATAAAATAAATAAGTTACGTAAAAATTTTGTATATTAGAAAAATCCAATACATTATCTCAACATGTTTTAATGTTTTTGTGCTAGGACCTTAATAATATATATTAGTAAAATTTCTCTTTAAATATAAAGTTAAGTATTTTACTAAGAGATGGTAAAATGTCTTCCCATTTTTTCCCGCCCCACCAGTGACTGAGAGGATCTGCTCTCAAAGCTGGTAGACGGGAGGTGCTGGGTTCAAACTTCGGTCGCGCTCGTCGACCTGACTGTTTGGAATTTTCCGTGGCTTTCTTGAACCTTGCTGTAAATACGGGTTAGGATCCCTTAGAAAGATCCCCTCGGAGTCCACTCCCCCTAGGGCCTATATCCCTCGAGTATAAAATCGGCCGTCATAAATCAACCAACCAATCCATTTTATTCTATTGTTCTGATTTTGGAAATTAGATATTTTTTAGGTTAACACATTGTTGATCGGTGACGAATATATTCGTATTTGCATAGTTGCAGGGTTCCCGATTGTAATTTTTTTAATATCAATATTTATTAAGAAAATTGTTCGGTCTCTCTTTTTAACACTGTAACACCAATAAATAAGTTCCAGGTAAGTGTTTACAAAATTTGTAAGAAAACGTTTAAAATAATTTTGTTAATTAAAAGTCATTTTCAAAAAATGAACCCAGAGGGAAGCCTATAACTATCAACAGGTATTTTGTTGTCTTTGTTGTTGTTACCAGAAATTCTGAAAAATAATCTTCGTCTTACTCTTATTTAATCGCAGGAATATATGATTACATAAGGTGAAGATTATTTTTAAATATATGGGAAACAAAAAAAAAACATTATAAAAATGATATTCCATATTAATGTAATATTACATGTCAACAAATTACTAAAGGTATTCAATTTAGGTATTTCACATACGCTTTTAGTGAAACTATGTTCAAGATAGTTTTATAAACCAGGTGTCCCAGTTTGTTCATATTTCACAAAACCATAAAATTGTAGGAATCGGTATAGTTCAGTTCGGTTTTCGGGAAATTTTCGGTTTTCGGTCCAACGAACGGAGAGAATTTTTAGTGTAATAAAACAGATTAGTTGATTATTTGCTAATAGAGTGCCATTATTGAAAAAGGCTCTAAGTACTTTAAAATGAGATTATTTCTTGTAAACACCATTCATTTGCAAACAGGTAATATTTTTCAATCTGTCAATGTTACAATTAGTTTACAAAATGTATTCAGATTGCTATACCACTTTTTGAATTTTTAATATCAGTGTAGGTTCTAATTAATATGTCTTTAAGTAAAATGAATATATTTATTTCAAAAATTGGTAACAACAAAGCAATCTGAATTATAAAATAAAAATAACCCAATTGACAACTCTGCAAGCTGTCACTCCAAAAAATGCTCAATGTGTCCAACACTGCAAAGAATTATACCTTTGAAGATCCTCATTCGTAACGAAATTGCATGCATTCATCTTGTTAATCTGTATGCTTGAACTAAATATGATCTAAATTTCCAACAAAGAGTAATTCTATGTGCATGATACATATTTAGAATTTGGTGCTGAAATATGCTTTTACAGTTTACCTGGATGGAAATAATTGTTGTTTACCACAGAACTGTTTGGTTACCGCAAAATTTTCTATGATTATGTGGAACAATTTCTGAGGACAATTATTTCAACTATTTTTTTTTACTTCACCACTAATCTTTTTTAATTCCATAGCGTTTTTCTTTTGCACAAAAAAACAGAAAAACGTGTCTGAACACCAAATTTTTCAAACTAAAATCTTTGCCTTATTTAAAGGAAAAACTTCTGTCATTAAATAAATCGAAGATTACCGTAATTTCTGATGTATAACCTGCGGCACTAATAACTAGGTTTCAAAGCAGAAATTTTAATTAATAAAATGTAACTCCTTTTTACTTGGTACTTATTTGAGTTTGTTTACAAAATAAACAATTTCGCTTGAAACCGATTTATTTGAGCCCCGGGTTATATACTAGATATTACGGTACAAGTAAACATTAGTGGTATTCTAAATATTTGGGAAACGGAGAAATCAAATTCTTATAGGTAGGGGAGACCGGGGGGAAATCGACACCCTACACAATACCGGCACATTGAATTTTTACGGCATGTTGCGCTGAGAGCCCTGTTGGTTGGCGCCGTAGCGTAGCGGGAGTTATAGCAACTAGTGCCGAGTGAGTTTGTTGTTTTTAAACAGAATAAATTTCCTGTGCTGTAAAACATGTTTTTGGCGAATTTTGATGTAAATTCTGATTTCTACGCAAATTAAGATAATTCTTGCAGCAGTCATCTTATTATTTTAACTAGTTAAATCTTTAGAAATTACGACATTCAGTGAACATTTCAATGTAATCTTTGTAGGTTGTTAATGAATAAATTGGCCTCGAGGCCATTTTGTACGTTATATTGTTTATCCGGTGTAATAACCATATCCGTTTACGCAGAAATACAGACATGTTGCCGATATTTCTCCATGACCTCAAATTTTTAAATAGGATATGTAATCGTATAAATATTGATTATTTTTATCTTTGAGATGGCGAGATCCAGAAAAGAAAATACGGAAAAAGTTAATGGAGTCAAGAAACGCTAAAACGAGCTTTTCAGCTACTTAGCAAAGTAGCAGATCAGTTACACTGTAGCTACGGAATTAAATATTCCAAGAATTACCTAACACCATTGTTTAAAGTCAAATTCTACTGATAAAACCTGCCTTTGGGAGAAAATCAATATTAGTACTTTATTAAGATACTATTTTAACTCTTTCAAGAGCAAAGTTCTTCTATTCGTAAAATGCTAAAATGATTGATGTACACGAAAATTTTCAAAAAAAGTTATTTGAAAATAGTAACACATTTCGTCATGGACTTAACAAACGAAACATTTTCATTAGAAAATTCTGGTGTCAACGTTGCATTTAGGGATTCACATTCAGGTGTCAAAAAATTAACCATCGCCCTTTAAGAAGCTAACAAAGCACATTAACACATTTGCATCGGGAAATGAGAATTATCGTTTTTAAAAAAGAAGCGTTGTCATTAGGAAGCAAGCATTCTCGTTTTTTTTTTCAAAATATATCATTGACTAAGTATCTTACGGCTTGTATCTTACAGAAAATGCATTTATATAATCTTGATCGTAAACAAACACAGATCGTAAGACATTTTATAATAAATCCGTATAAAATGACATTTACATATGCATAAACATAAAAAACTATCTAGGAAACAATTTACGAATGCCTTTCAGCAGAGGGAGGATCTACCATTGATTTAATGTCATTAAAATATTCCGATTTATATTAATATTAAAGGAACAATTGCCCGATGCGAATGTGTTAAGCAATTATGTAATATATTCTGTGGTATTACATTAAAAAAAATTGTGGCGACTTTCCTACCATTTAGCTGAAAATTTTAAAATAGAAAACAATTTTAACAACGACAAGAAAATGGCTGCAGAGGACTGACTGTAGAGCTACTTGTAGCGGTAGCGTTACAACTGAAAATTATACTTGTGACACTTGCATTATGGACTAGACGAAATTTACATCTCATTTACTTGAATTTAAAAAATAAAATTTGTTTTTTACATATGTTCTTACATTTAAAGTAATTGATCTGATTACACATCGTTCAGTATTGGTGTTACTTTAATGTTTAAAATTTTAAGCACTTTTTTTTCTGACTCGTTTGAAATTTTTTTCTTAAAAAAATGAACTAAGCTAATAGCTTACTTTTAAAATTTTTGTATAAATCTATGCCTAGATATTAAAATGTCTTTTCTGTTACATCTAAACTTTTTGCTATTGTTTGAATAATTTGTATGAATAAATAAATTGAATTTTATTCCTGTTTTTATTTATTACTTCCCAACAATTTACCCATGTCGACATTACCCTGTAGGCACGTTGTTATTATCCATTTATCCGGGAAATACCGACACTTGGTAACGTTCGCATAAAACATTTTAAAAATATATACTTTCCTAATCTTTAATTAGATGATTTTCACATAGGAGATGGGAAAAGTTGCAAAGTATTTATTTATCATATCGAGGATATCAAAACAATTATAGTAAAAATTATAAAATGGAAATGTGTCAAGTTGTCGGCATTTCATCGGTCTGCATTACTGTGTGTGGAAAAGCCGTTAACACTTTCAGGTTTAAAGTTGTTATGTTGCTAAAGTTTCGAAATAGCCGAGGGTTGCTAGAATTTCGAACAAACTGATATGGAAATTAATAAGTACTTTTATCACATACATTATAAAAGCAACTTGTTTTTCGAATATTCTGCTACAATTTCGGCAGAGATTTCGGGGTTAAAAATAAGTGGTATATATAATATATCAGCAAGGTCATTAAATTAAACCGATTAAATTCATTTTTATGTTTTTTTTTTAAATTTTAATAAACGTATGGTTAACGTGAAAATGTAAAATGCGAAAATAATTGCAAACTTTGTTTCCAAAAATTTGTAATACAGAAAATGTAAAATTAAAAATGCAATTGTTTGATACCACTCTTTCCGTGGTTAATGTCATTTACATATACACTTCTGAGAAAAGACGTTTTCGAAATTGATTGTCATTATTATTGCTTTGTTAAAATTTGTATGAGTTATGTTTTTGTATTTCAGGGTTATGGTTTCCAGAAAAAGGTAAAAAATCACATAATTGTAAAGAAATAAGATAACGCATACTGCAGTGTATTTCTGGAATCTAAAAAATTTTCATCATGTTTGAAATAGCGTAACATCATAAAAATTTACTGTAAACAATTATCCCCTTAGATTTTGATATAATGGAACACTTTTGTGCGTCCCTGTGAACGAACTATAAATTCTACATATTTTATATTCTATAGGAAATATACTACTATTCACTTCCGTCATGCATATCAGTTGCGTTATGTTTGAAATTTTGTAACATCTTGAAAATGTACCGCATACGATATTTCCCTAAAGACCATTATATAACGAAATTATTTTTTTGTTCGTGTAAACGAATTATGAATGCTACACACTTCATTTTCAATGAAGATCATGCTATAAATAATATATGTCATTTACACAGCAATTCAAGTATATTTACAAGAGTTAGCAAACGGCCAGGCATCCAGACAGACAGGCACATAGATTACCAAACAAACCGATGTCTTAAACGCTTTCAACTATATTGGAAAATGTTAAAACTTATATATCTGCCTTTGTTTCCTGATCGACTGCAAAATAAAAAGTGTGTCGTTCGATACGAAAAAATGTCTCCTTTTATACTAGTAATCCAATATACGAAATTGGGACCATCTACATGTTTATCAAAGAAGACAAATCATGCATCAAGACATAGATTATGAAAATCGTTCCAACACTATCAGAATAATGTCAAAAATTGCGTTTTTTTTCATACAAAGAAATGGGATATCTACATAAACAATTAACAAAACACATAACGCATTAAAAATCTAATTTTAGCAATGCTGTCCATAGACGGTAATGTACGTGAATTGTTCTCGAGAGTCTTGTATATTATTTATATACATCACAATACACATAAAATTAGTTCGCAAACAGTCTACTGAATGCTATAATTGAATAATATTTGCCAAAAAGGGATATGACAAAAAAGTACCCTTTAATAATGGTACAAATAAGAAAAAACTTGGTTGAAATTTTAACATTTCTTTATCAGATATGCAAACTCAACGCTTTGAGTTTGCATATCTGATCTGTTTTACAATAGTTTTTCTCTAAAGATCCTAATGTTGAGGAATAAAAATAAATGTCAACATTTTTTGATTTAATGAAATCAGATATTACAAAAATAAGGAAAGATTCTCAGCAAATTTTTGAAACTTGGAGGAATAAAGATAAACTGACAAAAGACATATACCAATACTTTCAACTTTCTATAACTAACAGCATTCTAACAAACACGCATTCATTCAATCCGAGTGAAAACATAAAAAAATCGACAAATGAGTGGCAAATATCACAAAATTATTAGAAGGATCATCAAATCGTCTTGAAGCAGTGCTAACATCACTGCCTTCTCACAGACAGCGCTACAAACACAGTAAAAGTTCCTAGTATGGAGGGTTCTGGTCTGCGGTTCCTATCACGGTTTTGAAAAATTTGTCTTCATCATATATTTTTAATGAATATTATAAAGAAATTTGCCCCTAATATTATTGTTTGTGAATATTGAAAGTTTTTTTTTTCTTTTTGTTTCGACCCCAGTTTGTATTAACCCTCTGTTCGGAATATTTATGGACACCTGGTTTCCAAGAACATCCTTCATAATGACAGCTGTTCCAAAAAAATTAGATTTTCTTTTCTTTTTTGGAGGTTTCATACTCTTCAATCATTTTTTTTGTCTCGATAAAGGAATGGGATAATTCAGAACACATTTAAGTTAAAAACAACGAAATTAATTCAAAATTATAGCAGTCATACTGACAGATTTCTGAATAGATAGTTAATGATATACAAAATAACTCTTAGATTTCAGAATTTATATAAATTTTACCTTTCCACAGACCAATTTGCTCATCGGACACTATTTTGTGATTGATATTTCAAAATTCTTTGAAAGATTAAAATTTTGAAGTTGGTATGATATACGTATGTTCATAACAAATTTATGTACTACGAAACGTCTAAATTTTTTGCTTCAGATTCAGAATATTGAATATGAAAAAAATCACGAGACAATACGAGTCAGACAGTAACGAAATTAAAATAAATTTAAACTTCCGCAAACAATTTTTCAGTACATATCTACGACCCTCTAACAGTTATGCTCTTTTAATGTGTTGCCAGTTTTACAAATCATTCAGAGTCCTTTATTTAAAAGAAGCTATGGTTTCTGGATTTCATTCAGAGCTATTTTTTTTACATGTTACATTTATTATTATTTTAAAAATTTGACAAATTCCCTTTTGCAATTGTGTTTTATTGTGATATGTTACCCGTGACCGTGACTTCTTTCATGTAACATTAAAAGGAGAATAAATTAAGCAAAATATTTTTCACCCGATAATTAAAACGTAAATATTTAAATAACTCGTTATCACTTTTCATAAGAGACATTAAGGTATTTTTTTGTTATAGGGACCTTGACATAACCCAGTCTTAAAAAAGTGAAATTTTATGCCGTATAATCGTGAAAATGAAACTGCAACCAATGGAAAAAAGCGTGCCAAATAAAATCGTAGAAATCGACGAATTGGGTAAAAAAATGTAATTTTTACCTGATCAACCATTTTACTTTTAACAACTTTGTGAAACGTTTTAATAGTCTTCCTTCAAAAATAATTAATTGGAAATAGTATATGATTTTTCTTTAACCCGTCTTTGCATGAGTTTTCCTTTTACAATTGTGTTTTTTTATACATATATGAAATATTAGGCACCAGAAATTTTAAGATAGATTTTTAACTTTGTTCAGCAACATAGTTCACGGGAAATTTACTGGATTAATATTTCTATATAAATATAGTGGTGGAGAAGAAGTTGATTTATTTATTAAAAGCTAAATAAACAGTGATGGAAATTTACATCACTATGCAATTAAGGGTTAAATACAATTCTGCATCTTGGTTTAATGTATAGCTTAAACAAATCTTGTGTTATAAATAATAATATGTTGACCGACGATTTTTGTCCTCCAGAATATATTGATTCATGAAGTCTGAATGTGCGGAAAATGTTTTTATTATTCGGAAATTTTACTGAGACCAAGATTTTTTTCTACCATCTGTTCAAATTGAAAATAAATTCTGTTTTCTGTTTTAATGGGAAAATGGCGAAAAAAATACATTGCTTCGTTTTATTTCTCCTTTTTTATCCACAAATATGGAGTAATTAAGTTTCCGGTTTTAGAGAAACTTCGATAAAATTTACAAAAACAAAAAATCAATACCTCAGAATCTAATTCAAATTTTAAAATTATGAGTGTCTGTGTGACATCTTAGGATCAATGATAACCGGTGTTAAGTAAATCGCGTTACGTTCAATAGTCTAAGAGTAGTAGTTTCGAAATAGAAACAGACGGTCAGATATAATTATAATATATTATTCTTTTTTTTCTTATTAATTATGATGTTATTTTTGGCAGTAAACTCTTATCCGTGGAATTGACACTCATTCTTAATAAACAGTATAGATAAAAAAATATAAAAATTTCGTTTTAAATATGGCGTGAAAGTCACCTACTTGCTATTCTTACTGATCCTTTTATTATTAATTTACGGTATTGATTCACGGTTCTTTTAAAACATATTTGAAAATTCCCGTTTTATTTCAAATATGACGTCACTTGTATTATTACGAATATTTCAAAGTACATGTTTTATTTATGACATCATATTTGGTCCAAGCCAACGAGAATCTTTTTCATAGTTCCATGGTCCAAGCAAAATCCTTTCTTTATAATATAATTATTTTAATTTTTCCTCCTAATTATAACGCAGTTTTTGACAGAAAATCTTTTCTCAACGAAACCGATATTCATACTTCATGTATCATATATTATAATACGAGCAAATCTTGTGTGTGTGTGCTTATATATATATATATGCAAATATTATCTTAAAAACGGCTCCAACGATTTTGACGAAATTTGGTATCCTACCGCTTTCGGGCACCAAAACACCATTGGGCTAGATCACATGTTCGAGAAAATTCGATTAGGGGGTCATTTTGGGTCACCATGGGTCAGAGTCAAGCTAATTGTATCTAAAAACGTTTCAAACGATTTTGACTAAATTTTGTATTCTACCATTTTCGGGAACGAGAAGACTATTGGGCTGGGTCACATGTTCGAGAACTTTCGATTAGTGGGTCATTTTTAGGTCAACGCCTGTCTAGTTAATTTTATCTAAAAAACGGCTCTAACGATTTTGATTGAATTTTGTATTCTATGAGTTTCGAGCATGAAAAAATCATTGGGCTAGGTCACATGTCCATGAAAATTCGATTAGTGGGTCATTTATGGGTCATTGTGGGTCAAGAAAATTTTATCTAAAAAACGGCTCAGACTATTTAGACTAAATTTTGCGTACTATGGTTTTCGGGCATGAGTAGATTCGAGAAAAATCGATCGAGAAAATTCGATCAGTGAGTCATTTTGGACATGGGTCATTATGAGTCAAGCTATTTTTATCTTAAAAACGGCTCAGAGGATTTGAACTAAATTTAGTATCTTACAGTTTTAGGGTACGAGAAGACTATTGGGTTAGGACACATGTTCGAAAAATTTCGATTAGTGGGTCATTTTGGTCATGGGTCATTATGTGGCAAGCTATTTTATCTTAAAAGCTGCTCAGACGATTTGAACTAAATTTTATATCCTACGGTTTTCGAGCACGAGAAAATAATTGGGCTAGGTCACATGTTCGAGAAAATTTGATTAGTGGGTCATTTTCGTCCTGTGCCATTATGGGTCAAGCTATTTTATCTTAAAAGCGGCTCAGACGATTTGAACTAAATTTTATATCCTACGGCTTTCGAGAACGAGAAAATCATTGGGCTGGGCCCCATGTTCTAGAAAATTCGATTAGTGAGTCATTTTGGACATGAGTGCACATGCTTGAGTTAAGCTATTTTTATCTTAAAAACGGATGAGAGGATTTGAACAAAATTTAGTATCCTACAGTTCTAGGGAACGAGAAGACTTTTGGGCTAGGACACGTGCTCTAGAAATTTCGATTAGTGGGTCGTTTTTGTCATGGGTCATTACGGGTCAAGCTATTTTTATTTTAGGAACGGCTGAGACAATTTTAAATAAATTTTGTATCCTACGGTTTTTGAGCACGAGAAAATGATTGGGTTAGGTGGCTAGGTCACATGTTCGAGGAAATTCGATTAGTGGGTCATTTTGGTCATGAGTCATTATCGGTCAATCTGTTTTTATCTTAAAAATTGTTGGCAAGATTTGGCGGAAAAATGCACTTTTAAGATTACCAATGTCAAAATGCTTGGCACCAAATGAAGATTTATCGCCAAATTTGGCGAATTTTGCGACATTTTGCAAAGAAATTGGCTTTTAGAATCTGAAGGAATTTTCTAGAAATTCCAAGTGGGAGCCGAGATAGATGATTCAACCAATCAGAGCCCGTAGAACGTTCACGAAAACAAAATTTCAACCAATCAAGCAGACTTGCTAAGTCTCCGGCTTTTTGCACACCAGTATTATCTTAGAGAAAATGTTGTTCTGTTAAATCGCCGATTGTTCCGATTGCATAAAACATTTTCTGTACTAAAATATTGGTGTCCAAAAAGCCGGAGACTTGGCAACACTGATCAGGGTACATATGATAGGAATAATTTACTTTTAAGATTACCAATGCCGAAACACTTGCTTGGGACCAAATGAAAAAATATCGCTCAAAGCTAATTTTGACCGAGAATAGATCGGTCTTCCCTGCTCGCAATAACAAATACTCCATATATTTGTTTCACGGAAATTCATCTTTTTTTGAATTATTTCTAATTTTCATTTTTCACGTGAAAATCGTTCAATTGAAAATTAATTATTAGGGAAAAGATATTATTCCGGATATTTATTTATTGGCAACTAGGAAGAAACATGATTAAATTTTATGGAAAAAAATGTTTACTTATTCTCTATGAAAATAATGAAATTTTTAATTATTAAGGAAAATATTTGAATACAATAAATAAAATCTTGCCTATGTTCATTTCTGGGTTATAATTCTCCTATATGCAAAGATACAGGGCCATTAAATCCTCCGTTTTGACGTTTACTGCAGCCAAACATTCACACACACAATCATATTTATGATATTATTAATATTAGGATTACAATAAGAAAGTAAAAATTTGTATTTTTAGTTTTTAATAAGTAATATATCTATTGTTTAATTAATATTTTAAATCCATTATTTGTCTTTATAATTTTTAGACTTTTTAATTTATTTAAGGTATTATAATTTTGCACTCCTTTTACTTACTAATGCAGAATTTCTTTCCCACCATCTTACACAACATACACTATTTAAACATACATTTCTCGTGCCCGTTTCGATTCCTGTGTCACTTTCTCAACAAGGAGGGTCCAGTGAAGAGCTATTTAGAGCAGTTATCGCCTATTACTGCTTGGGGGTGCTCTCGTGTCGTAATTAGCAGTAGAGGAAGTTTCTCTGAAATTTATGTTGTAGCTAGTCTTTCAAAAAACAATATTTAAATTATCGGATGTTAGATTAAATGAGGTGTATATTACTATGTCAAAAAATTGGCAGTATGTTGTGTACTGCTATTAAAATTGATGAAAGTTTCATTATTGGTCAAAGTATCCCGCCGTTGAGACGTATTTGTACGACTTAATGAATTTTCCTAAATAAAGACTGCTTCCTATGTTTAATGATAATAAAAATTATCATTCAGAACTTAAATATCAATTAAAAAATTTAACTGCAGAAACTTGTTACATGTAACAGTTTTTAAAATAATGTTTGATTTCAGTATAAAATTATCATGAAAAATACAATTTCAAACAATAAAAAGAACGCAAAATTATGCATAAAGCATAGGTTATGAAACGTTTTCTAACACTATTAGAATATTATAAGAAATTTTATTCTTTCATACAATGAAATGACATATCTAAATGTGTAATTTAAAAAACGCAAAACTCATTAAAGAGACATTTTTAGAAATTGCTGTCCATCAGTGGCGTAACAAAAAAGGGGGAGGGCTTGATCACTTTGCAGCCAGTATTTTTATGTATTACATTTGGCCTTATTTAAGGGGACAGATCACCATTAAATCAAAAATTCAATATCAAGGTTTTGATGTCAGTAAATAGTGCATTTTATTCTGAGTAAAAAGATACCAATGTTTTTCAGAGGCGATAATTATTGACGAAGACATAAAGTAAAACGCAATCGTCATTCTTTGTTTTTGAATGGAGAGTGAAAACTTTAAATGCATTTAATTCACAACAATGATTTTCAAACTTGCGCGCACGATTTCCCCAAAAATTAATTTAGATAGAACCTCAATTTTTTTTCACACTTATTAATGTTGTAACAATGAACAAAATGAACTAGAATCTTTTAATTTGGTCAATAAATTAAAAAATAATTAACTGTAATTCATCGAAAAGCGCATTCAAAATGCGTTTTTAATTTAATTACAGTTAATTATTTTTTAATTTATTGATCAAATTAAAATATTCTAGTTCATTTTGTTCATTGTTACAACATTAATAAGTTTGAAAGAAATTGAGGTTCTATCTAAATTATTTTTGGAGAAATCGTGCGCGCAAGTTTGAAAATCATTGTTGTGAATTAAATGCATTTAAAGTTTTCACTCTCCATTCAAAAGCAAAGAATGACGATTGCGTTTTACTTTATATCTTCGTCAATAATTATCGCCTCTGAAAAATATTGGTACCTTTCTACTCAAAATAAAATGCACTATTTACTGACATTAAAACCTTGAAATTGAATTTTTGACCATTTTAAAGGTGATCTGTCCCCTTAATTCATAACTTTCAACGATTAAATAAGGCCAAATGTAGTCTATAATTATACTGGTAGTAAAGTGATCGAACCCCCCCCCTTCCGTTACGCCACAGCTGTCCATATCCGATAATATGTGCAAATTATTTCGTACAGTCTTGTATATGATCTACAGAATATATATACACACCATATAAATCACTAAAAATGTTATAAGTTTAAAAATCCCACAACTGAAAACGCACATCCAGCAGTAAACGCTTTATATTCAGTCTTCTAACCGCATTATTTTGAGTGTGTCGGTAAATAAATGATAAGTTCCGTGCATTCAATAAAGTATAGAGTACATGTTGTATTGAACCATAGAAATATATATCAATTTAATTCTGTTTTAAATAGTGGAACATCATTAAAATACACTGCGAACGATATTTACTTTATAGCACACTTTTCAATGCCCTTGTGAAGGAACTATAAATGCTACACACTTCTCTGTCAAATCCCAAAATGTCATACCTGCATAGAAAGAATGGTCACAGTGATGTCAATGTGATGTTACTGCAAGCCACGTACGTCACGTCACATCTGTGACCAAAATGCAAAATTAAATATTATCATGTTTAAGATACTGTAACAACAGTAAAATATACTATTAAAAATTTCCCCATGGATAATAATGTAAGAAAATATTCTTGTGTGTTCCTGTAAACGAACTATAAATGCTATTATCTATGCTCTACAGAAGAATGTTGCCGTCTACCTTAATGACTCATAGCAATTTCATTATATTTGAAGTATCCTATAACATCAAAATGCACCGCGAACGATTTTTCCACATGGAACATAATTTAATAAAGTTCTTTTGAGTGCCACTATAAACGAACTATAAATTTTACACACTTCATTTTCAAAAGCGATCACAGTATAATAAACCTCCATAATATATATTAGTTGCATTTCAATCCGAGTATACTTACGTCAGTTTGAGCATGGACAGACAGACAAACTGATAGACGGCCAGACAAACCGAAGTCATAAATGCTTTTCAAATCTGTTGGAAAGTATTAACAATGTACTAACTTTTTTTTCATACTGTAACAAGTCATACTGTAACACCCACAATTGACACCATTTTTGAGTTCCTTGGATGGATCAAAACAGAACTGGTAAATGTATAGCTTAATGGTCTTCGTTCTGCGGTCCAAGGTTTGCGGCCACCAAGATTTAAGAAAAAAAAATGTGCTTTATTTAATGCCAAAAGTTTGAGATAAATTAATGCGAATATTACCTTTCGGAATTTGTGGTAGCAGACGTATATTAGGAATAAATGTTTAAATAAACTTATTTCCGATTATATACTTTTTCTTAAATACTTCTGCAGTTATTGAAAGAAAGTGTTATGGACAATGTGGTGTTCCATTAATTTACAAATACGTACATAAGTTTTGATACAGAAAACTTTCTGACTCATGCAATTATGACGGAAAACTTTGTAGAAAATTTAAATTTAAAGTAAACTAATTTCTCTTAAAACAGAATTTCGTGCAAAGTTTCTGATAACTTTCAAAAAAATTTTCTGCATGGCTAAATGGTGATATAGAAGGCTCCTTCAGACCCAAAGTCCTTATATATACAGGGTCAATGAAAAATGTTGAACACATTTAAAAGGATATATGACTCCAAAAGTAACTTATGAAACGCAATGATATTCTTTGAAAAGTACTCAACAATTATCCAAGATTTTTTAGATGTAACTGCTTCGCAGCCGTGACCTCCAGACGAAACGAATAAGCAACTGCACGGTGAAAGAGACCTGCATGCTGCCCTACCTTTTCTATTATTCCGAGGTGGAAAGCGTATAAGTTGCGTAGACATTTAATTTGTGAACGGCAGCAGATACAATTATAAAACTGATGTCTACATATAAGAAAGTATAACGGAAGTATGTGATACCCAATTAACCTACTCGCACCGTCCCTAAAGGTGAAATGCGAAACTGAGTAATCCTATGCCTAAAACTATTGGATGCATGTAAAATATGTCAACTAGAAAGTTCTTTAGCATCGCCGATTTAGTCGGAAAAGATCCCCTGTGTACATGAAAAGCCTAAGCCAAATGTGAAAATTGCAAGTTTGTGGTTTTTATATTATTGATTCGGCACATCGTCTAAATGTCACGGCTTTATAACAGTTACATCGAACAAATCTTGAATAATTGCCGAGTACTTTGGAATGCAAATTATTTCATTTACTTAATTACTTTTAGAGTTATGATTTTTTCAAATGCGTCGAATATTTTTCGATGACCCTCTAATAAACCTGAGCAGATGAATGGAAGAAATTTCGCAAATTGAAAATAGAACATCGTTTTGCATACCGGAAAGAAGAATATTAAAACAAACAAATCTCAAGGTGAAATTGTAAATTTTTTATCGAAACGAATATGGCTTACTATGTGAAGTGTGGAACTTAAATATTAAGGAAGGCCTCTGTAAAGTCGGTGGGATGTGTGGATTTAAAAACGGATAATGGAACCTATTAATTACTAGTAGGTGTTTTTTTTTTTTTTTTGCGACGAACTTATGTTTTGAGAACTCGCCCCAGGAGGGGAAAGTGGCGGTCACGTATTTGAACAAAATTTACATATGGTGCACATTTTGGTTTTGACACATTTGGCTGCATTTTGACACAATTCGGCTGCAGATGAGGAAAGCGACGCTATTGAGCGCTAACAAAATTAACACGTACTATAAGCACACTCTAGGTATAATAGATCTGTTCAGACCTTCAAAAAGTAAAAGTTCTCTTTATTTGAAAAAAATAATGTTTAGAAAAATCTGCAAACATATTCACCCAATGTTTTCGAGAATGACCGTACTTTCTAAAGAAATATTCAAATTGGTCGTAATTCAGATTCTTTATGTTTGGGTCCTTTCATTGTATCTCATTAACCCTTAATTGCATAGTGATGTAAATTTCCATCACTGTTTATTTAACTTTTAATAAATAAATCAACTTCTTCGCCACAACTATATTTATATAGAAATATTAATCCAGTAAAATTTCCGTGAACTATGTTGCTGAACAAAGTTAAAAATCTATCTTAAAATTTCTGGTGTCTGATATTTAATATATGTATAAAAAACACAATTGTAAAAGAAAAACTCATGCAAAGAAGGGTTAAAAGGGGAAATGAACCTCGCAAAAATTATATGGAAGTATGACCCCGGTGGAATTGGCTGAAATTTTGATAGGGTGTAGTTCATGGTATGATGATCAAATGTCTCAATGGGAAAAATGTCTAATTTGATACTAAAACCACCGGAATATCTTAATTCACATTACATACCTGCCAATCTTAACGAATTTTTCACGTCAAATATATATAATTCGAAATAGAAAAATTATTTAATGAAATATGTCCTGCGTCTATGCGGATTTTAATAACTGTGTGTCAATTAATATAATTTCTTGTTTTATTTAATTTGAAGAAATATCACATTTGTATTATAATATCTTGGTTCCAGCTTACTGGAGTTTTTGTTAAATCGAATGAAACCAGAAATTTCTTTGAATAATAAAAGCTGATCAAGAACCACATGGAAACAAGAACATTTTTTTTTTGCTTTAAAAATCCGGGAGTCTCCCGAGTATGTAATATTGTCATAATTTCCAGCTCAAATATATCTGTTTCCAACCAAAAATTTTATTTAATTAATAAAATGATTTTTTTCCTTCCTGGCACTTAATTGAATTTATTTATTAATCCGGGAGAAGTCGCATGGGGTATGACATAGCCCGTGTGCGTACGGATTGTACAATTATCACCACTACTTTTCGAAAAGTAATCTTTAGCGTATTTTATCCTACAATTTGTAACAGTTGTCACTGACTAAATAAGTTGAGAATTATTGTTTGTATTTATTGGTGACAAAGTAAAATTTATTCATATCCTAGATATGCGCGATTTCTCCCGGGTTAAAACAAATTTCTGTTTTGAGGCAATTTACTTTAGCCACGGCCTGTTCACTGGAAATTATGGTAATCAATATCTTTCGACGGTCATTAGCATCCAAACTAGCCATTTTTCACGATTGTGTACATTTGATTAACATTGCATGGACAACAGTACGGTAATTTCCGGCGTATAACCCGCTGATCAAACATTTATGTTTAGACCCAGAAATTTTATTTAATAATTGAAGTCAAATATTTTCAGGGATGTAGAAAGTTTTATTGTATAAAATAAATTTTCTAGCTCGAAACATGATTGTTTGATCCGCGGATAATACGCTGAAAATTGTGGTAGATATGCCCTTTTCCTACGAACTTTGACAACACACTACAGGAGATGAATGTGCCTTTCATGTACGCGAACATAATTTGTATATAGTGCGTATGCAGCGCACTTCTGTTTACACTACTGGCCGCAGGAGAAGAATGTGACGCTAGTGTGTCCTAACAAATTTAACACGTGCAGATTACATGTACAGACACGTACAGCACGCTCTAAGTATGCTCAGCTCATGGTTGCCAACAAACACGACTCTTTAAAGTCAGACAAACCTACTTGAAACAGAAATATTAATTAATGAATAAAATAAAAAAAGAACTAAAGTTCGTTAAACTATTTCAGCACAAATTTTATTACACAAGTTTCCTGTTTGAAAACATGATTTTTTAACTCACGAAAGCGTAGGAGTTTGTTGCAATCAGGGGACTTTATGGATTCAATCATTCTCGAAAGGGATCGGTTTTGACAGTTGGGTAATTTTTATTAAGTTTACTTTACGCTGCTACCCGTTTTTTTAATTAATATATTTGCCTTATTTAATGACATATTAAATAAGGCGAATTTTACAATTTGAAAAGCTGTACAATTCAAGCAATCTGAACAAAAATGTACCATATCTGTGAACACAAAAATGGTTTGGACTGGACGGTGTAAATCTTGACTTTGACATTAAACTTCTTTTAAAACTTTTTCCTCATCATTTTACTGTTATTTCTTGAAATTCTATTTTTACTTTTAGCCACTACTATTACTTTAGAGAACATTGCACTTTCTTATTTTTGATGAACTTTTTCCTTATTTTAATTTAATGTAATTCTTACTATATTTATTATTCCATCGCTTGACTGTCATTTTTCGTTTCGTTTTGAATGTTATTGACTTTACAAATTCTATTTCTTTTATGTGCACTCCATATAATTGCACAGTATTGCCAGTTGGGCGGGTTTTGTTTTTATAATTTTTTACACATTTTTTTAAAGAAGCTACCTACAATTAGACAGTTTCAAAAATGCTCTAATTAAATAAGGTACATTTATTTTCTTTTATAACTGGTGCTAAAAGCAAATTTTGCTAAGAAAATGGTCCCAAGTCAGACTTGGGGTTTGACCGCAAAGTGTTACAGTTTGAAAATTAGTTAAATTTGATAAAAGGGGAAATTTTTATAGCTTGAATTGCATTAATACTGATACTTAAAAGAAATAACACGTAATGCTAATGGATCAATAAATACGAAAGATTTATATTTTAACACATTTACGGACAGTAGGAACAATTGAAGTTCGAAAATTGACACAGGGCTTCTACTTGTACGCCGGTAAATGCACATTTGTGCTGCTATAGCCGTCATGCTACATAGTGAACTTCGATTTGACGGCTATAGCCGCAAGTGTTCGTCAACGTTTTAACATACTTTATTTACATACGTACATAATAAAGAAAATAAACATTTAAAATTAAATTTGAAAATACAGAAAGGCGATGTTTCACACAACATCATAAAAAACGTCTTTATCATTTGCGTTAAAGAGTTATCATTGACTATCTTAACATTAATATATAAATCATTACATTTATTTTTTTGAGTTCGTAAATCAAATTATTCAATTAGCAATTAATCAATATTAATCTTATAATTCATTAAAAAAAACATTCTTTTTTTAAGTTAGCAACAATAAAAATCCAAGTCACATTTATATATTGGAATCTGCCAAAAGTCCTGTCATCACATCGGCTGGAGACCTCACCAATTTTCAATCATAATATAAGTTACTGGTGTATTAATAATTAACCGTGCCTTTGCACATTGCTGCGTCCCACTAGGTATACATGTTTTTTAACACTCTCGAGCAAACAAATTTTTCAAAATATCGTGGATTCGACGAGAGAGAACACTGTTAAAAAGTAACTTACACCACAGAAGTTGAGACAAGAATTCAGACTAGAAATACCTAAGAAATGTACTAAAGTGATACACATTAATAAAATTACTTATGCTAGAAATAATAATTAAGAGAATAAAATAAGTGAAGAAATCACCCAGGCATCCGTTACTCTAAATCAGTTGCCCAGAGACTGTCAGGAATCCCTTAAATAACTTGCTTAGTTGTAAATTTGTTTCTGGCTTCTATGGGTTGCTTGTTATAATCAACTGATGTTGAAGGCAATAAAATGCATTTAAATTCTAGGAAAGAGTATTTTATTTTAATTTGAAAGCTTTGTACTTGCATAAACGAAAACAATAATAAAAATATTAATGGCTGAACCCCTACAGTCATCACTATGGAATTCAAATTCTTGAGGAAAATGTGAGTTTATTAAGTTAATATATGAAATTTTAGCAGTTCAATTACGCAATTTAGTAAGTTATTCCACATATTTTGCAAAAAATACACGAGGATGATCAGAAGGCTGTAATCGTTGCATCACATTCTTTCAACCTAGTTACCGGAAGTTGTAAAATATGCGTAGTACAATAGCTATAACTCAATAGATATACAGTGGTCAGTGGCGTAGCCAGGGTGGGGGTCCAGATGCTCCAGATACCACTAATTTTGTACAGTTTTCTTTGCCTTATATAATCGGAGAACTTTCTGCGATAATGAAGGCGAAGAAAACTTTACAATTTTACTGGTATCCAGAGCGTTTGGACCCCCTCCCTGGCTACGCTACTGACAGTGGTGGCCAAAAGTGTGGACATTTTTTGAAAGTTTCATGTTTTTCAACTTTGTGTGCTTGTAGAATACATTAATTTAACAGTATTACAATACCTGTTTTACAAAAAAAGTTATGCAACAAAAAGTTAAAAGTTATGTAAGATCTATCTTAGATTTGCATTTTTTAAAGTGATACTTACACAATCAATACTTAGTTGGATAACCCTTATTTTTTAAGACAGCTTCACAGCGAATTTTCATCGAGTGAACGAGTGTTTGGAGTTCATCTTTCGTAATCACATGGTGCCAAGAATGAATTATAGCTTCAATAAGTTGTTTTTATTGGATGGACGTTTTTTTCATACAAGAATTTTCAAACGTCGCCACAAATTTGCAATTGGATTGAGATCAGGGCTGTTTTCTGGCCATGGTAATATATCTATGCCTTTATTTTGAAACCATGCTTTGCATACTTTTGCTGTGTGGCATGGAGCTGAATCCTGCTGAAAAATAAATGGTGCGTTGTTGGGGAAAAGATCCCTGATGGAAGGTATCAATTTTGGTTCAAAGACAGTTTCGATGTATTTTTTGGCATTCAGGATGCCATCAATCACATGAATTCAGTCCACACCATCAGCAGACATACATGCCCAAATCATGACATTTGTTGGGTTTTTTGTAGTTGCTTCAATGCAATCAGGATGAAGTGCTTCTCCTACTCTACGTCTAACGTATTTTCTACCATCACTACCAAAGAGCGATATTTTACTCTCATCGCTCCAGATTACTTGCTTCCATTGATTTTCTGACCATTTAATGTGTTCTTTTGCCCACTTAACTCATTTTTGCGTTGCTTTTGATTTAAATATGGATTTTTCCTTAGAATTCTAGCTTGTAGTCCAAATCCTGATAACCTTCTCTTTATTGTTCTTGAACTTACTGCAATACCCGCTGCATTCATTTCACATCTAATGGCATCTGATGAAATTTTTCTATCTTGAAGGCATAGCCGTTTAATTTTTCTATCGGCAGTAGCACGTGCATTTTTTCGGCCTGATTTGGCCTTATTTTCCACTGATTTCGTTTTTTCATAACGTAAACAGAAATTTCGTACACCAGAACAAGTCACTGAACCACCAACTTGTCTTGCAATTTCAGCATAAGAGAGGCCATTTTCTCTCAATATGATAATTCGGCTTCTTTTTGTAGATGTCCAATTAGTCCTTCTTGTTGATGGCATTGTTTAAAATTAGTTTAATTAAAAAAAGGACTTTAAATATTCAAAAACAGCAATACTATATTTAATTGTACTAGTATGCATCATTCCGCAAAATATTTCCACAACAATAACTCTTTTACCATCCAAATAATCTAAACTATAGTTACAGACATTTGATTGGTCCTCAGAACAGTGTTTGTGATTGGCTAGTACGCTTTTATTACAAAACACGTCCTTATTCAAAACGATTTGTGTTTGTCTGTTCTACTAAAATGAGCATAACTTTTTTTGGTAATACAGATATTGTAATACTGTTTTTATTATTAAATTCTACATTACATTACCTTCATTTTGATATATAAACGTTTGTATTTAAGTGAAAATTAATATATTTTACAAGCACACAAAGTTGAAAAACATGAAACTTTCAAAAAATGTCCAAACTTTTGGCCACCACTGTAGCTCGTATTGACCTGCGAATGCTATTATTCGATTCAAGGGAAAGAATACATAATAATAAACATTGAAATATTTCAAAAGTTAATACTTTATAGTGCCCTGAAATAATAAAGAATTTAATATTAGAACGACCGGAAATTTTACTCATGTTTTATAAAAATATTTCACACCCGAATTTTTATTTAAAACTATGTAACTTTTTAATTTAGCATATTCTTGCGAGTTTTCTATTTAATTTATTTTGAAAAGAATTTTCTGGTTCCAATCGGAATATATTCATTTGATAGCCGTCAAAATGACGTCTCGTGACAGTTCTAGTGTTACGTTATCATATATCGTCAGAAAAGTGATTATGACTCGTAAACTATATGTCGTACTAACCTGTAGATAGTCTCATTCGATTCCTCTCGAAAACAAATTGGAAAAAAATACTGCCCCAAAATAAATTTACAAAAAGATCGGAAGTTTTGCCTAATGATTGTCGGAAAACCGGATTTGTCCCACTATGTAGCGCGTCGTCGTTTTGAAGCATGGCGCAACCTATTCCCGTTGAAAGATCGATTGTTTTACGTTCAGCACTGCCGACTGGAATGCTCGAACCGACTGTCTCGAAAGCACTAGTTGCCAGAAAATGAAAAAAAAAACACGCAAATGAATGATCAAATTTTATTACTCTGGATTCATGATGAAAATTTCCGGCCTTAATGAGTATAAAACTGAAACTATATACTTTTTAAAATTATTTTCACATCTATATAAAGTTTATTTATATCACAATTAAGGCTTCGTATTTTAAAGACAAAACTGCACATCAAGATAATATTAAAATATAACATTTCTTTTACAAATCAAACATTTGATATGAAAGATTTACTTTTAAAATTTGAAATTTATTTTCAAGGAATACATTAACATTTCCTTCTAAAAATCTTTATTTCTTCAAAAGCTAAAAACAAGTTATTTATTGAAGTATGATTGTGACAGGTCGACTACGCTCTTCACGTGAGTAGGCCATGTTTTGAATGCGATCGTGATTTTTGTCCACTAACCGTCCATATGTGTAAACGTTTATCAATGCTCTCTTTTCTCTAACCTTCGATGGACGTGTGAATCTCGGAAATTGTGAGTTGCTGTTTTCCTTCGATATTTATACAAATTATTGTAGCTGGTCAATCGATACTGTGGATATATAAGCTGAGAGTTTTTCGTTTAGGGCAGTACTTAGAATCAGTACTTAGAGCGGTACTTGCAATCGGCACTTGGAGTGATACTTAAAAGTAGTACTGAGGAGCTAAGGACTTGCATGCTGAGGAGCTGCATAGCTTTACGCGCCTGTTGAACTGGTGTAAGCCTGTATCAGAGCTCACCGGTTTTAAACGTGAAATTGTCTTATCTCGAATTTGCACCCTGACACTCCGCTGTCGACGGGTTGCGAGTTGTATATTTCCTTATATATTCTATGTTTCTTATTTGATAGTTTTTTTTATTTTTATGCCGCTTCAAGTCAAAGGCTAAACTATGTTTTAAGTTAGGTAAAACGAGTAGTGCTCGCTCAACCTCCCTGCCCGATTAGACTTAATAAACTGGTTTTAATTTAAACCTTCTCTTTGCTCTACCGAACGGCCTGGTATTCAACATTATGGCCGTTACATGATAAAGAATTACACCATTCTGAAAAATGGTAAAAGGTCAGGCATTTTAATCCATTTTTTTAGAAATTAGCAAATTTTACAGAAAAAGATATTTGAAACTGAAGAAAAAAAGAGTTTTACATGTTTATTTAGAATTTCTTCAAAATTAAGAAAAGATAATGCCATTTTTGTATAGAAAAACCATTGTAAATTGTTTCTATAAAACAGAAAAATGAAATTTTGTATTCTTTCCACCATTATGTATTGAGTTTAGTTTAATTACAAACGCATGTTTAGATAAAAAATTGAGTATATTGAGAAAATGTATTGATGTTCTAAATCAACGAAAAAGAAATCAGGTATTTTTTTTTTCATTTCTGTCATGTTTTTTGCATTTATCTATCGTAATGTCATAGTATTGATTTTCTGAAACATCAGCTTTATTTTTGAAGAGGTACGAAAATCTTGCGTCAATCATTAAATTATGAAACACTTTCCAACACAATCAGAATACTGTAACAAGCCATCACAGTTTAATAAGGTGAAAGGTTGTGCTTAAGTTAACAATTTGGGAAATGCATAACACATTTGAAAACCAATTTCACGAATTGCCATCAATAGTTGGATAAGTGTTCTTCTCAATAGTAATATTCGTTTCGACGCCCTGTATATGATCTATAGATTTGGATATATACTACATATTATTCTAAAATTTAGCTCACTTAGGAAAAGCATAGCACATTTCAAAATTCCGCTTTTGCAGTTTGCAATAATAAACGGAAATGTCCTCGAGATCTTTTGTGCAGCCCTGTATATGGTCTACAAAATTTATACACACTAAGTAACATGCAGAAAATCAGTTAAATTTAAACACGCGTACCACAACTGAAAATACCCTACATAAGGCAAACCATATTCTATAGTACGCATCTTGTTTTTCACCTTATTGATATATATATATATAAAATTTCAATATGTTTGAATTAATGTAATATTATAAAAATACACTGCAAACGATTTTTCCGCTCAGACTGTAATGTGTCGATATTCTTTGAATGTCCCTCTAAACGAAACTCTACATGATTTACTTTCAATACCGAACATGTCACAGAAAACTGCAACAACATATATCAATTGCGTGGAAATCTGAGTATATTTACTAGAGTTAGAGCAAAGCGAGACACACATACGACAGACAGACAGACAAACCGAATTCATAAACACTTTTCAACTATGTTTGAGAGTGTTAGAAGAGTATTTTCATGTGTTGTGGTTGTGACATCCATGTATGAAAATAACGATTTTGAAAATAGATGCTACAATATTACGATATATAACCAGCATAGCTGCCAACTTTTACGCTTTTTTCCTACCACTAAAATTTTATAGAAAATTTTACCTTATTAAATCGCCGATATTATGTGATTCAATAAGGAAAAATTTTCTATTAATTTTTAGTATTCCAATCAAAAAAAGCGTAAAAGTTGGCAGCTATGGTAACCAGATTATTTTACAGCGTATGCTAACTGGCGTGCGTAAATTGTTGAACCTGCACCTTTCTACCTTTATCTTTCAAATGTATGAAAATGCTCCATGAGATTTTAGTGTCATTTGTGCTTTGCCCATTTGTGTTTTGAAGAATAACATATAGCAGTGGTGGAATAAAGGCGCGACAGTGTGCCGATTGACACCGCTAAATTTCAATAGTATTTTTTGCCTTATTGAATCTCAGAAATTCTGTCATTGATTAAAGCGAAGAATGCGATTAAAATATAGTAGTGACTATTGACCCACTGCATATATTAAAAATATATTAATCGTTAACATTTATTTATTTTAATATATAATCTTTTCTTAGACACCGCAGGACAGTACAACTTTGACAGAAACATAGTATTGTTATGTCTCTGCTTTCGGTTGGGCTATGAGGTACAGTCGTGGAAAAAAATAACTGAACACCCCCTACTAACTTTGCAACAAATTATTGTAGAATAAAGTGACTGGTACCAAACGATTGGAAATAAAGTCTACTTTTAAATGATGTATATAAAATTTGCTACATATAAAAACACACCCAAACTTTATTTTTTTCAATAGCAAGACCCAAATTTGACAAGATATTTGAAATCTGCAGTTCAAACTATGCCTATATACCAAATTTCATGAAATTCCTACGATTAGTTTCAGAGAAATTAACTACTTTATAATGAGCGTATTTTAGGGGTTGTATCCAAATTGAAGTTCGGTACTCGATTGTTGAAATGCTGCGGAGAGATTAAGTCACTTCTTTTATTGTATTATGTTTTACCGATTTGACCATTTCACTTACTTAATAAGTTTCGGTTATTGTTATATGCGGTAAAATAATGTTTACAATTGTTGAGTTATCCGATTTAAAATAAAATATAATATTATTTGTAATTAAAATAGTTTTAGAATGTGTTAATGTTATTGGAATTTTAAAGGTGTTTTTATAATGCTTTTTCTCAGATTTTTCATATATTTAACTCGCTCTTTTTAAAATTTATTGGCAGAAACGTGAATAATATTGGCAAATACAAAATTTAGAATTAAAAAAAATAGTATAAAGCAGCGTAAGGAATCAAAGTAAAAAAAAAAAAAAAAAAATTGCTTTTTAGTCTGAAAATAAAACCCGACATAGCTTTTTTGAGTAGGGGGGAGGGGGTGTCTTGTTTTAAGATATATTCGCAAGATTTATATTCCGATTTATTTGAAAAACTAAAACTAAATCTATGTTATAAAGACATCTGAATAACTTTACATCCGTTATTCTCCATCGGAATAGGGTTAATAATTCTATGATTAAACCTATTCTGGTAGTTAATTTGAAATTTTGCAATTAACTGATTAATGCCTCTATTGAAATTTCTATTGAAAATTTTCACTCAGTTCTGTAAAGATGGTGGAAAGGAGTGTTTTATCGCTGTTGATATGATATGTGTGCCAAAGCTGACAAGTTAAAGAATTTATATCTGCACACCTGTCATAAAAAGAATCTTTATTGCGATTAAAAATAACTAGTTATTCTTTAAAATCGAAACTAATTCTAATGGTATGGCATAGCATCTAGAGAAAATTGCATTTATAAATATTTTCTTAATTCATTTAATGAAAGAATCAATTAAAATTCTACAGCAAGCAGTGATAATTCGGATTTGAATATTGAAGCGAAGGGTGAGGGGGGGGGGGGTGTGCAATGTTTTGGGAAAATAAACCTGTAAAAAATTAGGATCTAAAATGCGCAAAACTATAAAATAAATAATTTTTAATATATTTTAATTAATATTATTAATAAATAATTGTATGTAGTCTGCTCTAAAAACCTTATTGTTTAGTAATATAATTTACCAAATAACAATATATACCTGTTGGAAGAGAAAAAATCCATCCGGACAGTGGTTTTCTAAAACATCAGGTATCATTGCTTGTTCTACTATGTCACAATAATATATTGCGTCTAAATGATCTCGAATGCATGACAGAGATGCAATACCCTGCGCCGACATGCAATCCCACATCGAAATTGCAATTCTCCCGCTGCGTTTAAAATTATTTGTAAACAGTGGCTGAAACCTAAATCCCAATGGATGGTATACTCGAACCAAAGAACTGGAGACTTACGAAATGGCGTTGAGTCGCTGGTTTTCGGTTAATGCTGTTTTTTTAGCCGCCATCAAGAAAGAATGCCGTAAATATATATATATATATTCATAATACATTCTATCGTCTCTTAGTTATATATGCTTACTTAACCCCTTGAAGGGCACCGGTATATTATATATACCACTTAATTTTAATCCCAAAATGCCACAATGACACCAGAATTTTATAATCAATTTTTGAATTTATAAGGTGCATGAGGCAAAGCTTTTACTTGCTTTAAAAATAAATTCGTTTATGAATCCTGGTGTCAATCCATCATTTCAATATTTTAGCTACAAGAGTACTTTGCCCCTGAAGGGGTTAAAGTTGTAAATCATCTTTAACTTGATTAGAAGACATAAAGGGATCTACTGTAGCCATTGCAACAACTTCTCGAGCTTGGCTGTCTGAAAAGTTCCTAGGCCGACCACTACTACAAAGACGGTTTATCGAATTTGTATTGCGAAATATAAAAATAATTACCAGTAACGTAATTTTAATGTAAATTTAAATAAATTGAATGTAAATGTAAAGTTTTTTTTCTTTTTTTTTCAATAAACTACCTATGTAAAATTCACCTTATAATCCATGTTGAAACAGTTTGAAGAGACACTTGAAAATGCCTAGCTGTACAACGAAAACTTCTTCCAGCTTGCCACATGCCGATCATTTGGCCTTTCGTTGTCCAGTTAATTGTGGGGCCATTTTGTTTCAGCAAATACACCGCGCATATGTATTTATAAGAAACCTCACTTCATACATATATACTGCAGAAAAAACAATATAGCTTTATTAGATTGGAAAAGAAGCTATACATTCATTTAAAGATAACAAAAATGACTAACTTTTTTCTAAGGTAGAACTGTTCATATTTTCAAAAATGAGCTTTATTACTTTATCAATAGAAGCGAAATTATTTTGCATAAATTACGTAAACACACATCTCATGCAAATACGTTTTACGTAATTTTAATGAAAAATTTAAAAATAGACATTGAAAAAATAAAAGAAATATATATATAGCACATTATGTATTAAATGTATTCGGCAGACCCAGAATTTCGCACCATAATTAAACTAGGAATAAATAACAAACATAAAAAAATGTATTTATTTTATTTTTATTTTTATTTTAGTTTATTTTTAAATTTTTTTGAGCTTATATATATATATATATATATATATATACTAATCAAGGCTGGGATGATTCTAGTGCCTCGCTATCTTACATCTTACTCCAATCATATGTCGTCAAGTTTCTTGTGCTAGCGCGCGCATTCACTTACGCATCAGTTTAACCCTTTCAAGGGCGGTGGTATGTTTATGAAACCACTTAAGTTTAATTCCCAAATGCCACAGGGACACCAGAATTTTGGTATAAAATTTTCTGTTTATTTCGTGTATAAAATATAGCTTTTTCTTATTTCCAAATAAATTTCTTCATAAATTCCGGTGCCATTTATTCATTTCAACATTTTAGAAAAGGCAATTCTTTCACTGAAATACGGTTTACGCATTTGTTTATATCGTAAGACAGACTTAATCTCTAAGTTTATGAAGTCACTGTAATCCCAGCCCAAGACTCGCTTATCATAGATCAGACTTGACAATCCGGAGAAAGTCTATGGGAGAAAATGTCCGCGGTAATTGCCAACTTATTAATTGACTTTCTCCGGAAAGTATCGCCGCCTGGTGGATACTACCGCACAGTTGCCATGTTTCGGGCTTTTTGAACACCAGTATATTTTTAGAGAAAATGTTGTTCTTTTAAGTCCCAGAATTCTCCGATCAAACAAAACAAAATTGTCTCTACTAAAAAACTGGTATGCAAAAATATAATAGAAAAATCTATAGAAAAATCTAGCTGGTCTGCTACCGCATAGCTGCCAACTCTTACGCTTTTTTCTTACCACTAAAATTTAATAGAATTTTTTTCGTCATGTAATCACACGATCTTGTCAATTTAATAAGATAAAATTTACTATAAAATTTTAGTGGTAGGAAAACTACTAGTTCATAAGCAAATACATGGAACAAATGGAGCTGTGAAAAAATTTCGTGTGATTTTGTGTCGTAAATACTATTACTGACGATTGATGGCGCTAGTAGCAGGACAAGTATAGCGGTCAAAGGCAACTTGCTGATTGAGAGGTCTGATACTATGATAAGGAGGTCTTGTCCCAGCCTATGAATATAATATTTTTTCAAACAGGGGTGAGAGCGCTCCGACACGAATGTCCGATTTTTACCTAAATTTTAATAGTATTCTCCACCGTGATGAAATTCAGAAATTCCGTCCTTGAATAAGGTGACAAATACTATTAAAATTTAGTGGTGACAATCGGGCATTTGAGTGGGAGCGCTCTCATCCCTGTTCAAACTATGCTTTAATGCACATCATAGACGGCCCCTTAAAGCACCATCTTGCCGTTTTTTAAGCATGATTTGAAAACTACTTGGATTAAAAATTTGAAATTTTGAATACGCATAAAGCAGGACATAATAAATATAAATCCATCAAAAAATTTGTAGGTTGTAATTCATAATTTTTTCGAATATTAATTTCATAATTCATAATTCATATTATAAAATTATAAAAATTACAAATTTTGCGTAGTTATGTTTGGGTTTTTGAGTGTTATAAGGAAACAAAACATTAGCACATTAGGATTATTATTTCGGGAAATATTAATAAAAATATGAAAATGTAATTTAACATTAGAAGCTCTTGTATTGAAATTGCTAAAATTTGAGTGTTTATAATTCGAAAACTTATCATCCAAATGATTTAAAATTTAGTATCTAGGCGTAGTTTGAACCAAAGATTGAAAATATCATGTCAAAATTGGGTGTTGCCATTGACAAAATAAAGTTTAGGCTGGTTTTGATATGTAGATGGCCCCCTAAGCAAATTTTATATACGTAATTTAAAAGTAGACTTTATTTCCAATCGCTTGGTACCCAGTCACTTCCTTCTACTATAATTTGTTGCAGAGTTAGTAGGGGGTGTTCAGTTTTTTTTCCACGACTGTACATTATAGTTACAAACAATTCTTAATAATTCAGAAACCAACAAAATCGCGGCTTAACAATTAACCCTTTTTTGGAACATGTAATTGTATTTTCTTAATGTTGAATTCTTCCCAGAATTTTTGAATAATTTTGTTTGAAAATAAGGAAATGCGATTCTTCAGCCCGTTTTTATTTCACAGAAGATACAAAAGTAAAATTTTGTTCAAAAATTCTGGTACAAATTTATATTAAACTTCAGTGGTAAGAAAAATGTCCCACCGCCCTTCGAGGGTTAAGTTAATTATTACATGCACTTACTGGAGAGTAACATTGAAGACAAAATAGCATACAGACTTCTATTGTGCAATCAATTTATTCGTAATTGAAACTTTACATTTTAAATTGAATGAGAAAAAATATATTGGGTAGTACCAGGAAAACATTGTTTGAGCCGCAGATGAAACAAACATTCAAAAATGGTAATTATTTTTTGTATCAGTATTTCTGAATAGTAATGTATTATAAATATTGCGATTCACCCAGGCGAAAATTTCTATTTTCAAATTGTGTTACTAAAAAATTGCTTATAAATGAGAGTCTATCTTATTTTGAACATTTTTGAGTTAAAAAAAAAGATGAACATTTCATTTCTCCAATGAAAACATTATAGTTACATACCTGTGCATATTAATTTGGACAAAGTTAAAAATCAATCGTTTTCAAAAACTATGCCTTTATATACAGTGTATAATACATTCGTATGAAGTATGTCCTTCGTGAGAGGAAATGTCCTCTTGAATTTGTTTTGGCATTGAATCCATAGATGTAGGGCACATATTTTTGTCTTCATCATCTTTGGCATTCACACTTTTATAGCATTCTTTGGATGTACAGTTCATTTGATCTTCACGTCTCTTCAAAATATGCCAAAAGTTTTCTATAGTATTTAATAAAATACCCATGATAAACATTTATCATCATTTTAGCATTAAGTTATTGGTTTTCGCTAATCTTCTTGCTTTTCGGCCAACTTCCAGAAGCTCATGTACAGAGCCGCAGAATAACTAGTATAATAACCACTAGACAAAAAACACTTTGAAGGTCTAAATTTGTTTTTGTTGGATTAATTTTATTTCTGAATAGAATTTTAATGGTTCGTGGTGTTGTTTTCCGTTTTGTACCAGATTTACCTTTTCCTATTGCAGATGCTGATACAGACGCACTATACCTTATAAGAATTTTTGATAAACTTGGTTTGCCTACACCAATTGCAAAATCGATATCTTCCACTGTCAGAAAAGTGTGAGTCTTAACAGCAATTCTTTTTGCCCGTTTACGTGGAGTAATATCCATTTTTAAATACACGAAAGTAACACATATCTCACAGAGAACAAAAAATAACACCCATCTCTAAAACTAAGAAGCTCACACTTAAGCTAACTGAAGTGACAATTTCTAATTTAAAACAACTCTAAAAACTTTCTGATTGACCAGTTCTATGTCACACCAACTCAAAGCAGATAGAAATGGTTTAAGTTGTTTTAAAACATCAACTGTCAATCACATTACAATTTTGAGAAATTAATGGCTTGCCCCAAGTAATTTGCCCAGTATATTATGGGATGTTTTTGGTCGTCTAACAGTCGTTGAAGAAAAGAACTCTCCCATACTTATTTATTAAACAATGTATCTGTGAATAGGATTCTGGTACAATTTTTTTTGTAGTATTTTTTTAATATTAAATGGTGTGCACAAATAAATGTCCACACCATTCGTGTGTGTGAGGGTTCATACTGAAAATAGGACCAGCGTGTATTTCAAAGGCACACTTACTTTCGGCACAAAATTGGAGTTCCTAGATTTAAGGCACACCGGAGAAATGTATACCGTAATTTCCGGCGTATAATCCGCAGCTCAAAGAGTCGTTTTTCGACCCAGAAATTTTATTCAATAATTGTAGTTAAATATTTACAGCGATCTTTTAAGTTACATTTTATAAAATAATATTTCTGGGTCGAAAAACGACTCTTTGAGCTGCGGATTATACGCCGGAAATTACGGTAGTTTGGGAACGAAGAATCCGCGGGCCAGACAGCTAATCGCTACATTTTCTGAAAAATATTCTTTGAAATATTGAATGAAAGAAATTCTGAGATTAACTTAGGCGAAAAAAACTATTCAGGGATAGTGGTGGCTACTGGTCTTCTGTCACGCGTTTTTGCCGTCCGTGATACACTTTATATATTTTTTTCTTAAATCTTGATCGAATTATAAAACAAAATGTGTTATGGGTTAATCCGAAAAGTTATTTTCCAAGGAGCATTACCGAGAGCATTCAATTACCAAAAAAAAAAAGATTTAAGTTATGGAAATATAATTATTATAAATTATATTATGCATAAAGTTATTACATACAACGTGGTACAACTATTGTCCGCAAACCATTTTTGCACAATTTCCGAATAATATATTTCGATTTATTTATTTATTTGCAGATAATCTGTACTTAATTAAAGTAAAGATTACTGCTCGAAAGTATTGGTGCCAGCAAGTTCTTGTACAGTACTGTCCAGTGGGATCCGTTTATAAATTCATATTGCTTGATTAATATCCATTTTTAAAAATAAGCATATTCGCCTTGTTTAATGGCAGATTAATGATTTATTAAATAAGGCGGATATTACAATTTTAAAATTTTTGTAGCAATCAACCAACCTAAAAAAAAGTAGCCCAACTGGCAACACTGTCCCTACAAGCCACACATCGACGACACTGACTTACATTAATTTAAAAAAAATAGCATTTTTAAATATCATAACGGAATTTGAATAAATGTGTTTCACACTCAAAAGAAATTATTATCTAACTTCTCTCAAAATAAATCAACAGCAATTCAAAGATTCTAAGGAAAAAAAATAATAAATAGTAAAATAACTTTCTTTTTAAATAAGCATTACGGAAATAATAAAATTATATTCCAGTTAAAAATTAAGCATCCAAATAAACAGTTTTGTTTTCTTTTTTATCATTAAAATTCTGCTTCGTTTAGTTTTTTTTTTTTTCTTACATTCTGTAATGTCATATTTTATTCGAACATGACAAAATTAATCCCTTCATAAAAGATAAATGTAAAAAATATATGAATAAAAAATTAATGAATATTGTTATGCTTCACTTTCGTATTAAAATATAAACGATTTAAACCTGTTTTGCTCCAAATTAATTAATGAAAACGTATTATTTAAACTCAAGGATTAAGTATGAATCTAATAAAGCGCTCTTATAAAAGATACGCTTTACGTAATAGTTAAATATAATTTATCGTCGAATGTTTGAAAAGCATATTTATCTTTGATAAAAATTGTTATTAAATCGCAAAATTATATTTGTTTTTTTGAAACTTTAATTAAAATTAATCGTAATCTAAAAAAAATGATTTTTTTAAATCTTTATTTTTAATGTTTAGTTTAAAATTATTTTCTGATAAATTTTAAATTGTCTATGTATTTAGATATTATCATATGTAGGCATATTCATATATACATGTATATAATGAATAGTGTACGTTGATGTGCCTTTTTTGAGAACCAGTATTTCGTTCACCTTATTTAATTTAAGAGTTTCAGATTAAATTATACAAATTTTTCCTTCGAAATATGTGGTAACAAAAAAGTCACACAAACCAGCAAATAGGTTTTTACTTTCTTCATACAACAGCTGAAGTATAAAGGGCAAAGTCCATTTTTAACACCACTTTTTTCAAGCAAAAATATTACTTTTAGATTTTTCTTGGATATATATATATATTATCCCAACCAAGAATTTTTTTCAGAAATAGCGGTACTCCTAAAAAGGACCAATGAGAGAGCTGAGGATAAAGAATCGGTATATTCTATACACATAAGTATGAATAGCGAGAAATTCACATATCGTCAAAATGGCGAAGTTTACACTATAACCGGTTCCGCATGGCCAGATTACCGCGGGGGTAAAGTTCCACCAGTAAATTTTATTAGAAATGTCCTCCTTATCTAAATGCCTTATTCATAAAAAATTTCTGTCATACATAAGATAAAAATATCTATTCGTTTTTATTGGTGGATGTTTGGCCTAGTTTGAGTCAATCCCTGTGGTTCCGTCATATTGTGAAAACATAAACCATTCTCCTGTCAATGTCAGTGAATTTGATTACCGCCGGTGAAAACCTCCTCCAGTTAATTTTAAAGGAAGTTTTCACCTTATTTAATCTCATTATTAATGCAGAATTTCTATTATAATGAAAGCAAAAAAATTTATTTATTTTTACTGGTGGATGGTTGCCCCGGCATTAATCAGGCCCTGCCCTGATGTAAAAAAACAGCAGTCGGCATCATAGTAGTGAATACATCTTTAGTTACTTCAATCTCAACCAGACGATACTACTCTATCTGTATCATTCTTTTTATTCATAGCTCCATTATTATATAATAGTATTTGATGGTCTTCTGAAACATGTGGAAATAAAATCAGGAGTAAATTTCATCTGATACATTCCGATAGAATATTACCATGCTGTTAATTTTCCTTCAGGTAAAATAATCTTTCTTCAGACGAATTTAAATCGTTGTTTTTGCGCGACTTTACCTTTAAAGGTTTACGGACATTGAATAAAACTATTTTTAAGTAGTAATCTTGGACTTATCTTCGACTTCAACCTGTGATTCAATAATGCGAAGATAACTGGAAAAAGCAACGTAAGCATTTAAACATGTCATCGCGTAAAGACTGGATTAGAAGTATAAAATCTAAATCTACATTAAGAAATTTTCTTGTTATGTTTTGTATGCAGTTTTCCGATAATACCATAGTGAAAACGCAAACAGCCCTGGGATGATATCCCGGTTGTAATATGTAAAAGTACTAGAGCCTGTACTGTAAAAGAATGGGCAAAAAACTTTGCTAAGAATACTCTATACCAAAGTTGCCAGTATGGTCTTCTTTTTTATTCAGAAATTACACATACAAAATTTTGCTTTGTTCAAAGAAGATAATTCGAGATTGAATAAAATAAACGTCCTTTTTTTGAGTTTGCGGTGTGAATTCAAAGTTTATGAATAAAAAATAGGTTAAATTACCAACTCTGCTCCATACTGTGAAATAATGAATTGCCACTCGATAGCACTTTTACCAGTTCGACGGTTTATTTTATTCAAATTGCTTGATTGCTACCACCTTTTCTAAATAGTAATATTCGTCTTATTTTATGACCGATAGGGTATGGCGATTATTAGTATTTTAATAGTAATTACTGTGGTACCAATAAAGTAATATGAATATTAAAATCTGCACAACAGGTAACAACCCCCCTCCCCCCTAGAAATCCGGTGCAACGAAATGTTTATCTTTGCATTATTCCCTTGAAGGATGGTGGGATATTTTTATACCACTTAATTTTAATCGAGTATCAGAATCATATGACAAAAGTTTAGTTTAAAAATTTGATAACAAAAAGCGGTGAAATTGCATTTCATTATTTCCAAATAAATTTTTTTTAAATTCTGGTGTGAATTCAACATTATAGAAACACAATTTCTTGTCCTTCAAAAGATTAAAATAGCTTGCTTTTCAAATCAAATAATTATGTTTTGAACCAGAAATATTTTAGTAAAATGCATGATTTATGTCGTCCGTTACTTGCTTTGTCTCCTTTATTATATAAAATTCCTGGATATGCATGTAGAGGGTTCGTAGCGTTCCTAAATATTTCTTCCTTTGCTACCACTATTTTAAAACGGAAATCTCCGCAGTGGATTCCTATAGCATCTTCAATATAAATATACTAGAAATTTTGCTGTTTCATAATAGTGGTAGCAAAGGTAGAAAATTTTAGCAACGCTGCGAGCCCTGCATATATTTGTTTGACATTACAAAGAACCGGAATGTTGTCAGCTGTGTTTACCGCTAGTGTTGCGTTAATGCAACGGTCAAAATAAATCCGCATGCTTCAATTAACTACTAGCCTTCAGTATTTTAGAAAAATTATAATACTTCCTTATTTAAAGACAGAAAGTTTGCAATTAAATAAAATGAAGATTATATTTCGGATATTGTGGTGGGAAAAAAATTATTTTTCAAACATGTTGTTTCAAACTAGATATCAGTATTTTTGCACAGAAAATTTCACCTAATCTAATGTCAAAATTTCAGCAACTGTTTAATTTAAAAAGAAAATGTCAGAAAAAGTGATGTGAAAACAAAAATAATTGGAAAAACACATTTGAACGATAAAAATTGGTTATCGCGAAAACTGAGGCATTCGTTTGTTAAGAATTAATAAAATGTCATTGATTCGACATTTTTTCAGTGACTAGTTTAAACGATTCAGCTACTTTTTAGCAAGATCTTAACTTCATTCTTCTAAATTTGTGGTTAAAGCCCAAACACACATTTTATAACTCTGTGTTGATTTAAGAAAATTTTCATAAATTACTATGTACTTTTTCAAGCTGATTTCATACAAGGATCTCATTTAAAGTATCATAGATGAATGTTAGTTTTTGAAAAAGAAAAGTTGGTAATAAGAGTTTAAATATGTAGACGGTCCCCAAACACTAATTCACGCATAACATTTAACCCATTTGTATCCGAAGCGATTATATGTATCATTTTAATAATTTCCTTTTTTTAATAAATTCCGAAAACATACTGGAGATTTCGGAAAAAGATTTTTTTTATTTTAAGTAATCATGTAACGCCTTCCATTAAATAAAGCAAAATTTACTATTCATAATGTATGGTAGGAATTCAGAATTTAAGAATAAAAAAGAAATTCCTAAAATGCTCGCTTCAGATACAAATGGGTTAATAGTAGATGTTATTAGCTATCCATTTATTGGTTGGTACCAGTATAATTTTTATACCACGAATTGTAGCAGAATTAGTACGAGCGAATGCGGGGTTTACCTTTACGTTCCACAGCTGTATATTTAATAAAATGTACCTAAAAATATGTTATATATATGT
The DNA here is from genome assembly GCA_963931845.1 of Maratus michaelseni. Lineage (NCBI taxonomy): Eukaryota > Metazoa > Arthropoda > Arachnida > Araneae > Salticidae > Maratus > Maratus michaelseni. The sequence continues at coordinate 85,536,239 of OZ007586.1, forward strand.
TTAGTATATGCATATAAGCTTATCCGAGTTGCTCACAGGAATTTCATTTGCTAAAAAACAACTGTGAAAGCATTATCGTATATTCTAGCATAGAAAATATGTGTCAAACAAACAAATTTAGTACCAGATTTTTTATTATAAGGAGAATTCAGTGCGACGCAGCAAAAAGTTACTTTTTACTAAATAAAATTTCCAGCTTTAAGTAAATATGTTTGATTCGTATAATATATGCCGGAATATACGGTATAAATAATGTTTAGCATAGAAATAATTCTTTTAGGAATGTATATTTTTAACTTAAAGATTTGTTTCTTACCTTCATTAATCACATTTTTCATAAATATCCAAGACCATATTTTGACACAAAACTTTGAATATTTGACAGAAATGCTATTGATAAATGTTTTTCCAATAAATGAACGCACAAATTAGTTTTAGCATCGGTTGTCACTGGAAACCAATAGTTTTTGGGAAATTATCCAAAGGATTCTAATTATAAAATTTCCTGCACTTATCTTTCTTTGACTCAAAAGAATCATTGATAATTACACACGGTTTTCCTGAACTCAACGTTCAATCATTAGGACTAAACTTTAACGTTTATTAGAAAATTATTTCTCGGATATTGTCACATTTATCTGCAAGAGCATTAATTAGTGTTTTGATTTCTTTTAGAGAATTCAAATTTTACATCAAAAATATAAACGTAACAGAGTACAGTTACAGAGTACTTATTCAATAATATTGAGGATTGTTTATACAAAAATGCCTAGTTTTTAAAGTAATGTATACCTGCCAAGCTTCATGTATTCTTTCGTAAAGTGTTCTTTAGTTTGACAAAGGATAAAAACCTTTTCTAAATCAGATTTTTTCTAAAAATAAATTCAGATACGTTCCATGAAGACGCATAGAATAAATTAAATAAAGATGCATCAAATAAATTTTCTGATTCGAAACGCGTTTAACCTTTTCCGGCACAGACAAAGTTTGTTCGTGAAAGGAGAAATTGCTGACTGACACCGGAATTTACAAACGAATTTTTTAGAAATTATGAACTTCTTATTTTAAGCTTTCATTATAGAAGCAGAATTTTATTAAAATATTCTTGGTACCGTTTGCATGTTTGGAATTAAAATTAAATGTGCTCGGGCCCGGAGTGGAACCACTGTGTCGGAAAGGGTTAACCTAGTTCACACTAGTAAAGCACATTTTACTGAAAAATTATTGGAATTTGAAAAGTACGGCAGGATATTCAACCTGACACCCACAGATATACCACTATTTTCGTATAAAATATTTGTTTTATTTAAAGACAGAAAATTTCATATTAAATAAGTCTAATTATATTTGGAAACTAAGAATTTATTTGCAAAAAGTAGAAACAAACGGCTTTTACTCAAAAAAGTTGTATACACCTGTTCTCAAGAATATTTAAATTAATATATAGAAAGTGCCGAAATAAGTAATTTTTAATGAAAAAAATGCGACTTCTATTGACTGTTTCATTTTTCACGACTTTCTTTCAATTTGGGGGGAAAACTCTTCATATTACTTCTATTTACTTTCTAAGCATCACTTGGCGTATTTTAGCGTATGTTGTTTGGCACAGCTGCGACTAATTGACATACATTTATTGTTAGCCACATCTTATTTATTCAACGTTATTTCCAGAAGACTGCGTTTCAAATAAAAGTGTCACAGTGGGTCAATCCTTAAGAAAATGCGAACATAGGGCCAAAAAATAATCTTTAAATAATTAAATTTTTTCAATGAAATATTTTAAAAGAATGTCTACAAAATACGAATATATGTTTATCTTTTAAATTATACAAAATTATATCTTATTTGTACAGCTCGGAATATACATCTTTCAGCAGAGGAATTTTTCTGCGAATTTTAGTGATTTTTAAATGTGCTCAGAAATGAAACCTAGGTAACCACTAATAATAACTCGTTTAAAATATCGTTATTAATTTCCTAAAACACATTTTACACCACTACTGATTGCATTTTGATTGAATTTTATGTATCATTTTATATTATGAACAGCCCATATAAAATTAACGGTATCATAAACTTAAAAATTGTGTAACTTAAATTGCATGAAGTTGCGTGAAATTTCAAACACATCTTTGTGTTCCTAAAAGCCTGTATTTTAATGTGGTATAGGGCAATATTTGTGCAAACCTGCGCATTTTTGAAATAAATGGATTTGAAACACTCTAAGTGGCTATCGCATAATTTTCTATTAACGGAAAGCATAGTAAATTGTCTGTAGACAAAAATATTTTTTAATAAATATTATACTGTAAGAATTTTCTAAGATGAAATAATGTAAAAAAATAATTTAAAATTAAACTATAAAACTAAATTCAATATATACGTATCTTGTGTTAGATAAATATTTACATGAAAATGCTGAAAAAAGTAAAGACTCTCAGAGGGTTAAATCTACTCTAATAAATGGATGCATAATGTGTGAGTGCTAAAATGTTATTTAAAGTAAAAGTTCTAATGCTTCTGGAAATTTTTTGTTCCTTTGAACGTTTCTAACTTTGCGTCTAATACTGGAAATCAACGGTTCCGATGTTATAAGTAAATTGGTGCAACAAGTCTTCGTTACATGCTCTTCGACTTATTTTTCTCGTATGGGAATCCCGGTACCTCCGAAACTCTTTATTTCGAGCTTCGCCAGCTTCTTCAGATAATTGGCCAATTGAAACAGCAAAATTTGTAATTATATTTTTTCCATGAATTAATAACTTATGAATAGAAGCTGGCATATAATACCACCCGTACTTCGAAACATATTCTTTAACTATTTCCAGTGCAAATTCACCAATTTTTTCGGCATTAATTACTTTGTCACAGGAGATAACTTGCATTATAATTGCAAAACATTTAATTAGTTCTTTATCCAATCCAGTGATCTCAGCTGTCTTTTCAAACTCAGCAAAAAATGTCCTTGCAGTGTTTAAATCGTGTGTCAAACCACTCCCCTGTTTAACAACATCAATTAGCAAACATAATTTTTTCTGAATTCGCATTGAATTTTTCTCTTTGATTCTTCTTTTTGCCTCTTTTGGTCCTCAGTTCTAGCACTTAAAGCTTTAAATGCTAAATTGTTAGAAATATGAAGCAAATATTCCATAGACCGTATCTTTACATGTAGACTAGATACATCAAAGCTGTATGAGGAAGCGTTTACACTTCTTTGAACAATTTTATCAATGTTATTCATTTCCGAAGGCTTTGCACCACAAATATAAGATGTTGAACAGGAGGATGTATTTGAAATTGCCGTAATAATTTTCCTATCAATCATTGTTAAATTCATTTCGTGATCAATGGTTATATTTTTATGGGCTATATCAAAAGATCCTTTAAAACTCTCAGATGCTAATTTTTGTTTTGCTGCATGCAAAAGAGCTTCTCCAGAAGTATCCTCTCTTAAACGTTGAGTTAGTTTTCTTTTATGAGTTTCGGTTACATCTGAAAAAGATTTCCGAGACGTTGATTTCTGCGAATTTTCAACTTCAGATGGTTTAAATTCATTACCAACTTTAAAGGAACACTGAAGCCAAGAATCGTTTTTAGTATTGAAACGATCTAATTTTCGTTGAGATTTCTGCCATCGATCTTTTACAGCTACACAAAACTTACGTAAACGCTTCTTTAAATTTTCTTCATCAATTTCTGAAGCACTTAGCCCACAGTAGAACAGCACTTACAAAACTAAGAATTGATTTTTCATAATTAAAACCATTATTTAAATTATTTAGATACAGAAACAAATCTCTGTTTGTTATCATCTTTCAAAAGGATAAAAAAAAAAATGAAATAATCTTGCTTTAAATAAAAAAGAAATATACAAAAATTAATATCACTACAAAATTATTTTATAAAATTATTATTATTATATTATTATGATTATTATTATAATTCCGAGGATAAAAAATATGCACTGAAATAGGCTCTAAAATGTTGCAGAAGAATGTTCCGGTTTTGTAGAACGATTTTGAAAAGTTATCTAAACATTACATATGTTGTCAATTAAAAATTAAACAAATATTTTGAATATTTTGCCAATGTCATTAGGATATAAGTAAAAACATGATAGGTAATAAAATTATTGTCTGCTAAGCTTTTTCTTTTACTTTGATTTTCAAATTTAATTTAGTTATCCAGTATGCCTCTTAAAGTCCTGTTTTAAACAAAAAAAGATTAAATTGCTCATAAAAACCATGCAAATCGATTGAATATAATATATTTTACTTATTTAAACCTAAATATAACAAAAAAAATCTTATATATAGGCTTATACTGTTGTGATAATCCTATGTTCGACATCTGCAATACTTTGACCCACTGTGCGACGTACTGAGAGGGCGCAATTCAGTTTTTGTCGGAACTTTGAACCCTCATTCCAGAACTTGGCACTTGTTTGGGCAATTTTAATAAAATACTCCAATTTGGTTCAACTATGGCCGGCGTGGAACCAGTTTTCATTACATGCATTTTCATTTTATTTCACCTTAGAATCTCTAGTCTATACTAATATTATAAAGGAGTAAATATTGTTTGTTTGTTTGTTTGTAGGGGGTAATCTCTGGAACTACCGAACCGATTTCAAAAGTGATGGTGGCAAATTGATGGCGACAACCCCTGCTCCAACATAGGCTATATTCCATGTCGGTGCCACTACCCAGGGGGGTGCAGGAGCGAAAAACGTTCTAAAATTGCGATCTTTTCTATACTGAAGCAGCTAGAAATTTGAAATTTGGCGTTGTAGTTACTTATAAGATGTAAATGCTATCTAAGAACAAAATAAAAAAAATCGAAATTTAAAAGAGTGAAATGAGCGAAAAGCTTTCTAAAAACATTCTAAATTACAATTTCTATGAAATCTCTAGAACTACCGAACCGATTTGAAATTTGGCGTTGTAGTTACTTATAAGATGTAAATGCTCTCTAAGAACAAAATAAAAAAATTCGAAATTTAAAAGGGTGAAATGAGCGAAAAGCGTTATAAAAACATTCTAAATTATAATTTCTATGGAATCTCTAGAACTACTGAACCGATTTGAAATTTGGCGTTGTAGTTACTTATAAGATGTAAATGCTCTCTAAGAACAAAATTTTAAAAAATCGAAATTTAAAAGGGTGAAATGAGCGAAAAGCGTTCTAAAAACATTCTAAATTATAATTTCTATGGAATCTCTAGAACTACTGAACCGATTTGAAATTTGGCGTTGTAGTTACTTATAAGATGTAAATGCTCTCTAAGAACAAAATTTTAAAAAATCGAAATTTAAAAGGGTGAAATGAGCGAAAAGAGTTCTAAAAACAGTCTAAATTATAATTTCTATGGAATCTCTAGAACTACTGAACCGATTTGAAATTTGGCGTTGTAGTTACTTATAAGATGTAAATGCTCTCTAAGAACAAAATTTTAAAAAATCGAAATTTAAAAGGGTGAAATGAGCGAAAAGCGTTCTAAAAAAATTCTAAATTACAATTTCTATGGAATCTCTGGAACTACCGAACCGATTTCAAAAGTGATGGTGGCAAATTGATGGTGACAACCCCTGCTCCAACATAGACTGAATTTTATGTCGGTGTCACTAACTCCAGATGGGTGCAGGTGCCAAAAACGTTCTAAAATTGCGATTTTTTTTATACTGAATGAGCTAGAAATTTGAAATTTGCCATTGTAGTTACTTATAAGATGTAAATGCTCTCTAAAAACAAAATTAAAAAAAATCGAAATTTAAAAAGGTGAAATGAGTAAAAAGCGTTCTAAAACCATTCTAAATTACAATTTCTATGGACTCTCTAGCAGTGTTGGGCAGAATCTGATTACAAAGTAATCAAATTACAGATTAAAATACATTATAATATCATCACTATGCAATCGATTATCATGTAATGCATTACAAAGTAATTTGAATATAATCTGATTACGCATAATCTGATTACCGTGTAATGGATTACAAGACAATTCTCATTTTCTCTTTTAAAATATAATTAGATTAATCTGTAATTAGATTAATTTGTAATTAGATTACAAGACAATTCCGATTAAGTTTTCAATTGTATAATCCAATTAACAAGTAATGGATTACAAGATGATTCCGATTACGTTTTTAGTTGTATAATCCAATTAACCTGTAATGCATTATACGAGGATTCCGATTACGTTTTTAATTGTATAATCCAATTAATCTGTAATGGATTATAGGTGGATTCTAATTGCATTTTTAAGAATATAATTTAGATTAAATTGCAATGTGTTACAAGTTAAGAGGCAGATTTTATAAGAGTCAGGCAGGTCATTATACACACCATTTTTGATTTTGCCGAAATTTTTATGGTGGTTTCTTCTAATGATTTTAGAAGACACCTATATATTTTTCTTTTCAAAAATTTTTTTTTTGTGACCCACAAAAATTCCTAAAGTGGTGTCGTGACTCAGTATTTTTCTCGAATCGACATCTTTATGTATTCGATTATCTCAGTGCATTGAGCATCGGCCAAAGTAATTCTTGTGTTTACAACATGACCTTTAGTAGCTAAATTGAATTATTTTGTAAATTTCATGGCTGACATTCAGTGCAACCTGGCAGTGTTCGCCAAACTTTGTCGCAATAAATGAAAAAGCGCCATATCTGAGACCTCATGGACCCATGCAATGAGGGTCAACCACAGTTTTGGGGTTTAACTTGTGTAGTACTACTCAGTATTAATTTAATTAGCTCATTTGTTGCATGGCTCACCCTCAGTGCTGCTGAAAAATAGCTACTTTTGTATCTAACAAAACCAAAAAAAGTCCTTTTGTTGACCCTGTATTTCAGTGCACTGAGAGTCAATGTGGAACTTGATAATTGTATTTCATAGTATGAGTCCTGTCTTTTAACAGACAATTGGCAGAACTTTGGCTAATGGCCATGTCAGCACATAAGGCTTACTTCAAAACCAGTGGCGTAGCGTCAGGGGGGGTACGATCATTTTACTACCAGTATAATTATATACTACATTTAGCCTTATTTAATCTTTGGACGGTATGAATTAAATAAGGCCAAATATAGTATATAAAAATACTGGTAGTAAAGTGGTCCGTGCCCCCCTTGACGCTACGCCTCTGTTCAAAACATTGTGGAAATGGAAAATATGGTAACAAAGCATACAAATTAGCTATATATTAGACCTGTAAACTATTCACTATATGTCATGTTTTTTTTAATTTTATATGTGACTAGCCAGTAGGCAACCATATCCTTTTTTTACAATGTCATAATTTTACTTGTAGCATAAGCAATAAAAAAATAACATTGTAATTCTTACCAATCATATTCAGAGAAATAATTTTCCATGCAATGATGTACACCCTCAAACTGAAAAAAAAGAGTCAAAAACTATGTTCATCAGTTTGGTAAAACTTTTTTATTGAACACCTTAAAAAAAAGATTGTTACAAATACTATTTTATGTTTTTACCGCAATGGGAAAATTAGATTTTACCCAAAACAAAATGTTTCTGAAGTACAGCTTATTAGTAATAGAAGTCAATAAAACATTTCTACTGTTGAAGGTGTGATATGTGCATTTCACAGACACCGTATGGTACATTTTGGTAGCCATCAAGAAGGTGTTGCACACCCTGATCATACAGTGCATCCTACTAAGAAAAAAGAAAATGTTCGCATGGCATCATGGAAAGTATATTTATATTAGAATTTGATATTTCCATCTTTTCCATGGATGGCATGTTATTTAGCAAGCACAGAATAATTGATGATGTGAACCATGGAACAGAAATAGCGGATGAGAACCATTCAGAAGAAACAGCTGATCCAAATTATCAGCCTCCAGTTGGTACTTTATATATAAATGAGGCAGAGATAGATCGACGTAAACAACAAATGCACACCTTTACTGAAACTGCAGCTCCTGACATGAGTCCTCTAAAATCCCAAATTCCAAATCCAGTCACAGAACTTTCAAAATCAAGTATCTATTATGCTAAATGTAAATACAAAGAAGCCAAAAATAACTTCAAAAAGAAGTTTTGTGAAAACTTTGCACCAGAGCAAGGGAAAGAATTTGATAAAGTGTCATCTTCATCTCCCTCCTCAGAGTCCGAAAGCGATGTACTAGAATTACTTCAGCATATTGTACGAGCCTATGAAAGTGTAGTAAATAGTAAAAAAAAAATTAATCTTGAGTGTTTTATCTCCAAACGTGATACTATGCATTTTTTCGAATGTACCAAGTATGAAGTTGACAAAGCATGGAAATGGAGATCTACATATGGCCCAGGAGCTTTTGAAGTCCCTGAAAAAACAACCAGGAAGAAACTGGACATCCATACGTGTGAACATTTTCTTCACTATCTATTTAAATCAGGCACAATTCAAGATGTAGCATATGGTGCAAGTACATTAGTGTATGACAGCAGAGAGAAGCAGATTGTACCTCGGGCCATCCTTACTACATTGAAAACCCACACTATTTTACAATACCATTAATTCTGTTCAGAAGCAGAGGCGTAGCTTCAATTCATACCGTTCAAAGATTAAATAAGGCTAAAGGTAGTATATAATTATACTGGTAGTAAAATGTTCGTGCCCCCCCTGACGCTACGCCACTGTTCAGAAGTTAATTATACACCTTTATCAATAAGTTCCCTTTTACATATCCTCAATGTTTTGAAGCCTAGTCAACGACACAATATTGCAGGAATGGCCAACACCCCCGTGAAATGCTTAAATGGATTCCAAATGCTGCAAACAATTATAAATAAATGTGCTGCTGATTTGAAAAAAAAAACAAAAAAAAACAATGCTATGTTTCCGAAAGCTCAGCGCTATTTGAAACTCGGATATGCACTCCACTGTTCAGAGATTTGCCAATGCACTTCGCATTGCACAGTATTTGCTTTTTCCTATGAATATGATAACTGCTTCAAGTCCTTGTGTGGACATGGGCATAGTGAAATTTGTGATGAAGGCTGTAATGTGTTTCAACAACTTGATTCAATTTCAAAAATTGTGTTCTCTGTTGAAGATACTGCTAAGAAAAACGAGACGGTTTATGATGCCAACCTTGGACAGAATAATGTGATGAACTGGATGAGGCACTTATTGCGTGGTGTGTAGCAGAATACATCTAAGACAACCAGCATAAATAAACAACGCCATGAGATTCTGGCTGAAAGATTAGGCACAAAAATTAACACCAACAAATTATCGAGAAGCACAAAGGGATTATTTTGGGAAACGGGGTATGTCACTCCTCTCCACACTGAAGTTTTATTCACACAAGGAAGAAAACTGCGAGACACTCAAGAAAGAAGTTTATTTTATATGTCTTTTCAGGTGTGATTAAGACACATTGAACATTCCACATGTTCTTGCAAAGTTTCATTCAGATCATCGCAACCTGTATTAAAAATCGGATAATGCTGGTTGCTATGGTGGTATTGGTTGTGCTGTATTTACTCTGCAAAGAATTATAAATGAACAGAGAATTCCAGTACAAATTGGCAGTTATGTGGCAGCGCAGCTGAGACAGCAGAGAATGGTACATTGGTAAGTAGGTTATTTTGAAAATAGGCCTATTTTGATTTCAAGATATGCTCGGGGAATTAAAAAAAATGTTTTAATTTAGGTGATGGTGTTGAAATAAAAGATGATCAGATCCATGTGAATTATATGGAGCCCAGTGGAAGCAAAGAAAAAACAATTTCCAGTGGCCTAAAACAACAGACAACCAAGATTGGGTTCATCAAAGGGACATCTTGAAATGCCTGGAACCACCATCCATTCATTCACCAACCACTCACAGACTGTCATTTGTTTTCAGAGAAGATGAAATTTTGGAATGTCAAAACTTTTTTAAAGAGTGGATTTTAGAAAATAAAAAAATTAAACTGCTATTTTATAGCTTTCTATCTTATTTTAGCTATTTGGTAACTTGCAAGTAGTTATTATTTCCTACTTCAAACCTTACTGTACAGCTAATTGCATGCTTTTTTACCATATTTTCCATTTCCACAATGTCTTGAAGTAACTAAGCCTTATGTGCTGACATGGCCATTAGCCAAAGTTCTGTCAATTGTCTGTTAAAAGACAGGTCTCATACTATGAAATACAATTATCAAGTTCCACATTGGCCCGCAGTGCACTGAAATACAGGGTCACCAAAAGGAATTGTTTTGGTTTCGTTAGATACAAAAGTAGCTATTTTTGGCAGCACTGAGGATGAGCCATACAAAAAATGAGCTAATCAAGTTAATACTGAGTAGTACTACAGAAGTTAAACCCCAAAACTGTGACTGACCTTCAGTGCATGGGTCCATAAGGTCTCAGATATGGCACTTTTTCATTTTCCGTGACAAAGTTTGGCGAACACTGCCAGGTTGCACTGAAGGTCAGCCATGAAATTTACAAAATAATTTAATTTAGCTACTAAAGGTCATGTTATAAACACAAGAATTACTTTGGCTGATGCTCAATGCACTGAGATAATCGAATACAGAAAGATGTCGATTCGAGAAAAATACTGGGTCGCGACCTATTTTAGGAATTTTTGTGGGTCACAAAAAAAAAAAAAAAAATTGAAAAAATATATATATAATGTGTAATGTAATGCAACTAAATCTTAATTAAATTCTATAAAATGTATTTAAATTAAACTGCTATCTATTACGAGCTAATTCTAATTGCATTTTTAACATTTTCCAACAAAGTTGAAAAGTATTTATGAATTTAGTTTCTCTGACTATCAGTACTCTAATGCGCGTAAATATACTCGGATTTCCATGCAATTGATATATGTTATTGAGGTTTACTGTGGTATGATTGGTATAGAAAATGAAGTATGTAGCATGTAATTTATAGAGCCACTCAAAAGAATTCTTTTACATTACAGCCTATTAGAAAAAATCGTTTGCGGTGTATTTTAATTATGTTACTGTATTTCAAACATATTGAATTTCATATATATCGCTGAGGTGCATTACAAGATGTTTACTACAGATTATGGAGTACATAGCATTCACCGTTCATTTACAGAGATACACAAAAATTTCGGTTACAGTACTGACTATGAACAATAATTGCTAGAAATACGTTTTTTTTTTTTCAGTTGTTGCACGCGTTTTTGAATGTAACTATTTTTTTTATATTGCTTGATTTGTATAAATTCTATAAATCATATACAGGACTGCACAAAAGTTCTCCAGTACACTGACGTTTATAGACGGAAATTCCCAAATGGGAATTTTCAACCGTGTTAATAACTGAATTAAATTTTAGCATACTGCTATGTAGTATATATACAAATCTATTGATAATATGCAGAGCTTCAGATAAAAATTCGGATATTTTTTTCGATTATTAATAGTATTTACTGCAGCTGGGTTTTCAAATATGCTATGCATTTTCTAAATTCTGTACTGAGTCTGATATACCGATTTCAGCCTGTTCGTTATTGTGAATACTTCATAATTTTACAAAGAGATAGGGTTTTTTTTTCTTATAAGGTTTTTACCCCCCAAAAAGTAAATATATGAGTTTTAAACTATTATGAAATTTTAACAAGAACGAAAAATCATGCGTCAAGCATAGATTATGTAACACTTTGCAACGCTTCCAAAATAATTTTACAAATCATTACCGTTTTATAAGCTGAATGATAACATCTAAGTGAACAATTGGGAAAACGCATAACATATTTAAGAAACGTAATTTCAGGAATTTCCAACATATACAATATTCGGAAAAATATCCGAATACTTTTATTCAGCCCTGTATATGATCAATAGAGTTGTATATATACTACATAGGATGCTAAATTTTAGTTTAGTTACCAAACGTGTAGCACAGTTTAAAATTCTCCTTCTGGAGTTTCTATCAATAAAAGGAAATGTGTTCGCGAACTGTTGTGCTGCCCTGTATATGATCTACAGAATTTATACACACCAAGAAATAAACGAAAAGTGAGTTAAATTGAAAATAGCGTTCAGCAACTTAAAACGCACTTCCAGGAATTATTGTTAACAGACAGTAGAGAATTATTTTGTGTGTCCCTGTAAATGAACGATGACTGCTATGAACACAATATTCTGTAGTAAGCCTCTTGTAATGCACCTTAGTGATAGATATAAATTTCAATGCGTTTAAAATAGTGAAACAATATTTAATTAAACCGCAAGCGATTTTTCTCCATAGACGTAATGTAACGGATTTCTTTTGACAGTCCCTGTAAAGTAACTATAATTGCTATGCACACCATATTCCATATTATGCTTTTTGTAATGCACCTTAGTGATATATATCAATTACACTGTGTTCGGAATTGTGGAACATCATTAAAATAAACCGCAAATGATTTTCCCCATAGACCGTAATGTAACGGAAATCTTTTGAGTGTCCCTGTATAAAAGCTACAAGAGCTACACACTTCAGATGAAATAGGGATCATGCTACAGATAACGACAATAACATATAAAAATTGCAGGGCATACCGAGCATATTTACGGGAGTTAGAGCACGGACAGACGGCAGACGGCCAGACAAACCGAAGTCATAAACACTTTTCAACTAGGTTGGAAAGTGTTAAAAATCAGCTTCATCCATCACCAAACAAATCCATAATTTTATTTTTATTTTTATTTATTATTATTTTTATGCTCTTAAAAAAAAAAAAAAAAAAAAAAAAACTTTGTCATTTCAGCACCATAGCCATATTTTGGTCACTTTTTGCATTTTATAAAACTTTTATTTTTTAAATGTCCTTGTAATTTATAGTTGGTCTTTAACTTATTTTTATCATTTTTTCGCTTTTTTAGTAAAACTTTTGCCCTTTTTTGCACATTTTCATAAAAACAAAAATTTTTAGTCTCGACCCTAAAAACTAGTTAATCACTTAATTATCTTAATTAAAATTCATTCCCGGTATTATTTTTCTTAAATTCAAAAATTTTTCCCGAGTACGGCACCTGCACTTTGACGGTACTCCTGGACTTTATGCCGTCATTGACGTCGGGTCCCGAGGAACAGGTGCAGGTGGGAACATCACTTCAAACACTTTACTTTGCGATAGTTCCTAAACTACACTTACAAAAACCACAAGAATCTGTTTTTAAACATTTCAGTAACCGTACTCTCGCCTCCACTCAAAATAATAATTCTTTTCACATTTTAATAAACTTAACTTTTTCACGCACAGCCCAAAATTCAAATTTTTTAAAATTCTTAACTTTCCACACATACGATTTTCAAATAAACTGGGTTTCTAATTAAACACATTTCTTTTCTACTTTTCAAAAAATTTCAATCTTCACATGTAAATTTATTGAGTTATTACACGTTTTTCATCCAATATTTACAATCTTTCTTCCCCTCGTAAATCCGGCTAAGTCTCGTTCATTCTCACTATAAATCATGTTTTCTAGTTATGCTTGCTTCCCTATTAAATCGAATATGTTCACTTTCCTTTTTGCATCATTTTAAATTCTTCATGTTTGTCGTTTTATTTTATAAGTTTTTCTGTGCTGAAAATCCATCAAAGTCTGGACCCCTCTTCGATTTTCATATGTTTTTTCTAACACATAACTGCGAGCTCTGTTTTTCGAGCACTTGTCCACAGCAATCCCCACTCTCTCTCGAAACACCGTACTCTACCATATCTTTAACAAATATCATATCAAGTAAACCTAACTTTAACTTTTCAATACCTCTCTTGTACTTTAAAAAAAATTTCCAGGAAATTTTGTGGTCGAACTCAACATTCATATCTTTATCTTTATTCACAAAACTTGTAAATTTCAATGACATCGCAAACAAACTTTAACTGTTCAACACCTCTCTTGTACTTAATTTTTTTTTTCCATCATCCAGACTTGAACTTTCACGCAGGCAAATTTGTAGTAGAACACCTAACTCGAACCCAATTTTTATTTTTTATCTTAATTCACAGAACTTTCATTGACATCGCAAATCATAGTAGGTCTCTAACTTATTTTTCTCATTTTTATGCTTTTTTAGAAAACTTAGTCTTTACAGCACCTGTTGGACATAACCATTTTTGTCACTTTTTGCATCTTATAATTTTTTTTTCTTCAATGTCTTTGTAATTTATAGTTGGTCCTAACTTTTTTTAAATCATTTTTTAGCTTTTTAGTGAAACTTAGCCGGATATTTTGTCCTTTTTGGCACTTTTTCACGAAAACAAAAATTTTCAATCTCGAACCCAAAATCTTGTCGAACACATAATTTTCTTAATCAATATCCATTCTCTGCAATTTTTCTCTAAAATTCAAAATTTTTTTCAGAGTACGGCACCTGCACTTCGACGGTACTCGGGGACTTCATGCCGTCTTTGACGTAGAGTCCCTGGGAACCGGTGCAGGTGGGAACACCACTTCAAACATTTTCCTTCGCAATAACTCCTAAACTACACATATAAAAGTCACAAAACTCAGTTTTTAAACATTTCACAAACCGTAATCTTACCTCCACTCAAAATAATAATTCTTTTCACCTTTTTAAATTTTTAACTTTTTTCACGCACAGCTAAAAATTTCAAACTTTTTTAAATATCTAAACTTTCCACACATATGATTATCAAATAAACTGGGTTTCTAAACAAACACATTTTACTTTTCTACTTTTCATAAAAATTTAATACTTCACATGTAATTTTATTGAACACTGTACTCAACCATATCCTTAACAAATATCAAATCAAGCATATCTAACTTTAACTTTTCAGCACTTTTCTTGTACTAAAAAAAAAAAAAAAAAAAAAAAAAAAAAAAATTCCAAACTTTTTCGCAGGCACTTCTGTAGTAGAACACCTAACTCGAACCCAACTTTCATCTTTTCATCTTTATTCACAAAACTTGTAAATTTTTTAATGACATCACAAATCATAGTTGGTATCTAACTGATTTTACTCATTTTTATGCTTATTAGTAACTTAATCATTTCAGCATTATTATAATTTTTTAAGCTTTTTTAGTGTTACTTAGTCGGATTTTTGCCCATTTTCCCACTTTTTCATAGTAACAAAAATTTTCAATCTTGACCCTAAAAATTTGTCAGCTCATAACTATCTTAATTAAAATCAATTCCCTGCAACATTTTTCTCAAATTAAATTTTTTTCCGAATACGGTACCTGCACTTTGACGGTACTCGGGGACTTTATGCCGTCATTGACGTCTGGTCCCGTGGAGTCTTACAGGTGGGAACATCACTCCAAACACTTAACTTAGCAATAATTCCTGAACTATACATACAATAATCACAAAACTCAGTTTTTAAACATTTTACGAACCGTACTCTTTCCTCCACTCAAAATAATAATTCTTTTCACATTTTAAATTCTTAACTTTTTAACACATAGCTCGAAACTCAAAAAAAAAAAAAAAAAAAAAAAAAAGAGAAAGAGGGAAGGAAAAAGAATTTTTTTCTTTTTTTTTTCTAGAAAAAAGTTTAGAGAAAGTTTTTTTTTTGTATATCTTTAGTTCCTGCCACCTGTCGCGTGGGGCTTTGCCCGGCAGGACCAGCCATTGGCGAAGTTTGTACTGCCACGTTTAATCCTTGCGTGCCGGGGAGCTAACCGGGGAAGACATTAAACGCTCAACGGCTGGGTTCGCCCTCAGCCGAGTGGTCTTCCTCAGGCATTAAAATATTAAAATATCACCTCAATTATTTATGAAAGAAAAAGATGAAAAAAAATGAAATAAAACAAATTTATTTCCAAAATAAGTTTCAAATACTTTTCTTTATGATTAGATTTCAATATCTTGAATAGTACTGGATGTGCACAAGACTTACAATACTAGTGCTGAGTTTGTTTTAATAGATCAAAATGACCTTTCCCGAATTCGAAACCTAGCTAGATGGATTTCTCGTGCTCGAATTAGTATAGGCTACACGTTTCGTGTAAATCGTTTGAGTATTTTTACATTTATAACAAAAAACATTTTCAGCGCTGAGTTTGTTAACCCTGTAAAAAAGAATTTTCTTGTGTTCGGAATCTAGCTAGATCTTTTTCTTGTGCTCGATTTAGTATAGGGGGCAAGTCTCGTGAAAATCTTCCCAGTTATTTACGATATCATTCATATTCGGGAAAATCCCTTGCTCGTTTAATATATATGAATAATCGGGAAAATCCCTTGCTCGTTTAATATATATGAATTTGGCGACAGTAATTTGATCAACAGGATAAGTAACAAGTACCAATTGCATATATAGTGTTACGAATATTGTAAATAGTTAGTGTTTGTGCTTAAATATAATATAAATAATTCAATTAAGCTCTATTCATAAGCTAATATTAATTTTTGTTGCATTCCGATATCTTAATTTGTTCATTTTTTGCAAACGAGTAAAAGCTATTGGATTTTAATGGGGGTCTATGGAGATTTGGCGAAATACTGGAAATAGCGCCAAGTTGGCAGCTAATTTTGGCTGCCAAGTGGGCTGCCAGGTTGGCGCCAAAATTGGTGACAGACCAGGGTCCCTACCCCTTGGTAACCCCCCCCCCCAATAGCGCCCATCCTATCTAAATTCTCTACTTTCATGTTCCCCCTCTGACCTATCAGATAAGTTTCGCGGTATCGACGCAGATTTTCATTGGTTCATTTCCAAAACATTACTTTTTTTTTTATATATATAGAAGGATACTGTTCTTGGTAGAAAATGTTTCATAATATATGCCGGATGCATGATTTTTCGTTCTTGTTGTATCATATTTCTACTGTGTGTGATAAAAAATTGTCTTCTGTGGTACATATTTAGTGTTGTGGGTATTAATAACATTTTATAATTTCAGATTTATATTCTGTTTATGTGGGAAAGTGTTTCATAATCTATGCAAGCTGCATAATTTTTCGTTCTTATTGTGTGTGATAAAAACTGTCTTTCATCGTACATATTTAGGGTTGCGAGTATTAATTAATAAAATTTTAAATTTCTGAATAATATTCTGTTCATGCCAGAAAGTGTTTTATAATCGATGCCGGATGCATGATTTTTCGTTCTTATTGTATCAAATTTCTACTGTGTCTGATAAAAATTGTCTTTTATGGTACATATTGAAAACGTGCCATTGAAATTACACGTAATTGTAACTATAAGTTCTCAATTATAATTATAATTACACCATAATCAAAATCATAGCATTATAGTTATGATTACAATCCTAATTAAATTTCAAATTCAGATTATGATTACATGTAATTGAAATTATAATCTGTTACATACAATTAAATTGTAATCAGATTACAGATTAATCAGATTTTTCCCAACTCTGTGTAATCATAATCATAGCATTTATAATTACAATTACAATCCTAATTGAATTTCAAATTCGATTATGATTACATGTAATTGAAATTATAATCTGTTACATGCAATTATATTGTAATCAGATTACATATTAATCAGATTTGAATTTTCCCAACTCTGTGTAATCATAATCATAGCATTTATAATTACAATTACAATCCTAATTGAATTTCAAATTCAAATTATGATTCCATGTAATTGAAATTATAATCTGTTACATGCAATTATATTGTAATCAGATTACAGATTAATCAGATTGCAAATTTGCCCAACTCTGCTCTCTAGAACTACCGAACCGATTTCAAAAGTGATGGGGGCAAATTGATGGTGACAACCCCTGGTTCAACATAGGCTATATTTTATGTCGGTGTCACTAACCACGGGGGGGGGGGGTGCAAGAGCGAAAAACGTTCTAAAATTGCGTTTTTTTTATACTGAACGAGCTAGAAATATGAAATCTGGCATTGTAGTTACTTATAAGATGTAAATGCTCTCTAAAAACAAAATAAAAAAAATTCGAAATTTAAAAGGGTGAAATGAGCGAAAAGCGTTCTAAAGACATTCTAAATTCTAAATTACAATTTCTATGGAATCTCTAGAACTACCGAACCGATTTAAAAAGTGATGGTGGCAAATTGTTGGTGACAATCCCTGCTCCAACAGCCTCTTCAATAAAAAACTATGCGTTTCTGACGACTGGGTTTTTCGCTAATTGTTGCCACAGATTAATCTCGGAAAATGAAACATTTGAAGTTACTGAAAAAAAATAGTAGCTCGAAAAGTATTTATCAGAAAATTGTTAGGCAAACTGCGTTTGAAAGGTAAAAAATTGTATGTTTCTTGATATAAATTTCAAATCTAATGATTATGCCAATTTTCAAATATTGAATTTGAAAAATTACCAAATTTCACAATGGAGTACCATAGAGAAACCTTCATGCGTAAAAAGATAATGATAAGGGCGACGTGTCCTGGCGTGTATATTGGCTATAGCACGAGTGACAAATTATAGTAGCCTTATTATTATGTTAAAATATAAAAGTGTATTATGAAATGTCAATATTTTGTTGGATTAATAGTTCGTTATAAGAAATTGACCAGATTAGCGGGCGTAGCTTGCTAGTATTAAATAAAGCAAAAATTTCTGTATGAATAAACTGGTTCCACTCGGACCGCAGTTGGATCTCACTGTAATAGACAATCGCGATAATGGTAGGCTTGCCAGCTTTTTGTCAAAATCCTCTCAACTAATCAAATTTTCATACTCGTATGTCACCCCTCTCTCCTTTATAAATACACTGTAGTTTCCAGCTTCGACGAAGTTTGACACACTGGAGATAAATATTTATCAGCATGTTTTACACGCAGCCCTATAGGAAACTATAGACAGTATGGTGATCGTTAAGAAATACTGGCGAAGAAATATCGTGGCAGTTAACAGCTATAAATAATATACCATTTTATTGTTGGGGTCTTAAACGTTTTTGCCTGAAATTGTTTTGCCACTACAAATTCCGATATGTAATATTCGCTTAAAATTAGCGCAAAGTTTCTGTGATTAAATAAGGAGATTTTTTTTAATAAAATAGTGACATCGTGGTGGCCATTATACTACAGTTTAAAGTTCCCAACTTTAGTGACTAATATTTAATTAACTTTTATTCTGTAAAGAATTTCTAAAGACTTTTTAAGTTTTTTAATTAAAATATAATGGAACTTAACCGTTTGAGTGCTGAAAATTCGGCCTATAATCCGCGGAACAAACAATTGTGTTTCAACCCAGAAATTTTATCTTATAAAATGTAACTCACTAGATCGCTGTAAGTACTTCAACTGTTGAATAAAAATTAAATGATTTCAATTATTAAATAAAATTTCTGGGTTTTAACAAATTTGTTTGATCCGCAGATACATTGCGGCGCTATCGCGCTTCATAGCACTGAAACGGTTAAGCAGCTAATTTAGTAACACATATGTATATAATAATTATTTGATCTCACTCCACACGATCTATTTCAAGGCTTACCAACAACTCAAACGCGGCCGCAGAACTGGTGCAATTTTGTGGAAAAACTTTTGCCTTGTTTCATTGCAAACTTTAAATTAACTATCTGCAATTAAATACGTGGAATAATTCTATAATAAACAAGTGATATATCTGCAGCCTGCGGTTGGGTTTTTGAAATCACTGTTCTATATTATGCATGAAATGACGAATTATTTTTTCACTCTAGCAATTAATTCACATAATAGATTTAGAAAACAATTCTTGATTTCACAAAAAGTATGAAATTAGACTTTAAACGCTTTTGTTTTATAAAATTTTAGATGGATATACGGAGCATCTTAAAGAGGACATTCGAACTTTGAAATAGAAATATCTACTAAATGTAATAAATATAAAAATGAATTATGCTACATGTTTATAAGGATAGTTATAGTTTGTCTACATAAAACTTAAAAATAGTCAAAAAAAGGCTTTTCACCATCTACATTAGTAGGAATACTCGAAATAAATTTATAATTCAAAGACGTACGCCAACATTTACAATTTTTGTTACCACTTTTTTCAAGCAGAAATCTTTGTTTTATTTAAATATAGACAGTCTAAATAAAATAAGGTAAATATTTCTGTTCGAAAAATGTGGTGGTTAAAAGAGCGTTGAAGTTAGCAGTTATGAAAACGCAGACAATTTCTTCATGTTTCAATAGTTAAACATACCTGCCAACTTCCAACTAAACTGCCATACAATGTAAGTTAATTTAATCCAGGTTAAAGACACTTCTAACCAGAAAATATATCTGAAAAAATAATATATATATTTATCTTCTTGATCTTACGAGGAACTTATTTGAATGCATTTATTTAAAAAAATCGGTTTGAAACGTGTTTAACCTCGGTTAAATTAACCTATATTATATGGTCGATTATTGCGGTGTTGGCCGGTATGGCTAAATCGAATAAAGAGTGAGTCATCCTTAATGCATCGTTTTACGTTAATTGGGACATTCTTACAACTTCCATGAGCGAAGATTCATCTATTAACAGATATTTGAAATAAGTCAATTACTGTATATAAAATGTAAGATCATCGTTATGAAAATGTCATTTATTTCAGATTTTTGTTTATGATAGTTAAAGTATTACTGAATTTTAAAACTACGGCGAGATCGTTTGCGATATCTTGCGTAGGTATATCTTCTATTAATCTTTTATGTACATAAGGAGGTTTTTAACCGAAGTAATGTTTGTGCGTAACATTATTAATGTTTTTCGGTTTAATAAAACATTGCCCATATTAATCGTATGGCGGGCGAGTGAACAGGAAGTGTACTACAAATATGGTATTTCTCTCTCAGTTCTTTAACACGCCATCAAAATTGCTTTCACCTTTAAATACGAGTGTCACGTATACATTCCATATAAAGTGCGTATGTTTTACAATTCTCAGTACCAGAATATTTTATTTTTAATCTTTGCTTTGTCTAATCGTAGAATTTTTGGATTAACTAGAAAAGCAGAAAATAGTATACGGGATTACTGTTTTTATAAATTAAAATGATGTCAAATCACGCCTGCCGTGATGAAGTTTAAAAGTAATTGCTATTCTTCTACCAGTTCTTTCCCTGCGAGTTCAAATGTCAAATTTTAGTTCTTATTTATTTTATTTAGTTCTTACGTTTGTTGAATTTTGTTTTAACGACATTCGTAAAATTCATGATAGGTGCTTGAAAATGCAGGAAAATATATTATAGTATATCAATTATTAAAGATTACTTTCTGCAAAATTGAAACTATATGTGTTACGTTCAGTTATTATTTTTTTTTACACAATCAAACGAAAAGCATTTTGTAGAATAATCGATTCTATGTACACAACCGAAGGTAGCGAAGAATCCAGTGGAGATAAAACTAATTATATTAGTAACGATAAAAGTACAAAATGACGTAAAATAAAATATGCCAAAACTCCAAAAATGAAAAAGTTGTAGATTGAGAAGGCTTCTCGTCGCATTTTTGTTTAAAAAAAAATATAGAAGATAAAATTGAAGATAAAATTGATGATAAAATTTCTGGGAATATTCTTTAAATAACATAATTTTTTTAAAAGAATAGATTTTAACATTTTTGCCTTCTTGCAGCAAATCATGGTTAATAAATTTTAACGAAATATTCATATTGTCTCATCATTTATGATTGGTATTTGCCGTCATTGAACGCATATTTCTGGATATTTTTTTTTTGTATTTGGAAATATTCATAAAAATATTTTTTTATTGGTATTTATAATCGTTTTCGAACTTACCTCTTACATTATTATTAGCAAATAATACGCATTTCTAACACAATACCTGAACGAAACACTTGGTCGTAAAAAGTTCGACACACACCCACTCTTGTGAAAAACAGTAGAGCGCCCACTGATAGTTTAACCATTTATCTTAAATTGAGCAGTATGATCAAATTTGAGTTTCAGAACAAAATCATCCACATTGATATGCCGACGCATTTTTTGCATATAAAGACTGCAATCATAATATGTAGCACATTATTTAAGATTAAGATAAAATTCACAGGGTATTTTTAATATATACGCAAAATATTATTTATGATCACGTCTGAATAACACTGTAATTTCCTTAAAATAAATAAAATTTTGCGAAACTTTCTATATTTTCATTAAAGTTCTTTATAATTTCTGTGTGTTGTAACATTATCCTCATGTAAGAAAATATAATCCGACAAATATATTCTGTTCAACTTATTAAAACATTATTACTTCCATAAATCGCAAGGTATGTTTTGTATCTTTAATAAGAAATGATTTATGCTGTTCCACTTATTGAACACTTATAACTATTAAACTAATAAGACTTATTTCTATCTAAGCAAAGTATATCATTTTTTGAAATCATTGATTAATTTGTCATGAAATATCACAATTTAATCAGAAATATACGTAAAAGGTTAATCTGGACGTTGGATATTTAAAAGTATTTAAAGTTTTCAATACTTAAGATTTTTAATAAATATATTAAATCCGTTTTGTAAGTTTTATATTTTGAATCAAACACAATTAAAAAATCTACATGCTGATGCATACCATAACAGACAGCTATTGTTATCTTCGGCACCACTATTTCAGAAAAAATATGTTTTTAATCGCAGATTTATTTTGATTTCATTAGGAAAGGATTATTAATTTTAAATAGCGGTGCCAAATAATCTGGGTGAAAGTAGGTGAAACAGTATTGTCGGACAAAAAACAAATATCTCAGTTTGCCTTAATTAGGTCAGCGTTCAAATTGCTCTAATGTTAAAGTTGGCTAAACAAAAGGAAATAAATTTCGATTGGCATAGAATCAAGGGGTTTTATAGAAACGCCCTCTTACAGGGGGCGCTTGTTATAAGCAAACTTAACACCACTTTTTCTGAAAAGGTTGTGCCTCCCCACTCCTGACTCTACAACAATGTAAATTTCTTATAGAACAGATGCCAAATTCCAATTTTTAACACGATATTTTCTAATAGAAATATTATCTTTATTTTATGACATAAATTTGAGATTAAACAAGACGAAAATGTTTATTTAGAAATAATGCTACTCAAATATTCGACTGGTATAAAATACTGGTATTCAAGAAATGGACCCATGTTGACCCAGCAGTATTCTAGTAAATAGTCCTTAGTGTAGGGACGGACGGTATACCTGCGTGACAGAAGTCCTATTGCCACTACTTTTAATGAATAGTTTTCGTCGCCATTTTTAACTGAGAATTTCTTTCGTTAAGTAAGTGAAAACATATTTTTTGTTGTGACAATTGACCTTCTGCAAGCGGATTCTCCGCCCCCACTATAGTATACCATAATTTCTGGTATATAACCAGCGGCTCACATAAATCGGTTTTCAACTAGAAATTTTATTTAATCAAATGTAACTCGTTTCTACATAGTACTTATTTGAATTTATTTAATAAATAAAATTTCTTCTTCGAAACCGATTTATATGAACCGTGGGTTATATACCAGAAATTACGGTAAATGGATATCTATGTAACACATGGGCTGATAAGTCCCCGGTCTAATAAAGAAAACACAACTTTTAACAACATTTTATAACTTTAAAACTTTAATAAATAACATAAATTTAATAATAATTTAATAATAATAATAATAATAATAATAATAATAATTTAATAATAATAATTAAAAAAATAAATAATAATAATAATTTTATAATAAATAACATAATTTTTATAACGAAAAAGCTCCAAACCATGCTTAGAATCATCGATTCGTTGTTGTTTTTGGTAAAAAGTCAACACTCGCGGCACCCATTTTGCCAACAGCTTTTTAATAGACAAATGTTCATTCAAAATAAAAGCTGCACGTTTGTTGGATATCTTCAGAGTCTGAGCTATCTCCTGCAACTTCACTTTACGATTCCCCAAAACGATTTTGTAGACTTTTTTTATGCTTTCTGGAGTAACACCTCTTTTGCGTGGTGCATCACTGGTTTCCGTACGACCACGTTTAATTTCAGCAAACCAGTCAATAATGGTTGATTTACCTGGTGCAGTGTCCGGATAACGCTTATCAAGCCAACCTTTTGTTTGAACGGTGTATTTCCCATAAAATAACAAATTTTGAAATTCTTGTTTATCCATTTTTTTGTTTATCAACAAAGTCGTTCAACTAAAACCACTCTAACGTTTTATTCACACGCCGAATCGTCATTATCTTTTTTCTGCTACCTTTTAAAGGTTAGTATTTACTAAAAAAAGCATCGGTTCGGCGATTGCAACGCCATCTGTGTGCCAGACCGGGAACTTATCAGCCCATGTGTTATGAATGAAAAAACTATAATGTTAAAACTTTCTTCTAGGAAATATATTATTTTTAGGTTTGGCTTGTAAATTATGTAGGAACCGGCCGCTAAAGCTATTTTTGTTTCAAATGTTGTAAAAACCTACCTTCAGAAAACGGACCAGTAGAATCTCTGAGCATTACTGCCTCAAATTAACCCATTTATTAAGGAATGGGAGATATATGTCTCAGTGTACTTTTTTATTCTATTTGTAACCTCTGTCATACACGGATATTTTCAAAAGAAATATACCAAAAGGAAAAATGTATGTAAATTATGGTATGAATGACTAACAAAATAGTGTCTAATTATGGGCCGTAATCAAAGGGTTAATTTTTTTATTAACTTAATGAAAGATAGTTTAAAACGTATAAATTACCTCTTAGATTAAGCAGTATCGAATCCACATGTTAAATTTTTCTGAAAAAAAAATGTAAAAAAAGATTAAATATATGCACACACAGTGAATTGAATCCCGTTTTTTTTTAACAAATAGTTTTTACTAGACAATTTGTGAATAAAATATATAGAAAATAACCATCTGGAAAGCTTTTATACGACTGAGAATGGAAATAGGTTGTTGGAACCAGAACGTTTAGCTTAGTAAAATGACAAATGATTCAAAGAGATTTTCGTATTTGAAATGAAATTTTTAAAAGAAAGTGAAGTAGCATGAATATTTCATCTCAACGTTTTACCTATTTTGAATATTATGAAGGAAAAAGCATAGAGATAAAACAATTCTGAGAAATGACCATTATTTTGAATTGCTGAAACAAGTAAGTATTTTCTAAAGCGGCACAATAAATTTCAGATAAAATTGAGAAACTACTGTTTATATTATTTCTATTCTTATATATTTAAGTGAAAGTTAAATGTGTTTTACTCTTAACCATTAACGAAAGGTGGCCTTCATATTTTCGTCAACCAATTTTTATTGTCCAATTGTGTTATTTCACATTAAAAATTTCGCCTTAAATAATCTCAATGATTCAGCAATCAAATAATTCAATAACATTTGTCAGAAAAAGAGCGTGCCAAAACAATAATAATTGGAAACAGCAAATTTGGACAAAATAAATTGGTTGTCGTGAATATGGCGGAATTCGCTGTTTAGTTGTTAATAAAATGACAATGATTCTATTTTTTGTTTCAGTTTTTTTAGACGAACCTGCTACATTTTATTAGAAATCATAATGTTATTTTTATAAATTTGTTGATAACATACTAACACATTTTATTAATATATTCATATTATTTTCACTAACACATTTTATTTTATAATACCATTACGATATAAGATAATAATCATAGTGTAATATACAGGGTGATCCATAAAAAATTATAACGTGTAAATTATAACGTGTAACTGTTTAACGTGTAATATCTTTCTAATTTTTCTTTCTTTTCAGGGTGTAATAATTGGTAATAATGTGAGTTACCAAGATTAACTTTTTTAAAAAGAAAATTTATTTTAAAATGCTATTGTAAGTTTCAAAATGTACCAGAAGTACAAAGACAATATCGAAGGAAGTTTCAGGCAGATCTACCTACGTGACCAGGGCCCGACTAAGCTCCTTTGGGGCCCGGGGCAGACTTCAATTTTTGGGGCCCCCCTATACCAAAATTTTCATATGCAATATTTTTGCTACGATAACATTACACAGTATTTTTCTGTTAGCGGAGCGCCAGTGATATATATATACATATACACACATATACACATGTGTATAAATGTGTATATATATCAGTGGTGTTAAGGGACAAAATTAGCACTAGCCACCAGCTACAGGGCCACTTTCTTACAAGGAAAGAGTAAAAATTTTTTGCATTTCATCAAGGATTCTATTTTTGCTGGTTGAAATATGTTTATAACACATTTTTTATTTGGGCTATTTAATTTTAGATGAATACTAATTGAAATTTTAATAAAAGTTTAGTGTTTAGAACTTTTAAATAAAAATGTGTCCACAAGTTTAAAGAAAGTGGCCACTTATAAAACTACTACTACTGGCCACTAATGAAATTTCCCAGTTTTGCCCTTTAACTGGCACCTGGCTAATGGAAAAGTACCCATTGCACATATAAAGTGTTTTTATACATTATAATTTTTGAAATTATAGAACAAATTTAAAACTATACATTCTGATTTGATATCTTGGCTTCTACTAGTTGGATTGGGCTGAAATTTTCCTAATCAGATAAGATTATGCTACATAAGACACAAAATTTCATCGTTAATACATTAGTCATTTTCAAGAAACGATTTTAGATAGCAATAAATAAAACCAAAAATTATTCAGGCATTGTCTTCTTTTACCAAAGCACGAATGAATTTACCAATGTTTACAAATCAAGGGTTGATCCAGGCAAAATTTGGAGACTCTTCACAAAATTCTATTTAATAAAACAGGCCTCTTCACAAAATTCCTTTTAATAAAATAGGCCCTTTCACAAAATTATATTCCATAAAAACTCACAATTTACTTTTTGTGATGTTTTAAAATGTGTTTTTTTTAAACAAACAAGTTCACCAGAGAGGAAAGCTGCAGGAAAAGGATTTTAAAAAGTTTTTGTTAATAAATGCTTAGTTCAAATTTGAATAACTGGATTTCAACTTTTGTTATAAAATGTTATTTTTCATAAAAATAACCTTTACTTTCCGCAAAATAAAAAGGAAAAAAAATACCCCTGGAAATGACACCTGCAAACGCACATATACTTCACTTACTTGTCAGCTATTTTCAGTATTAACATTTAGCTTACGGGAAATAAATTCCTTAAATATGCGTTAACTACGGGAGAATCTCAAAATTTCAACCCCCTTCTCTAATGATTCTTCACCGCAGGTGATCAGAGTATGGCAATCAGTAAGCAACCAGTAGGCACATCTGGTCATCATTAGTGGTGCGAGGGACCGTTGGGGATTTTATTTTCCCTGAAAGAAAGTTTACCTGAATGAAGTAATTTTTTGTTTGTAAATAAGTTTTAAATGACATACTACGAGATGAAAATTATCTTTTTCTGTCATGATTCTTGAAATGATTTTTTTTCTGTGATTACGTTTTGCAGTACTTGAGTGTAAATCAAATAATAATAAATAGATCATTTTCGGTAACTAAATTTATATGAAAATGTGAACCTTATTTTAAAAATACAGCGCTGTGAATTATATTTTTTCGGTGAAGTAAATGTAATTAAATTCGAGTGATTAAGTTTAATAACAATTGAGTGTAAATCAAATAATAAATTGAGGATGTTCTTATTCAGAAATTATGTAATCGAATGGTGTTTTCTATTTTTGGTAAAGAAAGAAATTTCTTTGAGAAAATACTGTCAAAATTCGCGATTTAAATAGAATTTCCGGACGCGGTAACGCGGGAAAGGGGAAAATTGGTCGTCATGTGACAACAATCGTTTTCACTCTATAAGTAATTTATTTACGATTTCCAATCACCTCCATAGTTAGGTCTTCCAATTTTATTTTTTTACGTTAGAAATGAGTTAGAAAATGAGTCAGAAAGTTTCACGTTGTTCAGCAAGGAATTTGAGAACCACCTTAAGTTATTACTTGTTAGTTTGTGAATTTCCCACATCTTAGTCTTTAGGGTTCCGTGCAGTCGCCCGACCACTTTCACGGCCGTATCTAGATGTAATAAATAAATAAATAAAAATGGCGGCATTTTTTGGTTTAGAAATGGCAAAATGACGAGGTAAAATAGTTTGGATGGGAAGGTGGGGGGGGGGGGGGTAAAAGCAGGGACGGTTTTAGTAGCCATTTGACAATGAGTGAGATGTTTTTTTCTGCATCTTAACAATTGACATATTCTTAAGAAAAAAAAAATATATATATCAAGTTATCGCTAAGTATTTTATTTTGTGAATTTTCCACCCCTTTGTTTTTCTTGTCGCAGGCAGTCACCTGACCTCGCCCCCTCTAACACCAGACATGGATGTAAAAAAGTAATTATAATAGAGAAAATGAGAGGAGATAACTAAAAAATCCATTGGTGTGGTAAACTAAATATTAAAAGACAGGAGAAAGTCTTTTCAAGAAAAATTCAAAAGAAAATAAGACTAAAGATGTACTTTTTTACGCGTGTGCTGTGCTATTTTCCAATAACTCAATGTAATTTTTCCCGTAAGGGAAGGAATGTAATAGCGCTCTGTTGAATTTCAATTATGTCTTCTTAATTTTAAAAGCGTACCTTTAAGATATTGCGCCTAAGTAATTTTTATTGTTGTTTTCCTCACCCCCAAAATAATAATACATAAGCGGGCAACAACACTTTAAATCATATTGATATTAGTTGATATTGAAGTATTTTTTTACTCGACAATTACTGAAGTGATTTTAAAATGGGTGTAAAAATATTGTAGTGAAAAAAAAAATAATAAATAGTCATTATTTGCAATTTTTTGGTATTTGTTAAACTATAAATTGATCGTTTGCAAAAAATAAAAATAAAAAGTGCAACAGTTACGCGATTTCACATATTTAATTTTTTTTACTTTACTTTATTACTTGACAACTTTATTAAAAAAATGAATTTTCCAAAAAAATGTCTTAATAAAAAAATAAAATATTGAAATCGCTTCAGATGTTTTCGAGAAAAAGCGTACGCCAATAACAGTTGATCTTTATAGGATTTGGAAATAGCTGTTGCCTTCTTAAACTTTACTGAGAAGTGCTTAGTACTTTCATTCGCCCATTCATTTACATTTTTAAAAAAAATTCATGTATTTGTAAAATATATAAGGAATTATTAATGTAACATTTATTATTTTCTGCAAAATAACTAATATTTTGCTCGAATCAGACGATTGCGGAAAAAATTACTTGTAAATAACTCTAGAATTCGATTACTTTTTAATGCCATTCTTAAACAGGCAAAATACATTTGCATATGCAGGAGATAAACCTAGTTATTTAGTTGTGTTTGCGCATAAAATTAAACGTTTCATAATATGTTTATACTGTGCAAAAACAATTATTTTTATTTGATTAATTTTAAATTAAGAAATGTTTTTTTTTTTTTTAAACTGTATTTTTATTTAAGTATTAATATGTATAATCATTTTATTTTCGCTCAGTTTAATAAATAAAGTTTCTTAAATAATTTAAAGACATCTAGTATATTATTCTCAATTAACTGAAAAAAAAAGAAAAAAAAGAGAGAGATTTAACCTTCTAAGAACAAAAAAGTGAAAAAGTGAGATAGAAAAAGCTTGAAGACGTCTGAGTAAACAATGTTTACTTTCTTTACTGCGGAAATTTCCCCCTCGTTTCCCTAGCATAAATAATATCTTCCCTACATAATTTCTCTTCTCCGATACGCAGTCGGACCCCTGTTGAGCTTAACGCTCTTGATTACTTCCTGCACGCCATATTTGAGGGGTGGAAAATTTCGGGATTACGGTAATCCCAACCCCCGTATTTTTCAGCATTATTTTTCTTGGGATTACGGTAATCCCCCCGTAAGCAAAAGGTTAACACAGAAAAACTGATTGCTGTCTGATAAATATTCTATTTAGAAAAATATTATATTAAAAAGTATAATTTAAATATAAAAAATCAGTCGTTTTATTCTTTACACCAGGTAACATGACAGTATATAAAATTTACCATTACTTTATTTATGTAAAATGTGTATATCAAAACAAATACAAATTAAACAACATTTTACAAAGTTATGAACTGAAAATGCAAAAAATTATTTGTGAATTTAACATTTAACAAGTACTAGAGCAAAATTTAAGGAAATATCTTAAAATTTATGTAATATGTTGTTAAGGAACATAAAATATTTCTTAAAAATTAGCATACTAAGTGAACCTAATTTTGATAGCTGTGGACATAATTTCTTTAATTAAATAATATGCGAAAAATATTTTTTGTGCATTTGTACCTTTAAATATAATTAAGATACATTTATTTCAATGTATTTTTATCTCAAAAATAATATTTACATACTTTTATTTAAATATACACTAATTTTAGAACTACTTTTCACCATGGGGTAAAGTGATGGTATCAAAATATGCTGTTTTAAATGCATCACTGAGAGAAAACAATCAAAGAAAATTGAATGTTTATATGCTGCATGTTTAATCTATATGAATCCAATGTATATAAACTGCACCAAAAGTTTAAAAATATATATATTTGTTTTGTTTTAGCATCTTCTCTTAAAGAAAAAAAAAAAAAAAAGCTTGATTTTACCCCAACTTTTCCCAACCTGACCCCAATTTAAATATTAAAAATCAGTCGTTTTATTCTTTACACCAGGTAACAAGACAGTAAATAAAATTCATCATGTAAAAATAGGTCGATTAAAAGAAATGCAAATTAAATAACATCTTATAAGGTTGTGAACTGAAAATGCAAAAAGAAAAAATAATTATAATTTAACAAGTAGAAGAGCAAAATTTAAGTAAATATCTTAAAATTTATGTAATCTTTTAAGGAACATAAAATATTTTTTTAAAGAATTAATACAGAACTAAAATTAATCACCTGTTGTTATGATGCATTGATTTAGATGCAACATGGATAATTATGGAATTAAAGATAAAATTACAAAAAAACTCTTCGATAAACACATATACCAAAAATATCCCCCATATGTACACAGAAATTTTTTTATTGTTAAATATAAATATCAGAAAATTCCATTTTATACATTTCACATGCAAATATATGCAATATCAATATTGTATAGTCTTATTTTCTTAAAATTAATTATTATGGAACTGTCTACATATTTTCAATTACAAAAATATATTATATGTATTTGGTTAATTTAATTCACTTGTTTTTTTAAGCCTTGTAATGGTGTTGAACATATTTCTTATTTTATTTTTAGAGGTTTCTTTCTAATTTTGCATTCAGCAAAAGAATCTATAATATCGTTATAATCAAATTTATTAGTAACATCTCCATTTAAGGATAATATAGCTAAGCATGAGAGCTTTTTCTGATGAAGATAGGATCGAAGGGGAGATTTTAAAATTTTCAGTAAAGAAAATTATCTTTCTCCTGAGTAATTAGAAATAGGCATTGTTAAAAAAAATTCGTAAAGCAGTTTCTACATTAGGAAATGCTGAAGATAAATGAGGGTTTTGTAATGTCTTTAACATTTGGAGAAGAGTATCATCTTTGTTTACAAATGAGCTAAATTGATTCAGTTCATCAGAAAATTCTTCTTCTAAATCTGACGGATAACTTTGTTGTTGAGATTTTGCATCTTCATGTAGTGAAGCATTTGAATGCAAATTTATAAGACCAGAAACCTTTTTTGTCAATTTATCATACGGCTGTTTGCGGTTTGAGAGATGGCTTATTAAGGAGTCACAAAGTACATAATGACATGTTTTTATAAATTTATCACGTGGTTCAAAGTGAACCTCAGTACTATTTGTATCATCCAAACATCTACTTCTTGGAGTCATCTTTTTTCTTGTAACCTCATAGGTAAGAGATTGTGGTGAAATCTTTACAGCTTCACTCTCATACATATCAAAATTATCTCTCACAAATTTAATAATTTCTATTAAAGATATAAATAAAGGAGAAAGCTGCTCTAAATTTCCTGTAGAATCCTGGAAAATTTGGAACTACCCTGACCTCCAGTTTAAGTACAAGGGTTGATCAGCTGATTGTAGATCCCGCAAATCTTATATAAAGAAAATGAAAAAGTATTTTTCTTTCTATTTTTTTCATTTTTTCTTATATGCAGGAACATAAATATTGGGCTACAAAAATTTGTCATTTGGGGGCCCCCTTGACATGGGGGCCCAGGGCAGCTGCCCCGTTTGCCCCTGCGGTAATCAGGCCCTGTACGTGACTTACAACTGATCGGATAAAAGATAAGTTTAAAACAAATGGATGTTCATAGGCAATGTTCCGGAACCGCAAGTGAGCAGAAATGCGTACAACACCAAATGAAATGTTTGTTGAAGTTTGTGAATGAATAGCCCAGACTGTTATCAGCAGTGTATTGACCAGAACGGTAATAATTTTGAACATCAGCGGTAGGAGGAAAATTTATACATTTTATGTAGCTTCTTTTACAATTTAATTATTAATTATATGTGAATAAAAACTAAAGTTATAATTATTCAAACTGAGTATATATTTTTATGACGCACCCTGTACGTTTGAGAGCTGATTTGATCCAAGTATCTCAAACAAATTATCAGATATGAATGTATCGGAATATGTAAATGGCCCCCAATCCCTGAACCATGCATGAAATTTAACGAATTAATATCCGAAGCGCATGTATGCGTTCATTTCAAGAATTTCTTTTCTATTCAGAAATTCCGAAACCATACTGTAAATTCAGAAAAAAAATATTCTGATTTAGGCAATCACGAAACATCTGCTATTAAATAAATCAAAAATTGCTATTAGAATTTCTGGTTAGAATTCAGAATTTCTGAATAGAAATAATTCTTGAAATGCAAGCTTCGGATACAAATAGGTTAATAGCAGTCATTATTAGCTATCCATCTATCCGTTGGTACCAGTATAAATTTTATATAATGATTTTCAGCAGATCTAACATGGGGGGGGGGGAGAGCAACCTTTATTTTCAACAGCTGTGTATTTTTTAAATTTTATCTGAAATTGTGTTATTTATGTGTATAGTACGTGCTTGGAACTCTTTGGAGTTACTCAAAGGAATTTCATTTGCTTAAAAACACAAATCTGAAATTATTATCGTATATTCCGGCATAGAGCATGGGTGTCAAAAAACCCCTATTGAGAAGCAGAAATTTCATTGTAGAAAAGAAATGGAATAAGTACGACGTAGCAAAAATATATTTTTTATTAAGTAAAGATTTTATTTTAAAATAAGTTTGTTTGATTCGTGTAATATACCTCGGAATATACGGATAAATAATGTATAGCAAAGAAATATTTTTTTTTATTTAAATGACCATTTTTAACGTAAATGTGTGTTTCTTAATTTCATTAATTACATTCTTCATAAATATCCGAGGCCATATTTCACCACAAAAATTCGAATATTTGACAGCAATACGATTGATAAATGTTTTACCGATATGTGAACGCCCAAATTAGTTTCAGCATCGGTTGTCACTGGAAGCCAATAGTTTTTAGAAATTGTCAAATGGATTGTAATTATTAAATTTCCTGCACTTATCTTTCTTTGAATAAAAAAATCATTGATAATTGCACATGGTTTTCTTGAGCTAAATTTGCAATCATTAGGACTAAAAGTAAACGCTGATTATTAGAATTATTTTGCACAAATTGTCACTTTTATCTTCAACAGACTTAATCCATATATTTAAAGCAGTTTGCTAATTTTGTAAAATTATTTTCCATCGAAATTCGACCCAATACGCATGCGTCAAAAAATCTCCCGGTAGGACCGGCCAATGAGGTGAAGGTCTATGACTGTCTCTACAAACGTGTTTGGGATCATCTGTTGTTTTTTTCTAGCACGTTGGTTGCGTTAAACCTAGGAAGATATTTATATAGAACTCACTGTGGAGTGTTTAGAAGTTTTGGAGTGTTTTTTTTATTTATTTATTTTATTTATTGTAATTTGTATGAATACTTAGGTGTCCATTTCGGATTTACTGTTTAAAAATGCACATTTAACGTTGGCGAAATCCCGATGGAAATTGTCTTTTTAGATCTCTATCATTTTGCTTATATAGTACAGAAAATAATTATTCAAACGTGTAGAACACGTAATACAAAGCTAACCACTTATAGGACCACTTATAGTCTGTTTATTATTGGGGATGAATCTTATGGTGTTCCGATTGCTAATGAAAACGATTATGTAAATATAATGTCAAAAGACAGTACGCAAGGTAGTAATATATTTATTATTATATGTTCGAAAAAAGCTGAATCTGAGCGTCTGAATATAAATTATAAAATATTATTTCTGAATTTAGCAACTAAATATTTAATAAATATGCAGGAATGTGACTTGCTTTATGTGAATGTATAATATATATAAGTTAAAAGAGTTTCTGAACTTCAGCATTATTTTTTAATAGAAATATATTATCTCTATTCGATTTAAAAGTTTTGTCATTACATAAGTGTGCTTTTTTATTTGTAAAGAGTATGTATGCATTATATTGTTTGTATGTATACAAATCTTTAGAATGTTTTTATTTGCAAACTCTTAATATTTGAATAATGTTTACATTATATTTGTTCGTATGTATACAAACAATATATGTATACAAAGAAGTATATATACAAACAATGTATAATGTATCATGTAACAATATTAATATTTACATTGTATTGTTTGTATGTATACAAATCTTGGATGTTTTAATTTATTACATTCATTTTTTACCAGTTTGCATGTCCGTTCTTGGGCGATTCATATGAAACTCATAATTTGTCACAAATTGGTGATTTTATTGATTTCGTGTTTTGCCCAAGAATGTGGAAAAAAAAACTATTTTTGACGTCAGTCGAAATGAATGAGGTTATTTCGGTTTTTCTTTTGTATATAAAAAATGTTATACGTAAAAAAAGCCTGGCCATTAATCACATTGTTTTTTGTATATTTAAAGACGATTACTTATTCTTTGTAATTATTTTCTGTTGGGGGTTTTTGGGCAAAATAATATACTTCATAGCTAGAATCAGTTCCGCTAATCATTAATATTTACTTAATCCTTTGACCGCTGAGCAAATGGGCAAATTTGTAATGTTTTTTCTGTTATTTTTTTTAAATGTCAAAAAAAGATAAATTTTCAAACTTGGCATAAAAAACTTAGGTACTTCTCTATTATTCCATCGACCACTTTTCATAACAAAATACTATCGCCAAACTGTATGATTAAATGCCAAAAATGCAGTCCCATTTACTTAATGTCGGAAGCATTGTACGTATTTGTTATGTCATCAAGTGGTTTTTAATTCAACATTTACGTGTATTTTTCATTATGTTTATTTGATTTATTAGTTATTTCATTAATTAAAATAACAATTGTATCCTTATATTCTTATATTTTATTTATTTATTTTGATATTCCAATGACAACGTTCTCCCGTTTATTTGGCGTTACAGTTTGGCGATAGTTTTTTGTTATGAAAAGTGGTCGACGAGATAATAGAGAAGTACCAAAACTTAATTACGTATATCAGTATATTCCTTGACAGTATTAATCATTATTCGATATTTTAAAACTGCATCATATTTGTAGAATTATATTAATTTAAACAATGCTTCTATAGAAGTGTGATGAACCATATACTTCTATGAAGAACCATATATTTACATAATCGTTTTCATTAGCAATCGGAACACCATAAGATTCATCCCCGATAATAAACGGACTATAAGTGGACCAATTTTGTATTACGTGTTCTACGATATTTTTACGTACATTTGAATAATTATTTTCTGTACTATATAAACAAAATGATAGAGATCTAAAAAGACAATTTCCATCGGGATTGATTTCGCGAACATTAAATGAGCCTAAATTCATTTTTAAACAGTAAATCCGAAATGGACACCTAAGTATTCATACAAATTATAATAAATAAAATAAATAAATAAAATAAATACCTTCTAAACACTCCACAGTGAGTTCTATATAAATACCTTCCTAGGTTTAACCCAACATGCAAGAAAAAAACAACAGGAGATGATCCCAAACACGTTTCTAGAGACAGTAATAGACCCTCACCTCATTGGCCGGTCCTACCGGAAGATTTTTTTGATGCATGCTTATTGGGTCGAATATTGTTGAAAAATTTGACAAAGTAAGCAAACTACTTCCACCTAGGTATTTATACACAATACAACAAATAAAATAAATATCTTCAAAACCCTTTTGATCAACACATCAGCGTGCAGGACATTTTTTTACGAGAACCATTTGATGAATTTCATGATTTTTCCGTTATCGATTGATGAATTTTACGATTTTAACGCTAACGATTGTTGAATTTCGCAATTTATCGACTATTGATTAACGAATTTCATGATTTTTTCCATGAACATTTGTCGAATTGCACAAAAAAAATTTAAGAATATCGTCAAATATTCTCGGGTAAAAAAAAAATTGAATATTGTCAAATGCCTTCGAAAAAAAGTCTCTTCGTCAAATGATTTTGAAGAAAAAATCGGGAAATTCACAAAATGTTTTCGGGAAAAACTTCACCAAATGGTTTCAAAATTCTTTGAGTGACAGCGGGAAAAAAAATTTCATTTTACATTCAATCATCGCTATTGGCGAGTGTGACTATTAAGTTTAGCCAGTGGTGGCAATAACATCAATCACCAATTTTCAGTATTACTCGCTGATTGATGAGTGCTAATTTTGTCTTATATCACAAACTGTATTTACATATACTACTAGATATAATGATTATGAACAGAGGCGTAGCGTCAAGGGGGGCACGGACCACTTTACTACCAGTATTTTTATATTCTATATTTGGCCTTATTTAATTCATACCGTTCGAAGATTAAATAAGGCTAAATGTAGTATAAAATTATATTGGTAGTAAAATGATCGTGCCCCCCCCCTGACGCTACGCCACTGATTATGAACCATGATTTTTCTGATATTGGGCGAGATTCATGTTTTTTCAGCAATTCTTTGACGAAATTCGTGTTTTTTCAGCGATCTTTTGAAGAATTTCGCATTTTTCTCGCGATCCGTAACGAAATTCGCATTTTCCAGCTATTCTTTGATAAAATACATTTTATTCTGCCATTTTTAGACGAAATTTCATAAAAAAGCGTGATCTTTTGGTGAAATTTCCTTTTTTGCAATTCTTTGACAAAATTTGCTTATCTTTCACGATCCTTTTGCATAATTCATGTTTTTTCTGTGGTCTTTTAACGAATGTCATGTTTCCCCATGATCCTTTGGTGAAATTAGTGTTTTTTCCTCAATCATTTGACGAAATCTGTGATTTTTTCCCCCCCGCGAAGATTGGTTAGATGTTTTTAGTCTGCATGTGTCCTAAAAAGTCTGTGACGCCCGTTGCTGCATAGCACACATTCTTCCATGGGGCATTGTTTCATTCCTGACATTTCTGGAAATAAAAAACGTTCAACTCATTGGCTGAATTGTAAAGGGCGAAATGTGTCAAACATTAGCGGAAAAAAAGTGCGCAATTTGTTCGTTCATGTAAAAAATCGTGAAATTCGTTAATAATTGGCGGTAAAATCGCAAAATTCATTAATCGACAGTGGAAAAATCTCAAAATTCATCAACTGGTTTCAGGGGGAAAAGTTTTCGAATATCGTCGAATGGCTTCAAGGAAAAAAAAATCACAATCCATCAATTTCGGGGAAAAAATCGGGAAATTCGCCAAATAGTTTCGAAATTTGTCGAGCGACAGCAGAGAAAAAAATCTTTTTCCATTCAATCATCGCAATTGGTGAGTGTGACTTTTATGTTTGACCAGTGGTGGCAATAAAGTCTATTGCCAAATTTTCAGTATTACTCGCTGTTTGGCAAGTGCTAATTTTGTCCTATACTTCGAAACCCTTTTGATCATACCATCAGTGTGCAGGGCAATTTTTTCACGGGAGACCATTTGATGAATTTCGTGATTTTTCCATTATCGATTGACCAAGTTTGCTGCTATCAATTGTTGAATTTTATAATTTATCAACTATTGATTAGCGAATTTCATGATTTTTTCCATGAACGTTTGACGAATTACGCAAAAAAAAATAAGAATATCGTTAAATTGTCTTGGGTAAAAAAAAATTTAATATTGTCAAATGCCTTCGAGAAAAAAGTTGCAAGTTGAAACGGCTGTGACCTCTTTTTCATGTTATGCTTCTCCGGTGTCCATCCCCCCCACTCCCCCCCCCAAAGTGGGATACTTTTCTAAATTTTGCACACACCCCTCATGTGATATATAGCTGGAAAAGTCTTTGACCGCTTATTCATGTTATGCATCTCCGGGGTCCATCCTGCCACCCCCCCCGTAAGGGGGGCACTTTTCTAAATTTTGTTGACACCCCTCATGTCATATATTGTTGGAAAGGTCTGTGACTGCTTAATCATATTATGCATCATCTACGATGTCCATCTCCCCACTTTGCCCACCACCAAAGGGTACTTTTTAAATTTTGCACACAACCCTCATGTTATATATCATTGGAAAGGTCTGTGATCACTTAATCATATTATGCATCTCTGATGTACATGTCCCAACTTTGCCCCCCTCCCCCCAAAGGTTACTTTCTAAATTTTGCACACAACCCTCATGTAAAAAAGCATTGGAAAGGTCTGTGACCACTTAATCATATTATGCATCTCCGATGTCCATCTCCCCACTTTGTCCCCCCCGCCCAAATGTTACTTTCTAAATTTCGCACACAACCCTCATGTTATATATCATTGGAAAGGTCTGTGACCACTTAATCATATTATGCATCCCCAATGCCCATCTCCCCACTTTGCCCCCCCACCCCCCAAAGGATACTTTTCTAAATTTTGTGACACCCCTCATGTCATATATTGTTGGAAAGGTCTGTGACTGCTTAATCATATTATGCATCATCTACGATGTCCATCTCCCCACTTTGCCCACCCCCAAAGGGTACTTTTTAAATTTTGCACACAACCCTCATGTTATATATCATTGGAAAGGTCTGTGATCACTTAATCATATTATGCATCTCTGATGTACATGTCCCAACTTTGCCCCCCTCCCCCCAAAGGTTACTTTCTAAATTTTGCACACAACCCTCATGTAAAAAAGCATTGGAAAGGTCTGTGACCACTTAATCATATTATGCATCTCCGATGTCCATCTCCCCACTTTGTCCCCCCCCCCCAAATGTTACTTTCTAAATTTCGCACACAACCCTCATGTTATATATCATTGGAAAGGTCTGTGACCACTTAATCATATTATGCATCTCCAATGTCCATCTTCCCACTTTGCCCCTCCCCAATTTTGTTGACACCCCTCATGTCATATATTGTTGGAAAAGTCTGTGACCGCTTAATCATATTATACATCTCCGATGTCCATCTCCCCACTTTGTCCTCCCCAAGGGGTACTTTCTAAATTTTGCACACAACCCTCATGTTATATATCATTCGAAAGGTCTGTGACCACTTATATTATGCATCTCCGATGCCCATCTCCCCACCCCAAGGGGTACTTTCTAAATTTTGCACTCAACCCTCATGTTATATATCATTGGAAAGGTCTGTGCCCACTTAATTATATTATGCATCTCCGATGTCCATCTCCCCACTTTGCCCCTCCCCAAGGGGTACTTTTCTAAATTTTGTTGACACCCCTCATGTCATATATTGTTGGAAAGGTCTGTGACCGCTTAATCATATTATACATCTCCCCACTTCCCCCCCCCCCAAGGGGTACTTTCTAAATTTTGCACACAACCCTCATTTTATATATCATTGGAAAGGTCTGTGACCACTTAATCATATTATACATCTCTGGTGTCCATCTTCCAACTTTTCCCCGCCCCCCAAATGAGTACTTTTTAAATTTTGCACACAACCTCATGTTATATATCACTGGAAAGGTCTGTGACCACTTTATCATATTATGCATCTCCCATGTCCATCCCCCCACTTTGACCCCCTAAGGGGGTACTTTTCTAAATTTTGCACACACCCCTCATGTGATATATCGATGGAAAGGTCTGTGACCGCTTCTGTGACCGATCATATTATGCTCCCCACTATGAAATTTGTCAAGTTAAAGCAACTATAAATTTTATTTTTATGGTACTATCAAGTTGTTTGCCGTCAAATATTGACGGGTTCCATCTAGTTAGTATTTTATATTACTTCAGAGAATTCAAATTTTATATCAAAAATATGAATTGAACGAAATAAAATATATCTATTAATGTTGAGTATTGTTTATACATCAATGTTTAGTTTTGAAAGTAGAGCATACCTGCCAACGTCCATGTGCTCATTCGTAAAATGTGCTTTAGATTGAAATACGTTAACACGTTTTTAAATCAGATTTATTTAAAAAATAAAAGTTTCCCGAAGAAATATGAAATTTATTAAAGGTACATAATATAAATTATCTGGTGCGAAATTTGTTTAACCTGGATCAATTTGAAACAATTTATTCAAGCAGGTAGAATAGATGTTAGTTGGCAAGTGTGGCAGGGCAGGGTGTCCAACAACCGACCCGCTTGATGTAGAGCTACCACTATTTTTGTACAGAAATTTTCGCTTCATTTAACCCTTGAACAGCGATGGCACATTTTTATAACACTTCATTTTAATGTCCAATTGCCACAATGACACAAGTATTTTCTATCATCATATTAAAAAAAGAAGCACTTGACACCGAAAGGATAAAGGGAACAGTTTTGTGATTTAATAAGTTGAAGAATGCTGTTAAAAAAACCCGGTGACAAACGGCTTTTACACATAAAGGTTAAGTACCCTTTTTCTCAAGTATATTTAAAGACATTTCTGAAGTGTTGAAATAAGTAATTTTTAAAGACAAAAATGAAAGCGACTTCTAATGACCCTTATCCGCTACTTGCTAGCAATTTGTGAGAAAACACTTATTTTATCGACATTTCATATAATTTCTATTTACTATTTGTGCGTTACTTGGCGTATATTAGTGGGCGTAGTTTGACACAGCTGTTTTTAACTGATAGATTGGGTGGTTAGGAAAGTTCTTTCCGTTTAGGAAAGTTGGTTTGTGCCGGAAAATTCTATCATTTAATTGTTAGACATTAATTCCGATATCTAACCTCTAATAATTAACGGACAGAATATTCAGGTACAAATTGGATTTCTCAAACGGAAGAAACTTTTCAAACAACTCAATACCTTTATTGTTATCATTCACATTCTATTTAATCTACGTTATTGTGAGTAGGGTGCCTTTAAATCAAGGCAGTGGCGACATACGCAGAGTGAGCATGCGCAGATCAAAACGTTTTGTCTAAACTATGAAACCCACATTCCACAAATTGTGAATATTCGCCTTGGCAAAGTTTAATAAAATGCACTGTATGGTTGGACTGTGGCACGCGAGGAACAAGTTTTTCGTTACAGGCACTTTCACTTCATTTAATCACAGAAAATCTGTTATCATATAAAGCAAACTTTTCTGTATGAATATACTGGTTCCAAGTGGACCACATGAAATAGGCAATTGCGATAGGGTAAGTTTAGCAGCTTTTTGTCGAATGGACTTTCGACAAAACCACTTTTCTTACTCGTATGTCATCTTTATCTAATTTATAAAGGCAATTTACTTTCCTGCTCCACTCAAGTTTACACGCAGTAGACAAACCTATATTAACATGTTTGACATGCGTCTCTGTAGAAAACTACACAAAATACGGTGACAATTAAAAAATATTAGTGATAAAAAATCGCAGCAGTTAGCAGTTATCAATAACATAACACTTTAGTATATGGAAATTAAAGGTTTTTGTCTGAAATTTGTTTGCCACTACAAATTCCAAAATATAATATTTACTTATATTAACCGCAACTAAATTTTTTCATAGTACGTGTGTGTGTTTATAAACTCGGGTGATCATATACAGGACTACACAA
This sequence comes from Maratus michaelseni, assembly GCA_963931845.1. Taxonomy (NCBI): domain Eukaryota; kingdom Metazoa; phylum Arthropoda; class Arachnida; order Araneae; family Salticidae; genus Maratus; species Maratus michaelseni. The sequence continues at coordinate 85,578,042 of OZ007586.1, forward strand.
GGGATTTCGTAAGTATTACAGACTATGGGAGTGAATTGCTTAACCTTTCTTTGCTTGAGTTTTTCTTTTACAATTGTGTTATTTATACATATATTAAATATTAGACACTAGAAATTTTAAGGTAGATTTTTTTTACTTTGTTCAGCAACATAGTTCACGGGAAATTTACTGGATTAATATTTCTATATAAATATAGTGGTGGCGAAGAAGTTGATTTATTTATTAAAAGTTAAATAAACAGTGATGGAAATTTACATCACTATGCGGTTAAGGGTAGTTTTTAACTGTGTTACGCATTTTCCTGCTCAACTATATTTAGTAGACTAATAGAATGTGGAATATAAATAAATTGATATACAGGGCTACGCAAAGAAAAGAAACATTGTCGTTTACGGTTGGTAATTGCTGAGAGTGAATTTTAAGTTGCCTTTTAGCTTAATATGTGTTGTGTACAAAAGTCTTCAGATAATATTCAGGGCTTTACAAGAGTTTTCGAGTGCATTTCCATCGATTGGCGAAAATTGCTAAATGTGATTATTCTAACTAAACTAATCTTATCTTGAAAATAGCCTATTGTAAGTGTATGGCAGAGATTATTTTCAAAAAACTACGAAGAATAGAAAGTCAACTGAGAAATATATATCCTAACCTGCAATCAAAAGTTTAATGAGCAAAGAATAATATGAAATTCAGTAATATATAACCATGCACACGCATTTTATTTAGCTACTCCACTTTTAAATAATAGATGCAGAAAATATAATTTATAAAATTCTTGAAAATGTTACGTTAAAGCCTTTTGTACGAAAGAGAAAATGAAAATATGGGTGGCTAGGTACTGCTTACTTTCCCTCTGAGTAGTATAACAAATGATTCTCTGAGATCATTGTATATGAAATCTTAAAAAATATATATAAATATATACATAAACAAATTAAATATGACATAAGAATGAAGTACACACTATGCAATAAAATTGGAAAAAATCCAATATTTTATCGTTTGACTGAACAAAATTACATTTTCAAAAAGAGTAGTTTTATATTATGGCAAATTATGGGGCGCGTTTTGAGAATTAATTAAACGAAATGCATTTAGTTTTATAACCGGTTACTTTAATCATTTAAAACAACTGTCGTTGTATGTAGCAGGTCTTCAAATTGCGCAAATAATATATTTAAACGAGACTAGGAAATATGAATTTGAATAAACTTTGTGCTCGGTGTGATGTGTGTTGTATTTTAAATGTGTGTTTGGAAATTTTTCATAATATTGATGCATAATTTTTTATTATTTTTGTTTTATATGCTGACATTTTTGAGAGAAAACCACACACAATTTACAGCTTTAATTTTTTGAAATTTCCACATGTAAACTTTTTTTTTGTTTTTTTTTTAAATAATAAAGTCACTTTAAGAAATTGAGAACGAAACGTGTTTTTCGTTCTTAACGTAATCTTTAACCTTCAGATTACGGGCCAGGACACGCGACTGGTATTATATTTTATATTACCACAATTTACAATAACAGTTATTTCCTGTAGAAGTAATTAAAAAATATCCTAGTATAAGCTCATTTTTAAAAAACTGCGACGAATAGAATAATCAAAAGTTCTATTAGAACCCGTAATAAAAAGGTTAATGTGAAAATTAATAATAAGAACAGAGGGGGCAAGCTCTCACTAACCTTCTGTAATATGTGGGATAATTTGTCCCAGCTCAACAATGTTTCAAACCAGAAAAACTATTTGATGAATCTTTATTTAGTTAATTTTAGATTTTTACATGAAATATATTTAATTTTATTTCTTAAAAAAAATTCTGGTGCGAAACTTATTAAACCTAGATTAAAGTAACCCACATATTAAGGAAGATTAGTGAGAGCTTGGAACCTCTGATAAGAATATAAGTAAAATATAATCATGCGCACACCTTATATTTTGTGGTTGTTCCTTTAAATAATACATGCAAAAAACGTATAAATTTCTTGAAAATTTAAAAGCTTTTGTATGAAAAGAAAACGAAAATATGAATGCCTGGAAACTAAGTGCGTTCCTCTTCAAAAGAATGACAAATGATTCTGTAAGATCATTATATTTCAACTGCAAAAAAGAAGAAATAAATGCAATGTTTCAAAAGAATGAAGTATGCACTTTATAAAAAAAAAATGAAAAAGAAGCCATTATTTTAATTTCTGTCTAAACAGAATTACATTTTATAAAAAAGTAGTTTTAAATTCAGCCAAATAATTAAATGTATTTTAAAATTAAGTAAGCATAAATTCATTTAATTTTAACCGAACACCCTTTACGGTAATGATTTAAAACTATTGTATTGTACAAATCAGGTCTTCAAATTATCTAAATAATATATTTATACGGTTCTAGGAATTTTCACTTTGAATAAACTCCGAGTCCGATTTCATGTTTGTTGTAAGGCGATTCCGTAAGGCACATTTAATTACTAATTCAGAGAAATGGGCTGTTTCAATAAAGTTGATAGTATTATTATGGAAATCTAAACGATTTTTGAAAATCATAAAAGTAAATTCTTTTTACGAATATAGCGATATATTGTATAAAAAAATATATTACATGAAATTTCAAAAATGAGATGGGAAAGTATTTTTTTGCAATTAAAAAAACTCCAAAAGTGATTATAAGTATAATACCTAGCAGGAGAATTATATTATAAACTGTCTATATGTATTTTATCGTTTATTTTATGATTTAAATACTTTGTACACTTTTCCGGCCATTCAGATTCACATAGCTGCCAACTGTTACTCTTTTTTGTTTCCACTAAAATATATTATAAAATTTTAATGTTAAGAAAAAGCGTAAAAGATCGCAGATATGCATTTATTAAATGAATGATGTACTATTTCTACTCACTCTGAGATATCTCATATGCATATCAGCCAACCGTCCAATTTTTTCAGCTCAAATTGATATATTTCAGCCATAAATTTTATTTAATGAATGAAAACTTATAATTACTATAGAGATGGAGGGTAACATTTTCTAGTACAAAGTATAGTTATTGAATATTTAAAAAAAAGGAAGGTATGATGCTATGCATATGGAAAACTTATACAAGTGAAACTAAAATAACTTTTAGCTTATAATCCGCGAAACAAATAAGAAGGATTAAAACATACCTGCCAACTTTCAACTAAACTTCCGCACAATATGAATTAATTTGATCCAGGTTAAAGACGCTCCTAACCAGAAAATATATATTTACAGGGTGTCCCAAAAAGGAGTACCCATTTTTAAAAATGAATAAGAAACAAACGAATAGAGTTATTAAAAGAATTCTTGCAGGAAACGGATATGTGAAATCTGGAATTTTATTTAGAGTATTTTATTATGTTAGTTCAAATTCTTACCGATAGATAGCGCTGTGGCTACCGCATTCATCAGCAATAGTTGAAAATTAAATGACAATATTTTCAATATGTCCTCCATTCATCACAATAACATGTCGGAGTCTTAGAATGAAATTAGCACACACCTTCTGCAACGTCTGTACGGAATGGCTGTACACTCTTGAGCGGTTAATCGCTGGAGCTCAGCTAGCGAAGTGGAATTTTGGCAGTAAACTACATCTTTCAGATGGCCCCAAAGAAAAAAATAACACGGATTTAAATCTGGTGAGTAAGGTGGCCAATTCATACCCTTGCCGGTTAATTTCAGGTAATTTTTGGTGCTGTAGCGCCATCTGTCGGTCAGATTTTGAACTATCATAATAAAGTGCTATAAACAAAATTCCAGACTTCACACATCCGTTTCCTGCAAGAATTTTTTAAATAACTCTATTCGTTTGTTTCTTATTAATTTTAAAAAATAGGTACTCCTTTTTGGGACACCCTGTAGTTTCATGTTCTTAACCCATTTATGCCTAGCAACGATGCTTTAGTAAAATGGGAAAAGGTGAATTTCACACCATTTTTTTAAAGATAATTTTGGTGTCTTATTTTATCGAGGACTCATCGATAAATTAAGACACCTAATTTCAATAAAAAAAAGTGGTTTTCCATTTTTACTAAAGCACAAAATTGGGACGCTTGGCACAAATGGGTTAAGTGGAACCTATTTGAATGCATTTCTTTAAAAAAATCTCGTTTGAAACGTGTTTAAACTCGGTTAAATTAACATGCATTGTACGGAAAATTGGTGCGATGTTGGCAGGTATGTTCAACCAGTGTTGCCAGTAGGCTACTTTTAATTTATTCAGAGGGCTGGATTGCTAATACTTTTTTTAATTTAGTAATATACACTTTATTTTATGACATATTAAATAAAGTCAAAACAAGGCGAATTATACTATTTCAAAATAGTGGAACCAATCAAGCAATCTGAATTAAAAAGAATAGAGGCTTGGCAACTCTGTTGCCAGTTGGACTTCCTTTGGTATTCAGAAATTCCAAATTAATATCGGAAATTACAAAGAAGACTGCTTGATTTATGTAAGCACGAAATATCTGTCACCAAATTCCTTGAAAATTACTACTCGGGATTTTGGAACAGAAAGGGGGACAAACTGTTAACGTTGGTTAAGAGCTCAAAAAATTATATGATAAAATTAAACTTATTCTTATGTGGTACTTATTTGTCATATTTTTTATGAAAGTTTTTTGGTCAAAACTAGTTTATTTTGATCCACTGATTATTATTACTCCAGAAATTACGATACGTTAACCCGGGAGCAGTTGCATGGGGTATGACATACCCCAGGGGCGTACGGTTTTTACAATTGCCACCACTATTTTTTGAAAAGTAATCTATAATTTACATTATCATAGAATTTGTAACAATTGTTTCAGAAAAAATAAAGTGACGATTATTAATTGTATTTATTGGTGACAATGTAAAAATCATTCATAATCTAGTTATGCGCGACTTCTCCCGAGTTAAATTAACGGTCTTGAACACATTTAACATCAAAATTATGTGAAATACCTAAAGTAGCTAGTGCCACGCTCATGAATCATCAAAATTATTTAACGAAACTGATGACAATATGGATCTGTGTCTTGATACTTTTGGTAAACTATAGATATAATATTGATTAGCCATAATTTTATTATTATTATTATTAAAATTTATATGGGCAATTTGCAAACACAGCTTTTGTATAAGAATTTTTACCTTAACCATTTTGTTAAGAAAATAATTTTACTTAAAATAATCTTTTTCCAATGCTCAAAATACTTGCAAGCCTATATATTAATCACATTTTTAATAAATATGCAACACCATACTTACCGCAAAACTTTGATATTTAACGGAAAATACAAATCCTGAATGTTTTATCGATATTCGTACCCACTAATTACTTGGAGTGTTGACTGGCGAAACAAACCAATAATTTATGAATTTCTGAAATGTGTCAAATGCTTTCTAATTATTAGATTTTCTTCATTTATCCACCCTTTAAATCAGAAGACAACATTTATTTTAGCATACGGTTGATAATTAGCCGATTGTGAGTCATAGAGTTAAAAAATGTTCATTTGTTTTAGTGTTGATCCGTGGAACGTATGTAGCTTATGTTTATAGAAATATAATTAATGTTTAGATATATGCTTAAGAAGTGAAATTTTATACCTAAATATACATTACTTTTAGATCCATAAAATTTACATAAATAATTCACACTCGTTTGTCGGGTGAGACCACAGAATAATTGTCTCGAACACTATTTTAGTATTAAACTTTGATTAACAGTATTTCAGAAGGTATATTTGTATAATCAGAGTATATTTGTATAACATATGCAACATAAATTCAAAACAAACATTTTTGTTTTGAAATAGTGGTTGATAAAGAGGTGATCGCTATTTTAGAAAAATAGTCTTCAACGAGTGCAAAATTTTAAAACACAGTGTATGTGTTACACATGATTAAGGTATTCAAAATACCCTTTTAATTCACAGTTTGAGTGAAAAAAACAATACAATACAGACAAAAATTATATACATAAAAACCTGATGGTATACACAATATTTAACAAACACAAAGTCTTAAACACTAAAATAACAGTGATAAGCGACATTTTTTAAATGCTTACATGCTCTTACTTCAGATTAAACTATACCTAATTTCCATTTTAGCACATGCTATACGGTATTGCTGTACAACCTTTTTACTTGAAAATCGCATGTCTATACAATATTCGAAAGCTAATATTCAACTTTTTTAATACCACTATTTCTCTCAATAAATAAATCGAATTATTCTGTATAGAAACAGTGGTATCTTTGTACATTTCTATACAGGAGGGGTTATGCACCCCTCCTTAATAGAAATGAAATCGGAAGAGAAATGAAAGTGGAATGGTAAAGAGAACTCATAAAAAATTTTGAAGAAATGAGAAAAACCAATATGAAAATTGTTAAAGATAACCGTGAAAAAAATTTAGCGCATGCATTAGATGAAATTTTTTAAAGTAAATGAGCAGAGAGTTAAAGATGAAATTCCAAATTAGTTATACTATTTAATGTAATTTTATAATTTTTACCCAGTAAGTTTGCAAATTAAATTGTTTTTACAGTTTCTTATCTATGTGTTTATTTTCAAACTTTTGTCATTTTGCACCCATGCTTTTCTTATAATTCATAAATTGGTTCTTTTTAATTTATTTTTTGTTTTTATGTTTCATTCACTATTTTTTTCGCAGACAATACAGATTTTTCATTTAGTTTTAGAAAGGTTTGTTTATCGCAGTTGCTACCTGCGTGTTTGCCTGAAGAATAAAGATACATTCCTTCAAAAGGCGTCGCTATTATTGCATTTTTATGACTTTTAAAGAGATTTCGCATTTTAACAAAGTATAACATAATAAATATATGTTGTAGTAATTTTGAGAAAAAGCTATAACAATTTAATTACTGAATGGCACAAAAATGTTACGATTGTCCACGTTTCGTACTCTATTATCTTTTAACAGAATTTTCGCAATATTTAAATACAGAAAAGTATTACAAATCCTGCAATTAAGCGAGGCGTTATAATTTCTGCTATTAAATAGAAGCCAATATTAAATAGAAAATTTCTATTAAAAATTTGTGGTAGAAACGTACGAATCCTGGTTTCCCGAGGTGGTCATCCGCTTTCCGCTGTCTTAAAATACACGGAAAAACTAATAATGGATCACAATAATATGTTTGATAAGAATAAATAAACAAAAATATCAAATTTGTCAGAATAAGTGCAGTAATTTAAAAAATGTGTTATATATAAATGAATACACAATTTTAGTTGTTCCCTCTTAAAGAATCTCGAATATTGATTTCAAGATTTTTTTACGGTTAAAAACTATCTTTGCCAGTTTGGTGTCCACCTCCATTCATAAATTCCGATTTTTTATCAGAAAATTTTAGCAGTTACTTTTTATTTATTTAATGACAGATACTTCGTGATTACTTAAAGTAAAAATACTTCTTTCGGAATTTCCTGTATGTGGTCAGAATTTCTTAATAAAAGCTGAAGCCAATCTGGCAACTCTGGTGGAAACACACAGCACACACAAAAAACATCTCACATCCTGTTCACCTTGAAAATACAGACTACTGCAAATGAACAATTTGACGGTCACATCAGTTGAAAGCGTATTTACTATCATTTCCTCTTTCAAGAACATTTTAAATTCAATTTAGTTGCATATGCAGACTTGGAATCCTAGTTAAAGTAATAGATAATAAACACAATTCAAGTCGAAGACAATGTAGTGAAAGTCATTTACAGTGTTTTTTATGTATAATATATATGCCATGATCAAAGTATTTTTTACATCAATATACAAGAGAGATAGTTAAAGACATATGGAAAAGGCGAAATTTTTCATATCTTCTATATTTTGTATAACTAAAAATCTTCAAATGACTGAAAAAAATAATTAATCAAAATTTAGACAGTTTTCTTACTCTTTTATCATAATTTTTACTAGATTTTTTTCGCCTCATTTAAACGCAGAAAATTATTACAAATCCTGCAGTTAAACGGGACTTCGACAATTTCAGATATTTAAATAATAAATAGAAGAAATCTATTAAAAAATTGTTTTAAATGAGTACGAACCCTGCTAGACGGGAAAAAATAAATTCAATTTGAAAGTCTTAATATAAAAGTTTACCCTACAAATGAATGTCGTTACAGTGTTTTAAAATTCCTTATAAAATTCCTCAAATATAAACAGACGTATGTGGAGCTTAAATGTCTGAAGAAACTTATGATTAATAAAAAAAAAAAAAACGACGTCAGGCGTATTCTGGTTCAAAAACTTTGCAAAATTGCAAAAAGCCCTGTCGAATCAAAGCCCCCTGAATACAAAGCCTACGCGCTGACACAAGATGGAGAATGTTATAGGGATATTTTTTAAAGGGGGATGGTACCTTGAATTTTCACACCAGTAATTTCTAAAAGTATTTTTCACCTCGTGATTCTTCAATAAGTTAAAGGCGAAGATTTTTAGCATACCTGCCAACATTTCACTAAACTTCCGTACGATGTAGGTTAATTTAATGCATGTTAAAGACGTTTCTAATCAGAAAATATATATGAAAAATAATATATATATAGTTTCATGTTCTTACGTGGGACCTATTTGAAGGTATTTCTGAAAAAAAATTCTGGTTTCGAACGTGTTTAACCTCGGTTAAATTAACCTACATTCTACGGAAGTTTAGTGCGATGTTGGCAGGTATGCTTTTAGAAAATCTGGCGTTCAAATTCAAGGGACCATACAAACTGTTAAAACAACCCGCCGACGACAGCCGCAATTTTTGAGTCAGTACGTATGCCTAGTATTCATAGGTCTGTGATCAAGCGTTCTAACGATATACACCAATATCCTAATTGAACATCAGATATTGAATATAAATACGATGGTCAGTAAATTGTTTAATCTTTAACCCCTTCGCGTCGAGCGACCTTTAAAGAATTTTTAATATTTTACCACCGGTTTTTCAAAACAGAAATTTTTGCCTAATTGAATCGCAGAAATGCTACGATTACTTAAGACAAAGCTTACAATAGAAAATAACTGGTGGGAATAATCGAGGATTCTGAGCATCTTATGCGTCACGTATACGTGTCGCTCGTCCCCAAGGGGTTAAAGCTAGGAGAGTGCTCAATGAGTGTCAAATACTACAAAAACCATTTCATTTCATGTCTTTGAAAGCTGAAAATATTTGTTGCTGAGAAAAATTTAAATGATTTTGCTTTGCAGATCCCATATTATGAATTCTGAAAATTTAGTTGCATCAAATATTGATTGAAACTATTGTCGTTTAAAATTGTTTAAAATATTTAAAGTAGAAAAGTGATAGCACGTACAGGGTGTTTCACAAAGGACCCCTAACTTTAAAAATCAATAACCAGTAAACGGTGATAGATAAAAACATGAAACCAGTGGTATGTATATTAAAAAAATCGTAAGAATCTTATACATATATCGCAAAAATTAATTATAATTTGCACCGATAGATGGCGCTGAGAGCGTTAAGAATCCTTCTAAAGAGAGTTCAGAAGCATAGAAAGACTAGCCTTCCAAGATTTTGCCATTTTAATCTGACCGCTACTAGCGTACAGTGAAAATAATTCAGAAAGTGATGTATACCGTGGAGGAACGTGTGTTTATTGTATTGGAGTACCACCGATTAAATCCTACTTGAGGTCCTTTGAGTCCTACTGCCACAAGGAGAACTTTTCAAAAGCGATTCCAAGTCGCAAAAGGCCCAGACGGGAAAAAAATTCGTGAGCTTTTCAAAAAAATTCAACAGGCCGGTGACATACAGCAGAGAGTCACTGACAATTTCATTCTTCGTTTGCGATATGTCTGCTGTGTAAAAGGTGCACATTTTGAATCACTTTTAATGTGATACGCCTATTTATCGCAGCGCCATCTGTAGGCGCAATTTGTAACTAATTTTTGAGATTTATGTATAAGATTCTTACGATTTTTTTAACCCTTCTTTGCATGAGTTTTTCTTTTACAATTGTGTTTTTTTTATACATATATTAAATATTAGACACCAGAAATTTTAAGATAGATTTTTAACTTTGTTCAGCAACATAGTTCACGGGAAATTTACTGGATTAATATTTCTATATAAATATAGTGGTGGCGAAGAAGTTGATTTATTTATTAGAAGTTAAATAAAAAGTGATGGAAATTTACATCACTATGCAATTAAGGGTTTTTAAACACACCACTGGTTTCATGTTTTTATCTATCACCGTTTCCGGGTTATTAATTTTTAAATTTAGGGGTCCTTTGTGAAACAACCTGTATCAAAAGAATATTATCAATGAAATTAATTTTTTAACAATATCTTATTTCGAAAACTTTACTATTATATTAAGTGATATTACAGAGTTTGAAAGATTTTAAATATCCTACGGATTAAATTCCGCTGAAACTTTTTTACAGCGCGTAAATTATTTTTAAGGATTAAACAGATAAATCCAAGACGCAAAAGAAAATAATCCCGTATACTTGAAATTATAGAGATAAGTTTTAATTAAAAGTATATAATTTTTTAAGTATTAAAAGAAAACCTCTATTATCTTTTAAAGAACATGTAAGCATTTTTACTTCTGCAATTTCTTTCATCCCTAATTTTTAATACTGATTTAATTTAATAGCAAAATATTTCGACATTCTTGAAAAATAAAAAATTTTAAAATCATTTTTTCTTTTTAAGTAACTCTTTAAAAAGTTCATTTAGTTCGATAAATGGATTAACACCTTTTTATATAATAGGCTTTATTTAAGCCTTCTAATGGCGTATAAAATTATAATGTTTTCATTGGTTAAAAAAACCGCTTATAAAAGAAATAAAATCTTAGATAGTCTAGTTCATTATGAATTTAATAGTTGGCTTTTGTCTTCATGAAAGTTTAATAACGAAAATTTCAGAAGCAAAGCTTCCAACTAGATTTTAGAGACCACTTTTTCCGAACAAATCTGTTAGCTTTTAAAACGCAAGATTTCTGTGATTAAATAAGAAAAATATTTCTATTCGAAGTTATACAATATATATGTATATAAGTGTATATATGTATATAAGTATATGTATTAAGAATATTTTTAATTAGAGGGAGTTGAAGGGTGTGATTTTGTACTTTATACAAAATTCAAAGGTTTATAAAAGCTTGCATACTTTTTGAACTAGATAAGTAAAATATTGAAATTTATTTGAAATCTACACACTTGTTTTTCTCTCTTTCAGGTAATGCAGACCTGCCAAGTCTCAGGCTTTTTGGATACCAGTAATTTTGTACAGAAAATATTGTTTTATTTAACTGGAGCATTTTGCGATTTAAAAGAACAACATTTTCTCTAAAACATTACTGGTGTGCAAAAATCCGGAGACTTGGCAACTCTGCAAGTAATGTAATGCTTTGGATTTATCTCTATTTTTCAAAACACTTGAGTACTTTAAAAACTACTGATATGTTGTCAAAATGACAGTTTTTGAAAACTTATGTCTCACAAAGGAAATTGGATTTATCTCTATTTTTCAAAACACTTGACTACTTTAAAAACTACTGATATGTTGTCAAAATGACAGTTTTTGAAAACTTATGTCTCACAAAGGAAAATAGTTATTAACCTTTTCCGGCACAGTGGTCCCACTCCGGGCACACCTAATTTTACTTCCATCTGACACCAAGAAAAATTAAATAAAATTTTGTTTCTATAATGAAAGCTTAAAATAAGGAGTTCACATTTTCTAAAAAAGTCGTTTGTAAATTCCGGTGTCAGTCAGCAATTTCTTATTTTACAAACAGATTTTGTCTGTGCCAAAAAGGGTTAACACGGACATTTATATGTGTTATTACTGCTTTTAAAGATGCTCCGAATAAATAAGTAGGCTATTATCTGTTTTTCCTGTTGAATCATAACAATTTAAATTTAGAAATTTTTCACAAATCAGCATTTCCGACAGATAGTAACTCAAAAGGACAAGAGGTATTTATAAGTGATTTGGTAGGGAAAGACCTCTAGATATAATGACTATAATCTGAAAATATTATTTTCCTTCTAAATGGTCTATGACATATAGTTTCGTGAAATTGGAGAAAACAGTCTGTGACGAACGACAGGAACATTCAGAAACAAGACACGTTTTATTAAATAAATTTAGTGGGTTTATTTAGAGACATGTTTCTTGAAACAACTGTATTTTTGTATTGCAATTAACCCTTTGATTGCGTGCCAGGAGGTCTATTTTGATATTTAATGTTATCAAAATTTACAAAATTATTCTTTGTGGTAGATGTCTATTGCAACTATCTTACTATAAGTGTGTGGCAGAGAGTAGTTTTAAAAAGTGTACGAATAGAACGAAAATGCCACACTGGGACGTATATGTCCCAACCCTTAACCCATGCGCTAGTGATTCAAGAGAGGAATTTCTTATTAACATAAAACCTCTAATCGAATATTAAATACGCGAAGTTACCACAGTTATGTACCTATGTTCATAAATTATGAGTCCGTGTTATCAGTTATTTTTTGTTGTGTTTGGTGATTTTTGTGTCAAGAAATAAGTGAGAAATGAAGAATTCACGAACCCGTATGGTTTGAACTTAGGAAGGCCATTCTGGTAACATCACGTATTCAATTTCCTAATACAGGAATCAAATCTGTCGCGTTAACCCCTTCCCGATGAGCTTCGCCTATACAGGACGTATAATGGGCTTAGAATCCGTAATTAATTATGTCACTAATTTTGAACAGAATATTTTGTCTTATTTAATCCTGGAATTTATACACTGAAATTAGGAAAAAAATATTTTAGTAATTACTGGTTGCAAATGGTGGTAAATGGCAACAATTTTGTAAACGACGCTCGTCAAGAAGGAGTTCCCGGAATAAATAAACTCCGAAACATCATTTAATAAAATGTGTCTTATCCTTTTTGTCCGTGGCTGACTATTATTTCAACAGCCCTCTGAATACTAGGCCTAAGTGCCGACACAAACATTTCGGCTAACATAGGCGGATTGTTTTCAGCTTTTCAACAGTCTCTTAAATTTAAACACCGGTGTGTTTTAAAGTATTATTAGCCTTTATTTATTCACAGAAAAAAATGGCTTACAATATTTTAAAAAAATTACTTTTCTTCAATTTCAAGGAACCGCACAAACCCCCTACGACAGACGCTATTTTTGTGTCGGGGTGTAGGCGTAGTGTTCAGAGGGGTGAGGTTTTATCACCAGTTCCAAGACTATATCTCACGTACTGTTTGAAAGGCAAAACTAAGGCTTATACAACTGCTAATTTTTCAGGGTTTTTTCTACCACCATTTTTTAAAAAATGGCTAGTTTATTTCTAAATTTTCGATAATAATATAAGATACATTTTTCTTACGAAAAAACGGTAGGACAGCTGTGTAAAAGATGTCAAATTTGGACTGACAGATTATAGACATTGCCAAATCAATTATGGATATCCCTTGTCCTTTTTGAGTTACTAATTTCAGACATTATGATTTTGGAATTTTTTTGTAAAATTAAAATGTTATAATTTAGAAAGAAAATACATAACAGCCTCATTATTTGTCTAGACATCTTTGGAAGTAGTAATAACGCACATTTAGAAAAAACTGGCATTTTGACAAATATTTCAATAGATTTCAAAGCACTCAATTTTTTTCAGAAATTGCGAAAAATTCACAACCTTTACATATCCTGATAAAACTAACATGTACAATTCAGATATTTTTGCAATTTTTAATTACCTCCATTAGTTCAAAAACTATTTAAGATTTTACTTTATAAAATGTGCAAAATCACACTTATTGACCGTTTCTAATGAAAAGTACTTTTAAGATAGAATTTTTTGTAAATTGATTCTATATAGGGTTCCACATCAAAATAATGGGGCAACAGAAAAAAAAAATTGTCAAAATTCTGCAGGATGACCTGTATATAAAGATATTTCTGTTCTAATTATAATATATTTTGTTTACTATTCCTGTTTTAGCAAATTTCAAATGTTGCATTAATTTCTTTTTCCTGGACTCTTCTCAAAAATTTGAAAGTACGTATGTAATTTGGATGTTTCGAAGTGCTATTATAAAATCTTAAACTATTTATGCGACTGCACTATATTGCCAAAGGTGACCGATTACTTGCGATTTTAGACGTTTTGTTAACTATCAAGAAAAATACATGAGGAATTAACCTGAAACTGCAGGTGTGTAAACAGTATAGTATAGGTTATATATTTCCGCGAAGATTTTTCACGAAACCCCATAGGGAACTGTTAACAAATTGAAAAAAATAATACTTTTTGGATAACCCTGTAAAAACTAATGTAGTAAAGGCGTCAAACTCGAGATTATTAATAGGTGGCTTATTGTAATATACTGTGTTCATTTTTATGAGGATAGCATGTATATTCGTAGAGAAATTAAGGTTTTTATAAAAACAGTCCCAAATTTTTTGCTTATAATTTGCAGAGTTCTTAATATAAAAAAAGTTATTTTCAGAAACTATGACAAACAGCATTATACATAATAATCTGGAATCAGAATTTAAAAATAATAAAAATTGGATGAAAAATGAGCAGGTTTACTAAAAAATGTTTCACTGCGCATAAGCGAATGCTATCAAAATATAATATGCCTAATGTATTATCTAAGTATATAAGAGCAACTTTTGTGAAAGTCTCAAAATCAGAGCATGAAAATTCTGAAAATTATCGTAGATTGAATAAGCTCGAAATCCGTTGTTCCCCAAAAGAAGCAAAAAGATGAGGGGTTGTATCAAATATCTGTTGATTAGTGCCAAGATAGCGTACACAATATTGCACGTACTACTATATTTGGATACAACCCCTCATATTTTTGCTTCCTTTTGGGAACAACGGATTTCGAGCTTATTCAATCTACGATAATTTTCAGAATTTTCAAGCTATGATTTTGAAACTGTCGCAAAAGTTGCTCTATATACTTAGCTAATACATTATGCATATTATATTTTGATTGCATTCGCGCATGCGCAGTGAAACATTTTTTTAGAAATTCTGCTCATTTTTCATCCAATTTTTATTATTTTTTAATTCTGATTGCATAGTATTATGTACAATGCTGTTTGTCATATTTTCTGAAAATAACTTTTTTTATATTAAGAACTCTGCAAATTATAAGCAAAAAACTAGGCTAAATTTGGGACTGTTTTTATAAAAACCTTAATTTCTCTACGAGTGTACATGCTATCCTCATAAAAATGAACACAGTATATTACAATAAGCCACTTATTAATAATCTCGAGTTTGAACGCCTTTGCTACATTAGTTTTTACAGGGTTATCCAAAAGATATTCGTTCTTTTTCAATTTGTTGACAGTCCCCTATGGGGGTTTCATGTAAAAAATTTCGCGGAAATATATAATCTATACTATACTGTTTACACACCTGCAGTTTCAGGTTAATTCCTCGTGTATTTTTCTAGATATTTAACAAAACGTCTAAAATCGCAAGTGACCGGTCACCTTTGGCAATATAGTGTACATTTGCAACCTAAGGTTAAACGTATAGAATCATTCTTTATAAATTTCTCGTTTGGATTTCAATACTTTACAATGATTGTCTATCCATCGGATATCTGAGGTCGATGTCTAGCGTTGTACCTATATGCATTCTTAAAATTTTGTTTGTAGTTTCCTACTGAAGACACTTTAAATTTTGAAAAAAACGTGATGGTTGTTTAAAAAAAGGACAGTGTCCGTAGAATGAAACTGCAACCAGAATTGAAAAAGTACAAAGATACAAATTTAGACAGGGACCTTAAATATCCCTTGCAAAAATAAGCATTTGAAAATATAAATGCAAATGAAATTTGCAAAAAAGACTTTCATTGGTTTAATATTAACTTGCGCATGCGAAACCGTAACTAAAGTTGGGCTCTTTATTATTTTAACTTAGATTTTTATTTAACAAAATACTTCTGTAAATTTTATTAAGGACGCATTTTAGTTGTAATTAAAAAAAAAAATTAATCAAATTCATTTCAGAGATACAAATCAGATACCAAAACCTTGCATAGCTGCAGGCTACCAAGCATTCCCAATTTGTTGTGCCAATTATTCCACTTTAAATAATGGCAGAAATTTGCGATTAAATGCGACGATTACTATTCGGAATACAGATTACTATTTCTAAATAATAATGTGATTACTATTTCTAAATAATAGTATTCAAATATTGAAAATTTTAGCAGCTATGGTCTTTAACCCTTCTTTGCATGAGTTTATCTTTTACAATTGTGTTTTTTTTTATACATATATTAAATATTAGACACCAGAAATTTTAAGATATATTTTTAACATTGTTCAGCAACATAGTTCACGGGAAATTTACTGGATTAATATTTCTATATAAATATAGTGGTGGCGAAGAAGTTGAATTATTTATTAAAAGTTAAATAAAAAGTGATGGAAATTTACATCACTATGCAATTAAGGGTTAACCGCAGTCCTCCCATCACGAGTTCTGCGTTCTGCTAAACGGCGTAGTGCCGTTCCTATTCAGTTCTTTGTATACAGAAGGGCACATCCAGTTCCTATATTTGAATACCACTATTTCCTGATAGGTAACTTTGATTTATTTAATCATAAAATTTTTGCTATTAAATAATACAAGGTTCCTATTCGCATACAAAGCTATTCGCATATATTTGTATTCAAAATTAGGAGCTGAGTGAGCCTTGGTGCAGACTTTTTTATAAAACGTCAAATATGGCTTTTTCATTAATAGAAACATAAAATATGTTATTATAACAAATATAAATTTTTATTCTAAACTAATTCATAAATAAAATAAGATTTATGTCAAAACGCATTATTTTTATATCTCTAAGATATATGCGAGGAAATGCTACAAAATTGTCTTATGTCAATCTGCATTCTAATCTTGTTCTATAAATGCAAAGGAATCAGAAAATGACAACGGAAATAAAGTATTGAATGCTTATTTACATTCGACATTAACTATGACAGAAATGTTTCAAATGTTTCTGACAAACATATATGTTTCTGACAAACATATATTTTAGCTTCACGCTATTTGTCTGTCAAATACATCTTCTAAGAAATACGATAACAGAAACAATCCAAGAGATTGCAATTCTTCACACAACAAAATCGACTAAAATAAATCTTTAAATTGACTTTTTTTAATAGTGCTGTTTTTAAACAATTCTAAAAAAGAAATAAATCCCTTGAAAGGTGAAAAACAATATCGCAACAAATAGAAAAGTGTAGTTGTATGTACCTTTGTACACAAAATGTGAAAATTAAAGCTACAAGTTTGTTTCGGTTGGGAAAATCATTTCGTACCGGAAAATTCTATCATGTAATTATTAAATATTGATTCCGATATCCCATGTTTTATAATTAATGGGCAGAATTTTCCGGTACGAATGGATTTTCCCAACCGGCCCAAACTTTCCGGACAACCCAATACTTAACTTTATACATTTCACCATTGTAAAGCGATGATATATTGTTTTTATTTCCATGCAAACGAATGTAAAATCATTTACTTTTTAGTTTAATTTAATTTATTTTATATATTAAAATGACTCATTTGTTTTGTTATTTAAATTTTCGTATAATATACCATTAATTAAATGAATTTATTTTAAAGTTGCCAGGGATTTACAACAAACAAATTACAGAATGTAGGACAAGAAAATTAGTGAATACTAACCTGAGAAAAAACTGGAAAAAGAAAGAAGAAAAGAATGCTAATTGCTCGAAGTAGTTTAATCTTTTCAAAACTTTTTTTGCTGAAGATTCTATGAATGAATGGCAAACATAGCGAAATTTCAGAAAAATTCAATTAGCAATAACCAAATTTACACTAAATAAAATCGCGAAAAACAAATCTTTTTTAATTAAATCCTTTTCAGAAATTTTAGCATGAAATCCTTTTTAAACAAAAGCATTCATGTTCCCGCAGAAAAGAAAGAAAGTACAATTACTAAATGCGATATAGGGTAAATGTACCAATAGTCGGCCACTTAAGTGCTTCTTTATGTATAAAACTTAATGTAGGATTTTTAAAAAACGACACAACATTTTTAAGAGTAATACGTGTTAAAACATTCGTTTCTTATTATGTTTCAGCGATTATTTTTAAAAAACACGGTAATAGTTTTTTTAGACAAAGTTAAGTTCAAAAAGTGCAAGTTTACCAATGGTCGGCCACCTTAAATCTAATGTTTGGTCATCACTGCACCAATTGGCGGCCACTTCAGTATTTTGTTTTACCTGAAAAACGACTCTAACAAATTTGACTAAATTTTGCATTCAACCATTTTCGATTATCAGAAGATGATTGAGCTATCTCACATGTTCGAAAAAATTCAATTAGTGAGTCATTTAAGGTCACTGCTGGAAAAGCTTATTTTATTTTATCTAATAAATGGCTTTAACGATTTTGACTAAGTTTTGTATCGTACAATTTTGGGATACAAGAAGACCATTGGACTGGGTCGCATTTTCCGGAAAATGTCATTAGTGGGTTATTTGGGGGTCACTAAGGGTCAAATAAATTTTATCTAAAAAACGGCTCTAACGATTTTGACTAAATTTTGTATCCTACCGTTTTGGGGTACGAAAAAAACTATTGGGCTGGGTCACATGTTTGAGAAAATTCGATTAGTGGGTTATTTTGGGGTCACCGCGGGTCAAGGTAATTTTATCTTATCTAATAAATGGCTTTAACGATTTTGATTAATCTTTGTGTCCTACCTTTTTGGGAAACAAGAAGACCATTTGGCTGGGTCACATGTTCGAGAAAATTCGATTAGCGGATCATTTGGGGGGGTCACTATGTGTCAAGTTAATTTTATCTAAGAAACGGCTCTAACGATTTTGACTAAATTCTGTATCCCACGGTTTTGAGTTACGAAAAGACCATTGAGCTGGGTCACAGGTTTGAAAAAATTCGATTAGTGGGTCATTTTGTGTTCACTATTGGTCAAGATAATTTTATCAAAGAGACGGCTCTAACGATTTTGCACAAATTTTGTATCCTACCGTTTCGGGGTACGAAAAGACCATTGGGCTGGGTCACAGGTTTGAGCAAATTTGATTAGTGGGTCATTTTGGGTTACTACTGGTGAATGCATTTCATTGTGAATGAAAGTTGAGATAGTTGTTGAACAGTTGACAGTTAACGAAGTTGCAATGCTGGCAATATTTCACCAACTTCGCTTTTTTTTAGTTTACGAATTTTCGCAAAATTATGGCGACATTTGGCGAACAGATTGGTTTTCAGAATCTAAAGGAATTCCCTAGAAATTCCCACTAACAGCGAGGATATATGATTCAACCAATCAAAGTCCACAGGACGTTCTAAAAAACAGAATTTAACCAATCAGGGTACATAGAACTTATTGTCATACGTTGCACAGAGAATTTATTATTATATCGTGTTGATCACAAATATAGTTTTATCGAGCATAGCTCGGTTTTCCTATATGGTTGTAAATAACTTAAAGTAGAACTTTTTAAAAACAGCAAAACATTTTAACAGTGCCATATATAAATGCATACTTTTGGAAACTCTTCTTGGAATCTCAAGTTAATTCTCATAAGTGTTATTTTTCAAAGTAATGTCAATCAAATTGAAATTGCAATGTTGAAAGATATTTAAATTAAAATCAGATTTTATAAAAAGAAATTGCATAAAACATAAACATCGCTCTCAAAATTATGCTTTTGAATTAAAAATGGATAACTACATTTTGTTTTTGTTTATTAAATTTATCTCATTTTGAAAAAAACATCTGAATCGGATGAATATTGGAAAATATATTAATTAATGTTTGTCATTTGGATTAACTTTAATATCCTCAGAGTTTGGCACCTTAGAACACTATAAAGATTCAACAAAAAAGGTCTACGAAAAGTATACGTTTCCAGTGTACTTTGGAAGAAGAAACTATATAAAAAGTGTCAAAAGTGAGTGTTACCATTTGAAAAATGACAATGGATACTGTTTTTACTATTACATTTTTTATTGGTAAATTATAAATCTAATTTTGAGCTCAAATAGTGCCGCCGTAATTTCCGGCGTATAATCCGCGGATCAAACAATTCTGTTTCAACCCCGAAATTTTATTCAATAATTGAAGTCAAATATTCACAGTGATCTAACAAGTTACATTTTATAAAATAAAATTTCTGTATCGAAACAAGATTGTTTGATCCGCGGATTATACGCCGGAAAATACGGTATTACTTTGTTATGTTATTTTTCAATAAATTTCATAGGCTGATATATACTTTGCGCAATGCATTGGGTGCCAGAAAGTTAAAGAACAGTTAAGATGGCGACATATTATCAAGAACTCTGTATTTTATTCTTGAATTAATCAGAGCTGAAGTTATAGCAATCGTTCCGGTTTTTTAAATGTTGAATGCAATTATTTATTTCATTAAAATTCTTTACTATCTCTTTTTGTTTAAAGAAATTAAATCTGAAATCCAATTACTTATTTTCATGAAAAAATTCATTTAAAAATTGAGTTAACGTCCAAATACACTTTAAATTGCAGTGTTAAAAGACATTTAAATTAAAATCAGATTTCATAAAGTATAGTTACACGAAACAGAAATGACTCTCGAAAACTATCTTGCGTTTCAAACTGTACTTCAAGTAGGAGAATCACGTAATTAGTATTTTCAGGAGTAACATTTGTGTTTTTAGAATTGAAAAAAAAAACGTGTATTTTACGAAACTAAATTTAATTGTTTTCCTTTTGTTCTTCTATAATTAAACATCAAATTTTATGTGGATATATGAATTCTCATTCAGCCATTCGTTTTATTTTATATTAGAAATTAAAATATTGAAAGGTAAAATCTTATTTTATAAAGATAATTAAAACTAGAGGAACCAACAGACTTACAAGTGACTCTGGAAATAGGGGTCTTCAACTATTTGCCGGAATGTCGTTTGCCACCAAAAGCTCCGAAAAGTAATATTCGTTTAGTATTATCACAAAATGTGTCATAAGTAAGGATATTTTTTCTCTTTTAAAATAGAGGAAGCTTGGTGTACCCAAGGTGCGTAGACTCCTTATAATATCCAAGTAGAATGATATCATTATTTCAGATCAGAAATATTTTAATGATATATATTTTTAACCTCTGAGCGTTTTGAAAAAGGGTAAAATTGTAATGATGTTTTCTATGCATTTTGCTTTAAATGCTAAAACAATATGATTCTTTCAGCATTATAAATAAAACTTAATTACAAATATGAATGTAACCCTTGAGAGTATTAATCATTCTTCAATGTTTTGAAAATTCATTAAATCTATAGAATTATATTATTTTAAACATTGTATATATTGCAGTGAAACTTGGAGCTCAGTGAACGAATATTACGTTCCACACTCTTAGAGGGTTAAATTTTAAAATCTTTCTTCGATTGATGACAGAATTTTCAAAATTTTTGCTTTTACATAAGACGAAAAGCTCTAAAAGAAAATGGTGATAAATGTGTACCCATCTTGTGGACCTATTCTATAACTTTACTATAGATAGCTGTCATGATAATTTTTTCTTTCCTGGAGCACATTTTTACATTTATTTTAAATCTTTTTATAGACATGTTTAAATAAAATTATTAAGTCTTGCATATAGAGGGTATCCTAAAATGGGCTGTGGTTTTCTTTAATGAATGACATGTAAACAGTGACAGATGTTGAAGTTATTCTTGTAAGACAGTATTCAGTGAAGACGCTTCCTTATTTCCGTTTTAACTATAGTCTATAGATGGCACAGAAATGTCTAAAACTGTAATATATAGGTATTACATTTCAATTTTAAAACGCAAACCATTTAAGAGTGTTTCAATAGCTAAACAGAATGACGATTAAAAGATAATTAAATTTTGATATTTTTATACATTTCTTTGAAACAACGCCAGCAATCTGTGACATATGGAACTAAATCAAGGAAGTGTACTAAAGACGTCCCGAATTCACACTTCATTCCTCTGGCAGAATAATTTCAAGGCATTCGCCCTACACAAATATGCTCAAAATGACCGATCTTTAACCATCAACCTCTATTTGAACCGTTCGCTTTAAAAATATAGTACCAAATGAAAAGATGTTTCAAATGTACTTATCATATTAAACCATTTCTGGCACAGTGGTCCCACTCCGGGCACACCTAATTTTAATTCCAAACTTGCATTCTACACCAAGAATATTTAATAAAATTTTACTTCTACTATGAAAGCTATAAGGAGTTCTTAGTTTCTAAAACAGTCGTGTGTAAATTCCGGTGTCAGTCAGTAATTTCTCATTTCACGAACAGACTTCGTCTGTGCCGGAAAGGGTTAAAAGTCACATATGTAAAAGTAAGTATTTTTCCAAAAGTTACAAAATTAAAATTTTTATACTTTACCTGGTACCTGTAAATTATATTTAAAAAAAAACCTTCTTACATTATCCAAGCCAGAGTTTTCCAGCAACTCAAAAAGCGGCCGCAGCCATACTAGTAAAATTATATAGTTATATTCCCCTTATTTAATTACAGAAAGTCAACTCAAATAATTCGATTGAATAAGTTAAAAATTACAAATTTTCTGGTAAGTCTGTTACCCGTCGTTCAGTTGTTCGAAACTCTTGGTCTAATCACAAGATGCGTATACTTCTTGGAAGTTCCAAAGATTCTGACAACGCTAATTTAGATTATAAGTTTTCTGTATAATATTTAATCGGAGAACTCGTAACGACTACGTTCAATCCCAGTTGTGTCTATAACTTTCAGAGTGTATACACGGTGTAAATTTTTATTGAGAAATTGTCGTAAATCTGTATATACCCTGCAAACGGTACAAAAAATAAAACATTTGTAAGACCAAAACTTATCAAGTTTTATACTTCGATTTTTATAAATGTTCAGCGTTTTCTGGCACAGAAACACATTATTTTTTTTTCCAGTGCCATAGTCGTCGTACTGTATATAGTATTTTTAGAGGTATTTTTTCTCAGTGACACTTCAAAATATTTAATTTATGGCCTTCTTCTCGTCTAAAGGAGCACTATTGGCAACAATGGGATTAAAAGTGACTGTAGATAACAAAAATGTTGCCACAAAACACTCTGTCGTGCCAAATATCTCTCAATAAAATACATCAGATTTAGTGCAATAATTATGTATCAGCGCAATAAATTATTAAACAATCCCTAGAATTCGGTTTTATTTTTTCCTAAACATTACATGTATTTACATTTATTTTCAGTGTTCACATTTATTTATAGTGCTGTGTTGCCCATTTAGTCCACAGGTATTTTTCTACTAGTGTAATTTTTCCTCTAATCAGTAACATTCACAAAAAACAAAAAAATAAGTGATATAATTACTGATTTTTCAGCTGACAAATAGAGTCATGTAAAAATACCATTGTTTTTATAAAAATAAATTTTATTTGTTTTATTATATGTTATAATTTTAGCTGGGAACGAATTGGCACCATGACGACTTGACACTTGCTCAGAAATATTTCACTACGACAGTTAAGGGTTAAATATAAACAAAAAGAAATATCTTATTGAACAAGATTAACTGGGTAAATAAGGTCCTCCAGATTCGACCGGGATGGCTCCGTTGGTGGAGCATTGGCTACTTCAGCCAAGAAATCCCAGGTTCGTGTCCTGGCCCGGACATTTTTCGGTCACTTGGGAAGTTACAACTCATATGATTGCTTTACCAATTTCAATAATTGTGTTAAAATTAATCTATTTTAAAGCGTATATTATTTTAATTTTTATTATTTTCCCAAAATGTAAAAAGAAAAAATAAGTATCGTTAATAATGTGTCAGTGTTCCGCAATGTAACAAAATAACCGATTGCAGCTTGACAATAATTGAAATTAAAAGAAAAAAATTACATGTTTATGTTTTTATTAAAAGTTTCTTTTAAATTAATTACTAAAAATTCCAAAGCAACAATCTAAAGCAATTATCCCTAATAGACAATGATTCGGATACAGTAATTTATCCAAATATTTTGTGTCTTTGTAGATGAAGGATAAATGCTATAGACATCTATTTCTACAGCAAGCATCTTGTTAGTAAATCTCAGTAAGGTATATCAATTTCATCATGGTTGAAATACTGCAACATAATTGAAAATACTCTATAAATAGTTTTCCTCCCTAGACCATCATATAACAGAATATATGTGTGACCAAGTAACTGAATGATAATTGCTTTGCACTCCACATTATACAGAAAGCATATTTTAATGAATCTTATAAATTCATATGAATTTAATTTTACTATTATATCAGTGTAACATGATTAAAATAAGCCGCAAATGATTTTCCCCTTTGACCATAATATAACGGAATTATTTTGCGTGGCCGTGTAAATGAACTTTTAGTGCTACACACAGCATATTCTAAAGTAACATTCTTGTAGTGCACCTCAATAATGCATATAAATTTCATTATGTTTCAAAGAGTGTAACACCATGTACGGAAATTATTTTTACCTAAAGAAAATAATGTAACAGAACACTTTTAAGTGCCCCTGTTATTGAACTATAAGGGATAAGCACTTCATTTTCAATACCGAACATGCCATGGCAAACCTCAATAACATATGTCAATTACATGACAATTCGAGTATATTTACGTGAATTGGAGCACGGACAGGGAGACGGCCGTACATAAACACTTTCGACTACGTAAGGAAGTGTTAAAAATCTTCCAATTGCGAAAACTGCGTCAGGATTAGTATACAATATACGGTAGGTTAGTAAGAACAAACCGACTACCAAGAAAATTTCGAACTGAAATTGAGAGAAAAAGCCCGCTTTAAATCAAATCATATACTATTCTTTTGAATACATCAATAAAATATCCGGTAGGAATAATTACGCATATGGAAATATGTAAATTAGATATTTTTCTCAAACTATTCGGGCGCATGTGGGCGTCTCTGACACTTTTCCCCCAAAATTAGCTTTGTTCTTAACCCTTTATCTACTGCATTATGAACTACTGAAAATTTCTTCATAAATATATTTTTGTTTAGCTGCCATATTGATAATTAAAGAATATACAAGAAAACAAATCTCCCCGGTGCGAAATTTAATTTGTTAGAACTTATTAATTAAAGTGGTACTTAAAAGTACCGTCAGTACACTATGTATAAATTTCCTCATAATAGAAAGAAATTACGGATGATATTTCTAATGAAATTTAACCTCTTAAAAATGTTAAATAACCAAACAACACTCATAGGGAAAAAAAGAAATTATCAAATTGGCATAACTTTATTTTTTACATAATAAAAGTACAAATTCACATTTGATGATAATCATAAAAACAATTTTTTTTTCATTTACGCACAAATATATATTACAAGTTGAGCATTTTGAATGTGGTTTTGATTGAATATTTTTGACTATACTAATATTTATATACTAACATTTATACTAACATAAATTATTATAACATTTTCAAATGCTCTTGACAGTGTTAGTAAAAAATAAATAAATAAATAATTTTAAAAAAATCTATAATTGAAATCTATAAAAAATACTAAAACATATTGGTACACTACACTTTCGTAATTACATTATAACAAACAGAAATACTATAGATAATTACATCGACAAAATGAAAACAAGTTTTTCTCCAACACTACGTGTACTGGCGGTACTTATAAGTACCACCGAATAATTCGACCGTTAATCGCATTACATAATCTGTTATCTTATAATGATTGGGCAAATAATATTCTGAGACAATACAAAATGAATAAAAAAAATACAACTCTTACCTTTGGTTTGATATTATATATTTACTAGCTGTTACCCGTGACTTCGTTCACGCAACATTAAAAGAAGAATAAATGCATTAATTAAGCAAAATATTTCACTCCCGATAATTAAAAACGTAAATAATTAACTAACTCTTTATCACATTTCATAAGAAACGATACGGTATTTCTATGTTATAGAGGACTTGACACAACTAAGTTTTTAAAAAGTGAAATTTTGTGACAAATAATCACGAAAAGGAAACTGCAATCAATAAAAAAAGGCGGGCCAAATAAAATCGTAGAAATAGGCGAATTATGTAAAAACATATGTCAAGTTTACCTGGTAAAGCATTTTACTTTTAACGCCTTTGTGAAATGTTTTAATAGCCATCCTTCAAAGATAATGGAAATAGTATATTCCTTTTCATTAAATTCAATTCTTGTGAATAGGGAGCAATAATTGTAGACCTGAATGCAAGGAGCTTAAATTTGACTCCTTGATTTAATCTATAACTGAAAAAAAATCTTTATTTCTAAATGAAAATATGTTGACAGACGATTTTTGTTCGCCAGAATAAATTGATTCATGAAGTTTGAATATGTGAAAATACGTTTTTATTTGTCAAAAATTTTACTGTAATCAAGATTTTTTTTTCTTTCACCATCTATTCAAATTGAAAATAAATTCTTTTTTTCAGTTTTAATGAGAAAAAAATATATTCATAAATATATTCATCCGTTTTATTTTTATCCACAAAATTGAATAATTTAGTTGCCATTTTTAGAGAAACTTCGTTAAAATTTACAAAAAAAAAATATTTATAATAATATCTCGGAATTTAGATCATTTATTTTTAATTCTGAGAGTTTATGACATCATCGGATCAATGATAACCGGTGTTAAGTAAACGCGTTGCGTTCGACAATCTGAAAGTAGTTGCGAAATACAAACAGGCAGTCAGATTTTAATATAATAGATTCGTATTTCTTTTTCTTTTCCTAATAATCATTGTGTGGTTTTTGGCAAAAAACTCTCCTCTGTATGTAACTAATATCCATGCTTAATAATCGGTATAGATGAAAAAAATATTTAAATTTTTCGTTTTAAATATGGCGTGAAACTCATCTACTTTCTAAACTTACCGATCCTTGTATTATTAATGTAAGGAATTGATTCAAGCTCCTTGTAAAACACATTTGAAAATTCCTGTTTTATTTCAAAAATGACGTCACTTTTTCCTCAGAGAAATCTCTTTTTAATGGCATAATTCTTGTTAATTTACTTTTTCTGGCAATTAGGACGTAAATTTTAGCGGAAAACTCACATTTGTATGTAACTGGTATTCAAGCTAATTATTAATCAGTATCGATAAAAATATTTCAGTTTTTCATCTTAAATATTACGTCCATTATCTATCTACTTTCAGTATACATTGATACTCATGCTCCTTGTATTATTACGAATATTTGAAAATACATGTTTTATTTATGACGTCATATTTGTCCAAGCCGAGGAGGATCCTTTTCATAGTTCCATGGTCCAAGCGAAATCTATTTTTAATAATATAATTATTGTTCATTTTTCCTTCTAATTATAACGCAGTTTTTGACAGAAAAAGATCTTTATAATGTAACCGATATTCATACTTCATGTATAATAATAAATATTCCATATTTTTGTTTCAAATATCAAGGACATTCATCTTCTTTTGAATTCTTTTTAATTTTCCGTTTTCACGTGAAAATCGTTCAATTGAAAATTAATTGTTGAGGAAAAATTATTTTTCCGTGTTTTTATTTATTGGCAACGATCAAAGCCCTAGCAACGATAAAGTAAAATGGTTAAATTGTATGGAAAAATGTCCATTTATTCTCTATGAAAATAATGAAATTTTTAATAATTAAGAAAAATATAACAAATATAACAAAAACCAGCCTATGTTCATTTGAGCTTATAATCAACCTATATGTAAAGAAACAGGATCATTAAATTCTCCATTTTGACGCTGGCTTCAGCCTAACATTTGCACACAATCAGATTTATAATATTATTAGGATAGGATAGAAAGAAAAGATAAGAGCAGCAATCCGTACAAAATGGCAGCAAAAGAACACAATGTCCATTCGAAAATAGCTTTCTTCCTCGCAAAATTCATCAGCCTAGAACAACTACTGCCATCTATCATGAAAAAGTAGAGTTAAAAAACTTTTTCTAAAACGAACCATGTAAGTAATAGTTGTTGTGCTATAAAGTTTTAAAGTGATTGGTACTTATAAGTACCGTCAGTAGATACAGGGTTAACCCTTTCCGGCACAGACAAAGTCTGTTCGTAAAATGAGAAATTGCTGACTGACACCGTAATTTACAAACGACTTTTTTTAGAAAATATGAACTCCTTATTTTAAGCTTCCCTTATAGAAACAAAATTTTATTAAAATATTATTGGTGCCGAATGCAAGTTTGGAATTTAATATTAGGTGTGCCCGGAGTGGGATCACAGTGCCTGAAAGGGTTAAACGGCTTAACCCTTTCAGGGGCAGTGGTATGTTTATGAAACCACTTAATTTTAATTCCCAAACGCCACATTGACACCAGAATTTTGCTAACATCTTTTCCATTTAATATGCATGTGAAATATAGCCTTTTTATTATTTACAAATACATTTATTGTAAATCCGGTGCCAGTCATTTATTTCAACATTTTAGTACTGGAAGTACTTTGCCCCTGAAACAACAATCAATATTGAAACAACAACCTGAAACAACACAGCTCTGAAACAACAACCTGAAACAACACAGCCCTGAAACAACAACCTCAAACATTTTTACCCAAACATATTTACCAACAGTTATCTATATTAGTGTAGCAACATTCTGAAATGCCATTTATATTAAAATAAAATAATTTTTACGCGTTGTGGATGTTAGAAGGATGTCATTCTCCGGGTGGTTCATACGCTTTTACCCCAATTTTTAATAGAATTTTTCGCATTGTTTAAATGCAGAAAAGTATTACAGATTCTGCAATTAAATGAGGCGTCTACAATTTCTGCTAATAATAACAATTTCTGCTTAAATATTATATAGAAATGGAATTTTCTAATAAAAAAAAAGTGTTGCAGACTATTTGGAAATTCCAAGGGGGGTACGTACCATGATACGGTGAAAAATTCTATTAAAATTTTGTTGTACAAGCATACGAACCCTGTACTCGCAACGCATAAAAAATATTTTTTATATACCAAATTGATGCTTCAGATAATCGATTCTGTTCTTTTACGATATATTAGGTTGTTCGCAAAGTTCCCACCATTGGGAAAATCAATTCCTAGCGGAAAATGCTCCCCGTCAATTATTAAGCATTAGATAAAGGAATTAATGTCTAATAATTAAATGATAGAATTTCCCGGTGCGAACGAACTTTTCGAACAACCCAATATAAATATTGGGTAAAGGAATAAATATTTAATTTTAATGTTTGATCTATAAGCCGTTTCAGTAAGAAGGTTATTTATGTGTAAAAGTGTCAGGCGCTCCCATACGCGTCCAAATGGATTGGGCGAGATATTGAAATAATATTTTTTCTACAGGATATAACTTTTCAGTTCAGAAATTTGATTGATGCACAGAGAAAAACATATTTTGAAATTAATTTTTGAAAACAATAATTATTATTAAACTTAGAAAAATTAAATTCATTTCACCAAGAAGTTTAGAGTTATGCTTAAAATCAAGCTCTTAAATTCCACTCACTATCCTAGGTATTGGATCATACCATATATTTTGCATGAGGGGAAAGGACGAAGGGCTAGAAAACGCCATGTGTAAGCGTCAGGACACAGAATTACGTCGAACGTGTTTGATACGTGAGCTGATAATTCTCAAACCCACTTCTCAGTGTTTCACAAATCTTTAAAAAATTATCAAATTTATGATTTTGAAATTTTTACAAATAGAATTTATAAGGAATTATGAAAATAAAAAACAATTGAAGAGGATCATAAACACTAGAACGCCCAGCAGGGCTCGAGTCGACTCCAGCCGATAGATTAAGTGTTGATTCGTTCAAGAAAGTTCTTAATAAAATAAGTTAAATATGAATCTCGCAGAAATATGTTTAAATAAATAAGTTAGATAGTTTAAAATAAAAATTTGTATGTGAAATATTCTTATAAAACTTGGAAAACATTTTAGGGCTTTTTTGTAAACGAAGATTTGTAAAACGAAGTTAATTTTAATTTAAAATAGTTTCATTTTAAAAAATCGATCGGGTGATCACGCTTTCAGAATGTTATTACATTTTCTTCTCGTCAATATAAAAATTATAAATCTTGAAAAATATGACATTTGTTAAATTTCCCATCACTATGACGCGTGTATGAGAGTTTCGCTTTCATGAAAACAAATAACACATCAATGTATTCAGAAAACTCGTTGTATTGGAAGCTTTAAAAATATGAAATTATTTATAGCTGGTATCAATAAAACGCGTCTATGAACCCTACGGGTCCATAAAATGAAACAAAAAAATCAGTGTCTTTGTTAACTCGCTGTATTGCAACCTCTAAAAATATAAATTCGTAAACACCGTGATGACTACAACACATGTTAAAAAAAGTCCAGTTACATAAATTATTATAACTGTTTTACTTTTTTTATAACCTAATTCAATAAATTGAAAAGATCCTAATCCATCTCTAAAACACTGGAAACTAGTGACTTATCACCATCCCATTGCGAGTTGATTACGAGTTCTCGTAGAACAAAACTTTACACCAAAGGTCACACATTCTTCCTTTTCCCACATGCAGAATGAGTAAGATGATCCACTTAGTAGATGTAGGGAGGTGAACTACAAATATTAAAAATATACTGGCATTGCAATAGGTTATGCAACGATTAAAATTTACCATTCAGAATTCAACATTATAAACAACAAAAAATAATATTTGCTTTATTTATATTCAACAAACAATAATATTTGCTTTACCTACTGACAGAAATTACACGGTTAAATAAGGTGGGTATTTTTACTCAAAAGAGTGATACCTCCGCAAGCCGCGTACCCACCACCGCTGCTCTAGAGAATGATTACAGACAAAAAATAAAAACAACAATATTATATTTTCGATATTTTTATGTTCCAGTTCACTCTAAATGCATATCGCATTAGTAAGATTAGATATTAGAATATTCTTTAAGATATGTTTTTTAAATCAGTGAAATGTGATACTGTATTATTTAAAAAGTTGCGATAGAGTTGGATTTTGTTTTGAGTTACATAAATTGTAGGTTGCGTTTTTTCTCTATTTTGTGCATCTCTGCTGTTAAGTGTGACTGAAATTTTAAAATTATATGATTTAGTTTCCTCAGTTGCGACTTTCCTGAAAATGTACAGTCGTTTGACTCTCGTATGTAAAGTTTTAGATATTCATGAGTAAATTTTGATGGATCTGATCGGAAGTTTTTATGGTTTGGTCATTAAAATCAGGGCTCGCAGCGTCCTATATATTTTTTTAATAATCCCCACCACTATTTTTAAAATATAATATTCAAAATATCCTTCTATTGCACATTTTAAAGAAATCTACCATGAAATTTATAGTTTGAAAATAGTGGTATCAAATATATAAAAAATATAGGACGCTGCAACCCCTGTTAAAAAATATAAATTTAAGTGTTTTCTTACCTGTAGCCACTTAAATAAAAGTTGGTTAGAATTGAATATTGAACTTAAAAGAGTATGTACGTCGAAATGGGCTGTCATATTCTTTTCCGAAAAGGTATGTAGAATTGCTGCAACGGAAAATGTTGTTACTCTCCCGTCTGCAGTAAATTATCAGTTCACTATCAATAACTCACACATTTCTTGATTGGAGAAGGACCAGCCGATAATTTCAGAATATGATAGAGATCTCAGACTTACGGGATTATTTAAGAAGTAAAAAGTCCCCTTTGCATCGCAAACATTAATACTTTCTGTTATTTTCAGGACCGTTACTGGGAATAATAGCAGGTTGATTGCCCAAAAACCCTTTCATGGAAAATTCTTATTTTCTAGTCTGAAATATTCCTGATCAAAGTTTACAGCAATATGTTAATAAAACTTCCTAGAATTTTTTTTAATTTTCAAAATTTTTCCATGACATCTCTTATGAAACTTGTTGCGTACTATTTTGTAAGAGCATTCTTGGATTTTTTACAATGTAACAGGGAATCCTGTAGTGTTTTTTGGTTTGGAAGTACTTCTTCTGACAAAAACCTTAAGTTCAGTAAAATACTTTTGTAGTTTTAACCCGGCAGTAGTCTCACGTTGGTCATTTCTCCGCCAAAAATCGCTGTCTTCCTTTAGCTCAATTCCCCTTAAAGCTACAATAATGAAATGCAGTGTAGCTGACCTTGACTGTTTGTTCTTTTATGTACAAAAGTTGCAAGGCATTCCAGTGTTTTCTCAGAAATTTATTGCATTCTAAAGTTGAAATTGGTCTAAAAGACCGTGGCGCGAGCACTGCGGATCAAGTAATTTTTTCCCCTCCCAGTTCTTCATTCCCGTTTCCGCGAATTTCTCGGCAGGAAAGTTTCTGGGAAGGGTTGGATTCTAGTTTGCTTTTTCATTCTTCTTTTCATCTTTCTTTGAATAAATTGTTATTTATTATTATTTACTTCATATATACGATTATTATTTACTTCATACATAAGAAGCTTCTAACAAGAGGTGTGACTCAAGAGGCCTGCCTCTATCCTGAAATAAGTAATAAATGGATCTTCATAAATTTTCATTTCAAAAAGGGCGTTTAAGAATAAAATCACTAATAATGCCCCCCCCCCCCCCGCACCACATACACACACAGGCAGCACACACACAAAAAAAAAACTGCTGCCTTTATATTAATAATTTCAGAGTAAGGAGTTTTTATCTTCTTTTTTATTATTTTTATATAGATATATTGTAAGAAAAAAAATATGATATTGATATCAGTTAGTCGATGCAGATGTTTTTTTCTTGGGGCCCATTTTGTGAAAAATAAAAATTAATTTTGTGAAATTTATTATATTTTTGTGACAAATAACATTTTGTAACAAAAGATAAAATCCAGTTACTGAAATGTTAACCAATAATTTATTAATAAGTTATTTCAGTCCTTCTGCTATAGTTTTCCTTTCTGGTGATCTTGTTCAGTTTGTAAATTACATATTTACAAACGTAGCAAAATAAAATAAAGTAATGAAGAGTATGTTTTTGTAGAATGGAATTTTCTGAAGGTGTTTGTGTTAATAAAAGAAATTTTGTGAAGGTCAGGGGCTCTTTTATTAAGAGGATTTCTGCAAAGGGACCTATTTTATTAAGAGGAATTTTGCGAAGGAGCCCGTTTTCTTATTTTTATGAAGGGTTTTGTGTTAATAACAGAGTTTTTATGAAGGGGTGATGTTTTATTAAGAGGAATTTTGTGAAGGAGATTGTCATATTACATGGAATTTTATGAAGGGACCTGTTTTATATGAGGAATTTTGTGAAGGGTCCTGCTTTAGTAAAAGGAATTTTGCAAAGGGACCTTTTTTGACAGGAATTTTGTGAAGGGCCCTGCTTTTGTAAGAAGAATTTTGCGAAAGGGCCCTTTTTAACAGGAATTTTGTGAAGTGTCTTGTTTTATTAATTTTATGAAGGATCCTGTGTTAATTAAACAAATTTTGTAAAGAGGCCTGTTTCATTAAGAGGAATTTTGTGAAGTATTTTGTGAAGGAATCTGTCTTATTAGATGGAACTTTATAAAAGGCATGTGTTATTAAGAGGAATTTTATGAAGGGGCCAGGTTTATGAAGAGACATTTTTAAAGAGGAATTTTGTGAAGTGTCTTGTTTTATTAATTTTATGAAGAGTCATGTGTTAATTAAATAAATTTTGTAAAGAGGCCTGTTTTATTAAGACGAATTTTGTAAAGAATATCTGTCTTATTACATGGAATTTTATGAAAGACCTGTTTTATTAAGATGAATTTTGTGAAGGATCCTGTTTTTTAAAGAGGAATTTCGTGAAGGGATTTGTTTTATTACATGGATTTTTGTGAATGTAAAATAAATAGGTCCCAAATTTTGCCTGGATCTACCCCTGGTTATAAATAACATGTCCTGAAATGCACAATTGAATGATTATTTAAATTGTATAAATGAATAATGTAATCTGTCTCTTTTCAAGTTCAATTGGCTACTAGTTCCAGTACACTGTCAAAAACCAGCTTACTGCAGTTCTGACTTTAAAAATAATTTATCCCTAACACGATTTCAAATTCGTAATGGAAAATTTATTCTAATTAGTAATTCATTGTGTCTTTACAACATCAATAAAATTATTTAATAATTTTTATTCTTTTAATATATCAGGGGTCGATACAGGAAAAATTTGGTGCCTAATTAGGATCCCTTCACAAAAATCCATTTAATAAAACAGGCTCCTTCACAAAATTCTTTTTTATAGAATCCGGCCCTTCATAAAATTCCTCTTTATAAAATAGGTCCTTCAGAAAGTTCATCTTGATAAAATATAACCCGTCACAAAATTCCTCTTGATAAAATAAGAACCTTCACAAAATTCCACTCCATAAAAA
This sequence comes from Maratus michaelseni, assembly GCA_963931845.1. Classification (NCBI taxonomy): domain Eukaryota; kingdom Metazoa; phylum Arthropoda; class Arachnida; order Araneae; family Salticidae; genus Maratus; species Maratus michaelseni. Next base: position 85,612,468 of record OZ007586.1, read on the forward strand.
CATACTCTCCATTAATTATTTTTATTTTGTTAGGTTTTAAAATGTGTCATTAACAATAAAACAAGTTCACCAGAAACGAGAACTTTAGCAGAAGGAACGAAATTATTAAATGCTTGGTTTGAATTTGAGTAGCTGGATTTTTTCTTTCATAACAAAATGTTTTTTTCCACAAAATATATAATAAATTTCGCAAAAATATGATACATTTCACAAAAAAACTTTTATTTTTCACAAAATGGGTCCCAAGGAAAAAACCTGCGTCGACTCCTGTATATTTTGTAAATATATATATATATATATATATATATATTAAAATATTTATTTAAATTTGAACTGAATATATTCTTAAATAAAATTCTTAAATTATAGTTCTTAAATATATTCTTAAACATATCTGAATGTATTCTTAAATAATAGTTTCTGTAAAATGTATCTTTTCAAATTCAATCAGTATTTTCCCCCTATGTTCTCTGTTTTCGATCATATGGTAACACCGGCAGATTTCCCCTCTGTTTTCGGGCTACTGGTAACGGCGGCAAATGGACCGAGCGCGACTACTAGTGTTTAAAAAAAAAGGCGCGACTACTCTCGGGTTAAATTAAATTCGCAGAAAATACTGATATCCTTCAAATACCTAAATTTAATTTTTTAAGAGCAGTATTCTTTCTTAATATTAAGTTTGAAATACACTTTCATATTGAAATCATAACATTATCATATATATCACAATATTATGACATAACAATATCATAACATTAGAAAGATTGTAGCATAGTGTCTAGATAGTTCTTGATGAAGGTACTTTGAGGTCAAATGATTTTTGAGTTTTTGCGTGCGACCTTGGTGTACAGAAGTCTAACATTTGTGCGTGATTGGGCTATTTTTTCTGTCAGTTATTATATTATATTTTCAGTTATTATCTTATCTATTCAATTATTATATGTTCTAAATAATAAAAGTCGTTCACATCATAATCCAAAACTGACACTTTCAACCCTTTCACTTATTACATTTTCCTTTTCTAAATTATTTTATTGCATCTTACTGTCATCAAAATGCGTGCAATAACATGTAAAATCATTTAACCCCTTGGGGACGAGCGACACGTATACGTGACGCATAAGATGCTCAGAATCCTCGATTATTCCCACCAGTTATTTTTTGTTGTAAGCTTTGCCTTCTTTAATCCTCGCATTTTTGCGATTCAAATAGGCGATAATTTCTGTTTTGTAAAACCGGTGTAAAAAGATTAAAAATTCTGTAAAGGGCGTTCGTCGCGAAGGGGTTAATGATATTTTACATGAATCCATTTATTAAAATAAATGTATCTGCATCATATAATATACACAAAATACGATAGCCTTTTTTGAATCTTCATACTATAAAATATGAATGAAGATGAACCATGTTTTGATGCTGCATGAAAACACGAGACAGAAAATAAAACAAACAATTACGCTTTCCTTATTTACCTTCAAAAAAACATCAACTCTGATATTATTATAACATTCTGAATGAAAAAGAAACATAAACTTTCTTTATATGTAGAAATGTAATTTATGTTTTCAATCAGTATATTAAATGACAGATTTATGTAACCCAGAACTTGCTCTCGAAGTTTTGGCTTTAAAGATACAGTAAATGAGTCTTAAATACTAACATAAATATTCATCAGATCTGACAAAAAGATGTTACTATGATCATACATCGTGCTTTTAGTCAGATTAAATTGTTTTCTCTCTCAGCAATATGAAATAAAATGTTTAGGTTAAAACAATAATGTATTTTTACTTTTCAGACGACTTGATAACATGCAGATACAGTAAGTTTTGTAAAACATTTTCTTTTCTGTGATGCACCGGGTGATTATAATTAAAGTTACGATTTCAAAAATCGATAATTTTAAAACTACTGGTCAGAATGACTTGATATTTTAGCAGAACAATCGTGAGGCAATGGAATTTTGTTTGGCGAAGGAAAAAAATAGTTCCAAATTGTGCCGATAGATGGCGTTGTCAGGGTAATGTCAGGGGAAAGACCAAAAATGTATTCTTGAACCCTTTCCGGCGCGGTGTAAATGTGTTTGCAAAATGATGAAATAATAGACTGACACCGGAATTTACAAACGAATCCATTAGTAAAAGGAAACTAGCTTATTTTCTGATTCTTAATGAAAGGAAAATTTTAATTAAATATTCTTGGTGCCGTTTGTCAGTTTTAGAATTAAAATTGGGTGTCCTTTTTTGTGACCACCGCCCGTTAAAGGGTTAAACATAGGAATGATGTTGCCAAAAGGAAAAAAATAGAGTTCAGAGATTTACTAAAAATTTATTAGCGAAAAAACAAGACTACGTGTTTACAGCGACGACAGCGATAATGACAAAAAATGAAAAAAAAAAGAGCTTCATGGAACAAACACCTTACTGATTATTAAGGCATAAGTTGCTCAATATGCCCTCCGCCTTGTTCCGCTACTAATTGGAAGCGCAAAACGGCATTCTCCACAACAGATCGGAGGGTATCTGTACTAATGCAATGGGTGTGTTGTGTGATGCTTGCCTTCAAGTCGGCTAGATTCTGAAACCGCCCGCTATAAACAACATTCTTCAGGTACCCCCAAAGCCAGAAATCACACGGGTTTAAGTCGGGGGAACGTGGCGGCCACGTTGTTGGAAAATGGCGGCTTATGATCCTATCATCTCCGAAATTATCACTCAGTAGCTGCTTCACAGTAGTAGCAATGTGCGGAGGAGCGCCATCTTGCAAGAATATTATGCGATCCACACACTGACGCTGTTGAAGTGCCGGAAGAACATGGTTACGCAAAAGTGCTTCATACCGCTTGCCAGTAACTGTGCAAGTAACGGGACACGCAGGTGTGATCTCCTCGAAGAAAAATGGACCGACGATAAACGCTGCCGTTATTCCGCATCACACAGTGACCTTTTCAGACGGAAGAGGTAATGGCTGTAGCTGGGACGGATTCTCGGTCGCCCATATCCTGCAATTTTGCGTATTTACAGAACCTTGCAAATGAAAGTGGGCTTCGTCAGACCACAGAATGTTCCATGGCCATCCGTTGTCCACTTCCATCCGGGCAAGAAATTGTAGTGCAAAAGATTGACGTGCTTCCAGGTCAGCAGGTAGCAACTCCTGCACATGAGTTATCTTGTACGGATAACAGCGTAAGACGTTCCGTAGGACTTTACGCACCGTGCTGTTCGGCATATCCAGCATTCGGCCAATCCCCCTTGCACTGCTGATTCCAGCATCACTGTCAGTATGTTCCTGTAATGCTGTAGACACATCTTCCACTGCCGCAGCTGAAACTGGTTTCCTTCCTCTACCCCGTTTAACGTCAAATGAACCGGTCTCTTCGAATTTAGCAATCATTTTTTGCAGACCATTTGTTGTTATTGGACCTCTTTTTATGGATTTTAATGTCCGAAACTTCCTAATAGCTGTAATTGCACAGTCATCGTTCTTATAAAAAAGCTTCAAGAGCAGAGCGCGATCCTTCATAGTCAGAGTCATGATGAAGCATTCAGGCAAAGAGCTGCTTCTCTGCATTTTTATGGTTGCTATGTCTGCGGTGCGCATGTCACGTATTAGTAATTTGCATATCTTCAGACAATGTGAACCCAGACAGCGCCATCTATGGGCACATTTTGAAACTTTTTTTTTCCTTCTCCAAACAAAATTCCATTGCCTCACGATTGTTCTGCTAAAATATCAAGTCAATCTGACCAGTAGTTTTAATTAAAATTATCGATTTTTGAAATCGTAACTTTAATTATAATCACCCGGTATTTAATTAAAATTTTCCTTTCATTAAGAACCAGAAAAATAAGCAAGTTTCTTTTTACTAATGGATTCGTTTGTAAATTCCGGTGTCAGTCTATTATTTCATCATTATGCAAACAAATTTACTCCGCGCCGGAAAGGGTTCAAGAATACATTTTTGGTCTTTCCCCTGACATTACCCTGACAACGCCATCTATCGGCACAATTTGGAACTATTTTTTTTCTTTCGCCAAACAAAATTCCATTGCCTCACGATTGTTCTGCTAAAATATCAAGTCATTCTGACCAGTAGTTTTAAAATTATCGATTTTTGAAATCGTAACTTTAATTATAATCACCCGGTATAATAAAGTTTATGAATGCAAAGCTGTATGATGATTTATGTCTATATAATAAATTCGACATTAATTTATTTTATCTTATAGTATTAACTAAAGTTTTTTTTAAGTTTGTTTAAATGCTGTAACTTTTAAATTTAATAACTGTTGATGAGTTAAGTTATTTTTTTTTAAAGTCGAGTTTAAAAAATTGTGTTCTATAAATTTAAAAGTACTAAAATGTTAGAAGATGCTCAGCGGTACATAATTTTGTGTACCACTATTTAGAATGGTAATCGTTGTCCTATCTAACCTCAGACAACTGTGATTAGGTGATGTGAAAATCACTAGTCGGAAGTAGAGGTATTCGGATATAAGGAGCACTAGGCAATCTGAATTATGCGAAACTATATCATTTTAGCAATCTTCGGAAAAGTTAAATATTTACTTACGGTAACAAAAATAATTATTGTCAAACAAAGAAAGATTTTTTATTCTTGATATTTTAAAATATTATGTTTGTAACATAACAAATATTATGATTTAAAGATTTTTAAAATAATAATATATGAGGGATACTCTGCCGGAAAATTTATTTGAAACACTGACAAATTTTTAATAGAATTTTTCGCCTTAATTAAATGCAGAAAAGTATTATACATCCTGCAATAATACGTGTCGTCTGCAAATTCTGCTATTTAAATATTGAGCAATATTAAAAGCTTACGAAACCGGGATGAGGTGCTAGAAATGTGCATTTTGTGGCTCAATAATAATGAAATTTTTGATAAATCATCAACAAATATTAAAAAAATATGATATTATGTAGTGAGGCAACAATCTAAGATATTTTTAATCAAATGTAAAAATTTCTATTTCCCCAATTTCTTCCATATAGCTTTCTAAAGATGAAATGTGCTCACTTACTAACTGCTGCAATGCAAGTACGTAATAAGAGTGAATATGGAAAGATTCACATATATTTTTTACTTTTATGAAATCTATGAATTGTTTATAATGATCTTAAGACCATCATATTATTATTATATGCGCATATTATCCCATCAAAAATGTCTGCATCACAGCAATATACTATGATTAATCAGCATGTTGTTTGATATTCGTTTGGCATCCTTAATAACTGTTACATCTCACTCAGGTCGAAAATAAGTATTCGATAATACAATTCATGTTTTACATGTTTCAATAACATTTTTCAAATACTTATTACATTACATGTTTCTATTTCAATATGTGTGAGCTAAAAAAAATATTTTTTATTTGATCAGCATGCATTTGTGGATCTTTTAATATAAATTCATGTTCTGAAAATACAGGTTTCATACTAGCCGGACTCCCACATGATCCATTTTTTTTTAATTCCAGTATTTCTCAAGAATTTTTTGTACCGTAATTTCCGGCGTCTAATCCGCAGCTCAAATAGTCGTTTTTCGACCCAGAAATTTTATTCAATAATTGTAGTTAAATATTTACAGCGATCTTTTAAGTTACATTTTATAATATAATATTTCTGGGTCGAAAAACGACTCTTTGAGCTGCGGATTATACGCCGGAAATTACGGTAACCATTTTTCTTGGAAATTTTGAGGAAGACACCGAAGTTTATTTTTATTGTAAATGTTTTAGAAAACTAACGCGAATTTTTTTTTCATAGGAAATGCTCGTATACAAATAGCGGACTATTTGGGAGCCCGGTAATAGACATATTTACTGTATATAATAGACAAAGAGATAGTGAAAATGACGTGTATTTTTAATTGATAATATAATTACTGGGAGTTATATAATGAAGATTAATTAACCAATTTTCTAAAAAAGGAGAATAATTTAGGAGAATGAAAACGTTATTAGGCATTGAGTAATTTCATGCTACATCACTGAGTAACATGATAATATAATCTAAAAAAAGGGATACTCAATCGAGTTTTTATCTGTAGTAGTGACACAGCATTTATCAACAGCAAAATGGTTTAGAGTGCTAGTAGTTACTATTTTTTAATCCCACGGCGACTTCTTATTCAAACAAATTTCAATTAAAAAAAAGCGGAACAACAACGGGTTTGCTCAATAGGATGAGATAAATAATGCATTCTTTTTCTTCCACAAATTAATAAAATGAATGTGTTTATAATTCATAAAAATTAGCAAATTAATATTCTAATAAACATTACATAAAACCTTTTTGCAGAGGGCTCTACCAAACATGCAACATATTATCCTAATTACGCATGTTACATCAAAATTCTGAATTAACGCATAATCTCTAAATTTAATTTACTTTAAATTTTTTACGGTGAATGAAAACTACACCAACACGATGAACGATTGACAATGCTTTGACCCATGTCCAGTCCTGCCAAATTGCTTTTCGGTTCAATACTGGGCGCAGGCTTGACAGTTTGCCTCTCTTTTTATTCAGAAATTCAAATTCATACTAGAAATTCCAAAAACATAATTTTTACTTTATGTTATCACGCTATATCTGTCATTAAATAAATCAAAACAGTATATTCGGCATTACTGGAATGAATTTTGAATTTTTTTAATTAAAAAAGGGACCAAACTGGAAACCCTGACTAGGTGAGCTGACGTTTAGGGGCTAATAAACACTCTTAAGGGATTACGCTCGTGCCAGAGATACATTTAATGATTATTAGGGGGACTTTCAGTTCCAGGCTGCTGGCATGGATTAAGGATGCACAAATTCTTTTGCCTAAAAATTCATTTGCAATTTAAATAGTATAATCTTAGACATTTTTAATCAGAAAGTTTCTGTCATTAAATAAAGAAAATATTCCTTACGAAAATAGTGGTTGCTTGTTGTCCCGCGGGCAACCAAACAATCGCCGACATCGGCGATTAAATAAGTCAAAAAATTATGTTAAATTTTAATGATAATAGGGCGTAATTATTGGCAGCTATTGGTATCCCTTCCTATTGGTGGGACATACCCGTGGTGCGTACAGTACACTCCTTAGAATTTTCAAAGAGTATGGCACCAAATTTTCGGATAAAAAAACTTTGCCTAATATTTTTTTTTTTCACAAAAACCTTTATTCGATTAATCTTCACAATTTTTTTAATATTTTTCTGTCATTAAAAAAAGCGAAAACTTTTAGTCAAAAATTGCGATAGAACTGTATGTTCTCTGTATCTTTGAAATTAGTTAAAATAAATTTCATTTATTAATATCATAGTAATGTTCATGTCTGTTTTCATTTAAACGCATTATCTCTGCTGTTCGGTGTTTGAAGAACTAAAATTAAAATGTGTCCATTTCTCTTAAATTTTCTCTCTAAAAATCCACTTTACTTACCCATCTTTTCTGAGGTGAAACCATTTCAAAGAAGTTTTTTAAACGACAATTAACTAAATTAGCCTTTTCTCATCCAGATTATCATTCAATTTTCAAATTTGACTAAATTCTGGTCTAAGGAACTAAAACTAAAATCCTTCCACGGCGTACAATTTTAGTTGTGTGATAAACTATAAAATAAATATTATAAAAATATAATGATTTTTGATGATAATCATTTTTACTTTGTTATTTTTAATCTAAATAGGTCTACGCCTTACATCCCTCGATTGACATATATGTGCTATATATTACGTAAAAACAGACGTCGATGTCACATTTGTATGGGCCTTAAAATGCCGCATCTTAACGCAAGTATGAATAGACAGAGAAACCCCAAATTAAGTGATCATATGTTAATATAACAAATTACTAAAATGTTTTCTTATATAAATGAAGGATTTAATAACTGTTTAAGCACACCACAGTTACTTATGATTAATTAAATCTAACTTTTATTTTCAAAAAACTTCAAGAAATAAAACTAAACAGAATCATCAGAAACCAATAGCAGGCTGATTTTGCTCCGGTATTTTGAATACTACTATTTGTGTATAAGAATTTTCGTCTTATTTAGTCGAATAATATGGCGATTAAATATTATTTCTATACGCAAATAGAAACATTTAAATTACCGAAAAAGAGTTGACAATTCGGCATCTTTTTTTAATCAGGAATTAAGAATTTGCACCAGGATTTACGAATACTAATTTTTGCTTTATTTAATGACATGAATTTCGCGATTATGCTGCGTAAAACATTAATTTTGGAATTCCCGCTATGAAATTCTTCATAAAAAAGGAGACAGAACTGTTATACAGGTTTCAGAATGCAGTCACCCCTGCAAAAGTTTTCTAAATTAAACAGAATCACATTTTTCAAAATTTACTTAATTTTCTAAGGGTCATTTATTTGAGATATATTTCCATAAATTTCGCAATGCAAACGTTTCCGGAAGAATTAGTTACTCTGATTTTAATATAATTTTTAAAAATATTTCTACTGTATATACTATATTTACAAAATTTTACACAATAATGCATCTAATCTGATTTCTTTCCTTAACCACAGGCTTTAGTTTCTAAAATAAGAATATTGAATCTATCTATAATAAAAAGCTGTCAAGCTTTAAAAGAAATTTTACTTTACCTTTTCATAAAATCCAGCATTCTATCGCCCTTAACTAAATATAATACAAAGGGTTTCTTTAAAAAAACTATGTTTCTTTCTGGCATAAAAATAAAAAAACTCTCCTTGTAAAATCTTTACAAAATTTTGGGGTACACCTTAATTTTATTTATAAAATTTTCAATGATTTCTATTAGTGCTGTTGAGATGATGAATGTTGATTAATTAGCGCTAAAGTTAAGTATCTTCATTGTCATCATTAAAAGTTTTCTTAATGTTTACAAACCTTTAAACATACTTATAATTTTAAATAATTTAAAACTATTGAATTTTGTAAGAGGATTCACCTACTAATTAGTGTTTAACGTGAAAAGTTTTAGAAAATTGTCAATTAAATAAACAACTATATTTTATAAAGGATTTTCTCATGCCATATTTTAAAATAAACTTTTGTTTAACACAATTACATTGGATTGTTCGGGTTTATTTTTGGGAAAGACCTGGAAAAGTATTGAAGGAATAAAGAACGGGTTGGGTTGGGTTGATTATTGACGGCCAATTATCTGCACTTGGGATATAGGCCCGGGGGGAGTGGCCTTCGTGGGGGTCTTCCCGTATTTACGCATGGATAAATCCACGGCTCGAAGAAAACCACGAAAACTCCGAACGATTAGGCCGACGGGCGCGATTGGGATCGAACCCAGCACCTCCCGTCTACCAGCTTCGAGAGCAGAACCTCTCAGCCACTGGTGGGGCGAATAAAGAACGGATATTATTGTTTAATAAACATCATGTTTTACAGACCATCATAAAATACTATGCATTTCATAGTTTGCGCCACATTGCCTGAATCAATGTTGCCAGTTTGAAAATCTTCTTTAACTCGGGAGAAGTTGCGCATACCCAGATTATGAATGATTTTTACATTGTCACCAATAAATACACTTAATAATCGTCACTTTATTTAGTCTGAAACAATTGTTACAAATTCTATGATAATGTAAATTATAGATTACTTTTCGAAAAATAGTGGTGGCAATTGTAAAAACCGTACGCCCCTGGGGTATGTCATACCCCATGCGACTGCTCCCGGATTAATTCAGATTGCTTGGTTGGCACACTTTTTCTAAATAGCAATATTATTCACTGATTAAATAAGGTAAAAAATTTTAAAAAGTAGCGGGCTGGTATAAAAGGCGTAGATTGAATAAAGTACCTTAACTTTCATGGTATAAGCCGTGGATCAAACAAACATGTTCGACAACAGAAATAATATTTATTTATATGTAACTTATTCCTTAGTCGTACGTAATTAACTTCATATATTAAGAAAATTTTCCTGTTTAAAACAGCCTTATTTTATAAGCCAGAAATTACGCTACTTTAAAGGAACATAGGTGTGATGGTAGAAATTAATTTATTAATTTTTAATTTACTTTATAACAGTGGTAACGTTCATCATTTGGTATCGATTCCTTGTTTAAAAGAGCAAACATGTAATGTCGAAAAGAGAAACAAGGCATTCAGTGAGAAATATCACTTAAATTTTTATGCCCTCAAACATGTTATCAATTTGTGCAAATTCCATTTGTTACAATAAACAAATTACGGTTGAATTTAAGATTAATTTTTTTCGCAAAGAAATTATGCACTTGTTGGGAAAGTGTATGAGAGAGCACTACCCGCAACAGTTTTAAGACAAGGAGCGTAATAAGGCAGAAGCTTAGGGGAAAATAGGCGTGTTAGGGGCAAACTTCTACTAAATCAGGCAAACATTCACCATTAATTTTAAAATGTTATTTTTTTTAATAAATAACAGTGATTAATTACTACAAAATACTTAAAAATTGTTTGTTTAAGTATGCCTTATTGCCGCTTTAGCGCGTGAAGTTTAATCTGCTATTAAATAAGGCAAAAATTTCTATTAAAAAAACAATGGTATATTCCCCAAAAGCCATTCACTGGCTACGCCACTGTATAAGAGAAGATCTCCACAATAATTGTAGAGTTCATGCAGATTAAATTCCCTGCAGCATATGCCAATGTCATCATCAGTGCAGAAATGTATATTGAATGTTGAGCTGTTTCTTTTGAGCACTTTTTGTGTTAGTATAGTCCAATTGAGAAAAGTCACATGTCAGCAGCATTAATAATAATAACTCCATTGCAATTACAATATATTTCCCTTATTTCTTTTATTTTCATGTGTTACAGAGCTTTTCATGTCCTCTCTACTTTTATTTGGAACAGTTTAATAATTTAACCCCTTGAACGGTGGTGGTTCATTTTTGGACTACCTAATTTGAATCCCAAAATGCCACATCGGTAACAGAATTTTGCAATGAAAATTTTCCATTTCCAGTACGTGAAGAAATGCTTTTAATTCTTTTCAAATAAATTTGTTGCTAAATTCTGTCGTCATTCAATCATTTCAGTATTTCACGAACTGAAGTACATTGCCCTTTGAAACGTTGAATGTAATTTAGTTCAATATGATATTGTTTTAGTCGAAGTGTCGTAAAGTTTCACTTAATAACAGCAATCTGTACACATCTTGTATAGAGGTATCTTTAATTTGTAAACTTTTGCTACTCCTTTAATGGAGCTGAATCTTTTTGAAAATGTCTGAGCAAATCATGCTGCCGCAGTTATGGTCTAAAAATATTTTTGTTTAAAGTCTTGTACATGTAAACCGTTCTTAACCCCTTGAAGGGCACCGGTATATTTTATATACCACTTACTTTTAACCCCTTGAAGGACACCGGTATATTATATATACCACTTAATTTTAATCCCAAAATGCCCCAATGACACCAGAATTTTATAATCAAATTTTGAATTTATAAGGTAGATGAGGAAAAACTTTTACTTATTTTAAAATAAGTTCACTCGTGAGTCCTGGTGTCAATCAATCATTTCAATATTTTAGCTACAAGAGTACTTTGCCCCTGAAGGGGTTAATCCTACAATGCCACAATGACACCAGAATTTTATAATTAAATTTTTAATTTATAAGGTACACGAGGAAAAGTTTTTACTTATTTTAAAATAAATTCGTTCGTGAAACCTGGTGTCAATCAATCATTTCAATATTTTAGCTACAAGAGTACTTTGCCCCTGAAGGGGGTTAAAGACGTTTGACATTATTTACGATTTCGGCGGTTTTGGATTTTGATCGCGTCAATTTTTGCTTGCAAATGCTAAAACACTAAACAATTAGGATGGTCTTCACTTTTTATTTCTCTTTCCCTCATTGAAGACAAAATGATAAATTCATTGCATCTATCACGATATTAATTTTTATTCGCAGAAAATTAACGACAAACATTCGAAACTTACTGCAAAAGAAACAGAATTACCGTATATACCCCTTTCAGGCACAGTGGTCCCACTCCGGGCACACCTAATTTTAATTCCAAACTTGCCTTCGGCACCAATAATATTTCAATAAAATTTTGCTTCTAAAATGAAAGCTTAAAATAAGGAGTTCTTATTTTCTCAAAAAGTCGTTTGTAAATTCTGGTGTCATTCAGTAATTTCGAATTTTACGAACAGAATTTGTCTGTGCCGGAAAGGGATACTCGCGTATAAGCCGGCCAACAAAATTGAGATGAAAACAGATTTAATACCAATATTTTAATATAATTTTCTTCGCCTTAAATAATTTATGATTAAATGCGTTTAAGTAAGGCGTAGAAAACAATTCTGAATTACTGGTACAAAACATGTATTTATCACGAATTTGGGCGTCATATTATACGCTATTATATACGATAATAAAGCACATATCATCATTCAAGGTACTTCAACAAAGATGCACAATTTCCAAAAATGTACTTAAACCATAACGTAACCCTCATATTAGCAATTGCACTTCTTCCAGCGTTTTACAATTAATAACAAAAACACGAATTTACCGAATGTAGTATGAACGATTTTTGTTTTTAAACGAATAAATAAGGTGAAACAGTATTTCATATTAAGAAAGTAATAAGCAGAAAGGAAATAATAAAAATATATCAAAATGTACCAGAAAAATGGAATTTTCTCATTGGTGATTCTACTCCACATCATCGAGTTTAAAAAACAATATTTCGCTTCCAAACCATAGTAATAAATCTGTGTTTTTCACAACATGTTTCTTATTTGTTTGACGCGCTTTTCTGACATAAATTTACACTGTGGCTTATTGTCACCAAGAGGGGATAAACACATCTAATGAAAAAAAAGTTTTCTGAGAAATGATATAGTTAAGAATAATTTCTTGTGATGCGCGCTTTCAATATTACAGTGCGATAAGCTTAAAAATATGTTTTATGCGGTGTTCCCACTGTTCAACCACAAATGTTTAACAGTATTTTTGCATTAAAAATCAAGTAAAAACATACAAGTTACATAAAAATAATTACCGTATATTCCGACGTATAACGTGCACCTTAACCCTTTATCTACTGACGGTACTTATAAGTACCAATCACTTAAAAACTTTATAGCACAACAACCATTACTTATATTCTGATGGTACGTTTTAGAAACAGTCTTTTAACTCAACTTTTTCATGATAGATGACAGTAGTTGTTCTATGCTGATGAATTTTGCGAGGAAGAAAGCTATTTTCGAACGAACATTGTGTTCTTTTGCTGCCATTTTGTACGGATTGCCGCTCTTATCTTTTCTTTGCTATAAATATAATATCAAACCAAAGGTAAGTGTTGCATTTTTTTTATTCATTCTGTATTGTCTTAGAATATTATTTGCCCAATCCTTATAAGATAACAGATTATGTAATGTGATTAACGGTCGAATTATTCGGTGGTACTTATAAGTACCGCCAGTACACGTAGTGTTGGAGAAAAACTTTTTTTCATTTTGTCCATGTAATTATCTATAGTATTTCTGTTTGTTATAATGTAATATGAAAGCGTAGTGTAGCAATATGTTTTAGTAATTTTTATAGATTTCAATTATAGATTTTTTTAATTATTTATTTATTTATTTATTACTAACACTGTCAAGAGCATTTGAAAATGTTAGTATTGAATGTGAATTTGCTTTTGCATTCCGAATATATATATATATATATATACCCAGCAAACACATACCTTTCGGCACATGATCGGACCGCAGCCGGCAGTGTCGGTTAGGCGTCGGCATCGGGAAAGTGGTATCGGTCAAGTGCCGGTTGTATGTCGGCAACTGATACTAAAGAACCGTGCTTTTTCAAATGTCAGTTACTGTAATCGGTCCCCTTATGGTTCGATATCGGCAAGCGACTTAAATCGGCAAATGACGCTGGACCGATATCTGGTATCCGTTAATGGTCCGATTACATTTACCAGCATCGGTCCGAATTTAGAATGTTTAATCTTAGCCGTCATTTTTTTTTCTATTGTGATTAACCGGCATTTTTAAGTTAGATTTCTTAAGAAATACTACCTGTTACATTCTCCCCTTAGTTGGAATTTTTGAAATTTTTTTGCAGAACTACGCCGATTATGACTCCCAGAACCCAAAACCACCCCCAATTCAAAAGTTTATTAATTTATTTATCTATCTATCTATGTGAATTTTTTATGGACACGATAACTGCAATAATTCTGCACAAATATCTTCCAAACTGATACATAAAATCAAGGGGCATAAAATCACAGTCAAGTTCGTTAATGGGCAAAATCGAACCATTGGGGGGGGGAATGGGGGGCTTTTTGTGAAAACAGAAAAAAAACCATAATTTCTTAATTATGATACGTATCGAATCTGTTTAAAGTTATTACTACTTCTAGGTAAAGGGGCGAAAATTTATGTATGACAGATTTTTGATATCATTAAAAATGGCCCCAAAAGGGGGGAAAAGACGGGGCGGGGGGTTAGAAGAAAAAAATTCATAACTTCGCCAATTCACAAGATATCAAATCCGCTTAAATTTATTATAAATCCTCTTAATATTATCTAAAACATTTATACTGACAAGTTTTTATAGGGCCAACCCTTATAGCAAAAAAAAATCCTTGCCGGCTCCGCATACAAAGAAGTTAAGTTTCGAAGTGGGTGGTTCCAACTGCCGCATCATTGCAAAAAGGTCATTTCTTCCGCATTTCCCAACAAACAGGCGCCCCACGGTCTGCATCTTCGAAATCTACCTGTGCCTGTAGGCCGAGCCGTCAGAGATTTTTTTTTCGATTGTGATTAAGTCTGAGTTTTGTTACTGAGTGCATGGTTTTAAATAATGTATATTATATATTTTTACTCTTCTTTTGAAGAATTGGTGCAACAATATCTAAAAAACAAACTATTATTATATTTCTCTTTTTTTTATAATAATAAAAATTGTGGATATATTTTTGAAAATGAAATGTAAAATGTATTCAATATTTTACACACATTTTAAATAAACATATTAGACGTGATAACAAACACATATATGGAAATATATTATTTGCTTTGTTACCCCCGCCCCCCCCGAACCCCCGACGAACGCACACTGGATGGGGGCGATATTAAGATGATTAATCACATGTTAATTATTAAAACAATCTAAAAATAATGTATTGTAAAAGCTGTGAAAACGCAATCTGTCTCAATAAAAACCTGTCTTAAATGAAAAAATTCATGGCCCCAATGATGGAAGGTTTACCATACAATTATACCTGCTAAGACGGAAAACTGTCTAAAAAGGAATTGTTATGTTTTTAGCGATTTCTTTTTCACAGGTTTTACTGTATAATAGACAAAAATAATAAACACTAAAATAATTTAAAAATTTTAATTGCTGTATCATTAAACCTGTTTTATTGTTCATTTTAAAAGAATAAAATTATGTAAGTATCCATATAATAATTTTAATAAACATGAAATAATAATGCATTTCTTGTAAGCATTTATGAAAAAAGTTTCGGACTTTGGTGTAATTTGATGATGATTTTCAATCATATGAGACGCTTTCACATCCAAAAATTGATTATGACAAAGAGCCAAGTGCAATTTACGAAGCTAACACGCCAGATCTGGAGTGTTATCTGCCACTTTATTGTCTACCTTGGGAGCGTACTAAAGGGAAAGTAAAGCGATCATCTAGTAAAACTGCGCGCGCATGCTTTCCAAACAGGATTTTGAAGGGCAAATTGCAACCATAGATTCCCGCGTTTTCATGTAGTAGTTGCCTGATGTGAGATGCGTGAAGCATCACGCGGGCTGAAAAAATCATAATATTGGTAAGTCTGCTTAATTTTCTTTTATTAAATCCAAATTAATCTGAATTAAGTTCATTATTTTTGCATACATTTAATTTTGTAAATATTTATTCTCTTTTAACGATTAACTTTGCGTAGGAATTTTTGTTGTACAAAATGATAATAGGGTGAAAATAGAAAAATATGTTTATGCAGTTTTCATATTTTTCATATTTAAGTTTTTGTGACATGTAGCATATTTTTAATTATTAATAATTAACAAATTATTTGAACGTTTCTTTATTATAATAAATGCAGAATGACATTTGGTTTTCTTATCCATTTGATGCTCTATAATTTTACAATACTCGTATAGATCATGTATTTAAAAAAAAATAGTCAAAATTTTCGATTGCTTAGTAATGGTAATTTGCATTTTTTGTATTTGAACTTTCATTTATTCAAAGTTACTAATTCATTCATTTTTTAAATTACTTAAAGCAATTTCTTTTTCACATAACCTAAAATTTTTACGCAGCGGTATAAAAATTCCTTAATACTATTCAAATTTATTAAATTTTAGTCATGCAAGATGTTTGAAGTTTAAATTATTACTATTAAATTGGTTTAATACGCATTTCATTTCTGTCAAATTTAAATAAAATGAATTTTAATCAATGTATATAAATATTTGACATTTCCAATGTACATAATATAACTGAGCGATTTTGAAAGTGTATATTTATATTTGAAAAGGAAATATTTAGAAACAAATTAAGAGAAAAAGGAAAAACAATATTATAAATAATGTTACTTTATTTAAAAAAAATTAATTATGGAGCATCAAATTAGATGTAATAATAAATGATTTTGAAAAACAATTGTCCTTCTGTATAAATGAAAAAAATATATAAAGAATTTAGAAAAACTAAAAATAAGTAAATATGAAACATGTCTATCATATAAATTTTTTTTTAAATAAAGTTACAAAAATATATTTTTCTAATATTGCCCAGAAATTACTTAAACTCTAAATTTTGTTTTTTATACTTTTTTAAAGAGAGAATAATGTTTACTGAATTAAATTATGCAAAAAATATTTAACTTAGTTGAGATGTTGATGGATTTAATAAAGCTAAAACAATTTAGCATAATTTATAGCAGACTTATTTTAAGAGACATAATCACAAGAAAATCACAAACATTCATTTAAAGCGTTCATAAAATAAAATAATAACAAACGGTACAGAATTTTCTTTAACTAAGTTATTTAAACTGATTTTTATTTTCTGTGTAAAATTAAAGTTCAATTTTTTTTATTTATTAATAAATAGTAAATTAACGGAACGGAATTTAGTATATTTGACTTTAAAATAATAATAATAATGAAATTAGATGTATTGTTTTATACTTTCCTAGAAAATATTTTGTTTTTTTAAATCAAGTTTTACAGTGACACTTAAAAAGAAAAATATAAGGAAAATGTATTTTTTTTTTAATGGCAGGGGCTATTAATGGTAAAACGGTATTCGTGAGGGGGGGGGGGGTTGCTTACATCTGAAAAATAAATTTCACCATTTTTACAAAAAAAAATCAAAGTTAAAAAAAATTGAGTACCATTAAATGGAGTCCCCCCCCCCTTTCAGCTGCTAGTTCCCAATAAAAGGGGTGCTTTCGGCAGTTTATTGCTTGCGGACCACATTCGACAATACTACGGATTTGTTATCAGTATACGGCCGGCACAGCATCTCGCCGTTGTTAGCGTTGCCGGTACCGGACCAGATTCGGTAGGTGTGCGGATAACCGTTGGTATACAATCGGCACAGCAGAGTGCCGTCGATTCTACAGGCGTTGCCGATACCGGACCGACTATGCGCCTATCTGTCGGGCATCAGTCGCGCGGCGTGTCGAAAAAGTTACGGAACCGGTACGGCAGGCGGTGTCGTGCCGATACTGTCGGAAACGGCAAAGCGGCAGTCGCCCGATTGCTTACCGATAGCTCTCTCTATATATATAATACATTTTTGTGCGTAAATGAAAAAAAAAATTGTTTTTATGATTATCATCGAATGTGAAATTCTACCTTTATTATGTAAAAAATAAAATTATGTCAATTTGATAATTTCTTTGTTTTCTTATGAGTGTTTTTCGGTTATTTAGCATTTTTAAGAGGTTAAATTTCATTAGAAATATCATCCGTAATTTTTTTCTATTGTGAGGAAATTTATGCATAGTGTACTGACGGTATTTTTAAGTACCACTTTAATTAATTAGTTCTAACAAATTAAATTTCTCACCGGGGAGTTTTTTCTTGTATATTCTTTAATTATCAATATGGCAGCTAAAAAAAATATATTTATGAAGAAATTTTCAGTAGTTCTTAATGCAGTAGATAAAGGGTTAAACGAAAATGTTTCGAACAAAAAATTATTTTTAATAAATAATGCAAATTAAAAAGGTCACAGAAAAATTGTACATTGTATTAACCCCTTGAAGGACGGTGGGATATAATATATCCCACTTAATTTTAATTCCCAAACGCTACAATGTTACCGGAATTTTGGAATCAAATTTTATTTTTATAATATACGTTTAGAAAAACTCTTACTTATTTGGAAATAAATTTGTTTTTTAATCCCGGTAAGATTCAATGATTTCAACATTTAAAAAACTTAATTTCTTTGCCCCTGAAAGGGTTAAATAAAACTGGTTTGAAATGTGTTTGTTTAACCATACTGTTGATTCACATTACACGCCGGAATCAAGGTCATTATATATTAAACCTGCTCAGAGGAATGAAAGAAAAACTAGTTTAAAATAACTCCCTCTTAAACCTGTGGCTCGTCGGCCACCCAGTTTTACAACAATTCTAATAAGGAAAATATTCCTTAATTTATGACACAAGTTTTTAGAGTGAATAACACGAAGATTACCTTTTGAAATTCGTGGTGTAATTTAATTTTAGGCAAACAGTTTGAAGATCCGTAATCTAAGCTATTAATCCTGATTTGGTACACTTTTAGTACGCATGGCACATATCTCAGTGTACAGCACGCGGTCGTTTGTGAGACATCCAATCCCTGTTTAGTCTTCTAGTAGATGCTCCTGGAATCCAGTTTAGCCTGTTATGTCTGTGGTGCTGTCGCTGACTTTCCAGGGCGATTTTTTGCTATCAATACTTTCCGTTCATTGGAATTTCTTCGCAAGATTTCTTATGGGTGTACTTCTAGGACTTGGTTTTCTGAATTTTCAATAAATGTCTTGGACTTTTTCTCACGTCTTCGCCTGCAGTCAAGTAGAAATGACAGCTGCTCTTTCCTCTATTGTAAAATTCCTTCAGTATTACCGTGTTTTCCGGCCAATAATCCGTGGCTCAGAAAATTAATTTTAGATCCAGAAATTGTATTTGATAAAATACTACTTTCTTGAAATCGGAATATAGTTGACTTCAGTTACTAAACAAAATTTCTGGGTCTGAATTGAATTGTTTGAGCTGCGGACTATAAACCGAAAAATACGGTACATGAAAAAAAAAGGAAATTTTCCACCGATTAATAAAAGTGTCAACACTCTGTATCTAAAGATAAAGCTGAAAAACAATAGTGAGCTGCTTTTTATAAAAACGAGTAGATTTTTCAATGAATTTTCACGCTATTTTATTATGATGCCATTACTTTCACTCTTAAATTGGGAGGAGTAAAAAGTTGACTCTTTTGAAGAGTGAGAGGCATTTTCTCTCGTTTTGGAGTGATTTTTTAAAAATACACTCCTTAACACTAGAACCGCGATGACGAGTCACTTTGACCCGCACCAAGTGAGTAGATGTTGATTTGCACCAGAAATTTTTTCATAAAACAAGTTAAATATATTCTACCAAAAAATAATTTAAATAAATGAGTTAAATAGTTTTAAATAAATTTTCTGGTGTTAAATATTTTTTATAAGATTTGAGTAAAATTTCCCATGGTTCTAGTGTTAAAAATTGGAATTTTCCACTCCCCAAAAAGGACTGAAATATGTCATCCATTGTCGAGAGTGAATGTCTTACACCGTTGACAAGAGTGAAATATTTCACTATGACACGTTGACGAGAGCAAAATCCTGGGATTAAATAATTTTGTCCATATTTATTTATTGAGAGAAACGAAATTATCATTATTTTTTAATTTTTTTTCAATGTGAACATGTTAATTCAATTTTTATTGTTATTTGCAGGCATGTAGAGTCGCTAGTGTTAGATAAACTACTTTTATTGGGAAAATAATATGTTTTTGGTTAAGAGTTAGTTTTTCTGGTAATGTTTACGGTTGATCCCTGGAACATTTGCAAGTAAATAGGTGAAAGTCTTGCCCAATACAGCTTTTATCTCTTTTTATTCATAAATGCCCGAGCTCATGCATTTAGTGTGGTAAAAAATTGAAGTCTGTAAAAATGAAATAGTTTTTTCCAATAAAAACACAAGAGGGCGCGATCTCTCGGAAACCCCGTTAACCCTTTAACGGATAAAGCACTTCAATTGCTAAAATGTTGAAATAAGTGATTGACACCAGAAATTATAAACAAATTTATTTGTATATAATAAAAAAAAAAGCAATATTTCACATACATAAGAAAAAGAAAACATTTCTATTAAAATTCTGCTGTCATTGTTGAATTTCGTAATTAAAATGTTGTGGTTTCACAGGGAAACCAATGATCGTTAAAGGGTTAACGAAACGAAACGCGTTAGTACGATTGAAAAAAAAACTGAAAAAGCCATTGAAATAATAAATGAATCGATATAATTATGGACGGGGCCTGATTACCGCGCAGGCCACTAAGCCGTGGCCTTGGGTCCATTGGAGACGGGAGCTGCAAAATGAGTAAAATGATGTAGAAAAAAAATTCTTCTACACAAGTTTTTATTTCAAGCATCGATATCTAAGAAACATACTACTATAAACGTCTTGGCTGTGATTTTCTGCTCGCTAAAAAAAGCTTAAAATAGGAACGCTGTTGACAAAATATTTTTTCTGGGACATTTTTTAAAGAAATATTTAAAATTAAAGTAGTATAGTATCAAACAGAAAAATGAAATTCACGTTAACCTGAGTTTCATGAGCATTTTTATAAAATGAGAAAGCATTTAAGAATACTTTCTAAATATCATTTCTAGTTTTCTCTAAAACATATTTTGGTCTCATAGGGGAGGGGATGGGGGCTTGAAAAGATGCTAGGTCATGGGTCCAACGGATAGTCTTAATCGGTCTCTGTTTAAGAACCTACACTAATCACAGGAAGAAACGCTCAAGCTAATCTTAAGTCTATGGGAATGTTCTAGCGCGATTTCTCACTCGCATTTTAATATTTTAAATGCTTTTTTGCACAGGATAGCTGAGGTCAATATCTAACGTTGTTAGTTTTTACTTTTTCGATTTTTGCTGCAGTTTTTTATAAGCGGCCATTTTATTCAATTTTGGAATCGGTTGCAACCGGTTCTGAAAGTGAAAGTACTTTTATATAAAATAACTGAAATAAATAAATAAAAATGCTAATAAAGTAGCATATTCTTCAATACCCAGTGGTTTAATTTTGCAAATTCTTTTTGAAAATCCAAGTGTCCGAAAATGTATTTGAGCTATTTCTATTTCAAATTCGAGCTGTACTTAATTTGCTTCAAAATAAGATCGTTGGGAAATTTATGTTTAACCAGATCTTATTATTAGATGTTTAGGTTGACTGAGAATTTTTTTTATTAATTAAACTGTACTGTTTTAAATATAAAAAAAAATCTCAAATGTTAAAAAAATAAAGAATAGAGATGATATAATGTGTATGATTGAACAATACGAGAATAGAAAAAATTATCTATAATATTGTACGCTAATAGAAGAAAAATATTTTTTTTTGTTTTTTACTGGATCACCCAATAACTGAAATATTAGAAAAGAAACCTTCATTTAAATCTAGAAAAACACGCAACGTAAGAAAAGGTAGTTCCCTAATAAAAAGATCAGGAAAAAAGAAATCAACAGAAGATAATCTTCTATTGTTAATTCCAGGATTCTTGAAAAGCACTTCCAAAATCAGAATCAAATACATAACTGAAAAACTTGCTTTAAATTGCTGTTTACAAAGTATTTTCAGTGTGTGTATTTACTGATTGGAAATGATGTTTCTTAAATGACCAATTTGACAATAACAGTTAGGTGATAGTACACAGCGCAAATACTTAAATTTTATTGATGCAGTTTAATTTATTCCTTCATATGCACTCAATGATTTATACTTCTATTTAAAAGATGAAAATTCTTCGCAATACGTTATGAAATTGTAATAGATATTTAATTCTAAAGTACCATACAAACTGAAAGCATGAAATTAAATTTTGTATTCTTATTTCTTTCCAACCAAATCAGTATATTCTTCCTGAATGGGAGAAAGAGATGCTATTGTGTTAGTTTGTTTCGAAAAAAGAAACGGTACTTTTAAACAATCAAGCATCGGTTAAATTAGAAGACATATACTTATTTGAAACTTATAATGATTAGGTATAATGATTTTATTAAGTAGTATTCAATGACGGAATTTGTAAATGAAACTCCTCGGATTGAATAGGAGTTAAAATATATGGTGATAGGTGAATACCGTATAATGAAAAGGTTTAATGAGTTACAATATTGATTACATTTGTCGCTTTGGGAATTATAACAATAGCTCATTTTTCGCATGAGCAGTTACGAAGACGCAATTCTAGGATTACGATCTTTAATAAGTCTTACAAAACCAACAAAGAAAAGTGATTTAAAGACGAGGAATCTTCTGATTAATTTGATTTAATCAAAATATATTTGATGGGTTCATTCATGTTGAATGTCTGACAGCAATGCGTATAGTTATATAGATAAGGAAATTCAAACTCTGCAAAATGTTTGTTTGAAAATTTGCTACAAACTGTATCTAACACTTTCCAAATTGTATGGAGACTTTTCCTTGTTATTAATTTGAGACTGGCGATAATTTCTGAAGATGACTTTTACTACATAATTGTTTCACTTTTTATTATATTTTAAATTTCAAGGAACGAAATAAAAATAATTTGAAGCATCTTTTTATTTGTCTATCTCTATGTTAGCAACTGAAATAATTCCCTTGCTGTAATCGTTTATATTCAGGTCATAGAAAAGATCTGCCTTATTTTACTATGTAATTTTAATATATTTAATACCGGTAAAATTTCAATACCTGAATAATTTTATTAACCTACATGCTTTGAACTGATTGCTAAAATGATCAGGTGTTAAAGTTTTACCGGTATTAAAATTAGGTATTAAAATATGACAGAAATTTTGCATTAACCTAATATTTTTCCTTAAATGCTTTATACTATAAAGAAATTTTCCTAATAAGATTTAATGCAAAATTACTAAAGTAAAAGAATAACGCGTATAATTCTAGAAAAAGTATGTATTTTCTACCTATACATTTCTGAAGAAAATACATGTCTAGAAATTTTAGAAACTTAATGATTTATCAGATTTTTTATTGGTTATATTTCTTAAGATTTCTGAAGATAAGAGAAGTTTTCAGAATCGAGGATAAACAAGAAGATAAACCGAGATCTAGTAAGCGTTTATACTGGGCCAAGAATCATCTCTTTTATTTTCACTAATGCAAACGATCAACTAAAAGAGTATATCATATGGTCGAAAAGTAGACTGAAAATCTGTACATTACGGACATTATTTTTAAATTTATGAACGATACCCGACCCGGGTACTCCTTGAAGTGACACATAATGTAATATACTTTACACTGTAATAATTAAATCTATTAAAAATGCATCTATTAGGCGTTATCAATCAATTTTACAATCGAAGAAAATTTCTGTCCTTTTTCAAGACAGAAATCTACTTTCCTGTTGTATAACCATTTTTATGTTTATCGAAGTTAATTAGAAGCTTGAAATTTCTAAATGTTTCCTACTACTTCACAGAACTGGAGTTTCTGTCTGTAATTTTCAGAAAAGCTCGTATTTCTGGGTTCGTACGCTTGTACCACAATATTTAATAGAAATTTTCACCTTATTTAAATACAGAAAAGTATTCCACTCCTGCAATTAAACGAGGCGTCTACAATTTCTGCTACTTAAAAATTAAACAAAAATATTCTATTAAAAGATTGTGATAAAAGCGTACGAATCCTGTTCATAAAAGCGGGAGTGATTCTATTGTTTTCATAGAAAATCACCGGAAACTATATTTTATGTGAGATGTCTGCGGAACCCCTTAATATTTCTTAAAGATTGTGTTTCATAAAGTATATATTTTTCATTGACCCAAAAATAATTCAGTACAAGTATACTAGAATATTGGATATTTCAAATTTTCATAAAATATACCTCAAAATAAGGTTTTTGAGAATTGCGCGCAATATATCTCTGGAGCTACATGATATTTTTAAAGGATATTTTAGAACCTTATACATTATACCTATATCTTAAGACTGAATCTATATATGTTTATTGTTTCGCCTTCAAAAAATTATACAATGAGAAACTCCGAAAAACAGAGCGTATTGCTTTCAACCTTATTGTATAGCTATAAATTTTATTAAAATATGCACATGCTTAGGTTCAATATTAAGATAGCGATATAATTTATAAATTTCTGAATTTTGCGTGTAAAAATATTCAATTGTTAATGATAAATATTTCGTGCAATTTAAAATGACATGTTCAGCATTATGACATATGCGACTTTGAAGTGATCTTTTAAGCATTGTTGAAAGGCACATTTTCAGGCAGCTTACATCATGACCCACGCAGTATATGGGCTCATTTAAAGTAAATTTTTAATTTTATGTCTACGTTAAATCCTCACGTTAAAAAAGGTTCAATTCATAAGTGATTCACCAACAAGCCAATATAGCAATAAACATTTACATTTCACCTAGGGAAATTGTAAAGTACTTCCCAGCATTGAAATCAGCAACTTAGAACTATAATGAAGAAGGGCGTGGTAAATGTGCTCCAGATGGTTTTGGTAGCAAGCAAATTGCAGATAAAGCTGTAGCTGAAGGAATTGATATTCCTGATGAATAAATACCTTTTGAAATTTTAAAAGAAATATGTAATGATATTTTAGTAATAAAGAAATCTCAGGTTGATATTCCTGACTAAGAAATTCCTTTTGAAATTTTAAATGAAATGTGTCATGATATTTTAATAATAAAGAAATCTCAGGTTGACATAACCGAAATTGAAAACATTCTGTCTGAAACATCAAGCGTCTTCTCAGAAGTAAGAGGGTATATCAAATTTCTCAGACAAAATAAAAGCCTTCAAATATAAATGTGAGATCTCTTTCATGTTTTGATTGTGACCTAAATGATATAGGTAACCATTATATTAAGAGTCACTCATTTCATAATGCTCAGCTAAAAGATACATTAGTTGTTAGTAAGAGTAACAAATACAATAATGCGTCAAACATACAACATAATATCAGGTACATCTAAAATTCAAATTAACAGCACGGTTATAGTTGTGTAGATTATAGTTGTATAGATGGAATATCAAAGTAAGTAAAATTATCTTATTTTATTTTAATTTCAATGCATAAAAATAAAAATAAAAAACAACTGAACCATTTAATTTATTTGTACGAGATGTCGTATAGATTTGATTTCTGATCAAGGAGTTAACGTAAACTGTATGGTTCGAGCTGGAAAGTAATTTATTCACCACTTTAAACGGCCTATTAAAAAAAATTTTCTTGAAGATACCTGTAACGAATATTGTTTCGAAACATTCGCAACATACATAATATCATACCGTCATTTTGATTTTGATGAAAGTGTCAATATTGATAAAATGTTATAAAAAAGTTTTGTTTTGCAGAAATAGGAAATTTAAAATATTAATTGTTTCTAATGTATAGTAAAATGTAATATATTAATTAAATTAAAATGTAATGTGTATGATGATTTTCCATGTCAGGAGCATGCTTTTGATTATAATTACAATGCTGATACTTGTCATTACAATAATCATACCTGTCATTAACATTCCAAAATCGATAATGAATAAATTAATTAAAACCATGTATCAGATAAAAGATTTTTGTTGATATTATTCTCATTATGTCAGAAATGCAAAAATTGTATTGCCACAAAAAATAAAGGATTTTTTTTTTCAAATTTGAAATTGTCCACATATTGATATGTACAAAATACGGCCCTGATCAGGGCATAAATGCAGGGTACACCCTGGTACTTGCTTTTGAATACTATTATTTAAAAAAGGTAATTTCGCCTTATTTGTTTGCAAGATTCTGGGATTAAATAAGGCGTAATTTACCAATCGGATATAGTAGTGTTCAAATCAAGCACTCCTAGTGACTTTCAAAAGGCTTAAGTATTTGAAAAAGTAATTTATGTTAAAAAAGAAGCACATAAAAATTTAGAAATAAATACACATCAAAGATAATAATTCAAGTAAAATTATTTCCTGTATCAGAATTAATAAATAGTTATTTTTTGTAAAAAAAAATGTCAAGGCTTTTAAAGACGTAACGTTATTTACAACAGAAGAAATATACACAATATTCTTCACATTCCATAGAGATTGAATTCCTGCTTTTGTAATGAAAAAGTAATTACAAAAGGAAAGTGAAAATCCCTCAGAGATTTTATAAAATTGAAGTTTTTGTTTCTAGTTTTAGCTATTTCAAAGAAGTATCTGTATAAAAATATGTAATAAGCGCAGCAAGATGTAAAAAAGTATTTTTTGAAAAGAAATATTTTTTTCATTTCGTTAATTCTTCTGAATTTTAACTGGAAGAAAAACATAAAAGAAAGGTAAAATTCGGCATTTAATAAAGTTAAATATAAATTATATTATTTTTATGGATATTATCATTAGATTATCATTTTTATTAAGTATTTAAGAAGTACCGCAATTTTAACAAGATTAGATGAAACAGGAGTCATTTTTAGAAACCCTTCAAATAAATCATTAAATCTGGTTACGATGTCTTCATTATGAAAATTAGAATTCAAATTATTAATTTTTGATTTGTATGTAAATTACAATTATTGTATAGGCCATTTCCACTTTAAGAATACGAATGCATCAAAAATGAAGGGTATGATTTCGTGAAAATGTAACATATGTGGTCCTTCGCAGTGATATAGTGAAAACTTTCTTTCAGTTTTGGAGATACACACGGCTGCCAAATTCTACGCGTTTTTTAAGTCAAATAAACATATCTGAACACGATGTGTTTTAATAATTAATAAAATGTGTGCTACGTTTAAATAAATACACACTGCACTAATTATGCTAAATGATTTGTTTGATTAAAAGCATGTTTTTATGATTTAAAAATTCATAGAAGTTGGTAGCTATGGACTCTCTCCTAACAGGATTCCTGAAATGTTCTCCTATTTGTCTAGATTTTTAACACTTTTAAATCTTTGATTACTGTCTAGAACTGGAGACTATTTTTACATTCAAACCTAATACAATTTACAGAATTCTTCCGAAAATACAGAAGTATAAGTTTATGGCAAAGATTATTTGTTAAACAGTGGTACGGATAGAATAAAACAATAGTCCACTTTGATGTATATGTCCCAACACGTAGGCAAAGGTTTAATGTCCGCATGATTCATATAAAATTCACACGAGATTTGTTGACTTCGAAACTTTAATTTCGAAACATAAATTTCGATTCTCTTAAAATAATGGGGGAAGCAGATGAAGACATGTAATTTCAAGGAAAAAATTGTTATTAATAGTCACTATGTTACATAGTTCTGTATAATAGTTCTGCCACTATTTAATTATTTTTGTATTTTTGGAAATGTGCCTTGTACGTATTCTTATATTTGATTCATAATAATCTATAGGTGTAGAGAAGAAATTATTACATACATTCAGCTTAACTAAATACAGGTTAGTAGCCAACAAATATATAAAATTATTTATTAAAGTGCATTTGAGAGCATTATTCAAATGATTTTTCTCGTGACTAAATACTACACATTAAAATATAAATGACCCAAATATTGAAGCTTTACGTTAATTAATAGGGAAAAAAGTAATCTTAACTTCATGAAATATTAGGTAGCATCAAATCAAAAAGGCTTTTTCTGACATTTTTTTTCTAAGAAAGTTTTTATGAAGAGAAGATAATTCCTAGTGATATGTTGTAAGCTTGCTATACTTATCTTGATAATTTTTCTCACCTCTAAAATGCATTATCCTGAACTGGAGTCATAAAAACATTCATTTATGTCAAAACCATTAGAAAATACATGGCTCATGTTTGAAAAAGACGATTTTGTGCTTCTTTGTGAACTCCTTTTTTTTAAACCAAAAAACACATATTTTATAATTATAAAATACTTACCGGGATTAAATTTAGCATATCATGTGAAAAAGAAGTTAACTTCTTTATAGATTAAAACTATATTTTATAATCACAGGAAAATCTCATTTAATGTCTTTATTAACAAATGATGCCGTCATTAAGAGTGACTGCTTAACACTACGAAGACTGTAAACAAAAACATTGTTTCAGACGTTTTTAAAGGAAAAAAACTCTTTAGACCGACTCTTTAACACCTTAATTTAAGAAAATTATTTGTAAATATTTATATAGACAGTTTTTTATTACAAAAGCATTATTTTCTGATACAATTAAAAATTCACTACATATCGAACTACTTTCATAACACTTTTAGAATTTGGTTTGAGAAATTTTACTGTCAAAAATATTTTTAAAAATATTTAATTTTCTTCAAAGCTACTTTTTAATAAAATACTGTAAATTTTTGCGTTTTCACCGATTTTTATAACAAATAAAATAGTCATCAGGTGTAATGTTCCAGTGTGCGTACACTTTTACAGCAATATTTTAATAGAATTGTTCGCCTTATTTAACCACAGAAAAATATTACAAACTCTGTGAATAAACGAGGCTATTACAGATTCTCTAATTTAAGTATGAATGCAAAATTTCTTACCTTAAATGGCTGTGGCAGACGTGTTGCAAATTCGAAGCAGTGTACGCATATTGATTTTCTGAAAATTCGAAAAAAAATGTCAATTGTGTTACTTTCTTAACCCTTTGAGGGGCGGTGGTATATATTATATACCACCTAATTTTAATACGATTCGAACCAGAAACTTTTAATTAAATTTTACTTTTTAAACTTTGACGGGAAAATGCTTTTCCTTATTTTGAACTAAATTCTTTCGTAAATACCGGTGTGAATTCGACGTTACAGGAGCACAATTGCTTGCCCCTGAAAGGGTTAATGCAAAATTTGGAAGTAAATGGAATTTACTTCTAGAACTTTTGATGAATGTGAAATTGTATTCTTTTATTTTCAAATGAAATTGTTTGAAAATTCCAGGGTGCATTCAACATTACAATAAAGTAATTTATTATCCCTGGAAGTGATAAAAGTGTTCCAGCTAATTGATAATAACAGCTAGAAGGAAATTCGGTGCACTAATTAGGAATTGGAGAATACCTACATATTAAAAATTTTGCAACATTGAAGTTTCAAATGATAATATTTACTTTTTACACATTGTTTGAGATCTTTGGATCCAGGCAGCTCACAAAAATTATATTTATATATTTTTTTCTTAAAACATAATGAAGTTATATAAGAAAATATGTCAGAACTTTATTTTTAAATTTCGAAGCATAAAATAAGATATTCCAAGGAGAAGTATTGGAGACATTCAAATACCATTTATTATACCAAAATTATTTAGAAATTTATTTTAAATATGCACTAAACTCACTTTATAAGAAAGAAAAAACAATAAAATTCCGGTCAATGTCTAAGATTTCCTTTTTTGTGCATGTTAACGATAACAGGACAGGTCCCCTTACACGAACGAAGAGAAAAAATTATCCATATCTTGAAAACGAATGATTGCAATTAGGATAATACAAAAGTTGTATTTTAACCGTTTTAATGCTGAAAATTCGGCCTATAATCCGTGGAACAAACAATTGTGTTTCAACCCACAAATTTTATCTTATAAAATATAACTTACTAGATCGCTGTAACTACTTCAACTGTTGAATAAAAATTAAATCATTTCAATTATTGAAACAAAATTTGTTTGATCCACAGATTCATTGCGGTGATATCGCGCTTCATAGCACTCAAACGGTTAACAACTAGTTCTGTTGTATTTTAATAACTAATTTTAATATTTTTAATACCGGTAAAATTTTAATACCTGATAATTTTACCTATCAGTTCAAAAGAAGTAGGTGTAATAAAACTATCATGTATTAAAATTTTACCGGTATTAAAATTAGATATGTAAATATGACAGAACTTTTCCATCTACCAAATATAAACTTATACACCTATGGTTTTGACGATTTTTTGTTAATTAGTTGCAAAAAAGTAATGTCTGTCATAATTCATAATTTTTAATACGAATTTATTAATAATTCCATAATTAAATATGTTTTTGACATGCCTGAAATATGTTTGGGTGTATTCATTGTACGTATCTCATTAAAAAACAAACTTAATTTATATGATGTTCGGAAATATATCGATTAATGTTTGTAACGTGCATTTAATGCATAGCCAACGAATGCCATTTAATGCTTAGCCAACGAATGCCGCCGTATACGCGATAACCAATTTTTGTTGTCCAGATGTGTTGTTTGCAAACATTATTTCATTTTTTGATTTACAAAAATACTGGTATCCAATTTCAAGGATTTTGCACATTCTATATGACATGTATATGTGCAAAATCTTTGCATTTGGACACCAGGAAATTTTTGCAGAAAATTTCGACTTACGTAATGTCAAATTTTCTGCAATTACACAATTCAAAAAAAAATTCTGGAAAAATAGTGAAAACATAAAAACAGTAATTGACGCTTGTGAAAAGGTGATGTCCCCGAAGCTGGGCCTTTGTTTTGTTAAGATTTAATAGAAGCATCCTTAAACTTTGACATATTTTAATTCTATAAAGATTTAAAAAAGCATTTAAAGGATACAATTTTACGGGCTGCCTCGATCCAAGAAACTCAAATATGGTGTCAAAATTGGGTGTTAACATTTGAAATAACAAATTTTGCTCATTTTTTCCAAATTTTGCTCAATTTGCTCATCTACACTCCTTCAAACCATACTTCGTATTCAGTATTTAATACTCAACATAATATGATGTTTATTTAAGTTTTATCAAATTATTTCGCACAAGAATTTTTATTTAAACTATTTGATTTTTTTATTTAACTTATATCTGAGTGATTTATATTGTATTTATTTTATTAAGGAATTTCTGGTTCTAATACGGTCAAATGACCGATTGTGGGTTTATCTATTGTTAACAGTAGAAGTTTTTACCAATCAGCTGGTGCAAGTAAAACTTTTTACGTTTATTTTTAAACGAACTAGTGTGGTGGTACATTTAATCCACAACGGTACATTTAAAGAGCACATAGCCTCAAATATTATAACCAAAAAAAAAAAAACTTCAGTACATCTTCTAGTAAAATTTCCAAATAAAAAGTATCGTACGTTAGTTTACTTTTTATATTTACGCCTACAAAAATGTTTCAAACTTTTCTGACAATGTAACATTTCAGCTTCTAGCTATATATCTTTCAAATTAACTTCGAAGAATCTCTATACGCGAAATAATTCAAGACATATAAATTTCTTAGGTATAAACGTTGGTATTTCTACGATGACAGCTCTTAATTATTGCTATAAAGACGGTATTTTTGAAATAGTATGAATGATGTAAATATGTGCTATGATGAATACAAAACCGTAAATGCTTAAATATTTTTGAACACAAATTACACAAAATATATAAAAATACTAATAATAAAAATTAGTAACATTGAAAAATCATCAAGATAATAAAAAATCAAAAATGAATAAAAATATAAAATGATGCAAAATATTAAATTTTGTTGAAATCAAAAATCGTTTCGTTTGAAAACAAAAGATGAAATAAATGGCATTGTTTTAACTCAGTTGTAACTTAATCCCTTCAGGGGCAAAGTACTCTTGTAGCTAAAATACTGAAATGATTGATCGATGCCAGGATTTACGAACGAAAATATTTTAAAATAAGTAAAAGATTTTCCTCATGTATCTTATAAATTCATCATTTGATTATAAAATTCTGGTGTCAATGTGGCATTTTGGGATTAACCCAGGAGAAATCGCGCATATCTAGGGCAAGACCTCCTTATCATAGTATCAGACCTCTCAATCAGCAAGTTGCCTTTGACCGCTATATTTGTCCTGCTACTAGCGCCATCAATCGTCAGTAATAGTATTTACGACACGAAATCACACGAAATTTTTTCACAGCTCCATTTGTTCTATGCATTTGCTTATGAACTAGTAGTTTTCCTACCAGTAAAATTTTATAGTAAATTTTATCTTATTAAATTGACAAGATCATCTGATTACATGACGAAAAAAATTCTATTAAATTTTAGTGGTAAGAAAAAAGCGTAAGAGTTGGCAGCTATGCGGTAGCAGACCAGCTAGATTTTTCTATTATATTTTTGGATACCAGTTTTTTAGTAGAGACAATTTTGTTTTGTTTGATCGGAGAATTCTGGGATTTAAAAGAACAACATTTTCTCTAAAAATATACTGGTGTTCAAAAAGCCCGAAACATGGCAACTGTGCGGTAGTATCCACCAGGCGGCGATACTTTCAGGAGAAAGTCAATTAATAAGTTGGCAATTACCGCGGACATTTTCTCCCATAGACTTTCTCCGGATTGTCAAGTCTGACCTATGATAAGGGAGTCTTGATCTAGGGTATGAATAGTTTTTACTTTGTCAACAATAAATACAAACAATAATTCTCTACTTATTTAGTCAGTGACAACTGTTACAAATTGTAGGATAAAATACGCTAAAGAATACTTTTCGAAAAGTAGTGGTGATAATTGTAAAATCCGTACGCACTCGGGGTATGTCATACCCCATGTGACTTCTACCGGGTTAAAATTAAGTGGTATATATAATATACCGGTGTCCTTCAAGGGGTTAACAGAGTTTCTTTTGTAAGTGATTAATATTTACATGAAACTTGTAACCAAAACTATCGATATGCTATTATATGGCTATCTAACCTACCGGTCTCCGAATGCCACTTTCGTCTAAGAGTAAGCGCTTCAATCGCACGCTCAATTCTTACGCAGCGGATCATTCCATTTATTTTTTAGGTAGGGAAGAAAGAAAAGCTATAGTGCTAGAGATAGAGCCTGAGACAGAACGCTCCAGGTGAACGACTTCATGACAGATTTTTGGAAGATAATTTTCGAGTTAAGGTATAAAAATTTTTGAGATATTACGCAGAGTGTTTATGCATTCTTGATGTTAACAAAAGTAAAAAAAAAAAATTATATTTTTACAATACAAAAATGTATTTGTAAGCTCGTATGTTTTTTAACTCTAATATTTTTAATATTTACCTTCATCTGTGGGCCAATATTACCCGAGGCCCCCGTATTAGCAGAATTTTTGATTTCATAGATATACATATTTATTTAACTCTAAAATTAAGAAGTATGTATATTAAGAATACAAGCTAAATCATTGTAAATATTATAACATAAAAAATCCTATTATGGGTATCATTACCGTAATTTCCGGCGTATAATTCGCGGATGAAACAATCATGTTTGAACCCAGAAATTTTATTTTATAAAGTGTTACCAGATCGCTGTAAATATTTGCCTTCAATTATTGAATAAAATTTCTGGGTTGAAACCGAATTGTTTGATCCGCGGATTATACGCCGGAAATTACGGTACTTATGACTGTAAGGAATTATTCCCAGATTCCTCTAATATTTAAGTTTTTAGCGATAATGTTAGTGTATGAGCAACATATTTAATTTTATTGATACCGTATGATATATCTTACCACTTATAAGCGTTGAAAACCTTTTGAATTAGTGCGAATCTATTTCTTTTCAGTAGATTTCCAGCTTTTTAAAATCTGTTTTAATAACCCCCCCCCCCTCACCAACGCCCTAGAAAATTTGGTTTCCCCTCAGCATGCAGAATTTAATATTGCTAAAATTATTCAATATATTTAAACATTTCATACTCTATGATTATTTGTTCCTTTTTTTGCAAATGTGAATATTCATTCATCTAAATTTCCCTTTCCTGAAAATTTTCGTTTTACCACCTACCCTATCAAACAGACAAAAACTTAAAACTGCTAACTTTAATTTTGAACCCTTTTCTGCTCTATTTGTAACTTTATAAAATAATAATTATATATAAGTTTTTTAATCCCCACCCCTTTGAAATTTTCGCTGTAAATCTTTAATTTTAAAACAGGTTTTGGACCTATTTCAAACACTGTAATAACGATAAATATTTCATCGGTCATCTAAATTATATAACCACCGCAAGGATGAGATTTCTCCGCTTTTTTTCATACTGGTATATTTTTAGAGAAAAAGTTGTTCTCTTAAATCGCAGAGTGTTCCGATTAAATAAAAGAACATTTTCTGTAAGATTATACTGGTATTCAAAAAAAGCGGATGAAGCCCCACCAGTGGCTGAGAGGTTGTGCTCTCGAAGCTGGTAGACGGGAGGTGCTGGGTTCGATCCCATTCGCGCCCGTCGGCCTAATCGTTCGGAGTTTTCGTGGTTTTCTTCGAGCCGTGGATTTATCCATGCGTAAATACGGGTTAGGTTCCCTTAGAAAGACCCCCACGAAGGGCACTCCCCCCGGGCCTATATCCCATGTGTAGATAATTGGCCGTCAATAATCAACCCAACCCAACTAAAAAAAAGCGGAGAAATCTCATCCCCGAACAACGCACAGATTCCTGCTTCTTCTTCTTTGCACACTTTAGATCTACCGTAATTTCCGGCGTATAA
The DNA here is from genome assembly GCA_963931845.1 of Maratus michaelseni. Classification (NCBI taxonomy): domain Eukaryota; kingdom Metazoa; phylum Arthropoda; class Arachnida; order Araneae; family Salticidae; genus Maratus; species Maratus michaelseni. The sequence goes on from OZ007586.1 coordinate 85,647,178, forward strand.
TCCGCATCTCAAAGAGTCGTTTTTCGACCCAGAAATTTTATTCAATAATTGTAGTTAAATATTTACAGCGATCTTTTAAGTTACATTTTATAAAATAATATTTCTGGGTCAAAAAACGACTCTTTGAGCTGCGGATTATACGCCGGAAATTACGGTATTTTAGAATTTTGTATGCTTTTTCTGCTCTATTTCTTAGTTTATTACAATAAAAATCGTTTAACACCCCAGAGCTAAAATTCCAGCAGCATTTTTAACATTTTCCAAAATAGTTGAAAAGTGTTTATGAATTCGGTTTGTCTGTCTGTCTGGCCGTACTCTAACTCACGTAAATATGCTCGGATCGTCATGCAATTGATATATGTTATTGAGGCTTACGGTGGCATGTTAGGTATTGAAAATGAAGTGTGTAGCACTTATAGTTTTTTTACAGGGACACTCAAATGAATTCCGTTACATTACGGTCTGTGGGGGAAAAACATTTGCGGTTTATTTTAATGATGTTGCACAATTTGAAACATATTGAAATTGATATATATCACATAGGTGCATTACAATAGACTAATTATAGAATGTGGTTTGCATAGCACTTATAGTTCCTTTACAGGGATAAACAAAAGAATTCCGTTACATTACGGTCTATGAAGAATAATCGTTTGCAGTTTATTTTAATGATGTTTCACTCTTTCAAATATATTGAAATAATATATATCACTAACGTGGATTACAAGATGCGTTATTGTGTGTATAGCTTTCACCATTCATTTACAGGGACACACAAAAGAATTCGATTAAAGTACTGCTTATTTATAATAATGGCTGGGAATGCTTCTTCAGTTGCTGAAAGCGTTTTTAGATTTAATTCATTTTTGTCTATTACTTGGTGTGTTTAATTTGTAGAGATTGTATACAGGGCAGCACAAAAGTTCTTGAAGACATTTCCGTTTATTGTCGGTAATTTCAGATGGAAAATTTTAAACTGTGCTACGCGTTTCCTAAATGGATTAAAATATAGTATTCTATTTAGTATATATACAAATATATAGATCATATACAGGGTTGCACAAAAGAAATCGGATATTTTTCCGAATATTTTTGGTAAGTCCTGAAATTGGATTTTTATATATGTTATGCGTTTTCAAAATTGTTTAGTTAGTTATCATCTTACAACTTACGGTAAAGATTTAAAAAAGTATTTTGGAAGTGTTGGAAAGTGTTACATAATCTATGCTTGATGCATGATTTTTCGTTCATCTTTAATAAAAAATCGCTTGTTTAAAACAGAATTTTTGACAGTGAAATAAGGAAAAAAATTATATATTAAAATACTGACGTAAATTTGCTAATGCGATAATCGTACTTACACACTACGCCCTTCCAACCAAATTTTACTCCTTCCTTTATCCACCAGACCTCCCGCACACAAATTTTAAAATATTTAAATTTCGATATAAAAAATCCTTCCGCTTTTGTTATTTTGTGTAAGATTAAATAATCAATAACCTAAACTCCTCCCCACAAATAGAAAAAGTGATGATTTCAAGACATTCAAGGGAAGGAGTTTTTGCATATTTGCATACTTAACTCTTATGCGTTCAGGGAAAAAAAATAACGAATTTGACTCAATAAAAATAACGGTAAGCGAATACAAATAAAAAAGGATACAAATCGTGTTTGCTTACGTTTATGATCGAACACTGAACAGTAGAATTGTTTCCATGTGCAAAGTGTCGGGCGATGTGTAGTCATTTTCCTTTTACCAGAAACCTTTTACCGGAAATTAAGGTACCGTAATTTCCGGCGTATAAGCCGCAGCTCAAAGAGTCGTTTTTCGACCCAGAAATACTATTTTATAAAATGTAATTTAAAAGATCGCTGTAAATATTTAACTACAATTATTGAATAAAATTTCTGGGTTGAAAAACGACTCTTTGAGCTGCGGCTTATACGCCGGAAATTACGGTATGTCTTTTACATTTTTAGTCATATTGACTTCTAAAGTATCTAAAATCATAAACAAATAGGCTGTATTTGAAGTAGATATGGGTACAAGTTACTTTTCTACTCTTCCTAGAAATCATATTTTAACACATTGCTCATAGGGTATGTGAATTCACTTCTTTATACATGTAATTCCGTTCACGAGTAGCTCTTTTGCATTCTATGTGTAACATTATTTCTCAAAAACATACGCAAAATTCGCGTTTTCCCTATCAGCGTAGTATGCATATAAATTCCTGGATTAGAAAGAATACCATTATTCTATACAATCATTTATAATATGAACATGAACAGATAAAATATTTTTGTTAAATAATGTATCATGCAAGTAAATGAAGCCAATAGGGAAGGCTTCATGATTAAAAGACGAAACCTAGACGTCACCAATGTGTAAACACTAGAACCACCGACATTTTTACCTACCTAGAACGACCATTGGAATAATTTTGACCGCAATAAGAAATCGAGAATAAATATTAAATTTTTAATGCAAATATCATTATAAAAAGTTAAAATAAGTTACTTTTAATAATTTTAAAATGCATGCTGTATTTTAAATAGTAATTGTTTTATTATACAAGAAAACATACATTTATTTTCAGGAAAAAAATTAGTATTATCATAAAACAGTTACATATCATTTTAAACATTAACACATGATTTGCAATACAAGTTTTTAACACACATATGTTAACATATCCCGCAAATAGGTTTAAGACATGACAAACAACATTCTTTTGTTTTGTTTCGACAAAAAGAGCACTGACGGCGTTTATTACTCGTAGTTTCAGAACAGTTAGGAAAGCATGCATGTAGTTTCTTTTACGAAAAATGTGGCAATAACAACTCGCTGACAAGGCTCAAAATAAAGGGTTTTCGAGAAATTTACGAAGAGTTACACGCTTTAAATAAAATCCAGGAATTTATAGCAGCAATATCTAGAATTTTGTAAGAAACGTAAACTGCCCATCTTCTAGAAGCTGCTCGTGTAGTGTGCAATTGGCTTATTTGATCGAGCACATCTACGCCATACTTTTTATAATTGTAAAATCTCACAGTTTCCAGCTTTTTAGGGTTTTCAGCTATGTTAAAACTTGTGTGAATAGTACTCAAGATGCAGACTTTTTTTATTTACATCTGTATATGGTAAGAGTTTTTTTCATCCTTTACTAGAACTTTTCATGAGAAGCGCGGAGTCGTTGTATCTTTGCAAATCGGTGGAAGTTCTCTTCGATTTAGCCGTATTGTACCACCAACAGCAGTTCTTTTTGCCCACAAAGAGTCATCATGTTTCTGGGATGTGAAAAAATTATCCGTTGTGACATTTCTTATCTTACAAAGAATTGGATCCATCAGTTTCAGACGACATGTTCACCAAGCTGCAGACTTCTGTCCTTGTGTCTCCATCCTTTTCTAGATACATAAAACCATTCAAAAAATATTTTGTGTCCAGATACACAGACAGCCAGAATTTTAATCCAAATTTATCAGGCTTATTTGCAGTCAGTGTAATGGATAATCTTACAACGTGTTTTACATGGCAACAGCTGTTCATCGATTGTTATAGATTCCCCTACTATAAAACACAACTGAGACTTTTTCACAAAATGGGACCATAACTCGGAAGCAAGGGCAAATTTGTCGTTTCTATGAGGATTCGAACGAGTCGATTTATCATCAAATGGGAGAAACCGTTGACTTCCTTTGAAAAGAAAACCTACAATGACGCACCAATCAAACAAAACAAGCAAGCACTCGAAAGAAAAAAAAGCCGCCTGCAATGTCACTGAAGTCAGGCGCATGCGCCAATGAAATCATGATCAGTAGAGGAGAAAAAAAAAGATACTGCTATTTGACAGCAGATCACTCAAATCTCTATAGTGGTCATTGCGACTGCTCCTAATCTTTCCACGTAGAACATTATTTATACGCTTTTTCTAAAATATTGCAAAAAAAACAAAACAATGTTATACATTTAAAACCCTAAAAAATATATAAAAAGTCGCGAAAGGAGAGTGAAGAGACGTAAATGTTTTAAGCAAGGCCTCCTTATCATAGTATCAGGCCTCACAATCAGCAAGTTTCCTTTGACCGCTATATTCTCCTGCTACTAGCGCCATCAATCGTCAGTAATAGGAGTATTTTCGACATGAACTTTTTTCACAGCTCCATTTGTTCTATGCATTTGCTTATGAACTAGTATCGGTAGCATAGCTGCCAACTTTTACGCTTAATTCCTACCACTAAAATTTTATACTAAATTTTATCTTATTAAAATGACAAGATCGTGTGATTACCTAACCAAAAAAATTCTATTAAATTTTAGTGGTAAGAAAAAAGCATAAAAGTTGGCAGCTGTTCGGTAGCAGAGCTGCTAGATTTTTCTATTCTCTTTTTGGATACCAGTTTTTTAGTACAGACAATTTTGTTTTGTTTGATCGGAGAATTCTGGGATTTAAAAGAACAACATTTTCTCTAAAAATATACTGGTGTTCAAAAAGTCGGAGACTTGGCAATTCTGCGGTAGTATCCACCAGGCGGCAATACTTTCCGGAGAAAGTCAATTAATAAGTGGCAATTACCGCGGACATTTTCTCCCATAGACTTTCTCCGGATTGTCAAGTCTTATCTATTAAGGGAGTCTTGGTTTTAAGAATATTTGCTTCTCAAAGGAGCTAGCGGTTAAAGTGACCGCTACGGTCGGTCTAGTGTTAACATAAGCTAAAACTATCTAATAATATAGGTCGACGCTAAACTCGCATACGTAAAAATAATGATTGATTCATTTAGATAACACGTTACAAAATCAAAATATGATAAGCAAATAACTGTATCTGGTACAACTTTTTAGATGGGAGGCATTATTTTAAAAAATTAAGTTGTTTTTTGTCTTATGAAACGATAAGGGGAAGTTGGGTAAATTATAAAATGCATATATAATTTATGTAAATAATCTATAAATGAATGATTGTAAAACATTAGATGAAATATATCAGCGAAGGGAATGTTAGCGGGAACTGCTGGGCACGAAAGAAGGGAATACGCCAAGGGAACAATGCAACTTGAATAACTGATTTTTTGTAAAATAATATTTGACTTTTATAGATGAAGATATTGTATATTTAAATATGGAGACCATTACTTTACGAAAAATCTGGTATTCAAATACCCTGAATCTCCTGAGGCGTACGAACTCTAAATCAGTGTTGCTAGTTTGGCCTATTTTGTTATTCAGTAATTCAAAATTCATGCCGAAATTTTTCAAAAAGGAATATTTACTTTCAGTAATCACGAAATGGAGGTAGTTACTTTTTAATGTATTACACAAACATTGCAGTTTCCACGTAAAGTTTTGACATCTAAGATTGATGAAAAAAAAGTTTTTTTTTTTTCAAAGCAATAGCACTTAGATAAACATCTATACACTATTATATGCCACCAAATCAATTGAAGAATAAACAGAACAACAAACGAAACAAGAGTGACATATAGAGACTTTAGAGAAAACAAAAAGTCAACTGTAAACAGGGAATACAATCAATTAGGCTGATGTTCTGAGGTCCTCATTAGTTCCCTGGCCGCCCAATGTCTGCCAGATATACTGTTACTTGATACTGCAGGGCACAGTGGTAAATGCTGTGCATTCAAGCTTACATCTGTCAAACACAGCATTGCCTGGATCGGTGTGGTTTTAAACGCACCGGTTATCAGTCTTAAAGCTTGATTCTGAAGTCTTTCGAGTTTTTCGATATAAAGCCCTGAGCATGTTATCAGTGGCTCACAGCAATACGTTATTAAAGGCTTAATATACATATTATACGTAGTATTAAGGGTGTCACTACAGCAGCCCCACATCACTCCTGCTAATCTTTTGAGAATTGAAAATCTCTTAATGGCCTTTTCTGAAATATTTGCAATATGGTGCTTCCATGATAGTCTTTTATCAAATGTTACTCCTAGGTATGTACTGGCATTGGTTTCCCGAATAGGTATTCCCATATAGAAAAAAAGTACAAGATAGAAGTTTTATTAAATCAAATATAAAAATATTTTTAAACATTATTAACATTACAAAACTTTTTATTTTAGCTTTTATTCAAGTTATAGGTTTTATTCAAGTTTTATTGAGCACAGGTGGAAAATATGCGCATGACTTGCATGTCTTCTAATTGTGAGTACCGGTAATTGCGAATATTAATCTTGGCTTTACTTAATCGCAGATTCCTTTTATTAAATAAGAACAAGATTAAAAAATAGTGGTGCTCAAATGTAGGAACCATGCGAGACCTGACCTGCACATATTTTTCCACCTCTTCATATCGTGAAAATCTTTTGCATGTTAATGCCATATTTCATATGTAATACAAACTTTACAACGCGGTACGAAATTTTAATACCCCTACTTCCGAAGAGTATTCTTCGAATTATTTAATCGAAGATTATAGTTAAAAAGACAAGTATGTATTTAAATTCCCTGATCCGTAGCAACACAGCCAAGCTAACATTAAACTAAATATATAAATAACAATTTCTCTGTCTGTTTAACTGAAAAATAAAAGCACTATACAAGAATCGTAAAATTGTGAACTAGAAGGAAATATATTTTTTTATCATTTCCAGAAAAATCCATTATGTTTCAAAGCTTTTTATTAAATGGCAGCCTTAATCAAAAGCAGGATTTTGTTTAAAATGTATTAGTTTAAAAATACCGTCAAAATGTCAAACACATTGACGCAGATAAACATCAAATCTAGTGATAGCTGCTATTATGATAATACATCATATTGTTAGACAGCTTAAAATTCTTTTCCATGTCACCGATGAAAAAGCTCGTGAATGATCTGAAATATTTACAAAAACCGATAAAGAATCTTTTTTCTAAATGTCTAGAACACTTTTCGTATTAACCATTTGGTGAACTATAAATGGATATATACATAAAATAGTATAGTTTATGCCATAAATGTTTCTATGAAAACTTTTAACCTATAACATTTAAAAAAATCAACAAAGAAATATCATTAAATTAACCCATTTAAAACGAGAATTATATTTTAATTCAAATTTCTTAGTTGCTACCACTTTTTTAAACAATATTATTCGCTTTATTTAATACATATCATTAAATAAACCATGAAATAGTGCTATAAAAACTAAAGTGGTACCAACAAGCAATATGAATTTAAAGTAAAAAACACCCAACTGACAACATTGGTTTCGACGAATTTCGGACATTCGAATACTATGGGTTAAATGTAAACGTATTTTTAAAACTGGCAGATTGTGTAGAAACCTACCCCGAAGGAGCACTGGCGTAGCGTCAGGGGGGGGCACGATCCTTTTACTACCAGTATAATTATATACTACATTTTGCCTTATTTAATCTTTGAACGGTATGAATTAAATAAGGCCAAATATAGTACATAAAAATAGTGGTAGTAAAGTGGTCCGTGCCCCCCTTGACGCTACGCCTCTGCGAAGGAGGTCTTGCGAGTAGGTTATTTAAAAAAAAATTCAGATTGCTTTATTTGCAACACTTTTTTTCGAAATTGCATAGTTTGCCTTGTTCCTTATTTAATCTGTCATTAAATAAGACGATTTTTTCTTTCTCAAAATACTGGTGGCAATCAAGAAAACGAAATTTAAAAAAGCAGCCGACTGGCAAAACTGCGCGAAGGTTATATCTATTGTAAATCTTGTAATAAAACTACCACCAAATTTTTGATTCTGTAATACTGGTATTCAAAAATGGTATAGTGTTAACCCTGCCTTTATACATTTTCAAACTGTAAAAACCTCTTGCAAGACCATTGATTATTTTTCATATATGACACTAAAACGAATCTAAAACTAAATATTAAGAATTTTCCTTCTATCTGTATTTTTGAGAAATATAAAAGCACTATAATCTTAATCCATGAATAAATGTGTGTATATGTCTGACACTTTTACAAATTAAATATATTTGTACTAAAAGATGTTAAAGTCCATAATTTATGTTACAATTTTTCATATTTTTTCAACCTTTATTTACCCTTATAAAGCAGCACAGATTTCCCAAGGTATTATTTTCTTATTAAAATTACTTTACTTGTTAACGCCTAATAAAACATTTGTTTAGGAATGCAAATTATGGTCAAGAAAATCGATGCTACTGTATTAAGGAACACAAATGTTGATTTAGTATATAAACATTTGATTTAAACGTTTTGGCTATCAACTCTATGCGTTCAAATCTAATTCGTGTAGAAAAGTGTCAGAAACGTTCTCATGTAATGAATGTATACAATTATCGTAAAATTGTGAATGAAAAAGAAATATAAAGTTTCTTTAGATTCGGAAAAATCCATTATGCTTTAAATCTTTTTATTAAATGACAGCCTTAGCCATAAGTTCAAAGTGTTACGGATTCTGAATACCACTATTAAAAATAAATCTTAGCTTTGTACAATCGCAAAATCTATGATGAAATCTACGACTAAATCAGGGTTCGTACGCTGTTACCTCATTTTTTTTTATATAATTTTTGTATTTAATATTCAAATAGCAGAAATTGAAGATGCCACGTTTAATTGCAGGATTTGTAATAATTCTTTGCATTTAAATAAGGTGAAAAATTCTATTAAAAATTGTCGGAAACGCTTACGAACACTGTTAATAAAGTGAATAAAAACTGAATAAAGTGAAGGAATATTATGTATGCCGATTAATTTTAATCCATAAATACCAAACTGGCACCAGAAATTTGGAATAAAATTTTGCTTTTTTATAATGTATGTAAAGAAATGCGTTTTCTCATTTTCAAATAAATTTGTTCGTAGATCACCCGAAGTCACTCAATCGTATCAATATTTTAGCAACAGAAGTACTTGCCCGGGAAGGTTTAAGTCAGGATTTCGTTTGAAATTTATGATCTTTAAAGATACAATGAAATTGTCAGAAATATTGACGCAGATAACACTCAAATATGGAAACATCTGCTCCACTTATAATGCATCGTATTGTTAAACTGTTTAAATCAGCGTTTCTACGTTGCTATGTTCTCTAAAGGAAGTATACAATAGTAATCTCGAATACTAATTATCGACTTATTTGATATTAATTTCTTTTTACTAAAACTTGCTATTCAATGTATATTTAAAATGTATAATTGAATAAACACATAAGAATATATAGAGAATAACTTCTTTACAAGCAGGATTCGTACCTTTTACCACAATTTTTGAATTGAATTTTCCTCTTTAATGTTTAAATAGCAGAAATTGTAGACACCACGTTTAATAGCAGGATTTGTAATACTTTTCTGCATTTAAATAAGGCGAAAAATTCTATTAAAAATTGTGTTAACAGCGTACGAATCCTGACGAGAACACAGATTAACCTCTAAAAGTCGTTCTTGTAGAATATATAGAGAATAATTTCACAAGAACAGAGAGAATAATCTCTCAATGTCGTTCCTAAAAAAACAGAACATTGAAATTTTGAATCTCTTTTCTATCACTGTGTATTGAGTTTAATTTTAAAAATAACGTATATTTATATACGTAAGTAAATGTACTAAATGGGCAATATTCATATTATCTTATTGATAAAATGTATTCCTGCACTAAATTCTTGAAAAAAGATATCAATTATTTTTTTGTCATATTATTGCTCATATGAAACTCTCATCCTTACAAAAGAAGAATTTTAACCCTTTCGGGACCAGCGGCTTTTGCACAAATTTTATGCGGTTGGCACAACTTTTTTTTAAAAAGCTACTTAACTACCTAACTAGCTTACTTAAACTATCACAAAAATGCTCTATTTAGATAAAGCAAATATTACTTTTATTTTTTATTGGTGCCTAAAACAAATTCTGTATGCTCTTTTTGAGGGTGCATATATGCACCCATGGTCCCGAATGGGTTAAGGGGTATTTGCAAGCATAGGCGTAGAGCGAGTAGTAGGGGAACGCACAGTCATTAAATATACTGTGGTGTCATTTTTTAAAAACAAGATTTTCGAGATATTTAAGAAAGAAATTCTGAGTTTAAAAATATAGTGACTTTTTTCTATCAGAAATTGCGAAGAAATCATAGTTTATATAAGAAAAAGTGATGGAAGTTTGCTTTTCCCCCGCCACCACCCCAACAGCTACGGAAATGTCTTTTAGATTCATTTAAATCATGCCAGAAATTTTATTTTATGTAACCATACACATGTATGAATGTAAAGATTTTATTTGGAATTGCTTCTGGCGTAACCTAAAGATGTCTAGCGTAGAGCCGACCAACATGCGGCCTGTGGAATACCGTTATTTTCTAATCATGAATGTGTTAACAGTGTTGCCACTGACCTACTTTTTTAAATTTCAGATTCCGTGATTGGCACTACTTTTTAGGTAGCTTTCAATAAAAAAGCTACCTATTACAGCCGTTTGCAGGAAAACACTTACACAAAACTTTGGTTTATTTTCACCGACCATGACACCCAGATCCCTAAACCACCCTCCATTCAAATGTTGATTTATATATATATATATATATACAGGGTGTTTATAAAGTCCCGGACCCATTTTGATGTTTAATAACTCATAAAATAATAAAGATAGATTAAAATGAGTAACATAAATGGTTAGATAGACTAAAAAAGTTTCATGACCCTTGTCAATGAACTTCCACGTGTCCACGTGTGCCCCCTTCGTCGCACGGAGAATATCAAATCGATAGTCAATTTCACGTCAGGTAGCGGCAAGCATGTCGGCATCCACAGAGGCTATTGCGGTTGTAATTCTAGCTTTTAAGTCTTCAATGTTCGACACTACCCTCCTGTAAACATTGTCCTTTACAAATCCCCAAAGCAAAAAATCCAGCGGCGTTATATCAGGTGATCTGGTTGGCCAAGGAATTGGACCTCCTCGCCCAATCCAACTTCCTGGAAAATGGTCATTCAAAGAAGTACGAACGATGGTACCCCAATGAGGTGGTGCACCATCTTGTTAGACATGTTGGAAAATATCGTATTTCCACAACTAGAAGAGCTTCAGCCACATGTCTTTTTGCAACAAGATGGTGCACCACCTCATTGGGGTACCATCGTTCGTACTTCTTTGAATGACCATTTCCCAGGGAGATGGATTGGGCGAGGAGGTCCAATTCCTTGGCCACACAGATCACCTGATATAACGCCGCTGGACTTTTTCCTTTGGGGATTTGTAAAGGACAATGTTTACAGGAGGAGAGTGTCGAACATTGATGACTTAAAAGCCAGAATTACAACCGCAATAGCCTCTGTGGATGCCGACATGCTTGCCGCTACCTGGCGTGAAATTGACTATCGACTTGATATTCTCCGTGCGAAGAAGGGGGCACACGTGGAAGTTCATTGACAAGGGTCATGAAACTTTTTGAGTCTATCTAACCCTTTATGTTATTAATTTTAATCTATCTTTACTATTTTATGAGCTATTAAACATCAAAATGGGTCCGGGACTTTATAAACACCCTGTATATCTGACATTTGTCATACTGTAACTCTCTTATTTACGAAATGATTTGGATGTGACTGAGTACGTGTATAGGACATACCAAGCTCTCGACCGAGTTCGTTGCCCAGCTTCATCCGACATCTTGTTTCAAAAAGGCGGCCAGTTAACAATTTTTAAATTTTTAAAAATTCAAAAATAGGAACAAACATATTATAAATTGAAATAAATGTTTCAATTAATTCTTAGACGGTGATACAAGGATTCTGGAGCATTTTTTGTTTTGGCTTTATCTTAAAAAATGGCTGAGATATGGCACTTCGAAATTCTAGGGAGGCTGACATTTTGAAACATCCTGATTTTTGTTATGCTGTAACTTTCGTATTTATGAACCAATATGAATGACACTGATCATGTGTACAGGACATATCAGGTTCTCGACTGAGTTCGTTGGCCAGCTTCATGCGCCTTCTTGTTTCAAAATGGTGGCCAGTTAAATAATTTATTTATTTTTTAATCAAAAAGGTGTATAATAAAATTATAAATTTAAAAAGTTGTTTCTGTTACTTATCAGATAACGATACAAAGGTTCCGGAACATTTTTTGTTTCGGCTTTGTCTTAAAAAATGGCTGATATATAGTTGTTTGAAATTCTAGGTTGGCTGATATTTTGAAATAATCTGATTTTTGTTATGCTCTAACTCTGATGCTGAAATGCTCATTGAAATTCATTATTGACGAAAACCGAGATTGAATCTTCTGTAATTGGGTTGAAACATTTTAGCTTCGGGTGTTTGAATAAAAGAAGTCGATTTTTTTAAAAATGGAATATCTAAGCTACTTTTTCCTCCCGGTACAGGCCAGAAGGTCTTTTTGACGGAGTATAATTCGTCTTATTTTCGACTTGTTTAATATGTCATTAAATAAGGGGAATTTTATTTTCTCAAAAAACTGGCGATAATCTAGAAAACTAGATTTTAAAAAATATAGCCTACTGACAACAGTGTATGAGAACGTTCTCGTTTTTAACGGCTGTTCTACGTTCGACTATCGCACAAAGACATTTTCAAGCAGTGTTTTCACTCCCCTGGTTTATTTTATTGATATTGCTTGATTACTACCACATTTTTGAAATAGTAATATTCGTCTTATTTAATGACACATAAAAAAAGGCGAATTATACTATTTCAAAAAAGCTGCAGGAGAATAAAAATATCCCCGAACAACAGGAAACAATGTTGTAACCAGTCCGCAAAATATTGTATAGTAAACAACCTGGCTATACAAACTCCATCTGACGCTCGGGACAGCTCTGCCAGTCCGCTACTATTTTTTTAGTTAGATTACCTGATTGCCACCACCATTTTAAACAGTAGCATTTTCCAAGTAAGACGCAGAGAAGGTGAATTATACTATTTTAGAAAATTGGTGGTCTTCAAGTTATTTGGATAAAAATGTAGCGGACTGACAACATTTGCTTACACGCACGATACAACCGAAACACGATGAAATTCAGGAGACTTGGAAACTATAGAGCTGCCAACATTTACCCTATTTTCTTACAACCAAAATTTAATAGTAAATTTTAGCAGTAAGAAAATAACGTAAAAGTTGGCAGCAGTGCAACTATTTAAGAAGGTTGTTTTTAGGAATTCATATTTGAGGAATTCATGTGTTTGAGGAAGTGCTTTGAGGAATTCATATTTTTAGAAGCAACTGTTAAATCATTGCATGAAATTACAGTTCAAAAGTTTTAAGTTCAACTATTAAATTACTTGGACACGATTTCTTGTCAAATGTTTGTTTTATGAAACAAACAATTTTACACGTTACGTTCATCACGGCTAGCTGTTGTCTTTTTAAGAGAGAGCCCAGCCTATGCAATAGATACACCTAATTTTCTTTTTACACGATCATAATTGTAAAGGTTTTCGGGCATTGGACACCACTAATTATTTTAAAGTAATATTACCCTTATTTAATCGCAAACATCTGTGATTAAATAAGGCGAACTGTCCTATTTAAAATATAGTGGTATTCCATGCCCGTATCTTTAAACCCATGTTTGTGCATAAACAACATTGGATGCAAACCCTGATAATTGTCAAAGTATCAAAAATATATTTTTTCAAATTTATATTTATTCAGACCGGAAATTTTATACTTGAATTCAGACCGATAAATGACGATGATGTTATTTGTTATGTTATTTGAATCAACACAAGGTCGTTGAAGTGTCTGGAGAGACCGTTTGCAAATAAGGAACGGCAATTATTAAGGAAAGATCGTCAGATTTCAAACATGCATTCGGCTACATCGTCCTTTCGTGCCAATGTCCTCAGCAAGACTCCCTTATCATAGATCAGACTTGACAATCCGGAGAAAGTCTATGGGAGAAAATGTCCGCGGTAATTGCCAACTTATTCATTGACTTTCTCCGGAAAGTATCGCCGCCTGGCGGATACTACCGCACAGTTGCCATGTTTCGGGCTTTTTGAACACCAGTATATTTTTAGAGAAAATGTTGTTCTTTTAAATCCCAGAATTCTCCGATCAAACAAAACAAAATTCTCTCTACTAAAAAACTGGTATCCAAAAAGATAATAGAAAAATCTATAGAAAAATCTAGCTGGTCTGCTACCGCATAGCTGCCAACTTTTACGCTTTTTTCTTACCACTAAAATTTAATAGATTTTTTTTTGTCATGTAATCACACGATATTGTCAATTTAATAAGATAAAATTTACTATATAATTTTAGTGGTAGGAAAACTACTAGTTCATAAGCAAATGCATAGAACAAATGGAGCTGTGAAAAAATTTTGTGTTATTCGTGTCGTAAATACTATTACTGACGAAAGATGGCGCTAGTAGCAGGACAAGTATAGCGGTCAAAGGCAACTTGCTGATTGAGAGGTCTGATACTATGATAAGGAGGTCTTGGTCCTCAGCTTTTATCATTCAGTTTTCTTTATTGCCACCAGTTTTTTCAGAAAGTAAACTTCGCCCTATTTAATGTCAGATTAAGTAAGGCAAAAATAGGGCGAATTATACCATTTCAAAACAGTGTTGCCAATCAAGAAACCTGAATTGATAAAAATTAGCCCCCTGGCAACACTGTAAATAGCCTTTTTTGAGTTACTTTGTTCGACAAGAAATAAGGCGAATTCAACTATTCACAGAAAGTGGTGGCAATCACGTAATCTGATCAAAACATGTAGTACAATGACAACACTGGCTTAGAAGCAACATACAACCGAAGCATGATGTAATTCTAGATACTTGGAAACTATAGCGGTACAAAGTTTTACGGTTTTTTGTTATCACTAGCATTTATTATTAAATTTTAGTGGTAAGAAATAAGCGTACAAGTTGGTAGATGCGTGACTATGTAAATAAGGTATCTTTAGCTTTGAGAATTCATATTTTTAGAAGCAATTTTTAATGTATTGGATGAAACTAAAGTTCAAATACTTTAAATTAAACTATTGAATTACTTACACACGATTTCTTGACAAATGTTTGTTTTTTGAAACAAACATTTTAACAAGTTTGAGACGGCTAGCTATTGTCTTTTTAAAAGAATATATATAACAGTATATAACAGAATATACATGAATTCAGACCAATAAATGTAATAATTATTTTGTGTTAGCTGTTTCTGTCTTGCTATTGCTGAATTTCTTTTAAAGACCGTTTTTAAAATAAAACGTGAATTTTTAACTGAAACTCGTGAGATTCGAAGCAAGCATAAGGCTGCATTGTGCCTCCGATTCTGTGTTGCCAGTGGGCTCCTTTTTTAAATTCAGTTTTCTTCATTTCCAACAGTTTTTTGAGAAAATAAAATTCGCCTTTTTTTAATGACAGATTAAATAAGACGAAATCAATGCGAATTTTGCCATTTCAAAAAAGTGGTTCCAATGAAGCAATCCGAATTAAAAGTAAGTAACCCACTGGGAACACTGCCAGTGTTGTCAGTCTCATGATTTTTTCATTCAGATTATTTCATTGCTACCAATTTTTTAAAATAGTATGTTTGCCTTATTTAGTTCATCCAGAAAAAAAGCGAATACGATTATCTCAAAAATTTTTGTGGCAATCATCTAATCTGAATAAGAATGTAGCGGATTGCAATACTGTTTAGAATGAACCTTCACAAAAGTTAAGTTGTTTGTATTGCTTACTGGTCACGACCGTGTCTCCAGTTGAGCAGGTATTTTGTGGTAAAATTGCTTTATTGCTACCTCTTTTTTGAAATAGTAATGTTCGCCTTATTTAATGACAGATTAAATACGACGATTATTACTTTTTAAAATATAGTAGCAATCTGAATGACAAATTCCCCCCACCTAGGAGCATTTAGTTAGGAGTATACTCTAGAGTTGCCAGCCTGGTCCAATTTTTATTCATAATTTCCTAATTCATACCATAAATTCTTAATTATGATTTTGGTTTAATAATGACAGACATTTCGTGATTACATAAAGTAATATTTTTTTCAGTAATTTCTGAATGAAGAAGGAGGGCAAACTGTCAACCCAGGTATACTCGTGTTTAAAAACAGTAGTACACACTACGCGGTTCGCGGACCTCAGAGAAATCACTCATTTAAAAATAAATTTCCACCATATCGTCGGTATCATATCAAACTATCGAATAGGAAAAAATGCATTTTTCATTACTTTTAAAAATGGAGCGATTGTCACCACTAAATTTTATTAGAATTCTTCGACTAGTAAAAATACTAATACAATTTATATGAAAGACAAGATTACCAATTTGGCCAACTTTTTTATTCACAGATACCGAATTCATACCGGAAATGTTGAGAAAGAAAAATGTACTTCGTGTAATCACGAAACGTCCGTCATTAAATAAAGCAAAAATTTCTATTCAAAATTTCTGGTACAAATTCGAAATATCTGAGTGAAGAAAAAAGGCCAAACTGGCAACCTTGATGAAGAATACTATTAAAATTTGGTGGTGACATTCAGCCCATTTTTAAAAGTAATGAAAAATGTATTTTTTCACATTCGATAGTTTGGAAAGGTAACGACGATATGTAATCGGGAAATATCTGTCATTAAATGAGATGAATAACATTTCGCAAATAGAGACGCGAAAAATTTGACAGACCGTAGTGAGGGTCATTGATTTATACCATATATTTAGATATACTTTGTGTAACTGTAAGACATTTTGTATTAATAGTAAACTAACGTATCAATTTGAAAAATATCTATCTAAAAATCATACTAAGCAGAGACAAATTAAAACAGTTTCCCCAATAGCAATCGTCTTTTTATTTAACCCCTTAAAGGGTTTGCCAATTCAGCAAAAAGCTTTTATAGAAGTTTTTGGATACCACTAATTTATAGTTAGAATTTAATGACAGAAAGTTTTGTATTAAATAAAGCGGATATTTTAGTTCTGAAAAAAAAAATTGTGTTAGGTCCATATTTTTAATTTATTATGTAAAAAAGTACAAAGAAACAGTTAAGGGTTTAAACGCAGAGTTTCTATCATAAGTAAGGCGGCAATTACAATTCGGAACAAGTGGTGGAAATGTGCTCCTACGGAGATCAGGCTCTGGTACCAAAAGCATTCCAAAAATGATAGTGATTCTATGTTTTTTAATTCCAGGTTTTATAATTGATTGTCAGTTAACTTAGCGTTTACATGTTCGTAAGGACTAGTTGTCATGAGAATCTCCCTAAGGGCATTAATCGTGTTTGTTTCATTATTTAACTAAAATATTTTCTGTGTTCATATTTTCATTTCCTTGGCTACCTTAATTCCAGTTTTGCCAGTGGAATACTTTTTCTTAAATTCAGATTTCTTGACTGACACCGCATTTTTAACCCATCCGCAACCAACCACGAGTATACTCGTGGTTTATTCTACGTTTCTTCAATCTAAAATTATGAATTCATACCGGAAATTTCGAAAGAAGAATTTTTATTTTACGTAGTCACGAAATGTTTGTAATTAAATAAATATTGTTATTAGAAATTTCTGGTATGAATTCGAACTTTCTAAATAAAATAAAATTCCAGTAATTTTAACCCGGCAGTAAACGTGTTAGAATGGTGCAATTCGTCTTGTTCTCGTCGTATTTAATCTGTCATTGAATAAGACGAATTTTACCAAAAAAAAAAAAACTGGTGGTAATCAAGTAATCTGAATTTTAAAAATCGTAGCCCACTGGCAACTCTGTTTGATTCAATCAACATGCATATGGTCTTGAAAAATAAACAAAATATGGAGCAATTTCTAACATGTAGATGACCCTGCTACCCAATCTGGGCATTCTCATTTCCAGCCGTTTTTATGAAAAGATTTCACGGCCATATTTATTCATAAAATGCTCCTACAATACTTATTAGAAAAAATTGTTAGAATTTACTGGTGGGAAAGAGTTTTGAATAGCAAGGTACAATCCTGATGACCGCTTATGACAAAATAAACCGTATACTATTACAAAGAACGAATTGAAACGGTACTGTTCGTTTATTTTTACATATATTAGAACTCCAGTTATACCAATTGTTCGGATTTTTCTAGGAGGGCGAAGGAAGGGGGCTATTGTACAGTACTTTCCTTTTATAAATGAGTCTTATTTTGATATTGTAGGAGTTGTGTGACCTTCAGTAGGAAAAATTAATATTCGTGCTTTCGAAATAAAGAATTATTTTGAGTTTTACGATACTCAATTATTTAATATTTATATGAAATAAAAATTGTTAGAAAGAACCATTCACAAAGTAAGTTAAAATCAATTTTGTTATAATGGGAAGTGCTTATTGTTAATTCAGGGGTGCCGAACCTTGCGCCCGCGTAGCACTGACTCCGCGAAAATGGGCGCTGAAGCACTTTACTACTAATATTATTAGATACTTTTAATCTCGTTTAAACTTTTAACAATAAAGGATTAAATAAGGCCAAATTTAGTAAATAATAATATTGGTAAATAAGTGACTGAGCATCCCCTGATCATGTATCACTTTCTCTGAGGGGTAATTTTCTACTTAAATCAGTGTGGTTTAAGTGCGTTCCGCGTGGACCGTAATATCTTTACATACATTTTCTTATATTGCAGAAATTCTGAGATTAAATGAATTGAAAACTTTTGTAACAAAAGTGGTTCTACGCCGGCCGCAGGTGAACCACACAGCATTAAATACTGACAGAATTATTTCACTTTAATAAGAATGCGAAAAGTACTATTGAAAAATACTGGTATTTTGAGGGCGACAGGTTGGACAGCCCTATTCTACTGATAATTCTTTATATTATGTTTTAACAAATTATAGAAAATTCCAGCTTAAAAATGTAAATTTCATTATAAATACAATATATTAATCGCTTTCTAGCCTCTGTGTTTAAAACGTTCACTTTCGTGTTAAAAAAAGCTCAAACTATTTTCAATCCGATTTTCAAGTTTGCGACGTTCAATAACTTGGAAGCATACGTGGCGTCACTCGAGTGTTCATTTGATAGACTGTTGGCGCTGATTAATTCTTGAACTTTTATTTAAAAACTACACGCATTAGAATCTGCATTGCAACGATTACAAATTAATTTAGCATTAGGAGTCCGAAATGTTAATGATCCATAATTCTTAATCTACTTGACCGAATAACTTCTTGATTGGTCATTTGAGGTAAACTTTACCGAAAAACCAAATATGATGTCAAAATTAGGGGGTCACAATGAAAATTTAGTTTGGTATAATTTCTGTATGAAGATGACCACCTAAGCTTATTTTGTAATCTCTTGAAGGACGGTGGCTCATTTTTGAACTACTTAATTTTAATCTCTAAATACGACATTGTCACCAGAATTTGAAAACATAAATTTTCCTTTTATAAAGTACGTGAAGAAAACCTTTTACTTATTTCTCAATAAAATTTTTCATAAATCATGTTGTCAATGAGTCAATCATTTCAAAATTTTTCGAGTAGAAATACTTTGCCTTGAAAAGTTTAACACATCCACGCAAAGACTGAGCCAATAGCTTGATATTCCGTATTCTACTCTTTCGAAAACTCTACATGCTATATCTGAAAATATTTCGTTTTTCTAAACCGAATAAACATATTTTGAACCAGAAAATTAATTTAATTTAATGCGTATCGTTTTTGGGTGGACGGAAACGAAGCGCTGCTCTTGATACAATTCTTGCTTTCTATTTGATTTCATTTATAAATGAAATGATGACTGGTTCAAATATGTTTATCTGACTTGAAAAAATCGAAAGTTTGGCAGCTATGCTCTACATTATTATTTAAAGCAACATTCTTTCTACATTCAAATTGTGTAAAAGTTTGAAGCTGTGGACTTTGTAGCTTGGTAGCTAATGCGCCATAATTTACTGGAAGTTGTAGAGAATGAGATCTTAATGCAAATTGTGCTCTTCAATGATGAAACCACATTTCACACCTACATTCATGTTAATAGGCGATGTAGAATCTGAGCAGAAGAGTAATCGCTCGTGTGGAACGATACGTGAGAATCGCAATGAGATATCTACACGCAAAATGTTAACGTATGTGTTGGTATAAAAAATTCAAACCTATATGAACATTTCACGTGTTTTCAGAAAATACCAACACTGGAGAATTCCGCCATAATATGTAGTATTAATATCTATAGCCATAACTGGTGACATTATGGACATTGATGTCTACCATCAGTGAAGGAAACAGCCCCATTTTACAGTTACTGTTCACATCTATCTAAATAAATCAACATTTTCTTGATTTGTATTATAAGTACATTGGTCGGGGCTTGCTATGGCTTTTGGAGCTTAGCTCACTTGTCTTAACTCCCTTAGACTTTTTGTTTAGGATTTAGTCAATCCGAAATCTATTAGGATAAGATTTTCAATATTGAGCAATTGAAGCAAAGAATTATGGCTGCTGTTGCTGAAATTACAACAAAAATATTGTTGGATTAATTCAGTGTGCAGAGAAGTGGTTGTACCTCTACCTGCACATTCAGGACAAGACATATTGATTTCCATTAATTTTGTTTTCTATTGATTTTGTATTCCATTAATTTTGTTTTCCATTAAGTTCTACATTCTTGTAAATACGTAATACCGTTAAATAAAGACAGTTTAAAATAAAAGTAAAAAAAAAAACACTTTATAAACATCCTGTATAATCAGGGTTTGTACGATCCTTAAATTTCAATGTGAATCCATTGTGATCCTTTCAATGTGATCCTTAAATTTCAATGTGAAATCGCTTAATTCGTAGTCATCATTTTTAATCGTAGAATTTCTAACATTTTTCTGCAATTAAATAAGGCGAATTATTCTGTTAAAAACGTCTGGTACAACTGTACGCACCCTACATACGAATCTTGCATTTTTGGAAAACATTTTTAAAAGAATATATTAAATATCACAACTAATTTAAGAGAAAGTATTAAAGCAACACCTATCACTTAGGAACTCAATAATTTTCTTCATGATGATACTACAAAAACTGCTGAGAAAATTAATTGATAAATTATTGTATTATTACGGGAAAGTAGAATGAATGATCGGTCCATTATTCATGCTTTTAAATTTTTCAGAATTTAAGCTTTAAGTGCCATTATCTCTCAAGATAAAACCCTTTTCATATTTTCTAAGAAGATGTTATTTAATTATATTTCTACGTATAAAACACGAGTAGAAGCTGTAATAGATAGTTTTAAAACACATTTAATACGCATAATAGGTGAAAAATAATTAATCTTGAAATTAATACATCGCTATGTTTTTTTGAAAAATTTGTTATTAATTAGGATTCCCATTTTCAAAATAATCGCTATTTATTAGGATTGCGTGAAAGTGCTTACGCTGTATTAATATTTCTCAACACTACTGGATGTATTGGCTTTAATATGGTAAGAATTAAGTAGAAAGTATAAGGTATTATATATTGTTATTATATAGATATATTATATATATATAGTATATATATATATATATAATATTATATATAGTATTATATATTGGTATTATTCTATATATACATATGTTATACAGCATGTTATACGTACATTATATATCGGTATTACGGTATTATATATATATATCTATATATTATACATCATATTATATGTAGCATTATATATAGGTAATATCATTATTTCGAAAAATATTTTTTAATTCAAAATTACCATGTTCAGTACAATAAGACTATGTTTAGCATTATATATATATATATATATATATATTATCTATGGTTATTTTTTATCTATAGTTTTGTGAGCTATCAATACTCACTTCCAAGGTTAAATCGGCGAATTTGTTTTAAAGTGGAATTGAACATTCCGATTCGTATATTTTCCTCTTTCCTATACGGTGGGGGGGGGGAGGTTTGGGGCTAACATTCTTAAGAATACTAAGTTTATGCAACATCTCATCATAATCTTTAAAGTTAAGAAATTTGAAATAGCCAGTGTTAAGAGGGAGATTGTGACATCTTGGCTCTCCTAACATAGTAGTAGCGAAGCAGCATACTTTAGTCACTTCTTACTTTAAGCAGCTGTCCGTCTGATAGCCAGGTGTTTGACAATATTAGAATACCATAAGATAATATCGCTACACAAACAATTTTCATTTCTTTAATGGAGCAGTAATGTTTTCAGTTTAATTTATAGAATTACGTTCAACATTTACCAGTACATGCCTGTTAACAACTGCACTCAGGTTCTCTAGCAGTTTTAAATAATCAGATTGCTTCTAAGTGCTTGCAGTTCCCGAATCATCAGGTTGAACTTCAATCGCAGTTGCAGTTCTCTTAAGAGTTGCGGATTTCAACCAGTTTCCCATCTTAAGAACAAGTTCAATTCCCATTTTAAGAAGCATATTAAGTTTGTGTTACACAGGGTTTCTACGCTTTTTCCACAATTTTTAATACAATTTTTCTATTTAATGTTTAAATAGCAGAAATTTTAGACGCCTCGTTTAATTGTAGGATTTCTAATACTTTCATGGATTTAAATAAAGCGAAAAATTCTATTAAAAATTGTGGTACAAACGCAGGAACCCTGTCATATAAAGTCTTTTTATTTTATATTTACATTTTTTTAATAAAAATTAAATACGGTAAATAGTCCTCGTTATTGTTTCTGTAAGATATTTCTTTCTTTCTTTTTTCTTTTTTTTTAATTGAAAAACATCCAATTTATTGAATAACTCCATACTTAACAATGTACAGTAAAACCTGTTTAATTTGAACCAAGTCAAACACGTTTTGAACAAGAAAATAAAAAAAAATAAAATACCAATTTAAAAAAAATCCCATGTATGGCTGCCAGATTGTTGTCCTGTTTTATTCAGATAATTGGATTTAATGCCGATAATTCCAAATAAGGATCTGTACTTTGTGTAATAACGCGATGTCTGTCATTAAATGAAGCAAAATTTTAATAATTTTGAGATACCTCTAAATATATTTATTTTTCATTAAAACTTTTTCTACATTCTTTTTTATTGTATTGTGACACATTTTGAGGATGAGACAGGAGAGGAAAAATAAAATAAATCGATGATTATAAGGACCACTCTATTCCTCAGCCTGCTGCTTTTATCATTCAGATTTCTATATTGACACTTCTTTTAAATTGTATAATTTGCCTAAGGTTTTCGGGCGTTGAATAACATTAATTATTTTAAAGTGATGTTCTCCTTATTTAATCGCAGATATTTGTGGTTAAATAAGGCCATGACTCCTATTAAAAATACAGTGGTATTCAATGCCGTATCTTTAAATTTATAATCGTATGAAAACAAAATTATGGGTAAACCCGAGATAAATGTAAAACTATCAAAAATATTTTTTTTTCAAATTTATATTTATTTAAGCCAGAAATTTTAAACAGAAATTCAGACAAATAAATGATGATGATCTTTTGATGTTAACTGTTTCTGTCTTCCTATTGTTGAAAGTTTTGTAGATAGACCGATTTTCATAAAAATGGTAGTTTTGACGGAAAATCGTGTTATTCGAAGAAGGTGTTCCGATATATCGTGCTTCCGAGAATGTGTCGCCAGTCTGCTGCTGTTAAATTAGGATTACATATTGTGGCCATTTTTTTAAATGGTATTTTTCGCTTTATTTAGTGCATTAAGATCTAAGACGAATACTACTATTTCGAAAAAGTTGTGCCAATCATGTAATCATAATAAAAAAGTAGCGAACTACCACGTTGTTCATTGTGAGCTTGTACCGTAATTTCCGGCGTATAATCCGCAGCTCAAAGAGTCGTTTTTCGACCCAGAAATATTATTTTATAAAATGTAACTTAAAAGATCGCTGTAAATATTTAACTACAATTATTGAATAAAATTTCTGGGTCGAAAAACGACTCTTTGAGCTGCGGATTATACGCCGGAAATTACGGTAAATCAAATTTGCTTGCTTTGTTGACTGGTCACGACATTGTTTCTACTATCGATCCACTACCAATCGACTACTTCGACTGTACATTGGAAGTCAGAATCCTTCCCAAAATCTCCTAATTATGGCTGAATTTGTAATAAAAGTATATGCGCCTATGTGGTTTCACATTAAGAAAGATTCTTCCTGCAAAAGTGCAGCCCAAAATGTTTTAAAACAATTAATAATTTAAACAATTAATTATTATTTGAGGGAAGATTTAAATAAAACTGTCGTTCCCTTTATTCAACGAAACGCATTCTTCAGTTATCCAGAAAACATTTTACTAGGAATGATAACTAATGAAAGTCACCATGTTCGAAAACTTGGATTCAGAAAAATATTGAGGGCAAGAGAAATGGAATGTTCAATAATAAGGCAGTTTCATATTGCAATATTGAACTTCAATGCTACAGATTATATTGATATCATTTACTAACAAGAATGTGAAATTACACCCCCCCCCTTCATCATTAATAGCGTATCAACGGAGGACCTGAAATTTCTCATAAATAGATCTTAAGTCCCATCTTTTCAATTCCTCTAGTCTCCGTGTTATATTCAAGCAGTTGGAAACTGAGTGAAATTAGTTATTGAAGCATCATTAGCAGTCGTATGAGTAGAAGCAAGGGACGGATATATTCGAGCAAAAATCAAATCAGGAAATATAATGCCTAGTTTTGATACTAAAGGCCAATATAAATTAGAATGAAAAATCAGATTGTTTTACAGTAGGGTAGACCGGGGCACGTTTACGCAGTGCACTTTTTCTGAAACGAGTTATAACTGGCGCGCCACCAGTCATAACAGATTGATGTTTCTCCCTAGCGGGTATTCTCACAAGTTTTTGAGCGTCAATCGAGCTTCGATCTAGCATGCGGAAAGGATAACCTGTTTTCTGTCAAGGTGAGTAAATTTTGTGTTGAACTTATTGAAACTTGTTGTGAACTAATAATACTTTGTAGAGAATAATCAAATGTATGAACATTAGCAGAATTTTATCCTTTTTGAGAACTGTATTTGTATGAACAGAAATGTGATTAATTTTCGTTACACGTTAAAAATAAATCCAAACATGGCAACGGGGCACGTTTACGCATTGACATCGGGGCACCTTTACGCACGTTCTTACTGTGTAAACGTGCCCCTGAAACTTTCTTGCCCCGTACTGTTTCAAACCTTTTTAGTATTTTCAGGCTATTTAGTTTTGCAAATCATCATTTATTGTTTAATTGAGTAAAGGAATCCGTCTTTTATTGCTTACAATCATATAGTTCTGTCTTCATGCCTGTTCAGCTTTAATTTTATAGACTGTTCAGCCTGTAATCAATTTTCTTTATTTTACAGATGGTAAGACATTATAAAGTTATAAATAAAACATCACAATTTGATTAAATATTTATTTCACTTACTCTTTGGTATGACTTAGAATATACGTAAACGTGCCCCGTATCCGGGGCCCGTTTACGCAAGTGACTTGGACCTAAAAAAAATTTTTTTTACGGTTAAAAACACAAATAGGGCATCAACTGAATACACAAATTTTGACTTTATTATCTGCTTTATAAAACCACAATGTCTAAAATTTCCTAAGTTAAAACATAAAAATTAGAAAAATCATTGAAAAAAATCTGCGTAAACGTGCCTCGGTCTAACCTACATAGTATATATACATTTTATTGCATTCCTATATATTCAAAAAACTGTCTTTCCTATATAAAAAATAAAAATGAACTCTATGTATAATTATTGTGCTTTTCCTTTATCTTCTTTGCAAACAATTCATATTTTAGGGTCACCTTTACCGTTTAACCATTTCCGGCACAGGCAAACTCTGTTCGTAAAATGAGAAATTACTGACTGAATTTTACACTGGAATTGACTTAATTGACTGGAATTTACAAACGACTGTTTTCGAAAATATGAACTCCTTATTTTAAGCTTTCATTGTAGAAACAAAATTTTATTATAATATTTATGGTGCCGAATGCAAGTTTGAAATTAAAATTAAGTGTGCCCAAGTGGGAACACTGTGCCGGAAAGGGTTATGGAGTCAAAACATGACGACACTTGGGTTGATCACAGGTAATACTTTAATCAGTCATGTTTTATGGGTTATTTTACTGAAGTCAGACAAATTCTGGAAAAAAATTCATTTGAGTAACTTTCACTAAATAGTGCAATCTTGGTTTTTCTCGTAAGAACAGGTAAAGCACTAAAGAAAAATTCTAAATGAAATGAAAATTTAATCTAATACTTAGTGTGCCAAAAGGCAAATTTTGTGAGTTATCCGAAGAAAAAATTCCAAAAACATTTTTCATGGTTATTTACTCTCCACGCTAGTATTTAATTGTAGACTATTTTACATATTCTGCGATTACTATTCTGAAATAGTGGTACCGAAATTCAAGAACCATACGCAAGATGCGTATAATTTTTGGAATTTCCATGGCTGCCACCACTATTTCATATTAGAAATTTCCTATTTAATACTTCAATCGTAGACTTCTTAGTCGTCACGTTTAATCGTAGAATTTCTAACATTCTTCTGCGATTAAATAAGGCGAAACATAAAATTGTGGTACAGATATACGCACCCTGCATACGAATATTGCATTTTTGAAATTTCTTTTAAAAATAATATGTTAAATATCAACACTAATTTAACCCCTTCGCGACGAGCGTCTTTTACAGAATTTTTAATCTGTTACCACCGGTTTTTCAAATGAGAAATTTTGACCTAATTGAATCGCAAAAATGCTATGATTAGATAAGGAAAACATTGCAAAAACAATAACTGGTGGGAATACTCGAGGATTCTGAGCATCCTATGCGTCACGTATTCGTGTCGCTCGTCCCCAAGGGGTTAAGAGAAACGCAATAAAACAATACATATCATTTAGAAACTTAATGATTTTTTTTTCATGATGATACTACAAAAACTGCGGAGAAAATTAATTGATAAAGTATTTTATTACTACGGAAAAGTAGAAGTGATTGATCGATCTATTATTCATGCTACTAAATCTTTCTGAATTTTAGGTGCCATTATCTCTCAGGTTAAAACATTTTTACAGTTTCTGTGAAAATGTAATTTAATTATGTTTCTACGCATAAAAAACGAGTGGAAGCTATAATAGATAGTTTTAATACCCATTTTACACGCATAATATATGAAAAATAATTAATCTTGAAATTAAGACATCGCTATGAATCTTTGAAAAATTCGATATTATTTAGGAATTTTATTTTCGCAATAACCAATATTCATTAGAATTGCGTGAAAGTGCCTACAATGTATTATTATTTCTCAGCATTATTTGATGTATTGGCCTTATTAGGGTAAATATTAAGTATTCACATTAGTATAGTAAGTATTAGGTATTATATATTGTTATTATATTGTGTATGGTATTATTATTGTAAGTCATGTATTATTGTAGAAAAGCACGCCTATTAAATATTTACTGGACAAATCATTATTTATGAAAATTGTCAAGAAAATAAAACTACATTTGATGTTTTATAACAGTTAAATGCAATTTTCAGTTTATTGTCATCTGAAAGAAAGTGTATGTTTAATAATATTATTTCGAAAAGTATTCTTCAAATTCAATATTACTATGTTCAGTGTAATAACATTATGGTTAGCAATAAATTATTTTTATTCATCGTTGAAGGGAAATGTGTAATTGAAATTACGGGGTATTGCTTTATTTAACCCTTAATTGCATAGTGATGTAAATTTCCATCACTGTTTATTTAACTTTTAATAGATAAATCAACGTCTTCGCCACCACTATATTTATATAGAAATATTAATCGAGTAAATTTCCCGTGAACTATGTTGCTGCACAAACTTAAAAATCTATCTTAAAGTTTCTGGTGTCTAATATTTAATATATGTTTAAAAAGCACGATTGTAAAAGAAAAACTCATGCAAAGAAGGCTTAAAATATTGTAGTATTCTGGTGAAATGTGAAATACTAGTGAATATTTTCTTTAGGGTTTAACGTTAGTCGCGCAACAAACGGAAGGAAATTACGGGTCACCTTTTATACACCACTATTTGGAAACAATAATCTTCGTGGTAGATTTCTATTTCAAGTATTGTGAGACTCTTACTGCGGAAATTATTGTTTGAAAATAGTGATATTAAAAAGGTAACCAGTAATACCTCTGTCATATTGTCCGTGACTAAGATTCACCCCTAATTATCTTACGTGTTTTTTCAACTTTTATGAACTAGGATAGAGGCAAAATCATTTCCCTCATAATAAGCTACATTTTTATTTTCAGCTATAAAAGAGTTCTATCGCATGATTTGTTCGGAAGATATAAATTAAATTTTGTCACGTGGATTTAAGATTAGCATCCTAAAACTTTATCGTCTTCTTACATTATGAAAATTTAAGAAGATTATATACAATGCTCTTTACTCAAATGTAGTGTCAAAAAGGGGATTTTACCATTTGCAAATTCAAAGTTGGTAAGATATTAATAGGTAGACGCCTCTATTTCAAAAATTACATATTTAGAGAGTGGAGTGAAAAATTCCCTGTAGAATGACAGTCCTCGCACCGCTCTGCGACAATTTGGTGATAAAATAGCATGGGTTGGAGCGGTTGTTTATTTCAGGATTCTATATTAAATGTTACATCTTTTATTGTTACAAATGTAATATCCTTTTTAACAATCAGGTAATTAAAAAAAAATCTTTTAAAATAAACTGAAACTGCACATAAATGTTACGAATAAAACATACACTATCATTTATTTTACTGAATGTTTCACTAGGAAAAGCATTCGCCGCAGTTTCGTGATTTATGAGAAGAAATAAGAAATATGAGTTATATATTGGAAAGTTACGTATAGTTCAATCACTTATCTTTAGTTTCTGTTCACTGATCGCTTCGGATTTTACGACATCTCTAATCTTCTTATTCCCAGCCAAAATGTAATAAAGAAACTAATGCATGGCATAAAGCAAAATATTTCTCGAGTTTCATGAACAGCATGTGTGTATTTTATGAACCTGTTTCGCTTTGGAGATCATAAGTCAACTAGAGTTTTTCTTAAATGCAAAAAAATATGCATTAAATAACAAGCTGCAGAATATAAAATGGTTTATCATTTCTGTGGTATTTCGTTTTATTCTCTTTATTTCTTAACAGAATTCATACGAAAATATGCTTTTATTCAAAATTGTATTAATCTTTTCAAAATATATAAAATTCGACAGCTGTTATATTCTTATTTATTCGTTATTTAGGTATTCAGTTTACTAGATTTCTTAGATGCCTTTAATTATATTTAACCCTTTTTATCCTGACGGTACTTATAAATACCACTTTAACCCCTTCGCGACGAGCATCTTTTACAGAATTTTTAATCTGTTACCACCGGATTTTCAAATGAGAAATTATCACCTAATTGAATCACAAAAATGCTATGATAAGAAAACTTTACCAAAAAAAAAAAAAAAAAAAACTGGTGGGAATAATCGAGGATTCTGAGCATCTAAAAAGTAGCTAGAAAATTATTTCAGGATATAAAGGGTTAAACAAATAGAGTTTTCTAAAGAAACAATTTTCAGTGACCTTTAAAAGGAAAATTGTTTCATTAATAACGTATGCTTATGAACAACATTTATATACTCAATATATTACCGTACCATAATTTCCGGCGTATAATCCGCAGCTCAAAGAGTCGTTTTTCGACCCAGAAATTTTATTCAATAATTGTAGTTAAATATTTACAGCGATCTTTTAAGTTACATTTTATAAAATAATATTTCTGGGTCGAAAAACGACTCTTTGAGCTGCGGATTATACGCCGGAAATTACGGTAATTTCCGGCGTATAATCCGCAGCTCAAAGAGTCGTTTTTCGACCCAGAAATTTTATTCAATAATTGTAGTTAAATATTTACAGAGATCTTTTAAGTTACATTTTATAAAATAATATTTCTGGGTCGAAAAACGACTCTTTGAGCTGCGGATTATACGCCGGAAATTACGGTACTTTAATTATGGATCTGATAAGGAATCGAATATTTTTATTCTTAAATTCTACAGATGTCTACATCTTTCATAGATTTCGAAAATTAATTCAAAATTCAGAAATTCAAAAACAAAAAATGATTTCTATTTTTCAAAAATCTTGGTATGATGTCATGCAGAAAGTGGTTCCATTCCCACTTGCCAAAAATAGTACATTTAGTTTGAAAGTAATTCGGCATAATCCTTTTACATTTCTTGCTTTTATCTTCATTTCTTTCTTAGTTAACGCGTTTATAGAGGATGATTCAGAATAACTGGTCAATAATTTTCAGGAAGGTAAAGCATGTTACAACAAACAATTGTTGTACAGGAAACAAGAATCGCAATCTTGTTTCCTGTACAACAAGATTTTAAGTCAAAAATACAGAGTGGGGGCATGTCTGACACTTACATATATATTAGATTCATAGTTAACAAACTGGTAAAGGCTAGTTTTCGTCTTTTAAGGCTGTACTCAAGAAATATTTTTTTACGGTCAATAGCGTAAAACTTTCCGACATATTTATGCACATATGTTTAAACGCAAAAGCATAGAACTAGGCTTGACTATTAAAGAGATTTGGAATCAAAGAGTTTTTTTTTTTCATTTTTTAATATATGAATCACTTATCAAGTTATAGGCGATTGATGTCACGTGACGATAGGTTTTTTTTTCCTTTCTCTCGCTATCGCGTCCGGAAATTCGTTTCAGAACGCTAACTTTAACGGGTTTTTTCTAAAAAAATCTACTGCCTTTACCAAAAACAAAAACACCATTCAATTACATTGTTTCTGAATAAGAACATCTACCAATTTCTAGCCATTATGGATCAAAAATGAAATCCGAAATCTGTAAGAAAGTAGCTTCTTTGGATCTAAGAGCAGCCTTAAGCAGGAAGCCCCGCCTATGGGCGTGATACTTA
Source organism: Maratus michaelseni (assembly GCA_963931845.1). Classification (NCBI taxonomy): domain Eukaryota; kingdom Metazoa; phylum Arthropoda; class Arachnida; order Araneae; family Salticidae; genus Maratus; species Maratus michaelseni. The sequence continues at coordinate 85,678,044 of OZ007586.1, forward strand.
CATGTTACATTATTGAACAAGAATATTTTCTCTGTTTGTGCGCATATTATAAATAAATGTACGTAATAATGGTATTGTTTCAAATCGAAGTATTTATATGCATAGTACTCAAATATTAAAAATACCAATTTTTGCTTGCTTTCAGAAAAAAAGTAGCACATAAACTATAAAATTACTGATCGTGGACAGAATTACACAAGTCCGAAAGGTCTCATTACAATGATTAAACATCAAATTGTGCAAATTGTGTCCCTACACGGTCTAAACGTGTTTAGGACTTCATCTCTGAGCATGGATATATGCATGTATGGTTTTGAGCACTATAACATCGTAAATATGCTGTCATTGTTACAAATCTTAACTATTTTATGAGAGTCTCTGTAGCATGGTCCTTACTCAAAATTGTTATCGCAACATTTACAATTATTTTACGGGCACACTCAAAACAATCTGGATTCATTACGGGATATGAGCCATGCTTTTTATGTCCTTTATAATGTTAATCTATTTCAAACTTACTCTTAAAATTGTGCCTGATATATATAACATACAAGCGCAGCCGGGTAGCCAGAGGGTGGTGCTGGGTTGGTTAGATACCAGTATTTTAATAGTAATTATGTCTTATTTAATCACAGCATTCTGCAATTAAAAAAGATGAAGTTTATTATTCGAAAAAAGTGGTATCCATTACCCAGTCTGTGTATGCTGCTGCACAAGATATCATCGTATTTTTATTATATTAAAACTAAAGACACAAAGTCAAACTGTGTCTTATATAAGAAGAAAATATCCAAGGCATAACGAGATGAAAGTCAGTCAATTTTTAAACTGAACAAAATTTTACCAAATATAACAAATGAAAAAAAATATATCCCAGGTTAGAAAGTATTGTTATTTTAAAATTAGATTTACAAGCATTTGTCAATAATGAATATGATTTATTGGCCAGTAAAAAGATTGAACTTTCATATATTTTTTTCAAAATAAGTGTTTCATAATTATGTATAACTCGCTGATCCGCCTGCCGTTGCCCGAACCCATCAAAATATAGTACAAACCAAAAGGTCACTCTAAAATCACTGCACGAAACCCTTCCTCTTGTAATCCTTTCGTCAGTTGAAAAGTAAATACAGAGATGGACCTCAAAGCGGAAGTAAATTCAATACGACCCCTCAAATGTCTGGGTCATTTGATTCATGGCCGGTCAGTTTTTGGCCAAATTTAAGAAAAGTTACCATTTCATTTTCAGAAGATTAGCATTTTTGGATTCTGAAAAAAAAAATTGCATGAAAAATATGAATCTGAAAAATAAACTGCTATACTGTGAGACGATACCTACAGTAGTTTTCTTAATATTCCAGAATGACTGAAAATGAGAATATTTCGTTGTCTGGGATTATCAAATATGTAATTTTCTTTTACGGTTTCGATAAAAATAGTCATTATTAACGCATGCCCCAGAAATACTGTTAATATCACCTTCCACAGCCCGGGGGCACATTCTGTTCTAAACGAACCTCCGACACGTATCCTCGCTGCCTACGACACCATATAACAGGCGAGCTGCACATGCGCTGCAGAATATTTTAGTTTAGTATTTTAGACCGTCAGGGGACGCATTCTTTTCCATAAGAACACCTGTCACGGGACCCTGCTGCCTAGGGCATAATATAGCAGGCGTGCGAAATCTTTTAGTTCCACTTTCCGCCACCAGAGCTGCATTCTGTTCTAAACAAACATATTCCCAAACGAAACTCCGGCACTGTATAGCAGGCGTGCTGTGCACGCGCTGAAAAATCTTTTAGTTCCTCTTTTTGCCGCCAGGGAGAACACTCTGTTTTAAACAAACCTCTTTCTGAGAGAAAATCTGGCACATGTCAACGCCGCCCACGACACTGTATAGAAGGCTTGCTACTTATGCGCTGCAGAATATTTCAGTTCCACTTTCCACCGCCAGGGGACACATTCTGTTCTATTCGAGCATCCGGCACGGATCCACGCTGTCGACGGCACCGTATAGCACGTGGTCAAAATCTTTTAGTTCCACTTTCCACCACCAGGGGCTGAATTCTGTTAAAAACAAACCAATTCCCAAACGAAGCTCCGGCACGGATTCCTGCTGACTCCGGTACCTTATAGCAGGCATGCTGTGAACGCAAAATCACTTGGTTCCTCCTTCCACCGCCAGGGGGTCTGTTTTAAACAAAACTCTTTTCGAACGAAACTCCAGCACGCGTCAACGCTGCCCACGGTACTGTGTAGAAGGCGTGCTGCACACTCGCTGGAAATCTTTTATTTCCACTTTTAACCGTAAGGGGGCGCAAATATTTTTCTTAATAAGTTATATATATATCTTAATTTGTCCATGCTACATCGAATGAACTAATTTTAAATCGGGACCACAGAACTCTAGAAAATAAATTCCGCTCCTGAAAATTATTATTCAGAAATGGTGATGGCTATCTAGCAAGAATATAAATTAACTTAGCTCTGAACTAATAATGCTATGGATAAACCTAAAATAAAACGAAAATTAATGATTATTAACGCGATATTTAATTAAAAAAACCCGTTAAATCCCGCTAATTACCTTTGATTAAGTTGATAAAAATATTACCCGTCGCTTTTTTTCAAAAATTAGATTTTCTCAAACAAAACTTTTTTTTTTCTTTTTTCTTTTCTTTTTTTTTTTTTTTGCGTACGTATGCACTTTTTAAATCGCAACGTGAAATAGTGTTAATATTTTTAATATATGTAAATTCTGACTTGTGTATTTTTTAAGTAAATAGAGATATGTGCCCGAAAGCAGAAGTAAATTCAATACGATCCCTTTTTATGAAGCAGGTGTTCTTATGACATAAAGAAATCATACGTGAAAAAATGCTAAAAATCGCATAAAAAATTAAATCAAAATTCCAAAATCGGGCTTCGATGTGCAAAACTTCATACACAGAAGTACCTTGTTTCCAAATCTTGTTACTCTGTCATACAGAAATCTCTTCATAACACAGCCGACAGACAAACTTCTTTCTTTATTACCGTAATTTCCGGCGTATAAGCCGCAGCTCAAAGAGTCGTTTTTCGACCCAGAAATTTTATTCAATAATTGTAGTTAAATATTTACAGCAATCTTTTAAGTTTCATTTTATAATGTAATATTTCTGGGTCGAAAAACGACTCTTTGAGCTGCGGCTTATACGCCGGAAATTACGGTATTATACAAGCTGACCCGCGCAGCTTTCTCTGAGTCCATAATAAAACTTTAAACAAACCCCAAATTTGGATTATTTTATATAGTTTACCCGATTTTGTATGAATTTTTATCTTAAATGACAGAATCGCAAAATCGTAAAAAAAAAACATTTGTTTCTTTTTTCAAGTAGGGTCGTTATATAGTTAAAAAAATAGCTTTTGTTGTCCAAACCCTTTGAAATTTTCAATGGTCAAAAAATATAACGGTTTTATAGCCCGTGTAAAAATTAAGTCAATTTTGTTATCTGGTTGTGAAATAAATATGTTTTCTTTTCGCGTCTTGTCCGTTAACATAAAAAAACAGTATTCGTCGTCCGATCTCACTAAAATTTTACTCGTTTATAAATATAACTGTTTCCAAGTCTTCTATAAAGTTAAATGAATATATTTGCATTTTAAATAGTGAATACGTTACCCGAAACGAAGCGTGACCGCGGAAAATCATCCCGTTATTATGGGTTTTCACCGAAAATATCTCAGATTTTATTTATTTTAAATACCGTAATTTCCGGCGTATAATCCGCAGCTCAAAGAGTCGTTTTTCGACCCAGAAATTTTATTCAATAATTGTAGTTAAATATTTACAGCGACTTTTAAGTTACATTTTATAAAATAATATTTCTGGGTCGAAAAACGACTCTTTGAGCTGCGGATTATACGCCGGAAATTACGGTACTTGTTCTCGTCAGAACGCCTCGAAATGGTTGTAGGTGATGTACAGTCGTGGAAAAAAAAAACTGAACACCCCCCACTAACTCTGCAACAAATTATAGTAGAAGGTAGTGACTGGTACCAAACGATTGGAAATAAAGTCTACTTATAAATGATGTATATAAAATTTGCTTAGGGGGCCATCTACATATAAAAAGACACCCAAACTTTGTTTTTTTCAATAGCAAGACTCAAATTTGACAATATATTTGAAATCTGCAGTTCAAACTATGCCTAGATACCAAGTTTCATTAAATTCCTACGATTAGTTTCTGAGAAATTAATTACTTTATAATGAGCATATTTAAGGGGCTGTATCCAAATTGAAGTTCGGTTCTCGATTGTTGAAATGCTGCAGAATGTCACTTCTTTTAATGTATTATGTTTTACCGATATGACCATTTTACTCACTTAATAAATTTCGGTTATTGTTATATGCGGTAAAATAATGTTTACAACCGTTGAATTATCCGATTTTAACCCCTTGGGGACAGGTGACACGTATACGTGACGCATAAGATGCTCAGAATCCTCGATTTTTCCCACCAGTTATTTTTTATTGTAAGCTTTGCCTTACTATATCTTAGCATTTCCACGATTCAATCAGACGAAAATTTCTGTTTTAAAAAACCGGTGGTAAATTATTAAAAATTCTGTAATAGACGCACTTCACGAAGGGGTTAAAACAACCATAAGATTACTTGTAATTAAAATAGTTTTAGAATATGTAAATGTTATTGGAATTTTACAGGTGCTTTTATAATGCTGTTTCTCAGATTTTGCATCTATTTAACTCGCCTTTTTTTTAGTTTATTGTCAGAAACGTGAATAATAGTGACAAATACAAAATGTAGAATTTAAAAAAATAGTATAAAGCAGCGTAAGAAAAAAAAAAAAAAAAAACGCAGATAAATTGTTTTTTAATCTGAAAATAAATCCAGACATTGTTTTTTTTAGTAGCAAGGGGGGGGGGGTGTCGCAGGATTTATATTCCGATTTATTTGAAGACCTAAAACTAAATCTATGTTATAAAGACATCTGAATAACTTTACATTCGTTATTCTCCTTCGGAATAGGGTTAATAATTCTATGATTAAACCTATTCTGGTAGTTCATTTAAAATTTTACAATTAACTCATTAATGCCTCTTGGCAAGAAAACTTACCGTTTGCCATTTATTATTATTATTATTATTATTATTAGATTTTTTTGCACACTGCTAGCGATTGGGAAATAATCTTGCCTATCAGAAAACCATAAAAATAACTCGTTTTTTTTTTTCAATTAGCCTGTTTAATCGAATAGATCTAAATACGAAAGTTATAGAAGAAAAAGTTAAATTATTTTAAGTTCGTTATTAATGGAATAAAAACTGAACATCCATACATATTTGTAAAGATTACAATTTTTGATTGATATACAAAAGTTAATAAAAGTTTAAATTAGCATTTTTAAGTAACAAATACTTTCGCGTTAATACTTTATCTAACAACCATTTAGTGTAATATTGCAAACAATTTAACAAGATTTGAGAAAATCTTGTTTTAATCCCAGCCTATGAGTATAATATTTTCTCAAACAGGGATGAGTGCGCTCCGACCCGAATATCGATTCTTACCACTAAATTTTAATAGTATTCTCCAACGTAAAGAATTTCAGAAATTTTGTTCTTGAATAAGGTAACAAATACTATTAAAATTTAGTGGTGTCAATCGGGATTTCGAGTCGGAGCGCTCCCATCCCTGTTCAAACTATGCTTTATTGCACATCATAGACAGATTAGCACATCAGATATTGCACATCATCTTAAAGCAGCATCTTGCCGTTTTTTAAGCGTAATTTGAAAACTACTTGGTAGAAAAATTTAAAATTTTGAATACACATAAAGCAGGACATAATAAATATAAATCCATCAAAAAATTGTAGTAATTCATAATTTTTTCGAATATTAATTTCATAATTCATAATTCATATTATAAAATTATAAAAATTACAAATTTGACATATTTATGTTTGGGCTTTTTAGTATTATAACCAAAAAAAAATTAACACATTAGAATTATAATCTCAGGAGATATTAATAAAAATATGAAAATGTAATTTAACATTAGAGGCTCTAAAATTTGAATGTTTATAACTCGAAAACTTATCATCCAAATGACTTAAAATTTTGTATCTAGGCATAGTTTGAACCGAAAATTTAAAATATCATGTCAAAAGTGGGTGTTGCTATTGAAAAAAAAATTAGGCTTGTGTTAATATGTAGATGGCCCATTAGGCAAATTTTAGATATATAATTTAAAAGTAGACTTTATTTCCAATCGTTTGGTACCAGTCACTTCCTTCTACTACAATTTGTTGCAGAGTTAGTGGGGGTGTGCAGTTTTTTTTCCACGACTGTACATCGGGTCTACCAAGATGTTCTAAAAAGATTGTGTTGAAATACGAATGTTTAGTAACTTTTAGCGTAAGAAAAAATATCTTCTCGTGAGGCACGAAATGACCTGCGTTCTCCGGTGTTTTTGAAAGCGTTAAAATCTGTATTTAAATAAAAAATACTATCCCGTCTATTAGAAGAACATTTCAGTTCTAAGAGCATGCGTTTGGTTTGCCTGTATCTCTAAAATTGTGCTATTGAGGGGCGCTGGCGTAAGGAAGAAAACATAGCCCGGGAAAACGACCCTTTTTCAAAAATATTTTTCAAACGTTTAACATATTTTTTTTTTCGAATTGATTACGGCATTGGAGATGTAAGAGGGAGATCCTTCAGAATATGCTTTTCGTTTTTAAATAAAACAAATTGTTTAATCCGCAGATTTAAAACAGAATTCCGAAATAAACGCATTCTGTATGTAAATGGTTCTTCATTCTCGTGCGCTGTGGCAAATCAGTTTCTGGGCATGCGCGAGTTCTGAAAGCCAGATCGCAAAAAACTGATGAGTTATTGATCAGTTTTTAATTAATATTTTTGGTAATTTTCAAAGTATTAAAATTCTGAGACCCAGGTGCACCAGGACAGACCTTGGAGTATCCACACCTAAATTTTCAGACTTCTAGGGGAGCTAAATTTTGCTAGCCATTGCAGAAAAACAATAGAGCACACACAAAGCGAAACTTTCTTTTATTCGTATAGATATGGATGATTTTTCTTTTTTGTTTTTTAATTAGTAAGGTTTGTTTATGATTTACACGTTGACTTAATTTAATCTATTATGAAAGAAATCTCTGATTTTACTGAGAAAAGCTTTTGAAAGTATATGAAGACAAAACCAGTCAAAATAAACAAAATCAAATCATTATATGTTACTTTACTTTTGTTCATAAATCTAATTTTAGATGAAAAGACTTTAGGTAAAAATATACCTTTTGAGATAAGAAAATTAAGATTTCTTTAATTTCATTTTTTATCTAAACGAATCTTAAAATATAATTATCTTTTAAAAGCAAAGGTTTTGTTTGGAAAAAAGTTAATGGTTGAACTGTTCGGAAGAAAACATCTTGTAATCATTTAAATCATCTTGTAAAACATCATTTTAATTATATGTTTATTTTTACATTACTTTTAAATTACAATTGAAGAAAATTTTCAAATTGGAAAGTTTTTCTCTTTTCATGATTTTTATTTTATTCCCAGAAAAATATTTAATTTAATTAGTTTGTTTGTCTCTACAAATAAAACAAACATTGATTTAAAAAGATGTAAAAATGAATAAAATGTATTTAAGAACGGATATTTTGTACAAAACAAGTTCTATAATAAATAAAGAATTAAAAAATTCATTTAAATATGAAGACAGCGATCTTGAGGGGTTTGAAATTTGAAAATACTTTTCTCTAGAAAAAATGTAATTGTAGCCTTAAAACTCAAGCGACATTAAAATATAAAATTTTATGCAAGAAAGTTGCATAAGAGTACTACAAAAATATTCAAGTGCAGTTTCGGATTTTGGAATTTAATTTTCCTATCCAAACAACTCCGATTGTAAATTCATGGGAAAAAAGTATAACCCTACTAAATTTGTGGCGAATCATCCTATGAAAAAATTTATTATCGCAATAGCCGGCCTATGATCCGCGGATCAAACAATAATGTTTCAAACCAAAAATTTCATTTAATAATTCAAGTGAAATATTTACAGCTAACCAAAAAGTTATATTTCATTAAATAAAGTTTCTGGTTCGAAACTTGATTGTTTGATCCGAGGATTATAGGCCGGAAATTACGGTAGGACGAATCAATTAATAATATTGGTTACGAATTAATTCTATAGTTAAATTTTGAGTACGTGAAACATATACAGTTGTGATGACTTGGAGTGTCATCCTTACTAATCAATACTCTCAGCTGGGGTATTAAGGTAATCCTGATCTGAAGAAGAAATCTCCTGTGAATATTATCTACAGAAGGGTGGGTCCTTTGCCTACAAAACTCTATTGCCATCTGACGAAGGAATGTAAATCCTTTAAGATATATCCACCTGCTATGTATTACAATCCATTGGGGGAATAGCTATTTAAGTAAAGAAGTACCCAGAACAGGGTAGAACTTTCTAGTGAAACGGTGCTATGAAAGATCAAGGAATTGAATTATGGGAACTGGAGAAGAAGGGGGGAATTCCGAGCTAGGCAGTCAGTCCTAGAGAGTCGAGCTTAGACAGAGTGTGTGATGTGGTCTATGAATTGTGTGATTGTTTGATTAACACGAGAAATGAGTCGTGCAGTCATCTGTGAACCTCATTATCGTTTTATACTCTTGTTATTCCTTTTAATCAAACAACTTTTTTACTAATCAAGTGTATGTTTGAAGTAATTATATATATATATATATATATATATATATATATGGATAGATATATTGGGAGCTGTAAGCCACGACAAAATTGTAAAAGCTTTAATTTTTTTAAAATTAACTACTTTTAAAACCATATATGGAGTCGTTGGTAAATTGTACCTTTGAATATTAAACGGAAATTCATTTGGTAATGTAGTTTAAAATATGCGCAGGTTTCAAGTTTGTAACACTTAATGTTAAATTCTTTTTTAATGATGTCAAAACAGATTGCAATGCGAATAACGTAACCCAATTCATAAGCGTAAACCAAAAACTTCTTCGTGCGATGGGCTGTAATTTTACATTTGCATTTTCAATCTTCTAGAAATAGATTTCTGTTAAAAAAATTTCGTAAGTGTAATTTCACATTTTTTTTTCGAATATTAATTTCAAAATATATGTTACTTGAAATTGATATCGAATTTTATAACTAATTACTGAAATTAATAATGTATTTTATAAATACTTAACAAAATTAATAATGAATTTTATAAGATTTATTAATTTATTTGAATTGGAACTATTTATAATTTTTAAACAATACAAAATAAATCTTTTAAATTAAATATTAGGTGTTAATTAAAAATATTATTTTAACAGTTACCGTTTATACTCGCGTATAAGCCGACCCCGAAATTGGAGATGAAAACAGGTTTAACCCTTCTTTGCATGAGTTTTTCTTTTACAATTGTGTTTCTTTATACATATATTAAATATTAGACACCAGAAATTTTAAGATAGATTTTTAACTTTGCTCAGCAACATAGTTCACAGGAAATTTACTGGATTAATATTTCTATATAAATATAGTGGTGGCGTAGAAGTTGATTTATTTATTAAAAGTTAAATAAAATGTGATGGAAATTTACATCACTATGCAATTACGGGTTAAAATAAGTATTTTAATATAGATTTCTTCACCTTATGTAATTCAGAATGAAATGAAATTAGATAAGGCGTAGAAAACCATTCCGAATTACTGATATTAAACCTTGTTTTCTTCTCGAATTTGAGGATCGGCTTATATGCGAATATATACGGTAAACATATTTTCTACCGTATAATATCTAAAGGAATAAACTTTTTAGGATTAATAATTTGAAACATTTTTTTCTTAAAGCGTCTGGAGATTTTATTAATGAATTAGCTAAATTAGTAACACAGGTTTTTTATTACTTTTTTTTTCAAATTGCGTAAGCGTTGATTACCTTATATTAAAGGATGCTTTCAGTTATACACGCGAGACCATATTTAATTCCTTTTTTTTTCAAAAAATTACGTTACTAGCAAGATTAAAAGATACATTTATAGAAAAAAAATATTTTTATTTTTTTTGATAAGAAGGTTTAATTAAGTAAAAAGCTCTCTCTTTTTTACTTTAGCATTATGCGCAAAAGTATATGTTAAAAAGCGCATTTATATATATATATATATATATATATATTAGAAAAAATTATTTTACTCTAGTTTGTGGCTAATGCAAAATATGCTTAGTAGAAATCAATTAATTAGTTTGCATTTAAATATATATATATATATTTTTACAAATTAAAGAATTATGCGATAGTTTTAGTGTTAATACGTACTAGAATTTACTTAACTGGATAATTAATCGGAATGAGGAACAGTTTCCTTCCTCTACACAAATATTACATTTAATGTCATATAATTTAAAAAAAATGTAACACGTAATTTTTAACTAAACGTGAAGAATACTACGATTAAATATAGAGAAGATTACTATTCTAAAATTATTGTTATCTAAATGCACTTGTTACACATGCCCTAAAACCTAAATATAACCCTGAATGTATCTTTACGTATACACGTTTAATAATTGATATACTTTTGAAGATCATTCCAAAAATCTAAGCGTTTAAATTATATTTTTCCTGCATGTAATTTCTGAATTCATAGGCTGGTGCAACAAAATCAAATTAATATTTTCAATATATAAGATATATAAGTAAATAAGGTACTCAAGTATAAACTTCATAACAATTATTTCCATAGTAATTATATAATGAATCATTAAAGAAATATGCAACAATACTGCCACACGCTCACACATAAAACCTTTACTTACTTACATCACGGATTTGTTTATTCCATTCACAATTCTTTGATGTGGTTTTTGATAGCCTAACATCTTTTAAAAAGGCACTTAAAGAAGCAGAAAGCGTAGTTTATCCGTTTGTCGTTTTTCTTAAGATTTTCAAGTGCGGTGGTATATTATATATATCACTTAATTTTAATTTTAATTTGCCAAATGACAGAGAATGTTTTAAAATAAGATTTTACTTTTGGAATATACGTGAAGATAGAAATTTATTTAATATACTTAATTATACAAATCAATTCGTTTGTAAGTTCGGATGACTATTATTTATTACAAAATTTTAGCAAGATAATTACTGTGCATTGGAAAATGCTTATTCTTTTCAAACTCCTTCGAAGATGTCTTTGATATATATAAGAACAAAAATACGCTATACGTACATACTTATTACGTGCAGTCTTAAAAAATTAGAGATTTAAAACTGTCTGCAGACAATGAAATCCTGGTGAATTGTAATAAGTTTTTATATATTTTTTCATCTAAAAAAGAGCATAAAATTACCAACGATATTTTGCACCTAATTTGTTTATAATTATAATTTGTTTACCCATTTTTAAAGTTTAATTTAAAAGACATATGCTACTGATTAGTTACAGAATGTTAAAGACATGTTATGATAACACTTCAAATATATTTAATTTAACAGAAATGTTAATATAACATGAACGTATGTGAAATATAGTCCCTCATTTTATATCTATGATAGTTTAAATACGTTTTATGTGCACACCTACGCTCGTAAAGTTATTTTTAAGGAGCAAAGGATCGGATTCTGAAAAGAATTATGAGCTATATATTTTCCTACTGGTCGTATTCTTGTTTAAGAATAAGAAAATTAAGGACTCAAGTTGGATGAAACATTTAGTTCCATGAGTACAATTTATGCTTTGTATAAGAGAAGGGAAGGAAGTAAAATAAAATAATGTAGTTTAATTCAGTCACAAGGAATATTTTTTATAATTTAATAAAAGTATCATTTACACTCGACAATTTTATTTTAGAAAAAAATAGAAATTTAAGACATATAATTTAAATAAATTATTAATAAAAATATTTAAATAATATTCTTACTTTTTACTAAAATTGGAACCTAAATAATATTTTATCAGTACAAAACATGCTTTTGTATAAGATTCGCCTAAAAATAAGGAAATTTACAGCCATCTACGCAGTGTATTGGGGGTATATATTTTATTATATACAGTGTGTCCGAAAAGTCTGGAAACGGTCGAATAACTCCTGAAATATACATCGGGTTGAAAAACGGAAAAATACATGTTGAATATTTTTGTGAAATCTATTTCAGGATATCAAAGTTGCCTCCCCCCCAACTCTGTCCCCTGTAGAAAAAGGGGGGGTACATTTGAAATCATTAATGATAACCCCCTTTTTTATTGGGGATTAAGATTTTACAAGAAAAAATACACAACTTTTGTATTTAACATTGTGCGGAAAATCGTAAATGGCACTGTAATCGAGTAAAATTCAGTGAGAATCGTTTCCACTGAAAAGTCTGGAAACTGTCGAGCAACTCGAGAAATATACATCGGATTCAGTGTTGTCAGAGTGCTACTTTTTTATATTCAGATTGCTTTATTGGCACCACTTTTTTGAAATAGTATAATTCGCCTTCTTTTCGCCTTATTTAATCTGCCTTTAAATAAGCCAATTTTTACTTTCTTCAATAACTGGTGGCAATCGAGGAAACTGAATATAAAAAAGTAGTCCAGTGTCAACACGGATTGGATTAAAAAATGGAAAATTACGTGTTCAATATTTTAGAAAATGGCAACTTTAGCATCTCTAAAAAGATTTTTCTAAACTATTGACATCTTTCAATACGATGGATATTTCTCTAGGCTATCGACCGTTTCCAGCTATTTCAATGGAAACGATTCTAAAGATCGGAGAAAAAAACATAGCGATTACAGCGCCATGCACAATTTTCCGAAGAAAAGTTAAACAGAAAAGTTACGTATTTTCCCGTAGAATCCAAATATGCAATAAAAAGGAGGGGGGGGGGGGGCAACTTTGGTATCCCTAAATAATTTTTTTTTAAATATTCAACGCATATTTTCCGTTTTTGAATCCGATGTATATTTTCGAGTTATTTTACAAGTTCCAAATATTTCGAGCATTCTATATATATATATTATTTTATTTTACAAAATAATAAAAAAAAATATATAAAATTTGCATAAATTATGAATAAAAATTGTTAAATAATACTTTTATTTTTAGTAAAACTGGAATTAAATAATAATTTATCAGTAGAAAACATGATTTGGTATCACCCGTCTTAATATTAGCTTACACGCTGAAGCAAAAATGGTGGCTGTTGTAGGCGGATTTTTTTCAGCGTTTGTACGGCCCCTTAAATTTTAATATATCATTTTCTAAAGGTATTCTTCGCGTTATTTAATCACAAAAAAAGAAAGAAATCGAAGAATACTCTTCGAAAATATTGGTATTCAAACTCAAGGAGCCGTAAAAACGCTGAAGAAAATCCAGCTACGACAGCCGCCATTTTTGTGTGAGCGCGTAAGCCTAGTATTCAGGAGGCTGTTGCAATGCGCATGACTCCTTGTGAATGCTTTTTCCTGCTGTCTATCCCTTTTTACCTACACCAGTGAACGAACTGATGTTGTGAATAGAAAACACACTGACAAGCATTGTCTATGCGAATGTGTTTGAAACAGTTAGGAAGTACGCCAAAAATAAACAAAAAAATTTTTTTTTTTTTTTTTTTTTTTTGTATAGTGTTTAAAACATTTCTTCCAGTCACTGTTTACAGCGGTGTTATTCTCATTTTAATCGGCTCATTATTTTTCAAACACCTTGTATTGTATATGTTAATAATTATATTTATTGTAGAAAAATATGATCCCTATTAATAGAATGCAATGCTTAGAAGAAAAAATTACGTATTAAACAAAGCAGAATGTTTTCCAAAGTACGTTCGTTTTGGTGAGGTATTTCTGTCATATATATAGCGTAGTTTCCGTCGTATAATCCGCAGCTCAAAGAGTCGTTTTTCGACCCAGAAATATTATTTTATAAAATGTAACTTAAAAGATCGCTGTAAATATTTAAATACAATTATTGAATAACATTTCTGGGTCGAAAAACGACTCTTTGAGCTGCGGATTATACGCCGGAAATTACGGTATATATTTTTCCTTCATTCGCGTGTTCTGATTATTTATCGGTATTGCTATTTGCTGCATCTGTTTTTTGTTCCAATACATACAACTAAATGTTCAGATATAAATTATGTGTCAGGTAGAAAATAAAACTTTCCCTATACGAAATTCTATTCCGAAACTTTTAATTAAAGGTGTTTTGGAACCTGAGCTTTAAAATATAATAATCTGAAATGTTCATCAAAGTCAGAATGTAATTAGTTATATATTTCTATAATTATAACGAAATGTCATTAGTTTGTAATCTCAAATCCTTTATCGCTGCTCCAATATTCATTGAAGAATAAGTTCATTCATGAGATTAAAGGAAAATATCAAATGAAATCACGCAGAGAAAATTCGAGAGTTCTTTGACAAATATTTGGTACTGAACATCAAAAAATCATAAATGCAATTTAGTAGATTAATTTGCGTGAATTCAAAATATGTTTTTCCATATGAGCCGTTGATATTGAAAGTTGGGCACGTTCATATTATGTTATTGCTAGATATTTAATGGGTTTAAAATATAAGTAAGTAGTAATAGACTTATTTTATATTTTAGTGGTCTTAATTTAAGTAAATTTAATATACATTAAAGGTTATCCATGTTAACTAAAAAAAAATCATTGCTTTGGTATACGCAAAAGGACTTGTCTCACTTTCAAGCGCAATGTTTTGTTAAAAACGTTGATCTTCTTTGAATGAAATATAATTAGAATAACAAAATACTGAATATTTTATTTTATTTACTTATTTATTTTATATCATTATTTCAATCTTCGTTAGAAAAGTTACAATAAAACCAAAAATAAATTTAAGTTTATAGGTAAAAGTGAAAAAAAAATATTCACTAATAAGTAGTGTACATATAATTATATTTCTTAATTTATATAGTGAAGAAGTATTCAATTTAGAAGTATTCATGATGAAATGTTAATTATGCTTGTTAATATGATGTAACATAAAGTAAATTACATTTAATGTGGACTTGCCTCACTTTCAAATTCCACGTATCGGAAATATCGTTGACCTAATAAATTACAAGTAACAAATTTATACTAATTTTAAAAATATTTATTATGAATTGATTGATAACATACATTTTATGCTAATTTGTAATAATATTTGGCTTTAAATAGACTTTTGCCCCACTTTCAACATCAACGGCTCAAATATTGGTGTCTTAAAACATGATTACAAGAAGAAAAATTTTGCGAAATTGAATAGAGTGATTGTGTTTCAGCTTAAAAAGACAATTATTATTGTATCTTGCATATTGAAATGTTTGTATTGTCTTGTATATCTGAAAGCAAGTCATGATAACTCCATCATTAAACATTATTATTAGAATTACCAAGGAATAGGACACCACTATTTAATATCAGAAATCTTTGCCTAATACTTTTCTTTCAGATTAAAAATCTTGCCACGAATAATCACAGAATATGTAATATTTCTCTGCAATTAAATAAGGCAAAACATTCCATATGAAAATGGTGGATCATTTATACACATCCTGAGTCAATTAATGCAAATACTTACGTATAAACAACTTCATTACAATGAAGAATACTATATATCATTAAAATTTCATGAACAGTGATATTTATAATTTCTCTTTACCTTAATATTATTGGCCTCCGTTAGTTAGTGTAAACAATATTTATGTGCTATTTTCATTCATAACGGCTGCAAGTAGAAATCTGCTTTTTATTCTAAATTTACTGTTTCACTGTGTAAACACATATCTATCACAACATCCATCACTTTGTAAAAAAAAGAAACAAAAAGTTTGTATTTTTTAGGAATTTTTAACAACAAATACAAAAGCTTCTCATTATACTAAAATAAAATAAAAACTAATATTTTTTTCAGTCTTTCATTTATCATAGCTTTGGCTTAGACAGAAAATCTATGTGTCTAAAAGTCTCATACCATTTGTTTAAAATTTAATTTTCCGAACCAATTTATAATCAAAATGCTGCTTTACAAATATGATCATCTTGTTTCACTGTTTCTTTTGTGTAGAAAAACGCATTTATCACGAAACTTTATTGTTTCATCGACAGCCACAGCCTTTCTCGCTTCATAATTGAATTCCTGTGGGGGATGTCAGATATTTTAAGATAAATTTCTACAGTTACATAAAAAATTATGACAACGAAATAAATTAATCTAAATTTGTACGAATAAAATTTGATCATTATTGAGTAATATTGTATTTTAACATAAAAAAAAAAATAATGAAAGTTTCTAGTTATTCTTGTTCACTAAATTATTACAATTTAAACAATGAGTTTAGAAAACTTTCAGTATGATTTTGTTTAAAAACAGAAGGTAACAGTAATAAATATAATAAATAAAACCCATTAAAATTAACTTTTCAGAGACTTTGAAATACCTTATTATATTCAATAAATACTCCGGTGTGAAAATTAGAGAAAGAGATGTTGTATTTGAATTATTTAAATAAATACATTTTCTTATTTTAAACAGTTCATAAAAATACTTGCAAACAAATCAAGTTCTTAATTTAACGTCAAATCATAAGCTGTAGTCCATATTTACCTGAAATATTATTCATATACAAATAAATAATGCGTATGATTCAGGGATGAGATTTCTCCGCTTTTTTGCTTACGAGTATAATCTTACAGAAAATGTTTTGTTAATTAATCGGAACAATCTGCGATTTAACAGAACAACGTTTTCTCTAAGATTTTACTGGTATGCAAAAGAGCGGAGAAATCTCATCCATGGATTTAACTGAAGAACCATTTATCAGATGCTTATGTATGTCTAACATATAACCATTTATCAGCATATAGCAGTTTTTAAAGCATACGGCTAGATTAGGAACGTTAATTTGAAATTCAAATTCTTTTGTATAATTTATCATTTAAAGGTATACTTAAGAGATGGTTTGTATTTAATTATCTTCTCCAAAGACCGCTCATTTCTTTACTGTTAGTAAGTTTTCAGAATTGTTAAAAATCTTTAGGATCTGCATTTCGGAAAGTGATTAATTCTTTTGTACATAACATAAAACATTTTGACATGACAAATATTTGTGCATATTTGTACGTATATTTTTAATGTATACAAGAGTGGATATATTAGTTAGTAAATTGAAATAATTACATTAAAATCTGTATTAAGAATTTGACCGCTGTGTACATTCTCATTAAGATCAATCTGGAGATATTTAAATAATGTTTAAATTATTTATTGTTATTATTATCTATTGTATAAATTATTAATCGATCATAGAATCTATCACACGCTTCGTACATTGAGTATGATAATTATACAAGGAAACACCGACGCTTAGAACATTTATTAAAAAAATCGTGCAATCGTCACAGAGAAAAGAGCCATAAAGCGTCATGGCATCTAGTGTTCGCAACATGTATCTGCAAAAGGAAGAAGGAATGGCACGCATGTTGTTTATGTGATAGCATTATCATGAGCGTGCATGAATTATACGTGGAGGCATGCACAAATATACATCACGTCAAAAAGTTTTATGTTATTTACAAAGTATTAATCACTTTCCGAAATATAAATCACAAAGATTTTCAACATTTTGGGAGGAGAGTGTCCTGGTGGTACTCAATCAATCTTTAATTTAGGAAGATAACGAGGTGTCAGTAACTGGACGCTGTGAAATCGAACCGACCACTTCAGCTGATTGGTAGCAGGGTTCCCGACGGTGAGTGCAATGACGAATACCTCCTCCACGAGGCTACTTCACTCAACTCAAAAACCAAATTTGCGACCTGGAAAGAAAACGTTGCCACTCGAAAGGCGTATCCTAATAAGAAAGATTGACACGTTAAAAGTCCAATGATATTTCTTTATCAAGCTTTTAAATGATAACAGAATGCTCACATCATAGGTTAAAATCACACCCACTTATTTATCTAATTGGCCGGAGGTGAAAATTGAGGGGAATTTTACCCCGGCGAGTGATTGATTAGGAATGGAGAAAACGAATAATAGATACCAGTTAAAACTGGTCACTTATTTCGTATCCTATTGCACAGTTGTACCGTGGCAAGTTTTTCTTCTTTGCTTCTTTTTCCGAAATGAGACTGACCATCGAATTCCACGGAAAATAAAAACGAAAAAATGCATGATAAATTTTGAACGTACAGAAATAGAATTTGAATAGTTTTACTTGTTAAAGCTGAGAGAAAGTTGTTTTAAATAAAGTAAACCCTGTCAAAACAGAACCTGTTTATAACGGAAACGGAATTTTGTCTGAAATCGAAATAGTTTGTTGTCCCGGCGGGAAAAAAACATACAGTTTATATACGCTAAGACTCAAATTTTTTAAAACAGATTTTTTTTCCTGTCAGGTAACGGATGCAATTTAACTTAGGTGGAAAGAGAAAAAAAATATATCAAAGGAATTTTCTTCTAAACTAAAGCGGTAAGGGAAAAGATCAAAGAATGAATTTTCTTTTAAAAAGATTCTGTATGCAAAGTTAGGATACGGGAGAGGCAAGAATTTTGTTATTCAAAATATAGGAATTTTGGGGTGAGATTTACAACAGAAAATGCGAAAACAAAGTCGTAAACTTTAAGATATGAATACATTCAGAGATGGTTCGCACCCGAAGGGAATAAAACGTATAGTTACTGGACAAGGGTAAGAAATAGGTTTAGAAAGGCATAGAGAGTCCAGGGTTTCATAAAAGCGGCTTTATTCACAAATATGAATGTAAGGTTTACAAAGGTGGTGTAAGAATGTGTACAGCAACAAGGTACAGGTGGGATCAAGCGGTAAGATCCTTTGAAGGTGAAGTCGAGGTAATTTCTATAGAAGGGTTGGATCATAATATGTTAGAGGGGGAAAAGTAAGACTCCTTGAGAAGGGAGAAAAATAAGACCCCCTTGAGAGGGGAGAGAAATAAACGTAATTTGTATAGAAGGGTTGGACATCCAACGAAATTGGTAGGAAGATAATAGGAAACTGGGTATCCAGTCAGAAAAGTTTATGATATGAAGGGAAGGTGAATCGGTCTCCTCGCGTTGGCTAAGAAAGAATTTTAAATGAAAATGGGGGTTACGAATATTAAGTAGTAAGGCAAAAAAAAATAGGGTGCGGAAAAAGTTCGACAGATTGATAATTTTAGCCATGGTGGTGTAACAACAATTTTGGAGAGTCAAGAAAATTATATATTGAGTGAGTGCGGAAAGCCAAGATATCAAATTGTGTGAGTGCTTGCCAAAGGATTTGACCCTTTCAGTATGGAGCGTCCTAGTACAGTAATATGGGGTAAGCAAATCTTTACCATAATCTTTGAGCTAATAATTAAAGGCATCTTTGTAACGAAGTGTTTAAAATTGATACACATTTAAATTCAAACTGAGTTGTGTAATTCTAAAATATAATAAATTGTATTTAAGTAAAAATGATAACTGTAATTTTATCTAATACTTTATTAAATAGATTTCATCTTATTTAAGTGTTTTAATTTGAGTAAATCTTGTCGTTTACTTTTAAAGTTTGGACTACAGGGAATTGCCTGGGTTATAATCACTAACGACACGGGAAAGGGAAATAAATCAAAAGGATTGATGAACAGAATTTATAATCGTTAAATGTAATTTATCCAAAATAGAGATTAGTTTGGATTACAATAATAGTATAGAAGAGAACTTCAAGTAATTTAAAGGTATGCAAACCAGTAGTCCAGCATTCCGATCTCTTACGATTCTTTTTCACAGGCTTGAATAAATTATGAACAGGTATTATAGTTAGGTATACGAGCAAATTTTATTTCATTAAACTCGGGCCAGTGTGGTCCCAGCTTACTTTTTCTTGTACAGATTTTGTTCCGGAAGTTGTTCTTACGTTTTTCTGCAGTTTCGGACCAGGAGTCAATGAAAGAAAATTTGCGTAATCTTGCGTCGTGCTGGGCAGTTATCTTGTAAAAATAATTATGATATTGTACATTTGTTTAAAATATTTTTAGAAATTGAATTTGGTTTAATAAATTACTAAGAAATATTTAAATCACAGATAAGAAGTTTGCTTTTTTTTCATACAGCTTTAAAATTGTGATTTAAATTTGTGAACCAATTTTTAGTTTCATCTCAAATTACATTATTTTTTTAATACGTCTTCACGTAAGTCATTGCCTCTACATGATTGTTCCGTTATATTTCATAGCAGGGGTCGATCCAGAAAAAAATTGGAGCCTATTTAGGGACCCTTCACAAAAATATATTTACCAAAACCCTTCACAAAATTTCATTCCATAAAAACATACTCTGCATTAATAATTTTAGGTAGATTTCGTAAGAAATACTACCTATTACATTCTCCTCTAAGTTGAAATTTTTGAAAAATTTTTGCAGATCTACGCCGATCATGACTCCCAGAACTCAAAAACACCTCCAGTTCAAAATTTTATCTATCTATCTATGTCACTTTTTTAAGGCCACGTTAGCTCCAATAATTCTGCACAAATCTCTTCCAAATGGATACATAAAATCAAGGGGCATAAAATCTCGGTCAAGTTCGTTAACGTGTAAAATCAAACCAAGGGGGGGGGGAATGGGGGGCTTTTTGTGAAAACAGAAAAAAAACCATAAATTCTTAATTATGAGACGTATCGAATCCGCTTAAAGTTATTATTACTTTCTAGGAAAAAGGCCGCAATTTTATGCATGACAGATTTTTGATATCATTAAAAATGTCCCCAAGAGGGGGAAAGGGGTGGGGGGGGGGGTAGAAGAAAAAAATTCATAACTTCGTCAATTCCCAAGATATCAAATCCGCTTAAATTTATTGTAAATCTCCTTAAAATTATCTACAACTTTTATAGTGACAAGTTTTTTATAGGATCAACTCTTATGGCAAAAAAAAAATAAAAATATAAATAAATAAATAAATAAATAAAAATCCCTTCGGGCTCCGTCTACATGCAGACGTGAAAACAGAAAAAAACCCACAACTTCTTAATCTTTATACATATCGAATCCGTTTAAAATTATTATTACTTCTAGGAAAAGGGCCAAAATTTATGTATGACAGATTTTTGATTTCTTTAAAAATGCCCCCAAGGTGGGGGGGGGGGGGAATAGGGGTTTCAGAAGAAAAAAATTCACAACTTCGTCAATTCCCAAGATATCAAATCTGCTTAAATTTATTGTAAATCTCCTTAAAATTATCTACAACTTTTATATTGACAAGTGTTTTTATAAGACCATCTCTTGCAGAAAAAAATAATAATTCCCTGCTGGCTCCGCCTACAACCAGACGTGAAAACAGAAAAAACCCCATCACGTCTTAATTTTTATACATATCGAATCCGTTTAAAGTTATTATTACTTCTAGGAAAAGGGCCAAACATTTATGTATGACAGATTTTTGATTTCATTAAAAATGCCCCCAAGGAGGGGGGATAGGGGTTTCAGAAGAAAAAAATTCATAACTCCGTCAATTCCCAATATATCAAATCTGCTTAAATTTAGTATAAATCTTCTTAATATTATATACAACTTTTATATTGACAAGTTTTTTATAGGACCAACTTTTATGGTGAAAAAAACATCTCTGCTGGCTCCACCTACAGGCAGAGGTATATTTCGAAGTGGGTGGTCCCAACTGCCACATCATGGCAAATAGGTCTTTCTTATGCAATTCCCAATAATCAGGTGCCCCACGGTCTGTGTCATCGAAATCTACCTGTGCCTGTAGGCTGAGCCGTCAGGGATTTTTTTATTTTGTTATTTTTAAAATGAGTAATTTGCAAACAAAACAAGTTCACAGAAAAGGAAAACTTTAGCAGAAGGAAGTTATTATTATGTGTTTCGTTTGAATTCAGGTAGCTAAATCTCATCTTTCGTTACAAATGTTATTTTTCACAAAAATATAATAAATTTCACAAAAATAACTTATTTTTTCACAATATGGGTTCCAAGGAAAAAAAAAAAAAAAAAAAAAAACCTGCATCGACCACTGCATAGATTGTGGGCATATAATCTGCTATACCACGTATATATGTATGCAATATTCTGTTAAAAGTACTTTAATTATAAGATAATATTGACTAAGAAACATTGGCGTTTTTGGTAGAAACAAGATCGGACCGAACCCCTGCGAAAAAATAGGAAGCGCCTAGTTCAGCGCTGCTTGGACGCGGATGGTGATTTCCAGCAGTTTGTGATATCATTACATTTGGCATAAGGTTTATTGAATATTTTGTCAAATAGCTTCATTATCGTTAAATTTATGAACAAAAATTCGTGTTTGGCTTGGACTGAAACACCACGTACTTTTGATTGAACAAAAGGGTTGCAATCCAAATTTTCCTAAACAAAAATTATTACCTGTTCTTCCACTTCTTAAAGTTTGTATCATCTTTCTTGAAACAATTTGTATAAATGTAATTACTAGCTTTATGTTACTCCATTGTTACATTTTACGCTGCGCCACTGCTTTATTTATTTATTTTTCCTTTAATAGCTAACAGAATGAAATGGAAATATATTTATAAATAACTTTTTATTATATAAACACAATTTTTTATTGATTTGTGCATATACTATATTAATGATTACACGATACAAAAAAGAATAAATACCCTGTTTATTGATGGTTTCAATGACATACATAATATAACAAATATACGAGTGATACAAAGATAATACAAATTTCATTTGCCCAATTTGCGTGCACAAAAGCATATTTACTACTCTTTTCAAAATCAGATTAGAATATTTAAAAATATTATTAGTAATTTCTAAGAATTAACACTTTCTTCATATAAAAAATTTTTAGACTTACAGACCGTATTTAAAATATAGGACACTGAACATATATATATACCGTATATACTCGTGTATAAGCCGACCCACAAATTCGAGATGAAAAGAGATTTAATACCAATAATTTACAATGGTTTTCTCCGTCTTAAATAATTTAGAATTAAATGAGATTAAATAAGTTGTAGAAAACCACTTTGAATTACTGGTATAAAACGTGTTTTTGTCTCGAATTTGGGGGTCGGCTTATACACGAGTATATACGGTATATATATATATATGTGTGTGTGTGTGTGTGTGTGTGTGTGTGTGGATGTCTTATTCTCTTCACATCTTATGGTTTTTTCGATATGTTATAAGGAGCTTAATATTGTCATTTTTATGCTTGACAGTATTCGACAAATTAACATGTTTACAATGAATTATTCGTATGAAACTCCTCTGACGAATCCATAAGATATTCATAGTTTTTCATTTTGCACTATTGTTTTTAATTTTTCTAACGATACTATCACATTTTGTCTGAGGTAGTTTGTTGCAATTAGAGCCAAATTATAAGCCATTCCTCTCACGTGACAACACGCTTTTCTCCGCGGCGCCACGGCGAGAGTTCGGTCAAAAAGTCGACTTTCACAGTATGTTCTGAAAGATCGCCTGCTTTTACCAAAAAAATAGAAAACGTGTTTCGATCATATCTGAATAAGAAAACCTGCTAATTTCATGCATTTCCAAACAACAACGAATTAAAAAAATATGTCATAAAGTAGTCAGTTTAGATTTGAGAACAGCCAAGAGCATTTGTTGCATATGGAGGAGTGAGCATTTATAACGCTTGTTTGGAATGTGAAAATTTTCACTAACTTTGAGGTGGTTCTAAAATTCTCTACTCAACAAACGCGAAACTTTCTTTTAAACGTAAATTGGCAGCCTGACTATTAAAGCGATTTGAAATCGAATACGTTTTCCATGTTTTGATAAATAAGTTACTTATTGATTTATAAGCAATTTTTGTCATCTGACGACAGGTTTTTCTTCTTTCCCGGCCTGTCGTGTCCGGAAATTCGGTTCAAAACGCCGAATTCGATAATATTTTCTGAAAGATGCCTTTGCTAAAATAATGGAAAACGCTATTCGATTGCATAGTCTCTGAGTAAGAACACCTGCCAATATCATGCGTTTCCGAAGAAAAATGAATTCTGAAATGTGTCAGAAAGTAGGTCCTTTGGATTTGAAAACAGCTTTAAACAAAATATATGTCTGACAAAAAATTGATTACTGACACATTTATTTAAATTCTTGCATGCTAAAATAAATAATGCTTCATTTATAGTAACTAATAATAAATCGCACTGAAATGTGTTTTTTTTTTTTTTTTTTTTTTTTTTTTAATCTTTGAAGTATAATTTTAAAATGTTTCATTTGTGAAAGGAGAATCACGAAATTTACCGAAAAAAAGAGAACCCGTATAATCTTATCATTTCTGAGTTTTAAATTAGTGTAACAAATTTTAATAATAAAGCTATACAATAGTTATTTTTTAGTTAATCTACCGCATAAATATTTAATATTTTCGAAAGAAACGTTAAAACTAACTCAGTAAGAGTTATGTAATAAATATAAATAATAGAAAAAAGGTATTGTAGAAAATTTAAATACAACTGTATTTATTCGCTGGATATGTCTTTTGTCTATCTATTCAGTTTAATGACACTTGCCACTGTATGTTTGTTTTTTCCCGAGAAAGAGTGAATAAATGATAGTTCTAGTATTTTTGTTTAGCAAAAAAATGCTTTTTAGGTGCGTTCGTAATTATATAAATACGTGCACCTATAGTCGTCGCTTGGTTCGTCCGTCTGTCCGTCCGTCTGTCTGTCTGTCTGTCTGTCCGTCTGTCTGTCTGTCCGCATATAACAACGCAAAAACTACCCAACCAAATGGTTTGCAATTTAAAATATATTATCTTTGCAGAATTTT
Source organism: Maratus michaelseni (assembly GCA_963931845.1). Lineage (NCBI taxonomy): Eukaryota > Metazoa > Arthropoda > Arachnida > Araneae > Salticidae > Maratus > Maratus michaelseni. Next base: position 85,702,897 of record OZ007586.1, read on the forward strand.
GTCGAGACATTTCAAATTTTATTAAAATCGAATCAAAACTTTAGGAGATATTAATAAAAATATTTATTAAGAAATTTGATTTTTTTTTTAAATCGGTGCTTTTTTGTTATAGGAGCTTCCGATGGATGTTAAATCGTCAAGCGACCGATATACTTATTTTATTACAGAAATTAATCTGCAGACGATATAATTCATTTCACAGAATTAAAAATCATCAAGATCTGAATATTTATATAACTAGCTGATACATATATATCTGAATATTTATATAACTAGTTAAGATATTTGTATGAACAGTGTCATAAAATATATACTTAACTAGCTGTTTAACCCGTTCTACGCACGGGATATCATGAATTTAATTCTAAAACGTGCGTACGAACGCACCTCGTTTGTAACGTTTGACGTACAATTTCCAACTTGTTCATTTTACTATTGTAGGCAATTAAAAAAAATATCGGGTATTAAACTTCAGAGGTGAGTAGGTGAGAGGTGAAAAAAAATCTTTATTGATCCCAAATCAATAACGTTTTTTAAAAATCTGTATGATGCCTAGTAAAACAAATAATCAGCATCTATTTACATCATTTCAAAATACCATTTTTTAAACTTTCTTCTCTGCTCTTAAAATGAAATTTGCAGCTTTACAAGTTGCATACTGATAGCCAAAGGCAAAATTTCACACATTAGGTGGTCTTTCTTATCGCTCCATGAAGGTTTTTCCCGTTTGACTCCCCGTTGTGTTCCCGGAAAGAAAGGGAGGTAACTTGTTTGGGGCGGTCATTTTACTGTTTTCGGCTGTTTTAAAAAAGGAAGTACAATTTTTTTAGGATTGTAGCATCGATTAAAATTTTTTTTAATCAAAATAAAAAGCATTTTGGAAAGCTAAATAATCAGGCTACGATTGTGTCTTTACCAAATTTTAAAATGTCAGATTTTTCGCGATAAGACACTAAACATGAATCTTCAAAATAACGCACTTATATCACATTAAAAAAATAATAAAATAAAATTTGAAAGGAGCGTGCATAATTTAAATGTACAGGTTTTGAAAGCTACAAAAATTACTAAATTCGAGCAAAATGCGAAAAGATGACACTTCTAAATTTCTCCCATTGAAATAACATTAGCTGCTCTGTCTGGGACAGCCAGTGAAGTAGCCCCTTAATGGAGTCCATGTGGGTCTTCTCAAGTGGGACCCAATAACCTGTTGGGAATTCCTCAGTTCCACCTCCCTCCGTTCTGGTGTTCTCCAATTGGCCACCCCAGGAAATTGGGATTGAGGGCTCGCTCAGGGAATGGTGTGATCTCGAACCGGCTACTGGTGGTAGGTGTTGGATATTGTGCGTCAGTCTCCACTCAGTCCCTTAAGTGGGAAATATGACGTGGAGCCTGGTCTGAGTGTCGCTTTCACATACCGGTTACTCGGTGGAAGTAGACCAGGAGCGGTGTCTCTGAGCGGCCATCTCTTGGACCGTTCTACTGGGGGTAATGACGAGGTCCTGGGGTTTCAGGGGCACGTGCTTTTTCGTACCTGGACAGGGATTAAAGCTAAAATATAGAGAAAAATGTTTAGGCAGTGCCAAAAACTCGAACGCAGCCCTCCCCACCCCTTATGTGATCCGTGAAGGAAGCACCAATCCTTCTTTGTGTTTCCGTCCCGGTCACTTGAATGTGGAAAGCAATCGGGAGTAGAGTCTCTTCAGGACGGAGTGCTACTGTCTCTTACTGATTACTACACGAAAAGTCCGAGGCAGTGGTGTCGACGTGTATCGGACGTGGTCATTGCAGAGGACTTTCTTGTGTGCTCACGTTCGAACGCAGCTACTCACTATGCGTCAACGAGGGGAGTGCCCATCGTACTCTGTGATCTTGACGCAGAAACTTGAGTGTGGACGATAACTGGGAGTCCCCCAAGAGTATAAGAACGATAAGAGTCCCCCAAGGAACGGGGCGCTGCTGCGTCTTTTTTTTTTTTTTTTTTTTTTTTTGGCTACACGAGTAGCCTCAGGCCACTGTCGCTGTGTGCATCAGCCGTGGTTACCGCAAAGCTTTTCACAATGCTTTTCAACTATTTTCAATCTAATGTATAAGACCTTCAACTACAGTGCATAGGTAGATGAAAATTATTTTATGAATTTGGCGTAAATATTCTAAAATAGAAATATAAAAATATGATTTAACACTAGCTTAAGTGTCTACACTAGTCAGGCGAAGACACTGTGAAGATAATGTTAAACCAATAGCAGCATTCTTTTCAAATTTCTGGTTTACATTTATTTTTTTAAATAACATTTTCCATACGATAACTGAGGTCAATCTCTAAACGGGTAATTGTTTACTATTTCGATTTTGTTTGCCGTATTTTTTTTTATGAGGATACTATCACTTTCGGAACTGATTCGGAAATAAAAACTGGCCTTGTAAATAGAATCTGAAACCAAAATCGGAAAAGTAAACGGTACCTTCGTAGAAATAAACCTTAGCTATTCTATGCAAAAAAAAAAAAAAAAAAAAAAAAAAGAAAAAAGAAACATTTAAAAATATTGAAATGAAAACTAGAAATTTGAAAAGAACGCTGCAATAGGTTTCATACGTGCCTTTGCGTGACTAATGGAGTCTATTAAATAAAACATAAAGTGATTAGTTAAATACTTTTATGAATAATTTATGTTACTTTGATGTCTTAAATTCTTATTCTTTTATAAAATAAAATTGGGAAGAGCTATTTTTATTAAGTCATAAAAAATATTTCTTCTGACTAAAGAAACTACCTTATTTTATTTTGCTTTTGTTACTCGTCTCTCTTACAAAGCATAAATTGTACTTACGGAAATATTGTATCGTGCATTTAGAACTCGTATGGTTCTTTTTAATAAACAAAAAAATGGCAAGCACGGACCTATACAGCTCAAAATGTTTTTAGAATCCGATCCTTTGTTTCTTAAAAATAACTTTACGAGCTTAGAGCTTCGCATAAATTCTATTTAAATCATCTGAGACATAAAATACGGGGCAATATTTCACTTATGCTTATTTTGTGTAAATAATTTGTGTTCCTTTTTCCTATTTAAATTAAATATATTTGAATGAATTCTGCCGTTGAATGTATACTTACGTGTTCTCAACTGTCTGTTACTATTCAGTCACAAGTTGATTTTAAGAGGGGGACGGATTAGGTATTACACACGTTCAATTAAGATAATTTTCATACTTTTTGGCTGGCAAAATGACAATTTATTTTGGAAAAGAAATCACAAATTAGAAAAACTTTTTCTATAAAAATAAAATTAATCTGATAATCCTGACAAGAAAATTATTCATAGTCCCCTTTTCACTATAGGCGCTGTTGCTTGCTTAATGTGATTCTGAAACATAGAAACGAGGGTTATTTGATTGATTGTTTGCAGGTGGTACGATCATCTTTTGCACACGAGGGTTAAACAGACCGGGATCTTCGTTAAAAAGGGAATACGACTACTTACATCGAACTACAAAGATCCTTGCCTGGGTCGAGATTCAAAACTAGCATTTTTTGCCGTCTAGCGTGCCCAACCACTAGACAAGAAGGAACAAACAACGGTTTCAAATATTTTAATTTTTTTGTAGAAACCTGGAAAACTACGCATTTTCACAAAAATATAACATTAATATATATACATACTATATATTTTTTTTGTTTTAATGATAAAATTTGGAACAAAAGCCAAAACATTTTCTTGCAAAACACTTTTTGTTCATAAAAAAATAGGAATTATAAATACAACTTTAATGGTTCACCAAGGAAGTACATGTATCTTGTTGTTTAACGCCCTATTTGGAAGTCGATTTCCCACAATATCCAGCAGTTCAAATATTTCCAATGTCCAGTTCCAAACAGCATTTTGGTAAAATGGATTTAAAAGTTTTGGAAGATGTATTGACGCTTTGTCAGACAACAGAAACGGAAGCCTGTAATAGCATTTTTTAAAAAATCAACGCTGGATTTTTAAATTCAAAGCAACATTGGTAACGGAAAGCAACATAGATTTTTAGGGCTTAAAGTATGATTTTTTGAAAGTTTTTCACCGGTATAACCTTCCCCTTAAAAATGAACTACGGAAACTGGTTACATACTAATTCAATGTGGAAAACATTGATGCACTTTTATGTTCTTGTTACATTTTAATGTAAAATTTTATAAAAAGGTGTTTACAATCCATTAGAAACAATCCAACAATATGTAATAATAAACTGATATAAAATGAAAATTTTTTTGATAGATTCGACACTTAGGAAATTCAGCAGCTGTCAGGCTGTTTTTAGCGGCCATCCTTAAAAGGTTCCTGATTACACTGGTCTACACCATTTTTTTTCACAGATAAATCATTGAGTGTTTTATAAAGTATTTTTAATGCTGTAAAATGTAATAAAAATGCTGAAACACGGCACGTTTTCTAGTTTTATAACTTCAAAGTTCCATATTATGTCATTTTTGGCAAATAAAAGAAACGAGTAAAAACGAACCTTTAAAATATTTATGCATCATTCATACGGTACAAAGAAACTAAGAGTCCATTACACTACACCAATGAACAACGCTTCAAGAAATGAGTAATCACTGCGGAACATGTTTGAAATGACTCACTTTGTCAGAGCAGCTAAGGCAATTGGCGGGTGAGTTTGATATTCTGTGTTAAATTCTGTGAGTTTAGAATGTGTCTTACATTACATCCGGTTACGCAAGTTTAGTCAATTCCATTTTTTATAAATTGATATACCAATAATTTTAATCACTATGCAAATTATTCAGCGATTTCTCAAAGTTACATAACAGATATGTGATGCGTGATGGAGAAAAACTGACTTCATTTTCAAATTCATAGTCGACAAAAATATAACATTCAATCATTCCAGTTTCTCTTCTGAAAATTATTTTTCAATCTGTAAACAAGTATTATTGGTGGAATAAAGCAGGGGTTACCCAATTTTACCCGCGGGTCGCTTTTCACCCGTTTTTCGAATAGTAATTTTCACCTTTTTTTTAGTCGTAGGATTTATTTTACAAAATAAAGCGAATATTACTGTCCGAAAACAGCGTTAGTATTTCGGCACGCGGACATAAAATTGAATCGTTGTTAAAAAAAGATGAATGGGAAAGATGATGACATGTTTATGTGATTGTTACTTCAGGATTACAAGGTTTTTTCTTGTAAATACATCTAAAACGAAATTATTGTTTTTTACTGACAGGTCTTTATTGTTTCCTAGAATTTGAGCTGCCATACAACACTTTTCAATGAGCGTTTCGAAAGTTAGCCAAGTTCAAAATGTTTTAACTACAGAGCTCCCTATGGGGAAATTAAACTTTTATCTCATTTTCTCAAAATAGTAGACGAAGAATTCGTAACCAACGAGATGATAATACACGTAAAGAGAATACTTGTAACGCTGTTTCAATCAGACTTAACATTTCACAGGGTTTTACTTTCTGTGAAATGTTATGCTAAGTTTTGTAAATGGCCACCATTCACAACCAAACAATACTGAGCTATACGCTGCTTAATTCGGAATTTAGCTGAAAATACGACTTCCATCTGCTTCCATGATGCCCTTACATTTAACACAAGTAAAATACTATATTTTGTTTTCACATATCTTTCCGTTAAAAATGGTATGTTATTAAATGCAATATTTTACAAGAGAGAACAAAATATGGACTCTCCCAAAGTTTTTTGAAAATTGTGTATATACAAGTAAGTGTTAACATTGAAAAAAAAATCTGTAATCAAATTCCTTTCTAAGAACCAAATTCTGCATTATTATACACTACACACTCAAGGAATTTTTTTTTTCAAAAAAATTAAAAAATTAAAAAAAATTAAAAATAAATCTCTCTCTCTCTCTCTCTCTCTCTCTCTATATATATATATATATATATATATGTGTGTGTGTGTGTGTGTGTGTCTGTAAAATATGAGCAGTTTAACTAATAGCGCTGCGTATGCTGCTAAAATATGAGGAAGCGTCTTGTCTTTAATTAAACTTTCTTTCTGTGAAACATAAAAAAGTTTTTATATAAATATATGCTTTTTTCCTGTAAGTAATAACATTTACTGGAAACAAGAGAATTAAGAGCGGTCTCGCGTGTATAACATTAAAAGCTTCCATTAATGCAAAGTGGTTAGCGCAGACACAATAAAAGATAAAACTGAATGTAAAAAGCTGCACTTACGAATTTATCTAATTCTTTAACAAAAATCTCCAGACGCTGGAAGAAGAAAAATTTCTAATTAATTATTCTATTTTTTTTTAATTTCTTTTAAGATATTAAAGGATAACGAACAATTATACAGGGTTCATACGCTTTTACCGCAATTTTTTAATATAATTTTTCGCTTTATTTAAGTGCAGAAAAAGATTACAAATCTTGCAATTAAACGAGACATCGACAATTACTGCTATATAAATATTAAATAGAAAAATTCTAATAAAAAATTGTGGTAAATGCTTACGAACACTGTTATAACTAAAACATATAATATTCTGAAACACTACATTAATATCGTTTTAGTGTTTTTACTTCATAATCAATGCTCGCAGAGCAACAAAATTTAGACTTAAAATAATAATATTTCATTTTTGAATTAAAATTGTTATTTAATGCTCATTAAAAGTATAGTTAAAAACACATCATCCGAATTATATTGTGAAATGCACGCGTTTTTTTGCATGATTATTTTTTTTACTATGTTCAAGGGTAACACTGAAATCGACCACCGAACCGAAGTCCTAAGGGAATTTTAGCGCACACGACCGGATTTTTCTCTCCGTATGCGTTTCGGCCGGCCAGAGGACCGCCACTTGCGGACCTTCCAACCCTTAGACCCATGTGTCGAAGACGTAGGTCGCTGCGATACGCGGTGGAACCCAATATGAGAACCACGACGAGACACTTTGGGACCGACCGGCGTCCCCCAACAGCTTTGGGGCTGGACACCCAGAAGAGAACCAGGCCCTAGGCCCTACGTCGGGTTTTTCCGACCCGTACTTGCTTTACCATAACTCGAGGGATGTGGAAACCTACAGAGGTAGTCACACACTGAAATTTTTAAAAATACAGACGATATGCATAAAAAAAATATTGGACGGATATTTAAATTTGAACTCTTTTATGTCGCCAGACGATAATTTGTGGCAACAATTAAAATTTCGTTATTGTAGATAGAATTTCAAAAGTGAAATTGCACTTCATGTGAGAGCATTATAGAGCTGCGATTTTCTATATCTTTAAAAGTGGGGCTAAATAAAGAAGGCATACAATCATACTGGAAGAAAGGGGGAATTTTTAATTTTTTCAGAGAACATTTTCTCAAGAAAAGAAACGCTTCCATATATGGAAGTATATTAAACTCATAAATGTATTAAAAAGCATATTATGACCATTATTAAATGAAAACTCTAATACCAATACCCTTTCTCTATGTTTAATAAACACCTATTTAAACAGAAATTCAGTTAAAATTTAGAGTTTAATAAAAAGATTTTATCCACTTATCTGTTGATTCCATTAAAAATTTTTGCTACTGCTGTTATTAACTAGAATCAATACATCGCTTTTAAACTTTATATACATATTTGTACAAATAGCTGTCAAATGTACATAGTTAAGAAATTAAAATGTTATGATAAAACGACTGAAAGCATGATGTATGTTTTGGTTTCATATCTCTTTCAACAATATTTTATATAGAAGAATCAAAATAACATCGTTAAGTTCTTGTGCTAACTTTGAACAAGTCATTAACGCACATTAACTACTGAGAAATGCTGCGGTGTCAATAAATTACCTGTAAAACGTTAATGACTAAGACTATAGTAACTTCATGTGCTTTAGAAATACATCTGCAAATTAAATAACCCAGTCACAATGGGTAGACAAAATACTATTTGGAGACACTGCTTAAGCCAAAAGCCCCGAATGTAATTAAAAATAAATTAGTCACATATTTAAAAATTATTTTTATTTATTAATTGAAAAACTTATATATCTATACTAATAAAAGAAAGTTTCGCTCTGTGTGTGTTTGTGTTTGTCAGCGATGACTAGCGAAATCTAGCGCACGTAGAAAGCTAAAAATTTAGATTTATTATGTCGAAGACACATAATTTTAATATTTTGATAATTGCTCAATATATTAATTAAAACTCATTAAAAATCAAATCGAAAATGCCATCTTTTTTTTAACAAAAGGGTGGAAGAAAAGGACACCTGTTCTCGATTTGCAAGCGGAAATGAACGACTTTGAGATTTATTTACTAATTAGCGAATTTTAAGAAAAGTAATTAAAAGTAAGTTACAGTTTATATGATACAATTTCTGGGTCGAAACATGATTGTTTGATCCGCGGATTATACGCCAGAAATTACGGAAAAATATTCTACATCCAACAATCCATTTTTTGTAAAATCAGGCAGGTATTTTTTTTTTTTTTTAATTTTTGCAAAAAACTGGAAAAATCTGGAGAAAAATTCCGAGAAAGTGTCAGACAGGGATCGGGATTCATTAAAAACTGAACTACAAAGAGATCAGTTTCTCTGTACGATACCTCCATTTACTTTGCGAAAATGAAAGGAAATGATTGCCAGTTTTTTCCAATGAAAAATATTAAAATAACCTATTTAGATATAGATTTGTATTTGAGGATTGCAAGGGGAGCCATCTGGCGGCTATTTTAGAGTAGTATCTTCGTTATGGCCCAATTATCAGAAATATATACTTGTTTTTTTAATTATCGCGTTAATGTAGGGGAATGGGGTTTTCTTGAACAAATTATTCGTCCTATTTGCGAGTATGGGGAGGGGGTCACTCATTTTTATTTAATATCGCATTTATGTTACTTCACGTCGTGCCCCCTGGTGGTGGGTTTTACATTAGTTGAGAGCTCTTATTAATAAATCCAAATGTATTGCTCTGACTTACAAAAAGCAAATACTATTTAAGAAATTAAACATTTTTAGCTTCACTCATAGCGTTTTATTTAATGCTATAAATAGAGTATACCAGAAATTTCAACTGACGATTTTCGTAAAGATTAAATTAATGTTCCTAATAAAAGAACACAAACCGTATCTACTTGATGCATACCAACAATAAAAGTAAGTGGTTTGTTTTTGAGAACTCGACCAAGCGCCCCCTGGCGGGGAAACCTACAAGGTTTCTTCTCTAACTGTTTATTCTTATCTCAGGTTCTATGGGCCTGACCACAACGGGATTTGGTTGATTCGACTTGGTTTTCGATCGCGTTACAAATTTCAATACCACGTTCTACCGACGAGGAAAGCATTATTTTCTCGAGTTCTATGGGTCCAATTTCAACGAAATATGTTCATTCCACTCCCTTGATACACTCGTGTCGAATGTTCGTATAGAATAAGTTGCGTCCCTAGCGGTGGAAGTTGGAACTAAATGATATTGTAGCGCGTGCACAGCACACCTGCTAAACGGAGGTAGCAGGAACACGTGTCGGTGTTTCGTTCGGAAGGTGGTTTGACAGAGTGCGCACCCTGGCGGCGAAAAGTGGAACTAAAACTTCACACCTACTATATGGTGCCATGCCCTGTGTTTTAACATTTATAAAAAAGCAAAAATATAAATAAATATATAATATCAGCATCATAATGGCAAAATAATGCTGCATCAACATCATAATAGCAATTATTGGATTAATATTTCTTTTATTTGCTCCACATGGAATAGATTTTCAAATAAAATTAATGTTTCGGAAAAAATAGCATTTAATTAAAAATAGATACAGTAAAATACTACTATTTATGCTATATTGCTCTTTTATTAATATGAGTGGGTGTCTGTGTCAGTGTTACAAATTTAAAATTTCGAGAAATGAGGAAAACATATTAATGTCATTGATTAGCGCTGCCCTGAGCACCTAGTGCGAAGTAGGACTTTCTTCCAATCTTAATTACCCTCCACTTGTGTCTTCACGCTTGGCATTGACAAGTAATAAAAACTAGTTAGGTAGGTAAGGAAAGTAATAATAACTATTTTTAGTTTAATGTTTTAATTTTTTATTTAAAGTAAACAACTTGTATAGTATGAAATTGCAATTTTTAACACTGGATAATCATCAATAATTCTCATCACTCAGTAATTCTCAAACTATTTTCTCAACAAAAAACCCAACTTTCAGAAATTTCTAACATAAATTTTTGTTCTAGGCACCAATTCATATATATATATATTATCAAAATAGTTGAAATATGTCATGCGTACAGTTATTTAATGAACAATTCTCTTATTTTTTGGCGTTTTTCCCCAACATTGGTAGACAATATTAGATGTATACAAAATGATATAATGGTATCATTTCAGAAAGTTGACATTAATATTTCATCAACATTTAGCAATTTGTGTGTCAATATTGGTTTAATGCTTAACACTAAGGATGCATGCTATGATTTAAATGAAGAAGATGATAAATTCTTTTGTATGAATTGCACTAAAATTTAACTGGCGAAGGCTTGGTTTGCGATCATGCTTGGAAACAAATTCAAATGAAAATTTCACAACAGTGCATGTGTATCGACTTTAATTTGCGTAAGAAAACTTTTCTTTTTGTTTTTAATAATAACAATGTTTAAGCAGCAAGAAAATAACAAATGTATTATTTTCTTACTGCTAGAACACCAAAGTCTATGTTTATAAAAGATAAAATCACTTTAAATTTTGCATTCAGATTACATTAACGCGGAAAAACTTTGAAGTCAATATTGATGCTTAAAATTTAAAATCTGAAAGTGAATCATATGATGATAGTAAAAAAAAAAGTTTTTTACTTTGAATATAACTTTTACTTTTAAAGATTTTTAGATTTTTTTAATAGAATTTTAAGATATTTTACCCTTTTACAGGCACAATACTTCTGTTGCTAAAATGATGAAATGATTGAATGGCATCAGGATTTACGAATTTTTTAAAAAAATAAATGAATGATTTTCTTCACATATATTTTCTTCCAAAATTTCGGCGCTGCTGTCCCAGTTGAGGAATACAATTAACTGGGATCTATAATATCCCATCGCCGTTCAAGGTGATAAAGGAAATGCACTGCATAACAAGCTAAAAATCAAAAGATCAAGAAATTGGTATTGATAAAAAATGTATTATATTTGAACAACTTTTGAAATAAAGTCATTAAATATATTTTTTTCATACAAGCAATACCTGAATGTTTCGTCAAATAATTACTATTACTACAAGAAAATAAAAGTAGTTTTATTTTCTTATACTTTTTTCATGAAAAACAATTTGCCGAATAAAATTATGGAATTTTTTAAAAAGCTGTGGAGAACTTTGTTATCATGCTTGCAAATATTTCACAGAGTAGAGACTTTCGCTCAATCTTAATTATTTTTTTTAATTCTAGCAGTGAATGAATGCAAAGATTAATAGCTTTTTACCCCTACAGCGTGTAAAATGTATTTCACAACTATCTATCATAGCTTTCATTCTTTACACACATAAAAACATAATTAAATGACGTCTTCTGAGACACTGTAGAAATGCCTTAAACTGAGAGATACATAAGGCACGAAGTCACTTAAATTTAATAGCATAAATAATGGAATGATCGATCATTTTTATCTCCTTTAATAATGAAACCATATTTACAGCTTTTTCAGAGCATCTTTCTGAAATAATTCTAGAGTTTTTAGGTGACAGGTGATTACATTTCAATATGTTTAACTTAAATTTGTTGGAATACATAATACCTGTATTTTTAATTTTTCACAAAAATGAAAGCCTTACTTTATGAGCTTACATATTTTTTTTATCTTTTTTGTGCATGTTTAAATGCTTTTCAATTTAACTTAATAATTTTAAATTGAAATAAATATCATAGTAAAAAGTCGCAAAATTAAGGATACAAATATGAATTAAAAAGTCCTTCCGGCCTGTAGCGGAAGGAAAAGGTAGCTTCAGCGTCCATGTTTTTAAAAATTCAACTCATCTTACTCATTGACACCCGAAGCTAAATTGCTTGGAATTCGATTATAGAAAATTTAATCCTGGTTTTCGTTAATACTGAATTTGAATGCGACTTTCAGCATGAGAATTACAGAATAACAAAAATCAGATTGTATCAAAATGTCAGCCATCCTAGAATTTCTAACTGCCATATATCTACCATTTTTTAAGATAAAATGAAAACAAAAAGTGTTCCGGAATCCTTGTATCGCGATCTAACTCTTAACGGAAACAACTTTTTCAATTTATAATTTTTATACATCTTTTTGAATTTAAAAAAAACTTAAAGAATTTAACTTGCCACCATTTTGAAACAAGATGGCGCATGAAACTGGCGAACGAACTCGGTCGAGACCTTGGTAAGTTCCGTACACATGATCAGTCACATTCATATCGGTTCATAAATACAAGTGTTACAGCGTAACAAATATCAGATTGCTTCAAAATCTCAGCTACCCTAGAATTTCAAACTGCCATATCTCAGTCATTTTTTAAGATATATCAAAAACAAATGTTCCAGAATCCTTGTATCAGGATCTAGCACTTAACAGAAACAATTTTTTTAATTTATAATTTTTGTACATATTTTTGAATTTTTGAATTTTTTAAAATTTTTAACTGGCTGCCATTTTGAAACAAGATGGTGTTTGAAGCTGGCCAATGAACTCTGTCGAGTCCTTGGTATGTCCTATACACAAACCCAGTCACATAAAAGTCGGTCCATAAATAAGAGAGTTACAGCATGACAAATGTCAGATATATATATATATAATATCAACATTTGAAACTCTGTTACCCAACTTTGTTGATATATATAATATCAACATTTGAACGGAGGGTGGTTTGGGGGTCTGGAGCTCATGATCGGTGAAAATATACCAATTTTTTTTGGAATTGCTTTCCTCCGCAACAGGTTGGTTTTAGTATTGAAAGCGACCTAAAAATCTGTCAGAAAGTAGACGGTTTGGTTTTGGGAACATACTTAACGACTTGTGCAAAATAACCCTGTACAAAATTTGCAACTATTTATTTACAGCCAATTTTTAATTTAAAAGATAAAAAGAATAATGTGTGACCCCGATTCCTATTTTAATTAAAGCCCTGTGCTTTAAAAATAAAATTTTTCTTCAGACAGATCACCGGGCTTCGTAATTTCCCTAATTCATATAATAATAATAATAATTATGCTACCGAATGTCATACGACTTAAATAATTTTTCTAATTCGCATGATTCAAAAGCAAATCGAATGAAAAATTTGTTTTTGTTCTATAACTTTGTCACAAGTTATTGAACTTCGTTTGAATTGTTTTTCCCTGTACAACCAGATTTCTTTAATTATACCGACATGTACAGCAAAAAATTATTTCGATAACTAAGACAAATTTAATTTACAGCATATTTATAATGCTTGTCTAGGAATTTTTTAAATTATATATTTAATGAGTAAATAAGTTTAAAATGTGGAATGCGACTTTTTAATAACCGAAACAGCTAAAAAATTCCATTTTCTACTAAAGTTTACTTATATATACGTATATTTTGAGATTTGTTGTGCATTGCAGCATAAGAATAGAAAAATATGTTTTTGTAGTAGAACAAATGGAACTATTTACATTTTATAGTTACAATTGTTCAACAAATCCAAAACAAAAAAAAGTCAAATAAAATTATTAATAAGTAAATCTATTTTAATAACATTTCACTTACATTTTACCAAATTAATAACAATGCATTGTAATAAACTATAGGATAATGGTCTTTCTTATACTGAACTTGCTTTGTTTTCACCAAGATTAAGACGTCTAGTTGCAGGTTAATGAAGCTTTCTGACGCAAATAGAAAGATAAAGCAAAAGCTTATATGACGATAAAGAATGTCAATTTGTTTTGGCTTGTTAGTGCAAAAGGTTCAAATATTTGTCATTTATGAGCCAATAAATCTGCAAAAAATTGTTTTCGATGAAGAAAGTCTAAAGCTTCCCAGTAGAAAAAAAATTAGAGAGGATTTTGTTATGAAGATAAAATATTATTATTGAAGATATCAGCCTAAAAAATCTCAAAATATCCTAGAGAGATTTATTCAGACATATTTTGATAAAAATGTGGGAATAAAGTGTAAGTTTGTATGAAAGAAAAAAAAAACTTGTTTTATTATATCTTTCTTAGTCACTCTTCGAAGTTCTTGAATAACATGTATTAAAAAAAAAAAAAGTATATACTATCCCCTAACCGCTGAGCAAAAGGGCAAATTTATAATGTTGTTTTATCTTTAATTTTGTAAAACTGCTAAAAAAAGATGAATTTTCAAACTTAATATAAAAAACTTAATTGCGTATAAGAGTATAACCCTTGAGAGTATTAATCTTTACTCAATGTTTTAAATTTGAACTATATTTGTAGAAATATATTAATTTAAACAATGCTACTATTGAAGTGAAACCTACATCTTAGTGAACGTATATATCAGACTTAACGGAACGTATATATTAGACTTTATTTGAAGATGGATAATGTTCCATCTTAGTCCATTCAGAGGAATATCCTACATTCTGTCAAATATCGTGTTATTCTTTTTTGTAAAAAATTATTCAATTTAGAGAGGACTCGAATAAGATAAGTAAATAATATTGTAAATTTAAATTTTATTCTAAATTGTTAAAATGTTTTATGGCAGATGTTATATTTAAAATATTCTGCATTATGCGAAAGAAATATGGTAACAAAGCCGCAAACACATAACGAAACCTTTAAATGTTCTTCGATTAAAAATTTAAATGTTCGTCGAATAAAATTTAAATATTAATCGATTAAAATTTCGCAATATCAAAAAAAAGTTATTTAGTTAACATCTTTTTTCTGTATTAAACCTAAACCTTTCATGCATTCTAAACATTTTAAAGTTCTTCGATTATATTTTCAATAGATGGATCTTATTTCTATCCTAAACTACTCCAAAAAGACTTAAGAAATAATAATTTCACTTAAATAATAATAAAAAAAAATTCTAATTTTATTTTCAAATTGCAATATATTTATTTACTATATTTTTAAATTAAAATAATATATTTTTATTGAAGATCATTAATATTATTTTACAATATGTGATTACTGGGAAAAAATAATTTTATTAATTGTTCATAAGGATGTTGATCCGTGAGATCTCAAATTTTCCTCGCTAAGATTAGACCAATGGGAATGAAATGCATTCATATTTTTAAAATATCTCATCAGCAAATTAATATTTTAATTTATTTTTATCAGTTTTCATAAAATAGTATTTTTTTTATTAATTGTCAAATATTTTAAAAATATAGACTTGATTTTATTTGAACAGTTAAAACGTTTCTCATAACGCATTTGTTTTGTTAAGATTTTAACACATAAAATATTATATTATGAATATATTTTAGAAATATTTTGTGAACTGAAAAAAAGAAAGAGATATCTCATTTATTCATTTTTTTTAACCAATATAAAGCTTGTGAATTTACGCCAAAAAGATATTGTTTAACAAGAGTACAAAAAAATTTAAAATATAAAATTCCTGGAAAGATATTTTAAAAATATGAATGCATCCTATATATACAGTCTGTACGTTAGCGTGGGGAATTTGAAATTTAATTGACCAACACCGTAAAGACACTCTCGTATTGTTAGTATCCCCGATATTTAGTACTAAAAAATCTCAAAAATCTGCGAGAAAGAGGCAACTACATACAGTAGTTAAAGATTTAAACCAGTGGTGTCCAACTGCGGCCCTCTGGGTCTCGATAGCACCAGTATTCATCGCCTTATTTAATTTCAGGAATTGAGGATTAAATATGTCGGAGAATACTTTAAAAAGTACCACTGGCCAACGTTGGACTACACAGATTTAAAATAAAAATATACACACTGCACATGTCCTTGTTTATTTGAGAGGATTGTGTGCGATATATGTCATACTACTTTAATCCGATTGCGACGATCTCTTTTACATAATTTTTAATCTTCCACCACAGGCTTTTCAAAACAGAATATTTTCCCTAATTTAATCGGAAACATGTTTTTATTATACAAGGCAAAATTTTCAATTAAATATTATTAGTAAGAATAATTAAGAATTCTGAGCAATTTATGCTCACTCAGTCACTACAATAGTCGAAACAGGGATTAAATAAGTAAAATGCGCGTTTTCCTCTGATTTCATTATTCGTAATGTTTAAAATATCATGAGGTAAATAGTTAATTCTCTGATGCATTATGACTTTATATAAGTATTATATTATTGTAAAACAACACTCGGAAAACAATGTGTATTTTATTTCTACTTCCTATCACATATAAACCTCGTACGAAGTTCATTAATGCTTCTAAAATGCAAAAAAAGATTACCAAACGATATTCTTTTCAAAAGTTCAATTGGAAAATGTTTCTTTAATGGCAATTTTTTTTCTGTTTTCTCATGACAGAAGATTTTCTGAAAAGTTTTCTGACCGCAGGACAAGAACATGAACAATTATTATTTTTTTTTCCCTTTCAAATTTGTGTTAATGTATCTAAAATTTAAAATATTCGCAAAGATTGAAAACTATTATTAATAATGTTTTAATGCCTGTAAACTTTATATGAGGTTCATTTTTTTCAATTTTGTGATAAATTTAAGCTTTGTTTTTAAATTGCCTATCCTTCTTAATAATCTAAAAAAATGATTAAAAAAAAGCATAAAATGTTTCTCAACCTAAAATAACTGAAAATTTTTAACATATGATAAATAAAAGTCTTTAAATAAAATATCACATTTAATCAGACATAAAAGTTACATAAAATACAATTAAAACATTAAAAATTACTGCAAACGTTTCAGGCTATAATCTAGCCCCTCATCAGTGCAACTACGTAACGTCGACCGGATAATTTTCAACCATGTTTACAGTTCATAAATTTAACCAGTTGAAACTTGATTTTTTTTTTTTACCAGGATTTCGCAAGCATCGCAGTATTTAGATCCAGCTGCAATAACGTTAAGAGTAGAGTGTTTCTTGAGAGTTGGTTCACTTGTAAACAGACTTCGCCAATTAATGAATCTTGTTCTGTTAAACCTGAGTATACGATCTTGCTCTAATGGAGGTTCGTTAAAAATTTTTCAAGTTTTAACTGGTTAAATTTATTAACTGTAAACATTGTTGAAAATTCTCCGGTCGAAGTACGTAGTTGCACTGATGAGGGGATAGATTATAGCCTAAAACGTTTTCAGTAATTTTTAATTTTTTAATTGTATTTTATGTAACTTTTATGTATGATTAAATGTGACATTTTATTTAATGTTTCTCAATCATTTAAAAAATTTCATACATGATAAAGTGAAATAAAACTGTAATAAAACACTAACTAATAAAATATTATTTTGACCAAATTTTAAAATAATAAATTCTTCTGAGTACTACTGTATGTTAGTATGTGGCAAATTTTTAACCATTACCATAACTGTTTTTATTATTATTTTGCTTATACTTATAATTTTTTTTTTTTACGTTTCTTTTATAAAACTGAAAATTAAAACTAGTAAAAATTTATTTGACATAAAATATACATAAATTTGATGCAAGACGTCGAAGTTTAAAATTTACCCTTCAATTAAATGCTTGTATATAAGATATATGAGATATATTACAACGTGGTAATAAACAAAGAAGACAAAACAACATCTAAATTTAAATATATTCTCAACCTCAAAAAATATATATTGTATAGTTACTAAAAAACATGTATAACTAATAAAAACCTTTAATATAATAATTAAAATTAGGAGTTTCTTAAAATATGGAAACTGACATTGAAAAAGAACTGAATTTTACCTTACCTTCCAATAAAAGAAATACTTCATTAGAAAGATTTCTAACTTTCAGGTGATTTACTGTATAGAAATTTAATAAATTATAAAATATTCTCACTGTGCATTATCTCCTTCTATAAAGAACGTAGTTGTTATTGTTTACTAATCTGTGAAATTTTACATTATATTAAGATTTTAGTTGTGTAGTTGTAAAATATATCCTTTAGAAGAATCCTAAAAACGGTTAAAGTATTTTTCAAATATCAAAACACAAATATCACTTAAATTAATTTCAAGAGAATAATAATAGATATTTAAATTTAATATATTAAAACATAAACACTATGAGGAATATGTCGTAATAATCGCATGTCAAATAACGTATATATATATACAGAGAGAGAGAGAGAGAATTACATACATATATAGTATATATTTATATAGAAAAAAGCATACAATGCCAATGAAATTCAAAATCAAATAAACCAGTATAAAGGTGTATGAAATACGAAAGGAATGTGATAAACAAGAATAAAGCAGAAGACAACATTATTGAAGTTTCAGAATTAATAATTTTATGATTAACATTCGTAAAATAAATTAAATCTTCTTCAAATACTATTTAGTAGCCACTCTGTAATTTTAGTTTTACACGGTGGAGCAGATTTAACATTTCCCTAATTTTCAAACGTATATTCTAAGCAGTCAGTAATAAAAATACATTTTTGAGTAATCGTGCATTTAATTTTTTTAAATGCATCATCGGGTCTGGGATATTATTTTTAATGTTATATTTTAAATTTTTTAAAGTTGCTATTTAACTTTTAAAAAGGAATTTATTTACGTTATAAGAGGTTTTTTTTTATCGCAAATATAAAATACGTTATTAAATAATATACGTAAAATGTTAGATTTTGTGTCATCAGCTACGCAAATTGTTCTCATATTTTTCATGTTTTTAATTAAAAAAATAAAAATCTGCTCATATAAAAGGTTACTAATCACCACTTTAAGAATGTTTTTTTTTAAGTGTTGCAATGCGCTTTCAAAAAGAATTTAAATAATTCACAAATACTCCCAAATTAGTTTGTTTTAAGACAAAAAAATAAACACATAGCTAAAAAAAATTATAATCCCTTTATGCTAATATTATATACATAAACTGCACTGGTGCCTGTTAATTTCGCATGTTTCTCACGAATTAGCAAATCTGCACTGAAAAATTACACAACTTTAAAAACACAAATGACGGTCATACATAGTGCAAATTTCATCTAACAAAGTATATTAAATCTAAAAGTACTATAGACAATGAAGCTTATACTTTACTTTTAACTAAGTTTTGCTAACAATAATGCAGCCTTAACAAGAGGCAGATAAAATGATCTAATTATACCTTATTAGCTGACGTAACGTGAATGGCTCGTTATGTAACTCTTCATATGACATTATTAAGTAAAAAGAGCTTTATGTTAAGGAACACTGGAAAAATAAATTGTGCTCCTGCATCTATTTTATATAATACTTTTTTTCCCTCTTAAATGCACGCATAATTAATAATATTGTCATTTATGTTTATTCTTTAAGTACTTCTCAAAAGCAGTTATGTTATAAAAAATATCAAGATAGTTGTTTCAGATGTACTCTGGCAATATAAAATACAGTATCATTAATATTTTGAAAACTTAATTAATATGCACCAATTGACGATAGTTAAAATGGGAAAATATCTACATTTTCAACCTGGAAGTTTGAACTTACTCAATTCGTATTAATTACGCTTTTTAAAGAGAGCATTGTTTTCGTAAACATAAAGCAGTCTTAAAAAAGGAATAATCTATATTATATAATTATAATTTATTAGCAGACATAAAACGGAATTGCTCATTTTAGAGCTTATATGAGCGTATCACATGAAAAGAGCTACATAATAAATAAGACTGGAAAAAGAAGGTGTACTTCTGCATGTATTTTATGTGCTACTTTGATTTTTGTTATTTTTTTAATGAGAACATAATGAATAAGAATATCAGTTGTTTTTATCAATTATGTAGTTTTCAAAATAAGACATTTTACAGAATTACCAATGTAACTGTCTAATTAATGAACAATAAAAGACGATAGTTAAGATGAAAAAAATATCAAGTTAATAAAAAAGAGCTTTAAATTTACTTATTCAATTTATTTTTATTATGGTTTTTATGTTCATTAATTCAGTATGGTTATTAATTTTTAAATGCATTAAAATGTATTTAAGTAAAGATAAAGGTTTCTTTTGAAATTTACATGTTAAAAAGATTTTTTACTAAAAATTAACATAAATGAAAACATAATAAAACATATAAAGAAAGTTTTAAATCTAAATTTAAACATTCTTATTAAATTTTATATATTGTAGCATATTTATTTAAATCGGAAAATTACGTATAACTCTTAAAAAGAGCAAAAAGAGTTATTATCAGTGAAACACTGTTAAAAGGTAATTAAATATAACATAATATGTAAAATTAAAATTTTTATAATAACTACATCAGATAAAATATTCATCATTAAATTGAAAAGAATATTTCTAAAATTTTCAGTGTACTTGTATATTTTATTTTTTATATTGTTAAATTTATTTTAAATTTTAGTCATGCACAAAACTTTTGTTTATATCAGATATTTTTCTTTAATATAATATTAGAAAAAACTAAATCCATGTTTTTAGATTGAAACATTATTCATAAAATGACTCGTTCAACCAACAAGAAAAAAAAAATTGATGAATTAAAATAAAAAAAAGTTATATCTTCATCTTGGTAAACGTAAAATCCAGAATAAATCATCTTCAGAGCAATAAAACTTAATTTATGAATTAATTGTTTTTATTGGAAAGAACTGATTTTCTCCCATCTTTCAGAATATCTTTTTGCTCTGTAAACAAAAAAAAAAAAAAAAAATGTTTCTACGGATTTACATTAGCATAAAATTATGCGTGGTATTATATTGTTTAAAAGGTTTACTAACAGCAGGGCTGTCCAACCTGGCGCCCGCTATTCACCAGAAAATCATTACAGAAACATTTGCCTTATTCAATTTTCGAATATCTCCAATTAAATAAAGCAAATATTTCTGTAAAAATTTTCTGGTGAATAGCGGGCGTCAGGTTGGACAGCCCTGCTAACAGCATTAATTTTACCAATTTTGAATAGTTTTCTATAATATACCTGTTTCAATTTAGAAATAGGCTTGAAAACTAGTTTCTACCAAATTTATTGTATCTTTTTTTTAAAGTTTGGTTAACTGTTTGGATGTAAAACATTGCACATTTAGTAAGAAGAAATATATACACGGCAATACATTTTAATCACCAAATTGTCGCAGAGAAAAACTAAAACAGCCATTTGGTTGAGAATTGTGTCTTATTTCGATTTATGTTTAAAGAATATTCTTAGGGGTCTTCTTCATACTAAAATTGTACCAAACTCTAAAATTTTCAGTACGAATACCCCAATTATTTCGATGTTTCGGTACATTTTACCTTCGAATAACAAATGGGAAGAACTTCGGTCCTATAGTTACGGAAATATGACGGTTTAAAGTTGGAATTCATAATTTTAATTTCCCTTTTAATCGTTACAAAATATATTCGAATGCAGGTAGTTTTTCAAGTATAACTCAATAATAGACGGAGTAGACTTTAATTTCGGATTTTCACATTTAAAGCTTCTAGAAATCGATTTCTGTTTTACATTATTATAGGTTACAGTTCGTACTGCTTTCAAAAATTAATTTAAACAGGAACGAAAAATCATGCGACAAGCATATATTATGAAAAACTTTCACACACAGCCAGAAAACTGTAACGAAACTTCAGCGTTAAATAAGGTAAAAGAAGATATGTAAATAAACAGTTTAAAAAACATATTAACACATTGAAAAATACAGTTTTCGAAATTACTTTCCAGTGTCAAAAAATAGTCGAATTATTTTGCGCAGCCCTGTATGTGATCGATAGATGTGAATATATAGCATGATAAAATTTAGTTCTATTAGAATATTCACATTTAGCAATTTTCGCCAATTGGCGGAAATGCACCGAAATCTTATGTACAGTCCTGTATATTATCTGAAGACTTTTGTACACACCACATATTAAGCTAAAAGCCAACTTAAAACTCACTCACAGCAATTACCAACCGTAAACGACAATGTATTTTTTTCTTTGCATAGCCCTGTATATGTAATTTCTTATATTTCACAAACTTGTATTAGTCTACTAAATATAGTTCAGCAGGAAAATGCGTAACATAATTAAAAACTACCCTTAAGCACTTCATTCCCATAGTGTGTAATCCTTACGGATTCCCGTGTGTACCCCTGTATATAAACAACCGAGTTTATAAACACACACGTACAATGAAAAAATTTAGTTAAACTTAAAAACGCACTTATCACACAGACTGTAATTATCGTACATGTACTGTAACCGATATATTTTGTGTTTCCCTGTAAATAAACACAATGCACACCACACTTAAAGAGAGCAATATATAGTGCACCTCAGTAATGCATATAATTTTCATTATGTTTTAAATAGTGAAATATCACAAAATTACACTGCAAGCGATTTTTCCCCATGGAACAATGTGTAATAGAATCCTTTTGTTTGACCCTGTAAATGAATAATTAATGCTTTGCACCCCATATTCAACAAAAAGGATGTTTTAACGCACTTCATAATTATGTACGAAATCCATCATGTTTCAAATAGCGTAACATCATCAAAATACACTTCAAACGATTATTTCCCATTGACTGTAATGTAACGGAATACTTTTGACTGTCCCTATAAAAAAAACTGTAAGTGCTACAGACTTCATTTGAAATAGGGAACATGCTATAGTAAACGACAATAACATACAAAAATTTCAGCGCGATCCGAACATATTTACGCGAGTTAGAGCACGGACAGACGGCCAGACGTAGACGGCAGACAAATCGAAGTCATAAACACTTTTTAACTAGTTTGGAATGTGTTAAAATTATACATTTTTTGAAATTGATGCTTGTGTCACCCAATCCTTTCAGCACTTTACGAATATAAGTACTTTTCGCCTGAAAGGATTAAAGATTGAAACTTCTAATGCTAAATTCATATTTATTCGCTAATGATTCTAATATGGGTAGGTCCAAAATAAATAAATAAAATTAGTAAATAAAAGGCCAAATAAATAGAATTAAATCTTAATTAATATGTTACTTTATTCTTGTTTCTATATCTAATTTTAGATAAAAAGACTTTAGGTAATAATACACGTTTCCAGATAAGAAAATTAAGATTTCTTTTAACTTCATTTTTTAACTAAACGAATCTTAAAATATAATTATCTTTTAAAAGCCCAGAGGTTTTGCTTGCCGAAAAATTAATGGTTGAAATGCTCGAAACAAAACATCTTTTTTTTAATTATATGTTTATTTCGAACTTACTTTTAAATTACAATTGAAGAAAATTTTCAAAATACAAATAGTTTTATTTTTCTCTTTTCATGATTTTCATTTTATTCCCAGAGGAATATTTATTTTAATTAGTTTTGTTTGTCTCTACATCTGAAACAAACATTGATTGAAGAAGATGAAATAATGAATAATTTTTTTTTTTTAAGTACGGATATTTTTTACAAGATAATTCTATAATAAATAATGAATTAAAAATTTCGTTTAAATATGATGTTTTTATTTCATGAATAGTTAAAAATATATGAACCAAATTTATTTTTGAAATCGCTAGTCAATCAGAATTCTGGATATACATTTTGACAGCTATTACTGTTAGATAAAAGAGGTATTCAAATTCAAGGACCCGTACAAACCTGTAACTACGCATAGGGAATTAAAAAATTGCAGAAATAAGTAAAGTATAACAATTTGAAACACCCAGAGAAACATATTTAATTTATTTCTAAAAGGTGTTAAATAAGAAAAAGTTAATAAATCTCTTAATAAAAATTGTAAAACCGGTTTATATACAAATTGTCTACATGTTTCGGTTTCAACGAAGTCATCTTCAAGACAAATGAGAATATTCTACAGATGCATGATCTATAATGCAATGACTTGAAACGCCATCATTCACGTATTTCACATTGTCACTCAATTTATTTACGTTATATACAAAAGTAAAAATAAAATAAAATAACTCGAATAATCTTACAGAGAATATGGAATACGTGAATTATAGCATTTGAAATCATTGCATTATAGATCGTGCAGTTGTATAACATTCTCATTTGTCTTAAAAATGGCTTCGATGTAGCCGAAATATGTAGATAGTATGTACATTAAATGTGTTTACTGTTTGATTTACTGTTTTATTGAACGCATTTTAGCAATTAATTAAGAAAGAAATTAAATTAAAACCATTAAACAGTGCTTAAAACATTTTTGCATTCATTACTACTTATTACCTTACTATTTTTACTATGCCTTATTATTATCACGGGCTTATAAACGTTATGAAATTTAAGATACAGAGATTTTGAGAGCATTACTCTATAAAAAAGATTCTAAGTCTTGAAATTTAAATACTTTTAGAGAAAAATATAATTGTAGCCTTAAATTTGAGGCTGCATTAAAATACCGGGTGATTGTAATTAAAGTTACGATTTCAAAAATCGATAATTTTAAAACTACTGGTCAGAATGACTTGATATTTTAGCAGAACAATCGTGAGGCAATGGAATTTTGCTGGGCGAAAGAAACAAATTGTTCCAAAATGTGCCGATAGATGGCGCTGTCAATTTACACATTGTTACTAATACGTGACATACGCAACGCAGACATAGCTGACATAAAAATGCAGAGCACCAGCTCCTTGCCTAAATGCTTCATCATGACTCTGGCTATGAAGGATCGCGGCGCTCTGCTCTTGAAGTATTTTTATAAGAACGATGAATGTGCACTTACAGGTATTACAAAGTTTCGGAAATTAATATCCATAAAAAGCAGTTCAATAATCGCAAATGGTCTGCGAAAAATGATTGCTAAATTCGAAGAGACCGGCTCGTTTGACGTTAAACGGGATAGAGGAAGGAAACCTGTTTCGGCTGCGGCAGTGGAAGATGTGGCTCCAGCATTACAAAAACAGACTAACAGTGATGCTGGAATCAGAAGTGCACGGGGAATTAACCAAATGCTGAATATTCCATACAGCACGGTGCGTAAAGTCCTATGGAACATCTTGCGCTGTTTTCCGTACAAGATAACTCATGTGCAGGAGTTGCTACCTGCTGACCTGGAAGCAATCAATCTTTTGCACTACATTTTCTTGCCCGGATAGAAGTGGACAACGGATGGCCATGGAACATTCTGGGGTCTGACGAAGCCCACTTTCATTTGCAAGGTTCTGTAAATATGCAAAATTGCAAGATATGAGCGACCAAGAATCCGTCCGAGCTACAGCCATTACCTCTTCAGTCTGAAAAGGTCACTGTGTGGTGCGGAATAACGGCAGCGTTTATCGTCGGTCCGTTTTTCTTCGAAGAGATTACACCTGCACCGCTATTGGCAAGAGGTATGAAGCACTTTTGCGTAACCATGTCCTTCCAGCACTTCAGCAGCGTCAGTGTGTGAATCGCACAATATTCATGAAATTGGGCGCTCCTCCGCACATTACGACTCATGTGAAGCAGCTACTGAGTGATTCTGAGTGATACTGAGTTTCGAATATGTAGGATCGTAAGACGCCTTTTTCCAACAACATGGCCTCCACGTTCCCGCTACTTACCTGTGTGATTTCTGGCTTTGGGAGTATCTGAAGAATGTTGTTTACAGCGGGCGGATTCAGAGAATCTGGCCGACTTGAAGGCAAGCATCACACACCACATCCATTGCATGAGTACAGATACCCTCCGATCTGTTGTGGAGCATGCCGTTTTGCGCTTCCAATTAGTAGCGGAACATGGCGGAGGACACATCGAACAACGTATGCCTTAATCATCAGTAAGGTGTTTGTTCCATGAAGCTCTTTTTTTTTCATTTTTTGTCACTATCGCTGCTGTCGTTGTAAACACGTATTCTTGTCGTTTCGCTAATAAATGTTTTAGTAAATCCCTGAACTCTATTTTTTTCTTTTGTTAACAACATTCCTGTATTTAACGAATATAGTTTTGCTCTTTCCCCAGACATTACCCTGACAGCGCCATCTATCGGCACATTTTTGAACTATTTTTTTTCTTCGCCAAACAAAATTCCATTGCCTCACGATTATTCTGCTAAAATATCAAGTCATTCTGATCAGCAGTTTTAAAATTATCGATTTTTGAAATCGTAACTTAAATTATAATCACCCGGTATAATGATTTATGGAAAAAGGTAGCATTTAATACAAGAATATTAAAGTGCAGGTTCTGCTTTTAGAAGTTAATTTTTCTATCCCAAAAACTCGTTTGTACATTCGTTGGTAAAAGTACACTAGCTCTGTCGCAAATTATTGTAAAAAAAAAAGTCACTGGTACCAATCAGTTAGTAATAATGTATACTAATCCTATACTTAAAATTTGCGTAGGGGGTCGTCTACTTATACAAATTATAACACTTTAAAATTTTGAAAACCAGCAACTAATTCTGACATCATAGATGGATTCATTGATAAAGTGTACCTTCGGATAATAAAATTAAAGTCATTCGGTCAACTAGTTTAGTATTTATGCAAGTTAAAAGTTTAAAACTCCTAATGTTATATTCATTTATAATTGTGTCAAAATGATTGCAATGTGAGTCGTTTTGTAAGTATAACTCAAAAACTACTTGGCGGAATGGGCTGCAATTTTAGATTCAGATATTTCAAGCTTCTAGAAATGGATTTCTGTTAAAAAAATCATATGTTACATTTCACATTCTTTTTAAATATTAATTTCAGAATATATGTTGTTTGAAATGTTTGTAATGTATTTTATAATAAAATTAACGAAATTAATAATGAATCTTATAACATCTATTGATTTATTGAAATTGAATTTATTAATAAATTTTAAATAATACAACATAAATCAGCTAAATCATATAAGTACAATGTTGTAATTTGAAATATTATTTTAAAAGGTAAAAGCATTTGCAATGTTATACTTTTTCACGGAAATCTAATATTTAGAATAATTAATTTGAATTTTTTTTTATTTCAAGCGGCTGGTGATTTTGTTAATAAATTGGTTAAATTCTTAACACAGCTTTTTGTATTCATTTTTTCCTTCAGATTGTGTATGCGTTGATTACTTTACATTAAAAGAAGCTTTCAGTTATACACGCGAGGCCATACTTAGTTTCCCTTATTTTCAGAAAATAATGTTATTAGCAAGAAGAAAGAATATATTTATAAAAAAATATATCTTTATTTTTTGTAGGACGAAAGTTTAATTAAGCATAAGGCTTCCTCTCTCTTATTTCAGTATTTTGAGCAAAACTATTTGTTAAAATGCGTATTTTTATATATTTTTTTAGAAAGAAATATTTTTTGCTCTAGTTTGTGGATAATTCTGGATACGTTCATGAAATATCATTTAATTAGCTTACATCTATCTAAGTGTAATATTTTAGTACAAAGAAAATTAATTAGGGAATTCTGAGATATTTTCAGAATTAATACGTACTAGAATTTGCTTAACTGGATAAAGCATTGATGAATAGTTTGATTGTGAATAGTTTGCTACCTCTACAGAAATATTACATTAACTGTCAGATCATTTTTTAAGAAAAAAATATAACATCTAATTTTTAACAAGACATGAAAACAATTTCAAAGAATGGCTTCTTGCGATTGATGGTAACCCTGTATTGCCATCTACTTTAAAGTCCATACATAGAAAATATGGTAGAAATGAAATGTATAATCTACTTTGTTTGAAGCTGTTTAAAGCTTTATGACATTTACACACAGACACGGAAAGGCATGTATAGTCAGTGAAAAATGATAAACCTCATAAAATTTTTATACACTGACTGAACAATTGTGGGAGAAAAGTATATACCTTTACTAATTCTGCCGCAAATGTCAGTAAAAAAATGTAACTGCTACGAATTGTTTAGTAATAACGTCTACTAATTTTTGCCACACCTAAACTTTCTGAGGGTTCGTCTACATATAGAAATTGTAATAAACTTTAAAAATTTCAATACTAAGACCCCATTTTAACAACTTATTTGCATTTTTCAGTAAATTGTACTTTTGGATACAAAACGGGAAATTTATTTGAACAATTACTTTAGTAATTATGATGATTTGAAATTTGGAACTCCTAATATTAATTTTACTTTTAATTGTTGCAAAACAGGTTGCAATGCGGGTAGTTTTTTAAGTATAATTAAAAATGTGTTAGACTGAATGAGCTGTAATTTTGGATTTGTATTTTTGAAGCTTTTATATATCTATTTTTGTTTAAAACAATAATAGATTTCAATTCATATTTTTCGAAAACATATATTTCAAGACTTTATTTTTCGAAAAAAAATATGAATTTTTTAACAGAAATCGATTTTTAAAAGCTTCAAATATGCGAATCAAAAAGTGCAGGTCATATCACCAAGTACGTTTTAAGTCATGCTTAAAATATAACCATATTCAGTCTGTTTTACAGTGATTAAAAATGAATATTAGTTCCAAACTTCAACCATGCATAATTAATAAACTATTTGGCTGAATGACTTCCTGTTTGGTGTCCGGAAGTAACACTTACGAAAATCCAATTATGACGTCAAATATAGGTGTTAACATTGAAAAGTTTAAAGTTTGTAACAATTTCTATATTTAAACGAGTCTCAAAGCAAATTTAAGAGTATCACTTATTAGTAGTTTTTATTACTATTCGATTGGTCACAGTCACACTTTTATACGATTATTTGTGGGGAATTAGTAGGGCATCATAGAAACTCGACAGAGTTTCTCGCCAAGCATAAGAAACAGCAATGCATTGAACCGTAAATGAAAGGAATTTCCGCCAATGGATGCCAAACGATTTTACAATTTTTTTTTTTTAAACTCTGTCTAGTTTATATTTTGCGGACGGGACAAAACGGGTTTTTGACACATCTATATCTCGCGTTCTATTTATGATAGAAACAAAATTCTTGATTCTATGGAATGGGGCACGGGACTAAGAATTCAAAAGTAAAGCAAAATCCGACGAATAGTTTTTCAGTAAATGAGATTTTAAAAGTGCTGTTTTTTGCCCTTTTTAAATCTTGTTCAGACCAAAAACTGTTGACAGGGCTACAGCAATGTGTAATTATCGGATTTTTACGCGGTTTACGTTATTTG
The DNA here is from genome assembly GCA_963931845.1 of Maratus michaelseni. Lineage (NCBI taxonomy): Eukaryota > Metazoa > Arthropoda > Arachnida > Araneae > Salticidae > Maratus > Maratus michaelseni. The sequence continues at coordinate 85,732,034 of OZ007586.1, forward strand.
AATCGTTTTTATGAGTAGTTTGGACCTTTGTAAGTTTCATGTAAAAATATTAATTAGTTTTTGATTTATATCAGTTTAAAGTTGTCGATTCCTATACTTAACATAGAGCAAAAAACTGTTGACAGGGCTACAGCAATGTGTAACTATCGGATTTTTACGCGGTTTACGTTATTTGAATCGTTTTTATGAGTAGTTCAAACCTTTGTAAGTTTCATGTAAAAATATTAATTAGTTTTTGATTTATATCAGTTTAAAGTTATTGATTCCTATAGTTAACATAGAGCAAAAAAATAATAAATGACCCAACTCTTTTAGGAATGGTCGTATACACATGATATTAAGATAAGTTATTACACTCGACCCAAGTAAGCTTCCTATTATAAAAAATCTTAACATTTAAGGTTCGTTTACAGGGTCTCACAAAAGATCTTTTGATATAGGGCTAAAGAGTTGTGTAATTATCCGATTTTTACGCTGTTTGCAGCATTTGAATTGTTTTTATACGTAGTTCAAATGTTTAATATTTCGTGTAAAAATATTAATTAGTTTTTTATGTATACCACTTTAAAGTGATTTATTCCTATACTTAAGATGAAGCGAACAAAATATTAAATGGTCTAACTCTTTTCAAAAAGAACGTATGCGCATGATGTTAAATTATGTTACTACGAACTACCTAAGTTAGTTTCCTATTGTAAAACAGAATTGTAGAATTTACTGTTCGTTTACAGGGTAACTCAAAAGATTTTTTAATAAGACTAAAAAGTTGTGTAATTAGCAAATTTTCACGTTGAAGCACATGATTCCTGTACTTAACACAGAGGAAAAACAATAGTAAATTGCATAACTTTTGTCAAATTCGCTATATATACACAAGATATTCAAATATGTTACTACATCCTCTCTATTGTAAAGCGGCATTGAAGCATATACGTTTCGTTTACAGAGTCTCTTAGAAGATCTTGATTACACTACAACCGATGTATATTTACTGAGTGAGATGTATTTTAATGATTTTACATTGTTTCAATCTCTGTAAGGTTTCATTATCTTGCTTTCAAATTTAATATTAGATCATTTTGTCCGTCTGAAATCTCGTCGATGTTAAGATAAAAAAAAACTGTGTTTATTTATAAATATATAATTCTAGCGTATTAGGAATTGATTGAAATAGCGATTACAAAATTCCAACTTTACGTTCATGCGCTGAGTAATAGAATGTAAAAATGTTGATACCCCAAGATTACAAGTTTTGCGTTTAAATATTTGCTGTTCATCGAATCTCCGGCTATGACGAACTTAAATTGCTAAATTTCGTATACAATAGGTGATCGGTAACGAACTGTTCGGTTTACAAACAAATCGGTTAAAGAACACTTTCGCGTGAGATTTTTATGTTCGGAGAACGAACTCCTCACGAAACAAAGCCATGATGAAGAAATGCCGTGTTTCATATTTGCCGAGCTATACTTATTGCCTCTATTGTCAACTTTGAGAACATTTTAACAGTTGCATACATATGTCCTAATTAATTCATGGACTGCCGGAGATTGGGGACCTATATTTTAGGATCACCGAATTGGAATGAACAGACTATATGAACAGAAATCACTTTAATAGTTTTTATACTTTTGCAAACGTTGCGAATTTTATATTTTTCAAATTCTCGAAACGTTGAGTTAAAAAACTTAAACAAATAAAAAACTTCTAAGGTGCTCAGTAATTTTCAAAAATAATATATTTAATATGTTAGTATAAAAATCCCTGTAAATTTTTATACTAATAGAAATAGGTTCGTAGGGGGAAAAAATGTTGATTATTCTCGGTAAAGTATGCTCCATAAACTTATCGTTGTAGTTGACCGAAAAAAAGTGCTTCTTATTTTTCCACATTTTTCTGACACTGTAGTATTTTAATTAGTTTGTAAACTACTGTAAAATTGTGTATTTTTTTGTTTTTGAATGTATATAAACGGAAGAGTGATATAAACAAAAGAAAAAAGAAAATAAATATGTCATAAATAATCTGATGAATACAATGTAAGGAAATTAATATAAAAGTTTCCCAGTTGTTATGGTAGCGACATGTACATTGCAATAAGTCACTCAATAAATTGTATAATTCTGATGTATAATTCTGTTTATAGCATCCCTATTATTATTTTTGCCCCTTTTATCTTTTCTTTTCTGAATAAAAATGGAATCCGTATAATTGAAATTAAATACCTTACAAAAAGGAGTGATATCTCATCAAAAACAACTCGTTGTAAATGATCCCGCCAAGCCACAAACCTAAAACGTCAGTCACAAAAAGAAGTGATATCACATAAAAAGAAGCGATATAGAAGTGCATACTCCGAGTCCCGTGTAAAAATCTATCACCACTCATAATGTTTCCAAAGGACTCGGAGTGAGGTACAGTATGTGAAAACTGCTTGGCGACCTGCAGGCTTTTATAATGTTTGCGTTTCCTGCAATTACATATGACTATATTATTTTAATTTAATTTAATTTATTTATTTTGCTCCCATAAAATTGTAAAATGTTGAAGCTTCTGTGTTTGCATGTCCTTTCTTATTTATGAGCTTGAAAAATCAATTTGTTGATTTTATTTACCATTATTTAAACTAGAAACACCACTCTTACAAAGAGGATTTTTTAAGTAAACATGTAAAGATTTTGAGTTTGTAATATATATATATATATATATATATATATATATATATATATATATATGATGATCATACGCATATTATTAACGTTGTACCTTATAATAAACGTTAACTAAATTGAGATATATTGCAGTAATTCTAGCGTAAGCGGAATCGCATAGATCTGGGGAAAAATCCGTTCTGTCAGTTCTTTCGCATACAAAAATATTTAAAAAATGATGTAACAAAAATTAAAAATTTATTTTTTTCGATTTTCAAAATTGATATACTGCATATATTATAAAAGCCTGCAGGTCGCCAAGCAGTTTTCACATACTGTACCTCACTCCGAGTCCTTTGGAAACATTATGAGTGGTGATAGATTTTTACACGGGACTCGGAGTATGCACTTCTATATCGCTTCTTTTTATGTGATATCACTTCTTTTTGTGACTGACGTTTTAGGTTTGTGGCTTGGCGGGATCATTTACAACGAGTTGTTTTTGATGAGATATACTTTTTCTATTCTAATACTGTACAAATTGAGGATTAACAGATTTTGAAAACGATCTATAAATTTATGTATTTGTGGAGATTTAAACATGACTCTAATTATGTCTCTAATAACATACTCGAAATAAATTTATCGTTTTATTTAAAACTTGCTTTTTACTATTTAAACCCTTTCTTATTTATTAATTTAAATCTAAGAAAATTGAGAAAAAGAAGACGTGATTCAAAATAACTTCTTTAGCACTTTTAGCAATTTAATGAAGACTGGGACTGACTTGATATTTGATTACTGAAAAGAAAGTAGTATCAGTTCCAAAATTAACAAGACGACTAAATAGAAACAGGAAACATAAAGGAAAGTAAGAGCAAAATATAAACTAACTTTAAATAAATTTCCCATATTGAAAATTTAGAAAATAAAGTGATATGAGTTGTAATTTTCCAACTGGACGAAAAATGTCTGGGCCAGGAATCGAACCTGGTATCTCTTGGCTGAAGCTGCCATGCTCTACCAGCTGAGCCATCCCGATCGAATCTGAAGTAACGTACCCAGCGTTTACTGGAGTTCCAAATTACCTGTGATTTATTCTGTTGGGCTGATTCATGTATTAGACCAGATGCTATGATCAATAAGGTTAACTGAATTAATTAGGTCCTCCAGATTCGATCGGGATGGCTCAGTTGGTAGAGCATGACAGCTTCAACCAAGAGATCCCAGATTCGAATCTTGGCCCGGACACTTTTTGTCCAGTTGGAAAATTACAACTCATACGATTTCTTTACCAATTTGAATAATTGTGTTAAAATTAATCTTGTGCATAAAGTTATATTTTGAATTATTTTACAATTAAGATCACATCAAAATACTTACAAAATGTTTTTGGAGTTAGAGAAAATAAATTAACATCATTAACATTAACATTTATATATTGATATACATATTGATACATATATATTGATATTAAATGCTCAATTTTGTTTTTTGTCGCAATATCTTGCCGTCTTTTCATCATTATTCCCTACAAATTCTCTATTGGATTTAAATTCGGTGAATAAGTCGGCCAGGGAAGTACGTTAATTTGGTGTCGGCTAAGCCAGTTCTGACACTGACCTGTGTGAAGGTGTTAAATCATGTTGGAAAATAAAATAGTCACCACACAAATCTTCCGACGATGGTATCCTGAAATACTCAAGGATTTCTTGATGTATCTCAGAATCAATCCTTTCGCTAACAATACATAGCTTTCCAGGAACACCTGAAGTCATGCAATCCATTACACTGGCTGCAAATTTCACTGATCGTTTCATATAGTCCTTCTCATATGCTTCTTGCTTCATTCGCCATACACGAACACCTTGATCACCGTATGTCACGAAAAACACTCTCATCACTAAACAATATATTTTTTCAATCATCCAGACCCCATAAAAGACTTTTTTGCACCACTTCACTCTCTCCCTTTTCTGTTTAACCCTTTTAGTGCCAAGAAGCGCCGTCGCGCTCCTCTCGCTCTGTGTTTTTATTATCATAGTATAAAATATTCTGAAGAGAATGTTGAAAAAATTATGACTATTGGTGTATTGTAACGGAAATGGTGAATATTTCTCTTGTTCATATAAATTATCTTTAAAAATGCACTTTTTTATTGGCATTTTTAGCATATATTGGTAAACTATGTATGGCACTAAAAGGGTTAAGAGTCATGAAGGGCTTTATCTTTGGTACACGAAATTGAAATCCAAATTTATGGAGACGTCTTATTACTGTTGTAGATTTACTCACATCAACACCGTGTTCTTTCCAATTTCGATGGAAATATCTTACACTTCTAAAACAGTTTTTTTTAGCAATACTCTTTATAAATAGCTTTCTATCGTCTTTCTGAGTAGTTTTTGTCTTTCGGCCGCTATTAAGATGCTTGTTTTGAAAATGTACTACGTTAAAATACTGCTTTAATAACAAAATCCGCTGTAAGTACGTAGTCGGTCGGTGAAGTCTTTAAGCTTGAAAGTTTTAAAACTGCCTTCTGATAGTCGAATCTGCTCTAAATCTATTTTCAAACGAATATCCAAATATCAGGGTATCTCCAAGTAGTAAAATCTGGTGAAGCGTAATCACATTTAATATTACTTTTTTACTCTAACAAGGCAATACATATGAAAACAATATTTTGCACTTATTATCCTTTTTTACCCCTTTTAAAAGTTTATGTTAAAAGCATCATTTAACTGAATAGTAACGAAAAGTCAAATAAATATGATGCTAACTCCAACTATATATATTTTTCAAATATATTTACTTTAACAGAGATGTCAACACAAAATAAACATATGTGATATATTTTCAAACATTTATGTTTAAGATGATTTAAATAGTTTTTATGACCACACCTAAGCTCGTACAGTTACTTTTAAGAAGCAAAGGATCAAATTCTAAAATGAATTATGAGCTATATATTTCCTGTTGGTTGTTTTCTTATTTATTAATAGAAACGTTAAGGTTTCTGGTTGCATGAAACATTATTACCATGAGTAGAATTTATGCATTGTATAAGCGGAGAGATGGAAGTGAAATAAAATAAGGTATTTTAATTCAGTCAGAAGAGATCTAATAGAAATATTATTCGAACTCCATAATTTAATTTTGCGAAATAATATAAATTTAAGATATAAAAGATGCATAGTTTATTAATAAAAATAATAAAATAATATTTTTGCTGTTTACTAAAACTGAAATTAATAATACGTTTTACAACAGAAAACATGCATTTGTATCACAGCTCTTTTAATACTAGGCCTACTCGCTAACACAAAAATGGTGTATGTCGTAGCGTATTTTTTTAGCATTTGTACGGTCCCTTTAATACCGGTATTTTCTAAAATTATTCTTCGCATTATGTAATCGTAAAAAAAAAGACAGTAAAGAATGCTTTTGTTTTTATTTACCAGTATGTCACCATTCTTTTATAATTGCACCCAACTATAATTGAATCAGAATCACACAATTTTCAAAATGTGATTTTCATAAGTTTCAGTTACCGCAATTTCTGGTGTATAATCCGTGACAAAAAAACAGTCAGTTTCAAATCAGATCTTTCATTTAATAAATAATGTCAAATAACTAACAAATAGGAATAAGTTACATTATATTAAATGTTATTTCTTCTCGGTAACTTATTTATTTATGCCACGTCTTTTACGATGGAAATTACGTTTAAATTCATTTAAAATATAATTTCTTACTTAATGTTAAATATTTAAAAAAGATAATGTTAAAAATATATTTTTTCTTTATGAAGAAATAACTAGATTTATTTTTTTCCCTCGAAAAAAATCGAAGGAATCATACAATGCAAAAGCAACACATTAAGTTGCTACGCATACTAGTAATAATCAATAGATATAAATATTAACAATAAAATATCAAAATTAGTTCCGTTCATTCATTTTTTCCACTGCAAAAGCTTCATTGGAAAATGCTGTTGTAATAAAAATGCCTTTAACAGATCAAAATTTACTAAAAATTATTAAAGTTTCTTTTTACAGCATAATTGAATATAAAGTAGACACTTTTTTAAATAATAAATACGTCTATTATAAATAAAAATTAAGAGATGAAAACATCTCTTAAAATAAATAATAGAGGTTTAATTTTCCTATCAAAATTAGTACCAATCAGTGGCGTAGCGTCAGGGGGTGCACGATCATTTTACTACCAGTATAATTATATACTACATTTAGACATATTTAATCTTTGAAAGGTATGAATTACATAAGGCCAAATATAGTACATAAATATACTGGTAGTAAAGTGATCCGTGCTCCCCTTGACGCTACGCCTCTGGTACCAATCACATAATAATAACGTAAAATTACACTTTTAATGCCTGCAAAAAATAATCAAAGTCTAGAAAAGTAAGTTTAAATTATGTTTAATTAGTTTCCTCATATAAACAATAATAAATGCATATGTTTATGTGTATATAACATTAATTAAGTGTATTTTAAGTCAACAACAATTGTTTTAACTTTAAAACACGTGAAATTGATTTTGGCTAGGATTTTGCATCAAATACTCCACTGCGCGTCCTTCAAGGGATTAACAATTTGTCTAACATTAACAAACATTGCCAAGATTGGAAATTATGAACCTACTTGATAAACACTGAAAACCGCTTTGTCAATGTTTGACAAAAAAGTCACTCGTCACAGTCTGTGACAAGCAACGTGTTAATAACACTGGTTAAAGATAAAATCTACTTAATGTTATGCATTCCCAATATTTACAAACCATTATAAATTGCATTCATAATGCATTTATAATTCTCGTTTATATAATAGTATATTTTCGGAAATCCGGTTAAAAGTTTATTTTTTAATTTTGCCCATATATTTGTGGTAGTCAGATTATTTTTAATTGGTGTTTTTAAAGTCATTCATATATTACTTCATTTTGAAAGATAATATTATAATAGTGCATCCAAAATGATAATGTAGAAGTCTGAAATATAAAAATCAACAAAAGGGTTTTTTTCCTTTCAGACAACTAGGTCCAAAATAGACATACCAGATAAAGTATTTTGTCTACGCAATTTTACTCTACGCACCGTTACAGAGAAAAAGATGATTTTAATAATGAATTTTAGATGTCAATTAACTTTTTTTATAAGTTAAACTTCCTTGTATATGAAAAGGCCAGATTATCTTGCAACAAAAACTTATTTATTTAATGACCCTTTATCTCACAATTCTATCAGTGTTTTAAAATAAAGAAAGTCTCACGGTTTAAATTTTCATAAGTTAAATATTATTTTCTTTATTTTATAATATATTATAACTTTTTATAATAATAAATTCAAATATTGAGATTTGAATTTGAAACGGTTGAATGAATTCTTTTTTTATATAATAGGTCATTAATTAAAAGGTTGTGGGAACAGAACTGTTTATTATACAGAGTGTTACGAAAAAGAATGACCCGCTTACAAATGACCATAACTTCATTGTAAAAACTAATTTAAAAACGTTAAACACAATACAGAAGGAAACATATATTTTTTTGGCGTACGTCATAATTCTTCTTAGTGGGTCCCATTACTCACACAAAAAAATTCCAAGTGGAAGTTCTTTCACTCCAGATACTGGAAGTGAAGGTGACTTATTCAGTCTATTTTTTGAACACCACCATTTTAGAAGAAAATATACCTTTTGATTTCTATTGCAAGATTTGCAAAAGCCTACCACGAATTGTTTTTTTCTTTTTACAAACTTACCACTTTTCTTGAAATTACTCTTATTCAAAGCCCTGTTAATGCAAGAGAATAAGTTTTTTACTAGACGTACGTGCTGAAACAAAAATGTCGTAGGTGAATTATTTTCAGCATTTGTACGATTTCTTGAGTTTTAATACCAGTAATTTCTAAAACATTCTTCCCCTTATTTTTATTTTTTTTTCAAATTAATAAGGACGAAAAATACTTAAATATAATTAATAAAAAAAATATTGGTGTCAAAATTTACGAGGCCCTACAAATGCTGAACAAAAAATCTACCTACGACTGCCACCATTTTTTTTAGCGCGTAAGCCTAGTATTCAGAGGGCGCTGCAATAACATTGAACAAACTGAAAGTACGAATATAATACACACTGACATCACTGTCTATGCTAACGTGTTTGTAGCTACTTGATGAATGTTTACTGCTTGTCTAAAAGAAGCAACAGAAAACAATTATGAAGTACACCAAAAGAAAAAAAAATAACAATAACTTTGAACTATCTCCTGTAATATGTTTAAAACGTTTCTTCCAATCATTTTTTACAGCGACGTAATTGTAATTTGTAATCACATAATTCTTTTTTAAAAAACCTATATCTTATATTTTAATAATTCTAATTATTATAGAAAAATATTATCTTAGCTAATGCGATTTTATGCTTATAAAGACAGTTTGTATTGAAAAAACCAGAACGTTTTAAAAATACTTCGTTTTAGTGAGATATTTCTGTGATTAAGAAAATGGAATTCTTTTCAATACAATTTTTTTATGTATTTTCTTCAATTGCGTGTTCTGATTTGTCGCTATTTTTATTTTCTGTATAATTTTTTGTCCCAATACATACAACTGAATGTTCAGATATAAATTATGCATTATATGAAAAATAAAACTTTCCCTAAACATAATTCTAAATCTGGATTACGAACAATTTAAATTATGGGAGTTTTGGGAATAGAGCTTTAGTGTGATAATAATCTCAAATGTTGTTCATCAAAGTCAAAGTGTAATTAGTTATATATTTCCTAGAATTAACACGAAATGTCATTTGTCTGTAAAGGCAAATCTTTTATCGCTGCTTCAATGTTCGTTGAACGATCAGTTCATTCAAGCGATTAAAGGAAAATATCAAATGATTTTAAGCAGAGAAGATTTTTGAGTTCTTTGACAAATATTCGGTATTGTACACCAAAAAATTATAAATGCAATTTATTAAATTATTTTGAGGGAATACAAAATATGTTTTTTTTTTCAAAATGAGCTGTTGATTTTAAAAGTAGGGCAGTTCCATTTTATCTTATTGGTGGATATTTAATGTTTTGCATTTGAATAGGTTTAAAAATATTCGTAAGCAATAATAGACTTATTTTACATTTCTGTAGTCTTGCTTAATGTAAATTTAACATGCAATAATGGTTATCCTGGTAAGCTGAAAAATATCATAGTTTTAATATGAGCCATTCATTGCACATACCTCGCTTTCAAAACAATGATTTGTTGAAAACGTTGATTTCCTTTGAATGGAGTATAATTATAGTAACAAAAAATTGAATACATTATTTTGTTTACATACATATTTTATTTCAATATTTAATTCTTTTTTAGAAAAGATAAAGTACACAAAAATTAAATTAGTTTTAGAGAAAAAGGTGAAAAAAATAAGGCAAAATATTCTGTGATAAGTTGTATGCATATGATTGCATTTCTTAATTTATACAGTGAAGATTTTAAAAGTATTCATGATGAAATTTTGAATGTGCCTGTTAATACTATGCAGCATCAGAAAAAAATCTATTCAAAGTTGACTTTCCTCACTTTCAAAATCAACAAAATATCGAACTTTGAAATATAGTTGACTAAATAAATTATTAGTAAAAAATGTATACTAATATTAAAGGTTATTTATTATGAATTGATTAAAAACAAAAATTTTATACTAATTGTTAACAAGATTTTGCTTTAATTCATTTTTTCGACGAATTTGATTTGCCCCACTTTCAAAATCAACGGCTCAAATATTGGTCTCGTGAAATGGGTTTAAGAGAAGACAATTTTTGCGAGGTTGAATAGAGTGATTGTGTTTCAGCGAAAATGGCAGGTATTATCATGGCTTGCATATTAAAATTTTACATTTTCGTGAATGCCTGAAAGCAAGCCCTGATAACTCAATCATTAAACAAGAGCATACACTCCTTATAATTTCCAAAGATTAGAACACCAGTATTTCAGATCAGGAATCTTTGAATAATACATTTTCATCAGATCAAAATCTTGCCATGATTAATCACAGAATTCGTAGTATTTCTCTGTGATTAAATAAGGCGAAACAATTTATATGAAAATTTTGTTTAAATTGCACGCACTCTGATTAAATTAATGGAAACAATTACGTATGAACAACTTCACTACAATGCAGACTAATGTATATCAGTAAAAATTTTCGTGAGTAGTGATATTTATAATTTCCCATTACCTTTATATTATTTACATGAGTTAGTAAGTGAAAAATAATATTTATGTACTATTTTCATTCAAAAGTCTACAATTAAAAATCTGTTTTTTTTTTTATTTACTGTTTCACCGTGTAAACACATATCTATCAAAATATCCTTCATGTTGTAACCAATTAAATAAAAGTCTTGTATTTTTAAAGAAATTTTAACAACAAATAAAAAATTTTTTGATTACACTAGATTTTAAAAAACTAATATTTTTTTCAGTCCTTCATTTGTCATAGCTTCGTCTTAGAAAGAAAATCTATGTATCTAAAAGTCTCATACAATTTGTTTAAATTTAATTTTCCGAACCAATTTATAAACCAAAATGCTGCTTTAGAAATACGATCATCTTGTTTTACAGCTTCTTTTGTGTAGAAAAACGCATTTATCTTAAACCTTTATTGTTTCACCGACAGGCTCAGCCTTTCTCGCTTCATAATTGAATTCATGACGGGAGGGGGGAAGTCAAATAATTTAAGATACATTTTTACCATTTGTGTGAGTCCTTTCTGGTGGTCTTCTATCAGGTCCTTAACCCATTTATGTCCAGCGTCGACGCTTTAGTAAAATGAGAAAAGTACATTTCACTCCACTTAAAATGTAATAGGAAATTGATATCTTATTTTACCGAAGAGTCCTCGATAAGATAAGCCACCAAATTTCTATAAAAAAAAGTGGTGTGAAATTCACTTTTTCCCATTTTACTAAAGCGTCCCTAAATAGGGACTCTAGGCATAAATGGGTTAACTGAGGAAGATGACGAGGATCCAGGCAGAGGTCGCTGTGATCCCGAACCAGACAATTTATTGCGGAAGGTGACCGGGAACAGGCTGCCCGACGGGAGCCGGCACTGACGAATCCTGTCCTCCAGTATGCCCCCTGGTTAATGTAGTCCTTGTTGGTCTCCTCAGGTCGAACCCAATAACCTGTTAGTGGGATTTCCCCAGTTCCATATTCATATGTCCTGGTGGTGTCCTATGTTCACGTAAATTGTTACACTGTAAAAAATGAGTTTAGAGAACTTTCGGAATGATTTTTGTTTAAAAAGTGAAGGTAATAGTAATAGACATAATAAATAAAATCCATTAAAAATAGCTTTTTAGAGATTTTGAAATACATTATTATTAAGAACTAAAATAACTTCTTAAAACACCATAAAAACTTTAAAATGCGCTAGGCCTTTCGAAAGATCTGAGTCTTTCTTCGTCAGGCGCAAAAAGACGTGCGTCTACTATGAAAGCAGCAGCAAGACTGAAATGAGAGGTAAGGGAGAGGAAATAAGCTGATGCAACAGCCAATAGGAAAGTAGAAAACAACAGCCAATAGGAGAACAGAAGACAACAGCCAATCACAGAAGAGTTAAAACAAAACAATAGAGAATACAAAATAGAAGGGGAATAAGTAAGTAAAAAAATAAATAAATAAATAAATATAAATAAATAAAATAGAATAAATAAATATATAAAATAAAATGAATAAATAATTAAAAAATAATAATAATAAATAAATAAATAAACAAAAAATAAATAAATAAAATAAAAATAAATAAAGCACACAAATACATTAAAAAACATGGAAACACATGAAAATTAAGAATTAAATAAGTAACCAAAATATATAAATATATATAAAAACAGACTAAAATTAATTAATACAAAATAAATTATATGGAAGTACTGAAGAGGTTTTTCCAAGCAGCAGAGAGCATTGTGGAATCGGATTTATCATTAACAATAACTTCACGATTAAGATAAATAGCTAAATTTTCCAGAAAGTCCAATTCAGAGATACTATTAGCATTAAAGATAATTTTAGCATTTTTAAAATTAAAACAATGGCCGGAATCCCAAGAGTGCTTGGCAATTGAAGATTTAGAAATTTCTTGATTAGTTACATAACGAGAGTGTTCTTTTAAGCGGATTTCGAGATTTCTTTTAGTTTGACCAATATAACTGTTGCTCAGCTTGTTTCATCTCCCTTACCTCTCATTTCAGTCTTGCTGCTGCTTTCATAGTAGACGCACGTCTTTTTGCGCCTGACGAAGAAAGACTCAGATCTTTCGAAAGGCCTAGCGCATTTTAAAGTTTTTATGGTGTTTTAAGAAGTTATTTTAGTTCTTAGTGTTTCACACCAGTTTTCAACTTATTTTATTACCTTATTATTATCAATGAAGTCTAATACCTTTGTGAGAAAACTAGAGAAAGAGATGTTGTTTTTAACTTATTTAAATTAAAACATTTTCTTCTTTTGCAAAGTTCACAAAAATACTTATGACGCCAAATCAAGGGGTTAATTTAACGTCCATTCATAAACCTGTATTACAAATACAACTGAAATATTATTCATCTACAAAGAAATAATGTGTATAATTTTACTGAAGAAACATTTATTAGATCTTTATGTATCTCTAATTTATAGCCATTTGTTAGCATCTAGTTGTTTTTAAAACTTACGGTTAGTTTAATAACGTTAATTTGAAATTCATTTTTTTTGTATAATTTTTCATTTAAATGTATACATAAGAGATGGGTTGTATTTAATTATCTTCTTCAAGGACTGTTCATTTGTTTACTGTTTGTAAGTTTTTTAGAACTGTTATATATCTCTATGATTTATATTTATGAAAGAGATAAATTCTTTTGTAAATAACATAAAACCTTTTGACATGACACAAATTTGTGGATGTTTGCACGTATGTTTTTTAATGCATGGATGCATGCACAAGCCAGAGTGCACATATTTTAGTGAACAAATTGAAAAAATAACATTAAAATTTGTATTAAGAATTTGACTGCACATTCTGATTAAGATCCATCTGGTGATCTTTAAATGATAAATAAATTATTAATGATTATTATTATCTAAAAACGATCACACGCCACGAAAAATGCGAGTTAGAATTATACCAATGAATCACTGAAGCTTAGAATTTTTATTAAAAAACACACAGTCGTCTCAGAGAGGAAAGCCATAACACGTCGTGGCATCTAGTGTCAATTTTCGCAACATATATTACCCGAAGAAAGAAGGAGTAACACACATGTTGTTTATGTGTTAGCTTTACCATGAGCGTTATTTTATGAGCATGATCTCCCAAGGTAGTCGTTGGGCGTCAACCTGGGCTTCGCCCAGGGGGTAATTAATGCCTCGCGGGTAATATCTTCGGTGAGTGACAACCCAGCCAGGCATGACTATATGCGCTTTGGGACCAGTTTTCTTCGAGGTCCTGGGTTGACCAGAAGCACCTCCCGCTCTTTTTGTAGTGATATATATGTGTAGTGATATGACATGTGTCCACTACTAGAGGGAAAGATACTACCTATGTAGGTTTTCACACTCCTTGAATTGTAGTAGAGCAAAAGTTGTCGCGGCAGCACGACGACCTAGATACCGATTCCCCATATGGGGTTTCGGCGACGAAGTCGCCCGTTGGCCTTTGCCAGTGTGCCATGTGTCCGTCCTGTGCGGGAGTTCCCCAGAGTGGGGCAACTGTCGTAGCGACCTATGTCGTCGATTCGTTGGTACTAGGTTAGAGGGTCCGCAGTGTGGTGCGGCTCTCTGACCGGCCGAAGCGCCTTAGCGAGACAAAGCTACTGGCGCAATAAAAGTCTCTCAGGACTTGGGATCGGTGATCGATTGTGTGCGGTGCGTCCCGCACGGGGTGCCTGAGGCGCATGTCTCTTTTACCATGCACGTGCATGAAATATATGTGCAGACATGTACAAATAAATGTCACATCAAAATGTATTATGTTATTTACAAATGAATTAATAACGTTCCTAAATATAAATCTCAGATATTTATAAAACTTTGGGTGAGCCCTTTCTGGTGGTCTTCTATCAGGTCCTTAACCCATTTATGCCCAGCGTCGACGCTTTAGTAAAATGAGAAAAGTACATTTCACTCCACTTAAAATGTAATAGGAATTTGATATCTTATTTTACCGAGGAGTCCTCGATAAGATAAGCCACCAAATTTCTATAAAAAAAGTAGTGTGAAATTCACTTTTTCCCATTTTACTAAAGCGTCCCTAAATAGGGACTCTAGGCATAAATGGGTTAACTGAGGAAGATGACGAGGATCCAGGCAGAGGTCGCTGTGATCCCGAACCAGACAATTTAGTGCGGAAGGTAACCGGGAACAGGCTGCCCGACGGGAGCCGGCACTGACGAATCCTGTCCTCCAGTATGCCCCCTGGTTAATGTAGTCCTTGTTGGTCTCCTCAGGTCGAACCCAATAACCTGTTAGTGGGATTTCCCCAGTTCCATATTCATATGTCCTGGTGGTCTCCGATCGGCCACTCCACGTGATTTAGGTTGAGGACTCGTTCAGGGAGTGGTGTATTCTCGAACCGGATACTGGAGGTTGGGCGTCTTTTCAAGAGTTTTTCACTCTGCCACGTGTGTGGGGAAGATGACGGGGAGCCTGGTCTGGGTGTCCCTTTCTCGTTGTTGTTGCACATCCCCTAAGCCCTAAGGTCAGCAGGGCTAGACCAGGTCCATGATATTATACATCCTAAATAAATCCGGCTCCATCAAGGGATCATCAGCAAGATCCTGCTTGGAGAGCCCCAGGCACGCAAGGATATGATCAGGGGAGGCCTGATCAGTGGAACATTTGGTGCATATTTCAAAGTTCTCGATGCCCTCAGAAAATTTCATAGTTCTAAGGTGCCCACTACGAAAGCTAGCAAGAATGTTTTGCTTCTGCCTGTTATAACCAAGAGCAAGAGATCATCCCGGTAGAATACTTTGGTACCAGTGGAGCTCTGGTGAAACAATCCAAGTGATACTATTCTTGCTTTTTGTTCTTGAGTAAGTTTCCAAATATATGAGAGGTGCAGAAGGCACCTAGCCATAACATGCACCAGCCTTGCCCAAGGTGTCATCGATCTCATTTCCCTTAATATCGACATGGGAAGGAATCCACTGTAGACTTATCCAATGAGACAAGGAAAGTCTTTTCAGTCTGTTAAGAATAGTCACTTCCATATTATCCCGCACGCTATGCTAATTGGCCAAGTAATGGATTGAACTTCTGTTACCGGACAAACCCAGATTTTATTTCCAAGAGTGAGTGACAAAAGTGAAACAAGGCCTTCATTTAGGGCAATTAGCTCACTACGAAAGATTAAACAGAAGTCAGGATTTCTCTTTTGAATCTTTACGTCTTGATGTTGCGTAAAGATTCAGAACAGTTCAGTTACTATCATCAGATATCAATTCAGGTACTATCATTTCTACTTCCATCCGAATACACCTGAACAGCATCTCTTGGAATATCGCCAATTCTCTCAACAGCCAGGTAACTAGAATAAATAGGAAGATCTGTTTGTTTGTTTACATGGACTGGTAAATCTGAATGGAAAAAGACACCATCAAGACCTTCCGTCGGGTCAATGCACTGTGTCAGGTGATGCGGTTCCACAGCACTATCGATTAGATTACATGAGGCCATTTGGCTGAAGGGACTATTTCTCTTGAGCCTCTGATTATTGCGCCAGTCCCTGAGGAAAGCATAAGTTCGATTTTGAGAACCAAGACCACCTAGTTTGTTGTAATATTTTGTCAGACAAGCACTTCTTCTAAGACCAAGGGGATTCAGAACTGCCTCGTAAAGCACTATGTCTTTGGGACAAGTATTTCGAAGACCAGTAATTATCCGAGCAGCGCTGAGTTGGACACGCTCAAGTTTCTATAGATTTGTATGAGAGGCACAACAGAAAATTGGATATCCGTACTTCAAGATGGGTCTGGTAAGTGTAATATCTCATCAAAAACGTCAACTGTAAAAAATGCAGCCAAGTCTCGTGACTCTTTTTCCGTAAAAAGATCTGAGATCGTGTAAAGCCAAGTTTAGCTATCTTATTAACTCTGAAATTTTAATTTACAAATCACTCCTAGTCTCTACATCTTTAGTTAAATATTATTTTGTGACTTGGCAATTACGCAGCACAGGGAAGTTATTACACCTTACTAAGTTATGGGATGGGATGAGATAATATGATTAAGGCTAATTATATACGCACATGGAAGTTATTACACCTTAATATGTTATGGGATGGCATGGTATTATTTGATTAAGACTAATTATATACATCACATTCTCGTGTCACAAAATATTATTTAACTAAAGATGTAGAGACTAGGAGTGATTTGTGAATTAAAATTTCAGAGTTAATAAGATAGCTAAACTTGGCTTTACACGATCTCAGAACTTTTTACGGAAAAAGAGTCACGAGACTTGGCTGCATTTTTTACAGGTGACGTTTTTGATGAGATTTCACTTCTTTTTTAAAGTAATCCTCCTTTTCATGATTTCGGGTTCTTTTTGTAGATCATCCACTGATTTTCGGTAAGCCCACACTCTGTCCCTATTATTTACAGGCATAAAAAGTTTTAAACTTTAGTTTCGTTTGCAAAGTGCTGATGATAAAAAGAGATTTCAGGTTCCTAGGCAAGCACTAAGTTATGGGAGGGGGAGGGTCAAAAGTACTCTCAATTGCTTCCAGGATAGGTGCTATCCATATGAGATATTACTCGCAGCCCTAGATACTTGATATTTAGCATAAAAGAACTTTTTAGTATAAAAAGAAAGCCAAAATTAAAATTTCCGGAAATTTCCAATAAATCAAACTATATTCATTTTTTCGATGTTTTTTTTTTCGTTTTTTTTAATTATTATTTACGGATTTTTTAATTTTTCCTTACTTTGTATACTAAACTCTACCTTTCTGCCAAACGTCAAGCTTCTAGGACTACAAAATCGAATTATTTTCAAATTTTCGACTTTTTATAAATTTATTGATTTTTCGATTTTAATTCTAAGTTACTTGATTGTCATGCCAATATAGTAATTCTTTGATCAGTCTTCTTAGGATCATTTAGGTTCAATTTAGAGATAAATCAAGTGAATCTTAGAGTCACCATGATTTTATTTAGAAAGGACTATCTAGCCATAACTAGCCAGTAATGTCGGGAGGGTAGGTGGAGCCGTCAAAATTTTTGTGGGCTAACATCATTTAACAATCCGTATTTCATATGCGAAGTAAATGGAGTATAACCTGTGAAATAAAACAAACCTGTCTATAACGAAATCACCTATAACGTAACCAGTCTACAGCGGAACTTTTCTATAACGAAATGGGCGTTGTACTAGCTAATAGGACAATTATCTTAAAACTAATGTTTCTAGCAGTATAAAATCAAATTGTTTTCGAATTTTTGATTTTTTAAAGATATTTCGATTTTTCGATTTTATTTTCAAATTTAACGAATTTTTTAATTGTTCTTTTATTGAATAGTAAATACTACCTTCACACCAAGTTTTAAGTTTCTAAGACTACAAGGTTAAATTATTTTCAGTTTTTGATTTTTTCGAATTTTTTTTATAATTTTCTGGATTTTTTAAATTTTTTCTTATTTTGTATCCTTTATTACAAATTTCAAGTTTCTAGCGCTACAAAATCAAATTATTTGGAAATTTCCGATCTTTTTCGAGTTTTTTATTATATTTTCGAATTTATTGTGTTTTAATTTTTCCTTTTTCTGTATCCTAAACAATGAGTTTACGCCGAATTTTAAATTCTAAAGCTACAAAATCAAATCTTTTCAATTTTTCGAATTTTCGAATTTTACAGATTTTTTTTTATTGTATCCTAAATACTACCTTTATTCCAAATTGTAAGTTTCTAGCTCTACAAAATCGAATTATTTTCAAATTTTCGTTTTTTTTTCGATTTTTGTTGTGTTTTTAATTTTTTCTTTTTCTGAATCCTAAACTTTACCTTTACACCAAATTTTCAGTTTCTAAGACTACGAGATCATATTATTTTCAATTTCTCACTTTTTCTTTTTCTTTTTCTTTCTTTTTTTTTTAATTTTTGAAATTTTCAATCTTTTTTTTCGAATTATCCATATTTTTTAATGTTTCCTTATTTAGTATCTTAAATATTACCTTTATTCCAAATTTCAAGTATCTAGCGCTATGAAATCGAATTATTTTCAAATTTTCCTTATTTTTCGATTTTTCAGATTTTTTTCAATTTTTTTATTTTATTTTCGAATTTTATTGCGTTTTTTAGTGTAACTTATTCTGAATCCTAAACACTATCTTTACCGCGAATTTTAAGTTTCTAAGGCTAAAAGATCAACTTATCTTAATTTTTTCAATTTTTTTCGAATATTTCGAATTTTTGAAATTGTTTTTCGAATTTTCCGGATTTTTAAATTTTTCCTTATTTTGCATCCTAAATACTACCTTTATTCCGAATTCCAAGTTTCTAGCGCAACAAAATCGGATTATTTGAAAATTTTCGATTTTTTTAAGATTTTTTCGATTTTTTGATTTTATTTTCGATTTTTTTTTGTGTTTTTGATGTTTTCTTTTTCTGATTTCTAAACACTACCTTCACACTAAATTTTAAGTTTTTAAGACTACAAGAGCGTGTTGTCTTCTATTTTCAATTTTGTTCGAATTTGTTGAATTCTTGAATGTTTTTTTTTAAATTTTCTTTCTTTGTGTCCGAAACACTAGCTTTATTCCAAGTTTTAAGTTTCTATGACTGCGGGATCTACCCAATCTTTTTGATGACGCGAGCGTGAGTGAGTGTGTGAGTGACAAAAAATCGGAACTTTGAGTTCATATATCGCCTGCACTAATTTATGGGTATTTTTCGAATTATCCGTATTTTTAAATTTTTCCTTATTTAGTATCTTAAATATTACCTTTATTCCAAATTTCAAGTTTCTAGCGCTATAAAATCGAATTATTTTCAAATTTTCCTTATTTTTCGATTTTTCCGATTTTTTTTCGATTTTTTTATTTTATTTTCGAATTTTATTGCGTTTTTTATTTTAACTTATTCGGAATCCTAAACACTATCTTTACCGCGAATTTTAAGTTTCTGAGGCTAAAAGATAAAATTATTTTAATTTAAAAAAAAAATTCGAATTTTTCGAATTTTTGAATTTTTTTAAAAAAATTTCCGGGTTTTTTAATTTTTCCTTATTCCGAATTCCAAGTTTCTAGCACAGCAAAATCGGATTATTGAAATTGTTCGATTTTTTTCGATTTTTTCAATTTTGCTTTCGATTTTTTTGGTGTTTTTGATGTTTTCTTTTTCTGGATGCTAAACACTAGCTTCACACCAAATCTTAAGTTTCTAAGACAACAAGATCGTATTATTTTCAATTTTCAATTTTGATGGAATTTGTTGAATTTTCGAATGTTTTTAATTCGAATTTTCCGGATTTTATGATTTTTCCTTTCTTTGTATCCTAAACACTACCTTTTTTTTCCAAATGTCAAGTTTCTAGGGCTACGGGATTTACCTCATCTTTTTGATGACGCGCAACGCGTGAGTGAGTGAGTGACAAAAAATCGAATGCTTGAGTTCATATATCGTCTGAACTAGAAAAGACAGAAAGTTGTAATTTTAAATTTTGAACCTGTGTGCCAAATACTCTAGAAAAACGAAGTTTCAAATTTTTGGGATACTCCAGCGTGGAGATATGGTGGGGTCAAAAGTGCCCTGAGGTGCTTCCAGAAGAGTATGCTTACGGCCGTGCTTTCTCGACTTGGCGGAGTCACTGCCGTGCCTCCAGATAGGTATTTCTGAGAGTACCAACATCAGCTCCCCAGTCACGTCCTTAGATATATTTCAGGATGTTGAGTCGTTTTGTTGTCTTTAATAAAAGATGATCTATATGTTTGTTACCCAGTATCTTTCTCGTACTGCCTACTACTTGAAAGAAGACCGCCAGCGGTGTCTCTGAGCAGCCATCCTTTGGATCTTCCTCCTAAGGAAGATTACTGGGTACTGGGGTGTCGGCGGAACGTGCTTTCGTACCTGGGCAGGGATTCTGAACAAAATCTAGCGTAGGGGGGTTGGATAGTGTCAAAAACTTGTACGCAGCAACTAGTGTGTTGTCAGTGAGGGGTACACTTATCCTTCCCTGTGTTTCCAACCCAACCACTTGAAAGTGGAAGGCGATTGAGGCGAGTTGAAATTCTCAGTGACGGGTTGCTGCTGTTTCTCGCTGATTACCACATGAGTATTCGGATGCAGTTATCTCGACGTGTATCGGACATGGTGAGCACACATGACTTTCTTCTGTTCAAAGGCAGCGGCTCACTCACTCTGTGGTCAATGAGGGGAGTGCCCATCCTACTCTATGATCCTGACTCTGCCACTAGAGTGTGCAAGATTGCTGGGAGCATAGTTTCTTAAAGGTCTGAGAGCTGCTGAGTTTCATTGGTTGCTGCACGAGTAATCCGAGGCCCTCTTCGCGATGTGCCTTAGATGTGCTGACCGCACAGGGTTTCCCACTGTGTGTATCGAAAATTCTGTGTGACACCATTCTTGAAAGATTGTTTCTCCATTACTCTTTAGGTGAACTTTAAAAATGGTAAATATAATAACATAAGTAAATTTAAACACGCTTAAAATGTTTTTAGGGTTTCAAAAGTATGACCACCTTTGCAAAAGTCCTGTCGGCTGCACTGCTTAAACCATTACATTCCTGAGAACACCGCCCCCTAAATACTTAGTACTAGGCCTGTGCGCTGACCGAAAATGGCGGCTGTTGTAGGCGGATTTTTTAAAGCAATTTAGACGCCAGAATTTTTCTTTTACTTAAAAAAGGTAGATGAAACTTTTAGAAATTATTGATATTCAATTTCAAAGAACTGTACAAAGGTTGAAAAAATCCGCCTACGACAGCCGCCATTTTTGTGTCAGCGCTTAGGCCTAGAATACAGGGGGTAGTGTCTTGAAAGCAAAAAGTCAAGCATAACTTGGAAGTCACCAAGTTCTCGCACTTTAACTAAAACGAAAATTTTCAAATCTATATTAAAATTAGTAGTTAATTCTTTCTCTGACTATCCTATAGTGATTTATCAACATCCTGCACCTTAGAATACAGTCGTTACTTGCCTGTATTGTGTGATAGTTTTAAGGCTGGTCCTTACATGATGGTCATGCGCTCCTTCACTTTTGCGACATTGTTACACATTATTGGGCTGAAAAGAAATAGAATATGCACCATAGCCTTACCCCTTAGCCCACGCTGTACCTGGATCCATTCAACTATTTCTCGACTAATTACCTCGACTAATTTCACAGCTTCGTAACCACGGCTCTTTTATCTCGAAATAGCCGTTTGGAAAAAAATGGAGGCGGTTTTAAAGATGATACCTTAGAAATATGCTTTAATGCATATTCTGATAGTGTTATACACTTTGAGCGAAGTGTAAAACAATTAACTGTAACTTTTTAGGAAAAAAACATACCAAAAAATTATCGTAATATACTTTGTGAAAAACTGATTAAAGAGATAAATGATGCATTTCATGAAAAATGAATTAATTCTCATTCATTAATAATTAATCTGGTATAAAACAAAATTTTGAGGATATATTTTCTGTTAAAAATCACCAATTTACCTTACACTGTGGCCAGAGGTGTCAATTTATTGGATATATGTCTTCATAAATTCAGCAAAAAATATCCACTATTTTAGCCGAGATTAATCCGCATTTGTACCAGAAATTCGAAATAGCATGCACGCCAATCTGCAGCTTCGAATCAGAAGTTTGTTTAAAGAATTAATTTAAATATGTTTCAAGTGAATACTGCTTAGAAGCAAGGCACGTTTAACACGTTCACTACTGGATTACGTGATTAACATAATTTTATTTTATTCAGAAATTCCTAACTCATACCAGAAAATGATAATAGCTATATTTACCTTATATAATAAATGATGTTTCGCGATTACATAAAATAAAAAAATTCTGTTGAAATTTCCGTTTTGAAATCGTAATTTTGGATTAAAAATGCAATGTCAAATGACTGACCAAGTGGCGCCATGTATGTGTCCTCGGTAGGGAACGTGTTAATGAAATACATTTTCTGGTTCAAAGTATTTTTTTTTAAATATAAAAACAGCTCTAGGTTGCCAAATATGCAAATAGTAAGTTTCACTTTCTTCAATCAAGAAATGTCTGTCATTAAATAAAGCGAAATTTATTATTCTGAGTTTCCGGTACAGTTCACGGAATTTTCAAATAAAATTATCCGCTAAATTGGCAACACTGTCTGTAGAGGTGTTGCTAATTAGGCCACAATTCTTTTCGTACTGCCGTTTCCTACTGCATTTTTTAAATAAAAATTTAACCTTATTTAATATTATATTAATAACAGTGTAAAAAATGCAAATATTGCAACTTCAAAAATGTGTTTTAAATCAAGCAATCTGAATAATAAAAAAATATATCAATTGACAACATTGGCCTGCAGCACATTTACAATTAATAACAGAACATATTTTCCGGAGGATTTCATGATACATCCCTTAAATTATAAAATGTACCTTCAAGCAAATGGTGTACTTTCAGTTCATTAACAAATCATTTTCAATAGAATATTGTATCATTAGTATTTGTAGGATAAAATGAAAGATTTCGCAAAGTGACGTTTTCCCAGCAGCAAATCTGGTAAATTAAGTCTAATTAATAAGTGATTTTCATCGGCCGGGAAAATGACATTTTGCTATGAAACAGTAAAAAAATGACGTTATTAAAAGGCTGGATTATTTTTTAACACAATTATTTCAAATTGGTAAAGTAATCATACAAGTTGTAAATTTCCAACTGGACGAAAAATGTCCGGGCCAGGATTCGAACCTGGGATCGCTTGGCTGAAGCCGCCACGCTCTACCACTGAGCTATCCCGGTCGAATCTGGAGGGCATAATTCATCCAGATGAATTGGGGGAATCACTGGATGAATTATGCCCTCCAGATTCGACCGGGATAGCTCAGAGGTAGAGCGTGGCGGCTTCAGCCAAGCGATCCCAGGTTCGAATCCTGGACCGGACATTTTTCGTCCAGTTGGAAATTTACAACTTGTTATTAAAAGGTCTTTCTTTAAAAACTTTTTTCAAGTTTTCTTCCAATACATTACGTAAGATACTACTTTAAAATTGATTATACGACTTTAATAATTGTAATTGATAATTTTAATTTTTAATTTTTTTTTTATATATTCAAAAAATAAACAAAAAAGTTAGAAGACGACAATCAATAAAAATATTTTAGGAGATGTTAGTTTAAAAAAAAAAATCTTTTAGATAATGTTTCGTTTGCATGATCCATTTTCTATGCAAATATGAATATCAAAAATTATTTCGTTGATAATAATGCAACATGTATTATGATTAAATCTTGTGAATGGAGTAGATGATACTGAGTTTAATGGTAAAGATGAATGCTACGCATTTTTATCTTAGAATAAACCTCTAAGTAATAAAAATAATATCAAAGACATTTATATGTTATAGCCGTGACACTAAACACTATTAAAAGTATCGGAATTTTATTACTACAAATTTTTACATTATTGTAATTAATATATTTTTATGTGTTTTATTCAATACCATCATTTTATTATTTTTTTATATTTTTCAATTTTATTACATTATGAAGTTTTCTTATTGAAAAAAGACAAATTTTTACAGGATGCAAATCGACATTAACCTACTTTGCACTTTATTAGTTTTAATTAAATAAATTATTTATTATGCAAAATGTTATTTCTGTGAAAGTTGTAGCAGTTAAATAATAATAATAATAAGCGGTGCAATCTATTGAAGGATCTATGAAATAAGGAAAATTAAATGAATTTCAACCAATATGTATAAAGGTGAACATTTCACGTTATATATTGCAATAAAAACTAAAATAATTAGCATTAGCATACACTGTATGAAAAGACCAGTGGTTCTTATAAAAGAAGACTATAATGTAACCACGAATGAAAATATGCAATATAAACTAATGTATGAATTAAAATAACACGAACTCTTTCGAGTTACTAACGATACCGAAAAGTGTTTTTTATCTTTAGAAACCTCAGAAACAAAGATATCTTCGACATTTAAAAAAACATTTATAAAAACAAAGTTTCTTTTGATACCACTTATTTTCTGAAACGTTTCTGAGTACTTTTTATTGCATATTAAGAACTTTTAATATGCAATACACGGGATATAGGTTTATCGAAAGCTATCATTTCACAAGTAAACATTTTTGTTTTCAACGAAAATGTTTTAAAACAAACATGATTAATAAACAGTATTACCATTAAAATTAAAATTAATATATTTTGTTACTCTTGCATGTATAAATTAAGTTACGCAACCAAAATTCCGGGTTGAGATAACTGATTAATACACTATATATATATATATATATATATATAACACGGAAACGTTTCCGAAGATTACTGGCAGCAAAAGAAACATTATTATGAATCTTCAATTCTCCAAAAAATACTGGTTTCTGACATTTCTAATAAAAAGAAAAGCTTTTCGGAATCTTGGGTAATGCGGAAGAGCTTATTGTATATTCTCGTTCGTAGTTATATTATATTTTGTAGATTAAGAATCTTTTGTCTTTTTTTACAGTGTATATAACACTTGATTTGGTCAGATTTTAAAATTTAAACTTTTTATATCAGTCAGAAATTTTATATCTTAACCAGTTTCCCAAGTATTTTCATTTTTGTTATAATAAAGACATTGTATTTCAAATTTTCAAATAAAACTCAAATCTTAAAGAGAATGAAATTTTTAAACAAAAATTCTCAAAAATGGAAATGTTTGGAAGAAAAACAAAAAACAAAACGTAAAATGTAAAATAAAACATATTATACCGCATACTTATTCTTTCCATCTTCAAATTTTCGCATAAAATAATATTATTTTTAAAAGTTTCGTATATTTTCGACTGAAAAGATTAAAGAATCATTCAAAAAGTACAAAAGAGGGCAAAGTGAATGTGACTGGAAAGATAAACGATTTCATTATAAAAATATCCCGTATATCCCCGAAATCAAACAAATAAGCAAAAATTCTCAAATATTTCAAGAAAGATTTTTTATTTTATTTTTAGCTTCCTTGGAATATTACGAAAGTTTGAAGTTTAAAATTATAATTAATAAATAGGTAAATAAATAATGCTAAAATATATTTGTTACTGCTCTTAAAAATAGACTTTTTTAACACCTTGTGCATTAATCAGGAGTGTGAATCGTATAAAGTAACCGTTACCTTGTGAGCCAATCACGTGTGTGGCTCGTGATCAGGATTGCCAGTTTGGACATTTTCCGTAATATAACCAGAAATTGTAAACAAAAATTTCTTATTCATTTAGTGACGCACATTTTGTAATTATTTAACTAAATATTTTTCAAGTAATTTCTCAATTAATTTTCAGCAGTAAAAATCGGCCGAAATTATTGAATAATAAACATGCGAATTTTTACATTGCTAAATAAACGTAAAACCAACAAAGTGAAAAAGATTCCAAAGGGTCCGGGTTCAATGCCCAGCATGGCCATTTTTCACTCTGTCAGTTTTAATGTTAGTTAGCAATATAAAAATTCACATGTTTATTATTAAATATTTTTCTTTCAAAATTTTCGGTATGATTTCGGAATTTCGTTGTAATCAATGCTCAAAGAATCGGGTTAAGTAATCATTTCAGGCACATATTTTATACATTAAATAAAATCACATTAGGTTACTGAAAAAATATCTGTTTAAATGACAATTAAATTTTCATATGAAGTTTATTTTATACTTAAAAGTGTAATATTATTTTTAGAGGGTACTTCACTCATTCGAAATCACCCGCTCACTAACTTTGATCGCATGAGGAAAATATTTTACGATATCTCGTTCGTATTTCAATATTTTTAAATGATATTTTTTTTTGCATTGGATAGCTGAGGTCAATCTCTATACAGGCACTTTTTTACTTTTTTTAAATTTTGGTTGCAGTTTGTTTTATTGGAGATACTTTCCCTTTTGAAACCGGTTCCGAAAGTGAAAGTACCTTTAAAAAAAAAAACTTGTAATCAAAATCGAAAAAGTAAAAATAGGCCTGCATTGAGATTGACCTCATCTATTCAATGCAAAAAAAAATCATTTAAAAATATTGAAATACGAACGAGATAGCGTAAAATGTTTCTTCCGTAGGATTAACATTAGCGAGCGGATGTTTTCGGCTGAGTGACGTAGCCCCTTAAAGTTGAAATTTGATATTAGAGAAGTCAGCATAAATATGTATTTTATATGTGAAGCAAACTTCACCAAAAATAATATGGAAAAATATAATTTTTATATCATATTATAGTTTGAAAATCATTCCAATTACTTCGTCTGCTGTATAGGGTAATTTTTACTAATGCTCTTTGGAATATTACTTTGGATAATTTTTAGAGAAATTGACAGTTTTCGATGCATATGTTCATGAAGATTCTTCATGGAAATTCCAAGTCTATATTTTATAATTTTAAATGACTTTTTTTTTTTTTTTTTTTTTTTTTTTTTTTTTTTTTTTTTTTTTTTTTAAACACATTATTGGATGTTGAAAAAAATAAGTAAACCCAAACAATTAAGACATACATTCTAAAAAATATTTTCGATTAAACTTTAAAAATATTTTTAGATTTTTCTTAAATTATAGTTAAAAACATCACACAGTATTAATAAAGCATCAAAATAAATATTCCTTCTGAAAAAAGAAAGAAACAAGTAAAGTAAATAAAAAGAAACTGCCGCAAAACTATCTGTTCATTTTTTTTTTCAATATTTTCTCTTTGGAAAAAATCCCAGGTTTAAATATTTGTGATCAAGCAGAAAAAATAAAAGTTTAAAATATAAGATTTTAATTATTTTTCTTCTTTTCGACTGCCGCACTAAAAATCAATTTTTTTAACAGACATTTTTAACAAAATATGAACAGAAATATTCCTTATGCAGAACAAGAAAAAGTAAACAAGCAGTGAAAAGTTAAAAACTATCTGAGCAATCCCCCCCCCCCCCCACACCACCAACCTTTTTGTCTTAAAAAAAATCCCAGTTTTAAATAGTTGAAATCAAACAGTAGAATAAGGGCAGACGTTTAAAAAGTAGAATGTAGGATTTTTTACTTTTTTTTTTTTAATCCAGTGATGTGCCAAAGTTTGCTTTTTTCTCTTTTTCGCGTGGAGAACTTGAGGATTTTGAAAAAAATAGTGGTATTAAGGAAGATGAAAAATTATTCAAACGAGGAAATAAAAATAAACAATAAAATTATTAAAAAATAAGCGTAGTTGTTTTCAATGTGAATCTAAATGATACTGCTTTAGAATCTTTACAGATGAAATAAAACTTAGGCATCCGTACAAGACGGAGACACTCATATTTGGAAATTTCAATTTGTCCTTTTCGAAAAAAAATTCTTTTCTCAAATTATTCATATGAGTTAAGGATGTTTATGAGTTACGGACTTTATGAGTTAAGGATGTTTATGAGTTAAGGACTTTATGAGTTAAGGATGTTTATGAGTTAAGGACTTTATGAGTTAAGGATGTAATTGCGCATTAATTTTTTTATACAAAATATTTGAAATGAAAATAAAGCAATTAAAATGGCAAAATCTCATGAAAATGTTGCTTATCTTTTATTTGGATCTGAAAATGCATTAGTTTTAAAGTATAATTTAATTAGAAATCTAGTTAAAAGAATTAAAAGAATTAATAATTTCTTAGTAGTTGTTCTGAGAAGAAAGTTGGATGATTTACAGATACATTCTTCACACATGAAACAAAATTGAAGCAATGATAAAAATAAATAAATAAATAAATAAATAAATAAATAAATAAAAGAAAAACGCTCAATCACATTTGGAAAATTCTTTATTTTCTGTTTTTATAAAAACGGACTTTTTGCAATTTTTTGTATTGGTTACATTACTGGTTAAAATATTGGTTATATTTTATTAGTATCATTATTTAGAGACATACTTGTTTTACAATATGATTTTACCAGGAGTCAAATAATGCAATACTTTCAATAAACTGAAGATAATTGTTATCTCAAATGAAGAAAGAAAGTAGATGATAATTTTAAAAGTATGCGTCGTTATTCTTAGAAGAAATATGTGTGATATTTCCGGAGGTATCATTGGTCCTTTTTTTTTAATACCACTTTTATCAACAAAAAATCATTATAGAAAGTTATACATTTACATAGCAATATACCACAAAGATTAGTGTTTGGAAGTGCTATAATTAATAAAAGTAGACCAGTGGGAACTCTATATTCCGTTAGAATCTTCACATAAGAAAAAACATGTATTCGTACGTGCAGGAAATTTTAATTTATATTTCGAAATTTCATTTGTCATCATTGAAACAAGTTGACTTTCTGAAATTCTTTATATTGTTTTATGAGTTAAAAATGAGACTGCGCAATAATTTTTTACTATATAAAGTAATTGAAATGTTTAAACCTCGTGAAAATGTGACTTTCACTTTTATTTGGCTTTGAAAATGTACTTTACAAAGCGAACACTCGTCCGTATTTTTAATACCGTAATTTCCGGCGTATAATCCGCAGATAAGAAAAATCATGTTTCGACCCAGACATTTTATCTTATAAAATGTTATTTGCTAGATCGCTGTAAATATTTGATTTCAATTATTGAATAAAATTTCTGGGTTGAAACCAAATTGTTTGATCTGCGGATTATACGCCAGAAATTACGGTACCAGTATTTCTAAAGAAACTTTTTCGTTGTACCGTAATTTCCGGCGTATAATCCGCAGCTCAAAGAGTCGTTTTTCGACCCAGAAATATTATTTTATAAAATGTAACTTAAAAGATCACTGTAAATATTTAACTACAATTATTGAATAAAATTTCTGGGTCGAAAAACGACTCTTTGAGCTGCGGATTATACGCCGGAAATTACGGTACGGTAGGTTTTTGCAACATTTCAAATAAAAATTACCTTTGGGTTCTGTTTCTGCACAAATTTCAAGAAAATTCTAAAAGAAATATATATATAGTTTTTAAATTGTGGCATTCAAAAACTGACAGAGGGGGAAGCCTGACTATAATTTTAAGGTATAATTTACAGAGACATTACCGACGAGAAACGAGAAATATCGTTTTTATTCAAAATAAATCACTAACTGAGCGCGCGGCTTCTACTTTACAGAAAATGCATTTATATCATGTTGTCCATACATACATACATACATATATATATATATATATATATATATATCTTAGTTTATAAGATATTTTAGATTAAATCATTTCATTGAAAAATATTTACTGATTCATAAATTTGGAAACCTATCTAGGAAATCAATTTACGAAAGATTTTCGGAAGAGGGAGGAGCTTCTATTGTTTTAAAAACCATATTTTACAAACACAAACCGTCGGTAATGTGTTACGAATAAAAATTAATGGACTTTTTATACAGACAATCAATATTTCAACTAAATGGAGGATGAAAAAAAAATTAAACGAATATATAATAGATGAAAGTATGAAAGTAAATGTAGTTGTTCCGAAAAGAATAATACATGAAATCCACTATATATCTTCGCACATGAAATAAAATTGAAGCATCAATAAGAGAAAATATTCATTTATATCTAGAACTTTCATTTTATCTCTTTTGATAAAAATTCACTTTTTGCAATTCTTCGTATTGGTTTTATGAGCTGAACGTGGGGGTTGCACATTTGGTTTTGACTATAGGATAATAAAATAAATGAAACTGCAAACTCTGAAGAAATTGTTGTTTCAACTTTATTTAACTTTGGAAGCAAACTTGTTTTAATATATGATTAAATTAAGAGTCAAGTAAATAAAATATTTTTGATATACTTTGAAAATTTACTTTCAGTAGAAAGTAATAATTTTCTCAAATGAAAAAGTGTCTAGATGAAAATATGGAAAGTGAATGCATTTGTTCCTGAAATATTAATGTGTAGTATTCCGTTTGGACCTTCACACATGAAATAAAACTAAAGCATCTGTATGAGGGAGAAACATCCATTTATATTTCGAAATTCATTTTTTCGTTCTTAAACAAATTGACTTTATACAATTCTGCCAACGGTTTAATGATGTAACCCTTAACGAAAGAATGCCGCCATATTCGCGCAACCAATTTTTAGTGTACAAAATTGTTGTTTCCAATTATTTTTTGGCACAATTATTCCCGAAAAAACTTTTTTTGTATTCTTAATTTGCTGAAATATTGAGATTAGATGAAGGAAAAAATATTTCGGGACCCCTCCCCCCCCCCCCCCGATATAATGTTCGTTTTGAAAGATTGTCCTTTAAATGTATAAATTCTTACAAATGTGGTTTACAGATATAAAGTCATAAAAATATGACGTTTATTTAAGGTTATTATCACGATTCCAGGAAACACCGGATGGGCCAGCTAGTAATTGCATAAAAAAATGCTAAAAAGCTGATACCGTTTTGAAATTTATACCAAAGCAGATGGTTTCGTCATAGTTCCCTGATTTTACGATTTTTTCGAACCACTATATTTGAATATAAAAATTGCTTTATTTAATCGCCGAAAATTTATGATCAAACATGGTTCGTACGCTTTTACCACAATTCTTTTATAAACATTTTCGCCTTATTTAAATGCAGAAAAGAGTTCCAAATCCTCTAATTAAACGAAGCGTGTGCAATTGCTGCTATTTAAATGTTAACCCTCTACCCGTGGGCAATGTTTTCATTTTCTTATATAATACCGCGGTCTATTTTTATTCGTCACTTATAATAGTTATAAGGATTGATTGTCACCGGAATTTACAAACAGATTTATTTCCAAATAAGTAAAAGCAGTTTCTTCATATAATTTATAAAAACAAAGTTTTATTCCAAAATTCCGGTGGGAATGTGGTCTTTATGGATTCAAAATATTTCAAAAACAGCAGAACTTTCTGAGTGACCTAATATATGAAATGATATATGTATTATAGTTTGTAAACGAATCTCTTTATTTCTGAATAAAAGACGATAGATTCAACAAAGAGATAGTGTCTCCCGATGCTTAACTACTATTAAAATTGTAGGCAACGCTAAAATATCGTACCCCGCGGAATTTCATAGAATACGTGAGACGCAATAGGAGCGTTGCCCGATGCTGGAGGGTTAAATAGCAATTTTCTATTAAAAAAATGTGGAAAAAGCGTACGAACCCTGTCAAAGAAGGCAATTTTTTCTGTTCAAGAATAGTGATTAGAAAATGCGCATAAAAGTTAGCAGCTACGGGTTTTACTCCTTTACAACTCATTATTGTTGGTTTATTCAACTCTAAACCTACCGGGTAACACATGTAGTAGATTTTGTGCACAGATGCAGACATATGTTTGTCAACACAAAATTCCAAAAAGAATAATCTGCGAAATGTTCAGTCGCAGTCATGTATGTGATTACGTAAAGCAAATATTTCTAATAAAAAAAGAGTTCATAATCACTCGTAGAATTTTGACAGCGTAATACACATGTTACATGACCACGTTACAACAGGTTTAACGTTAAGAAGTACACACTTTTAAAAATATGATTTTAGTCAGATTATGTGTAATTTTGCTTTAGAATTTTATTTTTGCTGCAATAATTTGCGATAATCGAAATGATATTCGTTTTTTGTGTTATATATTGTGATGCAGAAAAGCTGTTTAATAATTTTTGGGTAGGTCAGGAAAACAAAACCAAGCATTAGGAATATAAGGAGCAGTCCACTTTTTCAGTGAAAAATACAGGGCGTTATCCAATAACCTAAGCTGGATTTCCATTAATAACTTTAAAAAGAAAAATAAATTTTTTATTGAAAATTTGAACAGATTGACTTTGTTTTGTACGAAATATGATTACATCAAGACGAAATCTAGAAATCCCACTGCCCTTGCCTAAGCTACACGAAAAGGACACTCCACATTTTAGAACGTAGTTGCCAGTACATACAATATTATTGGCAGCATTATTGTGCCTTTCCAAACTTATTCATGCTATCAACTCATTTAAAATAAAACCAAGTCTTTCCAAATGTTCATTAGTCTATCTTTACTTTTTTCAAAGAATTATTAACAGACACCTGACATCGGTTGAAGTGGGGTATCCAACCTGGTGACCGCGGGCTGCAGAGTTACCAATATTTTCGTATAAGTAATTCGTCTAATTTAATTACACAAAGTTTTCAGGCAACAAGATATAAATAAACTTCTCATATCAGAAGTTCAGTTTTACCAAATGTTTCTTAAGCATCAAAATATCACCTATTTATTTTGTATTTATTTACCTAAAGACTATGAATTGTGAATCATATTTCATCTGATTTTTCAGATCAAATTTCTAAAGATATATTTTAGGCATTTTAAGTACGAACACATGATGAATTACATTTATGGGTAAATAACAATGCATTTCAATTATTTTTAATCTAATATACAATATCTTCAATTACAGTGCATGGATGTATGAAAATTGTTTTCTGACTTTGGCGTAAATTTTATAATGTAAAAATAGAATTTAGCGCTAGCTTAAGAGTCAATACTAGACAGGCGAAGGCACTAGCAAGTCAGTGTTAAACCGATGTCAGCGTTCATTTCAAATTTATCTTTTGCATTTCAATATTTTTAATGATATTTTTTTGTTGTGGATAGCTTACGTTGATCTATAACCCGGACTTTCGTTTAACTTTTTCAATTTTGGTAGCAGATTTTTTTTTTTTATGTGGATACTATAACTTTCAGAACCAATTCCGCAATAAAAACGGATCTCGTAAAAAAATAGAACATGACTCGAGATAGTAAAATAAGTATTGTTAGAGGTCGAAGCAATCCCATTCAAAAAACCTTTTATAAATATTGAAATGCAAACATGAAATCTGAAAAGAACGCAGCCATTGGTTTAAGATTAGCTTGCGAGTGCCTTCGCGTGACTAATGTAGGTTCTTAAATGAAACATAAAGTGATTATTTAAATATTTTTATGAATAATTTATGTTTCTTTTATATCTTAAATACTTATTCTTAATATAATAAGATTGTGAAAAAATAGTTTTGTTAGGTCATAAAACATATTTCTTCTGACTAAAGAAACTACCTCATTTTATTTCGCTTTTTCCTCTTCTCCCTTACGCTGCATAAGTTGCACTTACGGAAATAGCATTTCGTGCATTTAGAATTCGCAAGGTTCTTTTTAATAAGCAAGAAAATGGTACATACAGCTCATAATTCTTTTTAGAATCTGATCCTTTGTTTCTTAAAAATAACTTTACGAGCTTAGATGCTCTCATAAATTCTATTTAAATCATCTGAGACGTAAAATGTGAGACAATATTTTACTTATGCATGTATTGTGTTGACATTTCTGTTCCTTTTTCTTTTAAAATTAAATATATTTGGATGAATTATGTTGCGGAATTTATCCCAACTTTCTTTTATTATTCAGTCACATGATGCTTTCAAGAAGGTGAGGGGAGGGGTGCGCTACTCGTTCAATTAAGATTTTTGTAGTTTTTTTGTGAGGAAATGGCCGTTTATTTCGGAATAGTAATCCCCATTAGATTCGAGAAATTTTAAATAAAAATTCTATAGAAATAAAATTATTCCGATCATCAAGACAAGAAAATAATTCGCAATTCCTCGTTCCGTTATGGGCCCTGTTGCTTAGTAAAAGGGGTTCTGAAACACACAAACAAGGGTTAGTTGGTCGATTGTTTGCCAGTGCTACTGTAATCTTTTAACACTAGAACGATGGAAAATTTTACACAAGTTTCATAAAAATATTTCACACCAGATTTTTTATTTAGGACTTTTAAGTTATTTATTTAACTTATTTTTGTGTGGTTTATATTTAACTTATTGTATGAAGAAATATCCGGTTCGAATCGACATTTTTTCTTTTGGTAGGGGCCGAAAGGGCCAATCACTGTTGTTCTAGTGTTAAGCTAAAAGGCAACTTAAAACTCTGAAAAATTTCTAGAATATATTTTGGTCCATTCAATGTGTTTTATTGAGAACAAAAATTTTAAATCGAATTGTTTTTCGGGAAGATTTAAACTAATGTTATTAACGATATTTTAACATTAGTATCCTCAAATTTTGACCTTTTCTAACGCTATGAATATTTAATAAAAATACTTATACTATATAGTTTTCTTGACTGATTTGATCCAAAAAACACAAACAAAGTGTCAAAAGCGGGTGTGAATATTTGAAAAATCGAAGTTGGTGCAATTTTTAATAAGTAGATGACCTCTATTTCAAACATTACATTCATATCCTGAAAGAATACAATATTTCGTGTATAATGACACCAATTGTGCGATTTTATGGTAAACGGTCTGCAAATAAAGCCAGGTGTTTCGATTTTTTTATGCTGACTTTACATATACTGGTCACAATGCTACAGGCCCGTGTACCGTAATTTTACACAAAAATTGTCTAGAGTGTATTAAAAGAGATTACTGCAAAAAGTTCAAATCTTCAGAATAAATGTCGTTTTAAAATTATCTTAATTAATTTATTAATTAATTTTTCGTATTTTCCATAAGAATTGAATCGTCTCTTGATTAAATAATTTAGCTATAATTAATACTGGGAAATTTTTCCTTAGAAAATTTCTCACGCCTTGCATTCATAATATTCAAATTTTGTAATTGCTTAAAAGGCGTATAGCCAACATAGTGAAGTGTCACGGCTTGGGTAATTTTTCACTTAAAAATTAGCTTCTCTAAAAACATTTAATATCATGTTAAAAGGGTATTATAAAATAGTTCAAAGGGTAACCAGTCTTCTTAATTACTAATTAGAAATGAAAAGACATCGTATCTATAGAACATTTTATACCTTTATTTATTATAGTTATTATTTACAAGTAACATGTAAAATTATGCATATTTTAGCAATTATACATTTTTATTTCCTTTCATGATTTTTTTATTTCAATTCTATAGAAAAATAAAATTAAAGTAAAAAGTATTTAAGGAATAAAATGAAATTATGAAAAGAGAAAACTCTTTCTGTTTAATTTTTTTTTACAGTTTAAAATAAATACATCATAATTATATATGTTATTTTGTTTCGAGTTTTTCAACAATGTATCCTTTACCGAACAAAAGCTCTGGGTTTTTGAATAGCAAATATATTTAAAGATAGTTTTATATAAAAAATGTGGAAAAATTCGTAGTTTAAAAGGTACAGAAAAACTTGAAATCTTTGCATATAAAATTACATTTAAGAACAAAAATAGTAATTAATTAAAGATTTATTTGTCTACACTAGTTTTTCTTCTAAGATTCTTTCATGTTTTCCTTTTCTGATTAAAATGCCACTTTGACGCCCTGGAAATTAATGTATTTTTCGGGAATATTTATTTTGAAATGGGCAGTATTTATAAAAATCCACTTAGACTAAATTATTATAAAAAATAAAGCATAATTCGTTGTTGATGATATATTAGATAATATCAGTTTGAAGCTGAAATGCAGGACCGCTTTGAGGAAAGAAGGTAAAGAAGCGGACTTGATTCTTCCTCTTAAGATTTACCTAGAATAATGAAACAACTAAAAGGAGCTTTTTTATTCCAAAAAGTAGAGAAATACATAGCCATATATATACATATGTCTTTGTAGTGAAATAGCATATGTATATTTAGTGAATTCTAAGTAAAATTTATATTTGCAACCGGAAATTTCTTTACTTAAAGTGACACAGAAAAGCGGGGTATCAATATTACGAAAATGTCATATGCGTTTTTCTAGAAAAATATGTGACGATTAATGTTCAAAAAGATCAAGTTGATTGATTGAAAATTGGCGGAGTTAGAGTCTCCACCGATTTTGAAAATGCTGTTCTGTGAAAAAAGGCCTTAACGCTTTCCGGCACAGACAAAGCCTGTTCGTAAAATGAGAATTTGCTGACTAACACCGGAATTTACAAACGACTATTTTAGAAAAAGCGAACTCCTTATTTTAAGCTTTCATTATAGAAACAAAATTTTATTAAAATATTCTTGGTGCCGTATGCAAGTTTGGAATTAAAATTAAGTGTGCCCAGAGTGGGACCACTGTGCCGAAAAGGGTTTAAATTTTCGTTACTATTTACTCACTGTGGCGCGCTCTACTTCTATACCTCCAAAATACCCCTTTCACTTTTGATATCAATTTATAACCAATAATATGCGATTTTTGTGTGTAAAGAGACAAATAAATTCAAAGTTGTCAAAGTGACATGTTTACCGGGTTAGTACGGATCAGGGAATTTTCTAGGAGTGTTACCAGTATTTTTTTTATAGAAAAAGAAATCTAGGCTAAACAGGCAAAACTTCATCTTCATTTAAGGAGAGATTTTCAGTAAAAAAGTACTGGTTCCGAAGAATTTCCTCGTCGCAAAATTCCAGGAGGCGCACGAACCCTGTGTTTAACTTTTGAATACGTGCCAGAACTGGAGATCATTTTCTATTCAATCCTATAGCAATTATCAATTTTTCTTTCTGGTAGATATCGCTTAAAAATATTTTAGTATAAGTGTATGGCATATATTATTTTTGAAAAAGTTTTACGAATAGAATAAATAAATAGTCGATGCGAAGTAAGGTGTTACAATCCCGTAATCAACATGTTTAAACTAGCTCTTGAGTATTTTTTTTTTTTGTTAATACATGGAACTAAGTCAACAGAACAATATTCATAAAAAAATGAAAGAATGTTTTGCGTGAATTTCGTACAATTGACACATTAATACTCTATTCATAGACTTACCATGATTACCCAACTTCAGAACGGGACATAGTTACGTCGGGGAGGAACGGGTGCGGGGATAGGAATAAAAGAAAAAATATTATTTTATCGGTTATTGGATATGTTTTTCAGTTATATTGGATTTAGAAAACTACATTTCTAAAGATGTTTAAATTTTTTTGAAACATTTAATTAAAATGGAATTTAGATAATACAAACCTTTTCATATTAAGGTAAAACTAAAACCTTTTAGTTGTAACATAGCATTAAGTCAAATCTTCGTTCACAGAGAAATATTTTAAGAGAAAAGAACTATTCAAGGTACAAATTAACAAATGAAACCACAGATTTTTGTTTTGTGTGTTTATTATCATTCTAAATGTTCAGATAAAAAATTGTCTCACTGACAACAACTTTCAGTTATACGTGTTATCAATAATCATAGAACATGAAAGTGCTTTGATGAAAACTCAAGATCTTCAAGAGAAGCAGTTACTATATGAGTAGATGATAAAAGAGAGTTCTGCATCAGCTGTGGGTGCTGTGGTGACCTCTGAAGGTGAAGTTCAAGGTTACCGGAAGTGGCAGGTGTGGACACCGGAAGTCGCAGGTAGGGATAACAGGTATGTTGAGACAGGAAGTGAACAGGAAGTACGATCGGAAACGCGAAAGGAAGTTTAACCGGAAACACCACAGTAAGTGAATGCGATAAGGAGAGAGGGGGAGGGCTTATGCTAACCTGAAATAAAAATGGAATTATTTCTTACTTTGTAAAAATTTAACATAAAATGTATCTTTTTTTTTTTTTTTTTTTTTTTTTTTTTTTTTTTTTTTTTTTTCACCTGAAATAAAAATTTTATTTGCTAACTAACATCTAATATAAAAATGGAAATCTTTCTGACTTTGTTTTACTTTCTAAAAGTTTTACATGAAATTTATTTTAAGACTGGAAACGCGACAGGAAGTAAGACCTGAAACCGGATTAGACATGCTTTTTCCAAAAAGGGTTTTCAGGAAGCAGTAAACATGTTTTGGGAACATGTTTGGGAGCTTGTTGCAACAGGAAAGGCAGTTTAAAAGACCGGAAGTGATTAAGCGATAAGAAAAGTACAGGAATATACACGTAGATTTTGTTCTTTGTAGAGGGTGAAATTTTATTTTATTTTTTATTTAAAGAGTTTTCTTTTTCTTTTTTTTTTTTTTTTTTTTTTTTTTTTTTTTTTTTTTCCTTTAAAGCGTTTAAAATTATTTTTTATATTATTATTATTTTTTTTTGGTAGTGGTTTACGTATTATTTTAATTTTTAGTGACGTTAGAACCTGCAATGTTCTGTACCACACATGTCTTATCTTAGATTATCAAGGATGTGTGTGTGTTGTTATCTCTTTAAATGCGAGAGATGGGGCTTCAGACCTGCGTTGAGATATCTTTATCATAGTTTTAATGAACTGCAGGAAATTGTCTTTAGCTATTGAGTAATTCGCGAGTTTTGGTTTAATATGAATGCTATTACATCTGTTTGTTTAATTTACAAGCACATTTCTCTTACAACATTCTGTCAACAGATCATTTCTATATTCGAAATAATAAATTAGAAGGAAAATTTTTATATGAAAATACTATGAAATGTCATTTATAGAGATTGACAAAAATAGCATGCTTGATTCTTTCTTGTATTAACCTTATAATCATTTATTTTAGAAATATAGGTTTATAGTTTTGTTACGAAAAATAACGTGTTTACATATTTTAAAAACGAAAGCAAAGTGATTTTTACAAATGTAACTATAAGCTATACACCCACGCATTTGTGTTATTGAATTAAATTTCAATGCTTAATATTGTATTCACCGTACTATTTTCCTGCAAAAGCCGTTTCACAAACTTGTGTACTGAAATTAATGTGGCATTTTTAGGGAAAAATTAATTCAAGTCTTTGAGACTAATCTTTCAAAGGAAAAAAAGATTTGTCATACTTTCTCTTACATTATATCTTCCGTTTTTTAAGTTCACAAATTTGTGGAGTAACTTAAATAATCGTTTTTATGCTAATTAAACAATATATTTTTTAATTATATGTTTTTTTAATTAACTTGTAATAGCTTCTTTTTTTTTCTTTTTCTTTTTCTTAAAAGGGTACTGTAGAATAACTTATGTCACAAATACTACATCCTTCTTTAGTTAAATATGTTTCACTTAAGACATGACAAAGTGTCTTAGAAACATTTCATTTTGGAGTTAAGTGATTAAACAAGAAAAATATTATTTATAAAAACACAACACATAAGACTAGCGGCTGAGAGGTTCTACTCTCAAAGCTGATAGATGGAAGGTGTTAGGTTTAAACCTCTCTCACGGTCGTCGACCTAACCGTTCGAAGTTTTCTTCGAAACTTGTCAATATGGGTAAGAACACCCTAGAAAGACCTACATGGAGACACTTATCCCTAACGCAGATAATCAACCCTATATTTAACCAACCAGTCACAACACGCAATTCATAATCATTACATTCAGTTAATAAGTGATTTGACATGCAAAATTTGATTTATAGAAACATACAATATGATATATCACACTAAACATACAATTTGAACGATTTTTTCCCTTTCATATGAAAAAATTTTAACAAGAATTTAGTGACTATTTAACTTATTAAAGAGAGCGGTTATTTTGTTTAGAGTTATACGATTAAAATAAATTTTCAATAGATTTGACTTTATACAAGCAACATTTAAAAAAAAAAGAGAATGGAATCTAGTGTTTATAAATTAACGTATTTCAATTTTACAAATACTTCACACACCCCTCTTTTTCCCTTATTTTGGTAGACTTTATACACATAAGACATAAAAGGCGTTTTAGAATACATCATTTAGAAAT
Source organism: Maratus michaelseni (assembly GCA_963931845.1). Taxonomy (NCBI): domain Eukaryota; kingdom Metazoa; phylum Arthropoda; class Arachnida; order Araneae; family Salticidae; genus Maratus; species Maratus michaelseni. Next base: position 85,772,472 of record OZ007586.1, read on the forward strand.
TAAGCAACTTGATAAGTAAAATATTATTTCTAAAAGCAATAGATACGAAAGTAATAAATATTTCTACTTACAAATGTACGAAATTCTGATAGGTAAGACCTTCTCAATCATTGTGCAAGAATTAAGTGGTGATTGAGCTTATAACATTATAGGATGAAATAATCACTTGACGTATTTTTAAACCAATAAAATATTAGTATTTTAAACCAATAAAATGTTAGTATTTTTACACGAGCGCCCTCTATCATTATATAAATTTCAATGAAATGAGTTCATAACATTATACTGTCCCTTCTCATCGGTGTAATAGAATATTATACTGTCCCTTCTCATCGGTGTAATAGGTTGCATTTTTCGTTTAAGTTAGTTTTTTTTTTTTTTCATTTAAGCTAGTTTTTTTTTTCATTTAAGCTATTATGGAACGAGTTATGAATTCTTATGTTGATGATCTAACCAACTCGAAGTGTCAACCCTCATCACCAGAATTAAATAATCAAGAGATGGATTCTACAATTTTATCCAAAGAAGGACCCGTTTCGAAGTATGAAGTGAAACCCACCTCATCAGGACTAAAGAAACAGTTTGTGTGTTTTACTTGCAACAAAGATTTTTTCCGAAAGGATCATTTAAAACAACATTTGATGACCCATTCAGGAGAAAAACCTTTTGTGTGTGTCATCTGTCGAAAAGCTTTCTCTAGAAAAGCTCTTTTGGATCGCCATAAATTGTCTCATTTAAAAGAACCTACACAGCATAAGTGTGGTGATTGCAACGAACTGTTTTCAAGAAAGTACGACTTATTGAAACATGAAAAGATTCACAAATCACCCAAACAATATAAGTGTATTAAATGCAATGAACTGTTTTCGAGAAAGTACGACTTATTGAAGCATAAGAAGATCCATAGGCCCCGAAAGCAGTATAAATGCATCCAGTGTAGTGAAATATTTAATCGGAAATACGATTTATCACGTCATATAGACACTGCACACAAAGTACTACCCAAAGTTGTCAAATCGACATCTTTAAAAGATTCGTTATATGAAAAAGTGAAGCATTTTAAAAGACAAAATGCTTTAAATGTATTTACTAAAACTGTAATAAATTCTAATGAGGAGAATGATCAAGACTTTCACACGTTTTTTAACAGTATTCGGTCGGACGTTTTGAATGAATTAAATTATCAGATAGAAGTAAAAAGGTCAATGAAATGGTATGCAACTGCAAAAGTTGTTGTAAGCCGCCAAACACCGGACGGTGATATAGATACCATCACCCCATATTTTCATTCAAGAACTGTACTGGAATTGACGAATCAAAACATACCTGTACATGTTGAGGATGCCTTTACGAAAATTATTAACTCTTTTGAGAAATTCACTCAACAAGGATCTAATTGGACATTGCAACAAATATTAAATCTAGAACTGTCTACAGCTAAATATAGAATGGTTTAAAATGTGTGGACTGGTTTTGAAACATGTATATTCATGTTTTTGCTATTGTAGTTATTGAAAATGATAAATAAATAGTCTATGACTAAAAAATCATAAGTTTTTTATTATTTTCATGGTAACTATTTTATATAAATTACTTATAACAGTTTGACAATGCTACATAAACTACTGTTTAACATTTTGAATGCCTTAGACAAAATGGGAATGAATTTGTTGAAATTATGTAAAACATGATGAAATAAATGTGATGTATTCATTATATGTTACTTAAACTACAAGAGAATGATTGGAAATGTGTTATTTTAAATCTATGCTACTTTTAATCACTAACAAGGTAAGACGTGACGTTATGAATCATCGATGGGTTTTCCTTTGAATATGTATTAATCTTACTTATTGATAAGAAAGTTGGAAAAATAGACTTAACACATTGTTAGAGGTTTTGGAAAAATGTATAGTTGGTTAAAAATTTTAGAAAATTTAACATAAAGTAACAAATTTTAGAAAATAAACGTTTCGATAAATAAATATAAAAAAAAAAATTACATTTTGGTAAACTTTACACTTAGACAATATTTCAAACTAGGAAAAAATAATATCTTTACACTGAGACGATATTTTAAACTAAGGAAAAATTAGACTTAACGCATTGTTACAGTTTCTTTGAAAAATATCTAGTTGGTTATAAATTTTAGAAAATTCGACCTAACGAAATTAACACACTTAAAAATATCTAGGTTATACATTTTATAAAATAAGCAACAAATAAACATTTCGATACATTGACAAAAGAAAACAATTAAGTTTAAGTAAACTTTACACTTAGACAATATTTCAAACTAAGAAAAATAATAAATTTACACTTATACAATATTTTAAACTAAGAAAAATAATAACTTTACACTTATACAATATTTTAAACCAAGGAAAATTAATAACTTTAAACATCAGACTTAACACATTGTTAAAGTTTTTTGAAAATAACACGACATTTTGAAAGCAGTGGAAATAGTATACCTGCAAAAAATTCAACTTAGTGGAATTTAATATTGAAATTTTTTAACTTCACTCATTTAAAAAATAAAACTTTATAAAATTTTCACTTTTTTTAAATAAGCAACTGTTAAACATTTTGAATGTCTTAGACAAAGTGTGAATAAATTTGTTGAAATTATATAAAACATGAAAAATTTCATAACTTTTAAAGGAAATTTTATTTTTGGTGAAATAAACTCGAGGTATTTATTATATGTAACTTATACTACTAGAGAATTGATTGAAAATGTGTTACTTTTAAACACTCACAAGATAAGACACGATGTTAGGAATTATAGATGTGTTTTTCCCCCACAATTGACGTCACTTGTAGCATATTTACTGACCAAGTCATAAAATCATAGTTCAGGGTATGTTTATGAGCATGGCGTTTAGTTGAGATTTAAGATATTTGAGAAATATAAACTACAACTTTGACTACTTTTTGAAATTTCCCCCTACATAAGAAAAAGGACATAGGAAAATAAAATGAAAAGTTGTCTTTGAATGGAATCGAACCATTATCCTTTCACTTAACAGCTGAATGCGTTGGCAATTACATCACAAAGGCACTGATAACAACTGGTTGAATATATTGGGTTTCTTTTTTAAGGTTAAATTCATTTAATATTCAAGTTATTTCTTAATGATACACTTAAAAACAATAAATTTAATTAGCATTCAAAAAACAAACGATCACATTATTGTGTAAAACAATCAAATGTTTTGAAAGTCACGAGTTAAAATTTTGGAGGGTGCGATAACTTGGAAGTGCACTGCAGAAGGGGAGTTAAATTTTTGAAGAAGTTTAATCTTAGAAGACGAGAGTAAAATTTGAAATGACTTAGAGTTTAATTAGAATTTAGATGCGAACCTTTTAAAATGAAATAAGTTTTTTTGTATCGCCCTCTATCGGTGGGTAATGGAATTAGGAGATAATTAAAAGTTTTAACTTGGATTCGAACCCACAACAAAAATTATTTTACGGTTTGATAATTTAGGGTAGGTTTAACTGAGAAAACCATGATGTTATAAGTATTTAGAGATGTTTTAAGATATTCGATAAAGGAAATCATCTAAATTTTCAATTTAATTGAATGGTTTACTGCTTAAAGTACTACAAAATGAATAGAACACGATGCATAGTTTTTTTTAATTAATTATATTTTTCGAAAGGTTAAATTGACTTATTGATAAACTTAGGATTTATGTTTAAAGTGAATAAATTTGATATGTTAGGTTTACTTAATAACAGAGGGTTGAATAAGTTATTTTTTTTAAATTAAAATTTCATAAAAATAAAGTTTACTAAAAGTTTTTAAAGTTAAAAAAATTGTAAGTTACGTTAAAAAAGTTAACAAAAATATAGTTTAAAAAAATTAAAAGTTTACAAAAAGTTTAAAAATCTTTAAATTAATTAAAATTAACTTTTTAATTTTAACTATTGAGAGACTATACTTTAATTGTTAATCCTTGTAACCAACTGGTGCATATCAACTATCTGCACATGTGCATAAAAAACATACACTTTTACACTAACTTGAGTTCGATTTTAAATTATTTGCTAATTTTTATACAACTCGATTACCTTTCAGAAACAAAATAGAATTAAATACTTACCGAAAAACACGTCCACTTCTTGTGCTTTCTTTCACTAGACTAACCTTTCTCCCTTATCTTTGTTAGGGGGCGCTGCAATCGACGCTAGAGTCGCTACCAGGCTTCCGGTTTGTGACGTCATTTCCGGTTTGAGATAAGAATAAACTTTAAATACAAACTACACTCGCTCAGTCATTCTTCCTCCACTCTTACTTGATAGCAGTTGTTAGTTTCTTATTTTGACGTGTTGAATGACGTCATCACGTGTTTGTCTAAACTTGTCCAGACTTGTTTCTGTGCTGCACGTCTGTTTTGTATAATAATATTACTTATAGCTAACTCGTTCAGTCTCATGATAAATAATATAAGAAAAAGTTAGAATAGTTTACATATTTTTGTAATTAAAAAAATGTATGCACAAACACGCACACAATATCTTACAAGGTTACAATACTCAACACACAGTTCACCATACTTCAAAACGATTCACGATAAATTTATAAATTTAAATTTAAATATTTTATTTATAAATGAACAATTATAAATAAAAATACTTCAGTATTTTTCAAATATTTAAATTTAAATTTATAAATTTATCGTGAATCGTTTTGAAGTATGGTGAACTGTGTGTTGAGTATTGTAACCTTGTAAGATATTGTGTGCGTGTTTGTGCATACATTTTTTTAATTACAAAAATATGTAAACTATTCTAACTTTTTCTTATATTATTTATCATGAGACTGAACGAGTTAGCTATAAGTAATATTATTATACAAAACAGACGTGCAGCACAGAAACAAGTCTGGACAAGTTTAGACAAACACGTGATGACGTCATTCAACACGTCAAAATAAGAAACTAACAACTGCTATCAAGTAAGAGTGGAGGAAGAATGACTGAGCGAGTGTAGTTTGTATTTAAAGTTTATTCTTATCTCAAACCGGAAATGACGTCACAAACCGGAAGCCTGGTAGCGACTCTAGCGTCGATTGCAGCGCCCCCTAACAAAGATAAGGGAGAAAGGTTAGTCTAGTGAAAGAAAGCACAAGAAGTGGACGTGTTTTTCGGTAAGTATTTAATTCTATTTTGTTTCTGAAAGGTAATCGAGTTGTATAAAAATTAGCAAATAATTTAAAATCGAACTCAAGTTAGTGTAAAAGTGTATGTTTTTTATGCACATGTGCAGATAGTTGATATGCACCAGTTGGTTACAAGGATTAACAATTAAAGTATAGTCTCTCAATAGTTAAAATTAAAAAGTTAATTTTATTTAATTTAAAGATTTTTAAACTTTTTGTAAACTTTTAATTTTTTTAAACTATATTTTTGTTAACTTTTTTAACGTAACTTACAATTTTTTTAACTTTAAAAACTTTTAGTAAACTTTATTTTTATGAAATTTTAATTTAAAAAAAATAACTTATTCAACCCTCTGTTATTAAGTAAACCTAACATATCAAATTTATTCACTTTAAACATAAATCCTAAGTTTATCAATAAGTCAATTTAACCTTTCGAAAAATATAATTAATTAAAAAAAACTATGCATCGTGTTCTATTCATTTTGTAGTACTTTAAGCAGTAAACCATTCAATTAAATTGAAAATTTAGATGATTTCCTTTATCGAATATCTTAAAACATCTCTAAATACTTATAACATCATGGTTTTCTCAGTTAAACCTACCCTAAATTATCAAACCGTAAAATAATTTTTGTTGTGGGTTCGAATCCAAGTTAAAACTTTTAATTATCTCCTAATTCCATTACCCACCGATAGAGGGCGATACAAAAAAACTTATTTCATTTTAAAAGGTTCGCATCTAAATTCTAATTAAACTCTAAGTCATTTCAAATTTTACTCTCGTCTTCTAAGATTAAACTTCTTCAAAAATTTAACTCCCCTTCTGCAGTGCACTTCCAAGTTATCGCACCCTCCAAAATTTTAACTCGTGACTTTCAAAACATTTGATTGTTTTACACAATAATGTGATCGTTTGTTTTTTGAATGCTAATTAAATTTATTGTTTTTAAGTGTATCATTAAGAAATAACTTGAATATTAAATGAATTTAACCTTAAAAAAGAAACCCAATATATTCAACCAGTTGTTATCAGTGCCTTTGTGATGTAATTGCCAACGCATTCAGCTGTTAAGTGAAAGGATAATGGTTCGATTCCATTCAAAGACAACTTTTCATTTTATTTTCCTATGTCCTTTTTCTTATGTAGGGGGAAATTTCAAAAAGTAGTCAAAGTTGTAGTTTATATTTCTCAAATATCTTAAATCTCAACTAAACGCCGTGCTCATAAACATACCCTGAACTATGATTTTATGACTTGGTCAGTAAATATGCTACAAGTGACGTCAATTGTGGGGGGAAAACACATCTATAATTCCTAACATCGTGTCTTCTCTTGTGAGTGTTTAAAAGTAACACATTTTCAATCAATTCTCTAGTAGTATAAGTTACATATAATAAATACCTCGAGTTTATTTCACCAAAAATAAAATTTCCTTTAAAAGTTATGAAATTTTTCATGTTTTATATAATTTCAACAAATTTATTCACACTTTGTCTAAGACATTCAAAATGTTTAACAGTTGCTTATTTAAAAAAAGTGAAAATTTTATAAAGTTTTATTTTTTAAATGAGTGAAGTTAAAAAATTTCAATATTAAATTCCACTAAGTTGAATTTTTTGCAGGTATACTATTTCCACTGCTTTCAAAATGTCGTGTTATTTTCAAAAAACTTTAACAATGTGTTAAGTCTGATGTTTAAAGTTATTAATTTTCCTTGGTTTAAAATATTGTATAAGTGTAAAGTTATTATTTTTCTTAGTTTAAAATATTGTATAAGTGTAAATTTATTATTTTTCTTAGTTTGAAATATTGTCTAAGTGTAAAGTTTACTTAAACTTAATTGTTTTCTTTTGTCAATGTATCGAAATGTTTATTTGTTGCTTATTTTATAAAATGTATAACCTAGATATTTTTAAGTGTGTTAATTTCGTTAGGTCGAATTTTCTAAAATTTATAACCAACTAGATATTTTTCAAAGAAACTGTAACAATGCGTTAAGTCTAATTTTTCCTTAGTTTAAAATATCGTCTCAGTGTAAAGATATTATTTTTTCCTAGTTTGAAATATTGTCTAAGTGTAAAGTTTACCAAAATGTAATTTTTTTTTTATATTTATTTATCGAAACGTTTATTTTCTAAAATTTGTTACTTTATGTTAAATTTTCTAAAATTTTTAACCAACTATACATTTTTCCAAAACCTCTAACAATGTGTTAAGTCTATTTTTCCAACTTTCTTATCAATAAGTAAAATTAATACATATTCAAAGGAAAACCCATCGATGATTCATAACGTCACGTCTTACCTTGTTAGTGATTAAAAGTAGCATAGATTTAAAATAACACATTTCCAATCATTCTCTTGTAGTTTAAGTAACATATAATGAATACATCACATTTATTTCATCATGTTTTACATAATTTCAACAAATTCATTCCCATTTTGTCTAAGGCATTCAAAATGTTAAACAGTAGTTTATGTAGCATTGTCAAACTGTTATAAGTAATTTATATAAAATAGTTACCATGAAAATAATAAAAAACTTATGATTTTTTAGTCATAGACTATTTATTTATCATTTTCAATAACTACAATAGCAAAAACATGAATATACATGTTTCAAAACCAGTCCACACATTTTAAACCATTCTATATTTAGCTGTAGACAGTTCTAGATTTAATATTTGTTGCAATGTCCAATTAGATCCTTGTTGAGTGAATTTCTCAAAAGAGTTAATAATTTTCGTAAAGGCATCCTCAACATGTACAGGTATGTTTTGATTCGTCAATTCCAGTACAGTTCTTGAATGAAAATATGGGGTGATGGTATCTATATCACCGTCCGGTGTTTGGCGGCTTACAACAACTTTTGCAGTTGCATACCATTTCATTGACCTTTTTACTTCTATCTGATAATTTAATTCATTCAAAACGTCCGACCGAATACTGTTAAAAAACGTGTGAAAGTCTTGATCATTCTCCTCATTAGAATTTATTACAGTTTTAGTAAATACATTTAAAGCATTTTGTCTTTTAAAATGCTTCACTTTTTCATATAACGAATCTTTTAAAGATGTCGATTTGACAACTTTGGGTAGTACTTTGTGTGCAGTGTCTATATGACGTGATAAATCGTATTTCCGATTAAATATTTCACTACACTGGATGCATTTATACTGCTTTCGGGGCCTATGGATCTTCTTATGTTTCAATAAGTCGTACTTTCTCGAAAACAGTTCATTGCATTTAATACACTTATATTGTTTGGGTGATTTGTGAATCTTTTCATGTTTCAATAAGTCGTACTTTCTTGAAAACAGTTCGTTGCAATCACCACACTTATGCTGTGTAGGTTCTTTTAAATGAGACAATTTATGGCGATTCAAAAGAGCTTTTCTAGAGAAAGCTTTTCGACAGATGACACACACAAAAGGTTTTTCTCCTGAATGGGTCATCAAATGTTGTTTTAAATGATCCTTTCGGAAAAAATCTTTGTTGCAAGTAAAACACACAAACTGTTTCTTTAGTCCTGATGAGGTGGGTTTCACTTCATACTTCGAAACGGGTCCTTCTTTGGATAAAATTGTAGAATCCATCTCTTGATTATTTAATTCTGGTGATGAGGGTTGACACTTCGAGTTGGTTAGATCATCAACATAAGAATTCATAACTCGTTCCATAATAGCTTAAATGAAAAAAAAACTAGCTTAAATGAAAAAAAAAAAACTAACTTAAACGAAAAATGCAACCTATTACACCGATGAGAAGGGACAGTATAATATTCTATTACACCGAAGAGAAGGGACAGTATAATGTTATGAACTCATTTCATTGAAATTTATATAATGATAGAGGGCGCTCGTGTAAAAATACTAACATTTTATTGGTTTAAAATACTAATATTTTATTGGTTTAAAAATACGTCAAGTGATTATTTCATCCTATAATGTTATAAGCTCAATCACCACTTAATTCTTGCACAATGATTGAGAAGGTCTTACCTATCAGAATTTCGTACATTTGTAAGTAGAAATATTTATTACTTTCGTATCTATTGCTTTTAGAAATAATATTTTACTTATCAAGTTGCTTAATTTCTAAATGATGTATTCTAAAACGCCTTTTATGTCTTATGTGTATAAAGTCTACCAAAATAAGGGAAAAAGAGGGGTGTGTGAAGTATTTGTAAAATTGAAATACGTTAATTTATAAACACTAGATTCCATTCTCTTTTTTTTTTAAATGTTGCTTGTATAAAGTCAAATCTATTGAAAATTTATTTTAATCGTATAACTCTAAACAAAATAACCGCTCTCTTTAATAAGCTAAATAGTCACTAAATTCTTGTTAAAATTTTTTCATATGAAAGGGAAAAAATCGTTCAAATTGTATGTTTAGTGTGATATATCATATTGTATGTTTCTATAAATCAAATTTTGCATGTCAAATCACTTATTAACTGAATGTAATGATTATGAATTGCGTGTTGTGACTGGTTGGTTAAATATAGGGTTGATTATCTGCGTTAGGGATAAGTGTCTCCATGTAGGTCTTTCTAGGGTGTTCTTACCCATATTGACAAGTTTCGAAGAAAACTTCGAACGGTTAGGTCGACGACCGTGAGAGAGGTTTAAATCTAACACCTTCCATCTATCAGCTTTGAGAGTAGAACCTCTCAGCCGCTAGTCTTATGTGTTGTGTTTTTATAAATAATATTTTTCTTGTTTAATCACTTAACTCCAAAATGAAATGTTTCTAAGACACTTTGTCATGTCTTAAGTGAAACATATTTAACTAAAGAAGGATGTAGTATTTGTGACATAAGTTATTCTACAGTACCCTTTTAAGAAAAAGAAAAAGAAAAAAAAAGAAGCTATTACAAGTTAATTAAAAAAAACATATAATTAAAAAATATATTGTTTAATTAGCATAAAAACGATTATTTAAGTTACTCCACAAATTTGTGAACTTAAAAAACGGAAGATATAATGTAAGAGAAAGTATGACAAATCTTTTTTTCCTTTGAAAGATTAGTCTCAAAGACTTGAATTAATTTTTCCCTAAAAATGCCACATTAATTTCAGTACACAAGTTTGTGAAACGGCTTTTGCAGGAAAATAGTACGGTGAATACAATATTAAGCATTGAAATTTAATTCAATAACACAAATGCGTGGGTGTATAGCTTATAGTTACATTTGTAAAAATCACTTTGCTTTCGTTTTTAAAATATGTAAACACGTTATTTTTCGTAACAAAACTATAAACCTATATTTCTAAAATAAATGATTATAAGGTTAATACAAGAAAGAATCAAGCATGCTATTTTTGTCAATCTCTATAAATGACATTTCATAGTATTTTCATATAAAAATTTTCCTTCTAAATTATTATTTCGAATATAGAAATGATCTGTTGACAGAATGTTGTAAGAGAAATGTGCTTGTAAATTAAACAAACAGATGTAATAGCATTCATATTAAACCAAAACTCGCGAATTACTCAATAGCTAAAGACAATTTCCTGCAGTTCATTAAAACTATGATAAAGATATCTCAACGCAGGTCTGAAGCCCCATCTCTCGCATTTAAAGAGATAACAACACACACACATCCTTGATAATCTAAGATAAGACATGTGTGGTACAGAACATTGCAGGTTCTAACGTCACTAAAAATTAAAATAATACGTAAACCACTACCAAAAAAAAATAATAATAATATAAAAAATAATTTTAAACGCTTTAAAGAAAAAAAAAAAAAAAAAAAAAAAAAAAACTCTTTAAATAAAAAATAAAATAAAATTTCACCCTCTACAAAGAACAAAATCTACGTGTATATTCCTGTACTTTTCTTATCGCTTAATCACTTCCGGTCTTTTAAACTGCCTTTCCTGTTGCAACAAGCTCCCAAACATGTTCCCAAAACATGTTTACTGCTTCCTGAAAACCCTTTTTGGAAAAAGCATGTCTAATCCGGTTTCAGGTCTTACTTCCTGTCGCGTTTCCAGTCTTAAAATAAATTTCATGTAAAACTTTTAGAAAGTAAAACAAAGTCAGAAAGATTTCCATTTTTATATTAGATGTTAGTTAGCAAATAAAATTTTTATTTCAGGTGAAAAAAAAAAAAAAAAAAAAAAAAAAATACATTTTATGTTAAATTTTTACAAAGTAAGAAATAATTCCATTTTTATTTCAGGTTAGCATAAGCCCCCCACAAAAATAAGCCCTCCCCCTCTCTCCTTATCGCATTCACTTCCTGTGGTGTTTCCGGTTAAACTTCCTTTCGCGTTCCCGATCGTACTTCCTGTTCACTTCCTGTCTCAACATGCCTGTTATCCCTACCTGCGACTTCCGGTGTCCACACCTGCCACTTCCGGTAACCTTGAACTTCACCTTCAGAGGTCACCACAGCACCCACAGCTGATGCAGAACTCTCTTTTATCATCTACTTATATGCACTCAAAAAAGTCTTTGTAAAATTACGGTATGTGTACTAGCGGCAATGTGACCAGTATACGTACAGTAATTTAATTACGATAAATAGTACATATACCTTAAATTATTTTAACGCACATATACCGTAAAAATAGTTTATATATCGTATATTCCATACTGGTATATGCTATTGATTTATATACTGTATATATAATGTAAAACCATTTGAAATCGGTATATTTACTGTATTTTAAATATACGGTATATGAAATGTACAAGCAGTTGAAACCGGTATATATACTGTACAGTAAATACGAATGTATAGAAACTTTCGAAATATAGGGACAACGCAAACGCATCCCAGGAAACCCCTTAGGAGTGCAATGAGAAATCACTGCTCCGGGTAACATTCTTCTGCTTAAATATGTGTCCCAGTGCCAAATAAGCATGAATCCAACACATCAGGATCAATACATATGTAAACATAGCTTTTAGTTTAAACAAGTCAGAACGGAATATTATATTAATAATTTAGATTATAATTAATTGATATGCTATATATTTACCAGGAAACACTTATTTGTTGATATAAATGTCGTTTAAAATTAAATTGGTACATATACTGTATTTTTAAGATTAATGAACCATAAAAATTCTGTACTCATAACGTAAAGAGTGAAAATGGTACAAATATAGTAAAATCCCTGTTTTTGAACATTGCTCCAGTAAAATGACTATCTAGCTTGTATACCCTGTAGATTGTAAAATTTTTCTGTCTTGGGTATTTGAAGAAAAGTGTTTAACAACCTTTTAATTTGTTGTTTCTGAGTATGATATATAAACTTGTATTGTATTTCTCAAAGCAGATTGCTCATTATACATAAGTGCCCATTCCTGTACAGTTAAATTATATCCTGATGAATATGTGTCAAGTAAGAAACCATACATAATTAACTTAATTACTCAAAATTTGCTAAAAACATTTATTAAGACACAGTTGCACTTAACCGATGGAAATATGTTTAGCCAATTTGCAATTTTAACCTGAAATTTCATTTAATTTAAGATTAAATTTCTTCCATAACTTCAGAAAACTTTTACGAAAGAGATGATTTACTAAATTAAACAATGTATGAATGACTTTGTAAATATAATGTTTTATTATAAATGTAACAACTGTTGTAACTATAAAAGTAACGTTCTTAGAAATGCTTATGATTTCTTGAATATTGCGAAGTATTTTAAATAGTAAATATATGAAAATAAAAAGAAAATATAAACGACTTACACCGAAATGCTTTCAAGCAAAGTGTAACGTCTTTTGTAAATGGGCATAAAAACACTTTATACATGAAATCCTAGTTTATAACAAGATTTTGGGAAAAAAGAACTCTTTTTGGGTTCTGTTATTTCTGGGGATATTTTCCAAACCTATAAAATATGCAGATATCTTTATAATCGTACAATAAAAATATTTCAGTGAGAAAATTTTTTGCTATGCGTGTTTATTTTTATTAAAGTTATATATGGCAGAGTTTACTGGATTTTCTAAAATTCAAACAGTGTTTGAGTACCAGATTTTTCATAAAATAATATGTCGCTTATTTAATGAAGAAATTCTTTGTTTAAATAGGGTGACCATTACTTTACGAAGAATCTAGAATTGAAATCTCCTGAATTGTTTGAGGCGTATAAATCCTCATAACAATTGTGCATAAAAATGTGTTAACATTGAAAATTTTTAGATTTATAAAAGAATCATTGAAACTCTTTTCGTTAGAAAGTTGCATATAAAAAATAGAAACAGACTGATTTTATAATATTTTTAGAAAAATGTAGAAAAGCCTGGGGCTGTTCTCCACATGGGTTGATTATCGTCACAAAGCTCATTTCTTCAACTCCTATGATTTGTGTGAGCGCATAAATTCATCAGCACATGCACTTGATGATGTAATTCAATAGATATGATTTATGCTTGCATTATTTAGTTAGTTTGACTTCTGTCTTTAATAAACTTTGTTGTATGTCGAAATATAATTTTTTTTACTGGTGAAGTTTTCGTACCAAGTGAGTATTTCTTTTACATCGTTTTAAATTTTGATTTCGTATTATTAATAATGTACTATTGTATGTTTTGTATGCATTTGTTTACATTTGTATGTAGCATTAAAATTGAAAATTATTTTAGATAACGCTCTAAAGGTAGATAACGCTCTATCTCTCTATCGCTCTGAACTTTCGGAACACCCGGTACATATCCAGAAAGTAGAAATATATATATATATATATATATATATATATTTATATATAGTATATATTATCAAATTATTTGAAATATGTCATGGCAACTGTTATTTAATTTGCAATATTCCAATTTTTTGTCTTGTTTTACCAATAATGGAAAGTATTGGTGGACAACATTAGTTGTAAACAATATAAAATATGAGCCGTTAATTCCCAACATTAATATAATTGGCTGAAACTGCGGAACGTGGCGTAGAATGGCAATTATATCAAGGGAACAAGATTTGACCTAACATCACAGTTTTATGAGTTACATGTCTATTGTTGTTTATTTGTAAATCAAGAGGCGACAGCGAGCACTGAAAATTTTAGCCGAATTTGTACAGAATTTACAAGGAAATGAAAGGTAATTTATTATCAAAATTACAGCAACATTAAAGTAGTTGTTAAGATCGAAAAAATATGATATTTTTTAAATTAACTTGTTTCATTATTAAAAATCTATCGGTTATTTTCTGCATGTTATAAATTTTTCTTCCCAACCGTTGACAAACAGGAATCTTGAAATGCGTTGTATTTGGGCCTTCGTGCCCCTGAAAAGAAACAAAGTAAATAAATTTAAATAAAAATATCACTGGATGTAGCCACGTCATTGTGCAGCAATTTCAAAAATCCAAGAAAGTCATCAAAGAGGCAATCACTAACGCATGTATGAGTTTTTCACGCAAATGAAAAAAAAAATGTTGAATTTGACTAAATCGTTGCATTAGAATCTCTAAAAATAAGAAATTCGTTAAAACCGTAATCACTGAAACAAATATTAGAAAATTCACATGAAACATATTATTAATACTGCTTCAAATAAATTTTTAAGACTTAAATAAATACTGAAAACTAGAAACTTTCCATTTTTGCATTCACAGGGTTCGAACGCTTTCACCGCAATTTTTTAATAGAATTTTTCTATTTAATATTTAAATGGCAGAAATTGTAGACGCCACGTTTAAATGCTGGATTTATAATACTTTTTCTCCTTTTAAATAAGGCAATAAATTGTATTAAAACATTGTGATAGAAGCGTACGAACCCTGTCATTTATATCATTTTTCCTAACATAATTAAATATTGAAAAATACAAACTCTCCCTTATTTCATTGAAATTATAATTTATAACTTAATTAAATATTCAAAAATATAAATTTTTCATTTTTGTTTAACTTTCTGCTGTTTGGATACGAACTCGTGTCTTCAGAATAGGAAGCAAACGATATACCACTGAAGTACCACACACTCATTCCATAGCAGCTTAGAACAAGTATTAAAGAAATACACCAAATGTATTGTTCGTCAAGTATGACTATTGCCAAAATACGCTATAATACTTCCAAGAGCAACAACCAGTCAGATGGTGAGCTACGGTGACCCAATTTGAGAATTAACTACTCTAACATCAAATAGTGGTATATTTCAGAAAGTTGACATTAGTATTTCATTATCATTTAGCCAGTAGTGCGTCTATATTGATTTAACACTAAGGATACATGCCGTGGTTTAAATGGGAACAGTTCTACGTTCTTGTATATGTATATGAATTTTTATTCAATTTAAATGAAGAAGGCTTGGTTTCCGATGATACTTTAAAAGAAATTCAGATGAAAGTTACACAACGTGTATGGGTATCCACAATATTCAATCTGCCAAGTCTTGGCAGATTGAATATTGTGACTCAATCATGTAACACACTTTAATTTTTGCTGTTCATATTTATGAAGGTTTTTTCTCCTGATGATGGTTATAAAGATTAACCGAAACGTCGAGGTTTGTTTTCTATATATGTAGTTAAAGTAACTCATATTTATTAAATCAAATTTACGTTGAAAGCAAGTGTTTGATGAGTAGTTATATGTGCAACGCAAAGCCCTTATTAACTTTGTTTTCATGCTTGCGAATAATATGTCGTAGTGTAGAGACTTTCGCTCATTATTAATTAAATCCTCCATTCCTAGCCATGAATTAATTTATGATTAATAGCTTTGTATCCCTACAGCGTGTAAAATGTATTTCAGAACTATCTATCGTAGCTCTTATTCATTATATACATAGAAACATAATTAAATTACGTCTTCTTAGACACTGTAAAAATGTTTCAAACCAAGAGATACTTAAGGCACGAAGTCACTTAAATTTAATGGAGAGATCGATCATTTTTATCTTTCTTAATAATGTAACCATTTTTTTCAGATTTTACAGAGCATCTTTCAAAACACTTTTAGCGTTTTTAAGTGTCAGGTGTTATGGATCAATATGTTTAACTTAAATCAGTTGAGTTACATAACATATTTTTTGATTAATTTTTCACAAAGACAAAAGCTTTACTTTATGAGCTTTTATAGTTTAAAATAATTTTGGTACTTGATTTTGAATTTTTGGTGGCATGTTTAAATTATTTCCCCTTTTACTTAAAAATTTTAATTTAAATTAAAGATGATACAAAAAAAATCACAAAATTATAGGCGAAAAACGTTTATTTTTAACATAGAAAAATTTTATAGCTAATATTGTATTTATTTGTTCAGTTACAATTATAATCCAAAATTCTATCTAAATATATAATTATATTTAATAATAGCTTCTTCATTAAAACAGGAGTACAAAGATTGTGAAAAATATATAGCGCAATTAAAAATATCCCTTTTTCATTATGAAATTAAGTTCGTGTACTTATAATCAATTTTTTTTTCATTACAGTCTAGAGAATTACAGTAAACCTATGACATGCGCATTTAAGAAATTATTTCATATATTGTAAAATTATTAAGAAAAAGTGCCCACTGTCTTCATGTTCTTAAAGATTTACTTTATATTTTTATACTTTTAGACTGTAAGACTTCCAAATAAATAATTTTAAAAGTTTCTATTCTACAGATATTATCTATCTTTTCTGGAAATTATTAACACATCAAAAATTTAAAAAGGGTGTCTGTTAAATTAGTTTTAACTTTCTATTTAAACATAATCAAATGTAATCATTCAAGGTAAATAGAAATTTAAATTATCCCCATATACACCGAAACTGCGATTAGAACTAATAAGATACAACTAAAAAAAATTACATTATTTACCAATTTGAATAATTAGCGCATATTTGCGTTCATTTTAGGAATTTCTTTTATTCAGAAATTCCAAATCCATACCGGAAATTCCAGAAGAAGAATTTTTACTTCAGGTAAACACAAAACGTCTATTAATAAATAAAGCAAAAATTACTATTTAGAAATTTTGGTGTGAATTCGAAATTTCTGTATAAAAAGTAAATCCTGAAATGCACAAAATGATTCATATGGGCTAAAGTAAATATGTTATAAATATCCCATTATGTTAATACATTAAATGTTTAGCATATTATTGATACGTTACCCCATCATCAATTTGTTGTCCAAAACCCATATAATACATAATTAAACTATAGATTATTTCCGGTTCCAAAATTATTGGCAAAGAAAAGGATTAAATGAAATATAAATGCACACATGAATATTAATTGAAATATCTTCCACAATGGTCTTATTAGCATAGTTGCCAACCTTCCCCATTTATTAAATAAACACGGAAAAATTATTTAATAAAATTTGTCTTATTTCTATGTGGAACTTATTTTATATATTAAATAAAATTTTTGATTCAAAATATATTACTCGAAAAAAAAGGCGGAAGTTTGGCAGCTATGGATTAATATGATAATTTACGTACACATATAAAGTTTTTATAAGGCATATTTTAAAAACAATATGCTTTTCCCATGTTGTGTCCTTAAAAAATATGTATGACCCTAGAAATAAGCCGAAATTTTCCCAATATCGCACCATTATTGTATTTATAGATTTTATATTAGAATTATCGCGATGCCAATATTCAATCAAAACTTGTAATCAAAAATGCCTTACCACTAACATTTTCTATTTAATCCATTTATTTCCAAAGTACTGGGTTTTCATTTGATATATAATTTAATGTTATACCACATATGGATCATATCGGATAAACAAGAGTATGAAATATTAGCTATTTATTTCCAAGATATAAACATCTCAACATTCGCAGTAAAATCAATTTCCTGGTAAAGGATAAAAATGCTTCATTTCTAATGTTATTCTTTATGTTTTTGTTTTATTTTTGTTCTACGTTTTTAAAACATTTGTGAAAAGGTGTAAATATAACGCTGATTATTTTCTAATTGTGTAAACGGTCCTCATTTAAAAAAACTTCGAGAATTCCTGAAATAGATAAATGAATAAATATTTAAAATTACCTTTTAAATTGTGAAGAAAGATTACTATGGTACAGTATGTGTATACATCAGACTTTTCTAATATTCAATATTTATTTCAAGATTACTTATTAATTGTTTAAACTGTTTGCATTAGACGATCATTACATAACTGTTAGATAACCTTACAACACCCAGAAATAGACAAATAAAAAATACCTAACATTTTATGTTTAAAAAATCAGAAAAAATATAAATGTGGTAAAAGTGTTGCATGCAGTACTCAAAATATTTTAATATTTAATATTATTTTCAAGATTTTTTACTAATTTCATAAACTGTGTGCATTTCATTACAGAAATCATTACAGAAATCTTTAACATATTTACCATATATCCCGTTTTTTGACTAGTAATTTTTCTGTATAGAAATATTCGCTTTAAATAATCGCAGCTTTCTGTGATGAAAAGAAACTAATATTTCTATTATGAATATTAGTTATAAAATATAGAGAGACATTGCATCTATGACTATAAATAAATAGAAAAACAAATAAATTTCTAATATTTTCTTTGGAAAAATTTTTGGATGAAAAATAACTATAGTGTAGTACGTGTATAACTCAGAATTTTAGAACATTCCTTTTTTTGTCAAGATTCTTAACGCATCTTAGAAATAATAAGGAATATTAAAACTGGCAATTTCAAAAATATATTGACCATTTCGACTTCAGCAAACTATCTTCCTGTCAATTTAAATGGCTGGCTTTCTGCATTATTTTTCGAACTTTGTATTTGGCACGCTAACTTCTATATATAATCAAAATAATATTATTTATACTTTCAAAATATCTTAAATACTTTTCACACAACTTTTATTTATAGTCCACTTGACGTATAAACTCATGATAAAAATAACAGTAACTATTTTACTATAAACTGAAAAGTTTTATTTTACATTTGAAGTAAATTAATGATTTCTTTGTACGATCGTTGATTGGAATTATAATTTTCGTTATTTTGTTTTTTAATTAATCCTTGAGTTCTTCGAAAGAATATTAGATAAATGAAGAACTTTTACCTGTAAAACATATAATTCTGATTTTATTTTAATTATCATATTATTATTTTACATTGCTAATTAATAGATTTAAAAAAAGAAAGTTTGCGTTTTAAATTCCCGAAAAGACTTAGGCAAATAGCATTGAAAAGCATGTTTTATTGAAATAGTTAAAGTTCTAAATAAATCATTATTTTTAAATATGATCTTATAATTAAACACAGTCATGTGCGTATCATCGTACATTTTTTAAATGTATGTGGTTTGAAGTGCACTTGGCTATGATTAATGAAATTTTATATTTATTTCATGACATCTAATAAGCTAGTATTATTATGAAAAGCGTATGAAGATTTAATTTTATGCAATAAAAATAATCTTTGGCGGCTTTATGATGACGTGGGAAAAATGTTTTGATCCATTTGGAGAATCGTTTGTACGAACGTTGAAACCATGTCTTGAATCAACTTTGATAAAAAATAAGGTGTTAACTAGCGAGATAACCACTTACCACACTCTTTAGGATACGCTATTCAGGGTACGAAATTTTAAATCTAAAGTTAGTCACCAAATTAAAAATACTTGTTACCACAATTTTATACCAGTTGAAAATACTTTGTCCATCGTCTGAAAAAGAAATCCGGACATTTTCTTTCATTTTCTATTTATTCATTGCAGTTTACTTGGAAACATGTTGGATTTGTGTAAAATATAAAAACTAGTATCTATTATTAAAAAAAATTCCGGTTCTCTCCACGATTTGATAATAAGTTGTAAAATTTTTATCAAAGGTTTTACAACTTTTGATGTTATATGATATACTTACAAGTCTTGTAATAGTTATCTGATAAAAAGTTGTAAAACTATTAATCAAATCTTAATACAGTCACGAACAATATGACGACATATGATAGCATTACATCGCAAAATTAAATAAATAAATAAAAGTGCAGGCACATTCTATTTTGTAAATTCAAAGGAAAATAGTAATTTCAAGTCGCATTTCATTCTAAAATAATAATAAAAAATATTATCATATATTTAGAGGTAGAATCTCGTATGTTTAGGTAATCTAGGGTAAAATACGAGAAAAACGGGTTGAAAATTAGAAAAAGGGGAATACGTGGAGTCATGATTATCAGTTGTTTAAAATAATAAGTAAAATATAGCTTCAAGAGCCGAAACGATCGCGTATTTACGTACACTACCTTCTAGTCGCAAGAACAAATTTCTAGACATCAATACCGACATGGCTACCAGGAATTCCGCACCTTACTGTAAGTTTTTCACCATCTTCTCAATTAGATTGTGACCTCAGTCGACATGTGCATCATACTCACGTATTATGACTCCTCTTTCCGCAACAATCAATTCATCCACTCGCTGACGATTCGACGATTCGTTTTGTTAAAATGTTTAAAAAAAGAAAAAGTAAGTCGTATACAACTTCTAATAAAGCATGTTTTCAGATACAATTTTTATATTATATATATATATATTTAATTTTAGAAATAGTATTAGCATATGTGTCAACGATGACAGATTCTGAATACCACAATTTAGAAATAGTATTTTTCGCTTTATTTAATGACAGAAATCTGCAGTTAAATAAAGGGAAGGTACTATATCTAAATAGTGATATTCAAAATCCTTAATTTTTGGTACCTATGGGTAATACTAAAAATCAAAATGAATAAAATATCCAAATTAGTGCAGCAAAACTTTTAATTTTGAAATTATACAAGAAATCCTGTAAAAATATGTATCTCAAATCCTATGTAAAAATGTCTATGAAAATACATTAATGTGGTTTGGAAGCATTTTATTCTAGATAACCATTGCAATGAACTAACCATAAAAATTTTAAATCTCCTAGTTATCCATAATCAGTTGGAATAACATCCTATTTGAAATAGTTTCTCAAAATCTGAATGAAAATTAATACTTATTTCAATGAATTTGAAAGCCAAAATATACTAAAGTTATATTCCATTCAAAATAAAAGAACTATTCTTAAGCACTCCTAAGACTTGTTTCTTTAAATTACATTCTCAGATTTTAAAATTTGCAAGTCAAATGAGATCTTTTGTCTTTTTCGCAAGTTCTTATAATTGTATATTTCTTGAATACCAGTTATTTCTAAGTAGGTTAAATATTAATGAAGCTTAAACAAAGTTTATAAATTTGTTTCAGCTTTTATTCTTCAAAACACGCATTAAGGACATATTTTGCGAAGTGCTTTATTTTACGTAAATCTTAAAAGCTATGTTAAATGTTT
This sequence comes from Maratus michaelseni, assembly GCA_963931845.1. Classification (NCBI taxonomy): domain Eukaryota; kingdom Metazoa; phylum Arthropoda; class Arachnida; order Araneae; family Salticidae; genus Maratus; species Maratus michaelseni. The sequence continues at coordinate 85,793,928 of OZ007586.1, forward strand.
CATGTAAGTTCTAGCTGAAATTCTAAAAAAAAATTACGTTTGTCTTGTAAATATAATTCATTGTTTAAAGTTACTAAACAAATTGTGTTATTAATGTTTATTTTTAATAGGATATAAGATAACTGTAATAGTGATGGAGATTCTAAGAACATTTCCCGTCGGCGTTAAAGACTGCTTGAATCTTCAAATATCAAATAAAGTCCTTTTTCTGATAGTAAATTAATATTTAAGTAAATTACGTAAAATGTATTTAAAAAATAATAATAGAAGAAATAAATCTAAACGACATCATACACTCATGTTTGTGAAAATTGCAACACAATGAAGGAATTAATCAAATTGAAACAAACTTACAGGAAATGTAAAGTGAGATAAGACATGAAAATTATTAGAATTACAAAGAGATTGCGCATGCGTGGAATGAGAACTGGCTACTTATCAGTTGCTTGTTCGAGGTATATAAAGGACTGTAAAAATGCGTTGGAATCCATTTCTCCTCCTCTGGCTGCGGTAAACGTTTCATTGGTGGTCAATATGCCTTGTCAAATCGTAGGAAGCCATAACAACAACTAATGGAGTTCGTACGAGGCCATTATCGTCGGTATGCGAGAAGGTGGAATTTCGTATCGAGAAATCGCAGCCCGCACGCAGTGTAATGCCATAACTGTGATGCGTGTTTGGAAGAAATTGACAGAGGAAAATCAAATAAGGTGAAAACCTGCCAGTGGGGCACGCAATAGCACAACGGCACGGGACGACAGACACCTCATCCGCACGGCTGTGACGGACCGTACAGCGTCCACTCGTGTGTTAGCTACAGATGTTTTTTTGTCTCGCTCCACAGTTAATCGCGGTCTCCTGAAGCATGAACTGCGTGCATAGGTTCCTCTACGCAGGATTCCCCTCTCGCTGAATCAGAGATGCCTCCCACTTCAATGGACTCTGAAACACAGCGCGTGGCGTATCCAGTGGCAACAAGTTGCTTTTTCCGATGAATCTCGCTACAATCTGGAATACAATGATGGAAGAATACACGTGATACGTTACAGAGAGGAACGTCTATTCCCACAGTGTCTTATCTAGCGTCATACCACACAAGCATCTGCCATCATAGTGTGCGAAGTTATTGGGTATAATTGTCGATCCCACGTAGTTCACATTGCGGGCAACCTCAACATTGATCGCTACATAAGGGGAATTGTGGAACCAGAGGTACCCCTCCCTTCTTCAACGCATTCCGGGTGCTGTATTTCAGCAGGATAATGCCCGTGCACGCGTTTCTCAGACTGCACAAGCCTTCTTCAGTGAACAACAGGTTTCGCTTCTTCCATGCCCTGCTTATTCCCCAAATATGTCTCCCATCGATCATGTCTGGGATTTCATTGGTCGACGACTCGCTCGTACAGCTGGAGGAGCACGCAGTAAGACTGGACTTTGGCTTCAAGTCGAAGCCATCTGGAATGCCATTCCCCAGGATTACATTCAAAACCTATACGATTCAATGCCACGACGTGTACATGCTCTCATCGCTCAGGGTGGTGGACACACAAAGTAATAATTTCCGACGTTCTTTTTTTTCTTGTAAAATTGATCGTTTATTTGTACCACTATCAGTAATATGTGGAATAAATTTCATTATTTTCTGACAGTTCCTTCATGGTGTTGAAATTTTCACAAACATGAGTGTATTACACTGTAAAAATATCTGTTGATTTTACAGAAAAAACCGTCAGCCAGGATGCCAGTAAAAACTATTTAGTTTATAAAATTGATCTGTATTTATTACGAACTTAAAGACAATATCTATTAAAACAGCAGAAAGTTCATAGTAAATGCCAATTATTTCCGTAAAATAAACAATTTTTCACTTGCGCACTGGCTGACGCTTTTTTTTACTGTAAAACCCACAGGACAAAAGATGTATATGTAAAGTTATTGATCTTGGTTTGAATTGTTTTTTCCAGTACATCCAGATTTCTTTAATTATACCGACATGTACAGCAAAAAATATTTCGATAACTAAGACTAATTTAATTTACAGCATATTTATAATGCTTGTCTATAGTATTTTTTAAATTATATCTTTAATGAGTAAATAAGTTTAAATTGTGGAATGTGTCTTTCTAAAAACCGAAACAGCTAAAAATTTCCATTATTTTGCATAATTTTAGTTATATATTATGAGACTTGTTAGATATTGCAGCATAATATACCGTAATTTCCGGCGTATAATCCGCAGATGAAACAATCATGTTTGGACCCAGATATTTTATTTTATAAAATGTTACTTCCCGGATCGGTGTAAATATTTGGCTTCAATTATTGAATAAAATTTCTTGGTTGAAACTGAATTGTTTGATCCGCGGATTATACGCCGAAAATTGCGGTATATGTTTTCTTAGTAAAACAAAATGAACGATTTATATTTTATAGTTACACTTATTTAACAAATTCAAAATATAAACAGTTAAAAAATATTAATAAATAAATATATTTTAATAACATTTCACTTATATTTTATCAAATGAATAATCATTGCATCGTGATAAGCAATTCTGAAATGTTCTTTTTTTTTGCACTGAACTTGCTTTGTTTTCGCCAAGATTAAGAAGTCTAGTTGCTGGTTAATGAAGCTTTCTAACGAAAATTGAAAGATAAAGCAAAAGCTTACCTGACAATAAAGAATGTCAATATGTTTTGGCTTGTTAGTACAAAATGTTCAAATACTTGTCATTTATAAGCCAATAAATCTGCAAAAACTAATTTTTTGATGTAAAAAGTCTAAAATTTTCCATTAAAAAACAATTTAGAGAGGTTTTTTTTTATATAATTTTCGATGATATTTGTCTAAAAATCTCAAAATATGGTAAAGAGATTTATTAAGACATATTTTGATAAAATTGCAAGAATATAATGTAACTATGTGTGAAAAGAAAAAATAAATACTTGTTTTATTATATATTTCTTAGCTACTCTCTAAAATGTTTGAGTAAGATGTATTAAAATATAAAAATAAGAGGTATTTATTTAAAATTGTTGATCTAATATTAAAACAAATATCTATATTTTTGCATTTTCAAGCGATTACAAATCAACAAAATATAAATATATTCCAATATTATTTAGAAGCAGTTTCAATATGATTTTTTTCTAACATTTTTCAAATGGTGGGTATTGTAGGAAAGTTTGTCTAATTAAAACTCAAAAGACAATTTAATCAAATGTTCTCTTAGAAGATAGTAGCTGCTTATTCTTTACTTTTCGAACATACAGTGTAAGGAATGTATTCTATTTGCGATTTGTGTGTGCGTGTATGTGTGAGTGAGCGAACACGATAACTCTCAAAATGTACTTGCCCCACCAGTGGCTGAGAGGTTCAGCTCTCACAGCTGGTAGACGGGAGGTACTGGGTTCAAACCCCTGTCGCGCTCGTCGACCTAACCTTTCGGAGTTTTTCGTGGTTTTTTTTTAACCTTGCCGTAAATACGGGTTAGGATCCCTTAGAAAGACCACCACGGAGGGCACTCCCCCCTAGGGCCTATACTCCTCGAGAAGATAATCGGTCGTCTTAAATCCACCAACCCAAAAAGTACTTCTGATCGAGATCTCATTTGAATGGCTCCATGCAAGAAGGGCTTCAGTCAACTAAACCAGTTTTGATAAAATTGAAAAAATCATTGCTGTTTTAAAATATTAAACCAATAAAAAGGATTTTTTTCCTTTATAGATAAAAATTATACTAATCAAACATCGCTAAGAAAAGAATTTTGTTTAAATCTACCCTATAAGAACAAAAATCCGTGGCTAACTCAATTTTGCAAATTTGGTGAGTGAAGCCCTTTATGCATGGAACGATTCATTTAGCAAATATGTTATAACCACAGTCGAAAAAGCTGTATAGATTGTCGTAAAAAAGCAGCCAACGGATTAGCTATTTAATCAATTTTTTAAACATTTTCAAAAATTTTGTTACCAATTCTATATGGAATATAAAACTGAGAAAGAAATATTTAAATATGTCTAAGATATTCAATACTGTCGCATACAAAGTAATAATGATACCTATACCATACCGCTAGTATGACCCAACGTACTGATGACAATTGACTTCAAAACCAAAATCTAAACATTTATTGAATAAACTGATGAAACAGAGATCAATTTACAGAATCTAAAATATTATTAAAAATAGTACAGAAAATCGTTTCGCTCTGTCAGGGTTCGTACACTTTTACCACAATTTTTTAATAGAATTTTTCTGTTTAATATTTAAATAGCAGAAAATGTAGACGCCACGTTCAATTGCAGGATTTGTAATACTTTTTTGCATTTAAATAATGCGAAATATTATATTAAATAATTGTGATACAACCTTACGAACCCTCTTTATAAATATTTTATCCTTATTTCCATTTACTTAATATTTTTCCTGCCCATTTGATTCCCTTTTGTAGCATAAATCCATTACCATAGTTCAAGCTTGAACTTTTTACGAGATTAGACTTTAAGTTTGATGACGGATAGTGTTCCATAACAGTCCATTCAAAATATCCTATATTCTGTCAGGTATCGTATTAACATTTTTTTGCAGAAAATTATTTAATTTACATAGTACTCAAAGAAGATATAACTGTACGTTTTAAATACTATGCATTACGCGAAAGAAATACTGTAAAAAAGCAACACACACATAACAAAACATTTAAATGTTCATCGATTTAAATTTGAAATGTTAATCGATTAAAATGTAGCAGCGTTTAATAAAAAAAAGTATACATCACTTCTTCGTAGAAAACCTAAAGCATTTTCTGCAATTTAAACCTTTTAAAATTCTACTATTATATTCTCAATAGAGGAATGTTATTTTCATTCTAAACTACTCCTGAATAACTTAACAAATGATAACTGTACGTAAATTAAAAAACTTTCCAAAAATTTTTCACACTGCAATATATTTACTTGTTATTATTTAAATTAATATATTACATTTTTATAAACTATCATAATTTTTTTCATTACATCAGTTTATTACTGAAGATAAATTAATACCACTAATTATTCCTAAGAGTGTTAGTCCATGAGATCTCAAAGTTTTCTCACTAACGTTAAACCTATGGGCGTTGCATGCGTTAGTATTATTTAAATATCGCTTCAGCAAAATAATATTTTAACTTCCTTTTTCTGCGTACTCTTCTTAAAATATGTTATTTTTTTTATAGTTGTCAAAATATTTCTAAAATATAGACTTAATTTTATTTAATGTGTTAAATTCTTACTCAATTTAAGAAGATTATTTTGTATTTATTTCCATTTACATAACATTTTTCCTGCCAATTTCACTCAGTTTTCTAGCATAAATTCATTTTAGGGAATTTATTTAATTACAGAAATTACCGTCAGTTTTGCTAAGATTTTAACACACAAAATGTTACATTAAACATATATTTTAGAAATATTTTATCAACAGAAAAAACAAAAAGATATCCTTTAAAAAGGATATTTTATCCTTTACACGTAACAAAACAAAAAAAAATTACAAATATAAAATTCCTGAGGAGATATTTTAAAAATTAATATGAAAGCATCTCACGTCCGTATGTTTAACGCTAGCAAAGGAGAACTTGAGATCTAACCGATCAACACCCATAAGAAACTTTCTTATTGTTAGTATCCCCTATATTTAGTTATAAAAAAGACGAAAATCTGCAAACAATAGGAGACTAAATACAGTAGTTAAAGATATAAACATGTTTTGTCAACTGTGGCCGGCTGGGTCTCGGTGGCACCAGTAATTTCGAAGAGTATTCGTCGCCTTAATTAATAGCTGAAATTGAAGATGGCGGAGAATACTTTTAAAAAATACCACACCCCAAAGTTGGACCACACTGAAACTAAAAACCACACAGAATATGTGACTCTCATTGTTTATTTCAGCCGGTTGTGTGCGATATCTGTCACGCTACTTTAACCTGTTAGCTACGAACGTCCTTTACATAATTTTTAATCTTCTGTCAACTGTTTTTCAAAACAATTTTTTTTCCTAATTTAATTGGAAAAGGCTAATTAAATTATATAAGGCTAAATTTTCAATTAAATATTATTAATCGGAATAATTAAGGATTCTGAACAGTTTATGCATCCCGCATTCGCTACAATCGTTCGTAACAGGGTTTTAAATAAGTAAAATTCATGGTTTCTCCCTTTATTTAAGTATTCGTAAAGTTTAAAAATATCATGAAGTAAAAAGATTAACCCTCTATGGCATAGTGAACTCATATGAGTATTATTGTAAAATAAATCTCTGAAAACAGTGAGTATTACATTTTTACTCCTTACTACATATAAACCTCATAGGAATTTCAATAATGCTTCTAAAACACAAAAAACGATTGCCAAATGATATTCTTTTCAAATTTTTAGTTGCAAAATACACCCTTCGCAACGATTTTTCTCGGTTTTGCACAACATATTTTCTTAAAGATTGTCTGATCTTGAAACAAAAACATGACAAAATATTTTATTTACTTTCAACTTTGTGTTAATGTATCTAGAATTTAAAATCTGTAAAAAAATATATTTAAAAATTATTATTAATAATTTTTGTAATGCTTCTAAAAATTATGAGGTTCATTTTTTAAATTTTGGGATAAATTTATGATTTTTTTAATTGCATAGCATTTGTACTTAATAATCCTTTTTAAATGCATAAAATGTTTCTCAACTATTTAAAAATAATTCATGCATAGGAGTCAAATGAAACTGTAATAAAACGTTAAGTAATAAAACATTATTTTTAAATAATATATTCATCTGAGTACTATTCTATGTTAGATTATGGCAAATTGCTAACTATTACCATAACAGTTTTTATTATTATTTCTCTTATAATTGAAAATTATTTATTTTATTTCGTTACTTAAAAAAACTGAAAATTAGAAATATAGTAAAAAAATTACTTGATGTAAAAGATATATAAATTTGTTGTATGTCGCCGAAGCTTAAAGTAAAGTGGCCCTTTAATTAAATATTATATTAGATATATGATATATATTACAACGTGGTAATAAACGAAAATGACAAAACATCATCTTAAGTTGAATATATTTTCATCATTAAAATATATATATTATAGTTAATAAAAATCATGCATAACTAATTAAATTCGTTAATGTAATAATTAAAATTAGAGAGTTTACTAATAGATGGGAAATTGACATTAATAAAGAACTGAATAATCATTTTAGCTTAAGTTCATGAAACAATGAATAAATATGAATTTAAGATATCCTCAAAATGGAGAAACTTCAACTGTAACAGGTTCCACAGAGGGTGTTTATCCCCGGCAATCTCCCACCAGTAAGTTTGAATAGAAATTTTCCGCTTCTTTAAACGCCTTATTCTTAGAGATTTGCTGTCATAATTCAGGCAAATATATCTATTCGTTTTAACTGGTGGATGTTTGCCCCGGCGATAGTCAGGCATTGCTGTTCCGCCAAATTGTGACTAGATAACGAACGACGATCAGGTCACCCATAAGCGAAGGAGATTGGAAAATAAAGTAGATCTTTAAACATACAGTTACAGCGAACTTCAGAGCCAATTGTTCATATCATGCATTTGCCTACTTATATTAATGTTTTGTTTCGGTTTCATTGTGTGCTTGGTGGGTGAATTGTTAAAGCGCTGATCTTGTATCTAGATAGTATAAGTTCGAATCCCACGCTTCCTTCAGATTTTATTTATTTGCTTTTTTATTTAAAAAAAAGCTTTGTCAGTTGCTTATACATTTTTCATGATAAATGGCAAATTTTGACATTAATAACAATTGCAGATTAATATTTATTATTAAAATAAAATACTTATTTAAATATTGCATTTCATTTTTTTAAATGTTTATTGGTTGTTTTATGTTTTTCATGATAAATAGAATATTTTTAATAAAATTAAATTTTGATATCAATAACAATTACAGATTTATTTCTATTATTATTATAAAATACTCATTTAAACACGATAAATGATCAATCTATCGATTAAAATTTTACTTTACAGCTCTTGATAATATTTAAAATTGCATTTCAATGCGTTAATATTTTTTTAGGAAATAAGAATTGTGCGAAACATCTGTGCGCATACGATGGGTGTTTTTGTGGAGAACCTTATTGGTTTATTATAAATAAAAGTAAAATGCAAATCATATTTTACAGTGTAAAATTCAATGTGTAAAATATTATACAAATAAAATTATACGTATAACATTAAAAAATTAAAATCAAATAAAAAAATAAATTTTGATAATTGAATATTTGTGTTTACAAACATGTTGTTAGCGAAATAAATGTTTTAATAAAAATATTAGAAGCTCTTTTTATCAAATTTTAACAGATATTATAATTTACTAATACAAATGTATCTCATAACATGTTGATATCACAGTTTTGTTATATTAACAGTATTCAATTTTTAATGACAATATAAAGTAACTGATGAAGCCTTTTTATATTAATAAAAATGAAAAGAAATATCTAAAATAAATGGTGAGGCTTATGATCCCGGTTCATCTGTTTAGTGCGAGAAAACATCGTAAGTGTGTGCAGTGACGCAACCAGGATGGGGTTTCAGAGGTTCAATGTACCATTATTTTAGTATTGTAAGAATCGCCTTATTCAATTCCAGAATTTTTTTCTATTAAATAAACTGAAAAAGAATACTGAAAAAAGTGGTATCCAGTTCCTCAAAACCCTTACCCTGGCTGCGCCGCTGAGTGTATGTGATATTTTTTATTTAATTTTTATTTTTCAGAGATTGCGCCTAATTATTTTAAGGCTTTCTGTGTTAGGCCCACTGAGTTATATATAATTATATTAGAGCTCACTGGTAAGGCCAAAGCTGACGCAAATCGGTGATTTGAACATCTGGCCTGTCATGAAATTCTTATATGTCACTAAAACTGATATATTAATTCTATTCCGCTATTGTTATTATTTCTTATACTGTTTCATTAAGAAATACGAAGGTTTAAAAAATCAGTTTAGAAAGTTAAAAAGTTGAAAATTGTTAGATTTCTGAGCGAGATGTTAAAGTGTTCAATCAACCTTCCAAACGAAAAGCCCAACCACGTGATCAAATCATACACAAATAATTTTGGGTCAAGTGAGCGAAGTCCGCGCGCAAAACTTGACGATTTTGCAGACTGATCCGACTAAATCAGATCACGTGATACTTTTCGTGAATGCTTCGGGTTTTTTCTGAACGATTCCTTCTATGATATTCTTATTACAAGAGCCCCTTTTTTTGGAAAGATAAAGACATATAGTCGCTGGCTTCACCTATTCGGAGCCATAGAAACAGAATATAACTGAAATAATTAAATTATTGCTTATTTCCACGCTCCGAAAGAGACCCTCTCCATGCATATTTTCTCCTTTGCTCGTTGGCGACTTGATCGTCGGACGTGAACAAGCTCAGTGAAAGAGGTTATAATACCGCAGCGGTATATTTCCACCAGTAAAAACGAAAATAAAATTTGACTTATTTATGACAGAAAATTTGCATGACTAAGGCGGTTATGAAAGGCGAAAATTTATACTCAAATTTACTGGTGGTAGTTTTCCCGGCGGTAATCAAGTCTTTTTTATTTGATGTGAACATACAATAGCCTCGCTTTTGTGACTACAACCTCAGTTACTTCACTCGCATTGGTAGACACTACATAATATGTTTTCACCTCTTTATTCATAGGTGTGTTTTCCAAAAGATAAAAATTTCTAAACTATTATGATAAGAAAGTGAACAGATAATTAGACAAAAATAAAATAAAACTGTATCTGTAAACTTTAAATAATTTAACGAGAGGTCAACAATTTAACTAAATTTGGAAAATGAATTCAATTCTACGAAAGTTTTCGTGATTATCTATTTTCGTTTTCTCTTTTCCTACCCTTATTATTTTATACGCATCTTATAAAATTTACACTTCGTCAAATGCCATTAAGAAGAAAAATAAACTATCAATCAAGAAAGGAATAATCCCTCCTGGGGCTCTGGTGTACAACATAAACAATTAACTTCGATTTTTCTAAACTTTAGGGTGCTCAGAAAAATGCTTTAAAATGAATCATGTTAAAAGTCAATATTTATAATTCCTAGTGCTCGCGATCAGATGTGTGTTTGATAAGAAAATAAGGAACATAAGAAATACCATTTTTTATAATTAAATTATTTTAACTTACAAAAAATTGTTAGGATTATAAATCATGATAAAATTCAAGATGTGTGATGAAAAAAAAGGAAATTAAAAATAATGATGCAGTTTAAAATAATTTTACGTTACAAGTTACTTGTGCATAATAATCAAATTCTATAACAAAACATTTATATGTAGAAGTTACTTTTATTCTATGTTTTATTGGATACTTCAGTTATGAGCTGCACATGATTTATGTGTGTCACGTTTTAAAATGATAAAAAAAGGACGATATCTCAAGAAAGAGGAAGACTTCGAATATTAAGAATAATAATGTTAAATATAAAAAGACGTGCACTGAAGTATTTCCTTAAGCTTATTATTTTTTAATTGAAATATTTAGGTATATAAAAGAATTAGTGCCCTTGGTAAAATTTCTCCATCATGTTAAAATGTGATGTGTACGTGAAAAACAGTATTAGAGTAAGACGCATAAAAAAAAGAAAATTTTTAAAATAAAAAATAAATATCACGTAATTAAAAATATTCAGAAAATACTCAGTACTGTTAATTTTACAAAATATTGCGACTGTGGTAAGTAAAATTTAACAACCGACAATATCATTTTTATTACTAAATTTTAGTTAAAATACTTACCGTAATTTCCGGCGTATAATCCGCAGCTCAAAGAATCGTTTTTCGACCCAGAAAATTTATTCAATAATTGTAGTTAAATATTTACAGCGATCTTTTAATTTACATTTTATAAAATAATATTTCTGGGTCGAAAAACGACTCTTTGAGCTGCGGATTATACGCCGGAAATTACGGTAAATTAATAGATTTTACATTTAGTTATCGATTAAATAAATTGATCTAAACATTTATATTTACATTATACTTTTACATCACCGTTTTACATTATACTTTTATATTTTACATTATAAGCACATTTTTCAAAATTATACAGTTCACACTAAAAACACTGCTACTTGTACAGGAAGATACTGGATTCAATATACAACCATGTAACGGTAGAAGCTTATATACAGCTGAATAATTCATATTTAAGCGCATATGACTATATGTGGCATGTTTTAAAACTGAAAAAGTTTAAACTATCTTTAAATTAAAGAGTATGTTGTGGCTGAATACGAATAATCCTTGAATTCTGTGAGTTACGAGGCACTACTCTTGTCGATGGCACAAAGTATATGGGACAGTACCGTAATTTCCGGCGTATAAGCCGCAGCTCAAAGAGTCGTTTTTCGACCCAGAAATTTTATTCAATAATTGTAGTTAAATATTTACAGCGATCTTTTAAGTTACATTTTATAAAATAATATTTCTGGGTCGAAAAACGACTCTTTGAGCTGCGGCTTATACGCCGGAAATTACGGTATTCATATTTCTAATTCTGTGTTCTGAGCGTTATGATCTGATGTTCATTACTCAGAAAATTGATTGCTATTTTACTTAGATTTTTCCGCCAATTTCATGTTACATATGCACTTCTTTCAAAGATTCATATCTAATTCATATCTAATTCGCATCACTGTTTATCTGCGCTTCTCCAGTTATTTTTCGACTTGAATTTTTAAATTATCTGAGCAATTTGAAAATTATTATCTATTCCTTAATCAAATAAACCAGTATAAAAGTGTGTGAAATGCAAAAGGAATGTGATATACAAGAATGAAGCCGAATACAACATTATTCAAACTTGGGAATTTATCATTTTATGTTTAATATTTGTAAAACAAAACAAATATATTTTAATTATTATTTAGTTAACCACTGTCTAATTTTAGTGTTACGTGGTTGAGCAGATGTAACATTTTTCTAATATTCAAATGTATATTCTAAGCAGTCAGTAATGAAAATATTTTTTAGAGTAATCATGCTTTTAAATTTTTAAAATGCATTATTGATATTATTTTCAAGGCTATAATTTAAATTTTGTAACTTACTAATTAATTTTTTTAAATGAATTTAAATACCGTAATTTCCGGCGTATAATCCGCAGCTGAAAGAATCGTTTTTCGACCCAGAAAATTTATTCAATAATTGTAGTTAAATATTTACAGCGATCTTTTAAATTACATTTTATAAAATAATATTTCTGGGTCGAAAAACGACTCTTTGAGCTGCGGATTATACGCCGGAAATTACGGTACATTATAGAAGTTTTTTTTTAAACGCAAATGTAAAATACGTTATTAAATATTACTTATTTAATTTTTAATATTTAATTTTTTATTATAATATAAAATTATTATATAAAATTTTAATATTTAATTTTAATATTACTTACTTAAATATTACTATAATAAAATACGTAAAATTTTAGATTTTGTGTCATCATCTGCGCAAATTGTTGTCATATTTGTCATGATTTTAGTTGAACACAAAATATATATGCTTATAAATAAGATAACGAATCACCACATTAAGAATGTTTTTAATGTGTTACAAAAAAAAAAAAAAAAAAAAAAAAGATAATTTTCAGATTCTCTTAAATTACCTTGTTTTAAGGAGTAAACAATAAACACAAAATTAAAAAATTATGCTCTCTTTATGATAAAATTACATTCATAAAACTGTACTGGTGAGTTTTAATTTCGTATGTTTCTCACGAATTAGAAGAAATGCGCTGAAAAATTGCACAACTTTTAAAACACAAATGCATATTTCAAATTTAATGTAACAAGGCATATTAAATCTAAAAGCACTGTAGACAATGAAGCTTATATTGTACTTTTAGTTGCAATTTGCGAAAAGTAAAGCAGATTAACAAGGGAAAGAAAGAATGATCTAATTATATCTTATTAGCTGACGTAACGTGAATGGCTCGTTATGTAACTCTTCATACGACCTTATTAAGAAAAAAGAGCTCTATGTTAACGAACGCTGGAAAAAGAAATTGTACATCTACATCTATTTTATATGCTACCGTATTTTATTTCCCTTAAATGCATCCATAACTAATAATATTGTCATTTGTGTTTATTCATTAAATAGTTTTAAAAATCAGAAATTTGACAAAAATATTAAGATATTTCAAATGCACACTGGAAATATAAAATACTGTACCGTAAATGTTTTCAAAATTTAATTAATAAGAACCAGTAGACGATAATTAAGTTAAGAAAATTATCTAAATTATCAATTTATCAGTTTGAACTTACTCAATTAGTTTTTATTATGCTTTTCATATTCAACATTGTTTCCGTTAAAAAAAAAAAAATCAGTCTTAAAAAGAAACAAACAAAATTATCGAATTATAAAATATATAAAATGAATAGTTCATTATAGAGCTTATACGAGATTAACACATGAAAAGAGCTACATAGTAAATAACACTGAAAAATAAATTGTACTTCTGCACTTATTGTACATGCTACTTTGATTAATTTGTATTTTTTTAAATGTAGACATAGCCAGTTGTGTTCATCCATTATGTAGTTTAAAAATAACAAATTGTACTGAATTATATAACTATAACTGCTTCGGAAACACTTGAAGAATTGTGAAACATTATACGTTTAATTTTTAACAGCTTAATTAATAAGCAAAAAAACAAGATATTTAAGATGGAAAAATTATTCTAATTAATAAAAAAGAACCTCGAATTTTTTTAATTCTCCTTTTTTTATAAAACATCAAAACGAACGACCCTCTGGTTCGCATCCACTCCGAACTGGGTCCCCGCTGCCTTCGGCACCGGATAATCCATTAATTTGCACATTGAATAGTATAAACCCCTAACCGAATGAAACTCCGACCCTGGTCCCCGCTGCCTTCGGCACCGTATAGTGGTCGTGCTACACACGCACCGGATAATCCCTTAGATTGCACATCGAATAGTATAAACCTCTAACCGAACGAACCTCCGGCTCGGGTCCCCGCTGCCTGCGGCACTGTATAGCAGTCGTGCTGCGTACGCGCTGCAGTATACGTTAGTTCCCCTTTCACCACCAGGTGGCGCAATCTGTTTATACGATCATAACTGAAATCGTTAAGGCTTTCGATGTCGAGTCAAATGAGCCATACCCCGTCGTTTTTATGCCCGTAGAACATCAGATAGGAAAGCGCTCCCTGGTGGTGAAAAAGCGAACTAAAATCGGTAAGCTCTATCGATGTCGAGTCGAATGAGCCATACCCCGTCGTGATCCTTCCCATAGAAACAGAGATAGGAAAGCGCCCCCTGGTGGTGAGACTCGGAGCAAAAATCGATAAGCTGTAGTATCCTCTATCGACGTTGAGTCGAATGAGCCATGCCCCGTCGTGATCCGGGCCATAGAAACAGAGATAAGAAAACACCCCCTGGTGCTGAAAAAATTAACTAAAATCGATAAGCTCTAGTATCCTCTATCGATGTCTAGTCGATTGAGCCAAACCGCGTCGTGATGTGACCCATAGAACCCGAGTTGGCTGAAAAATCCTTTAATTACACCTTCCACCACCAGGGGGCGCAATCTGTTCTATACGAACATGACCGAAATCTGTAAAGCTATCGAAATCCAGTCGAAAGAGCCAAACCCCGTCGTAATCGGGTCCATAGAACCCGATTTCCGGAAGCGCCCCCTGGTGGTGAAACTTAGAACTAAAACATGTAAGCGCTATCGATATCGAGTCGAATGAGCCAAACCGCGTTGCGATTGGACTCGTAGAACTCGAGATATTGTGAAATCAAAATATAAAATCTGATATTATTATTCGAAAAGAGTGGTATAAACTCAGAAACTTTAAAAAGTGCTTTAGAGCATCCTTATTACTTTAATTATGATGTTTGGAATCAGTTTGGTTGAAATCCGTAACACACGTTTTGAGTTATAGAAACGGACCATAGTTAAGAAAAAAACGTGCCCCTAGTGGTGAAAAAACGAACTAAAATCGGTAAGTTCTATCGATGTCGAGTCGAATGAGCCAAACCGCTTCGCGATGGCACCCATTCGACAGCACATATTTTGAAAAGAAATAGATAATTCCTTAGTTTTTTTTTTCCTATACAAAAATCGGGATTTTGCTAAAATAAAAAAATATGGTCCGAAATCGAAATTTTTTTACCTGGTCGGCACTCTAATAGAAAAAACTAATTACGCGTAATGCCGTTTAGACATCTTAGCTGAAAATCTGGGGATAGTGTTGCCTTTATGTCTGGCATTAAAAATACTTCTTTAAAAGACTGTAGAAAAGCGATGGAATTAATTACAAATTAAAAAGTCCTTCCGGCCTGTACCGGGAGGAAAAGGTAGCTTTCCTATATCTTCGTTTTAAAATTTTAGCTAATGTTACACGAAAACAGCAAGCTAAAATGCAAAGAAACGTTTACAAAAGATTCGTTAATACTGAATTTGAATAAGAAATTCGCCAAATTATTGAGCAATAGCCAAATTGGCTTCATTTATGAAGACTTATTTTGATCGCCAAATTTGGCGATATTTCGCCAAATGTCGCCCAATTTTGCCAATTTTGTCGCCAATGTCGCCAGTTTTGGCGTTAACGGATATGAATATATAGTTTTATGCGTATGATTGGGAAAATTATTACAACAATGAAAGAAAATAATTTGCGAGTAATCGCGTTAATGTGCTGTTTTGTTTCAAAATGTCAGCCACCCTAGAATTTCAAACTGCTCTATCTCAGCCATTTTTTAAGATAGAGGTAAACCAAAAAAAGCTCTGGAATCCTTGTATCAAGGCCTAACACGTAATTAAAAAATAAATTTGAATTTTTAAATTTTTTGTATATTTATTTTAGATTTTAAGTTATTTTACATCTTTAAATGGCCGCCATCTTGAAACAAGATGGCGGACCAAGCTGGCCAACGAACTCGGTCGAGACATTAGTGACCTTAATACACACAATTAGTTTCATCAAAATCGATTCATAATTCCGGGCGTTATCGTATGACATAGGTCAGATATATATATATATATATATATATATGGATATATCTATATATATAAATCAACATTTGGACGGAGGATGGTTTTGGGGTCTGGGGGTCATGATCGGTGAAAATATATCGAAATTTTCCGGAACTGCTTTCCTCCGAACGGCTGCAATAGGTAGCTTTATACTTTTTTGTATTGAAAGCTACCTAAAATCGTTTCTCGTAAACTAATCATCCTAGCTTAAAAAAAACATATTCATGATCCGCACGCAAAAATACTCTAGGATGCATGATTTTCAAATTGGTAAAAGCAATATTTAATAAATTTTTATACCTGGCTGAAAAGGAAGAGTAGGTTTTCGTATTGAAATATTTCCTTGTCTGAAAATATCCGGTCACGTGTTGTTTTTCTGCAGAGATTACAAATGATTAGAAATAAATTGCTTCATTAACCGGTTTTTAATTGATATCTTCCGATTTTACGGGCCGATTCGTACGATCTTTTTTTTTGTTGAAATCAGGATTTTTTTTTTTTTTTTACGTATGATGGCCGATTTGGGGGTCCAGAGATTAATTCCTTCATTGTTTTTTGAAAACGGACTGGAGCGATAAACAGACCCTGTCACGTGAAAATCCTCCTATCTTCCTTCGAGACATCCGTCACGCCGCCCGTCTGTGGTCTCCACCAGCTGTGTGTGGAAATAATTAAAAAATTCTTTTTTATCGATCGATTTTTAAAGGATTTTTTCGGTTCTAATTGTCGTACGGAAATGATTTTTCGAATTTATGAAACCGAAATTTGTCCTGCTTCTGCCCGTACCACTTCCGAATTTCTGGGCCCGCGACTTCCGGACATGCGAGTCGGTTTAAAAACCCGCACTACAGTTTATGGCTTAATTTGCTCCTTGGCAGCGCAGCCTTTATTGATGTCGTCTCAACCGGCAACCCCTTTCGGAGGCGAAAACTTTGCGGTTTTGATCGGATGGATAAATAGGTTTCGATTCGATCAATTAAAACAGTTTGTTAATTAACAACTCCCTGGGTCCGGGTCGGACTCCCGACCCGGCCGAACTTGAGCTTCGCGCCATTTTTACGAATTTTTCGGTGCCCGACCGCTCTCCGTGCGTCGCCTGGTCCCGGAGTCTTTGCGTGTACAGACCGGGAATGCACAGACAGACGGTTCTGCGTCAATTCGTCGTGCACAATTCATCGCGGAACAATTCATCGCGCTCAATTCGTCGCAGCGTCAATTCATCGCGGCGACAATTCGTCGTGAGCTCAATTCGTCGAGACGTCAATTCGTCGCAGCGAAAACGCACAATTTATCGCGCACAATTCGTCGCTGCGTCAATTCGTCACGGCGTCAATTCCTCACGGCATCAATTCGTCGCGACGTCAATTCGCCGCAGCGAAAACGTCTTTGAAGGCTATTATGATAAAAATAAAGATAATTCAGTAAAATTACTTAATGATAATTTGTTTTTTAGATTTAGAGAATTGTAACTAACATTTTACAGACAATTTTGGAGGATTTTTTTTTCATATGTGATTTTTGTGAATTTCCCTGATGAGAACATGAATGTTTAATGAATTAGAACAACTCATTTCTTATTTAAATTAGAGATCGAATAAATATTGCTTTAGATGACCGAAAAAATGGCGGAAGATTTAGGATAAAATCACCCAGAGCATGAAAAAATGACGTGAGTCTTAAATCTGTAGATAAGATTGATTCGTAATATTACCATTTGCATGCTTGCATGCAAAATTTTCACTAGGGAGAAGTGGTATGTAGTGTGAAAAGTACGTATCTTCAACAACGAAAAAATTCAATAATATTTTCTAAATTTTAAGTCCATGTCCATGTTACAACGAGGCTAGGAGAGGGCAGAGGAAGATTCTTCCCACAAACCAGTAGGGAAAGTTATATAACGGCTATTTTCAATTTCAAACTGGCTTTATGACATAATTTTTAATTAATTTTTGTTTGGAAACACATGGAATTGGCACGTGTTCTTATTCAGAAAGTTCGCAATCCAAAGACATTTTCCAGTTTTTAATGCAAGCAGAAGATCTTTCAGAAAACACTGACAAAGTTGGCGTTTTGAACTAAATTTCCAAAGCCGCAGCACGAAGAATGAAATAAACATGTTGCCATGTGACACGAATCAATTATAACTCGGTACGTAATTGAAAAAATATGGAAAATTCATTTCGATCCAAAACCATTTCACAATCAGGCCGGCCAATTTTATGCCTTTGCGTTTAAAAATGAGGCAGAAAACGCGTCAGATATTTTCACATTATTCAGCAGGTCAGCTGAGAACCATCTTAATATGCGTTTAAAATAAATCCATTGCAGTTGAAATATATAAGGTACCCTTTGAACATCAATAAAAAATAAAAAATAAAAAAAAAACTAGTTGTATATGCCAATCCCAAAACTTTCTTCTATCTCATACATGATAATGCTTCAAAATTCGCCATCACACCGCCAAAAAAAAATCAGTATTTTTCGTCATTCTGCTGTACGTCAGCTGCTTGCGAATCGTCGGGTTACTTGGATGCGAGCAGCCGATGTTTTATACTAAACTACGAAAAGTCCTTCTTGGCCTGTACCGGCAGGAACAGATAGCCTCCCTATGGATTGGTTTTGAGATTTTAGCAAATTCTACTGAAAATGCACGAAGCTAAAATGCGCGAACCCGAAGAGTCATTCCCAGTTCTCGTCAATATTGAATTTGAATGCGAATATCGCTAAATTAGACAGACATAGCCAAGTTGGCTTCATATTTAACAACGTACTTTTGTCGTAAAATTTGGCGATATTTCACCAATTGTCGCCACGCTTGGCGAGAATTTGACGTTGGGGAATATAAATATATAGTGTTAAGCATATAAGTGTTGAAACGTTGGTTACAACAATGAAAAAAAAATTGGCGGAACCATGTTACTGAAACTAATAAATTAAACCTGTTTAAGGAGGAATACTGCTGTATCGTTTCAAAATGTCTGCAACCCAATAATTTCAAACTGCTATACCTCAGCCATTTTTTAAGATGAGGCAAATTAAAAAATGCTCTAGAATCCTTGGATCAAGACAGAACATTTAACGGAAAAAGTTTTTAGGATTTCTAATTTTATTTTTACAACTTTTTGAAATTGTAATCTTTAAATGGCTATCACAGCGCTTCCTCCAGACGCAATATCTCCAAATTCAACTGGGACCTGCAGGCTATGGTCAAAAACATATACAAAAAATTGGTTCAATTATCTGCATAACTTCATAAAATTTTCGATGATACAATAGTAAAAATGGAACAAAAATCGCAATCACAGCGCCGTTTTCCGTCGAAATAGCCCCAAATTTAAGTAGGACCTGCTGGCCATAGCCAAAAACACAAAAAAAAAATTTTGGTTCATTTCTAAGCATAACTTCATACACTTTTCGATGATACAATGAGGACGGACGGACAGCCAGACAGACAGACAATTTGTAAAAACATCTTTTTCGGAATCTCTGACCCCTAAAACGTGTAAATCCGTCGAAAACCGGAAGTCGAAAAAAAATTCGATTACAATACTTTCTTCTATAGAAGAAAGTAAAAAATCATAAATTGGAAACATTTACTGAATACAACAAGCAGCATTAGCGGATGAAAATAATTAAAATATAATAAAATTATGGTTTACTTTTTAACTAGGTGACCCACCCGGTGTTTTCCGTGCCCGTGATAATAACCATAAGCAGAACTCAAGCTTCTATGACTCTTTTAAAAGAAGCTGCATAGAGGAGCCCAAGAAGGGGATTAATATTCAAATTTGGTGGTAGCTGAGGTCCGAGATATTTTTTTGTCATTCAAGTAGTAGTTGGAAGTCCTAAGTAGTTGTCAGACAAAAAAAAAGCTAGTGAATCGGCCGATTTTTAAGGGGAGCTAACAAAGGGGCTAACTGATAGTTTTGAGCTAAGATGAAAACATCTTAAAATATCCTGGTACTTAGCGCTTTAGAACTTCAATTAGTTGGAATTAAATATATTGTATAAATTAATCATTAGAACAAAATTTAAAGAAATGCTTAAAAAAGGGCCCTAAAGGCCCAATAAAAATATAAGCGTGGTGACCCGGGGAGAGTAATCCAAGGCTAAACTTTAAAGTCGCTTAGTAAGAGGGTGACAGAATTATGGGGGTGAAAAATGCATAGCACACAAAAAGTTCAAGGGGCCTCGAGTCGGGCCCCAGGGTCCTAACTGGAATGTAGAAATGTAGGAATAACTAAATGAAGAAAAGGCACCAAAAACGAAAAAAAAATCGGATTTAAAGGAGCAAGTTATTAAAAATTTAGGGAGCAAAAACTTCAACGGTGCCCCTATACCGAGTCCCATGGGAGCCCGGGTCTTAAGTGGAACATAGAAATGGGAAAAAAGCCTAATGGAGAGAAGGCACCAAAAACGAAGGGGATCTGAGAAAAATGGGGCAAATTATTAATAACTTAGGGCACAAACCTTTTAAGGTGCACAGGGGGCCCGGGACTTGTCCGAGAAATTTTTTTGTCACTCATATAGTAGCTGGAAGTCCAAAAAAGTTATCATTAAAAAAAAAAAAAACTAGTGGATCATTCGATTTTTAAGGGAGCTATATTAGAGGTCCCAAAAATGGCCAAATGATAGTTTTGAGTAAGGCCTTAAGAGGAAAACATCTTAAAAGATCCTAGTACGTAGCGCATTAGATCTTCAATTAGTCGAAATTAAGCATAGGGTATAAATTAATCATTAGAATAAAATTTGAAAGAAATGCTAAAAAAGCGCCCTAGTGCCACAGTAAAAATATGAAGGTGTTGGCCCGGGGAAAGGAGTCGAAGACTCAACTTAAAAGTTACGCATTGAGAGGGTGAAAAATGCATGGCGCACAAAAGGTTCAAGTCAACACCGCATCGTGCCCCAGGGGGCCAGGGTCCTAACTGAAATGTAGAAATGGGCGGGGAATTTAATGGAGAAAGGCCCACAAAAAGAAGGGAGATCAGATGAAAATGGGGCAAGTTATTAACAATTTAGATGCAAAAACCTTAAAAGTGCCCTAGGGTCCCCGGTTCTTAAAATATTAAAAATCTGAGCGTCAGGTCTGTAGGACCTGCCTTGGACTATCCACACCGAAATTTTCAGACTTCTACGTGCGGTAGATTTCGCTTGTCATCGCGCACACGTACACAGAACTCAGACAGACAAACACTTTCCTTTTATTAGTATAGATGAAATAAATGAAAAAAACTTATAAAACCAAAATACTACTTAATGAAATTGCATTCATGCAGCAATCAGTTCAATCACAATCACAAAAAGTATTTTATGTCTACATCTCTCAATACTTTTTTTACGTCCTAATTCTTTCAAATATAAGGGAGGGGGGGGGGTTGTACCTTGTGTACACATATGTCAACTAATAATTAAAAAAAAATTCTAGCATTTGTATTCGTCATTTTTTCATGATCTGGGTGATTTTATCCTAAATGCTTCACCATTTTTTTGGTTATCTAAAGCAATATTTATTCTATCTCTAATTTAAATAAGAAATGACTTGCTCTTATTCATTAAACTTTCATGTTCACAATAAGGAAATCACTTATAAAAAAATTCACTAATAAAAAAAATTCCTCCGAAATCGCCTTTAAAATGTTAGTTATAATTCTGTATATCTAAAAAACAAATTATCATATATATTATTTCTCCTGTCAACATCCCTTTTTCTAAGAAAATATGAAACGCAGAACAACGAATGAGATACCATATGAAAGGTTTTTGAACCGGCTTCTGACATAGTACACTTAAATTTTTTTTAAATGTTTTTCGATTAAAAATTGCTGTTAATTAAAAATTAAATCGACATTGATTTCATAAATGAAATGAAAGGTTTTCTGAAATCAGTGTTGCCACAAAAGTAAAATGCTGCATTATCGTATGACGTCATCCTCTAATGCAATTAAAATATGATTGTTAATTTATTTCTTGCGCGTGCTTTTTGAAAAAATATAGAGTTTTTAATCGGGTTTTTAATTTAATTTTTACGCGTGCGTCACCTATTGTTTATTTGTTTTCTTTGTTTAATCATGGCTGTTTATATGCGTACTGTATCGGAATCGGAGCACCAGTAGATTACGTAATTTAAGGATTAACTTCCAAATATACATTTCATTAGGATTTACAAAAATTGTAAATATTTATTTTTTAATATTTCATTAAGCTGTTAATATGCCAGCGAAGTCTGATGTCACTTAAATGGCTGCTGGACCACAAAGTTTGAACGCCCCATGTTTAAGTTCCCATAGGCTTTCATAAAAGTGGTGTACCAAATATTGATTTACGTAACGTATTTAAGACAATTCTTTAACAGTTTTGCAAAATCTGAGGAAATGCTTTCGACACAGATGTCATATACGCACCACATTGGCGCGATTTTTCCCCCGCTAATTTGGCGAAAACTTTGTTTATTTACTTTAGTTTGTTTACTTTGTTTATTTACTTTTGTTTGTTTACTTTGTTTATTTACTTTTTAAACGTTGTTTATTTACTTTATTTCGTATTTTAATTCTATAAATTATTGTTATTATGTATATCCACATTTATATCAAACTATCATTTATTTATTTGTATTTCCTTTTTTAAAATAATAGAAGCTATTTCATTTATTTCGTTATTTTACTTTTATATTGAAATAAAATATCACGTGCTATTATTGTATGCTATTTGTAACTAATATTCAAAAACAAAATTTTCCCCAAGTTGGCGGGGGAAAAAATCGTGCCAGTGTGGTGAGTATATGATATCTGTGCCATGCTGGCATATAAATTCCCCAAACATCTGATTCAGTGTTTAAATTTTTTTATAATTCTTTTTTTTCCAGTATAGGGGTCTTGGCAACCTAGAGAAATAACCTTAGCGAGAGAAGAAAATTTGGCAAAATATTTTCTGGCAATCTCTTCGCACAAGCAATCATTATATATATTATTTCATTTGTCAGCATCCTTTTTTCTATGCACATACAAAACATACAACGATGAATGAGATATTCGAAAAGTTATTGAACAATTTTCTGAGAAAGTACAACTGCATTTCGTTAAAACGCGGTGATTGCATTAAAAAAAATCAGTTAATTAAAAATTAGCGCTAAAACGTACCAGGAAATAATCTCAAAGATTGCAGTGCGAAAGCTTCGTACGGGTCCTTCTGGTCATTAAATAATTTTACTAAATCCTCCTTATTTTTATCATAATAACCTTCAAAGACATTTTCGCTGCGACTAATTGAAGTCGAGACGAATTGATACCACAACGAATTGACGTCGCGACGAATTGAGCCCACGACGAATTGAGCGCACGACGAATTGAGCCCGCGACGAATTGAGCCCGCGATGAATTGTCGCTGCGACGAATTGTTCCGCGATGAATTGTGCGTTTTCCCCGCGATGAATTGACGCCGCGACGAATTGACGCTGCGACGAATTGACGCTGCGACGAATTGTGCGTTTTCGCTGCAACGAATTGACGTCGCGACGAATTGAGCCGCGACGAATTGAGCCGCGACGAATTGACGCTGAGACGAATTGTGCGCGATGAATTGTTCCGCGATGAATTGTGCGAGATGAATTCACGCGACACCCAGACAGACAGACACACACACACACAGACGTTTACCGACATTAATAGTATTGATTAGAAAAAGTATTAATTCCATATTTTTAGAATGAAAAATCATCGATAAAAAGGTTCGTACAACCAACCTAAAAATATATCGATGATTTCAATGAAAAAGCATTAGATCTTCATCTTAGGTAAACGTAAAATCCGAAATAAATGATGTTCAAAACAATAAAAATTCTTTTGTAGAATGGTTGTTTTTACAGAAAATAATTGTTTTTCTTCCGTTCTTTTCATCTTTTTGCCCTGTAAACAAAAATATTTCTAGGTTAACGTAAATATTTCTACATTAACATAAAATCATGCGTGTTATTAAATTATTTTAAAGGATTACTAACAGAATTACTTCATTAAAATCGAACAGTTTTCTGCCTTGTACTTGTTTAAATTTTGAAATAAATAGATTTGAAAATTATTTTATATAAAATTTATTGTATCCTAATTTTTTGTAATTTAGTTTAGATGCAAAATATTGTACAGTTTAGTTAAAAAAGAAAAAAGAAAAAGAGCTACACCCGATACATTTTAATCGCCAAATTGTCGCAGAGTAAACGAGCATAGCCTCTTTTGCTTGGTGCATTTTCGATATAAAGACGGCCGTCTAAGCTGGTTTTTTTTACATAAATTAAAAAAAGATATAATTTCTAATCCAATGGCTATTTCCATTTTTCTCTGCGATAATTTTGCCATTAAATTTTATGGGTGTATATTTTCCTTTTGCACCGAATGTGCATAAAAGTTTAAAAATAAGAAAGAAAAATCATGCTTCATGCATAGATAAGTTTTATACACAGGTTGTTTTATACAAGTCTCCTTAATTTTAGTATTAAATATTGCACTAACTATAATAAATATAAAGACGAAATTAGTGAAATGCAGCTCGTATGTTTTGATACACAAATTTTAAAAATAGTTCGAAACTTTTTAATGTATGACGCAGTGTCAAAATGCAAGAATGCAAATTAATTGCATTTAAAATATTTGAGAATTTTCTTTTTATTCTATTTAACTATTGAAACGCTCAAAAGATATTTGTACTGTGATGTTAATTGTTATAGTTTGAGACCGAGAAGTGTCTTAAATTGAAGTTATTTTGAAAATTAATTTATACAAAATTTATGAGATAGCTGATAAGCATGTCACTTAATTCATACTTATATTTATTGCGATGAAAGAATTATTTAATTTTAAAGTTAGGGAATCCTTTATGAAATATTCTTTGTATGCACAATCGGGTATAAAATATCAAGTAACATTAGGTTTTCTGAATTTGTTTTCTTGAGAAAGATGCATTTAAACTATATAAATCTGGTTAAAATATAAAATTTTCAACTCTTCTTTTACACTTTCGTACATAAACATAACATTAACATTATTATTAAATATTCGAAAGTACTTTTACATACGTTAATATTACTTCAATTTTTTTCGAATTCAAATAATCCGATATAAAATTTAAAAACCGTTGAGATAATTTCTAAACGAATGGTAACTTCATCTTTCATTTAGTAAACTGCCTGCGTGCCTCAGGGAAATTTCCTTTCCCTTATTGCTTTAAAAAGGATTTTTATACTCCAGTAGCGGTAATCATCAAGCGCTTTTCCCAACACCATTAGAGAATGAAAGTGTTTAAGCTTTCTTTATGCTAAGGTAATTTACCTGTCGTATCCATTTAGCCCATAATTTGAATTTTATTTTAAAAGTTTACAACCGGGACATGCTACATTAAACTTTAGTATAATAGTATCTAGTGAGCTGTATATACTGGCTTTATCAGCTCTAGGTAAATTCTAATTAATTCTGCGCTCACATGCCCATAAAAATCGCATCCTCTTTTCTTAAAGGTGAAACAAATATTCTTTCTTTAAAGCCAAATAAAAAGTATTTTAACGTTAGTCAACTGTGGGCCTTTTTAAGTACTTCAGTTAAAACCGAACGTTATTGGAAATAAAATGGAAAATTGAGTTTTTGCTTTGAATATTTTTCCCCATAATAGCTTTATTTTCGAGTTAAAGCGCAATTATATTTGGAACAATGACTTATAAATAAATTTTAATTGGAAAATTAAATTAAGTTGCTATTTTTTCCCGTTTTTATAAGTTTTGTTAAGGAGAGAATTCCTTTTTCGAATAAATAGCTTTCAAGGAATGCATTGATTTCAGCTACGCTCTCACTACAATAAAATCCTTTGGGACAAAAGAAAATAAACTATTCCCTATTCACTATTTCACTATTTCAGTTTTTTATTAGTGATGCGTGTTAAAAGAAAACTGTATCATATGAAATGAGAAGAAGGAAAAATCATGCGTCAAGCATAGATTATGAAACACTTTCCAACACTGCCAGAAAACTGTAACGAAACTTCACCGTTAAATAAGATAAAAGAAGATATGTAAATAAACAGTTTAGACAACATATAACACATTGAAAACTACAGTTTTCGAAATTACCTTCCAGTGTCAAAAAAATACTCGAATTATTTTGTGCAGCCCAGTATATGATCAATAGATGTGGATATATAGCATGATAAAATTTAGTTCTATTAGAATATTCACATTTAGCAATTTTCGCCAATCGATGGAAATGCACTCGAAATCTTTTGTACAGCCCTGTATATTATCTGAAGACTTTTGTACACACCACATATTAAGCTAAAAGGCAACTTAAAACTCACTCGCAACAATTATCAACCGTAAACGACAATGTATATTTTTCTTTGCGTTAACCTGTACATGAATTTATTTATATTCCACAAACTTCTATTAGTCTACTAAATACAGTTCAGCAGGAAAATGGATAACACAATTAAAAACTACCCTTAAGCACTTCACTCCCATAGTCTTTAATACTTACGGATTCCCTTGTGTAGCCCTGTATATGGACAGCTGAGTTTATAAAAACACACGGGCTAAGACAAAATTTTGTTAAAACCCTTAAAACGCACTTATCACACAGACTGTAAATATCGCACATGTGGTGTAACCGACATCTTTTGTGTGACCCTGCAAATAAACACAATGCACACCACACTTTAAAGAGAGCAATTTATAGTGCACCTCAGTATCATTTAATTTTCATTATGTTTGAAATAGTGAAATATCACTAAATTACACTGCAAACGATTTTTCCCCATAGACCAGCGTGCAACAGAATTCTTTTGTTTGACCTTGTAAATGAATAATACTTTGCACCCCACGTTCTACAAAAATATTTTTTAATGCTCTTTATAATTATATATCAATTACATCATGTTTCAAATGGCATATCATCAAATTGCAGTTGAAATGATTATTCCACATTGACTGTAATGTAACGGAATACTTTTGACTGTCTCTGTAAAAAAAAATTAAGTGTTACACACTTCAGTTGAAATAGGGAACATGCTATAGTAAACGACAATAACATAAAAAAATTTCAGAGCGATCCGAAAATATTTACGTGAGATAGAGCAAGGAGAGACGACAGACGGCAGACAAACCGAAGTCATACACACTTTTCAACTAGGTTGGAAAGTATTAAAAATGAAGTTTTCAACAGCAAATGTAGTAAATAATGAGAAAATTTATGCCTCTAAAGACATATTATCGGAGAAAACTATCCAGGAAGTATCAGGGAAAAGCATACAGCTACTTCCTTTTTTAAAACCGACTTTTGCTAATCAACCCTTTCCCGCACAGACAAATTCTGTTCGTAAAATACGAAATTACTGACTGACACCGGAATTTACAAACGACTTTTTTAGAAAATATGAACTCCTTATTTTAAGCTTTCATTATAGAAGTAAAATTTTATTAAAATATTCTTGGTGCCGAATGCAAGTTTGGAATTAAAATTAGGTGTGCCCGGAGTGGGACTACTGTGCTGGAAAGGGTTAAAGCCTCTATGACGATCGTCATTGAACGACATTTTATTTTTAATACTAGTAATTTTATATACCGTAATTTTCGTTGTATGATTCGTTGATCAAAAAATCACGTTTCGACCGAGAAATTTTATTTTATAAAATGTAACTTATAGGATCGCTGTAAATGTTTGATTTCAATTATTGAATAAAATTCCTGAGTTCGAAATATAATTGTTTGATTCGCGGATTATACGGCGGAAAAAACGGTAGTATTCCTCGGTTTTTTTAATTAAAGAATACTCCGTATAGAAAAGGCAAAGAATACTACTAAAATATTCTGGTAAAAAAAAATTAAAACCATACGTACTTTATATGAAACGTATATGTCACATACATCCTGATGTGGCTGAACATTTTGTAGTATGTTTAAAAAATCAAACTGAAATAGCAAACACCTTGGCTGGTGTTCAGTTTTGATTGCTTTCATTAGATGAAATGAGTATTTTGGGCTTATTTCCAACGCATTTGAGATACCATATTTTCAGAAATTAAAAAAGTATTTTTTAAGTCTTTATTCAAACTTATAGTTACGAAAGACAACTTATATATAAAAAAAAATATTCAAATTTAATAGATTAATATAATTGTAGCAGTTTAAGATATATGTTTTAAAACTTAATGTAACAGATGATAAAATGAAAAAGAAAAGTGCCCAGTTGAACTGATGGCATTGAGCTCACAGACTATTCATAATTGTAAATTATACTTTTATATTAACGAATAATGTCCCTCGAAAAATAAAGAAATCGACAATAAATTAAGGGGCGGGATTAGCCCCCGTTCCCGCGCTTTATACTTAACAAATGAACCTCCAAAACTAATCAGGGAAGCCCCTTATCACAACGAACATATATAAACAATTTGAAGCAAATCGGATAATTTTGCATGCAAAACCCATTTTTCAAAATTAAGCGGATAGTCCCTCGTCCCCCCCCCCTTTATACTTAACCAATAACCCCCCCAAACTTATCAGGGAAGCGCCTTATCATAATGAATCTATATACAAAATTTGAAACAAATCGGATAATTCTGCATGAAAAAACCCACTTATATAAATTAAGGGGGATTAACCCTCCGTCCCCCCCCCTTTATACTTAACCAATGAACTTCCAAAACTAATCAGGGAATCCCCTTATCACAATGAACCTATCTACAAAATTTGAAGCAAATCGGATATTTATATCAAGAGTCATTGCGTTCCGTACGTACATACATACAGAACCTGCGGGCACATTAGCTTTCAGGCTTTCCTAGCCTGTGAGCTAACAAGAATGTGATCGGGTGATAGGGTCACAGATTTGTTAAAAGTTAAAGGGATTTGTTCAAGACTAAATACTTATGATATTCTCAAAAAATAAAATTCATCTGTCAAAAGTAAACAAGGAAGAAAGATCATGCGTCAGGCATAAATTATGAAACACTTTCGAAAACAATCCTAATACTGAAACGAAACTTCACCGTCTAATAAAGTAAAAGCTGATATCTAAGTAAACAATTTGGATAACGCATAACATATTTGAAAAATCATTTTAAGCAGTTACTATCTATCGTCGGAAAAGTATCCGAATTCTTGTACGCAGCCTTGTATATGATCTATAGATATACTAGATAGTATATATACTATATATACTATATAGTATACAATCATTTAGTTCATTTGGGAAACGCAGATCATAGTTAAAAATTCAACTTCGGCAATTTCCGTCATTAATCGGAAATATTCTCAACTTATTTTGTGTAGCCCTGCATATTATCTATCGATTTTACACATGCCAAGTAATATACAAAATGTTAGTTAGATTTAAAAACTCATACCATTATTTAAAATGCACTTCCAGTAACTATCGTTCATAGAAAGTACTGTAAAATGATTATTTGGTGTGTCTCTGTTGTAAATCAGGGGTGTCAAACTGTGGCCCACATGATACCACTAAATATTTAAAAAAATGGTCGACTTTTTGATTCGCAAAGATTGGATGATTAGATAAGGAAAAGTTTACTATAAAATTTTGGTGGTTCCCGTCGGGCCACAGTTTGACACCCCTGCTGTAAATTAACGATATATGTCATGCACACCCTATTCTATGTTAAACATCGTGTAGTGCACTTCAGTAACGTATATCAATTCAAATATTGTTGAAATAGTGTAACAAAATTAACATATACTGCAAACGATAATTCTCCATAGACCATAATGTAACGGAAATCTTTTGAGTGACTCTGGCAACGAACTATAAATGCTGCACACTTCACTTTCAATACCGAACAGGGAATGATAAACTTCAATAACATAGCAAACCGTGTATATTTATGCGAGTTAGAGCACTGACAGGCAGACGGCCAGACAAACCGAATTAATAAACATGTTTCAACTATGTTCGAAAGAGTTAAAAGGAAAATTATCATTTAATCATTTTGTGATAAGTGATACAATTATTTATATGCATCTTGCCGCAATACTAGTGCACAAGGTTTGCCATTTTTTCCTTATTCGGAAGATTGTTTGCATCATTGTTTATTCACAATTAATCTGTTGGGATTTGTTTCATTGCAAATGAAATATTATGGAGTAGAAAGAATGGCGATGTAATATAAGAATTAAATTATTGTTATTTAAATGGAATTGCCAAGTTTAATTCATTTATCAGAGAACATTTAAATTAAAATTCTTAAAGTGAAATAATTATACCAATTCATTAATAAATGCTATTAAATTTCTGATTAAAAATCTCTTTACGATTCATCATCTTTTAAGACAGCGTTACCACTTGTTCTTTAACAAATCTTAACCTTCTTTAATCGCTCAATATTAATTAAGGTGAATATTACATATTACGAATTACATATTACAACTAGCGGTGTGAGATTACTTTTTTGCAAAAGTAAGGAATTCCACTTCTTAAAATTCAGCTTGAGTGCAATATAATAAAAACTTAACTTGGGGAAGAAAATGATAGATAGACATTGTTTTGAGGAGATCCTAATCAATAGGCATAGAAAAAAACTTGGCAGATGCTCTCTCATTTATGAGAAATGCCAAAATGAACGTCCTACTTTTAATTTTTAGGAGCGTAAAATATATTTTAAGAATTAAATTTATAAGATTCATGTTGGACGGAAAAGTAAGAGGGGGGGAATTCCAACATTTACGAGGGGGGATGTATAGTGGGTACGAGTAGATCTTTACCTTTCAGCGGCGTTGTGAATCACTGTTAATAAAGGTAACGGTTAGGGGGTTCGGATAGTTTTACTGATTGAACTCTTTGAATTAAATAATTGTCTTTTTTTTTAAATCTAAAATAAAGAATATAATACACTCGAGTAGTAATTTTCCAACTGGACGAAAAATGTCCGGGCCAGGATTCGAACCTGGGATCGCTTGGCTGAAGCCGCCACGCTCTACCACTGAGCTATCCCGGTCGAATCTGGAGGGCATAATTCATCCAGTTAACCTTATTGATCAGAGAATCTGGTCTGATATTTTAATCAGCTCAACAGAAAAGATCGCAGGTAAAGGAACTCTAGTAAACGCTGGATACGAGATTACACTAGATTAATTTTAACACAATTATTTCAAATTGGTAAATAAATCATACGAGTAGTAATTTTCCAACCAGCAATTTTTTTTTCGATTTATTTACCAATTTGAAATAATTGTGTTAAAATTAATCTAGAATATAATACACTCTTTGATAAAGAAAATAGAGAGATAAAATTTTTAAGAAAAATTTATTTAATTTAATTATATACTGAGATAATAAATAAAATTATAGAAAAATAGGAACACATTGATTTCTCCAAAATTATCCATTCATAACAAATCAAATTCAACACATTTATTTCTCAAAATTATCACTTTAAAAAATAAAATTTTCAACACTAACTCTTTTTAATTTAAAGCACTTAATTATAAAAACATCATTATTTTACAGCACAGCATTGTATCGTTGTAAAATTAGAGGCAAATATGCCAAACATTTAAATTTATAAATAAACATATGAGTCTAAGTTAATTCAACAATTTTTCTTTCAATAATCAATACGTAAAATTTTAGTATTCTTTTATAATATTCACTTTGGCTAGCCAGGGAAAAATGTACTGGAAGTATCTCACCAATTGTCCTTTTATTGAAGTTCATCTCTAGTAATGATGTAGGCCTTGTTCATCCTCGCTCGTTATTAACCAGGGGAACTCATAGATGGATCGTTCTTGACAGTTTGGAAAAAGCCGGGATCCTTCTCGGTGATGACTCTGGGCTCGGCCGCTAGATCTGCCATCCAAGGGGGGGTTCAGGAAAATTCATCGTGCGGCGCTGGGTCGGATCGACGAAGGCACTTCTGTTTCAGCGGGCCTAGCAGCAGTCTCCTCAAGACACCCTTCAGTGGAGATGGCCGGAACTCGAAGAACATACGGGCTGGAAGAACTTAGCAAAAAAAAACTACTTGCACCGATGGAGTTATTTTCTGAAGTGTCATAGAATCAAAAAAAATGTCTCTTCTTCTTATTATTATTTTTTTTACTATGTCTCGTCCTGGGCGTTGATATAGAAAAAAAAGTCTATTTCTATTGGATGCCCTTTATGACATTATGCAAATTTTAGTTCAGGAAAATCCCGTTGGTCAACTCTTTGACCCAATGATAATGTCTTTTTGGGATGGGTTACTTTTGCAGCTGCACATTTTCCCATGCGGGGCAGTTCTTTGGAAAATGGATGCGCCCAACATGCGAGTATTCCTAGAAATACGATATAAGCTTCCTGTTTCCCTAGCTAGCGTATCCGTGAACTTAAACCTCTAACACTCGTTTGGTTGATGATCACATTGTGTATATAGGAATAATACATACATATAAAGGAAAACAATGTAACATGCATAAATATAATATAACATCTAAACCATAAAAAAAAATAGGTACAAAGTTCATGTTCTTTATTTATTTACTAAAAATGTGTGAACAATAGTTCCCACAATTCAATAACAAAAATTTGAAAAACAAAAATGCAAAATAATTCACCATGTTATTCACCATGTTCAATAAATATCAGCACCCACTTTTTCGAAGATGGTTGTATATTATGAAGTTTACTTCTAAACTGTGTGACGAAAAAGGGATATTTGTAATTTTAATGAAATTTACATTCTATAATCACCATTAAATGTATATTTCCAAATCCAAAAATGTTTCAAATGATGTTCTACATCATATTAAAATCAACTCATCTCAAAATAGTTATTTTTTATCAAAGTTATGAAATTTAAATTTTCATACGCCCCAGTATCCATAATTTATATTTACAAACGCATCCAACGTGCTTTAACAAGTAAAATTAAACAAACAAAATCAGGACGCAAACTGAACAATGAATGATATTTTAAATTTTATGAACTTTCAACTTTTCCGGTCTCTAAAAATTCGCCATTCCATTTTTAGTCCCTGAAAATGCCAAAAATTTATAAAATTCAAAGTATCATAACTCAGTAAGATTAAGTAGCTAAAAAAAAATTGTTTTTTTCTGTCTTACCTATTAGAGCAAAGGTGATTTGTTTCTAAAAATTACTTATAAAAGGACCCAGGGGCCATATAAATATGTAAACTTTGTAACTTTTACAAATATAACTATTTTGACGTAAAAGGTTTCAAATGTGATGGAACACTACTTGAAATATTTTTGCAGTTGGAAGTATACCTCCTAAATTTTCGGTTTAGGATTTTTCTACTGGTCAACGATAAGAAACTAATACTCTGTATAAATTGCGATATTGTACCTACTTCGTCTGAAAATACAAATGGTTGGTTACATTAAAACAAGAAATACAATAAAATATAACAGATAAAGTAATTTACGAATAAATTCTAATAAATAAGTATGAAATTTAACAAATAATGACTATTTAATAAAATTATTTTAAAGAAATTAGTAATTTAGTAAAATTATTTTAAAGAAATTAGAAATTTAATACAATTATTGTTATAATTTAATTGTGTATACTACACTCTGTTCCTAAAATATAAACCCAGATAGAAAAAGGCCTGCGAAGCTAATGTATGATTCATGTACTTGCAGAAATTATTAAGTTTGTTTTTATTAATTGATTTATTCAAATTTATTGTAAAATAAACACTGTGCAATATCTCTAAAAATGGTATAAAAATTGTTACTAAGGAGTTTGTGAGACAATAGAATTTGAAGGAAAATTAAGTTGCATGTGATAAGGGTAGGCACTGATTTCTTGGTAACCGACATCTAGATAGTCATGCAATTAGAAAAATAAGTAATATGCTCAAAATAAATTTTTTCTAAACTTTAATCCAATGGAGCATTAAAAATTTGCATAATAAAGCTAAATTTTTGAAATGATGTCTAAGCATGAACTGATATTTATTTTTGAGAAGCTGCACGAAAACTAAAACAGAACAATACAATTTCAAATAAATATCGCACATTTCATAGAGTTTTAATTATTTTATATACTTTAATGTGTACTCACCACAATGAAACTTGTAGAACAAATTATCGTATTCTATATTTTTTCAGTTATCGTGAATTAGTACCTCTATATATTTTAAATACATTTTCCTGTTACTTCCAAGAATTCTTGAAGCTAACAGCTTTAGGAGTTCGTCTTTGTAATTTCTGATGCGAAAAATTACAAAGCGGCAGAATTAATCAGTGAAGAAAATCTTGAAAACACCTGCACTTCAATTTAACAATATTCTCATGTCTTCATTTAAACAAACTCTCATTACATTCTAAAGTGCTACGTCGACAAAATTTTGAATTTTGTACTACATAATAAAATCTTAAGTACCTGACAAGTATTTATCTTTGTAATGTGATCGATGCATGGTGCACTTAAATGTATCTTTCTTTTTCTCAAAATAAAAAGTAACAATGGATTGTATCATTTCTATACAGAATAAATATTGTAATTTCGCTAAAGAGGAAATATCAAGACAGAATTTAATATCATGCTTTCCGTTTATATGACACTTTAGAATTAAACATTTATTAGAGCGTAAAATATATTCTTAAGCATTTTCCTTATAATAAATCGAATAGTATGGTAAAATGGAGTGAGTATAACAGATGCAGAGTTGCTATCAGTTACGGATTCAAAGAAATTGTGTATATTTTAACAAAAGACTAAGGCGTTACGAGGAGAGATTATTAAATATACTCAAAAGATTTGTATATTATGAATCATGAAATGTACTTAATATTTAATATTTAAGCAGAATTAAGCGTCATTGGTATACTGTTTATCGTAATTACTGTTGCTTTAGTGTGGTAGGTCTAAAAATGTAGTGTGTAAACGGTAGGCTGCTTATTACGACATTTCTGAATAGTAATCTTCGCATTATTATTCAGAGATTAAGTGCGAAGGAGACTACTCTTCGAAGATAATGGAAACATGAGGCCCCAAGGTTGAAAAATCCTGTTCTAAGTAATTAAACTTTGAAAAATGCTTTCATAAAAGTTTTATAATTATGTTTCGAATAGAAAAGCTTCGTTTAATGAATTAGTTAGAATTATTATATAATATCGTCGCTACCATGTCAAACTATCGAATATGAAAAAATGCGTTTTTCATTACTTTTAAAAATGGGCCGATTGTCGCCACTAAAGTTTATTAGAATTCTTCGCCTAGTAAAAATACTAATAAAATTTCTGTGAAGAACAGGGTTACCAGTCTGGCCTCCCCTTTTTATTGAGAGATGCCGAATTCATACAGGAAATATTGAGAAAGTAATGTTTACTTTAACCCATTAAAGCTGGAATTACTTTTATCTTTAAAATGCAAAAATTGCATTTCATACCAATTTTTCAATGTAGCAACTTTAGTCTCCTTTTATTACGGGGTTTCTGTCTTCAGATAAATATAATATTTCTTTTAAAATATACTGGTATACGTTCAACAAAATGGAGGGCATCTATCCCGTTACCATATGGTAACAGTAGGCTTTAATGGGTTAAGTAATCACGAAATATGCTGTCATTATATAAAGCAAAAGTTTCTATTTTAAATTTCTGGTATGGATGCGAAATTTCTGAATTGAAAAGGAGGAAAAACTGGCAACCCTGGTGTTGTTGCAACCCCGAAATCCTATTAAAATTTAGTGGTAACAATCGGCTCATTTTTAAAAGTAATGAAATATGCATTTTTTCACATTCGATAGTTTGACATGGTAGCGACGATATCTTCGAATATATCCTGGCGCAAAAATTAAAGGAATGACTAGATAAAGGTCCTGTATGGTCATTCTATTAAGTGAAATCCAATGAAAGGTAATAGGTTGGTATCTCAAGAGCAATGGCTGTCAGGTAGTACATTTGGATTCACTTATGTTACACAGAAATATGCATATCCGATAAAAATTTTGCGCGTGGAAGGTAAAATATGTCATTAACCCTCTATTGCCAACGGTAGCGTTCATGCTACCATCAGTGTTCCCAATTAACTGGAATTTTTTATTCAGATATTCCGAATTTACACCATAAATTTAAAATAGAAATCTTAGATTTATTTAAAAACAGACATTCTGTCATTAAAAAAGCGAACTTTATTATTTAGATTTTTGGGTATGAATTTGGATTCTCTGAATTACGGAATTTTTAGAACGCAGTTTACCTTGGACAATAGAGGGTTAAGATGGTAGTTGAAAGATTGTGAGGAATGGCGTTTAAATGGGAGAATGGAAGAAGTATATTAAGCTTTTAATTATATGAAGATTGCATTTTAGTCAAGGGGGTCCACATATCTTATAATTATTTTCTATGTATCTTTAAAACGTTGTGAAATGTAAAGCAAACTTTTTCTTACCCCACATTATATTACATTTCTTTTTTAGCTCACAGGCTATCAAAGCCTGAGAGCTTATGTGCCCGCCGGTTCTGTATGTACGTACGTACGTATGTATGTATGTATGTATGTATGTACGTAACGCGATAACTCTTGATAGAACTAAACGTTTTAATTTAAATTTTGTTTATAGGTTCCTTGTGATAAGGCGCTTCCCTGATTAGTTTTGGAGGTTCATTGGTTAAGCATAAAGGGGGGAAACGGGGGGCTAACCCCCCATAATTTAGATAAATGGGTTTTTCATGCAGAATTATCCCATTTTCTTCAAATTTTGTATATAGCTTCATTTTGATAATGTGCTTCTGTCAATAGTTTTGGGGCTTCATTGGTTTAGTATAAAGGGGGAAAGGGGGGATACCCCCCCTAATTTAGATAAATGAGTTTTTTTCATGCAGAATTATCCGATTTTCTTCAAATTTTGTATATAGGTTCATTTTGATAATATGCTTCTGTCAATAGCTTTGGAGGTTCATTGGTTAAGTATAAAGGGGGAAAGGGGGGGGGGTAATCCCCCTAATTTGGATAAATGAGTTTTTCATGCAGAATTATCCGATTTTCTTCAAATTTTGTATATAGGTTCATTGTGATAATGCGCTTCTTTGAATAGTTTTGGGTGTTCATTGGTTAAGTATAAAGGGGAAAGAGGGGGCTAATCCCCCCTTAATTTAGATAAATGGGTTTTTCATGCAGAATTATCCCATTTTCTTTAAATTTCGTATATAGGTTCATTTTGACAATGCGCTTCTGTCAATAGTTTTGGGGGTTCACTGGTTAAGTATAAAGGGGGAAAGGGGGGATAACACCCCCCCCCTTAATTTAGATAAATGGGTTTTTCATGCAGAATTATCCGATTTTCTTCAAATTTTGTATATATGTTCATTGTGATAATGCGCTTCTCTGAATAGTTTTGGGGGTTCATTGGTTAAGTATAAAGGGGGTAAGGGGGTTAATCCCCCCTTAATTTAGATAAATGGGTTTTTCATGCAGAATTATCCCATTTTCTTTAAATTTTGAATATAGGTTCATTTTGATAATGCGCTTCTGTCAATAGTTTTGGGGGTTCATTGGTTAAGTATAAAGGGGAAGGGGGGATAACACCCCCCCCCTTAATTTAGATAAATGGGTTTTTCATGCAGAATTATCCGATTTTCTTCAAATTTTGTATATATGTTCATTGTGATAATGCGCTTCTCTGAATAGTTTTGGGGGTTCATTGGTTAAGTATAAAGGGGGTAAGGGGGTTAATCCCCCCTTAATTTAGATAAATGGGTTTTTCATGCAGAATTATCCCATTTTCTTTAAATTTTGAATATAGGTTCATTTTGATAATGCGCTTCTGTCAATAGTTTTGGGGGTTCATTGGTTAAGTATAAAGGGGGAAAGGGGGCTAATCCCCCCTTAATTTAGATAAATGAGTTTTTCATGCAGAATTATCCGATTTTCTTCAAATTTTGTATGTATATTCATTGTAATTAGACACTTCCTTGATTAGTTTAAGGAGTTCATTAGTTAACTATGAGGGGGTAACAGGGGGATGACCCCCCCTTAATATATTGTTGATTTCTTTATTTTTCGAGGGCATATTTCAAATTCTTTGAAATAAGAGTACAATATACAATGAGTGTGAATAGCCTGTGAGCTCAATGCCCTCAGTTTAACTGGGCAGTTTTCTGTTTTTAAATTTAAACTTATTTTTTGCAGCAATAGGATATTCTGCATTTTAAAGATATGTCAGGCATAACAAAATAAAGATTTTGTGCAAGTTCCGTGTTATTAACTGTAAAATCATTCGAGTAATATGAGCATTTATATTTGTTCCTTTAATTGTTCCCGCCAGTGCATAAAAGCTCTAAAATGAGTGCATAAAAGCTCTGAATGTTTCTTCATCTAAGAAAATAATATATCAATCAACGAAAATATATGAAACCGTTTTTGGAGTTACACCGATTTGGAAAAGCGTTCTCTATCTTTAGAAATCCTATAAACCAATATATTTTTGTAATTTAAAGGAGCATTTAAAAAAAAAAAATACTACATCTGATTTTCGGAAACGTTTCCCAGTAGATTTATAATGTATTAATCAGTTTTCTCCAATAAGAATAGCCGTTTTTACGATGCTATAAATTCTCAAGTAAACATTTTCATCTGCGTAATTTAATTTATATACGCATGGGTAACAAAATAATATTAATTTTAATGTTAATCAAGGTTCTTATGCTTTTACGACAATTTTTTCACCTTATATTAATGCAGAAAAGTACTAAAACCTTTTAATAACTAACCTTTTACTAACCTTTTAATGTTAATTATTTTCATTTATCATGTTTGTATGCAAGATATGTTTGTTAAACATAAGAATGTTTACTAGAAAATTGATACCATCCAAAAAAAAACCTATATTCCGGGTTTACTGATTAATACACAATAAAAACTACTCGAAAATTTTTTCCGAAAATCAGTGCCAGCAGAAGAAACTTTGTTTTTATAAATTCTTCTTTAAATCTTGAAAATATATTGGTTTCTGGGGTTTCTAAATATAGAGAACGCTTTTTGGAATCATATGCAACACGGATGAATTTTTCGTTGGTGTTTCTAATATATTTTGTAGATTAAGAACCATTTGGCTTTTTTACAGTGCAGGAAATATCAGTCGTTTGTACTTACGGTGCGAAATGATAAAGTAGTTAAGATTTTTTTTTTATACATATTATAAGAATGGACTGAAAATGTGTAGCTTTATTTAAATCTGTTTCATTTCGAATTATAAACAGTTTTGTCAGTACTTCGAAAATATTTTAAAGATGCATACTCTAATAAATAAGTCACCATTAATCAGAGGCGTAGCGTCAGGGAGGGCACGATCATTTTACTACCAGTATAATTATATACTATATTTGGCCTTATTTAATCTTTGAATGGTATGAATTAAATAAGGCCAAATATAGTATATAATTATACTGGTAGTAAAATGATCGTGCCCCCCCTGACGCTACGCCTCTGCCATTAATTAATTACACTATAAAACTTTCATTAGATTGAAAAATATTTGCATTAATTATTTTCATTATCAATCTCTATTTTACATTTTTGGATCCCTAATTATATTTTATTCCAAATATTCATCTTCAGTGTCATAATTAACATCTTATTATAATATCTTAATAAAGTGATATCATTATAATTAGTATTTCAATATAATAATACAATTTTCACAAGAAAATTTGATTTATACTTTATTACCAAATTACATTTTCAGGAGTGGGCGAATTTTTTTTAATTAATTATTTATATTTTTTAAATTTCCTTGTTTAAACAAATTTTGTTGTTTTCCTATATAAACAACGATACAAGGTAAAGTAAAAAAATAATAGTTGTATTCTTCTTTGTAGTTAGGTAGGACATGTTTAATTAAATATTTTCATTCAGCCTTGTTAAAAATTAATTATAACTAAACTTTATAAAACAAAATATATTGTATTTACGAAAGTTAACTTTCTCTCATATGTTGATGAGTATTTAAAATACTGTCTAAATGAAAGTTCATGAATAAGAGAGCATTAATTACAACTTACAATTTTTATTTCAGTTTGTATTTTTAACTGAAAAATTAGCAGTTAGTTTATATTTAACCCCTTGAAGGGCACCGGTATATTATATATAAAGCACTTAATTTTAATCCTAAAATGCCACAATGACACCAGAATTTTATAATCAAATTTTGAATTTATAAGGTACATAAGGAAAAGCTTTTACTTAGATTTAAAATAAATTCGTTCGTGAATCCTCGTGCCAATCAATCATTTCAATATTTTAACTACAAGAGTACTTTGCCCCTGAAAAGGTTAATATGCAACGTCTTTTCTAAGTTTGGTTCATAACTTTTATTAGCAGAAAATATTGCCAAAAACTGTAAATTATTTTATTACAAACGGAAAACAGTGTGTAATATAGATTACGAAGCATGTTCCTCTTAATTTCTTAGATTATATCAAATGATCATAAAATGGACATGCTCCTAATAAGTTAGTATTCATCATGAATAATGTCATTAATGATAATTAAAGTAAATTAACAATAAATACACACTCTCCTGATAAGTTACTAACTTGCATTATAAAAATTTTATTCATCATAAAATATGTTATTGATTATACTGTGTTATTATCTTACTAGCTGTTTAACCCGTTCTACACACAGGGATTCGTGAATTTAATTTTAAAACCAAAATTTAAAATATTAATGACAACAAACAACTTTAACACTAGAGCTACCGGAAATTTTACTCAAGTTTTTTAAAAGTATTTCACGCCAGAAATTTTATTTAAAACTCCTTAACTTAATCGTTTAACGTATTTTTGTGAGTTTTATATTTAATTTATTTTAAAAAGAAATTTCTGCTTCGAATCGGAATATATTCATTTGGCAATCGTCAAAATGACGGCTCAGGGTAGTTCTAGTGTTAAAATAACTAAATAAGAAATAAGAATTCCCCTGTTAAAGTGTTGAGTTGTTCAACTATTCGATTTAGAAAAATATTTTTCTATTACTGGGCATCTGTTTTTTATGAAATTTAATTTATGATGTTGATATGGCAGCAGACGGTAAAACGCTATCTTTGGAATAAGGGAATAAATAGAATACAAAGTTTTGTTGATGTTTGTGATAAAATGTTTTTCTTTATTTAAAATAGTAATAATAATTAAACGCAATTAAATAATCTCTATTTATTTGCATGCTAGGTAAAAAAAAATATCGTAATACCCGCTACAGCGTCTTAGTATTGCAGTGTGGCGTACGTAATATGTATATCTCACATTGCAGTAAGCATTTAGAACTGGTTAGAACTCGCGCAATTACAGGTTGAATATAAAAAAAGGCAAAAATTTGTCAAAACATAAAATAAAATAAATATATTTAAAATTTTCGAATTTTTTGCCCCAATCATTCATGGGCCCTGTACAAGCAACCCGTGTGCCAAATTTCGTAGCCCTGCGCCTTGTGGTGTCTGAATTTTTGATGTTACATAGACAGCAGGGGTGCAAAAATTCTAGGCGCCAATGGGCTGATTCCCACCACTAAATTTTATTTGTATTCTTCGTCAAATTTTTTTAGTATACTTTGCCTAAATTTTATCAGTACTCTTATTAGGCGAAGAATACTAAAAATTTAGTGGTGGGAATCGGCCCTTTGGCGCCTAGATTTTTGCACCCTTGATAGACAGACACGCAAGCATTAAATAGGGTAGGTTATTTTAAAGGCCACGCAACCGAGTAATTCTGCAGCACACACCTTTAAACATATCTTGCTTATTATTTTCACATTTGAACTAACAATAAATATCACACAACATTTATGATTCGCCATTACAAATTAATATTTTAGTAAATTTTGGAGAAAAAAAAAATTGAAATTTAGAAAATGCTCCATTTTCAAAATTATTTCCCGTACCAGTCTAAAATCATTTCATATACCAGAATAAGAAAAGTTTATTTCAATAAATTTCACATTAAGTAAAACTCTGGCAATTACAGATGGTTAAGCATGTCTGCATGAAAAAATAATTCAGTTACTTTTCCCTTAATTGGAAAAATAAAATTAGATATATTTTCATGTGTATGTTGTAAACTCAGGCAAGACCTCACCTACAATATCAGAGTGGCCATGAATTACCGTGAGTGTAATTTGTGGAAAATATGACTAGAATTTCAGGAAGAAATATTTTATTGACATGCACAACATCATTAGTAAAAACAAAAGCTTAAGAATATTAGGAGATTCTAACAACAGGAATAAAATCCAAACATTTTATGTCGTATCATCTCAAGTAGAAAGGTATATCAATATGTATACTGAAAACTTGTACAACATCTCTTTTCACCATTGAATAGTCCACAGTAAACATATCTTTTTAGGCATAAAAAAAACTTGCTAACATAACCATAAAACATTGTTTAAAAACACGGTTAACTCTCCAAAATACAGTGTTATAAAATTTACTAATTTATTGATTTAATAGGATGGAAGGAGGAGTCATTACGTTTTCAACGTAACAACACCATCAAATACCAATTACTTGTCTATTTCCAGTTGAGTGTGCCGCAATAGTCCGACATGATTCGGTATGCTTGGTACAAGTCTAGGCTTGTGCAAACTGGGCCACTTCCATTTGAAACGTCCTTGCAGTTTTGTTTTTCGAAGGGGTAATATAATAAACCATTGTATAATGTAATAAATAAGAATAAAGTAATAAACCATTGTTTAATTTATTAAATAATGATAATGTAATAAACCATTGTATAATGTAATAAATAATAATAATGTAATAAACCATTGTAATTATTGCACTAGAATTAAGTTCATAAAACGTTCTTGGTGCCATTATTTTCTATGCTTTAATCATTTTTTGGTTCAGTACCATATTTGTCAATAGCTTTTTTTGCGGTCTTCTTTTTATTTATATATTACTATATCTAAATATGTTTTGTATTTTATATTAATATAATTATTAAAATTTCTGAATCATAACCACGCCTTTTCTCCGAAATTAAACAAATAAATTAGCAAACTTTAAGACTTTATATCTCCATAGCGAGGAGTCGAAGGTAAATGATTTTTGTGTTAAATAACACATTCACTATGATCTTTCGATTGCTGCCTACTTAGATTTTTTTCATTATTAATCTACGGCGCGGTTTCTGGTTAACACGTTGACGGACAGTAGGAACAAGTCAAGTTCGAAAATTGACACTATATGTTTTTGTAATTTTTAGAATATTAGAAGTATAGTTTTACTCTTTCTGCTTAAATAAACTTAATTTTGATTAATTCAGCACCTTTAATTAGGTTGCACTACTCCCTTCACAACCACGTCAGGGTGGCTAGTGGTTAAAGAAAAATACAGTAAAAAAAAGTGATGATCACCAGTATATTCTTATAGAAAAATTTATCTTGATTATTCGATCAAACAATCAATTTGAATTTTTCTATAAGAATATTCTGGTAGTTACCATTTTTTTACTGTATTTTTCCTTGACCACTAGCCACCCTGCACGTGCATATTGAAGCTAGAACTTGTATAACAGGTGGAAAACGAACTTCATCCTAAAAAATTGTTTCCAAAACATGACACTGGGCTTCTACTTGTATGCCGGTAAATGCACATTTGTGCTGCTATAGCCGTACTTCTAGAAACGACTGTTTCGTTTTGGGCGGTTATAGCCGTCATACCACATTGTGAATTTCGCTTTGACGGCTATAGCCGCAAGTGTCCGTCAACGCGTTAAAAGTACGTGTTTACTGTAAAAAAAAGTAAATAAAAAAAGAGATAGGAAAAAATCTTTCGCTACTGACATCTCTACATGGAGATCTGTATTCTCATATTACAACAAGCCATCATATAACAGCTTATTTGTCGAACATTGAAAGGTTATTTTATCCAGGCATATCTTATTGTTCTTATATAAAAATATTTAAAAAATGTCTTTCTTAAAATTTCCGGTACAGATATTTTATGAATTTTCCGAAAGAAAGAATGACATTCAGCGAAAACAATTCTTTTAAATTTAAAAATTCAATATCAGTTTATTATACGATCATGATAAATATTATATATGCGTGTTAAGTAAATAAATGTCATTGCCGGTATCAAAGTGACAACGGGAATATTTATTTATTTATTACTAATAAAGATGACACTGTTATTTCCCCGTCTTCTTAAAAGTTAACTCCAACTTTATTTCACGGTCGTTCATTTTTTTTTCATAGATTTTAATTTTAGAACAATATATTTTAAAAAATTTACCAACTCCGT
Organism: Maratus michaelseni; assembly: GCA_963931845.1. NCBI lineage: Eukaryota > Metazoa > Arthropoda > Arachnida > Araneae > Salticidae > Maratus > Maratus michaelseni. The sequence goes on from OZ007586.1 coordinate 85,838,278, forward strand.
CAACAAAAATTACTGAAGTTTCATTCCCTGTTTGAACATCTCATATTTCAAACATTGGCGAACGGAGGGGATCGGGATCTATTCTAATTTTTTTTTTCTTAAATGAGAAATCCGTAAAATGCGCCTATCAAAAGCTATTTATGTAACAAGAATTAACCATATTTTTAGTAATATTATTTCTTTTATCATAATTTTTTGTACTATGATATAAGAATTTCATAATAAACACAAAAATATCACGTCCCTTACTATATTTTGTAGGATGGGAAGAATACAGCTTAAGGTTTTATTTACGTAAGAAATTTAACCCTTTCCGGCACAGTGGTCCCACTTCGCGCACACCTAATTTTAATTCCAATCGGCACCAAAAATATTTTAATAAAATTTTGTTTCTACAATGAAAGCTTAAAATAAGGAGTTCTTATTTGCTAAAAAAGTCGTTTGTAAATTCCGGTGTGAGTCAGTAATTTCTCATTTTACGAACAAAATTTGTCTGTACCGGAAAGGGTTAAAAAAGGTTTCTCACAAACATTGGAAGTTCACAAAGAATAACTGTTCACTCTTGACCTGACATTAGAAATTTTTGTTGATGATGAAAATGTACACACTTTTCCTAATCAAATTGTTTTTTCATGAATATTTATTTATTCTTTGTAAATGGCGTATTTTTTAATAAAAGAAAAATGTATGTAGTAATTTTACGAACGGTATTAATTTTTTTTGTGAATTTAATGTTATATTTTATATAAAAATACACACCGTGAAAATAAGAATCTTTAAAATTGTAAGGTGTATTTTATATTTAAAACGCGTAAAATGGGATTTAACACGCTTTAAAAATATATTTGCTTCGAAACATTATGATGTCAGAAATAGTGTCAAAAGAACTATTATTTTGTTTTAGAATAAATTTTATTTTGTGAATTTTTTAAGAAAGTCCACATTTATTTCATGATTGTTCAGTTTCTTCACATACTTCAATTTTCGAGAACATCCTTTTAAAAATTTATCGACTCTGTCCACCAAAACAACCGAAGTTCATTGAGACTTTTTGTGCATCTCACGTTAAAAAGTTTAAACGCCAGAGAATTTCCGAAAAATTACAAAAAATTATAAATATTTAACTTTAATAAATGATTACCAATGAAGGGAGATAGACTATTTACTTTTGTGTGTTTTTTATTTTAAATACAAAAATATTATTTTTGGTATAATTTTTTTGAATGAATAATGCATGTATAATCGGCAACTGAGAAATACACAATTTTCTTCCTGTATTTCAGGGTTGCCACTGGCGATTATTTTTTCATTATTTTGTGTACCACTATTTTTAAAGAAAAATAGTCTAACTTGAAGATTAATAGAAATGTCCAACGAAATTATTGTTTTGAAGTACTGTTAGACAAATAAATAAAAATTAGCGCTGATATTAACAGAAATTATCATACAATAGCTTATTTCTTGAATATCCTTACAAAGGTTGGGCCCTGGTTTGCCAGTTTGGCTGCCTTTTTTATTCAGAAATTCCAAATTCATACTGGAAATTCCTAATGGTAGTTTCACTTTTTTTTATGACAGGCAGTTCGTGATTACACGAAGTGAAAATTATTCTCTCTGAATTTCAATAACAATTGGGGATTTTTTAATAAAAATGTGGATTGAATTGGCAACACTGGTCGGACAACATTACACATAACCTTCGCATATTTAAAATTTTTAAAATAATATTTTTTTAATTTCCGGTATCATTATTTTAGAAATTTCCTGAGATAAATATTGAAGTTATTCAAAGAACGTTTCTTGAAATTTTCTGATTTTTTATTGGTTCTCAAGTCGGTCATGATAACTCTCTGATAGAGACACTCTAAATATAATGCTAAAATTAAAATCCTACTTGTCCATCTGTGCTTTTCAGAGGGGAAAGTTTTGAGATAAAGAAAATATACTGCTGTTTGAAAGTGGATTATGAAGTCTATAATTAATTTAGACTGTTACTTCTTCACAAATTATTTTCCGTATTACATTGCACTTTGTACCCAGGTTCCGATTTGATAAGTGAGTTTTAAAATGAGAAATATTCTGTTCAAACACAAGAAACTGAATTTGTTTTATTTGAAGCGGATATTTCATATAGACTTTGTTAAGTTCAAAAAACGTAACAATAAATTATTTGTCTTTTGTCATAAGTTACTTTTACCTAGTGTAGAGTATTACTGAATCGTAAAAAAGTTTCCATTCCTTTCCAGTCAAATAATTAGTTTGTTATGACGCAAGATATCAAAATGAAATTCGAAGCAGTAAATACAGAATAGTCTGTATCATAGGGACTCATAAATATTACAGTACGTTTAAATATTTCATTAAAGATTATGTTTAAATTTGCACTTTATATTTACATATTAATTAAGTAACTTTATTGCTAGATTTTTAGAATTGAATTTCGAAAAATTATCGGAAACACTTTTATCATCCAAAACTAAATATACCATTTTTTCTATAAGAAACATTTTATTTGCATATCGCATTTTCTATTTAGCTCGTTGAATGTTGTCTTTCAGAAAGTATTTCAAATAAATTGCTATTCAAGAATTAGTAACATCAAAATCAAGTAATTTTTAACCCCTCCATATGAAGTCTTGAGTTAGTAGATTAAGTGTGGTTAAAGAGATATTTTAACGATTATAAGTATGGAGTGAGTGCGGCACACAAGCTCATCTAACCATTATACCAGTATTATAAACGAGATACATTAGAAAATACTACTGTATTTATATGGGTATAATCCGAATTCTTTTTGACAGGTTTTCAACAAACGACAATACACAATTCGTTTGTATAAATTCTTAATGTATGTCCATGCATAACTTTAGAGCTCCAACTTTCCTTATTTGTTGTTATTTTTATTGCTGTTGTTAGAAAAGGCTCGTCCCAGTAGTGGTACCGAAAGGATTTCATTAGGGTCCTAAAAAATCTACAAGATGCGACAATTAGTAAAATAGACTGGAGCAGTAGTCGAAAAGATTAATTCCCTGATATGATAAAAAACCAACTTCAAAATCAGTTACATCTGAAATATACACTTGCAAGAACATTTTATTAACAGAAATTATGTTCATGTTGTCAATAGTGAAACGGTTACTTTTGCTAGAGGTAAATCTATTTTTAAAGCAGATGTCGCTGCGATCGGCCTATTATTGTACCGCATCGTTGCAAGTTTATCCGTTACAATTTTTTAGCATTTTTTAAGCTTTGCCAGTTTGGCTTTTTTTTTAATTCCGAAATTTTGCATTCATACCAGAAATTCCCTATAATGTGTTTTCGTTACTTAATGACAGATATTTCGTGACTTCGTAAAGTAAAAATTCTTGTTTCACAATTTCCGGTTTGAATTCGAAAATTTTGAATTAAAAAACGGTAAACCGTTTTCCACGCTATGTATTCTGTAGTTAAGGTACAGCTACCTGCTACATTGTTTAATTATATATTCGAAAAATGAAAAAAACAATATTCGCAATAGCAGAAAATTTCAAAATTCACACCAGATAAAATACGCGATTTTCCTATTATAGCAATAAAATGTTCTTTTGTCTTCTGTCACACTCCTATTTCTACCTACTATATCATGAAATCCGCTGCCATTTGCGCATGTAGTAAGAAAATTCATTGAATGTGGTGTTGTTGGTTTGGTCTCTCTGTCTTTTCGGTAACGCCGGAAGTAGAATTTTTACCTTATGTACCGTAGTTTCCGAACGATAGTCCGCCGATCAAAATATCTTTCTACACAGAAATTTTATTCAATAATTGAAATCAGATATTTTCATCGATCTTGTAAGCTACCTTTTAAAAAATAAAATTTTTGGGTCGAAACGTGAATTTTTGATCCGCCAATTATACGCCGAAAATTGTGCTAATATATCTATTATTTTATAAAGCAAAATTTTCTATTCGTAATTTCTAAATAAAAAGGGGATACCAAACTGACAACCGTAACAAGGGGACACAGGGTTCAAAACTTGCCACCATTTTTTATTAAATAAAACCACCATCTTACCGGAATTTCTGAATTGTAATATTAGTTTTATATAACAACTAGTGGTGCCAGCTGGGCATGTTCTTTTATTATTATTTAGATTGCTTGTTTGATACCACTTTTTTGAAATAAAACTATTTGTCTTATTTAATCTGTCGTTAAATAAAACGAATATTAATATTTTTAAAATAGTGATAGAAATCAAGCAATCTCAGTTTAACCCTTCTTTGCATTGTGATCGAAATCTCCATCACTGTTTATTTAACTTTTAATAAATAAATGAACTTCTTCGCCACCACTATATTTATATAGAAATATTAATCTAGTAAATTTCTGGAACTATAATAATCTAGAACTATGTTGCTGAACAAAGTTAAAAATCTATCTTAAAATTTCTGGTGTCTAATATTTAATATATGTATAAAAAAAACAACTGTAAAAGAAAATCTCATGCAAAGAAGGGTTAAAAAGGTCTTCCCAATTATCAACACCTTTTGTGACATATATCCCGCCATTAAATAAAACAAAAATTTCTATACAGAAATTCTGGTACATCTGTATTTTTAGGTAGATTTCGTAAGAAATACTACCTATTGTATTCTCTCCTAAGTTGGAAATTTTGGAAAAATTTCGCAGATCTACGCCGATCATGACTCCCAGAACCCCAAACCACCCCCAGTTTAAAACTTTATCTATCTATGTCACTTTTTATGAACACGATAACTCCAATAATTCTGCAGAAATCTATTCAAACTGCTACATAAAATCAAGGCGCATAAAATATCGGTCAAGTTCGTTAATGGGCATAATCGAACCAAGGGGGAGGGAATGGGGGGGGGCGCTTTTTGTGAAAACAGAAAAAACGCCATAATTTCTGAACAGTGTTGGGCAGAATCTGATTACAAAGTAATCAAATTACAGATTAAATTATATTATAATCTCCTCACTATGCAATCGATTATCATGTAATCATTACAAAGTAATTTGAATATAATCTGATTATCGCATAATCTGATTACCGTGTAATCGATTACAAGACAATTCTAATTTTCTCTTTTAAAATATAATTAGATTAATCTGTAATTAGATTAATTTGTAATTAGATTACAAGACACTTCCGATTACGTTTTCAATTGTATAATCCAATTAACCTGTAATGGATTACAAGATGATTCCGATTACGCTTTTAGTTGTATAATCCAATTAACCTGTAATGGATTATAGGTGAATTTCGATTACGTTTTTAATTGTATAATCTAATTAACCTGTAATGCATTATAGGAAAATTCCGATTACGTTTTTAATTGTATAATCCAATTAATCTGTAATGGATTATAGGTGTATTCTAATTACATTTTTAAGAATATAATTTAGATTAAATTGCAATGTTTTACGAGTTAATGTCAGTTATGTTCAGAATACAATTTGGTTAACGTGTAATGTAATGCAACTAAATCTTAATTAAATTCTATAAAATGTATTTAAATTAAACTGCAATCTATTACGAGCTAATTCTAATTGCATTTTTAACACTTTCCAACAAAGTTGAAAAGTGTTTATGAATTTAGTTTGTCTGTCTATCAGTACTCTATTGCGCGTAAATATACTCGGATTTCCATGCAATTGATATATGTTATTGAGGTTTACTGTGGTATGATTGGTATAGAAAATGAAGTATGTAGCATGTAATTTACAGAGACACTCAAAAGAATTCTTTTACATTACAGCCTATTAGGAAAAATCGCTTGCGGTGTATTTTAATGATGTTACTGTATTTCAAACATATTGAATTTAATTTATATCGCTGAGGTGCATTACAAGATGTTTACTAAAAATTATGGAGTACATAATAGCATTCACCGTTCATTTACAGAGACACACAAAAATTTCGGTTACAGTACTGACTATGAACAATAATTGCTAGAAATACGTTTTTTTTCAGTTGTTGCACGCGTTTTTGAATGTAACTATTTTTTTATATTGCTTGGTTTGTATAAATTCTATAAATCATATACAGAACTGCACAAAAGTTCTCTAGTACACTGACTTTTATAGACGGAAACTCCCGAATGGGAATTTTCAACCGTGTTAATAACCGAATTAAATTTTAGCATACTGCTATGTAGTATATCTACAAATCTATTAATAATATGTAGAGCTTCAGAAAAAAAATCGGATATTTTTTCGATTATTAATGGTATTTACTGCAATTGGGTTCTCAAATATGCTATGCATTTTACAACTTCTGTACTGAGTCAGATATACCGATTTCAGCCTGTTCGTTATTGTGAATACTCCATAATTTTACAAAGAGATAGTTTTTTTTATAGGGTTTTTACCCCCCCAAAAAGTAAATACATGAGTTTTAAACTATTATGAAATGTTAAAAACTACTTACCGCTCTCAAAAGAACGATTTTACAGTATTCTTAAGCTATAGATCTTAAATATCTCCGGTTTAATTAATTAATATAATGTATTTATTTTTTTATAGATAATCTAACGATTGGGAATGCAATGTTAAAAATGAAGGAATATTAAATTAATCCATCCCGTGGACATACAACATTTCGGTTCCGACACTTTGGTCTTGTGTTTAAGTGGCAGCACTTCGATCCTGACATCTGGGTCCCAGTGCCATTTCAGTCCCACAAAGTGACATAATTTTACAGAAGACATTGTCTTTTTTTTTTTTTTTTTTTTTTTTTTTTATCCAAAACCACGTGAATTTTACTACAGTGCGAATATAAGTACCCCATAATCACAAACACATATAACTCGAAACCTGTATCGACACCAACACAAATATCGTATGATAAACGTAACCGTTTTAGAAAAGGGGGGGGGGGTGCTCTATAGATTTTTTTATAGAAGCCCTCGCATATTTTGGTGTACCAAAATATAAGGTGCTGGCAAATTAAAACAATTATAACTTAAGCTGTAATTATCGTAGAACACTGATATTTTGTATGGTAAACGTAATCTTTAAAACGGGGAGGGGGACGTTGTTGGTGTTTTTAACAGAAGCCCCTAACTATTAGTATAGCGTAAATATAAGGGCCCGATAACTATACACACTTACATCTAGGATCCAAATTGTCGCAGAACATACAAATTTCATATGGTAAAAGGAATCGTTTAAAAGGAGGAGGAAGGACTTTTTTTTGGTCCTGTTTGCAATTAGTAATATTTTCTTGAAATTAATCTAGTGTTTATAGTTTAAAAAAAGTTTTATATTTAATATCGAAATTCATGGAATTTCTGATTACGTTTTCGTGCATTCTTTTGATGGAAAAATAATTTTTCACTTGTTTGGGTAATCGTGGAATATATATGTTCATTTATTTATTATTCTCTAATTGATTAAAATAGTTTAAAGTCATCCATCGGGTTCGTTTTCAGATTTCCACCCAGCCCACGAAGACATATTTTATCAGCGCATTTTTTATTTTAAACTTCTTGCAATTACGAATATATTCAAGGTGATTCAGTATTTATGGTTGAAAAAAATAAAGTTTTATATTTAAAATTCAAATTCTTCGAATTTCTGCATGTATTTTTATGCATTATTTTGACGAAAAATTAATTTTTCTATGTTTGAGTAATATTTTAATATTTTAGTTCTAATTAATCATTATTTTGTAATTACTTAAAAATACCTTAAAACGTAGTTTTGCATTGGGTCGGGTGATCCGATTTCTACAGCGGAATTGAAGTGGGCTGGGGGAAAGCCACACATTCAAGGGATCGGCGAAACTGCAATTTTCCGTTTGTTGCTCACAGGCTATCAAAGCCTGAGAGTAAATGTGCCCGCAGGTTCTGTATGTACGTATGTATGTACGTATGTATGTACGCATGCATGTATGTATGTACCGTATGTACGTAAATGTATGCAGGTAACGCAATAAATCTTGATAGAAATATCCGATTTGCTTCAAATTTTGTATATAATTGATAAGGCGCTGAAAGGCGATTTTGTATATAATTGATAAGATTCTGATAAGGCGCTTCCCTGATTAGTTTTGGGGGTTCATTGGTTAAGTATAAAGGGGGGAGACACGGGGGAGTAATCACCCCTTAATTTAGATAAATTGGTTTTTCATGCAGAATTATCGGATTTGTTTCAAATTTTGAAAGTAGGTTCATTCTGACAAGACACTTCCCTGATTAGTTTTAGGGGTTCATTGTTTAAGTATAAAGGGGGAAACGGGGGGCTAACCCCCTTTTAATTTAGATAAATGGGATTTTTGTGCAGATTTATCCGATTTAACTTCAAATGTTGTATATACGTTCATTCTGATAAGACGCTTCATTAAATAGTTTTGGGGGTTCATTGTTTAAGTATAAAGAGGGGAACGGGAGGCTAAATCGCCCCCTTAATTTAGATAAATTGGTTTTTCATGCAGAATTATCCGATTTGCTTCAAATTTTGTATGTACGTTCATTGTGATAAGGCGCTTTCCTGATTAGTTTTGGGGATTCATTAGTTAAGTATAAAGGGGGGGGGACGGGGGCTAATCCTCCCTTAATTTAGATAAATGTGTTTTTCATGCAGAATTATCCAATTTGCTTCAAATTCTGTATATAGATTCATTGTTATAAGGCTCCTCTCTGTTTAGTTTTTGGGATTCATTGGTTAAGTATAAAGGGGGGGAGGGGAGCTAATTCCCCCCTTAATTTAGATAAATGGGTTTTTCATGAAGTTTTATCCAACTTGCTTAAAATTTTTTATATAGTTTCATTCTGAGAAGGCGCTTCCCTGATTAGTTTTGGTCGTTCATTGATTAAATATAAAAGGAGGAACCCCCCCCCCTTAATTTAATAAATGGGTTTTTTCATGAAGAATTATCCAATTTGCTTCAAATTTTTATATAGTTTCATTGTGATAAGGCACTTCCCTGATTAGTTTTGTGGGTTGATTTGTTAAGTATGAAGGGGGGGGGGTGAACTGAGGCTAATCCTCCCCATTATTTATTGTCAATTTCTATATTTTTTGAGGGCATTATTCTTTGAAATAAGAGTGTAATATACATTTAATGTGAACAGCCTGTGCGATCAATGCCATTAACTGGGCACTTTTCCTTTTTTAGCTAACATAGGCTATCAAAACCTGAGAGCTAATGTGCCCGCAGGTTCTGCATGTATGTGTGTACGTATGTATGTACTTAACGCGATAACTCTTGGTAGAAATATCCAATTTGCTTCAAATTTTGTATATAGGCTCATTGTGACAAGGCTCTTCCTAATTAATTTTGGGGGTTCAGTTATTAAGTATAAAGGGGGAATGGGGTTAATCCCCCGTCTCTTAATTTAGATAAATGGGTTTTTCATGTAGAATTATCTGATTTGCTTCAAATTTTGCATATAGGTTCATTGTAAAAAGATGCTTCTTTAGTTAGTTTTGGGGTTCATTGGTTAAGTATAAAGGGCGGGGAACGGGGGCTAATCCCCCATTAATTTAGATAAATGTGTTTTTCATGCAGAATTATCCGTTTTGCTTCAAATTTTGTACATAGTAGTTTTATTGTGATAAGGCGCTTCCCTGCTTAGTTTTGGGGGTTCATTGGTTAAGTATAAAGGGGGTAACGGTGGCTAATCCCCCCCTTAATTTGATAAATGAGTTTTCCATGCAGAATTATCCAATTTATTTCAAATTTTGTATATAGTTCCACTGTGATAAGGCGCTTCCCTGATTAGTTTTGGGGGTTCATTGGTTAAGTATAAAGGGAGGAACGTAGGGGGGCTAATCCCCCTCAATTTATTCTCGATTTCTTTATTTTCCGAGAGGTATTATTCTTTGAAATAAGAATATAAAATACAATTAGTGTGAAGAGCTTGTGAGCTCAATGCCATGAGTTTAACTGCGCACTTTTCCTTTTATTTTGTCATTTTCCGATTATTTAAATTTTGCTATATTTTATTACTAATTCTACAGGGTGCCAACCAGAAGTGCAAAATATAGGTGCCAATGGACCGATTGCCGTCACAAAATTTTTAGTATTATTCGCCTAATAAAAAGAGAAAATTTAGGCGAAGTATACTAATAAAATTTAGGCGAAGAATACTAAGAAATTTAGTGGTGGTAATTGGCCCATTGGCACCCAGTTTTTACACCCCTGGTGTCAGCGGTCACAAAAAGTTTATGAATTTTAAAAATAGGTTGCTTCGAAGCTCATACATTTAACCCTTCTCCACTATATGAATGTCAGCATTTATGTTAAACAAGATTTATTCTAATCTAAAACTTGAAAAGAAAAAAAAAACTGTGCCATATAGTTCATCCATCTTTTTTAGGGTTTCGTTCATCTCACGAAACCCTATTACTCCCGCTCCGTTGTCTGTCCGTCACAGAGCCGTTCTCAGAAGCTATATAACTTACAGGCATGACAATTTGTGTACTTATAGCTAAATGGATACTATGAAGCTCAAAATAATAAAATCTGAAAAAATCGTATTACTTTAATATAGAGAGATAAAAAAAGATTTAACAGCCTTTTCTTATTAAATTTAATCAGTTTTCGTTATAGCAGTTGTCAACAGTTAAAAATCCACACTAAAATTCTTTCTACTGTAATTAATTTTCTACTGAAAGATTTCCACGTGTAAATGAAAATGAAATAAAAAGTTTCACTAATTGTATAAAATATCAATATGACGTCATATTGGTAATAAAATGGAAATTTTCAAAGATTTCTCAATAATACAAGGAGTATGAGTATGTGTATGTACAGAGAGCAGATTAATATCACGTCATTACAGAATTAAAAAGAAAATTAATCTGACGTCCTATTGGAAGTTTAACGGATTTTTCAAATGTTTGAGAATAATACAAAGCGAGTATCAATATGAGTAATATAAAATAGTAAATATATGAGTTTGACGAACGTATTGAATCATGATAAAAACCAGATTATGGAAATATTCGCATATTTTATCATTTTGAAGGTGTACAACATGTTTAATTTTGAAATTATTATTATTTTTAAATGTCGCATTTAGTCCACAGGACAGATATTATTATGACAGAGTATAATAGCGGGCTTTGCCCGCTATCGGGCCTGTTCAGATATTTGAAAAAACGGAGTTTGTTATAAAGGGAGTTACATATGTTTTAATTATCGAGGGTGAAACATTTTTCTTAATTAATGCATTTATTTTTCTCTTAATGTTACGTGAACGACGTCACGGGTAACAGCTAGTAAAATATAAAATAACTAATCTTCCGTAATCTGTGGGCAAGGTTAGCTCCAAACATGGACGTTTGCTAGCAACAATATAATTTAAAATCAATGTAGATACTTTTAAAGAACTGTCATGAAAAGTCTCACTTTCTAAAATACGCAATTTGGCAGTAGGACCTGGATTACAGAGGATTACGCAATAGGTTTAAATATCTATTTTATATAATTGTTTATATATATATATCACATTTAGTCCACATGACAGATATTATTATGACAGAGTATAATAGCGGGCTTTGCCCGCTATCGGGCCTGTTCAGATATTTGAAAAAACGGAGTTTGTTATAAAGGGAGTTACATATGTTTTAATTATCGAGGGTGAAACATTTTTCTTAATTAATGCATTTATTTTTCTTTTAATGTTACGTGAACGACATCACGGGTAACAGCTAGTAAAATATAAAATAACTAATCTTCCGTAATCTGTGGGCAAGGTTAGCTCCAAACATGGACGTTTGCTAGCAACAATATAATTTAAAATCAATGTAGATACTTTTAAAGAACTGTCATGAAAAGTCTCACTTTCTAAAATACGCAATTTGGCAGTAGGACCTGGATTACAGAGGATTACGCAATAGGTTTAAATATCTATTTTATATAATTGTTTTTATATATATATCACATTTAGTCCACATGACAGATATTATTATGACAGAGTGTAATAGCGGGCTTCGCCCGCTATCGGGCCGGTTTAGATATTCGAAAAAACGAGAAAAATAGACCAGTAAATTTTTACTTTATAAAAAACATGACTTTTTTTGTTGTTGTTGCTAAATAAAATTTATTTGGATTTATTAAAGAAAGGATAAAGTGTTTTGAAAGGAATATTAAACGAAACTCTTTGTGCGATCTTCGATCACACTTACCCACGTGTTTAGGGTTTCGTTCATCTCACGAAACCCTATTCTTCTCGGTTCTCTGTCTGTCCGTCAGAGTGTCCGTTATCAGAAACCGTATAAGTTAGAGACTTCAAATTGTCTGTACCTACAGCTGAATACTTACTGTCACACTGATAATCATAAAACTTTTAAAATATCTTCATTAACACAATATATTAATTAAAACCCTAAAACCCCCCTCATTAATGAAAAAAAAATCAACTAAAGCGTTGAATTTAATCAAACCGCAATCTGAAACTCCAGAAGAGGGGAAAGGGTTGCCATGGTCATTGCACTTCAATGGCGATAACAGATTGAACGTTTTCAAAGATACCTCTATCTCACATAAACTATTCCACCTGGGAACGTGAAATTTCTGACACACACACACACAAAATTAGCTTTCAGAATTTCTAAAAATATTTTAATTACGCCCATTAGAAGTGTAAATAACAATTCAAAATCGATTTGAATAAATTCGCTTAATTTCCTTCCATTGGAAAACCACAGACGAACAATCCGACACCTGTTCACGCAGATCAAAGATGGCGGACTATGCATTTTTCAGGCTCTATAGATTTTTTTTATTATTGCATTTATCGAATTGAAATTAATACATCTATACATTTTTTTTTTACTGCGAAGACAGAAATCTATTTTTTATAAAGTTGGCGTGATTAGAACGGAAATTACGAATTAATTTTTTGTTAATGAATTTAATTTTATCAGAATCAAAAGAAAATTTGCAGCTGGTTGTGAAATTGGAAGACTTATGCCATTTATGAGCGAGACATCCCGGCCCTTCCCTTTTCGTCTCAACTGTTGAAGGGAGGGAAAAAACACGCTGATTTTTTTAATATTGCATTTACCAATTTGAAAATTTTGTATATATATGCATATATTTTTTCGGTGAATCCCGAAATCTAATTTTTATAAAGATTACAGTATTAGAACCGAAATTATATTTTATCATAAAATGCTGATTTTTTTTTTTTTTTTTTTTTATAAAACAAAGAAATATAATGCTAATAGACAATGCTGTAAATAATAATGCGAAAATGTATTTTTATGTATAATTTTCAAAAAATATATCGCATTTAGTCCAAATGACAGATATCATTCGCCCGCTGTCGGACCTGTTCATATATTCAAAAAAACGAAAAAATAGACTGGTAAATTTTTACTTTATAATAAAAGATGACTTTTTTTGGAAAAAGAAATTTATTTGAATTTATTAATTAAATGATAAAGTATTTTGAAAGGAATATTAAGCGAAACACTTTGTGCGATCTTCGATCACATTTATCCACTTGTTTTTCCTATCTTTTTTTTTTTTTTTTTTTTTTTTTTTCGTTTGTTTCACACAACTTCTTTTTTCATCTTCGCAAATGACTGGTTAAATTCAACATTCAATTCATTGAATCTGCTTCTGTTTTACCTCAATAGCTTTTCATACTGTGTCAGTAAAAACAGTTTGTATGTTGTTAGCACTGGGGTGTAATTTAAGAGGGCTGGTGGAGAGCACCCCGTAATTAACTTAGATTGTAGCAGCCTTCAGAAATCAGACACCATGAGATAGTTTTCTTGTATATCATTTTTTAAAGAATGAATTTATGAAATTGATTAAATTCGTTCATTAAGTTTAAAATGCAAACAACGAAGTGTGTTTGGGCAATCCAATTTTTTTAATGCGCAAAATATATACGTTTTCAAAATTACTTGGAAAATTAAAAAAATAGTAAACTATATAAAGCAGGGAAAGGGTTGATTTAAGACCTAATTTCGTCACTATAAATTAAACAAGAACGAAAAATCATGCGTCAAGCATAGATTATGTAACACTTTCCAACACTTCCAAAATAATTTTACAAATCATACCGTTTAATAAGCTAAAAGATAACATCTAAGTAATCCGAATACTTTTCATCAGCCCTGTATAGGATCTATAGATTTGTATATATACTACATAGGATGCTAAATTTTAGTTCAATTAGGAAACGCGTAGCACAGTTTAAAATTCTCCGTCTGGAGTTAAATAATACGGAAATGTGTTCGCGAACTTTTGTGCTTCCCTGTATAGGATCTACAGAATTTATACACACCACGTAATAGACAAAAAGCGAGTTAAAATTAAAATCGTATTCAGTAACTTAAAACGCACTTCCAGGAATTATTGTTAACAGACAGTATAGAGAATTCTTTTGTGTGTCCCTGTAAATGAACGATGACTGCTATACACACACTATTCTGTAGTAAGCCTCTTGTAATGCACCTTATATAAATTTCAATGCGTTTAAAATAGGGAAACATTATTTAAATAAACCGCAGACGATTTTTCTCCATAGACGTAATGTAACGGAATTCTTTTGACTGTCCCTGTAAAGTAACTATAAGCGCTATGCACACACTATTCCATATTAAGCTTCTTCTAATGCACCTTAGTGATACATATAAATTTCAATGTGTTTAAAATAGTGAAACATTATTTAAATAAACCTCAAGTGATTTTTCCCCATAGACCGCAATGTAATGGAATTCTTTTGAGTGTCCCTGTAAAAAAGTATAAGTGCTACACACTTCCGTTGAAATAGGGAACATGCTATAGATAACGACTATAACATATAAAAATTGCAAAGCAATCCGAGCATATTTGCGGGAGTTAGAGCACGGCCAGACGGCCAGACGGCAGACGGCAGACGGCCAGACGGCAGACGGCCAGACGGCCATACGGCCAGACAAACCGAAGTCATAAACACTTTTCAACTAGGTTGGAAAGTGTTAAAAATAGGTTCCATATCCATAAGGTAACATCAGTGTTAAATCGATTCATCACTAGATCGCGATGTTAGATTGATGATAAATTTTGACATCGTTCTGTCCTAATTATAAATATAATATGCTGACAACTTAAAACACTTGAATTGTAATTATAGTAGAACACAAATATTTTGCAGAGTAAACGTAATCTTTATAAAGAAGAACATTGTCGGTTCTTTTGACTGAAATCTGCTAAATTTTAGCATAGCACAAATATAAGGACTGCGTAACCTCAAGCACTGATAAACTGTCGTAGACAACACTAATTTCTTTAGGTAAACTCAATCGTTTACCTTATTAAAATCAGGCTTTGTGTGCCATAATTGTTTGGCCCTTTTTAGGTGCGTTCGTAATTATATAAATATGTAGTACCTATATAATCGTCGTCTGGTCGAGTGATGGGCGATTCTGAAATAATCGAGAATCGATAAACATCGATGTCGTATAAAGCAACATCGATAAAAAAATAATCTTTTCTCAAATTCTAGTATCGATGTTCTAGAATCGATTCTCATACAGATACTACAAAAAGAGTAAAATTGATCAATCAATTGGCAGAAAATTTGATCGAGAATCTTTATAACTGGGGATTTGACAGTAGATCGATATTTCTGGCGCTCATTTCATTTTTCTAACAGTATCTAGTCTTCTCTTAAAATGACTCTATGAAATTTTAGGCTATTTAGAAAAGGACCAGCTGTTTGTCCAAATATAGTGTTGTACCCGACCAGAACCTGAAAAATCCAAATGGAATCAACCCGACAGAAAAATTCTATCAAACTATAATCCGATCCAAAAAGGAGAAAATAATTTTAGTCGACACGGCAGCCGTATCGGAGATCCGAACCTGAAAATTGAAGTTAACCCGAAACCCGAACCAAACCCAACAAAGAATTCCATTGAACCGTAATCCGATCCGAAGATGACAAAAAAATTTCCGTAGAAATGCAACCCGACACCAAACTTGAAATTT
Source organism: Maratus michaelseni (assembly GCA_963931845.1). Taxonomy (NCBI): domain Eukaryota; kingdom Metazoa; phylum Arthropoda; class Arachnida; order Araneae; family Salticidae; genus Maratus; species Maratus michaelseni. The sequence continues at coordinate 85,854,216 of OZ007586.1, forward strand.
CAGTTAATCCGAAACCCAACCCGAATCAGACAAAATAAAATCTATCGGTCCGTAACACGATCCAAACCCGACAAAATAAATTCTGTCACCACGCAACCCGATCCGAACCTGAAAGCCAAAGAAAAAATTTCATCGAACCGTAAACTAAACCGCACCCGAATAAATAAATTCCTTCATCTCGCAACCCGAAGAATAAGTTATCTAAGTTATATACACTATATTCGCAATGATGACCGGTCACTTGCGATTTTAGACGTTTTGTTAAATATCTGGAAAGATACATGAGGAATTATCCTGAAACTTCAGGAGTGCAAACAACGTGATAGACGTCATATATTTCCGCGAAGATTTTTTCCCGAAACCCCATAAAGGGACATCAACAAATTGAAGAAAAACGAATATCTTTTGGCTAACCCTGTAAAAACTAATATTGCAAAAGCATTCAAACTTTAGATTATGATTAAGTGGCTTATTGTAATAATTTGGGTTCATTTTTATAAAGATAGCATGTATACTCGAAGAGAAATTAAGGTTTTTATAAAAACAGTCCCAAATTTTACCAAGTTTTTTGCTTATAATTTGCAGAGTTTTTAATATAAAAACAAGTTATTTTCAGAAAATATAGACAAACAAAATTGTACACAACACCCTGCAATCAGAATTAAAAAATAATAAAAATTATATGAAAAATGAGCAGGTTTACTAAATATTGTTTCACTGCGCATGCGCGAATTCAATCAAAATATACTGCACATAATATATTAGCTAAATATATAGACTAACTTTTATGAAAGTCTCAAAAACATAGCTTGAAAATTCTGTTAGTAATCGTCGATAGAATAAGCTCGAAATTCGCTGTTCCCAAAAGGAAGCAAAAAGATGAGGGGTTGTATCAAATATAGAATGCGAGACACTTCATTCTTATTATGTCAACTTTTATAAGCTAGTATATTTGGATACAACCCCTCATCTTTTTGCTTCCTTTTGAGAACAGCGAAATTCGAGCTTATTCTATCGACGATTACTATGAGAATTTTCAAGCTATGTTTTTGAGACTTTCACAAAAGTTGGTCTATACATTTAGCTAATATATTATGCACAGTATATTTTGATTGAATTCGCGCTTCCGCAGTGAAACAATATTTAGTAATCCTTCTCATTTTTCATACAATTTTTATTATTTTTTAATTCTGATTGCAGGGTATTGTGTACAATTTTTTTTGTCATATTTTCTGAAAATAACTTGTTTTTATATTAAAAACTCTGCAAATTATAAGCAAAAAACTTGGTAAAATTTGGGACTGTTTTTATAAAAACCTGAATTTCTCTTCGAGTATACATGCTATCTTCATAAAAATGAACCCAAATTATTACAATAAGCCACTTAATCATAATCTACAGTTTGAATGCTTTTGCAATATTAGTTTTTACAGGGTTATCCAAAAGATATTCGTTTTTCTTCAATTTGTTGACGACCCCTTATGGGGTTTCGGGAAAAAATCTTCGCGGAAATATATGACGTTTATCATGTTGTTTACACTCCTGAAGTTAGAGTATAATTACTCATGTATCTTTCCAGATATTTAACAAAACGTCTAAAATCGCAAGTGACCGGTCATCATTGCAAATATAGTGTATTATCTATATTTTATGTAAGTTACTTTGAAAATTAAAAACTACTTATACTATACAATACAAGTGGAGGGGGTGATTTAAGATATATATATATATATATATAACAAACAAACAAAAAAGGTTTTCATATTTTAAAGGTAACATCGGATTTCAATCACCTTATCTCTAAATCGCGATATTACATAAATAATAAACCGATTTAAGAAATTTCTATCGAGTGCAAACCTAAATAAAGTGCTGAAAACTGCAATCATTTATAATTCGAGCTGTGTTCGTCCTGGAACACTCATATTTTATATGGTAAACGTAATATTTATAAAAGGCGGGGCAATGTCCGTTTTTTAATAGGAACCCCTAAATTTTAATATAGCGCGAATATGATGCCATGATAACCACAATCACTTAGATCTTGCTACAAATTTCGTATGGTAAACGTAAACATTTTAAGGGAGTTGGTTCTGCGGATATTTTTATAGATAAAATACCGCTGCAACATATACAGCCCAAATTATAACTGATTAATGTTCATGGCACCTTGTACTTATGATATATTAAAATTTGAGGAGTTTGATAAGAAATCGATAAATCCTCTCTAAATGATTGCGTTTAACGTAAGAAATTTTTGTGGGCAGCTTTAATTTGTATCCGAGTTAAATGTGTTTGTGATTATCGGGCTCTTACATTCATGATATACTACAATTTAGGAGGCTCCGATTAAAAAAAAAGAGAATGTCTAATATAAAGTTATGTCACGTTGCTCAAACACACAAATTTTTTGCGCGGTGTGACAATTTAATCATGAGTTATAATTTAATTTTTTCAGCCTCTTATATTCAGCTTTTTATAAAAATTAGGTGATGATAAAAAAAAACGGTAATGGATCCTGATAATGTATACTCATGATATTGAACCGTACAACGTTTGGTGGGCTTATGGTGATTACAGTCTGAGTTACAGGGACAAACCGAAATGGCATGACCCCTCATGAGCAAGCCCTTTATAAATTTTACGTGCTACCGCAATTAAAACAAGAGTTATATGTATTTTAAGTTGTAAAGATTTTTTGGTATACACAGAAATATGAGAAGCTTAAAAAAAATCGACAGATCCCCCCCGCCCACCCCCACCACCTCTAAAGCAATTACTTTTACCATACGAAATTTGTGATTGAACCTTGCGACAATTTAGACTCCAGTTATAAGTGCTTTTTGTTATCGAGCCCTTATTTTCATTATACTAACTTTAGTATAGCACGAGTATAGTACAAAGTAATTCAGGTATGTGTTCATCTATTGTTAGAAATTGCTGAATGTGAATTTTCAACCTATTATACATTTTCTTACTAAACTAAATTTTAGCGTACAATGTAGGATACATACAAATCTACATTATACATACCAAATACAGTGCTACACAACATAATTGGGATATTTTTCCGGGTATGGTTGGTTAATTCCTGAAATCTGGTTTTTCATGTGTAATGCGTTTGCTAAGATGTGTACTTTGGTGTTTTATTTACCTTATTAAACAGCGCAGTTTTGTTAAAATATTCTAGTGCTGGAAAGTGTTTAGCATGGATCGTATTTTGCATCTGATTTCGACGTTGTTCGCGATGATTTATTTTTTTAGGGAGTGGGGGCACATTCATGAGTTTTTTCTGTGCATCTCCACTTTTCCGCTTTTTTGTCCTTTTCTGATCATTAAAAATCAGATATAATGTATTACTAGTCCTACAGGATGCCAATGGTCACAAAAACGTCATGAATTTCAGCAACTGGTTCATCCAAGGCTCATATCGCCCATTTTCAATCCTTCTCCATCTACTATATGAATGTCAGCATTTATGTTAATCAATTTTATTACAATCTAAAACCTTAAAGGAATTAAAACTTCGCCATATGTTTCATACATTGAACGAAAATTTTGGACAACTTGACGAAAATTCCAGGACCCCGTATGAAACCTGAAAATAACTAATTAAGTTTTTAAATGCACAATCCCGAGGGTCTTTGGGCATTTAAACATTTTTTTAATACTTAATATATATTTTTTATCTAAGTTATATATTATCTATATTTTATATAAGTTACTTGGAAAATTAAAAACTACTTATACTATACAATACAAGTGGAGGGGGTGATTTAAGACCTTATTACGTCACTATATATATATATATATATATATATATATATATATATAACAAGAAAAAAAAAGTTTTCATATTTTAAAGGTAACATCGGTTTTCAATCACCTTATCTCTAAATCGCGATATTACATAAATAATAAACCGATTTAAGAAATTACTACCGAGTGCAAACCTAAATAAAGTGCTGAAAACTTTAAACATTTATAATTCGAGCTGTGTTTGTCCTAGAACACTCATATTTTATATGGTAAACGTAATATTTATAAAAGGCGGGGCAATGTCCGTTTTTTAATAGGAACCCCTAAATTTTAATATAGCACGAATATGATGCCATGATAACCACAAATACATAGATCTTGCTACAAATTTGCGCAGTCCAACCAAATTTCGTATGGTAAACGTAAACATTTTAAGGGAGTTGGTTCTGCGGATATTTTTATAGATGTAATACCGCTGCGACATATACATCCCATATTATAACTGATTCATGGCAACTTGTACTTATGATATATTAAAATTTGAGGGGTTTGATAAGAAATCGATAAATCCTCTCTAAATGATTACGTTTAACGTAAGAAATTTGTGTGGGCTGCTTTAATTTGGATCCGAGTTTAATTTTGACATCCTCTTATATTCAGCTTTTTATAAAAATTAGGTGATGACAAAAAAACGGTAATGGATATCCTGATAATGTATAATGATATTGAACCGTACAACGTTTGTTGGGCTTACGGTGATTACAGTCTGAGTTACAGGGACAAACCGAAATGGCATGACCCCTCATGAGCAAGCCCTTTATAAATTTTACGTGCTACGGCAATTAAAACAAGAGTTATATGTATTTTAAGTTGTAAAGATTTTTTGGTATACACAAAAATATGGGAAGCTTAAAAAAATCGACAGATCCCCCTACCCCACCACCTCTAAAACAATTACTTTTACCATACGAAATTTGTGATTGAACCTTGCGACAATTTAGACTCCAGTTATAAGTTCTTTTTGTTATCGAGCCCTTATTTTTGTTAAACTAACTTTAGTATAGCACGAGTATAGTACAAAATAATTCAGGCATGTGTTCATCTATTTTTAGAAATTGCTGAATGTGAATTTTCAACCTATTATGCATTTTCTCACTAAACTAAATTTTAGCGTACAATGTAGGATACATGCAAATCTACATTATACATACCAAATACAGTGTTACACAACATAATTGGAGTATTTTTCCCGGGTATGGTTGGATAATTCCTGAAATCTGGTTTTTCATGTGTAATTAGAGTTGCAAAATTTCGGTTTATTTCCAATAGACCCGGTTTATTCCCAGGTTTATTCCCAAAAGGCTTGGTTTATTCCCCAAAAAACAAGTTTATTCCTGAAAAACTCGGTTTATTCCCAGGTTTAAACCGGGTTTTTTCTAGCCTTTGCAACTCTATGTGTAATGCGTTTGCTAAGATGTTTACTTTGGTGTTTTATTTATCTTATTAAACAGCGAAGTTTTGTTAAAATATTCTAGTGCTGGAAAGTGTTTAGCAGCATGATTGACGCAAAGAAGAAAGTATTCGATTCGTAAAAAAACTCCAATTCCGTTTTTGAACGATTTATGCGTTTTAGAATGTCACGATTTGACTGCTTTTACAAAATGTCTGTCTGTGTGTCTGTATTTGACAAAAATGCTCTGGGAATTCTATCTTAAGAACTAAAGCACGAAACTTACTAAAATTTGAGATTCTGTTAGACCTTGATATAAGTTAACGCTGATTAGTTGTTGGTGTAAATCGTCCAACAGGTGGTACTGTTATACCTTATTTTTTATGATTTCCGAGATAGCTATATATCTCAAGAACTATTGCACGGATTTTCATCATACTTCAGGTTCAGTTATGCCTTGATATAAATTGGTGCTGATCAGTTTTAGCCTAAATTGCTTGACAGGTGGCACTATTATGCTTAATTTTTCATGTTTTCCGCGACAGCTATATCTCAAGATCTAGTTCACGGATTTTCAACATACTCCAGATTCAGTTAGACCTCTATAAATTGGTGTTCATTAATTTTTGTATTAATCGCTCAACAGGTGGCGCTGTTATGCCCTATTTTGCATGATTTCCGCAATAGCTCTATCTCAAGAACTAATACACGGATTTTCATCAAACATCAGATTCAGTTATACGTAGACGTTGACATAAGTTGCTGCTGATTAAGGTTTGGTGTAAATCGCCCAACAGGTGGCGCTTCTATATAGCGCACTTTTCAAATTTTCTGCCATAGATATATCTTAAAGAATTAATTCACGGAATTTCGAAAATTTCATATTCTGTTACCCAGCTAGAAAATATTTGCACTTTTTATGCAAAAAAGTATCAATAGTACACAATTTGTGCAAAAAAAGTGAAAATTTTTGAATATTTCAAAAAGTGTACACTTTGTGTGCAAATTATATGCACTTTTTATACATACAAAAAAATGCATCTTTTTTGTTTTCAGAAAGTGTGCACATTTTTTGCATAAAATAACTGCATACTCCGTGTTCGCAAAAAGTGTGCATTTTTTATGCACAAAAGTCTTTATTTTTTATGGATGTAAAACTTTGTATAGTCCAAGTTTTGATTATTCTATGCATATGTTACCAATTCAAAATCTGTAATTTTTTTCAAATGTGCACGTTTTTCCTATTACAACACAATATTCCCTAAAAAGTGCATTTCTACGTCACAGATTGTGCCCTCTTCCACCAATATTTTCGCCTCACCCTTTGAGGGATGTGAAGGAGAGGGGGGAGAGTGTAAAAAATATTTCACACTTTCTGTTGCTCTATGACCTGAAATTTGACTGTAATAATATAAGATTACATTTTTTCTCAACATTTTTTAATAATAATTACTAACCAAATGTACAGGTTCTTAAAATTTGCAAATAAATGTTTAAAATGCAAAACAAAATGCAAGATAAATGTTTAATATTCATAGTTCACGTCAAACATCATCGGCGCAACCAGGGGGAGGGAGGTTGTAACCCTCCCCCCCCCCCCGGGACGTATGTTGAGTTTGGAAGAATTGGACGTATATACATATGTTCATATTTTATAGATATTATGAAGAAAAATATAGCTTTAAGACACATATTTTACTGTAAATTATTTTTAAAAAAATTGATAAAATTAGTTTTTTTTTTTGAAAATTACAAACTTAACGGTGGAGTACCTCAAAATTTTCATCTCCGTAAATTTTCAAAAATTAAAAAAAAAAAATTATTTAATTTGAAATTTTACAATTTTACCCCTGTCGAATGAACAAGTAAGATATTCTATATCTCCCAGAGACAGTCAAAATGATTTAAATTATAAAAAGCATATATATTTATTATAATTTTGAAATGCGATAATTAGTCGCCTTTGAAGAAGATTAACCACTGCTAATTTTTTGAACGGTCGGTGACTGCCTTGGTGACAGGCACGATGATAAATAGAGGTGCTGAGGATATATTTAGTCTGCGTGGTATGGCGCGATGCCTGTCCTTTCCCTCTGTTGTCGTTAGTATAATTAAGTTGATGGCCGCGTAAACAATTTTTTTTTATAAATAAGAAGTTATGAAGACTTATCTTTTTCACCGACTGATGATTTTTGTTTAGCAGAAAATAGGTAAGTTATTCAATTTTATGTTGTAAGTTTCTATAATAAATATCGTACGTATTGTAAATGAATATTGATTTGTATAAAACCACCCTAATTGTAGTTATAACGATAGGCTTACTCGGCTATTGAGAAAAAAACACGTAGTTTGTTTCCTCTTGCCATTTCAATTCAGCTAATTTTTATGTATAAAAAATACTTTTATAAAAAAGATAATCGTTACTTTTAATTATTTTTAGCCGTCAGTTACATAAATATGTAGCGTACTAAAAAAATACTTAAATTTAACGTCCTTAGCTGCTTATATATAGCGGTCTCGCACACCACTTCTTTTTTCAATTTTCACAGTAACTTTTTATTTTCAGTTTTAACTATAGCAGGGTTCATAAAGACTATTTAGACTACTTAGAAACTCCTTAGAAATTAAAAAGTTTGCAAGGAGTAGGGGAGACTGGTACACACTTGACCTATGGGCACAGTAGACCACCCCTAATATTTTATTATTTTTTTTAAGCTTCTCTTCTATCCTAATAGACAACAGCACTGCACTGATTATTTATAGCCTTCAGAAAATATGTTTAGCTCAGATGGAACTATTTTATCCTGATTGGTTGTTTTGAGCTTCTAAAAGTAAAATTTTTCATCATCATATTTTCATATTTTTAGCAATTAAAGGTTGTAGATAAATAAGATAAAACACATTTTTTGCTAAGCTAAGATACTTGTTTTTAACTTTAAAGTTGATATGTTTAAAAGAAAGCTATAAACAATATTAATATGATTATTTATTGAACTTCAACATGGGGCACAGTGGACCACCCACTCCTGGGGCACAGTGGTCCACAATCCACTCTGCTCCAGTAATGCAGAATGTTCAAAATATTTAATAATTGTTCATTTTCTATAAAGAATTATTGTTTTAAAGTAGTTATTTAACTGTAAAATAAAGTAAACAAAGAAAAATAACAATTTATTTAACATAATAAGAAATATTTTGTTTTGTATTTACTGCCTTTGATAAATATATATAACTAAGTCTAATTGGTGATGATTCTGTTAAAGTAAGATTCATGAGACACAAATTGAATAGATATCAGTTTATTTTTCCCGAAACTGTAGATGAATCGTTGTTGATGTCAATGATTTCATAATGTTGCTCTCAGATCCAAAAGTATTTCAGGAAAATTCCTGGATCAATCTTACTCATAAGTATTTTGAAATTTCATTTGCAAATTTTAATATGCGCTGATTCTTTTGTACTTAAGTAATGCCTTCAACTAAATTGCAATTGTTCCTGTATTAATCTGTTATTATTTTCAAAATATAATTAATTTTTTGTTTCAAAATGTTACTTGTAAATTTATTTTACTATGTTATTTTGCGGGTAAAGGGGAAATAAAGAAGAATTAGATTAATGAAAAATAGATTTATATTGCATTTCAGATAATACCTAATAGCTGTTCACTGTGCCCCAGTGGGTGGACCAGTGTTCCCCATTTATGGGGCACACTGGTCCACTTTTTGGATGCCCATAAATTTTATTTGTTTTTAAATGTATTGGAAACTATGTTCTGAGAAAATTATGATGAATGCATAAAGGTTTTAAGGAATATTCAAAAATATTTTCATGCAGATCGGCTTGTCCGTTAAAGAGAAAAAAAAATTAACTGAAAAAGTGGTCCACTGTGTACCAGTCTCCCCTACTTAGAACTCTTTAAATAAACAAAACAAAATACTTCTTAAATTATAACAAAATATAATTTAGTGTTGAATAATGATTAAAGGAAGTAAAATAAAAGTCTTCTCATGTTTATAAAAGTAAAGTTCAAGTAATTACTGCCATTCTAAAAAATTAAATTGTATATATTTTTTGTTTTGTTTGGTTTGGTTTGTACATACTGCATGTTTTTTCCATTCAAAATTTACTTTTAAAACCTAGGTGCATGTGATATATGATGAGAATTTGAGATTTACTGTCCTGTATATATATATATATATATATGGCCATTGGTCACTTCATAAAATAGTTCCCTGGCACTTTTGTATTCAAATTTACGAAACCAATAAGCAATGCATTATGAATACTTTGTAAAATTTTAGCACTAGTTAGATTTCCTTTGAATAAAATACATTTTCTCCCTAAATGAGATATTAAAAATTAGGGTGGGTGTGCAAGTTGTACGACGCATGGCATGCATGAAAAAATATGCTAAGTTCTTTAAAATTCTTGTTCTCCTTAGAATTTTCCTTGACTTCTTCGATTCTTTTCTCCAGTCTGTATGAACCCTGCTATAGTTACTCGTAAAATTTTGTTTTGTTTGAAGCCTTAGTATTATTGCTAAAGACTTCTGAATAGGTAAATTTTAATTATAATAGTCATGTACATAAAGTTTGTAACAGATGCAGTATCCTATGCGTTAATCAAGCCTTTTATTCATCTTTCAATCAAGCGGTCTCTGAAACCACTCACAGTATAGTATGCGACTCTTTTTGTAACAGGAGTTAAGGGTTAAACTGCATAAAGTAATACATATATAATAACAAAAACAAGTTAAAACGAATATTTGTACGTATATCCTTTTATATCAAAATGCAATTTCATTTCTTTAAAAGTAAAATTCAATAAATGTTCTTTTATTTTTAAAAGAATTGAATTTGAAAATTGAATTTTCTAGTTTGTAGCCAGAAATTGGTAGACTTTTTTTTAACTTAGTGGCCATTTTTCGCAATCGTAATTCTTGTTATGTTAAATTAAAATACATTATTTAGATTATAATTAACAGAGCATTCTCTGAACTATTTCAAAAGTGCAATCAATTTACAAAAACTCATTTTTTATTTCATTAACATACAAAAACAATTCAAAATAAATGAAAAAAATTATTTAAAAAATACAAAAATATGCTTTGGTTTTGTTTGTCAAAATTGGGGGGGGGGGGGGAACTCTGCTGAATGAACGCTCGTTCGAGGCCAAAACTAACTTCACAGGAAGTAAACATGGTTTTTGATGCCCCTGCCCCTCCTTCTTCCCAAAATAAATTTAAGTTTCTAATAGCCACCTTATTTTAAAATTAAAAATACATAATCATAAAATACATAATATTGAACTATGTAATCAGCTTTGTCAAATATTTATTCGATGAAACCTCTGAAACTGGAATCTAAAGGAATAGGAAAAAATACCGCTCTATATGGATTTCCTTCGTAGGATGTATAATTGTTGAAACATATGTTGTAGAATATGTTTGTAATCTGTAATTCTTAAAATGTAATCTGGAAAATTTTAAAAGCTTATAAAATAAATTTATATTACTATTAACATGTTAAGTTAAAGCATTACACACAATGTAATCAAGTCAAGTTAGTTTAATTTTTTTTTAAATGTTAGAATCAGAACCTTGAAATTTTAGCCCCCTCTGAAACAATTTTAAAGGCCCTAAGTGAAATCAATTATAAGCCAATTTTTACTGGATTGTTATTGATTTTTTTGTATTACATCTCTTCCAGAGTGTGAAAATTGCGGATTTATATCAAATCAGTGACGGCTGTGACAGATCATTAAACACTGGTTTGATTGCTTCCATTACCACAGAAGGGATAGGGGATTTATGATTGTATGAAATGCCTTCTAAACGTGATTTATTGTACTTACACCAGGTGTAGACATTTTTTGGGAAAAAATAATGAATTAGATTATCATTTGATGATATTTTGTGATAAAATATCGCCCAAATTGCTTTACGCATTTCAATCAAAGAATCTTTATGTTCTCTGATGGCATTGCCATAGTAGCTTGTTATTTCATCAATAAGGTTGTTAGTTAATCGCCCTTTACCACCCAGTGTTTTTCCATCACTCAATTTTTTCTTTTCTTGCTTCAGCTTTCTTAGACGGGTCCCCATACGCTTCTGAACGTGTCCAACACATTCGACTTTTTTCGATAGTTACATTCCCATAAGGTTTTGCATTACACACTGAAGGGAATGTTTTTGTGTCACCGTCCCCGATGTGTTTCAAATATTTTACACCACGTGTTTCTTCGGATCTTAAAAATATTCTGACCATACCGTCAACTTCCATCTTTCCTGCAGAACCAAAATGGTTTCGATTACATTCGTGTTCTTCAGAATATTCACACTCTTTACAATACGAGGACATCACCTCAGTGTCAAATACTTTCCCACTTTAGGCTCCAATTATCGAACACACACCTGTAAGTGATGTATGACCACGAGTCTTCCATGTACCATCACCACTTACAGTAACGGACAAAGAAGAATTTGACAATATAGCTTCAGTCTGGGCTGCTTTCTTCATCGACATTTCTGCAGTTTCTGATGTCACTTTCAATATTTTATTTACAATGACAAAGTATGATTTTGAGCAATAGGTGGTGGGAGATCCATGCCACAGTAAAAAGTCTCCATCCTGCTCTGCCTTGTCCAATCATTCTCATAGAATATGTAAACCTTCTATTGATTTCAGGAATATTTTTGTTACTGCCTAACATTGTGCAATTTCTGAAAGTTTTTACAGAACACTTACATGTCATTTCAAATTTAGATGACAGTCCAAACAGTGACGACTCACTTAGCATAATATTACCCTTACAGAATTTACAAGATAAGTTTTGTTGTATAAAATTAATAAATAAATTTATATCAAACAATCTGTATCCTTCAAAATTAGGTGTTCTAAAAACACTTTGTTGTGCAGGAGGTAAAACATCCAACTTTAATTTTTTGCTTGATGCACTAATGTGTTGATGAGTTTTCACATTAGTAAAATGATTGCCAGAAAACTTTCGTTTTTTAGGACGAGTCCCAGACTCTCGCTTCACATTCTCGGACACAATAATGAACGAAAATAAACTAGTAAAATAAATTAATAATATAAAACTAGTAAAATACACTCTGAACAAAAAGCTTACTCTCAAATGAAACGGAATCGAATTATAACGCTGAAAAGCACATGTAAATAAACTTTCAACTGCAGATATTACGAAAGCCGGGAGTAGAGATGTTTCCGTCCTTCTGTTTCTCCAAAAGAATTAATAATTCATGGAGTTTGCGATAAGAGGAGAAGCAAAATCTGCAGCTTTTAAAACGTAAACAAACACACCGCCATGATGACAGAATCAGCTGACTCAAGTGGATCTTTAATTCGCGTGAAACGGACCAAAGCTGATTTACATTTTTTACTATAACGAGAGTAATTTTACGAATATTTTAATGCGGTTTGTGGCAAATTGTTCAGAAAAAAATTAGCTATCAAATGAATTAAAAAACAAAAAATCGATTTTTTCAAAATTTTAAAGGATATGTGTCCCCTTAAAGCGTCCAATTTAATTATGCTGTTTAGAAATTTGGGTACTTTCTTGTTACATCGACCCTAACAATTACAATTATACCAAGGTTGCAGTTATGATTTTGCGAAGATCATCGCAAATCTTATGTATGCATCAGATACAGTATGCTCTCTTATATGCTCAGATACAGTATGCATTTTTAATAGTATAGATACTAAATTTCAAGTTTGAGATTTGGGAAATTGTTTATAAGAACAACATTTGCCAGTTTGGCCGTATATTACGCATGAAAATAAGTGAATCAATTTTAACTATTATTTTTTCCTGTAGAAAAACAAACTACTTAATAAAATCTAATATTGAATTTTTATATTTATGTAATGTCTGTAAATTAGTTCAGTTTGCATATTTCTGCATGATTTAATTTTTTTTCCTTTTTTTTACACAGGAAACAAACGGGATACAGCTTGAAATTGATTTGGTAAAAGAAAATCATCCAAAGATACAGAAGCGCAATCTAAGTAAAGTATCTATTTGAACATTGTAAAACTGACTGTAACTCAACAATGAAAATGCTATATATTTATTACAGAAAATACAAGAAAATTTCAAGTATATTTATTTTATAACATATAACAAGTACCATTACAAGTCCCGAACATTTACTGGTGGATACATTACATTACCGGAACAAGTACCATTAGTTTATTATTTATGTTGTGATTTCAAATAAACGCAGTGGCTGTACCGCAATGGTCATTTTTTTTTGTGTGTGCCGTGTTTTCTTTCGCTTTTTCCCAACAGCAGCTAGATTTCAGCGGTCGTCCATCAAAGCCCTCTGCGGTCAGAAGAATTATTGTATCCGGTTGCAACGGTTAAAATTTGCAATGACTGCATTGGAAATGAAATGATGAGAAAAAGCTGATTGCACTTGTGTTGTAAATAAAAAAAAAATAAGTAACGTTGATTTTTTAATACCTTTTTCTAAGTGCAAATAGGGCCTACCGTAGCTGAGTGGTCAAGGCATCACACCACTAATCGCTTGCGAGTGTAGGTGGGAGCGGGTTCGAATCCGGGTTCGAATCCCGGGGGCTCCGTTGCACACTCTTTGTGGAGCTTCCGGGTGTATTTCTGTGTGTTGTAAATTTCCTTCTGTGTGCTATCTCGTCCCTGTATACATTGACCATGATTTATAAGCGGGCGCTTGATGCCAAGCACACAGGTCAGATGTATGTTAATCAAATGTCAAATGTTTAGTGCAAATACATTAGTTAAAACATTTTCAACCAACAACTAGAATTTAGTGCAGCTCTTTTCAAGTAAGTGTAATAATTTTCTCTTATTGTGTTTTAACAATATTGAACAATTTTTTTTTACTGTATGCAATGTTATTTCTAATTATAAAATTTACATATTTAAATTTAAGCTTATTTTCTTTTTCCCCATGTTGGCGAACTTGTACCATGTCTGATAAAGTTATTATTTATAATCCTATTTATAATTATGCATCTTTCCAAAAGTGGGTTTATTACTATGGTGATAATAACTGTAAATTTCACAGTAAGCTGAATCTTGATATAAATATATGCTGAAAATGTTCGATATGCAAAAAGCTATTTTAAAAAATGCACAAAATCTGAGGGGCCAAATACGCTCAGATTTTGTGCACTTTTTATTTTACACATTTTTTTCATACCAAAAAATCCCTAAATTGTGCATTTTTATGCGTAATCAGAGGCTCTGATTATGCATAAAAATGCACAATTTAGGGATTATTTGGTATGCAAAAAATGTGTAAAATAAAAAGTGCACAAAATCTGAGCGTATTTGGCACTTCACATTGTATATAAAAAGTGCACAATTTAGGGATTATTTGGTATGCAGAAAAAGTGCACAAAATCTAAGCGCATTTGGCACCTCTGATTGTGTATAAAAGTGCAACATTTAGGGATTATTTGGTATGCAGAAAAAGTGCACAAAATCTGAGCGTATTTGGCACCTCTGATTATATACATTTTGTGCACAATTCTGTTTGCACTTTATATGCACAATTAATTTTGCACTTTTTATACATACGCCGAGGTGCCAAATACGCTCGGATTTTGTGCACTTTTTTTTGCACTTTTTTTGCAAACTTTTTCGAGCTGGGTAGACCTTGACATAAATAGATCCTTATTAGTTTGTTTATATACCGTGCAACAGGTGTCGCTGCTAGGTTCTGTTTTTCACGGTTTCCGTAGTAGCTATATCTTAAGAACGAACAGTTTGCATTTAACTTTGATTTCAGACGATTTGATTTATATAAAGAAAATGTAAGGCCACAGCATACTAGTTCTTTCTTGTTAAGTTATTAGTTTTAGTGAAGTCGTGAAAAATTAACTTTACGCAACCAAAAAGAAAAAAATAATCTTATTTTAGAGATACAAAACAGTATCTACCACAGACGACTTTTAATTTGATGGAATATAAATATGGTCCATTACTAAAGTTTATTAAATAATAAAAAATACAACATAAAATAAAGTAGAAAATAATATAAATTTCATTAAAATTGTTATATTATAGGGGAAATTATTTTTACACGGTAGATTAAATGAAAATCACAAAATTAACATTCGAAAAGTAAGTGTCTTTTCATGCAATTATAGAAAAAATGCTGAAGATTTTAGCCACTGAAAATGCATTATTTTAACGACGATATATTTCAAAAGTCATGCTATTTGTCAATTGTATTTTCCTGTTATAACTAACCTGTAGATCGGTTCTGTTATTTTCTCGCAACATTAGAATCCTCGAGTTTCTACCATTACAGAAAATAAAGTAGAAATAAAAAAAGCAAGAGAAATCTTGCGTCAAGCATAGATTACGCAATACTTTCCAACAATTCCAGAATACTATAACGAAACTTTAGCATTTAATAAAGTGAGAGAAGATATTTAAGTAAGTAATTTAGTAAAAGGCATTTCATAAAAATAATTATTACATAGCAATTACCGTCCATAGCCCAAAAATAGACGAATGGATCTGTGAAGCTTTGTAAATGATCTATAGATTGGTATATGTAATCTAGATAGTATGCGAAAATTTAGTTTAGTTACAAAAAGCATAACACAGTTGGCACTGTCTACATTTAGCAATTTTTGACAATAAACGGAAGTGTACTAGAATTATTTTGTACAG
This sequence comes from Maratus michaelseni, assembly GCA_963931845.1. Lineage (NCBI taxonomy): Eukaryota > Metazoa > Arthropoda > Arachnida > Araneae > Salticidae > Maratus > Maratus michaelseni. The sequence goes on from OZ007586.1 coordinate 85,870,114, forward strand.
CCCTGTATATTATTTACAGATTTTTATACATGTCACATAATATAGTAAAATTTAATTCAAGCAAAGAAACGCATTACACTATTAAAAACACACTTCTAGAAATTACTATCCATAGCCAGCAATGTATCCAATTCCTTGCGTAGCACTGTATATTATGAATTTATTTATACTCTACAAACATCTCTTAGAGTACTAAATATAATTCAACTCAAAATTACATAACTCAATTAAAAACTATCTTTAAACAATTCACGCCCTTTCAAAGTAATGCTTACGAATTCTTTTGTGTTGACTTTCTTTTGTGTTGAATTCTTTTGTGTACATGTCATGCACAATGTAAGAGAATGGCACAGAATATGAAAAATGCATTTTTTCACATTCGATAGTGGGACATGTTAGCGACGAATAGTGTATTTTAATGACAGTTTGTTTGTTTGACCATTTGCTCTATATAACGACACACTTTGTCAGTCTAATAGGAAGACTGCAATCAACTGATGATCTTCTAATCCGCCAATCGCAACTGCGCGTCCGACCTCCAGTAACACCCATGATCGTCACGGCACCAATCGCAACTGCCCTCCAACATTGTACCTCCAATGGTTTATTTGTGACGTCATTTGCAACTATTTCTTATCTCCCTTTTCTTATATCATTCCTTTGAAATAATTAAAATAAATATTATCAACAAAAAATCATGTAATTGATTTAATTAATTCTATCAGCAAAAAATATGTGAAATGGAACAAAATAAAAACACCAAATTTTATCTACCGAAATCAAGTAAAAAAGATGCATCAGATTTAGAAAAACACCGTTCAAATTGTCAACTTATGCAAATAAAGCGCTGTTTTCAAAATCACGTGACTCACATGCAATTTACTGCTGTCAAGTTATAAACATTATTTCTGTCGAGTGGTAGTTACGTGAACCTTTTCATGAGCCACGTTATAATATAATGTCTTTATAATTTTGATCCATGTGAATGAACTTTATTAAATTATGTTATAAAATTTGTAAAAATCGAATGAGAGCTTAGTGCTTCGTAATAAATTATGGAAGAAATTAGTTCATTTCAATCAGACAGTAGTGATTTACAAACTGTTCACCATGCTGGTACTTCCGGCACTACATGTAAAAAGAAACCGACTATTTTAGATGGACGTTTTTTCGAGAAAATTGAAAATAAATCTTCGTGTGATAGAATTATAGCGAAATGCACTAAGTGTAATATTGAGGTAAAAGCCTCAAATAATTGCACTTCCAATTTTGTTACCCACCTTAAAAGGAAGCATGGAAACACTTATTTTGAAGAATATCGTGCTTATTTACAGGAAACAAAAAAACAACGAAAATCAAGTATTTCTGGACAATCAAGTCAAAACATAGTATATTTGCAACACAATTTTGACAAAGATATTGTAAACTATTACATTGATTCTATGATTTCGCTAAGAAACATTGATAATATATATTTCCAAAATCTACTGAAAAACCTCAATTCTAGTTCAAAATCTTTGAACATAATGAGTCGGAGGGCACTTGGACGAAAAATTGGAATATATTACAATGCACAAGTAGCAAATATTAAACGTGACTTGGAAGATATAGATTTCGTTTGCATAACCACAGACATATGGTCAGGGCGACGAAGAAGTTTCCTAGGAGTGGCAGCACATTGGATTCATCCAGTTACATTAAAAAGAATGTCTAGAGCCATGGCTTGTGAAAGATTCAAAGGCATTCATAGTTATGACAAAATTTTTGAAAATCTTATGAACATCCAAAAAAAATTCGGATTGAATTCCAATAAAGTAATAGCTGCTATTACTGATAATGCAAGGAATTTTGTGAAAGCATTTAAAATATTTGGAATTGAAGAAAAATGTATTTTAGAAGATGATGACGATTTAGATACAAAATATAATTCATCTAGTAGTGATTATGATTCTGACACTGCGTCTAGCATAAATGATTATGTAGAAGATGTAATTAATTTGAATGATTGTTTACCATTACACTTTAGGTGTGCATCTCACACACTCAATTTGTGTGTAACTGCTGACTCTAGCAAAATTCTGGAAGGCCATGACACAGAAATTTCAAAAATACACGAACAAGTGATAAAAAAATGTAATAGTTTGTGGAAAGCAGCATGTCGGCCTAAATCTTCAGAAATTATCATTTCCATTTTGGGACATACTCTTAGTCGACCAAATGAAACACGATGGAATAGTTTATTTGATGCAATGAAACAGTTTCTCTCCATCAAAGAAAAATCGGCTATTTTGAGCAAAGAACTGAATTTGATAACTTCATTGAAAGACCAGGACTTTACATATATAGAAGAATATGTGAAATGTAGTAAAGACATTGCCGGGGCTTTAGATATTCTTCAAAGTGAAAAAGAAACTTATTTTGGTATTTTATTACCAACTTTGTTGTCATTACGACATAAATTACGAAAATCATTGAATGAAGACTTTATATATTGTCGACCTTTGGCCGAAGTTTATTTAGAAAGTATAGAAAATAGATTTAGTGAGTTCTTTAATATTTCATCACCTCAAGCAGAAAAAGCTGCAATAGCAGCTTTATGTCATCCGAGTTTTGTAAAATTTAAATGGCAGTCTTGCATTAGTGAACCAGCTTATACAAAAATTAAAACGCTATTTATTAGCAAATTGACAAAAGAAATCAGAACAAACGAAAATCTGGATGTGCTGAGTTCTGTTGATAGTGAAGAAAAAGATGACTTTTTTACCATTGATTCTGATCATGAAGAAGCAAAACAAGACCCTAAAAGAAAAGCCACATTATTGTATGCGCATTTCTGTCTGGAGGAAAAGAAAAATCTTAGTATATTGAACTCTTATAAAGAGATTAAAAACATCTTCATAAAATACAATACACCGCTGCCCTCGTCGGCATCTGTAGAAAGATTATTTTCTTATGCAACTATTACGAATTATTGTAAAGCTAATAGGCTTTCGGACGAAATGTTTGAAAAACGAGTAGTTTTAAAAGCCAATCTTAAATATTACGAAGAATGTCCATAAACACCTAGAAACTATTTTATATCTAAGAAGCAAAATGTTTGCTTCAACATTAAAACAAAGTATGTTACTGCTTCATTTTTTAAATTTTGTAAATTGGTTTCATTTTTTTTATGTGGTTTAATTAAGTCTATTTTCCAGAAAGAAATTTAGAAATGTTATTGATTAAATGTAACTGTAAATAAAATATCAATGTCTCTGAAATTTCAATTTGCATGGTTTTATTAAGGTAACTATAAGTTTAGCATAATCCTAAATGTGCTCCTAACCTGACTTGAAAAGAGGGAGGAGGAGGGCGAAAGTCTGATTGGGCTAAATGTACTAGCTATATTTCTTTATATTTAATCTTTTCATAATAATAATTGTTTCGATTAAATTTTAAAATGTAAATTTTTTTCAGAATGGAAAAACTCCTTAATCATATATATTATTTCTCCTGTCAACATCCCTTTTTCTCAGAAAATACAAAACGCAGAACGACGAATGAGATAGCATATGAAAGGATTTTGAACAGGCTTCTGACATAGCACACTTAACATTTCGTTAAAACATGTTTTTGATTAAAATTTGCTGATAATTAAACATTAAATCGGCATTGTTTTCATAAAAGAAATGAAAGGTTTTCCTCAAAATATTGTTGCCAAAAAAAAAAATAAAATACCACATTATATGACGCTCAGCAATTATTATAAAAAACACCGCACGGGTTTATTCTATAATTATGATTAAAAAGCGAAATTGAAATTGAAATGTTTAGATTTATATTTCTATGTCCCATGTTTTTTTCCTGAAGCGGATGACGTCATCCTATAATGCAGTTAAAATACGATTGTTATTTTTTTTTTCTCGCGCGTGCATTTTGCAATCTTGGATCAGTTTTTACTATAACTTTGATGGAATAAATTAGATGATATTCTGGCTTGACTAAAAACTAAATGTTTGCAGATATTTTTATCCTTACTTTTTCTTTAGAAGTTTAAAACTGCATCTAAGAAAAATTACATCTTGATAAAAAATGGTTCTTCTCTATTATCCCGTCGACCACTTTTCATAACAAAAAACTATCGCCAAATAAACGGGAGAACGTTGCCATTGGAATATCAAAATGAATAAATAAATAAAATATAAGAATTTAAGGACACAATTGTTATTTTAATTAATGAAATAACTAATAAATCAGTGAAACATAATGAAAAATACACGCAAATGTCGAGTTAGAAACCACTTGATGACGTAACAAACACGTATAATGCTTCTGATATCAAGTAAATGGGACTGCATTTTTGGTGTTTAGTCTTACAGTTTGGCGATAGTTTTTTGTTATGAAAAGCGGGATAATAGAGCAGTACCGAAAAAATATTAGATTTCAGTGCGAAATCCTCGCACGGGCCCTCTGGTTTAGTTTAATTGCATTTTAATACGAAGAATGTTTACTTTGTTTAATTAACATGTGCGATTCCAGTGCTGCCTGAACGAGTCTGTTTTGTGGGTTATGGTTTTTAGTTATTCCTAAGTGAAGAAATTTCTATGCAAATAAGCTTCAATATAAAACTCTTACGAAACTTATTTATTTATTATAGAAAAAGAGAAAATATCACATTATCAAATTAGTAACTATAATAAATATTTTTATTATTATTATTTAATTGTTTGCTCAGGTTTAGTTAATGATAAATTCCTCGTGAAGTTAAAGTTAGAGTAAAGTGATTTAATTAAAAAAGGATCACACTTTACTTTATTTGATTTCATTGAAACTAACCTTATTTCTTGAAGATCCTTGATGGCTTGTTCATCCCTTTTCTCGATTTTTTGGCATGGTATATTTCTTTTATTGAATTATGAATATACAGACGTGAAAAGATAATTGTAGTCTGACATTTTAACCTTTAACTACTGTTAATGGTCTCAGAGACAGCTGCTTTTTAACACTTTCCAACATAGTTGAAAAGTGTTTATAAATTCGGTTGGTCTGCCGTCTGTCCATCGCGTAAATATGATCGGATTGCCTTGTAATTGATATATGTATATATAAGTTCATTATTGGTGTTTACTATTTCATCTTTGGTATTGAAAATTAAGTATGTAGAATTTATGTTTTTTTTTTTTTTTTTTTTTTTTTTACAGGGACACTCAAAAGAATTCCTTTACACTACGGTCTATGGGGAAAATCGTTTACGGCGTCGTATTTTAATTATGTTACACTATTTTAATCAGATTCAAATTGACACATATTACTGAGGTGCACTACAAGGCGCTTACTGTAAAATATCGTGTGCATAGAATGTATCGCTCCTTTACAGGGACACTCAAGAAAATTCTGCTACATTAAGGTCTATGGGGACAAATCGTTTGCGGCGTATTTTAATGCTGTTACACTGTTTTAAACATTTTCAAATTGCTACCTATCAATGAAGTGTCCTATAAGGTTCTTACTGTTGAATATGGTGTCCATAGAATATATAGATCATATACAGGGCTGCAGAAAATAATTTGAATATTTTCTTTGACTATAGGTAGTAATTGCAGAAATTGGGTTTTTAAATGTGTTATGCATTTTATAAGTTTACTTAGTAAACTCTGAAGTTTTGTTGTGTTGGAACGGGTTGGAAAGTGTTTTATAATATATACTTGATGACACATGATTATTCGTACTTGTTTAGATTTTCATAGAGACTATCACTTTAATTAGATACTAGGGATATTTCTTTTTGCATTGGATTGATAGTACTATATGCAATGACTTCGGAAAAGGTGAATTTTGATTAGAATAGTCCTTTACAGATGGTGCAGAAAAAGTATGCTATCCATTTAAAGGTTTAAAGAGTCTTTTATTCATATTTAGGTCAATCAGTCACAGAGATTGCTCACATTAGGAATGCTACAGTTTTTTTTATAGTTAGTTAATTGTTAATCTGTGTTAAACATAATATTGATTACACTCTAAAAAATATATATGTAAATTTACACATAAAAACAGGTGTATAGATGATACAAAAACGATTTGTCTATGTGTGTAAAATGTTGTGTAAATTGCCAAAATACACGCCTAATGTGTAAAAAAAACACATTTTAGTATGTAATTTGATGATAACACTAAGCGAATAAAAGTGATCAGATAACTCTTGAAATATACACTTTAATGTGTAAATTGCACAAAAATACACATATTTCTGTGTAATATTCTTACACATGCAAATGTGTAATATTCCGTGATTACACATATTTTTGTGTATTATGCAAACTACACATATTTTGTGTAACTTGTAAAATACACAGTTTCTTGTGTAACATGCAAATACACAGATTTCTGTGTAATAATCTGTCCTTACACACATTTCTGCGTAATATACAAAACACAGATTTTTGTGTAATATTCAAAATTGACAGATTTTTGAGTACATAGTTTTACCTTTAAAATTTGTGTGTATAAATTCTCAACTAAATGCTTTTATGATTGCAAAACAAAATTTCATGGAGAAAAAAAGAATTCATGGGCTTGGTGTGTTTATTCTTTCTATCAGGTTACACATATAGAAAAATCGTTTTTGTATCATCGATATACCTGTTTTTACTTAAAAAAGGATCAAAAGCATGTCCTTCCGGCCTGTACCTGGAGGAAAAAGTATCTTTCCTATATCTTCGTTTTAAAATTTTAGCTAATGTTACACGAAAACAGCAAGTTAAAATGCAAATAAAACGTTTACAAAAGATTCGTTAATACTGAATTTGAATAAGAAATTCGCCAAATTATTGAGCTATAGCCAAATTGGCTTCATTTATCAAGACTTATTTTGGTCGCCAAATTTGGCGATATTTTACCAAATGTCGCCAAGTTTGGCGAGAATATGGCGCTAACGGATATGAATATATAGTTTTATGCGTATGATTGGGAAAATTATTACAACAATGAAAGAAAATAATTTGCGAGTAATCGCGTTTATGTGCTGTTTTGTTTCAAAATGTCAGCCACCCTAGAATTTCAAACTGCTCTATCTCAGCCACTTTTTAAGATAGAGGTAAACCAAGAAATTCTCTGGAATCCTTGTATGAAGACCTAACACTTAATTAAAAAATAAATTTGAATTTTTAACTTTTGAGTATATTTATTTTAGTTTTAAATTTTTAAGTGGCCGCCATCTTGAAATAAAATGGCGGACCAAGCTGGCCAACGAACTCGGTTGAGACATTGGTGAGCTTAATACACACAATTAATTTCATCAAAATAGATTTATAAATACGAGAGTTATCGTTTGACATAGGTCAGATATATATATATATATATATATATATATATATATATAATATAAATCAACATTTGAACGGTGGGTGGTTTTGGGGTCTGGGGGTCATGATCGGTGAAAATATACCGAAATTTTCTGGAACTGCTTTCCTCCGAATGGCTGCAATAGCTTTATACTTTTTTGTATTGAAAGCTACCTAATAAGAATAGCCAGCTTTATCTAAAATTCTCAAAATATTAAATAACAGCATTATTACCACTCAGTTGGTATTATTAACATTCAGTGTTTGAAGTTAAAAAATGAAAGTATTGCATTATTTTCAATCCCCAACTATTTTTTTTTATTTGGTGTACATGAGTTTAACAGTAAAAATGAAATTAAAAAAAAAGTCCTTCCGGCCTGTACCGGGAGGAAAAGGTAGCTTTCCTATGTCTTCGTTTTAAAATTTTAGCTAATGTTACACGAAAACAGCAAGCTAAAATGCAAAGAACCCAATTACAAAACATTCGTTAATACTGCATTTGAATAAGAAATTTGCCAAATTAGTCAACTATAGCCAAGTTGGCTTCATTTATAAAGACTAATTTCGGTCGCCAAATTTGGAGGTATTTCGCCAAATGTCGCCAAGTTTGGCGAGAATTTGGCGCTAACGGATATGAACATATAGTTTTATGCGTATGATTGGGAAAATAATTACAACAATGAAAGATAATAATTTGCGAGAAGTCGCGTTCACTAAAACTCATAAATTAATCGTTGGATTTTTGTAATGTGCTATCTTGTCTGAAAATGTCTGCCACCCTAGAATTTCAAACTGCTGTATCTCAGCCGTTTTTTAAGATAGAGGTAAAACACTCCGGAATCCTTGTATCAAGGCCTAACACTCAAGGAAAAATTTTGATTTTTTAACTTTTTTGTATATTTATTTTAGTTTTAAATCATTAAATCGGCGCCATCTTAAAACAAAATGGCGGACAAAGGTGGCCAACGAACTCGGTCGAGACATTGGTGAGCTTAATACACACAATTAGTTTCATCCAAATTGATTTATAAATACGAGTGTTATCGTATGACATAGGTCAGATATATATATATATATATATATATATATATATATATATATAAATCAACATTTGAACGGCGGGTGGTTTTAGGGTCTGGGGGTCATGATCGGTGAAAATTCATCGATATTTTCCGGAATTGCTTTCTTCCGAACGGCTGCAATAGGTAGCTTTATACTTTTTTGTATTGAAAGCTACCTAAAAGTATAAAGCTACCTATTGCAGCCGTTCGGAGGAAAGCAGTTCCGGAAAATTTCGATATATTTTCACCGATCATGACCCCCAGACCCCAAAACCACCCTCCGTTCAAATGTTGATTTATATATATAGATATATCCATATATATATATATATATATATATATATATATATATATATATATATCTGACCTATGTCATACGATAACTCTCGTATTTATAAATCAATTTTGATGAAACTAATTGTGTGTATTAAGCTCACCAATGTCTCGACCGAGTTCGTTGGCCAGCTTGGTCCGCCATTTTGTTTCAAGATGGCGGCCACTTAAATATTTAAAACTAAAATAAATATACAAAAAAGTTAAAAATTCAAATTTATTTTTTAATTAAGTGTTAGGCCTTGATACGAGGATTCCAGAGCATTTTTTGGTTTACCTCTATCTTAAAAAATGGCTGAGATAGAGTAGTTTGAAATTCTAGGGTGGCTGACATTTTGAAACAAAACAGCACATTAATGCGATTACTCGCAAATTATTTTCTTTCATTGTTGTAATAATTTCCCCAATCATACGCATAAAACTATATATTCATATCCGTTAGCGCCATATTCTCGCCTAACTTGGCGACATTTGGCGAAATATCGCCAAATTTGGCGACCAAAATAAGTTTTCATAAATGAATACAATTTGGCTATAGCTCAATAATTTGGCGAATTTCTTATTCAAATTCAGTATTAACGAATCTTTTGTAAACGGTTTCTTTGCATTTTAGCTTGCTTTTTTCGAGTAACATTAGCTAAAATTTTAAAACGAAGATTTGGAAAGCTACCTTTTCCTCCTGGTATAGACCGGAAGGACTTTTTAATTTTTTACAAGCCTAAGGAATTAAGATTAGAAACAATTATATAATGCTTTTTTTGTTTATTTATAAAGGAAAAATACCCACAGAAATTTTCCAAATTATGTCCAACTTAGATTTTATTACTTTTTATGCAATTTTAAACATGTACAAAATTTAGGATTTTAATCAAGAATTTTTATTAAAAAAAAAAAGTCAATTGATTTAAGTCATGATTTAATCACTGATTTCAATCATCTGATTAAAATCGTTGACACCCTACTCGCTACATAATTTTTTTCAAAAAATAGCATGCTACACTACAAATTTTGAGGTGGAAAATTGCAACCAGTGTGGTTTTGCCACTTGTAGCACACTACATTTGACCACTGGACAAGACATATCATTTAAAAATAACACAAAATCAAGCGTAATGCAGATTCATCGAATACTGAAAAACATTCTGAGAAGTGTGTTTTGGTAGTCGACATTCTCATATACCTTACATATTACACATATTCAGGCTTAAAAAGCGATATCCGAAGAACTAAATGTCCCCTATGGCAACTTCTAAATGTTTATGTTATTACTATTTTTTACGACTGACAAAAAACAAATTTTAACTAAACTTGCTTAACTTTAACGCCTTGTCGAGGACGTTTTCAATTGACTGACAAGGATTGCTTGAATATTTCTCTCATACCGCATAATTTTTACCAAACCAATATACTGAACTATTAATTGTTATGCATAATGTATAAGCCTTGTCGTCAAAACACGAAAACGTTCTAGAATATTATTATTTGCTTCGAATTCTTGAACTGCCATCACTGATACTTGATGAGAAACACTTTCCAAGACATTCAGAATACTGTAACAAAACCTCACTGTATAAAACTAAGGTAAAGAAAAATGTTTAAGTAAACAATGTGGAAAACGCATATCGCATTTGAAAACCCATTTTCAGCAAGTCGGAAAAATATGCGAACCCTTTTACGCAGCCTTGCATATACAGTTGACCTAGCTATGCTCGGTCAAAATTAGCTTTGAGGCTCCAAGCATGTGTTTTGGCATTGAAAAACTTAAAAGTCAATTTCCCCTATCATATGTAAATTGATTGGTTGAATTCTGTTTTCGAGAACGTTCTGTGGACTCTGATTGGTTCGATCATGTATCTCGGCTACTATTGGGAATTTCTAGAAAACTCCTTCAGATTCTGAAAGCCAACTTTTTCGCCTAATATCGCCAAAATATCGCCAAGTTTGGCGACATTCTTTCATTTAGTGCCAAGCATGTGTTTAGAAAGTTCTATGTACACTGATTGGTTTAATTCTGTTTTCGAGAACGTTCTATGGACTCTGTTTGGTTGAATGATGAATGTCGTCTCCTATTGGGAATTTCTAGAAAATTCCTTCAAAATCTGAAAGTTATTTTTTTTGCCAAATGTCGCCAAAATTGCCAAATTTGGCGATTTTTTTCCATTTGGCGCCAAGCAAGTGTTTTGGCATTGGTAATCTTAAAAGTAAATTTTACCGCCAAATCTCGCCAATGTCGCCAACACTTTTTAAGATAAAAATAGCTTGACCCATAATGATCAATCACCAATATGATCAACAACATGATCAACCAACATGACCAACAATCGAAATTTCTCGAACATGTGACCTAGCCCAATAGTCTTCTCGTTCTCGAAACCCGTAGGATATAAAATTTAGTCAAAATAGTCTGAGACGTTTTTTAGATAAAAATAGCTTGAACCATAGTGACACAAAAATGACCCACTAATCGGATTTTCTCGAGCATGTGACTTAGTCCAATGATTTTCTCGTGCCCAAAATCTGTAGGATACAAAATTTAGTTCAAATCGTCTGAACCGCTCTTAGCATTCTGTTAAATAGCATTCTGAAATAATATTCTGTTCATGTTGGAAAGTGTTTCATAGTCTATGCCAGATGCATGATTTTTCATTATTTCTGTATCAAATTTATACTGTGTGTGATAGAAACTGTCTTTTATGGTACATATAGAGGGTTGCAGTTATTAATAAAAAATTAAAATTTCTTAATAATACTAGAGGGGCCCGGCCCCCCTGCTCGCTACGCTCACCAACCCCCCGCGTAATCGTGCCCTAGCCAAACCCAGACGTAATCGTTTCGCGTATCCATTCTTCCATACTGGATCGCCTCACGATCCTGTATTTTCTATGCATTCAATTTTTAGATTCCACTACGTAATTGTTGTTGTAACTTAAATGAAACCTAAATTTATTATAAGAAGAACGAAAAATCATGCGTCAATCATAGATTATGAACACTTTTCAACGATTCAAAATAATTTTACAAATCATTACCGTTTAATAAGCTGAAAGATAACATCTAAGTAAACAATTTGAAAAACGCATAACATATTTAAAAACGTAATTTTAGGAATTTCCAACATATCCAATATTCGGAAAAATATCCGAATACTTTTATTCAGCCCTGTATATGATCCATAGATTTGTATATATACTGCATAGGATGCTAAATTTTAGTTTAGTTAGGAAACGCGTAGCACAGTTTAAAATTCTCCTTCTTGAGTTTCTGTCAATAAACGGAAATGTGTTCGTGAACTTTTGTGCTGCCCTGTATATGATCTACAGAATTTATAAACACCAAATAATAGACAAAAAGTGAGTTAAATTCAAAATCGCGTTCAGCAACTTAAAACGCACTTCCATGAATTATTGTTAACAGACAGTAGAGAATTCTTTTGTGTGTCCCTGTAAATGAACGATGACTGCTATACACACACTATTCTGTAGTAAGCCTCTTGTAATGCACCTTAGTGATAGATATAAATTTTAATGCGTTTAAAATAGTGAAACATTATTTAATTAAACCGCAAACGATTTTTCTCCATAGACGTAATGTAACGGATTTCTTTTGACTGTCCCTGTATTGTAACTATAAGTGTTATGCACACCATATTCCATATTAAGCTTCTTGTAATGCACCTTAGTGATATATATCAATTACACTGTGTTTGGAATTGTGGAACATCATTAAAATAAACCGCAAATGATTTTTCCCCATAGACCGTAATGTAACAGAATTCTTTTGAGTGTCCCTGTAAAAAAACTATAAGTGCTACACACTTCAGATGAAATACGGAACATGCTGTATATAACGACAATAACATATAAAAATTGCAGGTCAATCCGAGCATATTTACGGGAGTTAGAGCACGGACAGACGGCAGACGGGTAGACGGCCAGACACACCGAAGTCATAAACACTTTTCAACTAGGTTGGAAAGTGTTAAAAATCAGCTTCATCCTTCACCAAACAAATCCAGCCTATCACCTCAATTATTTATGAAAGAAAAAGATAAAAAAATTGAAATAAAACAAATTTATTTACAAAATAAGTTTCAAATACTTTTCTTTATGATTAGATTTCAATATCTTGAATAGTCCTAGATTTGTACAATACTTACAATACAAGTGCTGAGTTTGTTTTAATAGATCAAAATGACCTTTCCCGAATTCGAAACCTAGCTAGATGGATTTCTCGTGCTCGAATTAGTATAGGCAACACGTTTCGTGTAAATCGTTTGAGTATTTTTCCATTTATAACAAAAAACATTTTCAGCGCTGAGTTTGTTTTACCCTGTAAAAACGAATTTTCTTGTATTCGGAACCTAGCTAGATCTTTTTCTCGTGCTCGATTTAGTATAGGGGACAAGTCTCGTGAAAATCTTCCCAGTTGATTACGATATCATTCATATTCGGGAAAATCCCTTGCTCGTTTAATATATATGAATAATCGGGAAAATCCATTGCTCGTTTAATATATATGAATTTGGCGACAGTAATTTGGTCGACAGGATAACTAACAAGTACCAATTGTATATATAGTGTTACAAATATTGTAAATAGTTAGTGTTTGTGCTTAAAAATAATATAAATAGTTCAATTAAGCTCTATTCATAAGCTAATATTAATTTTTGTTGCATTGCAGTATCTCAATTTGTTGATTTTTTGCAAGCAAGTAAAAGCTATTGGATTTCAATGGGAGTCTATGAAAATTTGGCGAAATACTGAAAATAGCGCCAAGTTGGCAGCTAATTTTGGGCCGACAAATTTGGCGTTATATCGCCAAGTTGGCGCCAAACTTGGCGACAGACCCGGGTCCCTATCCCTTGGTAACCCCCCCCCCTCAATAGTGCCCATCCTATCTAAATTCTCTACTTTCATGTTAATTCCCCCTAAGAAAAGTCATAAAGCTCTGACCAATCAGATACGTTTTGCGGTATCTACGCAGATTTTCATTGTTCCATTTCAAAAACATTACTTTTTTTTATATATAGAAGGATACTGTTCTTGGTAGAAAATGTTTCATAATATATGTCGGATGCATGATTTTTCGATCTTGTTGTATCATATTTCTACTGTGTGTGATAAAAATTGTCTTCTGTGGTACATATTTAGTGTTGCGGGTATTAATAACAATTTAAAATTTCTGATTTATATTCTGTTTATGTGGGAAAGTGTTTCATAATCTATGCCAGCTGCGTAATTTTTCGTTCTTATTGTGTGTGATAAAAACTGTCTTTCATCGTACATATTTAGGGTTGCGGGTATTAATTAATAAAATTTAAAATTTCTGAATAATATTCTGTTCATGCTAGAAAGTGTTTTATAATCGATGTCGGATGCATGATTTTTCGTTCTTGTTGTATCAAATTTCTACTGTGTCTGATAAAAATTGTCTTTTATGGTACATATTGTAAATGTGCCATTGAAATTACACGTAATTGTAACTATAAGTTCTCAATTATAATTATAATTACACCATAATCATAATCATAGCATTATAGTTATGATTACAATCCTAATTAAATTTCAAATCCAGATTATGATTACATGTAATTGAAATTATAATCTGTTACATGCAATTATATTGTAATCAGATTACAGATTAATCAGATTTTTCTCAACTCTGCGTAATCATAATCATAGCATTATAATTACAATTACAATCCTAATTGAATTTCAAATTCAGATTATGATTACATGTAATTGAAAGTATAATCTGTTACATGCAATTATATTGTAATCAGTTTACAGATTAATCAGATTTTTCTCAACTCTGTGTAATCATAATCATAGCATTATAATTACAATTACAATCCTAATTGAATTTCAAATTCAGATTATGATTACATGTAATTGAAATTATAATCTGTTACATGCAATTATATTGTAATCAGATTACAGATTAATCAGATTGCAAATTTGCCCAACTCTGTTTCTGAATTATGATACGTATTGAATCCGTTTAAAGTTATTATTAGTTCTAAGAAAAGGGCCGAAAATTTATGTATGACAGATTTTTGACATGATAAAAATTTGCACCAAGGGGGAGGGAAGGGTGGGGGGTTAGAAGAAAAAAATTATAACTTCGTCAATTCACAAGATATCAAATCCTTTTAAATTTATTATAAATCCTCTTAATATTATCTAAAACTTTTGTATTGACAAGTTTTTTAAAAGACCAACACTTATAGCAAAAATAAATAAATAAAAACAAAAAAAAATTCCCTGCCGGCAACGCCTGCTACCAAGTTAGATTTCGAAGTGGGCGGTTCATCGGTTCCGCATCATGGCAAAAAGGTCATTTTTTCGTAATTCCCAACTAACAGGCGACCCACGGTCTGCATCTTCAAAATCTACCGGTGCCTATAGGCCGAGCCGTCAGGGATTTTTTAAATTAAATAATGGGCTTAGTTTTCAATGCAGTGTAAACTCGCGTGTGCAAGCGGACTAATTGTCACCACGCTATAGAAATTTACTGTGGGGCAAAAAAAAGTTGCAATAAATATTTTGGTGTTTTCGTTGAATTTTCACCCTTTTTTAATTTTAAATATAATAAATTTTTATAGGCAATTTTTAGACACGCATTTTTAACATTAGCGGCTAAATTCTATGCTTCTTTTTCTTCCACAATTTAAAAAAGAACAATATCTTATTTAATCGACGAAAATATAGATTTAAATAAGGTATTTGTTTCTTGCCCGAAATAGGGATACGAAAAACTTTTAATTTCGGTAGCTATGCACTTCAGAATTATTCACTGAGGAAACGCTTAAATTTCAAGGCAATTTCGTATGGTGTGAAATTAAAAATTTCTTAGACTTTAAACAGGAAGTAGGACTTACAAGGAAGGTCTCAATAAGCGCGTACTCAGAAAAAAAAAATATATATAGAATGTTCTTCTCATGAGGATATATACGTCTATAACAAAAAAAAAAATCTGCGGAACCTCGATATAACATCCGTAAAAATATATGAAAATTTCGCTTATTTTGAGACTTATCTCCGGTTGGTGACGGAATGAAATTTCAAAAAATACGCTTTTATGACAAATACTCTTTAAGGAAAAACTTTTTCATGCTGAACGTGTTTAAGTAAATTTAACTTGCATAATAAAAAAAAAATATAACTACAATTTTGTGTACACATTTATATATATATATATATATACAGCGTGTCCACGTATAACCTGACCGACCTTTATTTTCGCAACCGTTGGTCCTAGATGCATACTTCCAATTACAAAAATGGTTTAAATAAGGTAAAGAATTACTTTTAAGGTGATTTGGGTTAAGATAAACATTTATTAAAAAATTACGAAAGTTAAATTTTTATACTGTTCCCCGGTCCTATAAGTGATATTTAGTAAAAATTTACTGTGACACTAACAAGTACGACAAAAAAAGTCCCATTCCTCTAACGTTAAAATTGACCGAATAATAGCTGTTTAAAGTTGGAGTATATTTTTTGCTGCGAAATAGGGGTCATTCACAAATGTAGTAGAAATATAAATAATCGTCAGATATATATAAAAAAAATTGTTGAGAGAAAAATTAACATTGCAATCTAACATAATTGTGAAATCTATAATCATTCTGACATATTAATGCAAAATATACAATTTGTACTCTACATATAAGAGGATAAAAATAACAGAATTTTTGTTAAATAAAAAGATGACAAACAACAGCCTCAATTCTTTACAAAATGATACAGATTTTAAAATGCTGTTAGATTACACTGTCTTTCAAATTTTGGGTTGTGCCATGTTTTTTTATCTTTTGAAAATTGATTCTTATGGATTATTTAGTGTTGAATCCGAAAATGACCTTCATTTTAAACCATCACGTTAGGAATTTTCTCTAATCGCAAATTTCAAAGTTAAAAAGCTCAAAGTTAAAATTGATCCCCCCTCCTCTCCCAATCTCATCGGACCTCTGAGCTGTTTAGCTGCAAGAAACCCAGTATAAGCCAAAAATTTGAATAAACTGTTGAATTAAATAAAATTAAACTGAATAAAAAAAGTCATATCCATTTTATAATATCAGATTTTTCGCTGTTTTTTAACCTTGAAATTTACGATTTGCGAAAAATCATGATATGATGGTTAAAAGTGAAGGTAATTTTTTTTTTATTCAGCGTTAAAAAATACATCAAACGTAATTTTAAAATTTAAAAAAACACAACCATCGCAGGTTTATGTTATCTAATCTAAAACTCTTTCTTAAAATTGTTGACGATAATCTATCCGAATTTTTTTTGTGTTATCCTCTAATATAAGTTTGTATAAGATAGTAAGCGTCGAAAATCATAATAATATTACATTGCCATCGGATTTAAGTCAGTATGTAAAATATAACTTCGATCGGACATTTGAAAGTGAGTTAAACTTCGAGTACAAATTTTAAACTGGAAATACGATCGTTGCAAGTTAAATAAAACCTTATGAAAATAACATATTTTTGTTAAAAGAAATCATAGCCTCAAATCCTTTCAAAATAAAACATATGTTAAAATACAATTATTTTAATTAATCTGAAACTTAACTAATAAAAATTAACTCAATCGTAATAGTTGTGCGATTTATTTCAAATCGCAGATACCTTGAAATAAGTTTAAGTACTTTACATACGACCCCTGAAAGCATGGCCGAAATCATCTCTTTTTAGATGCAAAAAAGTGGTATAAGTCATGCATTTCAAAGTTTCATAACTCGGTCAATTTTAATGTTAGATGAATGGGACTTTCTTTGTCGTACTTGTTAGTGTCACAGTAAATTTTTACTAAATATCACTTATAGGACCGGGGGACCGTATAAAAATTTAACTTTCGTATTTTTTTAATAAATGTTTTTCTTGACCCAAATCACGTTAAAAGTAATTCTTTACCTTATTTAAACCATTTTTGTAATTGGAAGTATGCATCTAGGACCAACGGTTGCGAAAATAAAGGTCGGTCAGGTTATACGTGGACACGCTGTATATATATATATATATATATACTGAAATTTAACGATTGTATTTTACGATTTCAAATAAAATTTAAATTTATTAAAACGTTTTCAAGTTAAAAAAATAGCCCGATTCTGAACATTGTCAAGTCAAGAAAAAAATGTTGTTGCTATGGAAACAACGACTCTTCGATATGAAAATGTATAACGAATCCGTTTTTCATCGAGATTTTCCTTTTAAAATATATTTAAAAATTATTTGTATAACCAGTGAGACGTTTAAATTACAAAAACTCGTGGGATGGAGGAGATGGAGGATAAAACAATAGCAAAATTTCATTCAATCGGTAATAAAGAGAGAAAAAAAAAACGTGAGTGATTTATTTAATTTGATTTAAGGAATTTTTTTAATTAATATTAGTTATTTAACCCGTTCTACGCACGGTAGTTCATGAATTTAATTCTAAAACCAAAATTAAAAATAAAAATGACAACAAACAACTTAAAAATATCTAAATAAGAAATAAGAATCCCCCTGCTAAAGTCTTGAGTTATTCAACTAACTATTCGATTTAGAAAAATATTTTTCTACTACTGTGCATTTTTTTTAATGAAATTTAATTTATCATGTTGCTGTGGCAGCAGACGATAAAACGATATCTTTGGAATAAGGCAATAAATAGAATATTAAGTTTTGTTGATGTTTGTGATAAAAAAATTTCTTTATTTTTTTAAAAAAGTAATAATTAAGTGCGATTAAATAATCTCTAATTATTTGCATGCGAGATAAAAGAATTATCGTAATACCCGCTACAGCTTCTTAGTATTGCAGCGTGGCGTACGATATCTCACGTAATATGCATATCTATTTTGGTACTGAACAATGTAACAATCATTTATTGTATATAGGAAACAAGGATCAGAAATCCATTCATTTAGTCTAAATTACAGGGCGTCTCACTCCAATCCAAATACGCTTTTTCATTCATAACTTTCACAGTAGTGAAGATATTTTTAAAAAAATCGCAACAGACTGATCTTTGTATGAATTTCAACAAAATTGTAAGGATTTAATTAAAGTATCTTCACTATTTTTAAAGTTTTGAACAAAAACGCGACTTCTGATTCGAGTAAGACTAAATAAATTTTGACTAAATAAATGGATTTATTACCCTGGGTTCCTATATAATAAATGATTGTTACAGTGTTCTGTACCAACCCTTAACGTTTGTACCAAGAATTCGGAATAATCCTTAACCCCTTCATTAAACTTTCAATAATAGTTAACCCCTTCGCGACGAGCGTCTTTTACAGAATTTTTAATCTTTTACCACCAGTTTTTCAAAACAGAAAATTTCGCCTAATTGAATCGCAGAAATGCTAGGATTACATAAGGCAAAGCTTACAATAAAAAATAACTTTTGGGAATAATCGAGGATTCTGGGCATCTTATGCGTCACGTATACGTGTCGCTCGTCCCCAAGGAGTTAACGGTTATGAAAGAGTGTGTTATCTTTGTATGAAGTTACGATGGTTGAAGTTACGACGGTTCAATTGTCCCCATGATATTCTTACTTTTCCACAGACATAGACAATCAATGTATCAAGTCAATACAGCTTGTTGCTATAGTGGAGTCTACAGGGTTCGTATGATTTTACCCCATTTTTTAATAGATTTTTTCGCCATATTTAAATGCAGAAACGTATTACAAATCCTGCAACGCAAAAATTAAACGCGGCGTCTACAATTCTTGTAATTTAAATATTAAATAGAAAAAATCTCTTACAAAATTGTGATAAAAGCGTACGAACACTGGTCTACGGTAAATAAATTTTAAATTTCATTGTGAAATTAATCGTCGGATTTGAGTAAGCATATTTATGAACTATTGTTTTTTAATTTTAAGTATATTTGTATATACAGGGTGGTCATAAAAAATTTTTGCTGATATATCGAACTCTAGCGGGCGATCTGTTCAACCGATCGAGATGAGATTTCAGATATAGTTATTCACCAGGTATGAGCTCGGTATTCTGTGTTGGGCAACAAATTGGCGCTGACGGTTACGGTTATAGCTACAGAAACTCGAAATTTTCAAATGACAACGCCCATTTATTTTTCATCGCAAAATGCTCCGCGCATGCGAAAACCCTCAAGATCGTTGGAACGGTAGGTGTATCACAATAAACGGATGCGTTAAGCACGACAAAAACAGCTCTGCTAACGTCCGAAAAAAAACACGATCAGGGCACATGAAGGACATTTGCATATCACACAGGCAAAACACCAACCACGGAACGCCGTTCACCAGATAGTCAGCATAGAAAACGGATAAAAAGTGGGGTGGGAATGTTAGTTGTTCAGTCGGGAGCACGTATATTCCGACGAAATGACTCTTTCAGCGACAGTTCGTGGTGAATTGGTAAAACTCTATTATCAAAATGGGATGAATGCTGCGAAAACTGTGCATGTTTACCGTCGAAACCATCGCCAAATACGTGGTCCATGTAGCCCGTAAGCTCTTCGTGATTTAGTAAAGAAATTCCAAGAAACTGGCTGCACCTGTGATAGACCGCGATCCGGACGACCAACTGTTCATGAGGATATTGTTATGGAAGTGCATCACACAGTGACTACAGGACACATGTAAACTGCCAGAGGTGCATCTCATGTATGGAATATAACGAAATCAACGGTCCTAAATCTACTGCGCTTTGTAATCCACATGTTTCCTTACCGGTACCAGCGCGTCCAGATGTTGGAAGTGGGGTACCATCAACAACGTATAGACTTTGCGAATGAATTTATTATACGATATGATGGAGATAACGACTTTCCTCTTCGCATATTATGGACGGACGAGGCACATTTCACCTTAACTGGCAACGTCAACACCAAAAATTGAGTGCACTGGGCAGACATGAATCCGTACGCTGTGGCACCAGTACCTTTATATAACGTCAAAGTTACTGTGTGGTGTGGCATTTCAGGGACAATTATTCTCGGGACGTACTTCTTTGAGGAAGCGACACCAACGTGTTTTGTAACTTGCTCTGTAACAGGCTAACGCTATACGGCAATGCTGCAAAATTACGTCAGAATTACAGCAGAATTGCTGCAGCGAAATGCACTGAATGACTTCGTTTGGATGCAAGATGGTGCACCTCCACATATAGCGAAGTCTGTTCGCAGGGTCCTGGAACAGGATTTTGGCGACCGTGTCATCTCACGCCATTTTCCATTTCCGTGGCCTTCGAGATCCCCCGACCTCACTCCTATGGATTTCTGGTTCAGGGGATATCTCAAATCTAGAGTGTACATGTGCAATCCGTAAACTTTGCCGGATTTGAAAGATTCTATCAAACGTGAAATTGCAAATATCCCTCATCCGATGTTACGTTCGGCGGTATTGTCCACAGTCACCCGCATGCAATGTGTAATTGCGTGACGGCACCCATGTGGAAAATGTGTAATCAAAATAAAAGTTTCCTTTTGTCCGATCTGTGTTGTAATCAGAGATTGGTGTACTGACTCTGTGTCATATGCAAATTTCCTCCGTGCGCCCCGCGATCGTGTCTTTTTTTTTGGCCGTTTGCAGAGATTTTTTTGTACGTGCATAACGAGTCCGTTTCTTAGTATACACGTACGATTCCAACGTTTTTTAGGGTTTTCGCATGCGCTGAGCATTTTGCGACGAAAAAAAAGGACGTTGCAATCGAAAAATTTCAAGTTTCTGTACCTATAACCGTAACCGTGAGCACCACTTTGTTGCAATTCACAGATTCCCGAGCTCATACCGCTGAATTACTACCGTAATTTCCGGCGTATAATCCGCAGCTCAAAGAGTCGTTTTTCGACCCAGAAATATTATTTTATAAAATGTAACTTAAAAGATCGCTGTAAATATTTAACTACAATTATTGAATAAAATTTCTGGGTCGAAAAACGACTCTTTGAGCTGCGGATTATACGCCGGAAAATACGGTACGGTATATCTTAACTCTCACCTCGATCGGTTGAACGGACCGGCCGCTAGAGCTCCATATATCGGCAAAGTTTTTTTATGATCACCCTGTATAACAGTCGAGATTTAAATCCAATAGAAAATGTATAGGCTGAAAAGGGGAGAAATTCAATTGTTATTCCAGGAACATTGTCAGAGATGAAAACCATATTTTACAGTATACAGCACACTCACAAAAATGACACTTTCAAATCTGAGTAAATCGATATTTTCATTTTGTTATGATACGTTTTTTCAAAAATGACTACACCATGCTTTCAATTCTGAAATATCAGAAATACTGAGAATATTGAAACATGGACATACTAAAAACTGAGGATATAGAGGTCAGTTCATACTCATTTTTGAAACATGGACCTACTCAAAAATGATTAGAATGAGTTCAAACTCATTTCTTAAACATTGAAATACTCGAAAATGAGCACATAGAAATCAGTTCATACTCATTTTTGAAATATGGACATACTCAAATATGAACACATGATGTTTCATTCTTGAGTGTGTGCATGATTTCAGAAATAAGTATATACCGTAATTTCCTGTGTATAATCCGCGGATCAAACAATTCGGTTTTAACCCAGAAATTTTATTCCATAGTTGAAGACAAATATTTACAGCGATTTGGTAAGTAACACTTTATAAAAAAAAATTTCTGGGTCCAAACATGATTGTTTCATCTGCGGATTATACGCCGGAAATTACGGTACATGTTTCAAACTTGAGTAATTTTGATTCGGAGTCCATTTGACAAACTCAGATTTGAGTATGTTTTGCTCAGTTTTGAAAATGTCGATTTTTTAGTGTAGCTGGCTCGCCGGCCGACAAGATACTACGGTTTTAGAAAATAAACATTTCCCTTATATAATGACAGAAACTGCGAGGAAATACGGCAAAGACTAGATTTTGGACATTGTAGTGGTAAACGAATTTTAGGCGAAATGGTTCTGCAGGTCTAGTGCATAGCTGCTAACATTTCAGCTTTTATGTTACCACTTAAATTTAATAGAAATATTTTCCTTATTTAATCGCAGCTTTTGCGATAATAAAATACAAAATATACTATTAAATTTTAGCGATAACATGAAAGCGTAAACGTTGACATATGTGTATATGGCATAAAGAAATAGAGCATATTACATAAAAAAGCTACATAATAGCATGCATAAAAGTGTGTTTTGTTTAACTCAAAATTGAGCGGGATAGTTAAGTTCATAGGAATTTGTATGCATGCACTATGCATGCAATATATATTTTAATATGTACCGTAATTTCCGGCGTATAATCCGCAGCTCAAAGAGTCGTTTTTCGACCCAGAAATTTTATTCAATAATTGTAGTTAAATATTTTCAGCGATCTGTTAAGTTACATTTTATAAAATAATATTTCTGGGTCGAAAAACGACTCTTTGAGCTGCGGATTATACGCCGGAAATTACGGTATTTCAACTTTTTGTTTTTCATTCTATTGCGTGGAAAATATGTTTTCATTTATTTCTATCTAATTAGAAAATTACATTTAGTTTCAATAAGAATTCTGCAACTAAATGAATGTTCTCGTCAAATTTGTAATAAGTGAATAATCATAGTTATCAGTTTTACACAAAGATATCCAATGAGAATTTTTTGATTTTGTAATTTATTTGGAAGATATTTGAAATATAATAGCTAAAATCAAATTTTCCGTTGTGTGGTCTTTAATGTATCTTTATTTTTTGGAACAGACAGCAGTAATCTTCGTTCTATTTAATGATAGAAATTTTGCAACTATTAACAGGAATATTAATATTCGAGTATAACAGGACATTTGACCCACTGGAAACTTGTTCGCACCCTGAGAACTTGACAATTATAGTCCTCCAGTGATATGTTCGCCAATGACTTTCAAGGAAATCGCTGTGCTATAAAGTGAGAAATTAACTAACAGTTACAAATAGTAAAGAAAACGGATTATTTAAGGGAACAACAGTGGATAAATTACATATAAACAGCTACGATTGTTGTGACTTTCTCTTAGGAGCTACCCCACCGATTACAATACATTTGTCTTAATTGTTTCGGCAGTAGCTAATCTATAAATCAACCATCGAACACAAAAATCAAATACAGAATACAATAGCGTACCTGCCAAATTATAATATATATATATATATATATATATATATATATATATGGAACCAGAAAATATATACAATTATTTTTTTCTGGCTTTTATGTGGTACTTTTCATGAAATTTATTTTATTTCAATTATTAACAAAATTTCTGGTTCAAGTATGTTTATTTGAACTGGAGTCTATAGCTACGGTATTTCGAAAACAAAAAATGTTATATAAAAGCAGCGGACATTAATGTAACACTTCTTCGAGAAAAACTCAAGCGAAATCAAAACTTTTTAAAGAGATTCATCAGTAACTAAACAATTACTTTATCGTGCGGTAAAATGATAAAATATTTAATGCAGTATAAAAGTTGAGTAATAAGAAAGCCTAGATTTATTTTTTCAAAATTGCATAACTGTTTCATACTTTCACTTTTATTTTTTGCGGAACGATAAACTTATAGCTTAGCTACTCCCGAAACTAATAAAAAAAACTATTGAAAAAGCTTTGGCATTTCCCAAGAAAAGGATATGTTGATATTAGCTGTTTTACATGTCATTTTGACATAGTTGTCATCCACTGTTAAGTATTTTCTGAAATTTTTGAAATGAGCTTTTTATATATAGGGTGACAATTTCTGTGGTGTTCCTAATATAGTAGGTCGACTGAAAAATCCAGATCGGGCCTTTTGCCATCCTAGACTATATTAAAATTTTCACAGTTTGATCTCATGCACTGGCGTAGCTAGGATAAGAGTTCGGAAGCTCTGAACACCACGCTGTTTTATAATATAAAATTTCGCCTAATGTAACCACATATTTGTATAAACTTAAATGTGCAAAAAATCTGTTCGAAATTACTAAAATCAAGAGCTTCTTGATCCCCACCCTGTCTACGAGCTGATTTCATGTTTTACATCTGTATAACAGAGTACAAGTAAATTGTTTCTTTGAGGCGTTCCATCCCGTGTCGAAAGCCTGATTACAGCATGTGAATTAGTCCTCCAGTTTTTCTGAATAGTAATCCTCACCTTATTTGAACGTAGAATTTCTGTCATAAATAAGGAAAAAAACTACTGTTCGGATACAGTGGTAGAATGTAGTAGCTGTTGCACTCTTATGCAAAAATGCATGAAAACAAAATTTACTTTGTGTGCATATCTTTATATTATAGATATTAATTTTATTTTATGAAATTAATTTTCAATACACATTTACAGAAAATTTATTCTGTTACATTAAAATTATACTATGAGCAAATGTCCAATACAAGACAATGTAAAAGAAATCATTGTTATTATTTCAGTGAAATGAATTATATAGTCTGTTATTGTAATATGATTACTTTCCGTAATACAATAAGTACATTTTGAGTTGGCAACAATTTACCTTTTGTTGACATTTATGAAAATTTCAATGGGAAACTTAAGCCTAGATTTGAAATTTTCATAATATGAAATCCTTATTCAGTTTCTTTTTCCATTTAATACATACTTATCCGGAAACGTCTGTCCAAAAAAAACTGTCGGTAGTTTATATGATTGCCATAATTACACAATTTTAGTATACAAATTCGGTTTTTAAAGTCAGTAATATGGAGATAATATGACTCCGTCTTAACCCTTTCAGGGGCAAAGTACCTTCAGTACTAAAATGTTGAAATAAATGACTGGCACCGGAATTTACGAAAAAATTTATTTGGAAATAAGAAAACGGCTATATTTCACATACATATTAAATGGAAAAGATTTTAGCAAAATTCTGGTGCCATTGTGGCGTTTGGAAATTAAAATGAAGTGGTTTCATAAACATATCACTGCCCCTGAAAGGGTTAATATGAATTAATCACCAGTGAAACCTAGAATCATTACCTATCATGGGATATCGTTGAATTAATTACGTACGATTTGATTTAATAGAATGAATAAAACTTTTATTAATATATTTTTCATATCATAAAATTTGAAATGACTCGACAAAATTCTGCAACGATTATATATATTAAATTTCAAACCATTTGGTTGGGTATTTTTTGCGTTGTTA
Source organism: Maratus michaelseni (assembly GCA_963931845.1). Classification (NCBI taxonomy): domain Eukaryota; kingdom Metazoa; phylum Arthropoda; class Arachnida; order Araneae; family Salticidae; genus Maratus; species Maratus michaelseni. The sequence goes on from OZ007586.1 coordinate 85,895,975, forward strand.
TTTGCGGATAGACGGACGGACCAGACGACGACTATAGGTGCTATGTATTTATATAATTACGAACGCACGTAAAAATTACTACATTTGGCTAAAAGACTGAAAATAATTTCCATTCACAAATTTAAAAAAAATCATCGGTAAACGCGAAAAAACGCCTAAAATCGAAAATAATAATAAATAAATAAATAAAATAAATTGCGTTATTCAGACTGTTTGATTGCTACAACTTTTTTGAAATAGAAATATTTGCCTTAATAATGTGCCACTGAAGAACGGCAATATTACTTTTTCTATGAAAATGGTTACAATCAGCACATCTGAATAAAAAAAGTAGAGGACTGGAAACAATGTTCTTAAATTTTATTCTATATAAACTAGTTTAACAGGGTTGCCAGCTTAGCCCCCATGTTTATTCCAAATAATACCAAACTTCTGATGGAAGAAATAGGTAATCTCGAAATGTCTGTTATTAAATGATGCAAAATTTAATATTCGGAATTTCTGGTATGGATTCGGACTTTCGAATTAAAAAGGAGGCCAGTAATACAGCACTGTACGGTAACCATTTTAAATCAGTTATAGTGTTTAACGAAAAACAGAAAATAAAATTCAGATCCAAATGTACTATGCATTAGCCATGTTATGCATAAATCAACAGCAATGCACATTGCTAAAAATTCTTGGAAACAAATTACAATGGAATAAGTAAATATACAATACAATAAGTAAATATTAAATAATGGTGAAAATAGAATTTATAAAATTTGCAATGTCACAGACTAAATTTAGTTTAATATACATTACTACTTCAAATTCATTTTCATTGCTGCATTTTAGTAATTAATCGGTATAATTTGTCCTTGCTTGGATTACATTCTTTTTTCTTCTGCTAATATCCGATCTTTTGAACTTTTGGTATATCTAGTGAAGCTATTTTATATAAAAACATCCGATGTGAAAATGTTTGCATGAAATTTCATTGAAGTATATTAAAAACAAAAAATAAATAAACATTTGATAATTATTATAAAACGAATGGAAAACATTATTTTGTATTCATATACATTGATTTATTAAAATCTTAAAAAGTGTTATAAAGTGCAAGTCAAGTTTTAAGTATCAGGAAAGAACTGAATTTATCATAAATTCAAATATTTTGTTTATTCCGAAAATATCATTTTACGAGATTGGATTATTTTCATTATCAGAAATTTTATTTTTTATTTTTTATAATGAAGATAAAATAATACAACTAGCTAATAATATATTTTAGGAAATATTTGAAAGCATATACTAAAGCTAAAGCATATATTTTATCCCTAGAAATATTTATTTCCAATGTCTCTTCGTCTTTTCCATTTCTTTGACGATATATTTCAAAGGAAAACCAAAAGTCTCTCTACAGATCCGCGTATCATAAAATCTGTGTTATGGTTTAAATACTAAAAGGAATGTTTGGATGAAAATATTTTCCATCCATCAGAAAATAAGAACACATAAACAACTGTTTATATCAAAATATTTAAATGTATGTTAAAAATTGCTTTATATTTTTAAATTACATAAACATTTCTAGAAAATATGGAATTATATGAATGCAAAATACAATTGTCTGAAACAGAAATTTTATCATAAATGTTGAATATTAAAGACTTAAAGCAAATTATGACATTTAATTCAAATGTACTGAAAATAAAAATTTCTCGTCTCTCACATGAGTAGAATTGAAATTCCAAATGTAATTTATAATTAGTTATTAGTTTAAGCGGATATAAATGATATTTCATATTGATATAAAATAATATTTTATTCAAGTATTATTTCGCTGTAATTGGAAAAATGTCTCTTGAAATAAAATATCTGACTTAAAAGCGTAAATTTCGTAAATATACGAAGCTAAAAAAATCATTCACGTATATATTTAAATGATACTACTTTAAATGTCTGTACAATACTGAATAATGTTATATAAATGATATTAAAAGAAGCAGCTAACAATTATATAATGTAATTTCATGTAACTTATTTCCCAGTATATTAATATTTTTTTATTAATTAAATTATTAATAAAGTATATTAATTAATGAATTAATATTTTTTTATTAAGTATATATACACAATCGAGTCATATTAATGTTACAAACATTTAATATTCAGACTAATCATATTTCGCGGTATAGAAAACAGCTAAATTTGCTATTAATTAGTCGTTAACTGTTTTGAAGGTTTTTAAAGAAATACTGGGATCTCCATTGTGCAATAAATCATATTTATGTTCAGAGGTGCCAAATTAACGAGTGCGGCGTGGACAAATCGGACAAATTTCCACTACCAGTTTTAAAATGTTATTGTTGTTTTAATTAATTATAGTGATTATATAGGACAAAAAACTTTTAAAATTAGTTGCAGAAGTATTGCCGGATTGCCTTTTTCGCCCCTCTGTAGTTGTTGCCTATGCGTATGTTGGAAGGTCTCAACAATAATAAACATCATGGAAGTTGATCTAGAAGTATTAAATTTAGCTTCAGTGCATACGATCTCAATTTCTGAATAGAAAAAATTCTATTTGTCTATTCTGAGTGATACGACCAGTAGCGGGTATGCTGCATCTCTTTACTACCAGTATTTTCTTAGAATAAGTTTGACCTCATTTAATTGTAAAGTATTCTACGATTGAGTAAGGCGTTGTTTAGTTTACGAAAATACCAGTAGTCAAGGGATGCAGCACGCACTGACGAACTGTTGCTGGGTACGATGATATTTCTCCGAAAACTGTTGTGAAGGTTAATCCGTGTTTGTACGCTTTTACCGCAATTATTTAATCGCCTTTTTCGTGTTATTTAAATGCAGAAAACTATTACGAATCTTGAAATTCAACAAAGTGTCAACAATATCTTCTATTTAAATATTAAATAGAAAAATTCAATTAAAAATTGTGGTTACAGCGTACTAACCCTGGTAACACGTTTTCGATTCTGTCGAGAAGTATGTTTACATGGTTGTATATTCCACTTTTTTGTGCTAGAAACCATTTATCCTTTGCCATATTTTCATTATTTGATGAGAACACATAAATGAATCTTCGAGATTTATATTCGGAAAACAAGTTGGAATACACACTATATAGCAACAAGTCATCGGACACTTTCGATTTTTTACATTTTGTCAAATATCTAGAGAAATACTAGCCAAAGTCAACTAGATCTTCAGGAATTTAAAAACATCTTTAGACTATTTTTCAGTGATTATTTCGTCATGACGGCAATTAGGGGACCAACAACCAATTGAATAAAAAAAATAATATAGTATAAGTTGTAACGGGGTTGCCCCCGTTATGTCGGCACCGATGACTGTCTTCCAGCAAAGGAATATGCATTTAAGGCATGTTAACGCATATCCTTTGAACGTATTCTTAGATTTTGATAATATTTTTTATTGGAATGTTTTGGTTTTCATGGTTCTTCCAAGGAGAGCTAAAACATAAATAAATACTGACAATAAAAAATAAAATAAAATAAAAATTCAATTTAAGGGAAATACCTTATCATCGAGCAACTTTTTAGAAAACAACTGAAATTCAGCTCACTATATCGCCACTATATTTCTGAACTTTCACGATATTTGACTGGCTTTATCATATACATTGTTCTATATAGGTGACTACTAAATTACACAAAAGAAGTCCCCGTTCGCGAACGCGCAGTTAAAATTTATATGATACAAATACTCATATTTTTTCAAATTTTAATGTATTTATATCAGTATAATATTTCAACAATACAGTGTTACGTCTCTTGAAATTGGTAGTGATTTTGTTGAAAACCCTGCATGCTATAAACAAAAACGTGCGAAAATTTCTTAGTTTTGACAAAGAAACATTTATATCATCACGATTATGCATGCTAGTCTAACACAAATGTTGTACAGGATTTACGTAGTCACAAGATATAGCTGCAGAACATTTCAGGCATTTTGTTTTGGAGGGCAAATATTATTATTCTTATTCAATTTGTTGTTGGCGTATAGTTTCCCTCGTGACCAAACCTTTCCTAAACAATACAATGGCTAAAATGTTATTCATATTATTTATTTCTCGAACAATCGTGCTTGATTTTCTCTCGATATTTGAAAAAACGTCTGTAATCGGAAGTGTATGGTGGCTTTTCGCCATATAGTGTATGAGCAAAATCAAGAATAAAATATTCTGACCTTGTTGCAATTTCACGTTTTTTTGTGAGATATATCATTTTGTGTAAATATTATATATATGTATATTTTATTTTATGCGCACTAGTGTTTGTTCATGAGAATGCTTGAATAAAGCATTTATTCACATTATAAAATGAAGAAGAATGCATTTCAAGGAATAACAAATGAAAAAACCAAATTGTAATATATCAATATTTACAATAATGATACGATTAAGATGTTACCACTTAAGTGGACATGCGCCAAAATGTGATATTAAATATGACATTAAATAAAATTTACAAAATATAGCAAAATGATGCACATATTGTTTTTGCAAAGACTATCATGGCAGAAATTTTCTCCATGCGACAGCCCCATTATTGTTTATTTGTTTTACAGAGTGGGAAAAATATGATGTTTATAAATTCATATAATTTTGTGTAACATTTTGTCTCAACCATAAAATTAACAGTATTATACCTGAGATGACAATAACTTCAGCAAAATCGATTGATATTTGATAGAAGATAAAAAAAAATAACCTTTTATGCAGTGATACAATACATATATGTATGTAATATATATCTATACATATATGTATACATATACGTATATGTATACATATATGTAATGGTACATGCTCTCTAACGGAGCATTGTAACACTCTATACATTTGCATCGTCATTTTATATCAAGTAAAATATGAATTTGAAGAATTTTATAAATTTATCATTTTTAATACTTTTCAACCTAGTTGAAAAGTGTTTATGACTTCGGTTTGACTGGCCGTCTGCCGTCTGGCCGTCTGGCCGTCTGGCCGTCTGGCGTCTTTCCATGCTCGAACTCCCGTAAATATGCTCGGATTGCCTTGCAATTTTTATATGTTATTGTCGTTATCTATAGCATGGTCCCTTTTTCAACTGAAGTGTGTAGCACTTATAGTTTTTTTACAGGGACACTCCAAAGAATTCCGTTACATTACGGTCTATGGGGAAAATCATTTGCGGTTTATTTTAATGATGTTACACAATTTCAAACACATTGTAATTGATATATATCACAAAGGTGCATTACAAGAAGCTTAATATAGAATAGGGTGTACATAGCACTTATAGTTACTTTACAGGGACAGTCAAAGAATTCAGTTACATTATGTCTATGGAGAAAAATCGTCTGCGGTTTATTTAAATAATGTTTCACTATTTTAAACGCATTGAAATTTATATATATCACTAAGGTGCATTACAAGAGGCTTGCTACAGAATATTGTGTGTATAGCAGTCATCGTTCATTTACTGGGACACACAAAAGAATTCACTACACTGTAAAAAAACTCAGAAGCGTTTCGGCACAAGGCGGAAAGGTTTCCGAAAATTTATAGTAAACTTTGTGTTCTCCTCAGTTACTTGTTATTTCGGAATCGTTACATGTATCTTCGGAAAAATATTCAAAGCGGTGAATTATTCTGAAGAAGTCAGAAACGTTACATTCCATACCGGAAATGTTTTCGAATAGGTAGTGTAAAATGATGGTTACTGAAAAATTTGGAAATGTTACACTCATTCCGTGTAAATTTTTAAAATGGAATTCGAAATGAAGTAATATTTGCGCATGCTCATCTACTCCGACCTATTGCACATGTCATTATCACGTGATTTCTATTGTTCTTGAGAGGAAAGACAGCTTAAAACAGATGCAGATGCAACGTATTTATATGAGCTGTATGTATTCTGTTTTATAATTTCTTTTATTTGAGAGAACAATATGTTTTTTTTTAATTAATATTATCAGATTCGATTTTATTGCATATTAATATTACATTTGCAGTTAATCTTTTGTTGTATACACAATACACAAAGTTAAATAACTCGTTCGATAGTTTCTTTATAATCTTGTTCCATGAATCTATAATAAATATTAGATATTTGATTGATGAATAATAATGTAGTACTAGTATTAATGAAGTACAGATAGCACCGTATATACGTCTTTAACATCTTTTCGTTTTGAGATCGGTTCCGTTTCATAACTTTTCTAATGATGAAATGTATCGTTTATATGACAGAACAAATTCCTAGTTTCACTTATACTATACGTTTTTCCTTTATTTTTTATGAATCAGATATTTATAAATAAATATAATTGAAAATTTTATTTATAAATCTATAAATAATTCTTTTTTAAAATCCGGTCTCGTGAATTCCATGCTGTAAACAGATACATATGCATTATGAAAATGGGTTATTTCCCAAAATAGATGTATTACTTTTAATACCTTTAAATAAATATATTTTTTAATCTTGTAAGTATAGATATTATCTCAAAAGATTTCGTATCTGTAACTAGGTATTTTATTTTATGAATTGTATACTTAAATATATTTATTTTCTCAGGTTATCTCAGCACTTCTCAAGTTATGCGAATTAAATAATACCTTTAAATGAATATATTTCGAAGCATGATAGTTGTAAAACACTATATTAAAAATATTTACAAACAGACAAAACATTTTTATCAATATATCTATTTGTAAGTATACAATTCCTGAAAATAAAACAATTACCACAGATATAAAATATTTTCGAATAGTATAACTATTTACAAGATTTAAAAAAATGTTGAAATGGTGTTAATAAAATCTATCTATTTATAAGTGGATACGCCGATAGCTCAGTTAATAATAATTATCATTACGAAGAAAAAACACACAATCTCAAAATAAAATAAACTCACTTGCGGACTGTAACTCATTTAATTTATCACAACTCTAAAAAAATGGTCGAGAGCCGAGATTTACACAACTCCTCAGATCGGCATCTCGAACCCAACTCACAATCACAAGTTTTTTTTTTAAACATTTTACATAGACGGCGCTTCTAGCGGCAACATACCGCCGGGCCTTGAATGTTGCTAACATTCAATAATATAAATGCAATATAATTCAAACACAATCACTAAAAAAAAATACAATCTCAAAAAAACACAATTTCTTCTCAAAAATACTACACTAAATAAAATACTAAATTTACAAATATAAACACAAGAATGCAATATACTGCAGGAAAATATATAGTTTAATAAAACAAATGTATGAATTTAAGTAGTTAATAAACCATCATTCACATATGGCAAAACAACAATTTTTGTGACTGGCCATTATTACTCTAGAAGCTGGCAAATCCGTCATTTGTTGCTCTAAATTCTTAGAATTTACCTTTTTGCAAATCATACAATTGAAAAGGATTTTACGAACTATATTTCTAGCAGATAAGATCCAAAATTTGTTTCGGATGAGAGAAAGAGTTGTCTCAGCACCGGCATGGAAATACAAATTATGAAAATATTTAATAACACAAAAAGTAAAATTATGGTTTGAAGGAATAATCATTGGATATTTTTGATGCTCAGTTAAGTTACTGTTTCTCAGTCGACCACCAACTCGGATTACACCATTATCATCTAAAAACGGGCACAAGATTTTCAGTTTACTACTGTTAGGGATTGCAGTACCCTTTTCCAAATACTGCATTTCCTTCACGAATGAAGTCCTCTGGATGTTTTTTACTATACAGAATAAGGACTGAGAGAGTTCACTGCTGGTTAAAGTTCCACCTTTGGGATACAAGGGATTTCTACCGTTATGGATGAATCTATTACACCATGCTACTACTCTTTGCAGCTTTATGAATGAAGAACTGTTATTAATGATGTCTAAAGGCTCAACAGTGTTAACTAAGGTACATACTTGAGTTACTGATGGTGCTTTCAGTTCACGGATAAACAACTCACTGGTTTCAATCGAAATAATATCAGGAGACTCCACCATCTCAGGCAGTTGTAGGAATGATGGACCGAACCACCATAAATCACATTGTTGGATCTTGATGGGATCTAGACCTCTAGAAATGAGATCTGCAGGATTTTGCTTGGAAGGTACATAATTTCACTGATCAATCAAAGTTAAACTTTGTATAATCGATACTCTATTTGCGACAAATGTCTTTAGATCATTCGACTCCCTTTTTAACCATGCAAGTACAATAGTACTATCTGTCCAAAAACAAGTTTTAGAAACTTCTTGCTTTAGAGCACTTAACACTTTTTGCATCAACTTAGATAATAGGACTGCGGCAGAAAGTTCTAGACGAGGGATAGTAATATGCTTTAGAGGAGCCACTCTAGATTTACTAGTGAGCAGTTTGATAGCAGAATCACCATAAGAATTAATAGATTTTACATAAATGACCGTACCATAAGCAAGTTCAGAAGCATCTGAAAAACCATGCAATTCTACACAATTAGATTGTTCTACAATTACAAATCTTGGGATATTGATCATATTTACAGTTTTTAAGGAAATAAGAAAATTAGTCCATTCGATATTTTCTTTCACGGGAAGATAATCACACCAATCTATTTTCAGCAACCATAATTTTTGGAGGAAAACTTTGGCCTTTGTAATTATTGGACCTATCAAACCCAACGGGTCAAATATTCTAGCAATTTGCGATAATACTGAGCGTTTGGTATACCTTTCACTTTGCTCTATAATTAAATTAAATCCAAAAAAATCTGGTTGCGCTTCCACAATATTCCTAATGTTTTTGTCTCATTGGAAAATGAATATTCAGATATTGCATTATTACACAAAAGAGAAGAATTATTTACTGACCATTTGTGAAGATCCATGATTCCCTTCTTTAACAAAGATATCAGTTGTTGTTGGATCTCTTTAGCTGTGTCTAGATCACCAGCACCTGTCAAAATATCATCCATATATACGTCTTGAAATAATACATTTGCAGCTAAAGGAAATTCCTTTCCTTCATCTCTAGCTAGCTGGGTAAGGGTTCTTGTTGCTAAAAAAAGGGCACTCGTTCTGCCATAAGTAGGGCTGGATGATATCAAAAATTTTATATCGCGATATATCATCGAGTTAATATCGATATTGGTGGTATATCGCGATAACTACCTTAAAATGTGTGGGGATAGAAATATTGCTACTTTCGAAAAACAAATGTACGATCAACTTAAATACCAACAGATGTAGAAAGCAACGAATCATATATATATTTATATATATATATATAAGAGAAAAGCAAAGAAACTAACAAAAGAAGAATAAATAAAAAGAAAACTGGCCAGTTAAAGTGAGGGCATTGAGCTTGAAATAAGCCTCTAGAAAAAAAAGAAATCGACAATGTAATGAGGGGGCTCATCACTCCCGTCCCCCTCCTTATAATTAACCAATAAACCCCTAAAACTAATCAACGAAGCCTCTAATTACAATGAACACATATACAAAATTTGAAGCAAATCCGATAATTCTGTATGAAAAAACGCATTTATATAAATTAAGGGGGATTAGTCCCCCGTATCCTCCTTTATACTTAACCAATGAACCCCCAAAACTGATCAGGGAAGCCCCTTACCAAAATGAGCCTATATACAAAATTTGAATAAAATCGAATAATTCTGCATTAAAATCTCATTTATCTAAATTAAGGGGGAGAGGATTAGCCCCCTCCACTTTACCCCCTTTATACTTTACCAAAGAACATCCAAAACTAATCAGGAAAGCGCCTTATCACAATGAACCTATATACAAAATTTGAAGAAAACCGGATAATTCTGCATGAAGGGGGGGGGGGGAATTAGCCCACTTTCCCCTTTATACTTAACCAATGAACCCCCAAAACTAATCAGGGAAACACCTTATCACAATGAGCCTATAAACAAAATTTGAAGCAAAACGGTTATTTCTATCAAGAGTTATCGCGTTACGTACAAAGATACATACATACGTACATACAGAACCGGCGGGCACATTAGCTCTTAGGCTTTGATAGCCTGTGAGCTAAAATGTACCATATAATTTTGCTTTATTATGCAGAATACTAGGTTTGATATTTAAATCTGTTTTATTTCAAAGTGCCATTGAATTCAAAAGAAAACAAATTGCAAATGATAAAAATAAGTTATTGGCTAACAAAATTAAATAAAAACAAACAAACAAACAAAATCACACACACGCACTACACGACACCATACATTCATTTTAATATCAAGGCGCTACCGATAATAACTGGCCGAGAAAATTATCTCAAAGAGCACTGAAGTAGTGCAATGCTATCGACTCGAGAATAACTAAAAGATACTCTAGCTCGTATTTTATTGGCCATCACATATCAATACTTTGACCTTTTGCAACGAAGTCTGGACGAATAGCAGCAGCGCAGCATCGAGACGAATAAGTCTGGACGATAGCTGTATTATTCAGTTCAGAACAAAGAGTTTAATTTGCGGTTTGAGAGGATAGTAACGAACTTAGACATAATAAGAGAATGTATTCGTATTGGGATATATTGTGATATTCTTTATTTGGGGATATTAACGAAAGCGAGATAATTAAAGGATAATCGTTGGAGGGAATATTCTGATTGGAATAAAGTAGAGAAGTGAATATAAATACATGGATTGGACGAAATGAAAGGGTTGAAGAGGATACTATACGGAATATTCGGCGCTTTTCTTGTGGTTTGAAGTCGAGAAAAAAAATGTTTTTTTTGGATATATCGGTAGAGTCAGAGCTTAACTTAGATATAGTTATACATTGCCAGAGTCAGAGCTTAGCTATCATTATTTGGATATATCGTCAGTGTCAGATCTTAGATATTTTTATTGTGATAATTAAGAAATATCAATATTTGATCGATATATTGATAAATAATCCAGCCCTAGCCATAAGTCAACGTACATAATCTATACACCTTAACTGGTTCATGCACCTCAGATTTAAACAAGATTCTTAATAAATCTCTTTGACTCGGATGTATCAATATCATCCGGTACATTTTTTTAATATCTGCTACAAAAACAAATTTGTGCTTTCGAAATCGCAAAATTATACTAAATAATTCATCTTGGATTGTTCCTCCGTTATATTGCAAACTATTTAAAGATTTTCCGGTAGAAGTTAAGGAGCTAGCGTTAAAGACAACTCTTAATGGTGTGCTACTTGATTCAGCCCGGAACACGCAATGATGAGGTACGTAATAAGTGCTATCTGGTTCTTCAGATTCTATCACCTCTTCCATATGACCCATACTTAAATATTCTTGCATAAAGACTTTATAAAGATCATTAAATTTAGGTTCTCTAACTAAGCGATTCCATAATGAATTTAAAACTTTCATAGCCTTTTTCTTTGATTCTCAAAAGACAAGATGGGTCTTCCTTAAATGGCATTTTTACCATGTATTGTCCTGTTGCAGTTCTGGAATAATTTTTCAGAAAATGTTCTTCACAAATTTCTGATTCCTTATTTCTAGAAACTTCAGACTCTCTCTCAATGTTTTCTATTACCCAAAAATCTCGAATTACCCTTTCTAACTCCAAATTATCTGTTATCAACCCACAATGTATATTACTTTCACCCTTAGCCGGAAGGCTTCCGCTAGCAATATAACCGAAAACACTGTTTTGTAACACTATTCTAGTATTTAATGGTTGGGGGTAAATTTGACCTGGCCTTAAAAATTCATAGAAATTTTCTGCACCCAAAAGCAAATCAATAGAGCCTGGCACATTAAACTTTTCATCAGCTAATTTGATGTTATTTAACGATGAAATACAAATCTCAAGCGGTCTAGAAGGCGCAAATTCCGTAATTTTCGGAACGACTAAAAAATCTAATTTTAAATAAAAATCTTTATCTCTATTCGAAATAGTTGTGTTAACTCTAGATCTAACATTAAGGGACAAATTATTTATTCCTGAAATAGAAATATTAGTCTTTTCTCTTTTCAAATTTAGTTTATCTACTAACCTTTTACTCATAAAATTAGAGTTTGCACCGACATCTAATAAACCACGTGCTTCATAAAAAGTACCATATTGATCTTTTATTAAACAAACAAATGTGCTAAGTAACACAGCTTTTAACTCGTTAGACAAATTACATATCGTTGAAAATAAATTGCTTTGGTTATTAGCTTGGAAAGGCTGGAATACTGGAGCCAAAGCATCCAAATTACCGTAATTTCCGGCGTATAATCCGCAGCTCAAAGAATCGTTTTTCGACCCAGAATATTTATTCAATAATTGTAGTTAAATATTTACAGCGATCTTTTAAGTTACATTTTATAAAATAATATTTCGAAAAACGACTCTTTGAGCTGCGGATTATACGCCGGAAATTACGGTAGATTTATTACCGACTTCGTTTTTAGAACTCATTTTCTGTGAAATTATGTCTGAATTTTCAACTTCATTTATTTTTTGTTCACGCGGGAAATACAAAGTCACATGATGCCTTCTCTTGCAAATAATACCGTAATTTCCGGCGTATAATCCGCAGCTCAAAGAGTCGTTTTTCGACCCAGAAATTTTATTCAATAATTGTAGTTAAATATTTACAGCGATCTTTTAAGTTACATTTTATAAAATAATATTTCTCGGTCGAAAAACGACTCTTTGAGCTGCGGATTATACGCCGGAAATTACGGTACAAGAGAATTTAGATTTCAATCAATCACTTTATGATTCATAAGACAGTTAAAACAAAGATTTTTGGATTTTACAATCTCAACGCTATTACCCACTGACATGTTTTTATAAACAGGACATTTATGCAAAGGATGATTTTCACTACATGACAAAATACATTTAGAATTTTTTACGTCAGTTAGAAAAACTTTAGAAACATTTCGATAATAAGTATTTTTATTACTCTCTCTAGAATTGTCAACAACGGGTTTTCCCCTAGACGTATAATATAAATCAATTTCCCGAGATAATTCATTGGGAGAAAACCACGATTCTGCTTGTCTAGCATTTATAAAATACATGACATCTTTATCAAGAGTTTGACAAATTTTATCAGAAACTATTAACTGTTTTAAAGTTTCGAAATCTGTCACATTCCTCAATTTTAAATAATAATCCCAACTCGTTGTTAATCGGGATGCAAATTGTACATATGTTTCATTAGGATGACGTTGTGCTTTCCTAAAATGTTCTGAACAAGTCTGGGGGGATGGCTCAAATTCTCTAAGTACTATAGCCTTTACTTTTGAATAATCTTCTAATTCCCCATCTTTAATGTATGTAATTACGTTTGTTGCCCTTTCTCCTAACAGATTTAGTAGAATTTCCGATTTATATTTTTCTGGGACATTTTTAGAAATAAAGGCTCTTTCTTACGATGAAAAAAAAAATAACTCCAACCTTCTGGTTTAGATGGAATTTTAATCGTTAACGTTCTTACATTTTAATCAGAGAGTTTAAAGATTCTATATTATCTTTTTTCTCGAGATCACTTAAATTATCATTTTTAGTTTCTGCACGGGCCTTAGCCAACTCAGTTTCTAACTTTGCATGTTCAATTTTTAATTTCTCAAGATCTAGTAATTTTGATTCCTCATTTTTTCTTTCCTCAATAAAACTGTTTGCTATGTCTTCAACCAGTTTATTATCTGCTTTATACTTCGAACTTTCCTTTATTAAATTTATTAAATCATAAATAGTTAATTTCGAATCTGATATATCTATGTCTAATTCAGCAGCAATTCGCTGGTAATCTTTTTTTGCACCTTTAAACATTGTACTATAAATACAATTCACAATAAAATAAATAAAACTGACGTACCTTTATTTATTAATAAATCTCCGAATCCGATAATTCTACATTGAAAAGATGCAATCCACTTTTTCTATTCTCAAATTAGTTCAATAATAAAGAATATATCAGTTCTTCTCGGCGTAAACACATTCACAGTTTATTTTTTCGTATTACGAAATTCTCATGGTTAATCGAAATTAATTTTCTTCTGGAATCGAAAAAACTTCATCGGAATTCTGAGAATCACAATATTTTGTACTTCAATAAAAATCATACGATGATTTAATTTTAGTTTTACTCATTCTAATTACTTGATAGAATTCCAAACACCATTTTATCTTCTGCAGACGATTACAAAAAACATAAACATCGAAAAATTCCATTTATTCTTTCTCCGGCGAGAGGAGACGAATACTATGGATACGCGGATAGCTCAGTTAATAATAATTATCACTACGAAGAAAAAACACACAATCTCAAAATAAAATAAACTCACTTGCGGATTGTAACTCATTTAATTTATCACAACACTAAAAAAAATGGTCGAGAGCCGAGATTTACACAACTCCTCAGATCGGCATCTCGAACCCAACTCACAATCACAAGTTTTTTTTTTTAACATTTTACATAGACGGCGCTTCTAGCGGCAACAATAAGTATAGGGAAATTAAATATTTTCATTGAGTATTTATTTACTGGATGGAACTTATCAGGCTGCATTTAAAAAAAGAATTATTTATAGATCCATAAATCAAATTTTCAACGTTATTTATTCTTAAATATCTGATTCATAAAATCTGAGTGAAAAACGTATAGTATAAGTGAAATTAGGAATTTGTTCTGTCATATACACGATACATTTCATCATTAGAAAAGTTATGAAACGGAACCGATCTCAAAACGAAAAGATGTTACAGACGTATATACGGTGCTATCTGTACTTCATTAATACTAGTACTACATTATTATTCATCAATCAAAGATCTAATATTTATTATAGATTCATGGAACAAGAGTATAAAGAAACTATCGAACGAGTTATTTAACTGTGTACACAACAACTTCTAAACTTGTTGTACTTGTAAACTTGTAGTAGGTAAACTAAAGAAGTTTCCAGACGACTCAACTCTGTTCCTACAAAGGAAAATTTGGAAGCCTCTCTTCAGTAGAAGGACATACTCTCAAATTTGGAGTTATTTTAAAATGACAGAAGTATTTGTCATAGAATTAAGTTTTTTCAAAGTTTATTTAGCCTGCATAAATAACTTTAAAGTGATATCTTGAGTAGCAGTCTAATAATAAAAGGTGAATAATAAAACGAGTTCAGAAAAATGCATGCTTCACACCAGAAATTACAGAAAGTTTATAATATTGCTAATTCTAGAGTATAATTCATCTATTAGACCGTACTTCATAGGATCATTTCTATAGTATGATTAGCGAGTTCGCTCACCGAACTTCGCAAAAAACCTAACCACGATGATGTGGAGTGGGTTTTCGCCTCGAGCGAATGTAATATTAATTTTTAAAAGCATATTATTATCTGAAATAAAATAAATTATAAAACGGAAATAGACAGAAACATTTCCAAAACACACAGAAACATTTCCGATGTATACAAAAACATTTCTGATGTATGCAGAAACCTTTCCTATGTATACAAAAACATTTCCGATATATGCAGAAACCTTTCCGATGTATACAAAAACATTTCCGATATATGCAGAATCGTTACTGCATATCTGACTGAAATATAAAGAAACGTTTCCGAAATGCACGTAAATGTTTACAAAATATAGAGAAACATTTCTGAATATCTGACCGAAATATGCGGAAACTTTTACGAATATCTGACCGAAATATGCGGAAACATAACAGAACCGATGGGCCACATTGCTGCCCCATCAGATAGAGTAACGTTTCCGAGTTTTTTTTTTACAGTGTACTGTCTGTTAACAATAATTCCTGGAAGTGCGTTTTAAGTTGCTGGACGCGATTTTAAATTTAACTCACTTTTTGTCTATTACTTGGTGTGTATAAATTCTGTAGATCATATACAGGGCAGCACAAAAGTTCGTGAACACATTTTCGTTTTTTGACAGAAACTCCAGAAGGAGAATTTTAAACTGTGCTACGCGTTTCCTAACTAAACTAAAATTTAGCATCGTATGTAGTATATATACAAATCTATAGATCCTAAACAGGGCTGAATAAAAGTATTCGGATATTTTTCCGAATATTGTATATGTTGGAAATATATGTTGGGAATTCCTGAAATTACGTTTTTAAATATGTTATGCGTTTTCCAAATTGTTTACTTAGATGTTATCTTTTAGCTTATTAAACGGTAATGATTTGTAAAATTATTTTGGAAGCGTTAGAAAGTGTTAAATAATCTATGCTTGACGCATGATTTTGCGTTCTTGTTTAACATGGCATAAGAACATATTTAGAGATCCAAAAGATCTTTATCATTTAAAACATATTACTTAGCCATAATTATTAAATTAAATATTAAAACTGTTGATGCAAGTAAGATACATGCCTGAATTGTTCAAAGACATTGTAGAATGCAGCTCAATTATTCTGGAATATTCCTTATTAAAAAGAACAAATTTAGTAATATATATAAAGATGCAGTACATTTTTTGTATATTTTATATGTATCATAAAAGAAGAACATCATACACGCTGTTATCTAGAAATATTTCAGGTATGAAAATATAAAATTTTCAAAATAAAACATTGTCATCTTTCGTTACATCATTAATATTTGTAACTTTATTTTTCACGTCATATTTTATTTTTCATTTACTTTTCTTTCGATTCATTTATTGTTGACAGGAAAAAGGATATATGTTAAATTGTTTTTTTTTATTTTGCTAAAATTAGTACGTTGTATAAACCACCATAATTTTTTGCCTTTAAGGTTTGTTCATAAATTGCTCAGAAAAAGGAAAACTCAATAAAAACGTAATAATACTATAACACATCATTTTTGTCTCTTTGTCATTTTTCTATATCCCCATTCCTTTAAATGCTTGATAATTATAAGCTTTATTCTGTCAGAGAATTGTGCATTGGGCAATGAAACTGCAAAACACACATTTTAATATTGAAGTGTTAAAAGAATTATTCACATATATTTAGAAATGTTATGTGTCACTGAGACACTTGATTTAGTAAAAGAATAATTTCGAAAAATAGTAAAATTACTTCATTTTTCTTATCTGTACCGACTCACCGTATATCGGTTTTTCTATTGGGGTCATTATTTTTCCATTATTGAAAAAGTACAAAGAACTTTAAACATAAAAAGATTGATCAGAAAAGATCCAACTCTGAAACTGATAGTCGACGTTCAGGTTTGAAGGGCTTACCGTTATTATCATTTCAGGAATACTGCATGCTAATATTCTTTTTACTTTGAAATTTTCATAGATAAAACGAAAAAAAACTCTGCAAACTCAAAATATTTAAATATGTTTAATAATAATTTGAATGATAACCATACGTTAAATTAGCTCATTTTTTAACTATCAGATGCTTTGTTATTTAAAAAATAATACTTAATGATATAATTTTACTATCAGTTATTTCATCCGTTCGCGAAGATCATCCTTTACAGAAATTTTAATCTTCACCGGCTATTTTCACAGAGGGATGTTTAACTTATTTAATCGCAGAATGCTTTGACTAAATAAGAAAAAAATTTCGATTAAATATTATTGGTAGGAATAATCAAGGATTATGAGCACTTCATGCATCACGTATACGCGACGCTCGTCTCCTAGAGGTTACTAGACATATCACATAAAAATAACGCATGTATAATTACGATTCATTATAAAATCTTAGGCTTTATTTACGAAAGATTTTAACCTTTTAAGTACCAAGATTTAAAATTTTGATGAGCGTTTATAGTTTTGCATGATTTGATTCAGAAAATTAATTCTATTAAATGCAGATTCTTTCTATGGAATGTCTATATGATTATATTTATATAATAAAATTAATTATTATTTTTCTTCCCGTTTGAAACATAAAACACTTCAAAAAGAAAGTAATGGGATCAAAGAAAACTCTAATGGTACTAGGAGGTTTAAAACATATGTTCTAAAATCAGGGTGTGTACTGTGTTACCGCAATATTTCAAAAGAAATTTCGCCTAATTTAATATCGGCAATTGAGCGTTGTGATCGCAAATTGCGCTATATAAGTATTATGTAGAAATTTTTAATATCATTAGTGGTGCAAGACCTTTTGGACTTTCAAAGGAGCGTACCAAGTAACATACATTACCGTAATTTTCGACGTACGCGGCGCGTATCAAACTAACGTATTTGTACCATACATTTTACTTTGAAAATAAAGTCATATAAACACGCCATACGAATAAGTTACATTTTATGAATTAAACTTTCTAGTCCTTAATACATACGTTTGTTTGTTCCGTTGCGCATATTCGTAACATTAAAGTACAGTTAATTTAGTACATACAGGCCACCCACTCGGTCCATTTTTTTAAAAACCAATTTTTTTCTTCTAATAAATGTTTCTTTCAATTTCTGTCGACACTTACCCAGAACGTAATTTCTGTTCCAGACATAGTAAGAAAAAATTAGCACGAAAAAGTTTCCTCAGAAATACTAGTATTTGAAAAACGGACTATTTGGAGCCCTGTACATATTGTGAGGGCAGGGCGCGTACATTCTTATCGAGAATTTTGCTTCATGTAATTTCAGAAAAATATTCCGAATTCTGCCATTAATCTCACAGCGATATTTAATGTAAAGTAGAAATATTAGACAAAGCTATTTAAATTAAAATTGTGTTACCAAACTCATGGGAAATTCTAAGGAGTGTACGTATCTTGAGTAAGGGTATCTTTAAAAGAAATATTATGCTATCTGTTTATAAATGTATACAGAATGTCATTAATAGTTAACAAAAAATATCATTATTTTGTGTAAAAGATACTAATAAAGTGGCCAGAAAGGTCTGAAATGACGAATTCATGGGGAATTCTGAGGATTGTACGGATCTTGGCTAAGGGTGTGTTTAAAAAAATTATTATACTGTTTATAAAAGTATACAGAATGTCTTTAATAGTTAACGAAAAAATATCATTATTTTGTGTAAAAGCTATTAAAAAAGGGGCCAGAAAGGTTGCAGAAAGGGGCCAGAAATGACGAAAATTTGATTGTGGATTAGGACGGTTGCAACTGTTGAAGATTATTGCTCCTTTTGCATTTATTTATTTATGTTTTATAGAAATAACAAATATTTGTTAAATTGTAAGCAACAACAACAACAAATAATAATATTGTACGTCATAAGCAATCTACACGAGGGATACAGGCCCTAGGGAGGGGGTGCCGTCCGTGGAGGTCTTTCTAAGGGATCCTAACCCGTATTTCCGGCAAGGTTAGAAGAAAACCACGGAAAACTCCGAACGGTTAGGTCGACGAGCGCGACAGGGTTTTGAACCCAGCACCCCCGTCTACCAGTTTTGAGAGCAGAATCTCTCAGCCACTGGTAAGGCCGTACTCGTTGACCTAATCGTTCGGAATTTTTCTTGCTTTCCTTCGAACCTTGCGTAAATACGTCTTAGGATCCTTTATAAAGACTCTCACGGGGGGCACTTCCCCCCCGGCCTATATCCCTAGCGCATATAATCGGCTGTAACAAATAACCCACCAACCTATATATTTTAATGCAAATTTTGAGAAAATTTTATTAGTAGATTAAAAATATTTTTTTTTAATTATTTCGCTTTGAACTATGTACTAATATGGGATTCAATTCCGAATTCTCAGACGTTTCTGTAAGCTACATATAGTGGCCCTCGTACAGCATACCGAGGACTCGTACAATAAGATTTAACTTCTGTCTACGGGGTAATTGTTTGGTTTATTTAATTAATTTTTATGGTTCGAAACATGAACAGAAAACTGAATGGGGTGAACAAAAACCAATAGTAGTCAGAGGGTTATACATATTTTAATATATAGCACTTTCAGGGGCAAAGTACTTGTGTGAACATTTTGAGATGATTGATTGACACCAGAATTCACCAAGTTTATTTAAAAATAAGTAAAAGTTGTTCTTCAAGTATACATAAAATAAAAATATAATTCGAAAATCCTGGTGTGGTTGTGGCATTTGGAAATTAAATTAAGAAGTAATATACCATTGTCCTTCAAGGAATTAAAAATTTCAGTCTTTGAAAGTTATCTAATTATCATAACTAAATAAGTCTCGAAAACTAAATGCAAATAAAGACCCCCTGACGTATTTTAACCCCTTGAAAGTAGATGGTATATTATTCACTCCTTAATTATAACCAAAATTTCTAACATAATTGTTGTACACAATTTTCTTTCTATCTTATGGGGGAAATTTTTTAAATTGCTTTTATTTATTTTCGAGTGAAAAATTTCAAAAAATCTTGTGTCGGTTTATCATTGCAGAAACATATTTACCTGTCCCTCAATGGGTTAAATAGTAGCAAATGTGATCAAAAGCATTTATGTAAAACAAAATAGCTGTTTATTCAGAAGAAATCGAAATTTTCACTTGAAGAAAACAGAATCTGAAATTGATGTAGCGAATATTTTCTGAAGAATTCGATTTAAAACTACTTTATATTTACAAAATATTGGAATTTCACAAAGATTTCAGATTTGATATTGATTTTTTGTCTTGTGCAACTTTCCAGAGAGTAGAGAAAAATGGAGAGATATGGCATTTGGAACAAATGATTGAATGCAATTTAATAAAACAAATCTTTCAAATTCGCGTCGCCACATAAGCACATTTTTTAGAATGGTTATATATAGTGACGAGGGTTTATCTGAAATAGCTCTTAACATGTAACGCTTAATTCTTAGTAAGTAAAGTACACTTTTATTTGTTCCATGAAATTTCTTTGATTTTTATGTTAAAATGATTTTCAATGGTATATATATCAAGGTTCGTAAGCTCTAATGACAATTTTTAATATACTTTTTCTATTTAATATTTAAATAGCAGACATTGTACACGCCTCATTTAATTTCAGAATTTATAATACTTTTATGCATTTAAATAAGGCGAAAAATTATATTAAAAATTTAATAAAAGCGTACGAAATATATATATATATAGTTATAATATCTATGAATTTCAAAAAACATATCAAGTTCTTGTATCATTCTACTTAAATCTCCAAAGAGATAATTAATGATAATGTGTAGGCAGAATACCACATAGCTAATAGATTAACAAGTGCAATCATAATATTACCATAGTTTGTGCTTCAATGGTAATTGGCCAAAAATACTGAAAACATGAAGAAAATTTAAAAAGAGAGAGAGAGAAAAAAATAATATTTTGGAGTTGCTATCAAGTGAATACAAATGGATTAAGAAATGAAATATGAACCATATACAATGGAAAATTGGACAACAAGAGAATTAAATCAGAATTGGATATGAAAAAAACACATGTAGATATAATCATCAGCCTGGATGTACCCACATGTGTTTAAAAAATAATTCATTATTTCATAATTCTACTGGCATATATGCTAAGATCAGTAGAATCACCCAGGTATACTGAATTATTACCAGAAAACAATTGGAAATATTAAAATTTGATATAATAAAATTGGAAATAAAAAACCCGTAAAGAATAGATAAAATATTTCACTCACATCAATTATCCTAAAATCTGTATACAACACCTCACTGAATTACTACCAGATATCAGTTTGAAATAATAAAATTGGAAATAAAATCCCGTAAAGAGTAGATAAAATATTTTACTCACAATAATTATCCAGAATCTTTAAACATCACAAGTTCTTCATGATACCACACGTCCATATGGCACACATCATGAAATATCTCATACTTGTTGACATAGTCGAGTTGAGAGAAATTATTTGAAAGACAAGTTGAGAGCACATCTTTTGAAATATTACCCTAACTATGACACCCCAACACAAATTGATTCAAAAACACACAAATTTATTCTTGTGATAATACACTAATAACAAAATTATATCCGTGAATATACAAATACTCCATTCAATTTTAATCCCTAAAAGTAAAATTAATATACAAGCGATAGCGCCCTCTATAGGTAAATTAAATATAATATTAACAATATTATCAACATCTACCTGACAAGTAATGTGCCTCCATCTATTGGTATGATAATTATTCAAAATTAAGATTGAGTTACATATACACTATATTAGATTTAATTATATATATAAACAGTAAAAAACAATACCACCTTGTAGTTTTACATTAAAATCGTACAAAATCCCACTATATGAATAAATTTACCCAGAATTAAATCCATCCTACACAGCATTTCAAATATTCTTAACAAGAGTATGTATTATGTAAAAGAGATATTATTTTTAATACAAAGTGCTGGAGCTTCCATCTGTGTTAACCCTTTCAAGGGCGGTGGTCACAAATGTGACCACTTAATTTTAATTCCAAATTTCTAATTGGCACCAAAAATATTTTATTAAAATTTTGCTTTTAAAAATGAACAGGAAGAAAAGCAAGCATTTATTTTCTAAGAAATTCGTTTGTAAGTTCTGGTGTGAATCCTTCATTTCACCATTTTTCGAACAGAATTACTCTGCGCCTGAAAGGGTTAATCCACATATATATTATAGAATTAATATAAAATAATTTATGTTTTATTTTACTTCTACTTAAAGATATTATAGAATTTAGAGATTGATTTAAATATCAAATTAAATATATCATAAACAATTTAAAATATCTCAAAATTTATATATAAAAAAATTAAATTAAATTAATAGTATTACTACTGTGTTTCAATCTTTATAATGCAATGCAGTATTTAAATGACTTATTAAAATTAAACTTTCAAAAAAAAACTATATATATATATATATATATATATATATATTGCATATAGATATGTTTGTGATTTATAATCATCGATGTTATCCATGTATAATTTTATGTGTTTTTTTGTATAAGTTAATTTATATATGTTTTAAAACTGAACATCAGTAACACTTAAATCAGAGGTGATCGGCTAAACGCACTATCACAGACTATATAAAGTGTATATAATGTTCAATCAATTAATAAATGTCCTTATATGTTTTAATTGTATTTATGTATGTTATAATTGTAATTTGCTATATCTTTTGTTATATGTTATCGCACACTAAAACAATAATTTATTACGTACCATGTTTATATTTATAGGATATAATAAATGTTATTTAAAAGAGTTGATGATTGAATTTATCATAAAAATTGGATAACCATATATTTTTGCTTGATCTCGAATAAATCTAATATTTTTGTTTTTATTTATATCTGAGCATAGGTATTTTATACGATGAAGATAATTGATAATTATATTTTTATAAACGGATTTATGTAAACATGAAGCAAAATTGGTAAAAATATTTACTTTAAATGGAAAATCAAATCTCTTATCATAAATATCAAAAATTAATTTATAATTATCGTCAATATTAATTTTTAAGTCAAGAAAATTTATATTATTATTAATTAAATCATTTTCGCTTAATTTAAGCTGATTAGGATAAAAATTGAGTGGTGATGTGCAATTTTTATCATTGAAATAAAATATGATAATGTCATCAATATAGCGATAAAATACATAATCATTGTTCGGACTAATATTTCTTTCATAATAATATAAGTAAAGGTCAGAGAGAATACTAGAAGCGGTCCCGCCCTGCGGAATTCCCTGGCATTGTTTATAAATAATATTGTCATATATGATGTAATTATTATGCAATGTAAAATTTAGTAAAGTTTTAAAAAAAATTACGGAAATATGTTCTTTTAATTTTAATTGAGATTTAAATTCTATAAATAATATACACATTGTTTTATGTAAGTCTTTTATATCAATGTTATTAAATAAATCATTAAAATCCAATGTTTTTATGAATTTTACCGGATTGATATTATGTATTTTATTAATAAGTTGAAAACTGTTTTTTAGGCAATGTTAGTTATTATGTTTTAACGTTATATCATATATCTGCTTTAAAATATTAAGTAGTAAATTGCTTGCATTATTATTATATGTGTTACACCCGATGGTAACTGTGCGAAATTTAATTGGATTTTTATGGAATTTTGGAATTATAACAAGATAAGGATAATTTAAATTATTACATTTGATTTTTAGTAATTTGTGATAATTTAATAATTTTTTATTATTAATTTCAATATTTAATTTAGTTTTATTAAAAATATTACTTGTGTTCATTGCATTGTGAAGTAACACTTTATAGTACTCTTTACAAATGATAGCATAATTATTTGGAGATTTATCTACATAAGTAATTATAAATTTGTTTTGTAATTCTGATATATGTTTATTTACATTTTTAAAAGCTGCATGTGTAATATGTTGATAATTTCTTATAATTTCATTTTTTAATTTATCTATTACAGAAAATCTCCATTCACTAAAATACTCGATTGGTTTATTTTAATCAATAGCAATTTTATATATAAATAAATCAATATCTTGAATAAACTGCAATATTATGGATTTGATATTACACCTATATGGAAGTCGAAATTTTGTTCCATTATGCATTAAGTTTTGTAAAATATGTTGTTCTACAATATTACGATCACCAGTAATGATATGACCATGTGTTGTATTTATGTACTTTTGAAATTTTGGGTCATTACAATAACAAGGGTAATTATTTGAAGAGACCAATTGTTTTGCAAAGGAATTGCAATTAAAAATTTTACGTCCAAGTGTGCGATTATATTTATATGTCTTGTGAATGGTAAAATTTTTTATTGGAAAATTATTAGTAGTGTTGTTTATGATATTGTGCAAATTGATATTATTAAATACATGATTGGAAAAATTTATAATTAGTTGTGTATTATTAGTTTTATATTTAGGTTTATTAGAAAGACTTGTATTTAATAGGTTTGCTCTATAATGAAGAATATCACAAAAATATCACAAAAATGTGGAGAATATTGATTCTTTTTAAATACTTTGAAATATTGGTTTAAATATTTCTTTTTAATACTAAAAACATGTTTTCTGATAGCAAGCCAACAATAATCATTACAAAATTGTGCCTCAAGATCATCAAGCTCCTGTTGTATCACAATATCAT
Organism: Maratus michaelseni; assembly: GCA_963931845.1. Lineage (NCBI taxonomy): Eukaryota > Metazoa > Arthropoda > Arachnida > Araneae > Salticidae > Maratus > Maratus michaelseni. Next base: position 85,920,964 of record OZ007586.1, read on the forward strand.
CAGCATATTTTTTGTTATTATGTTTACCTCTACCAGATCTTGAAGTTTTTTTTATGTTTGAAAAATTTAATACTGAATAAAGATTTTTATAACTTTCATACTTAGTTAAATCTGAAAATACAGGATGTGATTTTTTGTATACTAATTGATTTAATCCATAAGGATAGGTAGTATTAAAATGTCTTATATATTTAGATTCTAGAAAAAGTCGTTCAGTAAAATTTTTTTGTATTTTATGTATTTTAATAGTAAAATTTTTAAAATCATGATTTTTGAAATGAGTATATTCAATATTATGAGTAGTTTGAAATTTAGATTTTTTAAATTTAGCCGCTTATGTAATTTTTGACAAGACTGTCCAATATATTCCATATTACACGAATTGCATTTTAATGAATAGATTACATTGTATGCTTTGCAAAATTTTACCAAATTAAGATTGTGATTATTTGAAATCTGGGACATGTAAGGCAACGCTTAGATTCACACTCTCGAAACCATAGTACAGGCTTGGGACAATAGAATAGGTTATCTGATAACGATCCAGGAAGATCCCTAATAATCTTCTGTACCGAGCATTAGTCCTGGATCCACCAAGGCTTAAATTGCCAGTATCTAACATTTTACTTATAACTGCCATTGTTTGAAAGCAATAAAAATTGCAAGAGATACATATAAAAAATATAATTATAACATATATTAATAAATTTTGTTTGAAACAACCTTATTTTTATAAAGTACTTGAATAACCATAAAAGAAAAAATAATAATAAGATTAATGATTGTTTAATACTTGATTAAATATAATAAAACTATTTACATATATACATAAAGTCCCATTAAGCAAAATAACATCAAAAGACAACAATATAAAATCCCCTAGCGGTCATAAGTCAATACAAAATTAATGTTGGCAAAAAGAACCAAAAGAACCTGAATAAGATGTTATAAAGATGCATTTGAAAATTAAATAGATGAACAAATGATACCAAGAAATAATAGTAATATTATATAATTATTATTATTAAATTATTATTAAATACACCATTAAAAGCGCAATGCAGCTATAATAACTATGTATTCCAAACAGAAGTTAATCAAAGTGATTTATGAGCCAAATAGGCTAAATTATGGTATCATATGATAATCAATAATTTCATCTAGATAATTATTGAAAAGAATATGTAAAAACCATTCCATACCAATTAGCGCAATATACATATTAACAGTATCAAATTCAATTAAGTAAGCTAGCATAAAATTTAATATTCCATTCATAATTCATGATTATTTCTACACACACAATGACGCATTTATATATATATATATATATATATATATATATATATATATATATATATATATGTTGTTGAATGCAATTTAAAACAAATAATAAAGCCTCCAATTTCGAGTCGTTACATTACCTCATTTTTTGGAAATGTTATATATATATAATACGAATAATTATTTGAAATTTCTCACAGTATGAACCGCACTTCTGTTAGCTTCATGAAATTTTGTTGAATTTTGTATTAAAACTATTTCCAATAATTATATTGTAAATATATATTTTTTTCAAATATTAAATTCACTTACATAAGCTAACTTAAAATTCATTATTCCAATCATATTTCTAGATTTTATATTTATATATAGATGTGGATTTTTGGACTGTTTTTAGCAAGGTTGTCACAACATCTGGAAAACTGGGAACCACTTATTTTTAACAGTAATATTTACCTTTTTTAATACAGAATTTTGCTTCTAAATAAGGTGACGATTATAATTCGGAAAAACTGGTACTCTAATTTTAGAAAAAAACTAAATTGTGGCCACCCTAATTGACTTTACTTGCTATATGTGAATTATTTTTGAAGAAAAATATTTGTTTTTGTTTATTTATCTTATTTTATTCAAAATAAAATTAAATAATAACGGAACATGAAGATAACGATTTTTACGTTGTCTGAGACGTATTCTCTAATAGTAAATAAAAATTTCATTTTATGTTCATATATTGTTAGAAATTTCCTATTTAAAAATAACGTCAATCTCGAAAATAAATTTATAAATAAGCAGATTTATTTTTATTGTCATTTTTGATTGATGATTTAGTACCATGAAAAAAATTTAATCGAACAATTAAGCGATTAAATAAGACGAAATTTACTATACTAAAATATTTTTTGTGCTTTTGGAACTGAACACTGAATATAAGATAAAAAAAATATTTTTTATTTTCTTGGCATTTTAGAAACATTCGTCCAGTATTTTTAAATCAGAATTTTTCGTTGATTTTTGGTCATATATTGTACATCAAAAATGTTATCAACAAATTCCAATACATTATGATTAAATTTATCTCATGAAAATATTTGGCGGATTTTAGAAAGACCTAATTAATAAAGTATTCAAATGCCTTTTGAAATAATTCATATTTAACTACTGAAATAGAAATTTAAATTTTAGAATAGTTTCAGCATTTTATTCGCAATTTATCTTCTAACCCCCGACAAACGCATAAACTATCTATTTTTATAAATAAAACATTTCATTTAAAACATTTTATCCTAATCAGCACCGTGAACTGATATATCCGTTTACTAAGCTGTAGGTTTCACTGCAATATAAGCATCATTTAAATTAATAAAATTCTCCAGATATAATTCAGTTTTAAAACACTGAGTAATGATTGATATTCTCAAGGATTATATCCAGATACGTAATTCAGTTTTTTATGTCATGTTGAAAGAAATCACCTTTTTTAACTCTTCCCAACCTAGTTGAAAAGTGTTTATGACATCGGTTTGTCTGCCGTATGGCCGTATGCCGTCTGGCCGTGCTGTAACTCCCGTAAATATGTTCGGATTCCCCTGCAAATTTTATATGTTATTATCGTTATCCATAGCATGTTCCCTATTTCAATTGAAGTGTGTAGCACTTATAGTTTTCTTACAGCGGCAATCAAATGAATTCCGTTACATTACGGTCTATGGGGAAAAATCATTTGCGGTTTATTTTCAGGATGTTACACAATTTCAAACACATTGTAATTGATATATATCACTAAGGTGCATTACGAGAAGCTTAATATAGAGTAGGGTGTGCATAGCACTTATAGTTACTTTACATGGACAGCCAAAAATTCCGTTACATAGCGTCTATGGAGAAAAATCGTTTGCGGTTTAATTAAATAATGTTTCACTATTTTAAACACTTTGAAATTTATATGTATCACTAAGGTGCATTACAAGAGGCTTACTACAGAATATTGTGTGTATAGCAGTCATCGTTCATTTACAGGGACACACAAAGAAGTATCTACTGTCTGTTAACAATAATTCCTGGAAGTGCGTTTTAAGTTGCTGAACGCGATTTTAAATTTAACTCCCTTTTTGTCTATTACTCGGTGTGTATAAATTCTGTAGATCCTGTGTAGGACAGCACAAAAGTTCGCGACTGCATTTCCGTTTATTGACAGAAACTCCAGAAGGAGAATTTTAAACTGTGCTACGCGTTTCCTAATTAAACTAAAACTTAGCATCCAATGTAGTATATATACAAATCTATAGATCATATACAGGGCTGAATAAAAGTATTCGGATATTTTTCCGAATATTGTATATGTTGGAAATATATGTTGGAAATTCCTGAAATTACGTTTTTAAATATGTTATGCGTTTTGGAAATTGTTTACTTAGATGTCATCTTTCAGCTTATTAAACAGTAATGATTTGTAAAATTATTTTGAAAGCGTTGGAAAGTGTTACATAATCTATGCTTGACGCATGATTTTTCGTTCTTGTTAGTATTTTAAAAACATTACAGATAAAACAACATTACAGTTTTGTTTATTTTTGCTGGGCAAAGAGCATTTTTTAACCCTATAGTGTTAGTGTAGCCAATTGGCAACACTTTCTATTTAACTTTTAATAAATAAATCAAGTTCTTTGCAACCACTATATTTATATAACAATATTAATACTGTAAAAATAACATAAATATGCTACTAAACAAACTTAAAAATTTATCTCAAAATTTCTGGTGTCGAATTCTTAATATAAGTATTAAAAAAAAACAATTCTAAAAGAAAAATTCATGCAATGTAGGGTTAAGACAAAAAAATTTTTTAACCCCTTCGCGACGAGCGTCCTTTATAGAACTTTTAATCTTTTACCACCGGTTTTTCAAAACAGAAATTTACGCCTAATTGAATCGCAGAAATGCTATCATTAAATAAGGCAAAGTTTGCAATAAAAAGTAACTGGTGGGAATAATCATGGATTCTGAACATCTTATGCAACACGTATACGTGTCGCTCGTCCCCAAGGGGTTAAAGAAACTGGCTCCTATCGGGTGGATAGGCTCCCTATTAGAGTTTGCTGCACATGCGTAGTAGGTCATTTACGTTAATGTATTTGGCAATTTATCGCTTGCTTGGCGAGAAGGATGACTCTTCAGAAGGAGAGAAAAAGCTCCCGATACGCTTATTAGGCTATTTGGAGATATCAACGCCACAGAATCGCCAAAGGTAAAGTAAGCCAAGCAGCGAGCATGCGCCGTATATGCTCAGATAGGGAGCCCTTCCTCCCGATAGCTTTTACTGTTAAAGAATTGTTTCTATGATTTTCTGGATATTTCCCTATTTATGTCTAAAACGTAATTTCTAGAAAAGAAAAATCAGGTCACATGTGAGTTAGAACTAACCTTTTCTTTAAGTAAAACTAATGTAAAAAAATATACTTTATTTAATGTTTTCAACTGAAAACAATGGTCAGTAAATGTGTAAGACGTTCGATATAATTTTATGACGTGTAAGCGAATTGAGTAAACAAAGGGAATTTTTTTTCAGGCATGTATCATGAAATCCTGGCATTTATTCCTTTGATAATATTCCAAATAAAATTGCACAAGAACGAAAAATCATCCTTCAGGCGTAGATCATGAAGCACTTTCCAACACAAGCAAACTATTATTAAGAAATTTCATTTTTTAATACAATGAATTCGTTCCTAATCCATCCTGTAACCGAATTTATTGTTCGCATCTTTGAGAGAACTATAAATACGGCTTATTCTACCCTCCTGAGGAATCATGTTTTAGTCTACCTCAACGATGCATATCAATTTCATTGTGTTTTAAGTATTGTAACACTAGAAAAATGCATTGGAAATGATTTTTCCTCATTGACTTTAAAGAAACAGTAATCTTTTGCGTGTCTCTGTAAACGAATTATAAATGCTATACACTTCATTTTTATTACCGAAAATTCTAGGATAAACATCAATACCATAAATAAATTACATGATAATTCATGTATATTTACGAGAGTTAGAGCACAGAGAGTCTGCCATTCAGACAAACCGTATTCATACACACTTTTCAATTATGATGAACAGTGTTAAAAATTCCATCTGACCCTTTAATAATTCTTAAAAAACAGTGATTTGTAAATTAATAACAATATCATTTGAAGAGGTGTTCTGTTTTAATACAAGAAATTAATATTTGTCCAATCTTTAATACAATGCATTCATAAACTCCATTTGCAGAGATGATAACAAATTAATGCATGCAAATTGAAAACAAATCTGTTGACATTTTAATGATAGTATCAAAGATCTTCTAAATTTTGCCATCTTAGTTTTAATGAGCAATGAATAGAATTGATCGTTTGTCACTGAAAATTACACTTTATAATCGTTACATTTTACACCATTATTTCCAAACAAGAGTTTGCGTGGTAGATTCCTAGTTAAAATATACAATAAAGATTATTCTTTTGAATTACTGGTATTAGAAAGATAACAATATATTTGGTGCTGTTTTTCTATGACAAACACTAGAAATGAATCTTATTATTTAAAAAAAAGAGAAAATCATAAACTGAACACACGGATAATCGGTAATTTTACAGCAAACAAATTTTACTTTATCATTTTAATGAGTTTATTCAATGAAAAATTTTCTAAATATATATTGTTAAGACAATACGTTAAATATTTTATTACTTTATGAGATCAAAAATATTGGAAAAATAGCTCAGCTCAACATGGAAAATTTTGAAAGCTATTTTATACAAAATTTATAGTAAAAGAAATATTTAAAAAATGCGATAAGCAATTCCACGGAAGAATTTTTCTTGTACCATTTCAGAACACTGTAGATTACGTAAGCCTGAAAGAGACAGAGTTTGAATTATGCATGAAGAGTATAAGCGTTCCATAGCAAAAATGATTCAAACACAATTGTTATTCTCGAACTCACTGCATAGAAAATATTCTACGTGCATTATAATTTACATTTAAAGATATAATTGCTATTTTTCATTTTTGAAAAGCAAATATAAAAAGTATAGACATGCATGACATAATTTTGACGTGGAAATACAAAAATAATGATAAAGAGTAGTGAGATAAATAAGTATTTTTCGCAATAAGAATAAACGCCATTTGAACCAGAAAAATATTTAACGGAACGTTTCCTTTTTCCATGTGGTTCTTGATTCAGTTTTATTATTCAATGACATTTCTGGTTTTGTTTGATTAAAAAAAATCGGAAGGATGACTGCTAGTCGTATTTCGGAAACGGAGTATAGAGTATTCGATTGAATTGGATGAGTTGGTATGGGAAATTGCAGTATTCGATTCATAATTCGAATATTTCAAGCTGGCACATATTTGTCCATTTCCAAAATGATTTTATAGCGATTTATGGGCCTATAAATAAATTTCAAAGTAAATCATTTGTAATACTTTTCAATTCTTTTAGGGGCAAATAATTGTGTTTCTGTAATGTTAAAATTACACAAAAATTTTCGAAAAAAATTATTTGAAAAGAAGAAAATGTTATTTTTATCCTTTTTTTTATTCCAAGTTATAAAGTAAAATGTGTATTCAAAAATTCTGGCACAAATATTAATTAGAATTAAGTGGTAGATGTAATATCCGACCATCCTTCGAGTAGTTAAAATAGTATGCTTAATCGAACATAATATTAATATAAAACAAAACTTTGACTTATATATCAAATTTTCAGAGTTATAATGTGTATCCCATAACACATTATTCAAAGGAGCATTCCAGTTTTCCCAATTATTTCTGATTATCCTTGCCCTGGAGTCCTTTTGAAATTTGGCATTGAAGAAGTAATTAGAAAAGTTATGTAAAACTCATCCATCATTTATATGATTAATGCGATGAAATGCTATCGAGTTTCTATAATTTGATTTTCTAGGCGATTAATTTTTTTGTAAAATAATTTAGTCCTGAAAACATAAATTCCGTTTGTAATATATTAGTGCATGATGTAGTATTTAAAAAATAAATTAAGATACTCGTATATAAAAACAGAAACCAAGAACATTAATTGCTATTATTTTGTTCAGTCTTTCTGTTGATTTAACCGGGAAAATATATTTATTTATGTATGTAATGATTAAAAAATATACATATAATCTTCGAAATAGTTTTAAACGAAAAAATCTATCATCTTTTTTACTTCCGAACTCAATTAACTTTCGAGAAAAATCAATAATTTTTCGTTTCAGAAATTTAAAGCAGCTATCCAACTAAAAACACTCAGGTTTACTGAAATTTAATGAATTTGTCATTTACAAAAATGTAAGAAATATCCTTATTATTCGTACTATTAATAGAACAATTGGTTAAGGAAGGTTGGTTGGTTGGTTGGTTGTATCAGGTTTTATGGCACAAAGTCCCTTAAGGGACATGCTGCGCCAAAAAAAAGTAAAAAAAAAATATCAAGAAGTGAAAAAAAACAATGTAAGTCAAAGCAAAGAGAGCAGTGGGAAAAGTAATCTGGATGGGGTTCCCATCCAGATATCGTCATAAAAGTGCAGAAGAACAAAACAACAGTCCAAAAAAAACAGTATAGTAAACTGTAAAATTATTTAAAATGTAAAATTGTTTAAAAAAGTCAGATGTATTAAAAGTGTAAAAACAAAACTGGGTTTTTTAAACCAATGAAAGAATAAAAATCATATTTCAAAAAATCCTGCATGTTTTAAAAAAGTAAAGAGTGCCCAATGAGGTTTGTCAAGAGCGGTGATGATGATTTAAAATATATTCTATACAAGTGCCGGAGACACGGACAGTCAGTTAAAATATGATAAATAGTCAAGGTATCAAAATGACAGTGTGGACACATGGGAGCATCCTCCCGAAGTAAGAGATGTTTATGAGTGATCCTTGCATGTCCAATTCTCAGACGAGTCAAAAGAGCATCTGTTTTTCTTGGATAATTCGGAGGCCATGTCATGATAGTGGGTTTGATATAATGCAGCTTATTATTATATTCTAAATTCCAACTTTCTTGCCATTTATTAAGTATAAAGTGTTTTATAAATAGTTTAACGTCTGAGAATGGAATTTTATCTGTAGTGGATTAAGAGCAAGTTTTGCCGCCTCATCTGCTTTTTCATTTCCAGGAATACCCATGTGTCCAGGTACCCAGCAAAATAAAATATCATAACCCCGTCTAGTCAATTTATTATAAAAATCCAGGATGGCTGAGACATAAGGATGCTTTTTAAAAGATTTCATTGCAGCAATAGAACTATTTGAGTCAGTATATATGATAAAGGATATGTTATGATGATGAGATATGTGTAACATGGCTCTCTCTAAGGCAATCAACTCTGCCGTAAAGACCGAAATTGAAGGGTGAAGCCGATAACTGAATTTAGTGTTATCAATAAAAACCCCACACCCAACAATATTCCCATTCTTGGAACCATCTGTATACATATCAGTAAAGTTATTATATTTTGCACGATGTGCAGTAAATAATTGTTGGAAAACAGAAGAAGCCAAGTTGTTTTTGTCATAACCTTTAAAAGGATGGAGAGCGGTAATTTTAGGAGGATTCCAAGGAGGGAGCACATGCAAAGGACATGGACTCACCTCGATATTATTCAACGGGCCATTATTGATTATGTTTCTCATTCTGACTCCAAAAGATGGGATGCATGATGGTCGATGCTGATAAAGAATATCATTGTCAGTATTTAAAAGATAGGTGTGAAGAGGATGACCAGGATGAGAGAGGACACGGTAATATAATTCTAATGAGAGTTCTTCGCGAGTATGGTGTAATGATGGTTCATTACAGTCAACATAAAGACTTAAAATTGGAGATGTACGAAATGCACCAGAGCAGACACGCAGTGCGCTGTGGTGCACAGTGTCAAGTTTTTTAAGAGCAGAATTACTGGCAGAACCATAGACCTGGCAGGCATAGTCGATTTTTGTGCGGATCACACCTCTATAGATTTTAATGAGAGAAGTGCGGTCAGCTCCCCAAGAAGTATTTGAAAGTACTTTGAGTAGGTTAAGGGATTTTTCGCATTTCGTCCGTAGCTGTAAAATATGTGGTAAATAAGTAAGTTTATTATCAAAAAATAGTCCAAGATAACGAACGTTGTCCACAAGAGTAATTTTAGTAGAATCGATATAAATTTCAGGATCTGGATGCAGACCCCTTCGTCTACAGAAATGCACACAAGATGTTTTGTCATGAGAAATTAAGAAACCATTTTTGTTAGTCCAGCTAAGAATACTTTTGATTGCAATTTGCAGTTGTCTTTCAATAAACCGAATGTCCTGTCCTGTACACATAATGTGGAAGTCGTCAACATAGAGATCTCCCTTCACAGAAGAAGGGAGTTGTCTAATGATATCATTAATTTTAATAGCAAATAGGGTGACACTCAGGACACTGCCCTGAGGTACACCCTCTTCTTGTATATAAAAACTAGATAGGTTTCCTCCAATTCGAACTTGAAATCGTCGGATGGCAAGAAAGTTTTTAATAAAAATTGGAAGGTTCCCATGAAAGTCCAGGTTAAAATGATTGCGAAGAATCCCATAACGCCATGTCCTGTCATAGGCTTTCGCCATGTCAAAAAATACTGAGACCAAATGGCTGCGTTTTAGAAAGGCTGTCCGTATGTGATGTTTCAAATGGATTAAATTATCGATAGTTGACCTACCACGTCGAAATACACTTTGAAATGCAGCAAGGCAATTGTTAGTTTCGAAAATATGCATGAGGCGGCAATTTACCATTTTTTCAAGTAGTTTGCAAAGGCAGCTAGAGAGTGCAATTGGCCTGCAATTATTGGGATTTCTAGTATCTTTTCCTGGTTTAGGAAAAGGTATAATTATAGCTCTGCACCAAGCATTAGGAAAAGTCTGCTCCATCCATATCCTATTAAAGAAGGAGAGAAGATTATTCAAGGACAGAGCAGAAAGGTGCTTGAGCATAATGTATGCAATCCCATCGTGACCTGGAGCAGATAAATGGCTATCTCTCAAGCATTTTATCATCTCTGATTTCATAAATGGTTTATTATATGCATATGAGTTATGAGAGTTAAAATTAATCCTGGTTTTTTCAGTTTGTCTTTTATATGTTAAAAAAGATTCTGGGTATGAGTCAGAGCTTGAAATAGATGCTAGGGTACTACCTATTGTCTCAGCCATGTTTTTAGGTGATGCGATGGTTTGACCGTTATGTTTTAAAATAGAAATATGATTATCAGAGTATAGGCCCATACATTTTTTCACTTTATTCCATAGTTCTTTACTTGATGCATTGGAATTAATGCTTGAGATGTAGTTGATCCAGGATTCACGCTGGCTTTTGCGTCGCACTCTTCTAGCTTCAGCCTTTGCTTTTTTATATGCCATATAGTTAGTATTAGTTGGGTACCTCCGAAATATTCCCCAAGCCTTCTGTTGTTTTTTCTTGGCATTTTGGCAATCACTATTCCACCATGGCTTTCTATGTTTATGTTTGGATGATGTTTTTGGAATGTTATAATCTGCAGCATTGATAATACATTGAGTTATATTATCAAGCGCATTGTCAATATTCCTCTGTATCATGTTAGCTGTGATGTTTGCAAGTGCTGTAAATGTTGGCCAGTCGGCTCTGTCATATATATATCGTTTGTTAAAATTATAACAATCGCCATCAGTAGGAGTAGTCAGTGAAATAAATGTAGGAAAGTGGCCACTGCCGTGCAGGTCATTAGAGACCCAGAAGTTCCAGAAAGGATAGAGTACTGGGGAGCAAATTATAAGGTCTATTGCATGGAAAGTACGGGTTGGCTCATGAAAATAAGTGTGAACACCATTATTGAGCAGGCATAAGCCGTTGTCAGAAATAAATTTTTCAATGATATCACCACGTTGGTTAGAGTCACGGTTGCCCCAGAGTTGGCTGTGTGCATTAAAATCTCCAATAAGTATGTATGGAGCTGGGAGTTGGAGAAGGAGGTTATCGAGTTGTGCTGATTGAATAGTTTGGTTTGGAGGTAAATAAATGGTGCAGATTGTTACGAGTTGTATAATATGTACACAGACTGCAACAGCTTGTAGGTTTGTATTTAGAGATATATAAGAATGGGGTAGATTATTGGAGATGAAAAGAGCCACTCCACCAGTGGCCCTTCCATTAGCTGTAAAATCTTTTCTGTAGGTAGTATAGTTATGTAATTTTGCTTTGTCATTGGGCTTTAGATAGGTTTCTTGTAGGGCTAAGCATAATGGTTGATGGTCAGAGAGAATATTACGAATTTCGGCATGTTTATTATGATATCCACGGCAGTTCCACGAGATAATATTTGTCATGATTGATTTTTTATATAGATATATCAACGTCACTTTGTTCAGAGGTGGTGGACAAAGCATCTACTCCGTCGTTCAATTCAGCATCCGATTCTGGATGAAGCTCAACCGCGTCTTCATCCTGCATACGCATCACATTTATTTTATTATTTTGACTTGGTTGTGTTTCTTTTTCGAGTGGTTTAGTTTTTTTTTCTTATTAGATGGGTTTTCAGATGATACAGTGGATTTTATTTGTGGTAGGCCATGTTTTTCTGTATCAGATCTGCGACTTTGTTTTATAGGTGTAGTTTTGGTGGTAGTTTGAGAGGATTTTTTATGGATTGGAATTTTAGGAAACATGGATTGTGATGACTTTGAAGAGACATTTTCTGGCGATTTAGGAGGAAGAGAATTTACTAATTTAGCAGAAACGGATTGTGTTGATCTTGTTGTCGAACCAGAATTAGTAGACAGGTTTTCTTTTATTGTTTCTGTTTGAGTGACTATTGTTTGATATTTTTCATTACCAGTTAATGCAGCTGAGTAACTTATGCCTGTATTTGGTGTGAGAGACTTAACTATTTTTCTTGCTTCTGGATATGAAATGTTATGTTTTGTGCGAACTGTTTGGATCTCTTTCTCAACTTTCCAGATTTCACATGATTTGTAGTACGATGGATGATCTTTTTCCCACTTTACACAATGAGCAGGATCTGTGCAGTTTTCATTTTCATGTCCTTTTCCTCCACGTCGAGCACATGTTATGGTTCCACGGCAGCTATTTTTGGAGTGACCAAATTTCTGGCATTTAAAACAGCGCAATGGGTTTGGAATGTAAGGTCGGATTGGACAACTTAAGTATCCAGCTTTTATGTGAGTGGGTAGGTTAGGTATACCAAATGTAAGTATTATATGTTTTGTGGGAACGATTTTATTCTCTCTCTTAATTGTTATTCTTCGAACTCCTGTAACATGCTGTTCTTAAAGATTTTCAAGTATTTCTGATTCTGAGACAAATATGAGGTCTTGTTCCGAGATGACACCACGTGAGCTATTTAAATAATTATGAGCAGATACAGTAACCGGTATATTTCCACAGAATTTACATTTTTTAACACTTTCCAACCTAGTTGAAAAGTGTTTATGACTTCGGTTTGTCTGGCCGTCTGTCCGTGCTCTAACTCCCGTAAATATGCTCGGATTGCTCTGCAATTTTTATATGTTATAGTCGTTATCTATAGCATGTCCCCTATTTCAACGGAAGTGTGTAGCACTTATAGTTTTTTTACAGGGACACTCAAAAGAATTCCATTACATTGCGGTCTACGGGGAAAAATCATTTGCGGTTTATTTAAATAATGTTTCACTATTTTAAACGCATTGAAATTTATATATATCACTAAGGTGCATTAGAAGAAGGTTAATATGGAATAGGGTGTGCATAGCACTTATAGTTACTTTACAGGGACAGTCAAAAGAATTCCGTTACATTACGTCTATGGAGAAAAATCGTCTGCGGTTTATTTAAATAATGTTTCCCTATTTTGAACGCATTGAAATTTATATGAGGTGCATTACAAGAGACTTACTACAGAATATTGTGTGTATAGCAGTCATCGTTCATTTACAGGGACACACAAAAGAATTCTCTACTGTATGTTAACAATAATTCCTGGAAGTGCGTTTTAAGTTACTGAACTATACAAATCTATAGATCCTATACAGGGCTGAATAAAAGTATTCGGATTACTTAGATGTTATCTTTTAGCTTATTAAACGGTATGATTTGTAAAATTATTTTGGAAGCGTTGGAAAGTGTTACATAATCTATGCTTGACGCATGATTTTTCGTTCTTGTTTATGTTTGCAGCTTGAGTTGAATTTTTAACTTCAATAGGTAAGTCACCAGATCTTAATTTCTTAATAGTCTTTGGTTCACCAATAAGTCCTTGTATAGCTTTTTGTATCGGGAATGGTGATTTGAGGGCAAAATCGTCTTAAGTACATTTTACAATAAAGAAACGTGCATTTGAAGATAAGCTTTCCTCGACTTTATCAGCCCAGGTCGTATTTGGTTGTGGGGTTTCCACTTCGCATGTTTTATTCCCTTGAGTTGTGGCCATATTAGAAATTATAAATAGATGAAACGCCAGGTGTCGGGCCTGGTCACCGACCCTTCTTCTTAAACCTGAAATGGTTAAACATCACATACTCTGTAACAATTTCAGTCGAATTTTGGTATATAAAATAAGAGTATGTTATTACACACATCTTTTTTTCCGGTTGGTTTTCTCTATTGAATCCATAATTGTGCCCTTGAAAAAGTTATTACAGGGGAAGATTATAACCTTGCTTTGCTGAAATCATTCTGCATATCATGGGTTGAGTGTAAACGAGGTTAAACGTCCATATTTGAAGTCCGCCATATGCTCTTTCAGTCTTTCGCTAAATTTTTATTTAGTCATTCCTATATGATAAAGTATATGAAAATGGCGGCTGTCGAAGGCTGATATTTTTCAGCTTTTGTACAGTCATTGGAATTTAAACACCAGAATTTTTGAAATAAATCGCTTTTTTTCTGATATTAAATAAGGTGAAGAATTAGGTTTAGAATGTACTAGTAGTCTAAAATTCTAAGGACTGTATAAACGCTGAAAAAATACGCCTACGATTGCCGCCGTTTTTGTGTCAGAGAGTAGGTCTATTTTTCTTGGGGCTGTGGATTACTCTATGATTTGATACGCGTGTCATAAACTGAATATATGGTAAATGCTCACTTTTACAGGGAGAAAAGTGTATAATTCACCTGAATGAAAATTAAAAAGCTGAATATATAAAAATGGAATAATGCTTCGAATTATTTATTAAACATTTGTTTTTTAAAAATCCAGACTAGATTAATTAATTAATAATAAGACTTTATTAATTAAAAATAAACGAAATGCCTGTTTTTTATATTCTTAAAACTGCGATCTATGAGTATATTTTTGAAACAGGAAACTGATTTATTTATTAACCCCTTAACTGTGTATCCCGAACTCAGTTCGGGCAAGAAGAGTTTGCTTGTTTTGTTACTAAAAGCTTTTGCACACCAGTAATTTTTTTAATGCAATCTTCCCTTTATTAATCGGCAGACATTTTCGATTACACAAAGCAAATATTTTAGTACGGAAAAAGTGGTGTACCGTGCCTATTTTTAGTTTATGGTGTCAAAAAACCTCCCACAGTTAAGGGTTAAATAATTATATTTAGACATTTAACTATCGGAATGTGGCATGGTCCCTTTTTGGCGTACCAAAAATAATCTTCGGGGTAGATGTCTATATTATTTGGAACAAAAATACTGAACATGGGGAAACTTCCGACACTAAATAATTACAGTCATATTTTACTTGTTTAATCACAGAAGAAATAGGCTAAAATTAGTTTTCGTTTTTACTGCTCGAAGTTAGCACGTGCTGCACATCCTAAGTACGGCCTTGTTTACCAGTATTTCAACGCAATAATATCTGTGGCAGATTTCTACAAGGTTTTTACCATGACGATTTAGGAGAAAACATTCTTTTGAAATGGTAGCACACATAATATTAAACATATTTTTGAAAAATCGTACCGAAACCAGGGGGTCGTACACTTTTTCCACAATTTTTTAATAAAAATGTTCGCATTATTTAAATGCAGAAAAGCATTACAAAACCTGCTATTAAACGAGGCATCAACAATTTCTGCTAATTTAATATTAAATAGAAAAATTACTTTAAAACATTGTGGTAAATGCGTACGAACCCTGTAAAAGTATCGACATCAAGGCGTACGAAGATGGTTAATTACCAAATTATAATGTGCAGCATTTAGAAATTGAAAGATTAAAACCAATACGTACTTTAAATTCACTTTTAATTGTCTACTGTTATGGGCTTTTTTCATATTAAACCACAATTTTTTTTCTTTTCGGATTGAAACAGTTTTTTTTATATCTGATTAGAAGGGGAACAATCTCTAATCGTTTTGCTTGTGATTGAACTGAAAAAGTAAACACAAAAGATAAATAATAAAGATTAGTTATAAAGATAAATTTCCTCACCGATGTTTCCTGGCTATTGATCTAATTTTGTAAAGGCTGTATTTTCAGGATGTCAAACCATATTTGTGTGGCAATTTATATATCAGAGCAGCTTTGAATTTTTTCTGTCCACTCAACTAGGAAAGACTTTTAGCAACTCTCACATGATTAATTGATTCTTTGGTAACTTATAGGATAATGACAAAAACGATTATTGATATGCGTATAAAGAAAAAGAAATATTACATTTTAGAAAAATACTGCTCTTAATGCTGATAATTGCGTTAATATTTAATTTTTCTTAACTTCTTTGTTAACGGTTTTAATTATTTATATATACTTATTTTTATTATATTATACCAATACTTATTTTTAAAGATGATGCGGAATTTTTAAAGTATTATAAGGCTAATAAAAATCATAGAAGTTCCTATTTAATTGTCATTAACAGATAAAAGGATCTCATATTTTAATTTTAGTGTAAAGATATTTTAGTTATTATAAACAATACGATTTTAAATATTTAACGAATTTGGTATTAATTTTTTAGATTTATCCCTAGAACGTTCAACAGGAGTCAATTTGACTTCGACCAAATGTCTAAATGTCTATTTGAATAAGAAATGTCTTCATAAAATAAGTTAAATGTAACCACAAAGAAAAAAAAATAAGTTAAATATTATAAAGTTAAATAAAATTCCAGTCTTAAGTATTTTATAAACCGTAAGGAAAATTGACGGACGTTCTAGTGTTCAGGTATCTCAGTTTGTTTAGATAGCGAAATTTGGGTAAATAATCACAATTTTCTTTTATCGGTTTTATTAAATGCTGTACAATTTAGCTATTCAAAACCAGTGTAGCAAGACTGGGATTTTTTAACATTCAAAATAACTTTTAGAAATTTTGATAGTAATTTTTGCTTTACTCATGGTTCGTACGCTTTTACCGCAATTTTTTAATAAAATATTTCCTCTTATTTAAATGCAGTGTTTCAAATCCTGCAAATAAGCTAGTTATCTACCATCTCTTCTATTTAAATATCCAATAGAAAAATTCTATTAAAATTTTGTGATAAAACAGTAAGAACCCTGTTTATTTAATAACATACATTCTGCGATTAAATCTATCGAATGTGACTTATAAGTAAAAATGCAAGATATTTTGAATAAACAAATTACCCAATCTAGCAACACTCACCAAAACTCTTTTGATTTCATCGTATGATCATTAAAAGTATACGAAGGGCTTTTTTGTTTCAGCTGTTAAAAGAAAAGTATGTATTTGAATTACCGGAAATGTGTATTTAAGTAACCTTTAGACAGAAAACATCTTCTAATATTGAGATTAAAGAAGATACAATGTATAAATTTGGAAATTTTTAAGAATTTGAAATAAATGTTTCTAATAGATTTTCAGAGACACAACTTAGAAAACTTTTAATGAAACACAAAAGTGTTTTATCTCAAAATATTATGATCATATGTATTAGGGTGCAAACAGTTTTACCAATGTTTGTGAAAAGAATATTTCGCTTTATTTAATTGCAAAAAAAAATTACAAAATCTGAAATGAAACACGATGGTAGAAAATTCCGCAATTTAAATATGAAATGGAAATTTTCTAATTTGAAATAGTGTTGCCAGTCTCCTTTGAAATTGTAAGGAGTATACGCACCTTGGATGATCAATTGCTTACAATTTATGGTGTAAATGTAATGAAACTTCGGTGTGGATATCTGACATTTTACGGTTATTTTTTTAATTGATATATAGAATATAAATGAATTATGTCCAAGGTGATAATTTGATGGCCTATATCTGCACAAGGCCTTATTTGATTACTTAGGTCATAGTTTATTAAATTCTTAGGAACCCAAATTGTGTATTTATTGAAACAGTTAGGTAAACTATTATTATTCTGGCCTTGAAGACACATTTCGTAAGTATCAATTTATTTTATTTTTATTCCTTATACATTAGTGACCAAAATTGCGGAAACTTTTTGGGGAAAATGCTTTTTTAAAGTTTAATGGCTCATAACACCAAATATTTCTTAGTAGTACCATAAAATATATGTAATACTGGAAAGATAATGTAATAAAACATATCGTGAAATACAGTTTATTCAATTATAAATGTTTTATCAAACGTTATAGCCAAATAATTAGAAAAAGGCAATACTTATTTTTCTGTTTATTCAATTTAGCCTATGCATATGAATATTTGGAATGACAGACAGAATCCATTTTATTTGGTAAGGGGTCAATCAAAGCTAGAGTAGGATTTAAAAATACATGCTATATGTTGGTACTTATTAGAGGACTTTTATCACTATTTTTTATGATTGCAATCAAATTGCTACAGTTTTTTGCCACCTTGATATTTTCGAGCTAGTAAAGCATAATAAGATAAAGTAAACATCTAATGAGTTGATTAGTTACCCTGAAATCAATGTATAACAGTATTTTTAAATGTAAAAAGCTATGGTTATGAAGAAATTGGAAATAAAATTGGAAGTAAATTAACAAAGGACAAATTAACTAAGTCACGCAAAACAAGACTGGAAAAGGCAGGAAATGGTGCACGAGAGCAATTGGCGGTAGAAGAGTAAGGTCCCCGTGTATAGGTCATGGAAAATAAACATGCTAGAATTCCATAAAAAAATATTTTAATAATCCAATTGACATGACCCTACTTCCAATTTCTTCATAACAATAGCTTTCTACACTTAAAAATATTGTTATACATTGATTTCTGGTTAACTAATCATCTCTTTATGATGTTTTCTTAATTTTATTGTGCTTTACTAGCTCAAAATTTGAATGGTAGCAAGCATCTTTAGTAACTTCATAGAAATCATAAAAAAATAGTGATAAAAGTCCTCCTATAAGTACAGAAATATAGCATATATATTTTTTATATATCCTACCCTAGCTTTGATTGACACATTACCAAATAAAATGGAATTTGTCTGTTATTCCAAACATTCATATGTATTGGCAATATTCAAGAAAATAAAAAATAATTATAACCATACTTTACTGCCATTTTCTGATTATTTGGGTATAACGTTTGATAAAATTTTATAATTAAACGAACTGTATTACATGATATTCTTTATTAAATTATCTTTCCAGTGGTGTATAGCCTTTATTGTATTACTAAGAAATATTTGCTATTATGAACAATTAAATTCAAAAAACATTTTCCCCAAAAGGTTTTCCCAATTTCGGCCACCACTATAATTAAAAAAAATGAAATTTCATGAAAATATTAAATTTAGTTAATTAAGTTGTATTCTTATATGCTAATGTACCGTATAGTCTAGCGTATTAAGCGCAGCTCAAACAATTCTTTTTCGACACAGAAATTTTATTTAACCCTCTAAGCGTGTAGAACGTAATATTCCGTTCACTAAGCTCCAGGTTTCACTGCAATATATGCAATGTTTAAGATAATGTAATTCTATAGATTTAATGAATTTTCAAAACATTGAAGAATGATTAACACTCTCAAGGGTTACATTCATATTTGTAATTAAGTTTTATTTATAATGCTGAAAGAATCATATTTTTTTAGCATTTAAAACAAAAAGCAGAGAAAACAACATTACAATTTTACCCTTTTTCAAAACGCTCAGAGGGTTAATGCAATGTTACTTATTGTTTAGTCATAATTATTTGAATTTATTTATGAAATAAAATTTCTGCATCTAAATATGTTTGTTTGAGGTGTGCGTTATATGCTTGAATGTACGGTATTTGAAGAAATACCTATTGCACCAGAGAACCCGTTAAAACTGGACGGTAACATGGTAAATAATTTAAATTTCCACATACAAATAGTTCATAATTTCATTAAAATCTCGGAGATTTTTAAACAACATTTGTTAGCAACAATTAAAAGGCATAAAAAACTCTCCTTGTATAACCGGGTTGCGACCGTCTGCATATTATTTGTCTTTACATGGATACAGGCAAGAGAAAATTTTCCAGAGAGAGTTTTTAGGTCCAAAAAGGAGTAAGTACACGTTTTTTGTTTTCAATTTCACAAATAGGAATTTTTTTTTTAAATTTGTATTAGTTTTCTCAAACTAATAGCGTTTTTGTTTATTTTATTTATTTATTTATTTATGGAAAATAATCCCCCACTTTTCTTAGTGTCGACCAATTCGAGAAAATGAAATCTAAAGATTATAGATTATTTTAATTTATTTAATGAAAAATTTGTAAAAAAAAAAAATTGTCAAGTTTTAAATGCAAAATAATTAATTGCAAAAACATTGGGGATGCTCAATTTTACTTAATAATAAGGAAGAAAAAACAAATTCTATAACTTTTCCTCCTGAATTAAAATATAATTTAAAGTTTTGAACTAGATTATCAAAACACAAACAGTAGCGTTTTGAATTGTATAGATACTAATATTTGCTTTATTTCAAAAAAAGACTTACAAACATATTAGGATAACTTAAATATAAATGAAAATTTTACCTAAAATGTGATATGTTTTTGGTTTCGAAAAAAAATCTGTTGTGTTATCTAAATGTTCTGTAAAAGGTTTTGGGATTATTTTATAAGTAAAAGAGGGAAATAGCATGGATTTTAGCATAGATTCTTTATATTGAACATCAGCAAAATCTTATTCAAACGTGCTGTTTCGCATGTTGTTGAAAGAAAAATAATAAAACGTTTTTCAAAAATATAAAGGAAGAAAGGCATTGCTAAGCTCAAAATATATCTTCACCATTCTGTTAGCGGAAAATAAAGAAAATATGAAAAAAGCATGAAAAGAATAAAAGGAATACAGATATATATTTTACTACACATAAAAAAGAATCGTGGATTTTATATTTTGAATTAGACGTCAGACGCATACCTGCAGGGTCGTTGTACGTTTTTGCCTGAAAGACGTTTGTCATCACTACTTCCGTATATTCCCCTTATTTAATAGAATAGTTTCTGTTATTACGTCGAAATATACTACTCGAAAATATTTTTTGCTGGACAACTTATGCTGTAAAACATTTATTGTAACCACATTTTTTTAAACATTGTATTAAGTATCAGATTTGTATCTAGAGATCTTAATCGGTATCAAATTTTTCTTTGAATTCATGCCTTACATCAATTTGCAATTTCGATATTTTCCCTTGCTGCGACCTTTAACTATCATTATTTCCGAATAGAAATATTTGCCTTATTTAATGACAGAAATTCTACGATTGAATAAACCGAAAATGGGTTTTTGGAAATAGTGGTACAAAAAAGTATAAACAGCGTGAGCCCTGCGCTTATTTTCACCTCTGTAATTTATAAGAATGATTCATGTACGCCTGCATGGTTGGAGTAATGCGAGGACTATTACCAAAAGTACTACAACTTTTAAAAGGTAAACTCATTCAACAAGATACAAAAGTTTGATTTTTCAGTCTGACCACAGACACACGGAATTCCAAATCTGTGAAATGACACTGGATGCGACTGGAAGGACTTTAAAAGTCCCAAGAATTATCAGAGTGCCACTTTTCCAAACAGTAATTCTTGCATAATTTAATAGCATAATAATAAGTCAAATAAAACTACCCGAGAATGGTGATACGCATAATCAAGAAAACATACGAATTATTAGGGAAGTCCACTTTGGGCAACCACTATTGTTTTACTCATCGCATTGGTCTAGCATTCTGGGAGCTTCTAGTCTGACTTAGCAAGTCATATTGCATTTAAGGTTCGGTCGGTTCAAGATCAAATGGAAATTTGTACGCAATTGTAAGTAATTTGTAAGTGAAATTCATTTAGTCTTTTTTATTCGTGAAAATTAATGAAGTTTAAAACATGAAATAAAATTCAAGCATACGTTATGAAAGTCTTTTTAACATTTTCAGAATACCGTAATGTAACTTCTCCGTTTAATAAGGTGAAAGAAGTTAGCTTAAATAAACAATTTAGAAACCACATAACAACTGAAAAAGTATATACTTTCAGAAATAACCATCCATAGATGGCAATGTATACTCACTTCTTTGCGTAACCTGGTATATAAATGTATTTATATTCTAGAAACATCTTACAGTCTACTAAATATATGTCAGCTGGAAAATGCATAACTCAATTAAACATACCCATAAGCAATATAGGCTCATAAATATTAATGCTTACGGATTCTTTTGTGTAGTACTGTGTATAATCTTTCGACTTTATATACACCATGTAGTACGCAAAATATTAGTTAAAAACGTATACAAAACTGAAAACGAATTTCCAGCACTTTTCGCTAATATGCTGTAAGATAACTGTTATGGTCGTCACATTCTACAGTAACTATCTTCTAGTGCACTTCAATAAAGTATATAAATTTGATTATGTTTGAAATAGGGTAACGATATTAACGTACAATGCAAACGATTTTTCTCCGTGGGCAATTATGTTACCGGGTGATTTATGTGTTCTGATAAATGAATGATAAATACTTTGCACTCCATATTCTACAGAAAGCATGTTTTAGTGCATCTCTGAAGAGCATATCAACTTTCTTATGCTTGAAATAGTATAACATCGATCCTTACAATACACCACAAAATATTTCTCCCCCCCTCCCACAGACTATAATGTAATGTACTATTTTAAGCGTCCATGTAAACGAACTACAATTGCTAAACATTCCACTTTCAATAGCGAAAATAACATTTTATACCTCAAGAACATTTATCAATTACACAGCAATCTGAGTACATTTAGGAGAGTTAGAGCACGGAAATACGGCTGATACATAAACCGAAGTCATAAACACTTTTCCATTATGCTTGGAAAGTATTAAAAATGAGAAACTAAATCAAATAATATGGCAAGGCTCTTCTGGAAATCAATATTTTATTTATAATTGAGTCAAGATAGAAGCATTTAGAATACTTTTCTATAATGCTACAAGGTTTGTGGTTTTGGACCAGAGGGCAAAACCTAACCTCGGATAGGCATGTAGCGGCTCATCAAAACAACAAATGGCTGAAAACATACTGATGTCTGTAGGTTTGTCTGCACATTAGTAAATTTTGTACTTAAAATGTATAATGCACAAAAATTTAAATTGATTTTTTCTTTGTATTTAAGCAAAATAAAATGTATCATTTTACAAGAACATCGTCTTTCTAATACATCATTTTCATGCATTTAACTTTTTTTTCTCTTGTGAATGGTCACACATTTCTGCCATATGTGTGAGTGCATGAGAAACACTGAATTAACATGATATGTTAATTAGCGTCCAAAACTTCAGATTTTGTATTTTTCATCAATGTATTTTCTCTTCAAACAGAATTCTAAAGTACTAGATCATAGGAATATATTGATGGAAATTCAAAAGAATGTCAAGGAAAATAAATAAAACATATCGTCTCTACCATGTCAAACTGTAGAATGTGAAAAAATGCATTTTTCATTACTTTTTAAAATGGGCCAATTGTCACTACATTTTAAGAGTATTCTTCACCAGGGATGCCAGTTTGGCCTACTTTTTATTCAGAAATTTCAAATTCACACCTGAAATTCAAAATAGAAATTTTTGCTTTATTCAATGACAGACATTTCGTGATTACTTAAATTAACCCATTAAAGCCGGAATTATTTTTCTCTTCAAAATTCAAAAATTGCATTTCATACCAATTTTTCAAAGTAGCAACTTTAGTCTCTTTTTATTACGGAGTTTCTGTCATCAGATAAAGGGAATATTTTTCTTAAAATATACTGGTGCACAAACAACAAACTAGAGGACAGCTATCCCGGTACCATATGGTACCAATAGGATTTAATGGGTTAAAATTTTTTTACTCATAATCTCCGGTATGAATTCGGCATATCTGAATAAAAAATAAGTCCAAACTGTCAACCATGTTCTTCCCAGAAATCGTATTAGTATTTTTACTAGGCGAAGAAGTCTAATAAAATTTAGTGGTGACAATCGGCCCATTTTTAAAAGTAATGAAACATACATTTTTTTTGTATTCGATTGTTTGAAATGGTAGCGACGATGTGCACATGACTTTCCTGTTAAATTATTAACACATTGTATACGGGAAATGTTAAAATGCGTTTTATATACATTAGCAGTAGAAATTAGTTCTTTTACATTAATTTTGTAAACAAGATAACATAAGGCGTAATCCGAGCGTGCTAGCTCACTTTTACTAGCATCTACACCCCGACCTTTTAATTTTGGCAGGACAAATAGTGTCTAAAGCAGGGGTGTCCAAATGTGGCCCACCGGATACCACTAAAATTTTATATTAAACTTTTCCTTAACTAATCATGAAATTTCTGCGATTCAAGAAGTCGAATATTTCTTTCAAAATTTAGTGGTATCAGGCGTGCCACAGTTGGATACCTCTGGTCCAAAGCAAGTGCTGAAAATTTAAAATATTTTTTTAACTTTCTTGGGAAGACTGCAATTTCGCTCAGTGGTATGATTTCTTTTGCTGGAGCTTCAAACCCGGGTCCGTGTTCAAGCAGCGAAATTATTGAATAACGCTATAAAAATGTAAGGGAATTACACAAAATACATACTGTAATTTCCAACGTATAATCCATGGATCATAGATAGACAGAATTTTAATTAATGAGCAATATTTTAAGTAGTAAATAATAAGTAAAACGGCGGGAACAAAACTGAGTTATATGAGGTGCGGATTATAGGCTGGAAGTGAATGAATTTTCCGGGTTGATTCCATCCAAAAATGTAGAGATTTTTGAAGCATTGGCCAGTTTTGGCCATACTTCTATAGGGGGATGTCTTCAAGCGGGGTATTTTCAGGGAAAATGGCTTTAATTATCGGTCTCGTACAAAGGAAATCCTGACAATCCTGCACGGTCACTCATCCCAAACCGCACTGTTACCGTTCACGCGAGCTTCGGCCCAAGTTCCTCATGTTTTGGCCAGCATGCTAAACGCTGTTCTGTGTGCCTGCTTGATTTTATACAAGGATCCCAATAAACTGTGAAAATTAGGTGATACTGTCCAAAAAATGAATGTTGGTGCAATTTTTAATATGTTGATGGCCGCCTAAATATAATTTAGTCACGCATTAAATATTTGACATTCATTCCATTCGATTGGATCGTATACCTTGTTCATATAATTATTTGCAGCAAAATTAGTAAGGAATGATCGCATTTTTTACAGAAATGTGCGTTCTATACTGTGTTGCCACTGTGTACAGCGGTTTAATTTATTCAAAAATATATCGCTACTTCTAAATATTAATATTTGTCTTATTTAATATGTCGTTAAATAAGGCGAATATTACTATACAGAAATAATCATAAATTTCTTAATTTTAAAAAAAAATCCTAATTACGAACTCCGATTCTGTATCACAGCCACAGAAACCCTTTGAATTGTGGCGGAATAAATTTGCACCACTGAGATTTAATCAAATTTGTACCCGGACTTTTAACAAAATTTTATATGAAACATAAACCCTGTAAAATTGCGTTCTATTATATTGAAATAATAGTTTTCGGAAATTGCGTTGCAAATTCAACATTACAAGTACGCAATTATATGATTCCGAAAGAGCTAACAATTCAAATTTTGATAACGCAATCGTTAATGAAAGCGAATATCAAGAAAGTGTGAATGTCAAGAATAAGTGAATAACTAGGGTTACACGAAGACCGAAACATAACCATTAATTTTGCAGATAGAAGACTTTGTAAATTATCTGGTGTCAATCTTATACTTTTGTGCTGTTCCAAAAAACATTATTAATTTTTAATAAAATCTTTGACCACGATTTGCGACTATTTTTATAACTAATCGCATCACAATTAAAACAAAATATTAATGTACGCAAAGTGAAAAGTGAACAATGGCTACAACATAAGTTCCAATTACCACAAAAATTCTTAAAACACACTGTTTTAATTCATATAAAATGCTTAGCAGTTGGGATTGGTTTTATTTGTTAAAAGAGATTGCATCATATATTTAAACGTACCAATCCACTTTATTTCAAAAATTAATGATAGCATATTCATAGGAATGAGTTGTAAATTTATCCCATGATTTTAATAATGCTAATTATTTTATATAAAATTTAATGCATATCATAAAACATAGTTTTTCTTAAAAATAAATTTTTAGATAATTTTCCTAATTAAAAACATCAGATATCAAAATGTGGCCCACGGGATACCAGTATAATTTAATAATAAACATTACCTTATTTAATCGCAAAAATTCTGTTATTAAATATTAAGATAGATGAAGTTTATCCGTAAAAATTAGTGCTTTCCCACCAGTCACCAATTTATTCCCTTGATAAATATATGTTTTTTTTAATAATGGACGTACTTAGATTATTTTCGGAGGAAACATTTTAATAAGATGATTATTTCGAAAGATATAAATAAGAAAATTATCACATGGATTTACCATTAGAATACTCAAAGTTAATATAAGTCAATAACTCCATAAAGATTTATAAAGTAAATACTTTTACTAAACTATATTTTTTCAGTTTTTTCTTCGTTGTCGTTTTCTTTATTGTTGTTGGAGGATCTGAATAAAATGACTAAAATGAGTGTTACCATTTCAGAATTTATGTGCAGCTTTCGATATGTAGACGACAGTGTATGGCAAAAAAAATAACCGCATACAATTATAAAGAGTGTTATAAGAATAAAACGTTACTTTTATTTTAGTTTTGCGTTAATTAAAACTGAAATTACATCTGTCATTATTTTTTAGATCTAATACTATACGTACCCAAATTACCGGAAACACAGCTTCCAACATTCTGTTTTCCTTTAAACCCCATATACAAACTTTGAACTTATAAAAATTTTAACCAAAAATTATTTGTAGATGCGTTACATATGCGAATACAAATTTGCAGTTCATTCCCGCAAATAACGTCTGAGTTATGTTTAAAATTCTTCTCATAGTGCAGTTGATTTTGGAATTCCGAAATGAATTTAACATTAGTCATTTCAAATTTTACATCAGAATATTTCCAAAACTGCTTCACCGAATGATTTCCAGTTTGGCATGCCAAGGTAAATTTTTTCAAAGAATAAAATATTATTTCAAAATTATTGTTGGCGTGGACGATTTCATAGTTTGTTATCCCTTTCCGGCACAGACAAATTCTGTTCGTAAAATGAGAAAATACTGACTGATACCGGAGTTTACAAACGACTTTTTTTAGAAAATAAGAACTTCTTATGTAAAGCTTTCATTAAAGAACTAAATTTTACTAAAATATTCTTGGTGTCGCATGCAAGTTTGGAATAAAAATTAGGTGTGCTCGGAGTGGGACCACTGTGCCGGAAAGGGTTAAAAGTTCTATATGGAGACAGGTTGCCGTTGACACTCGTGTACAAGTTGATCTCAAAATTCGAGAAAAATAAAACGAGCAAATTAAATATTTTTATATTTACCCAACATTTATCTATCGTAATATAGGAGCAAAACGGTATCTAAATCATTATTTATATAATTCACTTTTATATCACACTCACAACACTGAAAATTTACATTTTTAGATATAAAGTTGATTTTTCAGAAAATCGATGCAGCTATAACTGAGTAAACATGAATATGTTTAGCAGACCTGCCAAGTCTCCGGATTTTTTAATTTATTCAAAAATATATCACTACTTCTAAATATTAATATTCGTCTTATTTAATATATCGTTAAATAAGGCGAATATTACTATACAGAAATAATCATAAACTTCTTAATTTAAAAAAAATCCTAATTACGAACTCCGATTCTGTATCACAGCCACAGAAACCCTTTGAATTGTGGCGGAATAAATTTGCACCACTGAGATTTAATCAAATTTGTACCCGGACTTTTAACAGAATTTTATATGAAACATAAACCCTGTAAAATTGCGTTCTATTATATTGAAATAATAGTTTTCGGAAATTGCGTTGCAAATTCAACATTACAAGTACGAAATTATATGATTCTGAAAGAGCTAACAATTCAAATTTTGATAACGCAATCGTTAATGAAAGCGAATATCAAGAAGGTGTGAAGCCAAGAATAAGTGAATAACTAGGGTTACACGAACGCCGAAACATAACCATTAATTTTGCAGATAGAAGACTGTGTAAATTATCTGGTGTCAATCTTATACTTTTGTGCTGTTCCAAAAGAGATTATTAATTTTTGATAAAAACTTTGACCACGATTAGCGACTATTTTTATAACTAATCGCATCACAATTAAAACAAAATATTAATGTACGCAAAGTGAAAAGTGAACAATGGCTACAACATAAGTTCCAATTACCACAAAAATTCTTAAAACACACTGTTTTAATTCATATAAAATGCGTAGCGGTTGGGCTTGGTTTTATTTGTTAAAAGAGATTGCAACATATATTTAAACGTACCAATCCACTTTATTTCAAACATTAATGATAGCATATTGATAGGAATGAGTTGTAAATTTATCCCATGATTTTAATAATGCTAATTATTTTTTATAAAATTTAATGCAGATCATAAAACAGTTTTTCTTAAAAATAAATTTTTAGATAATTTTCCTAATTAAAAACAAAAGATGTAAAAATGTGGCCCACGGGATACCAGTATAATTTAATAATAAACATTACCCAATTTAATCGCAAAAATTCTGTTATTAAATATTAAGATAGATGAAGTTTATCCGTAAAAATTAGTGCTTTTCCGCCAGTCACCAATTTATTCCCCTGATAAATATGTGTTTTTTAATAACAGACGTACTTAGATTATTTTCGGATGAAACATTTTAATAAGATGGTTATTTCGAAAGATATAAATTACAAAATTATCAAGTGGATTTACAGGGTTCGTACGGATCAGGGATTTTTCCAGGAGTGTCACCAGTATTTTCTGTATAGAAAAAAACCCCTAGGTTAAACTCCTGGCACTTCGCCTTCTTTTAAGGAAAGATTTTCTGTACGAAAATACTGGTACCGAAGAATTTCTTGGTCGCAAAATTCCAGAAGCCGTACGAACCCTGATTTACCATTAGAATACTGAAAGATAATATAAGTCAATAACTCCATGAAGATTTATAAAGTAAATACTTTTACTAAACTATATTCTTTCAGTTTTTATTTCGTTGTCTTTTTTTTTGTTGTTGTTGGAGGATCTGAATAAAATGACTAAAATGAGTGTTACCATTTCAGAAATTATGTGCAGCTTTCGATATGTAGACTACACTGTATGGCAAAAAAAAATAACCGCATACAATTATAAAGAGCATTATAAGAATAAAACGTTACTTTTATTTTAGTTTTGCATTAATTAAAACTGAAATTACATCTATCATTATCTTTTAGATCTAGTACTATACGTACCCAAATTACCGGAAACACAGCTTCCAACATTCGGTTTTCCTTTAAACCCGATATACATTTTTGAACTTATAAAAATTTTAAACAAAAAGTATTTGTAGATGACGATATGCGAATACGAAATTGCAGTTCATTCCGGCATATAACGTCTGAGTTATGTTTAAAATTCTTCTCGTAGTGCAGTTGATTTTGGACCTCCGAAATGAATTTAACATTAGTTACTTTTTTAGATATAAAGTCGATTTTTCAGAAAATCGATGCAGCTATAACTGGGTAAACATGAATCTACAAAAACAACTTTTCAAAAGTAGAAAAAGCCAAGCGTAAAAAAAAAAAAAATTGTGGCTAAAAAATGGTGTGATATCAAATTTCCAAGCTATTATATTACTTATTTAACTTTTTTCCATTAAATAAGTTATCATATATATAAGTCGAGTGCCTACGTATATGTTAATAGAAATCGTTTTCTCCTGTACTAAATACATCCTAACGAGTTTCTGAAAATGCAATTTTTTTCAAATTATGCATGATGGGCTTGGCGGCCATCTTTGCATATTAGTCACAAAATTCTAAACACTCAAATCCGTAGTTAAAATCCGAAGTTCAAAATTATTATTTAAGCAAATGTTTTAAGCGTTTAATTTATAGACTTGTATGCTCTGAAAATTGTGTCTTAAGATAATGATGACTTACATTAAAGATTCATCTTATGATTTATTTTTTAGAGTAATTAATATTTCAAACTAGTAAAAATCAATTTCTCAAAATATCAGTCTTATCTAATTTATCTGTCCGTAGTTAAAATCTGAAGTTCGAAATTGTTATAAACATATTACAGTGCAAACATATTACTCTTTTACTTTAGAAATTTGGATGCTTAGAAATATGGAAAGATGGCCGCCAAGCCCATCATGCATAATTTGAAAAAAATTGCATTTTCAGAAACTCGTTAGGATGTATTTAGTACAGGAGAAAACGATTTCTATTAACATATACGTAGGCACTCGATTTATATATATGATAACTTATTTAATGGAAAAAAGTTAAATAAGTAATATAATAGCTTGGAAATTTGATATCACACCATTTTTTAGCCACAATTTTTTTTTTTTTTTTTACGCTTGGCTTTTTCTACTTTTGAAAAGTTGTTTTTGTAGATATCATTTCTTTTTTTTAAATAGATTAAACATAATTTAAATAGTCTAAACATGAGAAATAATTTAAAATTACATTTTACTTTCAGTCATTGTTTAAAGGGTTAACTAGAAATACCAGTAGATTTTTCAATTAAACTAAATACACTCTTAAAAACAACAGACTAAATGTGGCTTGTTATAATACTTGTTATCCTCCGTTAAAAAATATCACTGACTTATCCATGAAATGAATAAAAATGGAATACGTACATAGCGTGTCAGTGCTGCATTTGATATGAAACGTGATATCACGCTCTTTTATTATTAGCACTAGCTGGCTTCGCCCACTAGCGGGCCCTTAATTTACATCAGGGCCTCGAATCTTGTAAAACCTCGAATCAGATAAATCTCGAACCGAACGAACCTCCGACCAGGTTCCCCGCTGACTTCGGCACCGGATAATCCAAGGATAATCCCTTAATTTGCACATCGAATAGCATAAACCTCTAACCGAACGAACCTCCGACACGGGTCCCCACTGCCTTCGGCACCGTATAGCAGTCGTGCTGCGCACGCTCAAGTTCCATCTTCCACCACCAAGTAGAGCAATCTGTTCTATATGAACCTCGGGCACTGAAATCGTTAAGGCTATAGATGTCGAGTCGAATGAGCTATACCCCGTCGTGATCCGACCCATACAAACGGAGATAGGAAAGCGCCCCCTGATGGTGAAAGCTAATCACGTTTAGGGGCAAAGTGGGGGGATGAACACCGGAGATGCATAATAGGATTAAGCGGTCACAGACCTTTCCAACGATGTTTCACATGAGGGGTATGTGCAAAATTTAGAAATCTCCCCCCCCCCTCCCTGCATAGTATGATTAAGCGTTCACATACCTTTCCAAAGATATATCACATGAGTAGTGTCGGGGGGGGGCGCAAAATATGAAGGTGACACCTGTGATGCATAACAGCCCTTTGTAACGATATGTGACATGACGGATATCGTTAAAATTTAGAAAAGTGCCCCCCCCCCTTGTGTAGGCAAAACACGCTTCGCCCCTCCCTATAATTTTTGACGCGGCTTTATTTTTAAAATTTCTGTTATGTGTTATAAAATATTGTAACGTGTCAAACAGATAGCCTTATTATACTTCCTAAGCCCCTCCCCATCTCCTCCCCGAAATGTGACGCGCCACTCTTTTTTATAATTTTTTTATCATGTCTTATAAACTATCTTAAAGTTTAAATCAGATCGCATTGGAATTTAATATATTTGCTGAAATTACTATTATATATAGAATAATATAGAAATAAACCCTCCTTTAGCTTGTAATTAAGATATACGAACAATTTTTAGAATTTCTGAAAGCTGATTTTTATTTATTTATTTATCTATTTATATATTTTTTGTTTATTTATTTTTTTATTTATTTTTGCGTTGCCCTGTGCATGTTTGGAATTTCTTAGCAATTTCTTAGATTTACATTATTTTATTCAATTAAACATTGTACTGTTACAATAAATTAAAATGGAAACTTCACTTCTAAAACAAAAATAACACAGGCCTACAAAATTTAAATTTTTATCTGAGGTTTTCATGAATTTATGTAAATTGTAAGAAATCTGCTATGCTTATTTCAAAATAATATCCATTTTTATGTATCACGTCAGGATTTCTTTCAATTAAGAAACTAAGAGTTTGGAATTTGAGAATATACAATTTACACAACATTCATTTAAAAATGTACAAAAAAAAATCAGATAAATAAATAAAATCATATATACATATATAAATGTGTGTGCATGTTTTATAAGAAATTATATTCTAGTATATACAGTAAAATTACTTTTCTTTATCATCAAAACAACGCTTGTATCCTTTAGATTTTGAAGCTGGTTTAGTGTCTCTTTTTAGCCCCCAGCAGTAATCTGCCAACATATTTACATTCCAGTGTCCTTGATAGCGTTTTTCCATGCATTTTATGTCCTGGTGAAATCTCTCACATTGTTCTTCACTCATTTCACCAAGATTTTCAGGAAAACATTCAAGATAGAGGTGCAGAAAATGCATTTTTAAACTCATGTTACAACCTAGTTTTTGAAAGTTTTGAACCATTTTTTTCAATGATCGTTGCGTAATTAGGATCTTTGTA
This sequence comes from Maratus michaelseni, assembly GCA_963931845.1. Taxonomy (NCBI): domain Eukaryota; kingdom Metazoa; phylum Arthropoda; class Arachnida; order Araneae; family Salticidae; genus Maratus; species Maratus michaelseni. Next base: position 85,953,303 of record OZ007586.1, read on the forward strand.
ATTTCCTAAACATTTCTGACTAACGTGTTTGAAACTAACCCATGCATCTTTCTCGATTGATTTAATTTTTTCCTCAGAATTTTTGTCCTTCATTAACCATCTCATATCTGGGCCAACGAACACATCTTCTTTGATTTTACCTTCCGATAAATGTGGAAAAACTTCATTTAAATATCGAAAACTATCCCCTGTTTTATCTCAGGTTTTTACGAATTGTTTCATTAAACCTAATTTAATGTGCAGGGGAGGCAAGAGGACTTCTTTTGGATCAACTAATTTCTGCCGAATCACTTTTTTTTTATATCCTGGATTTATACAACCTCTTGATGCCATATTGCTATAAGAAACTGACAAAACAAACGTAACATATAAATAAACGAACAAAATAAATGCATGTTCTCACTACAAATGCGCGGGACAAAATTGTGCCTTCTCAGGCAAATATCAATACATAAAGTGGCGCCATCTATATTTATATTTCACATCCTTTAGTGCAGTATTGTATTTTAACATTTATTAATGTCACTTTACTAAGAAATTAATTTTATTAAAAATGAATCTTATTTAATAAATCTTACACATTGATTTTATTAAGAGGCACCCCCTTCTTTTTTGTTTTGTGAAAAAACTGTGGGTGTTAGAAAAAAACTAATGTCATATTTGTGATCAGCGTGACTGATTTACTAAGAAAAAAGTGCCATTCTTCAAACCCCAGATTTGTGTTGAGCTGTGTAATTTAACAACTGGATTTCATTAATTTATAGGAAAATGACGTGAAAGGTATTTCTGCGAACGAAATGCCTGTCCTTTACCGTTTTTTTTTTTTTTTTTTTTTTTTTTTAAGAAATAAATGAATCACATTTAATTCATTTCAAAAATTTTGTTTACGTTTGGAAAGAAATTTTAAATGCCGATAAGTCTTAATGTATACATTTTAGAAGGTACATCTTCCCTCAAAAACTAATTTATTTTTAAAGATCTTTCAAAAACGTATATTATATATTTAAAATATTTTTTAAAGCATAAACACTACGTCTGATTACTTTATTTTACAATATTTTAAGAACACGCATTTTATCAGACAAGTAAATACACTAAACAAACATGAGTGAAAAGTTAACCGGGGGTCAGGACTCGAACCTGGGACCTTGTGCATGCCGTGTTGACGCGCTGCGACAGAGCCACCTAGACCGATATCCTTGAGCGGCAATTTCTCATACTTATTCATGTTGGAAACAGTCATCTGCTACAATTTGCAGTCATATTTAATTGTCTGATAAAATGTGTGTTCTTATAATTATGAAGTTTTATTTTTTTTAAAAATATCTTCAAAAGAAAATGGCCGACTTGCAGATGAAATTTGATGTGGTTATATTATAACCTGTAACTGATTTGTGCTATTTTAATACAGATGGTACATGCTCGTTGGCGGGTTTTATCTCTGTTTTGGCATAATTTTTTAATCGCCAAGTTAATTAACAGTTTTTTGCTAATTAAGAATAGAAAATAATTCTTTTTTACACTGAATTTTATAAAAGCACATAGATTACGCAATTACTTGTCCAAAAATGCAATCCTTTTTTTATTCTGCCCAATATTACGGCCTGTAGCTTGTTTGAAAAAAAAAAGTTTGACGAAGAAAAAAGTGATCATTTTAAGTAACTCGACGTTTTTTAAAAAAAGCTATATCTCTGTTTATAAATCACTTATGAAGATGAGTTTGGTCTTAAATTGAAGAAATTCTTCCTTAGATTCTTCTAGGTTTCGTTTTTTTTTTCTACGACGCTTGTTTTGTTTGATATCTGATATTTTAATCTGGCATGTTTTGTCGATTTAACATTGCGAAGTTGCTTTCTGTATATAAGCATTAGCGGTCTTTATTCCAGTTCTTGGCGTTGTTTGTGTGGCGTTTTTTTTTTTAAGCTTGGCTTGGCAGAGCGACCGCCCTGCTTGATATGTTGAGCAGACCTGCCAAGTCTCCGGATTTGGATACCAATATTTTAGTACAGAAAATGTTGTTTTATTTGATCGGAACATGCTGCAGTTTAAAAGAACAACATTTTATCTAAACAATTGCTGGTGTGCAAAAAGCCGGAGACTTCGCAACTCTGGTTTAGGCTATATATTCTTTAATAAGAAAGTTTATTTACGTGTAAAAGAGTCAGAAACGCTCTCATGTATTTGGATGTTTTCATCATTTATTTTATATCACTAATATAAGGGAAAAAATATTTGATAATATGAGAATTCTGAAATATTAATAAAATTATTTGAAAAATAAATTGTAATAATCTAATCAACACTCTTAAATCATGAATTTTATTTTATTTTTGTATGCATGCCAAACAGATATAGTGACACTTTCTAGTACTACTTTATTAAAAATATTTAACAATAAATTTAAATGATTTATAAAAACTTATTTAATTTTTATGTTTCTAATAATGCATTCTAGATTAAAAATAATATGCATAACCATTTACGCATTTTTTAAAATTTTACACATCATATCACTCATACCACATAGGATATCCAATTATTAAAAGCAGGACCGTATTTAAGACATATGCAACGCATTTTGTTGCCACCATTTCATAATAATAAAATACGACTTATTTATTCTCGGAATAAATATGACGAATACTACTTATTCTGAATAAAATTATCATGTAATAAAATTATCATGTTGCAGGTGTCCCCGTTGTGGCCCTGGTTATAAGTTTGAACCACTTGCTAGTTGGGCTTAATCGCTCGTTAATGTTATAAAATACTTACTTGAATACGTAAGGAAATGTACATAATTTATAACATTTTCCGTATTGCTTTGATTGAATGAACTTGCATAAAGTGTCAACAAGAACGAAAAATTCTGCGTCAAGCACAGATTATGAACACTTTCCAACACTTTCAGGGCTCTTTAACAAATCTTTACCGATTAATAAGTTTAAAGTTGATGTACAAGTAAACAAGGTCAAAGTCAAACCGGGCGGCGAGGCCTAACTTTCGGCTTAAACTCAACTAGCCCCACCGAGCAAGTTTGTTTACCTAATTATATTGAGCATTACTAAATAATACTTTGTAATATTGAGGAATAATTATACTATGTAACGCTGAAATACAAATTTTGAAAATACAAAATTCCGAAAATAAAAATTCTGAAAATACAATTTAACAATCCTACTGAGCAGTACTAAATACTACCGTAATTTCCGGCGTATAATCCGCAGCTCAAAGAGTCGTTTTTCGACCCAGAAATTTTATTCAATAATTGTAGTTATATATTTACAGCGATCTTTTAAGTTACATTTTATAAAATAATATTTCTGGGTCGAAAAACGACTCTCTGAGCTGCGGATTATACGCCGTAAATTACGGTACTATGTGATACTCAGCAATAATAATACCATGTAATAATACTGTAAGATGCTAAAATAAATAATAATAATGGATAGAAGTAAGTACTAATGTCTAAGTAAACAACTTGGAAAAAGCATAACAAATTCGAAAAACCCGATTTTAGCAATTACCATCAATATTCGGAAAATATCGGAATTTTTTTGTGAAGTCATGTATACGAACTATAGATTTGTATACATTGTACTTAATATGCTACACTTTAGCTCAGTTACGAAACGCATAGAGGACTTAAAAATACTTATTCAGCAAATAAACCGAAATGTATTCAATACCGGTTATGCTGTCCTATATATGATCTATAGCATTTATACACACCAAGTAATATATAAAAAAAATAACTAAATTTACAAACGCGTACCACAACGGAAAGCGCAATTCTAGCAATTATTGTTCTTAAACAGTACTGTAACCGAATTATTTTGCGTGTACCTGTAAATGAACGATGAATTTTATGCCCATCATATTCTGTAGTAAGCCTCTTGTAAGGCACCTCAGAGATATATATAAATTTCAATATGTTTGAAATAGTGTACCATCATTAATATACACCGCAAAAGAATTTTTTCCATATACCGTAATGTAATGTAATTCTTTTGAGTATCCCTGTAAATGAGTTATAAATATTACACACTTCATTTTGAATACCAATCATGTCATAGTATAACCTCAAAAACATATACCAATTGCATTGCAATCCTAGTATATTTACACGAGTTAGAGAACGGACAGAGGGAAGAGATATAGACAGGCAGACAGACAGATGGAAAGAAAGACAGACAACAAACCGAATCCATAAATACTTTTCAACTATGTTGGATATAAGTGTGTTTTAAATGGATATTACAGTTTGGAAAATGGAAGTATGTGCAATTTTTAATATGTATACGACCCCTAATTCAAACTTTTATTCATATTCGGGAAGTAGACGAAATTCTCTGTTGAATGATATCTGTGTGTGACAATTTGGTTTTGAAACAGCACGGGGCGGAGCGCTTTATTTTTCTGTGTATCATTATACTGTGTATCATCAACACATAAATTTTTATTTGTAAGCAATGTGCTTTTATTGTGAGTAATCTTCTTTTACAAACTTCATTCCTAAAATAAATCTTACTACTGAATCAAAAGCTAAACACTCCATTTGAATTACATTTTATTTACAAATAACTTATAGGCAAAATTATTCAACATGACATCTAATGGCGATGTCTCTTCGTATTAAGAGTCCCTTTGAACGATTTCTATTTACCCATTTCCTCCCAGAAATGTGTTAACACAAATCGTTCCAACTCCCAGAATTATTTCATCAGTTTTTAACACTTTCCAAACTAGTTGAAAAGTGTTTATGACTTCGGTTTGTCTGACCGTATGGCCGTATGTCGTCTGGCCGTGTGCCGTCTGGCCGTCTGTCCGTGCTCTAACTCCCGTAAATATGCTCGGATTGCTCTGCAATTTTTACATGTTATTGTCGTTATCTATAGCATGTTCCCTATTCCAACTGAAGTGTGTAGCATTTATACTTTTTTTACAGGGACACTCAAAAAATTCCGTTATCTTGCGGTCTATGGGGAAAAATCATTTGCGGTTTATTTAAATAATGTTTCACTACTTTAAACGCATTGAAATTTACATATATCACTAAGGTGAATTACAAGAAGCTTAATATGGAATAGGGTGTGCATAGCACTTATAGGTACTTTACAGGGACAGTCAAAAGTATTCTGTTACATTACGTCTATGGAGAAAAATCGTCTGCGGTTTATTTAAATAATGTTTCACTATTTTAAACGCATTGAAATTTATATATATCACTAAGGTGCATTACAAGAGGCTTACAACTGAATATTGTGTGTATAGCCGTCATCGTTCATTTACAGGGACACACAAAAGAATTCTCTACTGTCTGTTAACAATAATTCCTGGAAGTGCGTTTTAAGTTACTGAACGCTATTTTAATTTTAACTCGCTTTTTGTCTATTACGTGGTGTGTATAAATTCTGTAGATCCTATACAGGGAAGCACAAAAGTTCGCGGACACATTTCCGTTTATTGACAGAAACTCCAGACAGAGAATTTTAAACTGTGCTATAGCGTTTCCTAACTGAACTAAAATTTAGCATCCTATGTAGTATATATACAAATCTATAGATCCTATACAGGGCTGCATAAAAGTATTCGGATATTTTTCTTAATATTGTATATGTTGAAAATTCCTGAATTTATGTTTTTAAATATGTTATGCGTTTTCCAAATTGTATACTTAGATGTTATCTTTTAGCTTATTAAACGGTATGATTTGTAAAATTATTTTGGAAGCGCTGGAAAGTGTTACATAATCTATGCTTGACGCAAGATTTTTCGTTCTTGTTTAAAATTTAAACATGAATAAATGAATGAATGCTCTCTTTACTCTGTCATCTATTATTAATTCTTGGGTATATATGCGTATTTGCCGTCTATTGTTACATTATTGAAAGATGTTTGGGTGGGCAGGAATAGCTGCTAAGGATATTAACACTTTGCCGTACGCATGTCTCGAAAATACTTCTATTCGTAAAATGTTGAAATGATAGATTGACACCAGAATTTAGAAACAAATTTATTCGAAAATAAGTAAAATCTTTTCTTCATGTATTTGATAAAAAGGAATTTTTCATTCTAAAATTCTGTTGCCATTGTAGCATTTAAGGATTAAAATTAAGTTACTTTACTTAAGAGACCACTGTGGTGTCGCCGGACGGCAAAGTGCTAATTGGTTGAAGATCATACTTTGACATGTTGCCTGTGTTGTCGTTTTTTTGTTTTACGAATTCAGCTTAAAAAACATAAAAAACACTTTGCTTTCCAAATAACATTATTTGTGTTGCAATTACATGTACAATAGAATAGTTCAAAATAATCCAATGTCTATATTCAATGGCTGGAGTATCATAGCTGAGATTTTCTCCAACAGAGCGAAAATATGCTGTGACCAGGAATCGAACCGGCATATTTTCGCTCAGTTGGAAAAAATTTCAACTCTGATACTCCAACCATTGAATATAATTTACCTAGTTGAATATACTTTCTTCTGTTAATTATAATTGGCGCATTCAATTATCGCTTCCGATCGGTTAACAAACATTTTATTTTAAATAGTCGCTAAATAATAAACTCCAAACTTGTTTTTAGTTTAAACTGTCTACCATGGATATATTGCTATTTTATTAGATGTTATTTTAATGAACACTAATATTTTAAAACTTTTAAGGCTACTATATAAATTTTAATTCAACACAGAAGTCACTACTTCCTTGCTTTACCACGGAAAGGTTCTGAATTAGAGAGACTATGAGAATACAAGAAAGCTAAGAAATTTATTAATATCTTCCTATCACACTTAAGTTTCTATTACATGTACTATTTTACGATCTGAAATCTATGCTATTCCCTCCCTTTTGACTCCAGGGGCCCTTTTCGTAAATGTTTTCGTAAATAATATTTTTTCTACAATTAGGGTTATTTTCAAGATTGAATTGAATCCACAAATATAAGTATGAAGGGGTATATTTGGGAAGAGATCGCAGCTAAGACGCTATGTGCTGCTGCTAAGTGCTATAAAGTATTTCCAAAGCCCGAGAATTGCTCCTATTTATTTTAGAGATCCTGTGATTTGTGGTATTTGAGCTGATATCTATCGTAGCAGATACAAACTACGATAAGTTCGTCATTGACGAAGTTTACTAGAGGAAAACTATCACATGGAGTGCTTTCGATCGTTTGCTTTTTGTAAAACCAGATTACGTGGAAATAACTGATATTGCCTATGATAGGATAGTATCGCAGCTTAAAAATTGAAATAAGGTAACAAAAAGTAAGGTATTTTTTATTAAATATTTTTTTCTGATCAAGAATGCTTATTGCGAGTTCTATTAAATTGACGCAATTTAAAGGAAAACCTCGGTACATTGACAGATATGTATTCTTGGTCCTAGGAAATCCCATCAAATGACCGCACAAATCGAAATATAAATTATATTTTAAAGATTATATGGTTGATAATTTAATAAAAATAGAAAGAAAACCATTTAATATTCTTTATGTCCAACATCCTTTTATCTCTTTTTATTAACGCATATTCTGTTTCAATTTGACCGAAAAGAAAAAAAGAAAATCACTGATAGTTACATTGATCAAACTAAAATATTTTTTCTTCTTATCCATATAAGTTGTTTTGATGCCTGTCTCTTATTCGAAAAACAAGTTAGTCGAATTTCTCAGAATCGCTTTGTTTTGCTGATTTTCTAAGAATTCTTGCATATCTGTATGCTTTCTGAATGGTATTTTCATTTAAATATTGGCATGTGTCAAACCAGTTTACGAAACAAGATATTTTAAAAATAAATAGCAAAATGTCATTTGAAATATTCTTATATACCTCAGCAGTAAATGCAGTAGCTATCAAAATTGTATCACAAAATGGAATTGAAAAAAAGATTTCTTGGCGTGATATTCTTTTAAAAAATGTCTTTTTGTTTGAAAACTTTTGAAGGATTCCTATAGCTGCCATTTTTAAGCGTTTTTACTGTCAATATATTTGAACAGAATAAAATGCCTTATTTAACCTAAATTTTTAATACCATCATACAAGATTTTTTTTCCATTTAAAAAATAGTTTTAGGAACACAGAGTAAGGAACGGCGCACATTGAGATGCAGCCAACACGCGCAGGGCAGGCTTGGGCGTCACGCGATTTTGTGGGTCATTGAAATGAACGGAAGAGAGCATATTGATTCATGAGCAGTTTTTTCTGACGTAGGTCCTGCTTGACCCTTGTACTTGTAACACAGTTTCGAGTGCGAGCCTGTTACGAGTTTTGGTGAAAAAAGAGGAAAAGTTAATTGAAGCTGTACATTGTTGAACATTGAAGCTGTTAATTGAAGCGCATATCCTGTTATATATAATATATGCCATCAGAATTATCTTAGAAACAAATTGTAGCAAGATCTGTGGGGAAATATAACCAAGGCTATTTATTTGAACGAATAATGATTTTAACCAAAAATTATTTTTCCGAACACCTACTAACATTTTAGAAAAGTATACATTGATTATATATACGAGGTAGGGTCAAATAGGGTAGGGTGGAATAGGTCAATTACAAATTATTAAACATTAGAACAATAATTTTACCTTATTGAACTTCAAAGTACTTTCTTCCTGCATCCACACACTTCTTCCAGCGTTCGTATAACTGTTCAAAACACTCCTTGACCCTGATGTACATCAGTAGACCAAGGACCGTTTTTCTTCGTAGAAGCGTCTCTGGCACTTTTTTAATCATAGGACTTAACACGTTTTTAAATATTTTATGCAATTTAATTTGATAAATCATAGTTGTAAAAGTTATTGCAGAATAAATGTTTTGTAATTAATACGAAGGTCCGAGGGACAAAACCAAATAATAAGACGATAGGAATATGGGACCACAAACCCACGTATTGATGGACCTTGTATACTAAGTGAAAAATACGAGGTGCTCTACTACAGTTTTTCCATGTTGGAGAATATTTTTATTCACAATATATATCACCATTTCACAATAGTAATCTTTGATTTATATAATGACAGACAATATGTGACTAAATAAAGTGAAGATATCTAGTCTGAAAATGTGGTGGATCTGTAGAAAAAAATCACCTATGTGTCAGCACTGGGTCAAGAAAAACACTGTACGACTATTAGCAAACAGTTACCTTCGTCTTATTTAATATCGGAATTTGTGATGATTTTTTGCGGTAAAGTAAAACGAAGATTTCTTTTGGAAATAGTGGTACGCTGTGACACTGGATGTCCACCCTCATTACGCAACTGATTTAAATTTAAATATGGCTGATAAACAAGCTAAAACAGCACTTTCCAATATGTTTCCTGCTAAACACCCCTACAGACCTGCCAAGTCTCCGGATTTTTGGATACCAGTATTTTAGTACAGAAAATGTTGTTTAATTTCATCGCAGCATTCTGCGATTTAAAAGAACAACATTTTTCTCTAAAACATTACTGGTGTGAAAAAAAGCCGGAGACTTGGCAACTCTGCCCCTACTTTTCTATAGTAATTTTTACCATATTGTAACATTTTTGAATAGCAATATTTATCACAGAAATTCTGCAATTAATTAATACAAGAATTACTATACTGGTATGCTTGGGCTTTAGTTTGGACAACACTGAGTTAAATTAAATTTTTTCTCAGAAAAAGATTGCTCATGCTCAGTGGCGGTTGGTGACATGCTTTATTTATTGCACTAAATACATGGCTACTAAATTTATTCTTTTCTTACATATATTATTAAAAAGGAATTCTTTCTTTTAATTACTTTCGGAAAACTCTGCCATTAAAGATGGAAAAAATTTCTTGCAAAAATTAATGGTATGAAAATAATATGTGTTTCTCGCATTCATTTAGTGCCCCCCCCCCCCAAAAAAAAACAATCACGAGCCACCACTGCTCACGCTGTCTATTGACGTTAATCCTGTAAAGATCATTTAATACTCTAATGTAGGATTAACATTGAAAACAAGTTCGCATTTCGATAAGAGCTTTGGAACACGGTACGTTCCAGCGACATTTTTTTATTCAATTCGTACCACTTTTTGAAAAGTAATTTTTGCCATACACTTATACTAAGATATTTTTCACCGATATCAACGACAAAGATTATTTTTATTGTGGTACAACTGAATATTAAAAATTGTTGCTAGTTATGGTCCGCAAAGAGAATGTTAAAACGCTAAAAATAACTTAGCAGATTTTTTTTATCCCTCTTAATTTCAATTAAGATTGTACCAGAATTTTTGTGCAAAATTTAACTTTTAAAACATTTTAAATAAATGCCGTAAAATTGCATTATCTTATTTACAATTTTTTTAAAAACATCTGCTACAAATTCAATATTACAAAAAAAAAAAAAAAAAACTTCCAGACTAGAAACTTGTCATTAGAGATCTAACATTAGAGTGGATCCTACATTCCATCTCTAATGTAGGATCTCTACTTGTGGCAGGGATATCAACTACTTCATACAGCGCCGTCTGTAGAAAGAGAGTGAAACTGTAGATTCCTCAAGACGATTTCGCGAGGTCAAGGTGGAATTTGCTGGCTATTGTTTGCATAGTATTTCGCTCTTGAAGGAAGTATTCCCGTTTCTCTAAGTATTAAATGTGGGTAAAAAAACAAAAATTTTCAATATAATGACAGCGTAATTGTTTTACGGAAATTGCTGTAATGTATGTAAAATATCTTATTGTTATAATCTTATTCACTCCAAGGATATACTGTAATGTGTGTCCTATAATCCGCGGATCAAATAATCATATTTCGACCCAGAAATATCATTTAACCCCTTAATCGTCGCGCCCGATAAGCGAAGGATACTTTTTTAAAATTCAGATGGCTTGATTGCCACCAATTTTCTTAAGTAGAAAATATTCGGATTACTTAATGGCAGATACACTAATACGAGCATAAAGCCAATTACAGTACTTTAAAAAACTGGTGGGAATCAAACAATCTGAATTTTTAAAAAAGTATCCTACACTACCCGCGAATGTATCGGACGCGACGATTAAGGGGTTAATAATTGAAGTCAAATATTTGCAGCGATGTAGTAAGTTACAGTTTAACCCTTTCCGGCACAGGCAAAGTCTGTTCGTAAAATGAGAAATTACTGACTGGCACCGGAATTAACAAACGGCTTTTTAGAAAATAAGAACTAATTATTTTAATCTTTCATTGTAGAAACAAAATGTTATTCAATAGTCTTGGTGTCGAATGCAAGTTTGGAATTAAAATTAGGTGTGCCTGGTATGGAACCACTGTGCCGGAAAGGGTTAATAAATAAAATGTCTGGATCGAAACTTGACTGCTTGATCCGCGAATTACTGGCTGGAAATTACGGTATATTTTTAATTAGCAGGTTACATTTCATGCTGAGTTTGTTATCTTCAATAGAGGAGGATTTTGTTGAAAGCACAGACGAAAACCATTTACGAAGGAAAAAATAACGAACTTCCCCCTCCTTTTATTACTTTAAAAAATAGAAAAAAACGCAATAAAAAACCTGTGCCAAAAGTTTAGTATGTTTTTCAATGCCTCTCACAAAATTATGGGAATCGCAAGTAAAGGAAAAATTTCATCTAGTGTAAAGGGAGTTTCCCGTGTGTTCGAAACACTACCAAATGGCCCCAAATGCTCTAAATAATCACCGCTTTTTAGCGAAAGCACCACAAAGCAGCTTTCGTGAGCCGTTACTAGACGAAAACAAATTCGCGAAGCACTGCGCCAAAGTCTGTCTGCTTAGAATAACTATATAATTTAGCTGGTGTGATTCTTGTCCAGGGTTTTCTGCTGTTGCAGAAATAGTATAATACCGTAATTTCCGGCGTATAAGCCGCAGCTCAAAGAGTCGTTTTTCGACCTAGAAATTTTATTCAATAATTGTAGTTAAATATTTACAGCGATCTTTTAAGTTACATTTTATAAAATAATATTTCTGGGTCGAAAAACGACTCTTTGAGCTGCGGCTTATACGCCGGAAATTACGGTATTTATTAAAAATTTCGGTACCAGCAGTGCATATATGCGTTTTCACAAAGTGCGTACAATCATTCATTTAAGTTACACTAGTTACGTATTCTTTTCTTTGCCGTATTAAATAGCAGAAATTCTATGAATAAGAGTAGTATGCCTCTTTAATAAGTACATTTATATTCTGTTCTAAACATTATGGATTTAAGAATGCATTTGGTATAACGGGAACAAAAAGAATGCTTTTACATCTAATGGTGCCTTAAATGCCATTCTAATACTGGAATAATTTTAATTTTGCCACAAAGGTTTAAATGCTCGAAATTATTTTAAATTGACATATTTTTTTCCTGTTTTTAGCGAGTAATAGATAATTAATGTGAAAAATATTAGGTCATCCACAAAGTACTAATTTTTTATATATATTTTTTAATACATAAATGCCATATTCCCGCCATAATTTTGGAACATAGGTGCCAAACTCTCATTAATATTCCGTAATATGCGGGTTAATTTGATCCAGGTTTAACGTGTTTCGCACCAGAAATTGTTTTCAGAAATTAAATTAAGTAAATTCCACGTAGAAACCTGAAATTGAATAAATAAAGATTCATCCAATAATTTTTCTGGTTTGAAGCGTTGTTAAACTGGGTCAAATTAACCCGCATATTACGGAATATTAATGAGAGGTTGGAATAACACATTTATTTCGTAATTTGCACGAAGGAACTGCTTTTACTTTTTTTGAAATAAATTTGTTTGTAAAATTCTGGTGTCATTCAATTATTTCAACATTATCTCAAGAGAGGTGTATTGCAGAACTTTCCGGATGTCCCAATAACAAAACCTCACGGAAATCGGTGAATGTCAGGAAGGAATTAAAATGAATAGCTGAAGATACAAGTTGTTGGAAAATGAAAATAAAACAGAATTCTGCGATTAAATACGGTAAAGATTATTATTAAAAATTGTCCTTTCATCATGTAACAGAGAATTAATTGTATTCAAAAGCATTCATAATTATATATAATTTTACTTTTATCTGAAAATAATTTAATCCTCCTAGTAGTAGTTCGCTGCTTTTTTTATTATTCGGATTGCTTGATTTCCACCACTTTTATCCACCTTTATTTTCGCTTTTGTTTTATAATTGTCATTAAAAAAACTAATATTAATGCTTCAAAAAAGTGTTGGTATTCCAGCAATCTGAATATAAAAAAGTATCGGTGTGGCAACACTACCTCCTAGCACCACTGGTGTCTTTTTCAATCCATTGAGTTTTTAATTTTAGAGTTTCAAACAAGAAAAAGTAATAAATTAACCTTAATAAATAAACGGAAACTGATACATAGTAGAAAAAAATAATATTTTATTGAATTCTTTTTCTTGTTCAAAACAAGTAAAACTGAAAACGCTTGAAAATGCGTTCTCGAAAGTTTAATAAGCGAAAAAATAGTACTCGGTAAAAATATTCATGTAATAGAACGACCCGTCATTTTCACATATACTTTTTATGAAACTTGTACGCAAGTTAGGAAATATGTTATCGGAACACTGTATGCAATCTTTTTGTTTCAGTATCATTTCAAGGAATATATTTATATAGGGAAAAACAGGAAGCATTTTTTGTCTATTTAAAGACATTTACTTCAATATAATGAAAAATTAATAGAAATATTTTGCATATACTCGATAGCAAAAATATGCACAATTAAATCAAATATATAAGTAGAAGATGATTATTTATTTTTCTGTTTTCTTTACGCTTCTAATGTTTGCAGATACTGATTTCTACAAAAGAAAAATAATATGAACATGAGTATTTCTTAAATAGAAAAATTCGTGCATTATTATACTAGAGAATATTAAGAAACCCTGTGGAAAATGTATGAGTTTTGACATTACCCCTGGAACGTCCCTTATGTTTACCCAACCATTATAAATATGCTTAATACCAGAATTTTTATTTAAAATTATTTAAGATAGTTTTTATAGCTTATTTCTCTCGGGTATATATTTATCATATTTTATGAAAATTTAACCCTTAATTGCATAGTGATGTAAATTTCCATCACTTTTTATTTAACTTTTAATAAATAAATCCACTTCTTCGCCACCACTATATTTATATAGAAATATTAATCCAGTAAATTTCCCGTGAACTATGTTGCTGAACAAAGTTAAAAATCTATCTTAAAATTTCTGGTGTATAATATTTATTATATGTATACAAAAACACAATTGTAAAAGAAAAACTCATGCAAAGAAGGGTTAAAAGTTCAAATCGACATTTAATCCTTTGGACTGAGTTGAATCGATTCCTGCTTAGTGTTGTAGTGTTAACATTTTGCTGGAATAACACTAAACCTGAATTTATGTATAAAATATTTCATATTTGTTTAAATAATATTTAAAATGTCATAACGAGTGGACTGTGGAATATAAAAGGCATAAAGAAAAATATATTTTCAAATTTTTTATTTAAAGATTTAGTTACATTACATGATTAAATTGAATTATGTGACATTTATTAAAAAGCATTATAATTAGCGTTGCAAAATTGTCTTGGGATATAAATACGTAGAATGAAAATTAATTGATTAATTTATACATTATAAAAGACGACATAAAAATGACTTATCCATAATTTTTCATTAATGCATAGTTTAAACGCTATTATCTTTCAGGTTGGCAAGTGTCTGCGAAATTTTTCACTGTGTCTGAGAACATGCAGTGGCGTAGCGTCAGGGGGGGCACGATGATTTTACTACCAGTATAATTGTAAATTACATTAGCCCTTATTTAATCTTTGAATGGTATGAATTAAATAAGGCCAAATATAGTTTATAAAAATACTGGTAGCAAAGTGATCGTGACCCCCTTGACGCTACGCCTCTGAGAACATGTCCGTAAAAAAATGACGGTCTGAGGCAATATGCTTAGTAATTAATGTACCGCAATTTATCGTCAAAATATATCTTATTAGTTGGGTTCCACTAAAGATTATTATTACAATTTTTATTTTTTAAATATATTTTAAAGACATTTCACATGTAACATAGCTCTAGATTTTACGCTTTTTACGTACAAGTATTGATCAACAAAATACTTTTTTTTTATTTAATCGTTTTCGATGATTGAATAAGACAATTTGTTTTCTTCAAAAATAGCGCTTGGAAAAAAATCGTAAAAGTTGGCTGCTGTTATATAAGTAATAAAACAATTACAGTACAAAAAATGCGTAATTATTACAGAAATGACAGGTTTTTATTGTAGAAAAGTAAAAATTATTTTTTGAAATTGAAAATTGTGAACATTTTCGACGATTGGTCGCTCTTATTTTTTGGTCGCTAAAAAGAAATAGGACCCAAAAAGGCTAACTGCTGCTTCAAAAAATCTAATTTACTCTCCTATAATCTGATTGCCTTGTGCTAATCTTGCCTTTCGTAATTTGTATTATTACTGATGCTTTAGAAGATTTCGGTAGAAGATCATATTATGTTATATTTTGTCAGACCGTATTTTATATACGGACGAATGTAACAAAGTATGGTTCAGCTACAAACACAGTCCTCTGAGTACCAGGCCTACACAGTAAAACAAGCGTTTGTACGGTCACTTCAATTTGAGCACCAACATTTCTTTAAGTATTTTTTACCTTTATTTATTCGCGAAAAATATTACGAAGAGTACATTTTGAAATTGCTGATATTGAAATTCGAGGGACCGTACAAACTCTGAAAAAATCCGTCAACGACAGTCACCATTTATGTGTCAGCACGTAGGCCTAACATCCAGAAAGCTATGGATATCAAATTAAGAATGTAAATGGCCTTAAATATCTTAGATAATATTTAACAATATAAAAATATTACTAATTTTTAATATTTGAAAATTATCTATTTAATATATTTTCTGATTCTTCTGCTTTTCTGTTTGTTACCATCTATTAAATTAATAAACATAGGTTATCAAACAGAAATTAAATCAATAAAATTAAAAAAAATATGATACCTCTGCAATTTTCTCTAAATTTAATTTTTGTTATATAACACGGTGATGCAAAATTTTACGATTTTTTTATACCACTAAAATTTAGTAACTTTTTTCGTCCTATTTAACCGATGATTTCGGCCTTTGAAAAACACAAAAATTACTATTAATATTTAGTGACATATGATAGCACAAATGTTGACTTATATTGGTAACAACTTCTTCCTTTAAGGCCATCTAAATCAATTTCACACCAAAAATTTGATTTAAAACTACTTAACTCATTCATTTTTTTTGTGAGTTTTATATTTAATTTATTTTATAAAGAAATTTCTGGTTCGAATCGGAATATATTAATTTGGTATCCGTCAAAATGACGGCTCATGGTAGTTCTAGTGTTAATCATGTAAAAAATATAGGAAAAAATTAACTGAGAAAAATATTTACTAAATAATTTTATGTATGGGTTACTATTCGGGAGTTTCCAACATATTAAACATTGTCCCATTTTTCATTTATGAAATTGCAATACTCAATTATGACACTTCATTTGAGTTCCTTGGACCAAAGAATAAAATTTATGAAACATTTTCCTTGGAAAATTTATCCGCTGTTTCTTAAATTTTCATGGAGTCATAAATGAAAATGTACTACTTAAATTTATAAATAAATTAAACAAAAATACGTCTAATAATTCAAAGGAAACTAAAATACAAAATAAATTACCAATGTACAAAAGAAAATTATGTTTGCAAATTTCTGATTAATATATATGATTTACTTTTTTTGATACAAACAATAACAGGAGACAGCCACTCTTCCCTAGCGGTTATGAAACTCGTGTCACCAATCTACCACTATTTTAGAAAAGAAAAATTTGACATTTAATGAAAGAAATTTTACGATTAAATATAATGAATCTTAACTTTCGGAATTTGTAGTGGCGAAATACTTTCAATAGAAAAGCTTGAAGTTAACCTTAGATCTTTAAAAAGTAAAATGTTTCTATAAGTGGAAAACTATGATAGGAATATGTTGCAAAAGCACACAGGCCTGTTTTGAATGAAGTTGGTCCGTTTTATTTAAAGATTAAAGTAGATCATAATTAATAGATGTTCTGAATTTGAATTTTTTAACAGGTTTCAGAATTAAAAGTTTGTGTTTTAATCAAAAAGGTGAATGTATAATGGTAGACTCAATTCATTGTATCTCTTTAAAAGAGAAACATCGATAAGATTTAGAGACAATATAAACTAAAATTTGTGATGTGGATTTCACAGTGGCATCCACAAAGTCTGAAACCTTCTAATTCTGTAACGATTTAAAGCTTTTTTCATGCGCAGAGTAATTGTGTTTTTAAAATGGTAAAATGATTGACTGGCAGTAATTTCCGGTGTATTATCCATGGATCGGAGAAACATGTTTACACACAGAAATTTCAATTAATAAAGTATTACATACTTATATGTTACAGGTGTTAAAATTTTGGCAATATTTTCTACGTAAAATTGCTGGTACAGAAGGTTTTTATTTTATTCGGATTATAGAGTGAAATTGCAATAGTTTTCCGGGTTGATTGCATCCATGGAGTCGGAATTTAATGTGTATTGGTCAGTTTTACACATATTACTCTAGGGGGAGGCTGTCTTCATTGAGGACGTTTTAAGAGAAAGTGACTCAAATTATCATTCTACAAAGACATCGCTGACAATCTTGCACAGTCAACCCGCCCATACCGTGATGTTTTAGAACACGCGAGCTTTGACCTTAGCTTCTCATTTTATTGCTAGCATTGCTAAACAATGGGTTTGTGGTGACTGTTCAAATTTTCTCTAAAATGTGTCAAAATTGGACGATTCGTTTTGAACAATGAAACGTTGGTGCAGTGTTTAATATGTAGACGGCCACCGAGAGATAATTTATATGTAGCACTAAATAGTTTACATTATCTCCAGTCGATTGGCACCTATATATTTTTCATACCATTATTTGCAGTAGAATTAATAGAGTGTGATTGCATATCTTCTCCAGAACTGTACGTTCTGTACAGTAATGCCATGTGGGCTGTTTATTTTATTCAAAAATTTATCACTACTTCTGAATAGTAATAGTCTACTTATTTAATCAGTAGTAAAATAAGACGAATATTACCATTCGAAAATACTTGTAAATTTCTGAATATTCATACCAGAATTTTTCACAAAATTTTGCGTTTATAACTTGGAATTAACAAAAAAACTGTAAAAATCCATTCCCACGTTTCCAAATAAAATTTTTCGAAAACGCTGGAAGGAATTCAACATTACAGAAACGCAATCACACGCGCTTGAATGGGTTAGTCGCTCAACTTTTATTATTGCAATCGCTAACGAAAGCGGATTTCAAGATAATTAGTCCATCAAAGAAAAGGTGAAGGATAGAAACTGAGACCATACGAATGTATATAACCATTGATTGCTCAGATGGAAAAAAATGTGTAACTTATCTGGTGTGAATCTTAAACTTTTCTTCTGTTTTAGAAATAGTATGTTAATTTTTTATAAACCCTTTGATTACGGTTCACGACTGCCGACAAATTTCATATACTACTATTGTACCACAATTTACAAAAAAAATTACTTCCTGGAAGATTCTTCTTGAAAATATCTTAATATAAGTGTATAAAGGAGAATTACTTGAAAAAGTGATACGAATGGAATTCACGTAAATAAAAGGTCAGTGCACCAATTGCATTACATCAGGGGATGCTGCTCGAATGGGGCATTCCGGTATACACAAATGCATAGCTTCCAACCTTCATATTTTCTTAATCAATTACTTCGAACATTTTACAAATAAAAGAAGTTTCTCATTGTAAATTGAGTTATATTATCCCCTTAATGAAATACAGTATGTTATTTCCTCTCATTTGATTCGAGTGGCCCTTTCTTGCTGAAATTAGGGTTATTTTTATGAATGAACGAGTTCACAAACATTAGTAACACGTCGAACATTTGACAAGTATTCGCTGTTAAGTGCTTTAAAAATGAGTTGTAAAGCTGAAGAACTCAGACTACAGAGGGATCTGATGGGTGGAACTTGAGCTCATATCTATCGTAGGGGATAAAAACGGCGATAAGTTAGGCATTGACAAAGCTTACTAGAGGAAAACTATCCCGTGGGGTGTTTTCGATCGTTTGTGACGTGTAAAACCTGATTACGAGGAAATAAATGATATTGACTATGATATGATTGTATGTGTAATCACAGTTTTAAAATACGAAATGAGGTTATATATATATATATATATATATATATATATATATATATGTGACACTGTGCTACGGAAAACAACGGTATATTATCAGATACGCTTTCTATAAGTGTCTAGGAAATCGCATCAACTGACCGTAAAACTCGGATTATGAATTATTTATATAGATTATATGGGTCATAAATTAATAATAATTTAAAAAAAAAACTATTTAAAATCTTTTATCTCCATCCGCCTACATTTGTCTTTTTTTATTCATTCATACCCTGTTTTAATTTGACAAAAAAAAAAAAGAAAATCACGAATATGTACATGAATAAAACTAAAATATTTATACTTCTTATCTACATAAGTTGTTTTCATGCACGTCTCTTCTTCCAAAAACAAACAAGTCAGTCAAAATTCTTTGAATAATTTTCTTTTGTGGATTTTATAAGATTTCTTCTTCGTGTGCAAATGTGACATTTAGGGCTTAAAAGTGAGTGGTTTAAAAATGTACCGCCGCGATCCAAGGGGTTAATAAAGCAAAAAGTTATTTTAGAAAACTTGTGGTTAAATCCCACTGAAGCGTAGGAACCTTGTTTTTGTAAATTTAATATAGCAATCAAAAATGTTGCACCGGACAATAATTTTTGCACAAAATATGATTTTCAGATGCAAAATGTATATTATCTAGATTAAAAATAAACAAAAATAACATTTTTATATTAATAAGATTAGGTATGGAACAAATTGATGATCTACACATTGGGTATATATTTATTTATGGTTATTTTTTTTTATTTTATTTTTTTACAGCGTAACCACAAATATTATTGAGGAGGTCGGGGCAAGAAACTTCCAAGGCACATTTTTGTGAAATAAATCTAGTACTGTAATCTGTTTCTTAATATTGTATATTATAATATCCTACGTATAATTTGTTTCTGATGTCACTTGGTGGAATCATATGTCACAGGTTTCGTTTTTGCCCCAGACGTTTATGCCCCACTGATGACAGCTAATTTACAAAGAACGTAATAGTAATATCATTAAAGTAATGCCCTATTGTTACTCAGAATATCTCAAATGTTACTAAGACATTGGTGAAAAACTTTATATTACATACCTTGATTTGAGAATTTAATCAAATTTTCAAATTGAAATATCTTAGAAGTTCAAAAATGTGGCTAAGTACTCTTTTGCCCCGACCCCTTCAATTATCAGTTTACAATGATCTATAAAATTATATATCTATATACCGTAATTTTCGGCGTATAATCTGCAGATCAAACAATCATATTTCAACCCAGAAATTTTATTTTGTAAAATGCAACTTACTAGATCGCTGTAAATCTTTGACTTCAATTACTAAATAAAATTGAAATAGAATTGTTTGATCCGCGGATTATAAGCCGGAAATTACGGTACGTACGTTACAATATCTATTTTTTTGTCAAAAAATCTGGGGCTAATTTGAAAGCAGGTGATTAAAATTAAGCTGTTGGCCCTGGAAACCACGTCCCGAAATAGTGTTAAACTAGAAACTGCAGCCGAGCAGTGTTGTCAGCAGGTTACTTTTTTTAAATTCATATTCTTTGATTTAAACTACTTATTCAGAAATGGGATAATGAACCTTGTCTTCGTCTTATTTAATCTACCATTAAATAAGGCGAATTGTACTTTCTCAAAAAACTGGCTGCGATCAAAAAACTGAATTGAAAAATTAGCTCACTGGCGACGTTGCAGCGGAGGAGATGGATAGAATAAAATATAAAATGACAAAACTATACTTAAACGGATGGGAGATTTGTTCAAAGTTACACAAATAAAGTGACAAAAGAGGATTACATATCTTGAAACTTGAAAGTTGTACACTTTTGAATAGTTAGACGACCGCAGTGCCGTATTTGAAAAATTGCACTACTGTTCGGAAAGTAAACACGACTCCCTGTTGGACGGTACCTAGAAAGTCTCTCTGCGATAATTTGGTGATAAAATAGTATAAGGTGGTGTGTTTGTTTCTCAGACTGTACATCTACTTCAAAAACGGAATGTAAGTAAAGAGACCAATCTTTAGTGCGTGCAGTGAAATTGCATCCTTTTTTTTTGTCTCTAATACCGTAATTTCCAGCGTATAATCCGCAGCCCAAAGAATCGTTTTTCGACCCAGAAAATTTATTCAATAATTGTAGTTAAATATTTACAGCGATCTTTTAAGTTACATTTTATAAAATAATATTTCTGGGTCGAAAAACGACTCTTTGAGCTGCGGATTATACGCCGTAAATTACGGTACTTTATTCGTGATATCATTTTTATTTTATTATTAACCCCTTCAGGGGCAAAGCACTCTTGTAGCTAAAATATTGAAATGATTGATTGACACCAGGATTCACGAACGAATTTATTTTAAAAAAAGTAAAAGCTTTTTCTCTTGCACCTTATAAATTCAAAATTTGATTATAAAATTCTGGTGTCATTGTGACATTTTGGGATTAAAAATAAGTGGTATATATAATATACCGGTGCCCTTCAATGTGTTAAAGAAGGGGTCGCAGCGTCCTATATATTTTTTAAATAATCCCCACCACTATTTTCAAAACATAGTATTCACAATATCCTTCTATTGCACATTTTAAAGAAATCTACCATGAAATTTATAGTTTGAAAATAGTGGTATCAAATATATAATAAAAGAAAACTGCCCAGTTAAACTGACGGCATTGAGCTCACAGGCTATTCACACTAACTGTAAATTATATTCTTATTTCAAAGAATTTGAAATAAGCCCTCGAAAAATGAAGAAATCGACAATATATTAAGAGGGGGGAACCATCCCCCGTTTCTCCTTCTTATAATTAACAAATGAACCCATAAAACTAATCAGAGAAGCGCCTTACCACAATGAACCTATATACAAAATTTGAAAAAATCGGATAATTCTGCATGAAAAATCCATTTATCTAAATTAAGGGGGGGTTAGCCCCCGTCCCCCCTTTATACTTAACCAAAGAACCCCCAAAACTAATCAGAGAAGCGCCTTATCACAATGAACATATATATAAAATTTGAAGAAATCGGATAATTCTGCTTAAAAAAACAATTTATCTATATCAAGGGAGGTTAGTCCCCCCCGTTCCCCCCTTTATACTTTACCAGTGAACCCCCAAAACTAATCAGAGAAGTGCCTTACCACAATGAGCCCATATACAAAATTTGGAGTAAATAGGATAATTCTGCATGAAAAACCCATTTATCAAAATTAAAGGGGGGTAGCCCCCTTTTCCCTCCTTTACACTTCACCAATGAACCCCCAAAGCTAATCAGGGAAGCCCCTTACCACAATGAGCCCATATAGAAAGTTTGAAGAAAATCGGATAACACTGCATGAAAAAAATCTTTTATCTAAAATAAGGGGGGAGGATTAACCCCCCGTTACCCCCTTTATACTTAACCTATGAACCCCCAAAACTAATCAGGAATGAACCTTATCACAATGAACCTATATACAAAATTTGAAGAAAATCGGATAACTCTGCATGAAAAAAATAATTTATCTAAAATAAGGGGGGAGGATTAACCCCCCCGTTACCCCCTTTATACTTAACCTATGAACCCCCAAAACTAATCAGGAAAGAACCTTATCACAATGAACCTATATACAAAATTTGAAGAAAATTGGATAATTCTGCATGAAAAAACCATTTATCCAA
Source organism: Maratus michaelseni (assembly GCA_963931845.1). Lineage (NCBI taxonomy): Eukaryota > Metazoa > Arthropoda > Arachnida > Araneae > Salticidae > Maratus > Maratus michaelseni. The sequence goes on from OZ007586.1 coordinate 85,976,230, forward strand.
ATTAAGGGGGGTTAGCCCCCCGTCCCCCCCCCTTTATAGTTAACCAATCAATCCCCAAAACTAATCAGGGAAGCGCCTTATCACAAGGAACCTATAAACAAAAGTGGAAGAAAATCGGATAACTCTGCATGAAAAATTCATTTATCTAAATTAAGGGGGAGGAATCCCCCCCCCGTTAGCCCCTTTATACTTAACCTATGTACCCCCAAAACTAATCAGGAAAGAACCTTATCACAATGAACCTATATACAAAATTTGAAGAAAATTGGAAATTCTGCATGAAAAACCATTTATCTTATTTAAGGGGGGTTAGCCCCCCCCCTTCCCCCCTTTATAGTTAAACAATCAATCCCCAAAACTAATCAGGGAAGCGCCTTATCACAAGGAACCTATAAACAAAATTGGAAGCAAAACGGTTATTTCTGTCAAGAGTTATCGCGTTACGTACGTACATACGTACATACATACATACATACATACAGAACGGGCGGGCACATAAGCTCTCAGGCTTTGATAGCCTGTGAGCTAAAAAAATATAGGACGCTGCGACCCCTGGTTAAAGTCATTGAATAGAATTCAAGACCTTTAACTTTAGACTCAGCCATGAATTTCTTACTTTATATTTTTGAAAAAATGTATATATATTTTTCCCTTAAACTTAAAAGTAAACAAGAACGAAAAATACCGTCAAGCATAGATTATGTAACACTTTCCGACACTTCCAAAATAATTTTACAAATCTTTAGCTTTTAATAAGGTGAAAGGCATAACGTATGTTTAAAACACAATTTCAGGAATTACCAACAATACTAGAAAAAAAAAATATCCGAATTATTTTGTGCAGCCCTGTATATGATCTGTAGATTTGTATATATACTATATAGAATGCTTAATTTTAGTTCATTTAGGAAATGCGTTGCGCAGTTTTAAATTCCCCTTCTGGAATTTCCGTCTATAAACGAAATGTACTCGAGAACTTTACACACAGACTAATAGACAAAAAATGGATTAAATTTAGAATCGCGCTCCGCAACTCAAAACGCACTCCCAGAAATTATTGTTAACAGACAGTACTGAATTCGTTGTAAGTCCTTGTAAATGAACGATGAATGCTATACACGCAATATTCTATAGTAAGCCTCTTGTAATGCACCTTACTTTAGTGATATATATCAATTTCATATGTTTAAAATACTGAAACATTATTAAAACTAGTCGTTGGGGGCCACAGTAATACTTACCCATCATGGATATGCATAATGTAAAATATTAAAATAAAAATGTGTAAACTACTTATAAAATGCATTGCAATTCAAATAAAATCGTGGCTTGATGACGTCATAAAATTTAAAGGCTCGATTACTGAATTGCTTGAAAGAAACATCCTTATAACTCCAAAAATAATAATCCTATTAACTAGCGGTTTATTGCATCTGATTAAGCGTCAAATTTCCAATTAAAATATATCTTTGAAGTGAAATTTGGATGAAATACAGGGTCATAAAAAATCGAAGATTGTGGAAAATAGGATTCCAAATATCTCGGCAACTAATTATCCGATCGACTTTATGCTTTATGCAAAATTTATATATTTTTTATTGTCTTTTATATTCATTTCTTAAAATAAACAATTTCGAAAATTTTTATATAACTTTTATCAGAACGAATATTTCGAGAGTCCGAAAAAAGTAGTTCCGGTTAATCAAGGTTATTGAAATAAAATAGGCTTCTTCCTATTATTACATACTAAGTACATACCGAATTGCAAGTCTCAATCTCCATTTTTTCTTGAGATAGAGCGTTTACAGACACACAGACACACACACAGACGTACGGCAATTTCTTTTTTCTAAACATTTTTTTTCGGAATCTCCAGTGTCTGAAACGTGTAAATCCGTCAAAATTTTTTTTGCGATTTTCAAAACGATTATAAGACTTACCCTATACTACGTATGATGGGTAAGTAATAAACCGCAAACGATTTTCTCCATAGACAGTAATGTAACAGAATTTTTTTGAGGGAATCTGTAAAAGCACTGTAAGTTCTATGCACACCATATTCTATAGTAAGCCTCTTGTATTGCACCTCAGTGATATATATCAATTTCAATATGTTTCTAATTGTGTAACATCATTAAAATAAGCCACAAATGATTTTTCCTCATAGACGGTAATGTAAAGGAATCTTTTGAGTTTCCCTGTAAAAGAACTATAAGTGCTACAAACTTAATTTTAAATACCGAACGTTCTATAACAAACCTCAATAACATATACCAATTGCTTGACCTTCCGTATATATTTACGCGACTTAAAGCACGGATAGACAGACATACTGAGAGACAGACGGAAGACAGAGAGACTGAAGACAGACAGACAAACCAAATTCATAAATTTTTTTCAACTATGTTGGAAAGTGTTGAAAAGGGAAAAAGAAAAGGGTTTTACACGACACGGAATGTTGGAATACAAATTTGCTTTTTATCTCCTGAAACCTGGCGTCCATTAAAAGGGATATTTTTGCTTTCCAGGGCTCTCATGGATATTTAAATTTCATGCCACTGTTTCTAAAATGTAGTATTCGCCTTATTTAGTAATAACAATTTTCAGCTTATGTATGAGAAAAATTTATATTCGAAAATAGTCCTTACATTGTGGGAAAGTTGATGCTCTGTTTTTTTTTATCATTTTTCTCGTTTCTCAGAAGGGCATCGCATAGAGTTAATCTATATAAAAAATACACACCAAAAAATCAAATCTATTTCTTTTCTGTTACAGACAATCGTGTAAAATTTTATATCACATGCCGTTTCTTACTACTATTTCTAAATAGTAATCTTTACCTTGTTTAATCAAAGAATTCCGCGAGCTGCTTATTACCACTGTTTCCAAATAGTAACCACTCTCTTTTTTAACATACTTGCATCCATTTCAGTAATTTTAATTTTATTCACCAAGTCCGAAATCATACAAAAAATTCTAAAGAGTAATATTTTTTTATATAATGACATACGTTTCTTGATTAAATAAAATAATCGATATTTAAGGTATGGATTTGGAATTTCTGAAGAAAAAATAAGATATTTTTGAAATGGACTCATATATGCGGTAATGATGCGAATGGATTAATTGCATTATTTCAATTTGTACCACCTTTTAAAAAATAATTTCATTAATACACTTATACTAGGATATTTTCGAAACATGTGTACGAAGACCAAGAAGAATTTTTTGTAATTGTGATACTGTTGAATATACAAAAATCGCCAGTCCTGACATGTAATGAAAAGGTTAAATACTAAAAACAAGTTAACAGGTTTCTTTTATACCACTTAATTTCAATAAAGATTTAAGCCAGAAATTTTGAACAAAATTTTGCATTTATAACTTTGGTGAGTAAAAACTATAAAATTCATTATCTTATTTACAGTTTCTTTTTTGTTTTTCAAAATCAGGGTATAAATTCTACATTACAGAAACGAAACGCCTCAAACAAGAACTTCTGTACTGAAAACTTGTCCTTGGAGATCCCACATTACACATGGAATATAGGGTTCACATCTCTATTTCACCTGTGCATGCAACGCCATCTCTCGAAAGACGATTAAACTAGAGCTGCCTCAAGATGATTTGGCACAGTCCATTCGCAATTTTCTGTTTATTGTTCTCATCGCGGTCAGCTGTAGAAGGAAGTATCTCCTTTCTCTGAATATTAAGCGTGCGTAATAAAAACGATATTTATTTCTCAATATAATGACACTGTCATTTTTATAGGGAAATTAATGTAATGTATGTAAAATTGCTTACTATTACAATCTTAATCATTCTGAGGATATAGAGGAAATTCAGGTATTATGGAATAATCGAGTAATATGAAATACCAAGATTTCTATTTGGTACAGTGCTGACACAAAGCGACAAAATCATAAACTACTTATGAACGTTTCTAGAATGTCCCACAAAACGCGCAGTTCGTCGGTCGGTGTCAGGGCACATTGTGTGAATAAGTATTTGTTTTTCGTTTTCTGGAAAGTTTCAGGAGATAATTTTTCAATATTTTTTATTCCTTATTAGAAGTAACATATTTGCATTGAAATTAATCATAATGTACACCGGAATACTAACAGTTTAAGAGGTAATACTAGTTTTTAAGCTCACGCTTCACACAATAAATATGGATTTTTTTTTTCAAATCGGTGGTGTCAGTATCTATGGAATGTCAATATCTCATAATACTTAATGATTATGGTGGCGCAAAGACAGAACTTTATATTTGTGATTTGTGCAAATCGGAAGTATGAACTGAAATATATTGGCTGGCAACCCAAAAGCTATATTTTGATCATGCTCTATTGATGCCATTACACCTCTATTTTGCTAAATTCTGTTCAGTTTCTTCATTTTTAACCGCATATTCCATATTCCTCGACTATCTCATAATAACCTTCAAAAAAGTTTTTCGTTGTTAATATTTGTTTGCATATGATGGAATTTCGTAAAATGATTTTTGTCTACAAATAACTAATCACATATAGTTGAAGTTTGTAATTGTATTCGGTTTTCCTGTTTTAAACAATATCGAGCTGTGATTTTGCCGCAAATGTAAATGACATTCCATAATATTTGATGTTCCTCATTTTTCTGATTTACCAGAATCTACTTCATGCTCAATTTGCTACCTTCATTAGAGGAAGATTTTATTGAATGCGTGGACAAGAATTTTCACAAAGAAATGAAGTAAATCTCCTCGACATTTATGCCTTAAGAATGTTCCCAAAAAAGCAACCCACATACTAAGGAGATCAAACAGAGAATCACCTTTCATACACTGCAATGGTAACTACTTTAACATGGGATTACACATGACATAGACAGTAGTGATACCTGCGGATGACGCGAAAACTTTGACCATAACAGAAGCGAAGTTGCTAATACGACGATATATCGCTTTCTTGGCGACAAATGAGGGAAGAGGTAAAAAAAGGGCGACTGCTTGTTTCTTCTTTTTTTTATTTATGAAAACATATTTAATTTTAACATGTTCTGAAACAATCGGAATTCAGCTTTATTTTAAAATATATGTTGTGGTAAAACAAAGTATTTTTTTTCCAAGTTTGAAAGGATAATCTGATTAACCCTTTGAGAGGCAAATTATTTCTGATGCTAAAATGTTGAAATGATTTATTCACACCAGGATTCTCAAACAAATTTATTTGAAAATATATAAAAGCTTTTCTTCACATACATTATACAAGGAAAACTCTATTTCAAAATTCTGGTACCAATGTGGCATTTGGGAATTAAACTTAACCCCTTGAAGGGCACCGGTATATTATATATACCACTTAATTTTAATCCCAAAAGGCCACAGTGACACCAGAATTTTATAATAAAATTTTGAATAAGGTACATGAGAAAGAGGTTTTACTTATTTTGAAGTAAATTCGTTCGTGAATCCTGGTGTCAATCAATCATTTCAATATTTTAGCTCCAAGAGGTCTTTGCCCCTAAAGGGGTTAAACAAGTTTATTTTTAAAATATATATTATATTGTTTGCTTTAACCCATTAAAGCCTAGCGAGGCATAAAGGGAACAGAATAGCTAATAATAATTTTGCAGTTTCCACGTCAGCAATTTTGAGAACGAGATTTCGCTTTCAATTACTAGAATCTTCTTGTAAAAATAAGTTAAAAATTCTATTCTAAAAAAGCGGTATGAATGGAATATTTCCATTTTTCAAGAGAAAAGTAATCGCGTCGTTAAAGGGTTAATATTTTTATATTTCTCAAATGAAAGACTATTTATATATAATTCTGCACTGTTTGTGTGAATTATTTGTTCTGAACATTAAAATAAATTGTGAGCTAAAATAAGCCAAATAAAATAATTTTATTTAAAAAATATGAAAGAAATATATAAATAAAAAATTTAAACAAATTGTAGGTAATAGTTTCGAATATATTCCAAGGCTTTAATAAATTATTTTAAAAGTTACTTAAGATTTAATACAGGTTCTATTGAGTATTGATATATATATATATATATATATATATGTGTATGTATGTATGTATATATATTATGACAATTAGATCTATTTAAATTGACGTATATCTTAATTTCTTTTGAATAATCCACCATTAATGCTATAATATAAATGAAGCGCATCCAATTTTTCTAGATAAAAGGATTCTGCAGATTTTCTCTAATTATATGTGTGTCTCTTATTGCTGTTTAATAGGTAATCTCTAAACAGTCAATTTTAGAGGGATCCATTCAATTGCATGACTTGTTTCAAATATTTTTGTTAATTTTCTTAGAAGCGATTCAAAAGTCAACATATTTATTTTTGTAAAAGTTTATATTTGGTTCCTTGGTTCTAGGAATTTTTATTTCAAAAGACATATTTTGTGGTTCTCTCACAGACAATAAAATTCCCTATTCTTTTATTGGAAAAAAAAGGGGATAATTTGAAATTTAAACTTTTTCCGCAAATAATACATATTTTAGTGCTAGAAAACCATAAAAATTCTTAATAATTCATTAACATTCGAGACATTTTTGTAATTGGATATCTTCCTATAAAAAGGACAGCTTATTATATAGTAGAGATTAATAAAGAATGAAAAAGATATACCTTCAATTTTTATCAGTTTTCTTTCTGTATTTATATGAACTCAGAATCAATAATCTTTAATGACTTACCAAACACAGTGGAGCACTATATATATTTTTCAGAAACTGACTTAAAAATATGCAACCACAAAAACGTATTGCATCTTTTCTTCAAAAGTGCCATAACTCCAAAAACTAAAATTTTCAGAAAATGCTGTCGTTTTTTGACTGTATTCATATCTTCAGACATTTTGAGTTTTTAAATTAATTATTATTTTCTATCTGATTACAACAGAATTTTTTTTATTTGAATAACAATTTCATATAATTTCTATAATTATTGCAATAATAATCACAAGATACCTATAAATTTCCTCTATATTATGTGTAATTATAAAAGTTATATTTAAAAAAACTATAAACAAGCAGGAGTCGATGCAGGCAAAATTTAGGTTCCTTCACAAAATTCCATTTCTTATAAACATTCATTAATTATTTTCGTTTTATTAGATTTGAAAATGTGCAATTAATAAACAAAACAAATTCATCAGATAGAAAAACTTCGTAGAAGGGCTCAACCCCTTAATTCTCGCACCCGTGATATTCACGGGCTGTGTATTCTACTTCTTTTTATTCGAGATTGTTTCATTCCCACCAGTTTTTTTAAATAGTGAAATTGGCTTTATTCTCGCATCATTTTATCAGCCATTAAATGCGGTGAATATTTCTTTTTCAAAAAAGTGGTTGCAGTCAAACAATTTGGATTTAATAAAAGTAGCCTAAACAAAAATATAGCGACGCTTAAAGGGTTAAAGAAGTTATTATCAATTAATAATTGTCCAAATTTGAGCACTAACTGGCTTTCATCATTTGTTACAAAATGTATTTTTCACAAAAATATAATACATTTCTCAGAAAAATAACTTTTACTTTTCATAAAATAGGTCCTAAGAGAAAATTCTGCATCGAACCCTCACAGGAGTGGGGAATTTACAGAAAAGCTTACCAGCTAAGGATTTATTTTGTCAGCGAGGAAGATGCAACGTGCAGTTGAAAATTAGTAGGAAAAAATTTGTGTGGCAGCAAAAACAATTCAAAGTTTTTACTGCAAAACAGTGACACATTTTTATCTATTTAACTAAGAAATATATGCAACAAAGAACGCTTAGTATCGGATAAAACAGTACCATGACTGCATTGCATATCAATAAAATTTTATATATACAATTTTTTTTACATGAATGAGACTTATGGTATGGCAGTTTTTTTAACGATAATATAAAGTCAAAATTTGTTAAAAATCTGCCAACACTGAATATATATATAAAATATTTCATACATTATGGAACTTGAAAAATAAGAACAAAAATAACGCATGAAAATAAATCACAATTTACTAATCCTTGGGAATAAAAATAACTTTGACGTCTTGTACTTGGAAACAACACAAGTATCTCTTCTTAACATTTTGAAGAATTCCAATGACCTATTTGATCTTCAAAGAATAAGTTTAATAATAAGTATCAATCAAGATTCAAAAATCAAATAGGGAACGCCGAAAATTTTCACATGTACACAGGACCTGATTACCACAGGGACAAACTTACACCAGAAAATTTTAATAGATATTTTCGTTTTATTTAAACGATTTATACATACAAACTTATTGTAAATAATAAGGCGAAAATTTCTATGCATTTTTACTGGTGTAACTTTCCCCGTTGGTAATCAGGCCGTGCATGTGCAAATGACAACAGCAAAAGGGGCCAAGCAGAATAGTGTTGCAGTTAAACGGAAATCATGATGATGAAAATCGCCAACGGGATGATTTAGTTTTTAAGTCATCCGCTGCAGGCGCTCTTTTCAGGCGAAGTTGGGGCTCTGTTTAAATCTCCTTACTCTGTGAAGCAACCAATAGCCTGCGACCGAAATTTGCTTTGTTTTCCAGTGTTTCCCTCCAATCTATGAGAATCCTACGTCAAAAGGTAATTTCATTTCGGGTAATGGGAGCTTCCAATCTGCGAACAACACTACAATTTTCCGCCGAAAAATTTAACCAATAAACCGCCGTTTTCGATTGCAAACGAAACAAAGCAGCTTTCGAGACCGAAGAATGGGAAGTTAATTTCAGCCTTGTATCGTACCAACGTCTAGCTTCTGAAAATAACTATACAATTTATCTGGTGTCAAACTTCTCTTTTTTCTGATTATTGCAGAAATAGTGTAATATTTACCGTAATTTCCGGCGTATGATCCGCAGCTCAAAGAGTCGTTTTTCGACCCAGAAATATTATTTTATAAAATGTAACTTAAAAGATCGCTGTAAATATTTAACTACAATTATTGAATAAAATTTCTGGGTCGAAAAACGACTCTTTGAGCTGCAGATTATACGCCGGAAATTAAGGTATTAAAATCTTCGGTACCTCCAGCACATATATGCGCTTTCACAAAGTTCGTACAATCATTCATTTAAGGACCACTATTTATGTAGTGTTTTCTTTCCCTTATTAAATCGCAGATATTCTATGATTAAAAGTATTGTGCCCCTTTAAAGAGTGCTTTTAGCTTTTGTCCTAAACATTACGGATTTCTGAATGCATTTGTAATAAAGGGAAAGTGAAAATTACTTTTATATCTAACCAGCCGGTCTTCGCCCATCTACCGGTCGCTTCTAAGTGGGGCCCAAATACATTCTGCAGCGTACTGTCTAGACTTCCTTTGGTGCCCAGAAATTGCATTTTACATACAAACAGAGAAATTTAAATAAAATACTTTATTTTAAACTATACGAAAATAACTAAATAACCCCCCCCCCACATATATATATATATATATATATAAGCACGTAAATAAATATTTCGTGACATTAAACCGTCATCACACGCGATGGGATAAAATCTACCCCAGCTCACATCTATTACTTACAAATGTGCGAAAATCGTTCGTGATCATCTGAGCTTTTTTGTACCTTTCAAGTTCAAAGATATCAAGATGTGGCCAATAAGAATTTACCTCCTGTTGTGGATTTTTGTTATAAAAATTTCACGTGGGAGGAAATTTACCTCACGCTTGTTATAACGTAACCCATAATGATAGGAAAATGTTAATTCGTTTCCCACCACTATTATTATAAAATTATATTCTTAATATTTTTCTACTGCACGTGTTTCTTTCTTCTGTGTTTAAATAATTTTTTTCTGTTTCTGTGTGGTTTATAATTAGTGTTTTGCGTCGTATAAAATACGAGTACGTAAGAACGAGAGTAGGAAAGACTGCAGGACCTCTTTGCAAGGGTGGAAACGACTGTGAGATCAAAGATACGGATTCAGATAATGATAATTTATTGGAAACTGATCATGATACTAAATCGAAGCAAGAAATTGAAGCTGCTTTCGATTTGACCAACCCACAATTGTTGGCAACTAACGAATATTTTAATGGAACAGATAGAAAAATATAGTTTAAAATAAGGCCTCTAAAGAACGTTCGAACGAAATCCCACAATATTGTAAGTCATTTACCTGGCGTTAAAAAGCCTTTTCAACATTTGAAAACTCCGCTTAAAATCTTGCTAGCCATTTTTGATGAACAAATAATGGAGATTTTAGTGAAGTCTACTAAAATTTATATCTTAAAAATAAGAAGCAATTTCTCCAGGGAAGGAGATGCGAAAGATACAAATGTCTGGATTGAAAGCATTATTTGGATTACTGCACTACGCGGGTGTGTTGAGAGCAGCCAATCTCAAATCCAAAGATTTATGGTCGACGGATGGATGGGGACTGCGTATCTTTGAATCAAGTATGTCAATTAACCGATTACATTTATTACTGCGATGTATCAGATTTTACGATTTAAATTCCCGCTCAGTAAGAAAAGAGACTGATAGACTTGCTCCCATCAGAGATGTGTTTGAAATTTTCATTGAAAACATACAAAATATTTATACTATATCTGAATATTGCACGATAGATGAAACACTAGAGCCCTTCCGTTTGTTTAGACAATACATTAAGAGCAAGCCAGCTAAATATGGGATCAAAATTTTTGCTTTATATGATTATCAAACATTCTACACAATAAATCTAGAAATTTATTATGAAAAACATCCTGATGGACCTTTCATGCAGTATAATACTGCATCTGATGTTGTAAAGAGACTCGTTTCACCCATTAGTAGCACTGGACGGAATATTACAATGGATAATTGGTTCATAAGCATTCCATTAGCAAAATAGTTTTTACAAGACCATAAACTTACGCGCGTCGGAACGCTTCGTACGAACAAGAAGGAAATTCGTTTTGAATTTTTTCCCCACAAAACTAGACCAATAAATTCTTCTCTATTTGGCTTCAATGGCGAAAAATTAACTCTTGCATCGTATGTTCCAAAAAAGAATAAAGTGGTACTACTTTTGTCGTCGCTTCCTAATGATGACAATGTCGACCCGCTATCAGGAGAACAAAAGAAACCAGAAATGATCACATTTTATAATATAACAAAAGGTGGTGTTGACACAGTAGATGAGCTTTGTGGAACTTACTCTGTTTAAAGAAAGTTCCGCCGTTGGCCGCTAACTATATTTTTTGGATTGATGAACATAGCTGCTATAAATGCCTTCATTATTTACCGTGCTAATAACAAGTGTGAAAATATGAACCGTAGAGCTTTCCTGAAAGATTTCGCTTTGACATTAGTGAAAGACCATCTGATAATGCTTTCGTCTATAACATCTCTTTCAAAAACCATCAGAGTTGTGGTAAAGAGATTAGCTGGATAACAAGGAGAAAAAAGCAGCCTGAAAAATTCCAGAAAAGAGCTTCCGGATGTTGTGGGTTGGGTTGATTTATGACGGCCAATTATCAACACGAGGGATATAGGCCCGGGGGGAGTGCCCTTCGTGGGGGTCTTTCGAAGGGAACCTAACCCGTATTTACGCATAGATAAATCCACGGCTCGAAGAAAACCACAAAAACTCCGAACGATTAGGCCGACGGGCGCGATTGGGATCGAACCCAGCACCTCCCGTCTATCAGCTTCGAGAGCAGAACCTCTCAGCCACAGGTGGGGCTCCGGACGTTGTGATATCAGTCCTAGAAAAGATAATCGATAAACATCATTATCCTGTCCTAAATGTAACAAACAGTTCTGTAAAACACGTCTAACCATTTTGTGCGAAGATTGTGAGAATTCTAAGAAGGAACAGCTGGAATAATTAAAAATAAGTTAAGCCATATTACTATTGAAAAAAACGTATTTTACGTAGACATTTAAAAATTATTTCTACAGCTTTATTGTTATTACATTTATCAGATCTTTTTTAAAAGATGCGATGTAAATATTAATATAATTGTTCTTTTAAACGTTAACAACTCTTGCACATACAGTTTCTATATATCAGTTTTATATTTTTGTGTATTTTCATGGCTGAATTTGGATTGTAAAAACGTTGAATGTGATGATATGCAGAAAAAAAATCTTAGTGCGGGATCTAATTTTTTATTTTTTGCTTTAAATATAAAATAACTTCTTATTTTAAGTTAAATTATGTTCTTTATTGATTTACAGTTTATTTCAAAATATAAATTTTTGTTTATAACCAAACCGGGGGGAAATTGACACAAAACCCATTGTTGTAAAATTTATCCCGCCCGTGTAGTAACGTAATGGAAAGGGGCGCATGTTCTGACGGATAAATAATATTTTTCCATAATCCCTCTGACAAAATACTACTGGCGCCCAGTGCGTAGATTTGTATTTATCTAAGATGAGCGAAGAGCTTTCAGATGAAATAAATAAAAATGGGATTGCCTAAGACAAATGGCAACCATTGTAAATGGGTTCTTTCACGCCCATAAATTATTAATGAGGTGATAAAAATAACGGGGCCCTGTGTATTTCTCAGCCAGACATCGTTAATGCAACGATCACTCTAACGTGGTTCAGTTATTTTGCGTGCATAAATCATTAAAATGAAATAATTTTTAACAGGACCCATTTGGTTGCACGCTTGTAATCTGACTATATGGTAATCACCATAAGGCATCCTTGCGCATACGATATGGCAATCAGTATTTAAATCGCAATTTTTTACTTTTAAAAAATGTATTTTGAATAAAGGTAGAAGTGTAATATTTTGTTTACAGTTTTAAATCTGATCGCTAAAAGGCGAAAATCGAAAAAATATATATAAAATGTGAAATAAAAATATATATTCCTTGGAAAAAAATGTCACACAAAACATATAATAAAAAATCAGCAACAGTTCTCTTTTTCGTCTAATCTTCCGCAATCGGGTTCACAGCCGATGTTGCCCACAAATTCGCTAGCTCTAAAATCGCAGAAATAGATGATTAACTACTTTTTTGTAGATTTGCAAAGCGAAGTTTCACATTCTTAATTAAAACTGCTGCCGAGATATGGCACAATTACCTAAAACTTTCGACACACAGTGTGACCCCCTCAATGGAATATTATCTAAAATTGCTGAAATACATATTTAACCAATTTATGCCTAGCGTCGATTCTTTAGTAAAATGCGAAAAACTGCATTTCACACCACTTTTTTTTAATTAGAAATTTGGTATCTTATTTTATAGAGGACTCCTCGATAAAATAAGACACCAAATTTCTACTTAAAAAAAAGTGGTGTGAAATGCACTCTTTCCCATTTTACTAAAGCGTCTCAAAATTGGGACGCTAGGCATCAATGGGTTAACTATTTTTTAGTACATTTGTTATCCTAAATTTCACGCTCCTACTTATTACTGAGATATGGCAAAATGACATAAAAAATTCGACCCCCATTTAACCCCCTTTAGGGGCTGAATTTCTAAAATACATGTTTAACTATTTTTTAGTAGATTTATTATCCTAAATCTGTGATTTCAAGCTCATAACTAAAAATGCTGTTGATATATTGCAAACATTCGAAAGAACCTAAAATTTTTTACCCCAATTTAGCCCCTTTAATGGGTGAATTTTTAAAATCGTTGAAATATGTGTTTAATTAGTTTTATAGCAGATTTGTTATCCTGAATTTCACTCTCTTATCCAAAACCACTGTTGAGATATGGTGAAAAGGTGAAAGCATCGAAAATTATCGACCACTTCATTTAACCCCCTTAGTAGTTGAATTTCTAAAATTGCCTAAAATACATGTTTAACTATTCGTTAGTGGATTTGTTATCCCGAAATTCACGCTCCTACCTATAACTTCTATTGAGAAATGGCAAAATGACATAAAACATTCGACCCATTATTTAACCCCCCGTTTGTGGCCGAATTTCTAAAATTACTGAAATACTTGTTTAAGTATTTTTTAAGGAGATTTGCTATCCTGAATTTCACGATTTTTTCTAAAACTGCTGATGAAATATGGTGAAAAGGTAAAATCATCGATAATTTTTAACCCTTCATTTAACCCCCTTTGTAGTTGCAATTCTAAAATCGCCTGAAATGCATGTTTAACAATTCTTTAGCAGATTTGTTATTCCGAATTTCACGCTCCTAACTATAACTTCTACTGAGATATGGCAAAATGGCGTAAAACATTCGCCCCCCATTTAACCCCCCCCCCTAGTGTCTGAATTTCTAAAATCGCTGAAATACATTTTTAACTATTTTTTTTAGTAGATTTGTTTTCTTGAGTTTCATGATTCTGCCTATAATTTCTACTGAGATATGTCAAAATGACCTAAATTATTTGACTTACTATTTAACCCCCCTTAGTTGCTGAATTTCTAAATTTGCTGAAATACATGTTTTCTATATTTTTTGTAGATTTTTTATCCGGAATTCCGAGCTCCTAACTAAAAATACTGCTGAGATATGGCGAACAGGCAAAATGACCTAAAACTTCCAACCCCCCCCCCCCCCCATTTGAACCCCTTAATGGATGAATTTCTAAAGTCACTAAAATATGTGTCTTATTATTTTTTAGTAGATTTGTTATCCTGAATTTCACGTTCCTACCTAAAGATATGGCAAAAACGCGAAATGACTAAAAACTTTCGACCCCTCATTTAACCCCCTTAGTGGTTGAATTGTTAAAATCGCTGAAATATGTGTTTAACTAACTTTTAGTACATATGTTATTCTGAATTTCGCGCTTTTTTCTAAAACTGTTGTTGAGATATGGTGAAAGGGTAAATGACCGAAAACTTTAGACACCCATTTAATACCCTTACTGGTTGAATTTCTAAAATCGCTGGCACACGCGTCTAATTATTTTTTAGTAGATTTGTTTTCTTGAATTTCACGCTCTTACCTAAACCTGTTGTTAAGATATGGTGAAAATGTGAAATCACCGAAAATTTTCGGCCTCCTATTTAACCCACTTAGTGGTTGAATTTCTAAAATCGCTTGAAATACATGTTTAACTATTCTTTAGCAGATTTGTTATCCCTAATTTCACGCTCCTAACTATAACTTCTACTGAGATATGGCAAAATGGCGTAAAACATTCGCCCCCCATTTAACCCCCCCCCTAGTGTCTGAATTTCTAAAATCGCTGAAATACATTTTTAACTATTTCTTTAATAGATTTATTTTCTTGAGTTTCATGATTCTGCCTATAATTTCTACTGAGATATGGCAAAATGACCTAAATTATTTGACTTACTATTTAACCCCCTTAGTTGCTGAATTTCTAAATTTGCTGAAATACATGTTTTCTATATTTTTTGTAGATTTTTTATCCGTAATTCCGAGCGAGCTCCTAACTAAAAATACTGCTGAGATATGGCGAACAGGCAAAATGACCTAAAACTTTCGACCCCCCCCCCATTTGAACCCCTTAATGGATGAATTTCTAAAGTCACTAAAATATGTGTCTTATTATTTTTTAGTAGATTTGTTATCCTGAATTTCACGTTCCTACCTAAAGATATGGCAAAAACGCGAAATGACTAAAAACTTTCGACCCCTCATTTAACCCCCTTAGTTGTTGAATTGTTAAAATCGCTGAAATATGTGTTTAACTAACTTTTAGTACATATGTTATTCTGAATTTCGCGCTTTTTTCTAAAACTGTTGTTGAGATATGGTGAAAGGGTAAATGACCGAAAACTTTAGACACCCATTTAATACCCTTACTGGTTGAATTTCTAAAATCGCTGGCATACGCGTCTAATTATTTTTTAGTAGATTTGTTTTCTTGAATTTCACGCTCTTACCTAAACCTGTTGTTAAGATATGGTGAAAATGTGAAATCACCGAAAATTTTCGGCCTCCTATTTAACCCACTTAGTGGTTGAATTTCTAAAATCGCTTGAAATACATGTTTAACTATTCTTTAGCAGATTTGTTATCCCGAATTTCACGCTCCTAACTATAACTTCTACTGAGATATGGCAAAATGGCGTAAAACATTCGCCCCCCATTTAACCCCCCCCCTAGTGTCTGAATTTCTAAAATCGCTGAAATACATGTTTAACTATTCTTTAGTAGAATTGTTATCCCGAATTTCACGCTCCTACTTAAAACTCTTGCTGTGATATGCCGAAAAGACGGAATTATCTAAAACTTTCGACCCCTCATTTAACCCCCTTAGGATGTGAATTTTCAAAAATCCTTTCTTAGTGGGTGCCTTTATTGTGTAAAGAACATGTTTTCCAAATTGCATTCTTCAAGGCCTAACGCTTGAGGCTCAGCGTTGATTCTGAGAAAATCTATCTACTCTTTTATAAGTATAGATGGTGCCTCAAATGTCATTCTAATACTGGAAGAATTTAAATTTTGCCAGAAACGTTTAAACTTTTAAAAAAATCTTTCTATTCGAGGAACATGTGCATGAAAGAAGATCAAATTGTGCACCAAGCCGCAATAACCAATTCCTATAATCACGCCCCTATCATTCTAATCATATCAGGAGATCCCTGGGTACGCAATTCTTAAAAATATATTTTGAATTAGTATATTTAAAATATTGAAATGTGCTTCTTTTAGATTATGCAAAATTTTTCTTTTTAACCTTTTAATATTTTTAGATGAACTTTTTCAATAATTTTATATACAATATTCACTGATAATTAAATTATACATGTATCGTAAGACCGAAACGAAGCATGTGTGCAATTTTGAAAAAAATATATTTCAAAAATAAAGTTGAATGTAGCGCATATTCAGGGTTCCTTTGCTCTAACCACAATTTTTTAACAGAATTTTCTTTTTTAATATTTAAATAGCAGAAATTGTAGTCGCCTCGTTTAATTGCAGGATTTGCGATATTTTTCTGCTTTTAAACAAGTCGAAAGATTCTATTAAAAAATTCTGGTAAGAGCGTACGAACCCTGATAGTGTAGTAAAATTTATACTTCATAAATAATGTTGAAAGTAGTCCATATTGTTTTTCTCTGAATTTCTCTTTGCATAATGTTGTTGTAGGTGGAACAATAAACACATATATATAGGTTCAGTCTTAAGATATCGGTATAGTATATGACATATTAAATGTCACGCATTTCTGGAGAATTCGATAGCAATTCTAAAACAATTTCTTTTGAAATAAATCACTTTAAAGTGCACTTTATTAAAACTTGATATTTGATATATCTCAATATTTGCGCAACTGCCTGCTAGCTCTGTTCAACGCAAACATTGTATAACAATAAAAGTGAGAAAACATTTCAGCTGGTGGTAAATATTTTAAATAATTAAATTATACCCTATTTCCTTTGACTTGGATAGTGATTTTCATAAGCTTTGAAAATATGAATGATATTGATCATGGCCAAAATACCTTATACGTTTTCTTTTCTGCCTGGTTGCAGTACTCGATACAAGACAGCAAACTAGAAACTATCCCTCTTTAGTTTACCAAAGGATGAGTCTCTGCTAGAATAGTGGAAAAGATTAATTCCCTGATATGATAAAAAAATAACTTCAAAATCCGTTACATCTGAAATATACACTTACAAAAATATTTTATTAACGGAAATTATGTTCATGTTGTCAATAGTCAAACGGTTACTTTTGCTAGAGGTAAATTTATTTTTCAAACAGATGTCGCTGCGATCGCTCTATTATTGTACCACATCGTTGCAAGTTTATCGGCTACAATTTTTTAGCACTTTTTAAAGCATTACCAGTTTGGCTTTTTTTAAATTTTTAAATTTTGCATTCATACCAGAAATTTCCTATAATGTTCTTTTGGTCACTCAATGGCAGATATTTCCTGACTTCTTAAAGTTAAAATTTTTGTTTCAGAATTTCCGGTTTGAATTTGAAATTTTTGAATTAAAAAATGGTAACACCATTTTCCCCACTACGTATTCTAGGCACTGTGCTTCAATTGAGAAGTTTTTGATTTCTCATCGAATTAACATAAAGTGTACAAAATGACAGTTGGTCAAATTTTTATTAGGTATACATTAACTATTTCAAAAAGCTCTTTAGACAGAATTAGTAGAAATTGGGAGCTATTCCCAGTCGTATAGCGCGTTTTGCATCTTTTTGCAACAGATTGGTGATAAAATAACTTGGGGTGGTGTTTTTATTTTTCTACGATTGTACAGCCATGGAAAATAGTGATCACCTTCTGCAAATTCTGCTTTAAATAATCGTATTAAAATATATAGGTGCCAATTGGTTGAGAATAATTTTTTAATAAATAATTTTATGTATGAATTATTATTCAGGGACTGTCAACATATTAAAAAATGTCCAATTTTTCATTTATCAAATTCAAATACTCAATTTTCACACAGTTTTATTTTATGGATGATTTTCCTTGGAAAAAGTACAAAGTTTATCCACATTTTCTTACATTTCCATGGAGTCACAAATGAAAATGTGCTGAAATTAATCCATAAAATGAACAAAAATAAGTTATATAATTTCCAGAAAGTCTAAATACGAAATAAATTACTAATGTGCAAAAGTAAATTCTGTTCGCGAATTTCTAAATAATTTATATGATTTACTTTTCTGTGTTGCAAACAATAACAGGAGACTGTTCCTTTTCACTAAAGGTCTCGAAAATGTAGTCCTCGGGTCACCTATATACCACTGTTTTTGAATAGAAAAAGTGTGACATAATCATATAACAAAATCACCAATTATCATTAAAATACATATTTAAATGCTTAACACGTTAGCTATCGAGGGCGCATACGTCGCGTAGTTTGGTCACTCATTTGACATTTCACTTTTATTCCAAAAGTACGAATTCACACCCGAAATTTTGAAAGAAGAATTTTAATTTGATGTAATCACGAAATTTTTCTCATTAAATAAGGCGAATATTGGTATTAGTATTTTCTGGAAGGAATTTGGGATTTCTGAATGAAATAAAATTTTGTTAATTTTAACCCGGTATTAAACGCGTTAAGTGATAAAAATAGAGGACAAAGGGGTTTATAAAAACCTTTTAATATATTGTTCGACATGTTTCGAACGCACAAACGGTGCCATTATCAAGATTACATGATAAACAAACTACTCTTGCAAAAACCTTTGAAAATAAAGTTGAAAACATAAGTTCCGAGATCATATGAGTAATAAAAGCTGGTGCTTAAAATCAATAGTGAATGAATAGAAATCTATATGTGTAACGTGAACATATGCAATGAATCAGACTCTTTGAATTACCTAAAATGTAGCACGAGGTTTTGTTCAATTTTATAAAAGCAATAAGTAAATATTAAATTTTTTGTTTACAGTCGACAAGTTTTAAGTACGCCTATTAAGCAATTAAAATTTGAAAGATTATGAATGCAAGGGGGATTTTCTATGGAAAATTTTCCAAGTATTAAATATAGATTTATTCCATTATCGGTGCTGGATTTTCTTTGGTTTTGTGCATGCCCCAAGGTTGGTGGATCACGAAAATATTCCATCTAGTGCTACGTTTGTAGCCTTGCCAACATGTTATAGTGAGAAAGTGCCAGGCTGAGTTTCGTTCCCAAGTGGTTCAGTTGGTAGAACGTCAGTGCGCTATACTGACGACCCGGGTTCGAGTCCTGGCTTGGGTACTTTTTCACTATGTTGGCGGTACGCCTATTAAGCAATTAAAATTTGAAATATTATGAATGCAAGGCGTATTTTCTATGGAAAATTTTCCAAGTATTAAATATAGATTTACCTGATTTTATTACACATACGATCGCGTGACTTGTGTTTTTCAAGTTTATTTTCAAAAGTGTTTGCGAGAACAGTTTGTTTATCGTGTATATCTTGATATTGGCACAGTTTGTGCGTTCGAAACATGTCGATCATTATATTAAATGATATTTATAAGCCTTTTTCTATTCTACTTTCATCACTTAAGCATTTAAAAATATTATTTTAGAAATATGTGACTTATATAATGACAGAAACTTTAAGATTAAATATGATGGAAATTAACGTTCGGAAATTTGTTGTGGCGAATGACTATGAATAAAAAATGTTCAAGGTATTCTTACATCGTTCAAAGTAAAATGTGTCTATAAGTAGAAATATAGTGATAGAAATGTATTGTAAAAACACAAAGACATGTTTTCGAGGACGCTGATTCTTTTATTTTAAAGTTAAACCAGGTCATAATAATATACGTTCTAAATATGAATTTATTAATAACTTTAAGAATTAAAAATTTGAATTTGAGTAAAAAAAAGTGCATGTATTACGTTTGATTCCATTCGTTGTATCTCATTAAGGAGAAATATTTCAATCCGTAAGATTTAGAGACCATATAAATTAAAACTTGTGATGTGGATTTCACATTGACGAAGAGTAATTCTGTTTGTACAATGATGAAATGATTGACTGACCGTCATTTCCAAGGAAAATGCCTAAAATTCATAACTTAATTTGCGGCGTATATTCAATGGATCACAGAGACATGTTTACACACAGAAATTTCAATTAGTAAAGTATTGTATACTTATATGTGTTACAAATTTAGCAATATATTCTACGTTAAATTGTTTGAACAAAACGTATTTTTTTGCGATGGAGATTATTAGGGTGGAAATTGCGGTATTTTTTCTGGTTCATTTCATTCAAGGTGGCAGCGATTTTTTGAGCATCGGCCAATTTTAGCCATATTAGTACAGGGTTCGTACGCTTTTACCACAATTTTAATAGACTTTTTCGCCTTCTTTAAATGCAGAAAAATATGACAAATCATGCAATTAAACGAGGCGTCTGCACTTTCTGCTATTTAAATATTAAATAGAGAAATTCTACTGAAAAAATTGCGGTAAAAGCGTACGAACCCTGACTAAGGACCGTTTTAGAAAATACTGGTGTAAAATTAGGGGACCGTACAAAGTTTATACAAACTCGGCCCACGAGAGCCGCCATTTTTGTGTCAGGGTTCATGCCTAGTATTCAGAGGGCGGTGGAATCGCTCCCTATTAGTTGTAGTACAGCGCCTAAAATACATACTGTGGAAAACGGTTTTAGTGTTTTTAATTCAAATTTATCCAGTTCAAACTGGAAATTCTGAAACAAGAATTTTTACTTTAAGAAGTCACAAAATATCCTTCATTAAGTAAGGAAAACAGCATTATAGGGAATTTCTGGTATGAATGCAAAATTTCGTAATTTAAAAAAAGCCAAACTGGTAACTCTTTAAAAAGTGCTAAAATATTGTTGCCGATAAACGCGCAACGATGCGGTACAATAATAGGGCGATCGCAGCGACATCTGCTTTAAAAGTCAATTTACCTCTAGAAAAAGTAACAGTTTCACTATTGACAACATGAACATAATTTCTGTTAATAAAATCTTCTTGTAAGTGTATATTTCAAATGTAACGGATTTTGAAGTTAGCTTTTTATCATATCATGGAATTAATCTTTTCCACTCTTCTAGCAGATATTCATCGTTTAGTATGCTAAATAGGGATAGTCTCTCGCTTGTTGTCTTGTATCGAGTACTGCAACCAGGCACAAAAGAATGCGTATCACGTTTTTTGGCCATGATCAATATCATTCATATTTTCAAAGCTTATGAAAATCACTATCCAAGTCAAATGAAATAGAGTATAATTATTTATTTAAAATATTTACCACCAGCTGAAACGTTTTATCAGTACGATTCTTATACAACCTTTGCGTTGAAAAGAGCTAGCAGAGTAGAATATGTTGCTGCGAGCGACCCGTTATCATTTCAGCACCTTTCTACATTTATCGGATTCAATTTTTTAGTACTATTTTGTAGCCGTTTTCCACACAATGTATTTTAGGCTCTGTAATTATACTGAGAAAGAGCTCAGTACGTGTTAAATTTGTTTGCACACACTAGTGCCAAATTTCTTTCCTGGACCGGTATTGAAAATAGAAGTGCCCTGCAGGCACACTATATGCAAAGTTTGTTCGCTTATATGAGTGCCACTTTACACTAGTTTGACGAGTTGTTAAAGCAAAAGTACGTGGGAAAAAAGAATAGCTACTTGTAATGTTTAGGTTTATAATCCATCACGTGACTTTGAAGAAAAGCGGGTTCTGCAGTGTCCGCGTCTGATCTAGTTTTCATACTTCTCTGTACTAACATTTCCTAATTTCTTTGAGATTTTTTGGGTTTAAACCTTTCATTTTACAACATATTTCGAAAGAAATCACTATTTTTAACTTCCGGAATTTCCTCCATTCATCTGTTCTGGATTAACTCGGGAGGAGTCGCGCATACCCAGATTATGAATGGTTTTTACATTGTCACCGATAAATACAATTAATAAATGTAATTTTATTTAATCTGAGGCAATTGTTACAAAAATCTATGATAATATAAATTGTAGATTACTTTTCGGAAAATAGTGGTGGCAATTGTAAAAAACCATACGCACCCTGGGGTATGTCATGACCCATGCGATTGCTCACGGGTTAACCCCTTAATCGTCGCGCCCGAGACATTCACGAGCAGTTTTTGCTACTATGTTTTTTATTCAGGTTGTTTGATTCCCACCAGTTTTTTGAAATAGTGTAACTGGCTTTAATCTCCCATTATTTCATCTGCCATTACATAAGCTGAATGTTTCTACTTTAAAAACTGGTGGCAATCAAGCAATCTGAATTTTTATAAAAGTAGCCTACACTTATCGGGCGCGACGATTAAGGGGTTAATATAAAATGGCTTTGGTAATAACATACAAACACTTCATTGAAACAACCCGGAGATATACAGAATAATATCTCCATCACTTGAACATAAGCAATTTGGATGCTGGAACATTAACCTGTTTTCACAATTAAGTCCATTTACATTTTTCTGTAAATAGTTTCCGGGACCATTTTTTACTTTCATTATTTAAATATACTTTAATGTAAATATTTATCTATTTTTATTGCTCAATGAGTGTTGACAGTTCGCTGATTTTTTATATAGATTACTTGAGGCAACACTGGTTTTGAAAATATTCAAAGTTTGACAACATGAACATAATTTGTGTGAATAAAATCTTCTTGTAAGTGTATATTTAACATGTAACTAATTTTGAAGTTAGTTTTTGATCATATCAGGGAATTATTCTTTTCCACTCTTCTAGCAGAGATTCATGCTTTGGAATGCTAAATAGGGATAATTTCTAGTATGCTGTCTTGTATCGAGTACTGCAACCAGGCACAAGAATGCGTATCACGTTTTCTGGCCATAATCAATATCATTCATATTTTCAAAGCTTATGAAAATCACTATCCAAGTCAAAGGAAATAGGGTATAATTTAATTATTTAAAATATTTACCACCAGCTGAAACGTCTTCTCATTTCTATTCTTATGCAATGTTTGCGTTGAAAAGAGCTAGCAGACGGTGGTGTCACGAGAGAGGGGGAGGGGGGGGTCCAAATGCTCTCGAAACCAGTAATATTATAAAATTTTCTTCGCCTTCAATAGCGCAGAAAATTCTCTGATTAGATAAGGCAAAAATATTTTTATAAAATTAGTGGTATCCAAACCATCTGGACCTCCACCTTATCTACGCCACTGCTAGAATATGTCGCTGCGATCGACACGTTATCTTTTCAGAATTGTTCTACATTTATCGGATTCAATTTTTTAGTACTATTTTGCAGCCGTTTTTCGCACTACCGTAATTTCCGGCGTATAAGCCGCAGCTCAAAGAGTCGTTTTTCGACCCAGAAATATTATTTTATAAAATGTAACTTAAAAGATCGCTGTAAATATTTAACTACAATTATTGAATAAAATTTCTGGGTCGAAAAACGACTCTTTGAGCTGCGGCTTATACGCCGGAAATTACGGTATGTATTCTAGGCGCTGTAGTTGCAGAGTGAAATGGCGCAACCTTATGATATAGTAACCTTGCACAGACCAGCGTGAGAAAAGTATCTTTTTTCCCGCAATGAACGCAAACCGTTTAAACGGTTCAAATCCCGGGTGAAGCATGGATCTCATTGTGTGTGTATCTTCAGTGCTGTCAACTTCCCTGTGTCTATCCCGTCTCCAAGAAGAAGATTTATGGAATGTGTCCGAATTATACAGGATTCCTGTATGTATTTTGGTGAATAAAAATATGGATCATTCGAGACAACAGCCTTGTAGCTTATAGGTCTCAAAGCAATCTCTGTCAAATGTTAAATGTCAACCGTTTAAACGTTTAATAGCTGGGGTGAGTTCCGTATATACGCTGGACCGTATATGCTGTTTCGGATAATACGTATTATACGTACACTCGTATAAACGTTTAATAGGAAGCACTATTAAAACCCACTCCGTCGTTTTCCAATATTTTTTTTTTCGAAAACTATGGTGAGAATTCAACATTACAGAAGAACGATCACTTGCCCCTGAAAAGGTCAGACGTTCCATTTTTAACACTTTTCAACATAGTTGAAAAGTGTTTATGAATTCGGTTTGTCTGCCCGCCTGTCCGTCGGTCCTTATGACAGAGCTCTAACTCGCGTAAATATACTGGGATTTCCATGTAATTGATATATGTTATTTAAATTTGCCATGCCATGTTATATATTAAACATTAAGTGGGTAGCCTTCATAGTTCATTTACAGGGGTACTCAAAAGTATTTCATTACATTACGGCCTATGGGGAATAATCATATGAGGTGTATTTTAGTGGTGTTGCACTATTTGAAACATAATGAAATTTATATGTATTATTAAAGTGTACTATAAGAAGATCACTTTAGAAAATGATATGTGAAGCACTTACAGTTCATTTACAGGGGCCCTCAAAAGGATTCCGTTATATTATGGTCTATGTGGAAAATCATTTCCGATCAATTTTAATAATGTTAAGTTGTTGCAAACGTAATTAACTTTTTATGAATTTCTGAGTTGTATTAAAACATGCTTTCTGCAGAATATAGAGTGCAAAACAATTATCATTCAAGTACAGGGTCACACAAAAGAATTCGGTTACATAATAGTATACGGAAAGAACTGTTTGCAGAGTATTTAAAATATGCTGCAGAATTTCGAGCATGGTTAAATAGATACACATTACTGAGGTTTTCTAGTATAATATGATGTACATAACATTTATCGTGCATTTACAGGGATACACGAAAGATTTCGGATACAGTACAGAATCCGAGGTATTTTCTATTAAGGGTAAATCCTGAAAGTTCGTTTTCAGTGCGATTTTAAGTTTAACTAAAGTTTTGCATACTAATTTGTGCAGTCTTGCCAGTGGGCTACTTTTTTTTAATTCCGTTTTCTTGATTGACACCAATTTTTTGAGAAAGTAAAATTCGCCTTATTTAATGGCAGTCGAAATTATGTGAAAACAAAGCTAATTATACCGTTTCAAAAAACTGGTGCCAATCAAGCAATCTGAATTTATAAAAAGTAGGCCACTGGCAACACTGACTTTGTGTGTTATATTCTACGGATCATATACAGGGCTACACAAAAGTATTTGTAAACATGACTGAGCATGAGCGTAAATGGCTTAAAGATGTTTTTAATTGAGCTATGCATTTACAATCTTATTTATATTTAGTATACTAAGAATTTTTTTTAATATAAATAAAATCATATACAGAGCTATGTAAAGTACATGGATACATGGTTGGCTATGAATACTAATTCCTGGAAGTATGATTTCATTAGTTTTAGGGGTGCTTTAGACTGAATTAACTTTTAGCTTAATATGTGGCGTGTATAAGAATATCTAGGTAATATTCAGGGCTGTAAAAAAATTATGTACGTTTCCTTCTATTGGTAGAGATTTTTAAATGTGAATTTTTATTATGTTTTGCGTTTCTTAACTAAACTGAATTTTAGTATACTATGTAGAATATAAATCTATAGATTATATAGACGGCTACCTGAATGATTTGAAGTACCTTACCAGCTATGGACGGTAATTAGGGAAATCAGATGTTCAATTGTGTTATGTATTTTCTAAAGCGTAAACTTAGATATCCTCTTTAACTTATTAAACGGCGATGTTTTGTTAAACTATTGCGGACGTCTTGTAATGAGTTTCCTAATCTATGCATGATTTTACTTTCTTGTTGCTATTGCAATCACTAATAAAAGCGAATTTCAAGATAATTATCTCAACAATGTAAATGTGAAAAACCCCAACTGAGACAAAAATAATGCGGTAGAAAATAGCCCAGCTATGGACGGTAATTAGTGAAATCAGATGTTCAATTGTGTTATGTATTTTCTAAAGCGTGAACTTAGATATCCTCTTTAACTTATTAAACGGCGATGTTTTGTTAAACTATTGTGGACGTCTTGTAACGAGTTTCCTAATCTATGCATAATTTTGCTTTCTTGTTGCTATTACAATTGCAATCACTAATAAAAGCGAATTTCAAGATAATTATCTCAACAATGTAAATGTGAAGAACCCCAACTGAGACAAAAATAATGCGGTAGAAAATAGCCCAGCTATGGACGGTAATTAGTGAAATCAGATGTTCAATTGTGTTATGTATTTTCTAAAGCGTGAACTTAGATATCCTCTTTAACTTATTAAACGGCGATGTTTTGTTAAACTATTGTGGACGTCTTGTAATGAGTTTCCTAATCTATGCATAATTTTGCTTTCTTGTTGCTATTGCAATTGCAATCACTAATAAAAGCGAATTTCAAGATAATTATCTCAACAATGTAAATGTGAAGAACCCCAACTGAGACAAAAATAATGCGGTAGAAAATAGCCATTGATTGCTCAGGTGGAGAAAATGTGTAAAATATCTGGTGTGAATCTTAAACATTTATGCTGTTTTGACAAGAGTATGTTAATTTGTTATAAACAATTTGATTATAGTTCACGACTGTCGACTTATTTTATATCCTACTATTTTATATATTTACAAAAAAAATACTTTCTGGAAGATTTCTCGTGAAAATAGAATGTTTTTCAAAAAGTGATACGAATAGAATATATAATAGTCCAGTGGGACATGTATGGCCAAACCTGTAATTAAAGGGTCAATGTGCCAGTTGCCTTACGTCAGGGGAGGCTGATCGAATGGATCATTCGTGTATGCGCAAAAGTATAGCTACAAACCCATAGCTGCGTATTTTTCTTATCTATTATTTCCAAAAATTTTGCTAAAAATTGAAGGTCCTTACTGTAACTAGATTAAGAACCACATAAAAATAGATACATGAAAATATTTTAATTTCTTATAGAATTTCTGTGAGGATAATTAAAACAAATACGAAGGTTGGTAACTATGTTTTTGCTTCATTTTTTTATTTAAAAAAAATTCAGATTTGATTTTAAAAAAATCACTTCTTCACAATCTGTGGCGGTCAACGTATTAAATAAAGTAAAGAATTGTTATTCGAAATTTCCGCATAAAAAAGGACGCCAAGTAAGTAAAATCTTGACCTCATGCAGAAGCCGAAAATATCACAACAGTAGATTATCTCAAATGTTTCAGTTCCAACCGCTTTAAAAACCATTTTTCATGATACATAACATGTTCAAGTTAAAAATGAAAGACAAGCATTTAGTTAACGTGACATTGCTTTGTTAGAAAAACTGTGTATTTTGTCTGGTGATCAACGTTAAACACGTTTAGAAGAAGAATTTTTTCTAAGAAATAAATTCAAATATGCTCCACGAAGATACATGAAATTAATTAAATAATGATACATAAAATGAATTTTCTTGTTCGAAACGTGTTCAACCTGGCTGAAATTAAAGCACATTTTACGGAAGAATATTTGGAGGTTGGTAAGTATATTATTGGGTTGTCCGGTAAGTTCGTGCCGGTTGGGAAAATCAATTCGTACCGGAAAATTCTATCATTTAATTATTAGACATTGATTCCCATATCTAATGACTAATGATTAACGGGCAGTATTTTGCAGTACGAAATGATTTTCCCAAACGGCACGAACTTTCTGGACAACCCAATACATGTCTGTCAGCATTCTGGTATTTTTCAAGTCAAATAAACAATACGAGAATTTTACTCAATTTTAAAAGATCATTTCAAACCAGAAATTTTATTTCCAAGTAATTTTTTATTAAACTTGTTTTTGTGTGATTTATTTATTTATTTATTTATTTATTTATTATATTTATATATTTCTTTCTTTCGTATAATTTATTTCTTGTTAATTAATATTGGTTCTTTGTTACCACTCTTTTGAAATAGTAATAACATTGAAATAGTAATAACATATTTAATTCATGAAATAAGGCGAATCTTACAATTTAAAAAAGGTTGAAGGTTTAGAACAATCTAAATAAAAATAATCCTTCCCAACTGGCGGTACTGAAGAAATAGTAAGTGATAAACCAAATCAAAGTGTCCACATAGAAACACAATGCATTCTTTTAACTCGGAATCATTCGCAAATAGTGTGACATATACACGATTTTCATTTTGCCACTAATACTTCCAATTAATCATTATCGACTAATTTAATCGCATGTAAAAGTATCAAATGTTTCAAGAGAAATGGTGCGTGCATTAAAAAGAAAAATCACATTTTCAGCATTTTGAAATAAAGTGGTAACCAAAAAGTAAAAATTTGGCAGATATGCCACCACCCTTCAAAGTGTCAAATTAGGGTAGGCGAACTCGTACATTGTTGCTAGTACATAACGTTGTTAAAATTTACGTTCCTTGATTGTGACCACTTTTTTGACACAGAAACTTTCAAATTATTCAATGACAGAATAAATAAGGTGAATTATACTATTTACAAAAATGGTAGCAATCAAGAAATCTCAATAAGAAACAATAACACTAAACTCACATGCCACTACTATTTTGACTACTATTTTACTAATTACCACTACTATTTTGACAGGGTTCGTACGCATCAGGCGATTCAGGAGATTTTAAGTGTTTTAGTACCAGAAATTTCGTGGAGTGCTGGTCGCTATATCTGAAGATCGAATTTTTTTCTTAAATAAGCCAAATATTACTTTACGAAAATTATCGTAAAAGGTGCTTGAAAGTCCTTGAAGAGTACGAAACCTTTTTGAAAAAAACAATTCTACGATTTATTTGATGAAAGAAATTCTGTAATTAACTAAGGCAAATATATCTTTTCAGGGAAATTGCTGACATGAGGTGACCTGCGTTAAAGCAAAACGTTCTATTTACAAATGACAGGGTCGGCTCAAGAGAGTAATAAGCCACATTTTTGAACTTCTGAGATATTTCAGTTTAAAAATTTGATCAAATACTGAAATAGAGATATATAACATAAAGTTTTTTTCGCCAATGTCTTAGTAACATTTGAGATATTCTGAGTAATAATATGGCATTACTTTAATGATGTTACTATTATGTTTTTTTTGTAAATTAGCTATCTTCATTGGGGGCATAAACGTCAGGGGCAAAAACGAAACGTGGGACATGTGCTGCCACCAAGTGACATTAGAAGCAAACAATAAGTAGAATATTATAATTTACAATATTAAGCAACAGTACAGTGTTAGATTTCTTTCACCTAAAATGCGGCTTGGCACTTTCTTACCCCGACCCCTCAAATTATTTTGAAAATCATGTCTTTCCTCATTGAATTTTTTTTAACAGATTTATATAATCCTTATCATATCATTTAAATTAGATGACAAATTTTGAGAGTACTTTAGTGGTTTTCATTCTATTTCCGAACACATTTCCACAGGAAAAGGGTTAATAGTGTCGCTTGAAATACTTAGCGTCCCGATATCTCTTTTCCGATAGGACATAATAGAGATACTGCATTATCCTAATAGACCCGCAGAAACACATCAAAGTTCGAAATCATATTCCGCCTATATGTTTAATATTCCGCACTAAATGCAAATGAGTTATTAAATTATGTAGATCGCCTAGATATTCTAAATTCAATAGTGTATGCTTCTGTACAGATTTCCTTTATGGTGTAATTAAACAAAACATGATTGTTTCAGATATTAAATTTTCTCGTGGTAATAAATAATTCCTAAATGAACAACAAAACACACAAACAGTAAAAATAGTTTAAAACAATTGTAATATTCCGAAATCAGAAGCACTCAACCGGTTAATAATTTTATATAGTTTCATAGCCGACCGAGGATATTGAAAATAAAGGAAGTTGATTATGTAATTAGTGTAGTCGCCAATTATACATACAGGTCTATCGACTTGAATGTAATCTCACATGAAAAATAGTTGACATATGAAAATAATGCAAAATTACTATTTGAAAATAGTGGTAAATGAAAATAAACACCTCTCTTTAAAATTAAAATTTAATTCCTTCCCACTGCAGTACCAATATAGTGTATTTTATTATTCAAATAATTACCACTTTCTCCAAATAGTAACATTCACCTTAATTAACCCTTTATGCAGGGATCCCAAACGGTCCATAAACTGAATACCAATATTTTTTAACAGAAAATTTCATGGTATGTTTCTACAACATTTCCGCAAAATTTACCTCCGAAGGTCGTTTCTGCAAAATTTTTACAAAAACTAAAAATTCTGCAAAATCTAAGTAAAAATCTTTGTAAGAAAACTCAGGTATTCAGAAAGAGGACCATTTGGGAGAGCTGTTTAAGGGACAAGTAGTTAATTAGTTATGCCACTGTGATGCATATCGGCCAACTGTTGCGATTTCTTCTGATCGCTATTTTAGTATAATAATTTTTAGCTAATATAATAATTCTTAGTTATAATAAATCGCTGATTTCTGCGGTTAAATACCGCAACAATAAAATTCGAAAACAATGGTGATAAAAAATTCATTACACTTTGTACATATGTGTTATTTTGAAAACTGAGAAATTGGCAATACTACCTCTATCTATTTTAAATAAATTAAATTAAAGTTCTTTTTTAGCTTAAACTTATTGAAATGTAAGACAATGAATTTTAAAATTTGCGCACACTTTCCGTTTAAATTCAGGAGATAACACAGTGATGAGTTCCAAAAAAAAAAGAAATACTGTCTTGAAATAGCTTTTTATTTAATAACGCTTGTTTTTTGTAATAGGTGTCAAGTAATTTAAATCTTCTGTATTTTCGAATACAGAACATTTTGAACAACGGAAACGTATTTAGATATTTTAATGTTGAATGTATGTTCTGAGGTTTCAGAATAGCTTTAGAATTGTTTTAGATTATCTTCCGAATAGCTTTGGAAATTTTAAATTTTTGACAGAAATCTAAACTTGCAATAGTTTGGCAATCAATTTTTCACACATTTTGTTCATGACTCCTACAAGCTATAAAGCATTTTATTTTTTTATCGTTGAAAATCTAATAACTTTTCAAACATATATTCAGATTTAATCATATTCTTAAAATTTCAATTACAGCAATTCAATGTATTTACTATTTTATTTAATGGACACATCCAGTAGCGTAGATAGGGTGGAGGTCCAGATGCTCTGGATAACAGTAATTTTTAAAGTTATTTTCGCCTTGTTCAATCGACAAAAAATCAGCGATTAGATAGATGTATCTAGAGTGCCTGGACCCTCACTCTGGATACACCACTGCATTTAAAAAAAAATAAAGTATAAAATTATAATAGAACAATTTCGTAGGAATAAGAAAATTTTTTATTAATTTTCGTGCACAAAATGAAGCATTAGTAACTATAACTTTAATTTCTTTATTAAATTGAAATTGGATTATTTAGAAATTGAATTTTGAATAAAATCTGAATTAACTATTAAACTATAAAGGCACGACCGGCGCGAAAAAAACATTTGCGAATTCCAAATTAATTACAAGATTAACATCTGCGTTTCATTTACCTTTTTCCCAAAATCCCTTCAATGTTCAATCAATGTATAAAGTTGAAGTTTTCATTTTTTTCTGATTTCTTTCTTTGGACAAGCCACCAATGTCGTGCGGAGTACGCCGCCGTGTATTTGTGTAATTTATTCTATTTTCTTTCTTAATTTTAAATTATTTATTTTATAAATGTGGTGTCTATCATTTTTCTACGATTACCAAGCATTAAACGCTATTCTTCTTTACCATCAAAAGTTGACATGGTTTGGGCTTTACCAAAGTTTGGGCCACAACCAAAGTTTGGGCTTTGGTTGTGGTTGGAAAGGTGTTGGTTCACGGGATATGCCGCCGTATCCCGTGCGTAAAAGATCATTGCTTCAGCTAATGATTTTTTACTAGCTAAAGAAGAAATATTACTAAATTATTTCTGATCTCAAATAGAAGTAGCCAGAATCCTTGAATATTTTAAGGAATGTAGAGGTCTTACTGGTCTTTCTATACAATACTTTTTGCAATACATTTGTATTGCTAATGATATAGAAATTACCCAGGAAGATGTATGTTTAAAATATGTGGTTGTAAGAGAAACAGTCTACTGGAAGCCCTGGGTATCCAACCTTTGTCCCTCAGGCTACCAGTATTTTTTAATAGTATTTTTCTTCCTATTAAATTCCAGAAATTCACTGATTCTAACGAACATAAAATATTCTTCTATAAATGTGTTTGAATAATTCATAAATGATTTTAAACTCTGAACTATTTGAAAATCCATTATAATTATTCTTCGGGGCAGAATAAAAGTAGTTCATGCTTATGTATGTATGACAAAAATCACATCATTTTACAAGATAAAACAATAGCATTATTATCTCCATTTTAATCTATGTTACTAAGTCATTGTCGAATGGATATAATAACTGTCTAAAACTAGAAATTGGTTAAACATACATAGCTTTATTTTACACTAATACTTGTAAAAAAGTATGATTAAAAGTCTAAAAGAGGAAATGCAAAGTATCAGAAAAGAGCATGTTTACATAGCAACGTAATCCCGTTTTCTTATAAACACCTTTAATGATATTTACTTAGGATAATTCCTACTTTCCTTATAAAAACCTGTAGGTTTAGTTACAGAAAATGTATAGAAAATCCCTTCCTAATTTGCTGAAAGTTTTTAAAATAAGGAAAAGGTTTTTAACTCTCTAGATATTTTTTTTTATTATTGGCTAATTCCATGAGTGGATGTAGTGTCAGTCACAGAGATGTAAATGGCTGTGGTGTTTAACTACCAGTATTATAGTAAAGAAAACTTTGAGTTAATCAATCCCATATATCTACAATTAAATACAGTGAAGAAAATGTTAGTTAAAAAAAATACCGGTGGCCAAGAACGGTACACTATTATGGCTATGTGACTTACACTACATTCAGGCATGGAATTAGCCTATTATTTAAGTAAATTGCTTTCTGTAAGAAAATTCTTTACTGTTTTTTGCTAAGATAAAAATTAAAAAACTGTTTTATCAGAGAGTGGTTTAACCCATTCGTGACCAGCGTCCCATACGTGAAGTTTATTTGGTGTGCACCATTTTTTTAAACAGCCACCTTTACATATTTAATAACGGAAATGCCTAATTAAATAAGGGAAATATTACATTTCTTTATTACTGGTACCAAAACAATTGTTGTATGCCCTTTTGAAGATTCATATACACACTCTTGACCCTCGGGATCACGGGTGTGTATATGATTGTCAAAGTTTCGGAATGTTTTGGCAAAAGTTACAAATAAAAAACATTTTCACCTATAAGTGACATGAATTAATGTCCACGTTGTTAAAAGACATAATAAATATAGAAATTATGCAAAAAGTATTTATTTGCGCTTGAGAATATTCGGTGGAATTTTAGAGCAGACACAATACACACATCTGATCGTTACTGATTGCATTTAACGTAAGCGTAAGCGATGCTTTATCTGCCTGCCATAAAAAAAACAAGAAAAGAAACACATATGCAACGAATTTCATAACACTGTATTTGATGTTCATAGCAAATGTAATTGTAACAATTCTATAACGAACGCAGTTGGTTTCATTGCTTCATTAATCCACTATACATATTCCAGTATTCCAGAAACTGGCACACAGTGTTCGTACCATTTTACCACAAATTTTAATATAATTTTTTAAAAATGCAGAAACGTATTGTAAATCTTGCAATTAAACGCGGTATCTACAATTTGTGCTATTTAAATATTAAATAGATACATTCTATTAAAAAAAATCGTGGTAAAAGGGTGCAAACTCTGGCACAATTCTTTCTGGTACAAGGTCTAGTCCCAACAAACACAAGATCTGTAGTCGCATTTAGTGAACATCATTTCGCCAAAGAGGCTTGAGGCTATTTGCATCCAGACACCATTGTATTTTAA
Source organism: Maratus michaelseni (assembly GCA_963931845.1). NCBI lineage: Eukaryota > Metazoa > Arthropoda > Arachnida > Araneae > Salticidae > Maratus > Maratus michaelseni. The sequence goes on from OZ007586.1 coordinate 86,010,388, forward strand.
ATGACGAGCCACTACACCCGATGATCGCCGTATACTTGATAACGGGCGAGTGAGAGTAAAGGTAATGCATTATCAATGTACAGTAGCGATTGAGGATGAGTTTCCGACCAGGATATAAAAGCCTGGCATTAAATTAAAAGAAGAGGCTAATGTCATGTATTGGATACATTGGTTACAGATACTTTAAAGTAATTTTTTTCTTCACTCTTTTGAACAGAATTTTCGATATTTAAAATCTGTCATTAGATGAAAGTTTTAAATATATTGCAAAAATTATATTCTATGCGCGAAAATAAATGCATTATTTTTTTTTACCGTTGCGTACTTTTTATAAGTAACAAGTAAAATCGTCTTGACTCTAAAATATGTACATATACATAAATATTTTTTATGAGCAGATTACAGTGAAATTGAATATATGTTAATTTTAATTCATGCAATTTTTAATTGCACAGATAAATAGATAAAAAAAATAATAGCAAACATATACAAATGCCCTTTTCAATGATACAAAAATAATTGGAATAAACTGTAATGTTTAAGCATACTTATTATATGAATATCTAATAAAAATTCTAATGATAAATGTCAATTTATTTGCTGGCTCTTCGTGAGTGGGTGATTTTATTTCTTTTCTCTGAGCAAATTGGATGGAGTAAACAGGAACCCTATTTTTAAGGTAGATATTCGTTCTGCTAGTCTCTACAGTAAGATTTTATTTTCTTCTTCCTCCTATGTGAGTATTTTTATGTAGAGTGTTTGAAAAAATGCTTCAAGACACCATCCCATTCTGTTTTTAACCAAATAACCGCAAATAGATGCGAGAAGTATCATTAGAATGAAAAATGTTCCTTCTATTTGATATAAATACATTTTTTGAGGCAGCGTAGTGTACACATTAAAAATTGTCCAAATTTGCCTTATTTAAAATGTAAAACCCACTTTTGACGGATTATTTATGTTCCTTGGATCAAAGCAGCGAGAAATATCCGATTGAAATTATTATTTAAAAAAGGGATTCGGTGAATGATCTCCCCAAGAATTCTAGGCTTTTGTTTATTTAAAACATATTTTTAATTTTGTAAATTAATAATAATTTCATAGTCTAAAAATTATATAAATTTGGCCTATAATAATTTTACATAAAAAGAATCCTGGACTTCGCAAACATGGTTGTTTTCTTTTATAGCTTACATATAACATTGCTTTTGATTTGTTTTAATTTACATTTAGAAAAAAATAATACTTTAAATGGCGTTTTATAATTGTTATAACCCTTAGTTTTAATCCTTAAATGCCACAATTGCACCAGAATTTTAGAATAACATTTTGCTTTTATAATGTATGTCAAGAAAAGGTTTACTTATTTTTAAATAAATTTGTTTGTAAATTCTGGTTCCACTCGATTATTGCAACATTTTATGAATAGAAGTACTTTTCTAACCAGGAAACCACGCCATTAGTGTAATAATGAAAAAAAATCTAAATAAACAGCAATCGGAAGAGCATAGTGAAATTTGTTTTTTGACGCATAAATCATTTACCCCCGTCACCCCGTTATCGAGATATAAAATCTTAAAATTTGCTAATTTATTGATTTATTAGGATAGAAGGAGGAAGCCATAGGATGGAAGGATGATTCATTACGTTCTCAACGTAACAACATCATCAAACTCTAGTCACTTGTCCATTTCCAGTTTAGTGCGCCGCAATACTCTGACATTCGGTATGCTTAGTACAAATCTGAGATATTACAAACTGGGCCACTTCCATTTGAAACACTCTTGAATTTTTTTTTCGCAGGAGGTGGACCATTGAAAACATTACACTAGAATCAAGTTCATGAAATGTTCTTGGTGACATGACTTGTTCAATGATTCAGTCCTTTTTTGGTAAAATACCGTATTTGTCAATAGCATTTTTTGCGAGATTCTTTCATTTCTATATTACAATGACAAAATAAGTTTTGTTTTTTATGTTAATCTGAATATTAAAATTTCTGAATCAGAACCATGCCTTTTGTCCCTAAATTAAACAGATAAATTAGCAAAATTTAAGACTTTATATCTCGATAACGAGGGCAATTGATTTATGTGTTAAAAATACATTACACAATGTTCTTTCAATTGCTGTTGACTTAGATTTTTTTCATTATTACACTATGACGTGGTTTCTGGTAAAAAAGTGTTAAAAACGATTCCAGTAACTAATTGAATCTCTAGAAACTTTCCCCTATGTGATCATAATTTAATTTTTTTAATAAGCCTTTAACCGAATTTCTTTAATCACTTGGACGGAAGTAGGATCATATCTATCCACTTGATTTTAATTCCCAAATGCCACATTGACACCTGAATTTTAGAATTAATGTAAGTTATTACTTATAAGTTTTTTTTCGTATATGCTGGTGTCATTCAATCAGTTCAACATATTAGAAATAGAAATACATTTTCTTTTGAACTGGTTAAAGCTTCTATGAATGTTTAAGTGAAAGTAAATTATATAATTTGGAAACTTGCTTTAGTCCAAGAAACTGGTAAACGCTGTAAACCTGGTGACCAACTGCCTTGCTGTCGGTACCGGGGACAAACTCTGTGTACTCGTGCCATGAAATGCTTCAACACTTCCAAATAGTGATGTCCAGTAACAGTAGTACCTTCAGTATTATATTCGTTCGTTTTCCGACCTTCATGAATTCCGACATAATGACATTACACTGATACAACAAACCGGATGCACTTGGCATCGCACAAGAGACAGCAACGTGAAATCTTACCACTTTAGAAGACGAAGTGTAGTTGTGCCTTCGTCATCACCTGTAGACACGCCTCGCGATTTATTGGCGGATAATTTAAACAGTCCGGGAAAATTTGGGACGGACTGTATATATATATATATATATATATATATATATATATATATATATAATTACATAGATGTATGATTTTTGCCATGCCATAGCAGCATATTTGTGATATTTATAAACCAATTTGGATGTCATTAAGCACGTGTACAAGACAGTTCTGGGCTGTGTTCGTTGTCCCGTTTCATCCGCCCTTTTTTTTCAAAAGGGCGGCCACTTAAAGGTCTCAAATTCAAAATACGTAATAAATTGACAAAAGAAAAATTTCACCCTTAGGTGTTCGACCTTGATACAAGTTTTCCGGATCATTTATTGTTTCGCCGCTATCTTAAAAAATGGCCCAGCTATAGTAGTGGGAAATTTTAGGATGACTGACATTTTGAAACACGATACCAGATAAAAAATAAGGGATTCCTCCATAAACGCGTCTGTATTATGAGTTTTGTTGAACGTGGTTTTTCTCAAATTGTCTTTCATTGTTGTTACCATTGTACGACCATTACCATTGTACGTTGTTACCATTAAAACGACCTAGTCATATCTGCCATATGAAACTTATATTGGCCATAGTTGGCAAAATATCACCAAAAAGGGCTGTGAAAACAGGTCGCTTTAAATGAAGCCAACTTGGCGATAGCGAACTATTATTTTGAACTTCCAATTCAAATTGAATATTGATGAAACGTTGGAATCATCTACAATAGGGATCCATATATTTTAGCTTCGCGTGATTGAGTAAATTTAGCTAAATCCCTCTCTTCTAAAAAATGTAACTAATGTTTCTGCTACCGTAAATGAATTTATTGTGACTTTTTCACTTTATCGGCTTATACTGCAAAATCTATTACACATAAAAACTAGTCGTTGGAGGCCACCGTAATACTTACCCATCATGGATATGCATACTATAAAATATTAAAATAAAAATGTGTAAACTACTTATAAAATGCATTGCAATTCAAATAAAATCGTGGCTTGATGACGTCACAAACTTTAAAGGCTCGATTACTGAATTGCTTGAAAGAGGTTTTTCCTTATAACTCCAAAAATAATAATCCTATTAACTAGCGGTTTATTGCATCTGATTAAGCGTCAAATTTCCAATTAAAATATATCTTTAAAATGAAATTTGGATGAAATACAGGGTCATGAAAAATCGAAGAGTGTGGAAAATAGGATTCCAAATATCTCGGCAACTCATTATCCGATCGACTTCATGCTTTATGCAAAATTTGTTTTTTATTGTCTTTTATATTCATTTCTTAAAATAAACAATTTCGAAAATTTTTATATACCTTTTATCAGAACGAATATTTCGAGAGTTCGAAAAAAATAGCTCCGGTTAATCGACGTTATTGAAATGAAATAGGCTTTTTCCCATTATTACATACTAAGTACATACTAAATTGCAAGTCTCTATCTCAATTTTTTCGGGAGATAGAGCGTTTACAGATACACAGACACACAGACGGACGGCAATTTTTTTTTCTAAAAATATGTTTTTCGGAATCTCCAGTGTCTGAAACGTGTAAATCCGTCAAAAATTTTTTTTCGATTTTCAAAACGATTACAAGACTTACCCTATACTACGTATTATGGGTAAGTAACTAGTAGTTTTATAGAGAAATTTATGTTAAACAGGGATCGGATTAAAAATTATACACTGCAATTTTACCATCTTTTATAGGCAAATACCTGACTAGATTATGGTGTGCAGTTTCCAATCTTTTTAAAATTCCTCTGCCATTAAATGTTCTTCCCAGTATTTTAATCAAAATTTCATTATCTAAATAGAGATTTAGCTCAGAGTTTAAAATAACCCCTTTTTCATACTGTTGCCTGATTTAAGAAAACCCAAATAATGATATTTACAAATACTTTTCAATTGAAAAATATATTTACAGGTGACTATTAAAAAAAAGGAGAAACTGTTTAAATAATTAAATTATTACGTGTGAAAAGTATTTAATTGTGAAAATTACGTTACATTTAAAACGATACACTTAAAGCGTAATATTTAAAACTATTCTCTAATAGCACCGTTACAATATTCCGTGAGGCAGCGACATGTTTTATTTAACCGTTTTATACAAGCTGATTTTCAAATGTATAATTATTCTTAATTAATAAATTACAAAAACAATCGTCCTCGATCGCGGCAACGGTGGATCAATCTTGGGAACAGAGTATGTCCCAGTCAAACGGAAATAAATGGTAACTTAATTACAAAAGATCGAAATTGGTCGTGATAATATAATACAGTCTTCCGGAATCGGGTTCTCTTTTCAAAACATTGTAAATTAGTTTGTTTTTAGAGCGTGCGTTGTCTGAAAACGGGTTGGGAAGCACAGATAGCAGGAACACGGCCCAATATTTCTTAAAAGAAATAGTGATGCTACCTTTTCCTCCAGGTATACACCGGAAAAGCATTTACATTTTAAATAACTAAAATTTTTTTCGACTCATAATCTTTTCCACTAGTATTCTTCGGCTAGTAATCTTTACCCCTAATCTTCGGCTACTATATTTGTATCATTTATTTCAATAAAATACTATTGTAAGTTATATCACGTATTCAAATAAAACATAAATTCTATACTTTAAAAAGTAATTTGGCTCATATGATTTATATTCGGGCTATCCCTTACAGTTTTTTTTTTTAGAATGATATATTTAAAATAAACATTTAAACATGATAAGTTTTCTCTTTGAAAATTTCCCAATATTAAAGTGTTATTCGTTGAAGTGTTTTGTTAACTCATTTGCATATTTAGCTCAAATATGTCTGTAATTAAAGAATTTCTGTTTTTATTCAAAAATTCCGAATCCGTATCGGATATTCCGAAAGAAGAACTGTTGCTTTAAGTAATTACGACACGCAAGTCATTAAATTAAGCAAAAGAATTTTCAGAATTTCTGGCATGAATTCGAAATTTCCAAACAAAAAAAATGTACTAATGATGCAAATGTGTTAATGGAACATCGAATTCTTCAGAACCATAGCTGCAAACTTTTATGCTTTTTCTCTACCACTAAAATTTTATAGTAAATTTAACCTTCTTAAATCGTCGAAATCATTTGATTCAATAAGGCAAAAAATTCTATTAATATTTAGTGGTAGCAAAAATGAATAAAAGTGGGCAGATATGCAGACCATTTCAGTAACCTGTATTGTACTTCCGAACACGTCGTCAACAAATGGTAAATTTGTTAAAGGCTTCATTTGGAATACTAACTTTTCTGATATCGCGTGAAAGATAGGATATACTTACGATATGATACATTTTCGATAGTATATTCTAACGTCTTAATAGCCCCACAGAAACACATAAAACGGTCCAATTACACTCTCCATATATGTTTAATAATCACTGCCAAATGCAAATGAGTAATTAAATTATAAAGATAGCTTCTATATCCTGAATTGAGTTGTTAAGATAATACCTAGATTTCCTGTATGGTATAATTAAACAGTTAATGATTGTAGAAGATTTTCAATTTTCACATGCTAAATATGAATACCCGGAAAGAGCATAAAAGACATCAGAATTAATTGGGAGATTTTAAGGAAATTGAACTACGGTAATTCATAAAGATTCATTAAATATAATAATTTCATATATTTTTCCAGGAAGCCAAAGTAATTAAGATACAGGAAACCTATCTAAAGAATGTGCTTTTATTATAAATATTTAACGATAGTCAACACAAAATGTCACTTAAGTTTTTAGGTTTTTAAGTAAAATTATAAAATATCATATAAAAATTACTTAAGATTCTTTCAGACGTTCAATATTTTTCATTTTTTTTTCAGATCCACTATTTCCGAATAGAATTCTTCGCTTTATTCGTGACGTAACTTTTGTACCTCTGAAAAAATTTGCCATAAAATAATAAATAACACAAAAATTAATTTTTTGAAGTATTGGTATTTAAAATTAAGAATATTTGGCAGCTATGTTAAAACAGCCGCTTAACCCTTTCCAGCACAGTGATCCCACTCCGGGCACACCTAATTTTAATTCCAAATTTGCATTTGACACCAAGAATATTTAATAGAATTTGGTTTCTAAAATGAAAGCTTAAAATAAGCAGTTCTTATTTTCTAAAAAAGTCGTTTGTAAATTCCGGTGTCAGTCAGTAATTTCTCATTTTACGAACAGACTTTGTCTGTGCCGGAAAGGGATAAAACGTTCTTGTTATTTCTATAATAAACTAAATACATTTAAAAAGAAATTGAATGACTCTAAATAAAATTTATAAAATTTAAGCAAATATGTATAACTAAATTATGTTTAAATCTAAAAGTGATAAAGTTGTGTTATTTTGTTCTTGTCGAATAGTTTACAAAACGACAAAAAATACTCAAACTGACAAAGAAAGAGAAAATTATAAACTTAAAAAAAATATATTTAATTTCTTTTTGTCTTTTGAATTTCTAAATATGAATGTAATATGGCTGATATTTTCTAAAAGTTTTAAACATTACAATGATTATCTTTTATTAACCTTTTGAATCTGAGACGATATTTGCAGAAGTTGTACAAAGAGACGTAACAGCGCTTATCTTCTAAAATGGCAAAAAACACTAAGCGGTGCTACAGCAATTTTCTTATTTTATTTCTAAAATAAAATAAATATCTTTAAATAACAATATTTATTTGTTTTAATTTAATTTAAAATTATAGCAAGTAGAAACAAAATGTTTTACCAATGTTGCCAAATCTGGCGGATGTTTTATTCAGAAATTCGGAATTATCACCGGAAAATTTGAATAGTTATTTTTGCCTTATATAATAAATGATATTGCGTGAATAAAATAAAATAAAATTACTATTTAAAGCTTTCCGGTATGAATTCGGAATTTCGGAATAAAAAATCCGCCAGCGTTGGCAACACTGTGTATTACTTTGTGTGAAAGTTATTTGACGATAGATACAACATTTTCGTAATAGTAATTTTTGCCTTATTTATTCAGAAAAATTGATGCCAGCACTATTATTTACTTCTCAATGGCTTTGTATTTCATAATTTTTAATTTTACATTAGTATCAAGTAATATCCTTTTTACCTAATTCCCTAAATGGATTTTTAAAAACTAAAACTAATATAAATATTTTAATAATAAATGCATGATCTCGAGTTTCGGAAAAGCTTTTGTTGAAATGTTGAAACAAAAATTACAAAAACAAGAATTTTACAATCAATTTTTGAAATATTTTGTTTATGTCTTTTACAAGCTATAAAACATTTTATTTTCCCTACGATATGAAATCTGGTAACTTTTAAAGCAAATGTTTAGTTTTATTCATGTTATTAAATTTCAGTAAAAGCCATTATATCTATTCAATTTCATATCAAATGAACATATGTAAAGCCGAAGAGATATTTTTTTTTCGTAGCATTAACCTCTTAACAATTTCTTTTTGTCGCAATAAAAAAGACATAAGGACTGGGCACCACTTTTACAGAAGTAAAATATTCGCATTATGTAATAGTTAAATTTATGTGATTAAATAAAGTGAAAGTTACAATTAAAAATTAGTGGTATCTAAAAACTTTGAGTAAAGGAGCAAGCAATCTCTTTTTGTACGTACGGTGTATGAACAAAATTGTTAAAGGGGCATTTTACTCTTGAGTAAAAGAAACAGGGTCCATTAGCCGTCTTTTTGGCCCATGAAATAAGACTAAAATTCGATTTTCTTATACTGACTTAATTGTTTTACTTTTAAATATTAGAAGTTTTATCCTGTACGATTTCAACAATAATTTTTGCATTTTGTTCGGATTTATATGACTTACACAAGCTCAAAGATCGTATTATTCTTAGTTTTTGATTAAAACTACGCAATTTCTCCTAATTTCCCTCAATTATGTATATGAGCACAATTGTGCAACACTTTCTTCTTTACATATATATTATAAAATACATCAAAATATACAATATATGTAAAAATAAAAGTGTTGCAAAGCTGCGCTCATAGTAAAATATTAAAAATAGAGAGTTAAGTAAATGTATTCCCTCACGTCACTAAGAGACTATAGGAGGCAGCAACGCGTTAAACGTGCTAAAATGAACGGAACAGTTCTGCAGATTCTGCAGTTAACGTGATGGAATGCAGTTATTAGAAGAGGGAAATGCTAATTTCTGTATTGTGAAATATTTTTAAATTTTAAGAGAAATAAATATGCTGCTGTTAGAATAATTTTAGTGTAAATGCTCATACAAATATTTTAGGACTCCATGTGTGGTCTTAGAAAAACATGACATCATCTACAAATTCTAAAGCAAATCATCGTATAAAATTTATAATGTTACTAACTGCATAGCTGACATTCTTACACTTATTTTCAAATAAAAAAGGTGTGTACACGCCTTGGATTTTCCACTGAGTATGGCACCACTATTATTCATAAGAAAAATTATATTTCACTTTCAAATCTCAGGATTTCTCATTGGCTCATTTTTCACATGATTTACAGTATTTTTCTGCAGTTAAATAAAGTGAAGTATTCTGTTAACACTAGAACAGCGATGTCGGGTCACTTTGACCCGTGCCAAAAGAGTAAATGTTGATTCGCACCAGAATTTGTTTCATAAAATAAGTTAAATATATGCTACCCCAAAATAATTTAAATAAATACGTTAAAAAGTTTTAAATAAAATATCTGGTGTGAAATATTTTTATAAACTTTGAATAGAATTTCCCGCTTTTCTAGTGTTAAAAATGTTATAGAAATGTACCTAATCAATTCGAATCAGAAAATTTATTTGATAAAAGTGTATCTCTTTCTATAAGGTATTATAGTTGACTTCATTTATTAAATGAAATTTCTAGTACAAAGTTTGTTTATTTGACTTAAAGAACACAAAGGTTGGCAGCTATGCAATCATTTGATGATAACAACTACTAATAGATAATATGCATGGATTAACCCCTTAACTGTGTAGCCCGAACTCAGTTAGGGCAAGAACAGTTTGCTTGTTTTGTTACTAAAAGCTTTTGCACACCAGTAATTATTTAACGCAACCTTCGCTTTATTAATCGGCAGACCATTTTAGATTACACAAAGCAAATATTTTTGTACGGAAAAAGTGGTGTAACGTGCTTATTTTTAGTTTATGGTGTCAAAATACCTCCCACAGTTAAGGGGCTAATACTAAGGTGCGGACTAAATATTAAAAGTTGTACAAACTTTTATTTTCGCATATATTAACAAACACCCACTTTTGATATTATGTTTCAGTTTTTTGGATCGAATCCTTCCGGAGAAATTATATAAAATAAGTTTTTTATTCTTTTAAATATTCATAGAGCTAGTAAATTTAACAGTGTGAATGACAAATCTACGTGAGCAACTTTATTCACACCAGGGTATCCAACTGATGGCCCACAAAATACCATTATTTTGGATTAGTAAACTTGGACTTCATTAATCGCATAAATTCTGGGATTTTAATGAATATAAATTATATGAATTTAAAACGAATTTAAATGTTTTTTAATCCAGAGCCATAAAATCCAGATTTAATCCAGAGCCTTTGAATCATGGTTGTTAGTTTGGCCTCATTTTTTATTCCGAAATTCTAAATTCATAACGGAAATTCCGAAAGAAGTGTTTTGACTTTATGTAATCACGAAATGTCTATCATAAAAAAATACTATTTAAAATGTCAGGTATGAATTCTGAATTTATGAATAAAAGAGGACACAGAACTTGCAATCCTGCTCCGAATACCAGGACTGTGCGCTAACACAAAAATGGCTATTATAGTCAGATTTTATTTTTTTTTATAATTGATATGATTCCTTAAATTTGAATACCAGTACTTTCAAAAATACAGACTATAGAAAATCTGAACAATTCCTGCCTATGACAGTCCTCATTTTTGTGACATCTATTCAGCAAAATGTGTTCAATCTTTGAACGATATGCATGCTATTGAGTTATATGTTTTATGTAGAATATAAATTATTTTCGTAATTAGAAAATTTAAACGTTTAAAAATCACAAATTTGAAAATACCAGGACTAGAAACTGTAAATGCAGAGATACCATTGGTTTTCTTTTTGGATACCATTATTTCCATACAGTAATATTCATATTATATGTTTACAACATTCTTAATAGAAAACTACCAAACATTTTTTTTTTCGAAATAGTGGTATTGAAAAGCGTGTCCAATGGGAGGTCCTATAAATTCTGTATATATTTTAAACAATCCCACTATTTAACAAAATACTCCAATAACGCATTATTCTCTGTATTTAAATCTATTTTAAAAATTCATTGTGAAATAAACATAAAAATCTGTATAAAAAATAGAACATTATAAAAAATACATGCATATATTTTACTCTAATACTTGTAAAAATTCAGTATTAAATGTCGAAAAAAGAAAAGCTCAAAATATCAGAAACGAACATGTTTTTCGCAACGTAATCTCGTTTTCCTATAAGTACCTTTAATGGCACTTATTTGTGATAATTCCTTATTTCATTAAAGAAATCTGTAGGTTTATTTACAAAAAAGGATAACAGATCTGTGTTTAATCCGGTAAATGATATTGTAAAGAAGGAACGATTTTTAAATTTTCAACTTAGATTTTCGATTTAATTCAAGCGTTTTCTATAACAAAAACTATTAATGTATTTTGATGGCATATTTGCTTCAAAATATTCTTTTAATTGATACAACAAACACACTCTCCAGGGTGTGTACAATTTTACCACAATTTTATAATATATTTTTTCAACTTATTGGATTGCAAAATGAAATTTACAAAAATCTGGGATTAAACGAGGTGACTGAAAAGCAGGGATGCTACGAAATCACAAAAATTTTATGTTGAATACCGCTATTTTGGTATTGTTTTATTAAAGCGATTTTATCGCAAAATTTCTGTAATTTATTAAGGTGGCTATTTTGCTACCATAATAGTGGCAATAAAAATTAAATTCAGATATTTGCCGGACAACTGTGCTACAAAGTATGCGATATAAAAATTAAATAGAAATTTTATGTTGTTTAATAGTGGTGGCTTGCTCCTTAGAAATTCAAATGCGTTTATGTATTTTGAGACAAATATATACAAACTTATTATCTCGTATACAATTAAGTCCTTTCACGTTTCAAAAATTCATAAGTGTATATGAAACTGCTGTATCGGGATGCGGTCTGCATCATAAAACATATCAAAGAATCGGATTTTGAGATCCTCAAGTTGTGGTCCGTCGTTCACTAAGCTACCACTATATTAGAATAGCAAATTGTACATTATTTAACCCTTCTTTGCATGAGTTTTTCTATTACAATTGTGTTTTTTTATACATATATTAAATATTAGACACCAGAAATTTTAAGATAGATTTTTAACTTTGTTCAGCAACGGGAAATTTAGTGGTTTAATATTTCTATATAAATATAGTGGTGGCGAAGAAGGTGATTTATTTATTAAAAGTTAAATAAACAGTGATGGAAATTTACATCACTATTCAATTAAGGGTTAAGCCCAGAAATCTTGGAAAAAGTAATTAAATGTTCAATTTTTAACCAACAGGTAGAGCTATTCAAATGTTTGATTAAAAATAGGAGTCTGATTCGGATATCTATTTTCATAAAATTTATGTAAATATATATTTTTAAAACAAAAATCCTATTTTTACGAAAAGTACTCTTAATGTAGTGACTCATTAAGTTTGCTTATGTAATCTGTTTCAGTATTAAAAGCAAAGCAGAGTTGCAGAATTTATTTTCAAATTTTGCATTTTTGTATGAAAGGAATTTTTGCAATTTTTTCGGTGCCCATTTAATGTTAAATTTTGTATGTATGTGAGAAATGAAAGTATGAAGTATTTATGATGCTGAATTTAAAAACCGAATGAGCGTAAACATGTTACAAGTACAGATTTTTTATAATAACAAGCTGTAAAGCACTATAGCCTTTTAAATGCAATTTTTTTTTAATTCTCGAAACGAAATAAAATTATAATAATTATATGTTAAATTTTGTATGTATATATTTAAGTGTATCGAATTAAGAGAGAAATGAAAGTATAAAGTATTTATAAAGCTCAATTTACAACTTTATTGAGTGCGAACATATTGCAAGTACTAATTAATGAGCTGTAAATGCATCCAATATATCCTTTTGAACACAATTATTTTCTTATTTCTCTAAAATCAATATAAATAAGACTATTCTAAGTTTCATTTTGCATGTACCTAAATCCTAGCTTATAATCCGCGGAACAAAAAAATCTGTTTTGAACTAGAAATTTTATTTTAAAAGTATTGCCTAATATAAACCAAATAGAAACAAATTATATTTTATTATTCAATAGCTGACCCGCCCGGCGTTGCCCGAGCCCTTGTAATAAACTTAAATCTCTTAAAAAACGGAACTCTCACCACGGTCTACGATGGCTTCGGAACCGTATACCCGGCATGCTCGTACGCTCTAGAAAATCTTTTATTTCCCCCTAACACCGCCCGGGGAGCATTCTGTTCTAAACAAACCTCTTTCCGAACGCACTTCTGAGACAGGTCCCCGCTGCCTACGTTAACGTATAGTAGGCGCACTACAAAATTGAGCTGGTTTCGAGAAGATAGGAACATTATTAGCCCAGTTATTGCAATAAGGCACAATTAGAGAAAATAACCTTGAGTGAGGTGCCGAGGGAAGGGGATGTTCGAGTGTCCTTCAGAAAATGACTAATTAGGAGGCCCACTATGCATGCATAAAAATTCGTTCGTTTTGGTAAGCTAGGAACTTAATTACAAAGTTGGCTTAAACTCTTATTTGTAAATAGTGGTAACCGCTACTCATAAATTTAATTGAATGTTATAAAGGGTGACTATTAAATTATTTATAATGTTTGGAATCACTTGCGTTGAAATCGGAAAGATAGTTGCTGATATATAGAAACGGGGCATAGTTAGGAAAAAACCTTGAAGGAGGGGCCGGGGGGGGATTGTTCAAGTACCCTTCAGCAAATGACTAATTAAGAGGAGCACTATGCATCTTTCGAAATTCGTTCGTTTTGTTAAGCTAGGAACTTAATTACAAAGTTGGCTTAAACTCTTATTTGTAAATAGTGGTAACCGCTACTCATAAATTTAATTTAATGTTATAAAGGGTGACTATTAAATTATTTATAATGTTTGGAATCACTTGCGTTGAAATCGGAAAGATAGTTGCTGATATATAGAAACGGGGCATAGTTAGAAAAAAACCTTGAAGGAGGGGCCGGGGGGGGGTTGTTCAAGTACCCTTCATCAAATGACTAATTAAGAGGAGCACTATGCATCTTTCGAAATTCGTTCGTTTCCTTAAGCTTGGAATTTAATTACAAATTTAGCTTAAACTGTTATTCGTAAATAGTGGTAACCGCTACTCATAAATTTAGTTTAATGTTATAAAGGGTGACTATTAAATTATTTATAATGTTTGAATTCACTTGCGTTGAAATCGGAAAGAGATTTGCTGAGATATGGAAACGGAGCAGAGTTAGAGAAAAAACCTTGAAGGACGGTCCGGGAGGGGGGCGGGGGTTGTTCAAGTGGCCTTCAGCAAATAACTAATTTTGAGGATCACAATACATCTTTAATGATTGATTCATTTGGTTAAGCTAGGGAATTAATTTGAAATTTGGCTTACACTATTATTCGGAAATTCTGGTAACTGCTTTCTAGAAATACAACTTGAAGCTTAAATGTAATTAGACCCTTGACCCTCTTCATTCCCGCAAATATAAAAAAGAATCTGTTAAATAAAGTTTTCTGTATTAACAATCTCCATCATAATAATAAATGCCGTGTAAAAAAAAAAAAAAAAAAAAAAAAAAAAAAAAAAAAAAAACGACTAATTGTCATGAAGAAAAATGTGAAAGGAAAATATTTCAATCAGTGGGACGTATGTGTAATTTGTCATGTACTGGTGACGCGCAATCGCATGGCTCCTCTACGCTGATAACTTCAATCCATATTGACACTATTTAGTTAGAAATCCTTATTTATGCATCGCTACTCTGGTTTATTTAATTACTTCTGTGAAGAATCGATGCAACCAACCAGTGAACCAACCAACCCAAGAGAATAAAAGCGTATTTTTAATGAGAGTTCGTTATGCATTTTAATTAATATTTCAGAAAGTAATTAAAATATTAAAATTCTGATGCACCAGGAGAGGGTTTGGACTATCTAAATCTAAATTTACAGACTTCTAGGTGCACTAAATTTTCCTAGCCATCGCCAACAGACACACACACACACAGAGAGCGAAACTTTCTTTTATTAGTATAGATATCTGATGGGTTTAAACATGTTTTTTGGTCGCCGAAATATACGCCGGAAGTTAAAATATGTGTATCTAATTAACAGATTAAAGGAAATTTATGAAATATTTACAAAGTTGATTTTAAAACTTTCCGCAGCGCAAATACATTATAGGACGAGATGTAAAACCAGCCAATATAGAATGTACGAAGTTTCAGTCCTCTCTAACAACGATTTACCCGAACGTTGTTTGAATTTAATTTTTTTCCACGAAGAACCGAAAACGTTAAACGAATAGAATTTCAAAATCTGCAGTTATCGAAAAATATGTCTAGTAATTTCAAGCGTAATTTTTAAAGCTATTTTATACCATTTTTTCTTGTATTTTAGGGTAAAATTGTATTTTTATAGAGATCATTCTATGCTCTTCGTATGCATATGCATGCATAATAAATCTTAAAACTATAGGACAAAATAAGGAGAATAATAGCGTTCAGAAATAAAAAAGCGTAACAATTGTAACCTAATAAAAGTGATAAGACCTACATGTTATGCCTTTTCCGACACCCCAACATTTTATAAGATTTTTTTTTGTCATATTCTTATCTTGCGTGAATTCTTTAGAAGTTATACTCACTATGACACCAGTATTTCATATTAGAAATTTTCTATTTAAATATTTAAAATTCAAAATTCACAACAGCCGCATATATTTGCAGAATTTATAATATTTTTCTGCAATTAACTACAAAAAATTCTAATGAAAAATTTTCTTAAAAATCTAAGGAACCTGCAACAAAATCTTTTTTTTTTAGAAGAAATCTAAATAAGATAATTCTGTTTTAAATTTTGATTGAATGTGTGTCTAATTAAACCTCTGCGTCTGCATACGCTTTACTCCCATGAATTCCACGGATTATCAAGTTTGTCCACATCTACGGGTGAGGACGAAATCTCGGACGACTGTTTATTTTTTTTACTTCCACTATTTGGAAACAGTAATCACACTGTTAGATTTCTATCACCCTGTTAGATTTCTATCACCCGGTTTAGTTTCCGACTAGAAGTTTACCACGAAGTTTATTGTTTAGATATAGTGTAGAAAAGTAACGTACAAATATTCGCACTGCCAACTATTAAACCATGCCCACGGAAAACATGAACGCTTACCTATTAGCATATTAGCTACCATAGCTGCGACCTTTTATACTTTTTTTACAACTAAAATTTTATAATAATATTTGCGTTATTTAATCGAAGAAATCTATATTAAATAAGGCACAGTTTACTATTAAATTTTTATGGTGAAAAAGGAGTGTAAAATTTTGCAGCTGTGTTGATACTTGTATACTAGCTACTAGTGACAGGCACACAGTGGGACAAAATGCCAAAAATCCGAGACATTGGCCAATTTTTCATGAAATTTGCCTCAAAAAACTAGATGAACGTGTTCTATACATACTTGAGTTTATACGAAATCAGTCAACTGGATAAAAATACAACATTTACCTTCAATAAACCCTTTCATTTAATAAAAGTTTTGCTAAATTTTTTAGATGAGGATGACAGTTGATACTCATATTTCCTCCCTTTAAAAAAATTTCAGTTTTTTTGACGTCCTTTAACACTAAATCAGAAGCAATTTAGTTCCAAAACATGTTTTTTTAAAGCGTTTTTTGTCTTTTGTTTACAAAGATACGTGTGTTTAAATGTAATTTTTACAAAGGCAACGATTCAAAAGATTTTTTGAATTGTTCGGGAACAGAGGCGTAGCGTCAAGGGGGGCACGGACCACTTTACTACCAGTATTTTTATATACTATATTTGTCCTTATTTAATTCATACCGTTCAAAGATTAAATAAGGCTAAAGGTAGTATATAATTATACTTGTAGTAAAATGATCGTGCCCCCCCTGACGCTACGCCACTGTTCGGGAAAACCGTCTTTGTTCTCTTTTTCATTAGGTACTGGAAGAAAAAAAATCCTAATAATCACATCAGCCACTATCCGCCTGCGTTTGGTAGGGTCACGAAATGAATTATGATTTCTTAACAAGTTCAAAGTTGATTATGTAATCGAAGATAGAAAATACCATAAGATTTATGATCTTCCACATTTTGTCATAGAAAATCCCACTTCTGATTTCAGATTCACGTTTCCCACCTTTAACAACATAAACCTGACAAATCTGAAGTCATTTCGACTTGTCTAACGAGATCTACATCCATGTCCCCGAAAACACGCCTCTCGTCTCACTGTGTGGAGGTACAGCACCTAGAATACATAGTGTGGAAAACGACTTTACCGTTATTGAATTCAAAATTTTTGAATTCAAACCGGAAATTCTGAAACAAGAATTTTTACTTTAAGAAGTTACAACATATCTGTCATTAAGTAAGGAAAAGAACATTATAGGGAATTTCTGGTATAAATGCGAAATTTCTGAATTTAAAAAAAGCCAAAGTGCTAATGCTTTAAAAAATGCTAAAAAACTGTAGTCGATAAACGTGCAACGATTCGGTACAATATAATAGGGCGATCACAGCGACAACTGCTTTAAAAATAGATTTACCTCTAGCAAAAGTAACCGCTTCCCTATTGACAACATGAACATAATTTCTGTTAATAAAATCTTCTTGGAAGTGTATATTTCAGATGTAACTGATTTCGAAGTTAGTTTTTTATCATATCATAGAATTAACTTTTCCACTCTTCTAGCAGAGATTCATCCTTTGGTATGCTAAATAGGTATAGTTTCTAGTTTGCTGTCTTGTATCGAGGACTGCAACCAGGCACAAAAGAATGAGTATCACGTTTTCAGCCGTGATTAATATCATTCATATTTTAAAATCTTATGAAAATCACTATCCAAGTCAAAGGAAATAGGGTATAAATTAATTATTTAAAATATTTACCACCAGCTGAACCGTTTTCTCAGTTCGATTCTTATACAATGTTTAGGTTGAAAAGAGTTAGCAGACAGAGAGGGGTGTCCAAACGCTCCGGAAACCAGTAATATAATAAAGTGTTCTTCGCCTTCAAAATCGCAGAAAATTCTCCGATTAGATAAGGCAAAAATATTTTTATAAGATTAGTGGTATCCAAATCATCTGGACCTCCACTCTGTCTACAACACTGCTAGAAGATGTTGCTGCGATCCACCCGTTATCTTTTCAGCATTGATCGTTTATCTTTTCAGCACAATTTTACATTGATCGGATACAATTTGTTAGTATTCATTTGTAGCCGTTTTCCAAACTATGTATTCTAGGCGCTTTAGTGGAGGTCCGCAGAGATATCAGTATTTCGAAAAGAATAATTCGACGTTTTTGTAAACAGAAGTTTTTCATATTAAAAAATTATCATATCAAAAAATCACAAAAACTAGATTTTTTAAAATTGTAAAACCCACTTTTGACACGTTTTTTTTTATTTTCTTTTATCAAAATATACGAGGAAGAGATATTATTTACATATACATATTATAAAAATACATATTATAAAAATCTCAATTTTCGACTACGGGGGGATGAATACCTGTTTATTTAAAAAAAATAATAATAAGCATTTCATTAGAATTTCATAATATCATTGTATAACACCGTGTTTAATTTAATGATTTTAATTTCTGGAACATTCAAAGAATTTTATTTGCTTATAAATATGCATGCAATTGAAAAAATAATAATTGTGGATTGTGCGATGTTAAATGATATCATAAATGAGATTTAAAAAACAAGCAGCAACAAGCAGTCGCCGTTTTTTTAGGGCTTCGTTCATCTCACGAAACACTATTGCTCCTGCTCCGTTGTCTGTTTGTCACAGAGCCATTCTCGAAAACTATGTAACTTACAGAGATGAAACTTTATATATAAATCGGAATATCAGCTGTAAAGACCTGAAAATATTAAAATTTGAAAAATTCGTATTATTTTAATAAATAGAGATAAAAAAAAAACAAAATTCTAACAGCCTTTTCCTATTAAATTTAAACATTTTTCGTTATAGCCGATGCCAAAAATTAAAAAATCCACGATGAAATTCCTTCTACAATAATTAATTTTCTATCAGACGATTTCCACGAGAAAAATGAAATAAAAAGTTTCACCAAATGAAAAAAAATATTAATATGAAATAAAATTGATTAACCCCTTCGGAACGAGCGCACCGTATACGTGACTTGGCTTGTGGTTTTCAGATCCCGCGCGACCGGAATACGTGACTGGTCTTGCGGTATTCAGATCCCGAGCGACACAAATTCGTGACTCAGAATTGGAACGTTTTTATTTTTTTAATTTAACGTACACATTTTTATAATAATCATATTTGAATAAGTATCATGGTAGAACACATTTCATTTTAACTAGGTAAATAAATGGAATCAATTAATATTTTTTTAATCCATGATAATTTAATTTTTTAAACAATTACTGCAATAAAATAAAATTGAGTTTCTTCACACTGTATTTATGTGTTTGAATAGTGGCTCATTTCTATCATGACTTTTTTTATTGCGCCTAATAAATCTTATCGGAAAATTTTCTAGATCTCTTGGAAAAGAGGATGTCTGGTATGAATGGATGTAATGAATCAGTCAGCTGATCAACATATGACGTATACTTCAACCTGGCGCCTGCTGACTAAGAGTTTATGCGTGTTTAATTTATTCTTTTTTTACTTTTTTCTCGATTGAGAAATATTTATTCCTACGTCGGCAACATTATTATTATTATTATTCGGATTTTCGTTCTTTGAGAAGGGAAGGGGAACTCTTTTTTTTATACTTTATTTTATTGTTGCGAAACATATTGCGCAGTAATGAAAAAGAAATACAGATTGTGGTTGCTAGAAGCATCATATTTTTTTTTTCGCACAGTAAAGTTAAGATGGATTTTCTGTTCTTTTCTTTGGTACTTATTTTGATATTTTTCGTTAGTAATTTTTCATAACGTTTCAAATGAATTTGTTTTAAATTAAATTATTTATAATTTCGTATCAATATCAATTAACTAATTAAAATGTCTAAAAGACGTCGGTATTTAACTGCTGAGGAAATAGCGGAAATTATGAATAAAAATTTGTCTTCAGAAAGTGAAATTTCTGAGAGTGAAAGTGATTCTAACACAATCATTGACTCGGATTATTTTGATAAGTCAGCTGATGAATCTGAAAGTGAAAAGGATAATTTAGACCTACCAACTCCAGGACCTTCTGGACAGTGTTCATGGCTATGGTCATCTAATATAAATCCAGTTACTCCTATGTCGTTTTGTGCATCTCCAGGTATAAAAGTTAATCAATCCTTTTCTTCTGAGATTGATTTTTTCAGAGTTTTTGTTGATGATGAAATTGTGAAAATTATTACAAAAGAAACTAATGCTTATTATGATTTGAAATATTTTTAAGATCAACAATACTTTTGAAATATATATTTTAAGTTATCATTAAATTTTACTGATAATTATCCAACGCGTCTTATTTTAGCTGCTTTATTGTACGTTAATATATATATACTAGTATATAACCCCGTCAAAAATGACAGATTGTCGATCCGCGTTTCATTTTCATAAGACTTCATACAAACAAACAGCATGAAGATTTATTATTGAAAGGTTTGTATTGTAGAAAAATACATTTTAAAAATGACAAATGATTTCTACAAATAAAAATAATGAGGATACACACACACACATATATATATATATATATTACTTAGTATTACATTTCTAAAACAGTTCAACGATTGGACAAAACATTCAAATTAAATATTAACAAATAATCCATGTGTGAAAGTTTTTGTACAAAAGTGTTATCAATGAGTTCTAAACAGCTAGACTCACCACATAACTGATTGTTTGTTTATATAAGCAAAATTAAATGCAAATTACGCTGTACTATGTTTTCTTATATTTTAATTACGTTTGGTAAGAAATAATCATTTTACAGTTTATGACCCATTATCCCGAAATCCAAAATCCGGAAGGAGAAAATTCGAAAATTTTCTAAATTAGAAAATTTTTACTAAATTTTTAGATTTTCTGAAAATTTTTGAAAATTTTACCAATTCTTAATTTTTTTTTCAGTCCATTGTGTTTCAATGTATAATCACTCAAATATTGTTACTTCGGTGGCGGGTGAACACGGTCACCTCTTCCCTAAATTAAAAACAAATCATTTTTCTCTCAAATTTTATTTTAAAATTAATTTATATTACGATTCATTAGAAACAAAAAAAAGTAGTTATATATTTATTTCATCAGGGGTGATTCGGTTCAAGTTTTCCTAAAAAATTAAGGCATTCGGTTTCGAAAATTTTTGTCTTCAGTTCAAAAATTCGAACATAAATATCTCGAATTTTGAACGATCGTCGCCGGAAAAATCATTTATGTCTATCGTTCACAGAAAAACAGTAGACAATTTCTTCAAATGATTGTGGAAACAACGTGAATTTCGTCAAAGGATCGAAAAAAAAAACGCAAATTTTATCGCAGGATTGGGAAAAAAAAAAAAAAAAAAACGCTTATTTTGTTTACAAATCGCAGAAAAACGCGAATTCCGTCAAAGACTTGCGAAGAAAACGCAAATTTCTTCCAAGGACTCCGAAAAAGTGTAAAATTTCATCAAAGGATCACACACCAAAAAAAAAAAAAAAAAAAAAAAAAAAAAATTGGTTAAAGGATTGCAAAAAAAATTCTCGAATTTCGTCAAATAATCGCGGAAAAACATAAATTTTTTCAAAGGGTCGCGAAAAAAAAACGACACAAATTTCTTCAAAGCACTGCGAAAAAATTTCTAATTTCGTTAAGGGATCGCGAAAAAAGTGAAGTTTCGTCAAAAGATCGAAAAAAAACGCTAATTTCGTCAATGAATTTCAGAAAAAACTCGAATTTTGTCAAAGGTTCGTGAATAAAAGGCAAATTTCGTCAAAGAATAGCAAAAAACGCAAATTTCCTCAAAGGATCGCAAAAAGAAAACGCAAATTTCTTCAAAGGACTACGAAAAAACGCAAATTTTGTCAACAAATAGCAGAAAAAAATGCAAATTTTGTTAAAGAATCACGAAAAAAAACATAAATTTTGTCAAATAATCGTAAACTTCGGAAGGACTCGAATTCCGGAAAATTCCAAAACTCGGAAAGCCTTTTTGGTCCCGAGGATTCCAGATAATGAGTTTTTACGATGGAAGCGAATTTCAAATTCCGCCAGTAGATGGCGCCTGTATACTGAATCAACCTCAAATCCTCCCTACGAAATAAATCTCCGCTACTGCTGAAAAAAAAAAACTTGCTTACAGAATTTTTTTTTTACAGAAATGGTGATATACATGTTTTATATGATATAAGGTTTTAAACAAAATTAAAATATTTAAAAGCTTTAATATGCTTTTACAAATATTTTAACAGCAGAATCGAATGTAGCATAGATTTTTTAGTAAGCCTAACATGGCGTTTAACTATCGTTGATTCGCAAACCGGAGTGGTCGCCACCGGATGCGTTACAGACAGTTTCTTGCCTTTGGATTTTATTATATGGGAGATATGTTTTCAAAAACATTTCCAAAAAGAAATGCATATTTTAAAAGTTAATTCTATTTTACTCATTATTACTGCTTATTATACAACACTATATACGATATGTTTAATAATATGTTTATATATATATACTGCTCAAAACAATTAAAGGATATTTGAAGTTTTATATAAAATAAAGATATAAACGAAATTTTTTTTTGCCGAAAACAGAAGAAGAGAATCACAAATGCAAATTTTTCTGGTTTTCAAACTGTGGAGTATGCAAATTTTGAGTTCGACGTCAAAAACGTCGCTTCAGCGGCAGCGAATGAAATTTGACTTTCAACTGGATAAAAGAGAATGAAGACAAGGATGATCGGCATTCAGTGATTGCTTTGTTTTGATGAGTACGATGTCTCAGCGAAGTCATTTGACAGATTCAGAAGCTTGGAGAATTGTTGGTAGGTTAGAAGGGGGCCAAACTCAAGCCGAAGTAGCGCAAGCCATTGGAGTGTCACAAAGTGTCATTTTCAGGATCTGGAACCGTTTTTTGGAGAGTGGATGTGCAGGCCGAAGACCAGGGCAAGGTTGTAGACGGGCAACAACGCCCAATGAAGATCGGTATTTAGCGTTAACAGCTCGGAGACACCGAAACATGAACGCTACTCTTCTCCAACAACACCTTTGCTCGGCTACAGGCACCACGATTTCAACTCAGACTGTCCGAAACCGGCTCCATGCTGTAGGTCTGTATGCTCGCCGACCGATGGTATGTGTTAGATTACCATCAAGGCATCGTCGCGACCGCAGGGAGTGGGGAACCGAGCATGTCAACTGGAGGAGAAATGAATGGAGCAATATTCTGTTTTCTGACGAGTCCCGTTTTTCTGTGCATCCGGATAATAGGCGTATTTTCATCTGGAGGGACCGTGGCAGTAGGAATAATCCTGCGTTCGTGCACGAAAGTGTCAGATTTGGCGGTGGAGGAGTGTTGGTGTATGGTGGCATCTCCATTGACGGGCGCACTGACCTCTACATCATTCGAGATGGAGCTCTGACTGGTCGCCGATATAGGGATGAGATCCTCAGACCTATTGTAGTCCCTTACGCTGCAGTAATCGGAGATAACTTCATTTTAATGGACGATAACTGCAGTCCACATCGTGCAAACCTGGTGGAGGATTTCCTTTTCGAGGAAGGAATCGTTCGAATGGAATGGCCAGCGTGTTCTCCCGACATGAATCCAATCGAGCACGTTTGGGACGCTCTAGGAAGACGAGTTTCTGGCCGCCAACAACCCCCACAAACTCTCCAAGAACTGGAAAGAGCTCTTCTGGAAGAGTGGGGCAGAATACCCCAACTCGTCATTAATAGCCTCATTGAGTCCATGCCTCAAAGGTGTTCAACGTTGCTGGCCGCCCGTGGAAACCATACCCCCTACTGAAAATGATTTTCTTTGAAGAAAACACCTTTTCTTATTCTTTTTTTCTCATATGCACAAATTGTGTTTTTTTCCTTTTGTACACAAATGCGCAATAAAATGCATTTTTTTCTGCCAAACATGTGTAATTTATTCTCATATAACCTACTATGTCTGTCGACCATGTATCAATCAGCTAAAAAGTTTCCCAGATACAAAATCCACCTAAAACTGCAATATCCTTTAATTGTTTTGAGCAGTGTATATATATATATATATATATATCAAAAAATATTTTAAAATTAAAACAAGTTTTTTGTGTCTATTTTTATGTACGTTAAATGTTATGAGGTAACATTCGCAGGTTGTTTGCAAGCTTTATTTAATTATTTTCATTTTTGCATAAATCGTCTTGTTTAAAACATTTATTTTGCTTACTGGGAGTGTTAAAAATTATTTAGTAACAAAATTGTTACGTTTAGAAGAAAATGTTTGATATATTGATATTTTAAAGACATGTACGTATTTTTCTATTTTATTATATTATTGTTTTAACTAAAAACGTAGATAATCATAAGCATTAAATCTATTTAAAAATTCATTTTTTTATTACAATATCAGAGAATATACATCACTTTTTAATAAATATATATATAATAACAACTTATTCCATATACGTGAATTTCAAAAAGTTTAACGGAATACTTATTTTGTTATAAGTTTTTAAGGAATATTTTACAAACGTTAGGCTTAACTGCACAAAATCCTTTGGCCCAGAAGGAGAAATCGAAATTTCCTGCTCCGTCCTCAGATGCGCACTTCAGAATGCGCGCGCCGTCGCGAATGCGTTAACGTCATAGTCGTAATAAAACGGAAAATGTCGAAGATTTCTCAATAATACAAGGAGTATGAGTATGTGTAAGTACACAAAGCAGATTAATATCACGTCATTAGAGAATTAAAAAGAAAATCTTACGTCATATGGGAAGTTTAACTAATTTTTCAAATGTTTGAGAATAATACAAAGCGAGTATCAATATAAATAACAGAGAATAGTAAATATATGAGTTTGAGAAACATATTAAATCGTGATAAAAATTCTATTATGGAAATATTCGCATATTTTAAAATTTCGAAGGTGTACAATTTGTTTAATTTTGAAATTATTTTTTTAAATATTGCATTTAGTCCGTATGACGGATATTAGTATGACAGAATATAATAGCGAGCCTGGCCCGCTATCCGGCTGGTTTAGATATTCGAAAAAACGAAAAAATAGACCGGTAAATTTTTACTTTATAAAAAACCTGACTTTTTTTTTTTCTAAATGGATTTTGTTTGAATTTATTAAAGAAAGGATAAAGTGTTTTGAAAGGAATATTAAACGAAACCCTTTGAGCGATCTTTGATCACACCTATCAACTTGTTTTCATTTTACCTCATTTGTCGCCAAGAAAGAGATATATAGCCGTATTAGAAACCTCGCTTCTGTTATGGCCGTAGTTTTCGCGTCATCCGCAGATATCGCCACTGTCTATGCGTAATCCCATGTTAAAGAAGTTGCCATTGCAGTGTATGAAAGATGGTTCTCGGTTTAAATCTACTTACTCTGTGCAGTACAATAATAGGGTGATCGCAGCGACATCTGCTTTAAAAATAGATTTACCTTTAGCAAAAGTAACCGTTTCACTACTGAAAGCATCAACATAATTTATGTTAATAAAATCTTCTTGTAATTGTCTAAGATGTAACTGATTTTGAAGTTATTTTTTTATCCTATCAGGGAATTAATATTTTCCACACTTCTAGCAGAGATTCATCTTTTGGTATTCTAAATAGGGATAGTTTCTAGTTTCCTGTCTTGTATCGAGCAAATGGCAGACAGCGTTTCAAATTTACGGAATTTTTTTTTATTCAGTAATTCTGAATTGATATTAGAAATTCCAAATAGTAATTTTTGCTATATTTAATGACAGAATGTCTGTCATCAAATAAATTAGTAACGACTATTTTGAATTCCTGTTGTACATAGGCGTAGCGTCAAGGTGCGGGGGGGGGGGGGGGCACGATCACTTTACTACCAGTATTTTTATATACTATATTTGACCTTATTTAATTCATACCGTTCAATGATTAAATAAGGCCAAATGTAATTTATAATTTTACGGGTAGTAAAATGCAGAGGCGTAGCGTCAAGGGGGGGGGCACGGGTGACTTTACTACCAGTATTTTTATATTCTACATTTGGCCTTATTTATTTCATACCGTTCAAAGATTAAGTAAGGCTAAATGTAGTATATAATTATACCGGTAGTAAAATGATCGTGCCCCCCCTGACGCTACGCCACTGGTAAAATGATCGTGCCCCCCTCCTGACGCTACGCCGCTGTTGTTGTAAAGTCAGATTTCTGAATAGAGTAAATCCGCTGAATTGTTAACACTGATGACAGATACCATAGATGCGAGTTTCCGGTTATTTAATTCAAAGCAACACAATTTGAACAAGAAACTAAACTTAACACGTTGACGGACACTTGCGGCTGTAGCCGCCAAAGCGAAGTTCACATTGTGGCATGACGGCTATAGCCGGAAAAACGAAACGGTCGATTTCAGACACTACGGCTATAGCAGCACAAATGTGCATTTACCGGCGTACAAGTAGAAGCCGAGTGTCATGTTTTGGAAACAATTTTTTAGGCTTACATTAGTTTTCCATTTGTTATACGAGTTGCAGCTTGAGTATGCACGTCGTGGTTGTGAAGGGAGTAGTGCAACCTAATTAAAGGTGCTGAATTAATCAAAATTAACTTTATTTAAGCAGAAAGAGTAAAACTATACTTCTAATATTCAGAAAATTACAAAAACATATAGTGTCAATTTTCGAACTTCACTTGTTCCTACTGTCCGTCAATGTGTTAAGAAATGAAATAAAATAAACACCTCATAGGAACAAGTTTCATTATTAATAATGTTATTAATAACTCTTCTATGGTGTCATTTATATATTTTTTTACTTGATAAATCCATAAGGTTGTCATACTGGGTTATTATAATTAAATTCCCACTTTCAAAATGCTGTAAAAAAGGAACCACTGGTCAGAATGACTTCAAGTTTGAACGAAGTATACTGGAAGAAGAGTGAAACGGTATGACAGAAGAAAAAAGTTCCAAAGTGTATAAATAGATTTAGGGAAGATATGAATTAAAGGTTGAGATGTGGTATTAACATTGACATCCCCAAACTCTGACAATTTCTAACTCTATAAAGATTTAAGGTCCAAATTGGGTGATACTGTTTTAAATATCAAAGTTGGTGCAATTTTTAATATATAGATGGCTACCGAAAGATAATTCATGCATAGCATTAACCCCTTAATCGTCGTGCCCGAGACATTCACGGGCATCGTAGAATACGCCTGTTTTATTCAGATTGTGTGATTCCCACCAGTTTGTTAAAATAGTGTAACTGACTTTATTTTCGCAATATTTTATCTGCCCATTAAATTAGGGGTATATTTCTACTTTAAAAAAAACTGGTGGTAATTAAGCAATTTGAATTTTTAAAAAGTACCCTATACTTATCGGGCGCGACGATTAAGGGGTTAAATAGTTTACATTACTTTCAGTCTATTGGAACCGATATCGTTTTCATATCATTATTTGCAGCAGAATTAGTAGCGGGTGATCGTATTTTTTCATGGACTGTATACTGTGTACAATCTGGTACTATATGCGCGATTTATTTTATTCAAAAATCTATCAATACTTGTAATAAGTAATAGTCTATTTATTTAATATCTCGTTAACACGTTCGCTGCCAACTACGAGTATACTCGTAGTGCTATCTACATTTCTTCAATCTAAAATTAGTTATTCTCACCGGAAATTTCAAAAGAATTTTTATTTTATGCAATTACGAAATGTCTGTAATAAAGCAAAGTAAATATTGCTATTATTATTTTCTGGTATGAATTTGAAATTTCTAAATAAAATGAAAATTCCGGTATTTTTTGCTTGGCAGCGAACGTGTTTAATAAGATGACTATTCGGAAATACTCTTAAATTTCGGAAGATTTGTATTATATAGCTGCCAACTTTTACGCTTTTTTGTTACCACTAAAATTTAATTGAAAATTTGTCCTTGTGTTTACCTTACACGATTTTGCCTATTTAATAAGATAAAATTTACTATAAAATTTTAGTGGTAGGAAAAAAAACTTAAAAGTTGGCAGGTATGGTATTAGAAATATTCAACGAAATTTTACTTTTACTGTAATTTCCGGCGTATAATCCGCAGCTCAAAGAGTCGTTTTTCGACCCAGAAATTTTATTCAATAATTGCAGTTAAATATTTACAGCGATCTTTTAAGTTACATTTTATAAAATAATATTTCTGGGTCGAAAAACGACTCTTTGAGCTGCGGATTATACGCCGGAAATTACGGTACAACTTTGGAAAAAAATAGATGTTAAATTGTATGCCCTCGTTTCTCAATAATTTTTTTGGAAAACCTCTGGCGAGAATTCAACATTACAGAAATACGATCTTTTGACCCAAAAAGTGTTAACGGCTCAATTTCTGTGTCTGCAATCGCTAATGAAAGCGAACATCAGGAGAAAATTGTCTCCAGACGAAAAAGAAAAGTAGTAAGAAATTAACTACTGATTGCCCAGATGGAAAAACTAGGTAATTTATCTGGTGTAAATTTTAAAGTTTTCTGCTGTACCAAAAATAGTATATGTTAACTTTTGATGAACTCTTTGATTACAGTTCGCGATTGCCGACAAATTATATAACTTATCATACCACAATTTACAAAAAAAATTACATCCTGGATAATTTCACTTGGAAATGTCCTAATTTAAACGCATGGAAATGATTATATATCAAAATATGATAAGAATAGAAAAATAAATTGTTTAGTGGGACGTATATGGCACAACGGTAATTAAACGGTCAATGTTCCAGCTGCGTATTCTCAGGGGATGCTGATCGAATACATCATTCGGGCATGCGCAAAACCAGAGCTGTCTACTTTCGTATTCTTTAATCAATTACTGTAACAGTTTTCCTAAAAAAGTGTGTTTTTATTTTAATTAATATTAAATATTAATGGTGTATAGTCTAACTTCGTTATCGCAAATAGCGTCTACAGAGAGCACTCAAAATTCAAAAGAATGTTCTAAACTTTCTAGGCATGAGCGCACAATGGCTCAGAGTTATGACGTTCGCTTCCTGTGCTTGAGGCTGGGGTTCGTATCAAAGCAGAGAAAGTGTAAAAAAATAAAGTTATCAATTTTCCATTTATTTCATTAACTTATGAAAGTAATTTGGAACGATATTAATAATTTATGTAACAGCAGTCATATATGTGTTATAGATTGAGCGGCAATAAATATTTTCCTATTTTTAGAGATTCCAATACAATAGATTATCTGAATTTACTGATGTTTTTATTTGTTTCCGTGAGCGCAAAGACACACACGCTTTACTTATAGTTGTTATGTAGAATTTCATAATTTTATAGATATATATTTTTATATTGACGGGGACACTGTTGCCAGTGGGCGAGTTCTTTTAAATTTAGTTTTCTTTATTGCCACAAGTTTATTGAGAAAGTAAAATTCGCCGTATTTAATGACAATTCAAATATTACGAAAACAAGAAGAATTATAACATTTCAAAAAATGGTTACCAATCAGGGAATCTCACTTTTAACCCTTAAATTCCTAGAGTACAGTGCCTAGAATACATAGTGTGGAAAACGGTTTTACCGTTTTTAAATTCAAAATTTTCGAATTCAAACCGAAATTCTGAAACAAGAATTTTTACTTTAAGAAGTCACGAAATATCTGCCATTAAGTAAAGAAAAGAACATTATTGGGAAGTTCTGGTATGAATGCGAAATTTCGAAATTTAAAAAAAGCCAAACTGGTAACGCTTTAATCCTTCTTTGCATGAGTTTTTCTTTTACAATTGTTTTTTTATACATATATTAAATATTAGATACCAGAAATTTTAAGATAGATTTTTAACTATGTTCAGCAACATACTTTACGGGAAATTTACTAGATTAATATTTCTATATAAATATAGTGGTGGCGAAGAAGTTGATTTATTTATTAAAAGTTAAATAAACAGTGATGGAAATTTCCATCACAATGCAAAGAAGGGTTAAAAAGTGCTAAAATATTGTTACCGATAAACGTGTAACGATGCGGTACAATAATAGGGCGATCACAGCGACATCTGCTATAAAAATAAATTTATCTCTAGAAAAAGTAACAGTTTCACTATTGACAACATGAAAATAATTTTTTTAATAAAATCTTCTTGCAAGTCTATATTTCAGATGTAACTGAATTTGAAGTTAGTTTTTTATTATATCAGGTAATTAATCTTTTCCACTCTTCTAGCAGAGATTCATCCTTTGGTATGCTAAATAGGGATAGTCTCTAGTTTGCTGTCTTGTATCAAGTACTGCAAACAGGCACAAAAGAATGCGTATCACGTTTTTTGGCCATGATCAATATCATTCATATTTCAAAGCTCATGAAAATCACTATCCAAGTCAAATGAAATAGGGTATAATTATTTATTTAAAATATTTACCACCAGCTGAAACGTTTTCTCAGTTCGATTCTTATACAACGTTTGCGTTGAAAAGAGCTAGCAGAGTAGAAGATGTCGCTGCGATCGACCCGTTATCTTTTCAGCATCTTTCTACATTTATCGGATTCAATTTTTTAGTACTATTTTGTAGCCGTTTTCTACACTATGTATTCTGGGCTCTGTAACTTTACTTAGAAAGAGCTCAGTACGTGTTAAATTTGTTTGCGCACACTAGCGCCAAATTTCTCTCCTGGACCGGTAGTGAAAATAGAAGTGCCCTGCAGGCACACTATATGCAAATTTTGTTCGGTTATATGAGTGCGACTGTACTCTAATTCGAGGAGTTGTTAAAGCAAAAGTACGTGGGAAAAAATAATAGCTACTTGTAATGTTTATATTTATAATCCATCACGTGACTTTGCAGAAACGCGGGTTCTGCACTGTCCGCGTCTGATCTAGTTTTTCATACTTATCTGGATTAATATTTTCCAATTTCTTTGTGATTTGTCGGGTTTAAACCTTTCATTTTACAACATATTTCGAAAGAAAGCACGATTTTTAACTTGCGAAATTTCCTCAATTCATCTGTTCTGGATTAGCCCCTTCCGAGACATTCACGAGCAGTTTTGACTATTATTTTTTTATCCAGATTGTTTGATTCCCACCAGTTTTTTTAAAATAGTGTAACTGGCTTTAATCTCCCATTATTTTATCTGTCAATACATAATCTGATTATTTCTACTTTAAAAACTGATGGCAATCAAGCAATCTGATTTTTTTTAAAGTAGCCTACACTTATCGGGCGCAACGATTAAGGGGTTAACACGTTGACGGACACTCGCGGCTATAGCCGCCAAAGCGAAGTTCACAATGTGGCATGACGGCTAAAGCCGCCCAAAACGAAGCGGTCGTTTTTAGACACTACGGCTATAGCAGCACAAATGTGCATTTCCCAGCGTACAAGTAGAAGCCCAGTGTCATGTTTTGAAAACAATTTTTTAGGTTGAAGTTCGTTTTCCACCAGTTATATGAGTTGCAGCTTCAGTATGCACGTGCAGGGTGGCTAGTGGTCAGGGAAAAATACAGTAAAAATGACAATTACCGGTATATTCTTATAGAAAAATTCAAATTGATTATTTGATCGAATAATCAATATAAATTTTTCTATAAGAGTATACTGGTGTTTATCACTTTTTTGACTGTATTTTTCCCTGACCACTAGCCACACTGACGTGGTTGTGAAGAGAGTAGTGCAACCTAATTAAAGGTGCTGATTTAATCAAAATTAAGTTTATTTAAGCAGAAAGAGTAAAACTATCAGAGGCGTAGCGTCAAGGGGGGCACGGACCACTTTACTACCAGTATTTTTATATACTATATTTGGCCTTATTTAATTCATATCGTCCAAAGATTAAATAAGACTAAATGTAGTATATAATTATACTGGTAGTAAAATGATAGTGCCCCCCCCCCTGACGCTACGCCACTGAAAACTATTTTTTTAATTTTCTAAATTTTACAAAAACATATAGTGTCAATTTTCGAACTTCACTTGTTCCTACTGCCCGCCAATGTGTTAAATACAATCACTTCATTGAAACAACCCGGAGATATACAGAATAATATCTCCATCACTTGAACATGTTTGTTTAAATTATGAACGTTAACCTATTTTCACAATTAAGTCCATTTACATTTTTCTGTAAATAGTTTCCGGGACCATTTTTTACTTTCATTATTTAAATATACTTTAATGTAAATATTTATCTATTTTTATTGCTCAATGAGTGTTGACAGTTCGCTTCTTTTTTATATAGATTACTTGAGGCAACACTGGTTTGAAAATATTCAAAGTTTGTTCATGATTGTTCATTTCATGGTAGTCAAACTGTATATATGTTGGGCACTATTTTAATAACACCAATACTCACCTTAAATACGGCAGTGTTGACCTATGACGTATATACGCGTCTTTTTGTAGCTGACAACATTTATGTTTTCCGGGACAATCAAATCGGGCAATCGCAGGAATCTGTGATTAAATAACGTGAAACTTTTTTCAAAATATAAATGCAGCAAAAAAGGGCATTTAAAAAAAATGTGATTTCATGTTAAATTCCCTGACAATAAATTGCAAATAGCAGAATTTAAGCAATTAAATAATTTGAAAATTACTATTAAAAATGTGTTATCATGAAGGCTACAGATTTATCTGAGTCTTTTATCGTATTGTTTACTTTTGCTTTCGATTTATGTCATTAGAATACTTTAAAGCGAGTAACTTAATTCTTTATACAGGTTTTTTCAATTTTATTTTCTGTACACATTAGTTCTGCTACGCGCTGAAAAGGTAAAATTATTAAGATGTTGCAACCGGTGAATGTTTGCCTATCGATAGAGTATAGTTAGTATAGAATTATATAAACGCCATAAAGAGCAAAATCCACCGTGTCTTGACAAAAGAGGCCTCAAAATTTAAGTTACATTTTATAATCGGATAAATTTCTTCCCTTGGCAAGTGACTCTGTAGAATGCTTGGCAGCACGCTGGATTTCTGAACGTTTTCTTTGAGTTCGAATCCAAGTCAAATTTACTTTTAGCAGTGAAAATATTTATCAATTATTTCTAACCAACAACAGGGTTCGGAAGCTTTTACTACAAAATTTTAACACATTGACGGACAGTAGGAACAAGTGAAGTTCGAAAATTGACTCTATATGTTTTTGTAATTTTTAGAATATTAGAAGTATAGTTTTACTCTTTCTGCTTAAATAAACTTAATTTTAATTAATTCAGCACCTTTAATTAGGTTGCACTGCTCCCTTCACAACCACGTCAGGGTGGCTAGTGGTCAGGGAAAATACAGTCAAAAAAGTGATGAACACCAGTATATTCTTATAGAAAAATGTATCTTCATTATTCGATCAAATAATCAATTTGAATTTTTCTATAAGAATATTCTGGTAGTTACCATTTTTTTACTGTATTTTTCCTTGACCACTAGCCACCCTGCACGTGCATATTGAAGCTAGAACTTGTATAACAGGTGGAAAACGAACTTCATCCTAAAAAATTGTTTCCAAAACATGACACTGGGCTTCTACTTGTACGCCGGTAAATGCACATTTGTGCTGCTATAGCCGTAGTGTCTAAAAACGACCGTTTCGTTTTGTGTGGCTATAACCGTCATGCCACATAGTGAACTTCGCTTTGACGGCTATAGCCGCAAGTGTCCGTCAACGTGTTAATAGAATTTTTCTATTTAATATTCATGTTGTAGCAGAAGTTGCAGACGCCTCGTTTACTCGCAGGATTTGTAATACTTTTCTATATTGAAGTAAGACGACAATGTCTATTAGAAAATTGTGGTAAAAGCGTACGAACCCTGAAAAATAGAAAAAAATGTATAATCGTTTAAACTTAACGAAAAGTATAAATTTAACACATATTTTGTCGAATATAAGCGCAGTTCTTACTATAAATTTTGCATGTTTAAATATTCAATGAAACTCAAAAGAAGTACAAAGCAAGAAATTTGTATTTTTATAGACCAGACCTTTTTGCTGCCATTTAAAATTATTTATAGTTATTTAAATGTATATACTCCTATTTTTAATAGAGAATTAAAATAAAATAATTGATATAAATCTATAGTATAACAGGCAAATTTTATTTCCTTATCAACTCTTTAAAAAATTATAAATATGCATTTAAATTTTTAATATATATATTTTTTAAATCTCGGATTATTGATTTTGTAATTAGAATAACTGTCTACGTAATACTTATTTTTAGCAATTCGTTTCTATTTTTTTCACATATAAATACAGTTTAAACTATGAAATTTTGTATCTTTATATATTTAATGAAGAATAAAGACAAAATGAATTAATAAATATGTAACTAAAAAATAGGCAATTGGTACTTCATCTATATACCACCAAATTGTATTCTTTTTAAATTTATTTACTAATATTTACATATATAATTTACTATTTTTCACACTGAAAAAAAATAAATACGTAACATAAAATTAAAATATGCTACTTTAATTATTTTATAAATTTTAAATTCAATAATTCAATAATTCTTTAATGATTCAGGAAACATTCGCATTTTTCTTGATCAAGGTGTTCCACCAAATTTAACTCCACTTTCAGAAAATTTGACAAAAAGCAGTGAAAAAAAATACAGCAATTAGAACATAAATATATTTAATATTTGATACAAGATGAATATTTGTATTAAATAATGTTTAACTGCGAACTATAACATTATCTTGTATATTTTAATAGTCAACTATACAGGACTACTCATGTAAAAGACCAGTGGAATATCATCTAAATTCAGAAAATATCGGCAATATACTGAGGCAAAGTTCAGTTGCTTTCTAAAAAGGTAGCTGAATGATAAAGGATTATTTGACTTCATATAAAAGGTAATATTTCTGGTAAAAGGAATATTTTGTTTGTATTTTATCCGAGAAATATGCGCTGAAAATTACGGTAAATAATGTTGAACGCATAAATGACTATAAATTCCTGATTCTAATTAAAAAATATAAATATTCTGCAATGCGAGAAATTAATTAATTAGCTCTTAGAAAGGGATATTGGTTTTATCTTTCGAGTTATGCAAAATACAAAACTCTTTTTTTCCACGAATTAAATAAATTCGACACAGCACATCTCATCTCTGCTACACGTATAAAATCTCTACTCATTTTAAACTACATTTTTAATAATATGATTAAAAGCAATATTAAAAAATCCCTGTCTAATCAAATTAATTTCCGAAACACATTTATTATTATCACATTAGTTACGGGTAGTTTTCGTCTTTTTAAAGGAAGCCCTGCCTGTGTATTTTATGCTCGTATCTTACAGTTGTAGGAAAAATATTTTGTATGTTCATAATTATATTATTAATGATCGCATATAATAGTGGTATTGTTTCTAATCAAAGTATTTATGTGCATAATAATCTAATTTTGTACGATTTTTGTTTGTTTCCTGAGAAATAATATAACGCCTAAAACACATAAGTACTGCTCATGTGCGGAATAACACATGTCCAAAAGGTTTGAAAACGTGTTTTCCGCCAGCATTGTGTTAAGAAGGTATTATTATTTTCTTTTTGGAGGCATACTCACATTGCATGTGTACGCATTTTGGAGGCAAAAAAGAATGATCTGTGAAAATGAAATGATTTCTGAAGTATTTATTTATTTTCAAATACGATTTTTAACCAAACCTACTTAAAAGAATGAAAGATAGTAATAAAACTCTATTAAATTTAATTTTATACAATGTTAGGAAAATTTAATATTTCTCCATAGAATAAAGCTTTCTGCCATATTGGAATTTATTTAATATTTATTTGAAATACACATTGGATTCCTGATTCATATCCATAAAAAAAAAAACTTTAATTATCACTGAAATTTCAAAACATTTCCTATTAAATCAAATTAGAAAAATAAATAGCTGTGGTTTAATATCCAGTTCAATAATATTAGTTTTTAAAAAGCAAGAAATTGAAATTACAATATGTATATATTAGTTAATTAATTGATATGATTAGTGCTAAATCTCACACCGAGCTTTATCAATTAAGGATAGTCTGCGATGACCTTGCCTCAAATAAAATTTGAGAAAAACTATAATCAAATTTTAAAACGTCAGAGAGCTATTTAAAAATGTAAACTCATCACTCTTATACAGTTAATAAGTAACGTAACAAAAAAAGAAAAATATATTTTTAAATTATTTTAATTCCAAACTCCTAAAACTACCGTACATACTTGTGTATAAGCCGACCCCCAAATTTTAGATGAAAACATGTTTAATACCAGTAATTCAGAATGGTTTTCTACGCTTTACATAATCTCATTTATTTCTAACATATTAAAGTAAAAGTAAACAATTGTAAAATATTAGCCCCTTAATCGTACGTAAAAGTAAATATCATTTTCTTATTTGCATTCCTGCATAGTGTTGCATTTTGGATGGCCAGCAGTGCATAAGTATACTTTATGGTCATAAGGCACCGGACAGACACTTACAATTTCAGTTTTACTAACGAACTAGAGGTTAGTAATTTTCTAAATACTTGACATTTTTTTCTTGGTTTCAGTAATATAAAGAACATGTTTAACCTAATATTTTTCAGTGAAGGTTTGATCACTATTGTAATTAGGACACCAACAAAACATTCAATAAAAACATTTTTTTCGATCACGTGTAAAATAAATGCTGGAAAACAATTTGTACCTGTAACACATGACTATTTTTATCTTCTGAAAAGTTTGTTTTTAATTGTGTAAAATTTACACGTACATTCATCGAAATATAAGTGTTATATATTTTTTAAAAGTCAAGAAATTTCCGCGTACTTTTTGATTATAACATGCATAATTTTTAATCAAATTTAACACCACTTTAAGTAAATTTCACAAAGTACAGTAGGAACAACATATTGTACTTAAAATACAAATTTATTAAGCATTTTATGAATTAATGAACTTTAGTATAAAATATCTTTTAAATGCACATGAGCTAAATACTACAAAACATTTTTGCATAATTTAGTAGTCAAATTCCATAGGGCGACTTTCATAAAAAGACCAGCCAAATATCGTGAAAATTCAGAAAGATATAGGCCATATAATGAGCTAAATTGCAGTTGCCTTCGAAAAGTAGCCGAATGATAAAGATGCTTCCAGAAATTGCCATTTTTTAGTAATTGACTTCCAACAAATATATTACAGGGTTCGTACGGATCCAGGATATTTCCAGGAGTTTTACCAGTATTTTCTGTATACAAAACTAAATCTAGGTTAAACTCGTGGCACTTCGCCTTCTTTTAAGGAAAGATTTACTGTAAGAAAATACTGGTACCGAAGAATTTCTTGGTCACAAAATTCCAGGAGCCGTACGAACCCTGATATTAGTATTTAATTTAACGAATGTCAACGCGTAGCTTTGGAATAAATGCTTTGATTTTTATAAAACTTTTGGTGGAATGGGCTAGAGTTGGTCAGAAGCGTAGCGTCAAGGGGGGCACGGATCACTTTACTACCAGTATTTTTATACCCTATATTAGGCCTTATTCAATTCAAACCGTTCAAAGATTAAATAAGACTAAATGTAGTGTATAATTATACTGTTAATAAAATGATCGTGCCCCCCCCCCCTGACGCTATGCCACTGGTGTTGGTGGTTTTACAAGTAGAACCAAAGCATATAAAAATTAAATAAACAAAATAAAATAAAAGGAAAAATGGCAATTTATGGGCAATCCTTTAACATTCAGATACCTTTTTGAATTTTCACACCATTCGACCGGCTTTTTTTTATATGAGTTGTCCTATATAAGTGACTGATAAGTTTTGCAAGCAAGCTTTGTTTTGATTTGAGAATGTGCAGGTAAAAAATTATTTCATACAAATGCTCATATTTCATTAAAATTTGTAAATATTTATATTTTAATCGTAGTATGTTGTTTCCACTGTACTTTTCTTTTTTAATTCAAAGTGACGTTAAATTTGTTCGAAAACGCTGCATGCTATAAACATAAAACACGCAAACACACACACACGCATATATATATATATATATATATATATATATATAGCTCCATGAATACACGTGCTGTTATAACACAAATGAACACAAATTTTGCACAAGATCCACATAGTCATGTATTACAGTTACACATCATTTCGGGTATTTTATTTTACCGAGTGAACGCAAATATTGTTTTCTTTAATTGAATTTGTTGTTATTCCTATAAATGTCCTGTTCGCTGTAAAATATTAGGTCAAACATGTATATATATATTAATAATCTTCAAATTTGAAAAACATTTAAATATCCTAATACAGTCAGACGAAAGATTTTTAACTATAATGCATTTTCAAAAAATACATCTGATGCAAGTTCTTTTCCGTGTAAATGCAATGACCAAAAAATACGTTAATAATGATCATGGACAAGGACATATAATCACTGGTAATCTTGATAGTGTGAATAATTTTAAACTGCAAAAACTAATGGGTTATGGTACTAAATATAGGCTTCCTTCTAAATTTAATATAAATTCTATTATAAAACAGTTTATATACGATATACATATTTTCATTTATAAAATTTCAATCTCATATAGTAAACCTATTGAATATTTTAATCAATGGAAAATACTAGTTATAGAAAAATGAACTGCGTCTTTAAAACATAATTTATCGCATCTGGTTAAAATTAACACTAAACAGTTGTTCCAGCAAATTACTAAATTACAAAAAAACTTTGTAATCACATACATCGACAATTCTCCTAATAATTATGCAATCATATGTAAATCTTATTATCACCGGCTACTTACATCTTGTATTTCTACTAACAAATCGTTTCAAAAAACTAATGAAAATGTAATTGTAAATAATCGTAAAATTCACAGTTATTATAAACTATTAAATATTTCTTCTACTAACTTTAATTATCCTTATTTAGTTCTTATACCCAAATTTCATAAAAATCCAATTAAATTTAGGACTGTAACTATTGGGTGCAATACATATAATAATATAGCCAATAAACATCTATTAAAAATTCTCAATCAAATTTATACACTGACAACATCCACTGATAATACACATTGTATAAAAAATAGCTATCAACTCGTCAATATTTTGAAAAATCTTAAATGTGTTAACAATATATTGACTTAGGATTTCAAAGATCTTTTTAATAATATAGAATTACTAGATCTACATAATCTTATAAATGCATTATTTAATAAGTATCATCATACACAAAATTTACCTATTCATATAGATACTGTTTATTTTAAAACTTTAACAAATTTCATTATATATAATAATTTTATACTGCATGATAATACGTTATATTTACAGAAAGTCGGTATACCACAAGGGGGATGTACAGTCGTGGAAAAAAAAAACGGAACACCCCCAACTAACTCTGCAACAAATTATAGTAGAAGGAAGTGACTGGTACCAAACGATTGGAAATAAAGTCTACATTTAAGTGATGTATATAAAATTTGCTTAGGGGGCCATATACATATAAAAACACACCCAAACTTTGTTTTTTTCAATAGCAAGACCCAAATTTGACAACATATTTGAAATCTGCAGTTCAAACTATGCCTAGATACCAAATGTCATTAAATTCCTACGATTAGTTTCTGAGAAATTAATTACTTTATAATGAGCATATTTAAGGGGCTGTATCCAAATTGAAGTTCGGTACACGATTGTTGAAATGCTGCAGAATGTCCCCTTTTAATGTATTATGTTTTACCGATATGACCATTTTACTCACTTAATAAGTTTCGGTTATTGTTATATGCTGTAAGATAATGTTTACAAGTGCTGAATTATCCGATTTTAACCCCTTGGGGACGAGCGACACGTATGCGTGACGCATAAGATGTTCAGAATCCTCGATTTTTCCCACCAGTTATTTTTTATTGCAAGCTTTGCCTTATTATATCTTACCATTTCCACAATTCAATTAGACGAAAATTTCTGTTTTGAAAAACCGGTGGTAAATTATTAAAAATTCTGTAATAGACTCTCGTCACGAAGGGATTAAAAAACCATAAGGTTATTTGTAATTAAAATAGTCTTAGAATATGTAAATGTTATTGGAATTTTACAGGTGCTTTTATAATTCTTTTTCTCAGATTTTGCATCTATTTAACTCGCCTTTTCTTCAGTTTATTGGCAGAAACGTGAATAATATTGACAGATACAAAATTTAGAATTAAAAAAAAAATAGTATAAAGCAGCGTAATGAAACAAAGTAAAAATAACAAAAAAAAACGCAGATAAATTGTTTTTTAGTCTGAAAATAAATCCAGACATTGCTTTTTTTTTAGTAGCGAGAGGGGGGCGGAGGTGTCTTTTTTTGAGATATGTTCGCAGAATTTACATTCCGATTTATTTGAAGACCTAAAACTAAATATATGTTATAAAGATATCTGAATAACTTTACATCCGTTATTCTCCTTCAGAATAGGGGTAATAATTCTATGATTAAACCTATTCTGGTAGTTCATTTGAAATTTTACAATTAACTCATTAATGCCTCCTGGCAAGAAAACTTGCCATATGACATTTATTATTTATTATTATTATTATTATTATTATTAGATTTTTTTGCACACTGCTAGCGATTAGGAAATAATCTTGCCTATCAGAAAACCATAAAAATAACTTGTAATTTTTTTTTCATTCAATTAGCCTGTTTAATCGAATAGATTTAAATACGAAAGTTATAGAAGAAATATTGTAATTTTTTCTTCGCAATAAACTACCAATATAAACGTTACCTATTAATCCATGTTGAAACAGTTTGAAGAGACACTTGAAAATGCCCAGCTATATAACGAAAACTTCTTCCAGCTTGCCACATGCCAATCATTTGGCCTTTCGTTGCTTCAGTTAATTGTGGGGCCATTTTGTTTCAGCAAATACTCTACACATATGCATTTATAATAAACTTCACTTCAAACATATATACTGCAGAAAAAGCAATATAGCTTTATTAGACTGGAAAAGAAGCTATAAATCATTTAAAGGTAACAAAAATGATTAAGTTTTTTCTAAGGTAGAACTGATCATATTTTTCAAAAATGAGCTTTATTAATTTAAAAATAAAAGCGAAACTATTTTCCATAAATGAAAATATATATCTCATGCAAATACGTTTTACGTAATTTTAATGAAAAATTTTAAAGCAGACATTGAAAAAGTAAAAGAAATAGGAAAGCCTTTATATATATATATATATATATATATATATATATATATATATATATATATATATATATATATATATATATATATATATATACTAATAAAGGCTGGGGTTCTGGTGCCTTGCTATGTTATATCT
Organism: Maratus michaelseni; assembly: GCA_963931845.1. Classification (NCBI taxonomy): domain Eukaryota; kingdom Metazoa; phylum Arthropoda; class Arachnida; order Araneae; family Salticidae; genus Maratus; species Maratus michaelseni. The sequence goes on from OZ007586.1 coordinate 86,051,996, forward strand.
TACTACAATCACAGGTCGTTGTCAGAGTTGTTTAACGTAAGATCACGAAGCATTGAAATACGGTTTACGCATTGTTTATAGTGTAAGACAGACTTAATCTCTAAGTTTATCAAGTCACTATAATCCCAGCCTATGAGTATAATATTTTCTCAAAGAGGAATGAGAGCTCTCCGACCCGAATATCGATTCTTACCACTAAATTTTAATAGTATTCTCCAACGTAAAGAATTTCAGAAATTTTGTCCTTGAATAAGGTAACAAATACTATTAAAATTTAGTGGTGTCAATCGGGATTTCGAGTCGCAGCGCTCCCATCCCTATTCAAACTATGCTTTAATGCACATCATAGACGGCCCCTTAAAGCAGCATTTTGTCGTTTTTAAGCATAATTTTAAAACTACTTGGAAGAAAAATTTGAAATTTTGAATACACATAAAGCAGGACATAATAAATATAAATCCATCAAAAAAATTGTAGGTTGCAATTCATAATTTTTTCGAATATTAATTTCATAATTCATAATTCATATTATAAAACTTTAAAAATTACAAATTTGACGTAGCTATGTTTGGGTTTTTGAGTTTTATAACCAAACAAAACGTTAGCACATTAGGATTATAATTTCAGGAGATATTAATAAAAATATGAAAATGTAATATAACATTAGAAGCTCTAAAATTTGAATGTTTATAACTCAAAAACTTATCATCCAAATGACTTAAAATTTTGTATCTAGGCATAGTTTGAACCGAAGATTTAAAATATCATGTCAACAGTGGGTGTTGCCATTGAAAAAAATAAAGTTTAGGCTGGTTTTAATATGTAGATGGCCCCTTAAGCAAATTTTAGATACATCACTTAAAAGTAGACTTTATTTCCAATCGTTTGGTACCAGTCACGTCCTTCTACTATAATTTGTTGCCGAGTTAGTGGGGGGTGTTCCGTTTTTTTTCCACGACTGTACATCTAGTATACTATCAGACTTATACTTGTATCACTATGAACGTACTTTTATTAACAGTAATATACATTTATATCGTTATATTGATGACATAATTTTAATTGCCACTGATCACACTAATATATCTATATTTCCAGTTGATTATCCTACTAATTTAGAATTAACGGAAAACCTCCTTACTAACAATACTATTAACTTTTTAGATCTTAAAATTACACTTAAAGAAAAGAAAACAATAATTGATCTTTTTGATAAACGTAAAGAATTTAAATTTAAAGTTAATACATTTACTAATTTTAAATCCTGTCTTCATAATGTTGGATTGAGGAGGTGTGTGGCGGAGTTGTATGGAAAAAACGCATGGTTAATTTATTTTACACACACACACACAAAAAAAAAGGCATTTTGATTTACACATACGCTTACTAATACACTTTTTGTAATGTCCTTTGATGTAGTACTTTTATATGTGAATTACCGTAGTTATATTTAAATCTTCATTAATTAATTTAAATGAATTATTCACTACTATTAAGAATGTTTATTGATTTATTGTATTTACTTTTATGCCCATGGGGGACAATATCATATTCTAATATAATGTAATACTTTATTAAACACTAATATAATATATATTAATTCAAATTAATTTTATTCCCTAACAACTTATATCATGTGAATTTAAATTTTAACTTTGTATGCAAAAACATAATTTGTTACTATTAATTTCAATATTTTATTAATATTATTTTTAAATCCATAGTATCTTAATTCACAAAATTTAGAATTTTAATTTGCCCACGGTGGGCAATATCATATGCTAATATCATAGTCTAATATAATGTAATACTTTATTAAATGCTAAAATTATATGTATTAATTTAAATTAATATTATTCCCTATCCTATTGTATCATATGTTTAATATTAAATTTACCTCCATAGCATCTTTATTCACTTTTAGTATTTTAATTAATCATTACTACATCCAATTTTACTTTAATGTAATTGGATTTATTATTCATTTTATATTTAATTTCATATGTATTTATTATTAAATATTATTTATTTTATTTTTATTTCATTTATATTTATTAACTAATTACGACTACATAAGATAGAATGAATTCATTTTTAATATTGATTTTTCCATTGTATTTCACTACATATACTGCTCATAGAAGGCAGCACCATGGCTTTTTGCTTTAAAATATTCAATATTTCCATGTAGTTTATTTTCAAAATCATAGATGGCAGCACCATGGTTTGTGATGCTTTTAAAAAATTCCATATATCCATGTATTCCATATATCCATCATTTTCTATATTGGCAACAGGGTTTATAATCTTCTAAAACTGTTTTTGGCAACATTTAGTAAATTATTTTTTGCAATTCATTGCCTTTATTTGTCTTCATGTATCTGGTAAGTGTTGGTAGTGGGAATCCATCTTCATCGTGTAGATTATGGCTTTTGTCGATCTATTATCCAGTTCTTCTCTTTTAATTCTGGGTAAGGTTTCTCTCTTTTTAAGTATTGTATTTGTTTTATGAATTTTCAGTCTTTATTTAATTAGATGGTTACGGTCATTGAGTGGTCGTCCCAAATTCATATTCTTTAGCAATTTTAATGCTAATATGAAGATGAAACCACTCATTTTATTTGTGGAATTTATGCATTTGGGACTTGATAATTCTGTATAAATTCCACAAATTTCATTCATTCTATTTTATTCAATTTTTAATTTAATTTCTACTTCTTTTATATTAGTATCTAATATCTATATTCATTGTGCTGGGGTTACAATTTCGTTGTCAATAAATTATTACTTCCTAAATCATAATTTCAAGTTTCAGTTGGTGTTATCGTAATGTTTCATTAATGGTTATATACAGGGTGTAACTGAAATGCTTCAAGAAACTTTGAGGGATGATAGTACTAATGAAGATGAACAAAAAATGCAATAGAACACGGGGTCGCAAATGACATTTAACCCTTTCAGGGACAGTGGTATGTCTAAAAAACCACTTAATTTTAATTCCAAAACGCCACAATGGCACCAGAATTTTGCTAAAATCTTTTCCATTTAATATTTATGTGAAATATAGCCCTTTTTCTTATTTACAAATTTTTTTTTTTTGTAAATTCCGGTGCCAGTCCATTTTCAGACGCATTTTCTCTATTTTTATCCTTTAAGCCTTTTAGGGGCAAACTACTTTTAGTACTAAAATGTTGAAATAAATGACTGGCACCGGAATTTATAAAAAAATTTGTTTGTAAATAAGAAAAAGGCTATATTTCACATACACATTAAATGGAAAAGATTTTAGCAAAATTCTGGTGCCATTATGGCGTTTTGGAATTAAAATTAAGCGCTTTCATAAACATACCACTGCCCCTGAAGGGGTTAAACGTCATTTGCGACCCCATGTTCCATTGCATTTTTTGTTTGTCTTCATGAGTACTATCATCCCTCAAAGTTTGTTGAAGCATTTCAGTTACACCCTGTATATATATATATATATTCTTGAAGTTGCAGAAGAATGCGCCAAATCTCTCTTAATATCGAAATTGTTCGGTGACTCTTGGCTATATAATATACATAAGAATAAAAAAATAAATTTTTCGAAATTTTTTTTTTTTTTTTTAATAAGTTTGATGCTTGTCTTAGTTTTTAAACAGGCTTTTTCAGATATCACAAAGAACATTTCGTTTTCTTATGCTTCTTCAGAGTTTCTTACGCTTTTCAAAATATTATTTTAAAATGTTTTGAATAATCTTGGCTTTGACATCTGTCACGTCTGTTTTAGAATTTATTCAAAATAAGCACACAATTTCTGAGCAGTTTTAACGATTTCTGTGAAATAGTATGTAAAATTTATAGCCTAGTGATGAATAAAAATATTACTTCCATATTTCTTTGGAAATTAAATCATTAGTTTCAAACTGCTATCGATTAAATTCGATTTAAAAAAATCTTTTTAGATTGTTTATTTAGAAGCAAAGTGGTAATTGTTAAATACTAAAACAGCTAAAAATGCAATAAGTATTTTTAAACATTCCATTAAGTGTATTATAATGATTTTTAAATAGCATTCCGATCGTTTATAATAAAAATGGCTGCAAAATTCTATGATATTTGTCAACAGTATTTTCGAATAGTAAATTTAACATTACTTAACCGATAAAATCTGCGATTAAATAATGCACTGATTTCTATTCCAAAATAGTAGTGTCTAAAAATCGTAGCATTTTGCACTATATGTAAGTCGGATATTAATTTATTTGTCAATAGCCATAGCTGCCAACATTTATGCTTTTTTCCTACCACTATTTTAGAACAGAAAAATCTAACTTATATAATCGCCGAAAAGTTATGATTTAAGAAGGCAATTTTTCTGTTCAAGAATAGTGCCTATTGCTGGGAAGAAACCGTAAAAATTGTCAGCTATGCACCACCTTCTTTCTCTCTCTCGTTATCTGTACATATTTATTCTGGATATCCACTTGGCATTACCGCATGCAGGAATAAAAAAGAAATGTCGTGAATATGGAAATAACCGTTACACATACCATTAATTTTAACATTCTACACCTTAACGGGAAATAATCAGTGTGTTAAGGCTAATTCGTGAAACAACGGTTTAGCCACCGCAGACTCTTTCAATTTTTATTTTACCACAGATCTGACACAAAGTAATCTTGATGTGTAGATTCTGTAATGTAAGCTTTGCGTCATCTGATGCCTTAAGCCCTATTTAATGTTATTGATAATGTGTTTTTGTTTGTCTAAATGGGTAATTTTTCGCAAAATTTTAATCATAAAATATCGCACAAATTTAGTATAAGCGCGAGACTGCTTTTATACATAAATCTCTAGATTTTAAATTAAGTTTATCAGATTACAGAATGGACCATTCCATAACATTTTGGTGTATAGGATAAAGTAATAGGAAAGAAAAGTGTTTTTTCTGTTTAATGATAAGTTGATTTTTTTTATTATTTGACGTCAAATTAGATGCGTAACATAAATATTTCTTTATTTTCACAAAAGGAATTTATTGATGAATAATATTTTTACTACCGTAATTTCCGGCGTATAATCCGCAGCTCAAAGAGTCGTTTTTCGACCCAGAAATTTTATTCAATAATTGTAGTTAAATATTTACAGCGATCTTTTAAGTTACATTTTATAAAATAATATTTCTGGGTCGAAAAACGACTTTTTGAGCTGCGGATTATACGCCGGAAATTACGGTATATTTTTCTTTCAATAATGATTGAAAACATGACGAAAAAGATGCGCGATATGCATGGTACTCTGTTAAATAAACAAATTTTAGAACAAATGAGGACTATTTAAATAACACACAATTATGTGCCGAATGGTTAGAGTAATAAACAGATAACTTTAATGATAAATATATTGTGATTAAAGATCCTCATGATACAATAATTAGGACTCCCACTGGTCCGTTTTCTGAATACCAGTAGTTTTGGAGAAAAAAATTCATGCAAAGTTTTACATCATTTCCAACAAAATTCACCTCCCGAGTAAAGTTCTACAATATTTGTAAGAAAAATCTAAAAGTAATATTTTTCTTGGAAAAAGTGGTTTTAAAAAAATGGACAGAGTGGGAGGATTGTGGAATAAGTGGAGTTAATTCGAAAAGTGTTCAAAAATGCGAATTGAAGTTTTGATAAATAGGATTAAAAAGTGATTTCTTATAGACAGTAAATCAGTCAAGATGGAGGTCAAGAAGCTAAAACTACCATTATTTTAGTATAGTAAAGTTCGTCTTTTTTAAATGGAGAATTTTTCGATTAAATAAAATGAACAAAACTCTTTAAAATGAAAAAGGTCTTTTCCATTGCGTCTAAACACCCACCCTGACCCACTGTTAATAATTAAGATCGAAAGTTCGCGCGTTAACCATTTGACTACGAGTAATGACAAATAAGAGAGTAGTTTGATAAGTTCTCGGCCTGGCACAGAGATGGAACAAGTATGAACAAATGATAATGATGTTTGGAAAGTATGATCCTTTAGATGGCATGCTGCCAAGTTTCAGAAGCGGGAATTTATTGGTTATGGCTGGGCGATAAAATAAAGTTAACACGTTTTGACATTTTCTAAAATTGGAAAAAATTAAAGTTAGAACTGTCATAAAATACTTTGTTAAAAAATGTTTAACCCTCACGGACGTACAAAAAGAATTATATTCCACCTTAAAATTTCTTATCTTTCATATTCGACGATAAAAAAGTGGTCAGCCGAAATTAAACATGGTAGGAAATCAATTCACGATGATAAAGGCTCAGAACGCCTTAAAACCGCTACCACCGACGAAATCGTATAAAAAAATCCCAATACCGTATTCATAATTGGCAATTGAAGATACGCGAACTTGCTGACATTGCAAACATTTCGATAGACCGTGTTCACCACATTTTACACGATGTTTTGTGTAAGAAAAAGCCGTCCACTCGATGCGTGCCGTGTTCGTTGAACGTCTATCAAAAACGCCAAAGAAGGAATATTTCTAAAGAGTCTTCTGAAATGTATGTGTTGTAAAAGTTAAAAAATAAAATGAAATACTGTCAAAAATCATGTATTTTTTTGTCAGGCCGAGCACGTATGGAACCACTTTCGTAAAGGACTAACAAATTCGCACACAAGTGTGTGTCTTAAATGTATTAAGTTGCAAAGTGACTAGATTGAAAAATAATATGAAATTATGTCAAAAATCTTGTGCTTTCACTGTCAGGCCAAGATCCTATCAAACCACCCTCGTACGTCCCAGAAGACTTTTTTATTCTATTTGTATCACGTTTTGAACAATAAACTCTGTCATACATATAAAGATATTTTTAAGAAATCTACCACAAAGATAGATTTTGTACCTAATACAAGGCCTACTCTATTAAAATAAGGCAATGGAAACTTTTAAAATACACCGGTATTATGATTCAACGGATCGTACAAAATTTGAAAAAAAAATCCGACTATGACATCCGCCATTTTTGTGTAAGAAATTTTGTGTAAGAGAGATATTATGTGAAACAGAAAACATAAAATCATTCCGTAGCGCGGGATTTTGCAGCCTACGAAAGCCTAAAAAGCGTATCCTACCTGGAAGCAGGTGTTGTCACTGAAAATGATTAATTTTGCATCTGTTTATATATGGATACCATCTTCTAAGCTTACGTTGTTCATGAATTATTATAAAGAAAAAAAGACAATACATTTCCAACTATATCCGGATTCAACGTATTTTTTACAGGGTTCGTACGCTTTAGGGAATTTTCCAGGAGTTTCACCAGTATTTTCTTTATATAAATAGAAATCTAGGTTAAACTCGTGAAACTTCGCTTTCTTTTAAGGAGGATTTTCTGTAAGAAAATACTGGTACCGAAGAATTTCCTGGTCGCAAAATTCCAGGAGCCGTACGAACCCTGTTTTTAACCAATTCATCTTAAACCCATATTAATTTTATGTTCAATGTAAAAGGAATATCTCTCTTTTAATTGGCATATTTCAATGTAACCAAAGTGGGCTATCTTATGCCTAATCATTCATAATCATGTCCATAGACAAATTTCGTATTCGAGTAAATGTGATTTGGTGAAGTTTTAAAAGCCATAATGGTATTCAAATTCCATTTTGAATTCTTAACGAAGACTCATAAAGTAATCCCTGATATTAAGTACGTGAGTCGGAATATATTTGTAAAACAGAACAGGATATATCTGGATTTTGGCAGCCGTTCAAACGTGAACAACATATTTTATAATGGCGACTGATAACTACATATTGAAATAAGTAGAACTTAGTCAGAAAACACAAAATCAACGTTTGCATCTCTCGGCTATAATTTCTTGGTTAACCCTTTTAGGGTATGTAATTGTGTTTCTATAATGTTGAATTCACAGCAAAATTTTCGAAAAAAATTATTTGAATATAAGGATACGCAATTTTACGGCTTTTTTTTCCCACAAAAGCTATAAAGTCAAATTTTGTTCACAAATTCTATTACAAACAGTGATTAACATTAAGCGGTATAAAATATCCCACCGCCTTATATGAGATTTATATTATATCGTCTGCATTATTAAAATGTTGTAAACGTGACACACGATAGATTATCATATATACCTTGTAATCTGCTTGTGAGTGTCACAGCAATGACACGTTAAAGTGGTTTCAATTCAATGATAGAAAAATAACCACTCATAGTTATCATTCAAATAAATTACATAACGTAATCTGTAGACTCTATTTGGTTTCCACGTTTCTCGAAATAATATTTTAAAAATAATAGTTGACTGCGAAATATTTAATATTTATCCTTTTTTCAATGATATATTTTGTAAACAATAATATTGAACAGCTGCCAACTTTTACGCTTTTATGTTACAAATTAAATTTATTAGAATTTTTTGACGTATTCGCTCGCGAATTTCGGTGATTAAATAATACAAATTTTACTATTAAATTTTAGTGGTACGAAAAAAGCGTAAAAGTTGGCAGCTATGACTTATGTAATACTAAATTGTTATTGCATGTAATTAATTCTGAATATTTGAAACTTACAAAACATGATGGCGTCTTGAATTATTAAATAGCAGTACACAAGCTCAAATACAGTTTATAAACAAAGGAATAAATCTTTGCATATTTCGAAATGCGTTCACCAGGTTTTTGATGGGTGCTTTATATATAATACCAGTAATTACGAAAATTATTTTTCACTTTAATCGCTCTGAGAATTGTGGAATTAAATAAGAATATACTTAGTTTTTGGAAATTCTGGTATTTAAAAGTAAGCACCCGAACAAACCTTTGTACACTCCTTAGAAAGACACTCCAAGGCGTGTGACACCACCATTTCAAATCAGAAATATTTTGTCTATTATTTTTCTTCGGATAAAATTCTGTCTGTGATTGAATAAGGCGTAACATTCTAATCAAAATTTAATGTACAAATTTAGGCATCCAGAAAATCATTACTTGTTCCCTACACTTAAAAGAATTTATAAATTTCAAAATAGTTTTAGCAGTTTTCCCATTATATTTTTTATATGAGCTTCATAATGAAATTTTGTTTTTCATTGGAATAATTATTTTCATGTAACTAATGGAGATAGAATAAAAAAATTAATGGAAAAATTAATGCGTGGATTTCATGATCAAATATTCTTACAGCATAATATTTTATTAAATGCTTGTATAGTTTTTTATCTTAAAAAACGCTTTAAGTAGATTTATTTTTAACATATAGAAAAAATATGAAAGAAAAGAAATATTATAGAACAATGGTTCTAAAACATATCCTGTTAACAAAAGCTATTTTCTTTATTCTCCTGCTTCCTTTACCTTTTTTCGACCTGTCTCGTTTTCGGCAAACAGTTTATAAAAATGTGAAGAATAAAATGCAGACTACATGTCCTGTGTCTTACACTTATTTATAATATGTAAAAAACAGATTGATTAAATTTTTTTCCATATAATATACATTAAATCTAGAAATTAAAAAAGAATAAATCATCTAGAGTGTGCTTAGTAATTGTATTTGCTTCTAAAAAATCAATAAACTCATATTGAATTCATACACTTATTAATTTTTCAGCAGAGCTGAAAAATATTGTCTGGTAATCGAATCTGGTAATCTCTGAAATTGTCTGGTAATCTCTTTCCATGTTATTTTATACCTTACTATGCGTTGTATATTGTGACTGAGTTTCATTAAAATCTACGTGTAATAATTTTAGTTATCGCTATTTTTGTGATTTTTCCTTAATTTTTGGAAACCAGTGTATTTAAGGTAATGTTAAATCTGGCTTGTTTTAATAACTAATGTAAAATTCTTTTCCCACCAGATTACAATGAAAGCCGAATTTAAACATCCATTTTTTCTGCAAGTGCTGTGTCGGGTGATAAATTCGGGCGATTATCTGTTAAAGTAAGGGGTTATCGCGAGCGGTTTTCTGTTCGTGTAACCTTTGATTCTCTGTCGACAGTTGGAAGCCTGGTTTTCCGATGGGTTTTGGGTCATTGAAATAATTTTGTTTAACCCCTTCAGGGGCAACGTACTCTTGTAGCTAAAATATTGAAATGATTGATTGACACCAGGATTCTCGAACGAATTTATTTTTAATTAAGTAAAAGCTTTTCCTCATGTACCGCAAAAATTCAAAATTTGATTATAAAATTCTGGTGTAATTGTGGCATTTTGGAATTAAAATTAAGTGGTATATATAATATACCGGTGCCCTTCAAGGGGTTAAAGTAGAAATATTTTTTTGAAATTTCCGGTGGGAATTCCGAATTTCTGAATACAATTGAGGCCAGATCTTGTTAACAAAAGCTATTTTAACTTATACTTCCTCTTTCCTTTGCATTTTTTTCGACCAGTCTCTTTTTCGGCAATGAGTTTATAAATTTTTTAATAATAAAATGTAAATAACATGTCCCGTGTCTTACTCGTATTTATAATATGTTAAAAGCAGAGGTAATTTATTAAATGTTTTTATTCGCCATATACTTATATATTAAACCTAGAAAATAACAAGAACGAAAAATCATGCGTCAAGCATAGATTATGTAACACTTTCCAACGCTTCCAAAATAATAACGCTTCAAAAATAATTTTACGAATCATACTCTTTAATAAGCTAAAAGATAACATCTAAGTAATCCGAATACTTTTATTCAGCCCTGTATAGGATCTATAGATTTGTATATATACTACATAGGATGCTAAATTTTAGTTCAGTTAGGAAACACGTAGCACAGTTTAAAATTCTCCGTCTGGAGTTAAATAATACGGAAATGTGTTCCCGAACTTTTGTGCTTCCCTGTATAGGATCTACAGAATTTATACACACCACGTAATATACAAAAAGCGATTTAAAATTAAAATCGCGTTCACTAACTTAAAACGCACTTCCAGGAGTTATTGATAACATACAGTAGAGAATTCTTTTGTGTGTCCCTGTAAATGAACGATGACTGCTATACACGCAATATTCTGTAGTAAGTCTCTTGTAATGAACCTTATATAAATTTCAATGCGTTTAAAATAGGGAAACATTATTTAAATAAACCGCAGACGATTTTTCTCCATAGACGTAATGTAACGGAATTATTTTGACTGTCCCTGTAAAGTAAGTATAAGTGCTATGCACACCCTATTCCATATTAAGCTTCTTCTAATGCACCTTAGTGATATATATATAAATTTCAATGCGTTTAAAATAGTGAAACATTATTTAAATAAACCGCAAATGATTTTTCCCCATAGACCGCAATGTAACGGAATTCTTTTGAGCGTCCCTGTAAAAAAAACTATAAGTGCTACACACTTCCGTTGAAATAGGGAACATGCTATAGATAGCGATTATAACATATAAAAATTGCAGGGTAATCCGAGCATATTTACGGGAGTTAGAGCACGGACAGACGGCCAGACGGCAGACGGCAGACGGCCAGACGGCAGACGGCCAGACAAACCGAAGTCATAAACACTTTTCAACTAGGTTGGAAAGTGTTAAAAATGAATATCTCAGATAGAGTTTGCTTAGTAATTTTATTTGTTTAAAAATATATCAAAAGACCCATGTTGAAGAATCTTTTCGAATCTAATGTACATAAAAACAAATCATTGTAACAGGACTAGGATAACATTTAAACAGAAGAAATTTTTCTTTTAAAATATTATTTTCTTATCAATGTGTCTTTAAAAATAACTAAACGCCTACAAACAACTGAAATGAAAAGAGCATTTTCTAAAATCTATATTGGAGAGATAAACAAATATATACAAGTTGTGTATGATCCTTACTTTTGTGCACCATTATTTCCAAGTTGTAATCTTCACATTTGACCGCTGAATTATTACGATTTCTGAGTCTTTTCTATGATTAAATATGGCGCAGATTTGTATGCGGAAAAACTAGTTCTTTAAAAGTAGGTACCGTTCACATCATGTATTCAGAGTGTCCCAAAAACATTGACTGTGGCTTTTGTTTCTTAAATGTGTATCATAGACAATGTCTATAGAGATATATATTATAAATTAAAATGTTACGTAAAAAATGTACAGAAAAGGGTGCGGAATTTTATGAAATCGATTAAAATTTTCAGGGGATTAAATTTGAAGAAATACATAATTAAATTAGTATACGTCCCCGTACAAAATTTTTCCAAATGTGTAAAATATGCCCCATACACTAACAATATCATGTACAAAATTTCAGCATTTTACCATAAAAAGTGATATGTTCAAACAAATTTGGTGAAGGGTTACTCATAACTTAAAATGTAAATGTTTAGAGCTGGAGTGCAGATGACGCGACGCAGAAATTCATTATAAAACATTCTATTCAGGAGAAATTTCACCAGAAGGGGGCGCTGTGATAGTCATTTAAAGATTTCAAATTCAAGAAGATGTACAAAAAGTAGAAATTTTTAACTTTTTTTCAGTTAAATGTTCGGCCTTGATCCAGAGATTCCGAAACTATTTTTGTTTTGCCTTTATCTTAAGAAATGACTGAGATATAGCTGTTTGAAATTTTAGGGTGACTGGCGTTTTCAAAAAAGACCGCAGAATTCATCCATAAACGGGTTTAATTTATTAGTTTTAGTCAATATGGTTTCGACAAATTTTCTTTCATTGTTGTAACCATTGTTCCTACTCTTGTATGCTTAACACTATATATTTATATTTAACAACATCAAATTCTTGCCAAGCTTAACGACAAATGGCGACAAAAATAGGTTGCCATAAATGAAGAAAACTTGGCTGTAGAGGACAAATTTGGCGATATTCTCATTCAAATTCAATATTGACGAGAACTGTAAATGAATATTCTTTAATCGGGTTCCACACATTTTAGCTTCGTGTTTTCCAGTTAAATTAGCTAAATTCTTAAAACCAAGGAATAGGGAGGCTATCTGTTCATGGCGGTACATGCGAGAAAGACTTTTCGTAGTTTAATATACATCGGCTGATATGCATCCAGGTAACCCGATGATTCGCAAGCAGCTGACGTACAACAGAAAGACGAAAAATATTGATTTTATTGGCAATGTGATAGCAAATGTTGAAGTATTAACATGATTGAGATAGAAGAAAGTTTTGGGATTGGCACATCCGACTAGTTTTTTATTCGCGGGAATAGGGAAGGGAGCGACATTTAAATAAGTATCGCTTTTAGTGAATCGCGCTCTAGCTGCTGGTTTATCGTTATTTGACACCATTTTTTAATGTATACATATCTAATACCCGGTTTCAACATAATTAATTCCATTTAAAAAAAATAACTTTTTTAGGTTCATCAGTAGCGTTTAATTGATGTGATGTATAGATAATTACCGCTATTTCCGAATAGTAACTTTCCCAAATTGTTTTATATTTCAATCTTTTTTACGATTCCCAGTCTTTGAACAAGTAGTAATGTAGCCTGAATTAAATGTCTAACAAAAATTAGTCTAATCTCAACCCCCCCCCCCCTTCCTCACCTCTTCAAGTTTTTTTTTAACTATGATCCGTTTCCATAACTCAGCAACTAACTTTCCAATTTCAACGCCAGTGATTCCAAACATTATAATTAACTTAATCATCACCCTTTGTAACATTAAAGTGAACTTATGAGTTGTATATACCACTCTTTTCGAATAATAACTTCAGATTTTTTTATTTCATTTCAGAGTATATCGGGTTGTACGGGCCCGATTACGACGGGTTTGGCTCATTCGACTTCATATCGATAGCCTAAAATATTTTCGTTCTATTTTTACCGCTAGGGGGAGCTTTCCTATCTCGTGTTCTATTGGCCCAATTAAGACGAGGTTTGGCTCATTCGATTTATATCTGCTAGCCTTACAGATTTCAATCATGTTCGTATAGAACATAATGTTCCCATCGGCGCTGGAGGGTGGAACTACAGGGGTATCTCGGTTCTATGGGCACGATTACGAAGGGGTTTGACTCATTGGACTTGATATCGAAAGCCTTAAATATTGTAGTTCCACTTTCTACCGCCAGAGAGCCCATTATTATCTCGCGTTCTATGGGTTCGATTACGACGGGATCTTCTAAGAGTTCGATATCCTAAGAAATTTTAGTTCCACTTTCCACCGCCAGGGGATACATGCAAATTATTAATAAATTTTAAGTAATATTTTAATGGAATATAAATTATCAAAATGTAAATATATGAATTTTTAAATTTTATCAATGAGTAACTATAGGGATCATAATTACACTACTTTGTTGATAAATAAATTAGCAGTATCGTTATAATAATTTTATACAAAATCGGTTTGAACATATAAAATCCTACAAACTTGAAGTTTGTTTTAATTGATTATCACGGGCCCGGGCGGGTCAGCTAATTTGTGAATATTTTAACTTATTTTGTAACATGAAGTATTTCTTGCAGTTAAGCACAAGTCATATTACTTACCCATCATACGTAGTATAGGGTAAGTCTTGTAATCGTTTTGAAAATCGAAAAATTTTTTTTGACGGATTTACACGTTTCAGACACTGGAGATTCCGAAAAACATATTTTTAGAAAAAAAATTTTGCCGTCCGTCTGTGTGTCTGTGTGTGTGTCTGTGTGTGTGTCTGTGTGTGTGTCTGTGTGTCTGTAAACGCTCTATCTCCCGAAAAAATTGAGATAGAGACTTGCAATTTGGTATGTACTTAGTATGTAATAATGGGAAGAAGCCTATTTCATTTCAATAACCTCGATTAACCGGAACAATTTTTTTCGGACTCTCGAAATATTCGTTCTGATGAAAGGTATATAAAAATTTTCGAAATTGTTTATTTTAAGAAATGAATATAAAAGACAATAAAAAAAACATAAATTTTGAATAAATCATGAAGTCGATCGGATAATTAGTTGCCGAGATATTTGGAATCCTATTTTCCACACTCTTCGATTTTTCATGACCCTGTATTTCATCCAAATTTCACTTCAAAGATATATTTTAATTGGAAATTTGACGCTTAATCAGATGCAATAAACCGCTAGTTAATAGGATTATTATTTTTGGAGTTATAAGGAAAAACCTCTTTCAAGCAATTCAGTAATCGAGCCTTTAAAGTTTGTTACGTCATGAAGCCACGATTTTATTTGAATTGCAATGCATTTTATAAGTAGTTTACACATTTTTATTTTAATATTTTACATTATGCATATCCATGATGGGTAAGTATTACGGTGGCCCCCAACGACTAGTTATTAAATGGTATAAATTATTTTTGAACATGAATTATATCGTGCAGTTAAATGTCTTGTAGATAATGTCTAGCCTCCTTCTAATGGCATAGTCTATCGTACGCGGAGAAAGATTCATTACTCTCTACCATTAATTAACACATGGCTATTTTTCGTCGTTTATGCAGCAAACTGTTTCATAGTCTATGAATGTTTCATAGTCTATTAATGTTCCATAGTCTATCAAGGATTTTCCATGATCGTAATTAAATTCGAATTCATGTAACCGTGCAGTTAAACTCTGGCTCACGGTGTTAAGAAACCAAGCATTATAAGACTAAGCGTTTCTTTTAATATTAATATTCAGCTTATTTAATCTCAGAAACTCAGCAATAAAAAAAAATGAAAATATAGTTAATATATACTGGTTCCATTGAGACCGCGTGAGATAACTTTGGTTTATAATAATTCTAGTCTATTTAATCGAATTACTCTAATTGTATCATAGTACACTAATTGTATAAATCGTCTGATCCATTCATGGGAACGATTGTGAGCATGTCTGACACATTTACACATAATTTAACTTCGTACTTAAATAATTTTATATCTTAAAATTTTGAATTAAATATTTTTTATTTTACCAAACATTTATCAATTTTTTAAAAGCAACATCGATTTTCTGAAAAATGATTGTCCTATTTTAAAATATAGTTTAAAATTGTCGCTGGAGGGACATGGATATCACACACACAATGGATAAAAGCTGTTCTTTATTATATAAAACTTTTAGAAAATGGAGACTGGTACAGTAATCCTTTGATTACAGGATCAGGACATATTCGTCCCATAGATTTTTTTTCTATATCTTCTTACTACATTTTGAAAAATAATCTCTGCTATACTAGGACATTTTCAAGTGAAATCTACGAGAAAGAAAAACTTTTCTACATTTTGGTACAATTGAGTAAAACAATAGTCGACAGTCTTGTCCCGTAATCCAAAGGTTAACATAAAAAGAAATATTGGTTTAATGTTAAATATTTAATTTCAATGTTTGGGATTTATAGCCCTTAAAACATTTCTGACGAGAGACGCGAATTCACGTTTTTTGGACATGTATAATTCAGCCTACAGGTGGTACTTTTGCTTTTAATGTGTTACATTATTTCCCAAAAAAATATTCTTACAATTCGAGTACAGTACTTATAAATTCATCGATTAGAAACAATATCATTATTATATAAGGAAAACTAAACTAAACTCTGTATCGCTACAATAAATTAAGGATTTTGGCCTACAGCGAACACCACGTTTACTAGATCATGAGGTACTATACATCATATGTCCCGGTCAGGTGGTCAAGCGAAACCATTATTTTTTCGTTCCCAAGGTGACTTAGTACTCATTTAATCGTCTACAAAAGGATGAAAGGATGAGTGAATCTTGCCAAGTACGGAGTTGAACTCTGGAACATTAGCATGGTAGCAAGACGCTCTGGCCACTAACCTACCGGGATTCTACTATTATATACATTATTTTATAATAGAAACACAAACAGAGATATTTTTTGTAAAATAATGTTATATGCAAGTATAACGCAAACTGGCGGGATTTCCTGTTTTAACCCTTTTTATCCTGCGGGACTTATAAGTACCACTTTAATCCCTTCGCGACGAGCGTCTTTTACAGAATTTTTAAACTGCTACCACCGGTTTTTCAAATGAGAAAATTTCCCCTAATTGAATCGCAAAAATGCTATGATTAGATAAGGGAAACTTTACAAAAACAAATAACTGGTGGGAATAATCGAGGATTCTGAGCATCTTATGCGTCACGTATTCGTGTCGCTCGTCCCCAAGGGGTTAATAAAACACCTATATATTCGTAATATGACCGTTTTTCCTAACGGTATTCACAATGGCACAAAGAGTGTATTTCTGACAGCAGGCAGGAGATGGCAAATTCAACCACATATCCTATTTCTTTGCATTGTAGGGATTTTACATTTGCCACGCTACATTCGAAATCCATTTTGCAATAGAATTGACATGCATGTTGTTCTTCATTTGAGTAATTTTAGTGGTTTATTACCGGTTATTTAGTACTATTATTTCTATTGTTTTCTATACTCTACAGGTGAACATTTCCTATATTTTATTTGAAGTTTACTATTTGAAATTTACTATTTTATTTTATATCATAGGGTAAAAATTTATGGTGGTTACAGTTGCATAATTAACCTATAAAACACTATAAAAATTATTTTCCTCTTTCCTATGTGTATTCTGCACCAAAACTTATCCAATGATGCAAAAATACAATTAAAAAGTAGCTGGAAAATTAATTCAGGATATAAAGGGTTAAAGGCGAAAACTAGCCCTCACCAACGTGTTAAGATAAATTTACTTAGGTGTAAAAATGTGATACATGCTCTCGTGGACTGACGAAATATGCATATTGTGTATATTCTGGAAAAATAATGTGGCACATAAAATGCAAAAGTACTACTCATAGGGGAGGGGGGGGTACACATATCCAAAAGACACAAATTGCCTTCAGCGTCAGCTAATTTTTAACCAACTGAAGGGCGGTGGGATATTATATATCCCACTTCATTTTAACCCTTCTTTGCATGAGTTTTTCTTTTACAATTGTGTTTTTTTATACATATATTAAATATTAGACACCAGAAATTTTAAGATAGATTTTTAACTTTGTTCAGAAACATAGTTCACGTGAAATTTACTGGATTAATATTTCTATATAAATATAGTGGTGGCGAAGAAGTTGATTTATTTATTAAAAGTTAAATAAAAAGTGACGGAAATTTACATCACTATGCAATTAAGGTAGGGATGCACAACCTGTGGCCCGCGGGCCACCAATAGTACCACTGTTTTTACACATAAAAATTTACCTTAGATTAATGACGGAAACCTTTCTATTACATATGTCAAAGCTTATTTTTCGAAGATACTAGTGGCAAACGATTTTCATACAAAAAGGCTGTGCAGCACTAAATTAAGGGTTAATCCTCAAATGCCACAAAGGCTCTAGAATTTTGAAATATTTTTTTTTTGTTTTGTAATATTCATGAAGAAAAGCTTTTACTTATTTGGAAATAAACTTGTTGATAAATTCCGGTGTGATTTTATATCGTAAGTGCAGTAGAGATTTTACTTATTTTCAAATAAATTTGTTCGTAAATAGTGGTGTCATTCAATTATTTCATTATTTTAGTATAGTTGCCAAATTTCAAAAAATTATCTGAAATAACGATATTCTATAAAAAAAAAACTCGTAACGTCAAGGGGAGTAACTTTCCATATATAGTATTTAAAATTATTTTTCGAATGCAAGGCTGCCACTGGTGACTATTTTTTAATTCTATCTCGCACCCCTTTCTCAAAATGACTTTTTTTCACACATACTTCGACAACATGTGCAAGAGAAATATACTACAAAATTTATATTTTTAAAATAGTGGTGCAATAGAATTTAAAGATAGTCGCCAGTGGCAGCCCTGGAATGTGAAATATTTCTTTTAGTGAAAGAAGTTTATTTCAACCCAGTCAGGGGCAAAGTACTTTAGTTACTAAAATGTTCTAATGATTAAATGACATCTGGATTTATGAGGAAATTTATTCGTAGGCATACAATATCTTATTTATAAGCAACTAAACGCTTCTCTTCAAGTACATTGTAAAAGCAAAATGTTATTCCAAAATTATGGTTTCATTGTGCGATTTGGGGATTAGAATTAAGTGGGATATAATAACCCACCACCCTGCAAGGGGTTAATGGCATATTTTAATCGTATGTGAAAATACTACATTTTCACGCATTATCATAAAAATCAAAACAATCACACCACATAAATGAATAAGTATTTTAACTAAGCATTCAAATTTTCACTCTGCCAGTCATGAGTTCTAATTATTTCTGGCGTTTCTTGCAAGGCGTTTCTAATGGCAGTTGCAATTGCCGAAACGTCACGTGAACGCTTGTTGTAAAATAGTAGTGCAATATTCACAGTGGGCTACGTTTTTAGGTGCGTTCGTAATTATATAAGTGCGTAGCACCTACAGTCGTCGTCTGGTCCGTCCTTCTGTCCGCATGTAACAGCGCAAAAACTACCCAAACGAATGGTTTGAAATTTAATATATATTATCGTTGCCGAATTTCGTCGAGTCATTTACAATTTTATGAAATCGAATCAAAACTTAAAAAGATATTAATAAAAGTTACCTTTGTTCTATTAAATCGTATCGTACGTAATCTATATAATAAAAAAGCAAGTCATGTGACTGACTAAACAAATGCGGACAAACCACTTCTTTTTTCATATGCCAGGTGGCCATTTTTATTCAAAATTATTTTTTCGAATAAAATTGCATAAAAGTTACATTTAAAAAAATATCGTTCCAAAAAAAAAAAAAAAAATATTGCTTAAGAGATGAATTATATTTAAAAATGTATAGATTCTGAGATAACTTCAGTGGAAATTATGTTAACAGCCGACTATCGCAATCCATTAGAGTAAATAAACACAGGAGATTCATTCATTAAAAGTCATAAAAATATTAAACAATGGAGGTAATCATTCGCAAAGCAAGATCTCCATGGTGTATTTTGTAGCGCTGTCAATGTAGAAAAGAAGTCGCATTTGTAATCGTGGCATACGTAATAATAAAAAAGGCATAAATTCGCTCTTAGTAGACGATATAATTCATTTCACTGAAACAATAAGATTTTTTTGACATTGTGAAACTAGTTAGTATAAAATGAACGCACCTCATATGTCACGTTTAACTTACAATTTCTAACTTGTTTTAAAATTTAGATTGTTTAATTCCCACATCTTTTTAACACTTTTCAACATAGTTGAAGAATGTTTATGAATTCGGGTTGTCTGTCTGCGCTCTAACTTGCGTAAATGCAGTCGGATTGCCATGTAATTGATATGTTATTGAGGTTGACCATAGCATGTATAGTATTGAAAATAAAGTGTGTAGTATTTATGGTTAGATTACAGGGGCAATCAAAATATTCCGATACATTATGTTTAATGGGGAAAATTGCTTCTAGTGCATTTTAATAATGTTGCACTATTTCAATCATAACAAAATCGATTGCGCCATTGACGTAGACGACAACATGTTTTCTATAGAGTATAGAATAAGTAGCAATTATAATTTGTTTACAGGGTTATTCAAATGTATTCTGCTACATTACGGTCAAGAGTAGTTTAGAGCATATTTTAATGATGTTACACTGTTTCAAACATAAGGAAAATTTTATGCGTCACTGAGGTTGTTGACAACATGATTTATATAGAGTATAAAGTAAATAGAATTTATAATACGTTTACAGAAACGCACAAAAATATTCAATTACATTAATATCTATGGGGAGAAATCGTTTACAGTGTATTGTAATGAAATTGATATACATTACCGAGTTGCAATAGAACATGTTTTCTACAACATTACAAAATGTGAATGCATTGATTTGATTTTGAGTTATCATGTTTTGCACAAATATCACTTTATCACATACTTTTGACTATTTTTCAATTTTAAGAAATTGCTTCTGTACAGAGTTGCCAAGTCACCGGCTTTTTGAACACCAGTATATTCTTAGAGAAAATGTTGTTCTTTTAAATCGCAGTATAGCTTCGATCAAACAAAACAACATTTTCTGTAATAAAATACTGGTAGCCAAAAAGCCGGAGACTTGGCAGCTCTGCCTGTATAATTTATAAAATGTTTATATATTTTTTAAAAGTTTTAACTTAAATGTGATTAGAAAACAGAAACTTTCAAAATTTCAAAAAATCACTTCCGAAGGTGTGCGGATACCTTAAGTAAGGCAAATATTACAATTCATAAATTGTGGCATTCAAACTCTGCATTCCCTTGAAGTTACATAATTTCATTTTAAAGTATTCATGATTTTTTTTACTTCATTTTTTGTGCCAGATACAACATTTAAACCATTGAGTTTCTACTTATAAAATTTATTTCAAAATAAATTCAAAATAAAAACGCAGTTTATGTGCAAGTAACGTATCCTTATTATAATACTGAACTCGTCATGTTTCACGCCAATTATTAAACTGTCTATGAAATATCAGTAAACTGCCTTTGAAGAATGAGAGATGTAAGAGTGTTGCATTGCTGTTAGTTGGGAGTTTTAATTAAAAAAAATATTACCAATATAACAGAGTAGTAATATTTGTCGTATTTTATCTGTCATAAAATAATGCGAGCAAAAATATTTGAAAATAGTTGTAGATTTCTGAATAAAAACGACCAGTGGACAACGCTGCTTCTGTTGTAAACATTTTCACCCCTCTTTCAAACTTCTGATCAAACAGATTTACTGTGCTCCCAGTATTCGTTATTTCAATACAAGAATTACTGAAGAAACAATTTCGTGGTAGGATCTTTTTTTCAGATATTTGCAACAATAAAAACTTCGGGGTTTGTTTCTACAAATTTTGCAATAGAAGCAGCTGTCGTAGGTGGATTCATTTTAGCGTGTATATATTCAGTTGAATTTGAACACCGGTATTTTCTAAAAGTATTCTTCACCTTTATTTAATCTTTGAATAATAAGACGAAGAATGCGCGCATACTTCGCCTTTATAGAAGTGGTTAAAATTTTTACAAGAAGCAAACTCTTGGAAAGCTTCGTTTTCTAATACAAAAGACCGTACAAACGCCCGTTCGAAGTTTTCCGTGGTTTTTTTTCGAATCTTTCCGTGAATACGGTTTAGGATCCCTTAGAAACACCCCCACGGTGGGCACACCCTCTAGGGCCTATATCGCTCGAGTAGATAATCGGCCGTCATGAATCAACCAACCAACCAACCGTACAAACGCTGAAAAATATCCGCGTACGACACCCACCAATTTTGTGTCAGTGCAAAGACCTAGTATTGAAAGAGCTGTGTATGAGCACAGTACGGCTGCAGTCGCAATCGCAGTCACAGACGCAAAAAACAATTACCGTAATTTCCGGCGTATAATCCGCGGATCAAACAATTCTGTTTCAACGCAGAAATTTTATTCAATAATGGAAGTCAAATATTTACAGCGATCATGCAAGTTACATTTTATAAAATAAAATTTCTGGGTCGAAACATGATTGTCTGACCCGCGGATTATACGCCGGAAATTACCGTACTTTCGAAGAAACCCCTCAGTTGCGCAATGAACAATCTCTGCTCTAGGATGTACAGTTCATTTTTGCATTATTCAGATACTCCGAATTCACACCAAAACATAAAAAAAAAATGACTTTACGTAATTTCGAAATGCGTGTCACTAAACAGAAAAAATGCTGTAAAAATATTCCCCGAACAGCTCAGGAGAGGCCTTTTGTGACAATAAAAAATGTAAAAAAGAAACGAATCAAAAATCAAAGGAAAAATTTATATTTAAACAATGTTTTTAGTGTAAGCTGGTGGGAATGACATCTAAAATTAGTATGTGAAATCGGGGAGACATTTTCAAACCTTAAATTCATTTGAAAGCTCTGAAACTATTGAGAGTAAAAAATAACAAATCTGCTAACATTTATACATTTTTGAATAATAATCATAGTTTTATGTAATCACATATATCTGAGAATAAATAAGGCGAATACATATTTGGCTTTTATAAAATATGATGTAAAATATGTTTCACTTAAATTCGAAAAAAAATATTAGCAATGGTTAATAATACTCATTGGAAGATTTTAATGTCAATGTCCTTATTATGACACCTCTTAGATCGTAATAAAATATTTAACCCCTTGGGTTCATTTGACGACTGAGACTCGTCATCAGCATTGTCCACGGATGTTATTTTTTTTAATTCAGAAATTTAAAATTTACACAAGAAAATTCAAACAGTACTTCTCGCATCTTTTTAATCAGGGAATATCTGTCAACAAATACAGAAAAAACACCACTCCAAATTTCTGGTCAGTCTGTTCTGTATGTTTTTTTTTTCAACATAAATCCGTAACCAAAAGGTTAAATGGCAAATTTTGAAAAAAAACGCATACAAAATTATAAATCAACTCGAGTCCGTGTTAAATTTCACATTATCAATTTCAATCTGAGTCGTTTCCAATTACAATATTTCATGCGGTTTGTCTTGTTTCATTCAGAATTGAATATATTTTTAAAAATATTAAAATCTAAAAATCAATTTTTATAGATTTAACAGCATTTGTACTTTTTTACTACATTTTTAATAGAAATTTTCGCTTTATTTAAATGCAGAAAAGTACTACAAATCCTGAAATTAAACGTGCCGTCTACAATTTCTGCTATTCAAATATTGACACTTTACCGTCCACATGTCTCCTAAAAATACCGTAATTTCCGGCGTATAATCCGCAGCTCAAAGAGTCGTTTTTCGACCCAGAAATTTTATTCAATAATTGTAGTTAAATATTTACAGCGATCTTTTAAGTTACATTTTATAAAATAATATTTCTGGGTCGAAAAACGACTCTTTGAGCTGCGGATTATACGCCGGAAATTACGGTACTTCTATTCGTAAAATGTTGAAATTATTGATTGACACCAGAATTTAGAAACAAATTTATTCGAAAAAAAGTAAATCTTTTCCTTATGTAGTGATAAAAGGGAATTTTTCACTCCAAAATTCTGGTGCCAATGTAGCATTTAAGGATTAAAATTAAATTACTTTACGTACGACACCACTGTGGTGTCGCCGGACGGCAAAGTGTTAAATAGAAAAATTGCATTTAAAAATTGTGGTGAAAATGTACGAACCTTGTTTAAAAATGACGACTATTCTTAAATATAAACTCATTGCTTTAAAAATGATTAAAAAAAATCCCTGACGGCTCGGCCTGCAGGAACAGGTAGATTTCGAAGACGCAGACCGTGGGGCACGTGTTTATTGGGAATTGCAGATAAAAGACCTATTTGCCAGAGCCAGCAGGGATTTTTTTTTTTTTACCGTAAAAGTTGGTCCTATAAAAAGCTTGTCAATATAAAAGTTGTATATAATATTAAGAAGATTTATAATAAATTGAAACGGATTTGATATCGTGGGAATTGACAAAGTTATGAATTTTTTTCTTCTGAAACCCCTATCCCTCCCCCCCTCCTTGGGGACATTTTTAATGAAATCAAAAATCTGTCATAGAAACATTTTTGGCCCTTTTCCTAGAAGTAATAATAACTTTAAACGGATTCGATATGTATAAACATTAAGAAGTTATGGGTTTTTTCTATTTTCACGTCTGCTTGTAGGCGGAGCCAGCAAGGAATTTTTTTTTATATTTATTTTTTTTTGCCGTAAGAGTTGGTCCTATAAAAAACTTGTTAATATAAAAGTTGTAGATTATTTTAAGGAGATTTACAATAAATTTAAGCGGATTTGATATCTTAGGAATTGACGAAGTTATGAATTTTTTTCTTCTGAAACCCCTATTCCCCCCCCCCCTTCCTTGGAGGCATTTTTAACAAAATCAAAGATCTGTCATATATAAAGTTTTGGTCCTTTGCCTAGAAGCAATAACTTTAAACGGATTCGATATGTATAAAAATTAAGAAGTTATGGGTTGTTTTCTGTTTTCACGTCTGCTTGTAAGCGGAGCCAGCAGGAATTTTTTTGTTTTTAATTTTTTTTTGCCGTGAGAGTTGGTTCTATAAAAAACTTGTCAATATAAAAGGTGTAGATAATTTTAAGTAGATTTACAATAAATTCAAGCGGATTTGATATCTTGGGAATTGACGAAGTTAGGAATTTTTTTCTTCTAACCCCCCCTTTTTCCCCCCTTGGGACCATTTTTAATGATATCAAAAATCTGCCATACATAAATTTTCGGCACTTTTCCTAGAAGCAATAATAACTTTAAACGGATTCGATACGTATCATAATTAAGAAATTATAGCTTTTTTCTGTTTTCACAAAAAAGCCCCCCCCCATCCCCCCCTTGGTCCGATTTTGTCCGTTAACGAACTTGACCGAAATTTTATGCCCCTTGATTTTATGTATCAATTTGGAAGAGATTTGTGCAGAATTATTGGAGTTATCGTGTCCATAGAAAAGTGACATAGATAGATAGATAGATAGATAGATAGATAAAGTTTTGAACTGGAGGTGTTTTTGGGTTCTGGGAGTCATGATCGGCGTAGATCTGCAAAAATTTTTCAAAAATTCCAACTTAGGGGAGAATGTAATAGGTGGTATTTCTTACGAAATCTACCTAACATTTCTTACGAAATCTACCTAAAACCTCTCTGGGTTAGTTAACTCGTTAAAACCTAGTGGTACCATGTGGTACCGGCATACCCGCCAACCATTTTGTTGTTTTAACACCAGTATTTTTTAAGAGAAATAGTATCTTTATTTAATGACAGAAACTCTGTAATAAAACGGAAAAAAAGTTGATATTTATAAAAATTGGTACGAAATTCATTTTTTGCATTTTAAAGCGAAAACTAATTCCGTCCTTGCTGGGTTAATGATGCACAAACCTTTATATGAGTGCTTAGAGGGGCTGTAAAGTAAAATTAAAAAGTTTCAAGAATGTTCTTGTAAAATTGTGGACGGCCCATTTACCCATTCATAAAAGGAAGGTTTTTTCAAAACAATAGAAATTTTACTTAATAATTCTGACACATTCCACTGAAATATCTGTTAAGTGCTTGTGAAATATGAGAGGCTGTATTGTCACTTGGGTGTTTTAATTATTCATACATTTACCACTATTTCCGAATAATAACTATCGTAATACTTTATCTGCCATCAAATAAGGCGAATAAAACTATTCTGAAATAGTTTTTATGATTAAAATTTCCAATTGGCGACATTGATCGTTTGTCTACAATCAACCCCTTAAAAATTGCAAATCAAGCTGATTTGCAGGGATTCCAATAGTCCGTTATTCGAAAAATAAATTTTCTGGTGTTTTTTCATGCATTTACAACATAATGTGTCTACAAATTTTGAAACTGAAATCTAAAACGCTTTTTATATAAAAAAGTGGTATTTAAAAAACGGGACGAGTGGAAAATCTGGATTCGAGAAACAAATTTTTAGGGTTTCGTTCATCTCACGAAACCCTATTACTCCCGCTCCGTTGTCTTTCTGTCACAGATCCATTCTCAGAACCTATATAACTTACAGAGTTGAAACTTTGTGTATATAACAGAATATCACCTATAAAGAGCTCAAAATATGAAAATTTGAAAAATTCGTATTATTTTAATAAATAGAGATAAAAAACAAAAATTCTAACAGCGTTTTCCTATTAAATTTAAACATTTTTCGTTATAGCAGATGCCAAAAATTAAAAATCCCCGATGAAATAAATCTACAATAATTAATTTTCTATCAGACGGTTTTCCCGTGAAAAATAAATTAAATAAAAAGTTTCACCAATTGAAAAAAAAATATTAATATGAAATAAAAAGGATTGACGTCATAGTGGTAATAAAACGGAAATTTTCAAAAATTTCTCAATAATACAAGGAGTATGAGTATGTGCATGTACAGAAAACAAATTAATATCACGTCATTAGAGAATTAAAAAGAAAATCTGACGTCGTATTGGAAGTTTAACGAATTTTTCAGATCTTTGAGAATAATACAAAGCAAGTATCAATATGAGTTATAGAGAATAGTAAATATATATGAGTTTGAGAAACATATTGAATCATGATAAAAATCCGATTATGGAAATATTCGCATATTTTAACATTTTGAAGGTGTACAACATGTTTAATTTTGAAATTAATTTTTTATATCGCATTTGGTCCGCGTGACAGATATTATAATGACGGAATATAATAGCCGGCTTCGCCCGCAACCGGGCTGGTTTGGATACTCGAAAAAACGAAAAAAAATAGACCGGTAAATTTTTACTTTATAAAAAACAAAAAACTGAATTTTTTAAAGAAAGGATAAAGTGTATTGAAAGGAATATTAAACGAAACTCTTTGAGCGATCTTTGATCACACTTACCCACTTGTTAAAAATGGTCCTCAGAATGGTGGACTTATGCGGTGACGCAAAAATGACATCTGTGGTACGGATATTTTTGAGTGTGTCGATGGTCATTTGTATTTGAACACCAGTATTTTCTTAAAGTATTCTTCGCCTATAGTTAATCATAGCAAAAATTACTTTCGGAAATTACTGGTATTCAATTTTAAAGGACCGTATAGATGCTGAATATTATCAGCTTACGACAGTCCTCATTTTTGGTTGAGTGCGAAGGCCTGGTATTCAGAGAGCTCTGTATAAGGAAATTACAAATGAAGTCCAGGTTTAAAAGTCTCACCTCCCGTATTCAGAAATTCAAAATTCATAACATAAGTTATGAATAGAAATTTTAGTATTATACAATGACAGACACTTTGTGACTACATAAAATATACATTCTTCTTTCGAAATTTTCGTTATGAATTCGGAATTTCTGAGTAAAAAGGATGGCTTAACTGACAAAAATATTTAAATAAGAATATACCCCTCAGTATCACAATAAACAATCTGTACTCAAGGTGTACTCAAGGGGTGTAAGCTTGGCTTTTTGTTTATGTTGTAATTCCAAATTTATACAGGGAATTTAGAAGGAATAATATTAACTTTATTTTATCACGAAACGTCCGCCCTGAAATACAAACAGAAAGCAATTCGAACTTCTTAAAATTAAAAAAGAGGCCATGATGACAACCCAGCAACTGCTCAGGAATGACTTTCTCGAACAAAAATGATCTTAGCCAAAACAGCGGCGTGCAGAAAAAACTGTTATTTAAAGAATGCATTTAGAGTAATATGGTGGGAATGATATTTTACATTATTATGTAAAATTGGAGAAAAATAATCACATATTAAATTTATTTGAAACCTGTAAAATTATTAAAAGTAAAAATTAACATAGCTGTCAACATATACACTTTTTGTTACAGTTTTATTTGAATAATAATTTTCGCGTTATTTAATAACATAAATTACTGAATAAATAATGTAAATGAAGAATTGACTTTTGTAAAATAGGATGCTAAATATATTCAAAATAAATAAAAAATTAGAATAAGCAATAGTCAAGTGTACACATTGGAAGATTCTGTCGTCTTTTTTCTGATTTAAATGTTAAAAAATTTGATTTTATATTTTTCATAGTTATATGTATTTATACATTTCTTAATGAGACTTACAAAAGAGACCACATGAAAATACTCAAGTTAACACCGGGTCAATTTGAAACTGATATTGCGTATTCATACACAGAATCCATATTTTCCATGCATTTCTTTTAGAATTCTTATATGGATATTTTTACTTCTTTCATTTTCTCTTCTTTTCTTCTTTTTTTAAGGAGAATAATCATATACTTTTCTTAGTTATACAAATATATCTTATTGATAATGGTCATACAAAATATAGATAAAAGTTTAGATCACTTTATTTAATCGATGACTACATGCAAAATCTTTTCATTTAAATATTTTAAATATAAAATAAGTAATTAAAAAAATATTGTCAGTTGTTAAATTTTATTTACCTCAGTCCCAATATTTTGAAAAAAGAAAAAGTACAATATTTAGTATTTTTGATTACTTTTTAACTGCACGACCTTTAAAATTTTTCATTAAATTAATTTTTAACATTACAATTCTAAAACCCTGAATTTAAAATTTTCTGTTTGCAGCTAACGATTTATAATACATATTTTTTAATTACTTGAATTTATAATTCAAATACAACATTTGCTAAATGGTACATACATTAAAATCGTGAATTTACAACCACAATTAAACATCAACGTTTCATTTCGCTTCTGCGAACGTCATCAGGATGGTATTAAGATTTACAAGATTATTCGACAGTATAATACCCCCCCCCCCCTCCTTCAGGTCAAAAGTTTGTTTATAGTTTAAAGATAAATTACAGAAGTATGCATTATGTTCCGATAATATATGAAAAATTAAAACAAGTGCTTCAGACATTCAATACAAAATTAGTAGCTATCCCCCCTCCATATCTTATACAAACTATTAGTAGCAATATTGATAAAATCCAGAATCATCAAAAAGCCGGAGTTTATGAAATACCGATTACCCTCCCAAATAACGAACGGTTGGTTTATATCGGTGAGACAAAACGAAAATTTTCAGAAAGATTAAAAGAGCACAAGAGAGATATTTCACAATCAAAACAGAGTACAGCTCTCGCAAGGTTTTATTTTTCGAATGAAGGTAGCAAAATTGACTTTGAAGAGGGTAGAATCATAATTCCATGTAAGAATTCTTATGTTAATAAAATTTTAGAGTCCCTTACGATTATTAAGCTTGGACAGTATACATGTAACGATAATTTATCCTATAACATTCATAAAATCTGGCATAATATGTTATAATCCATTAATACAATCTGCTCATTTTGTCTTCCAACCCCTCTTTTCACTACAGTGGTATGATCCACTTGGTTACCATGGGAACTTGATGACGTTTGCGCACTCTCCGATCATGTTTTCTCCAGAACTCTGGCGTGTATGCTCATTTTGACATTTTCGACTTGTTTGTAACATCCTGATGACGTTCGCAGAAGCGAAATGAAACGTTGATGTTTAATTGTGGTTGTAAATTCACGATTTTAATGTATGTACCATTTAGCAAATGTTGTATTTGAATTATAGAAATTATGGTGCAATTGTCCTGTTTTTAAATAAAAACTTGAATTTATATTTTCCATTTTTAAACATTGTTTAATTGTTAAATCATGGATATCATGATAAGTTAGAGTGCCTGAATGAATATGTTTCCTTCTTTTTGTTTTCTCTCCTTTAATTTTCCTTTTTTTACGAAAAATAATCACATACGTGATGTATGACATCTTGATAATGGTCATACCAAATATAATAAAAAATGTCTAGACCAGAATAAAAAATTTCCAGTTCAATTTATTTAATCGATAGTTACATCCACGATCTTTTAATTTAAATACTTTTAATACAGATTTAGAAATAAAAAAAATAATTTTTGGCGTTAAATTTTAATTATAAAGCATTCGAATAACAAAAAAAGAAAAGAAATTATGTAGCTTTGCCTCACAAATTAAATGTGGCATTATTAAAATGTATTATTGCCAATAAAATAAGAAAAAAAATCATTCTGTTTAAAGCGGGTATCGATCCGACACAATGATCGGAACATAAAGGCATCTCGCCTTATACTACTCGGCAACACTTTCTCGTTCGAGAGTACTCTAAAATTGGTTAGGTTCTAGATTTAAGTTTACGCAAGCGCAAATGGGTCATTTTCGTGTGAAAAGTGGATTTGACGGAAATCACTTTTCGTTTTAATATATAGGATAGTCGCCAGTGCCAGCCCTGCATATAGGTATATAACGTTATTAAAATTGTCCAAGAGAAGAATATGCTATCTCTTTTAAAATCTTTTCTTTTTATAGCACTCGAAAAACACAAAATTCCTAACTCATGAAAATTGGAAAATTATAATTCATCTCTGAAAAGCAGCTAGATATTGGCAAAGTGTGCTGCTGTCATGTAGGTGTAAAAAGGCAAAATAAAACTTCGAAATCGTGTTATCGATTTTAATATCAAAGGGATCTCATTGCAAATAAAGACATTTGATTTATGTGGGACGACATTACATTCTGCCATCAAAGGCTGAAGGTTTTATGGGGCTTGGTTTGTTTAATTTACAAAATCAGATTTTTTAAATAAATATCTCAAAATAGGGTTAATTTCTCATGGAAAAGGGACGCATCTTTTATAAAAGAAAATTAAAGTCTAGGGATAAACACGTCTTTAATTGTGTGTGTAACCCCGAGAAATATTTAAAATTCCTCACGAGCTACGAAAAATTTTCGTTTGATTTATCTTTAATTTTCTTTTTGAGCAGGTTAACGTAAGAACTTTAATTACAATTAATCATCATCAAATGAAAAATAGAACAGAGGAGTTTGTTTTAAAAGTTTATGAATATTTGAAATAAAAAATAAATTAAGGGTTTAAATATTTTTAAGAGAAGTGAAGAGAAGAAAATGTTTTTTTTATTGATTGTGAGATGTGATAACTCTGTTTGATGATTGTCGAGTTTCATAAATAAACTGGAACATGCTTCAGAAATTGTGTTGGAAGTTGAGAATTTACATTTTACGTTTAAATCTTTGAATAAATCCAAATTCCAGTAATGCGTTATAGAATTTGGAGAACAAGTAAGTAGATTTGATTTAAATGCAAAATTAAAATTAGTTGTTATCAGGTATTTCTTTTCTAGAAAAACACAAATTGAAAAGAATATAATAGTGTTTCATAAGAGTTTAGGCTAAAATAAAGTCAGATTTTAGTATAGTTTCTGTAAATTATTACAGAGGCGTGAAATGTTCTGGCACATCTAGAAAGTTTCGTATATGGTATTTCAATATTTCTTTAAAAAATAACTTTTTTTTATGAATGAATATGCTTTTAACTATCATAAATATCTGTATTTAAAAAAAAAAGTGATTGACAGTATGGTTACCGAATATTATATCTCCCTTTGCCTTTGGTCAACACAATTTTCGAATAGCTTCTGTCATTAAAGAAAGGCATATTATCCTATTCCAAAACAGTGCTAGTTCTGTGGCTCGCGAGACAGAATTTTCGGCATACTTGATTTTAAAAAAATATATTCCAAAATAAATAAAGGTTAACGTATAGAATAGACAGAAAATAAGCTACTATTTTAGTATTTTGTAAACAAGCATCCTATTATAGATAATGATCATTAATCCTATTATAGAGGTATAAATAAAAAATAATGTTGTACAATCAAATGAATTTTTCTAATTAATGAATTTATTGTTATAGAAGAACTGTTATCATATCTAGTAAAAGGATTATTGACATTTTATTGAACCAATTTAGAGTGGTATGAAGTAAAACCGGCAGTTTAAGTAGAGAACATGGTATTTTAGAGCGATATATTCTTCAATACTTTTCCTTAAACACTTTTAAAGGAAATTCACACTAGATGACATAGTAAAACTACTTTAAATTCCTAACCACACTTTTTTGTAGGGAAAATACCCCAAAATCTTAAGTTAGTCCCACAATGCGACATTTTTGTCTCCCTTTAGACTTTCTTGAATTTTTCAGCAAAAACAAAGAAACCATCGATATAAATTAATAACGAAAAAATATTTACGGATGACTTTTCCTAAATCAATTATATCTTAAGCTATACAGAAAATCAAACTTTGTTCAAGCCATCACAGTTTTGATGATTATCTTCATAAGTAGAATAGTTTACATAAGGATCTGCTTCACTGTTCGTATTTGACCTTTCTTGTTATTATTTTTTTTTTTATATACGGAGTAAAACACAAAATGTATTCTGCCTTAGACATCATTAATATGACTGTGTGCAGAAATGTAGTTTTCATCATTTTGTGTGCACATATATAACGGAATTTAAGTATAAAATTCACTAGCGTTTTGAATTACAAATACGGTTATCTATCACAGACAAATATTTAATGTTTATCGGCCTCAACTTTTCATACTGACAACTTTATCACATACAATTTCCCTTTAATTATTCATTTTAGGGGTGTTTTTCAATGTAGAGATCTTTCTTGCTTCAAATTTGAATCAATAAATGTATATATATATATGAAATTTAACGTATTTATATACTTCTATATAAATGTATGCATTATTGGCTCTCTCTTTCTCTCTAATTCACACTCATTCACATGCACACACATACATAATATAGGTTTTTATGAATTAGAAATTATAAAAAAATAACCTGAAACCAAAATGTAATAACCCAGTAATGATATTTTCAAATTTATCAGTGACATTTGTCTGATAATTTACATGTTATTCTTCAATTTGATTAATATAAATTATATTTTACCATAACTGAAACGCAAGACATTTTTTTTTCAAACTCTCTTATCTTCTGAAAACATTCATTCAAATGACAACTTACAAGTTCTTATATTTTATTCCTATTTCATTTAGAAATGACACATTAAGAGTTACTTAATAATTGAAATACTTTGTGATTATGCGGTCAAAATGTCATTTCATGAATGTACATTCTTTAAATTTTAATTACATTTATTAACTGTCTACTAATTTATTTCCAAGGAAATGATTATTATCATCACGCAACCGAATAGAATGTCAATGAAATATTCATAGAAATTAGTAAGGCAATTACTTTATCATTCATTTCTTTAATATGTAATTTTTCACATAACTTGAAATGTATTTTCTGCTTTAAATATCCAAATTTATTAAAAATTATAAAGAATTATAAATGAAAGTGCTTGGGTTGATTATCGGCTCGTGACTGGCTGTTTTGGAGGCACTAAATACATACTTGAAAGATTTATCCTTTTCGTACCACTATTTTTTAATAGAAATTCATTGTTTCTTTAATAGCAGAACTTTCTGTCAATAAATAAGGCAGAGATTTCTTTTAAAATATAGTGGGAAGAAAAGAATAAATTTAGCGGACATGTATTTAGTGCCCTAAATACAAACATTGACACTAAAATTGGGTTATTTTTCAAATAATCGGCAGCCTGAAATACATTATCTGGAGTTCACGATAAATGTCATCTGTGTTAATGACTGGACAGTTACAAAATCTAATCTTTTCCAACTAATCTTTATTCTAACTTTATTCTAATCTTTTACAACTTTTAGTAATCTCCGTTGCTTTCTGAACGTGATTAGAAAAACAAAAAACATTACCTTTTAGATGCCTCTTTTGATGCTTCAGATTTATTTACTTAATACATACAACTTTTATATTTTTGTCCAATTTCTTTCAAACCCTTTTTTCATTTTTTGCTATTTTATTGAAACGAGACTTTTATAAGTTCACATTTTTTCTGAAAGCTGAGGGAAAGAAATTTTAGAAATATTCGAAGTAGGGGTTTTTTCAAAGCTTATTATAATACATTTCTTATGTCTGTTCGAATAAATTACGTAATATGATTTATTAAATTTACGAGCTGTAAAAGCAGCCAATATCATAAAAAGGATCAATCCACTTTCGCAATGATTTAGCTGATAGAGAGGAATGTTGTTTGAGGCTAATATGCATTCCACTGTTTGGAGAGAACTTTTATGGAAGACAATTTCGGAAGCAGCAATTCTCGGAAAAGATGTCCAGTAATTTCGAAACGAAAATTTTCTTTAAACGATTTTCTTCTTTTTCTTGTTATATTTCAGAATAAAAATGTATTTTTCTGAAATGTATATTTTTTGTCTTGACCTCATATGTGTACGTGTGTATGTACCACAATCCGATTACATAGATAGTTTGATGACATCAATGATTTGTATAAAACATGAATTATGTATTAAATAATGACTTGTGTAGTTCAAAGATATTTATTAAAGTATTTCTATCATTTCTTAACATAGTGCATCAGAACATACAAAATGTTTAAAAATATATATGGAATATTTTCGATTTACGAACAGTATTCTTTATTTTATTTATTGCGTCCTTTTTTATAAGACTTACTTGATAGATAATAATGCTGTACTCGATTAAATATACAAATAAAGCAAGAAATTTCATACAAGGATAATACTAATATAATAATGCCTTTTCACAAAGTTATTTATCTAAATCTCTTCACGATATTTCACTTTAAATTTATTGCATTTATTGTCTATTATAACATTGCAGCAGAAAAATTAATTTTATATTGTTGAAGACCTGATAGAACGTTTTGCCGCTCATAGTTTTAGAACAGCTATGTCGGAATATTTGTAATGATAATTTTCTTTTGCCATATATTTAAAAATGCAGTAAAATAACACTAATTTAGTATAATATTTTATGTTAGTACAGGTGTCTAAATAAGTTACACTTTGAAACAAAATATCAAACTAAATTCCAGTTGCACACTTCAGAAACTACATTATACCAAAATCGAGGAAAACATACTTAGTTAGTTTGAAATGTTTCAAAATATCTTTAATAATCCTGGAATAATTGTTTCTAGACTATGGAAGTTATAACAATTTACCTATAAAGATAAAACCTAAGATACATGTTAAGTCATTGAAAAATAACATATTCAAAGAAAATGTATAAAAAAGTAATTTTTTAGTAATTACTATGAACTTTTCACTTACATTCGAATACTTTGCACATTAATAAAAATCATTCTTTTGGAAATAGTTTACTTGAAATTTCAGAATTTCAAATAATATTTGGTGAGTGTGCATTCACGAACTGGAATTTAAATTACAGAATGACAAAGTAATTGCATTATTAAATATTTCCGAATGTGAAATCTCTAAATGAAATACAGATAAAAATTTAATAATCACTAAAAACAGTTAATAAATATTATAAAGGTCTCATTTTATAAATTGTGTACAGTGTGTAGGCTGTGAATGTACGTGAAGAAAAGCTTTCACATACTTGAAAATAAATTTGGTTGTAAATTCAAGTGTCATTCAATTATTTAAACTTTTCAGCAACAGAAGTACTTTGCCCTTGAAAGGGTTAAAATTAGAATTTCTATGAAGTTCTATTCATATTAAAAATATTTCATGGATGTCATACTTTAGTTTTACTGTTTTATCAATCTATTATAAATCATTAAAACTAATTTTCTGTAAATTGTTGTTGATGGTTAAATTTTCCAGTATTTTGTGACTAAACAAATAAAAATATTTTCTCAATATGACTTATTTATCATAAAATATTAGTATGAAGCAAAGCTTTTAACAAAAGATAATGCATCAGGAAGAGGATTAAAGCGACCTTAAAATTTCATTAAAATATTATCAGATTCTCAAGAGTACTTTTGGTATGCGTTTGTCGGCATTTAAACGAACTTTGTTTTAAAAAAATATTCAAACTCTTTTAAAATCATTAAAATATTAACAATAATCATGTTATATTCGAAATTTTGACTGAAAAAAGAAAGAACTATAACGAGTAATTTAAATTTTGACACACACATAAAGTATTTTTTCTCATTCTTCAAATTTTAGTACACTGAACGAAAATAAAATGATTTTTCAAAGATGTAAATATAAAATTTAGGTACGCAAATTCCAGCATAACTTCGGAACAGTCTTCAAAGTTACTTCGCAAATTCAGCGTTATAGAAGTAATAAGAGGAACTTTCTCATTCTAATTTTTGAAAATATTTTCTTTTAATAAAACTCTCTGTTCCAATGGTACTCGTTACATTTTCTAAAAAGTATTCTCACACTGCTATTTACAAAAAGTGGCATTCGCCTTATTTCTTAACGGAAAATCAGAGGTTAAATTTTCGGTTAAATAACGGAAAATCAGAGGTTAAATTTTCTATTATTTAATAAAAAGTAACTTTGCTGCATGAGGGCATCGTAGTGTGAGAACAACTGTTTTACTCTTTTTTTACAAAAAGTGGCATTCGGCCAGGGATGAGATCTCTCCGTTTTTTTTGCAAACCAGTATAATCTTACAGAAAATATTCTTTTACTTAATCGGAACATTCTGCGATTTAACAGAACAAGGTTTTTTCTATGATTATACTGGTATACAAAAAAGCGGAGAAATCTCATCCCTGCATTCGGCTTATTTCTTGACGGAAAATCAGAAAGGGCTCCCAAATGGTCCGCTTTTAAAATACCAGTATTTTTATGGAAAATTTTTATTTCTAGAGGTTTTTTTTGCAAATTTTACAGAAAACACATTCGAAGGTAATTTTTTGCTTAAATGTTGTAGAAACCTAAAATGAAATTTTCTGTTGGCGGACCATTTGGGAGACCTAATCAGAGATACATTAAGGTGGAAGTTTCTATTATTTAATGAAAAGTAACATGGGTGCAGCGTAGTGAGAAAATCTCTTTTACTCTGTTTTCTATTCAAATATGAATACTTATAAAATAAATGTTTAGTTGTCAGTTTTCATCTCACAATGATTAATTGTAATTAAACTGTTATGATTATCCTCTGAAGAAGAAACTAGTCGTTGGAGGCCACCGTAATACTTACCGATCATGGATATGCATAATGTAAAATATTAAAATAAAAAATGTGTAAACTACTTATAAAATGCATTGCAATTCGAATAAAATCGTGGCTTGATGACGTCATAAACTTTAAAGGCTCGATTACTGAATTGCTTAAAAGAAACATCCTTATAACTCCAAAAATAATGATCCTATTAACTAGCGGTTTATTGCATCTGATTAAGCGTCTCATTTCCAATTAAAATATATCTTTGAATTGCAATTTGGATGAAATACAGGGTCATGAAAAATCAAAGAGTGTGGAAATAGGATTACAAATATCTCGGCAACTAATTATCCGATCGACTTCATGCTTTATTCAAAATTTTTGTCTTTTAATTGTCTTTTATATTCACTCCTTAAAATAAAGAATTTCGAAAATTTTTACATACCTTTTATCAGAACGAATATTTCGAGAGTCCGAAAAAAATAGTTCCGGTTAATCGAGGTTACTGAAATTAAATAGGGTTCTTCCCATTATTACATACTAAGTACATACCAAATTTCAAGTCTCTATCTCAATTTTTTCGGGAGATAGATCGTTTACAGACACACAGACGGACGGCAATTTTTTTTTCTAAAAATATGTTTTTCGGAATCTCCAGTGTCTGAAACGTGTAAATCCGTCAAAATTTTTATTTCGATTTTCAAAACGATTACAAGACTTACCCTATACTACGTATGATGGGTAAGTAAAATTAAGATAAGTCAAAAGAAAATTCTTTGTAGCTTGTCAGGAATTTCTATTAATTCTTGTTCAATGAAATAAAATAAACACGTATTTGTATTCATACATTAAATTTATGTTATGAAAATGCAATTTTCTTTTCTAATATGAGTATTACAGACTTTGAACAAATAATTCATTTAGATTTGTAAGTTACATAAATTTGAATATGAAGTCCCGTAATTACTTAATATATAATTACTCGCAAAAAAATTTCTCAATATATTAAAAGAGTTTATGACAAAACTACTTCAACTTGATAGTTAGTTCAGATTTTATATAAAAATATCATACTATTGAGTTGTTCCTTCCGTTTTTGAAAACCAATTCGTACAGGAAAATTCTGCCTGTCAATTAATAGACAATAACTATCGGATTTAATGTCTGATAATTAAATAATAGAACTTGTCGGTTAAACTAACTTTCTCAAACAGAAAAAACTTTCCGAACAAACCCAATAAGTAAAATCGGAAAAGTCGTACACAAAGTCATATTATGTTCAAAGTTGAAAGAAAGAAAAGAAAGAAAGTGTTTCTTCTTCTTTAGGAATTTCCACTAAGCAGTGGGTTTCAGCGGCTCAGAAAAATATTTTTGAGAGATCTTTTCTATTTCTCTCTCGCCAGGGTAATATCATCATTTCACTTATAAAACTTTATTGACTTTTGAATAGAAGTTTTCCAAGTCATTCTTGTCCTGCCCATATTTC
Organism: Maratus michaelseni; assembly: GCA_963931845.1. Lineage (NCBI taxonomy): Eukaryota > Metazoa > Arthropoda > Arachnida > Araneae > Salticidae > Maratus > Maratus michaelseni. Next base: position 86,090,661 of record OZ007586.1, read on the forward strand.
GTCTCCCTTTCGTACTCCATTTAAAAATGACTTTTGGAAGGCGTTCTTCTTTCACTCTGCTAACATCAGGATATCTAATCTTATTATGTTTGACTCTATTTACAACATCCTGTTTGACTTGCATAATTTCACGTATTCTTGAATTTTTAATTTTTTTTCCAGCCTTGACTTTCTTGCTCATATTCGGCAGAAATCCATTTCGGTAGAGAGCAGTTTTTTTGCCTTTTTTCAGGGGGAGATTTAAGGTCCATGTCTCTGTTCCATATAATAAAATGCTTTGCCCGATTGCACTCTAAATTAATCGTTTAGATTTAGGGAGAATATTACTACTTCACAGAAAAGAATTCAACATTACAAATGCTTTCCTGACTTCACCAATTCACCTTACAGCATCTCTTTTGCTTGATCCATTTTCATGAATGACAGATCCAAGATACTTCAATTCCTCAAATGTTTTAATACTAATCCAATAAAATATCAGTTTTCTGACTTGTTGTTAAGTTCTCAGTTTCACTCATATTTATTTTTAATCCCCATTCATCATATGTATTTAATTTTCAGCGCATGTACTTTTGTCTTCTTCTGCATGTCTTCTTCATCTTCTGCTATGATAACGTGATCATCCACAAGCAATAAATGATGGATTTATGTAGTATCAATCAGCTTCAAACCCATTCAATGACATTCCTTCGTCCAGACTCTGAGGTAGACATCAATGTATATTTCAAATAATGTTGGTGAAAAACAACAACCTTGCAGAAGACCTTTACTAGTGATGAAAGATTCGGACAACGTATTTTCAAATTTAACTCTACAACTGTTTCTATAACAAATTGCTTTAATAATATTGATCAGATTTTCATTCATATCAGATATTTTTAATGCTTTCCAAAGCAAACTTCGTGGTACGCTGTCACAGTATTTTTAAAGATCCTCAAATATAAGTTCTGTTGTTTTCTCTTGTCTCGCTGTTTTTTCAGAACTTGTCTTAGAGAAAAATTACAGGTTTTTAAATTCAAGAGACCGTACAAACGCTGAAAAAAAACCGCATTCTGCGCGAAGGCCTAGTATTCAGGGATCTGTGCATAAGCACAATACAAAGCAGTCCAGGGTTTCCATGTTTCACATCCCTTTTAATCTTTTAATTTCGAATTTGTACCAGAAACTAAGAATAAATATATTTGCATTAGACAGAAATTGCGTGATTATTTAAAGTAAAATTAATTAAATCTTCATTCCTAGCCTGCAGTTTGAATTCGAAATTTCTGAATTAACACGTTCACTACCGGGTTAAAATTATCGGAATTTTATTTTATTTAGGAAGTTCGAATTCACACCAGAAAATACTAATAGCAATATTTACTTTAATTAATTACAGATATTTCGTAATTACTTAAAATAAAAATTCTTCTTTCGAAATTTCCGGTAGGAATTCGTAATTTTAGATTGAAAAACCTCGAGTATACTCGTGGTTGGCAGCGAGTGGGTTAAATAGGAGTGTAAACTGGTAATCATGCCGTAGTCACAAACATAAAATAATTACATACGAATAAATAACTGAGAAGCGTAATGAACAATCTCTGCGCCAGAGTTTCCGGATGGCTTCTTTTTATTCAGAAAGTCGGAATTCATACTGGGAAATTTAAAACAAGAATTTTTGTTTTATGTAATACGGAATGACTGTCAAAAACTTGAGCAGAAACACACTATACCATGATTCTAGATATTTAAAAAGACAAAAATCACAACCCTGCACTGCTCGGGTTGTCTTTCTCGAACTACGATGCACTTACAAAACGAAATGCGAATCCTACTGCTCATAAGAAAATTATATTTATACAGTGCTTTAACATTAAACTGGTTGGAATGATATTTTACTCTAGTAAGTAAAATCAGGGAGCAATTATCAAACCGTAAGTTTATTTGAAAGCTGGGAAAATACTGAAAGTAAAAAAATAACATATCTGCCAACATTTATACTTTTTTGTTACTGTTATTTTTTAATAATAATCTTTTCTTTATTTAATCACAGATATCTGCCAAAAGATAAGATGAAGTAAAAGATAAGATGAAGTAAAATTTCACAGACATAAAATAGGATGTAAAATGTTTTCTCAAATGATTAAAAATTATATTTAATAATGGTTCAGAATACTGAATGGAAGCTTTGCCTATTTGACATCCCTTTGAATTTATAAATTCCAAATTCATATCAGAAACTAAGAATAGAAATATTTGTATTACCGTAATTTCCGGCGTATAAGCCGCAGCTCAAAGAGTCGTTTTTCGACCCAGAAATTTTATTCAATAATTGTAGTTAAATATTTACAGCGATCTTTTAAGTTACATTTTATAAAATAATATTTCTGGGTCGAAAAACGACTCTTTGAGCTGCGGCTTATACGCCGGAAATTATGGTACTTAATGACAGACTCTTCGTGATTACATAAAATAAAAATTCTTGGAAATTTCTGGTATGAACACTGAATTTTGGAAGAAAAATTAAGATAAAAAAAGGAGAAGGCTGGTAATCCTAATGCAGTCTCAGGTACAATATTGTTTTACATACGAGGGAGGTCCTAAGAAGTAGAGTGGGCCGATTTTTTTTTTAAATTTATTTTGGCACAGTACGCAAAAGTTAAGTAATCGGTCAGTTAGAACTCACAAAAAATTTCGTCAATGTTGCTCAATATTTAACCGCGCCCCTCTAACATGGAAAATCAGAAACAAATAGAAAAATCGTTTTTTGTAAAAAAATATATTTTTAAAAATTTTAAAAATTTTTTATTAGCATACGGTAAAAATGTTACATAATGGGTCAGTTAGAACATACAAAAAAATTTATCAATTTCTATCAATATTTAACCTCGCCCCTCTAGCATAAAAAAATTAGAGAGAAATGAAAAGTATATTGGATTTTCTAAAAAACTGAACTATGAAAATTATTTTTCAAAATTGGTATTGACATTAACAAGGGTGCAAAAATGTAGGCGCCAAGGAGCCGATTCCCAGCACTAAATTTTTAAAATTCATAGCTCAATAAGAACACTGATAAAAATTAGGCAAAGTATATTAATAAAATTTGACGAACAATACTAATAAAATTTAGTGGTGGGAATCAGCCCATTGGCGTCTAGATTTTTCCACTTCTGAACATTAATATTTTTCATATTAATTTTAATTAATCATATTTTTATTGAATTGCACACAAACAGAATACAGATCAGAACAAAATCTATAAATTTAAAGTGCACTTAAAAATATCGTACGCACGCACTCAAATATAACTTTTAAACAAATATATGGTCATCGAAAATTAACATCAGGAGCACATGTAGCATTAATAGAGGAACCAGGTAGAAAATATATAGGTCATATATCGTTAACTGCTGGTGAAAGTGCAAAAAAAATAGCCCAAGGTATTATCACATTTACAAAAACGTATAATTTGAGTTTGCAGAACCTATCAGTTATCGGATGTGATGGCATGAATGTGAATACGGGATGGAAAGGCTGAGTAATACGTTTGCTCGTGACATAGGGGAGATGGGGGATTAATGGGACATTTCCAAAAATATATTTATTTTAAATATTTTATTTAAGTTATTATCAATATTATATATCACATGTCATACATTAAGTGTTTGACTTCAGCTTATGCATAATATTTGTTCAAGATTATTATTATACAGATATATAAATGAAATTAAAAAAAAGTTCTTCTATGTCCCAATCATCCCCACAGCAGGGATGAATGGGACACAAACATTTTCCTCCGCGTATTCAATGTTAAGGACTAAGAGCTGACAAAAATGCCTCCTTGGCAAAAGCTGAGAGATTATAAATTGTAATATGATTTCCAGAATTATTTGTTATCCAATCATCTTGGACTCATCTCAGCTTTGCCTTAAAAGACCCATACACGGAAGCATTCAATGGCTGAAGACGGTAGCCACAATGAGGATGAAATGCTATAAGAATAATTACCATAAAGTATTAATTTATCAACATATATAATATTACTTAGTTAATAAATATATTTTTCAGCATCCTCTAGGGATAAATGAGACAGTTCCATTCATCCCAATTGAAATGTCCCAATCATCCCTATGATGCATATATTCAATTGTCAGTCATTTTGTCTAAAAAATTATTTTGTCACAATGGTTAATATGCATTCATTTTAATTATCCATATTGAGCCTTGAAATTAAAAACTACAACATATCTTAATTGTTTATAATGCAATATAAAGATATTTAAGTAACTTCAAATGTAAAAATAAAATTACTTTTAAGCAGAGTTTTCAGGAAATGCAAATTGGAAGAAAACTGAAAACAGCCATGTGCTCTTGCTTTTGGTTCTGAAGCACACTATGGTATTGCAATCTATGAGGATAGGAAGCAAATAAAAAAAAGTTTATAGCTTGAAATATTTAGAACGTCCCATCCATCCCCCATCTCCCCTACATTGCAAGACCATTACAATGGAATATATGTATGTTACATACTAATGAATTGCAACTAAGGCACATTTTTCAGGAAATGGGCGGTTGCACCAAAGGACCGTATTCATATTCTGGACCTATAGGATTGCTTCTAAAAGATTACAAAAAAATTCCAGTGGTCAAATTTTATAGAATTCACTGTACTCTTCAGCGTATGAATCGGAAAGATATACAAAAGCTAAGTACTGACCAACAATATTTGTGTCGCATCTGTCAAAAATACAAGTATCGTACGATTACATAAGGTGAGTTTTTCGCCAAATAAATTCTGGTGTATATTGTCCTAAGTCATTCCCTGACCTCTAGGAAACCTGTAAAAGAAGCTCTAAAGATACTTCAGAAACAAAGCAAAATATGAAATAAAATTAAATAATATTAATTATCTCTGTAAAATCAACAAGAACAAAAAATCATGCGTCTAGCATAGATTATGAAACACTTTCCAACACATCAAGAAAACTGTAACGAAAATTCAACGTTGACTAAGGTAAAAGAATATATGTAAATAAACAGTTTAAAAAACATATACCATATTGAAAAATACAGTTTTCGAAATTACCTTCCATTGCAAAAAAGTAGTGGAATTATTTTTTGCAGCCCTGTATATGATTTGCAAATTTGGATATATAATACATAGCATGATAAATATTAGTTCAGTTTGAAAATTCACATTTAGCAATTTCCGCCAATCGATGGAAATGCACTCGAAATCGTGTTATCCGTTTTAACACCAAAGGGATTGATTGCAAATAAAAATATTTGATTTATGTGGGAAAACATTCTGCGATAAGAGGCTAAAGGATCAAGGGTTAAAGCTTTATGGTGCTTGATTTGTTTAATTTACAAAATCAGATTTTTTAACAAATATTTCAAAATAGGGTTAATTTGTCTTAAAAAAATACGCATCTTTCATAAAATAAAATTAAAGTCTAGGCACAAACATGTCTTTATGTGTGTGTGTAACACCGAGAAATAGTTAAAATTCCTCACGAGCTACGAAAAATTTTCGTTTAATTTATCTTTAATTTTCTTTTTGAGCAGGTAAACGTAAAAACTTTAATTACAATTAATCATCGTCAAATGAAAAGTAGAACAGAGGGGTTTGTTTTAAAAGTTTGTGAAAATTTGAAATAAAAAGAAACTTAAGGAATTAAATATTTTTAAGAGAAATGAAAAGAAGAAAACATTTTTGTTATTCATTGTGAGATGTGATTACTGTGTTTGATGATTGTCGAGTTTCATGAATAAACTGGAACATGTTTGAGAAATTGTGTTGGAAGTTGAAAATTTATATTTTACGTTTAAATGTTTGAATAAGTCCAAATTCTAGCAATACGTTATAGAAATTGAAGAGCAAGTGAAAAGGTTTGATTTAAATGCAAAATTAAAATTAGCTGTTATCGGGTGTTTCTTATTTAGAGAAACACAATTTGAAGACAATATAATAGTGTTTCATAAGAGTTTAGGATAAAAAAATCAATTTTTAGTATAGTTTCTGTTAATTATTAGACTCGTAAAATTTATTAGTTCATCTGGCAATTTCCGAATATGGTATTTCAATATTTCTTTAAGAAATAACTTTTTCGTGATGGCTGAATATGCTTTTAACTATCATAAATATCTGGATTATTAAAAAAGTGATTTAGAATAATGTTACCGAATATTATTTCTCCCTTTGCCTTTGGTCAACAGAATTTTAGAATAGCTTCTGTTATTAAAGAAGGCAAATTATCCTATTCCAGAACAGTGGTAGATCTGTAGCTGGCGAGACAGAATGATCAGCATACTTGATTTAAAAAATATATTCCAAAATAAATAAAGAATAGATAGAAAATAAACTTACAGAATAGATAGAAAATAAGCTACTATTTTAATATTTTGTAAACAAACATCCTATTATAGATAATTATTATTAATCCTATTATAGAAGTATAAATAATAAGTAATGTTATACAATCAAATGGAATTTTCTAATTAATGAATTTATTTAAATAGAAGAACTGTTATCATATCTAGTAAAATGATTATTGGCATTTTGTTGATCCAATGCAGAGTATTATGAAGTAAAATCGGCAGTTTAAGTAAATAACATGGTATTGTAGAGCGATTTATTCTACAATACTTTTCTTTAAACACTTTTAAAGGAAATTAACACTAGATGGCATTGTAAAGCTATATTGAATTCCCAACGAAACTTTATTGTAGGAAAAATACCGAAGATCCCAAAATCTTAAGTTACTTCCACATAGCGGCATTTTTATCTGCCTTCTGAATTTCTTGAATTTTTTCAGCAAAAACAAAGAAACAATCAAAAGAAATTAAATAAGGACAAAATATTTACGGATGAGTTTTCCTAAATCAATTACATCTTAAGCTATACAGGGAAGCAAACTTTGGTCAAGCCATCATAGTTTTGATATTTATGGTCATAAGTAAAATATTTTACGTAACACATTGCTTCACTGTTCGTATGCGACCTTTCTTCTTATTTTTTTTCATATACGGAATGAAATGTAAAATGTATTCTACCTTAGACGTCATTCATATGACTGTATGCGAAAATACAGTTTTCAGCATTTTGTATGCACATACATAACGGAATTTAAGTATAAAATTCACTAGCGTTTCGAATTACAAATACGGTTTTCTATCACAGGCAAATATTCAATGTGTATCTGCATCAATGTTTTATACTGACAACACTATCACACATAATATCCTTTAATTATTCATTTTAGGGGTGTTTTTCAATGTAGAGTTTTTTCTTGCTTCAAATTTAATCAAGAAATGTATATATTTTATATTTAACGTATTTATATCCTTCTATATAAATGTATGTATTATTAGCTCTCTCTCTCTCCCAATTCACGCTTATTCACATGCACACACATACATAATCCGGTTTTTATCAGTTAGAAATTATCAAAAAATAACCTATAGCCGAAATATAATAACCCAGCAATGAAATTTTCAAATGTATGAGTGACATTTGTCTGATAATTTAAAAGTTATTCTTCAATTTGATTAATATAAATTATATTTTACCATAACTGAAAAGCAGGATATTTAGAAAAAAAACTCTTCTGAAAACATTCACTCCAAATGACAACTTACAATTTCTTATATTTTATACCTATTTCATTTGGAAATTACACTTTCCGAGTTACTTAATAATTGAAATACAGTGTGATTATGTGGACAAAATGTCATTTCATGAGTGTACACTCATTAAATTTTTATTAAAATTCTTAACTTTCTATTAAAATATTTCCAAGATAATAATTTATATCATCACGCAACCACATAGAATGTCAATGACATATTCATAGAAATTATTAATGCAAATAATTTATTATACATTTCTATAATATATAATTTTTACATAACTTGAAAAGTATTTTCTGCTTTAAATATCCAAATTTATTAAAAATTAAAAATAATTATAAATGAAAGTACTTGAGTTCATTAGCGGCTCATGACTGCCTATTTCTGGGGCACTATTTTTTTAATAGAAATTTATTTTTTTATTTAATAAGAGAGCTTTATGCCAATAAAAAAGCCTACGATTTCTTTTAAAATATAGTGGTACGAAAAGAAAAATTTAGCGGATATGCATTTAGTGCCCCAAATACAAACATTGACACTAAAATTGGGTTATCTTTCAAATATTCTGCAGCCTGAAATACTTTAGCTGGCATAGTTCTCGATAAACGTCATCTCTGTTAATGACAGGATAGTTACAAAATCTTGATTATAATCTTTGACAACTTTTAGTGATCGCCCTTGCTTTCTGAACATGATTTAAAAAAAAAAAAAAACCTTTTAGAGAGCTCTTTGTATGCTTCAGATATATCTACTTAATACATACAACTTTTATATTTTTGCTCAATTTCTTTAATTTTTTTTTCATTTTTGGCTATTTTATTTATCCCTTGAGGGGCACCGGTATATAATATATACCACTTTTTAATATATAACTTTGCCACCAGTATTATTAAATAAAAATATTTATTATGGTTTTTTGCAGATTAAGAAGGTAAAAATTTATATTTTAAAATTACTGGTGTCAAAAACTCGCAAAATTCAGCATTTTTTGACCACGTGGTTGCCCTTCAAGGGGTTAAAGAAGACTTTTATAAGTTCCCACTTTTCTGAAAACTGTGAGAAAGAAAGTTTTAGAAATATTTGAAGCAGGAGTATTTTCAAAGCTGATTATAGTACATTTCTAAAGTCTGCTCGAAAAAATTACGTAAGATGATTTATTAAATTTACGATCTGTAAAATCCTCCAATATATCATAAAAAGTATCAATCCACTCTCGCAATGATTTAGATGATTGAGAGCAATGTTGTTTGAGGCTAATATGTATTCCACTGAGTGGAGAGAAATTTATGGAAGACAATTTTGGAAGTGGCAATTCCCGAAAAAGATGTCTAGTAATTTCGAAACGGAAAATTTCTTTAAACGACTTTCTTTTTTCTCCTTTAATATTTCAGAATAAAATGTATTTTTCTTAAATGTATATTTTTCTTAAATGTATATTTTTTGTCTTACCCTCGTCTGTGTACGTGTGTATGTACCACAATCCGATTACATAGATAGTATGATGACTTCAATAAATTGTATAAAACATGAATTATGTATTAAATAAGGAATTGTGTATTGCAATGATATTTATTAAAATATTTCCCTCATTTCATAACATAGCACATCAGAACATATAAAATGTTTAAAAATACATTTCGAATAATTTCGATTTAAGAACAGCATTATTTATTTTATTTATTGCGTCCATTTTTATAAGACTCCATGATAGATAATGTTGAACCCGATTAAATATACGAATAAAGCAGGAAATTTCATAGAAGGATAATACTAATATTACAATGCCTTTTCACATAGTTACTTATCTAAATCTTTTCACGATATTTTATTTTAAATCTCTTGCACTTATTGTCTATTATTGCAACAGAAAAATTAATTTTATATTGTTGAAGACCTGAACGAACATTTTGCCGCCCATAGTTTAAGAACAGCTATATCCGAATATTTGTAATGAAAATTTTCTTTTGCCATATATTTAAAAATACAGTAATCTAACACTAATTTAGCTTTATACTTTATGTTAGTATAGGTCTCTAAATAAGTTACACTTTAAAACAAAATATCCAAACTCAATTTTAGTTGCACATTTCAGAAACTACATTATACCAAAATCGAGTAAAAATTACTTATTTCGTTTAAAACGTTTCATAATATCTTTAATTATCCTGGAATAATTGCTTTTAGACTATGGAAGTTATAACAATTTACTTATAAAGATAAAACTTAAAATACATTTTTTGCCCTTAAAAAATAACAAATTCAAAGAAAATGTATAAAAAAGTAATTTTTTTGTAATTACTATGAAATTTTCACTTACATTCGAATACTTTGCGTAATAATAAAAATCATTCTCTTGGAAATAGTTTAATCGAAATTTCAGAATTTCAAATAATGTCTGTTGAGTGTGCGTTCACGAACTGGAATTTAGACTACAGAATGACAAAGTATTTCCATTATTAAATATTTCTGAATGTGAAATCTCTATGTGAAATACGGATTAAAATTTAATCAGCATTATAAAAAGTTAATAAATGTTGTGAAGGTCCAATTTTAAAGATTTGTGTACTGCATTTAAATTCTGGAGAAAAAATATTTCGAACGAACAAATCATTAACGTGTCTTTTTATCATAGAAATGGCGATATATTTGATCATTGTGTAACATGACCGATTGAATTTCTAGCACATATATATTTATATACATATATACATAATTGTATATGTACGACAAATATATACAATTTTAATAGTTTGTTGTTTTCTGTATTTTGTTGTTATAGTATCGCACACCACTGTATGTAAATAACTAACAAATTATTGCTGATGGTGGATAAAATCCCCATCTATATACTTAAGTGTTTATGTTCCTTCTATGAAAATAAATGATTGAATCAATAAAGATTTTTTTCATGAAAACAAGTCTGTTTGTTTTAACAAATACATATTTTTGTTTAACAGACGCACTTAATTATATATATTTTTTAAATTATAGTTTTTACATATAATTCCTTGAGGGCGGTGTGATATTATATTATCCCACTTAACTCGTTGATTACGGATTTAGTTTGAAAAAAAAAAAAAGATACAGAACAGAATCATCTGAAATTTGGAATAGTGTTTTTTCTGTACTTGTTGATAGATATTCCCTGATTAAAAAGATGCGAGAAGTACTGTTTGAATTTTCTGGTATAAATTCGAAATTTCTAAATTAAAAAAATAAAATCCGTGGACAATACTGATTACGAGTCTCAGTCGTCAAATGAACCCAATGGGTTAATTTTATTTCCCTACTGCAATAATGACCCCAGAATTTTGGAATACAATTTTGCTCCTGTCTGCTAACCAGGTGCGATGCGGCACACCATTCTCAAGTCAATTTCAAGAAACTCGGCAACTCGCTACCCCGTGTCGCGAGGGAGATAGTCTGTGAATTAAGGGTAATCCTGGCTCAAGGTTATTTTACTTTCACGCGCCCCCTTTCGCGTTTTACGGCAGACGCAGCTCCAGCTGAAACTGTATTTTTTAAACTTTAATATAGGTACCGGGAGGGACCCCTATACTCTACAGACTTATCCTCTTCGTCTCAGCAGTCACTATTAGGCTGTGAATGTACGTGAAGAAAAGCTTTCCCATACTTGAAAATAAATGTGTTTGTAAATTCAATTGTCATTCAATTATTTCAACTTTTTAGCAACAGAAGTAAGTTGCCCTTGAAAGGGTGCAAATTAGAATTTCTATGAAGTTCTATTCATATTAAAAATATTTCATGGATGTCATACTTCAGTTTTACTGTTTTATCAATCTATTATAAATCAATAAAACTAATTTTTTGTAAATTGTTGTTCATGGTTAAATTTCCCAGTATTTTGTGACTAAACAAATAAAAATATTTTCTCAATATGACTTATTTATATATATCAATTGATAAAAACTAATTTTTTGTAAATTCTTGGGGATGGTATAATTTTCTAGTATTTAGTAATTAAACAAATAAAAATATTTTATTTGCAGTTTTCTCAACACGACTTATTTATCATAAAATATTAGTATGAAGCATAGCCTTTAATAAAAGTTAATTCATCAGGAATTGGGTAAAGATAACTTAAAATTTCATTAAAAAATTACAAGATTCTCAAAAGTACTTTTGGTTTGCGTTTGTCGTCATTTAAACGAACTATGTTTAAAAAAAGATTCAAACTCTAAAAAATCATTAAACTATTAAAACAATAATAATCTTATATTCGACAATTTGACTAAAAATAGAAAGACGTATAATGAATAAAATAAATTTTAACTTTCATATAAATCATTTGTTTTTATTCTTCAATTTTTAGTACACAGATCGAAAATAAAATGATTTTTCAAAGATATAAATATAAAATTTAGGTACTCAAATTCCAGCATAAATTCAGAACAGACTTCAAAGTTACTCTGTAAATTCAGCGTTATAGAAATAATCAGAGGAACTTTCTCATTCTAATTTTTGAAAATATTTTCTTTTAATAAAACTCTCTACTCCAATGTACTCACTACTTTTCCTGAAAAGTATTCTCACATTGCTATTTACAAAAAGTGGCATTCGCCTTATTTCTTGGTGGAAAATCTGAGATACATTAAGGTGCAATTTTTTATTATTTAATAAAAAGTAACTTTGTGGTATGGGCGCAGCGTAGTGAGAACAACAGTTTTACCCCCTTTTTTTAATTCAAATTTGAGTAAGTTTAAAATAAATGCTTAGATGTCAATTTTCATTTCACGATGATTATTTGTATTTAAACTGTTATGATTACCCTCTCAAGAAGAAAAAAAAAGATAAGGCAAAAGATAATTCTTTGTAGCTTGTGATTAATTTCTATAAATTCTTGTTCAATGTACTAAAATAAAGACTATATGCATTCATACATTAAATTTCTGTTATGAAAGTGAGATTTTACTTTCTAAAATGGGTATTCCAGGCTTTGAACAAATAATTCTTAAATTTAGATTTGTAAGTCACATAAATTTGAATAAGAAGTCAATTAGTTATTTAATATATAATTGCTCGGAAACAATACAAATTATATATATCAGTATATTAAAAGAGTTTATGAAAAAACTACTTCAACGTGACAGTTAGTTCAGGTTTTTTTTAAAAATATATTCTATTGGGTTGTTCGGAAAATTCTATCCATTTTTGAAAACCAATTCGTGCAGGAAAATTATGCCCGTCAATTATTAGACATTAGCCATCGAAATTAATCTCTGATAAATAAATGACAGAATTTTCTGGTACTAACCAACTTTCCTAAACGGAAAGAACTTTCCGAACAAACCCAATAAATAAAATCGGAAAAAGTTGTACACAAAATCATATTATGTTCAAATTTCCAACTGAAAACAAAGTAATTTTTTCTTCTGCTTTAGGAATTTCCACTAAGCAGTGGGTTTCAGAGGCTCAGAAAAATATTTTTGAGAGACCTTTTCTATTTCTCTCTAGCCAGGTTAATATCATCATTTCACTTATAAAACTTTATTGACTTTTGAATAAAAGTTTTCCAAGTCATTCTTGCCCTCCCCCTATTTTGTCTCCATTTCGGACTCCATTTAAAAATGATTTTTGAAGCCGGTCTTATTTCATTCTGCTAACGTCATGCTATCTAATCTTATTATGTTCAACTCTATTTACAACATCCTCTTTGACTTGCATGATTTCACGTATTCTTGAATTTTTTTTTTCCAGCCTTGACTTTCTTGTTCATCTACGCCAGATATCTATATCCGTAGAGAGGAGTTCTTTTTCAATGGGAGATTGAAGGTCCATGTCTCTGTGCCATATAATAAAATGCTTTGCACGATTGCACTCTAAATTAATCGTTTAGATTTAGGGAGAATATTACCACTCCACAGAACAGAATTCAAAATTGCAAATGCTTTCCTGACCTTACAGCATCTCTTTGGCTTGATCCATCTTCATGAATGACAGATTCAAGGTATTTCAATTCCTCAAAAGTTTTAATACTAATATAATCCAATTAAATATCACTTTTCTGACTTGTTAAGTTCTCAGTTTCACTGATATTTATCTTTAATTCCCATTCATCATAAGTATTTCTTAATTTTCGGAGCATGTACTTTTGTCTTCTTCTGCATGTCTTCTTCATCTTCTGCTATGATGAAGGGATCATCCACAAGCAATAAATGATGGATATATGTAGTATCATTCAGCTTCAAACCCATTTAATGACATTCCTTCGTCCATACTCTAAGGTAGACACCAATGTATATTTCAAATAGAGTTGGTGAAAGACAACAACCTTGCAGAAGATCTTTACTAGTGATGAAAGGTTCGGACAACTTATTTCCAAGTTTAACTCTACAGCTGTTTCTATAACAAATTGCTTTAATGATATTGATCAGCTTTTCATTTATATCAGGTATTTTTAATGCTTTCGAAAGCAAACATCGTGGTACGCTGTTTCAAGATCCTCAAGTTTCAAGATCTTCAAGAAGTTTTTCAAGATCCTCAAATATAAATTCGGTTGTTTTTCCCTTGTCTCGCTGTTTTTCGAGAACTTGTCTTAGAACAAAAAGTATGGTCGACGCAGATCTACCTGCTGAAAAGCCACTTTTTTCTTCCAATCCATCATATTCGTCTTCAAGTCTATTACTTAAATTTCTTCCGATCGGTTTTATTATAGGACTTGTAACACATATTCCTTTGTAGTAGCTGCAGAGCCTTTTCTCGTCTTTCTTAAAAATTGGTACTAAACATCCCTCCTTTATTTCTTGTGTTATTGGATATACTGCCAAAATCCTGTTCTAAAGTTGGGTTAAAATACTTACACCACCAAATTTTAACAGTTCAAGAGTTACTCCACCAGGTCCAGGTGATCTACTATTTTTTCCCTCACTGAGTGCTTTTTCGACCTCTGTGCTTATGATTTGAAATACAACATTTAAATGTTCAAACACTTCTGTCTCTTTAAATTCGTCTCTGTCCTCCTTGAGAAATTCCTCAAAATATGACCTCCAAGCGCAATTCTTAATCATTTCAAGTTTCGTTTATGATGAGCATCAGTTCTCATTCTCTTTCAAATCTCCCAAGCTTCAGAGGATTTTTTAAATCCTAGTTGGTAATTTATGCTGGCACATGCTCTTTCCCAATCTTCATTTTTGTATCGTCTAATTTCTTTGAATATATCTTTTTTGCTACTTTTATATATATCTAAGCTAACATCAGCATTTTTATTTAACAAGTTTAAAAATACTTTTTTCTTTTCTCCAATTCCTTTAAGATGCGTAAGTACGGGTTAGGTTCCCTTAGAAAGACCCCCACGAAAGGGTACTCCCTCCGGGCCTATATCCCATTGTAGATAATTGGCCGTCAATAATTATTCTTATTGGGTCTTTTAGCAGTGGAGAAATATTTACGTTGAACGAGGAGCTAGGCCGTTGGAACAACCCACAATCTGTAGAACCAGGTTGTCTCTCTTCATCTGGACACTTACCTTGACCTTGTATGGGATAGGTGACACTACCAGCAACAGATGCTCCCGCCAGCATAGCCTCAAAGATCCTTGTGTCACGCAAGCCTACGCCGCCACCGCAAGAATGTGGATACACCATCGGCTACCATCATAATAAAAATTAATATTCATATCATACATTTGTTCAATTGCTACACTCAAAGCGAGCAAATAATGCTTATTCAAAAATTCAAGTATAACATTTCAGTACTCAAGTTCTAGAACAACTTCAAAACCGTCTTCCAAGCTATGTCGTAAAATTAACATACCACATACAGACATTTACAAAAACATTTCAATTTTAATTTTTCGAAATATTCAAACTCATTAGTGTATTTTTATTTGAAAATTTCAGTAACTCTTAAAATAGTTACTTGTTTTCTATTTTTATGTTCACGAAGACTAATTGTAATGAAAGGTCTTATGTTTCCTCTTTCAAGAAAAAAAAACAGAGATAGTTTAAAAGGCAATTTTTCGTAGCTTGTGAGAATTTTCAATTACTTATCGTGCTGTGCACTCAAAGATGTGTTGGTGCCCACACATTCCTTTTTTTACGTAAGTGGAATTTTCTTTTCTGAATCAAGTATTTCGGACATTGAAATAATTATTGTTAATATCAGTTTTTGTAAATTTTAGAAATTTGAATATAGTCACACAACGCCTTAGTATACAATTTCTCGGAAACGGCTTTCTCATTATATTAAATTAGTTTGTACGAAAACTGCTTCAAATTAATTGTTAGTTCAGACATTATAAATAAAACAAATCATTTTAAATAAAATTTATGCTGATATTAGAATGTATGGTACGACTTTATAAATAAAATAAATCATATTAAATATAACTGTTGATATTAAATGTATGATACTAAAAAATAATCTATTTGTATTTATTGATAGGCAAAATGTAGCTCTCAAATTATAATATTAATAATTAAAATTATTTTAATAATTATAGAAATTTTAATATAAAATCATAATTTATTTTATAGTATTTTATTCCTTATTTATTTTTCCTTTTCTTTTTCAAACAATTTTCTTTTTTTCATAAAATATACTTTTTTCACTGCAGACGCTTAACAGTAAAAACCGAAATAAAAATTTTGCTATAGAAAAAAAGGACACAAGCGAACATTTTTATTTTAAATTTGTTGATAGATATCAATAATAATACACATGTTAGAGTAAAAAATGAAAATAAATAGTTGCGTTAATATTAAAAAGAAATATTTCAACTACTATCTTGTTTTACATAGAGTGTGTAAAAATATATATATATATCTTCAAAAATCAGTTTATATATATATATATATATATATATATATATATAAGGAGAAATTTTCTATTAGAAAATAGTGGTTCAAAGTAGACTGCAGTTGAATCTCACTGTTTTATACAATAATTTATGTATGAAATCCAATTCTTAAGACATTAATTAGTAAAATCAGTTCTCAGTCTAGAATTACTACGCCGAATCTTCCACTTAATATTGAAGAGAATTCTATTTTATTTCATGACAGTAACTTTTAAAGTAAATACCAGATTTCCATTTTTCATTTGATCATGATTAATTAAAATTTAAAGCACTTAAACTTCTCTTTTGAAAATGGCACGTAAAGTCAAGTCAAACGAAACTTTTTCGTAACATGTAAAGAATTTTAATTACTTCGCACGCTAATCATTTATTTAAAGCTGTGTTTCTTTTAAGAACCTTTTTGATGAACAAATATTAAAGTTTCTGCAGATGTGCTTGGTTTAAAATCTGATCTAATGATTATAAAATATAGGATTTTTATAATTATATAAATCAGGCACGATAGTATAATTCTCCAAAAGTCAATGAAAAATAAATGTTTTAGGTTAACTTTGTTTTATTTCAAAAGTGACTTAATAAACTTAAAATGCAATAATTCATTATTTTTTATAAACAAATAAGTGTTATAAAAATAAGTTATTATCTATTATCTCATAAATTGTGTATACAATACATTTTTAGATAGTTCCCTTATCGTAAATAAATGACACTGTGCTGTCTCAAACTCTAAGAAAGCTCAAACGTTCTTGTAAAACTGCAAGAAAGACTTTTTTTCTTAATTCTATTTATCTATTCAAGCACAATAAAGTAATTATAATTTAAAATTTCGAAATTAATGTGAGCACTCTAAAATTTTGAATCAATGCAGTGTTATCTATTGAACTAAAAATGAAATATTTTTTAATTACTTTTGTATGCGCAATTTATGAGTATTTCATTTATTTCAAATTAATTATAGTTAATGAATTATGGAATTTCAAAATTAGGGAATCTTTTACAAAGCATCCTAAGAGTTCGTACGCCTCAAGAGATTCTGGAGATTTAAGGGATTTGAATACCAGAATTTTCGTAAAGGGATGGTCTTCACATCTAAACGGAGAATTTGTTTATTAAATAAAGCCAATATTACTTTAGAAAATATCTAGCATTATCCCCCTTAGGCGTACAAACTATGACCCCGTATTTTAGATTTTAACGGTAAACGTTTTCTATTGTTGTGGGGAAATATAAATAGGTGGGATATTAAGAGACAGGACCCTATAAAGAAACGGGAGTAAAAAATAACATTAATATATAAATAAGTACATAAAAATATTTTAAATCTTCACCTTACTAATACTGCCAATCCAATAAAACGTACTTCCAATAAAATACTTATTACGCCACATTCTCCACAATTTGAGCTGTGTGAACAACATTATTTTTAAAATATTACTTCTGTTTTTATGTCTGAATTTTGATTCTTATCATTCGTGTTATAAGTATTGAAAAACGCAGTTTATGAAATCAGTTTGACAGAAATAGTTACAATTAGAATAACAATAATATTTTATTACGGGTAAGGGCCGGAAAATATTTTAATATTGAATCGTGCTAGAATAAGTGTATAGTAGAGATTATTTCTCAAAAAGTGGTATGAATAAAATAAGAAAGTAGTCGCCGGGACGTACGTTTCCCAACTTTGTAATAAAAAGTTTTATAGCGAATATATATTTACCAGATAATTAAAACTTCCATTCATCCGTTATTTAAATACCAGTGATTTCAAAGAATAATTTTCGTGGTAGATTTCTATATCCTTTGCAAAAGAAATAACTTTCGAAGTACGTTTCTATTAAATTTGCGAGGAAAGCCTAAAAAGAGAATATATGCAAAGCTTAAATTACCACACATAACTGTTTTATAACGATTAGTAGCCATATTTTACTTATCATAAACCTTGTATATGTTTCAGCTTATAATAAACGTAAAATGTTTAAAAAGTCAACATTATCTATTTTTAATTTAAAAAAAAGGTTTTTTTAAGTGCATAGTATGTCTTTTATTCATTTAAAAATAATTCTTACGTTAGAATGTTAAGTTTCCTTGTAACCTTAAAATTATTAAAAATAGGGGACCGTTTCTTATAAATATTACATTGCAATGGAAACAAAATTCAAAGAAATTCAAAGAAAATTATTATATATATTATCATATTATTATCATATTATTATATATATTATTATTTTCTTATTATATTAAAATATTTATTATATATATATATATGATATTTATTATTATAGAATGTTTATATATATTATTATTTTATTATTATAGTATTATTATTACGGATTATTCTTATATATTTAAATGCAAAAAACCTTAAATAAATACATATCTTCCATATCTATATATGAGCATCCACAAATTTTGAACACAAGTCTTATTTTATCGCTTATTTGGATTAAATAAGTAAAATTTTGTGCTCAATAACAGTGGCAAGACAAGAGCGTAAAAATTGGCTGCTATGTAAATGACACATAAAATACAGACAATACTTACCTATTTAATATCTGATTACCTGTGTGCTTTTACAAAAAAAGGAGCATTCGATTGTTTTGCTACAATTACGTGTCTGGTAGGATCATATAAACTTATACTACTTTCGCGTAATCTCTAGAAGAATCCAGATATAATCATTATTAATTTAATATTTTCAGTGAAACAGGAAGTGAATCCGATAATTATTGTTTTTATTAAGATATAAAAATCTTATTATAGATTATTCTATTAATCTATATTTAATAAGCTAATTATAGAAGCTATAAATGTACCACAAATATTTTGCATAATAACATTCCCTTTAAATACATTAGAAATGACAGAGAAAATTAGATAACAGGAAAAATGAACGTAATGGGTTCTAATAGCAGATGTGCAAATTATAATATCATGTAGAACATTTGTATAAGGGGAGACTAAACGAATAGTGTGTATTTTATTACAACTCTAAAAATAATCACCCTATTTGTTGAGGCATTTGTCTCATCGTGTCACCAGTAGGTCGATACCGCTGGCGTAAAACTCTTGGGGCAAATCGTGGAAGAATGTTCGTATTTTATTTGTCTGTGCCGGAAAGGGTTAATTGGATTGGGTCACGTCATTTCTTTCATGGCCAATAATCATGTAGTCCATCATTTAGAAGCTAAACTGAATAATACTATTTCCTGGGGAAAATATTTATTTGATGTCTATTAATTTATTATTTATTCGTGCCTGTAACAAAAAAAAATGGCACTCCGGGAGTGCGGACAGAAGTGAAAACTTGAATTTCTATAGATTATATATATATATATATATAACATATATAATATATTATATATATATATATAATATAATATAAACAGTAAAACCTCCAAAGTTTACCACCTTTCTACGTTGACCACCTCTCTATGTTGACCGAAATTTATTAGTTTGAATGGTCACAACGCATTTTCAATGGAGATTTACCACTCCATGTTGACCACCTCCGTAAGTTGTATGTTGACCACTTTTTAGTAGGTTTTACTCTCTGTAACTTCTCCACTGATGTTTTCTTGAATTTGCTTTTTCCTCCGTTTGTTCTCCATCTGGCTTCCAGGAATTTCTTTATCAGTCATTCGGCTTATCTGAGCAACACTCGTACCCCCCCTTTCTCTTGCGGTGCTCCATTCATTGTTTACTTACAGTATGATACAATGGAAGGGAAATGCCAGAATCTGTCGAAAAATGTCAGGGGAGTGGGGGATGTCCGTAGCGTAGTAGCTATACGCAGAATTGGAAAACAACTTGTATCGCTTACATGTGAAACACATTCCATTCTTTTTTTCTGGATGTCGCGTCGTGACGGGACCGGTCGTTTATTTGCGAATTTTCATTAAAAATGGTGCAAAGAAAAGCTCTAAAAGAACATAAACAAGATGACTAGTGGTCAGGAAAAAATAGTCAAAAAGGTGAAATCACCTATATATTCTTATGGAAAAATTTGTGTTCATTATTTGATCGATTAAAAAGGTCAATTTGATCAAATAATCAACATAAATTTTTCCATAAGAATACACTGGTGTTTGTCACTTTTTTAACTGTATTTTTCCCTGACCACTAGCCACCCCGAAATTAAAGAAGAAAGTGGATCTTGTTAATTTTCTGAAAAGCAGCAGGCAAAGAAGGACAGCGGAAAAATTTGGTGTGAGCAAGACAACGATGAGCAACATTTTAAAACGCAAGGAAGAATATCTGGAAAGATAACGGGGAACTCCAAAGAAAACGCAGAAAAAGTCTCTCGACGCTGTGAACGAAGCCACGTTTCGTTGGTTTAAAGAGATGAGATCAATCAATGCGAGAATATCGGGACCTATGCTTCAGGAAGTAGCAAAAAAATTTGCAAAAGAATTCGAAATAGAGGACTTCCAAGCATCAGCAGGTTGGCATGAAAAATTCAAACTACGATACGAGATTTCACAAAAAGTTTTGTGTGGGGAATCGAATGAGGTTTCAGCTGAAGTTAAGGTGGTTAAGTTTATTGAAAAATTCCCAGAGTTTGCTAAAGGTTTTAACCCTTTCAGGGGCAAGGACTTGTGCTCCTGTAACGTTGAATTCCCACCGGAATTTAGGAAAGAATTTAGTTTCAAATAAAAATAAGCAATTTTTCAACTTTTTCTCGTCAAACTTAAAAATGTAAAACTTAATAAAAGTTTCTGGTTTGAATCGGATTAAAATTAGGTGGTATATAATATATACCACCGCCCCTCAAAGGGTTCAAGATGAGGACATCTTTAATGCTGATGAGTGAGGTCTCTTCTTTAAAGCAATGCCTGATAGAAGTCTAGTAATGAAGTGTGACACTTGCAAAAGAGGAAAACTTTCAAAACATCGTTTTACTGTTCTCCTATGTGCTAGTATGACTGGGGAAAATTGAAGCCTACGTTGATCGGCAAATCCGCAAAACCTCGTGCTATTAAAAATGTAAAACGTGAAGACCTTTCTGTTTTTTGAAGAGCGAATAGATCCGCTTGGATGACCAGTGCATTGTTCGAAGAGTGGGTTAGGGGAATTGACGCAGAAATGACGAAAAAGAAGCGGTCTATTCTACTTACCATGGACAACTGCCCCAGCCATCCGAAAGTGAATAATATCACAAATGTGAAGCTAAAATTTTTGCCTCCAAAAACAACTTCGAAAATCCAACCTTTAGATCAAGGCATTATTCAGTCCTTCAAAGTGCACTACAGAACTCAACTTCTGGAATGGTGATCATGAAAGCACAAACCTGTGGTCGTTCTGCATTGGTATCGTCAACAGTTAAGTCAGTAAATGCTTTGAATGCTGTTCATTGGATTAATTCTGCTTGGAATAAAGTTACGCAAACCACGATTAAGAACTCCTTCAAGAAAGCTGGATTGGTTACAGCTACGACATAGGTGCAAGAGGATCAGCTTCCTCTATCTCCCTTGCCAGTTTTTGATGGAGTTGATTTTGAAGATTATGTTACCATGGACGATGAGTTAGTAACATTTGTTGAACCAGACCCTGAGGCAATCTTCAATGAGATACTCTCTGCAACTAAGCACAGCGAGTACTCTAAGGTACAAGAAATGGGAGGCAAAGAGGATGATGATCCAAGTGATGACGAAACTGAAAAGTACCCAACTCGAAAGGAAGACGATGTAAAGCGTGTGATGAGTTGACATGAATCAACTCATCCCTTACTTGTAGAAAAAGGATAATCTCTCTGGAATGAAAATAATCTGACAGATTGATCTCTATGGAGGAAAATTCTATCGAAAGGGTGAATTTCATTGTCACCTTAAGATAAGCCAGACTAGAATGCATGCTTTGTATGGAAAGATGTGCTCTCTGAAAAAGTGGATAAGAAATGTGAAAGCCATTCTTTGGATACAAAGGAACTAGGCCCCTATGAAGTGGAAATTCTAACTGGATAAGTATAGGATTAAAATAGCTGTCACTCATAGGAGGCCAGATGGCGTTTCTTTCCTTATGGAGAGAAAAATACCAGTTTTGCCGGAGAGGAAGGAATGTTAGGAGATACGATAGACGGCAGTTGGATGTTGAAGGGGTTAGAGAAAGGTTCGCTTTGAGCGGAGGTCAGAATGCTTGTTTCTGAAATTATACTTATACAACGTGTATATATTCATCATATTTTTTTACTTTTATTTTTGTTAATGTTAATTTACAATAAAGTTTTTTTCGTTTCAAACGATAATGGATTTTATTAATTATATATACAACGTCTCACGTTACCACAGCTATAGTATATATAATTAATTGGTGGCAGCAAATGGGATATGTAATCTAGAGTAAATTAGATTACGGATCTATGTGTTAACCTGAAAACACATGAAGAGCCAGTGAAAAACGGATAAGCAGAGTTGTGGAGTCTTGAAGCCTAATTGGAGTCGTGGTTTTTTCGTAGAGTTCTAGCAAGTAGAGAACTGGTAAAATAACTTTATCGACTAAAGCTGTGTGGTGTATGAACAGTCAACTATAGACTTGGTGCTACGTGCTTCAAAATATATCAGGGGAATGAAGATATGCGGTGTACCATCTGAGTTGTCTACATACGGATCTAAGGTGAAATTAGTGCCTCATCAGTGAAATTAGGGTCTTCAAATCTTCAAACATCTGTGTGTATATCATCTTTAAAAGTGCTTGGAAGCCTGGTATCAGTGTGGAGGAAATATCTGCATCTGGAGGTAAGCTCTTTTATGACATTTTCTATAGAGGTCTGTTTTAAATTAAATTTTGTGTATAAATTTTAATTTTGGGGAACAAAACTCTTGGAGAAATTTAAGAATTCTAGGGAAGCTATTAATTTGG
Source organism: Maratus michaelseni (assembly GCA_963931845.1). Taxonomy (NCBI): domain Eukaryota; kingdom Metazoa; phylum Arthropoda; class Arachnida; order Araneae; family Salticidae; genus Maratus; species Maratus michaelseni. Next base: position 86,113,945 of record OZ007586.1, read on the forward strand.
TACTTAAATTTTTAGTTAGAATTTTTATGTTTGTTGATTTTCTGGTATCTGTTTGGTATAATATTGGGTTAAGAAAATTATATACTTATGTATATGTTAAAATTTACTTGGGGTATAGTAAATTGTTATTGATTAATTGAGATTATTAATCGGGGTATTTTAATCATAATTTTGTATAAAACTTTTGGAAATAAGAGTTTTGTTTATATACATTTTATTTATTACAGTAATAAAGTTATAGCTTAATTTTATGGGTATACTGTGGATGATTATGATTAATGTTTCAAAATAAATTGATGTTATACTGTACTGTTGGGTATAAAATTTATTTTGGGAGATATACTCAGTTTGAAAGACGTCACTGTTGCATGATAATTTGCTATAGTAAAATTGTGTCGTTTTTGAATACATTATTATACGTTTAGTGAAAAAAATTCTTTTTCTGTATTTATTGTATTATTGTAAATTGAATATATCGGTTATTTTGAAGTTTATTATATTTTGGGGGAAAATATGGTAGATTATTTAGCAAAATACAATAAAAGCGTCTTGCTGTTATTAGTAGATGCATTTGAGACCAGTGTGTCAGAAACGTGTAGAAATCAAGCTATAATTCAGGCTATTGTTAGTGCTGGTGATTATAATGAAAGTTTTGCGAAAATTCGCTTGCAGTATATTCTTGAACAGGAGGCGGAGCAGAAAGTTCAGGAAAAGCAAATTGAATTAGATTGTAAAGAAAGAGAGAGGCAAATTGAATTAGATCGGATGGCGCAAGAAGTAAAACTTAAACAATTTGAATCAGAAAAACAATTCGAATTAAATAAACTTGATAAACAACTTGAATTTGATAAACTTAAGCAACAATTTGAATTAGAAAAATTGCGCATTCAAAATTCTATGGATATTGTTAGAGTTTCATCGAATGCATCGAATGTTGATTTGCATAGAACTTCTAGAGTAAATTTAAAAGATTTAGTTGCGCGTTGCGATTCCAAATTAATCAATATTACTCTTTTCTTTATGATTTTTGAAAGGCAAACCGAGAAAGCTAAAATTTCTCAGGAGGATTGCGTTAGTCAATTAATTACTTTATTACCTTCGGACATTCCTCAAATTATAGTTAAGCAACCTGTAGACAAGTGGGATGATTTTCAGTACATAAAGAGAGTTTTGTTAAATAGGTTTAAGCTGAGTACAGGTGCCTTGAGGAAAAAAATTGAAAATCATCAAAGAAAATCTGATGAATTATGGGTGGATCTGATTTACGAGTTAAGGGGTTATCTTGATAATTGGTTAGAGTCGTTAGAAGTGAGGGATTTTGAATCCTTAAAAGAACTAATGCTCACGGAACAACTAAAAAACGTGTCCCTTTTGAGATAAAAGAAAAATTTATGGATGATTGGGAGGAAACGAAGATTGCTTCTAAGCTCGCAGAAAAATCAGATAGGTTTGAAAGTGTTAGAAGGGAATTTGAGAGATTGGAAAGAAAACCTTGGGAAAATAAATCTTTTCAGGAAAATCGTGGAGATAACTTTAAGGCTAATATTAAGAATAAAATAAAATCTAAATTGGATTTTGTAAATTGAAAAGTTATTGTGAGAAATAATAAGTTTAAGGAAGGACCAGGCTTTTGAAAAACAAAGGCAAATTACATGTTTTTTTTTGTTTAAAACCAGAAAACCAGGTTACGTGAAACAAAATTGTGCGAAATGGTTAAAAAGTAAATCCAATTATGAGAATAGAAACCTAGGTTGGATTGTTACAAATGATGGGAAAAGTATAAATAATAGAGAAGGTGTGGAAACTGATTTACCTATGATTGATTTATGCGTAAATGGTAAGAAGTTAAAAGCGATTAAGGACACAGGGGCGCAAATTGCTGTTTTTGATAGATGCGATGTTCCCTGGAGGGCAAAAAAGGTGGAAAAGGTTTTTCTTATTCCGGCCCTGGGAGATAAAGAAAAAGCGGAATTAATGTCTGTGTCTATTGCTTTGATAGAAAATGAAAAAGAGTATGTTAAAAAGAATGTGGTGGTTGCAGTTGTGAGAAAACTGAATTCTCCTCCGCTGATAACACCCGCTGTTTATGACTTGTTAAATTTTGGAAGTATAGATAAGCAGTATTCAGTGCGTAAACAAGTGGAGAATCAAAGATAATTAAATGGGCAGAGAACCTTTAGATTATCTAGCGATCATGAGCAAAAATTTGTTAGAAAAATGGTTGTGAATGAAATTTGTGAAACGGATAATAAGTCTGTTAATGAGATAGAGGTAAATTCATCAGGAGACGTGACTGATAGGAATTTGGCAAAAGGGTTTAAGTTGATCGATGCAAAAGAGGATGCGTCTAAAACGGATGGTGATAAAAGATCAGGTAAAGGAGGTCAATTTCGGGAAAAGAATTCTGAGCATGCTGTAAATATACCCAGGTATTTTGTTGGTAGTATGGGAGTTGAGCATGTTAGAAAGAGAATTAGAAAGAAATTGAGTTCACCTATGACTATGGCCAGAAAAAATAACTCTTGGGTGAAGGTAAATAATAGAGTAAATTTGGGGGCTAAATGCCAAGAAAATAGATATGGAAATTCAAAGTTAAAAAGAATGGAGCATTCTGTTTTTAAAACAGATCACAAAGAAAGATTTATTAAAATCAAACAAGATTTGGATAGGAAAAATCATGATTATGAAGTTGTAAGGCGAAAATTATTGTCAAAAAGATTTTCGGATAGAAGTAATTAAGATATTGGTTTTCGGGGAATTCTCTAAATTAAGTTTATTCTAAATTTGGGAGTGCTCATTATTGCAATATCTATATTGGGTTTATTTGTCATTTGATGTTAATATTTTCGTAATAGTAAAACTTCATTAATTTCATAATTGCATAATTTAGTATGATTTCTTTTTGTTTGTAGAACTGTCCAAAATTAAGCTTTTAAGCAAGTGTTTTTTAGGAAAATTGTGTTTGGCATTGTGTTATATATCGAATTATTCTTTCTTTTTATTATTTTTTTTGTTAGAATCATGTAAAGTGTAATCTCTGTTTGGTATTATATGTATGTGAAATATTTCAAAATTGTTTCTTAGGGTATCAGTGTTAAAAATTATTCCTGGAATTATACTTAGGTATTGTAGGTAAGGGATTATAGTAAATCCTATTGACAGTGTGGTCTATCAAATACTGAGTATGGGAATGTGTTTATATTCTGTAGGGATTTCATGTGTTACACTAAATTCCTTTATACTTTGATGACCTCTTTAGAAATTGTTTTAAGGAGCTTATTCTATTCATATATATGCCAAATTTCTTCTAGAAATTTTTCCTTAGGGGAGGTATTGTGATGAGTTGACATGAATCAACTCATCCCTTACTTGTAGAAAAAGGATAATCTCTCTGGAATGAAAATAATCTGACAGATTGATCTCTATTGAGGAAAATTCTATCGAAAGGGTGAATTTCATTGTCACCTTAAGATAAGCCAGACTGGAATGCATGCTTTGTATTGAAAGATGTGCTCTCTGAAAGAGTGGATAAGAAATGTGAAAGCCATTCTTTGGATACAAAGGAACTAGCCCCCTATGAAGTGGAAATTCTAACTGGATAAGTATAGGATTAAAATAGCTGTCACTGATAGGAGGCCAGATGGCGTTTCTTTCCTTATGGAGAGAAAAATACCAGTTTTGCCGGAGAGGAAGGAATGCTAGGAGATACGAAAGAGGGCAGTTGGATGTTGAAAGGGTTAGAGAAAGGTTCGCTTTGAGCGGAGGTCAGAATGCTTGTTTCTGAAATTAAACTTATACAACGTGGATATGTTCATCATATTTTTTTTACTTTTATTTTTGTTAATGTTAATTTACAATAAAGTTTTTTTTTCCTTTCAAACGATAATGGATTTTATTAATTTATACTAATATTATAAAGGAGTAAAAATTGTTTGTTTGTTTGTTTGTTTGTAGGGGGTAATCTCTGGAACTACCGAACCGATTTCAAAAGTGATGGTGGCAAATTGATGGTGACAACAACTGCTCCAACATAGGCTATATTTTATGTTGGTGCCTCTACCCCAGGGGGGTGCAGCAGCGAAAAACGTTCTAAAATTGCGATCTTTTCTATACTGAAGCAGCTATAAATTTGCAATTTGGCGTTGTAGTTACTTATAAGATGTAAATGCTCTCTAAGGACAAAATGAAAAAAAAACCGAAATTTAAAAGAGTGAAATGAGCAAAAAGCGTTCTAAAAACATTCTAAATTACAATTTCTATGGAATCTCTAGAACTACCGAACCGATTTGAAATTTGGCGTTGTAGTTACTTATAAGATGTAAATGCTCTCTAACAACAGAATAAAAAAATTCGAAATTTAAAAAGGTGAAATGAGCGAAAAGCGTTCTAAAAACATTCTAAATTACAATTTCTATGGAATCTCTAGAACTACCGAATCTATTTGAAATTTGGTGTTGTAGTTACTTATAAGATGTAAATACTCTCTAAGAACAAAAAAAAAATTCGAAATTAAAAAAGGTTAAAAGAGCGAAAAGAGTTCTAAAAACATTCTAAATTACAATTTCTATGGAATCTCTAGAACTACCGAACCGATTTGAAATTTGGCGTTGTCGTTACTTATAAGATGTAAATACTCTCTAAGAACAAAAAAAATTCGAAATTTAAAAGGGTGAAATGAGCGAAAAGCGTTCTAAAAACATTCCAAATTACAATTTCTATGGAATATCTAGAACTACCGAACCGATTTCAAAAGTGATGGTGGCAAATTGATGGTGACAACCTCTACTCCAACATAGGCTATATTTTATGTCCGTGTCACAAACCCCAGTGATGTGCAGGAGCGAAAAACGTTCTAAAATTGAGATCTTTTTTATACTGAAGGAGCTAGAAATTTGAAATTAAGCATTGTAGTTACTTATAAGATGTAAATGCTCTCTAAGAAAAAAAAAAAAAAAAAAAAAAAAAAAAAAAAAAAAAAAAAAAAAAACGAAATTTAAAAGTGTGAAATGAGCGAAAAGCGTTCTAAAAACATTCTAAATTACATTTTCTATGGAATCTCTGGAACTACCGAACCGATTTAAATATGATGGTGGCAACCCCTGCTCCAACATAGGCTATATTTTATGTCGGTGTCACAAACCACAGGGGGGGGGGGGTGCAGGAGCGAAAAAAGTTCTAAAATTGCGATTTTTGTTATACTGAAGGAGCTGGACATATTAAATTTGGCATTGTAGTTACTTATAAGATGTAAATGCTCTCTAAAAACAAAATAAAAAAATTCGAAATTTAAAAGGGTGAAATGAGCGAAAATCGTTCTAAAAACATTCTAAATTACAATTTCTATGGAAACTCTAGAACTACCGAACCGATTTCAAAAGTGATGGTGGCAAATTTATGGTGACAATCCCTGCTCCAACAGCCTCTTTAATAAAAAAACTACGCGTTTCGGACGACTAGGTTTTTCGCTAATTGTTGCCACAGATTAATCTCGGAAAATGAAACATTTGAAGTTACTGAAAAAAAATAGTAGCTCGAAAAGTATTTGTCAGAAAATTGTTAGGCAAACTGCGTTTGAAAGGTAAAAAATTGTATTTTTCTTGATATAAATTTCAAATCTAATGATTATGCCATTTTTCAAATATTGAATTAGAAAAGTTACCAAATTTCACAATGGAGTACCATAGCGAAACCTTCATGCGTAAAAATGTAATGATAAGGGCGACGTGTCCTGGCGTGTATATTGGCTATAGCACGAGTCACAAATTATAGTAGCCTTATTATTCTGTTAAAATATAAAAGTGAATTGTGAAATGTCAATATTTTTTTGGATTAAAAGTTCGTTATAAGAAATTGACCAGCGTAGCGGGCGTAGCTTGCTAGTTATATATACAACGTCTCACGTTACCACAAGCGCATGATGGATCAACTTAAAAATATCGCTGCAGAAAAATGCCCAAGAATGCTTAATGGACTTGTAAACTGTGAAAGTGCTTTTTGCAGTTACCTAATGAACAAAAAGAGGACTCAAACAAAAATTGAATTATTCTTTCAAAAATTGTAAAAATGTGCTGTATCTTCACTAAAAATAAAAGTGAGTAAGTGCTAATATTTTTCTAATTTTTTCCTTAAAAAATACTAAAAAAGTTTACTAATTTTTTTCTAATACTGTACTAAATATTTTCTAAAAATTCTCTAAGTTGACCACCTCCGTATGTTGACCACTTAGTTACAGTCCCTTGGGTAGTCAACTTATGGAGGTTCTACTGTATATAATATAATATAATATATATATATATAGTTTCGACAGACTTTCTGTAATGTGTTTGGTGTGATAGCGTTTATCTCTTTCGTAATGCGAGTTTTTAGTTCAGTAACCGATGCTACCAGTTCACGGAACACGCGATTTTTCAAATAGCCCCACAAGAAGAAATCGGGCGGTGACAGGTCTGGACTGGGTGGAGGCCGTAGTCCTTTTGTAATTAGCCCATCACCAAAAAATTCTTGGACTAATGACAGAGTGTTATTGGCCGTATGCGCAGGAGCGCCATCGTGTTGAAACCAAACAAACATTCATCTGCTAATTTTCTTACTGACTTGGCCGGTTTCTCATTTATTTTCCTCTAGATTTCCTTCATTTTGTGGTCAGTTAGGACAAACGACAGACGGTTCTTTCTTTTCGGTTCTACAGTCCATTCTGTTTGAAAATGGTCCACGATTCGCTTAATTGTGCTTTTATTCGCCACCACAAAGTCTGGAAACTTGTTTTCGTATCGTTCCTTAACTGTTTTGTACGAAGACGTTCGAAAAGAATGTTCAATAATAAACGCGCTTTTTTCTGCACATAGCACCATGTCGCAAAACTACCTTTCAGTTCGTTCTCCTTAACAATGAAGTGTCTCCTGCGGTTTTCTAGCGTGTTGGTAGTGTTGCTCACACGCCCCTCCACACCGCTACCGATATTTGCTTCGTGTTTACGCGGGTTGCAAAATAAATGAGACACTCTGTATATATATATATATATATTGGAAATTTGGTTAGAATGTTACGAGAACTTGATTAATGTTTTTTGAAATTCAAAGATATTATAATTATATATATATATATATATATATATATATTTCAGTTTGAACACTTCACTTCATCAAATGAACTAACTACGTTTATTATCCATGGTTAGGCATGCGCGAGTTGTAAATCGTTTGAATCGCGAGATTTGGCTAAGAGCCAGTCTTCTAATTTTTGTTATGAAGCGAGATATATAAAATGGATATAGCCGGTAAAGGCGCTATTAGGCCTAGTTGGATTATTGTAAGGTAAATTTGTTATATAGTTTTAACCAAAAGTGTATTAGTTAAAATTAAAATTCGTATTTTGTTGTTCATTTATTATTGGTTCAGTAAAGCGACTATTTATATATCATCTACTTATATTTATATATATATATATACATACATACATATATATATATATATAATATATGTATAATTATATAATTATATAAATATTAAATATATTATATAATAATTATATAACATTATATATTTAATTATATAATATAATACCACTGTTTAATTGACATAAAAATATATAAATATATATTAAATATAATATATAAATAATTTTCATAAAAAATTAATAATTTTCACATCAAATATACAGAGGTGTCGGTTACAGTAACAGTGTCGCGAGTTCAATGGTTCTTTCCCATCTCAAAAAATGCCCAACGCGCTTAAAGAATTTTTCACTTCAATCACTTCAAATATACATAGGTGTCGGTAACAGTGTCGCGAGTTCAATGGTTTTTTCCCATCTCAAAAAATGCCCAACGCGCCTAAAAAATTTTTCACTTAAAAAAAAAAAAAAAAAAAAAAAAAAAAAAAAAATTGATTGCTTCTTGCATGAAATTATAGACAGTTAAAAAAAATGACGACACAAATAAATAATTGCTCACTTCAATGCGATATTCCATTCAAAATGTAAGAATCGCGCATAATTTCAACGTATAAAAATACAAATATACAAATATATATGTCAGGGCCTTTTTTGCGTTATTTAAAAGCAGAAAAGTATTACAAATCTTCCAATAAAACTGTAATCCAACTGTAATCCTCCAAATATGCAATATCTGATATTTAATTATTAAATAGAAAAATCCTATAAAACATTTTTGGTGAAAACGTACGAACCCTGTATGTGTTCTATATATACACTATAATGACAGAAGACACACACACAAAAAAACAAATTGGGCTCTAAATAAGGAGCGTACACTCTTTTGAATTTCGAAGTTATCTACCACCACAATTTTTGATTAGAAAATTTCTGTTTAACAGTTAAATAACAAAATATGCAGCCCACAGGTTTATTTTCAGAATCCGTATTTTTTTTCTTCAATTAAATAAGGCAAACAATTCTATTCACCATGACTAGAGCCCTAATTTGATTACTAAATATCATATTTTCCACAAGCAATAAGACATTGGTTAGATATGAATCATGTTCTATGGTAAGTTCCAAATTGATTGTTTGTTTGTTTAATTTACTTATATTTTTTACATTTATGTTTTTCTTCTGCATTATTCTGATACTGTACTTTTTTTTAAAATTGCATTTACAAATTTACCTTTCTGACAAAAGCTCTTCAGATATTTACAAAACGCTTAAGAATACAGAAGTAGATTTCGTACTTTTCATACACATATTTCTTAGATTATATTTTAATGTTATCGTAAGGGAATGTTATTTACATATTTCTGTTTGAATAATCATTTTCCTATGCATGAAATAAACGAAAATTTTAAATTAGCATTCTGGAGGTAATCCCAACGAAACATTTAACAAAACATAAATTTCCAAGGAAAACATTTTGCATAGTATGCCGTGATTTCTGGATTTGATAAATGGAGTGATTGTATTTAAAAGCTTTACTTAAACTTCATTAATATTTAGTTTAATTCTAAACAACTGGAATCAAAGAGCGATCCAATTGTAAGCACTTACGAAAACTATAAAAGCATCTTTTCTTAAATGCATAAACTGTAATTTAAAAATGAAATGCGAGGAAGCAAATCATAGGAGTGCTTAAAAATAATTCATCTTCCTTAAATAGACTATGATTTAAGAAAACTTTCCCCGTCTAATTCATTCAAGTAACTGCTATTCATAATTCAGACTTTTAGAAATTATCTTAAGGTAAGGCAATAGAAAGAAGGATTGTGTAAAATAAATGGATTTAAACTTTTCCGGTACACCGGAATAAAAGATTATTTAAAACGGTGCATTTACAAATAACTTCAATAACTATTCAGAGGCGTTTATTCATTTAACTAGGAAAACTTAATTTTCATTTGAATAGCTTTGTTAAATCTCTTTGAAAATTAAAAGTTTTAGCACACGAGCTTAATACGTTTAAATATTTTGTTTAAAAAAAAGCAGAACATTATGAAATATTTCGAAGCATCATTATGAAGCAGACATATATTAAAATTACAAATTTATTTTAAATAATATAACGACATTTAAATTTTTATTATCAGTAATTCCATATAGTCTTTAGACTTACATAATTCAAGAATTCTACGATTAGACAAATAAAAGATTTCGAATAAAATATTCTGGCACAAAAATATAAATTCAATTCACTGTGTACGTGACACCTCAGGGTACGCGACACCTTTCATAAAGTTTTTTAAAACAATAGTTTGGTATGATTTTTCTATATCAGTAGTACTCACCACTAATTTTTGGGAAAAGTATTCTCACATCACTGTTTCCAAATAATTCTTTTTTAATAAAAAAAATTGTGAGATTAAACAAGGTGAAGATGTTTATTGAAAAAAAATATATTGGTAACTCCGCGGGCAGCGTAGTGAGTACCATTGTTGTGTATTGGTTTTAAAAATGAAAAATTTACTTATATGGGGAAAAAATTTACTTTTGAGGAATATTAACCCTTTGAATACGCGTTGGGACACATAAGTCCTAATGAACTAGTTTATTTTTCATTCCATTTGTGCAACTTTTTAAAAAATAATCTCTTCCATATATTTATACTAGGATATTTTCAAGAGAAATTTAACCCAAAGATATTATTTATTTGCGGTACAATTGAATATGAGATTAGTCGCCAGTCGTGAATCGTAATCAAGCTGTTACAGGCGCATGAATGTAACACATGGGCTGAAAAGTTCCCGGTCGGGCACACAGATGTCGTTGCAATCGCCGAACCGATGCTTTTATGATAAATACTAACCTTTAAAAGATAGCAGAAAAAATGTTATGACGATTCACCGTGTGGATAAAACGTTAGAGTGGTTTTAGTTGAACTACTTTGTTGATAAACAAAAATACGGATAAACAAGAATTTCAAAAATTGTTATTTGATCGGAAAAAACACCGTTCAAACAAAATCTTGGCTTGATAAGCGTTATCCGGACACTGCACCAGGTAAATCAATCATTATTGACTGTTTTGCTGAATTTAAACGTGGTCGTACGGACACCAGTGATGCACCACCCAAAAAAGGTGAATACTCCGGAAAACATAAAAAAAGTCTACAAAATCGTTTTGGGGAACCGCAAAGTGAAGTTGCAGGATATAGCTCAGACTTTGAAGATATCCAAGGAACGTGTAGGTTTTATTTTGAATGAACATTCGTCTATGAAAAAGCTGTTGTTAAAGTGGATGCCGCGCATGTTGACTTTTGACCAAAAACAACAACGAGTCGATGATTCTGAGCGCTGTTTGGAGCTTTTTAGTTATAAAATTATGTTATTTATCATTAAATTATTATTTTTATTTATTTATTAAATTATTATTATTATTAAATTATTATTATTTATTATTAAAGTTATGTTATTTATTAAAGTTATAATGGTATAACGTTATAAATTTATAAAGTTATGTAAAAAAGTTGTGTTTTCTTTATTAGACCGGGAACTTATCAGCCCATGTGTTAAGCACTCATGAAAATCTTTCAAGATATTTAATGTATGTTATAAGATATTCATGTGCAACATCTTAAAGTAGTAAATATCCGAATACGGAATTTAGACTTATTTGATGCAAGAAAACAGGATCTTCTTTTCATCCTGGAACAGTTCTTTATAAAATTTTAATTTCAGTACAGTTACAGTGTTGCTAAATCTGACGAAATTTCTATTCAGAAATTACAAATTCATACCAGAAAATTTTGAATAGTATTTTTTATTTTATTTTATCCACGAATGTCTTTAATTATGTAATCCCTTGAATGTCCGTGGGATGTTACCGTAATTTCCGGGGTATAATCCGCGGATCAAACAATTCGGTTTCAACCCAGAAATTTTATTCAATAATTGAAGCCAAATATTTATAACGATCGGGGAAGCAACACTTTATAAAATAAAATTTCTGGGTCCAAACATGATTGTTTCAACTGCGGATTATACGCCAGAAATTACGGTATATATCCAACTTAATTTCAATTGCGAACTGCAACAATGGGACCAGGATTTTGGAAAAAAATTTCTTTTTACGATTTACGTCAAGAAAACCTTTTACTTATTTTCAAATAAATTTGTTCGTAAATCCTGGTGTCAATGATTTAACCCCTTCGCAACGAACCTCCTTTACAGAATTTTTAATCTTTTACCACTGGTTTTTCAAAACAGAAATTTTCGCCTAATTGAATCGTAGAAATGCTATCATTAAATAAGGCAAAGCTTGCATTAAAAAGTTACTGGTGGGAATAATCGAGTATTCTGAGCATCTTAAGCGTCACTCGTCCCCAAAGGGTTAAACATTTTAGCAACAAGAGTACTTTGCCTCTAAAAGAAATAAAACAAGAAATTCATTTATTTTATTCATGTAATAATGAAATGACCTACATAATATTTACTAAATTTCAGTTGTTCTTATGATAATCTAAACTATTACTTCCGTCCAGGCAAATTGATCGAGCTATGTTGTGAAGACTCATTAATAGGGTGGATCGTAAAATAGAAATGTGGATAATTGAATCGGCGCGGGGTACAAAAGTTGCCTTTTATGTATATTAGTTTACATCTGTTTTTTTTATTGAAATGCATTCATATCTTCCGGTGCCCCAAGCGCCCCAAAAATAGCTAAAAAATTAAATTTTTAAGAAAATTTATATTTTATATTATTTTTTAATTTTTTAAAATTACTTTGGTGCGGGGTGCAAAAGTTGTCTTTTATGCATATTAGTATACAAGTTTTTTTTAATTGAAATCCATTCATATCTTTCACTGCCCCAAGCGCCCCAAAAATAATTAAAAATTGAAAGTTTTATGAAAATTTATATATATATATATTTATTCTTTATTTATTTCTTTAATTACTTTTAGCGTGGGGTGTGAAAGTTGTCTCAAGCATGCTAGCACACATGCAAAACATTTATAATTTCGATAAATGTCTTCCGGGTGTCCCCAGACACTTAAATATTCGCCAAAAATCGATTTTTATACAATTTTTGAACTTAAAATTATAAGTAAAAAGTAAGAGTTAACTAATCATTTGTATAGCGTAATTATTAGATCCAGGGGATGACAAATCGTCATCGTTTATATTAAATGTATAAAATTATTTTTTTATACTATATTGTTATATACGAAATTTTGAATAGAGCAGCTGCTTCAAGTTGCCAGTGCTGTTTTACAAGATATTGGAACTGTACACAAAAAAGAGACTTTGAATTCAGTAGATCGCAACAAAACTAATCGATAACGTACAAAAGTTCGAAATTTAGTTGCAAAGGCGAGCAATTTAGCTGCGTCTCTATCTATTTTAACCGTAATATTTTCCGATGGGAAAAAGACAATATAAAAGTGCTAATGATGAAGAGCACAATGTACTGCAACTGCACAAAGATCACAAAGGAGGAACATTATACTCTTGTAAAGGAACCTGACTCTCTGCATAATGGACACGTTACATTTGCAACACGATAAGCTAAAGGCCGATATTTACTACATTCTTTAGATGTGCAACAATTGGTACTAAAGCCATTTGTGGGTCAATTGGTACAGTAATCCACACCTGCGAGGAGCTACCTGTAGCTTCCATTTCTTCAATAAGTGTGGAGAATATGTCAGATAACATAGATAGAATGGTTCTCAGCAATGATCAGCAATATTTACCGTAATTTCCGGCGTATAATCCGCAGCTCAAAGAGTCGTTTTTCGACCCAGAAATTTTATTCAATAATTGTAGTTAAATATTTACAGCGATCTTTTAAGTTACATTTTATAAAATAATATTTCTGGGTCGAAAAACGACTCTTTGAGCTGCGGATTATACGCCGGAAATTACGGTATATGATATTTGTGTGGAGATATCACGTGGTGAAAGTGGTTCTGACCTGGCATTTAAAAACCCTGTTCCAGTTGTTTACTCAAGATGGCTAACGACTGAAAGTAGAATATTACGGTTGTAGGTGGCCGCAGAAAATCCATCTGATAATCTCATTATTCTTACAACATATATTATGAAAGTATGGATCTATATGGTTCCATATCAAAACAAAGCCCTCCATAACAGAAGGGCAGCGGTATATTTGGAAACTTATCGCATTTTCTAGATATTTGGAACCCAGTCTAATACAGTTTGTAGACCCTGTTGTTCAACTACATAGCTTCTTTTGTCATTCTGAAAATTTGTTATTATCAGTGCTCTCGGATAACACAGAGCCTATCAGGTCTTTAGCAATACGAAAACTATTTTGTCCTAGAAATGAAAATAGAGGATCACCAGAAGTAAGAATTTTTCAAGTACCAAATATACACTTCAAAGCAAAGTATTATTGTGAACTTATTGACTGGCAATGAGTTGGACGTTTTGAACCTCGTCTTTTGAGGAACGTGCCTTACGAAGAAATTGTGGCCATGATAAAAGTAGCAAAAACGGAAGAATGGGCAAAATATCCATGCCATACATAAGATGGTAAAAGATGCATTCGCCTAGAGCCTGAGGCATCAAACAAGATGTCTGGACAAGAAAAGAGACTCGGTTTCATATTGAATAGAATAAAATCAAGACGCCATATCAAACATTTTAATCCCAGAAAGGATTACAAACTTTAGAAACATGTAAATCTCCAAATTAAAAGAAGTAAACAATTTGCTACGTAAGTTCAATTTTTATAATTTTTATGATTTACTGCTTTGATTTTTAAATTTATACTTCATGTATTGTTATAAAATTATTATTATTTATAAGTTTATACATTATTAATTAAACATTTTGCCAAATGTGTAAACAATTTTCGTAATTTAAAAATTTTTAATTAATTTTTTTAATTTCAATTTTTAACTATAAGTGGGGCACCGGCATGCATGGATTTCGATAAAAAAAAAATTAAACTACAGAATTATGTAATACACAACTTTCTCACACGATGCCAAATGGAATTTTAAAAAAATTATAAAACAAAAAAATTATAAATTCTTATAAAACCTTCAATTTTTAGCTATTTGGGGGACGCTTGGGGCACCTGAAGATGTGAATGGATTTCGATAAAAAAAAAAAATCATGCAAACTAATATAAATAAAAGACAACTTTCACACCCCGTGGCAAAAGTAATTTAAAACAAATAAAAAGACAAAAAAATTGTAAATTTTCATAAAAAATTCAATTTTTAACTATTTTGGGGGCGTTTGGGACACCGGGAGATATGAATGGATTTCAATTTAAAAAACGTGTAAACTAATATACATAAAAGGCAACTTTTGCACCACGCACCAAAAGTAATTTCGAAAAAAATTTTTTTCGTATACTTTTCGATCCACCCTACTTATTAAATCATATGAAAAAAAGAAAGCAATTGCAAATAATCGTAATTATTTATTGAAACACATGTTCTTTAAACATAAAAAAATCACATAGAATTGGTTATTATATTTCTATCAAAAAGAAAGCCAGCAAAAAGATTTTGGGGGTTGTTTTCTTGCAGTTGTTTGAAATGGTATTCATCATACTAAAGCCAAAAAATATTGAAAGCGTCAATAATCAACATGTGTCCTATAGAGAGCGAGATTGACCTGGTAAATGAAAAAAAAAAGATTCTGTTAAGATTAGCAGTATCAAGTCTGAATGCTGTGTTCTGCCATCAATATTATTATCTGAAATGCCAGTAAGAGATAGGATCATAGAAGATTCAGTGCTCTGTGTTTCGGATATAACTTGTACCGTTTTTTTTAACCACTTGTCCAATAATAGCATAGACACTTTCGGCATTGTACATTAGCCTGGTGGTCAACAATGTAACTATTATATCAATTTTTGTTTGGGACTATAAACAAAATTACCACCAGTTTCTAAGCATATCTGTAAAAACCACATCATTCTATTACATATGGTTTAACAATTACTAGACTTTCATGGTCTTGGGACTTCCGGCCTTATTTAAATATCAACGTAAGGAAATCACTAATTATTACCAGATATACGAAAAAATAAATAAAATACGAAAATACACAATAACGACTTATTTTGATTATGTTAATAAAACTACTATTTATTGCGCAAAAAGAAAAAAAAAATCCGTGAAAATAATTTTCAGACGATTAAAGAAATTGATCAATTCTCTCAAAATATATAAGTTTTAGGTACACTTTTCAATTTACATCACGATCTATACCATAAGATCCTTTTAATCAAAAATAATACATTTGTAGAAAATGCTTTTAATTTAAATTTTTTATTTACCAAAAAGCAAACACTCCATTAAAATCGTGATTTTTTTATGATTCAATCTTCGTTCATTCACCAAGAATGCAATTTCATAAATGTTGTTTAAACAATGATGTCATAGCTTTGAAATTTGCTATGAAAATATAATTTTAAATGACTTTATTTTAGTTCATTCTGCAATGAATGATTTTTTTTTTCAACTTTGAATAACAATCATAAGAATAACAAGGTAACTAAAATAATCAAGTTTTCCGCAACGGCAAAAGTACTCTTTCTCTTGCCTCGATAGAAGCCTTTAATCTTCATTCGAACAACTCAAGGATTAGTGTCAGCGTAAAACAGCGAAATGAACAATTCGCATCAGTGATCATACATGGAATGCCTTAAATTTCTTCGAAAAGTCAAATAAAACTTTTTAATTCACAGATAAAAAGAAATTGTTATCTTTTTCATAACTCTGTAAGTTTAACCGATGAAAAATACAAAATTATGGAAATGAATTAAAAGATTATTTTGAAAGCATTAATAAAATATTTCTGTTACAATTTGCATTTATGTAAATGAAGAACATTTTCTGCAGTGTGTATTACTGTTAGAGTTGCTATTTTAAGCTTTTCCTACAAGCATTTTCTACAACATTTTGAACAATGTTTGAGATACATCCAATGTTATCTGAATTTATTCCTTTAATATATATAGTTCGTACGGACGCTCATTTTTGAAAACCGGTATATTTTTAAATAATTCTTCGATTTATTCGGCACGGAATCTTGCAATTAAATATGAACATTTCTTTTTAAAATGAGTGGAATTGAAAATAGGCACCTTAACAAAGCATGATAGTTACGAAATTTATTTTTATCAGATACAAAGCACAGTTACTTTTCATTTACATATTATATTTATATCAAAATATCGACATTTCTAAAAATTACACTATAAAAGTATCGGAAACATTTTCTGTGTAGAAATGATGTTTAGATTTCTGGAATTTGTATGTTTTTTCCGAAAACGGGCAGTAAAGCGCCGTTTTATTCCATAACCATTTCAGTAAATCTCTCAAAGGTATTTTTTTATGGTTTATTATACGTCTTGCTTCAAATGATTGCTGCACATAATAAAATGTATACAGAGTTTTTGATATTTCCAAAGTTACTTTTAATATCCATAAATATTTCTGTTATAATAGGGAAGTTTTTAAAAATTCTGACAGTGTAATATTAAACTATGTTTCAGAAGTAGGTTACCTTATTACAATTATTTAACAGAGTTCTAGAGATTTTTTTAAATTAGTGTAATAATTTTCAAGGAAAAAGTTTTAGATCTACGTTTAATTTTATGGCAATGTGGTATTTTAATTCTAGACTATTTTAATTGATATAATATTTTACCGACCTCCCTCACGTTTGAGAATTCGTTTCGTTTCTGCTCTATTTTGACAGTAATATCAAGCTGCCGATCGATTGACTTCTAAGCTATACATCTTATATTATATTACTCTACATTTGTACGAAGTTAAAATAAATGAAAAACATATAAATTTATATTATATGAAAAATATATTAAGTACGTTTGTAAATGGTTTTAATTTGTAAATTGAAAGCTGAATTATTTTGTATTAATTAGCCTTGTTTTAAGTTTATTTATGTTGAGTTAAAAGAGGAAATAATTCATGCTATAAAACAACAGTGCTCACTACGTGAGCAGCTAAGTTACCACAATTTTGTCACTATATTTTATAAGAAATCTTGAGTTTATTTAACAACAGAATTTCCGGTATTACTGATACTTTGTGTAAGAAGTTGGTTTTACTTTTGCTTTTTAGTTTATTATTGTTATTTTCTATAATCTATTTGTATGACATATTTGGTACTTCATGTACACAAATCGAAAAATAACAAAGGAAAAATCATAAAAATATATTTTTATTTATTTATTATTTGTTTCTTTATTATAACTTGTAAATTATATTTATTTTATTTCCCAGATATCAGTAAAATTTATGTTTGTTAATACACATGACTGGTCTGTTATTTAGACATGCATTTGTAAAATAAATATATAAATGCAAAATTTAGTAAAATATCATTAACACAGCTGCTAACATTTACGCTTCTTGTACCAAAGTTTAATAATACGTTTTATCTTATTTAATCTCGGATTTCGGCAGCTAAATAAGACAAAATGTTTCTAGTAAAATTTTGTGTTAACATAAAAGCTTAAAAGTTCCCAACTATGAATTATTATTTTTAAAAGAACAAATAAACTGAATCAGTAAATTGTTTATAAAACTACTAATTTTATATATAAATCTTAATTTAAGTAATATATACAAGCAATGAAAAGTAGCTACAGAAATATAAATAAGATATTCACCAAAATAAAATTAATATATTAACATTTTTAGTTTTAGATTTCGCTCTTTAAGGATGTTAGATATACTAACGAATTTAGACGCAAAATTTGATTCCCACCACATTTTTAAAATAGTGGAGTTGGGCTTATTCGCGGATTTTTTAATCTGTCATTAAATAAGAAGAATATTTCTACTTCAAAAAGTGGTGGCAATCACGCGATCTATTTTTTTTTTTTTTAAGCAGCCTACTGGCAACACTGCATTAACACATCGGCTGAAAAGTTCCTGGTCTGGCACACAGATGGCGTTGCAATCACCAAACCGATGCGTTTTTTAGTAAATACTAACCTTGAAAGTTTTCTTTATTAGACCGGGAACTTATCAGCCCATGTGTTATTAATCGTTTAATTTTTCTTAAGTTCGTGATTTTCCATCTAATGCATTTTTAGTTTGACACAAGTTCACGTAAATTCACACGAATTGTACCAAAGTTTAATTTAATTAAAATTAAAGGTATAATAATAATGACGGTATTGATGAATGGCTCTGAGTTTCATTTCATACACAGTAAGAATTAGAAGACAATTAATCTTTCTTTTCTGAAACAGATCATACAAATATCTATTTCATCTTAATGTGCCTAGGAAATATTTGAATAAGCCTAGTTCCTTAGATTAAATTTTTATGTTATAATAGTGAAATTTATTTGCAGCGTGCTGCGTGCATAATAATTCATGTCCCATAACATCCACGCAAACAAAGATTACAATAACAAATTTCAACACCAATAACTAAATACAAGCATAATAGCCGGGTTACCATAAAATAAATACAGTTCCCAAAGTTTGGAGACTTTTTTTCCTTTTTTTAACCGATTAAAAAAAAATCTGCGCGTGAGTGTAAAGCATCATAGCCCCGCTTTGTACCAATTGCTGGTCGCGGCCAGCTACTATTTGTGACATCAAGAGAATGAATGAGCAAGCCCGGTATCTAGTGTTGCCTTGACACAATTCAGACGTATTTTCTCAATAAAACTAACAAACAAAACATATCGTTTTTACGCCATCTAACGGCAGTTACTATAAAGAAACCGCTGTATTTTAGGTGTATTTATTAAAAAAAGTAATATAACTTTAAAATCTTATACAATGTGTATGAAATAAATAGTATTATTCTTTTTTATAAAATTTTAATTTAGAGTTATCAATCTGAGCAAATGGTATTATATATTCTTCATATTTTAATTACATTTGAAATGATATAAATTTTATTTACAATGCAATGATTTTATTTACAATGCAAACAAAATTTAAGTTAAAAAAATATTACATAAAATTAAAATTTTATGAAAAATAACAATAATTTTCATTTTATTTAAATTGAATAAAATTAAGTTATATGGCGTTTTTTAATGCACCTAAAATACTACTCAAGAGAAGATTTCTTCATGTCAGATGCCGATAGCTAGCGCCACAACGATCGTATCTCGTGTGCTCGTGTCGCTCTGGTGTAAGGATGAAAAAGTTGATCATGCAACTTGCCTCTGAGACATACAACGTGTGCCACGTCTCTTGTCTCCTTGGTGTGTGGCGCACCTTAGGGTAGATTTGTATGTGTGCGGCAACCATTGAGTTACATAATAGAACGGAGGTCTAACTCATCACTCTTTCAATGCGCTTAAGTAATGAATCCTGCACTTTTCTTAATAATAGAGGCATTTTTTCAAACTTCCCCGCATACTTTTTTTTTAACCACCGTCATTTATACATTTTTCTAATATTATTATGATCAATACTTAATAAATTTTATATTTTTGGCTGCGTTTATGTATTTTTTTAAATAATATCAAATTAAATATTTGGGATGAAGTTAATTAAAATTTAGAGTTTTTTTCCATAAATCATATACATCAGTGAAAATTGTAGTAACTTCGTGATATTTCGAAAAGAAAATCCAATTCGAAAATATCTATCTCATACTACTCTATGGGTGAAAAGCTGTGTTTTGCCATAAATATTTCTCCGAAATTCTATTGCATTGCATTCATGGGCGAAGCGCTGGATAAACTGTAATAGAATGAGGGGTTAGAACTCTGTAGTATTTTGAGCTCGGTGGTGGCGACATACGCTACATAACGAGGCTAACGAAAAAGACAGGCTACCGCGGTGCATTCCACTTATATATTTTTTAAAGACTGCTAGAGTGACGTGATGCTCATTTCGTACACCTGCATTGGTGCATTCGAGCATCACGTGACTCCGGCGATCTGTAAAAAAAGATACGCGTAAAGCACCGCGGTAGCCTTTCTTTTTCGTTAGTCTCGCTACATAAATTTTGATTGTTTGAGACAATTTTGAGCAAAAACAAATCGCCAATCATCTTGGTGAGCCTGTCGTTATTGTCAATTTTATGGTTTATATACATTGGCGCACCCACGGGGGGGCTAAGGGGGCTGAAGCCCCCCCCAGACCCTGAAACTGAATAATGAAGTAACTATACAAAATTTTCTATAAAATTATAATTTTTTTTTTTTTTAGGTTTTTAGAAAATGTTTAAAATTTTTGTATCTCATTTCATCTTTATTCTCAATTTTTTTTTGTCATTCTCTACATATGTTAAGCGTAAAGACTTATAGTGGTACTCTGATTATCTCAGTTCTTAGTACACATCCATCATCCATATTCTTAGCACGGTCAAGCGGATTCAAGTCCAAACGAGAGTGGTATTTCTTCTACGTTGCACATCTGTGTAATGGACAATACGACCCATTCAAGGTCAACAAAAATTTCTGAGAACACTACATTTTTTTCTAAATCTATCCCACATTTCTAATAAGGCACGTGTGCTTGGGAGTCTGCCTTTCTTATCTATTTTATAGGTGCATTTCGCCAGCCCCCCCTCCCCCACCTCACATTTTTTGGAAAATATTACCAATCGTTTATACCTCTGATTGTTGGTGCAACCGGGTATAAACGATTGGCACTATCCATTTTGTAAAACATTGAAGTGGGGGAGGGGAGGGGAGGAGGCTGGAGAAACGGCAGCCCCACACTAAAGATCTTTCATTACTCTAATACAAATGAGGTACAAACGAAAAAATTGTTGGTACAAACGAGATATAAACGATTGGCACTATCCATTTTGTAAAGCATTGAGTTGGGGGCTGCCGTTTCTCCAGCCCCTACTAAAAAACTTTTATTACCCTAGTACAAAATGATGTAAAAACGGTTACAAACAAGGTATAAATTATTGGCACTATCCATTTTGTAAAACATTGAGTTAGGGGGCTGCCGTTTCTCTCCCCCCACTAAGAACCTTTTATTACTCTAGTACAAATGATGTACAAACGAAAATATTGTTGGTACAAACGAGGTATAAACGATTGGCACTATCCATTTTGTAAAACATTGAATTGGGGGGGGGGGTGAGGTGGAGAAATGGCAGCCCCACACTAAAATCTTTTTATTACTCTAGTACAAATGAGGTGCAAACGAAAAGATTGTTGGTACAAACGAAGTATAAACGATTGGCTCTATTCGTTTTGTAAAACATTGAAGTGAGGGGGGGGGGGGCTGGAGAAATGGCAACCCCACACTAAAATCTTTTTATTACTCTAGTACAAATGAGGTGCAAACGAAAAGATTGTTGGTACAAACGAGGTATAAACGATTGGCACTATCCATTTTGTAAAACATTGAATTGGGGGGGGGGGTGAGGTGGAGAAATGGCAGCCCCACACTAAAATCTTTTTATTACTCTAGTACAAATGTGGTTCAAACGAAAAGATTGTTGGTACAAACGAAGTATAAATGATTGGCTCTATTCGTTTTGTAAAACATTGAAGTGAGGGGGGGGGGCTGGAGAAATGGCAACTCCACACTAAAATCTTTTTATTACTCTAGTACAAATGAGGTGCAAACGAAAAGATTGTTGGTACAAACGAGGTATAAACGATTGGCACTATCCATTTTGTAAAACATTGAATTGGGGGGGGGTGAGGTGGAGAAATGGCAGCCCCACACTAAAATCTTTTTATTACTCTAGTACAAATGTGGTTCAAACGAAAAGATTGTTGGTACAAACGAAGTATAAACGATTGGCTCTATTCGTTTTGTAAAACATTGAAGTGAGGGGGGGGGGGCTGGAGAAATGGCAACCCCACACTAAAATCTTTTTATTACTCTAAAACAAATGAGGTGCAAACGAAAAGATTGTTGGTACAAACGAGGTATAAACGATTGGCACTATCCATTTTGTAAAACATTGAATTGGGGGGGGGGGTGAGGTGGAGAAATGGCAGCCCCACACTAAAATCTTTTTATTACTCTAGTACAAATGTGGTTCAAACGAAAAGATTGTTGGTACAAACGAAGTATAAACGATTGGCTCTATTCGTTTTGTGAAACATTGAAGTGAGGGGGGGGGGGGCTGGAGAAATGGCAACCCTACACTAAAATCTTTTTATTACTCTAGAACAAATGAGGTGCAAACGAAAAGATTGTTGGTACAAACGAGGTATAAACGATTGGCACTATCCGTTTTGTAAAACTATGAGGTGGGGGAGGGGGGCTGTCCGTTTCTCCACCCCCCCCAAACTAAAAACCTTTTATTACTCTGGTACAAATGAGGTACAAACGAGTTGTATAAACGATTGGTGATATTTTCGAAAAAATGCGAGTGGTGGGGGAGGGGGTGAGGGTCTGGCGAAATGCACCTCTATTTTATTAGTACTTCTGGTTATACACTGTTTTTTTTAGCGCCATTCGTGTTAAAACATTTAACTCAACGCATAAAGAAAAGCCATAGTTTTAAATTTTATATTTGGAGAATTTATATCATCAAAGCTCCAAAAAATCATCTAATATTAGAATAATTCACCAGCACTTCATCACTAAAATGATAAGCATACATATTAATTTCTTTCTAAGGATAATTGTACTAGTATATTCGTAAGCATAAAGTTTCAAATTTATTAATAACCAAGAGAGGGCATATCCCGCGGTCTGCCCCTCCCTCCTGTGCCGAACAAGGTACTAATTTACTGAATCATGGACACAAACAAAAATAAAAAATTCTAAGACAAAATTGCAATGAATCGGTGAAGAATTCCGTTTTATACAGGTTTTTGCTTTAGCAGGTAAACTTTCAAGGTGTTTCTATTCCTGAGACCATGGAATGTTTGCGATCAAGACAATATTATGTTATAGACAAGTTTAATTTACACAAGTTATACAGTATGGTGTTATTTACACAAGCTAAACAGTATGGTGTTATTTACACAAGTTTTACGTATACAGTTTAACCAGTGTAAATGAAACGTGTCTATAACGGAATATTATCTTAATCGCAAACATTCCATGGTTCCATCGAAAGAAACACCTTTACAGTTTACCAGCTAAGACAAAAACCTGTCTAACTCGGAATTTCCGAAAAATTTATTGCAATTCCATCTTAGTATTTTCTACTCTTTTTGTATCCATTGTATCCAAGCTAAAGAAGATTTCATATTATAAAATTGACTTGTTTTCCAATTCACAATAGATGTAAATTGTCATGTTAACGGTTTTTAGCTCACAGGCTATCAAAGCCTGAGAGCTAATGGCCGCCGGTTCTGTATGTACGTAACACGGTAACTCTTGATAGAACTAACCGCTTTGCTTCAAATTTTGTTTGTAGGTTCATTGTGATAAGGCGCTTCCCTGATTAGTTTTGGGGGTTCATTGGTTAAGTATAAAGGGGAAAAGAGGGCTAATACCCCCCCCCCTTTATTTAGATAAATGGGTTTTTCATGCAGAATTATTCCATTTTCTTCAAATTTTGTAGATTAGGTTCATTGTGATAAGGCGCTTTCCTGATTAGTTTTGGGGGTTCATTGATTAAGTATAAAGGGGGTAACGGGGTCTAATCCCCCTTAGTTTAGATGAATGGGTTTTTCATGCAGAATTATATAATTTGCTTCAAATTTTGTAGATAGGCTCATTGTGATAAAACGCTTTCCTGATTAGTTTTGGGAGTTCATTGATTAAGTATGAAGGAGGTAACGGGGTCTAATCCCCCTTAATTTAGATAAATGGGTTTTTCATGCAGAATTATCCTATTTGCTTCAAATTTTGTATATATGTTCATTGTAATAAGGCGCTTCTCTGGTTAGTTTTGGGGGTTCATTAGTTAATTATAAGGGGGTACGGGGGATGATCCCCCTGTTAATATATTGTCAATTTATTTTTCGAGGGTTTATTTCAAATTCTTTGAAATAAGAGTATAATATACAATTAGTGTGAATAGCCTGTGAGCTCAATGCCCTCAGTTTAATTGGCAGTTTTCTCTTTATTTATTAGCTCACAAGCGATCAAAGCCTGAGAGCAAATGTGCCCACAGATTCTGCATGTACGTAAGTATGTATGAACGTAACGGGATAACTCTTGATAGAAATATCCGATTAGCTTGAAATTTTGTATATAGGTTCATTCTGATAAGTCACTTTCCTGATTAGTTTTGGGAGTTCATTGGTTAAGTATAAAGGGGGAGGAAACAGAGACTAATCTCTCCCCCTTAATTTATATAAATGGATTTTTCATGCAGAGTTATCCGATTTGCTGCAAATTTGGTATACCTGTTTATTCTGATATTAGATTTGGAAGTTCACTGGTTAAGTATAAAGGGTGGGGATTGGGCAGATAATCCCCCCCCCTTAATGTAGCTAAATGGGAACATCATGCAGAATTATTCTTTGAAATAAGAGTATAATATACGCAATCAGTGTGAATAGCCCCGTGAGGTCAATGCCATCAGTTTAATAGGGCACTTTTCTTTTCTTTTTTTAATTAAAAGAAAGTTTTAAAAATGGATTGAATGTTCATAATATTTTTTAATTAATATAAGAATAGTTCTCCCCCTGTAAATACACAGCGGCAAGAAACCGTTGATACTGAAAAATAAATAAGTAGATAACGTTTTCTGTCATTCATATCAAAATTCTATTTATAGTAACAGGCTAACTATTTTATTATAAAATTATATTCCTCTGTTTTCTTCACAAAATGTTTCATTCTGTTCATTTATGATAAATAATATACGTTTTAGCATATGTTCAAATTCAAACGATATCGAGTTACTGATGATAAAGCAGAGACGCACAAGAGCAGTTATCATAATTTCATTACGTTGCTGCACTACAACGAATACCGCATTATTACATTACATGAAATATTATATTACAGAGTATGTAAGCTTTATATCATAAAATAAAGCATTTTTGTAACATTTTTCAGTAATCGTAAAGTATAAAGGAAAAAAGGAAAAAAAAAATCAGCACATATCCATAAATAATTAACAAATTTTGTATCACTGATGGATATCAGAAGGCCAGGCCCGAACGAAATCTCTCTTGCCCGTTGCAAAAGTTAAAAGTTTGGCCCGGCAAGTACAAAAATCAAAGAAAACAGGCCCGACCCGGCCCGTGACAAAATCAGTTAAATCATGGCCTCACCGGTCCACTCAATTTGTATTAAAAAAATTCCGATTTACTCAACATAAAATTAAGATTCTTTTAAAGAATATTGCATACATATTTTTGGAGAACTTTTACAATATATTTTAACTTATTATATGTTTACAAGACAGAAAAAACTGAATAGCAACACTAATGATTACACAGATTTTTCGGCCTTCAAATAAAGATCCAATCTAAGAATTAATGTAGTTTAGAATAAAAGAGAAAAAGAGGGTTAAAAAATCATAACTTTTAAGCTGTATAAAAAAGTAGATTTTTAGATAGTAGAAAAATATTTCTTCGTAATTTATTAAGGCTCTTCTCAAATCGAATGGCGCTACTTTCTGACACATTTATGAATTCAATTTTCTTCAGGAATGCATAAAATTGACAGGTGTTCATATTCAGAAACTATGTAATAGAATAGCGTTTTCCTTTTTCTGATAAATGCAAAAAATCTTTCAGAAAATACTATCAGAATTGGCGTTTTGAATTAAATTTCCGGGCGCGATAGCACGGTAAAGGAGAAAAATCTATCGTCACAAGAAAGGAATACTTATATCTCGGTAGGTTATTTATTTATTAAAAAAATGGGAAACAGTACTCGATTCCAAATCGCTTCAAAAGTCAGTCCTGTCAATTTTATGCCTTTACAGTTAAAAATAAGTCAAAAAATGTTTCGGAGAGTTTCATGTTATTAAACTGAGAATTTGAGAATCACTTAAGACACTTTTCACTGAATCCGTTAACAGCAACTTATTATTTCTATTACTATTTTGACGAAACAAAATGCTTGGACACAATTAAGTCCAGTTCCGACCCGGCTCGACTGTATATAAAAGAATTTAAGCTTGAGCTCGGCCCGAGTCTGCTAAAACAATAAAACTTGGACTCAGACACGATGTAAACATCATCCGATGTCGATCTCTACGCTTGACGTGTTATATGACTCTATTGATGATGTTGCTAAACTAGCGTCACTTCATGAAGCATATTTATACTTATTCTCGCGAACGTTATCATCACATTTTACCGGCATCGTTTAAATTTTTATATCCTGAAGGTTAAACGTAAAATTAATTTTTAAATTGGTAGGGATATTCTGATTAATTGGTAGTGATGAACTGATTTTCATTCAAAGCCGAAAAAAAGAGTGTTAAACGTATATTTTTCGAATCTTCTGATTCTGACGATGCATGAAAACAGCTGAAGTTTCAACAAGTAAAAATCTACAAGTCATCACGGATCACGGGTTCGAGGCCCGTACCCGGCCCCCATTAATTTTTTTTGTTAGCCCGTTTATTTTGTCAATCGGCCGGCACGGCCTATCAAAAATCTTCTAATTCTGGCGGCCCGGCCTGTTTTAAAGTTTACCTTCATTTTGTCGGGTACGGGCCGAGCCGGGCTTGTGCAGACCTCTAAAATGCATTACCCCCCCCCCCCCAAAGCGAAATCCTGGGTGCGCCACTGTTTATATATATATTGAAAATGGCTCGGAGTGAGTCAGAACTAGTCAAACAGCCTAATAAAAGTTATTTTACTATGTATTTATATATTCTCAAATGTCTAATGGAACTCGTCCAGTCGAGTAATGCCAAGTTCTGGAATCTAGGTTTGACATGATTTGGATAAAAACCTCTGTCTGAGCACAGTCTGAGCCGCGCATGTGTGTATATCCCTATTCTCCTATAGAGGCACCCTAGATTATGTAGATGAACTTTGGTTTTTTGTGCGTAATATAAAGAGATTTCTCTACTTTCGAAATTTAACCAAGTGTGTTGACAAGATCGAAATAAAAAATTTTAACGAGCAAAACTTGAAGTACTTTTCAAAACGTGTAAAACGTAAATAACCGGATTGGTCCGTTCACCTAATTTGTATGCAGCACCTTTCCGCAATTATATAAAATAGCAATTTAGGGGAAGGCCAGGCCAAGTGGTCACCCTAAGGTTTTGGGATTTTTTGTTACCCCTTAAAATAAATATACATAACCGACAATTTGCATAGAACTAGAGTGAGTACTTAGAAGTGTACGGGTATTTATAATTTTTACGAAATAATAAAGTGGCAGTCAGAATTTGTTGTTCTCCAAAAAAGGTCAAAATGACTACTTTGTCCGTCTAGGTCGGGCAAAGGGGTCACTCTATGGTCACTTTGCCCCTACAGGTGTAAAAAGATTAAAATCAGTATTTAAATGATTAGAACATTTTTATTGTCATAACAAATCGCATGAAATATAATGAAAGATTGAAAATGGTATGAAAATCCAATAAGACAAACCCAAATAAAAAAATATAAATCATAATCAAACACAGCATTTTGTGCAAATTAACTCCACATCATCTTCTTCGCGAAGTGAACAGGCCTCATGAGCCCAGAGGTGACAAACATTGCACCTGATCCAACTTTCATCACTTGATCCAATCAAACGGATACTATCGTGACCACAGGGTTGACAGTTTGATCTTTTTTTAATTTCGAAATTTCGCATTCATACCAGAAATTATCTACAATATTATTTTGCTTATTAAAGAACAGACATTTTCTGAATATTTAAAGTAAGAATTTTTCATTCAGCATTTCCGTTGAATTCAAAATTTTTGAATTAAAAAAGGCCAACTTGGCAACCCTTCCTGACCACTTTGCCCGTTTTGAAACCATGACAGAAAATGCGTTCTACAGTTGAAACTAATGAACAGTCAGCGACTACTCACCCACCAATGTGAAGCTGAAAACATGTTCTTTCCTTGCACATTCAATAAATAAATGCAAGTACAACAGGTTATTATTAATTGTATGTAATAAAAGTTACTTACCTTAGATCACAAACTACAAAAACTGGAAAACCCGCTCTAAATTTATAAAACTTGGAACCACCTTATTCAACGATTGTCTGGTTACTCACTGCCATCAGACAAAAATGTTTGCCCACAAACCACGCAATGCCAGCACTCTGGTGGTGACGTCATTATATTGGGTGACCACGTTACCACTCTGGCTACTTTGCCCGACTTTCCCCTACGAATCTTTAAAATATTTTATAACTGTCTGTGCTTTAAGTCCGTCTGTGCTTTTCAGAAAATCTGAAGGCAGTGATCCAGATAGATTTTCGGGAGTTTTCAAAACGAGATTAACCAAGAGCGAAAATTTCAAAAAGTCACGCATTTTATTGGTCAATTTTCTTTTAAAAATTGCGAAAAATCTAACTAACGCCCTACACAAATCAAAACAGGAATATTGATATAAAATTGTCTATATTAAAAAAGACCTTGACTAATAATATGTATTTTGCGAAATTTTTCTTAAAACTTAAAAAGTAGGTTCTTTCTTGGTCTATCTGGCTTCCAAAATAGCGAAAAATCCATCTAATAATTACTCTGATATTTTTTGAAAATACTGGCTACTAACAGTAGGTTATACAACTTTCGAAAAATTGAAAGATTCTGACCTGGCTTATTAGGGCTGCTACGATGTTGTTGGTCTCCGAGAAAACAGAAAAATCACTCTTTCATGAGCGTAATAACATGTGATGCTCAGACCACGACCTACGTTTTACACGTCCGGATCATGACGTTTAAAACGTCACACTAAGTGGATCATCTTTACAAGGCGAGTGGTACCGCGACCTACGTTATACACGGCCGGTGCATGACGTTTAAAACGTCACATGGAGTGGATAATTTTTACACGGTGATTGGTGCAAAGCGGCGCGCCCACTGTTTGAAACGTTTACGTTTTAAACGTCATGCACCGGCCGTGTATAACGTATGTCGCGGTGGTACAAAGTGTAGGTCGCTGTTATACACGGCCTGTTCATGACTTTTAAAACGTCACACGGAGTGTATAATCTTTACACGGTGATTGGCACAAAACGTTGGGCACGACGCTTTGTACACAACGCCGTGTAAAATTATTCACTTCATGTGACATTTTAAACGTTAAAAAAGATGATCAACCCCGTGTCACATTTTAATCGTCCTGAATTGCGACCTACCTTATGCATACCAAAATACAAACGAAATACAGTGTCCTCTCACTTATACGCGATGTTCAATAATTACTTTTTCGTACCACTATTTTAAAATAGTAAAATTCGATTTATAAATTCTGCGATTTAATAAGGCATAAATTACTTTAAAAAGAAACTGGTACTGAAAAATAATTGCCGTGTATCACGTATACGTAAGAGGTCACTGTATAGCTATCAAATTAACCGGCGTACATGTTTCCAGGGATGTAACAGTGGCGCAACATTTGGGCGATATTCACCACTAAATGTTAGTAGTAGTTTTCGCCTAAGAAATATAAGAAATTCAGTTTTTAAGTAAAACGAAGTATACTATTTAAATTTAGTGGTGACAGTCGCAAAAATTTTGCGCCAATGTTCCATCACTGTGTATCTTTAAAACAAAGTCTTTGGCTGTTAAAAATATTAATATTAACACTTTCAAAAAATTATTTTCTGAAACGCGCTGTTCTGTATCTGTCAGAACTTTTTAATTTACAATTTTTCGGAGCATTTACGGTCCAGAGAGGGTGATTTCTTTCTGAGGTTTAAAGAGAGAGCGGGAGGAAGGGGATGCTGTTACTGGACTACGTCGGTCTTTCGTTTAAAAATATAAAATCACAATAGGCCGGAGCGACTTCTGGTTTTCGACGGATTTATACGTTTTAGAAGGTCCTGAACCCGATTTGACTGTTTTTAGAAAATGTCTGTCTGTCTGTCTGCATGTGACAAAAAATTTTTGGGCCCTCGAGAACTATTGCACGAAATTTAATAAAACTTTATATTCAGTTAGTCCCTAATATAAATTGGTGCTTGTTAGTTTTTGGTGAAAAAACTGATCAGTTTTTGGCGCGACAGGTGGCGCTGCTATGCTGCATTTTTGCGATTTCCGCAATAGCTCTATCTCAAGAAATAACGCAGTTATTTTCATCAAACCAGATTCAGTTAGACCTTGACATGACCGCCGTCCATATGCCCACCGGATGGCGTCCAGGCTGTTTAACCTAGACCTTGACATAAATAGACACTGATTACATTTTGGTGTAGATATCCCAAAAGGTGGCGCTGCTATACCACTTTTTCATTATTTTTACGATAGCTATATCTCAAGAACTAATGCACGGAATTTCATCTTCAGATACTGTTAGACCTTGACATACATAGATGCCAATTACGTTTTGGTGTAAATATCCCAACAGTTGGTGCTACTATGCTACTTTTTTCATTATTATCACTATAACTATATCTCAAGGACTATTTCAAGGATTTTCATCAAACTTCAGATTCAGTCAGACGTTGTCATAAGTTATTGTTGATTAGGATTTGGTCTAAATCTCATAATAGGTGGCATTGCTATGCTGCATTTTGCAGAATTTACACGATTTTAGCAATAGTCTTATCTCAAGAACTAATGCATGGAATGTAATAAAATTTTAGAATCAGTTAGACCTTGATATAAATTGGTTGCTGATTCTTTTTAGAGTATGCGAAACCTGTGTGAGATAAAAGAAAGTTTTAGGATTGGCAGATCCGACTAGTTTAAGTTATAAATTAAAGTTCCCCAGGAGAATTTAACATTACAGTTTCTTAAATTTTGACCTTTTCTAACGCTATGAAATTTTGTCAAAAGTTCAAAATTATATACCTTTTCGTATATATTTGATCCAAGAAACTGCAATAAAATGTCAGAGGGTGAACGTTAATATTTGTAAAATCGAAATTTGTACAATTTTGAATAAGAATTTAAAAAAATAGTTATAAAAATTAATCTTTATTTTAAATTAATTAATTTTAATCTCTATTTTAAAAAATATATTTGTATTACATTGTCGTAAACGGTTTGAAACTAAAGGCAGGTGTATTAATTTATTTTATACTGACTGAAATTTAACCATTTAATTACAGGCCAGGACTGGTGACTTTTATACGTGTGACCATTTTCGTAATCGTACTACAATTTACAATTTTTTTCGCTTTCCGGTAGATTTCTCTTGAAAAAATCCTAGTATAAGTGTATGTAACAGAGTATTTTTCACAGAGATGTAAAAATAGTATAAAACATAGTCCATCGTGACGCATATGCTACTATTTTCACTACTATTTTTGTCTGCTCTTTGTTTCATCGGTTCTACCAAGCGATAAGTTAGTGGCAACCCTGTAATTATGCAGAGCTTGAAAAAGGTTTTATTTTCTACGTTTTTATTTATCATCATTTTTTTTTTATTAATAGATATATTCTTATTTAGATTATATTATTTTAGATTTCCCTTCAGACAGTCGTCATTATGAAAAATTTGGATTTTCATAAATTACTCCGTCCAGTCATTATAATAAACTTTGTTTAATGAAAACACTCGAATTATTTTAATTTAGATAATCAAAGTTTAAAATACAAAAAACTACAAAGCATAAAAATTTATCCATGACAAGAGCGGCAAAAGCTTCAAATATATTTTAAAATTTTAATAATACAAATTTAAAATTATCTTTAGGTATTCTGTTATTAAAAAAATAAAGTCAAAGAAAAAAATTATTGCTTTATAAAAAATGAATATGAAAACATCTTTTTTACCACAAACTCTTGGTGCAACCCCATAAAAGGCGTGAAATGCAGCGTGCATCAAACGTTGAACTAAACATTTCGCATAGTTTGAATTGTTTATCTATATATCTACATGAAATGCAGTCAAACATTTATAATGAATGAACACCTAAATTCTATTTTGATTAAATCAGATTAATTAGAAGATTTATATTCTTTAAATTACTTTTCTTTTCTCTTTTTTTTTTTTTTTTTTTTTGTTTCTTAATAATAACTAAACACAGCAATTCAAGAATCTTGTCTTTGAATCTCTTCGAGCGAAAAATTAGTCATTGTGCCACATCCCAATGCGACAAACGTAATCAATAAAGTAAAATTTAAGCCTTTTAAATATACGGTATTCACATATTACCATATAATTATACCGCTTTTCAATCCTCAGCATTTCATCTGCAAACTCTGACATTGAATACTACTTAATAAAATCAATATAAATAACCTTTAAAAGTATAAAAAAAGTATCTATATTCTAATTTAATCGGAGCTTGATTATTCAAAAGTACCTTTTCTTTTTTTTAAGAGAAATATCACAAGGGAATCTATCCCTCCCATTCAGGATGCATATAGTAATTTTGTTGAAAATAAATAAGATTACAAAATTTAATTCCACGCTTTGTGCTTGTATGGTACTTTAGAAATAAATATTTATTATAGTTTGAAAATGTATTATGAAGAATTTTTCATCCAGTAAATTAGAATTATATAACTTAGAGTGTATATAAATGAAGAAATAAAACTGCATCAATACAACTTAAGTATTTGAATGTGCAATCCTTTTATGCGAAGAATTATTTCAAATATGGAACATATTTCAAATAATATATAACACTCAGTCAGCCTTTTTAGAGATATACTTTCGAAAATATTTATTAAATCGAAAATATTTATTAAAATAATTATATCGAAAATTTGTAATTCTTTTCTGCATTTAAAAAAGGCGAAAAATTCTTTAAAAAATTGTCTTAAAAGCAAAACCCTGTATTATATCTGATTTTTTCATTTAAATAAGGTGATTTGTTTCTTCAAAAAATTAGTAGGTGCCAGGGTTGCCAGTTTGGCCTTCACTTTCATTTAGAAATTTGAAATTCATACCGAAAATTTCGAAAGAAAAATATTTACTTTAAGTAGTCACAGAATATCTTTCATTAATTAAGGCAAAAAATACTATTTTTAATTTTTGGTGTGAATTCGGTCCAAACTGGCAACCCTGGTAGTTGCTATCTGGTCCTCGGATTGCAGAGCATTTATAAGTTTTCAGACCATTTGGTGAAAGTTAAATTGTGATAGGTTCCGTGCAAATAATGGTCGGAGGTACGGTTTTTACATATAGTGTTACTTTTGTTTCCTGGAATATTATTTCCGGTATATTTGTTATGATATTTGGAAGTCTAAAATTAAAGTACCTACAATTAAGGTTAATATTAAGGCTCACGTGTTACCAAGAAGTAACTTATGTAGCTGTCGTCATGGATACAAAGTATTACGGATTTTTAATACCACAAAATTTTAATAGTAACTTTGCCATATTCAATCGCAGATTTCTGCGATTCAATACGCTAAAAATTACCATTAAATATTTGAAATAGTCAAAATTTGTAACAATTGGCACTTTGTCTATTGTACTTATCAATGCGTTGTGAATTAATTTTAATAGGCTAAATCTCTTGAGAATTTTTTTCCCTTACAAATGTGTTTACGAAACATAAGAGTACAAGGACTTGCTTCTGATCTTAAAAATTCTACCCCATTTATTTTTTTTAATTACTACAAGAGGTACGTCGATTCTAGTATTTTTTTTTTCTCTGCTAATATTTCCCTAAAACAAATTTCGTTAACACGAAATATACCAACAACTGGTCATTTGACCGGTTCCAAATGAACAAATTTCGATTCGAAACAGGACTTTCTTAATAAAATAAATAATATATAAACAGGGTTCGTACGGATCAGGAAATTTTCCAGGAGTGATACCAATATTTAATTATGGAAAAAGTTGTCTAGGTTAAGCTCCCGAAACTTCACCTTCTTTTAACCCCTTTGGGACCGGCGACTTTTACACAAATTT
Source organism: Maratus michaelseni (assembly GCA_963931845.1). Taxonomy (NCBI): domain Eukaryota; kingdom Metazoa; phylum Arthropoda; class Arachnida; order Araneae; family Salticidae; genus Maratus; species Maratus michaelseni. Next base: position 86,148,157 of record OZ007586.1, read on the forward strand.
TATCCGGTTGGCACCACTTTTTTTTAAAAAAGCTACCTTTACTTGAACTATCACAAAAATGCTCTAATTAGAGAAAGCAAATATTACTTTTAATTTTTACTGGTGCCTAAAACAAATTCTGAATGCTCTCTCGGAGGGTGCATATATGCACCCATGGTCCCGAATGAGTTAAGGAGAGATATGCTATAAGAAAATACTGGTACCGAAGACTTTCGTCATCGCAAAATTCCAGGAGCCGTACGAACCCTGTATAAAATACACTGAAATCATTTAAATAAAAAAATAAAATAGTTAGAAAAAATTATGGTGTAAAATATTTTTATAAAACCTGACTAAAATTCACGGTAGGTTTAGTATTAAAAATGTCTCCGGTTTTTAAATTTTTTCTTCCAAATGTTAGAGAAGTTTACCACGAAGATTATTGTTTAGAAACAGACGTAACCAATAAAGGAATAATGGGACCTACAAATCCTGGAGTTTGAACGAAAAGTGCAATAATGTGCTTATTATAGCTTATTTAAATATGAATTTTGTGAATTTTAACTGCTCAGATGCAATGCCTTCTGCTTCGAAGTGATTTTTAAATTTTATATGAATGCTTTCTCCCACATCTTTGCACTCCCGGAGAAGAGATAATACTGGCTCGAACTATATTCCTGAAATACTCCAATGATACAGAGGAATTATGTCTCTGCTGTCATTTGACAACCGAAAAGCTTTTAAGTAATAAATTTATTATTTGCATTCTATTTCTATTTTTAGATCTCAGAACACTAAATTTTTCCATTACAAATTACTGAATGTTTCAGTATTTAGGATTAAAGTACCGTATATATTAGTGTATAAGTCACGCACCCCCCCCCCAAATTTCCAGAAGAAAAACAGGTGAATACCAGTATTTCCTTATTTTCTCTCCAAATTTAATCAAAGAATCTATACTGACATTCTTCAATTAAATAAAGCGAAGATAACTATCATTAAATACTGGTATGCAATATATTTTATCCTCAAATTTGGGTGTTACTTATACACGTCTGTTCACAGTAATCGATATTTTCAATATAATCAGCATTTTTACAGGGTGCGTATGCTTTTACAACAATTTTATAAGAGAAATTTTCGCCTTTTTCAAATGCAGGAATTATTATAAATCCTGCAATCAAACGACGCGTGTACAGTTTTTTCTATTTAAATATTAAAAAGAGATTTTCTATTACAAAAGTTTGGTGAAAGCGTACGAACCCAGTTTTAACCATTTACTAATTTATACATGAGTACTAACACAGTGGTGAGCAGTAAGACGGCTCACAGGTGCTTCATACCACACCAATTTCCGCATAGGAATCAACACATTAATTAATTGCAAGAGTTCTGTGATTTAATAATTTTAAATAAGAAATCCTTAAATGCAGAAGGAGACGCCTAATGATTTTGTTTTAAAATAACATAGCCGCCAACAATTTTACTTTTGTGTTACCACCAGGGCTGTATTCTGAACACGTGCAGAATGTGCAAACATTCACCAGTATAAAAGAGCAGTAATTTTAGCCTTATTTATTTGCTATTAAATAAGGCAAAATTGCTTTTCATTTTTACTATTGCGAGCTTGTGCATGTTGTATATGTTAAGAGTACAGCCGGCCTTGGTTACCACTATATATCAATAATACCCTTTGTCTTTTTCAATCACAGAACTCTTAGATTAAATAAGACATAGATTATCATTCGAGAATAGAAGTAAAAAAAAGATAATAGTTGTCAGATATTCAGTTACAATATAAAATCTTACTTATCAAATAGTTTTTTCTGAAGAAACCAAAGGAAAATATTTAAAAGTCAACATGTTTTTCATAAGTTATTACTACACTAGTAAAAATGTCCCCCCCCCCCCTCCAAAAAAAAATAAAATAAAAATACCACTTTTGAATATGAAACGTGTTTTTTAAATCCATTTTGTGATTTACTCCATTATTCTAGGTTTCAGGATGCTACTATGGACTTACAATATTTTTTTTTCTTTCTAACGCATATTTTTGCTGAAAAAAAATCATAAAATGATTGATAAAGTATGCATATTCTGTTAAGTACTAAATAAAATTTTATGTTATTTTATTTCACTCTCTTTTATAGCACAGATTTACAAGATTTGACATTTCTAAAGATAAGATTTTTTTTTAAACGAATGATAGATCGAAACCACCCATTCCATGTTCTTATTTTTATTGTTAGATACATTAGGAATAATCTATGTTTTTTGTAAATAAATGTAAAAAAGTTTTACTATTCGCATTTAATCCAATCCTACAATAGACGATATTTATTTAGTTAGTCCTATGTACGTAGTGTAATTAATTAATATAATTCCGAATAAATATATATGAAAGTTAAAATCGTTTTAAAGTAGATAAATAAAAAAAAATATCTTATTTGAAAATGTAAAAAACCTTATTGATACTTTTAAATAAGTAACTGTGTTTATATAAAAATTGACACTTTCGTATCTGATAACATTTACGCTGTTTGCTTACCGATAAAGTTTTAAAGTAAATTTTGCTTCATTTAATCGACGAAATACGCTTCTAAATAAGGTAAAAATTTCTTTTAAATTTCAGTGGTTAAAAAAAAAAAGCCAGCTATGTACTATAAATAAAATTTTTAACAGGATTATTTTAGTCATATTGCTTATGTAACTTCATGAACTTTATGAACTGCTTATAATTTACGACCTTATAATTGTTCTTTCCTTCAAAGCTTTACATACGTTTATTTTCTGAAATAGCTTTACCATTAATTTCAATACGTTATTTATAAACTTTATTTATTTCTTTTTCAAATTTAAAACACTACATCTCACTCCGATATCAATGTCAAATACTTGCATACACTCAAAAATCTTCCTTTCAGTTTATTCACATACTAATATTACATTAACTTCATTTTGCACTACACTACCTTTTACATTATTTTTCATTTGGTTACTTTACATACTTTATTTTTGGAATTAGCTTTAAAATTAGTTTTGTGCCTTATTTACAGTCTAACCAACAACCACTCTTTTAGTATAGAGTTTTTTTTTACATTTATTTAATGTAAAACTTTTTTTTCAAAAAATTCGAAATTTTCTTTTATATTATGAAGGTGGAATTAATCTTTCGCATGCGCCACTGCGCTAATCAGGATCTGACTCTATCTGTCACCGATATCGAAGTCATTTTTTCATATACTATCACTCATCTGCTCTTCTATTTATTCACCCTGCCGTTTTATCACAATACGTTTACAATATTTTTGCACTTCGTTACTTAACCCTTTCAAGGGCAGTGGTATGTTTTTGAAACCGCTTAATTTTAATTCCCAAACGCCACAATGACACCAGAAATTTGCTAAAATCTTTCCCATTTAATATATATGTGATATTTTGCCTTTTTCTTTTTGCCAAATAAATTTCTACGTTAATTCCGGTGCCAGTCATTTATTTCAACATTTTAGTACTGAAAGTACTTTGCCCCTGAAAGAGTTAATATATGTTTTTTTTTTTTTTTTTTTTTTTTTTTATTATTACCCTCACAAACATAATAAATGTCACGATATCTCTACTGAGTGGCGAAACCTACTAGTCAACATGGGCATACATTTCCACATCAATTTTTTGAAATACTTTTCACCACCTTATTTATTCGTAGAAAATCCTAGAACATATATTTTATAGATGTACAAGAAATTACTGGTGGGGCAATTTGAATAGCAGGATTCACTGATGTCTTTACTACTGATGTTTCAATCTTGGCAAATTTTGTTTTAAAAAGCGTTAGTTTAGATACGCATGGTTGCCAACTTTTACGCTTTTTTCCTACCAGTATTTTTAAACAGAAAAATTGCACATTTTAATCTGATTTATTAAGTATCATTTTTGGTTAAAAAATAGTGGTAAGATAAAAGCTTAAACGTTGACAGCTGTGAATACGTATTGTTAATCCCTACAGGATTTGTGTGCATATATGCATCTTCTGAAGGTGCATACAGCTATTGATTTGCTACCAGTAATAAAGAAACGTAATATTTGTCTTATTTAATTTTAGTATTTCTGTGATTAAATAAGTAAAGATAATTGTTTAAAAAATAGCGGTGCTAACCGAATAAAATTTGTACATCAGCTCTGGTCCCGAAGATGTTAAGCACTTTCGATTGTAATAAATAAAAACATATTTTCTTCTCTTTTAAAATTATGTTTGATTTAAATTGTTTAAATATTTAATTATTGTTTGTTAGTTGGTTTAAGTCTTAGTTTCTTTATTTACACATGAAGATAAAACAGAAAATTACCAGATTTTAAAAATGGACTTTATATTAATTTGCACTGTCAGGACCAAATAGTATCCCGAACTCGGCCCTGTTTTGACACGTAATTAGGGACATAACAGTTTAGATAAAATGGTTGCGTCTATAATTTTTTTAACAATATTCTTGAAATTATATTTGGAACAATGAAACTCCAAAATCTGCAACAATTTTATAGTGTTTTAGATAAATAAATTTTAAATCACAGTTTAATGTAGTAGTACGCATTATTCACAGACAGTTTATGTTTTATGTATGAGGAAAATTTGTCTAAATATGTAGTTCCTATGTAGTTAGGAGTTTCAGAAAATGTTTGATCACTTTAATTAATGCAATTTGTAAGCTGTCAATGTTCCGTCTAGCTACTTGTTAAATAACTAGTTATCGCGAAATTCGTTATTAACCTATGATTAGTTTTAAAGTTATTATAAGTATATTTTAAAATTATATCCTATAACTTTATTTCATTGCTTATAATTGTAGCTATGAAAAATTTTAATTTACTGCTGGAGTGGAACTATATTCGTCATTTTCTAAAGTTTATTTTTGTTATATGCTATACGGCATATTTACTATCTCTAAATTTTTATTTACTGCAATGTGTATACATATTGTTAATGTTACTTAACACATAATTGACAGCTTCTCATGTAGCTGTTGTTTAATTGTAAATATAACATTATGTTATATATGATATAGGATATGATGAGGCAGTTTGACTCAATGCACTTATTTCATTTAGAAAATATTTTTCGTTGTTGAGTACAAAATGAAAGCATATTATATCCCAGTTAATGGTGTTTTAAATTGTGATGACAATAAATAAAAGAGTGCAATTTTACTTTGGCACCCCCTCCCCCCCACACACACAAACAAAAAAGTAGGAAAGAATGGGAGAATCACAACAACTTAATTTTGAGACGCTCCCAATTGCAATAGGTTAAACATATTGAAGACGAATGGTTTTCTTCTTTTAAACAGGAAAGTCAATCTATGGGGATTATACTTGCATGTTACGTTATTTAATAAGGAGATATTGCCTGTTCGTGTTTATATTAGAAATGAATGTATATAATAAAGGTATTGTTTCTAATCTAAAAGTAAAATTACGAATATTGTGCATATTTTTTTAGAGTAATAGTAGAGACAAATAGTGTAAACAGAATGCAAAAGTACTGCCCGTGGACGGAATTACACAACTCCAAAAGACCTATTTCAGTGTGTATAATTTTTAATTTAAGAAAGTTTTTAGTAATAATTTGTTCATATGAATTCTTTAATCCATAGCTGTAAACTCTTACGCTTTTAACCTAACACTATATTTACATAAATCTATAGAGAAAATATAAGCTTATTTTAATACAAATTTTTTTAGATTAAATTAAGACAATTTTGTTTCTTTTCAGCGAAAATATGGCAGTTATACTTATACCCTGTACGATAGGAGTTATTTAACAAATTTTACTTTAAAAAACAATAATTCTTTATATATTATTTTTCGCCATAATTAACAGGGTTCGTATGTTTTTACCCCAATTTTTAATAGAATGTTTCTATTTAATATTTATTTAGTATAAATTGTGGACGCCTCGTTTAATTGCAGGATATATAATACTTTTCTGATTTAAATAAGGTGAAAAATTCTATTGAAAAAGTGTGGTAAAAGCGCACGAGCCCTGATTAATCCAAGACTTCTTTAATTACAGAAGGCAGCGATTGCACCTAAACTGTTCTGGTACAGAAAAATAAAATACATACGCAACCTATTTTGTAGTTCGTAAAGTTCCTTCTGTTTGGGAAAACCAATTCGTACCGGGAAATTTTGCTCGTCAATTATTAGACGTTAGAAATCGGAATCAATATCTAATAATTAATTGATAGAAATTTCCGGTACGAAACAACTTTCACAAACGGAAAGAACTTTTCGAACAACCCAATAAATAGAACGTATACGTAACACCCATCTTGAAAGGGTTAAGAAGAACTTTATCACATCATCGTTTTGCATTAAGCTTTTCTATTAACCATCTGAACGTCTTAAGGCTTTCCCGCATTTTTATAAAATTGTTCGTAAAATTAATATTAATTTAAATTTTCATTCCCTGTTTGTTTCTAAAAATTCATTTCATATATATTTATTTTACATATATCTTACAATAGAATTATGTAAAAATATTTTTGCCTTCAGCTGATTTCAGCTGTTTTTGAGAAACGGAAAAATACGGGCAAACCGATTTTTTATACTTAACATTTCAGCGTGCGCGCTGTCAAAATTTTACCCCAAACGTGATTTTTCCTAAACTTTGTTCGCATTATTCGCACTGAAATAAAAATTGTTTTTTACCAGTTATACGTATAATTTCTCTTTCAATATGCCACTTAACCCCTTAATCATCGCGCCCGTTAAGTGTAGACTACTTTTTAAAAAAATTCAGATTGCTTGATTGCCACCAGTTTTTGAAGTAGAAATATTCTTCTCATGTGATGCCAGGTAAAATAATGGAAGATTGATGCCAGTTACACTATTTCAAAAAACTGGTGGGAATCAAACAGTCTGAATAAAAAAGTAGTAGCCTACACTGCCCGTGAATGTCTCGGGCGCGACGATGAAGGGGTTAATACTGTTAGGAAAAATTTAGCATTTTTAGTAGCAGGTTGTGAACAATCTTTATAATTTTCAAAGAGTATCGCAGCACTAATTCACATTAGATATTTTCTGTTTCATATTTGAATTACAAAATTTTCAATCACGTCAATTATTGGTAAAATTTGTACTTTTTTCTGTAATTAAGGTAAAACTACAAATTTTATTTAAAAATTGCGATAGAATAGTATTTACCCTATAATAGTGCAAATATTGTACAAAAAATTGTTAGCAAGCCCGCTGAAGGTTAATTAACACACTACCTACAATATGTTTTTGAGAAATCTGGGTTTTATAAAAATAGAAATATTCCCTCTTCTGAAAGAATTTCGTAAATTTGCTTCCCAGATATGTTTCTCAGGTGTATGCATTCATAAATATCTTTCAGTGTACGGATTTAATATAAAATATCTTACAATCTAAAAAATATAAACAACATGCTATAAAAGCCTTTTCTGGACCACGACCTTAGTCAATGATGCTTTTTCAATAAAAACGAGATTTCTCGTTTCTCGTCGGTAATGTGTTAAAAATTATTAAATTCGAATATTTATTTTTGTACACTGGTTTGTTTATATTTTATGATTCAAAAATTTATGTATCACGAAGGATAAAAAAGTTCAGTAATTTCATGAATATAAAAACAACAGCCGGAAAAAGGCTTTAAAATAGTTTAATTCTAAAATGATTTTTAATGAAAAACATGATTTAGAAGATAATGTGTAAGGCCATCTTTACACGTTTAACGTATACACGTATCGTATACACGTTTAACGCAAGAAATAACGGGAAAATTTCCCAAGTTTTATAAAAAATTTTTACATTAGAATTTTACTTAAAAATATTTAATTAATTAAATTAAATTAATTTCTGCATGGTATTCAGTATTCTTAATGTATTGTTTTATAATCTATGCTTGACATATGATTTTTCATTCTTGTATTATTAATGAATTAACTAAATCCTTAATGCAGCTTTTTTTTTTTTTTTTTTTTTTTTTTTTTGGGGGGGGGGGGGTTCTGTCTAACCTAATACGCGTCAGCGTTGTTACTTTGAAGAGTCATTGCATGAGCATATCAGGCAGGGGGTTTCCATCACCATCTCAGAATTTATTTATTTATTTTTCTTGTGTTGCCTTGCCCAAGGAAAGAACAAATCTGAAACATTTTTGTTATATCTCTTTTAGTTTTGGAGTTAGGGGGGTCAAAGTTCCCTAGAAGAGGGGCGTAGAAATAATTTTGTGTCATTTTCCCCACTTTATACTCTCAATTGTGACTGGCTGTGATGTGCTTCAGAGATTTTTTGTTCTCTAACTGATACTATACCTTGAACATTAACATCTCAAATTGAAAATTCATTTGAAGATGGTCAGAGCCCCCAAATAGAGCCCCCCCCCCCCCCAAATACCCCTAATTTCATAAAAAATCAGTTTTTAAGAATGCTTTAAATCTTGGCTCTGATGTGATAAAGAGAAAAGTTTTGCACAATGTAGTTAGACATTTCCATACAAAGTAAATTTAAGCTTAATATTTTTTGAAGGTCCCCAGAGTCATTCGGTATGGGGGCCTAAACATGGACCTGAACGCTAATTTATGTAATTTCAAAGCATTGGTCAAGCTGGCTCTGACCTCCTACATGAAAACTTTTTGCATGGAGTTGTAGCATCAACATAGTAGTTTCATATTATGAAAAAATATATTTTGAAGGTACCACCATTTTCAAGAAAAATCCAATAAAGTATACAGGTTTTGGTGGGGGTAATTATGTGTTTGAAGCTCTCTTTAAAAAAATATATATAACTATCAAATATTTAGTTAATTAATAAATAAGAATAAAACTATATATTTTGTAAAAGTAGAAAAATATAAATGGCAACAGTGTTTACAAGAATAAAGATAATTATATAAAAGTAACAAACTGAGTGGCAATGCTGTTAAGTGGTGGCCATTTTGAAATCTTTTGTTATGGTAACTTAGTTATTTTGGTGAAAAGACTGGCTTAGTACGTTTTAAAATGTAAGTTCTAGAAAATGTATCTAGTATATTACCTAAAACACTTATTAAAATTATAATTTGGAATAAAAAACTGTGTGAGATAAACAGAGGCGTAGCGTCAAGGGGGGCACGGACCACTTTACTACAAGAATTTTTATATACTATATTTGGCCTTATTTAATTTATACCGTCCAAAGATTAAATAAGGCTAAATGTAGTATATAATTATACTGGTAGTAAAATGATCGTGCCCCCCCCTGACGCTACGCCACTGGAGATAAAACAGTTCTATTGTGGGGAATCTTGTTAGTGGAACCCATACACTAATTACTCCAACTACAGGGCTTAATAAAATAAAGCATGATTATGTAAAACGCTTGAAAACAAGATTTGTTGCTCCAAAACTTGTTAAAAATGTTGAAGTTCTAAGGCAAGCACAAACCAATCTGCAGCAGAGTTCTTCCAAAACAGACACTTATAGCAATGGATGGACAATTAGAAAGAGGAAAAAACGAATTCGACTTACAGAAAAACAAAAAACCTTCCTTCAAGAATGTTATGACATTGGTGAGAAGACTGGGAGCAAGTTAACAGCAGATTCTGTACATAAGTTGATGAGAACAAAGCGCATAGAGAATAAGAAATTTTTTGGTCCAGATGAATACTTGACTCGGGAAAGTATAGTGGCATTCTTTAGTCACTGTAAAGCTAAAAAAAATAATGATGAGAAATCTGAGGAGGAAGATGGTGAAGAATATGCTTTTTCAGCCGTAAGAGATGATTTTTATGCTCATTGCCAACATATAGAGGTAATCTATATTTTAGTATGTTCTGATATTTAAAAAAAATAACATTTTTACATCTTACATTGTTTTGTGCTTTTTTAAAAATATATAATTTTCTTTACAGACTGATGAAAAAAAGTATGTAGTTGCTGATATTGAGCTCTCTTACTATGCAGTAGAATATGAAAAGTTATTTTACATTGGAAGAGTCATCTCTTTATCAGAAGAAGATGGAACTGACAATGAAATACTTGCCTGCAATACGTGGCTCAGATTCTTTTAATTGACCACGACGAGAGGCCACAGAAACAGTTGCTGCAGAAAGGATATTTTTTGGTCCAATTGAATTTGCTTCTGTTACTCCATTTACCATTACTAATATAAAATGCATCAAAACAGCTCACAATAAACTATACAATAGACTCTATACTAAAAATAAGTCAATAGTCTGAGATTTTTTTTTCTTATTTACATATTAATTTTTGTTTGAAATAATGTTTTTTAATTTTGTTGTAAAATGGTATAACAAATCAGAAATAAATTATGTAGAATTGTGACAATTTCTTTTGTTAATACAAAGAACATACTAATGCCAATAATGATGTAAACTAATTTTTATGTACGCCAAGTTAATTTGCAATCTTGCTACAGTCAATTAAACTTCTAAAAATACCGCCAAAATGTCCCAGGTGTGTCAGTGGAATGTCCCAAGTACGTAGGTACTTTATTGGATTTTTCTTGAAAATGGTGGTACCTTCAAAATATATTTTTTCAGAATATGAAACTACTATGTTGATGCTACAACTTCATGCAAAAAGTTTTCGTGTAGGAGGTCAGAGCCAGCTACACCAATGCTTTGAAATTACATAAATTAGCGTTCAGGTCCATGTTTGGGCCCCCATACGGAATGGCACTGGGGACCTTCAAAAAATATTAAGCTTAAATTTACTTTGTATGGAGATGTTTAACTACATTGCGCAAAAATTTTCTTTGTATCACATCAGAGCCAAGATTTAAAGCATTCTTAAAAACTGATTTTTTACGAAATTATGGGTATTTGGGAGGGCCCTATTTGGGGGCTCTGACCATCTTCAAATGAATTTTCAATTTGAGATGTTAATGTTTAAGGTATAGTATCAGTTAGAGGACAAAATATCACTGAAGCACATCAGAGCCAGTCACAGTTGAGAGAATAAAGTGGCAAAAATGACACAAAATTATTTCTACGCCCCTCGTCTAGGGAACTTTGACCCCATCTAACTCCAAAACTAAAAGAGTTATAACAAAAATGTTCGAGTTTTGTTCTTTCCTTGGACATGGCAACACAGGAAAAAAAAAGGGGGAATTTTGAGATGGTGATGTAAACTTTTTTCTTTTTTTGCCTGATTGGCTCATGCAATGACTCTTAAACTAGTGCTTTAGATTATGTGCAGTGGGCCATGCTGAGATAACTCTCAGATAAATTATATTATTTTCTTTAGATATACCTTATTTATAAAAATGATGCTGCTTTTTTGTGCGAGATAAATATTTAATTAAGCAAAATGCTTTTTCAACTAATCTGTTAAAAATGCTCACCTTCACTGAAAACTATTCTCTTTTAATAATATATGAAAAAAAAAACAGAATTTATTATGTCATAAATTTTACTATATAACTTAATAAGGAATGTATCTTAAATCTATCAAAAAAAACTTTATTTAGTAATGCCTATATCCATAGAAAATAATATGTTGCTATACGTTTCCATATATATAAATTTGACGAAGATTTATTCAGTTTTAACATAAAAATAAAATAATAAACAGCTATTATCATGAATTTAAATATTTGTTTCAAATGATTCTTTTAATTAGTTTACATTACTTATTTTAAACATATTTTCTTCTTTAGAGTTATTATATTTGCTAAAAGTTGAAGCATAACAAATATTTATCTTATACAGGGTATTAAAAATACAATTGTTTGAATAAAGCTAGATATGTATTAAAATAATATGATTTAAATTTTTTAATAAAGTTAAAATTTAAAATATAAAATTCAGTACATTGTGTAAATTTATAACGAGAATAAACAGATTATACGCAAATTTATTTCAAACATTTTATCTTACGGCCTATTGAAATTATAAATATTAAAAATATATTTTCTTAAAGCTTAGATTTTCTTACATACTTTAATGTTTGGTTATATAAAGTATTTTGCTCAAAAACCTCTTTATTATTCAAGATATTTATTTAAAACGTCATTTACGAATGTTTTCATAGACGAACCTGGATTGTTTATTTTTTTAATTTAATTAATCAAAGGAACATTAATTCTAACGTTTAAAATCAACTTACAGAAGGAGCAACGAATTGAATTGCTTGTACCTTTTGTTGAAATTGCACTATTAATGTTTTGAACAAAATATTTCGAACATGTCCGATTTCAAATTTAATTTTTCGATATTCTTTTGATCTTGTTAGTACAACTATCTTATAACACTAAAAGTAATGCATTATCATAGCTGCAACTTTTTCGGTTTTTGTGTCAATTATTTTCGTATAGAAATCTCCCCTTTATTTAATTGCAGAAATTCTGATACTAGATTTGCGCGATTCAATAGCGAAAATTACTACTCTATCTGGGCATGTGTTTTCCACCAGGTTTCCCATATTTGCGTATAGACATAAGCAATTTCATATTTGATGATCCTATTAGCAGTGCCGTATGCAGGGTGTGAGTCCAGATGCTCTGGATGCCACTAAGTTCGTAAAGTTATTTTCGCCTTTTTAAATCGAAGAAAATTAAGCGATTAAATCAGTTGAAGATTCATCAGATATGAAGTTTTTAAATTATTGGTATCCAGAGCCTCTAGAACACCACACAGGCTACGTAAGTGACTATATGCTAATTTGGAATACATCCTTAATTTGATTTGACATTACATCTTTAATTTTAATATTAAAATTTTGATAAGGAAGGTCAACAGGGCCTACCATAATTTCTGTATAGATATTTTTGTTTTATTTATTGTCCATACATTGCGTGATTAAATATAAAAAAAAAAAAAAAAAAAAAAAAAAAAAAAAAAAAAAAAAAAACATTATACCGATGTTCTGGCTTGGAAGATAGTCTTTTAAAGACTTATTGGGGCTAAGTAGGCAACACTGATGGTGCGCACAGTTCTTACCACTATTTCTGAATTTGATGCTTTCATTTTACTTATCCCTTTCAGAGGAAAAGTACTTCCGTTTCTGAAATGACATCATAATTTAAGAAAATATTTTTGAAAATGTTTTAAAGACATATTTTTTTAATTGTTGAATGTACCGTATATACTCGTGTATAAGCCGACCCCAAAATTCCTGATGAAAACATGTTTAATACCAGTATTTTACAATAATGTTCTTCGTCTTATATAATTCACAATTTAATGAGATAAAGCAAGGCGTAGAAAATTATTCTAAATTACTGGTGTTAAAATTGTTTGCATCTCGGTTTTGTGGGTTGGCTTATACACGAGTATATACGGTATTTTAGATTTTATAACAAGGAATGACAAGGGCAGTCCTCCCTTGTCATCCCTTGTTATAAAAGCTAAAATAAATTCAACGATTCTGGTGCAAATGTGACATTTTGGTTATTAACAATAATTGGTATAATTATTATCCGTCGATCTTAAAATGCTTAATAGTAGAAACATATTACTAAATCTGCAGTTAATCCACCCATTGAATTGGTTCATTCTTGGACCACTAATTTTAACATTTAAATGCCATATTGACACAATAATTATAAAATGAAAAAAGCTTTCGCATAATTCATTTTTTTAAATTCTAGCGTTATTCAATCATTTCAGCATTTTACGAATAGAAGTACTTTCATCCTATAACAGTTGAATAAGGCAGTTGTACATTCTGAGATTTAAATATTAAACAGAAAATTTATAAACTTAAATAGTGAAACTGGTGTCACACACCAATGGAAATTCTAAGAAATGTTCGCAACTTGGATCAAGGAATATGGCGTTGCACTTTCTATATGCAAGAATAAATAAATGCTTAATTTCTTTTACGGCAATGTTCACTTAGTTTAGCATAAGATTATATGTTTCACGAGATGTAACGTTTGTGTATTTTTTTCTCTAAAACATAATATAAAAGGGCATAAATTGATCCATTTAAACAGAAATGTAATGTTTTAAAAAATGCTTTAGATTTTATGTTTGTTGCAAAATATACTAGATATAAAGTAATAAACATAAATGTAAACTATTTATATTAGATAACTTTTATCAAAGGGCAACATTATAAGTAACTAGCGATAAAACCAGTATCAGCAAAGGTTGCCTGTTTAGCTCCCATTATTTATTTAGAAATTCTGTATAGTAAATTTTGCTTTATTTAATTCCAGAAATTTCCTTATTACATAAAGTGCTTCTTTCGATATTTCCGGTATGTATTCGGAATTTGTGAATAAAAATAAGACCAAACTGACAACCTTTTTTATGCATCAAATTCCACTTTCAACCATTAGAGGTCGGTGGGATATTATATATCCTGTTTAAATTTACTGTCCAAATACCACAATGACACCAGAATTTGGTAATAGAATTTTGTTTTTTAAATGTACGTGGACAAAGGATTTTACTTATTTAAAAAAAATTGTTCGTCAATTCTGGTGTCATTTAATCATTTCAACATTTTTACAACAGAAGTACTTTTCCCCTAATAGGGTTAAAAGACTTATTTAAGGTTTGACACACAAGACTATTTTTATATTCTATATCAAAGGATTCGTACTACTTTTCACAAACTATAATCCTTTCCATATAAGTCTACAAAAAACTGCATGAGAAATTGACCACTAACTTTATATATCTTTGAATAAATAAATGCGTGTGAGAAAACCCTGTTTTTTTCTTTTATGTACTGTATTTTTCGATTTTTTATTTCTACTGATTATCCAAAAGTCTTGAGTGTCGTAATGTTCATTGTTGGACAATAAAATGATTCGATTCGGTATTCTTTCAAGATGATTGCTATCATTTGCAGATTTTTATGATTTAAATGATACATAGTTACATATATTGAGTGCACATCCATAAAGATACTGTATTAGAGATAAGATGCATTGGTTCAAGAAGTTTATAAACTCATTGATATAAACTCTCAATTTATTTGGTCAAAAATTCATACCGGGTATCCAAAATGTCTGGAAACGGTTGAATAACTCGATAAATATACATAGAATCGAAAAACGGGTAATATGTGTTAAATATTTTTAAAATATCTATTTAGGGATATGAAAGTTGCCCCCCGACTCTGCTCCCTGGGGGAAAAGGGGGACACTTTGAAATCTTAAAAAATAATCCCCTTTTTTATAGCAGATTCGGATTTCACGGGAAAAAGTACGAAACTTTTGTGTTTAATTTTTTTTTGGAAAATCGTAGGTGGCTCTGTAATCGAGTTAAATGCAGTGAGAATCATTTTCATTGAAAAGTCTGGAAACTGTCGAATAACTCGAGAAATATACATTGGATCGAAAAATGGAAAAAATCATTTTGAAAATTTTTGAAAAATCTATTTAGGGATATCACAGTTGCCTCCCTCCCCAACTCTACCCCTGGGGGGGGGGGGAAAGAGGGGCTACTTTGAAATCTTAAATGATAACTGGCCTTTTTTTTACAGATTCGGATTCTACGGGAGAAAATACGTAACTTTTATATTTGAAATTTCCTTTCGGAAAATCGTAGATGGCGCTGTATTCAAGTAAAATGAGGTGAGACTTGTTTCCATTCAAAAGTCTGGAAAGGGTCGAATAACTCGAGAAATATACACAGAATTGATAAACGGAAAAATAAGTGTTCAATATTTTAGAAAAATGCAGAATTTGATATCCCGAAATGGATTTTTCTCAAATATTGAACACATACTTTTTCATTTTTCGATCCAATGTATATTTCTCGAATTATTTGACCGTTACCAGACTTTTCAATGGAAACGATTCTCACTTCATTTTACTCGATTAATGCGCAATCTACGATTTTCAGAAGAAACTTTTAAATACAAATTTACGTATTTTTTCCATAGAATCCGAATTTGCAATAAAAGGGAGAGAAGGGGGTATCATTTAAGATTTGAAATTTGTCCCCCTTTCCTCCCCGGGGGTAGAGTTGGGGGGCAACTTATCCCTAATTAGTATCTACTTATCTAGTATAACTTATCCTTAATTGGTATCCCTAATTAGATTTTTCAAAAATATTGAACACTCATTTTCCGTTTTTCAATCCGATGCATATTTATCGAGTTATACGACCGTTTCCAGACTTTTCGGACACCCTGTATATGTTGAAGTAAATATAACTGGTTAAAACACTAAAACAAAATTCATTCAGATTTTTGATTTTTTTCAAAGTAATAAGTTTCGAATAAAAGGCCATAATCCTATTGAAGTTCGCAAAAGATAACGAAATAAAACTCTTTTTTACTATGTTCTTTACGATATGAATGATAAACCACTTTATGCTTTGACGCTAGTTATTTAATGTATATTTTTCGATTTATAAGAGCAATTCTTTCAGAATTTACCAAGTGAAACAGGGTCATAAAATCTGTAGATGCTTAATATCGATTTTTTTATTATGCATGACTATCTTTACCGCATTTCAGTTTAGAACAAGAAGACTGAAGATGTCATAAAAAATAAAATAGTGACTGAGAACAGAAGCTAAGGGTACGTTTTGGAACTATTAATAATTTTCATGGATAACATATATTTTATATTTGTTCCTTTAATTTAAAAAAATTGCATAAAATGTTTTTACTAAAAATATATTCATTGAAATGAAGTGAAAAAGTCTACATTTAGTTTACTGAGTTGTTTGCATTATTCTCCTTTATGTTATACTAGCAAGCTACGCCCGCTACGCTTGTCAATTTCTTATAACGAACTTTTAATCCAACAAATTATTGACATTTCATAATTCACTTTTATATTTTAACAGAATAATAAGGCTACTATAATTTGTGACTCGTGCTATAGCCAATATACACGCCAGGACACGTCGCCCTTATCATTATCTTTTTACGCATGAAGGTTTCGCTATGGTACTCCATTGTGAAATTTGGTAATTTTTCAAATTCAATATTTCAAAAATGGCATAATCATTAGATTTGAAATTTATATCAAGAAAAATACAATTTTTTACCTTTCAAACGCAGTTTGCCTAACAATTTTCTGACAAATACTTTTCGAGCTACTATTTCTTTCAGTAACGTCAGATGTTTCATTTTCCGAGATTAATCTGTGGCAACAATTAGTGAAAAACCCAGTCCTCAGAAACGCATAGTTGTTTATTAAAGAGACTGTTGGAGCAGGGATTGTCACCACCAATTTGCCACCATCACTTTTGAAATCGGTTCGGTAGTTCTAGAGATTCCATAGAAATTGTAATTTAGATTGTTTTTAGAACGCTTTTCGCTCATTTCACCCTTTTAAATTTCGAATATTTTTTATTTTTTTAGAGAGCATTTGCATCTTATAAGTAACTACAATGCCAAATTTCATATTTCTAGCTCCTTCAGTATAAAAAAAAATCGCAATTTTAGAACGTTTTTCGCTCCTGCACCCCCCTTGGGGTTAGTGACACCGACATAAAATATAGACCATGTTGAAGCACGGAATTGTCACCATCCATTTCCCACCATCATTTTTGAAATCGGTTCGGCAGTTCCAGAGATTCCCTAGAAATTGTAATTTAGAATGTTTTTAGAACGCTTTTCGCTCATTTCACCCTTTTAAATTTCGATTTTTTTTTAATTTTATTCTTAGAGAGCATTTACATTTTATAAATAACTACAATGCCAAATTTCAAATTTCTAGCTCCTTCAGTATAAAAAAAATCGCAATTTTAGAACGTTTTTCGCTCCTGCACCCCCTGGGGATAGTGGCACCCACATAAAATATAGACTATGTTGAAGCAGGGATTGTCACCATCCATTTGCCACCATCATTTTTGAAATCGGTTCGGTAGTTCCAGAGATTCCCTAGAAATTGTAATTTAGAATGTTTTTAGAACGCTTTTCGCTCATTTCACCCTTTTAAATTTCGATTTTTTTAAAATTTTATTCGTAGAGAGCATTTACATTTTATAAGTAACTACAATGCCAAATTTCAAATTTCTAGCTCCTTCAGTATAAAAAAAATCGCAATTTTAGAACGTTTTTCGCTCCTGCACCCCCCTGGGGATAGTGGCACCCACATAAAATATAGACTATGTTGAAGCAGGGATTGTCACCATCCATTTGCCACCATCATTTTTTAAATCGGTTCGGTAGTTCCAGAGATTCCCTAGAAATTGTAATTTAGAATGTTTTTAGAACGCTTTTCGCTCATTTCACCCTTTTAAATTTCGATTTTTTTAAAATTTTATTCTTAGAGAGCATTTACATTTTATAAGTAACTACAATGCCAAATTTCAAATTTCTAGCTCCTTCAGTATAACAAAAATCGCAATTTTAGAACGTTTTTCGCTCCTGCACCCCCTTGGGGTTAGTGACACCGACATAAAATATAGACTATGTTGAAGCAGGGATTGTCACCATGCATTTGCCACCATCATTTTTGAAATCGGTTCGGTAGTTCCAGAGATTCCCTAGAAATTGTAATTTAGAATGTTTTTAGAACGCTTTTCGCTCATTTCACCCTTTTAAATTTCGATTTTTTTTAAATTTTATTCTTAGAGAGCATTTACATTTTATAAGTAACTACAATGCCAAATTTCAAATTTCTAGCTTCTTCAGTATAAAAAAAATCGCAATTTTAGAACGTTTTTCGCTCCTGCACGCCCCTGGGGATAGTGGCACCCACAAAAAATATATCCTATGTTGGAGCAGGGGTTGTCACCATCCATTTGCCACCATCAATTTTGAAATCGGTTCGGTAGTTCAAGAGATTCCACAGAAATTGTAATTTAGAATGTTTTTAGAACGCTTTTCGCTCATTTCATCCTTTTAAATTTCGAATTTTTTTTTTATTTATTCTTAGAGAGCATTTACATCTTATAAGTAACTACAACGCCAAATTTCAAATCGGTTTGGTAGTTCTAGAGATTCCATAGAAATTGTAATTTAGAATGTTTTTAGAACGTTTTTCGCTCATTTCACCCTTTTAAATTTCGAATTTTTTTTATTTTGTTCTTAGAGAGCATTTACATCTTATAAGTAAATTTCTAGCTGCTTCAGTATAGAAAAGATCGAATTTTAGAATGTTTTCCGCTCCTGCACCCCCCTGGGGTAGTGGCACCGACATAAAATGTAGCCTATGTTGGAGCAGGGGTTGTCACCATCAATTTGCCACCATCACTTTTGAAATCGGTTCGGTAGTTCCAGAGATTACCCCCTACAAACAAACAAACAAACAAACAATCTTTACCCCTTTATAATATTAGTATAGATGTGTTATGATGCAGCCGTGATATGGCCGATACGCCATTAATAAAAAATTACTGATATTTAAATTTTTAGCCTTAAGTATTTATAGAAAATAATTAATAATAACTGTATTTGAACAAACTAATACGCCTATATACAGGATAACTCATTGCAGAGTTGCCAGTCCGCAACTTTTTTTAAAACTCACTCCGACTGCTTGATTGCCACCACTTTTTTGAAATAGTATAAATCGCCTTACCGTGGCTTCATATAATGTGTCATTAAATAATACATTTATAACTACTTCAAAAAATTGGTGTTAATCAGGAAATTTGATTAAAACTTATGAAAGGACTCGCAATACCGATTCATAGTAACTGTTAAAAATTTTTAGGAACGACAGAACACTCAACAAACAATTTTTGCGCAAGGAACGTAGGGTCGCAATATCTTGACCATTCAAAAATATGGGAGTCTCTCGCTGAAATCCACACATATATTTTTTGTTACTAACTTTACCAGCTATGAAGGTAGTTTAACAAATTTTATTGTAGGTTTACTTTACTTTGTGTGAAATTACTTTACGAAGCGTGGTAGAAAACCACACTAATTCGGTAAGTGACACCATATATGCAATACTGTACCTGGAGATGTCGGGTTATTGATACCACTATTATTTTCACTTCATTTAATCCCTGAATTCTACCATTAAATTACATGATTCTATGATTAAACAAGTCAAATATTACAGTTTGAAAAAAGCGGTACTTAAAAGTTACAACCATATACAGGGTGTCTCAAAAGGTCGTTTACAAACTTAACATGCTGGTCTGTCATATCATGATGAACAAGATTTACGTAGGAACTTGTGTTCGAAAATGCACACTGCGACCGCTAGAGGGCGATGAGCGCAGCCGTGGAGGGAAAGAAAGAAAATATATCCAAAGAGGTATTACTATGACTTTTATTAAAGAACATGGTTTAATTTACAGAAGATGTTCAAAATTCTTCCCATTCGCCGCAATGCATGCTTCACAACGTCAACGCATGGATTCACGGACCCGTTCAAAATGGGCAGGTGTGTCACGGACACGAGCCGTCGCTTCCTAGATCCTGGCGACGAGATCCATATCCGATGTTACGGGCGTCTCGTACACAATGGACTTGTATGTAATAGGGGTGTTGCGTGTCCTCATGCAGTATGCGAATAATGCTGGAATGATGTACACCCAAGACGCGTTCGCTTGCTCGGAGTAGAGCTCCTATAATAGAGGCCGACGCATCCTCGCAGATTTGGTGTCCAAATTGAAGTTCAGTCGAAAAACCAAGCTAATCAGAACCGGTTCAGCCAATCAGAACCGAGACTTAGGCGGTAGATTGATGCTGAACTGAGCACCAATAATCCGAAACAAAATGGACATGCGTCAGCTCCTATTATAGGAGTCTTTTCTCGGAGACTTGTTTGCGGGTTCCGTTCAAATTCCCATAGCAAGATTTCCTCTACGACGGGCGTGTGCGTCGTGCGTGTAGTGCGGTCTCGACCGATGTGGCTACGTACTTGGAAAGCTGCTGCTTCAAGCAATCTGCGGTACAATTGTCCAAACAAAACATGACTTGCGTGACGTCTGCTTGGAAAGCGCTCAAGGTACATCCGTACCGCAGCTCGTGCATTTCTATCCGCGTCGCCATATACGTAATGCATATCGGCCAATTCTGCGTTACTAAACCGATTCATCCTTCTCCTGCAACGTCCTCGCCTGAAATGATTACGCTTCCCACTCTCCGGTAAACCTACGCTCATCTCCCTCTAGCGGTCGCAGTTTGTATTTTCGAACACAAGTTCCTATGTAAATCTTGTTTATCATGATATAAGAGACCAGCATGTTTTCAAACGACCGTTTGAGACACCCTGTATATACTATTATTGTAAAGCTATGAAAAAATCGGACTGGTGTGAGGCGCCGAATAGGTTGACTGACAACCGGAAAAGCGCCACGCCAGCCTGCAACTACTTTCAAAGAATATTCATCGTGGTAGATTTCTACAACATTAACATTTGCAAAATGAATCTAAAACGAAAATTATAGTTTGTAAATTGCGGTAACCAAAATATAGACTGTTCCGACCACTGTTTAAAAATTTATTTTTCGTCTTGGTATACACAATCCACTATAATTTTATGCTTTTACATTATTGAACACATATCAAATGTAACTCTTAAAAGATTATTAGACTTCATAGTGAAAGAATACGCTAATAACAGAAATCTCCAGAATTACAGGTCTTTCTTAAGGATGTTTTTTCTCAAATCCCAACCATAGGCGTAGCGTCAAGGGGGGGGCACGGGTGACTTTACTACCAGTATTTTTATATTCTATATTTGGCCTTATTTATTTCATACCGTTCAAAGATTAAATAAGGCTAAATGTAGTATATAATTATACTGGTAGTAAAATGATCGTGCCCCCCCCTGACGCTACGCCACTGATCCCAACTCGCTAATTTGTGATAAATTCACGAAGTCATCTTTAGACATAAATGTAAATGAAGTAATATATTATTTTCATATTCATATGAAGTGAAATCGAGCAGATTTATTTGTTTTTTTAAACATTAAAGAACCTTTCAAGAACTGTGAGCAAATTTGACGTTTTGAACTAATTTTTGGGATAGCAATCGAAGAGCAGTCGGCTATAAATAGTGACATATGAAATTTATAGGAAAAACAATATCGCAGTTCGATTCTCAGGCATTTAAATGCGATTATTTAAAATTCTCAAGGATCAGGTATAAGGATTAGTTTTGTATGTCTCAGAACAATTCCATTTGTATAGCGTAAAAAAAAAAAAACTGCTTTTACTCTTTCAGGATGTATACGTTCCATAAACAGGCCTTACTCTCGGTCCGTGTTTTGAACAATCATTTTTCTCTAATAAAATTACAATAAAAATAAAATACACATCTTGCAATTTCTGTTCTTTAACCACTGCAAATCGGGGGCATGTATACGTGCCTGAAAAAATGCCCAAAACCTTCGAATTTTTGCATTAGTATTTTAAGCAGAAATTTTTGCCTTATTTATTTTCAATACTAATTCGGCAAAATTAGAAAGGATATAAAATTACTGTTGCCCAAAGATTATAAGAAGTGCACTTGATGCCCGTCGCAAAAGGATTAACACTAAAAATACTCACGCCCTACAAGCGTACCACAATAAATTTGAAATCCTTAATCACATTCAAAGCATTATTGAAATATGAGATAATTGCAATTTATTATCCGGTAATACATAAATTTGCTACTTTGTATTCATAAGTTTGACAGTCCTTCAGAAAAAAACATTTTGTTTAACATTAGAACTACCCGAAATTTTACTGAAGTTTTATAAAATTATTTCCCAACAGAACTTTTATTTAAAACTAATTAACTTATTCATTTAACATATTTCTGTGAGTTTTCTATTTAATTTATTTTTTTTTTAAATATTTCTGATTCTAATCGGAATGTATTTATTTGGTAATCGTCAAAATGACGGCTCATGGTTGTTGTAGTGTTAAAAGACATTTCATGTTCACTAAATACGCAATCCTAAAATATTTCTTGACACATTAAAGCTAAAACATTTTTATTTTTTGCCTTAAATCCCTCAGATCACTCACCACATTTATATCAGCTGCAAGTAAAACAATTTAAGTTGTCTAACAATATGATGAATGATCATAGTAACATCGTCAAACAAATTTGAAGATTATCTACGTCAATGTTAATAAAACTTTTACTGCACCTTTCACAATCATAAAAGTGAGAAAAAAATCTTACATGACGATAGTCTGTCATTTAGTATGAAAAGCTAAATCACAAAACGACTTATATGCATGAGAAGAAAGTTTGTATTTCATTTTTTCAGAATGTCATTGTCATTACCGAGGGATTTTTTAACGCAGAAAAAACTGAAATGCAAAATTATTTATTTTTGTTTTTCATTTAACATTTAACTGAAACATAAAATAAGGTTTCAAAGTTCAGAATATTTCAGTTTTATAAAATTCTGAAAAAAAATTAAATACAAGTATTTTAAAAACAGGTGTTCATTTGTTAATGTCTTTAAATTTACTATTTATTGTCCATTTTACAAATTTTCATTCAGGCATTATTTAAAAAACATGGCTAAAAATTTTCACTAAAAACGTCCCCCATTTAAAAAATGTAAAAATAGTTTCGAATAAAAAAATATTCAACCATACCATTGCATCCGACTTTGGATGCATTAATTTCTATTGATTCTCTTATTAGAGCATTATGTAAATTTTCGTAGTTCGCTATTTTCTATATTTGTAGGGTTTCAAGTTTTATTGGGGTTTTAGTGTTTAATCTTGCAAGAGCTGTTGACTGTTTATTTAGTTTTATATCTCTGATATGTTCTTTCATTCTTTCTTCTATTTTTCTCTTCGTCATTCCTATGTAAGTAAGCTTTTCATTTATGCTGTTTAGACAATTTATTTTGTATATTCCTTTTGTTTGTATTTCCTCATATTTTTTTCATTTCTTATTGATTTGAAGAGGGATATATTGGCGGTTAGTGGGACTATTTTGGGGTTAGGGGGGGTAGTGGTATTGGGGTTAGTGGGACTGTCATTTCTTTCATGTTAATAGACGGATAGAGGTTTTGGACATCCAGGCTTAACATGTAGTCATCAGGCTGTGGTAAGATCACAAGACTACATATAAACTAAGACCTATTGTAAATAAAACGATCAGCCCAACATATATATATTGAAAAATTCAGGGTGATTATAAAAAAACTATCCCGACATTTGGTCCCCTAACTATCATACCATTCACATAAACTGAATGAAATTTTGGCCAAAAAGTATTTTGAAGTATGCGCTCAAGAATGATATGGAAAACAACAGTGTCACTCAAACAGTTAAGGTTACAGTGAGAAAATTTCGGAAAAATCAAATGGCAACACCCAGTTTTTTGTATTGGAATGTGATCTCCATTGTGTAAAACCCTAAATAACGTTGGAACGGCAACTGTAGCATGAAAATCACCGGAACTAAGCAAGGGGAAAGTAAAAGGGGCTTTGCCATGCACCAGAGAATTAATTTTCGTTTCATTTACGTCACACGTCACACCGTTTCTTTGGCTTATTTTTATATATTAAGGATCGTCTTAGAAAAAGATCAGGAACATGGACTGACAATCCTGTTTTTCTTGCTTATCGTCTATGCCAGGGTTTTCCAACAATTCAACATCAGGCAACAGAGTTACAGTAAAATTTTAGAGCAATAATCCCTTTATTTAATCTTAAAAAAATAACAGAAATTCTTCGAATAAAAAATATGAAGATAATTTTACATAATTTCTGGTTCGTGTGCGGCCTTCTTTTGTGTTGTTGGGAAATTTTGGACTATGTCCTTAAGTTTACTATTGGTTGCATTTTTGTTTAGTTTAGATACGATTTGCGTTCGTTCACAGGATATTTAACCCCTTGAAGAGTCGTGTTATACTATATACACCACTTAATTTTAATTTTAAATTGACAATTGACACCCAGAATTTTTTTAATAAAATGTTGCTTTTATAAAGTACGTAAAGAAAAGTATTAACATGTTTTTATATTAGGTTGATCGTAAATTCTGGTCGCATTAAATGATTTCAACATTTTTATTACAGAATTATTTTGCTCCTGAAATGGTTAAGAAGGAATAATAAAACTACCTCAAGTAACTAGGATCGTTTATCTCTTTTATTTTTCATTTTGCTTCATACGTTAGCCGTTCAAAAAATTTCTTGTCTTGAAATCTTATATTTGAAAATTGTGTACGCATTAGAACTCTGAAATAAATCAGTTTAATGAAATAAATAAAATAATAAAAAATGAACTAATAAAACAAATTAATCAACTAAATTCATAAATTACATTAAACTAAAAAAAAAGCATGTTCTCTTTTTCCTTCATTTGCATATGAAGAAAAAAAGATTTCGCTATTATTTTGCATTGGTAAAATGTATTGAATATTTTGTCACATTTTTTGTAGAAACGTTTATACAGCTACGCTTTTCTACTCTTTGCAATTCCGTTTTATCATGTTTCTTTTCAAGATTTATTTTTTAACTTTGTTTGACAAAAACGTTGTTGGGTTTTAAGATTTATTTTAGTCATTCGTTGTGTCAAAAATTACAGTGTTTATGATTGTCTATATTATTGTATTTCTTCAAGAAAGCTTTGAAACATTTCTGTAATCGTAAGTATCGAATGCAAAGATAATTTTAATATAGTTTTTTGTTGTTTTTTTCTGAGTCCTTTGCATGTATAGAATGATATTAAAAAGGAGAATGATGTAAGACAATTTTATAACATTTCATTTCATATTTCTCTACAAGCTATTGTAATAATGCGATCTGAAATAAATTTTATGTTATTTAACATTTTCTATAGACAAAATGATTTATATTCATTATACATATTTTAAGTTCACCTTGCTAAATAAATAATATTTAACACTTTTCCCCTCTTTGAAGAGTGTGATTAGAAGTTATGTGTGCTGACACTTATTATTACATGGATCTCAGTGGTCACATTTTTAGCTAGAATTATTTACAACTAATAATCTTCATGATAGATTTCTACAGCAATTGCAATGCAAATATAAAACGAAGATTATTGTATAAAAATAATAGGAACTAAAAAGAGGAACGTTCAGATCCTGCATTAATAAGGTTCATCACTTTGTGGAGACACACTCGGCAAATCAACGTAACGAGATATTATTTTATATTAAAAATCTAAATAGGTGCCAAGACAAACCAGTTGGCAGATTATTACACTCGTAATAGAGGAATTGAGGGTTTGGATGAGGGTTTGATGCAGTCAAATATCACCATGTACGCAATGGCATCTCGTGCACACTAAATCTCTGTTGTATGCAAAGCCCGCTACCGTAATTTTGCAATTTGTTACATTCCCAAACATACCGGTTCCTATCACTCAGCTCGGGATACAAAATACAGTGGAGCAATCCAGACTGTCACGATTTTGATAATCCGTTTTCTACTCTCCTAAACACGTTAACAATAACAAAATGTGTGAATTTAAAAAATCCATAAAAACAGTATGAGTAAATCTATTGTGGTTAAAAAAAAAAAAACCCTTCAGAAGCAGAATATTAATTGGATACTTAACTTTTACACTTGCGATGCTCCTTTCTTTGGCAGAGGTGGAGACGCTTTATTTGAATAGTTTCTTTTTGAACAAAAATCTATGCACTTCTGTTCGAAAAGTTAAGGACTGTAGAAATACTTGCTAAAAGCATTTTTGCCATGCTATTGCCATTATTATTTATGTATCGCTTTTCTTCTTAAATATCTATTTTTAAAGTAATTTTATCGACAGCCGTAATAATTCTTTTAATTTTTTTCTACAAAATTAAGATTAATTTTGAAATGTTAAACCATTAAACCGGTTAAAATATACCGTTACATACCATCCATTTTGTTCCGCTTTATAATATCGTCCTGATTTTTAAAGTTACGTACAAAAATGCACGTTCAGCTTGCAGTAAGGACCTCCGAAACGCGAAACGTTAAATTGACTTGTCGTTTGCAAATCTGTTTTCCTATGCAAAAAATTTTCATTTTTGACATCTATTATTAACGCTTGAAGTTTACCAGTTTTTCAGTTACACCATTTATGGGATGCATGGAAAAGTTCCGTCATCCTGAAATAAATGTTGAATAATTAGAGTGTGGTTAGTATGAAACTAATATCTTGCTCCTGCCTTAAAAATGGTGGCACGCCTTCGACTAACCTGAAAAAGAAAGTCAAATTCCTTTTTATTTATTCATTTCTTAATGTTAGGGAATTTAAAGACTTGTTTGCCTTTATTTATATATCACACCAGTTTGCACAACAATTTAATGTAACAAATGGCTACCTATAGTAAACAAACTATCCACTATCATACGAGAATAACTACAGCGACAATCTGGCGGTATATGGAAGTTGTGAAATATATCTTAAAACTATGAGCTAAATATAAGTGAAATACAAAAGTGTAGAGCGTTTTTGATTTTGCACGAAGTAGCGTCTTACATGTAAAAATAATTCTTATAAGATCTGAATTAATTAGATAAATAATAACTTCATCACTATTCGCTTCTGGAAGTGTGGAATTATAAGGAAACAACATATTAATAAATAAAAATAAAAAATCTCAGTCATACAATTTATTTTAATTAGGAAATTCAATTACGTATGCTCAATGTGTCCACCATCTCCAATAATGTGTATGTATGCATGCGATTGGATATTTATTATTGCCGATGGCGTAAACATTGAGCTTAACTTGATTTCCTTATTAAAATAAATTGCACCATGCTTACTTGTGTTAGTTTTATTAGTAAATATGCATCGTCCGTAACTTCCTGCGTGTAATCCGCGGATGAAACAATCATGTTTCACCCAGAAATTTTATTTTATAAAGTGCAACTTTCCTGATCGATGTAAATATTTGACTTAAATTATTAAAAAAAATTCTGGGTGGAAAGAAAATTGTTTGATTATACGGATTATACGCCGGAAATTAGACTATAATGTCCCACTTCTATCAGCGATTATTGCATATTTAATCTGGTGATGGTTACGGAAAAATTAACATTTGAGGGTTTCAAATAAAGATATTTTAATATCTAACGCATACGAATATATGTGTCTTCCTTCCGATGGCGCAAACATTGTGCTTAACTTGATTTTCTCATGAAAATAAATAGTACCTTGCTTACATGTGTTAATTTTATTAGTAAATATGCATATACATTATAATGCCACACTTCTATTAACGATTAGTGATATACTTAATCTGATGATGGTTATGGAATAATTAACATTTGAGGGTTTCAAAGAAAGATAGTTTAACCCTTTATATCCTGAATTAATTTTCCAGCTACCGTAATTTACGGCGTATAATCTGCAGCTCAAAGAGTCGTTTTTCGACCCAGAAATATTATTTTATAAAATGTAACTTAAAAGATTGCTGTAAATATTTAACTACAATTATTGAATAAAATTTCTGGGTCGAAAAACGACTCTTTGATCTGCGGATTATACGCCGGAAATTACGGTACTTTTTAGATGCTCAGAATCCTCGATTATTCCCACCAGTTATTTTTTTTTTGTAAAGTTTTCGTTATCTAATCATAGCATTTTTGCGATTCAATTAGGTGAATATTTCTCATTTGAAAAACCGGTGGTAACGGATTAAAAATTCTGTAAAAGACGCTCGTCGCGAAGGGGTTAAAGTGGTACTTATAAGTACCGTCAGGATAAAAAGGGTTAACACGTAAGACTTAATAATAAATAGTCGATAAACTACAATTTTGTAATTGTTATATTTTGGCTACGTTCAAAGTTTTCTTGATAGATTTCATAATTTTGAAAATTTGCCACTACGGGCGCTGTCGTCACTACCATATGATAAAGCATAATCTTTTTACAATAGTTAAGTGTTGTGAAAATTTCTAACTTTGCCATTCAAGTGTTATTTCAGGAAAAAAGAGAGTTTTCAATGCTCCCTTTATTTCCATAGTTTCGAAACATTCTTGTTTTTGAGTTTCCTAATAGTAATTTCATCTTATTTCATCGTAAATTTAGGTAATCTAATAAGGCGATTATCTCTATTCCGAAAAAGTGGTACCCAAATATAGGTTTAGATGTTACGGATGTACCCATGGATGTTTTGCAAATATGTACATCCATGGATGCCAAGAATTATTGGTTTTGACCACAGCAATTTAAAGAAAATCCCCTTATATAATCGCAGATATATACAATTAAGTAGGGCAAGAAATTTTTCAAAAAAAATATTGGTGTTGAAAATCCATAACTCATGCAGTGTTGCCAGTGGGCTACTTTTTTTTAATTCAGTTTTCTTGATTGCCACCAGTTTTTTGAGAAATTAAAACTCGCCTTATTTAATGACAAATTAAATAAAGCGCCAACAAGGCGAATTATACAGTTTCAAAAAAGTGGTGCTAATCAAACAATCTGAATTTTAAAAAAGTAGCCCACTGTCAACACTGAACTCATGGCACCTATGTACTTAGCTGCAAACTTTTACGGTTTTTGTTACCACTAAAGTTTAAAAGCAAATTTCGGTGATTATATAAAAAATATACTACTAAGTTCAAGTGTTTAAAAAAAGGGTAAAATTTGGCATGTATGTATGTATATATTTATAATGGTACGAATAGGAGAAACGTATGCCTTTGCATTTATTTGTTGGATACTGCATATCACTCTTATGAATGTCGTAAACTATGAGTATCAAAGCTGTTTTTCTAAACAATATACTTCATAAGAATAAAATATTTTTTTTTTTTCAAAAATGTCACAAAACACTGATCCGAAATTTACATACATTTTGAGTTTTCATTTAAATTTAAAAATTTAAGTGGAAAAAATAATAAGCAAGATCTCTGAGTTTTAGGAACTGTTCAGTTGGGTTTTGGAAATGGTTTGAAATATTTCATCTTAGTATTTTATCTATATCTCTTAATTCAGTAAAAAAAAATACAATACAAATTCTCTTTTTATTTACAATAATAATTCACCCTTATTAAAAATTTTAGAAACATACATGTGAATATAAAACCGAAGTCAACGAATTAACAGTGCCTTCAGATTAATTCAAACTACAAGCGTACCTTTGAGGGTCGGTGGTATACTTTACAAACCGTTTAATTCCAAATTGCGATGTAGCACACAGAAATCGTGAATCAAATTTTGCTTTTATAATATACCAGACGAAATTAATCTATTTATTTACAAATGAATTTATTTATAAATTCTTGTGACATACAGCCATTTTCGAATTTTGGAAAATAATTACTTTGCCCTGAATGGGTTAAAAAGTCTGAGAAGAGTCACGGAAAAAAGAAACTTACATAACATTGAACATTTGCTAAAGCTGGATCCGTATAAGAAATAAATGATTATTAGAAAGCAGAAAATTTATTATACAAGCAGACGTACCCATGCAAATATAAGAAGGTGTAAAAGAACATTAAAAATATGAATTAGTTATGTGCAGAACTGTTAAAATCAAGGGTATCCAATATATGTCGCGCGGGGCCGCAAAATACCGCAAACTTCTTAATGAAATATTCACCATATACAATTATAAATATTTTGCGATAAATTAAAGTGAAGATTTCTATTTAGAAAACGTTGTGGAAAATGGTTTTCGGGCTAACATTTCAGATAACCCTAGGTTTTTGCCACCTTGTTTTACGTTTTATTTTCTACCAGTTTTTTTTATCAGAAAAAAAGCCTTACTTAATCTAAATTTTCGGTGACTAACCCTTTCAAGAGCGGTGGCTGCAAATGCGACCATTTAATTTTAATCTGCCAAATTACACTCAGAATATTTTAATGAGATGTTGCTTTCATAATGTACATTAAGACAAAAATAAATAACTATTTTGTAATGAATTCATTTTTAAATTCTGGTGTCATTCCATCATTTTACAAACAGAATTACTATGTGCCCGAAACTGTTAAATGTGATTTTTTTTTCTATTCAAATATAAAGGGAAAAAACGTAAAAGTTTTCAAATATGTTAGTTTAAGTTATTGCTGGTATTAACGTGGATTCAATATGCTTTCTTAATTTTTTTTTATTAAGCGTTTATGAAGAAAAAAGCCACATATCAAATTTAAAATATACCAGATAATCTAAAATACTCTTCTTATATTATTAACTTATTTTGCTAATAAAACATTGTCATATCTAATAATATACGTCATTAGAAGACTTAAATAAAGCCTACATAATGAAATGGCGTTAATCCATTTATCGACAAAAATGCATTTTTTAAACAGTTACTTAAAATCAAAAAAAGGTGAGTTTAATTCTTTTATTCTTTAAGAATGTGGAAATATTTTGTTATTTTCTCGAACGAAAGAAATGAGCATAAAAAATTACAGATGAAAGAAATTTCAGCCGCATTAATGGTTACATGTTCCTTTCAAAGTTAATAAAGATGTAAAAAAGTTTTTTATCAAGTACCTTTTTTTTTCAAGTTTTTATATATTTTTAATTAAAACGTATCTCTCTAATTTAAACCATGTGGGATTTTTTTGTGTGTGTGTCCTGTTGTTATCTTTTTAGTGCTACCAATATTTTATTCGCGGTAAAAGAAAAAAACCTTAAAATGGATTTTAATTCCTCTGATGTATAAAATCCTCGAAAAAAATTTTAAATGATTTAATGACAGAAATTACTTCGGCATTAGAATTTAGTAAAAATGTACTTTCACTAAAAATATTACTTTGATAACTTTCAAAACTTACCGTAATTTCTTGCGTATAAGTCACTTCTCAAATAAATCGGTTTCGAACAAGACATTTCATTTATTAAATACAGTAAAATAAGTACAAAGTAGAAAAGAGTTACATTTTATTAAATAAAATTTCTAGTTCGAAACCGATTTATTTGAGCCGTGGCTTACATACCAGAAATTACGGTAACGTTAAATATTTTAAATACCGTAATTTCAGGCCTATAATCCGCAGATCAAACTATTTTGTTTCAACCCAGAAATTTTATTCAATCATTGAAGTCAAATATTTGCAGCGATCTGGTAAGTTACATTTTATAAAATAAAATTTCTGGATTGAAACAGAATTGTTTGAACCGCAGATAATAGGCCGGAAATTACGGTAGTTTTAAACTACAGTCGTTTTCTGCAACATAGCAATAACTCAACCACGGGCCAAAGAGTGCCATTAATTTTGTATAGCTTCACCTTATTTAACAGCAGAATTTTAATTAACTGTCTGTAATTAAATAAGGTGAATATTATTATACAAAATTACTGGTAGCTGTATGGTCACGGTTCAGTTGCTGCACACTTTTAATATGATATTTGAAATTTAAAACATACACGTCTCATTTTTTTGTACTATCCAAGATTTAAATGTAATTTCTTTGTAATGATACTAATTATTTTACACATAAAGAAGTGTAAAACTAGCGCTAATATGCTCTTTCAAATTAATATGTATTCCTAACGGAATTTGTAATCTTTAAATCATAACAAATAGAAAATCACGAAAATTGTCACGCATTTTGTTACTAATATGTTAGTAGTGGCATACCGGCTTACATCCCAGTCGGAGCGATTGTACTTAGAGCGTGCACGGTAGGTGTTAAATTTTTAGCGTACATTAGCGCCACTTCACTCTCCTGCGTCGGGTTGTTAAAACAGACGAGTGTTGCAGGGAAACCAACAACTAATATTTTATACACTTTTTATAGCTTGAAAAAAAAAGAGTTTTATTTTCATCTCTTCCCCTGAAAACCTTTCTTATTTCAGTGTTCGTACGCTTTACCACAATTTTTAATAAAATTTTTCGCCTTATTTAAATGCTGAAAAGTATTACAATTCCTGCATCTGAGTGAGGTGTCTACTATTTCTGCTATTTAAATTTTAAATAGAAAATTTCTATTAAAAAATGTGGTAAAAGCGTACGAAACCTGTATTACTGAAGTCTAATGTATAAATACTAAAACTCTAACGAAAAAAAACAATAAATTAAACATTCTAACTAAGCGATTTGAAATATATTTTAAGTATATTTTTCATTCGACTAACAAGACTTAATATTTTACGATAGCTGCAATGTTGTCAGTCTGCTAATTTTCTTATTCAGAATGCTTGATTGCTACCATATTTGAAAAATTGTAATTCGTCTTATTTTTGCATTATTTAATCTGTCATTAAATCAGGCGAATATTTAGACTTCAAAAAATGCGTTGAAATCGAGCAATGTTATTTTTCTATCATTGTTTATTTGATTTTCTTCGGTTTTTATAAGTATATTAAATTTAAAAAAAAAAGCTATGTAGCTAATTTTAGTAAGATAAATTTTAACTGATAAAGAAAAAAAGTGAATGGCGCCAAGGGTAAAGCACTTGGATAATTTGTAAGCGCAAAGAAAGCGTTAATAAAGAGGAAAGTTGATTTTCTATTGAAGAGGTCTCGTGCTTTCGCTGTCATGGCAGCGTTTCTCATGTACCCGGTATTCAATGTTGGCACTTGGTGTTTTTTTTTTTTTTTAATTCAGATTGCTTGATTGCTACCACTTTTCTGAAATTGAATTATTCTTATTTTACCTTATGAAATCTGTTATTAAGTAAGGGGAATGTTACTATTTTAAAGAAGTGTCAGAAATCAAACAATCTAAATTTAAAAATTCCTTCCAACCGGCAACACGGCACTCATAGTGCCCACGACAACCAAGTCCCTTAACCCTTTCCGGCGCGAAGTAAGTCTGTTTTTAAAATGATGAAATTATCGTCTGACACCAGAATTTAAAAAAGGATTCATTACAGAATAAAAACTTGCTTATTGTCCCGCACTTTATAAAAGGAAAAAATTAATTAAATATTCTTGGTGCCGTTTGTCCGTTTTGGAATTAAAATTAAGTGTCCTTTTTTGGGGAAACCGCCCGCTAAAGGGTTAACACTTTCAGGGCGGTGGTTCTTGTAAATGCGATCAGTTAATTTTAAATCCAAACTGCCAATTGATACCCAGACTATTTTAATGAAATTTTGCTTTCATAATGTGCATGAAGAAAACCAAGTAGCTGTTTTCTAATAAATTTGTTTGTATATTCTATTGTCAGTCAATCATTTCATCATTTGGAAATAGAAATTCTCTGCACCTAAAATGGTTGACATGCTTCATTATTCTCTAGATTCACTTTATCAAATGTGTATTTTATCATTTTTTATGTATGTATGCATAAATCTGTTTTCTGTAATTTATGTTTTATATACTGAAGCTATGATTTATAGTAACATATATTTTCAAAAATTGTACTCCATGTATAATATATATATATATATAGTGTTACATTGTCAATTTTGCAAATCTAAATGCATTCGTATCAACTTTCCTATGTTTTGACTAATAAGTTTTATGAATATCAAAAATTTGCCCTAATTAATAACAGAAATTCTGCTAATAAAAAAGACAAAAACCTAAATAGCGTGGTATTTCAAAAGAGGGAGTGTTGTCATTTATTTAAGAGTAATATATTTTTGATATAAAATTGCGAATCTTCAGAATAGATCAAGCACAATAACTACAGTTTCGAACACAGAAATGACATCAGTTTCAATGTTTATATTTAAAAAAAATTATTATGTTTAAACTTTAACTCATGGGTATCAAACTATGGCCCAACAGTTACCACTAAAATTTTATAGTAATTTTTTTCTTGTTAATCATTGAGTTTCTGCGACTCGAGAAGTCGACAATTTCTTTTAAAAATTAGTGGTAACTGTCGGGCCACAGATTGACATCCCTGCACTGTACAAAATCAGATAAATGCCGACTTGTGCTAAAATTGATGTTGTCTTAGAAAAAAACTCTTCCAACTGACAACACTACCGGTGTTGGAAAATTACTCCTTTGTTGTATTAAAAAATACACCATTGTACGAGAATTATTTCTGTATAATCATTTTTGTTTTATTTAATCACGGAATTTTGTCATTAAATAAAACAAAGATTCTTGTTCTATACAAATTCTGGTACAATGGTATTAACTGTTTTATAAAAACAAAAGGCCTTTGCAAAACTAGCTGAACCCATACTATAATCGCTTAAGATGTTTCATTAGCCACTGGATTCTCTTTATCAATTCAGTATTTTAACAGTTTATGTGTATAGCTGTTTTCTGTTTCTTGTGTTTTATACTCGTATATTCAAGTTGTGAAAGTAATACGTAATTATAAAAACTGTACTCAAATATAATAGATATACAATGTTATATTGAAAATTTTGCCTATCTAAAAGCGTAGCATCCAACGTCCTGCATAGCTGCCAACTTTTACGCTTTTTTCCTACCACTAAAATTTGATTGCAAATTTTATCTTATTAAATTGCCAAAATCGTGTGATTACTTAAGGCAAAAATTTCTATTAAATTTTAGTGTAACACAAAAGCGTAAAAGTTGGCAGCTGTGCTTTTCTTTGTTTTGACTAATAATATTTTTGAATAACAAAAAGGTGCCTTCTTAATAAGATAAATTCTGCGATTAAATATGACAAAGAATATTGATCGAAAATTGTGTGGTTTTGAAGAATCGGTTTAGTTGGCATTCATGTAGAAGAAATATATTTTTAGATATAAAATTCCAATTCTTTAGCACAAATCTAGATCATTAATTACAGTTTCAGACTCCGAAACGAATAATTTTCACGGTTTATCTCTGAAACAAATGAATATTCTTGACGTCTAACCGTCCCAAATCTCGTTAAATGCCGACTGTGTGTTAAAATAAATGTTGTATTTTGATTTAAAGGGAGGATAAACGTAGAAAATGTAACTATTAGAATGCTTTTGACACATTTCAGAAATTATTCGTTTGCAGCGACAGAGTAATTAAAAGATTTAATTATCGGCAAAACATTAATGAGTTATATTTCCCGTTAAGTATTTAAAGTTTTGCCACTAAATATGGTGTTGCATATGTATTAGAAACGTGATTAATGTAAGTCTAAACAGTTTTTAACAAGAAAAACGGTTTATTTTAAGTAAGTTTTTTCACACAAAATATTGTAAGGAGAAAATTTAAATTGATAACCTATGACTGCAGATTGCCTTTAACAATTTTTAAGTACTATAAAAGACGAACTTTTCCAGTTAATAAAATAATACATGTAAATTTAACCCAAAAGTCAAGGTATAATTACTTTTTATGGTCAATTTTGAAATATCAGTATTGCCAGTTTACTACTTTCTAAAAAATACAGATCGTTTGATCACCACAAATCTTATGAAGTAAAACTATTCGCATTATTTAATGACATATGAAATAAAGTAAAATCTGTGCCGGAAAGTGTTAATTCGTTACCTGAACTGTGCATTGTAAAAAAGACAAAAATTTCTTAAACTAAGAAAATATAATGGCAACAGAAACCAGTATATTTTCGATAGTTACAGAAACTTTATAAAACAAGTTTCTTTTGCTGCTACTGCTTTTCGGAAAAGTTTATTGTTTGTTTTTTAGTGTATTAATCAGTTTTCCCTACCCGGAATATGTCAGGTCAGACAGATAAAAAAGTCCAGTAAAACAAATCCAGTAGCGGCTCATCAGGGGTTTATCATCCACTTTACGACCAATAATTTATTAAATTAAATTTCACCCTTTTTAATTGTAGACTATTCTACGATTAGATAAAGTCACATTTACTATAATATAATTCTGGTAGTAAAATGATTGTGAACTTTTTTCGAACCCCTTGAGGAATCGCCACTGGGTGAATCGCCCCTCCTTTGAAAAATGTAAATCGCCCGACGAACTGATACATGGACATTACGTTCTTCCGTGTCTTACCTAGATTTTGCAATTATTTTTCAAAATTTCTCGGTATTTAATCGTAGAGCTCCTATAATACAGGTTGAATCATTCGCGCCATTTAATAACCCTCGACCAAAAACCATGCTAAAACCAGTTAACTTTACCGCAGTGTTGGACTGCAAGTGACAATGAGAGTGCCTTTTAAATACGGCAAACCCCAGCTCTGGCGGTAGACTAATGGTGAGGTGGGTTACAACATGGCGGCTATTATTTTGGGCAACAAGATGGATATACCTCAGCTCCCCTTATAGCAGCCTTACGGATTCGTTCATGCGGAAGCTCTCATGTAACAGTTGTTAGGGCATTGCGACTTGGAGTAGACAGTCAATATGAAATTGTGGTTCAAACTGGTTAAAAAGGCAACTCGCTGTGTATTCGTCGTCCGCCGCCGAAGTTCGCTACTGCGGGATCATGCAAGTGCAACATTTTGCACAAATATGCATGGCTTCGTACAGCTACGTGTGTGAAAAGATTCTTCCGACATAATCAGATTCTTCGCACATGATCAGTTTTCCCACCCTCTATTCTCATTATCCTTCGTTTCACGACTTTTTCCTGTTTCCAAGACCGAAATCACACTAAAACGACACAGATTTACAAACATTTTAGACATTCAAGCTGCTATTACTAGGAAAATTAAGTAGTAGCGAAAGAGGGATATTCCTGAAATTTCGAATACTTTTATGAACGCTGTCAGAAATGCTGGTTGGGGATACTTCAAAAGACAATGATGTTATTTTTTCAAATATATATAATGCTGTAATCTAATATTTCCGTGATCAGTCACCTTATTTATCGGTCACACCTTGTAAGTTTTTCTAATGTTACCAAATCTCAAGGAAATATTTTCATCTTAAACAAACATGTTGTAAAGACAAACATGTTAAATTGACAGCATTAACATTAACATTAAAATTAATATTATTTTCTTACCCTTGAATATATAAATTAATTTACGCAACTGAAAATGTTTAATTAAGATTTGATACGTCCAAAAAATTCTGGGTTGAGAAATCTGATTAATACAGTATAAAATCTACTCTTAATTGTTTCCGAAAATGAGTGGCAGAAAAATTAACTTTGTTTTATAAATCTTTCTTTAAATCTCGAAAACATATTTGTTTATAAAAATTTTTTAAACAAAGAACGATTTTCAGAATATTTTACAAATCTGATGAGGTTATTATATATTTTCGCTGATTAACTCTCCGCCTATCCAGTGGCGTAGCGTCAGGGGGGGGGGCACGATCATTTTACTACCAGTATAATTATATACTACATTTAGCCTTATTTAATCTTCGAACGGTATGAATTAAATAAGGCCAAATATAGTACATAAAAATACTGGTAGTAAAGTGATCCGTGCCCCCCTTGACGCTACGCCTCTGCGCCTATCAGACGGGTTCATTGAACCCGACAGGTCCATTCAAAATGATTATTCTAACCAGAGTTTGTTTCATAAAATAAGTTAAATATAAACCACAGAGAACTAAAGCAAATAAATAAGTTAATTAGTTTTAAATAAAAATTCTGTTGTAAAATAGTTTATCAAGGTTGAGTAAAATTTCGGTAGTTCTAGGGTTAAGAAACATTTGCTTTTTTCCACAGTGCACACATTTGCTTTAATCTCACTTTCTGAAATTGAAGTCATTTATCTACCAAAGTAATAAATATCTTAATCAGAAAGTGAATTGATAATATACAGATGTCGTTAGATGATTTATGATTACTTTTCTTGCACTTTCGAGGAAATAATCCTTTCTAAATCCCAATTTAATTATTATAATCAGCGTTAACTGATTAACTTTACTATGCACGTTATGCAATGTTTTCGAATGTGCAACAGCCGTATAAATTATGCAGATGTGTAACTAGTATTCTTAAAAATAAATTATTCATTTATTTAATGACTGAAATAATGAGATTAAGTAAGAAGAAAATGATATTTAGATTATATTTTTATCACTTCCACATAATTTATTGTGCGCGAATGCTGAAAAATAAATTAAAATATTTGTTGTAGTTGAGTTTGCGCTAACTGGATATCAAGTTTGAAATTACCTGGTATGTCAAATGCGGGAAATTTCTAACGATAGATTGAAAAAAATGTCATTACATTTTACATTTTCTGAATTGCAGATTCAGGGAAGTAATGATAGGGTTTTTTTCTTTTCCCATTTATTTTAAAATTTTATAAATTCCTTCTGTCAAATTGGTTGTATAAATACAATTCACATTAATACATATATAATACATACATAATACATACATAACATAAATACAATTCATACTAATAAATACAATTCATAGGGCATTCACATTCTCTTACAGTATTACATTTAGTGGTTTTTGTGCCTCAGTTTAATATACTATTAAGATCTTTTTCTTTATAGTATTATTTTCCCCTATTGATATGTCAATTCCAAATATTTCTTATATAAAATGGATTGCATAAATATAGTTCTTATTTGACAGTGTTTTGTCCTGACACAAAAGTATAAGTAAATATCGTTTGACAGCTGTCACACATGTTATAGATTTCAAAAACGAAGCTAGCGAAATGAGAAAAATATATAGTTCAACTGAAGTTTGATATTGTCACTCATGAAAATTGACATTCTTTTTAATGGAATATAGTTGAATGTCATATTTTTATACATTTTGTTAATAATATGAACTAATATTTAAATATTTGTAAGTTGTACATTTGTGAAATATATACAGAACTGAAAGAAAATGGCATAGTGATCCTACTGACATTTTAAAAAACTAAGTTACATATTAAATCATTTTCACTTGTTTATGTTTTCAATTTTTAATCATTCTTAATCAGGGAGATAGCGGAAAATACCAAATGCATACTTTTTCTTTAACTAGTACTATTGCCAACATTCTTTACCCCACTGTAATGGATGTGGCATTACAATAGTTAACTTACAATTTTAATCCTTTGAAAGGTAGTGGAATATTAAAAATCCCACTTAATTTTAATCCCCAAATTCCTCAAAGGAACCATTATTTTGGAATAAAATTTAGCTTTTATAATGTTTCGTGAAGAAAAATTTTTACTTATCGTAATTTTCGGCGTATAATCTACGGATAAAACAATCATGTTTAGACCCAGAAATTATATTTAATAATTCAAGTCAAATAAGTGCAGCGATCTTTTAAGTTAAATATAATAAAATAAAATTTCTTGATTCGCGTATTATACGCTGGAAATTACGGTATTTTCAAATAAATTTGTTCGTAAGTTCTCATGTCATTCAACAGTTTTAACATTTTTCTAATATTATACCTCTTAACTTCAAAGTCTTAAATAAGAAATTATTTTTCAAACAAAATTCAGCAATTATGTGCATTTATGTTGATGAATATTGTACATCATACAATTATCCACACATAGAAATTTCACAACAATATAAATATATACTTTACGGGAAAACCCGCCGGGAGTTTCCTGGGATTTCTTTGAATTAAACTTTTAACGTGTAAAAATTTACCCTTTATTGAAGGTGAAAATAGAAAATGTTCTCAATTTTGCCGTCGTTTTCGGTTCATACATGAGCTAGAGTGTTTATATCCACTAAATAATTTAAACTTACAGCGGCGTGCTTTTGCAAATTTGCAGACACAGGAAATCAGAAAATATGAAAACGACATTCAGAATTTTTTGATAAATATTAAATATTCGTATTATTTTAAATAAAAGATACACTTAAATCTAAGATGGTGTTGGCTATCCGTAGGTTTTTTTATATCCATTTTGTGTTAAAGGATGGAAATTTTAAAATTCTTAAAAAATAAGTATATGAAAATGACTTTGATAACATTTTTTTAATAATAAATATTCGTATTTCTAAAAATAAATGCACCATCAGAAACAAAAATGCACCGACTATTCTCCATGTGTTCATTTTATTTACCGTAATTTCCGGCGTATAATCCGCAGCTCAAAGAGTCGTTTTTCGACCCAGAAATTTTATTCAATAATTGTAGTTAAATATTTACAGCGATCTTTTAAGTTACATTTTATAAAATACCGTAATTTCCAGCGTATAATCCGCAGCTCAAAGAGTCGTTTTTCGACATTTTTTTCAATAATTGTACTTAAATATTTACAGCGATCTTTTAAGTTACATTTTATAAAATAATATTTCTGGGTCGAAAAACGACTCTTTGAGCTGCGGATTATACGCCGGAAATTACGGTAATATTTCTGGGTTGAAAAACGACTCTTTGAGCTGCGGCTTATACGCCGGAAATTACGGTACTCGGGCATCAAGCTATCGCAATTTCAAACTCTAGAAAACGGGGAACATTTTTTCTCGTCTGCGTATTCTGTGTTCTAAGAACCATGTTTTCCCCGGGCAAGCATGGAATAGATCACCAAGACAATGAAGTACATTATTATTGCATAAAGTTAAAAATTAAATGAAATAAAATAATCTAAGAAATGCCTTAGAGGGGTATAATTTCAGACATACGGGTATTTTCCTGCAAAATTGTGTAGCAGTGGATGCAGTGGTTTTCTTTC
Organism: Maratus michaelseni; assembly: GCA_963931845.1. NCBI lineage: Eukaryota > Metazoa > Arthropoda > Arachnida > Araneae > Salticidae > Maratus > Maratus michaelseni. The sequence goes on from OZ007586.1 coordinate 86,189,309, forward strand.
AAAAAACTGCCGAAAGACATACAAACACACGAAAATCTGTATTTATTATATTAGATAGTAAATCAAATTAAAGATATGAAGAAATAAAAGCATTTTACTTGTTCAAATATATGTTCAGGCATCTCAAATGGTCCGTCAGCTGAACACCAATATTTTTAACAGAAAATTTCATGGTAGGTTTATACACCATTCCTCCAAACATTTACCCCCGAAGCTGGTTTCTGCAAAGTTTGCAAGAAAAATCTAAAAATAAAAGTTTTCAAAGGAAATACCGGTGTTCGTAAAGCGGACCTTTTGGCAGCCTTGTATAATGCATAAATTTGCACATTAATGCACATTTTCAAGGAACATGTAGGTTGTATTTATTGCAATAACACTCTAACAGTAAAAAAAATATCATTTAGAGTTTAAAATCTAAAAGAAGTCATCATCTTAAAATATATTTTTCGATGAAAATAGAAGAATATATTATGAATAGACATTAAAAGAATCCTACTGGCTTATGTTGGAATACTGTGCAAATTCATGAATTGCAAGTTCCGTACTTCGGTGTACACGTCGAAACGAAACTTGGAGAAAAATAACATCTGCTTTCCTTTAAATACCACTATTTCCCTATGGTGTTCTTCACCTCATATGGTCTACAAATTTTTCACGAATTCCGCTTCTTAAAAATACAAAATAAACAATTCGAAAATACTGGTATTCGAACCGAAGGACTCTCTCTTAATTTCTCTGAAATTTTGGGGTTAACATATACTTCAGAAAATATGACAATTTCCTCAACCTCAATTTTCCAAACAAAGGAAAATGTATGCAAGTGGATAATATAACGCAAAATAATCATTTACATAAATTTTACGTATGATTTTGGATAGCGTGGCACAAAACATAAATCAGTTTATTGAAATAAATACATTTCAATACATAATATAGGCTCAGTGAAAGTAATATATTTAACAGTGCATTGAAAACTTAAAAGTATTGTTTGTCTGTGTAAATATACTTTAAAAGACAAGCGAAAAAGAATTTAAATTGAATTTTAAAACAATCCTATTAAATTCACGTCAAGGTGTCACTCAAATTTTGATATCATTTCTTTTAAAGCCCATATTTTGAATTCCTGAGAGATCTGAATGAAAAAGCATCAGCGAATAAATTTTATATAGTTTTTTCATGTTAAGATAATAATTGCACCTGTGAATATAAATAAAACTAAAAAGAAAATGATGATTTAAAAAAAAAATATTAACATAGCGTCACTCAAATTTGATATCATTACTTTTAAGACCCATATTTAAAATTCTTAGAGCCAAAAGAATGTGCTGCGTCACAAATTTTAACCCGTTAAGGGTTTTTGTAATGATTTAATATACAAAGATACACTACTTCGAAATGTAACCACTCAAAGGCTGCGTCTAAGATAATAAATATGAAAGAATTATTAAACGCACTGTGAAAAATAATTATTAAATATAGGAGATAATAACATAAATAAATTTATCTAGATTATAAAAACCAAAAATGGCGCTCAGAGTTTACTTTATTCCATTCAGACTATTATCTTTTCAATTAAAACTTAAAAAAAGAAAGAAAGACATACCTAAAGTAAACACTACTTAAATAAATATCTTTGTTTCCTTTTACCTTAAAACACTGTTTTTACAGACGCTATTGAAATTCCCAATATCAATGAAGCTTTTCTCTCGTTTTATGTAAATGTTTCTTGGTTTGTACTTCTGATATTCTTTTATTAAAATATATATTTTCCTTTCATTTTAAGAGCAATGGATTTATTATTTTTTAATATAATTAATGAACTGTAATTAAATTTTGAATGTGAAAAACAAAAATACTTAAGTAAATCGCTTTTTAACTACCCAGTTAAATTAAGATGGGCAATTTTTAACCCTACTGTGCATGATTTTTTTTTTTAGAATTGTGTTTTTTTATACTTATATTAAGAATTAGACACCAGAAATTTTAAGATAGATTTTTAACTTTATTTGGTAGCATATTTATGTCATTTTTACAAGATTAATAATTCTATATAAATATAGTGGTTGCGCAGAACTTGATTTATTTATTAAAAGTTAAATAAAAAGTGTTGCCAATTGGATACACTATGCATTTAAGGGTTAACTCTCTAAACTTCTTTCATTTACTGTTGCAAAAAAGCCAAACTGCCAACCCTGCTGTAAAGCGATAAGCATAGTTCACCACAGTTGCGATTTTTTAAAACTAAAATTTAAAACTAAATTTTGCCTTATTTAATCACCAAAATCTGCAATTAAATACGAAAAAACTTTCTATAAAATTTTAGAGGTAAAAAAAAAGTGTAAAAATTTGCATCTATGAGTAAATGCAGAGTATTTACGCCAAGTTTCATTAAATTCTTTTTGAAATTATGACTTCAAGAAGCAACTACTAATAACTAATCCAAATTTTCACACTAGAAATTTCAAAAATATACATGCAGTTAGGGTCTAAAGACTATTTCAACTGAAACTAATTTCTCGTATATTTGTTGATCATCGAATGTGGTAAAGGGATATCTGCTGAAGTAGAATGATGTCCAAATAATAAGAGATCCACCGCCTTGTATTCCACTAAAAATATTTTTTTGTAAATCGTTCCCGTAATAACAATAGCCTATTGTAGCGGGTGGCACCATATCACGTGGCCAACATTTGTGACCCCTAGTCTGCAAGGTCAACATATTTTTCAATTTTCGACTATCTTGCACAGGCTAAAGATTTGTATCTAAATTTTTCAACAAAATTAAACTTTTATAACGTTGATAAAGAAAATCCCTATAATTCCATTTCTTATTTTCAATATTTTTTCAAAAATTCTTATGAGAATTCAACGTTACAAAAACTCCATTATTTGTCCCGAAAAGGGTTAAATGGAAATAAATTTAGCAATTTAGATAATTATATATATATATAAATCTAATAAATATAACTATAATAAATAACTAAATATATAATTTGAATATAATAAAAAACTAAATATATAATATAAATATAATAAATATTATCTATCTATCTTGCTATATATATATATATATATATATATATATATATTAATTCTCGAAAAAATATTAATCATATCCTATGAATAATTGTTAACAAAAACGACTACTAGAAGCTTCAGATATGCTAATCTAAATTTACAGCTCATTCTGCCAAGTTGGTTTTTAAAATGCTTAAGAAACTGCCTGCATTCCAATCTGATTTTCAAAGAGTAAAAAAAAAAATAATTAACTTTAGGAGTTCCAAATTTTAATCTGCTTAATTTCTAAACTACTTTTACCTAATAACTTCCTGTATGATATCCAAAAGTAAATTTTACCAATTACGATGTCAAAATTAGGAATTTGTATTGAAAATTTTATAGTTCCAAACAATTTCAGAATGTAGAGGAGGTCTCAAGAAAAAGTTTCTGCAACAGGATTGTAAACACTTATAATCAAGGAACTTTGATGCAAACAGATTTCTTCTGCGACTTTTGGAACTGGAGCAAAGATAGCATTCGAATTTCTTTGAGGTGCAATGTACACTGAATTTTCGTAAACGTTTCCATGTCGGAAAACAGTTTTGAAAAAGGCTGGCAAACCAGTGTTCTAGAGATTTAATTTTCACCAACAATTCCAAAAAGTAATTTTAACTTTAATTAATCATAGATGTTTTGTCATTAGATAAGTTGAAGATATCTATTCGGAAATAAATATGACAAATGCCCCGTCGTCGTGCTGTTTCGCCGCTCTTGGTGTTGGTTTTAATTTAATTATTTTTAATAGATCTTGGCTCTAAACATTCTATAACATATTCATTCTTCAGAAACCGATTTTATGGAGAAATAATTGTCATAGCTTTCAAAGTATGAAGAGTGCCATCAATTCTGCCAATGTCGCGGATTATATAAATTCAAAAATTCCGCATATGTACCAGAATTTCCGAATAGTAAATTGTGCTTTATTAAATAACAGACATACCGTGTTTACTTAAAGCGGTAATTACTATTTGGAATTCCTGGTATGAATTGAAAAAAATTCTGGGAAATGGTAACACTGTATGACCTGCTTGGTATTTTACATGCATGGTATAACACGCTTTATAACAACCAATGTTTTCATAAAAAAATCTTCTGGAGTCAAACTTTGCAATCATTCAGCTTTTTGAACAAATTACACACTTTAACAAATATTAATGGCTTTCAATTCTATCTATATCTGGATATAATGAAATACTATCATATTTTCTTTAAAATAATTTTTATTCACTGTAAAGGAAAGTTACTTTTTAAAGAATTCAATTTACATTAAATTGGCTAGAGATGTGGCTCGTTGTTTACGTAATTACATTCAGTATAATTTTTTCATTTCACTGAATATTTTAAATAGAGAATAAAGTAGCTAAAGTAAACACTTCTTAAATATAGCGTCTATGTTTTCTTTTTACCTTCAAATTGCGTTTTGAGATGACGTTATAGAATTTCTTTATTTTCACAGCAAAGTTTCTTTCTCATGTGATTAAAACGTAACTTTACATTAACTATAGATTTGATAGAAAAGTAAATATTTGCCTTTTGTAATGAAAGGAAATGATATATTAAGAGTTTAATTAATGGTTAATGTATAAATAAAAGACAAATGTATACACCCAAGACAAGTTTTTTAAAATGTATCTAATCACGTAATTGAATATAAGAACATCTAAATACATACACTCATGTCCAAAATTAAGGTCACAAACATTAAATCTGTGAAAACTGATGAACTATTCACTGTGTTGCCACGAAATTTGGCGCAGAGGTATATTACAATGGGAGAAAGAATATATCAACATAACAATATGGAAAGGATTTTAATTGTGAATTAAGATACAGGGTATATTAAAAAGTGTTAAATCATGAATCATCTCGGGAAAAGTATGTCTGATATGGAGTGTGACCACTGTGCACTGCTATACAAGCCTCACAACGGCATCTCATACTGTTTATCAGGGTGTCAATAAATGTTTGTGGCAACAAAGCCCACTCTTCCAAAAGCGCGGCTTTTAACTCCTGGAGGGTCCTAGGAGTGGGGATACGCTGTGCAATGGCTCTTCCTAGACAATCCGAAACATGTTCAATAGGATTGAGGTCCAGAGATCTCGAGGGCCAATTCATACGGCGAATATCCTCCTCTTCAGGAAAATCATCAACAATGTGAGCACTGTGTGACCTCGCATTATCGTTCATAAAAATGAAGTCTGGGCCTACAGTACCCCGGAACAACCCCACATTGGCTTCAAGGAACTCATCCCTATAGCGATGTGCATTGACAGAACCCGCATCGAAGACGTGCAGTGAGGTACGGCAGCCCAACATTAAGCCGTCTCAGACAAGGATTCCTTCGCCACCAAATCTGTCGATTTATTTTACGTAGGAGGGATGATAGTGAGCTCCACGTTCTCTTCAGATGAAGATTCGACTAGAATCACTTTCCGTGGTGAATACGGACTCATCACTGAAAGGAACACGCTCCTACTCGTTTTGTGTCCAAGAGTGATGTATTCGGCACCACAACAACTGCGCTCGCCTATTCGATACAATGAAAGGGACACACACGACTGGATGCTGGACGTAAAGTGCCTTCTCTGCTAGTCGTCTATATACTGTTTGCCTGGAAATTCTTATTCCATACGCAGCAGTAAGGTCACCAGCAAACTGCGGAGTCGTTGCCAGCCTATGTCGCCGTGCGCTTAACTCCAAATAGCTACTCTGTACAGGTGTCGTGTCTCTGTGGCGGTCTTGGATGGCCTTTTTGGTGACATTGGGATGGTCTAGGAAGAAGCATTGGACAGCGGAACCCCCTTGCCATGACCCACCAGGAGTTAAAAGCCGTGCTTTTGGAAGAAATGGCTTTGTTACCACAAACATTTATTGACACCCTCATAAACAGTATGAAAGCTCGTTGTGAGGCTTGTATAACAGTGCACAGTGGTCACACTCCATATCAGACATACTTTTCCTGCGATAAATGCTTTATCTCTGATTCATGATTTAACACTTTTTAATATACCCTGTATTTTAATTCGCAATTAAAATCTTTTCCATATTGTTATGTTGCTATATTCTTTCTCCCATTCTAATATACCTCTGTGCCAATTTTCATGGCAACACTGTGTCCAACAACTGTCCATCAGTTTTCACAGATTTTATGTTTGTGACCTTAATTTTGGACATGAGTGTAGCTGTGAAATATCCCGGTTCTTGATAACCAAAAATTTTGAACAGAAATATTTTTCTTATTAAACCGCAAAAACGTAACATTAAACAAAGAAAAATTATTTATGTTTAAAATTTAGTAGGAATATTGTAAAAGTTGGCTGCGATGTAAATACATTAAAATTTCAAATTAATTAATATTTAATTTATTTTTCTATAATTTTTTCTCTTTTTAGTACATTTTTCTTGGTGACTTTTAGGAAACATGTAGCAAGAAATCAAATATTGCCTTAAATACTAGATAATGACTCTCCTACAAATTTATCGAATTAATTTTATCGACAAAATTTCTATTTATTTAGTCGCAGAACTTCCGAGTAACGCGAATCAGTAATAAAGGAAATATTACTATTCGAAAATAGTGATAAAAGAGTAAAATTTGACAGCGATGTGTTATTTATGAAAATTTCCTTACCGTTTAACTACTTTTATATAAATCATCTGTATCTACCTCCCTTCATCGTCAATGTCGTTTTGAAATTTTACGCTATTCAAATGGCCTGCCTATATAAGTTGATTTATAGAGTGCGTCCTAGAATCATTGAGTCGTGCTTTATTTTTTTACCTTTTAAAGATACGTACAAGATTTAAATTGAAAAAGTGTTCAAAATAAAGTAAGAATAAGGACTATATCTTAGAAATAATAATGCTATCAATTTTACATTTTAAAAAATATGTATACGGTCCCTTGGATTTAGTAAAATTTCTCCAAGCTCAGAAAAGTAAATTATTAAGAAATCCACACGACCCTTTAAGACCAAAAGTCACTGGGTTATAGTATTCTGAATTTCATGAAGTTTCTGAGTTTTCCGACACAAAAAATTGTCTCTCCGATTTTAGTGCCGGAAAGATCCAAAATTTCATGAAATTCAAAATATCTCTGTCTGTTTTGGTCGTAAGAAAATGGCACTTATACTGTTTTACTTGCCAGAGCATAAAAATAAAAATAAATACATAACTTATAGCAGTTATGGACCGTATACAAATATAAATGTCTAACTTTTTGTAAATTAATATCAGGAGTATTTTATCAGTATAATATTAATTCCTACATTATGTAGAATATTTTTACAATATTCATTACCTGAGTATCTCCAACGGTTATAAATATAAACTCCATATAAATTTCTTTGTTACTACCTGTATAGTTGATTACTAAAAAAAAAAAGTTGTATCATTCGCGAGTTAGCACTTAAATTTTATTTCATACAAATGCTAACACCGCAATTTCCGGCGTATAAGCCGCAGCCCAAAGAGTCGTTTTTCGACCCAGAAATTTTATTCACTAATTGTAGTTAAATATTTACAGCGATCTTTTAAGTTGCATTTTATAAAATAATATTTCTGGGTCGAAAAACGACTCTTTGAGCTGCGGCTTATACGCCGGAAATTACGGTATATTATCAAATGTTCAATATTATAATTTTATAATGTAGTATAATTTTTCTGTTGTACTTTGTCCCATTTTTTGAAGTTGCCGTAAAATTTGATTTAAATCCCTGCATGGGCTCCCCTAACATTTTCATGGGCAAGTTGTAGCGTTTGTGTAATGTTGAATTCATACAACAATTTTAGAATAAAATTACACCAAATATATAAACGTTAAATATTGTTAAACGAATACTGAGACACATCTTAATTAAAATTACTGTAAATTCCGGTCTATAATCTGCGGATCAAACAATCATGTTTCAACACAGAAATTTTATGAAATGAAATGAAATTTAGTAGAACGCTGTAAATATTTAACTTCAATTATTAAATAAAATTTCTGGGTCCAAACATGAATGTTTGATCAGCGGATAATAGGCCGGAAATTACGGTAAGGGGTATGAAAAATAACCCACCGTCTTAAATGGATTAAAAACTAAAACGGAAGCCTTTCTTTTTTTTTAAGAAACGTTAATATATTTGTTATTCGTACACATACAAACTTATGCATACAAACATTATACAGGATATGCGAAATCAATTACAGAACATTTAAATTTTTTTTATAAATTTAGGAGGATCACAAACATTACTATTTATTCAATTTTCGCTGAGTTCCTAATTGCCCTTTTGACAAAATAGTCTCTGAAAATTATAAATTCAAACTTGTCCTTTACATCCCCGAATAACGCAGAATTTTTGTCGCAAATGAAGGAAAATGACTACTTGGGAAATGTGGTGTCAATTTCCGATCTATAATTTGCGGATCGAATAATGATGTTTCAATGAAAATTAGTAGATCGCTTTAAATATTTAACTTCAATTATTAAATAAAATTTCTTGGTCGAAACATGATTGTTTCAACCGCGGATTATAGGCCGAAAATTATGGTAAGTTGTATAAAAAATAACTCACCGGTCCTTCAATGGGTTAAAATGTAAAACAGAAGCCAAAATTTTAATTTTTTTAAAAGAAATGTTAGTTTATTTGTTATTTTTACACAAATGTATACAAACATTATACAGGATATGCGAAATAAATTACAGAACATTTCGAATCTTTTATAAATACAGGCTGATGAAAATATTACTATTTATTCAATTTCCGTTGACTTCCTAATTGCCCTTTTGACTAAACAGTGTCTGAAAATTATAAATTCAAACATGTCCTTTACATCCCCGAAAAACGCAGAATTTTTGCCATAAATGAAGGAAAATGGCTATTTGGGAAATGTGGTGTAAATTTTCCCTTGCGTTAATCAGGCTCTGTGCGACTTTTGACCATATAGTGTATGTTTCCGATACCATTTAGGATTTTTATTGTGGTGAACAATACGTTTTGTAGAAAAGTGGATGTTACCATTTCCTGACGAGCCGCTGCTGAATACGATTAATTCTATACGAAACTATCGGTAGCTTTGCGGACTGCCTTCCCTAGGTTGGGCATCGTTGGTTTAAATAATAGTAGATTTCTTCATTAGTAATGTTTAAAAAATAGACGAAATACATGAGAATTTATAAAATATGATATTGATATAGTAGCCTAATGTTACGTTTTTGGAATACCACTTTTACTTTAAAGATAAATATGCCTTTTTTAGCGCAGAATTTTTCGATAATTCAAGGCAATTTTTTTCTTTACAGAAAAAGTTGCATACAAAGTCTATAAATCTCGGCACCCATGCATTTAATTTACAAAGTATTCTTATCGCTCTATAAACCTAACATTTATTTGAATATTTCATTTTTTATTTTATTTTGAGAAAAATGTATAACTTTTTTTTTCCTTTATCTGTATTTTCTTTAAAAAAAAGTAAAAAAAAACAATCTAGAATTCTTTTAAAACTGTACTTTAAAAAATCTTTAGCTGATGATTTTTTTTTTTTTTGCATAAACAGCAACATTTAATCTTGCCTGTTCTAATGATCCACTTTCATAATTTCAAATAGAGTAGAAAATTAGTATGTTTAAAAAGCGATTCTGTATTGTGATGATAACAGAAAAAGTTTATTTACTTTCGTAATTTCATCAGAATTTCAGCTTCGTTAGTGACAAGAAAACATTTAATGATTAAAAAATATGAAATCGCCGACATTTCAAGTGGATGAAATAGATTGAAAATTGTCCGTATTTTCATCTTATAAAGGTGTCTTCAACCTGTGGTTCGTGGGCTACCATACCATCATTGTTTTGCTAAAATGTTCATTGTTTAACCCATTAACTGCCAAAACTATGTGGGTGGAGTCTTTGATATTTTTACTGAAATTCGTTTCCCACCAAAAATTCTGATATAGATAATATTTGGTAACTTTAATAGAAAAGTTTTTGTCATTAAATAAAGTATTTTTTAACATATTAAAATAGTGGTACCAAGGATGTTTTTTTTTCTTTTTAATCATACACTTAAATTTTGAATGTTGACAACCACGAGTATCCTCGTAGTTGGCAGCGAATGGGTTAATGATATAAATTACTATTTAATACAGTGAAGATTACTTTTCAAAATTTATGATAGCAAATTACTTTTAGGCAAAAATGATGAATCTCTAATATGATATAGCTTAAAAAATTACCTATTTTTCAGTTAAAAATTAAGCCATTTGTTGTTGAAATTATTAAGGTCTCGAACTGAAACAGTTTACGCATAGTACAATACGATTTATATAATGACCGAAATTATAAGATTAAATTAGGCGATTTTTGGCTCTTTTATTATTCGAAAATTCTGGTCACAAGCAGTTCGCTGGCATAAAGATTGTGTAATGAAAACCCTGTGTTAAATAAAAAACATATAGTTATTTAAACCTTTAGCTGAATCACACTAAATTCAATCCATGTCCTATCAGGGACAAAGAACTTCTTTTGCTAAAATAGTGAAAGGAATTACTGACACCAGGACTTTGGAACAAATTTATTTGAAAATAAATAAAAGCGTCACATCTCGTACATAATAAAAGGAATATTTTATTCAAACATTTTGGTGACTGTGTGGTATTTGTGAATTAAAAATAAGTTGTATAAAATGTACAACCTTCTTTTAAGGCGTTAAAAGGTAACTAAGAAAATACTTTTAATTTAGAAATATAAATTAATAGAAAAATGGAAAAAAAATTGTTCCGGTATTTATTAATCTATTTTAAAAACTGTAACCATAAAATAGCTTAAACTACAAACAACATTTTATTCATGAACTACAAAAGATACAATCATAAAATGAACGTTTTAAAATTTGTAAAGTTATGAACTTTTTTTGTCTGATGTGTCGTAAGCAGCGTTTCCAACATATAAACAAGAACGAAAAATCATACGTCAAGCATAGATTATGAAACACTTTCCAACAAATACAAGAAACTGAAACGAAACTTCACCGTTAAATAAGGTGAAAGAAGATATGTAAATACACAGTGTAGATTACATATAATACATTTAAAATTGCAGTTTTAGCAATTACCTTCCGATGTCAAAAATTTAGTCGAATTATTCTTTGCATCCCTGTATATGATCTATAAATTTGGATATATACTACATAGCATGATAAAATTTAGTTCATTTAGAAAATTCACATTTAGCAATTTTCGCCAACCAATGGAAATGTACTCGAAATCTTTTGTACAACCATGTATATTATCTAAAGTCTTTTGTACACACCCCATATTGAGCTAAAATTTAGTTCAGGTAAAAAACACATAAGGCAACTTAAAATAAACTTCCCCCAATTAATAACCATAAACGAAAATGTACCTTGTTCTTTTCGTAGCCTTCTTTTCGTAGCCTTGTTCTTTTCGTAGCAATGTATATGAAATTATATATTTTCCACAAACTTCTATAAGTCTACTAACTATACTTCAGCAAGAAAATACGTAACAAAATTAAAAACTACCCTAAGCAATCCACTTCCATAGTCTGCAATAATTATGAATCCTCTTGTATTGCCCTATATATGATCAAACAAAATTATGCACACCACGTACTATGCAAAAATTTAGTTAAACTTAAAAAAGGCAAACCAATGTTCAAAACGCGCACTTACACTGTACATAGACTGTCATACATAGACTGTAATTATTTTATGTATACCATAGTATACTGATATCTTTTGTGTGTCACTGTACATGAACGATAAACGTAATCCACACCATACTTTTAAGTTATTAATTTATAGTGTACCTCAGTAATGCATATAAATTTCATTATGTTTGAAATAGTGAAACATCATTAAATTACACTGCAAACGATTTTTCCCCATGGTACAATGTACAACAATTTTTTTTTGTTTGACCCTGTAAATTAATAATACATGCTTTGCAACCCATACTCTAGAAAAAGCATGTTTTAGTGCGCTTAATAATTGTATATCAATTTCATAACTTTAAAATGGCACAGCATCATCAATATGCACTTGAAACGATTTTTTCCCATTGACTGGAATGTAACGGAATACTTTTGACTGTCTCTGTAAAAATTTATAGGTGTTACACACTTCATTTGCAATAGAGATCATGCTATAGTAAACGACAGTAACATACAAAAATTTCAGGGCAATCCGAGCATATTTACGCGAGTTACAGCACGGAAAGACAAACCGGAGTCATAAACACTTTTCAACTAGGTTGGAAAGTGTTAAAAACAGCTAAAATTACTTTAAAAAACTTAAATCATTTATATTTAGCGTAAAATTGCTAAAAATGTGCGGGAAGTAATAAAAATTCCTTGACATGTATAACAGAAATTAATTTTAATCATATTTATTGTACTTACCTTAATGATATACGTATAAGGTAAGCAGAAAATGCCTTCCACATTGCATTTCAATAGCATTGTACGTAGAGAATGCAAAAACAAAATGTTCGTATATCATTAATGGAATTGAAATCGCTTCTTTAATGATTTATGCAACAAGAAATGAAGAATTTTCAGAAAATAAAGGGGTTCATTTTCGATATTATTCATTCTGAAGTTAAATTAATTTTACAGCTGAGGTTAGATTTAATGATAGGGGCTGAAGCATATTTTTTGCGGCCATAGGTCCAGTACTTCCACTGGTCTGTTTTTTGAATACCAGTGTTTCATAAGAAACATTTTCGTGATTTTTTTTTACAATATTTCCAACAAAATTACCGTTTGGTTTCAGTTTCTCCAAAATTGGCAAGATAATTTAAAAGGAATATTATCCTTTGAAAAAAGAGGTATTTGAATACGACCCGAGTTGGAACTCTGTAGACTAGAAAAAATGGAACAATTTTGCCCCGAAAGCACTAAGTTGGTAACACTAGTTGTAATAAAAAGCAGTGTAAATACAATATGCGTAGTATTAGGAGGTGCTGAATTACTTTACTACCAATATTATTATATATTTACTGATGTATTTTAATACTTAATTTTAATGCCTTTAATACTGATAAAAATTTAATACCTGATAATTTTACCTATCAGCTCAATGCATGGAGGTTCCTAGACGAACAATTTCCGGGCCGGTAGATAAGATGGGATAAACCAGCACCATGGCCTAAATGCTCTCCTGACATTGCTCCTCTTGACTTTTTCTTTAGGGGCTAGATCAAGTCCAAAGTCTATGCGACACCAATTGCAGACGTTGATGAACTGAAAGCTAGTATAAAAGATGTTAAGTGTACTGGTACAGAATACAGTTTAGCCAATACTTGGCGAGAACTAGAATACCGCGTTGACATTCTGAGAGCTACCAAAGGGTCACACGTTGAAATTTCCTGAAGATTATGTAGTCTTATTGAAAACATTATAACACTGCTTACAATGTATCCAAACAACCATAGGTCTAATTGCCAAAACGTCAGTGAAGGCTCACTGTGGAGACTCGAAAAGTTTTCGATTTCCATCTGTTTGTCTGTCTGTCTATCTGTTTTTCTGTTTGTTCCGCGATAACTGCCGGAAAATGATCCGATTATGTTAATTTTTGGTAGGTATGTTGGTGAGGTACCCGGAATTAGCTATATAGTTTTTAGTTACGTTTGGTTCATTCGTTTGAAAAAATTAGAACATTTCTTTTTAGGTCATAATGCTTTCCTACGGGAATGCAGACGATTTTCAAATTTCATTTTTAACTGAAATGAAAATCGCATATTTTAATAATGGATTTGAACGTAAAATTAAGGATGCTGAATTTTCGATATGGGGGTTTTAAATATTTCCAATAACTTTGAAAATTTTGTGATACAATTATTAGAATTTAGAAATAAATTTTTTTAATTATTGGAAAATGTTTTGCACCGGTTCGGTAAATATAAAACTTACATTTTCATATCTTTTACAAGTTTTAAAATGCAGTTCTTTTTACTTTGCTCTTTAATTAATTAGTTGCTTAGCAACCATATTTCAAACAGTATCAAAATAATAAAATTCAAATAACTCGCAATATTTTTCTGCAATACTTTATTGGCAAAATGCATTACTTTCAGGTGACTTTTGTATTCTATTGACATAAAAAAAAAAAATTTGTTACAAGTTGCCCAGAGTTGCCAAGTTCCCACTAATCTTCAGTAATATGTGGTTTATTCTGACCCAGTTTAATAACTCTTCAAACCAGAAAAATTATTGGATAAATCTTTATTTAATTAATTTCAAGTTTCTACGTTGAATTAATTTAATTTCATTTCGTAAAAGAATTTCTGGTGCGAATCGTGTTAAACCTGGGTCAGATTAACCCACATATTACGGAATATTAATGAGAGCTTACCAGCTCTGGTTGCCGTTTAACTACTGTAGAATGATTACTGAAATATTTTTTCCGATATATTTTTATGGATTCATGTCTCATAGCATGAGTTTACATTTGTATATATATATTTCTTAGATCAGATATTGTTCATTTACTGGCACAGATGCAGAAGTTTCGTCATTGAACAGTTAATATAAATTAAAAATAGGATTAAATATCTCGTACAACGAGGTGCTTAATCTAAAGAAATTAGAGTAGTAAAAGTATCCTTAAATATTACAATTACTGGAAATTGGGAACATAAAAGCTATCACAAAAATACTTTATATCGCCAAATCAAGTTTGCTCTTTAGTGAATTGGCAGTGGGCACGATTATGAATGATTACCCAATAGGTTTTAAAGTTTCCAAATATGCCAATTTTGGAGAGAATTTAGTATGCGATTGCCATCGAGTTAAATCAGAATGTACTTAGGTAAAATAAATATTATATAATGACGATCGAAGCTGTTTTTTCGAAAGTAAAATTGTAATAATGCTAGATTTCTAAAATAGAGAAAAGTAAAAATAGTAGATTCAGTTTACATTTTAAAGTTGCTTTTGTACATGAGATATTATTCAATTTGTACATCAAATGCAGGTGTTTCGTGGTTGGCAGGTAACTCAATATTGCTATTTGAGTATTAGGATAACATGAAATTATTTTCGAAATTGTTGCTTTTTCTAAAAAAACCACTGTGTAGAACGAAATCCAAGATATACTAGAATCATTCACACAATGAATAGGAAATCGCGGATATAAATTTAATAAGATTAGGGGGTGTTTAGGGGGGGGTAGAGCCCCCTTGAAGAAATGTAATTATTTATCTAAAAAATTACAAGAAAAAGAAGTTCATAAAAATTTCGGAATATGATTGCATAAACCGTGTTTATTTTAACGTTTCTAATTTCTAAAACCTCCGAAGTATTTTACATGCCTTTAAATATGTATTTAATATAAAAAAAATTAAATTGCGGATTATAAGATACTAAATAATATGAAAAGTGATATTAAAAAACAATGAGCTTTCAGAGCTGATGTTGAGGCTCCCGATCTACAGATTTTCTAGTTATAATAGATTTCGAACAATACATATTTATAATCAGGGCAAGACCTGATTCAACCTATACTTTTAAATGTTATACATGATTAAAAGTTGGAGACCGTCTACATATTTATAACTGCACCAACTTTATTTTATGAAGAATAACATACGTTTTTGACACTTTTTTGTTTCCTTGAATGAAAGGATCCAGATAAAGTGTTATAGTTTATATAATTTAATTTTAATCTTCATACAGTTATAAAAGATGTTATGGATGTACCCAGTGTTGCCAGTGGGCTACTTTTTTTTAAATTCAGATTTCTTGATTGCCACCAGTTTTTTGATAAAGTAAAATTGGGCTTATGCAATGACAGAATAAATAAGTCGAAAGCAAGGTAAATTATACCATTGGAAAAAAAAGTGGTGCCACTGAAGCAATCTGAATTTTAAAAAAGTAGCCAACTGGCAACACTGGATGTATCCAACAATTTCGGAAAAACAACAACAAAGGAGAGTATCAGAAACACTCAATTTACCACCAGTAAAATTACACAGCAATTTTGCAAGTAAAATAAAATCAATTTACATGAAAGGAAAACGTACAACTTCTTTAGGTAAGTTTCTAAGATATTTTCTTCTTTACATCCATTGATAACAGTGGGCAGTCCTTTTAGAAAGTTTAAAAGTAAACTTTCTCTCTATAAATAAAACTAATTATTCAAATGAGCTGTAAACGTAAACGCTCACATTTTTTACGATTGTGCAGTGTTTTATGTAAAGATTAATGCATGATATAATTAATATTTTTTAATATGAAATTTCGAATAATTTTCATAATTAATAAGATGTGCTCGAATCTAAAAATGATTGGAATATGTTTGGGTCTATTCATTCTGTCTCATTAAAAAAATAAATTGGATGATTTGTTTCGAAGACTATGCTAATACTTTTTTCGTGCGTTTAACCACTTAAAAGTTTTGTCCGAACTCCACTCGGGGAAGAAGAGATTGCTTTCATTGTTACTTAAAGCTTTTGGATACCACTAATTTTTAATTTTAATATTCGGTCTGTTAATAGGGCAGAGAGTTTTAAATTACATAAGGCTAATATTTTTGCACTGAAAAAGGGCTGTAATGTCTCTACTTTTTGTTTTCTCTGACAATTAAAACAAACTGTTAAGGGGTTAAGCATTCTGAAACTTTGACATATTTTAACACTTAAACTAAATTATTTATAAACTATACCTTTTATGGACTGCTTTGATTCAAGAAACTCAAAATAGGAGATAAAAGTTGGTTTTATCCTTCAAAAAAATGATGCAGTGTTTTATAAAAAGACGGCCCAAAGACCCTAATCATAATAATTAAAAAATATATATATATTACTAATCGATTGGTAGCAGTCGCATTTTTATACGATAACTTACTATAAAATACTCTCTACCTTTGTCTCCTTTTCTCTCTACTTTACGTTATAAAAGTAATTTTAATTCAAATAGTTACAAAAAAAAATTGGCTGTTCAAATTTGAAAATAAAAATATATTTTCAGATTATTAAAAAAATAAATTAAATTAAATTAAATTAAATTAAATTAAATTAATCGTTTATAGAGTTATGCAGACTTACGGTCAAACCTGTGGTCTGCGGGCCATAGAAGTACCACTATTTTAGAATTGGAAACTTTGCCTTTTTTAACGACAAAAATATAGCCAATAAATAAGGCGACTTTTCAGGCATAAAGTTTGAAAATCTCTAATTTAGATTAAGATTTTAGAATTTTACTTTATTTTCCTATCCGTGAACAATTTAAGTACGAATTAATTAATTTTTTATAACTTTTTAACAGGTTTTCTTCTAATGTTTTATATTAAAGAAAACTATACTTTTATACGCTTGTTAAATAAAAAATGTTTCAAAAAATTACGAATGCAAAAGTTCAATATATATTCTATGCACAGATAAAAAAGGAAATATTTTCACTTAACATGACTTCTGTGCTGCCAATGTTTACTTTTTTTTTAACATTAAGATTATTTTCTAACAAAAAAGAAAGAAGAGAAAAATTTCTGTACAGACACTTATGTTCATATTCAAGGGTTTTGTGCCCCTTATACGAGAAGAATATGAGAAGGCTCGTCACGAAGGAATTAATGCACAACGGCCAAATTTTACGGTGTTTTCTTACCACTAAAATATAGTAGTAAATTTTGGCTTACTTCCTCTGCGAAATCTGGATTAACCAAGTAACAGAATTTTTTAAATAGTGGTAAGTAAAAGGTATTATAATATGACTATGTGACTGATAATAAGATTTTTCTTTATTATACTAAATTCTTTACTGAAGTCAAACACTTAACCCTTTCAGGGGCAAAGTACTTTTGTAGCTAAAATATTGAAATGACTGATTGACACCAGGATTCACAAACGAATTTATTTTAAGATAAGTAAAAGCTTTTCCTCATACACCTTATAAATTCAAAATTTGATTATGAAATTCTGGTGTCATTGTGGCATTTTGGGATTAAAATTTAGTGGTATATATAATATACCGGTGCCCTACAAGGGGTTAAAATACAGTACTTTTATCAATTTCTGGAGCACAACAGTTTTGATTCATTTTACAATTTATAGAAAATAAATGAAATGCTATATTGCCAAATTTAATGTACTATTAAATCTTTTTGAGAAACTCCACCTTTTTCGTCATGTTAGCTTTATATAAAAAAAATAAAGTTTTACGAACAATTCTTAAAGTCATTCTTCTTATAACTGTTTGTCCTCTTAAACATCCAAATAATTTGTAATGGGTAGTTTTTATCATTCTCAGAGCGTAATTACGTATCAATCTTTGTTACTTTATTACTCGGCTCAACAGGCAATACAATGGAAAAAATAAACGGAATTCCTCTTTTATCTGATTTATTTGATTTTAAATTACTTCGTCATTACCAAACATTTTCAGAGTTGTATAGAAAAGAAATTTAAAAACAAAAACTTAAAAACTGCATGAGCAATTTATTATATTCTTTCCTAAAACAAATAAGATTTATGATGATTAAAATTTATGTCTACATGTATTTGGATAAAATTATAGAGTAAGCAACGTTGATAAACAAGTCCTTTACGCAGAAATACATGACCTGAAATAAACAATCATTATAAAAAGGAATTTTTAGAATACTTTTTACAGAAGAATGTATTTGAAATTAAGTTCTGAGAATCTTTGTGATTCCTGTATCCACTTTAGATTAATAAGTACTGATAAATGAAGTTGAGGATAACATAAAAAAGTTCCATAAAGAATATTTATTGCATAGTTTTTGAAGAACCGTAAAAAAATGGTCGCGAATTTATATTTAAATCTTATCTAACGAATGCCGCCACATTCGAGTCAATCGATTTTTATACCGTAAATAAAAATATGTTTATTTAGCAGAAGAATACTGTCATCCAGGACGCCAGTAAAAAAAATTTTTTTTTACGGACATAATCTGTACTTCTTACGTAAATACGGATAAAATCTGATAAAATAACAGAAATTTTGTAATAATTACAGATTATTTTCGTAAAATAAACATTTTTACTGGACTTTAAATAAGATCAAACTAGATAGAAGTTACTTTTTAGGAAATAAAATTTTCGGTCGGAAAGAGATTTATTTGGACCGCGGCTTATACTCTGGAAATTACGGTACTATATCTACATATGTTTTGCATTTCATATTAATTGGATTATTAAAATTTCGGAATCCGAACCACTCTTTTTTTTCTCTAAATTAAATAAATTAGACAAATTTAAGTCTTTATATATCAATAACGGTAAGACGAGGGTAAATGATTTATGTGTCAAAAAACGCATTTCACTATTTACTTTCGATTGGTGCTTTCTGAGATTTTTTTCATTATTACAGTAAGGCGTGGTTTCCTGGTAAGAGGATTGGAATTGCTGCTGTTCCGACGGTACAAGATGCCGTCGTCTGTCTCCTCACTTCAAAGTTCGGGTTACAATGAATAGACGCATATGTTCCAGGCTTTTTTTTCGATTCAAAAAAATATTTTGTTCTATGAAAATTATTAATAAATTCATATAAAAAATTTGTATTATAACATAAATTAATTTTTACATAAAACAAACCACAAATGCCAAACACATGGGATGTGTGAGTTTATACCCCATTCCAACCATTAGTATTCGAGATATGGAGAATACATCTATTTTCGACATACTAAAAAAATCTCCTGTTATCAAAGAAAATCCAAAATATTTTGTATGTCTGGCAGCAATAGACTCAAAACCGGAATAATAACATATGAAAGGCAGGTAAAAAATATTTCTGCCTACAGTCATCAATTTGTCCAATTCCGATATCTAAAATAGTCTTCTAGAAAGCAGCGGAGAAAAGACAATCAATCAGTAAATCGTTCAATACTGAAAAATCTGGGAACTTAGCGATCAATTTTAAGGAATCGTATGGTGACTTAAAGGTCCACGTAAGCTTTTAAATGATAATTATGTCTACAATCTGCATTGTAATGTGAAATATTTTTTGAGAAAAAAAGGAGAAACTGGTATTATCAATTAATTAATCAATCTTTCTATGCAAAACATCCCGGGAACATCAATTAAATGTTCCGATGATTAAATGTTCATCAATTAAATGTTACGATGAAGATCTTACGAAAACATTATGAAAGATGACCTACATCAATTTTTACATAAACCGAATGAGCATTGTCAAAAATATGGGTGTGTAAGTTTACGGTTCATAGCAATATTTATTTTTCGAGATACACCGAAGTCTAATGTATAAAACTATATTCGATCACGATCGAAAAATAACATGTAAGAAAATCGAGAACATATCTTTCAAACACACAGGAAATATTCGGTTAAAAACATATAGGAAACGAGAGCTTCTATTTCTTTTATTTTATTAATTGACTATTTGTACAATTTTTCTGGCGTGGACTGGGAATTTTTCCTATGAGATATTTGTTTAATTATCCTAAATTTGTAAATTTATGCTTAGTAAATTTTCTTTGTTTAATCTTTGAAGATTTAATAAATAATATATAAGCTATACATTTTTGATGAAAAAATCTTCGCGGAAATATATAACCTATACTATACTGGTTACACACCTGCAGTTTCAGGTTAATTCCTAATGTATTTTTCTAGATACTTAACAAAACGTCTAAAATCGCAAGTGACCGGTCCCCTTTGGCAATATAGTGTATAAGTAACTTCGACTTTTGGGAACATTTTAGATATACGATGTGGTGATCCATAGGGTTAAATATTGCGAAAATCAGGCGAATGACATTATTCGAAAAAATGTGGTAGCAATAAAAAATTCTGAAATACCCGAGAATAAAAAAGCAGCGGACCGGAAACACGGCACTTAACCTAACAGGTATGCCAAATGATGCAACTAGCATCACATTCACATGAATTCCCATCGAGATGTTTATTAAAACACAAATCAAGATTTAGCACGAAAAAAATATACAAAGATAACAGCAGACAAGTACTGGTGTCAATGCATTATACATTTAAAAATGATAAAATATAAAATACAGACTATAGTACACAAGTACTGGTGTAGAAAATTGTTTATAAAAATATCAAAAGGGAAACAAATTTTAAATATAATGAAAAGTAATAAAAAAATATATATAAAAAATAATAAACATATAAAAAGAGAGGAAAACTCCATCAATAAATTACTTTAAAAATAACCAGAAAGAACCAGGAAATTGTTCATTAAATAAATCTTTGAATAAAACTTTGTATTTATAATGTTTTTGAAGAAAGATATTTATTTATTTAAAGATCAATTGTGATTGAGAAGAAATTCGATCATTTGAACAAGATAATAACATTTTCCCTGAAAGGGTTAATATCATGAAATTCTGTTCAGTAGTTTTTTTGAATGATTTTTATGAAAATAGAAAAAAATATTTTTATCTCAACAAGATTTCAATTATTAGAAAGTGATAATTAGGGACACTTAATCCTAGAGACAGCAACATACATTAAATTGTTGAAAATATTTGATTGAAAGACATGACTTCTTGTTTGTTCGATTATGCCTTTTAGTTTCAAAGAGTTAGATAAAAATTATAAATATCTATAACATATGTAATACAGAAGAAAAAAATCTCTTAATGTGAAAGTCTTCATTATTAAATCAGTTGAAAGCATAAAAGTGATTTTTTTTACTTAATATTTTACTATAAATATCTAAATGCAAAATGAAAATATATTTTTTGAATGCACAATGGGAATTCTCTTTTTTTAACAATCGGATGTTTGAAAATTTAAAAATAAAATAAAAAGCGAATAATAATAAAAATGATATCCAAATTTTGAAGAGTAGCGTGCATAAACTTCTACCAAAATATGTAATATAATTTTTTAACTTATTTATTCTTAGAAAAATATTCGACTTCTAAGATTAAATAAGGTGATGGAGAAATCTGGCATATAAATATTAAATAGAAATTTTCTAATCTTAAATGGTTTTTCATTCTCCTTGAAAGAGCCATGGAGTATACGAGCCTTAGAATCAGGGTTGCCGGTTGGGGTTCTTTTATATTCAAAAATTCCGAATCCATACCAGAACTTCCAAATATTCATTTTTGATTTATTTAATAACAAGTATTCCGTGATTAATTAAAGTAAAATTTCTTATTTCGGAATTCTTGCTTTGAATTCAGAGTAAAAAAGGAGAACAAACCGGTAACCTAGCTTGATAGATACGGGAGAGTTACTTTACCATGGTACGGGATTTTCTTGAGCTTAAAAAAGAAATTAGTACAGAATCTGGACTATGGTTTGCACTATTTCTGGTATCTAACACCGAGAGTACTTAGGGGCAACTGTTGTCAATCTATCCCCATGTTTTATTTTTAAAAGACGGCCATCCTCGCAGATATTTTGTATAGTAATTTTTGATTTACTGGAGGACAGCCATTACATGATTAAAATAGTACTATACAAATATTCTTGTCGAAAAAGACATTAGTACAGAATCTGGACAATGGTTTGCACTGTTTCAATTATCTACCGCCGAGAGTACTTAGGGGAAGCTGTTGCCTAACTATCCCCATGTTTTATTTTAAAAAGACGGTCATCCTAGCAGATATTTTGTATAGTAATTATTGATTTACTGGAGGACAGCCCTTCCATGATTAAAACAGTACTATAGAAATATTCTTGTGGAAAAAGAAATTAGTACAGAATCTGGACAATGGTTTGCACTGTTTCAATTATCTACCGCCGAGAGTACTTAGGGGAAACTGTTGCCAAACTATCCCCATGTTTTATTTTTAAAAGACGGCCATCCTCGTAGATATTTTGTATAGTAATTATAGATTTACTCGAGGACAGCCATTCCATGATTAAAGCAATACTATACAAATATTCTTGTAGAAAAAGAAACTAGTACAGAATCTGGACTATGGTTTACACTATTTCAGGTATCTATCGCGAAGAGTACTTAGAAGCAACTTTTGTCAATCTATCCTCATGTTTAATTTTAAAAATACGGCCATCCTACCAGATATTTTGTATAGTAATTATTGATTTACTGGAGGACAGCCATTCCATGATTTAAAAAATACTATACAAATATTCTAATAGAACTGCAGATTTCTAATAAAAAAAGGTTGTAAGTAGGAATACATTTAAGTAGGCTCGAAGATATTTCGGATCCGGCGGTGCAAGTTTGCCGCGCCTGTCATGCCACTTCTACATATTTTACACTTCTTTAAATATGAATTTTTATTATAAAGTTAAATACAATTTTCTGGTGAATATCCTCATTCTTCCATAGTCGGCCTGCTCCTGGAAAAAAAGGGAAGCATTTTACGCCGATTATATTTGGTTCTAGTGATAAATATTACAAGGCTCCCAATCGGTCCGTTTTTGGAATACATCTATAATAAAACAAAACTTTACGTTTTAAATTTCTCTTACGAAATTTTTAGAAACCTATTCCGAAGATTATATCTATTGAAATTTTCTATATAGCTACCACGAAACATATTCTTCAGAATTACTGGTATACGAAAAATGCGACAGTGTTAGCTCTGATATCGGTCATCCGCATGATCATGGAACAAAAATATATGGGATATGATGATAAAAATTAACACTGATGATTTATTTTGTTGGACCATATAAAATCACTTATCTATAGCAAAAATTCACAATCCGTATCAGCAATCAAAGACCGCATACAACAGCAGGTAGCAATCATTCCGAATCAGAGTTGCCGTTTGGACCTCCTTCATTAATCAGAATTCCGTATTCATACGGAAATACCAAAATCTTATGTTATCACGAAATGTCTGTCATTAAATAAAGCAAAAAATATTATTCCAATATTTCGCATGAATTCGAAATTTCTGAATAAATTAGAGGTTTAACGGGCAACACTGTTTCAAATCTTATGCTGCTTCATGCTGCACTTAGCATTTTGAGTAACTGCAGCCGTAAATCTGTAATAAAATCTATAATTACGCAAATATTTCCTTTAATCGTTTTATTAGGAGCAGCAGTCTTCTTTATTCACGAAGTTTTCAATGTTTATTATATGTGAAACAGGATTGCCAGTTTAGCCATTTTGTTCATTCAAAAATCCATACAGTATTTTTTGCCTCATTAAATGATAAACATTGAGTTATTCGATATAGTAAAAAAAAAAATTTTCGTAATTTCTGATTGAAAAAGTAGACCGAACTGGTAACTCTCCTTAACTCGTAAAAAATCTAATGTGAAAAATGGCAAATTACCCCAATTAAAGTTTGTAACCACCTAACATTATGAACTCATATTTTTCAGTTTCTTATAAAAGTTCTCAAAGTAATATCTCAAAAAATCAGAACGAAAAAAATCCCTGCTAGCTCCGCCTACAGGCACAGGTACATGTGTATTATTGTGGGCGTTGAAAATACTACAAATATATAAAATTATAAAACAATTCAAAAATTATAAATGAGCAGCTTGACATTTTATTTTTTTCTCAAAAATGATAATTTTTTGCTTTTAAAACTGACATTATGCGAAATTTGTGTGAATTAAAAGAATAAAGGAAACATATTCTTTCAAATGTTCTATGGAAACAACGCATTAAAAAAAAAAAAAAAAAAAACTTTACTACTTAACACAGTTATATTTTTCTTTTAGAATATATTATTTTATAAAGTTTTATCGACTTAAATATAGAAAATTATAGAGTTTTATTTAATTTTTAACCTTAATGATACATAAAAATATATAATTGTAGATGACAAGCTGATGTGGAAGAACATTATATAACTAGAACAGTCAGAAAAAAAATCGTTACACAAATCTCTATTGGTACACTGTTAATCATAAAACACACCAAAGAGTCATTATACTCAGAATAATGTCTTGTTTCAGAATATGAATGATGATTTTGAAATAGGAAAAATTGCAACAAATTCATTTTAGGTAGATTTCGTAAGAAATACTACCTATTACAATCTCCCTATGTTGAAATTTCAGAAATATTTTTCCACATCTACGTCGATCATGACTCCTAGAACCCAAAACCACCCCCACCAATTCAAAACTTTATCTATCTATCTATCTTTCCTTCCATCTATCTATCTATTCATCTATCTATCTATTTATCCATCCAAATATCTTTCTACCTATATCACTTTTTTATGGACACGATGTCTTCCATAATTCTGCACAAATCTCTACCAAACTGATAGACAATATCAAGGGACAAAAAATCTCGGTCAAGTTCTTAAATGGATAGAAACGGACCAGGGGTGTGGCATTGGATTTTGTTGCGAAAACAGAAAA
The DNA here is from genome assembly GCA_963931845.1 of Maratus michaelseni. Classification (NCBI taxonomy): domain Eukaryota; kingdom Metazoa; phylum Arthropoda; class Arachnida; order Araneae; family Salticidae; genus Maratus; species Maratus michaelseni. The sequence goes on from OZ007586.1 coordinate 86,214,636, forward strand.
AAACCCATAACTTCTTTATTATGATGCATATTGAATCTGTTTAAAGTTATTATTACATATAGAAAAAGGGCCAAAAATATATGTATGACATATTTTTGATATCATTAAAAATGGCTTAGAAGGGGTGGAAATAAAGGTATAAGAAGAAAAAAATTCATAACTTCGTCAATTCACAGGATATAAAATCCGTTTAAATTTATTATAAATCTTCTTAATATTATCTACAACTTTTATATTGACAAGTGTTTTATAGGACCAACTCTTACAGCAAAATAAATAAATAAACAAATAAATAAATAAACAAATAAATAAATAAAAATGAAACAAAAAAAGTCCCTTCTAGCTCAGCCTACAGGCAGAGGTAGATTTTGAATCATGGCAAAATGATCCTCATTCTGCGTCTTCGAAATCTACCTGTACCTGTAGGCCGAGCCGCCAGGCTTTTTTTTCTATTGGTAACACGCACGTTTGTCACTTTACTTGAATTTTTTGAATAAAATCACCCAGGAAAAGTATATATGAATATTTGTTAATTCTTCATGAACGTAAAAAATAAAAGTAAAATTTGAGGAAGCTAATTTTAAATTCACGTTACTATTTTTTATTTATATTTTCACAAAATATCATCCGATTTAAAAGTTTTGTTTTTTAAGAGAAATATTGAATGCACGCATACATATTCTATGTCATTTTTCTAATTATAAGAGTAATTTTACTCATTAAAATTATTAATACACCCATAATAAAATAATTAAGAATTATGAACTACATTCGTTTTTACATAAACAATAAATATATGGTAAAAAACGTAGGTGTATAAGTTTACAGTTCATACAAATAATTCTTATTCGTGGTATACGAAATTTTACTTTTCGAATGTCTAAATAGACCATATTTTGTTACCCTTCAATAATATAGTATAAGAAAATTTAAAACAGCAGTCAGAAAATTTAACCCGGGAGGAATCGCGCATATCTAGGGTATGAATAGTTTTACTTTGTCACCAATAAATACAAACAAAAATTCTCAACTTATTTAGTCAGTGACAACTGTTACAAATTGTAAGATAAAATACGCTAAAGATTACTTTTCGAAAAATAGTGGTGATAATTGTAAAATTCGTACGCACTCGGGGTATGTCATACCTCATTCGACTTCTCCCGGGTTAAACGAAATATTCTGTTAAATTAAATATGTAGAAGAGTTTTTTTTTTTTTTTTTTTTTTTTTTTTTTTTTTTTTTTTTAAATACATCAATAGTTTCTACAAATTTACTGGTGTGAATCTGGGAATGTTTCCCATGAGATACTAATTTTTGTAATTTTGTGGATTTACGCTTAACATTTTGCATTAATATTGTCAAAGAAGACAATGTTGCGAGTCTAATGTGACCATTGAAGTGTTTTATCGTAAATGGTCTGTGAATAATGGCGATCGATTTTTTATACTGACTTTATAGGCGGATTAGTTAATCTTTAATGTATCAATGGTTGTACCCATGAAATTTCCTAACTATGACATACAGATACCGTAATTTCCGGCGTGTATAATCCGCGGATAAAACAATTCTGTTTCAACCCAGAAATTTTATTCAATAATTGAAGTCAAATATTTACAGCGATCTAATAAAAGTTACATTTCATAAAATAAAATTTCTGGGTCGAAAAACGATTGTTTGATCCGCGGATTATACGCCGGAAATTACAACTCTAATCGGTTTTGCCTACTGGACGGAATTTTATATTTAGGAAATACACCACTGTTTTCAAAAAATATTCGCCTTATTTAACAACAAATTTAATAAAGCGAACTTTTGTATTCGAAAATAGTGGTAGTATTCTGAATAATAAAAAAACACCAAACCTGCTACAGAGGTGTACATGTGGGGGTTTGTGACACACCAGTTTTAGATCTAGATAAAGTTATAACCCTAATAGCCTATTTAAAACAATAATATTTTTCTCTTTAACCCCTTGAAGGGCACCGGTATATAATGTATACCACTTAATTTTAATCCCAAAATACCACATTGACACCAGAATTTTATAATCAAATTTTGAATTTATAAGGTACATGAGGAAAAGCTTTTACATATTTTAAAATAAATTCGTTCGTGAATCCCGGTGTCAATCAATCATTTCATTATTTTAGATACAATAGTACTTTGCCCTTGAAGGGGTTAAAATGAAAAAATATATATATCTTTTTTTAACACGCTGTTTTTGTCTTATTTAATCGTAGATTTCTCTCATCAAATTGACAGTATGATTGGCTTCAGTTGTACTTGTATTCAAACCTAAACAGGATTGGTACCTAACGAGTTAGAAAAACGATGCGACAAAACTAGCATCACATTTAACTCGAATATCAAAATAAACATTCATGGAATTATGAGGAAGATAGAAAGCAGCCTAAAATAATATACAAATAGAGCAGAACACATGTACTGGTGCAATTATAATATATAGTTAAAAATGATAAAACATAAAGTAAACACTACAGTAAAAACACACTGGTGTAGAGTATTATTTGTAAAGAAATATAAAATGAAAACAAATTTAACATATAAGAAATATAATAAAAAAAGTAATACCATAAAAGACGAGAGATATACTTCACCAATAAATAATCTCTATATATTACCAGAAAGAAATTAGAAATATTTCATTAATAAATTCTTTGAATAAAATTTTGCTTTTATTACGTTTTTAAAGAAAAGCATTTATTTGGAATTACTTTACCCTTGATAGGGTTAAATTAAACAAGGCGAAAAATTCTTTAAAAATCGTGGTAAAAGTGTAGGCACACTGAAATATGGACTGACGCTTTTTTAAAGGGAAATATTGGAGACCATATGACAATCAATAAAGCAATGTGAGTACAGTTTTACAACAATTTTTGAATACAAATTATAACCTTACCCAATGCCAGAAAAATATTACAAATTACGCGATTACGTACGTCAATTACCAACTTTGCGATTTTAAAGATACATAGAAATTTTCTAATCTAAAATAGTGGTGCCAAACTTCTTGGAAATTATAAAGGCTTTACGCACCTTGAGAAAAAGTCATTCTTGTAGAATATTGATGCACAACCTTTTTGACTAAAAATCGTTCCTCCCACAATATTCGAAAAATAACCTTCAATTTATTTAACAGCAAAGTTTATGTCATTAATGAAGGCATATTATTCTGTGTAAAAATAGTGGTATCTCGGTGGCCCGTGGGCAACCGGTTATGCACCCCTATTGTAGGAGAATAGCACATTGATTACAGGTCATGATTAAGGGGCTACTATTTTTATATTCAGTAGTGCAAAAATTTACAAAAGAATTTCTAGAAACACTGCCAACTACAAATGAGCCTAGACCTTTCAACAAGATAATATTGTAGCTTCTGTAAAATGATATCGTATCGTAAAATATCCTTTTGAGCTCACGTGCTATCATAACCTGGGAGGTAATGTCCCCGCCGGATCTGTATGTACATACCTGTGTATGTATGTATGCATGTACGTATGCACGTAACGGGATAAGTCTTGATAGAAATACCCGTTTTGTTTCAAATTTTGTTTATAGGTTCATTACCATAAGGCGCTTCCCTGATTATTTTGGGGGGTTCATTGTTTAAGTATAAAGGGGAGAAACGGGGGCTAATCCCCCCCTTAATTTAGATAAATGGGTTTTTCATGCAGAATTACCCGATTTCCTTCAAATTTTGTATACAGGTTCATTGTGATAAGGCGCTTCCCTGATTATTTTTGGGTGTTCATTGGTTAAGTATAAAAGAGATGGATTTTTCATGCAGAATTATCCGACTTCTTTCAAATTTTATATATATGTTCATTGTCATAAGGCGCTTCCCTGATTATTTTTTGGGGTTCATTGGTTAAGTATAAAGGGGAGAAACGGGGGCTATTCCCTCTTAATTCACACAAATGGGGTTTTCATGCAGAATTATCCGACTTCCTTCAAATTTTGTATATAGATTCATTATAATAAGGCGCTTCCCTGATTTGTTTTGGGGGTTTATTGGTTAAGTATAAAGGGAGGAATCGAGGGCTATTCCCCCTTAATTCAGACAAATGGGGTTTTCATGCAGAAATATCCCATTTGCTTCAAATTTTGTATATAGGATTATTGTGATAGGGCGCTTCCTGATTAGTTTTGGGGGCTCATTGGTTAGGCATAAAGGAGGGACAGGGGGATAATCCACCCCTTAATTTATATAAATGGGTTTTTCATGCAGAATTGTCCGATTTGCTTCAAATTTTGTATATAGTTTCACTGTGACAAGGTTCTTCCCTTCTAGTTTTTGGGGGTTCATTGGTTAAGTATAAAGGGGGGAACGGGGAGCTAATCCCTCCCCTTAATTTACTGTCAATTTCTTTATTTTTCGAGGGCATTATTATTTGAAATAAGAGTATAATATACAATTTGTGGGGATAGCCTGTGAGATCAATGCCATCAGTTTAACTGGGACTTTCCTTTTTTCATTAATTACTTTATTCGTATGACCTACTCATAGTAACGATAACTGCTCAGAAAGCAGAAAATGTTGATCGTTTAATGATGCGGTTAAAGAAGGTCAATTTTTTGGTCTTTATCATTTTCTCACGTTTGAAAAAGCGAAATTAAAAATTACGTTAAGAATTTCCTAACACATATAAATTGTTTCATAACTGTGCTTTTTAATATCGTTGAGATTGTGTGAAATTTTGCTTTTCTTTTTCGTTTTAAATTTTGTAATTCAAATTAACCCTTAATTGCATAGTGATGTAAATTTCCATCACTTTTTATTTAACTTTTAATAAATAAATCAACTTCTTCGCCACCACTATATTTATATAGAAATATTAATCCAGTAAATTTCCCGTGAACTATGTTGCTGAACAAAGTTAAAAATCTATCTTGAAATTTCTGGTGTCTAATATTTAATATATGTATAAAAAAACACAAATGTAAAAGAAAAACTCATGCAAAGAAGGGTTAATATGTAAAAGTTGCGCATTTAGCTGTCTTCTTGTGATCTGTGTCAATAACAACAAAGAATGAAATCTTGAGTAGCTTTCAATAAAAATAATACACATGCAAACATACTTAATTTCACTAAATGAAACTCTATATATTTAAGAGACATATCATTTTATAAAAAACGTGCATGATTTAAGTAAAAGGAAGAGTTTAAAGACAAAAATTTTTATTAATTTTTTGAACAACACATTTAGGTTTTTTAAAAAAAGTTTTAAATTTTTGAACACAATTGGTAAACTTATTTTAAGTAGTATTATTTTAAGTTATATATGAACTTTTCAGGGTTAAACTACAAAACAATATGTAAGATAAAACATACAAAGCTGCAAAATTTCTACAAATTCCAAATAAAATAAAGATGCCATAATTTAAATAATAATTATTTTTTATCTTTATTTTTTCTTTGAAGCAGAACATCCGTACAATTTAAAAGAATAGATATAACTTTATTTTAATGTATTCAAACATGGGTTCGTGGGGGACCAAGCTACCACTATTTTAATATAGAAAAATTTGGTTGACAGACAGTTGAATGAGAAGAAGCTTACCTTTCGAAATTAGTGGCGGCAAATGACTTTCATGAAAATGTTTTAAGACCCCTACTTTAGACTTTTAACTATGGGTTGAGATGTATACATGCCACTGGAACATTTTTAAAAAAATAACCTCTGTCATACACTTATACTAGGATATTTTAAAGAGAAACCTACCGCCAAGTTTTTTTTTATAAATTTTGGTATGATTGAATAAAAAAATAGTTTGTGCGGCCTGAAACAGATGACCCATTTGCATACGAAGCGTGTATTTCAGCAATTTATTTTTATTCAGAAATTCCGAAATCACACCAGAAATGCTGAATTATAATTTTTACTTTATGTAATGACAGACGTGTTTGATCAAATAAAGTAAAAATTTCCTTTCGGAATTTTTTGTATGGATTCAGGAATTTGTGAATAAAATAAATTCCTGAAATAGATGCATACATGCGTGTATGATGCAAAAGGGATAACCTATTACACATTAGTGTGACATAGACGCAACGGTAATAAAAAAATATATACGCATGCTTGAATTAATGCGAGATATTTTATAATTACAAATTTTACTTATTTATTGACAGAACTTTGAGATTAAATAAAACGAATATTACCTTTCCGAATTCATGGCGGCAACTGACTTTCAGCAAAATTTGAACACCTTACTAGCTTACATTTTGAGTGATTAATGGGTTAAAATATGTGCACTGTATATCTCATTTGACGAATGGAACAACAAAACAGTTTACCACTAAAGTACTATCTGAATTTTCTCTAATTTTTACAGTTTCAAATAGTTCTTTACTCATAAACTTTTTTATGACGGGGTATTATAATACGTACAAAATATTTTTTCGAAATTCAAATTACCAAAAATCAAATCATGTGTATGTAGCGATGCAAATAATTCTTCTTTAATCTTTTCTTCTTTATCTATAATTAGCCCAGATTTTGTTGTTGTTTACTGTTTTTTATTGAGAAATAAACTCATTATGGAAAACACTAACAAAAGAAAATAACCATTATCTTAATTTGCTGCGTAGGAAATAAAGAAAAACTATGAAAGTTAATTGCTTTTAAAACATTCTAAAAAAAGGAAGAATGATTATCCATACTCATAAAAGTACAAGAATCTTATTAAAACCTGATATTTTATGCCCGTTTTTCTTAAAGAATTTTAAGTTTCATCAAAGAGTAATAACAATTAATATATTTAATAAATTATGATGAAAACGTGATATTATTAAAAAAAACCTTTTAAACACTTTCCAGCGTAGTTAAAAAGTGTTTATTAATTTGGTTTGTCTGTCTGTCTTTCCGTGCTGTAAATCTCATAAATATATTCATATTGTTATGCAATTGATATACGTTACTGAGGCTTTGTATGGCATGTTCGGTATTGAAAATGAACTGTGTCGCACTTATAGTGTTTTTACATTCAAAAGAATTCCTTTACATCACGGTCTATGGGGGAAAAATCGTTTGCGGGTTATTGTAACGATGTTAGACAAATTCAAACATATTAAAATTGATTTACATCACTGTGGTGCACTACAAGAGACTTACTATAGAATGTGGTACTTAATTATTATTATTTTTTACAGGGACACTCAAAATAACTGCGTTAAATTACGCACTATGGAGAAAAATCGTTTGCGGTTTATCTTAATAATGTTTCACTATTTCAATCGTATTGAAATTGACATATATCACTAATGGGCATTACAAGATGTTTACTATAGAACACGCAAAAGAATAAGGTACTGTCTGATAACAATAGTTGCTGGAAATGTGTTTTCAGATGCTGAACACGTTTTTAAATTCAACTAATTTTTTGACTATTAATTGGTGTGTATGAAAGTATAGATCATATACAGGGCAGCACAAAAGTTCTCGAGTACATTTCCGTTTACTGACGGAAATTCCAGAAGGAGAATTTTAAACTGTGCTACGCGTTTCCTAACTGAAATAAAATTTAGCATTCTATGTAGTATATATACAAATCTAAAGATAATTTACAGGTTGCGCGTAGTTGCGATTAAAAATGCAGTTGATTGCGTTTCATTGTGATTTTTTTAAACAATTAAATTACCTATTAAAGTTTTTAAAAAAAATTAAAGAACACGAACCAGAACGTCGTTAACGAATCCACTGAAACGAAATTGGTGTGTTTCTTTTTATATTTGTATAGTGTTCAAAAACTTTCGTCTTAAATAAGCCCCTTATTCATGCAAAAATTCTATCATAAGTAAGTTTAAAAATTTATATCCGTTTTTACTTGTGAAAGTCTTCCCCGACTATAATCAGGTCCTGTTGATACGATGCAAACAAACAACAGTCGTCATCGTGTGACTACAGCCTCAGTAACTTCACTCGCAACTGGTAGACACTACGCTATATGTCACCTCCTCTTTAGTCATTGCTTCATTAGATTATCCACTAGCCTCTGAATATAGAGTTGTGGGAGGTGACGTCACGAACATGTTTTTGTTGCTGCCCTAGGACAGATATTGGTACCTTTATCAATGATTTTTCTACTTGTGTGTCCTACAGCTTTTTCAACGTTTTACGATAAAAGTCACCTGATGTGAACTCCTCTATTAGTACTACGCACTGCACAAAATTTGTGGCTGTCGTAGGCGGATCTTTCTAGCGTTCGAATGGCCACATGAATTTGGACACCAATAGTTTCTTAAATCATTCTTTGTGATTATTTAATTTTTAAAAAGTACGAAGAAGAATACTTTTATAATCTTTTTCAGTGGCGGCTCGTTACTGGCTTTATTTGGGGTACTAAATACATGGCTGCTAAATTTATTCTTTTCTTACCCCTATTATTAAAAAAGAATACTTTATTTTATTTACTGTCAGAAAGTTCTGCCATTAAACAAGGAAAAGAGTTCTTGTAAAAAATAATGGTGTGGAAATAATATGTGTTTCAGGCATGCTTTTAGTGCACCAAAAAAAGACATTTACGAGCCACCACCGATCTCTTTTAACTCTTTAAGTCCCAAGTTTTAAAAAACTGAATGACCTTAGAATTTCAATAAATAGCCCAAAATACTCGCCTTTCTCGTTTGCCACCTTTTTTACTAGGTAAATAATGGAAATGACCCTACAGTCTTTTCCCTTTATTCAAATTTCTACAGGTGTTACACACCTCTGTTTATCATTGCTCCAGTTCTGCAAAAAATATGGTTTTTCTTTCTGTACTGTCGAGAAATGCCAACACATTATCCCATCCATCACTGAGCAAAACCACCCCCTTGACAGTACACCAACCCTTTTAACCCATTCGGGACCATGGGTGCATATATGCACCCTCAAAAAGAGCATACAGAATTTGTTTTAGGCACCAGTAAAAAATAAAAGCAATATTTGCTTTTTCTAATTAGAGCATTTTTGTGATATTTTAAGTAAAGGTAGCTTTTTTTAAAAAGGGGTGCCAATGGAATAAAATATGTGTAAAAGCCACCGGTCCCGAAGGAGTTAAGAGGAAGGAAAATCCTTTCAGCTATCCAGGGCTATTGTGTGTTTGAGAACTTTGGGATGATTTCGGCTATTGCGGGATTCAAATGTTAATGACAATGAAAGGAGGATTGTTTGTGATGTCATACTATGGAGAAACAGCAGGACCTGACTACCACCAGAGGAAGCTTCCACCAGTAAAAATGTATTGATATTTGTGCCTTAATTATGACAAAAATTTTGCCTGAATAAGGTGTTTAAATAAAGAAAAAACTATTCAAATTTTCTTAGTGACAGTTTTCCACAGCGGTAATCAGCCACTGCGGAACTGGTTACAGTTGTAGCTTCACTATTTTGAGAATGTGTCAATTTATCTCTATTCATAGTTCCATGCTAATCGCATGACATTCGCAAGCTAATGTTTGAACCAATGACCCCTGAATACTAGGCCTACGCGCTGTCTAAAAATGACGGCTGTTATAGGCGGTTTTTTTGCAGCGTTTGTACGATCCCTTTAATTTCAGTACTAATCATTTATAAAGGTTTTTTGCGTCATATTTTTCTGAGATGAGATAAGTCAAAAGAAACTTTTTGGAAAATATCGGTGTCTAAATTCAGGGGACCATACACACGCTTAAAAAACCCACCTACGACAGCCACCATTTTTACGTCTTCGGGTAGGCCTATACAGTTTTTTCTAAATGAACTTTTAAATTCTCTTAAATAAAGTTAGTTATCGAACTCTTTCCCGATAGCATTAGAAACAGAAATTTTATATATTTTTTTTATGCGTAAGGATTTTACATATATATATATATATATATATATATATATATATATATATATATATACAGGGTGTTTCAGTTAAACGTTTCAGAACTTCTAAGAGGGGTAGGGTACATCCTGACAACTCGAAATCATATAGCAATGTGGGGTCGGAAATGCTTTCCTTAACCCTTTGAGGCGCAGAGAATTTCCATTGCTTAACTATTGAAATTAATGAATGACACCAGAATTTGAAAACGAACTTTCTTGTAAATATGAAAAAGCTATATTTCACGCAACTAATAAACCGTATTCTCTGCGCCGCAAAGGGTTAAGGAAAGCATTTCCGACCCCACATTGCTATATGATTTCGAGTTGTCAGGATGTACCCTAACCCTCTTAGAAGTTCTGAAATGTTTAATTGAAACACCCTGTATATATATATATTGTATTTTAAAAGTTATCGTCCATGCAGATACCATAAGTTAAACCTTAATGTAATAGTGAACAGTGACACAATGAATGTATTATTTTTATCAGCTCTCGGGAAAATTAAATATGCAAGGTGCGTAAACTCATTGGAATTTATCGCAATGTATGATAAGGAAGTTTGTATGTATTATTTAAATCTAAAAATTCGTAATCACCTTGTCAGTGAGATAAAAATGACCTAAATATGACAATGGCACATTTCTGTTTAGATTACACATAATAATTCAATTTCTTTAAAACCAATTAGTTTCACCATAAAAGCATAATATGCAAGCGTGTTTTGCTTATATGGGGTATTTTATATTTAATAAAATGCTATATATACCTAAATGTGACAAACTTTTGAAAAATTAGAGTAAATTTTCGCACAATGACCTTATGATATTCATCGTGTAATCTTATGATGCATTTTCTTTTTCTTAATGCAATAATTTTTTACGGTATTTAAACTCTTATCAAATAACTATTTTTCATTTAATCTTTTATATTTCCTTAAACTTCATTTGACAGCATTTATTAATCTTAAGTGGGTATTCAAAGCGCAAAGGCCTGAGCACTTAATTTCAAATTCAGTCTTTCTTCAAATGTTTTTCTAAATTCACTTTTTATAATGATTGATGATTTCAGATCTTTTATTTCTTTATGAGGTACTTGTTCACCTAGACTGCCTGCTCAACAAATTTATTTTATATACAGAGAGCTATAAATCTTGATGATCATCTTAAATTTTATCGCTTGTAACGTACTGAACATAAGACATTGCTCCTTCAGCTTTTTTTATATTATTAGTACTGTTTTTTTTTTGTTTTTTTTTACAAAAGTTTCGAAATAAAGTTTTCTAATGAAAATATATTTGAAATCAACATAAATGAGATAAAAATGTGCATTCAATTTATTTTGTCTGCTATGTTGTCTGCAGGGCAGAATAATAGCCTGAGATTGATATATAATTACGCTCCGAGATTCGTAAAATGTTTATGTTAAATATTATTTTTTTTAAGAGAAAACATCCTGAAAAAAATTATTTAAAAAAATTATCCATGGAACTTACTGTTTAGGTAATGAACTCTAACTTGTTGGAAAATTGCAGTGCCTCTAAAAGTTTAAATAATAGATTAAATCTCGGAATATATCAACCATTTTCTATTAATTGTAAACAAAATTGACGAACTATTTTGTAAATTAAAGAGATTAAAAATATTGTCATAAAAACATTTATTCAAAAACGAATTCAGAATACTCAGTTGTATTTTAGTATTTTATGTAAATATGATTTTATCTGATTTTCGGTCATTTAAAAGTAATACACTTTGTTCAAAAACAGAAAAAGAAAATCCCATTTAGAAAGCTTAAGCACTCATATATTATAATCTTGATCCTTGTTTGTTGAAATACGTATAAATGTATACTTTTTGTTAACACTTTCCAGTATAATTGAAATGTTTATTTGGATTATGTTGGTCTCTGTGTGCTTGTTTGTTAGCCTATTAATTCACGTAATAACTTTCGTAACTGCACTAATATTACCACTAAACTTATACATATTATTGCACTATAGCACGTCCCCTACCGCAAATAATGTTGTAACGTTCATACTTCGTTACCCCACTCATGCCGATTAGAAAGTTTACTCGCCACTAAAGGCGTACAAAACCTTTAGATTTGAAAAAGAATAATTCTGTTCGGAAGCTCTTACTTTAACTTATCTGCAATTTTGAGCGATTTAGTAAGTCAAAATTGCAATATGGAAAAACTGGTGTCGAAGAATTAAAAGAAGTGTAAAGATGCCTGTGGTCAATGGGTTAATAGGGACGCTCAAAAATATTTCGTGTGATTGAAACACACAAAATATCCAAAAGTATAATATTTATTGTTTATTCGATGTTTAAACTGGCCCTCTTAAGGGGTATAATTTTAGTGAGAAGCAGGTTTTTGAAATTGATTGTTTATTAACAGTTTATAACATAGTCGAAAGGTGTTTAACACTTTGTATTTTTGGTCGTCTGTCTATATGACTGGCCTTCTCACTGACTGGCTGGCCACCTGTATGTTTTTCAGCCCATCTGCTTGTGTGGATGGCCGTCCGACTGTCTGTCTGTCCATCTGGCCGTGATTTAACTCTCGTAAATGTGATAGGATTGTCAAGTACTTTTTCTATGTTATTGAAGTTCCTTATTAAATGTTAGCTATTAAAAATGAAGTGTGTAACTTTGATAGTTGGTTTACAAGAGCACACAATATAATTCCGATACATTATGGTTAACGGAAGAAAATCTTCGCGATGCGTTTTGGTAATGCTATGATAACTCAAACAGAATGACATGGTATGTATCACTATGGTGGAATATAACATGCTTTCTGTGGGGTATAGAATAAGTATCATTTAAAGTTCATTTACACGGGCTCACAAGAAAGTACCATTACATCAAGATCTTTACAGAAAATGCGTTTGCGGTGCATTTGTAAGATGTTATGATACGTAAAACATAATGAAATCGATACGATCGGTACACTGAGGTGATCTACGACATGTTTTGTATAGATTTTAGAGTGTATAGCATTTATATTTCAATTACAGAGACACGAAAAAAATTGGTTACAAGACGGACTCTTACTGATATTTTCTAGAAGTGCGTTTTCTACTGTGGTAAGTATTTTTAAACTTATCCATATTTTAATATATTACGTGGTGTGTATATGTTCTGTAGATCACATACAAAGCTTCACGAAATATTCCGACATAATACTGGACAGGGACAGCAATTACAGAAAAAGGATTTTTGCTGAGTTATGTATTTTTAAAAATTCCTTATTTAGATATCTAATTTCATTGGATGAAAAAAAAATTCATTAAAATATTCAGTTACGTGTTGAAAAGTATTTTATAATATATGCCAGATGCATGATTTTTGTTTTTGCTTATGTATAACGTACGTTTGTATAATATTTATGAACTCATTATATAATTAAGCAAACTTTGGATCATTTGCAAGCAGAATGCACTATCCTTTTATTTTTAGCTTGTGTCATTTTATCCATTTCTTATATAACATACAACGTTTGAAAAATGATAAAACTGGTTTCTACTATTTATCACAGAAAGCCATATTTGCTACCTTGGCGGCAATCCTTTACAGTCACATGACAAATCCAGCTTAAAGTGCCTTGTGCTAAAGATAAACAACTTTTATATTTATGTAAAGCATAATTTATCAATCTGTGTCTTTATCGTATATTCATTGTAGTTTACTTAAAACGGACTCCTAGCAAAACCTTAATGCTACCTGAAGAAAATTAATTTAATTTTCAGTTTATTGCATGATTTACGATCTAGAGGTACTTATACGTGTTAGGTTATACATTAAATTTACGGTCTTCCGCCACGACTGTTTTTTTTTATTTTCTTTTGTAACCACGCTATTTATTTTTATTTCGGAGTGATAAACGAAATCTCTATTTTTGTATATTTGTGATTAATTCATTGCACCCAGAAAAAAAAAATAGTACTATCATCATTTTAAAATACATGGACGAATAGCTATACTTATATATGTGTCTGACAGTATTTTTATTCTAAAGGTTACCAAGGAGAAAAATTGCTTCGAATTTTTTATTTCGCCTTAAAAAAATAAGGCAGACTGAGACACTTTTTAAAAATATACTTTATATAATTTCACAAAATAAAAATAATCTATCTGAAGGTTTTAAGGTACATTCTTAACAAAAAATGCCCCACATGTGTATGTAAATATTTTTCTAATTCAAGGTGCGGAAATAATTACCCCATGTTTTATAGAATTTTTCGCTTTATTTATTTGCAGACAATTGTCACAAATTCAACGATTAAACGTGGTGAATACGAATTCTGCAATTTAAATTACATGTAGTATTTTTCTAATCTTAAGTAGTTGTGCCAGATTACTTTTAAATTACAAGGTGTGTACAGAACTGGCTAATTTCACTCAAAACGCATTTTTTACAACTTTAAGTACGTTTGAGTAAATCAAATTACTGCTAGAGAAGGGTTGTCTCACATGCGACCTACGGGTCGTAGAGCTACCACTGTTTTCGAATAGAAAAATTCACTTATCATAAAGACATGCATTTTGGGATTAAAAAAGATTTTGAAGAATTTTATTATGAAAAATGTGACAAACGGCTTTCACAAAGAAATGTTGAATTACATTGTGCTCGATTGTTGAAATTTCCGATGCTTGTATAACAAAAGATTTTTTTTTTTTAACTGTCTAAAATTTTGAAAGTAGCTGTCATATTATAGAATAAAACTAGAATATTACAATTTCTTTTGTTATTATCTGAATTTATTAGTAATTATATTTTTAATTCCTTTACTTTGAAAAAGGTGAATAATATTTCATCTTATTACGACGCAACATTCGTTTAATTGCTACGCGCAGAGTTACCAGTTCGGCACTTTTAAAAATTAAAATTATTTGATTTGCGCCACTGATTGTAATAGAAATTATTCGCCTTAATTATTGATAGATTAAATAATGCAAAGATAAGATGAATTAAATTGTTTAAAAGAAGTTGAGGAAATCAAGTAATTTGAATCCAAAAAAGGTAGCGAACGGGCAACTCAAGCTACACGACATTTCGAATTCATAATACATCACCCAACAAATATTGTTATTCTGCAATAGTGGTTTCTTGGTATTGAAAGCTTGCTCATTTATTTTTACCATTGCGTCAACGGACCACCAACATGTTATGATAGAATATTAATGGAGTGAACTTTAGTCCCATATTTTATCCGTAATATTTGCCCTTGCAGTAGATTTTTTGTATTTTGATTTATTATAACTTCATACAAATTGATTTAATAAGAAATATGACATTATTTTGTTTATCTTAGGCAAATTAGTTTCGATTAAAAAATTCATCTCTTAAAAATATCTTTCTTTTTTGTGCCTATTTAACACATAGAAGCATGCATGTGGTTACGATAATACTTCTATAGTATTGATTTGGGACAAATGATATATTTATCTTAATAAGTATAACTATTTGAGAAATAAAGTGTTATCAGTCAGCTCCTGTTTTTTCTTCTAATTGCTTGATTACCAACTACCCCCTTTTTTAATTAGTATAATTCGCCTCTTTTACATCCTATTTAACCTGTTATTAAATAAAGAGAATGTTACTATTTCAAAAAAGGGATGGCAATCAATCAGTCTGCGAATAGAACTATTTTTGAATACAATCCAATGAAGAATATTTCTATCTCATAAATACATTCAAGGATGAAGATTAATACACGAAAATAGTGGTGCAAGGAACCTCTGTGCAACCTGTTAGCTTCTAAAATGGGAAAACCATGACATTTATTTTAAAATACGATTGTTGTGAAAAAGAAAAAAATTAAAGATTCATGGAAAAACAATGTAGTCACATACATTCGTATGTTATTTTTTTATCGATCGTTCTTTCTTTTACGAGAATTGGATTTCTTTGCCCGTCCCATTTTATACAAATTATAAACAATGAATTTTCAAAGGAATTTCATCGTTTTTCTCCCATTAAACCAATTTTTAATTATTGTGTTAATACAGTTTTCGATTAATCAATAACAGTGTTAAGACAAAATGAGCCGAAAACTTTTCAAAAAAATCCGTCAACTGTCAACTAACACAATGGTATCCTTCGAATGATTACCACCAACAACATAACTACATACGTAAACTGTATATAAAACTGTGCATGAACTTGTAATAACACACGCAACTCGCAACTCCCCCCACCCCTGTTACACATTTTTAATTCTTTTTCCGTGATGCACTCAGCGTAGAGAGTTAAAATTCACACCAAATATACACCATACCTCGTAGTATTTGTTGTAAAAACATGAAGGTGTCTGATTTACACACTGAAAAATTTCGATACGTTCTTAATTAAATAGTACAATTAAAAACAAGAAAAATTTAATAAAACTGACTATTTTGCAGAAAAATATCTGAAAATAATATCTACTATTTCTATTTTAAAATTACACATCCCTGATTTTTATCGATGAAATTCGATCGCTACTTTCTTCACAATGCACGGCTGTCCAAAACGCACATAAAGAGACATAACTGTCCATGGGTTTAACCCCTTCGCGACGAGCGTCCTTTACAGAATTTTTAATCTTTCAACACCGGTTTTTCAAAACAGAAAATTTCGCCTACTTGAATCGCAAAAACGCTATGATTAAAAAAGGCAAAGCTTACAATAAAAAATAACTGGTGGGAATAATCGAGGATTCTGAGCATCTTATGCGTCACGTATACGTGTCGCTCGTCCCCAAGGGGTTAAGATATGCTTCAAACTTGGCAAAAAAGCATCTCTATTGAAGGGCCATCGATTCTTATAGGACTCGATCTGGTTGATTCAAGGGCATATTTTACTAGGAAACCCGGCTATACCCTTTCCTTAGAAAAAAATTCACATTCTTTATTTCTTTTCTTTTGAAAAAAAATAATAAAAAAACGAAAATCTTATGAGATTAAAATTGTCCCAAACGAATATGAAAATAAATAAACGTACCCATATTGTCTAACTTCTCTTAAAAACATCTCTTTGGGAAAATGGATGAAAGACAATTTGTGAATAAGAAATTTATTGAAAATATAATCTTAAATGTTTTCATATGAAAGAAAAGATAATATAGCGTAATAAAATTACTCTATTGTAAATAACAAGTAATGCAGTAAGTTTTTAATAATTGAAAAGAAAACGAAAAATGCAAAACTGAAAGCAGCCTGAGTATTTTTCGAGGACATCTTCCATACTTTAAATAATCGTGACATGCATTTACGTTTATTCATAAAGATATATTTTGAGGCATAATGTTCGCTTATAAATTCAAATTTAGATCAATCACTAATAGAATCACTAATAGATCAGTCAATCACTAATAGAAGTTTGTGTAATATAAATAAATTCATATACAGGGATTCGCAAAGAACAAGATACATTGTCGTTGATGGTTGGTGATTGCTGGAAGTGAGTTTTAAGTTGCCTTATGCTTTTTTTTACCTGAATTGAATTTTAGCTTAATATGGGGTGTGTAGAAAAGTCTTTATATAATATACAGGGCTGTACAAAAGATTTTGAATGCATTTCCATCGACTGGCGAAAATTGCTAAATGTGAATTTTCTAATTGAACTAAATATTATCATGCTATGTAATATACACCGAAATCATATGGACAAATAATTCCACTATTTTTTGACAATGGAAGGTAATTTCTAAAACTGTATTTTAAAATGTGTAATACATTTCCTAAACTATTTATTGCATATCTTCTTTCGTCTTATTTAATGGTGACGTTTCGTTACAGTTTTCTGGGTATATTGGAAAGTGTTTCATAATCTATGCTTGAAGCATGATTTTTACTTCTTGTTTATTTTGAGAGTAAATTTTAATGCATTAATAAATGTAATAAACAATTTAATTTTCTACCAGCATTTGAAAACGGAATATACTTAAAAATTTTTAAGATATGATATTTTACCATACGCTTATTTTTTTTTCTATAAGTTTCAAATTGTTTTATGAATTTATAATCTAGACATGCTACATTAAAGCCCTTTATTATAGTATCCATTGAATCAAACAGAGTACCTCTATCAGCTCTCGCTAAAATATAATTAATTTCTTGCTTCTACATCCATTAAAATGGCGTCTATTCTTACGCTGGAAGTGATATTTCTTACTTAAAGATCAATAAAAATGTTAAGTTTAGTAAACGCGAAATCCATTTAAATATTTTCGATAACATTAAACTTTATTGGAAATAAAATTGATTTTTCATTTCCGCTTTCATCATTCCTTTTATTTCAAGATCGTGTTTTTACAGTTAACACAAACATATTTTCAGTTCAATGGTTATGAAATAATCGAAAATAAAAACAGGAAGTATCACATTTTTAATTGAAAAAAAAAATCATAATATTTACCTTAACAAAATATTTCCTTTAATTATATATATATATATATATATATATATATATATAGTTATGCTCTCATATGACAGAATATTTTTTTGGATTCTAATATATTTAAAAAAAAAAAACATTTTCTTTATAGTGATACCAATTTAGGTACAATTTTACGTCAATTAAAACTGTTTGTCGCTATCTCCTTGAAGTACTTATACAAATATCAAGTATCAGTAGTAAAAGTTCAATTGTTTTTCACTTTTCAAGAACTTTCATGCCTCAGCAAAAACAATCCTTAACTTTGTAGAACCCTTAAACTTTGATTATACACACACAACACAATTTTAAGAACAAAGATGACACATGACGACACATTTTTCAAAACAAAGTCAAAGGATGTTGTATAAAGTATATTTAAAGAATCAAAATTTAAATAAAAATAAAAATCATACAGCGAAATACAGCATATAAGTTCATGTTATATTTTATAATAAAAATGTTCTATCACGTGACGTTTTCTTGTTACATAACTTTAAAAAACATTATTATGTCATTTTTGTATTTCATAGAAAAGATCTGATAACAATGAGTCACCTCACGGTTGCCAGGTCTATAATAGATTCCAGAGGATCGTGTCATTTTGCTTAGGTCAAATAAACATGATATAAACCAGAAATTTTATATAAAAATTAATTATATAAATGAAAACCAAAAAGAAACAAGACGATGTATTTTAAATAAGTTTTCTTGTTCAAAGCTTGTTTCTTTGCTAATGAAGATATTCGTACCGCGTTCCGGAAAGTATTGTTATGTTGACAACATTGTTATCCCCATTGCACCAATGAACAATGCTTTAAGTAATGCCTGCGTCGTCCCTCAGAACCTATTTGATTTCACGTACTCTGGCGGTACCGCTGCGCTGATGAACAGTGGCGCATCAGAGAACCTATTGACACCGCTAAATTTAAATAGTTTTTTCATCTTATTTAAGGACAGATTATCTGTGATTGCTTAAGGTGATGAATACTATTAAAAGGACCAGCGTCCATAAGCCGTGTTTTTGGCCCATAAAATAAATCTATACTCGATTTTGTTATACTGACTCAATTATTTCACTTTTTAATATTAGAAGGTTTATCCTGTACGATTTCAACAATAGTTTTTTTTTATTTTGTTTGGATTTATATGACTTACACAATCTCAAAATTTGTATTATTCGTAGATTTTAATGAAAAATACGCAATTTCTCCTAATTTTACCTCAATTATTTATATGAGCGCAATCGCGCAACACTTTATTATTTACATATACAGGGTTATTCTAAATAACGGACCCATTTGCAAAAAATTGTATTTACTAAAGTACAAATCCAAAATGAACAATCTTTATACCAATGAAAAGAAGAAGTTTCAAAGTTTTTTTAAGTCGTTATAAATGTTCAATGTGTTCAACGTTTGTTGCACGGAAAACATCTACGCGATAGCCAAACTCGTCCCACATACGAGAAAGCGTATCTGCTGCCCTATTCACAACTGACAGCGCAAAGAAATCGCGGCCTATTGCCGCGCGACCTCTACCGGCTGCCTCTGGAACCATCACCGCTTTGAAAGCCGTGCACTCAGTAACAGCAGATACGCTTATAAAATACATCAAAATGCACAATATATGTAAAAATAAAACTGCTGCAAAGCTGCCCTCACAGTAAAAAATTTTAAAATATATTAAAAATTGAGGTAAATCTTTGCAAAATTGAGTATTTTTCATCAAAAACTACGAATAATATGAACTTTGAGCTTGTGTAAGTTATATAAATCCGAACAAAATGCAACAACTGTTGTTGAAATCGTACAGGATAAACCTTCTGATATTAAAAAGTGAAATAATTAAGTCAGTAGAACAAAATCGAATTTTAGTCTTATTTCATGGGCCAAAAACACGGCTTATGGACCCTGATCCTTTACTGGTGACAATCGTGCTGACATGATGTGCCACTGTTCCATCACTGCATTGACTGTTGGGATTTTCTGTGTTAATCCGAATTAAAGTCTGCAAGTTCATTAAATACCGCATAATTCTTTGAGTTATACAAGTTTAGCTAAGTTCATTTTCTATTATTTCATATACACTTTGACGCTTTAAGAAATCTTTTGCATTTACAGCAATTTCTGAAGGTTACGCAACAAAATGTTTATGTATGATGTGGAAAAAAAGATTTTATTTTGTATACTACCGTTTTGAGGCACTAGAAAATGATTGGGCTAGGTCACATGTAAGAGAACTTTCGATGAGTGGGTCATTTGGGTCACTATGGGTCAGGGTCAAGATTATTGTATCTAAAAGACGGTTCAAGCGATTTTGACTAAATTTTGTATCCTAGCATTTTCGAGCACGAGAAGACTATTAGTCTTGGTCACATGTTAGAGAACTTTCGATTAGTGGGTCCTTTTGGGTCACTATGGGTCAGGGTCAAGCTAATTTTATTTAAAAAACGGCTCTAACGATTTTGATTAAATGTTGTATCCTAAGAGTTTCGGGCACGAGAAAATCATAATGCTAGGTCACATGTCCGAGAAAATTCGATTAGTGTGTCATTTTTGGATCACTTTGGGTCAAGCTAATTTGTCTAAAAAACGGCTCAGAGGATTTGGACTAAATTTAGTGTCCTACGGGTTTCGGGCAAGGTAAGACAATTGTGCTTGGTCACATGTTCGAGATATTTTGATTAATGGGTCTTTTTGGTCGTGGGTCATGATATTTGAACTCAAAACTAATTTTGACCGAACATAGCTCTGCGTTCCCTGCTCGTCATCATATAAATTAAGGTCAATGTGCCTAAATATGACGACCTAGGAAAAAAACAAAGTTCGTTTACCTAATATTCTAACACACGAATCCTACACAAATGTCACCAAGTCAAACATCCGTATTTCAAGAACGAAACGCAAAACAAGTTACTGCAATTAAAACATTTATTACAAATTTACCATTGCAGTATGCATTGTTAATTATCAAATTCCGACAACGCTTCCTAAATTTGGAGAAAACACCAAAATTGAAATTACAATTTCGTGTTTTTTATCTTTTAATGTCAAATAACCCCATTGATTTCCCACCATTTGGTTTTTCATCTACTGGATGTGAAATCGGAGAAAGACTACGCGTTTGGAACGAGGGTTCTTTTAAAAGTTTCATCCTATTTCGATGTCTGGTTGTATGATCTACCTATTAGAGACAAATTGGATAGTTCAACTTCGGAGGGGCTTTCAACAGATGTACTGGGGTAAGTGTATCTGTTATTTTCGTATATTAAATTTAAATGATTTTCAATGCAGAAATTGTAAATTATTAAACTTTGTTCGATTAATATATTTAAGAATTTACACATAGTGATACATTGGCGTTTACACTTGGCTGAGTACTTAACTAGGTAATTCAAATATTCAAAATGAGAAAATTCATGCGAAAAAGAAAATTAATCAATGGATTAAGTTTAGAATTTAAGGTGTTGGTGGTAACCAGTGGTTACCAATATGGACTCTTTAAAAAAAATTACTGTTGTATCAGCATGTCCGTAATGTAGTGCTATTTTATTTAATAACGGATTGTTTGTCAATCAGTAAAACAAAAATTACTATACAAAAATTCTGGTAGCATGGTAATTTATTTTAAGAAAATGAGTGCTAAATTGGCAACAGTGTGGAGGAATGCAAAAGTGTCCTTTCTCAATCTTTTTGAAAACATGGGACTCAAGGTAAATGATCAGAATTATTGTTTTTACTTAAATTCCTTTTCATTTAAATGACATTTTTTTATGGAATAAATATTGATTATTAAATACAATTCCATATCTATTTTTAATATCACAATGTAATTTCTAGCTAAGAAAAAGCTTAAGAGAGCTTAAAAAAATCTGAAATTTAAACAAACTGGCGAGGATGTTAAAGTTGGTCGACTGACATCATGACTTTCCCTTAGGAAATATAATATCCCCCAATCAACATTAAATATTCCAGTCAATGATTGACTTTTTGAGGCAGTCAATTTGCTTCTCTGATAAACTGTTAATTATAGAGTGTAATGATAAAATTAACTTTAAATATGTAATTTTTGAGTATGAGGGGGACTTTTTCCAGGTACTATCCTTACTATTAAGATAGATAACGAATTTGAGTCACAGCGCCTAGAATACATAATGTGGAAAACGACCACAAAATAGTACTAAAAAATTGAATCCGATAAATGCAGAACAATGCTGAAAAGATAACGGGTCGATCGCAGCGAGATCTTCTAGCAGTGACGTTAGACAAGGTAAAGGTCCAGATGATTTAGATACCACTAATTTTATAAAAATATTTTTGCCGAATCTAATCAGAGAATTTTCGGTGATAGAACTTTCTGTGAAGAAAACTTTATAATATTACTGGTTTCCAGAGCATTCCCCCCCCCCCTCTCTGGCTGCGCCACTGTCTTCTAGCTCTTTTCAACGCAAACATTGTATAAGATTCGAACTGAGAAAACGTCTCAGCTGGTGGTAAATATTTTAATTAATTAAATTATACACTATTTTCTTTGACTTGGATAGTGATTTTCATAAGCTTTAAAAATATGAATGATATAGATCATGGCCAAAAAACGTGATACGCATTCTTTTGTGCCTGGTTGCAGTACTCGATACAAGACATCAAACTAGAAACTATCCCATCCCTATTTAGCATACCAAAGGATGAATCTCTGCTAGAAGAGTGGGAAAGATTAATTCCCTGATATGATAAAAAACTAACTTCAAAATTAGTTGCCTCTTAAATATACACTTAAAAGAAGATTTTATTAACAGAATTTATGGTCATGTTTTCAATAGAGAAACGATTACCTTTTTCTAGAGGTAAATCTATTT
Source organism: Maratus michaelseni (assembly GCA_963931845.1). Lineage (NCBI taxonomy): Eukaryota > Metazoa > Arthropoda > Arachnida > Araneae > Salticidae > Maratus > Maratus michaelseni. The sequence goes on from OZ007586.1 coordinate 86,237,769, forward strand.
TTAAAGCAGATGTCGCTGCAATCGCCCTATTATTGTTTCGCATCGTTGCACGTTTATCGACTACAATTTTTTAGCACTTTTTAAAGCATTACCAGTTTGGCTTTTTTTTTTTAATTCCGAAATTTCGCATAAATACCAGAAATTCTGTATAATGTTCTTTTCCTTACATAATGGCATATATTTCTTGACTTCTTAAAGTAAATTTTTTTTTCAGAATTTCCGGTTTGAATTTGAAAATTTTGAATTAAAAAATGGTAAAACTGTGTTTTACACTATGTATTCTAGGCGCTGTAGTTGAGGGGTACAAAATGGTAATGTGTGGTCCCGAAAGTTTGAAGAGGGCACAACAATGTGATAAACCATTGTATGAATTGAAAATAAAATTAATGACACACCTACCAATCTTTCGTCTTATAAAATCAAATTAAAAAAGAAATTTCTTAAAGATGTTAATAAATAACCATGTAGAAACAACAGACATTTTTTTCTCGTTGATATGTCTCCGAAATACTCATATGTCTCATTTGTCTCATTTGTCTCTGTCACTCATATGTCTCGAAATAGTCATATGTCATGTTTTTCATATGTTTGAAAAATTTAGTGTTGACAGTTTTGACATTATCCTAATTCTTAAATTCGGAAATAAATAAACCAGTGTTCCCAGTTCGCTAATTAAAAAAAAAATCAGATTGCTTGAATGCCACCAATTTTTATAATAAAATATTCGCCTAGCTTAATGGCAAATTACATATTCAAACATAAGGCGAATTATACTATTTTTAAAAATTGTTGTCAATTAAATAATCTGAATAAAAAATGTAGTACAGTGGCAACACTGAACTACAGCGTTTCACGAACTCCTAAATTTTAGAAATTTAATTCATGAAATTGTTGTGTAAGAACATAGACATAGTTTTGTCACATAGTTTTGTCAGAATTAATATAGTATTGATCATTTCTTTGTGATATTTTGTTTATTAATTGTCAAAAGTAAAAGTGTTTAAAATATAAATGTTAAATTATTCATTATTTAATTACAATGCAGTATTAAGTATAGAAAAAAATATAAAAACTAAATTAATAAAATTAAGATAAACGGACATGCATAAATTCTTTGTCATATTCAAATACGTTGGACATCTCATTTAGTTTTTAAATATTGCGAATGTGACAAAATGACATAACTGTAACAATGTTTCATTTTTGCTTAGATAACAGATTTTTTTTTCAAACGGAATTAACTTTGACTTAACAGCAAACATTTCGAAATAAGTAATCTACTCTTGAGTTTTTAAAATGTTTTTACTCTTGAGTTTTAAAATGTTTTAAACTAAAAAAAAAAAAAAAAAAAAAAAAAAAAATTAATTTTCTAAAATTTTCTCACCATTTAAAACAAATAATTTTTTTCTGTGTTGTATCACTTTACAAATAAATGTTGGATATGATTTGTAAATTTTAGATGAAAATGAAAAATTATTTCTTTCTTGAACTGTGTGAAAGGCGATGCCATATTATGCATATTAATTAATATTTATCAATATTTGTAACAGAAATTCTGCATAAAATTGTACTCGTTTAATATTCATGGATTTATTTTTAAATTGTTCACCGGTTCCATGCAATTGAATATAAAAAATAGTCACCAGTTCTGGCCCGTAATCATAAGGCTACGGTGTGATAACCTTTTCCTGCTTTTACATGTTAATCTAAAAAAAAATTCCCACCAGTTAATTCTGAATTTACTGTTTATATATCTATCTCCCGTACAGTATTCTATTAACTTTAATCCAAAGGTAGCAAAGCCATTAAATAATAAGCCCAGTCAGATAAATGGGAAACTTTTCGCAAGTTGAAAATAGCGCCATCTAGCGGTTGGGAGTGCTGCATTCGGCACCAAGAATATTTTAATAAAATTTTGCCTCTAAAATTAAAGCTTAAAATAAGGAGTTCATATTTTCTAAGAAAGTCGTTTGTAAATTCCGGTGTCAGTCAGTAATTTCACATTTTACGAACAGAATTTGTCTGTGCCGGAAAGGGTTAATTGCATAGTGATGTAAATTTCCATCACTTTTTATTTAACTTTTAATAAATAAATCAACTTCTTCGCCACCACTATATTTATATAGAAATATTAATCCAGTAAATTTCCACATTTTTTTTTCATTTTAGTTTTAGCTTTAAAGTAAAAGATCCCAATAATTAGCAAGCTTTTAAAGGAAGTGCAAAAATAAAAAATAGATAAAAATCGTATAAAATATCGATATAAATAAATCGTATCGTTTCTCTGCGACGCACTTCTGTTTTGTCCTCCTTCCGCAGCAGAGGTTTGGCGCTAGTGTGTCGCTAACAAATTTAACACTATCTGACTGGGCTTATTATTTAATGGCTTTGAAAGGTAGTGATGGAGCTCAAGAAAGAGACTGCCGTGAACAGAAATCGTTCGTAGCCAAAGCCATTAAATAATAAGCCCAGTCAGATAAATGGAAAACTTTTTGCAAGTTGAAAATAGCGCCATCTAGCGGTTGGGAGTGCTGCATTCGGCACCAAGAATATTTTAATAAAATTTTGCTCCTAAAATTAAAGCTTAAAATAAGGAGTTCATATTTTCTAAGAAAGTCGTTTGTAAATTCCGGTGTCAGTCAGTAATTTCACATTTTACGAACATAATTTGTCTGTGCCGGAAAGGGTTAATTGCATAGTGATGTAAATTTCCATCTCTTTTTATTTAACTTTTAATAAATAAATCAACTTCTTCGCCACCACTATATTTATATAGAAATATTAATCCAGTAAATTTCCACATTTTTTTTTTCATTTTAGTTTTAGCTTTAATGTAAAAGATCCCAATAATTAGCAAGCTTTTAAAGGAAGTGCAAAAATAAAAAATAGAAAAAAATCGTATAAAATATCGATATAAATAAATCGTATCGTTTCTCTGCGACGCACTTCTGTTTTGTCCTCCTTCCGCAGCAGAGGTTTGGCGCTAGTCTGTCGCTAACAAATTTAACACTATCTGACTGGGCTTATTATTTAATGGCTTTGAAAGGTAGTGATGGAGCTCAAGAAAGAGACTGCCGTGAACAGAAATCGTTCGTAGCCAAAGCCATTAAATAATAAGCCCAGTCAGATAAATGGGAAACTTTTTGCAAGTTGAAAATAGCGCCATCTAGCGGTTGGGAGTGCTGCATTCGGCACCAAGAATATTTTAATAAAATTTTGCTCCTAAAATTAAAGCTTAAAATAAGGAGTTCATATTTTCTAAGAAAGTCGTTTGTAAATTCCGGTGTCAGTCAGTAATTTCACATTTTACGAACATAATTTGTCTGTGCCGGAAAGGGTTAATTGCATAGTGATGTAAATTTCCATCTCTTTTTATTTAACTTTTAATAAATAAATCAACTTCTTCGCCACCACTATATTTATATAGAAATATTAATCCAGTAAATTTCCACATTTTTTTTTTCATTTTAGTTTTAGCTTTAATGTAAAAGATCCCAATAATTAGCAAGCTTTTAAAGGAAGTGCAAAAATAAAACATCGATAAAAATCGTATAAAATATCGATATAAATAAATCTATCGTTTCTCTGCGACCCACTTCTGTTTTGTCCTCCTTCCGCAGCAGAGGTTTGGCGCTAGTGTGTCGCTAACCAGAGGCGTAACGTCAAGGGGGGCACGGACAACTTTACTACCAGAATTTTTATATACTATATTTGGCCTTATTTAATTCATAACGTCCAAAGATTTAATAAGGCTAAATGTAGTATATAATTATACTGGTAGTAAAATGATCATGCCCCCCCCCCCCCTGACGCTACGCCACTGTCGCTAACAAATTTAACACTATCTGACTGGGCTTATTATTTAATGGCTTTGTTCGTAGCAGTCTTGGGAAATAACAAGCGGAATGAGTCATTCGTGCAAAAGCAAAGAACAAAATTTTTAATGCATTTATAATACCGTAATTTCCGGCGTATAATCCGCACCTCAAAGAGTCGTTTTTCGACCCAGAAATATTATTTTATAAAATGTAACTTAAAAGATTGCTGTAAATATTTAACTACATTTATTGAATAAAATTTCTGGGTCGAAAAACGACTCTTTGAGCTGCGGATTATACGCCGGAAATTACGGTATATAAAATTTTTAATTCGTTTAACTAGACGTTATGGGGATAGCTTCTAAACCTTTTCGTTTGATCGTACGTTGGGAGCATGGACTAGGAATGAACCAATATTGGCGAGTTTTCGCTGTTTGAGCATAAGATATTGGTTACGAATTCAATATCTTTTCAATATTCATGAAAGAGATTTTATCTCAGAATAGACAACAAAAAACTTTCTAAATATATTAAAATTTATATATGTGTTGCAACTAATAACGTTTTTCTTTTATTTTCCTTGTTTAATGTAATGTAAAATTAAACAATGAATGTCGGCGATAAAGCAAAAATGTGATTTTTTACTACAAAATGGGTAGTTTACGTTTAATATTGTCACTATTATTGTCCGAGGGTAGGTAAATTTCGTAATTTAGAGTTTGTAGAATTATTTAATATCACAACTAAATTGTCAAATTATTATTATATTTAAATGGATACTTTAATAAATTTTTTCTCCTAATAAGACATTTTTAAGTTAGTAAAGTTATGCCATAAAAATATTTTTAATGTAATTTAATTTAATGTATTTCAGTTACTAAAGTTATATAAATAACCCCAAAAATGTAGAAATGCAAAATTTAAATTTAAATTGGCTTTTCAATATTACTCAATTGTTGCTTATTAAATTAGCTTACATGTATATGTTAATGGAAAATTATGAAAAATAGATAATCTTTTCTAAAAGTTTAGTTCATATTTAGTTCAAGATTTAAATAAAATTTTCGAATGTAATTGGTGGCTTTAATATTTTTAGCTGTGCAAGGTGCGTACTCTTCTTGGAATTTTCAGGGGGTCAGAAATTACTATTTAAGATTAAACAATTTATATTTAATATTTAAATAGCAGAATTCGTAAACATTTCGTTCATTCAGATAAATCATTATCGTCATACAACTAAAGTTACTAAAATATTTTTACTATCAACAAAATGTGTATAGCTCCAATTTTAAAATAATTTTCAATGCAATTTCACACATATCAATAATATATTTTCGATTAATAAAATATATGAATATGTAGTTTTATTTAAGGAAAGAAAAATATTTCTCTCATGCATAATTTTTCATTTATAAATCACATCAGAAAAAGTGAAAAGTGAACAAAATTACTCTTTCACATGACTCCATCTCACTAAATGAAGAAAAGTGAAAATTTCATATATATAAATAATTTTTATGTTCATTCTGTAAAGATACAGTTTAGATCGTGTATCATATATACGAATATTATTGTTATCCCTTAACATAATTAATTCCCTTAACCATTTCTTGGAGTTGAAAATCATGTACCTGCATAGTAAAATTTCTAATGTTTGTTTTAAATTATCAGAATGTATTTAGCATACATCACACGACATTATGACAAACTATGACACGACTCATTTGACAAACATTGTAGTCGCAATCTATATTAAAACAAATATTAAAATTTTTATATAGTATAAAAAGAGAAAATAGGCAAGAAAGTCATCAGATTACAGAACTATTAAAAAAAATGGCCAACCACAAATCAAACTCATAAATAGCTTTTAAATAAATAAAACAGCAGGATAAAACTTCTCAAAAAATAATTACATTATAAAACAAAATAATTTCATAAAAAGGAAAATAAAATGTTAATGTTCAGATAACAGCTTATTACTTTCTTTAATTATTACATCTTGCAATTTCCTGTTTGATTATAAATGCTTCAAATTATTAAAATATAAAAAAATACCTCTTTGTAAAATGATAAATTTTAAAATTTTAAAAATCAAAAGTTATTAAATATTGAAATGCTCTAATTTCACATTATATTAAAATAAAAACGAAAACAGATTTCGTTCAAAATTTCTAATATTAAAACTCATTATTATAAACAAGGATTAAGCTCAAATTAATAAATCACTGTAATAAATTCATTTTTATGGCGTTGTTAAATCATAACTTAATGTGAGACATTTGAAAATGTTTTTCTTTGTCATTAAAAATTTAATTAGTTGGAGAAACAATTGAAAATTTGATGTTTCATCATTGAAGTAGAAGTTAAAATAAGACATAAGCTAAATTAAATAGTTGTTTTATATTTCAAATTGTTTGATTAAAATTAATATTTGAAATAAGAGCTTAATGGCTGTATATGAGTAACAAAAACGTATTTTCAAAAGAAACAATTCCTGCAGTGTAAGGTTAAAAATAAAGACTGTCTCTCTGGAAGCCAAACTAATATTTTCGTTTATATTTTTAACTAATATGAAGATATTGAAGCGGAACTTTCATCAAAGTAACTTTAATTTCTGTTACATACTTCAATAAATATTGAAACATACAGGGTAAACATAATTATTGTTTTACTTTGAAAGTACTGTAAAATGAAAATTACTAAAGCAAAAATTACCAAATTTGGAAAAATCATCATGGTATTTTATTTCGTGAAAACAAAAATTAATTAGTAAAAAATTCGTCACAAGTGGTAATATCACCGTTTATCCTTGTATTGATATCATAACTGATTTTATAAATAAAAGTGGTGGCAAAATTTGTTTAATGCACTACCCACCATTTCCTGTAATCAGATTAATTGTAGTATGGCGTTCTCTACAGCAGATCAAAACATATGAGCCTGAAAATTACGAATATGTCAGTGTATGGTATTTTTTACCTTTGAAAAAATACCAATGTTGTCACTTTAAAGGGTACTTTCAATATAACGGGATTCGTCCGGATTTACCACAATTTTTTAATAAAATGTCTCTATTTAATATTTAAATAGCAGAAATTTTAGACGCTTCGTTTAATTGCAAAATTTTTAATACTTTTCTGCATTTAAATAAAGCGAAAAATTCTATAAAAAATGTGGTAAAAGCGTACGAACCCTGTATAACCCTATAGCCAAGGATAATATCTGTTGAGGTCTTGTGACCGAGGTGTCCATACAACTGAAAAAAATTGTTGACAAATAACTCTGTGTTCTGTAAAATGTTGCACAATCAACATTTCATACATGTACCGAACTGACATAGATCTCCATTATGCATAAAACCGTGCTGACTGTCACACTGTAGACAATTAGCTGTTAATATTCCTAACATGAACACAAAGCAAATGATAGTTCGAAAGCATGTGATAGGCACAGCTAAAGATTGTTCGTTATTCAAAAACGAATTTCCCAGTTATGAAGTTGGTAGTAAAGTCATGCAAGCAAGGGAATTTAGTTTAATGGAATTTTATTGGCAATGTTAGAGATTTCTTCTATCCAAATCCTGTGATTATGTTTGCGTCCGACTCTACATGAAAATGGGACTCATACGTCCACAAAATGTTTCAGAGACAATCATGATTAATCTCTATTCAAGCAAGGAACTAAAATGAAAAAGCTTCCTTTTGAACAGGATCAGTGTGTTGATATTGCTAAACCCATTGGATTTTTTTCGGATGTAATATAGCATTTTCAAAAAATAATTTGTACATTACGGTGATTAAGTAAGGCAATTAACTATTAAATTTTAATGGTAACATAAAATTGTAAATCCAAATATAATTGATAAATGGCCGTGTACTGACTGAAGATGTAATAATTATATATATAACCGCGCTATTTTAAAACGCAAACGATTTCCTTTTTTAAGTTTCAACAGCTATAGAGACTGAAAGTAAAAAACTGTGTAAACTTTGATCCTTACTTTGATATTTTGATACGTACGTTACAGCGTTCTAATAGTTTGCGGCATCACAACGACATCTATCGGTGATATTTGGAATTAAAAATAGTGTATTAAAGAAATTCCTTAATTTAAATATTATTATCGTATATGGAAACCTTAAAGAGAAAACAGTTCACCCTCCAACTTTTTTTCAGTAAAATGGATTTAATTTGACACTGGTTCAATACGTTTCGAACCAGAAAGTTTTTTTTTTTTTTTATATCTTTATTTATTTAATTGTATGTTTCTACATGAGAAACTTATTTGATTTTATTTATAAAAAAAACTTCTGTTTAGAAAATTGCTGAGCCTGTGTCATCTAAACCCATATTTTACGGAAGAACACTAAGAGGTTGGTAGGTATGCAATTGTTCCACCGTTTTCTCGTTACTGAAATTTAAAAACCGTTATTTGAATTTAGAACACCTGTGGATGTTATTGATAGAAAAAGTAAATTGAAGTTCTTATATTTATATTTTTATCCATTTTTTTCAACGTATGCACAGCACATACGTAAAACTAAAAGATGAAATGAATTACTATTCAGCCAATACATAACGTTCCTTTAACTTTCAAACAATACTCAAAAATTCGAAAAATCGGATAATTTGAAAAGCAGTATTAAGTAAAAAAAAAAGGATATTTTTTTTTAAATAATTAGAAGTACATTATTGCTCTATATCATTACCTATGAGAGGATTCGTACTTTTTACCACATTTTTTTAATAGAATGTTTTGCCTAATTTAAATACAGAAAGTATTACATATCCTGCAATTAAACGAGGCGTCTATAATTTCAGCTACTAATATATTCAATAGAAATTTTCTATTAAAAATTGTGGTAACAGCGTACGAACCCTGTATGATTTTAAATTGTAGAAATTCAAAAATGCTTTACTAATATTTCATGCTATCTACATTTACACTTTAATTCCTTGAACGACAGTGGGATATTTTTATACCACTTAATTTTAATGCTGATTTGCACTAGAATTTTTTTAGAACATTTTATTTTCATAACTTGATGAAAAAAACTATAAAATAGCATTTCCTTACTTTCAAATAAAATTTTTCGAAAATTCTAGTGTTGAATCAGCATTATACAAACTGAAAGATTTAAGAAGGACATTCTATACCCATTGTATTTCTTTCGTCTATATTTTTAGAAAATGGTTTATTTCTTAGATTTTTTTTCTTACATATACTTATCCACAAGATCTATTCAGAAAATCTTGCTAAGATGTTCTTTTATTCATATATATTCTTCTCATTATAATAATTTTCGCTTTACACGTTCAATTTTTCCCCTTTCTTCATGCATGTGGTATTGTTAACTACAATGGCAATAATCTCTATATATAAAAGCCGTTCTTGGTATGTATGTATGTATGTTCCTTATACAAATCTACAGATTATGTCCGATTTGAACAAAACTTTATGTACATACGTTTTAGAACACGAGTAAAATCACTGTCTACTTTAAAAAATTCTCAGACAATTATTTACCACTGTTTTAAAACATCGCCCATAGGTTATCATTACAAAAATCTAATTTTCTTTTCAACTTTGAATGCAATTTCTTTCCCGTTGCCATTAAAAGAAATTGCGTATGGACAATATTTTTATAAACCAATTTCAGATTCACTCACTATAATTTGAAAACCGAAACTGACGTCAATGATATCAGATGTGATTTCCTTCGCATATTACAAAGATTACTATAAGTACTTTAAACGGCACAATAAGTTTATTTAAATGTGTTTGGAGATAAAAATAAATAACTTAGCTTCTAATTTTACAAAGGCAAATTGTTTTCACTGGTTTGTTAATATTAAAGTAAATTTTCTAAGAAATTAAAACATATTTTTGTGCATTCAGACTTCATGATTCAATTTATTCTACATAATCAAAAATCGTCGGTCAAATATTGACATTTAGCAATCATTACATCGTAACTTTTTTCAGCTTCAGCCTCAACCAAGGAGGCATATAAGTTCCTTGGATGCACATGGACAATAAATGCCCACTATTAATAAAAATTGGATTTAAAGAAATTAATACAGTATTTTCCATTATTATTTTCTTCAAAAATGGTGTTAAAACAAATGGGATTAAAAGTAAAATGGTTTTTTGTAAAAATAAAGATTTAATGTATTTTTTAAAATGTAAAACATTTTTTAATTTTAAAAATTAATATATTTTTTATAAGTTCGACAACGTGACGACATTTTCATTTCACCAGCTTCCAAATTATTATCCAATTCTTAAAAGAACAATATATTTTTGAGAAATAATGTTTTGCATCAAAAATCACGTAATTTCAAAACGCAAATTTAGCAAATTCTGTTTAAATTACATTTTAAATATAATTTCTGAGTTAAATTTAGTATTTAATAATATTGTTTAAAATTTTTCTATGAGTACAGTAGTATTGGATTTCTTTAATCTCTTTCATATTTTAAATAGATAATGTGCATGTAACGTCACCGATTCAATTAAAGTCGTTTTTCTCAATTAACTGTCGGCGAAAATTAACAAATCTTGAGGAGTTAGTGATTTTTAAAGCAGTATTTCCTACACATAATATAATGTAATCTAACTATTTGAAAATTACGAGAAACTTGGCAAAACTTCAAGCAATTTAGCTCAACGTTTTGCCTACGTTAATTTTTCAAATATGCACATTATCTATAAATATAAATGCATATTTGTACATGATTCATGAAGTGAAAGAATTTGTTTTAACTAGACACGTATAGGTTCAGAGGAAAATCTACCCCGGTGAAAGTGTCGGCATATTTTAAATCATCTGCCGGTTTTCATTCACAAAATATTAGTATTTTATAGCAATTACACAAAGTAGCGGTATTTCCACAGAACGTATTGGTCGCCAAAGTATAAGTTTAACATCCTTTTACCGTACAATTTTCCAGAATATTAAATTACTTTAAAATCCATAAAACATCAGTAAATTGAGATACGCTTTTTAAACGAATAACAGTGACGGTACATTTATTACTTACCCATCATACGTAGTATAGGGTAAGTCTTGTAATCGTTTTGAAAATCGAAAATTTTTTTTTGATGGATTTACACGTTTCAGACACTGGAGATTCCGAAAAACATATTTTTAGAAAAAAAAATTTTGCCGTCCGTCTGTGTGTCTGTGTGTGTGTCTGTGTGTGTGTCTGTGTGTCTGTAAACGCTCTATCTCCCGAAAAAATTGAGATAGAGACTTGCAATTTGGTATGTACTTAGTATGTAATAATGGAAAGAAGCCTATTTCATTTCAATAACCTCGATTAACCGGAACTATTTTTTTCGGACTCTCGAAATATTCGTTCTGATAAAAGGTATATAAAAATTTTCGAAATTGTTTATTTTAAGAAATGAATATAAAAGACAATAAAAAAACATAAATTTTGCATAAAGCATGAAGCCTATCGGATAATTAGTTGCCGAGATATTTGGAATCATATTTCCACACTCTTCGATTTTTCATGACCCTGTATTTTATCCAAATTTCACTTTAATGATATAGTTTAATTCGAAATTTGACGCTTAATCAGATGCAATAAACCGCTAGTTAATAGGATTATTATTATTGGAGTTATAAGGAAAAACCTCTTTCAAGCAATTCAGTAATCGAGCCTTTAAAGTTTATGACGTCATCAAGCCACGATTTTATTTGAATTGCAATGCATTTTATAAGTAGTTTACACATTTTTATTTTAATATTTCACATTATGCACATCCATGATGGGTAAGTATTACGGTGGCCCCCAACGACTAGTTTTATTTGACTTCATAAAAATTGAATGTGCTATGTTTAAAAGTAAATGTCTTTACTTTACAAAGATCAATAACGTTAATCTTTCGTAATTGTATTGGACACAGATTAAAAAATATACATGCTTTAAAATTACTATAAATTCCATAAAAAATCAGTTAATTGAGATAAACTTTTCAAACTACATTTGAAAGTGCATTTTCTTTTCTACTTGATAGCTTAAAAAATGAAATTATGCAATATTTAGTAGTTACAAATATACAGTACAAGCAAAATTTAATGGTTAGGTCGTTGCTACCGTCCATATGATGTCGACATTACTCATGGATATGGTTTTGTTTTAAAATATGGAGAAATGCCATATGAAAGCGACTTTCGCAAAGTATTACGACATTTGGTAATTTTTTTTTCATTGCCAGGAAAATCGTATATTTTTCTATTGTATGCGCAAAGAAAACGCGCATTCTCATTTATAAAGTTGAGAAATTTTACTATGGTTGAGTTAAAGTAACGCTTTTTTTTAATTGTCTTTTTTATGGATTTATGGTTGAGTATGCACAAATCATATTGTCGTATTACTGTATTTAAATTTATGTTAACCCGGGCAAAGCCGGGTGATTCTGCTAGTATAGAATAAAAGAAATGTAGGAGTTCTAATTTTTTTTATCATTAAGATATCGAATTCTTTTGAATGACCATAATATCTCCATTGAATGGAAGTATGCCAAGATTGTCTAACATAGCATTTTAACTATTCCTATTGTACGGCAATAAAAAGGGGGAATTAAATAAATATGAAAGGGAAAGTAAAATTAACGTTTACTTTTAAAAGTATAGAATTCGACATTTCTATAACGCATTTCGCAAAAACTGGATTGTTAAGTGTTTTCCCGCCAGCAAACTCGAAAGATCAAAAGAAATGCAACATAAAGGCTTACCACGCAGATAGTATTAAATAAAAACGACGACAAAGACATTTTTTCATTTAGTATTAAGGAGAAATATTTCATTATGATTGAATGTATATAAACATATTTTATTTAGCTGTTTACATTTTAAAAAGTTTCCTTTCCCCATGAAACGAAATTTTTTGGCAAAATGTTTAATTGAAACATTAAACGGCATTTTTGACATTGTATCATCTACATACGATACAAAAGTAAAATGGGCGTTGTGTTGTCTTATGGGCTACAAAAGTTTTTAGTTCCCCAATCCGTACAGGTATACGCCATAGGTGTCCATATTTCGTGGGAGAAATGACAGTTACCAGTGGTCAAGTTCTATCCATTTATGATAAAAGATGCCTTCTTTTATTCAACGTACACTTAATGTCATATGATGCTTTAAGAGTATGTTAACACATTGCTGATGGGTAACGGGAATTTGCATATTTTGGATATCTGTAACTCCACCCTCTGGCGGTACTTTTACATTTTATGTATTACATTATTTCTCAAAAATAGACATAATATTTGTATTTATACAATTAGTGTACTGTTCGTATAAATACTCCGTTTAGAAACAATACCGTTATTATATGCATTTACTTAAATAATGCAAAATGTTACCTACGCTTTGGATCCCACAATTTTAGAAATGTTTCATCGAGAAATCAAAGACAATTCAAAGATCAATATGACAGTGCTTCTTTGTGATATGAAAAGGTAACGATAGTGCCTAAAACATGTAACAATGCCGCAGTGTGTACCAGAAAATTCATACAGAGATCTGTGCTTTATTCAATCTCCGAATATGTGAGATTACATAAGCCGCTTTTTTCTGTAGGAAATTTTTGGTATTCAGCGGGCGCCAGGTTGCTCTGGGATGTCACGTAGTTACAGTATGCAGGGTTACCATGACTGCCAACTTCTACTCTTGTTTTAAGTCAAATAAACATTAATGAGCAAGAAATTTTACTTCATTAAAACCCTCTGACTGTCCAGCAAATGGGCTAATTTGTAATGTTGTTTTCTCTGTATTTTATGTTAAAGGCTGAAAAAGGGGATTATTCCAAAATTATATAAAAAACTTAATTATATATATAAATGTACACCTTGATGGTATAATTCATTATACAATGTAGTAAACATGCATTATATTTGTAGAATTATAGTAATTTTAAAAATGATTGTTATGCAGTGAAACCTGGAGCTTAGTGTATACACACGTAAAATAGTAACGTATGAATACTGACTTTTAAGTGGGAGGGTTAAAAAATAAATATGTACATCATTTGGGTAAATAAACGTGGCACGCATTTTAGTAAGTAACACGTTCATATGACACTTTTATGTGATATTAAAAAGCAAGAGTTTGGCAGCTATGAGTTAAGCAGAGCAAGTCAAAATTGGTTGAACAAAAATAAAAGAAATTGACAAAAAAGTCTGTTTCACACTAAAACACGCCATAATTATTATGGCTCATGGCTCATGGAAGAAAGGAGAATGTGACAGCTTCTGTTCATCCAGAGATGTGGAGCACCAGTGGTAGAAGTCTGACTTTGCTCCAAACTTGACTACTAGCTTTAGCTGGGCATAGTGGAATGGCCTTCACGCCTTGGGTGACCCTACCAGGAGAATACTCTCCCGACGTTCTTCGTCCATTCCGCCCAGTGACACCCCCTCGCCGCGGTGAGGCAGCTAGTAGGACTGGAGGGGTTATCTATCTATAGGGGGCTTGAATCTAAGTCAAGAGATTTTAGGATGAGCCAGGGTTTACCCCAGGGTTCTGTGTTGAGCCCACTGCTTTTTTTATTGTACTTGACTGGAATTGAGAGGTTTACTGCACAGAGGTGTGAGACTGGTTTATTTCGCCTACGATATAATTTTGTGGAACTCTAACTCTAATATTGGGCAAATTGAAAACGATCTTAATCTTGTTTTGGCTGAGATGGTAAAATTTGCTGATCGACACAAATTACAATTCAATACTTCTAAACCTTTTGTAAGCTTCTTAACTATCAATCGCAAGTTATATAAATATCACCCGGATATCTCACTGATGGGACATTCTCTGAAATGTACTAAACAACCCAAATTTTAGGATTTTACTTGGATCAGGAGATTCTCAGTAATCGACACATTAAAAATCTAGTATCAAGGGGTAGGAAAAGACTTAATATCCTGAAATATATCTCTGGTACTGATTGGGTGGAGGATGCTTCTACACTGAAGACAACATATGTGTCACTAATTAGCCCCATTTTGGAGTATGGATTTGAGGTTTATTTCTGTGCCTCCTCTAGCAATTTACTAAGGCTTGCACGAGTCCAACTGAGTGCTGCCCGTTTAATAGCTGGTTTACGTCAGAGGTGACCGGGGGAATTAGCTCTTTATGAATGCGATTTACAGCCACTGAGTTTTAGACGAACAATAAGATTAACGAAATACTTTAATAAACTCGACAGCTATGGCACGCATAACCGTACCTCTTTGCTTCTTCGTAACTGGACAAACAATCAAAGGCTGAAAAGAATCAGTCCCTTCTCTCTGACAATCAAACAGGGTTTTATTGATACCAGCGTCGAGGGTCACTCCGTAAATCTTTGCATTGACCCTTCTGAGCGACTGCCAAGAGTACACTTTCATACCAATCTTCTTTCCTACGCCAACAAACAACAAGTCATCCCATACTATCTTAGACAAATTGCATTAGAAACCATCAGTACTATTCCATCTAATGCCCTCCAAATTTTCACGGATGGTAGTAAGAATGAGCATAATCATTGTGGCAGCGGCATAGTTGTGAAAATGTCCTCATTCAAACTCGCCATACAGATCAGAAATCCGGACCACTGCTGAGTTTTTCGATCGGAGCTACTTGCGATTGAGCAGGACCTCAAAGCTACCACTTCCTGTACCACTTATAAAGATATTTGGATTCTAACTGACAGTCGCAGTTTCATACAACACTTACAAAATTGGCCTCACGTTGGCGACAGAACTTCATTATCTATTCTATCTCTACTGAGAGGACTTTCAAGCTACCATGACATATTATTTCAATGGATTCCTTCGCATGTTGACATTGGCGGAAATAAAATGAAAGAAGTATTGGCTAAAGAGATCTTTGGCACCGCACACTTCCACCTTGACTTTTCTGAAGATCTGTTCAAGAGCCAAATATACTCTTGACACATCTTGGCGTTCCCCTCCGGTTCACAACTGGTACTGTGGCAAAAAGCCTGGAGGATAGTGTAATCACGTATCCAGCGTTTACTGGAGTTCCATTACCTGCGATCTATTCTGTTGAGCTGATTAAAATATCAGAGCAGATGCTATGATCAATAAGGTTAACTAGATGAATTATGCCCTCCAGTTTCGACCGGGATAGCTCAGATGGTAGAGCGTGGCGGCTTCAGCCAAGAGATCCCAGGTTCGAATCCTGGCCCGGACATTTTTCGTCCAGTTGGAAAATTACATTTCGTATGAGCTCTCAAAAAAATTGAAATCCATTTCGTTAATAGTAAGTTCGGATCTATATCTACGTGAAATGCAATGGAGAAGACAGCAGTTTCAGAAATTGAAATTAATTTTTTTTTATTTGCATCCAAAAATCTTTAATTCTAATTCGGACTTCGATGCCACATTCTTCTATTTATCACCACTATACCGAATAGAAGTTTTCATATTTAATCGCAGAAAGCTATCATTAAATAATGCAATGATCGCTATTCGGAAATTGTGGTGTAAATATTGGGTTTTAAATAATCGTAGTAACTGACAATTTATTATGAAATAGTCTATAAAATATATTTGAAAATTTGCCTTAGCTTCCTAAGGCGAATAAATATATATTTTTTAAATATTAATATATTTATACAGATTATAACATTGTAGACGCAGATAAAAAAGTTACGTAAGTAAAAAAAATATTTTTTCTTTCAAAAAGTTTTAAAATATAGTTTACAAACATACTTAAAAAAAATCTCGAAATCTTCTTTCCTAAAATAGCATCATATCTTTTAAAAAGAGAATTTACAGTTTAACAGAAAAAAATAGTTGTTCCTTTTTCTCATGGGTAATCCGGAAGTTTTTTATAAAGTGAAAGAGAATATCCTAAATAAATGCTACTAAAGGTGTTCATAGAATGATAAGATTAGTTTGGAAAATAAACATGTTTTTTCATAAATGCTCAATTATTTTTTAAATAGTTTGTCAATTTATTTGTTATAGTAATAGCGTATAAGTTAATTTTTATTTAATCCCTATTGCCATTTTTTAATACGAAATGTTTGAATTTAAACACAACTCTGTGTCATTTTATGTAGTTTTAGAAAAACTTTTGCGTCTAAGTAATTTAATGCAGAGAGTTATTTTTAAAATAAATAAAAAATATAAAATGCAAAATCTTGTAAATACAGATTTTTATTTTATTCTTATTCAATCTGCGAACTTTTTTCTTTCTTTTATTTTGCTTTGCAAAAATTCATAGAATATAATTTGAAACGAAAGCGTAATTGATACTAATCACTGGTTAAACAACTTAACCACTCTAATGTGCAAACGAATTTCACGCATTAAAAAGCATTTAGAATAATTAATTTCTTTATAATTTAATATTGCTGCTCTGTTTTTTTTTCTTTTCGAAAACATTTTACAGGTACTCCCAATAATTTACTGCAAACAAAAATTCGATTCTCTATTATATTTAAGGCCTTGAACGGTGGTGGGATATAACATACCCATAGCTGCCAACTTTTACGCTTTTTTTCCTGCCACTAAAATTTTATAGTAAATTTAACCTTATTAAATCGCCGAAATCATGTGATTCAATAACGCAAAAATTTTCTATTAATTTTTAGTGGTAAGAAAAATGCGTAAAATTTGGCAGCTATGCATATCCCACTTAATATTAATTCTCAAATGCAACATTCACATCAAAAGTTTGAAATAAAATTTTGGTTTTATGATGTACATTTACTTATTTTCAAATAAATTTGTTTGTAAATCCTGGTGTTAATCAATTATTTACACATTATAGTAGCCGAAGTATTTTGACACTAAAAGTTTTACTACAATGAATTCACTCACATTATAATATCTTTCTGTCTCCAAGATCGAATTTAAGATAAATGGGACATTTCGTACGTGTTCATACCAAGTTACTATTAAAATGGCTTACGAACCTAAGCTCGTCCCGCAAGTAAAAAAAAAAAAAATCTCAAGCTAATTTTAAACCAGCGGGAGAGTTATTTTGAAATTTCTTGCTCTCATGCTTATATATATATATTTTTTAATTTCATAGGATAGCTGAGTTCGATTTGTACTGGACAGCACGTTTTTACTTTCTGGAGCCACGTTTTTACTTTTTACCACGTTTTTACCACGTTTTTACCAGCACGTTTTTACTTTTTGGAGTTTGGTTGCAGATTTGTGTTATGAGGTTACATAATATTTCGCGAGGCCAACGAAAACGAAAGGCTACCGCGGTGCTTTACGCATATCTTATTTGCAGACCGCCGGAGTCACGTGATGCTCGAATGCACCAATGCAGGTGTACAAAAAGAGCATCATGTCACTAGCGGTCTGCAAAAAAAGATAAGTGGAATGCACCGCGGTAGCCTGTCTTTTTCGTTAGCCTCGATATTTCGGAACGTGTTCCGAAACTGAAAGTATCCGCATAAAATGCTGCAACCAAAATTAAAAAAATGTTTAAAGCTACCTGTTTATAGATTCACCTAAGCTACCTCATGAAAAAGAAATGCATTATAAAATATTGACATGCAAACAAGAAATTTGAAAAGTATGTTCCCAATGTACTAACATTAGCTTTCATGTTTCGACGTGAGACAAGCGTGGGTTCTTAATGAATGGTTGAAGTATCACATTTGGACAGTTGAAAACTTTAATATGCATAGATGCTAATCTTTAACGTATTTTTGTATCATATTTTTCAAATAGTAATCGTCTTCTTTTTAAACGCAGAATTACTATTATTAACACGTTATCCCGTTGACGCAATGATAAAAATAAATGTGTATCAAAAAATAACTACCAAACTACAGCGCCTAGAATACATAGTGTGGAAAACGGCTACAAAATAGTACTAAAAAATTTAATCCGATAAATGTAGAACGATGCTGAAAAGATAACGGGTCGATCGTAGCGATAACTTCTAGCAGTGAAGTAGACATGGTGGAGGTCCAGATGGTTTGGTTACCACTAATTTTATAAGAATATTTTTGCCT
The DNA here is from genome assembly GCA_963931845.1 of Maratus michaelseni. Classification (NCBI taxonomy): domain Eukaryota; kingdom Metazoa; phylum Arthropoda; class Arachnida; order Araneae; family Salticidae; genus Maratus; species Maratus michaelseni. The sequence continues at coordinate 86,256,590 of OZ007586.1, forward strand.
TATCTAATTGCAGAATTTTCTGCGATAGTGAAAGTGAAGAAAACTTTATAACATTACTGGTTTCCAGAGCATTTGGACCAAACTATCTGGGTACCCCACCAGAGGCGTAGCGTCAAGGGGGGCACGGATCACTTTACTACCAGTATTATTATATACTATATTTGGCCTTATTTAATTCATAAAGTTCAAAGATTAAATAAGGCTAAATGTAGTATATAATTGTACTGGTAGTAAAATGATCGTGCCCCTCCTGACGCTACGCCACTGTACCCCACTGTCTGCTAGCTCTTTTCAATGCAAATATTGTATAAGAATCGAACTGAGAAAACGTTTCAGCTGGTGGTAAATATTTTAAATAATTAAATTATACCCCATTTCCTTTGACATGGATAGTGATTTTCATAAGCTTTGAAAATATTAATGATATTGACCATGGCCCAAAAACGTGAAACGCATTCTTTTGTGCCTGGTTACAGTTCTCGATACAAGACAGCAAAATAGAAACTATCCCTATTTAGCATACCAAAGGATGAATCTCTGCTAGAAGAGTGCAAAAGATTAATTCCCTGATACGATAAAAAACTAACTTCAAAATCAGTTACATCTGAAATGTACACTTACAAGAAGATTTTACTAACTGAAATAATGTTCATGTTGTCAATAGTGAAACGGTTACTTTTACTATAGGTAAATCTATTTTTAAAGCAGATGTCGCTGTGATCGACCTATTATTGTACAGCATCGTTGCACGTTTACCGGCTACAATTTTTTAGCACTTTATAAAGCATTACCAGTTTGGCTTTTTTTAAATTCATGCCAGAAATGCCTTATAATGTTCTTTTAGTTAGTTAATGGCAGATACTTTGTGACTTCTTAAAGTAAAAATTCTTGTTTCAGAAATTCCGGTTTGAATTCGAAAATTTTGAATTAAGAAACGGTAAAACTGTTTTCCATACTATGTATTCTAGGCGCTGTAACCAAACTACACTGTTTTAATATAAAAATGACCTATTAAATGACAGTAACTTTGATATTAAATAAATTGAAAATTACGTTTCGGAATTTGTGGTGGCAAACGACTTACAGCAAAAACGTTGAAAGCTCCCTCATAGTTTATGCGATTATTGTTTTTAACAAAGCGAATATTTCTATTAAAAAATTATATTTTCAAAATCTGGGTGTCTTAGAAACTCTGGATTTGTTGATGTTATTTTATTACAGCCGATTATCTGCATGAGGGATATAGGCCGAAAAGGAATTTACAGGTGAGGATTTTTGAAAGGGAATATAATCCATATTTACGCAGCACGACGGTAATTTATACAGAACCACAGAAATATTTGAAAGTTTACGCATAGGATACGCAACATGAGTTCGAACACCGTATACCAGCTTTGAGAGAAGAATATCTCGTCCAATAGTAGGATCTATGAATTTGTTCCTAAAGTTAAATGCCATTTTATTTTCATAAATACGACGGATTGTATTTACGGAAGTGACAATAAAATTTAAATAATCTTCAGCATTGATTCTGCGATCGTATTACATTTAAAAGCTAAAGTCTTGTAGGATGTTCCGTTATCAAAAATCGGTGTTCATCACGGTCAAAGCCCCACCTCATTTTGGCACAAAAATGTCAATGCCCTTAAAGAAAAAAAAAATTCAAACTTGTATTACATAAAAACCACCGCCCACTTAATATTAGGCTTGTACACTGAAACAAAAACGATGACTGTCTTAGGCGGTTTTATTTGGGTATTTGTATAGTCCCTCGAATTTGAACGCCAATAATTTCTAAAAATATTTCTTTGCTTTATTTTCATGAGATCAAATAAGTCACAGAAAACTCTTAGAAATTACTGGCGTGTAAATTCAAGGGACTGTACAAACGCTTAAAATATCCGTATACGACGGCCGCCATTTTTGTGTCAGCGCTCAGGCCTAGTATTTCGGGGGCGGTGATAAAAACTGTCAGTTACTTCAGAAATGTGATTTCCAGCAGAATCAATCAGCAGATTTTGTTAGCACAAATACCAGATTTAAATGAAAGTTATTTAAGTGTCTCTACGAATCTTGGAAATGTCTGATTTGTAGAAAGAATAATCGAGATAATAAAAAATAATTCTTAACGCATTCAGGACGAGTTATACGTTCCACAAAAAGATGCGCATTTTTAAAATTTTTAGTACCAGACTATTTTAGTCGTAATATTTGCCTTATTTAATTGCCGAATTATGGGACATAATAAGAGGGGCAAATTATACACGGAATTACTGATATTAAAATTTAAATGTCGCTAAATTACGCCTGTCCTGATAGGTTTAAATGTGAATTTTGAGCACTATTTTCTTGTGAGATTTCTAAATATAGACGGTAATTCTACCTTTATTACATAGTTGCCAACTTTTACTTTATATCTACCAATTGTTTTCACCAAAAAATTTGCGTTATTTAATTCTAAGTTTTCGGAATTAAAATAACAAAATTTTCTGTTCAAAAATAGCGGTAGGAAAAAGCGGAAAGTTGACACCCATTAACGCCGACTTATTTCACACTTCTTTTAATACTTCGATACCAGTTGACACCAGTTTTCTCATACTGTTATATTATCTGATTGAATCTCTGATAGTTTCACATTAGATAATATGATTTTTTTTACTAAGATACTGGTGTTCATACTTAAAAGTTTCGTATCACTTAAATGATAACTTTTCGTACCAACCGGCATTGTTGAGTTAACGCTTACCCAGTTTTTATGAAAGTTGTTCCGAAAGAAAATCATCTATGCAACAAATTACAGTTTCCTTTTACAGACAGTTTATATAACAGAATTTATTATCTTCCATGTGATTCATTTTTCGACTTACTGACCAATAATATGAGCTAAAGTCTTTTTGGAGGGAGATAAAATTAAATGAAAGCAAAATTGAAGGCTGTAAAAGTTTATATACTCAAACTTTAACAAAATGGAGAACTTAGAATATATCGTATAAATTTTAATACATATTTAACGTTCTTGACATTAAAAGTGTTATATGTATTTATTGTAATATGAATATACAGAGTCAGAGGCGTAGCGTCAAGGGGGGCACGGGTGACTTTACTACCAGTATTTTTATATTCTATATTTGGCCTTATTTATTTCATACCGTTCAAAGATTAAATAAGGCTAAATGTAGTATATAATTATACTGGTAGTAAAATGATCGTGCCCCCCCTGACGCTACGCCACTGTACAGAGTGCCCCAAAAAGAATGAAACAGTCTTTGATTCTTTTACTTTTTGGAGTACGTAGGCAATGTAAAATACAAATGTAAAATACAAATGTAAAATATTTTATTTCCTACCTTTTTTTAAAAAGGTAGGCAATAAAACAATGTTAATGAAATGGCTCTGCCATTATTTCTAGCAAAGTTAATTTTTTTAATTTTTATGCGGTCCTTGAGTCCTACAAGTTAAATTTAGAAAAAATGTCTCCATGCACTGAGAAGTAAAATAGTCAAGATTCCATTTTTCTACGACCAAAACACACCGATATATGATAATTTGAATTTTAGGAAATTTCAGAGACTTCTGGCACTAAAATCATGTTTTTCTGTTTTTAGTGCCAGAAAGTTCTAATTTTTCATTGAATTAAAAGTGCTGAAACTAAATGAGCTTTAGTCATCGAAGAATTTAATTTTCCCTGTTTTACTTGTCAGAGATTGGATTTTTTTTTCTAAATATAACTTAAATGACCCAGGGACAGTATAATAATTTAAAATAAATAAATAAATTTCAGGACTATTTCGTCAATTTCTTTTGGGATACTCTGTTTACTTCAGAAATTACTTAAAAACTTTTAGTATTCTATATTGTCAGTGTTAAAAAGACTCTATAAGTATTATATAAGAAATAGATTAAAGTTATTTAAAGTGCAATGTTGTTGAAAGCGATGTTCCCTAATTCAGAGGACTATATACTGCGTAGTGTGGTTTTTAATGAGATAAAATTTGGACAATAGACGCTCCACATCTTGGAGTCAAGAATTATTTTTAATATACGAACCACTGACGATAGACAGCGCTGGATATTTTGTAAAACATGAAATTTATAATTAGAGCATTTTTTAATCTTATGCTTGCAACGCATCTAATGAAAGAGAAAGAACATACTGCTGAAGACCAATTTAAAGTTCCCTGATGCGTAACACCATTGTAAACAAAATAGGAAACTAAAACAAGGATAATATTGTGTAATATAAGATGATAAATACTTTGTATAATGAACATAAAAGTGACATCCATGTGGGTGATTTTCAGCATATGGTAACGATAAATTATCCATTTTCTTGTTAAAAAGATTCAAAAATAGTATAAATAATACACAGAAATCATTCAACATGTATAATTCATATTTATCAATTAACATATGTATAAAAATAAAAAGTGTAAGTGTCTGTTTTCTTTATAACGCTAAACATAAACTATCTAGACGTTTTCCCTAGACTTATGTTTCCTAATACCCTAGTAATTCCTAGTAATTGTAAAAGTCCTTCCGGTGTGTACCGGGAGGAAAAGGTAGCTTTCATGTATCTTCGTTTTAAAATTTTAGCTAATGTTACTAGAAAACAGCAAGCGAAAATGCAAAGAAATCGTTTACAAATGATTCGTTAATACTGAATTTGAATAAGAAATTCACCAAATTATTGAGCTATAGCCAAGTTGGCTTCATTTATGAAGACTTATTTTGGTCGCAAAATTTGGCGATATTTCGCCAGTTGTCGCTAAGTTTGGTGAGAATTTGGCGCTAACGGATATGAATATATAGTTTTACGCGTATGATTGGGAAAATCATTACAACAATGAAAGAAAATAATTTGCGAGAAACTGCGTTCATTAAACTCATAAATTAATCGTTGGTTTTTTGTAATGTGTTGTCTTGTTTCAAAATGTCAGCCACCCTAGAATTTCAAACTGCTCTATCTGAGCCACTTTTTAAGATAGAGGTAAAACAAAAAATGCTCTGGAATTCTTGTATCAAGGCCTAACACTTAAGCAAAATATAAATTTGAATTTTTAACTTTTAGTATATTTATTTTAGTTTTAAAATTTTCAGTGGCCGCCATCTTGAAACTAGATGGCGGATCAAGCTCGGTCGAGGCATTGGTGAGCTTAATACACACAATTAGTTTCATCAAAATTAATTTATAGATACGAGCCTTATCGTATGACATATATCAGATACACAGTGTGTATCTGAAATGCTTCAACGAACTTAGACGGATGATAGTACTCATGAAGACGAACAAAAAATTCAATGGAACATGGGGTCGCAAATGATGTTTAACCCTATCAGGGGCAGTGGTATGTTTATGAAACCACCTAATTTTAATTCCAAAATGCCACATTGGCACCAGAATTTTGCTAAAATCTTTTCCATTTAATATGTATGTGAAATATGGCCTTTTTCTTATTTACAAACAATTTTTGTTGTAAATTCCGGTGCCAGTCGTTTATTTCAATATTTTAGTACTAAAAGTACTTTGCCCCTGAAAGGCGTAAAGGATGAAAATCGAGAAAATGCGTCGGAAAATGGACTGGCACCGGAATTTACAAAAAAAATTTGTTTGTAAATAAAAAAAGGCTATATTTCACATACATATTAAATGGAAAAGATTTTAGCAAAATTCTGGTGCCATTGTGGCGTTTTGGAATTAAAATTAAGTGGTATCATAAACATACCACTGCCCCTGAAAGGGTTAAACGTCATTTTCGACCCCATGTGTCATTGCATTTTTTGTTCTTCTTCATGAGTACTATCATCCATCTAAATTTGTTGAAGCATTTCAGATACACCCTGTATATATATGGATATATATATACAGGGTGTTCCGTTAAAGGGGTCCAATATTAATAGGGGTAATAGAGGAGATCACACGGAGCATAAATCAGTATATAATGCCTTGCCGGATCTCAATAATTTTCAAGTTACAGCAAATAGAATGAAAAATCGGAAATTTGGAAAAAAAACCTCATTGCTAAACTATCGATAATGCTACATAAAAACGAAGCACATATTTAGAAAGAGCAGAAAAAATCCTACGAAATGACATAAGTTGTTTTAGAATATTGAGAATTAATGGCGAGTTACAAGCTCTGAAACAGTGAAAAAATACAAAATCAAATATTTAGCAAAATAGTTAATCGTTAATTCCAAAAATGCAACTCTACCTACATCAAGGAAAATGTTATAAAATTTGGTCCATTCCGAAAGCTTTCGAAGAAGCTGACAATAAACCATATCAGTTTAATTGTATGGGAGAAATCAAGCAGTTCCCTAGTTACAACTCTGTACTGTTGCACGCTCGGAAAGAGCGAAACTCCACCCATGACGATTGTAAACACCCCGTTTTAATATCTTTCAATTATACATTTCTGATCAACCTCTATCAATACCCTTTCATTATTCAGTCTGGTCAAGTGAATGACATATTGTGCAGCTCTCGCCTTGTCTTAAAGCAAACTCCGTGACTGCTGCGTTTCCTCCATGAACTTTCAGGATGATGAAGAAGAAGTACTTTTTATGCAAATTTTCTATGTGTATAGGAAGAAAAGTGTAATAAAACAGCAGTCATCAGTGGGCGTTATGTTAAAGGGAGGCTGTTGTAAGTGGGATTGTAGTAAGTTGATGTATAATAATTATGCCGGAACACTCTAACGAAGAATATGCGGACATGCATCTGATGTACGGGCAAGCTCATGGAAATGCATGTCTAGCACAGCGCATGTACCGTGAGCAATTTCCAAGGAGACGTTGCCCAAGTTCGAAACTCTTCATAAAAATCGATAGACGATTACGGGAGACTGGATCGTTTAATACAGCAAGCATTGATGCAGGGAAACCTCGACATGTACGAACACCTGCAATGGAAGAAGATGTACTGAATATTTTTAAAGATAACCCCTCCACGAGTACACGAGCTACTGCGTCTGAAGTCGGTGTTTCTCACCAAAGTGTGTGGCGTGTTCTGCGTGCAGAAAACATGCACCCCTTTCATGTGCAGCGGGTACAACTGTTATCAGTAACAGATTGTGCTCAGCGGACAGAATTCGTACGCTGGTTGCTTAATGTAACAGAAAATAATCCACAATTTCTGGAAAATATTTTATTTACTGATGAAGCAACATTTACGAGAGAGGGCGTGGTAAACACGCACAATATGCACACATGGTCATATACAAATCCGCACACTGTTTTCCCGTCGAACGCACAACAAAAGTTCAGTGTGAACATATGGGCAGGTGTCCTCGGCGATTATCTCATAGGACCATATTTACTCCCAGATGTACTCAATGGCAGTACGTACTTGGTTTTCCTACGGGATATCTTACCGCAGTTACTGCAAAATGTGCCAGCAACATTGCGCCACAATATGTGGTTTATGCACGATGGCGCACCGGCACATTTTTTCATAGGTGTTCGCAATCACCTCAATTCAACATATCCTGGGAAATGGATTGGACGCAGTGGACCTGTTGCTTGGCCTGCACGCTCTCCAGACCTCAATCCGTTAGACTTTTTTGTTTGGGGACACCTTAAATCGCTGGTGTATGAAACGCCTGTGGATACACCGGAGGATTTACTAGCGCGAATCGTTGTCGCTGCAGGAGACATTCCCAACTCCGTCGGAGTTTTTCGGCGTGTTCGCCAATCTTTACGACGTCGCTGTCGGCTGTGCGATTCTGTTAATGGGCGCAACTTCGAACACCTATTATAATAATGTCCGTTCGTCTACCTTCCGACATTGAACTGTGCAGCGCAGGCCAGAAGACTATGCTTCACATATGTCATAAAGTACGTGGAATGTAATTCTTTATTTGTCATTTTTCTTTTATTTTCAACACTTTTTGGCACAGTATTTTGTAAGTCACAGACTGTGGTGTACTCAAATTGTAAATTACAAAGTTTGTATGAATTAATTTAAAATTTAGTGTCTTTTTTAAATTTATAATTAATAAAATTATTATGCTATTTGTTATTATTATTTCCTATCATAAATTATGATGCACATATACATACAATAATTGTCCATGTAAAACATGTACTGAAACTTCTTGCATAGTTACAAATCGCAATATTTTTAATTATTTCCGAATTTTCACCACCAGTTTAATTTTAAGGAATTTAACTTAAGCTTTATATCAATAAAAGACCACTTTAAAATGTAGACTATTATTGTAAAGTTATTTTGGTTCATTCAACTCTTGAATAATTAAAAATGTTGCATCTCAGAAGAAGCATGATCGAAAATGTATAGTTGAGAGTAATTAAAAAGGCGGTGTTTCCAATCGTGATGGGCGGAGTTTAACCTTTGCTAGTGTCAAAGAAAGCGGAGTTGTAACTAAGAAACTGATTAATTTCTCTCACACAATTAAACCGATATGGTTCATTCTAAGCTTTTTCGAAAGTTTTCGGAATGGACCAAATTTTACTACATTTTCCTTGTTGTAGCTAGAGTTGTCTTTTTGGAATTAACGATTAATTATTTTGATGTATATTGGATTTCGTACTTTTTTCACTGTTTCAGGGCTTGTAACTCGTCAATAAATATTGCTATTTTAATACAATTGATGTCATTTTGTAGGTTTTTTTCTGTTCTTTCTAAATATGTGCTTCGTTTTTATGTAGCATTATCGATAGTTTAGCAATGAGGGTTCTTTTACAATTTTCCGAATTTTCATTCTATTTGCTGTAACTTGAAAACTATTGAGATCCGACCAGGCTTTATATACTGATTTATGCTCCATGTGATCTCCTCTATTACCCCTATTAATATTGGACCCCTTTAACGGAACACCCTGTATATATATATATACATTTATGTATATATATATATATGTATATATATATGGATTTATGTATATATATATAACATAAATCAACATTTGAACGGAGTGTGATTTTGGGTTCAGGGGTTCATGATCGGTGAAAATATATCGAAATTTTCCGGAATTGCTTTCCTCCGAACGGCTGCAATAGGTAGCTTTATACTTTTTTGTATTGAAAGCTACCTAACAGTGAGATCTAATGGTATTTCTAATATATATGTCATTCTGGATCAAGACGGTTTTTGTACTGAAGCACCCAAATAAGCCTAAACATCTCTAAATATTGCCACAGGCTTTAACCTGTAATTAGTCCTTGACGTATAAAACAGGCTAATAAAATCTGTTTCATACGATAAATTGTATTTAATGAAAGAAGACTTAAATACCAAAAAATACCTAGTTGTAAAAAGATGTATTTTATTAAATAAAATAGTTGGAAATTGATTTATGTAACCCGCAGCTTACACACTGGGATTTACAGTAGTTACATTTCGATAAATTTGAAGAGGGAAAGAAATCTTAACAACGCATTTAAATTTTGAGAAAAAAAAGAACTTTTTGCTGAAAAACTACATAAATTTTAAGCTTCCAAGCTCTCAAATAATAAAACATGCCACTGATTTCATCCTACATTTCGCAAACAAACATACACGACATGTTTCATTTAGAGCAGATTCCTATAATTTCCCTTTAAATTTCGGTAATATATGAAAGAAGACGTGTTGAATTATTAAAAAATATATATCTGTCGACCGGTTTCCGAAAGTTCAAAGGAAATATATTTTTAATGCTGAATAAGGTTTTGAGCTGTATTTTGATTTCTATTTATTTTATAATATTTTATAAAGCATACATTTTTTCCAGCGTCGAAGCTGTAGGAAATGAATAATGCATTACGATCATAAGTTTTCACGCGGTTTAATATATTTGAAACTGGTATTAAATTCTCCTCCTGAATGTCGAAGAAATTTTGAACAAAACATATAACACAGGTTTACTCAAATGTATATAATATTAAAATAAACATATTATTTTATTTTAATTTTTTGCGTAAAGATTTTTTGTTTATACGAGGAAAGATATTTGGAAGTGAAAACATAAATTCGACGTTATCATGGTTTCTTTAAAGTTTAAAAATTTCAGATTTCTCTCTACAAATTGTCTCTAAAATAGAAAATTCGTGCTACGTGATATTATTCATTAAGTTTTCTTTCAATGATTTATTTCAATTTCCATCATCCCTTTCAACGATAAATTACCGTTCCAATACAAGATTGCTGCTTCTAATTCATTTATACAGCGCGCCTTTATAGTGTGTTCTGACGCAAATTTGCAACAAGAACTCAATTTCATAAAACAGATTGCCATAAATCACGGGTTTCCTATTAACCCGTGTATCCTGAATTAATTTTCCAGCTACTTTATAAGATGCTCAGAATCGTCGATTATTCCCACCAGTTATTTTTTTTTTGTAAAGTTTTCCTTATCTAATCATAGCATTTTTGCGATTCAATTAGGTGAAAATTTCTCATTTGAAAAACCGGTGGTAACAGATTAAAAATTCTGTAAAAGACGCTCGTCGCGAAGGAGTTAAAGTGGTACTTATAAGTACCGTCAGGATAAAAAAGGGTTAAATATATTTATAGGATCATTCATATGCATTATAATGCCTCCTCTCACAGTTTACCAAATAACTAGCAAAATCCAACCTTTCGTAAGTTCCGTTATGTCCCTCTTTTATTTGAAAAATTAAGGAAAATTGTTCGGGAATTTAATATTCAGCTAGTTTCTATTCCTTCCCCTTACCTTATTGATCAATTAAACACCATCCTTGATCCAAAATCTAGGGACCAATGCTCCGGCGTTTATGAAATACCTATCGATTTGGTAAATAATGACCGAAAATTTTACATTGGTGTTACGAAGAGAAAATTTATAGAGCACTTAAAAGAGCATAAAAGTGATATTATACACTATCGGCAGGCGGCAGCTCTTTCTACATTTTATTTTAATAATCCTGGCAGCTGCATTGACTTTGGAAATCCAAGGATTATACAGTTATCGGCTTCACAATATAATTTCTGTCTTTACGGCAGAGTTCATTGCGATAGAGAGAGCCCTGTTACACATATCTCATCATCATAAAACATCCTTCATCTTATACAGGGTGATTATAAAAAAACTATCCCGACATTTGGGCCCCTAACTATCATACCATTCACAGAAACTGAATGAAATTTTGGCAAAAGGTATTTTGAGGTATGCGCTCAAGAATGATATGGAAAACAACAGTGTCACTCAAACAGTTACGGTTACAGTGAGAAAATTTCAAAAAAATCAAATGGCAACACCCAGTTTTTTGTATTGGAATGTGATCTCCATTGTGAAAATACCTAAATAGCGTTGTAACGGCAACTGTAGCAGGAAAATCACCGGAACTAGGCAAGGGAAAAGTAAAAAGGCCGTGCACCAGAGCATTAATTTCGTTTCATTTACGTCACACGTCACACCGTTTCTTTGGCGGATATCCCAGCCTGATTAGTTCTCCACGAAACGAGAAGAAGAAACCAAGAAACGCAAATTTCGGGTTCTACGTAAGACACAGTCAGGACTGACGTCGTCACGCTAGGTGAAAGAAAAGGCACTGCGAAATGCGAGCCGCGTATGTTCCTTTTGCCATTCCGAACAAGATGCCACTTTCAGGGAAAGAACGTGAGGAAATCGCAAAGATTTATTATCGCAAAGATTTATGAATGGACAAAATGCCGCAGAGAGATTGCGTGTTTACCGCAGAAACCATGGATTACGGCGAGGCCCGTGCACTATCAAAGCTGTACGGGACTTGATACATAAATTTGAAGAAACTGGTTGCACATGCGATCGACCTCGATCTGGACGACCTTCCGTCATGTGGAAGCTGTTGCAGAAGTCCATCAGACGATAAGCAAAGTTCATCCCGCAACTGCGCGCGGTGTTTCACGTGTTCTGGATCTGCCGAATTCAACTGTACGCAAGATTCTGCGCTCTTTTCTAAGCATGTATCCGTATCGATTCCAGCGTGTCCAGATGTTAGAAGCGGAGGACTATCAATTACGGCTGGATTTTGCAAATCAATTCCTTATCCTGTACGATGAAGATAGCAGCTGGTCTTTATGCATTTTGTGGATAAATGAGGCGCATTTCTCGTTAACTGGTAACGTGAATTCGAAAAAGTGTGTGCACTGGGCAGAGAATAATCCACAAGATGTGCATGCACGTCCATTACACGAGAAAAAGTGACTGTGTGGTGTGGTATAACGAGTACGTTCATCCTCGGCCCTTACTTTTTTGAAGAGGTTACTGCCGGTGATCTGCAAACGTGTACAGTAACGAGTGCTCGCTATCTGGACATGTTTACTCATTACGCGATTCCCACATTCCAAAGGCAAAATGCTCTATCTGGAGTTGTGTGGATGCAAGAGGGCGCTCCTCCAGATGTCGGGTCTTCAGTCAAACGTGTCTTAACTCAATAGTTTGGTGACAGAGTTATCTCCCGTAATTTCCCGTTTCCGTCGCCACCAAGGTCTCCTGATCTGACACCAATGGATTTCTGGCTGTGGGGATATCTGAAATCCAAAGGGTATCAGTTTCGTCCAAAACTGCATCTGATTTGAAAGGTGCCATCAGAACTGTGATTCAAGAGATTCCTATTGCCATGATACGTGCTGTAGTGCTATCCACCATCAGCCGCATGCAAAGTGTCATCGTGTGTGAAGGAGGTCATATGAAAAATTTGTGAAACACAATAAAATGCTTTATTTTATGCTGCTTCTCTGTCCTTATTGATTGTCCTCACTTTTAGCCTATCTACAGTCGGTGATTTCTATGCTACAGTTGCCGTTCCAACGCTATTTAGGGTTTTTTACAATGGAGATCACATTCTAATACAAAAAAACTGGGTGTTGCCATTTGATATTTTCGAAATTTTCTCACTGTAACCGTAACTGTTTGAGTGACACTGTTGTTTTCCATATCATTCTTGAGCGCATACCTCAAAATACCATTTGCCAAAATTTCATTCAGTTTCTGTGAATGGTATGATAGTTAGGGGCCCAAATGTCAGGATAGTGTTTTGTAATCACCCTGTATACTGACTCAAATAGTTCTATTGACGCAATGAAATCTTTTAACACATTGACGAACAGTAGGAACAAGTGAAGTTCGAAAATTGACGCTATATGTTTTTGTAATTTTTACTTTCTTCGATCTATAATGGAAGAAAGTATTGTATTCGAAATTTTTTTCGACTTCCGGTTTTCGACGGTTTTACACGTTTTAGGGGTCAGAGATTCCGGAAAACATGTTTTTACAAAATGTCCGTCTGTCCGTCTGTCCGTCTGTGTGTCCTCATTGTACCATCGAAAAGTGTATGAAGTTATGCTTCAAATTGAACCTGATTTTTTTTCTATGTTTTTGGCTATGACAAGCAGGTTCTACCAGAAGTTGGGGATATTTCGACGAAAGGGGGCGCTGTGATCGATATTTTTGTTCCATTTTCACTATTGTACCATCGAAAAGTGTATGAAGTTATGCTTCAATTTGAACCTAATTTTTACTTTCTTCTATCTATAATAGAAGAAAGTATTGTAATCGAAATTTTTTTCGACTTCCGGTTTTCGACGGATTTACACGTTTTAGAGGTCAGATATTCCGAAAAACATGTTTTTACAAAATGTCTGTCTGTCCGTCTGTCCGTCTGTGTGTCTTCATTGTATCATCGAAAAATGTATGAAGTTATGCTTCAAATTGAACCACATTTTTTTCTATGTTTTTGGCTATGGCAAGCAGGTTCTATTAGAATTTGGGATATTTCGACGAAAGGGGGCGCTGTGATCGATATTTTTGTTCCATTTTCACTATTGTATCATCAAAAATGTATGAAGTTATGCTTCAAATTGAACCACATTTTTTTTCTATGTTTTTGGCTATGGCAAGCAGGTTCTATTAGAATTTGGGGATATTTCGACGAAAGGGGGCGCTGCGATAGCCATTTAAAGATTTCAAATTCAAAAAGATGTGCAAATTAAAAAAAAAATTTGAAATCCTAAAACATTTTTTTGTTAAATGTTCGGCCTTGATCCGGAGAATCCGGCACAATTTTTATTTTGCCTCTATATTAAAAAATGGCTGAAATATAGCGGTTTGAAATTTTAGGGTGGCTGACATTTTCAAACAAGACAGCAGAATTCATCCATAAACGGATTTAATTTATGAGTTTTATTTAACATAGTTTCGGCAATTTTTTTTTCATTGTTGTAACCATTAATCCTATTATATGCTTATCACTATATATTTATATTCGCCAACGTCAAATTCTCGCCAAACTTGGCGACAGTTGGCGGAATATCGTCAAATTTGGCGACCAAAATAAGTTGTCATAAATGAAGCCAATTTGGCTGTAGAGGACTAATTTGGCGATATTCTCATTCAAATTCAATGTTGACGAGAACTGGAATTGAATCTTCTTTATTTAGTTTCCACGCATTTGAGCTTCGTGTTTTCCATTAAAATTAACTAAAATCATAAAACCAAGGAATAGGGAGGCTATCTGTTCCTGTCGGTTCAGGCCAGAAGGACTTTTCGTAGTTTAGTATACATCGGTTGTTCGTATCCCTGTAACCCATATCATAAATTACATTCGTCTACACAATTCTCGGAACGGATAAATGAATGAGACTTTTAAAAATAATTTTAATTATGACCCAGAAATAAGAAATAAAAATGCTTTATCACATCATATTTTCTAGTTATATAATAGCTAGATCCGTGTTAATGCATTTTTGCACAAAATAAAAATATTACATTAGCGGATATTTTATATTTTTAGATGGGCATTTTTCTTTTATGACCTTTCAGGGGCAAAGTACATCTATTCGTAAAATTCTGAAATGATTGAAAGACATCAGAATTTACAAACTTTGTTTGAAAATAAGCAAAAGCTTATCGTACATAGTAAAAGGAAATTTTTCATTCCAAAACTCTGGTGACAATGCGGCATTGAAAGATAAAATATAAGTGGTTCAAATAGAAACAAACGACATTCGAGGTGTTATAGAACAAAGAGCCATTCACATAGGAAAAATAAATTGTGACTCATCCTCCGATAAGCATTGCTTTAACCCAGGGGAGTCCAACATGCGGACCGCGAGCCTCAGAGATACCACTATTTTAGAACAGAATTGTTCGGCTTGTATAATGACAGAAGATTTATGATAAAACAAGGCGAAGAATTGTATTTGAGAAAATTGGTGTCAAACTACTTTCAGGTAAAATGGTTGGGCACCTTGCTTTAACCAATGAGTCATTGCCTCTGAATCTGTTCGAAATTACGTTTTCTGTCAGTGCAGCTAAAAATATTGGAGAATAATTTTAATACCTTCAATACCGGTAAAATTTTAGTACCTCATACTTTTATTATACCTGCTTGTTTTGAACTGATAAGTAAAACTATCATGTATTAAAACTTTACCTCTATTAAAGGTATTAAAATACGATGTAACATTTACATCAACCTAATACGTAATCTACTCTGTAAAAAAAATAATAATGATAATTTAGGAAATATGTTTATACTTATTAATAGATTATATATTTAGTTACAATATTCAACTTTGGGAAATATACACTACTAAAATAAATCTTATCACTTAATGCTCGTAACAGTCGCTAGCGATGACAAGAAAGTTGTTTTAACATAATTGATATTATTCTGCATATTTGTAGCATGACACGTTAGAATAGAAATTAAAGTTAACATATTCAGATTTGTTAACATTCAGCGAAAATTTACGAAAACATCTTAACGAGAGGTTTGAAAATATATCTAGCGAAAAAAAAATACACATTAGAAGCATTGTTACAAGAACGTCAATTACTGTTTTATTAAAAATTAAATTAACTCATTAATGCCGGTTGGTACGTAAAGTTACCCTTTAAGTGATACGAAACTTTTAAGTATGAACACCAGTATCTTGGTAAAAAAAAATCATATTATCTAATGTGAAACTATCAGAGATTCAATCAGTTAAAATAACAATATGGGAAAACTGGTCTCAACTGGTTTCGAAGTATTGAAAGAAGTGTAAAATAAGTCGGCGTTAATGGGTTAATATCGTAGTATCGAATTAAAATCTTAACTAAAAATTCGAACTTCCGCATGTTATGGATGTAATTTTCTTACAATAAACTACTATATTCTTTTCTTAAAGTTGTTAATTAAACTTTTAGTTTTAAAAAATATCGTTTTACTGTTTGTATTGTTGTACAACATTCACTTATTTGATATTCATTATTGATATTAGATGTATGAAAAGATCATAAGTAATAGTCATATCGTATTTTATAAAGTTCTACTACCAATTACAGGGCTGCCACTGGTGACTATTTTTTAATTCTCTCTCGCACCACTTTTTAAAAACAAAGCTTTTTCATATACACTTTGGCAACATGTGCAAGAGAAATATAATATAAAATTTATTTTTTTAGTGGTGAGAATAGAATATAAAAATAGTCGCCTGTGGCAGCCCTGCAATTAAGGCAATGCTCTTAATAAAATCATCAGCTTGTATCTTGTAGGGAACGGTCCCGAAACAATAAATGGTGGCATATACCTGCCAGTTTGTGACCTTGAGGTGTAAAGATATTTTACACCCTAACCGATATCAGCTTCGTCGTCATTTTCAAACAACTGGATCTTTCGACTTGTCGTTGAAAAAAAAACATCATGTAATCTTTCATATGACAGTGTTCGTACGCTTTTACGACAATTTTTATTAGAATTTGTCGCCTAACTTAAATGCAGAAATGTATTGTAAATCCTGTGATTAAACGATTCGTTTGAAATGTCTGCTATTTAAATATTAAATAGAAAAAAAATGTGGTAAAAGCGTACGTACCCTGTATGAAATAAACGTAAAATATGGATTAAATTTTACAATATATGTATGGTGTTCGAAATAATTTAACGATATTCTAGAATGTATATTAACATATTCTGTATATTCTTTATTTTAAATTATGTCTGTGTGTTATAAATTATGTCCAGGTTGTTTAAGGCCTGGTCTTATTAAAGGACGTTGCAGTTTGATCGTATATTATCATTACCAAAGCTAATTAAATATTTTCTGCGTCAATATGTGCGGAAAAATATGGAATCTATCAAAGTGGTGGTAAAGAGGGCTAAACAGAGTGAAGGACAAATGGAATCAACAGTTTTGGCTGTTTGAAACAGCATTGCCATAAATAGAGCAGCCACATAATATTGTATTAAAATAGGAATATTTTGTTGTATTTTGGTGTAATACCTGCAAAATAAATGTTAATTAAAGGTAAATCATGTATTTAGAAAATTGTGGCCTTATTTAAAACACATATTCCTAATGAAGCTACTTTAAAGTCACTTTTTATCCACACACGGCTAATTCTTTCAGTCTACAGTAAAATTCATGTTTATGAAAAGTCACAGCCATCCTCTTTAATAAAAAACTATGCGTTTCTGACGACTGGGTTTTTCGCTAATCGTTGCCACAGATTAATCTCGGAAAATGAAACATTTGAAGTTACTGAAAAAAGTAATAGATCGAAAAGTATTTGTCATAAAATTGTTAGACAAACTGCGTTAGAAAGGTACAAAATTGTATTTTTCTTGATATAAATTTCAAATCTAATGATTATGCCGTTTTTCAAATATTGATATATTAGCAAAATTCACAATAAAGTACTATAGCGAAACCTTCACGCGTAAAAATATAATGATAACGGCAATGTGTCCCGACGTGTATCGTGTATACTGGCTATAGCATGTGTAACAAGTTATAGTAGACTTATTATTCTGTTAAAATATAAAAGTGAATTATGATGTCACGAGTGCATGAGTTTTATTTAATTCTCGAGAAATAACATGTTTTAGTCCATCTCAGTGAGGCATATCAATTTCATTATATTTGAAGTATTGTTTCTTCATTAAAATCCAACGGAAATGATTTTTCTCCATAGACTCCATAATGTAAACAACCTCATAGACACCATAATGTAACACAATTTTCTAAAGCTGACCTATACCACAATAGAGTCTACAGAGAATTGGCCTAATTTGGAACGAAGTTTTTTGGATATCTTTCGGTACTTTTCCGTTATACCAACATCATGCCAAAATGGATGCTAATGTGCCATTTATTTCAACACTGAATGTACAAATAATTTTTATTACAAACCGTGCCAAGCGCTATTTATTCAATGCGAATCTCTTTTTTTTTATTATTATTATTTAATCGTAAGCATGAAAAACATTTTAATTTTCTATTTTTTGAATCGTAAATACTTTTTATTAAGTTATAACTTACATTATTTGCTGATTCAAAAAGGAAATGCCTTGCGGAATGGATTTTGGCATGACTTGCCCTGTTAGTTATATAATTTATCATAGATTGATTTAATATCTCGCATATTGTTCTATTTTGCTTAGTTATGGAATTATGGGGGAAAGTTTTATAATCAGGTGAACCCGGATTATGAAAGCTTAGCCCTTTTAAAATATTCTGACGAATGAATTTTAACGGAATCTTCACTGTTAGTTAGATGAGTTTTCAAGAACGTGTATAGTATATAGCATATGGTTTTATCGTTTTTTACCAAATCCTACTGTAAATCATCAAATAAAAGAGTTTGTTTTTAACATCCCAAATCTTGTCTGACACTTTAAAAATGTAATAACACAATGGCGTTCGTATCGTTTTTAGAAATACAGTATTGGACTACATTCCAATTAAAGGTCCATATGATTTTAAAACACGAGGTCAAATTCAATGTAAATATTTCGTTTGATTAAAGGTGCGTTAAGAGAAATTGACCAGCGCAGCGGGCGTAGCTTGTGGGTGGCCAATCTATATTCTGCCGTAAGGTAGAATTTTTCCCGCTTGTGTTTTGAATTCTACTAGAAAGAAACAGCAACAAAAATAGGAATGATTTAAAATTATAAAAATATGTATTATTATTACAATCAACAACATTTAAAATGTCAATTCTGATATAAAACGGAATATTATAATGTGAAACCTTAACGAGGGTTTATTTGGTCACTTACAAGTATTTTGTCTGTATTCTATGTAATTATTTCATAAAATAGGTTCAAAAATTGTCAAAATCTATTCTCAAATGTATTTTCCAGTTATTGTGAAACGTTCGCGAAGTATTCAATACATTATAAACATTTTAATTTTATATATAGTATAACATCAATAAATATAAATGTTAAAAATATTATATTTATAAGGTTTTCACTGAAAATATTAAAATATAAATACTGTTACTATGTACGAATAATTAACCCTTTGACTATGGGTCAGGATATACATCTCCCAGTGTATAATTTTTTATTGCATTCATCCGAGTCCGGCCTGAACACATTTTTACTCATTTTGAAAAAATAATAGTTGTATGATTGAATATCCACTCAGTATGTTTGCGTTGAAATAATAAAAGTGTAGTTGCGTATCCATAATTTATTGAAGTTCCTTTGACCGGCGGTTTATTCTGTCGAGCTATTTCAAAAAACATACAAGATGCCATTACTAAGTGGTTATCTGAGTAAATTTTGAAGGATGAGATGTCATAAAAGTGGTTCAATTGGAAAAACAAAGCCAAACGTTCTGGTTTATAGTCCCGGCGTGGGCACATTTTCACGCATTAGGAAAAATTACTGCTCGTATAATTAATGTTATACTTAAATTTTACTTAGGGGAACGTCTACATATAGAAATTGTATAAAAGTGTAAATGTTTGAAACTATTTTATTATCAAATTTGGAATTTTCGGTACATTTTACTTTAAGATACCAAACAGCAAGTCGCTCGTTCACGCCGATTAGAGATTATGGAGATCACAAGTTTGGAACTCATAATGATAAATTCATTTTTAAACGTTGCGAAATAAACTGCAATGCGGGTAGTTTAAAAAACAAACTTAATAAAAATTTGGCGAACTAAGCTTAATTTTGGATTATCATATTTGAAACATATAGGTGTCGATTTCTCTTTAAAAATATTATAGGTTACAATGCATATTTATTTATTTCGAAAACTAATTTCTAAAAAATACATACTTTGAAAGGGATTTTCAAATAAAATATGAATTGTAACCTATGAGTTTTTTAACATATATCGATTTCTAGAACCTTTAAATACGGGGATAAAATATTGAAGCTCATTCCGCTAAGTAGTTTAGACTTATTCTTAACTATTCGCATTACAATCGATTTTGCTACAATTAAAATTTAATTTAACGTTGGGAACTCAGAACTTTAAATCTGTATAGTCCCTAAACTATTTGCCCGTATGACTTTCTGTTTGACATCCTTAGGTTGAAATTGCTGTAGGATAGAAATATGATGCCATAACTGCATGTTAGTATTGGAAAACTTCATGCTTGGAGCAATTTATATATGTAGACGACCCCCTAAGCAAAATTCAATTATAGTAATATTAAGTAGACGTTATTAACAATCGATTGGTACCAGTTATATTTTTATACAATGATTTGCGGCAGAATTGGTAGGGGGTGCTCCATTTTTGCCAGGACTATACCATTTAGAAATGTATGCAATAAAATAACAAATTGATATGTAAATTAGAAAAATCTATTGCTTGCATCTGAAAAAAAATATGAATAGAAAACTTCAAATTTATTACACGCTTTTCCATTTTATAATACAGTAAATGAATAATTTCAGATAACCGTGAATATTATCTTGACACCATTTAGAGATATCATTTACTTAAACACGTAGAAAACGATGAAAGCGACAACTTAATACAAAGAGTAGAAAATGTTGTTTTCCTTAAATGTATATTGTTAACAAATATATTTTAAAAATGCTTTCAAAATAACCTTTTAAATCATTTCCACATATTTTTAATTTTAATCCATTCAACTTACAGAATTATGAAAATAACAACAATTACTCTTTTTTTCTGTGAAATAAAAAGTTTTGTTTGACTTTTCGAAGAAAGTTAATGAATTTTATGTATGATCACTGATGCGAATTGTTCTTTTGGGTATTTTACTTTGAAACTAATCCTCCAGTTGTTCGAAGGAAGATTAGAGGCTTCGATCGATGCAAGCCAAATAGTACTTTTGCCCTCACGGAAACTTGTTCCTTTTGTTTTAGCTACCGTGTGACGTTTTGTTTGTTATGTGTGAAAACATATTATTCATTATTATTGGACTAAAATACTGCCATTTAAAATTACATTTTGAGAATAATCTTTATAGTTTTTAATTAATAATTTAACAAAGAGTTCAATTTTAGATGAATAATTAAGACTGCAGTTACAGAATCGTAAAACAGCATTGATTAGATTTGTGACATAGGATTTCCTTTTCTTAAACACAATAATTTATAATTAAAAATATTTTCATGAATTTGTTTAAATATTTATCCGGGCATTTAGTATAATGTAATCTTTTGATGAAAAATTAAGCTTATTTTGAAAATACTCTATATGATATTTACAAGATCGTTTAAAATATATCACGTATATCATCTTTATGTTTATTAAAGTTGATGAATTATTGAATTGTTAAAATTTTGCCTTTTTTTAGAACACCCTGTTTATATATAATAAAATGCTGTTATTAAAAGTATAAAATTTAGGTTTAATTTTGAGTTATATAGACCAGTTATAACTGAACGAAATATATAAATATATAAAGAACTGTACTCGAATCAAACTGAAAAGAAGTTTATTGCATTAGTTACGTCGAAATTATAGGCCGTATTAGAATTTTACTTCGTACTGTACAATAAATATCCTGAAACGTATGGATGCGAATTTACAATGAATTAAATCCGTGATTCTATATTACAATAGCTGCCAACTTTTATGGTTTCTGGTACTAAGTCTTTCGAAGGGAAATGTTGGTCTTATTTTATCACCGAAATTCTGTAATTAAATAAAACGAAGATTTATATTTGAAAAAAAAGTATTATTATAAAGCTTAAAATTTGGCAGCTATGCACTAATATGATTTTCCCCATTTAAATAAATCTCCTTCATTTAAAAAGAAAATACTGTAATAATTTACAGCTTTAAGTAACGTAACAGTAAATTTATACATTTTATATAATGTTTCATTTCATTACAGTGATTCGACGTACTCTTAATTCTTTTCTTTTGTAATTAACGAAACATTTTAAAGGATTAAACACCTGTGGCAAATGTTTTAATTTCGGAAGGAATAAAACATGATTCGGATGAAAGTTAATTTTCCATATTTAGTTAAATAAATGCCTCTACTTATTTAAAAATGATGTTTGAAATAATGTTTGAAAATGAGTTGTTTTACATAATCTTTATTCCTTATTTACCGGAAAACTTGTAAATTTGTGACATTCATTCTCCGTAGTATCTTACTTTAGAAAACTTCTCTATGTCTGAATTACGAATAGTAATCATGTAACTGAATTTAAAAAGTCTGGTTAAACTGAATTAAATCATGTTCTATTGAGTGAAAAAAGGATTATTAAGCGCATTTAAGATTTGTTGGGTCGCTTTATATACTTAAATTATAATTTATGAATTTCATAAGAGATGCATTAAAATATTTTGTAAGTACTTAAAATTGTATCTATATTGCGTGTCAATTGTTTCTATGTAGACTAAATTTTAATGACGTTTAGGCAAAGTTTTTGAATTAAATTGCTTCATTTATGAAATTCAAAATATAACTTTCAAATAAAGGCTCAGTTAAATGGGTAAATTGCATCTAAAATGACAACTTAAAAATGTACGCCCTTTTTATGCATATAAGACGCAAACTGCACTATACATTCTCACTTTAATAAACAAGGTGAGTATACTCCTTTGAATTTCCAAGGAGTCTGCAACTGCAATTTAACCCTTTCAGGGGCAAGCAATTGTGCTCCTGTAATGTCGAATTCACACCGGTATTTACGAAAGAATTTAGTTCAAAATAAGGAAAAGCAATTTTTCAACTTTATCCCGTCAAAGTAAAAAAAGTAAAATTTAATTAAAAGTTTCTGGTTTGAATCGTATTAAAATTAGGTGGTATATAATATATAACACCGCCCCTCAAAGTGTTAAGATAAGAAATTTTTTATTTAAAAATTTAAATTGCATAATTGGCAATCGTCACGTTTATTCACAGAATTTCTAATCTTCTCTTGTTAAATCAGGAAAATCATCTATACAATTTGTGGTAATGACGTACGAACCCAGAAAAAAAATAAATATATCATCTATTGAACGTGCTTATCTAAATATTCCCTCTAGGTTTTTTGAGGTTTTAAAAAGAAAATCTGTCTATGACTGAATACTATTTGTCATCTTGTGTACAATTAGGTAAAAGGAAAATGTATCAAAGTAACGTAGAACAGACAGATATCAAACAAATCAAATTAAAATAAACAAAAAACTATTTTGTGAGCTGTAAATTGTGGAAAGAAATTATCATACCACATTAAACTTTTATTTATAAATAAAATATAGCGAACACAAAAACTGTCTAGTTAAAAATGAAAATAAAATAATTAACAATATTTTTACAACATGTTCTTTGTAATTACGCAACATTTGAATTTCTTTAACAGATTACACTGAGAAAAATGACACTTTCAAATATGAGTAAATCGATGTTTTCATTTTGTTATGAAACTTTTTGTGTCAAATAGGACGACGCAATGCTTTCAATTCTGAAATACCAGAAATACTAAGAATATTGAAACATGCACACACTCAAAACTGAGCACATAGAGGTCAGTACATACTCATTTTTGAAACACGGATATACTTAAAAATGATTAAAATCAGTTCAAACTCATTTTTGCAACATGGAAATACTCAAAAATGAGCACATAGAAGTCAGTGCATACTCGTTTTTGAAACATGTTTTATTCTTGAGTGTGTGCATGTTTTCAGAAGTTAGTATATACATGTTTCAAACTTTAGTAATTTTGATTCGGTTGGTTGGTTCGTTTGTTGGTTGATTTTACGACGGCCGATTATCTACACGTGAGATATGGGCCCTAGGAGGGAGTGTCCTCCGTGGGGGTCTTTCTAAGGGATCTTAACTCGTATTTACGACAAGTTTCGAAGAAAACTAAAGAAAACTCCGTACGGTTAGGTAGACGAGCGCGACAGGGGTTAATTTTCATTCAGAGCCATTTTGACTACGCGACATACTCAGATTTGAGTATTTTTTGTTCGGTTTTTAAAATGTCGTTTTCAGAGTGTAAGCTTTTTTTCGACCAACTTAAACGCGGCATGCTCTGCACCGATGTATATTTCATACCATACTTTCCTAAAGAAAATTTTGTAATGAGTCAGACTTTGTATTTTTTTTGTTCTGATAACATGTAACCCCATACAAAATAATCTAGGGGTTTAAGTTGGGGGACTGAGAAGTCTAACCATCTTTGTTTTAAAATTCAGATAAATTGTCATTACAGCACTCTCTGTACATACGAGGTTTCCATACTTATCATTTTTCAATAGCTAATTCTTTAACAGTCTGTTTTAGAAGTATAGTTCCAAATGCAACAAGCATGAAAAAGTATACTCAATCATCGATTATGAAACACTTTCCGACACTTCTAGAATAGTGTAACGAAATTTCAATGTATACTAAGGTGAAAAAAGATATCTAAGTAAACAATTTGGAAAACGCATAACACGTTTGAAAACCATATTTCAGCATTTACTGTGCATATCCGTAAAATTAATCGAATTCTTTTGTGCATCTCTCTATATGAACTATATATTTGTACAAATTCTACACAGTGTCCAGTTTTTTGCTTAGCCCTGTATATGATTTTAATTATACTCGATAAACATATCTTAGTGTATTAAATATTGTTCAGCTGGAAAATGCATAACTCAATTAAAAACCATTAAACAACCCCCATTCCCATACACAGAAATGTTTCCGAATTTTTTGTGTAACCTTATATATAATCCATAGAATTTCTACATGCCACATAGTTTCCAAGCAATTAGTTAAACTTAAAAATGCATATCACAAAGGAAAATGCGCTTTAATCAATAATCACTAATAGACAGTACTGTAACACAAAAACTTTGTGTGTCCCTCTAAAAATGCTCTAAATGAACGATAAAAGCTATACACGCATTATTTTACAATAATTATCTTGTAATGCAACTCACTGATGTTTATCAATTTCAATATGTTTGAAATAGTGCAACATTATTAATATACGCGTCAAATGCGCGTAAAATGCCCCGTAGAAAGTTATGTAACCGAATTCTTTTGATTGTCACTGTAAACGAAATGTAAGTGCTACAAACTTAATTTTCAATATAAAATATACCATGGTAAACTTCAATACCATATATCAATTACATGGTAATCCGAATATATTTATGAGAGTTAGAGCACAGACAGGCGACTTTCGACAGACAAACGACAGGCGGAAAAGCGGAAATCATAAACACTTTTCAACTTGTTCGTCATCATATGATTACAGTTTTAAGTCAAAATAGTTCTTTTAATTTACGAAATATAAATTTTTATGCAGTGCTATTTAGAAAAACTATTGCCATTCTCAAATGACTAAAACAGTATAATATTCATTCCCCTACGATCAAAACTTACCGGGTTGTGATACTTTGAATTGCATGGTTGGTTGATTGGTTGGTTGATTGGGGTTTTATGGCACAAAGTCCCCCTAGGGACATGCTGCGCCAAAAAATATTAAATTATGTACGTCAAATTGAAATATAAAAACTAAAAAAGAAACAAAGCTTAATGAGAGAATTATCTGGATGGGGTTACTCATCTAGATACAGTCATACAGTGTATAAAACAAATAGCGCGAAAAAAAGATTAGAATAAGAATGCCAAATTATAATTTAAAAATGAATTAAACTTTATCATAAAAACAAAATGAATGAAAGTAACACATTTAAATGAAAAGAGTGATATGATGACAAATGTATAATTAAAATCATTCAATGAAAATACAACACAATGTCTAAAAGATATAAATATAAGTTTTCACAATTAAAATAGAAAATCTTTAAAGTAACAGTTGGTAAAATAGTCAAATTTTCGAGCAGAAATCTATTTAAAATCATGTAGGTTCAAATACCTCAAACACAGTATTATCATCATCATCATTCGAGTCAGAACTGTAAGACTCAGATTCCATATCTTCCTCTGCATAGTACAGCAATTGTTTGGAATCCTTTCTCGTAGGAAGCAGGTGTATCAAGACAAAATTTCTTGTTGTTTTTGCCCTTCACAGTTTTCCCCTGTGAAGAGGCTTGGGTTGAGGTTTTCTCTCTCTGTGCACATGATTTGAGTTTTGCTTTCTGTGTAGTGGAAATAGGTTTTTTTTCAAATTGTTTACAGATAAAACAGAGGTTTGACCTGTATCATCTTTAATGAACTGGTTAGATTGACTATTATAATATTCTATTTTTACTGGCTCGGATGCTGGTGGCAAAAGTTTTAGTGCAGGCATAGGTCTTATTCTAGCGGAAGCACCAATACTACGGGTTTTTTTCTTCATAGTGCTGGTTAGTGTAACAGATGAATCATTTGGTGGTAAAGATAATTCAGTTTGTGTGCTTATATGTCTTACAGATTTTGATTGTTGCTTGAATAGACTAGAATAAGAGACTCCTACAGATGGTGTTCTAGATTCAATCAGTTTTCGAGCTTCAGGATAAGAAAGTTTCTGAGTGATTTTGATGGTAAGAATTTCTTTTTCACGTATCCAGTTTGGACAAGAGCGAGAATATACTGCATGGACACCCTTTTAGTTTATACAGCGTTCGGATTTTTCACATGGGTTACTCTCATGTCCGGCTTCTGAACATCTTGCACATGTAACAGATCCACGACAGGTATGTTTACTGTGGCCATAACGCTGGCACTTAAAACAACGGAGAGGGTTAGGAATATATGGCCGGACGAGGCAACTCAGGTATGCAGCTTTAATTCTAGTTCGTAGAGTAGGGCTATTGAATGTCAGAATAATGTGCTTTGTAGGAAGTACTTGCTCATTCCGACGAATAGTGATACGGCGTACGTCTATAACATTTTGATCTTTTAAATTATACAAGAGTTCATCTTTCACAGAGAGTAAAAAATCTGGTTCTGATATTACACCACGACTTGAGTTGAGAGTTTGATGGGCCTGAACAGAAACAGAAAAAGAACCTATTTCTTTGCAATTTGAGAGAAATTCTGAGTGACTCGCTGAAGAAACCTCCACCAGCAAATCCCCAGACTGCATTTTTTTAAGTGAATGACCATCGTCAAAAATTGACTGAAATGTTTTTGCAACAAGAAATGGAGAAGTTCTCTAAAAAGAATTGTTTGAGAGACTATCAGTGCGATGAACTACAAAAAAAGTGTGAATGAAACATTATGCACAGTTTGTTGCTCTCGACATGGGAGAGAAATAGAAGTATTTGAAGTATTTCCATCCATATTAGAAAGAGTAAAAAATTCAGACCCCCGGCCGCACCACCCACTACTAAGCCCAACAAGGGGATGCACATTCGTGCACCAGTGCTAACCAGGGCCTATACGTTCACAAGACACACCTATTTCAGTTTCCACGTTTAACGAAATGACTAGTATGTGCTCGCTCACTTGATCCCGAGCCAGTGACAGACAAGTCAGCTGACCAGCCGATTGATGCATACGGGACCAATATGCACCTCCCGTCTACCTGAAGCAGAGACCAAAGCGGTGTGTTGGTTTCCCTCAACTGCCAGGATCCCCCTTTCCTGGGACATGGGTCGCCACGCACGGCAAACGCGTGGGTGGTTTACAATTCTCCATGAGTCGATATAAACAGGATGACATCGGCTCATGCAGAATCGCCCTCACCTCAGAAGAGGAAACCACAATGAGAGTGAAACAAAGAAGAAAGATTAGATAAGAGAATGGAGAGGAAAAACGAAAGATCGCTCAGGTGCCCGGGGTTGCGAAGCCCGTGAATACCTAAAGAAGGTATCCCCCTGGGGGGCTTTGAATTGCATGAATTTTAGCCTTTTTTGCACTAAATGTGCAAATTAGCGGTTACAGCAGCAGAAAATTCTGTAAATCAAACTAACATAACTAGGTAAGTTTTGGTCGTACAAAAATTGTGTTCTTAATTTTTTACTTTTTAGAACACGGGAAAAGTTTTTATGGATATACCTTATGAGACTCAGAGACCGTATAAAAATTTAAATTTCGTAACTTCTTAAAAGATAACTATTTTGAAGTTAATGGATTTTCGTTTCATGAAGGAATATTTTTGAAACTGTAACAATCAATACTTTTAAAACTAACGGTTTAAGAATAGGTTATTGATCAATGATAGTATAAGACATCATATATATATATATATATATATATATATATATATATATATATATAAACGTGCACATACTTATTGTATGTACCATAACTTCATTTACAAAAGTTTCAAGGATTTTTGTCAATAAATACCATATTTACACGCAATTTATTGATTTTCTTAATTAAATAGCGGTAGAGATAAGTATCTACGTTGTCATAATTAAAAGTTTTACTAGAGTTTGCAAAACTTAAGCATACTTAAAATTTTAAGCATTCTGAAAACTTATGAGCCTGGAAGAAGAATCGAACTTGTAATTAGAGCAGACTTGCAAATATCTAATGAACTATTCCATAAAATCCAACTATGTTGACAGAAAGATTCATACAAAGTACTCATTTTAAATAAATTAGATATGTAATAAAATATATTATTAATTTTTGAGGCATTTTTGAAGCGTTATGAATGGCATTATATAGAACTTTAATTACAAATCACTTCAATGATAAATTTCTTTTTATTTTAAAATTCAGATAATTTAGTGTGAATAGAAATGCACCCGGTATATGTATAAAGACATTGGCTCTTAGGAAACTTTTTATTTTATTTTTTTTTTTTTCGGGGGGGGGGGAGCGGTAGACAGAGGTAAAGTCTTTTATTATTTTTTTATTAATATAGAACATTAACCTATGCTTTTCTTTTTAAATCTTCAAGTATCGTGGTTGAAATGATTCAAAATATTATTGCAACTTATTTTATTTAAGAAGTACAGAAAAATGATATATTTTTGATGTTTTGATTCGGGCTGGTATGATTATCTTTTGAAACAAGAGATGTAATTAGACCGCCACCTCCGTTTAAAGTTGTATTTGTCTAATTAGAAACATTAATGCTTGAAATGACAGTCTAACGGCGAACATTTACACATTTTACTTAGTACAAATTTTTAATAGAAAATTTTGCCTTATTTTATCACTGATATCTGCTATTAAATAAGACAAATATATTAAATTTTAGTGGTAACAGTTAGAAGCTAGGCGGTAGTCGAACTTGTTGCTTCTTGACTAGTAGTCAGTCTAAAAACTAGACAAGCTTGCGTTCTGACAACTAGCTAGGCATTTTGTAATTCCGTATAAAGTTGCCATTAATTACGAATGCAATTTCTTTTTATGAAGTAAAAAAACTATGAAAGCCTGCCAATAAGTTATTCACTTTTAAATAAACAAATTCTACAACAGTTGTGTAATATTTTAGTTAATCGCTGTCACACAAATATACAGTTGTTTCTTTATTTGTCGAATTTTATTAAATAACTGCTGCAACTTTCTTCATTGCTTAATCTTGAACAAAATAACTTTAATATGTTAAATGTCACTAAAGTTAACCCTTTGAAGGTCAGTGAAATACTTTTTATACCACTTAATTTAAATCCAGATTTGTATCAGTATTTTGTGACAAAATTATACTTCTACAATTTTAGTGACAAAAAAAAGTTTCAAAGTTTAATATCCATATTTTCAAATAAAATCTGTCGAAAATTCTGATGTGAATTAAACATTACATGAACACAGTTAATTTTGTTTGAGAGGGTTAAACAGCCTTTGCAATTTTACACGCAAATTTCCAAGTTTCTATGTCTTTTTAAGAATAACTTTCCTAATGTTTGAAAATATAAACTTGAGAATTTTGATAGAAATTCCTTTATTAAATCAAACTATTCCCAAAATGTGGTTTAGCTCATTTTATTGATCAATAACTGGAAAATAGCATATTCTGGAACTTAATAAATTCTATTACGAAAACCGTCTGAAAAACGAAACTACAATAAGTTGCATAGATGATATTCTTTCAGAAGAACTTTCGTGAAAACTGTATTAAGACTTAAGAAGCAGGATGAAATTACAACGTTAATTATAAATAAAAGAATTTGCTTTTCTGTCGACATAATTTTCTCACATCATACCATAGCTGCCACTTTTCACGTTTTTTTCTTACCGCTAAACATTAATAGTAAATTTTGCCTTGCTTAAACGCGAAAAATCTGTGACTAAATAAAGCAAAATATTATCGTACATTTTCGTGGTGTTAGAAAAGCGTAGAAGTTGACAGCGATGATGTATTATTCTATTAATATCGTTTAATTGATAATTAATTTTTCAGTTTAAAAAATAATAATTTGTTAATATAGCAAATATATCTGCCAACAATTGTATCAATATTTACTATTAAAATTAATTAATATAATGTCCATTTTAGACATACATCTATGAATAAAAAATTGTGGAATTAAACATTAGTTACAAATTTTAGTTACAAATTAGTTAAAAATTTTATTTTAATATATATTAACTGCATAAACGGAATCATGAGATAGAATTTGATATGTATTTTCCGGAGTATTTTCTTCTTATGAAAATACAATTTATAATTAAAATAATTTTTTATAGTAAATTATGCCAGTGTTATATAGATCGTGTTGTTAATTGAAATAACGTATATTGAATTTAGTGTAGATTGAAAGATGTTCCGTGTTTTATTAATCATCTGAAAAGTGCAGTTTTTATTGCTTTAAAACCTACTGTGTGTTATCTGTATGCGTAAATATAAAATCTGATATCATGGACATTATTAGGATATTTTCTTAATGTACATTAATACTAGAACTACCACGAGCCGTCATCACATACAGACACAGACACACACACACACACAGACAGACTCACAGACGGATATTTTCTAAAAACATTCCAATCGTGTTAAGGACCTTCTAAAATGTATTAATCCGTCGAAAACTGGAAGAGCAAAATCTTCATGAATCCACTATTTTCTTTTTGTAAAGATGGAAGAAAGTAATAAACATTTAATAAACACTTTAAACGCTGAAACTACTACTTATCAAAAGTGTTTTCTAAAGGCTTGCTTTTGCAACATTCTATAAGTGAGACATTTATCATTAATGAGTATTTTTGTTAGTTTTAGAAATATGTATGAGAAAATTTTATGTTGATTTAAAGATTTATGTTGATTATTCGATCAAATAATCAATTTGAATTTTTCTATAAGAATATACTGGTAATTATCATTTTTTTACTGTATTTTTCCCTGACCACTAGCCACCCTGTATATGTCTCAACCGTAGTCAAATGTTCCAAGTCAACATGATCCGCAACGAAAATAAGCCGGGAAAACCCGGCTCGATCTGTACTGCAGATTGGGTCGTATTTCCCGACACAGTGCAGGAGCAAGGGACCTGAGACCAAGAGTTTTGCACATTTCTGAATTGTATGGAATTTAGATCATAGTCTCCCAAAATTACCTATGCACGTTTAAAAAAAAAAAAATCTAAATTGAAATTTAAAAATCCGGCTGAGAAGTGCACTTTCCGGTGACTGCATCTACACATGACAAAAATTTCAGAGGCCTAGGTGTTATAATTTCGGCGCTTATCTCGGTCAGGCAGGCAGATATCTCTTATTTTATACATATAGAGAGATTTTACTAATGTATCTTTAAATAACAGACCAGTCATGAGTATGAACAAAAATACCTATTTCTGATATCTGTGAAATAACATAAATAATTTTTGCAAGTTATAATAAAGAAACAAATATTAAATAAATAAATGATATACTTTTATAAATTTTCCTTTCTTATTTTCCAATTTGTGCACGTGAAGTATCATATACATTTCTCATAAAAAGAGAGAAGAAAAAAATAATAAAATAAAAAATAAAAGTAAAAGTAAAACCAACTTCTTATAAAGGATCAGTAATGACAGAATTTCTACAATTAAATAAACTCCAGATTTCTTCTGAAATATAGATAAAGATTAGTGGTAACTCTGCGGCATAAGTAGTGAGTACTGCTGTTTTACAGTATAAATTATTTATTTTTTTAACTCAACATAGATAAACTTAAATCAGGTATAATTAGCAAATAATAGTTCCGATCTCTATTTACGAATTAATACCATTTACACACGTATTTAATATATTTTTCATATAATGTAAATTAATATGCTTTTCATTGATTTTAACTTCGCACAAATATAAAGTAGTATAATGTAAGATGTATAACAAGGAAGTTAATCGTTCGTCAGAAAGATATTATGGTCAAAATGGAAGAAGAACAATACAAATTCACAAAAGTGAGGGATGTCGATAATATATTAGATGAATTAAAGTAGTCTAAAATTTATAGAACACATTGTCACAAAGTGAAACGTAGTTTTACATTTTTTCCTTGAAAATGATTAGAGTAAATTAAAAGAATTCTCTAAACATCCGTTAAATAATTGTAACAAACCAACCTACCTCTGTAATATAGTTTAATATTACACTGTCAGAATTTCAGGAAACGTACCTACTATAACAGAAATATTTATAGAAATTAAACGTAACTTTGAAAATACCAAAAAATTTGGGTACCTATTATTATCTGCAGCAACCATTTGAAGCAAGACATATAATAAACCGTAAAACAATATTTTTACGAGATTTACTGCAATAATTATGAAATAAAACGGGCGTTTTACTGCCCGTTTTCGAAAGTCTATTATTTTCATAGGTGTCTGATTGGTTTTGAACAAAACGTAAGAAAAACTGTAACATGTTCCAGAATCTAAACATCTTTTCTATACAGAAAAAGTTTCCGACACTTTTATAATATAATTTTTTGAAATTTTGATATAAATATAATATGTAAATGAAAAGAAACTGCACTTTGTATCTCATTATATATATATATATATATATATATATATATATATATATATATATATATATATATCATGCTTCGTTAAAGTGCTAAAGTGCCTATTTTTAATTCCACTAATTTTAAAAAGAAATTTTCGTATTTAATTGCAAGATTCCGTTCCGAATAATTATTTAACAATATACTAATATACTGGTATTCAAAGGTAAGCGTCAATATGAACTGTATATACAGGGAGTTTTTTTTTTTAACTGACGCTATTCAGAACCGCCTGTAGCTCGTTCTAATAACTGGATTGATACAAAATTTTGTGAATGGACTAAGAAAACCATGGGAAAAAAGATTCCAGCAAAAAAAAATTAGTTCCAATCACCGCCGATAGGGGGAAATGTGGCGCTGTACATTGAAAAAAAAACATCAGAAACAGACAAAATTATTAATTTGGATAAAATGCCATGTTTTATTCATCATTTACACTTTCCCTTTCGTTGATTGCAGTTGAAACATCCATTATCACTTTTTCTGCCAAGGGTTTACGTCCTCTGCCTGACTGAACTGCTAGCGAGCCTGTTTTTTCGAATTTCAGAATCATTGCTTTCAATACATTAACGGATAAAGGTCCTTTGTGCAGTTCATGGCGTTTTCTAAGTAAACGAAGAGCGGCTGGTGCTTTGCACTGGTTACAATAATAGAACTTCACAAGTAACGCGCGCTGCGGTAACGCGAGATTCATTTTCAACCTGAGCTGAAATTGTTTCTCGGTGTTTTTCGCATGCATTTATAACTTAAACTATTGGCGCTACTGTCGCTTGCGTAAGTAAAAATTTGCATTTTCATTTTTTGCCCGTATTTTATGCTAATTCTCAGTTGCATAAATTACCACAGCGCCACATTTCCCCCTATCGGTGGTGATTGGAACTAATTTTTTTGGTTGGAATCTTTTTTCCCATGGTTTTCTGAGTTCATTCAAAAAATTTTGTATCAATCCAGTTATTAGAACGAGCTACAGGCGGCTCTGAATAGCGTCAGTTTAAAAAAAAAAACACCCTGTATTAAATGAATAAATTTAGATAATAGTGGACATATCTCAAACATATTTCAAAATGTTGTAGTAAATGCCTGTAGAAAATTCTGAAACCAGGAACTCTAAAAATAACGCAAACTTCAGAAAATGTTCTTCCTTTACATAAATGCAAATTTATACAAAAATACTTTATTAATGCTTTCAAAATAATCTTTTAATTCATTTCCGCAATTTTGTATTTTTAAGGGGTTAAACTTACAGAGTTATGAAAAAGATAACAATTACTCTTTATCTGTGAATTAAAAAGTTTTATTTGAGTTTTCGAAGAAATTTAATGCATTTTAGGTATGATCACTGATGCGAATTGTTCATTTCGGTGTTTTACGCAGACACTAATCCTTGAGTTGTTCGAATGAAGATTAAAGGCTTCTATCGACGCCAGAGAAAGAGTACTTTTGCCGTTGCGGAAAACTTGTTTCTTTTGTTTTAGTTACCTTGTTACTCTTATGATTGTTATTCAAAGTTGAAAAGAAAAAATCAATCATTGCAGAATGAACTAAAATAAAGCTATTTAAAATTATATTTTCACAGCAATTTTCAAAGCTTTAAATTAAACATTAATTATGAAATTGCATTCTATGTGAATAAACGAAGACTGAATATACGAAATCATAAAAAAGTATTGGTTATGATTTTACTAGTGTGCTTGATATTAGAGAAATAAGACCTTTTAATTAAAAGTGTTTTATACAAATGTATTATTTTTTATTAAAATGGTCGTATGGTATAGTTCGTGATGTATCTGTACATAATTTTATATATATTTTGAAAGAATTTATTAATTTCTTTAATCGTCTGGAAAGTATTTTCACGGATTTTTCTTTTGCGCAATAAACAGTGGTTTTTATTATCATAAGCGAAATAATTCGTTATTGTGTATTTTCGTAATTTTTTTCGTAAATCTGGTAATAATTATTGATTTTCTTAAACTGTATTATTTGTTGCGTTTATATTTATTTAAATAAGTCCGGAAGTCCCAAGATCTTGAAAGTCTAATAATTATTAAACCCATATAAAATAGAAATATGTGGTTTTTGCAGAAATGCTTAGAACGAGGTGGTAATTTTGTTTATAGACCCAAACAAAATTGTTATAATAGTCACAATGTTGACCAACAGGCTATTGTAGAATGCCGAAAGTATTTATACCATGGTTTGGCAAGTGGTGAAAGAAAATATACAATTTATCGCGAAAACACAGAGCTCTCAACCTTTTATGATCCTATCTTCTACTAGCATTTCAGATAAGAATACACACAGCATTCAGACTTTATGCTGCTAATCTTAACATAATCCTTTTTTAATTTTCCAGGTCAAATCCGCTCTCTATAGGGCGCATGTTGATTATTGACAGTTTCAATAATTTTTGTCTGTAATATGATGAATGCGATTGAAAACAACTGCAAGAAAACTATTCGGTGGCTTAAGAGCAAATGAATATATATAAAATGACCATAAGAGCAAATGAAATTTAGTAAATATTATGTAGGTCATATCATTATTACATGAATAAAATTAATGAAATGCTTGCTTTATTTATTTCAGACGCAAAGTACTCTTGTTGCTAAAATGTTTAAATCATTGACACAAAGATTTACGAACAAATTTATTTGAAAATAAATAAAAAAGTTTCTTTAGTACATTTTAAAATCAAAATTTTAGTCCAAAATTCTGGTCCCATTGTTGAAATTCCCAATTGAAATTAAGTGGGATATATAATATCCCATAACCCTTCAAGGGGTGGCATAATAAAAGTCATTAAGGGATAAAATAAAATAAAAAATACTATTCAAAATTTTCTGGTATGAATTTGGGATTTTAAAAAAAATCTGTCAGATTTGGCAACATTGTAACTGTACTGAAATTGAAATTTTATAAAGAACTGTTCCAGAATTAAAAGAAGATCCTGTTTCTTTGTATCAAGTAAGTCTTAAATTTCATCCCGTATTCGGAAATTTACTTCTTTAAGATTTTGCACATAAATATCTCATAACATACATTCTATATTTTGAAATATTTTTATAACTGCTTACATTTATGCATCTGTAACGGTTTGATTGCGATTCACGACTGGCGACAAACCTTTTATTCAGTGGTACCGCTATTAAAATAATACCTTTGGGATAGATATCTCTTTAAAATATCCCAGTATAAGTATATGCGGATATTATTATTTTTTTTAAGTTGTGCAAATAGAATGAAAAAAAATAGTCCTCTAGGACCAATAGTGTCCCAATACGTAGACAAAGTGTCAATCTTCGTCAACAGTAAAAGCTTTTATTACCCCATTAAAGTAAATCCTTTCATTTAAAACAAATATACAAAAATGGTACTCACTACTCGGCCCGCGGAGTTCCCAATATTTTTTCAATAAACACCTTTACCTTATTTAATCTCAGAATTTCTGTTATTAAAAAGGTATTATTTGGAAACAGTGATGTGAGAATACTTTTCCCAAAAATTAGTAGTGAGTACTACTGATATAGAACAATCATACCAAACTCTAGTTTTAAAAACTTTATGAAAGGCGTCCCATACCCGCTCCATATAGGGAACGAATGGATTTTATATTTTTGTGCCAGAATATTTTATTCGAATTCTTTTACTTGTCGAATCGTAGATTTCTTAAATTATATAACAATAAATACTATATGGAATTACTGATAATAAAAATTAAAATGTCCTTATATTATGGAAAATAAATTTGTAATTTTATTATATGCCTGTTTTAAAATGATGCTTCGAAATAGTTCTTGATTTTCTACTTTTATTTTAAACAAAATATTAAGACGTGTTAACACATTGACGGACAATAGGAACAAGTGAAGTTCGAAAATTGACACTGCGCTTCTACTTGTATGCCGGTAAATGCACATTTGTGCTGCTATAGCCGTCATGCCACATAGTGAACTTCAACGTGTCTTCAAGTGTCCATCAACGTGTTAAGCTTGTGTGCTAAATGTTTTAATTTTCAAAGAAATATAACAAAGTATTCAAATGAAAATTAAGTTTTCATATTTAAATGAATAAACGCCTCTTTATAATTACTAAGGTTATTTGCAAATGAAACGTTTTATATAATATTTTACTCCGGTGTACCGGAAAATTTTAAATCCTTTCATTTTTCATAATTCTTCTTTCTATTTCCTTACATTAAGATAATTTCTCAAAGTCTGAATTATGAATAGCAGTTACTTGAATGAATTAGACGGGAAATGTTTGTTTAAACTACAGTCTATTTAAGGAAGATGAATTATTATTAAGCACTCCTATGATTTGCTTCCTCGCATTTCATATTTAAATGAAAATTTATGCATTTAAGGAAAGATGCTTTCATAGCTTTCGTAAGTGCTTACAATTGGATCGCTCTTCTATTCCAGTTGTTTAGAAGTAAATTAAATATTAATGAATGTTAAGTAAAGCTTTTAAATACAATCACTCCATTTATCAAATCCAGAAATCACGGCATACTATGCCAAATGTTTTCCTTGGAAATTAATTTTTCGTTAAATGTTTCCCGTTGATTAACACCAGAATGCCAATTTAAACTTTCCGATTATTTCATCCATATGAAAATGATTATGAAAAGAGCCATTCCCTTACAATAAAATTAATAAAGAGTATGAAATTTTCCTCCGGATACTTAAGCGTTTTGTAAATAAAGCTGTATATATCTAAAGAGCTTTTCTCAGAAAGTGGAAATTTGTAAATGCAATAAAAAAATAGTATCAGAATAACGCAGAAGAAAAAAAACATACATGAAAATATATAAGTAAATTAAATAAACAATCAATTTGTTACGTATAATAGAACATGACACATATCTAATCAACGTCTTACTGCTTGTAGAAAATTTGAAATTTAGTAATCAAATTAAGGCTTTAGTCATGATGAATATATTTTTACCACAATTTTTAATAGAATTATTTGCCTTATTTATTTGAAGAAATAAATTATAGATTCTGAAAGTAAACGCGACGGCTGCAAATTCTGTTATTTAAATATTAAACAGAAATTTTCTAATCAGAAATTGTGGTGGTAGATAACTTCAAAATTTCAAGGAGTGTGCGCACCTTATTTAGAGCTCGATTTTTTTTTGTGTGTCTACTGTCATTATAGTGTATATATAATAAACATACTGGGTTCGTACGTTTTTACCATAAATGTTTAATAGGATTTTTCTATTTAATATTTATATATCAGATATCGCAGATTTAATGGAGGATTTGTAATACTTTTCTGCATTTAAATAAAGCAAAACATTCTATTAAAAATAGTGGTAAAAGCGTACGAGCCCCGCCGTATATATTTGTATATTTGTATTTTTATACGTAGAAATCCATGCGCGATTCTTACATTTTGAATGTAATATCGCATTAAAGTGTGACATTATTTATTTTTGTCATTTTTTTAACTGTCTATAATTTCATGCTAAATGCAACAAAAAAAAATTATTTTTTTTGTGACAGACACGAATAGACGACAAATTAATAGACATCAAATAAATATTTTTCTTCTAAATAAAGGTCTAGATGATTACTGGCCATGAAAGAAAGGACGTGACCCAATCCAATTTGAGATCCACACAGCTCGTGTCTAATACAGAAGAAAATAGATAAAATATTCTCCTTGAAGAAAAGAAATGTTTACTAGGGTGGATCGATGTTATATGGTGAAAAAATAAATATTATTAATCAAAACCTACCTATGCGGAAAAGATGTTCTATTGTATGGAGATTAAGAGAAAAATAATTAAAAAAATTAATTTTAAAATTTAATACTGCCGCAAAGAGTTTGAATTTTCAAAAAAAATTGGAAAAATACCTAATTTTGGTTAGATGATTTTTGATTCTAAATTATTGTTTTAATTTTAATCAAAACATACTTATGCGGAAAAGATGTTATATTGTATGGAGATTAAAAGAAAATTAATAAAAAATAATAATTTCAAAATTTAATACTGCCGCAAGGGGGTTGGATTTTCGAAAAAAGGGCAATTCCAGCTTTTTCATTTTCCCGCTTTATCCTTCCACCCCTTCATAAGTTGGAAGCGATACGTCATATGATACGCCCACGTGGCTCTGAATTAGGGCTCCTATAATAGTTAAAGGAGCCTTACTCTGAATAATACTGGATAAACGTGTTCCCAACAGTGGCGTAGCGTCAGGGGGGGGGGGCACGATCATTTTACTACCAGTATAATTATATACTACAGTTAGCCTTATTTAATCTTTGAACGGTATGAATTAAATAAGGCCAAATATAGTATATAAAAATACTGGTAGTAAAGTGATCCGTGCCCCCCTTGACGCTACGCCTCTGGTTCCCAACGCATTCAGTTCAAAGCTAGCGGCTTACGGAATCGGGCGCTGTTCTCGCAAAGTGAAATAAATTTCGATTTCATTGCGTAAGATTTCTTTGTAAGTGTATTGTGTTGGGTAGTGTACTTTGAATATTATTGCACCATGGCGATGTTAAGAAAAGCCATGATTTGCCCTATATATTGGTCTGGTTGTGATATGCCAACGAATATGCTTCCTACCTACAGTAACGTAATAAAGTGCGTATGTTGGCATTCAAAAGAATACCGAAGCAAGGAAACATTGTCTACATCTACACTTTCCTTCTCATGTGAAGAAGTTGCTAATAAGTTAGAAGAGACCTGGAAACCAGCTTCAATCCCAATAATTGACCACTATAGCATTTTCAGAAAAGTTCGATTATACCACGACAAATGTCGCTGTCTTCTTAAATCTGACAAAGCCAGAAAAGGGATTGAAAGCTATTGTAAGCAGATTGACGTTTTCCGGAGAAACACAAATGCTGTTTTTGATATATGGGCGTGTACTTGTAAATCATTTGAATGTTGCTTCTGTAAGACAGAACGGAAAGTACCAATGAACGAGAGAGAATTTCTATTAGACATGCGAACTGTAAGAAAAATGGTAATCGGGTCGCTGGATCGGAAAGTCACTTTACAAATAACTAAGGCCGTGAAACGAAAATTAAAGCAAGGGCGATACGTGGATAAAAACAAAACACTGCCTGATGTTTCTGCCAGTTCAATATATTTGAATATGAATATGAATAACGGGTGCAAATTGAAGCGGCGTATATGTGAGCATCAGGGAGATAGAAATAAGAAGTAGAACAGTAAAGATAGGTTTTTAAGATCAGAACATGGACCGGAAATTAGTACCCGGTTCCTGGCGCTGGTGCTCCCAAAGGCCGGTCATGTGACCTGTCAAACATGACAAATTGTCGTCTGCTCTTCCTGCATTTGAGCATAGTAAAGAGTTGTCAGTCGAAACCAGAATTAGAGGGCGCTACACTCCCCAAATGCCCAAAAAACCGGAAACGTCGCCATACTAGGTACTGCTTTTAGTTCCATAAGTAGAAACATTATCGTTGTTCTCCTTCTCTCTATCTTCCTGGTGAGCATACTGACTTTTTTTTCATCATCAGCTGTCATTGAAAGCGGCGCCCAAAACGCTGACGGTGTCACTGTCACATCTGTAAAAAACGAAAAAACGAAAATACAAACGAAATTACATGCCGTAGCAAAGACATTGGACCGTTTTGGCATTTTCGACCGAGCAGGCGCTGCCATCGTGTCAGCTGCGCTTCAAGATGTGGGCATTATCTCACAAAGCGATGTATCGAACATCGTTGACAGAAATAAAATTCGACGTGAGAGAACAAAGGCAAGAACCACTCTACCGTCTCAGTCAGTTGTGAAAGATTATGACCATGACCAATTTGGTT
Source organism: Maratus michaelseni (assembly GCA_963931845.1). NCBI lineage: Eukaryota > Metazoa > Arthropoda > Arachnida > Araneae > Salticidae > Maratus > Maratus michaelseni. The sequence goes on from OZ007586.1 coordinate 86,297,390, forward strand.
TATACTTCGATGGACATAAAGACAGGACTATATCATTAGGAGATAACAGAAGAAAAGTCATAAAAGAGAAGAACACGTAAGCTTGGTAAAAGAACCTGGTTCCGATTACATCGGACACGTATTTGTAAATTCTGGGAGAGTGCAAGTCATTGGAAAAGACATCGTAATTTTTTTGTCCTGCGTTGACAACAATATAGATGTAACAAACTTGGTTGCGATCTGTTGCGTCGGAACATCTATTAACACAGGTGTTAAAGAAGGTGTTAGTCGAAATTTAGAACTGATTCTGAAGCGTCCACTACAATGGTTTGTGTGTCCGTTACACGCCAATGAGTTTCCACTACGTCATCTTTTCGCGTACGTAGATGGAACCACGACTGGGCCCAGAAGCTTCACTGATGGAATAGGACCTTGTTATTAGGAGAAATGGGTTTTTTGTCATCCTGAAAATATCCTGATATCGATGTTACCTGACGACGAAACTCACATAAGGCAATTGGCCTTTCGAAGAATAATAAAAGCGGTCAAACGGTCTACTGCAATCCCAAACATTTCAACAAATAATATCCGTATCTTCAATTTACCAGCTTTTGAACAATGTGCGACGGATTAAATTGATTTGATTAAATGGTAAAATGTGATAGAACCTCCACTAACTGAACGATTTAGTGACGACATGATTTCAGAAGCAATAGTAAATACAACAATTATGTAGGCGGCAATAATATCTACAATCATGGGGTTTCCGAGCCACACTCAAGCTATAGGACGGATAGTCAAAACAGTCACGGAAGCATCTTCTGCTGTTTGTTGACCATATAGAAGAGACGGTTTTATAAGAAATCACATCGAATCACGAAACCTCATGCCAATTTTCAACACCAAACGTGATTATCTCCCACTGTAGTTTCAACGATTTTATAGGTTTTTCTTTATTTAATAATAAATAAGCTGGTAAATAAGAAGCTGAAGTTTTTTCTTGTAATCAACTAAGTGTCCTCTTATTGCAATTAATATTTAAAATTACTGAAATGTATATTTCATTTAACAAAAATCACTTTGACTTTTTACCTTAAAAATACTCAAATACATAAATTTCAAAGACCTTGCGGCCGTATTAAATTTGAATTTAATATTCTTAATTATTTTTCTCTTAATATCCGTACAATAGAACATCTTTTCCGCATAGGTAGGTTTTTATTAATATTAACCTTTTGCTTACGGGGGGATTACCGTAATCCCAAGAAAAAGAATGCTGAAAAATACGGGGTTGGGATTACCTTCATCCCGAAAATTTTCACCCCTCAAAGACGGAGTGCAGGAAATCCTTAATAGCGTTTGTCTCAACAGGGGTCACATAGCGTATCAGAGAAGGGAAATTCTGTAGGGAAGATATTGGTTATCATAGGGGAATACAGATAAAACGTATGCAGTAAAGAAAGTATATTTTGTTTACGCACTCAATTTGAAGCTGTTTCTACCTCACTTTCTCCAAATTAGTGGAAGATTGTTCTTTCTTGTGACATGATAGAGAATAGATTATTTTCAAGAAATTGTTTTAGTAATTTAGTATTGCTGATTTTGAGTATTGCAGGTTTTTTTTTCATCGACAATAGGTCGCTAGGTATTTTAAAATAATATACGGAACTTTATTTATTTAATTCAACAAAAAAATCAAATGATTACTTATATAATCTCTAATAAAAGTACAGTTAATATTGTAAGATTTATAAGTATAACTTTAATCAAACAAAAATTAATTACTTTTGCACAATAGAAAAGACTGATTATGAAACGGTTAATTTTATACTCACAGAAAACTTAATAACCATGCTTTATCTTCTGCGACTGCAATTTAATTTTATCTGTTTCAGAATATTAACAATTAATCCAATTCTAGCGATATTTACAAGTAATTTACTTTGCAGTCATCGGATTCGTAAAAATGTAGTAGTTTTTATGCAAATTACATAAATTGAAACTTATTTATTTTTTAAACATATGATTATTGAAAAAAATCCGTGTCAGCTCGGCCTACAGGCACAGGTAGATTTTGAAGACGCAGACCATGGGACGCCTTTTTATTGGGAATTGGAAAAGAAATGTCCTTTTTGCCATGATGCGGCAGTTGGGACCGTCCATTTCGAAATAGGTTATAATAGGTAGTATTTCTTACTAAATCTACCTTAAAATATAAATGACGTGCGAATGAAAGTCCTAAGCATTTTTCTTCTATGTTTAAAGAGGAAATAGCTGTTCGAAAATCTTAACGGAAAACAACTGTTATTGCCGTACTTTTTTCTGGAAAACTTCTGAAGCGAATTCAATACGTTATTTTATTTTTAATTTATATTATAATTAGGTATTCTACTTATACTTAGTATTATTCTTATTATATATTATATTAAACTTTAATATAAATATGGATTTTTTCTGAAAATTCATTCCTTTTCAACAAAGTTAATTAAAAATAAAGTAGAATGTTTAGTTTACTAAATCGCGCACCTGTTGCACTTTTTAATTTAATTTATGGTTGAATGATAAATTTATTGTTTAAAAAACGCCAAATATATTAAAAGCAATTTCTTTAAATGGCGTCAGAAATTCTCGAGAAAAAGTACTTCAATATCAGCTGTTTTCTATATGATGTCTCTAGCGTTGTTGCTCGCTTTAAATTGTTACTATTCTAGGTGGGGTGGGGTGGGGGTGGGGGGTGGGACGTGTTAAAATGAGCGAAACACAAAATCAGAAAGGCACATTTTGAAAATTAACAAGGAATAATTAAATTTCAACGAAGCGGTTTTAAATTGCACGTCGTACTGGAAAAATAATATTGAGTTGTTAGAAAATAACAACATGTTCAGTTTTATTTATTTTTGAATTTCTCCTGAAAAATTATGTATATTATTTTTATTAATATTTGGTTTAGAACATCCAGGTATTTTTTTAAATATCTTGTTTCATATTTTGCACCTTAAAAAGCAAAAAAAAAAAAAAAAAAAAAAAAAAAAAAAAAAAAAAAAAATGGTTCATTTAAGGAAATTGTTTTTTTTTAACTTATTTAATTGTCAAATGCATTTGAAAGTTTAAAGCTATTTTTAAATAAAGTATTTTTGCCTTAGCATACAATTTTATTATTTTTTGGCTTTGCTTATTTTTTTACTCGTTTGCTCATTTTTTTACATTTGCTTAATATAATTATTTAGATTTCTACCGAGTATCGCCTAATTTAAGTACAACACAAATTATAATGCAATTTGGAAATAGTGGTGTATGTCTGAATTTAAAAAGTAAATACCGAACGGGGAACATGAAATCCGTTAGGTATAACATAGTTATAATCTGAATAGTAATTTAAAAAAAAAATGTATATATATATAGGGAAAGTATTCTTGTATTACTTATTTAATTTTTTAACGTATCTGAAAGTTTAAAGCTTTTGAAACCATTATTTAAACCTTCAATGAAAGTATTTTTTCTGATTATTTAAAAAATACATCGCTCAATTATTTCAAAACCTAATCACCTGAATTTAATGGCATTTACTTAACAGAAAAAGTTCAATTTGCATGTCCGTATACCATTTAAACCTTATTTACAAAGATAAGCAATTATGTTTGACAGGTAAACCAGCTTTACTTTGGGGAAAAGAAAATCCCGAGATTTCTCACGATTGAAAATCATTAGCGGATATTCCTAATGATTCCAGATGTCCTATCACCACTTGCTGTGAGCATCTCGTTAAGAAAAGGGGGTGGAACGGTCAAGTTTTCCCGTACGCAGAGAATATTTAAGGTATTCGTTTCCCGCAAGCTACAGGTTAAAATAATTATTTTTATTCAAAAATCATCTAACCAAAATTGTCTTTTTCAGTTTTTTTTAGAAATTTCAACCCCATTGCGGCAGTATTAAATTTTAAAATTAAATTTTTTAATTATTTTTCTCTTAATCTCCCTACGATAGAACATCTTTTCCGCATAGGTAGGTTTTGAAATTGTGAAAAAAAAAATTCAATCCACCCTAATGTTTACGTGAGTGATATGACAAAATATGAAATGTCTTTGGCATTTATTACACTCGTTAATTTCGTTAAATATAACTCAATGCAACACGGTTAAATTATTATTCATCCAGTTTCAAACATTTTGGATTTAGCCCCTTGAAGGACGATCGAAACATTTTCATACCACTTCATTTTAATGCAGATTTTTACAAGAATTTTTGAACAAAATTTTACTTTTATAATTTTGGTAAGAAAAAGGGGGAGGGGGGGAGTTGTAAAATTTTCGTATTTTGAAATTTTTTTTTTCGAAACTTCTGCAGTAAATTCAACATTACAGAAACACATATACTTGCCCCTGTAAAGGTTAATAAAGCGTTGAAAAAAATTTTACGTATTGCATTTATAAGTATATTTTTAAGAGATAATAAATATAGAATTCTTTTGGATACTTATGTTTTTGTATATTCACGCATAAGTATTGAACGAATCTTCCGAATTTTTTAAATATTTCTTTTTTCATGGAAAATTATTGTTTTCGTGATAGTCCCATTGTAAATTTCATGAGGATAGAAAAAAAAAATGTTTGTCTTTTCTTGTCTCACATTTTGCTTTATAAGCTATAATTTTTTTAAAATTTGGCAAATTGGAATACAGTACTATTTTAATTTAAAAAAAAAACACTTAAACTTAAAATTTTCCAGAATCTAATTTTTTTTTTCCTGCACAGAAAAAAATTCCGACACTTTTAGAGTGTAATTTTTAGAAATATCGATATTTTTATATAAATATAACATGTAAATAAAAGAAACTGTACTTTGTATTTGATAAAAATTTATTTTGTAAATATCCTGCTTCGTTAAAGTGCCTATTTTAAATTCCACTTATTAAAACAAAATCGTAAGTAATTGTAAGCTTCCGTGCCGAATAAATAGAATAATTATTTTATCAAATACCGGTATTCCAATATAATCGTCTGTACGAACTGTATATATTAAATGAATAAATTTAGATAAAAGTGGATATATCTCAAACATATTTCAAAATGTTGTAGAAAATTCTTAAAGCCGCAACTCTAAAATTAATACAAACTGAAAAAATATTCTTCATTTACATAAATTCAAATTGTAGCAAAAATATTTTGGTAATGCTTTCAAAATAACCATTTAATTCATTTCCGTAAACTTTTATTTTTAAACCATTAAACTTATACAGTTATGATAAAGATAAGAATTACTCTTTGTCTCTTAATTAAAAAGTTTTATTTAACTTTTCGCAGAAAGTTAATGCATTTTATGTATGATCACTGATGCGAATTGTTCATTTCGGTGTTTTACTCAGAAACTAATCCTTGAGTTTTCGAAGGAAGATCTAGGCAAGAGAAACAGTACTTTTGCCCTTGCGTAAAACATTTTTCTTTTATTTAGTTACCGTGTTATTCTTATGATTGTTATTCAGATTTGAAAAGAAAAACTATCATTCATTGAATAATGAACTAATATAACGCTATTTAAAATGATATTTTCCTAGCAATTTTCAAATATTTAAATTAAACATTATTTATGAAATAGCTTTTTAGGTGAATATACGAAGACTGAATATACGAAATCATGAAAAGTATTTGTTATGATTTTAATGGAGTTCTTGCTTTTTCGGAAATGTGAACTTTTAATTAAAAGTATTTTCTACATTATTAGTTTTAGTTAAAATGTTCGTATGGGATCGTGATACAGGCTGGAAAATGTACCTAAAATTTTATTTATTTTAAAAGAATTTATTATTTTTTTTAATAGCTTGGAATTTTTTTATGAGGGGTTTTCTCATTATAAACCGCGGTTTTTATTAGTATAAGTAAAATAATTCGTTATTGTGTATTTTCGTATTCTAACTTTTTTTCGTACACCTGGTCATAAAGAATTAGTTATTTTCTTAAATTGCAATAGATGTTAATTTTATATGTAAATATATTCAGAAGTCCCAAGACATTTGAAAGCTTAATAATTAGTAAACTATGTACAATAGAAATATGTGGTTTTTACAGAAATGCTTAAAAACATGGGGTAATTTTGTTTATAGTCCCACACAAAAATTGTTATAATTGTTACATTCTTGACCAATAGGCGGCGCTATTGTGCAATGCCGAAAACATCCATACTATGGTTTGGCATGTGGTCAAACAAACGGTACAAGTTATCCCCGAAACACAGAGATCTGAATCTTTTATGGTCCTATCTCTTACTGGCATTGCAGCTATCAATATTGATGGCAGAACACAGAATTCAGACTTGATACTACTAATGTTAACATAGTACTTTATTCATTTCCCACGTCAATTCCGCTCTCTATAGGGCAAATCTTGATTATATGACGTTTTGAATAATTTCCGGCGGAAATGTGATAAATGCCAGTAACTTTTTGGTGCCTTTCTTCTTGATAGAAAAATAATAACAAATTCTACGTGTGAAACTTTCAATTATGTTTACTGAACATTTTTTTCAAAAAATAATTTTGATTATTTGCAGTTGCTTTCTTTTTTTTCATATTATTTAATGTTTCTTCACAACATATCTCAAACAATTTGGCTTGACGGTTACAACAGTTTATTATATCATAAGAACAACTGAAATTTATTAAATATTCGGTAGGTCATTATTACATGAATTAAATGATTGCTTCAACCCTTTCAGGCACAAACTGACATTGCTAAATTGTTTAAATCATTGATTGACACCAGAGGCACGATCGCTTTACTACCAGTATTTTTATGTACTATATTTGGCCTTATTTAATTCATACCGTTCAAAGATTAAATAAGGCCAAATGTAGTATATAATTATACTGGTAGTAAAATGATCGTGCCCGCCCTGATGCTACGCCACTGATTGACACAGGGATTTACGAACAAATTTATGAGAAATTAAGTGAAAGCTTTTCTTCACGTACATCTGAAAAACAAAATTATATTCCAAAATTGTGGTCCCATTGTGGCATTTTGGAATTAAAATTAAAATTGATATATAATGATAGACATTCGTGAATCAAATAAAAGAAAATCACAATTAAAATTATATGGTATGAGTTTGGATTTTCCGAATACAAAATCAGTCCGATTTGGCAAAACTGTAACTATATTGAAACTGAAATTTTAAAATGAACTGTTCTCGAATTAAAAGAAGATACCATTTTCTTGCATCAAGTAAATCTGAAATTTTAGCCTGTACTCGGAAATTTAGTTATTTAAGAGTTTGCACATAAATTCTTGAAAAAGTTTCATGAGTGTTTACATTCATGCGACTGTAACGTTTTGATTACGTTTCCCAAATGTCGACTAATATTATAATCAGTCGTACCTCAATTTAAAAAAAATCTTTGGGGTAGGTTTCTCTTGAAAATATCCTAGTATAAGTATATGACAGAGATTATTTTTTAAAAAGTGGTTCAAATAGAAAGAAAAAAAAATAGTTTACTAGGACTTATGTGTAACAACGCGTATTCAAAGGGTTAATCTTCGTCAAAAAAAAATTATTTTTTTTTCCAATTTAAGTTTATCTTTCATTTTAAATCAATATAGAACAATGGTACTCACTACGTGGCCTGCGGGCCACAGACTTACCAATATTTTTTCAATAAACATCTTTATCTTATTTAATATCACAATTTCTTTTATTAAATAAGACTTATTTGGAAATAATGATTTGAGAATACTTTTCACAAAACTTAGTGTTAGGTAATACTGATATAGAACAATCATACCAAACTCTAGCTTTAAAACTTCTATGAAATTATCGCGTACCCGCACCAAATAGAGAGCGAATTGATTTACATTTTTGTGACAGAATATTTTATTTCTAATCTTTTCTTTGTCTAATCGTAGAATTCTTGAATTAAATACGTATAAATACTATACGGAATTACTTATAATAAATATTTAAATGTCGTTATATTATGGAAAATAAATTTGTAATTTTATTATATGCCTGTTTTATAATGATGCTTCGAAATATTTCTTAATTTTCTGCTTTTATTTTAAACAAAATATTAAAACGTATTAATCTCGTGTGTTAAAAGTTTTAATTTTAGAAAAAATATAACAAAGCTATTCAAATGAAAATTAAGTTTTCATAGTTAAATGAATAAATGCCTCTGCATAATTATTAAGGTTATTTGCAAATGCACCGTTTTATATAATATTTTACTCCAGTGTAAGGGAAAATTTTAAATCCTTTCATTTTTCATAATTCTTCTTTCTATTCCCTTACATTAAGATAATTTCTCAAAGTCTGAATTATGAATAGCAGTTACTTGAATGAATTACACGGGAAATGCTTGTTTAAACTACAGTCTATTTAAGGAAAATGAATTATTATTAAGCACTCCTATGATTTGCTTCCTCGCATTTCATATTTAAGTGAAAATTTATGCATTTAAGAAAAGATACTTTTATAGCTTTCGTAAGTGCTTACAATTGGATCGCTCTTTGATTCTAGTTGTTTCGAAGTAAGCTAAATATTAATGAAGTTTAAATAAAGCTTTTAAATAAAATCAGTCCACTTATCAAATCAAGAAATCACGGCATACTATGCCAAATGTGATCCTTGGAATTAATGTTTCGTTAAATGTTTCGAGTGGAATATCTCCAGAATGCCAATTTAAATTTTCTGCTTATTTCATGCATATGAAAATAATTATGCAAACAGCAGAAGGTAAATAATATTCCCCTACAATAAAATTAAAATATAATCTAAGAAATATGAGAATAAAAATTATGAAATCTTCCTCTGGATACTTAATCGTTTTGTAAATAATGCTGTAAATATCTCAAGATCTTTTGTCAGAAAGTGTAAATTTGTAAATTTAATAAAAAAGGGCCCCACTAGTGGCTGAGAGGTTCTGCTCTCAATGCTGGTAGATGGGAGGTGCTGGATTTAAACCCCTTTCGCGCTCGTCGACCAAACCGTTCGGAGATTTCCGTGGTTTTCTTCTAACCTTGCCGTAAATACGGGTTAGGATCCCTTAGAAAGACCTCCACGGATGGCTCTGCTCCCTAGGGACTATATACCTCGAGTAGATAATCGGCCGTCATAAAATCAACCAACCAACCAATAAAAAATATAGTAAGAGAATAACACAGAAGAAAAAACATACATGTAAATAAATCTAAGTAAATTAAACAAACAATCAATTTGTAATTTACAGTATAACAGGATTCATATCTAACTTGTGGCTTACTGCTTGCAGAAAATATGATATTTAGTAATCAAATTAGGGCTCCAGTCATGGTGAATAAATTTTTACCACAATTTTTATAGAATTGTTTGCTTTAATTAATTGAAGAAGAAAAAATTACAGATTCTAGAAGTACACGTTGCGGCTGCAAATTCTGTTATTTAAATATTAAAGAGAAATTTTCTAATCAGAAATTGTGGTGGCAGATAACTTCGAAATTCCAAGGAGTGTACGCACCTTATTTAGAGCCCGAATTTTGTGTGCGTGTGTCTACTGTAATTATAGTATATACAGTGGTGGCCAAAAGTGTGGACATTTTTTGAAAGTTTCATGTTTTTCAAATTTGTGTGCTTGTAGATTATATTAATTTTCACTTCAATACAGACGTTTATATATCAAATTGAGAGAAATTTAATGCAGAATTTAATAATTAAAACAGTATTACAATATCTGTATTACAAAAAAAGTTATGTAACTAATAGTAATATCTATCTTAGATTTGCATTTTTTTAAAGGGATACTTACACAATGAATATTTAGTAGGATAACCCTTATTTTTTAAGACAGCTTCACAGCGTCTTTTCATCGAGTGAACGAGTGTTTGGACTTCATCTTTCGTAATCACATGGTGCAAAGAATCAATTATAGCTTCAATAAGTTGTCTTTTATTGGATGGACTTTTTTTTCGTACAAGAATTTTCAAACGTCGCAACAAATTTTCAATTGGATTGAGATCAGGGCTGTTTCCTGGCCATGGTAATATATCTATGCCTTTATTTTGCTTTGCATACTTTTGCTGTGTGGCATGGAGCTGAATCCTCCTGAAAAGTAAATGATGCGTTGTTGGGGAAGAGATCCCTGATGGAAAGTATGAATTTTGGTTCCAGGACAGTTTCGATGTATTTTTTGGCATTCAGGATACCATCAATCACTTGAATTCAGCCCACACCATCTGCAGACATACATGCCCAAATCATGACATTTGTTGGGTTTTTTGTAGTTGCTTCAAGGCATTCTCCTACTCTACGTCTCACGTATTTTCTACCATCACTACCAAAGAGCGATATTTTACTCTCATCGCTCCAGATTACTAGCTTCCATTAATTTTCTGACCATTTAATGTGTTCTTTTGCCCACTTAACTCGTTTTTCGCGTTTCTTTTGATTTAAATATGGTTTTTCTTTGGAATTCTAGCTTGTAGTCCAAATCCTGATAACCTTCTTCTTATTGTTCTTGAACTTATTGCAATACCCGCCGTATTCATTTCACATCTAACGGCATCTGATGAAATTTTTCTATCTTGAAGGTATATCAATTTAATTTTTCTATCGGCAGTAGCACTTGTGCATTTTTTTTGGCCTGATTTGTCCTTATTTTCCACTGATTTCGTTTTTTCATAACGTAAACAGAACTTCCGTACACCAGAACAAGTCACTGAACCACCAACTTGTCTTGCAATTTCAGCATAAGAGAGGCCATTTTCTCTCAATATGACAATTCGGCTTCTTTTTGTAGATGTCCAATTAGTTCTTCTTGTTGATGACATTGTTTAAAATTAGTTTAATTAAAAAAAAAGACTTCTAATATTCAAAAACAGCAATACTCTATTTAATTGTACTAGTATGCATCATTCCGCAAAATATTTCCCCAACCATAACTTTTTTACCATCCAAATAACCTAAACTATAGTTACAGACGTTTGATTGGTCCTCAGAACAGTGTTTGTGATTGGCTAGTACGCTTTTATTACAAAACAGGTCCTTATTCAAAACGATTTGTGTTGTTTGTTCTACTAAACTGAGCATAACTTTTTTTGTAATACAGATATTGTAATACTGTTTCTATTATTAAATTCTACATTACCTTCAATTTTATATATAAACGTTTGTATTTAAGTGGAAATTAATATATTCTACAAGTACACAAAGTTGAAAAACATGAAACTTTCAAAAAATGTCCAAACTTTTGGCCACCACTGTATATAAAGGGGTTAGAATGACAGTGAAGTAAGTCAATATTTAGTAATTTGAAAAATGAAAGCATTTCTGAAACTTTTCGTGTTGCCGTTGCACTAAGTGGTCCAACTTGTTTTGCCCTCAAGCGACTCCCTAAGTGAACTATGCCTTATTTGACTGTCACACTGAACATAAAATAATATACGTTCAGTGAAAATATAGTTACCTAGATTTTTCAAATTTTTGACTTGCTCCATTGGCATTCTAACACATTCTCTCAGAACACATACAGGTTTCATAAGCTTTTACCAAAAATTTTTAATAAGATTTTTCTATTTAATATTTAAATAAATGATATTACAGACGCCTAGTTTTTTTGCAGGATTTGTAATACTTTTTTAAATTTAAATAAGGCAAGAAATTCTACTAAGTGGAAAAGTATACGAACCCTGATATATATATTTGTATATTTGTATTTTTATAAGTGGAAATTTATGCGGGATTCTTACATTTTGAATGGAATATTGTACTGAAGTGAGCCATCATTTATTTTTGTCGTCATTTTTTTACTGTTTATAATTTCATCCTAAATGCAATCAAAAAAAATTTTTTTTTGTTACAGACAGGAATAAACCATAAATTAATAGACATCAAATAAATATTTTCCCCAGTATTATTCAGTTTCCCTTCGAAATGAAGGACTAGCTGATTACTGGCCATGAAAGAAATGACGTGACCCAATCCAATTAAAGAGATCCACTTAACTCGTGTCTAATAGTGTGCACTCGGAAATAGATAAAAAAATCACTCTGAAGAAAAGACCTATTAATGTGAGTGATATGAAAATATATGAAATATCAAAATTTCAAAATATTTTAATTACTTTTTTCCCCTCAAGTAATACAGATACAATCACACAGTATTTATATTTATTCAAAACCAAGACAAAATAAAATCTTTTGAAAGCTACATTTGCTAATTTTGTAAATGTAATTTAAATTTGATGCGATATTATCAGAATCTTTACAAACTCGAAGAAAAAAAACTATACAACTACAATTAATAGAAGAATTAATCTAAATTATAATGAAAGGAAACAGTTTATAAACTGGATAGACTATTTAAAATGTTTTATAACAATAAAGAAACATAAAAATAAATTTTTACTTCTTAAACCGTTAATAAATTGTTTTTATGCTTTTAATATGTATTTTAGTATTTAATTTACAAAAGACCACTGTGTTAACTATCACTATAATATTTCTTTTCTGAAAATATTTGTTATAGTTTATGATATACATACAACTTCAAAAGCCTAAAAGTCTGAAAGTCATTTTTATTAAGATAGCGTCTAGCTGTCTGGTTATTTCGCTATTGTCTGTTTCCTTATTGAAATACTGGACAAAAAATGTATTTGGGATAATTTGGATGCAATATTTCAAGAAGATCTGAAAAGTGTTCCTAACAAACAAATAAATTATTAACTTGGAGTATGCAAAGTAAACTGGATTCTATTCTGAGAAAATAGGAAAAGAGTTTGATAAAAGCCGAAGAAAAAATACCTGCCTATACGATTTCTTTTGATGTAAGTCTAAATATATTTTTATGCAAAATTATTTATGCGCAGTATAGTATTTTTAATATTTAATCTGATTATATGTATTTATGTTTTGCATTTGCTTACATTTAATAAAATTTTGGTTGGTATTTATTGGCGAGTAAAGTTATCATCATTAATTTGGAGCTTTCTAAATTACTTTTAAATAAGGAATTAAATAATGATTATCTTTCAAATCATTATTTTCAGTTAAATGTTTCTCTTGAAATACTTTAACAGGGATTAGAAGTCATTTTGACACATACCAAATGAATAGATGTAGATTCGATAGGTTAAATATTGATCCCCTCTTCCTCCCCCCCCCCCACCAACTACATATATAAGTTAAATAAATAGGTTAAATAGATTTAACTAAAAATTCTGTTTGTAAATATTTTTATAAAAATGGAGTAAAATTTCTGGCGGTTCTAGTGTTACCTTAAAGTTTCAGTTTCTTTTGAGGTTCAATGTTAATGCTTTTTTGCCAGATACGTGTAATTTTATTTTATCGATTTTTAATGTTACTTAGTATTTCCTCCCGAAAAGATCATCCATTAAACTCATACTGTAATTAATAATAAACAATATTTTTAAAATATTCGTGTAATTTGTCCTCTTCTGATAACACTTAATTAAAATAGCAAAGCCATTTCTATTGATAAAGCATCTTGCAGTTCAAGCGCTTTGTTACTCATTAAAATCCCAGACAAAAAGTTTTGAATGTATTTGTGAAAATGCAGTGCAATATTTCAAATAGACTTTATCTATCTGAAATGTGCTCTTAACGAAAATATATGTAATTATCTTTGAGTACTTATAATAAATTGAATTATCTTGTGAGAAAACGTGGAGTGTTCTATATTTAACCTTTTACGGGAAAAATAATTTGCGTTACTAAAATTTTGATATGATAGAATTACACCAGAATTTACGAACAAAATAATTTTAAAAAAATGTACTTTTTCTCATGTGCTGTATAAAAGCAAGATTTTATTCGAAACTTCTTGGTGTCATTTGGTCGCTTGTAAAAGTTAAGTGGTTTATATAATATACAACTGTCCTGCAAGGGATTAACCTGTCGGAGACAGGTCAGATAAATTTTCAGGGAGTGTACCACTTTTTTTCTTATGAAAAAAAAAACCGATTAGATAAGGTTCATTTTTCTGTAAGAAGATATTGGCACTTCCCAGGAAAAATTCTCCGATCCGTCGCTATCCTTGTTAATTTTTTTCTGATATGAATGAAAATTTGGGAGTAAAGTATTTTATTCTCAGAATGCTTTTGTAAGTATTTTTGTATGAGTGTATGATGTTTTGTATGTTATGAGTGTGTGGATTTATATTTTGCATTATTTTTTAGCTTGAATGATATTTATATTCACATTTATTTCTGACTTCATGATTGTTAATTTGGAATTTTCAAAAACATTTTGGAATAATAAATGCGCCGATGGGAGCATAAGTGAAAGGGAGAAGACAACCGTGAATTCAAATTCGTTTGAAAATTCTCTTTGAAAAGGTAAATATTAATGTATTTTCAAATCGGATTACTGCATTTAAAACATAGAAGTACAAACCTTTAGACAATGTCAACCGTTTTCAGTATTTTGAACGGTTCAGACGTACACCGTTAACGAAAACATCAATGAGAAAGCGCCTGCATTTCCTCTTATCTGTGGTTTTGGGAAGATGCGATTGACTTCATCCTGCTTACGTTGATGTCTGCGATGCGTTTTTAAAATTTTGGTTTTTAATTAATATCTCTGCTAATTATCAATAAAGTAAAAGCATAGCCTCATATGCATAGGAATCTACCTTGGACTACCCTCATTCAAATTTTCAGACTCCTACACGCAGTAGATTTTCCTAGACATCACACACGCACCCATATTTGCAATCTAAATTAAACGACTACACAAAACACTAAACTAATTTAGCTATAAAATATTAAATATATGAAACATGTCCTTAATTTAAAGCTCCCATTACCAAACAGCAAATAATCAGGCAGAAACTTCCTATCTATTTCAAGATTCCGTGAAAGATTTCTCCGTTAATTCACATAATATTAAATTATGTAACAAATGTTTAATTTAATGTTTGAAAACATTCGATGAAATTTAATTTTAAATGGCATCATTTATTTTTTTTTAAAGAGCTGAAATACACTTTGTAGATGATTAATTTAAAAAAAGAGCTGAAATACACTTTCTAGATGATCAATTTAAAAAATGAGCTGAAATACTCTTTCTAGATGGTTATTGTTTTAAAGCATTCGCTAACATGTAATAAGGGTATATAATGAAGATGAAGTAATCAATAAAGGCTCCAATTATAATTTTTATAATTAACAATTCAAAAGTCAGTAAAAGTTACCGTTGGCAGAATCATATCAATTCGTTTTTAGTTTTATCAATGTAAAAATACATTTCAATCGAAGCATGACGTAATCTTCACCGGCGCAAACTTTTCACACTTATGTTGCATACGCACTTTTATGCTTAATCAAAATTAATTAAAATAAAAATATATTTCCTATTTAATTGTAAAGACAAAATTTGTATCAATAAAGTTATAATGCATAAAGATAAAATAAACACAATAGACGCTATTTTCATGACGTCACAGTAAGTATGAATATTTATAGACTTATAAAAACAAAGTACACGTGTAGAAATATTTTTACCCAAATTTAACCTGCAAATTAACAAAATATCCAAACATGAATATATCCATCTAAATATATTTCATTATTTCTCTTTTCTCTGCAACAGTGGAAGTGAACCATGTTGTTTCCCTGCTTAATCGAATATTAGTGCTGGAACAGACAATATTCGTTTAAGCGGGGACGTCTGTACTTTCTTTCATTAAATAACTTTAGCATACATTTTATAAAATAAATTTTCAGGCTCAAAACCATGTTTCGTATTTAATTTAAGAAAGCGTAGAAGATGGCAGCTATGTAAATTCATACATTCTTTCAATCTATATCCGATTCTTTAAAATATTTTTCAACATACATCACAATTTATAGAAAACATCCCTATTTTAAATTAAAAATTAATATATATGTATAACAAAAGCTTTTAATTATAAATTCTGATTTCCCAAATAGCAAAGACAAACAGAGAAAGCTAATGAATGTTATTCCGTAAATGCAGTTTTAATTTAAATTGTGTAAAATTTAATTTTCTATATAATGTTCAATTTAAAGCTTTCAAAATTGACATGAAAATAAACCTTTAAATGGCGCTATTTTATTCCGTGCGTAAATTAACGATGATATTATTTCTACCTAAGATCACTAAATAACAATCAAAGAATAACACGGTAACTAATACGAAAGAAAAAAAAATATTGTAAGCATCAAAGTATAGTTACTCTTAAATCGAAGTATCTAATCTTTTTTCGAACCACTCGAAGATTAGTTTCAAAGTAAAACGCCGAAAAGAACAATTCGCATCAGTGATCATACATGGAATTCATTAACTTAGTTTCAAAAGTCAAACAAAACTTTCCAGACAATGAGTAATTGTTGTTATTTCCATAACTCTATAAAACGAATGGATTTAAAATAAAAATGTGGGGAATGATTTAAAACAGTGGTAAACACTACATTTTAAAGTATTCCCGTACATTTATTTGCGAAACTTGATATTTACCTTATTTAATTACGGAAGTTAAGCGATAAATTAAGATGAAGATTTCTATCATAAAATATGTTAATTTCGCGTGACACGTTATGAATACCACTGATTTAAAAGGCTACTCAGAAAGAATAAATACATTTTTTTTTCTTTTGCAATTTGCATTAATGTAATGAAAAACATTATTTTATTCTGTTTACATTATTTAAGAAGTTGTCACTTTCTGCAATTACTTTATATTGTTTAATAAGTTAATACAAAACCTAGTTAAGATAATCTGTGTTATTTGAAATTAGTAACTATATATAATAAAAAAGAAATTTTCAAACACACGGAGACTTATATTTACAATTCAGAAATAGTGGTAGTTTAATGTAAACGAGTCTCCGAAACCTAAAAACGTAACCAATTCTTTCTCATGATTCCGTAATTGCAATCGTTATTTATTCAAAAAAAATTTCATTTCTTAAATGATTTTTAATTTAAAGCTTCATGATTATTGTTATCAAATTTAATTATTCTGAAAATATATGGAAGATCTTGCCAACTAATTTTTCAGCTTTCTGACGCTTAAAAATGGACAGCCACATTTATAATGCCGTAAAGCTCCGAAATAACATAAAATTCGAAGTATCATAACTTGATGAATTATCGTCATAGAATAATGGATTTTTTATTGTCGTACTTGTCAGAGCTTAGAGTGTGCCGTTTATATATCTCTCCTTATATTTCTCCTATATATATCTCCTATCCTCTCCTTATGTCGTTTTTTAAACAGAACTTATCGTGCTCCGGTACCGTGTAAAATTTTAAAAAGCGTAATTTTTCTTTTAAATTATGGCAGGAATATTTCATCGACATACTTAATAAAAATCAGTTAATGTAATGGTAATGAAAAAGTTGGTAGTTCCTGCCTCATTTTCAACAATTTTGCAATTTGCATTGCCTAAGTATGCTCAAAAGGTAAAACATTAAAGTAAAGTTTCAATCTTTGCGGGACACCTTGCATACGGGTGTTATAATTCTATTGGCGATGTTTTAAATTGAGTAGCAAGCAAACGCTGAAATCCGAAAAAAATATCCTTCAGGGAGATTAATGTGCGAAGTTCAAAATTATATTAATATCACTAGCAAGCTACGCCCGCTACGCTGTTCAATTTCTTATAACGAACTTTTAATCCAACAAAATATTGACATTTCATAATTCACTTTTATATTTTAACAGAACAATAAGGCTACTATAATTTGTGACTCGTGCTATAGCCAATATACACGCCCGGACACGTCGCCCTTATCATTATCTTTTTACGCATGAAGGTTTTGCTATGGTACTCCATTGTGAAACTTAGTAATTTTTCAAATTCAATATTTGAAAAATGGCATAATCATTAGATTTGAAATTTATATCTAGAAAAATACAATTTTTTACCTTTCAAACGCAGTTTGCCTAACAATTTTCTGACAAATACTTTTTGAGCTACTATTTTTTTTCAGTAACTTCAAATGTTTCATTTTCCGAGATTAATCTGTGGCAACAATTAGCGAAAAACCCAGTCGTCAGAAACGCATAGTTTTTATTAAAGAGGCTGTTGGAGCAGGAATTGTCACCACCAATTTGCCACCATCACTTTTGAAATCGGTTCGGTAGTTCTAGAGATTCCATAGAAATTGTAATTTAGAATGTTTTTAGAACGCTTTTCGCTCATTTCACCCTTTTAAATTTTGATTTTTTTAAATTTTGTTTTTAGAGAGCATTTACATCTTATAAGTAACTACAATATTAAATTTCAAATTTCTAGCTCCTTCAGTATAAAAAAAATTGCAATTTTAGAACGTTTTTCGCTCCTGCACCCCCCTGGGGTTAGTGACACTGACATAAAATATAGCCTATGTTGGAGCAGGGGTTGTCACCATCAATTTGCCACCATCACTTTTGAAATCGGTTCGGTAGTTCTAGAGATTCCATAGAAATATTAATTTAGAATGGTTTTAGAACGCTTTTCACTCATTTCACCCTTTTAAATTTCGAATTTTTTTTTATTTTATTCTTAGAGAGCATTTACATCTTATTAGTAACTACAATGCCAAATTACAAATTTCTAGCTCCTTCAGTATAAAAAAAATCCCAATTTTAGAACGTTTTTCGCTCCTGCACCCCCTTGGAGGTGCAACCGACATAAAATATAGCCTATGTTGGAGCAGGGGTTGTCGCCATCAATTTGCCACCATCATTTTTGAAATCGGTTCGGTAGTTCCAGAGATTCCATAGAAATTGAGAAATTGTAATTTAGAAAGTTTTTAGAACGTTTTTCGCTCCTGCACCCCCTGGGTTAGTGGCACCGACATAAAATATAGCCTATGTTGGAGCAGGAGTTGTCACCATCAATTTGCCACCATCACTTTATAAATCGGTTCGGTAGTTCCAGAGATTACCCCCTACAAACAAACAAACAAACAAACAAACAAAAAAGTCTTTACTCCTTTATAATATTAGTATAGATTTCTACTTTTAGTACAAAATGTTGCCAACCGATGATGCTGTGCTGTCGCAGTACGAATTAGTACAAAACAGTAAAAATTATCAAAATAACGTATAGTTAGGGACAAATTTTACTCTGTTTTACCCGCTGTTATGTTTACATTTTGAAACGCGAAAAATATTATTTTGTTGATTGAAATTATAAGTTTATTTTAAACATTTGTGTACTTTAAGAAAGGTCTGTGTCATCTGTTAGTAACATTTACTACTAAAACAAGGATGAATTTAAAAGAAATTCCCGATTTCAAAAATTGATATACTGCAAGATTAACTGTCATATGTGTCAACGTTTCCTGGTACTTCCATTTTAAAAGTCGCAAAACAATCGAATGCTCTTTTTTTGTAAAAGCGCACAGGTAATCAGAGTAATTAGATAAGTTATGTCTGTCTTTAAAATGTCATTTACATAGCTGTCAATTTTTGCGCTTTTTTCCTGCCACTATTATTCAACAAAATTTTTACTTATTTAATCTAATAAGCGATAAAATGAGACTTGCGTTCAAAATTAGTGGATGCTCATATCATCGCTACCATGTCAAACTATCGAATGTGAAAAAATTCATTCTTCATTACCGTAATTTCCGGCGTATAATCCGCAGCTCAAAGAGTCGTTTTCCGACCCTGAAATATTATTTTATAAAATGTAACTTAAAAGATCGCTGTAAATATTTAACTACAATTATTGAATAAAATTTCTGGGTTGAAAAACGACTCTTTGAGCTGCGGATTATACGCCGGAAATTACGGTACTTTTACAAATGAACCGATTGTCACCACTAAATTTTAATAGGGTTTCATGGTTGCAATATCACCAAGGTTACCAGTTAGGCCTCCTTTTTCTACTCAGAAATTTCAAATTCATACCAGAAATTTAAAACAGAAATTTTTGCATTATATAATGACAGCATATTTCGTGATTACTTGAAGGACATATTTTTATCTCAAAATTTCCGGTATGAATTTGGCATCTCTGAAGAAAAAGGGAGGCCAAAATGGTAACCCTGTTCTTCACAGAAATTGTATTAGTATTTTTATTAGGCGGAAAGTTCTAATAAAATTTAGTGGTGACAATCGGCCCATTTCTAAAAGTAATGAAAGATGCATTTTTTCATATTCGATAGTTTGACATGGTAGCGTATACGTGAAAGGTGGAAGATATGTGTTTATTTCAGTTTTTTTTTTTGTATTTAAATATATAAGAATAATCCACATTAATAATACTTTAATAATAATAAAATAATAATATATATAAACATTCTATATTAAAAAATAATATATATATAATAAATATATTACTATAATAAGAAAATAATAATATATATAATAATATGATAACAATATGATAACAATATGATAATATATAAAATAATTTTCGTTAAATTTCTTGCAATTATTTTTTGTTTTCCATTGAAATGTAATATTTATAAGAAGCAGTCCTCTATTTTTAATAATTTTACTGATCTACAAGGAAACATAACATTCTAACCCATGAATAATTTTTAAATGAATAAAAGATATACTATGCCCTTAACCCTTTCAGGGCCAAAGTACTGTTATAGCTAAAATATTGAAATGATTGATTGATACCAGGATTCACGAACGAATTTATTTTAAAATAAGTAAAAGCTTTTCCTCATGTACCTTATAAATTCAAAATTTGATTATAAATTTCTGGTGTCATTGTGGCATTTTGCAATTAAAATTAAGTGGTATATATAATATACCGGTGCCCTTCAAGGGGTTAAAAAACGCATTTTTAAAACGAGTTATTAAGAACAAAAAATGTTGACTTTTTAACCATCTTACGTTTATTATAAAATTATAAACCGGAGCATATACAAAGTTTATTATAAGTAAAATATGGCCACTAATCGTTATAAAATAGTTATTTCTGGTAATTTAAGCTTCGCGTATATTTTCATTTTAGACATTTCTTGAAAATTTTATAGAAACATACTTCGAAGGTTATTTCTTTTGCAAAGATTATAGAAATCTATCACGAAAATTCTTCTTTGAAATCAATGGTGTTTAAAAAACGGATAAATGGAAGCTTTAATTACCTGGTAAACATATTCTTGTTATAAACTTTTTTTATTACAAAGAAACGTACGTCCCGACGACTACTTTCTTATTCTATTCGTACCACATTTTGAAAAAATAATCTCTACTGCACACTTGTACTAGGATATTTTCTAGAGATATCTACGACTATTAAACGGGCTTTATGAAATACGGTCTTTTTATTAAACGATAACGGTATTTTTATTAAACGGTCCTTATGATATGATTCAATATTAAAATATTCGACTGCCCTTACCCTTAATAAAATATTATTTTTATTCTAATTTTAGCCATTTCTGTCAAACTGATTTCATAAACTGCGCTTTTCAATACTTATGACAAGAACGATAAGACTCAAAAACTGAAGTAATATTTTAAAAATAATGTTGTACGCACAGCTCAAATTGTGGAGAATGTGGCGTAATAAGCATTTTATTGGAATTACGTTTTATTGGAGTGGCAATATTAGTAATTTGAAGTTTTAGAAAAATTTTATGTACGTATTTATATATTAATGTTAATTTTTACTCCCGTCTCTTTATGTGTCATGTCTCTTAATATTCCACCTCTTTATATTTCCCCATAACAATAGAAAAAACTTACCGTTAAAAACTAAAATATAGGGTCGTACGAGTTGTAATTTTCCAACTGGACGAAAAATGTTCGGGCCAGGATTCGAACCTGGGATCTGTTGGTTGAAGCTGCTATACTCTACCAACTGAGCTATCCCAGTTGAATCTGGAGGGAATCTGGAGGGTTCTGATTCACCCAGTTAACTTTATTGATCATAGCATCTGGTCTGATATTTTAATCATCTCAACAGAATAGATCGCAGGTAATGTAACTCCAGTAAACACTGGATACGTGATTACACTAGATTAATTTTAACACAATTATTCAAATTGGTAAAGAAATCATACTAGCTGTAATTTTCCAACTGGACGAAAAATGTCCGAGCTAGGATTCTAACCTGGAATCTCTTCGCTGAAGCTTTGTCGGTTTGTACGCCTAAGTGGGATAATGCCAGATATTTTGCACAGTAATTTTGGCTGTATTTAATAATAAATTTCTCTGTTTAGATATGAAGACCATCCCTTTACGAAAATTCTGGTATTAAAGTCCCTTAACCCTTCTTTGCATTGTGCTGGAAATTTCCATCACTGTTTATTTAACTTTTAATAAATAAATCAACTTCTCCGCCACCACTATATTTATATAGAAATATTAATGTAGTAAATTTCCCGTGAACTATGTTGCTGAAGAAAGTTAAAAATCTATCTTAAAATTCCTGGTGTCTAATATTTAATATATATATATATATATATATATATAACAATTGTAAAAGAAAAACTCATGCAAAGAAGGGTTAAATCTCCAGAATCTCTTGAGGCGTACAAACCGTTAGGGTGTTTCGTAAAATAGTCCCTAATTTTTATATTCAATAATTCATTAACTATAATTAATACGAAATAAATTACATACTTATAAAGAAGCTCGTAAATTTTGTATACAAAAGTAATTTAAAAATAGTTCATTTTTAGTTCAATAGATAACGCTTTTTTATTCAAAATTTTAAAGTGCTCACATTAATTTCGAAATTTTAAATTATAATTCTTTTATCGTGCTTTAATAGATAAATAGAATTAAAAAAATAGTTTTTTATGCAGTTTTACAAGAACGTTTGAGCTTTTTTAGAGTTTGAGATAGCAAATTAAGTGGTATATATAATATACCGGTGCCCTTCAAGGGGTTAAAAAACGCATTTTTAAAACGAGTTATTAAGAACAAAAAATGTTGACTTTTTAACCATCTTACGTTTATTATAAAATTATAAACCGGAGCATATACAAAGTTTATTATAAGTAAAATATGGCCACTAATCATTATAAAATAGTTATTTGTGGTAATTTAAGCTTTGCGTATATTTTCATTTTAGGTTAATTCCATTTTGTGACAGACGTGACTAAGAGAACGTTTTTGGTCATCTTTAAGTACTAAATATTAATTGATAGGTAAAAAATTGCCATGCGGTGATGCAAATATAGGCCTTAAGTTATAAAAAACACTAAAATTTTAATTCAAGAAAAAACTTAATTTAACTGAGGGTTAAAACCTGCCGTGACAGACATGACAAAATTTAGACATAGAATTTGAGTTACCATATATTATTACCATTTGCTCTTAATTGGCTTGCATACCAAGTCTAGAATTTTTTAGGAATCAAAATAAGACTTGGATATGTGAAGCAGAAAGAAAAATATTAAGAAATTTGTAAATAGTAAAATATTATAAAATATTTATCAGCGTGACAGACATGACAAGGTTTTGTGACAGACATGACACGTGTACAATTTTCTATGAACTTAAGTATTTTTTTCTTAAATATCACTTTATTTTTTAGCGCAACTTGGAGATTACAATATGATATAACATTGATATATTATGTTATATGGCTCACAAAATAAATTATAAAAAATATTTGAAATTTATAAAATCCCCTGGAATTGACTTGTGTGGGAGCTAACATTTTTTGCTAGTATTTGGTCCTTGTCATACCAGACAACATGATCTTCGGGTTCAAATTTAAACATGTCTTGAATTTTAGTTGGTACTAAACATTTTATTTTGTACTGTTTCTGTGCGATTTATGTTATTATTCCATGATCAACCTTATTATCATATTGCACATTCACCCATTGGCCACATTGCAAATTGTGAACTGTTGCATTTTCCAAGAGATAGTTTTTGGTACATTCACCGGTACTGAAATTGAAAAGAGTACCTTTTTTACACTCAGAAGTGAGGCTATAAAATATTATGCCAGGTGCACATGATCGAAAACAATGCGAGTTTCTTGTTCCAGGCATTGTTTTGATTTCTTGCCATGTCAGATCAAATTTTGCTTTCAATCTTGTCTTCAATTTGGTATTTTTTCTTGAGATCCATACAAGACATTAATTCCAGGACAGTTTTTCCTCGCAGCTTCAACAAACTCACATGATGATCTAGGATCTATACTTCTGGCTCGAGTAGCACCTCGGACTTTACGCTTAATAGTTCCACCAATACTGTTGGGAACTTACTTTGTGTCATTGAAAATATCGTATATTTTTTTTGAAGTGTTGAGATGTTCCATCAGATTCGAATTTGAGCAGTTTGAATCGCGTCCTGGTAAATGTGCGAATAGTTTTCACTGAAGTCAGTTTGTATCAGAAGTTTTCCATTTGGCAGATTTTCTTTTAAATTGGAAAAAACTTTAGATTGTGTACGTTTCACATACACGTGAGACGTGACACAAGAAGTATTGAAGCTGGTTTTCCAATAAATTTAGTACATCATTTAAAATTCCCTCTTTTTTATTTCGAACTACAGTTCCTCCTGTGATTTTATCCGTTGTTGGTAGGAAACTTCAGATTCTAGTTCACTGTTGCAAATTTTTTCCATGAACTTATTGAAAAGTTTAAGGTCTTTATATTCGTCCCATGTTTGAAGCATGCAACTCCTATTGTTTTCATCACAGACAATCATTCGTATAAAATCAGTTGTACTCTTAGGGAAAATTGAGGATGATTCTAATGATACTCGTATATTTTCATGATAGATACACATCTGGTAACTATTCTGGAAAAATCGAAAACGCAAATTATGCAGTTATTTTCAAGAATGAAAAGGTGTTCATAGAAAAAGGAAGAAATCGTTTTTGTTTTGGTGGACGTGATTCAAATGGACAATATGTTAGTTATTTTGTCCCAAATTATGGAACTGTTCTCAAATCAAAAGAAAGTGATTCTGAAATTTGGCATCGCAGAATGGGCCATCCAAGCGCCAAAGTATTGAAGGAAATGAAACTTCCAATACTCCTTTTTTGTGTTCGAGCAAAACAGAGTGCAACACCAATGGGAAGAGGACCTAGAAAAAGAGAAAGTACTCCAAAGAGTGCCACAGTGTTGCCAGTAGGCTACTTTTTTTAAATCAGATTTTGTGATTCCCACCACTTTTTAAAAAATGTGTACTTTGCCTTACTCTCGCATTATTTAATCTGTTATTAAATAAAGCGAATATATCTCCTTAAAAAAAGTGGTGGCAATCAAGCAATCTGAATTTTAAGAAAGTAGCCTACTGGCAACACTGGACTGCTATTCACTCTGACATATGTGGACCTATTGTTCCGAAAATTTTTTCTGGTGAATGCTATTTTATGACTATCGTAGATGATTTTTTACGATTTACTGAAGTTCGATTATTGAAGCATAAAAGTGAAGCTTCAGAAGAATTGAAAGTTTTCTTAAAACTAATCCTACAGTGAAGAAAATCAGATGTTATATCGGAAAAGAATATTTAAACAATGATTTAGTGAATTTCACTCGAGATCTTGGTATAGTGATTGATCCCGCTCCTCCATACATTCCAGCTTTGAATGGAGTTGCTGAAAGATGCAATAGATCGCTCTTTGATATAGGAAGGGCTTTAATTGCTGAATCAAATTTACCTAAGACTTTTTGGGGTCAAGCTATTCTTACAGCATCTTACTTGAAAAATAGAATGCCAAGCAGCTCCACTGAGAACTTAACGCCGTAATTCTTAAAATTTGGAGAAGATCCCGATTTGAAGCACATACGTGTTTTTGGATGCAGTGCCTACATGTTAGTTCCTTCCGTTCATCCTAAGAAACTTGATGATAGGTCTAAACATATGATCTTCATAGGTTATTCTGCAATGGGACATCGATTGTTAGATCCTGAGACGAAACGCATAACTATATCAAGAAATGTCAAATTTGATGAAGAGAAGAAGCATACCATAAACACAAAACAACACACAGTGGAAAATTCAGAATTGACTGATTTTGAAATTAACCCAGATTCTCAAGAAAGAACTAGTGAAGAATCAGAGGATTCTGAAGAGAAAGAAGATAAAATGAGAAAATCCGAGAGATCAAGAAAACAACCTATTCGGTATCCAGCTCCTGAGGTGTATGAAGCATTACTTTGCCAAGAGGAAACTTTATCTTTTGATGAGATCAAATTTTCTCCCTGTTGATGAACAACGTTCATGGAAGGAAGCTATGGATGCAGAGATAGAAAGCATGAAAATCAACAACGTCTGGGATCTCGAAAAATTACCACCTGAGAAACTACCGTAATTTCGCGCGTATACGCCGCACCTCAGACAATTCGATTTCCTACCAAAATTTATTTTAAATAAAATGTTACTTACTTCTGCTTAGCACTTATTTGACTTCTTATTCTCAATAAAATTTCCGGTTTGAAAAAGACTTATCTAAGCCGCGACGCATACGCGCGAAATTACGGTAACTCTTTCCAGCAAATGGGTGTATACCATCAAAAGAGATGGAGGTTGTATGGCTCGCCTTGTAGCCCGTGGATGTATGCAAAAAGAAGGACTAGACTATAGTGAAACTTTCGCCCCTGTATTAAGTATGCCAGCTTTACGTTTAGTGCTTTTTGTGATTTTAAATGAAGACTTACATGCATTTGTTTTGGATGTAAAAAGAGCTTTCCTGAATGGTAAGTTAAATGAACTTGTTTTTATGGGATCAGCCGCAAGGCTATGATGACGAAAGTGGGTTAAAATGTAAACTCAAACGGAGTTTATATGGCCTGAAACAGGCCCCACGACAATGGTTTGAAAGGTTTCTTGACTTTGTTTCAAAATTAAAATTTAAATCTCTTGATAATGAACCTTGTATTTAACCCCTTAATCGTCGTGCCCGAGACATTCACGGGCAGCGTAGGTTACGCCTGTTTTATTCAGATTGTTTGATTCCCACCAATTTTTTAAAGTAGTGTAATTGACTTTATTCTTGCATATTTTATCTGGCTATTCAACAACGCGAATATTTCTACTTAAAAAAAACTGGTGGTAATCAAGCAATCTGAATTTTTAAAAAGTAGCCTACACTTATCGGACGCGACGATTAAGGGGTTAATTCGTTATAGTAATGGGTATAAAATAATTATTGCTCTGTATGTTGATGGTATGCTTATAGCAGGTTTAGATTTAAATAAAACTAATGCTGTTACTTCTTTACTCTCTAAAGAGTTTCTTATGTCAAAATCAGAATGTGTTTCAGAATTTCTGGATATTCAAATGGAATTTAAATCTGATAGTTTAATAATGGATCAAGAGTCTTATATAATTAAATTGTTAAGTAAATTGAATATGCTAGAATGTAAACCTAGTGATATTCCTATTTCTCCTAAATCAACTCCATCTGATTTCAAAAATGGAAAAGCATTTAATGGTCCATACCGTGAACTTGCAGGTTGTTTATTGTACTTAGCATACTATATTTCACAACCTGATATTTTATATAGTGTTAATTGTTTGAGTCAAATGCAGGAAAATCCTACTGAAGTTGCATGGATTGCACTAAAGAAAGATATTTGAAAGGAACTTTGTCCTTAAAACTTGTGTATAAAAAGCAAAAATCTGATCCTAAATTATCTATGTATGTTGATTCCGATTGGGGGGTTAACACAAATGATAGAAAATCAGTATCAGGTTACATTTTAATGTTTTGTAACATGCCTGTTCTCTGGTGTTGTAATAAACAGTTGTAATAAATCAGTTGCATTATCGTCAACTGAAGCTGAAGTTATTGTCTTAACTAAAAGATTGCAAGACCTGATGGGGTTCAAAAATATTGCTTGTGAAATTGTAAATATTAAGGATTTAGTTATTTTAGAGGATAATCAGTCTTGCATAAAATGTATCAGTAATGAAAGTAGTTATGGTAGAATGAAACATATAGATATAAAACTTAAATTTGTTCGTATTGTTGTAAAAGAAACAATATCAAAATTGAATATATTCCTACAAATATGCAAATTGCTGATATGTTTACAAAGGCATTGCCTAAAATTAAATTTTATGATTTGTTGTTTCTTTTCTGTTTGTATAAGTAATGTTTTAATTGTGTCATATTTTTAATGTTTGTTTATTGTAATTTTTTATTCTGTGTTTTTCTAATGTAATGCTAGATTATGGGCGGGTGTTAGTATATCGTATCGTAATTGTAATCGTAGCATTACATCTTAAATTTTATTGGATTATACTTTTGTGTAAGCTTTCTTGCACGTCCGGGAACATGACTGCAGAATCCCAGACGAATTTATAAATGTAAGTGATGTTCAATTTTCAATTCAGTTACTATGTTTTTGTCATTGTGTAATGTTATTTTGTAACTCAATATGTATTCGATCCAAGGCCTCGTCTGTTTATTTGCTTTCCTATTGTATCAGAATGCAAACCGGAAATTCTGAAGCAAGAATATTTACTTTAAGAAGTCACGAAATATCTGTCATTAAGAAGCGAAAAGAAGATTGATAATGCTTTAAATGGTGCTAAGAAATGTAGCCGATAAACATGCAACGATGCGGTACAATAATAGGGCGATCGCAGCGATATCTGCATAAAAAATAGATTTACGTCTAGCAAAAGTAACCGTTGCACTATTGACAATATGAACATAAATTCTGTAAATGAAATCTTCTTGTAAGTGTATATTTTAGATGTAACTGATTTTGAAGTTGGTTTTTTATCATATCAGGGAGTTAATCTTTTCCACTCTTCTTGCAGAGATTTATCCTTTGGTATGCTAAATAGGGATAGTTTCTAGTTTGCTGTCTTGTAACGAGTACTGCAACCAGGCACAAAAGAATGCGTATCATGTCTTTTGGCCATGATGAATATTATTCATATTTTCAAAGCTTATGAAAATCACTATCCAAGTTAAAGGAAATAGAATATAATTAAATTATTTAAAAAAATTACCACCAGCTGAAACTATTTTCAGTTCGATTCTTATACAATGTTTGCGTTGAAAATATCTAGAAGACAATCGCGTAGACAGAGAGGTGGTGTCTAAATGTTCTAGAAACCAGTAATATTACAAAGTTTTCTTCGCCTTCCTCCGATTAGATAAGGCAAAAGTATTTTTATAAAATTAGTGGCATCCAAACCATCTTAAACTCCACCCTGTTAATGCCACTGCTAGAAGATGTCGCTGCGACGACCCGTTATCTTTTCAGCAGCGTTCTACATTTATCGGATTCAATTTTTAGTACTGTTTTGAAGCCGTTTTCCACACTATGTATTCTATGTGCTGTACGTGGGTCTACTGAAGGCAATCGAAATTGCGAAAATAGATGTATTATGTGCGCTGCTGCAAAAAATCAAATCTGCTGCCGAATAGTTAAAAGAACAACCGTACACTTATATACCGTATTTTATGAGTGTTAAAGTTTGGTCATGATAAAAGAAATATGTGTACACCGCACATATGTAATTTCCTACACCGAAAAATTCAAAGGATTGAAGTTGTTTAAACATAATCTTAAGGATTTGTAAGTGTGTCACACGTGTTTCAGGCAACATGCTTTAAACTTTCGATATATTTTTATGTATACAAGATACTTGCCTTTCAATAAACAAATGTAAAACTTTAAAAATCTTTACTAAACGAATGTTTACTTACAGTCTGTAAAACCATGGTACTCATTTAGCGACCCGCAAAATACTACTTAAAAAAAGGTATATATTCACATTATTTAACCACAGAAATATTGCCGATTAATAATCAAAACATCATTTTTTGAAAATTGTGGATTGCAAATACTTATGCAAAAATGTGTGAGTATCAGTGTTGCAAGAATCGCCAGAAATTAAGCTGATTGTGATTTGAACACATGAAAGAGTATAAGAAAACTAGTTCTGTATGGTGTATAGCCAATTTAGAATAACTTTAAATTTGTGTTTTAGTGCTTTAGAACTTTCTAAATTAAAAGCACTGTATAAAGGTGTCTGTTTTACAAATCAATTCAGCAAAAATACAAATGTAAGATGATTTTGAATTTTGATTTTACAGAGAAAATATTAGTTATTTTTTTCTTACCTTATTTCACACTTTGCTTTGTTTCTGAATTATCTTTAGAGCGTCTTCTAAAATCATTTATCCGAAACAAATAGGGCAACATTATCTTTTGTCATTTAAATATCCCATTTCGATGAAAAAGACATCACAATAATGACACATACATCAAAAGCTTCCAATGAGTACACTTAGCCATTACTTGTTAACAATTAAAAAAATTTTGAAAAAAATTTTGCATTTTATTTTATAGTCATTATGTCTTTCAATTACCGTCTTTTGTTTCTTTGCGTTATTTATTCGCACATTTTGTGATTAAATAAGTTTGAAATTATTATTCGAAAATATTGGTAACAATAAATGTAAATGGTGGTAGCTACGTTAATTTTTACTTTCAATAATTTCACAGTTTTCATATGAATATATTACCATGATTTTACATACAAATGTAAAATATCATTCACACCAGTTTACTCCAAAAGTACTCTTTAAATATGAAATTCTCCTGCCATGTGTGACTTAATTTATATTGCGGGATTTTTTTGTGTTCGGGAAAAACATCCCTGTTCAGGGTTGTTAGTCCGACCTCTGTGTAATATTAGAGATTTCGAATTTCATTCTGTGCTGTATGCAAAAATAGGTGTATAGCTATTAACAGTTTGCCGTCCGGCGACACCACAGTGGTGTCGTAAGTAAAGTCACTTAATTTTAATTCTTAAATGCTACATCGGCACCAGAATTTTGGAATGAAAAATTCCCTTTTATTAAGTACATGAAGGAAGGATTTTACTTATCTTCAAATAAATCTGTTTCAAAATTCTGGTGTCATTCAATCATTTCAACATTTTACGAAGAGAAGTATTTTTACGAGACATGCGGACGGCAATGTGTTAACCCTTTAACATTCATTGGTTTTCCTACGAAACCACAAATTTTTAATTACGAAATTCAACAATGACAGCAGAATTTTAATAGAAATGTTTTCCTTTAATTATGTATGTGAAATATCGCTTTTTTGTTATATAGAAATAGATTTGTTCATAATTCCCGGTGTAAATAATTTATTTCAACATTTTAGCAATTGAAGTGCTTTATCCGTTAAAGGGTTAAATAAAGTAATTGTTATCCATTCGAATTTCTCTGTATGCATTTAAAATTTCTAAATACGCAAAATCCATGGAGAAGAACTTTTTTATTTCGCTCCTTATTTGTTTCTTTCTATGTAAAAATGTGTATATGAGTCTGCGTCAGGGTACCCTGTCTTCTTTTTCTTCAGTAATTCTGAATTCCTACCTGAAATTTTAAAAGAAGAATTTTTCACGAATGCAATCAAAAACAATCTGCATCAAACGATACAAAATTTCTGAATGATAATTACTGTTATGATTTCGAAAATTCTAAATAAATGAATGTGAAAAATGAAAAACCTGAACTCCGTTGGTATTGTCCTTATTCACAGATCTCTCAATACTAGGCCTTTGAACTAACATAAAATTGACGGCTGTCGTAGGCAGACATTATTCAGTGTTTGTGCGATTTTTAAACCATAATTTCAGGGGAAAGTAATTGTGTTCCTGTAATGTTGAATAGATACGAGAATTTTTGACAAATTTTGTTTTTAAATAAGGAAACTTCGCAGCTTTTTTTTTTCACAAAATTCAAAAAAGAAGATTTTGTTAAAAATTCTGGTACAGATATTTTATAAAATTAAGTGATATAAATAATATCCCACCGTTCTTCTAGGGATTAAAATTGAATACCAGTAATTTCTAACAATATTCTTTGACTTATTTTTCTAAGATTAAGTAAATGCAAAGGATACTTTAAGAAAATACTAGTGTAAAAACACAAGGAACAGTACAAATGCTAAAAAATATCCGCCTACGACAGTCGCCGTTTTTGTTTCAACGCGTAGGGTTAGTATTCATAAATGTCTGCTTAAAAAAATGTGTCTCTCAAATCCAAGATTTTCACTCGGTTTCTTTTTGAATACTACATTTTAAAGTAGAAATCTGTTTAGATTTCTCTTTATGTTTTTTAGAAATATACCCTGAATATTACTTTTGCTGCAAATGTATAAAAAGCCAACCACGAAATATTTTCTTCAAATATAAGATCAGTTGGAGCATTTCAAATCTGTTAGATCGAGAGATTTAAAGGGGTGTTTTGATGACAACAGAAAACTGTACCCAATTGCGCGTTTTCTATTCAGAAATCTACAAATATTTGCGAATAGTTCTATTCACCAAATTTAATCGCAGACAAAATCCGGCGAATATTACAACTCAGAAATAGTGGTAAGTTTATGAATAAACAAAACACCCAACTACCAAGACTGCAACTATTATATAAACAAACAGTTAACAGTTTTTAGTGGAATGTATGATTCTTCCTTTATTTTTACTGTGTACGATTAGCACTCATACATCGTTTGTCCATAGATGTTAGTCTGAACTATATGTAATATTAGAAATTTCGAATAGCATTCTGTGCTGTATTAAATTCCTACACCGAAATAGTCAAAGGATTGAAGTTGTTTAAACATTATTTTAAGGTTTTGTAAGTGTGTCACACATGTTTCAGGTATTTATCCGAAAAAAAAATTGAGCAACATTTTTTTTGGCATTTAAATATCCCATTTCGATGTAAAAGACATCACAATAAGAACACATACAACAAAAACTTCCAATGAAAATGCTGAACCATTACTTGTTACAAATTGAAAATTATTTGAAAAATATTTTGCAATTTATTTTACAGTCATTATGTTTTTAATTACAGTCTTTTGTTTCTTTGTTTTAATTATTCGCACTTTTTGTGATTAAATATATCTGAAATTATTATTCGAAAATATTGGTCACAATAAAGGTAAATGGTGGTAGCTATGTTAATTTTTACTTTCAATATTTTCACAGCTTTCATATGAATTTAATTTGTGAATATATTACCATGATTTTACATACAACTGTAAAATATCATTCACACCACTTTACTCCAAAAGTACTCTTTAAATATGAAATTCTCCTGCGATGTTTGACACAATTTTTAAACCTTGATTGCTTTTTGGTTCGGGAAAGACATCCCTGTGCATGGTTGTTAGGCAGACCTGTGTGTATGATTAGAAATTTCGAATACCATTCTGTGTTTATTGACTTTCTATACCGAAATAGTTAAAGGATTCAAGTTGTTTAAACATTATTTTAAGGATTTGTAAGTGTGTCACACATGTTTCAGGCAGCAAGCTTTAAACTTTGGCTATATTTTTATGTTTACAAGATACTTCCCTTTTAATAAAACAAATGTAAAATTTTAAAAATCTTTGCTAAATGAATGTTTACTTACATCCTGTAAAACCGTGGTACTCATTAAGCGACCCGCAAAATGCTACTTTAAACAAGGTATATATTCACCTTATTTAACCACTGAATTTTTGTCGATTTATAATCGAAATATCATTTTTTTGAAAATAATGGAGTGCAAATACACTTGCAAATATGTGTGAGTAGCACTGTTGTAAGAAACGCCAAATATTAAGCTGATTTTGATTTTACCAGATGAAAGAGTATAAGAAAACTAGTAGTGCTGCGTGTAATGACAGGTATTTCGCTATTAACACTTTTCTGTCGGGCGACACCACAGTGGTGTTCTACGTAAAGTAACTTAATTTTAATTCTTAAATGCTACATTGGCACCAGAATTTTGTAATGAAAAGTTCCCTTTAGTCAAGTACAGGAAGAAAATATTTTATTTATTTTCAAATAAATTTGTTTCTAAATTCTGGTGTCAATCGATCATTTCAACATTTTATGAATAGAAATATTTTTACGAGACACTCGGATGGCAAAGTGTTAAATAAAGTAAATGTTATCCATTCGAATATCTCTGCATGCATTTGGAATTTCTAAATACGCAAAATCCATGGAGAAGAAATTTTTCATTTCGCTCCTTATTTGTTTCTTTCTATGTAAAAATGTGTATATGAGTCTGCGTCAGGGTACCCTGTCTTCTTTTTCTTCAGTAATTCTGAATTCCTACCTGAAATTTTAAAAGAAGAATTTTTCACGAATGCAATGAAAAACAATCTGCATCAAACGATACAAAATTTCTGAATGATAATTACTGTTATGATTTCGAAAATTCTAAATAAATGAATGTGAAAAATGAAAAACCTGAACTCCGTTGGTATTGTCCTTATTCACAGATCTCTCAATACTAGGCCTTTGAACTAACATAAAATTGACGGCTGTCGTAGGCAGACATTATTCAGTGTTTGTGCGATTTTTAAACCATAATTTCAGGGGAAAGTAATTGTGTTCCTGTAATGTTTAATAGATACGAGAATTTTTTGACAAATTTTGTTTTTAAACACTTGTACTAGGACGTTTTCAAAAGATATGTTCCACATGTAAACTGTTTTTAAATTGTGGTACGATGCAGTATTAAAGTATGCGGCGGCCCTTACCCGTAATAAAATTTATTTGTATTCTAATTTTAGCCATTTCTGTCAAACTGATTTCATAAACTGTGTTTTTAAATGCTTATAACAAGAACGATAAGAATTAAAATTCAGACTTATAAACCGAAATATTATTTTTAAAATAATTTTGTTCGCACAGCTCAAATTGCGGAGAATGTGGTGTAATAAGCATTTTATGGGAACTACGTTTTATTGGATTGTACATATTAGTAAGTTGAATTTTTAGAATATTTTTATGAACCTGTTTATATATTAATGTTAATTTTTACTGCCGCCTCTTTATTGGTCCTGTCTCTTAATATCCCACCTCTTTGTATTTTCCCATAACAATAGAAAAACCTTAACGTTAAAAACTCGAATATAGGGTCATAATTTTTACGCCTAAGGGGAAAAATGCCAAATATTTTGGGACGAATATTTGCCGTATTTAATTAAAAAAAAATCTGTTTTTAGATATGAAGACAATCCCTTTACGAAAATTCTGTTATTTAACCCTTCTTTGCATGAGTTTTTATTTTACAATTGTGTTTTTTTATACATATATTAAATATTAGACACCAGAATTTTTAAGATAGATTTTTAACTTTGTTCAGCAACATAGTTCACGGGAAAATTACTGAATTAATATTTCTATACAAATATAGTGGTGGCGAAGAAGTTGATTTATTTATTAAAAGTTAAATAAAAAGTGGTGGAAATTTACATCACTATGTAATTAAGGGTTAAATCGTACAAATCTCCCGAATGTCTTGAGGCGTACGAACTCTTAGGGTACTTCGTAAAAGATTCCCTAATTTTGAAATTCAATAATTCATTAACTATAATTAATTTGAAATAAATGACATACTTATATAAAAGCTCATAAATTTTTCATACAATCCTTATTGAAAAATATTTCATTTTTAGCTCAATAGATAACATTGCATTGATTAAAAATTTTAAACTGCTCACATTAATTTCGAAATTTTAAATTACAATTATTTTATCGTGCATGAATAGAAAAAATAAATAGTCTTTCATAAAGTTTTACAAGAATTTTTGAGCTTTCTTAAAGTTTGAGATAGCACAGTGTCATCTATTTACGAAAAGGGAACTATTTAAAAATGTATGGTTTACACAATTTATGAGATAATAGATAAGCATTTCATTTATTTGTTTATAACAAACAATGAATTATTCTATTTTAAGTTTATTAAGTCACTTTTGAAATAAAATAAAGTTAACCTGAAATATTTATTTTTTATTGACTTGGGGACAATTATTCTATTGTACTTGATTTATATAATTATACAAATTATATACTTTATAAAAATTAGATGAGATTTTAAACCAAGCACATCTGCAGAAAGTTAAATATTTGTTCATCAAAAAAGTTCTTAAAAGAAACACGACTTAAATAAATGATTAGCGTGAGAAGTAATTAAAATTCTTTACATGTTACGAAAAAGTCTCTTTTGACTTGACTTTACGTGCTATTTTCAAAAGAGAAGTTTAAGTGCATTAAATTTTAATTAATCATGATCAAATGAAAAATGGAAATCTGGTATTTACTTTAAAAGTTACTGACAAGAAATAAAATAGAATGCTCTTAAAAATTAAAAGGAATATTCGGCTTAGTAATTTTAGATTGAGTACTGATTTTACTAATTAATGTCTTAAGAATTAGATTTCATACATAAATTATTGTATAAAACAGTGGGATCCAACTGCTGCTTTGAACCACTATTTTCTAACAGAAAATTTCTCCTTACGTATATATATATACACACTCACACACACACATATATATAAATGTATATATATCATAAAATCTTATATATATATATATATATATATATATATATATATATATATATAATCATTATAAAAAAAATATATATATATAAAATCTTAAAATCATATGGCAATTTAAATATAAATATTTAAATTGTCATATGATTTTAAGATTTCTTATGCTATTGAAACACATTACAAGACTGAAGAATAAGTTTAATAAGCTATTACACAATTTGTCTATAAAACTGATTTTTAAAGATATATTTTTATTTCTTACGCACTTTATGTAAACAATATAGAAGTTGAAATATTTAATTTTATTATTAACGTGACTATGTATTTTCATACTTACATTCTCTAACATGTATAATATTATTGATATCTATCAACAAATTTAAAATAAATTTAAAAGTCTTTTTTTTTTCCATAGAAAATTTTTTATTTCGGTTTTTACTGTTAAGCGTCTTCAGTTAAAAAAGTATATTTTATGAAAAAAAGAAATTTTTTTGAAAAAGGAAAGGAAAAATAAATACAGTATAAAATACTATAAAATAAATTATGTTTATATCTTAAAATTTCTATAATTATTAAAATAATTTTTATTATTAATATTACAATTTGAGAGGTACATTTTGCTTATCAAAAATACAAATTGATTAGTTTATAATATCATACATTTAATATCATTAGTTATATTTAATATGTTTATTTTATTTATAAAGTCGCACCCAAGGGTGCAAAAATCTAGGCGCCAATGGGCTGTTTACCACCACTATATTTTATTAGTATTCTTCGTGTAAATTTTATCAGTATTCTTATTAGGCGAATAATATTACAAATTTAGTGGTGGGAATCGGCCCATTGTCACGTAGATTTTTCACCCCCTGGTCGCACCATACATTTTAATATCAGCCTAAATTTTATTTAAAATGATTTTTTTATTTATAATGTCTGAACTAACAATTAATTTGAAGCAGTTTTCTCACAAATTAATTTAATATAATGAGAAAGCCGTTTCCGAGCAATTGTATATTAAGGCGTTGTGTGACTTTATATTGAAATTTATGCAATTTAAAAAACTGATAATAATAATTATTATTTCAACGTTCGAAGTACTCGATTCAGAAAAGGAAATTTCACTTACATAAAAAAAGTAATGTGTGTGTACTAACACATCTTTGATTTCACAGCACGAGAAGTAATTGAAAATCCTCACAAGCTGCGAAAAATTGCCTTTTAAATTGTCTCTGTTTTTCTTCTTGAAAGAGGAAACATAAGACCTTTCATTACAATTAATCTTCGTGAACAGAAAAATAGAAAACAAGAATCTATTTTAAAAGTTACTACAATTTTAAAATAAAAAGAGACTAATGTGTTTGAGATATTTTCAAAAATTAAAATTGAAATGTTTCTGTAATTGTCTATATGTGGAATGTTAATTTTACGACATAACTTTGAAGACGGTTTTGAAGTTGTTCTAGAACTTGAGTACTGAAATTTTATACTTGAATATTTGAATAAGCATTAATTGTTTGCTTTGAGTGCCATCAATTGAACAAATGTATGATATGGATATTAATTTTTATTATGATGGTAGCCGATGGTGTATCCACATTGTTGCAGTGGCGGCGGCGTAGGCTTGCGTGGCACAAGGATCCTTGAGGCTATGCTGGCGGGAGCATCTGCTCCTGGTAGGGTCACCTATCCCGACCAAGTTCAAGGTAACTATCCATGTGAATAGAGACACCCTGGTTCTCCAGATTGTGGGTTGTTGCAACGGCCTAGCTCCTCGTTCAACGTAAATACATCTCCACTGCTAAAAGACCCAATAAGATTAATAATTCCGGACTGACTTTAAGGAAACGACTTGGCAAAG
This sequence comes from Maratus michaelseni, assembly GCA_963931845.1. Lineage (NCBI taxonomy): Eukaryota > Metazoa > Arthropoda > Arachnida > Araneae > Salticidae > Maratus > Maratus michaelseni. The sequence continues at coordinate 86,335,436 of OZ007586.1, forward strand.
GAATAATTAATACGTCTTTTGTATGCTGGAACGTTCAGGAGATAATTAACAAAATCGACGTATTACCGGAAGAGCTAATGACAGCTAAAATTGGTATAGCAGTGCTCTTTAAGACAAATGTGAAAGGAAAGGGAGGAGACAAAAGCAGGTAAATATCTCCATCTTAGGAGGGGAGTAGGAAAAAACACACATGTTAAAGCAGCAGTTTCAGTCATGATTCAAATGGAGTTCGGAAGTAAAATTATAAATTGGAATTATCACAATGAAAGGATTCTGACAGTGTGCATGACAATGGAAGAGAAATCTGTATAATAGGAACTTGTTAACCAGCAAACGATGCCAATGAGGAAAAAAAGATAAATATTGGAAGGAATTACGGGATATCATCAAAAGTGCACCAAAACAAAAATAGATCTTTTTGTTGGAAGACCTTAATACAAGAGTAGGTAAAAGTTCAGGAAATAATGTTATTAATATATTTGGAGAAGAAATTTCCAATGACAACGGAGAACATTTGATTGGAATTTATGAAAAATGAGACCTTAAAACTGATAATAGGTTTTTCCAACATAAGGACATCCATCGATATACATGGCACCAAGAACAGAAGAACCAAAAATCGATTCTTGATCTGACTAGGCAGAGTACTCCAGCCCTAATAACGGATTTTAGTGTATTCAGAGGTACAGATTGTGGATCAGATCAATATTTTATCAAAGCAAAAATGAGATGGAATTGGTTTAACCCTTTCAGGGGCAAGCACTTGTGCTCCTGTAACATTGAATTCTCACCGGAATTTAGGAAAAAAATTAGTTCAAAATAAGGAAATGCAATATTTCCCCTTTTTCTCGTCAAAGTTAAAAAAGTAAATGTTAATTAAAAGTTTCTGGTTTGAATCGGATTAAAATTAGGTGGTATATAATATATACCACCGCCCCTCAAAGGGTTAAGAGTAAAGCTAAAGTTTCTAGTGAGGAAAAAGAATTGAAATATTATTACCAAACATTAAAAGTGGAAATACTACAAGATGGCCGCATTAAAGGAATATATGAGAAAAAGATGAATGTTAGGCTGGTTGTAGATTTTGAAGGTGCGGAAGAGGACCTGTATAACGATCTTAAACAAAATGTTATCGCTGTTGTTCTTGCGATTTTGGAAAAAGGTACAGAAATGATCACCACAATAAGAGCTGGCTAAATGAAAAAATTCTTAAAGGTATTGGAGGAAGGAAAAAAGTATTTTTAAACTTGTTAACCCTTTAACGGATAAAACACTTCAATTGTTAAGATGTTGAAATAAATGATTGACACCGGAAATTATCAACAAATTTATTTTTATATAATAAAAAAGCGATATTTCACATATATAATAAATGAAAAACATTTCTATTAAAATTCTGCTGTCATTGTTGAGTTTCATAATTAAAGTTTTGTGGTTTCGTGGGGAAACCAATTAACGTTAAAGGGTTAAATAAAAATGTTGATGTTAGCTTAGAGATACATAAAAGTAACAAAAAAGATATATTCAAAGAAATTAGACGATACAAAAATGAGATAGGGAAAGAGCATGTGCCAGCATAAATTGCCAACTAGGATTTAAAAAATCCTCTGAAGCTTGGAAGATTTTAAAGAGAAAAAGAACCCATGCTCATCATAAACGAAACTTGAAATGGTGAAGATTCGCGCTTGGAGGTAATATTTTGAGGAACTTCTCAAGGAGAACATAGACGAATTTAAACAGACAGAAGTGCTTGAACACTTAAATATTTTATTTCAAATTATAAGCACAGAGGTCTAAAACAAACTCAGAAAGGGAAAAAATGGTAGATCAACTGGACCTGGTGGAGTAACTCTTGAACTGCTAAAATTTGGTGGTAAAATCATTGTAGGGATGTCAACACAACATTAAAACAGGACTTTGGCAGTATATACAATACCACAAGAATTAAAGGAGGGATGTTTAGTACCAATTTTTAAGAAAGGTGAGAAAAAACTCTGCAACTACTACAAAGGAATATGTGTTACGATTTCCATAATAAAACTGTTTGGAAAAATTTGAACTAATAGACTTGAAGACGAATATGAAGGAATTGAAGAACAAAGTGGCTTTTCAGTAGGTAGATCTTGCGTCGACCACATTTTTGCTATAAGACATGTTCTGGAAAAACAGCGAGAACTTATATTTGAGGATCTTGAAAAAGCTTATGACAGCGTACCACGGAGTTTGCTTTCGAAATAATAAAAATAGCTGATATAAATGAAAAGCTGATCAATATCATTAAAGCAATTTGTTATTGAAACAGCTGTAGAGTTAAACTTGGAAATAAGTTGTCCGAAGCTTTAATCACTAGTAAAGGTCTTCTGCAAGGTTGTTGTCCTTCACCAACTCTATTTGAAACATACATTGATGTCTACCTTAGAGTATGGACGAAGGAATGTCATTAAATGTGTTTGAAGCTAAATTACTACATATATCCATCAGTTATTTTTGGCGTATCATCATAGCAGAAGATGAATAAGACATGCAGAAGAAGACAAATGTACATGCTCCGTAAATTAAAGAATGCATACGATGAATGGGGATTAAAAATAAATATAAGTAAAACTGAGAACTTAACAACAAGTGAGAAAACTGATATTTCATTGGATTATATTAGTATTAAAACTGTTGAGGAATTGAAATACCTTGGATCTATCAGTCATGAAGATGATACAAGCCAAAGAGATGCTGTAAGGTGAATTGGTGAAGGGAGGAAAGCATTTGCATTGTTGAATTCTGTTCTGTGGAGTAGTAATATTCTCCCTAAATCTAAACGATTAATTTAGAGCGCAATCATTCAAAGCATTTTATTATATGGCACAGAGACATGGACCTTAAATTTTCTCTTGAAAAAAAACTCCTCTCTACCGAAATGGATTTCTGGTGACGATGAGCAAGAAAGTCAAGGCTGGAAAAAAAATAAAAATTCAAGAATAAGTGAAATCATGCAAGTCAAACAGGATGTTGTAAATACATTCGAACATAATAAGATTAGATAGCATGATGTTAGCAGAATGAAAGAAGAACGCCTTCCAAAAATCATTTTTAAATGGAGTCCGAAAGGGCGACGAAAGAGGGGCAGGCCAAGAATGACTTGGAAAACTTCTATTCAAAAGTCAATAAAGATTTATAAGTGAAATGCTGATATTACCCTGGCGAGAGAGAAATAGAAAAGAGCTCTCAAAAATATTGTTGTGAACCACTGAAACCCACTGCTTAGTGGAAATTCTTAAAGAAGAAGAAAAACTTTCTCACTTTTCAGTTGGAACTTTGTATATACTATGATTTTGTGTACGACTTTTTCCGATTTTATTTACTGGGTTTCTTCGGAAAGTTTTTTCCGTTTGGGAAAGTTGGTTAGTACCGGAAAATTCTATCATTTAATTATCAGACATTAATTCCGATAGCTAATGCCTAATAATTGACGGGCAGGATTTTCCTGTACGAATTTTATTTCAAAAACGGAAGGAACTTTCCGAACAATCCAATAGAATGATATTTTTATATAAAACCTGATCTAACTGTGAAGTTGAAGAAGTTTTGTCTTAAACTCTTTTAATATATTGAGAAAGTTGTTTCCGAGCTATTACATATTAAGTAACTACGTGACTTCATATTCAAATTTATGTAATTTACAAATCTAAATTTAAGCATTATTTGTTCAAAGTCTGGAATACTCATTTTAGAAAAGAAAAATTCACTTTCATAACAAAAATTTAATGTAAGAATGCAAATACGCCTTTATTTTAGTGCATTGAACAAGAAACGGTAGAAGTTCCTCACAAGCTACAAAGAATTTTCTTTTTACTTTTCTTTGTTTTTCTTCTTGAGAGGGTAAACATAACAGTTTAATTACAATTAATCATCGTGAAATAAAAATTGACAACTAAGCTTTTATTTTAAACTTACTCAAATTTGAATAGGAAAAAAAGAGTAAAACAGTTGTTCTGACACTACGATGCCCTCATGCAGCAAAGTTACTTTTTATCAAATAATCGAATATTTAACCTTAATGTATCGCTGATTTTCCGTTAAGAAATAGGGCGAATGCCACTTTTTTTAAATAGCAGTGTGAGAATACTTTTCAGAAAAAGTAATGAGTACCATTGGAATAGAGAGTTTTATTAAAAGAAAATATTTTCAAAAATTAGATGAGAAAGTTCCTCTTATTATTTCTACAATGCTGAATTAACGGAGTAACTTTGGAGACTGTTCTGAAGTTATGCTGGGATTTCCGTCCCTAAAGTGTATATTTATATCTTTGAAAAATCATTTTCTCGTCCTGTGTACTAAAAATTGAAGAATGAGAACAAATACTTTATGTGAGTGTCAAAATTTAAATTATTCGTTATAGTTCTTTCTTTTTTCAATCAAAATTTTGAATATAACATGATTATTGTTTTAATATTTTAATGAATTTATAAGAGTTTGAATAATTTATTAAAACAAAGTTAATTTAAATGGCGACAAACGCATACCAAAAGTACTTTTGATAATCTGCTAATTTTTTAATCCATCTTTAATCCATTTCCTGATGCATTAACTTTTGTTAAAAACTTTCCTTCATACTAATATCTTATGATAAATAAGTTGTATTGAGAAAATATTTTTATTTGTTTAATTACAAAATACTGAAAAATTATACCATCACCAAGAATTTACAAAAAATTAGTCTTTATCGATTGATAAAAGATTGATAAAACAGTAAAACTGAAGTATGACATCCATGAAATATTTTTAATATGAAGAGAACTTCATAGAAATTCTAATTTGAACCCTTTCGCAGGGCAAAATACTTCTGTTGCTTAAAAGTTGAAATAACTGAATGACACTTGAATTTACAAACAAATTTATTTTAAAGTATGTGAAAGATTTTTTTCACGTCCATTCACATCCTACGAGGGAATTCTCAGACAAGGAGGCTAAATCTGTAGAGCATAGAAGTCGCTCCCGGTACTTTTATTTTAAAAAAAATTGCAGTTTCAGCTGGAACTGTGCCCGCCGTAAAACGCGACAGTGGGCGGGATGAAAGTACAATAACCTTGGGACAGGATTGCCCGCAATTCGCAGATCATATCCCTCGCGACACGGGCAGCGAGTTTCTTGAAATTGACTTGAGGATGGTGTGCCGCATCGCGCCTGGTTATCAGACTGGAGCAAAATTCTATTCCAAAATTCTGGTGTCATTATGACAGTAGGGAAATAAATTAGTGGGTTAATATAATATCTCACCGCCCCTCAAGAAGTTAATTGTTTATGGAATGTTTAGCATGTTTTAAATGTTTTACATTTTTTTCCAAAGATGTAAAATCTATAATTTAAAATGATTTAATATAATTAAGTGCGTCTGTTAAACAAAAATATTTATTTGTTAAAACAAACTGTCTTGTTTTCATGAAAACATCTTTATTGATTAAAACATATATTTTCATAGTAGAAACAAAAACACTTAAGGATATAGATGAGGATTTTATGCACAATCATCAATAATTTGCTATTAATCTGCATACTGTAGTGTGCGGTACTATAACAACAAAATCCGGAAAACAACAAAAACTATTAAAATCGTATATATTTTTCGTATATATACAATTATGTACTATATATATAAATAATATATATATATATAGATTATAAATTCAATCGGTCAAGTTACAGAATGATCAAATGTATCCCCATTTACATGATAAAATAGACACGTTAATGATTAGTTCGTTTGAAATCTTTTTTCCCCAGAATTTAAACGCTTTACACAATTTTATAAAATTAATCCTTGATAACATATATTAACGATTTTTAATGGTTATTAAATTTTAATCCGTATTTCATTTAGAGAATTTGACATTCGGAAATATTTAATAATGGAAATACTTTGTCATTCTGTAATCTAAATTCCAGTTCGTGAATGCACACTCACCAAACATTATTTGAAATTCTTAAATTTCGATTAAGCTATTTCCAAGATAATCACTTTTATTATTACTCAAGGTATTCGAATGCAAGCAGTGGCGTAGCGTCAGGGGGGGGGCACGATCATTTCACTACCAGTATAATTATATACTACATTTAGTCTTATTTAATCTTTGAACGGTATGAATTAAATAAGGCCAAATATAGTGTATAAAAATACTGGTAGTAAAGTGATCCGTGCCCCCCCTTGACGCTACGCCTCTGAATTCAAGTGAAAAGTTCATAGTAATTACACAAAATTACTTGTTTATACATTTTCTTTGAATATGTTATTTTTCAATGGCTGAAAATTTATTTTAAGTTTTAACTTTATATGTAAATTGTTGTAACTTCCATTGTCTAAAAATAATTTTCCAGGATTATTAAAGATATTTTGAAACATTTTAACCCTTTGAGGGGCGGTGTTATATATTATATAACACCTAATTTTAATCCGATTCAAATAATCCGATTCTTTTAATTAAATTTTACTTTTTTTAACTTTGACGAGAAAAAGTTGAAAAATTGCTTATTCTTATTTTGAACTAAATTCTTTCCTAAATTCCGGTGGGAATTCAACGTTACAGGAGCACAAGTGCTTGCCCCTGAAAGGGTTAAACGAAGTAAGTATTTTTTCTTCGATTTTGGTATAATGTAGTTTCTGAAGTGTGCAACTGAAATTAAGTTTGGATATTTTGTTTCAAAGTGTAACTTATTTAATGACCTATACTAACATAAACTATAATGCTATATTAGTGTTAGATTACTGTATTTTTAAATATATGGCTAAAGAAAATTGTCATTACAGATATTCCGACATAGATCTTCTAAAACTATGGGCGACAAAGCGTTCGATCAGGTCTTCAAAAATATAAAATAAATTTTTCTGCTGCAATATTATAATAGACAATAAGTGCAACAAATTTAAAGTAAAATATCGCGAAAATATTTAGATAAATAACTTTGTGAAAAGGCACTGTTATATTAGTAATATCCTTGTATGAAATTTCCTGCTTTATTCGTATATTTAATCGAGTTCAACATTATTATCTATCAAGTGAGTCTTATAAAAAAGGACGCAATAAATAAAATAAATAATGCTGTTCTGAAATCGAAATATATTTTTAAACATGATATATGTTCTGATGCACTATTGTATGAAATGAGGGAAATATTTTAATAAATATCATTGCACTACACAAGTTATTATTTAATACATAATTCATGTTTTATACAAATCATTGATGCCATCACACTATCTAATGTAATCGGATTGGGGTACATACACACGTACACAGATGAGGGTAAGACAAAAAAAAATACATTTCAGAAAAATACATTTTTATTCTGAAATATAAAAGGAAAAAGAAGAAAGTCGTTTAAAGAAAATTTCCGTTTCGATATTACCAGACATCTTTTTCGAGAATTGCCGCTTACGAAATTGTCTTCCATAAAAGTTCTCTCCACTCAGTGGAATACATATTAACCTCAAACAAAATTGCTCTCGATCAGCTAAATCATTGCGAGAGTGGATTGATACTTTTTATGATATATTGGATGGTTTTACAGCTCGTAAATTTAATAAATCATCTTACGTAATTTATTCGAACAGACTTTAGAAATGTATTATAATCAGCTTTGAAAATACTCCTGCTTCAAATATTTCTAAAACATTCTTTCCCACAGCATTCAGAAAAATAGGAACCCTCTAAAAGTTTTTTTTTTTTTTTTTTTTTTTTTTTTTTTTTTTTTTTTTAAATCATGTTCAGAAAGCGAGGGCGATTACTAAAAGTTGTAAAAAATTAGAATCAAGATTTTGTAACTGTCCAGTCATTAACAGAGATGACTTTTATCGTGAATTCCAGATAATGTATTTCAGGCTTCGGATTATTGGAAAGATAACCCAATTTTAGTGTCAATGTTTCTATTTGGGGCACTAAATGCATGTCCGCTAAATTATTATTTTCTTACCACAATACTTTAAAAAAATCGTTGCCTTTTATATTGGCATAGAGCTCTGCTATTAAACAAAAAATAAATTTCTATTAAAAAAAAATAGTGGTACGAAAAGAATAAGTATTTCAAGTATGTATTTAGTGCCCCAAAATAGTCAGACACGAGCGTCCACTGAACCCAAGAACTTTCATTTATAATACTTTTTAATTTTTAACAAATTTATATATTTAAAGCAGAAAATACTTTTCAAGTAATGTAAAAATTATATATTAAAGAAATGAATAAGAAAGTCATTGCCTTACTAATTTCTATGAATATTTCATTGCCATTCTGTTCGATTGCGTGATGATAAAAATCATTATCTTGGGAATATTTTAATAGAAGGTTAAGAATATTAATTAAAATTTAATGAGTGTACATTCATGAAATGACATTTTGACCGCATAATCACAAAGTATTTCAATTATTAAGTAATTCGGAATGTGTCATTTCAAAATGAAATGGGAAAAAATATAAGAACTTGTAAGTTGTCATTTGAATGAATGTTTTCAGAAGAGTTACAAATAATTTCCTACGTTTCAGTTATGGTAAAATATAATTTATGTTAATCAAATGGAAGAATAACTTGTAAATTATCAGACAAATGTCACTGACACATTTGAAAATGTCATTGCTGGGTTATTACATTTTGGCTATAGTTTAATGTTTTATAATTTCTAACTGATAAAAACCAGATTTATGCATGTGTGTGCATTTGAATCAGCCTGAATTGAGAGAGAAACAGAGAGAGAGAGCTAATAATACATACATTTATATAGAAGGATATAAATACGTTAAACATAAAAAATATACATTTCTTGATTCAAATTTGAAGCGAGAAAGATCTTTATTTTGTAAAAACTCCAAAAATGAATAATTAAAGGAAAATTGTGTGTGGTAGTGTTGTCAGTATGTAAACATCTTGAGGAAGATACACATTGAATATTTGCCTGGGATAGATAACCGTATTTGTACGTCAAAATGCTAGTGAATTTTACATTTAAATTCCGTTATGTATGTGCACACAAAATGTTGAAAACTGTATTTCCACACACAGTCATATTAATGATGTCAAAGGCAGAATACATTTTACGTTTTACTCCGTATATGAAAAAAAACAATAATAAAATAACAAAAAAAGTCAAATACGAACAATGAAGCAGTGTTTTTCGAATATTATACTTATGACCATAAACATCCACACTGTGATGGCTTGATCAAAGTTTGATTACCTGTATAGTCTAAGATATAATTTATTTAGGAAAACTCATTCGTAAATATTTTGTCCTTATTTAATTTCTTTTGATAGTTGTTTTTGCTGAAAAACGCAAGAACTTCAGTATTTTACCTAGAAAAAAGTGTCGTTAGGAATTCAAAGTACCTTTACAATGCCATCTAGTGTGAATTTCCTATGAAAGCGTTTAAAAAAAGTATTGTAGAATGTATCGCTCTAAAATACCATATTCTTTACTTAAACTGCCGGTTTTACTTCATACCAGTCTACATTGGTTCAATAAAATGTCAATAATTCTTTTACTAGATATGATAAAGGTTCTTCTATATCAATAAATTCATTAATTAGAAAATTTCATTTGGTTGTACAACATTATTTATTATTTATACCTCTATAATAGGATTTATAATAATTATCTATAACAGGATGTTTGTTTACAAAATATTAAAACAGTAGCTTATTTTCTATCTCTTCTGTAAGTTAACCTTTATTTATTTTGGAATATATTTTTTAAATCAAGTGTGCCGAACATTCTGTCTTGCGAGACAGAGAAATACCACTGTTTCTGAATAGGATAATTTGCCTTCTTTAATGACAGAAGCTATTCGAAAATTGTGTTGCAAATGGAGACATTTTACTGCTACAAAATACGATGTAGAATATTTAAAAAAAATAAGTAAAGATTAAGAATACTCATTGAAAGCTTTTGTTTTCAATGACCATTTTGTCCAATTTATTCAAACATATGTATGCAGTCTTGAAGTGAAATACCAGTGATTTCGAATAGTATTTTTTATTTATTTAACCGCAGAAAAAAAGGAGAATTATGCTTTTTGTATCGCAGGAGTATGCGATTGCATAAAGCGAAGATTTCTATGCAGAAATTCTGTTGACTAAAAAACGTAGCAGTTGGTAGATTTGCTTATTTTATCAAGGGTTCTGATGCCTTAAAATGATGTGACTTCGTGTGCCTTCCAAGTGTTTTCTTCCTAAAAGATAGATGGATATTCCTCGCACAAACAATAATTGATATCTGCCAGCTTTTGCGGTTTTTTATTACCACTAACATTTTATAGTAAATTTTGCCTTATTTTGATCAACGAAATCTGCCATTTACTGACTCAAAACTTAGTCTTAAATAAAGGCAAAAAAAGCGTAAAAATACGAAGCCGTACAGTTATGAATATCAAGAAGGGTTCGGTATTCATCAGTTAATCATCATGGATCAATTTTAGAAAATTTTAGTAAAAGATAAAAAATACGCCTAACACTAAAATTAAATTAAAAAGAAAAAGAAATACTGCATTACGTATAGATTATGAATAATTTGGCCCTTTTTAAAATTTTTTAACATTATTCGATTAAATAAGACCATATTTAGTATAAAATATACTCGAAGTAAAGTGGTACAGAAACGTCTGACGCTACGTCACTGATTTCAACTGTTTTCAACTGTTGTAGAAACTGATCACGAAGTTTATTGATGTAAAAATGATATTAAAATAGCCGAACAATGCAAACTGTCACTATGATTATATTTAAATATTTTTAAAAACTGTAGAATTAAACAGTTGCTTCATATTCGCATTGTCAGCGTACAATCCTAGTAGCTACATTGAGATAATCGTTTGTAACTTGGCTAATTTCGAAATAAATAATTTAATCTTCAATTTTTATTAAATTGTTTTAAATAATTAAAAAAATTATAAATATACATATATTTTTTCAGTATCGAAACTTTTATCACCGTTTCTAAAAATACATTATTTTATGAGTTGTATCAGTTTAAGAAAAAATATGCTATATCATTTGAAAATTTTAGATGATAAAGAACGGGAAATAGAAAAAATCGATATATTTCAGCAAACATTGGAACCTCTTTATATTATGCATATTAAATAATTTTATGAATCATTGCAACATAAATTTTAGGAATCATTGTTCGTGTATATATTTTTAAATTGTTCTGTAGTTTAATACAATTGAATATGAAAACAGTGTACCGTTCTGGCCCGTAATCATAAGGATAAGGTGCGATTATTTTCCCCTTCTCTTACATACAAAGGTAAAATATCACTCCCACCAGTTTACTTTAAAATTACTGTATAGATTTCTATTTCTCCTTGTTTTCTTTCAAGTGTTCTCTAATCTGAGCTTATTGTGTTCAAGAAAGGAGCTACCCTTTGGGACTGCTTCGTCAATTAAGTGTAGGTAGTGCCTAAATGTGCTTTTACTTACGTTGCACATCCGTTCTGTTTTATTGAGTTTGCTGTAATCTTTTCGAATTTCTAATATTCGGATTGTTTATATCTTGTATGATCCGTCATTACAAAAGGTTAAAATAACAGTTTGAAAAAGTTGGTGGAAATCAAGTTATGATAGGCCGTGATTTACGGCCTATAATACGTGGATCAAACAATCATGTTTTGGCCAAGAAATTTCATTTAACCCATTAACGCCCAACATTGCTTTTTCGCCACATTATCTTTCTTACACCAGATTTTAAGGCAACACCAATTTGTTTTTAGGATAAATACTATGTTTATTTCGTTTTATTTGATGAACGAAACACCATGATAAAGTCACTCTTAGGTTGCTATAATATAAAAGTGGTGTGAATCACAATATTTGTATTTTATTAAGAAAAATAATTCGGTGTCCTATAAACGCTGGGCGCTAACGGGTTAATTTCATTTAATTGAAGTCAAAAATTTACAGCGATCCAGAAAGTTGCATTTAATAAAATAAAATTTCTGGGACGAAGTATGATTGTTTAATCCGTGAAATACAGGCCAGAAGTTACGGCAATTTAAAAAGTTGCAAGACTGGCAACACTGCTCGTATTGTACTGAAGTTTAAAATAGTGTTAGTCGAAAAGAGTACGTCCACTCGATCCGTTTTCTAAATGCCACTTTTAAAAAAATCCTTGGATTTTCCTTGGAAATTTTGAATATCCGGAGATTAAAAATAACGATTTAAAATTTCTGGCAAGAATATGGAATTCCTGAGTAAAATATACACCAGAATTCCTCAGTAAAGTTTTCGTTCTTTAGAAGAAACATTCGTTGAAATGAATAAGTAAAACTGCTGTCTAGTATTTAACAAGAACATTCTTGCATTTATAATTTTTTTACTTAGTACTAGTTCTAAGCACTGATATACAGGATTGTCCATTACTAAGTAAGCAAGGTTTCTTCTTAATGGGTTTTCAAACACTGTGCTTATATTTAAAATGTGTCCTAAACTTTATACCCTTAAAAAATCGATTTTTTGATTTTCATATTTTGAAAAATATTTATATAATTCTTAATGGAATGGGACAAATCGCTTCAAAATATTCAAATTATATCCTGTTGAATTTGAAAGTGATAATGTGAACTTTAACACAGACTCTAATTTATTTTTAATTTTGTATGTCTTTTTCTGTGTATCGATCACGCATTTTAAACATTTGTTTGAAGACACATTCTATCTTTTGCATACATATGCAGAAAAAGATTATATCAAAAATTTCTACCTACTTTTTATCAATTTTACAACGCATGTATTATTTCTTTTGATTAGAACGTGCTTTTTAAAGTTTGAAGTTGATAATATTAAATTATATCGTTTAATTCACAAAAACGTAGGTATATTAAATTTATACATATCTGTGCAAAAAATCGACCTGTCTGATTTTTTTTTTTTTTTACTGTACGCACAAGTAGTAAAAACACATTTTTCAGAAAAATACATGGAAGTTTTTAAAAATTGTGGAATCTGTGTTAAAATGCGTAATAACAGTTTCAGATGGATCCGGGTGTAATTTGAGAATCTTCATGTAGTTTGTTTTATTCTATTAAGATTTGTATAAATATACACTATATTTCCAATGATGACCGGTCACTTGCGATTTTAGACGTTTTGTTAAATATATGGAAAGATACATAAGGAATTATCATGTAACTTCAGGAGTGTAAACAACATGATAAACGTCATATATTTCCGTAAAGATTTTTTCCCGAAACCCCATAAGGGGTCGTCAACAAATTGAAGAAAAACGAATATATTTTGGATAACCCTGTAAAAACTAATATTGCAAAAGCATTCAAACTGTAGATTATGATTAAGTGGCTTATTGTAATAATTTGGGTTCATTTGTATGAAGATAGCATGTATACTCGAAGAGAAATTCAGGTTTTTATAAAAACAGTCCCAAATTTTACCAATTTTTTTGCTTATAATTTGCAGAGTTTTTAATATAAAAACAAGTTATTTTCAGAAAATATGACAAACAAAATTATACACAATACCCTGTAATCAGAATTAAAAAATAATAAAAATTGTATGAAAAATGAGCAGGTTTACTAAATATTGTTTCACTGCGCATGCACGAATTCAATCAAAATATACTGTGCATAATATATTAGCTAAATGTATAGACCAACTTTTATAAAAGTCTCAAAAACATAGCTTGAAAATTCTGAAAGTAATCGTCGATAGAATAAGCTCGAATTTCGCTGTTCCCAAAAGGAAGCAAAAAGATGACGGGTTGTATCCAAATGTACTAGCTTATCAAAGTTGACATAATAAGAATGAAGTGTCTCTCATTCTATATTTGATACAACCCCTCACCTTTTTGCTTTCTTTCAAAAGGGCAGGTAATTTACCTTGTGACCCTTTTTTGTCCAGAAAGCATAAACACAAGGCCTCTATAAACTTGCAATTAAGGCCGGTAGATGTCGTCAAGACTTAAATTTGGAATACGATACATATAAAATGTTGAAATGTTAAATTAGTGGAAGTTACAGACAACACCTGACCACAATATGTGGGAAGGCACACACAGGACACTCTACTTTATTCGGTCAATGAAGCACCCAAAATTTAGAATAACGCTGCATAAATCTTAAATGGAAATACGAAATTAATGCGTTGTGTAAAATGAAACTGAAATATTAAATTAATATTGTATTACTCTTAAGGTCACGTAAGTACCTGGAATAGAAGTTCCTCTTGACATTTCAATAATCTTATAAATCTCTCATTGAATTTGGATAATTATAAGTACAACAGCTAAGAACTTCTGTTCTGTAAATACTAGTGAATTCAAACAATGAGTATGTTATTACTTGGAAAATACCATAACTTTAAAATTGAGCTTAACTCTTTAGAGGGGTGGAACTACTGCACTTGAATATTAATGAGCTGCTATAAATGCTTCAACTTAAGATTAGCACAAGTAATTAAGACATTTTAGAGAGACATAAACCATGTATTTAATTGAATATAAAAAATATTTGAAGAAAAGTGGAAGTCTATTAAATTTCATCAGTTATTTTTCAAGAGTTCCTAAGGTTCCTAAGGCTCCTAAGTTTAGGATAAACCACAGAAGCAACAAGAACTATACCTATGCACATACACTACTATGGTCATACTCACTAACAGCATCTATCTAGAATGGATAATAATACAACAAAATGAAAACACTCACCACATTTACCATGGGCTTGGTTTTGTGTATAGTTGATTAAAATACAGTCCTTTTCTTTTGTTCAACTAGTTCATTAATTATTGGGACAACATCTCTTAGGCACGTTCCTTTTTCAGCTACTTCTTATAAAGTTCATGATAACTGTCATTTCACCATTATTGTAGTCCAGTCTATATGGGTAATCTCAGACAATTCAGCCCCGCCGTAAGAATTGTAGTAGTCAGAGTTCAAGATAGGATTACATATCGCGCCTCGAACTCACTACCGTTATGCACAGTGGCGTAGCGTCAGGGGGGGGGGCACGATCATTTTACTACCAGTATAATTATATACTACATTTAGCCTTATTTAATCTTTGAACGGTATGAAATAAATAAGGCCAAATATAGAATATAAAAATACTGGTAGTAAAGTCACCAGTGCCCCCCTTGACGCTACGCCTCTGGTTACGCATCGAGGTTGAGCCGCATTGCTTGATCACCCTTTCCCTTGGTACCCCGCGCTAAATTTAGCCATTCGCCTCCGTGGAACACGACAAGACATTAAGTGCTTACGCCGTCAGGGTCGATGGTCCTGCCGCACGCGTCGCTAATTCGCGATCTCCACAACCTATGTATATTTTTTTGGCTAAACAACTGGCCTTGCGAGCGACGCTAATCTACCGCTTTCAACTGGCGGTGTCTATCCGTTGACCATCCCGCAAGAATACTTTCGCCTTTTCCGTTCTACTCTAAGATTTTTAAAAACGGCGAGAAATCCGGCCTCTTGTGTTTTTCTCAAAAACTTCTGACCGGACTAAATCTTACATCTTCGTCTTGCTGTCATCCTCTGACATACTCTGAATTTCTCTTATTTAACCGAAGAATTCAGTTAATAAATTAGGCGAAAATTACTATTCGGATTTAGTGATACTCAAAACTGCAGTAATATTCTACGCTTAAAAAAAACAACCATGGTACTCCGGGCGTGCCGACAGAAGTGAAAACTTGAACAATTACGTGTGTTTTTTATTCATTATTATAAACTACTACCACAAAAATTATATTACAATTTTCATTTAATGCGCTATTGTACATTATAATATTACATTATAAATTGAAATATTTCATTATTTTCATTTTTTCTTTTTATATTACTTCTGTCTATTTTTTTTTCTCGTGCTCGTTAAATTATAATATTTTCCGTGTTTTGTTATTTCATTTTCATCTTCTGATTTGGTCTCGCGAGTTGAGTCACTTTTATCTGTTTTCACCGCGCGTGCTAAATTTATCTTGAAATAATTTTCTGAATTACTTTTATTCATAATACCAATCATTTCGTTTTCTGCACGTGAACTATTTCCTTTTGATACTTTCGCTTCATTGTATGAATTGGCAACATAATTTAAATTTTTATCGGAATTATTTGCAACTTTAAGGCAACCTACTTGAAAAGTATTGCGCTCGCCAACAATTTTAATTCCCTCTTCATCTATCGCCAACTTTAGTTTGCTGATCACGTCTTGCCCTCTTACAATATCGTATGCCAGAGATTTTGAAACATAAAATTTTGTTGATATAAGAAACCCATCGACACGTATTTCATACACAAAATATCCAATTAGACTTACAGTTTCTCCGCCAATGTCAGTTAATAAGATATCAACAGAAGACAAATTTGGCGACCCAATATGACATAACATTCGTAACTGAATAAAGAAATATAGCTGTCTGTATCAAACAATAGATTTGCTTCTTTGCCTTTGATATTAATTATTTTACCCATTCCATCAGGTTTAGACTTATTTCTGATTCGAATTGTAGCAATGTTAGCTTTTTCCTGTACATCGGCATTAGGATTGTGATTTTGGCGATTATAATTTCGATAGTTTTCGGTAGAGTCTTGACCGAACTCATTAGTTTGACCGTTATTACTATTATTACACTGAGACGCTATGTGGCCTTGAGAGTTACATCTATCTAAAACACCTAATTTGAGATTTATTTCTTTTGTTTTGGTATTGGGTATGAAAGAAAGATTGTGAATTTTCATTTTTACTTACTTCGGGTTTTCTATCTTCAAAGTGGTGTGAAATTCTATTCATGGTTTTAACATTACGTCTCGCCGCATCATAATCGTCTAGTTTACTTACTAATACGTCTACATTTTTAATTTTTGAAAGATCATCAATAAAATGTTCTTTCATTTCTATAGGTAACCTTTTCTTAATTTGATCTACTACTATTAATTCTTTTAAGGATTCAAAATCAGATACATTAAGATCGCTAATCCCTTCTTCCAAATGATTTCTTAATTCAAATGCTAAATCGCGACAAGTGGCTGAAGATTCTTTTTTATATGACATTAATTTCTGCCTAAATTCTTCTGGCGTCATTTTGAAGAGTTTAAGAAGTAAATATTTTACATAATCGTAATTGTTCGCCAATGTTTCTGGCTCTCTAGCTATAATCTTGGCAATTTCTAACGGAATTAAACTTAACAAATGTGTGACCCAATTTTCTTTTATTATATTCATTCGAGAAATTTGTCTTTCAAATAATGCTTAATAGAGACTAATATCACTTTTGCTGTCAAAGTGAGATATTAATTTAAGCAAATCTATGGTTGCTTACCTGAACCAGCTATTGCAGAATCGTCGCCAAATATACACATGTGTCGGAGTACTTTTCGGTTAGCCGGGCGGCAGTAATATAAGTACATATATAAATACATATGTATATACATAAATTTGTATATATATACATCCATATATGCATATATATGTGTATGTATATATATGTATCTGTAGATATGTGTAGATATATGTGTGCGTGTATAAAATAATATATATATACATGTAATATATATACATGTAAAGTAATATATATACATGTATATATATTACTGGCGCCCGGCTAACCGAAAAGTACCGGTGTCGGTAACAGTAACGGTAACAGTGTCGCGAATTCAATAGTTTTTTCCCATCTCAAAAAATGCCCAACGCGCCTAAAGAATTTTTCACTTCAAAAGTGCTTATCATATTATCTAGAGATATAGAATGCAAAACTTCGAGTTTGTGGGAAAACTTTATTCAAATATAAGGGTTGGGTAGAGGTACTATTTTTAAGCACCACTATTTTCGGATATTTATCTTTACAATATTTAATACTGAAATTATGTTATTATATAAAGCGAAGAAAAGTATTCGGAAACAGTGTTACTGACAAATAAAAATCTCTACGTACCATATATAATATTAATAGACACTAAAACGAGTGATTTAACCCCTTCAGGGGTGAAGCACTCTTGTAACTAAAATATTGAAATGAGTGGTTGACACCAGGATTCACGAACGAATTTATTTTAAAATAAGTAAATGCTTTTCCTTATGTACCTCATAAATTCAAAATTTGATTATAAAATTCTGGTGTCATTGTGGCATTTTGGGATTAAAATTAAGTTTTATATATGATATACCGGTGCCCTTCAAGGGGTTAACCCTTTCTGGCACAGTGTACCCATTCCGGGCACATCTAATTTTAATTCCAAACTTTCATTCGTCACCAACAATATTTAATAAAATTTTGTTTCTATAATGAAAGCTTAAAATAAGGAGTTATTATTTTGTAAAAAAAAGTCGTTTGTAAATTCCGGTGTCAGTCAGTAATTTCTCATTTTACGAACAGACTTTGTCTGTGCCGGAAAGGGTTAAAAAATATGTGGTTGAAGACTTTTCTCTTTCAATAATACATTGTTTGCACGCTATTACCAAAATTTTTTAATAGAATTTTTCGTCTTATTTAAATGCAGAAAAGTACTACCAATCCTGCAATTAAGCGAGGCGTCTACACTTTCTGCTTTTTAAATATTAAATAGAAAAATTCTATAAAAAAATTGTGGTAAATGCGTGCGAACGTTAGTGTTAAATGAATAAGTTAAGTAGCTTTAAATAAAATTTCTACTGTGAAATAGTTTAAAAAACTTGAGTAAAATTTCGGGTAGTAATAGTGTTAATTGGACATTTTAAACGAAATCTTTGAAAATGGCAGGATGATAATTTAAGAATTTATTACTTTTAAATGTAATATGAATTTAGCGTTTTCAGCATGATGTTGCAGATGAAGACTATTTGTGCATATTTAAATAATAGTAAACAGGTTATTTTCAATTATTAAAATTCTATAAAAAAATTGTGGTAAATGCGTGCGAACCCTGCAATAGGTATATTTTTTGATTTAACACTAGAACTACAGTGAGCCGTCATTTTGACGGTTACCAAGTGAATATATTCCGATTCGAACCAGAAATTTCTTTTTAAAAAGAATTAAATATAAAACTCACAGAAATACGTTAAATGAATAAGTTAAGTAGCTTTAAATAAAATTTCTGGTGTGAAATAGTTTAAAAAACTTGAGTAAAATTTCGGGTAGTTCTAGTGTTAAATGAATAAGTTAAGTAGCTTTAAATAAAATTTCTACTGTGAAATAGTTTAAAAAACTTGAGCAAAATTTCGGGTAGTTCTAGTGTTAATTGGACATTTTAAACGAAATCTTTGAAAATGGCAGGATGATAATTTAAGAATTTATTACTTTTAAATGTAATATGAATTTAGCGTTTTCAGCAGGATGTTGCTGATGAAGACTATTTGTGCATATTTAAATAATAGTAAACAGGTTATTTTCAATTTTTCTTTTCTTTAAAATTTTCTGTGGATTTTGTCATTTTAAATACAATTACCTCTCGCTACTGAATAACACTATAATTATTTTCAGTTTCTACTGCATCGCTTTCTCTAGTTGTAAGATTCAGGGATAAATGATTTATTTCAATAAGTGATCGTTAAACTGCGGGCCATGCAATAAAAAGCTAATATAAACTACACTATTTTAGAATAAAATAATTAGCCTTATATTAATGATAGAAACATTCCTATCAAATAAGACAGAAATTACAATATGGAAATTGTGGTGGCAAATGAATTTGAGGCAAAATGGTTGATGATCCGTTCTCTAAAACTTTTACAAAAAAAATAAACAAACTGCATTACTTTAACTGTCAAATTTAATTTTCATGCAAATATTTATCACGGACTAATATCTAT
This sequence comes from Maratus michaelseni, assembly GCA_963931845.1. Taxonomy (NCBI): domain Eukaryota; kingdom Metazoa; phylum Arthropoda; class Arachnida; order Araneae; family Salticidae; genus Maratus; species Maratus michaelseni. The sequence goes on from OZ007586.1 coordinate 86,355,206, forward strand.
TATATTTTTTTGGATTGTGTTATCTTTATCATTCTTTAGCTTTATTAATATAAAAGGAAGTTATTTTACAAGTAATATTTTTCTCAAAATATCATTAACTTTTGTTCATAATTTTATGAATCATAAGATTATATATTATGACATGCAACATGAGATTCGGGTATGATTCGTCTTAAATCTGTTTTATGTCCAGCATCATGTACTTTAGTAGAAAGAGACATTAATAGATTTTGTTGTTTTTCAGACCATAAGAACAAATGATTTTCTTCCAGGAAATGATGGATTATTTATTATCTTAATCCAATTTGACCCTGTGTAGGTGCTGGTATCAAATAAAGTGAATAGAGCAGAAACAGAATAGAAATCTGCCACACTTTTAAAAAATCGAATTTAGTTACACATTTAGTTTCGTTTTAGTTAAACTCGGTACTTACTTTAGATTTTCCCTTTCAATTTTATGACATATTATTTTCACAATTTTACTCAGTTGTATCCTACATTTATCAAGATTCGACAACTTTTTATCTTTATAAAAGGACACTACACTGTACTTCGGAAATAACTTCTACTACTTGGGATGTAATATTATATATTCATGAAAATGTTTCATCGGTTTTAAACATTACATTCTAATAATTTACACTATATTCATGGAAACGAAAAGTTAAAATTATTTATTTTTTGTTCTTATTTGATTAAGTTAATAACATGTAATGCCGTAGCATCAGGAGACGCTGGATTAGTGGTGAGCGCAATGAATGATTTTGATATTCTAATACATCATTCGGACATGCGCAACAGAATAGCTGCCAAAACCTTCATATTCTTTTTAATCAATTTAACCTAGCATTTTTGTAAAAAAAAAAGATTTAATTTATGAGCCAGATAAAAAAAATCTCTTAATCCTTTTAATTTATTTTTAATTCGGGTTTTAATTAATTAAAACGAATACGAATGTCTTCAGCTATTCTTCTGCGCAAGCCCGAATGATTTATTCGAACATCAAAATCATTCATTATGCACATCACTACACTGGATACCAGTACTACGCGTATTATCAGTATAATTATACAGGGTGTTTCAGTTAAACGTTTCAGAACGTCTAAGAGGGGTTGGGTACATCCTGACAACTCGAAATCATATAGCAATGTGGAGTCGGAAATGCTTTCCTTAACCCTTTGCGGCACAGAGAATTTCCATTGTTAACTATTGAAATTAATGAATGACACCAGAATTTGAAAACGAACTTTCTTGTAAATAAGAAAACGCTATATTTCACGCAACTAATAAACCGTATTTTTTTAAACAAAAATTCTGGTATCAGTGAGGGTTTTGGGAATTAAAATTAAGTGGTTTCATAAACATACTTAATTTTAATTCCCAAAACCCTCACTGATACCAGAATTTTTGTTAAAAAAATTACGGTTTATTACTTGCGTGAAATATAGCTTTTTCATATTTACAAGAAAGTTCGTTTTCAAATTCTGGTGTCATTCATTAATTTCAATAGTTAAGCAATGGAAATTCTCTGCGCCGCAAAGGGTTAAGGAAAGCATTTCCGACCCCACATTGCTATATGATTTCGAGTTGTCAGGATGTACCCTACCCCTCTTAGAAGTTCTGAAACGTTTAACTGAAACACCCTGTGTATGATGTTTGGCCTTATTTAATCGTATAATACTCAAGGATTAAATAAGACCAAATTTATAGTAATACTGGTTGTAAAACGATTCAGCATCCCCTGACGCTACACTACAGATGTGATAAACAAATTAAATTAACATGATTTAATGACCTTTATTTTCTCGACATTTCCAGGGTGTGTACGTTTTATAAAAAAAATTAATAGAATATTTCGCCTTATTTAATCGCAGAAAAACATTAGAAAATACCCCTAAGTCCTTACTTAAAATTTTCATTTATTTAATCGCAGAAACTCTCACAGGAAAAAAATCCTATCAGGAAAGTCTGGTTTAGGATTTATAACATTTTATTAAAAACGTGCCTATGCATAAAACAAGAACGAAAAATCATGCGTCAAGCATAGATTATGTAACACTTTCCAACGCTTCCAAAATAATTTTACAAATCATACCGTTTAATAAGCTAAAAGATAACATCTAAGTAATCCGAATACTTTTCATCAGCCCTGTATAGGATCTATAGATTTGTATATATACTACATAGGATGCTAAATTTTAGTTCAGTTAGGAAACGCGTAGCACAGTTTAAAATTCTCCGTCTGAAGTTAAATAATACGGAAATGTGTTCGCGAACTTTTGTGCTTCCCTATATAGGATCTACAGAATTTATACACACCACGTAATAGACAAAAAGCGAGTTAAAATTAAAATCGCGTTCAGTAACTTAAAACGCAATTCCAGGAATTATTGGTAACAGACAGTAGAGAATTCTTTTGTGTGTCCCTGTAAATGAACGATGACTGCTATACACACAATATTCTGTAGTAAGCCTCTTGTAATGCACCTTATATAAATTTCAATGCGTTTAAAATAGGGAAACATTATTTAAATAAACCGCAGACGATTTTTCTCCATAGACGTGATGTAACGGAATTCTTTTGACTGTCCCTGTAAAGTAACTATAAGTGCTATGCACACACTATTCCATATTAAGCTTCTTCTAATGCACCTTAGTGATATATATAAATTTCAATGCGTTTAAAATAGTGAAACATTATTTAAATAAACCTCAAGTGATTTTTCCCCATAGACCGCAATGTAATGGAATTCTTTTGAGTGTCCCTGTAAAAAAAGTATAAGTGCTACACACTTCCGTTGAAATAGGGAACATGCTATAGATAACGACTGTAACATATAAAAATTGCAGAGCAATCCGAGCATATTTGCGGGAGTTAGAGCACGGACAGACGGCCAGACGGCAGACGGCAGACGGCCAGACGGCAGACGGCCAGACGGCCATACGGCCAGACAAACCGAAGTCATAAACACTTTTCAGCTAGGTTGGAAAGTGTTAAAAAGCCACGGCTAAAGCTGATTATGGTCGGTCGCATACTATCATTTTTCACCGCAGGAGCAATCTTCCATTAGTATTCCAGAATAGTAATTTTCATATTTTATGACAGAAATTCTGCTTTTAAAAAAGATGAAGTTCACTAATAGCACTAAATATACCAGCAATCTGCTATCTAAGTGTTACCAAAAGAAAATATTTCGAATTCAAGTAGATATTTCTTCATGAAATAAATGAAATATAAATCACACAGACATAAATTATGTAAAAATGTAAATAGTTTTAAATAAAACATCTGGTGTAAAATAATTTTTATAAAACGTGAGTATAATTCCCGGCATGTATACTGTTAAGAAAGAGTGGTGGATATTTTCCCTTGCAGATCCTGTATGCATGTATCCATTTGCATACCTGACGACGAAGACTGAAAACTGGTTAAATATTAAAATTAATAGTGCAAAATATATGTTTTTATTAATCTTGTTACATTTCCTTATGAAGTTACAAAACTTCATAAAGTATTGTGCATAGATTAAATCTCGTACATCAGATTGAATTAACCCTTTCAAAGGCAAAATGCTTGTGTTGCTAAATGTTAAAATGAATGGCTGAGACCAGGATTTACAAACAAATTTATTTAAAAATATGTGAAAGCTTTTCTTCGCGTACATTCTTAAAACGAAGCTTTATTCCGAAATGCTGATCTAGTTGTGGCATTTAGAGATTTAAAGTAAGTGGAATATATGATATTCCATCGTCCTTTCGTTGGTTACAAGAATTTCTTTTCCGCACAACAGAAACGCTTTAACACATGTTAAAACATTTAACAAATACTGAACTTTAGTTTATTACTTGAGGTTTACGCCTTTATAAATTTTGTATCTCAAAGGTTTTAAAAACGGACAAAATATTGTCATAAAATATTTATGTTCCTTTCACGTTTTATGTATTATTTTTCAAACATAAGTGTTTTACTCAATCATTTTTGGTTTTATATACAGAAGCTTTTTCCCGTTTTCTTAGAACCACATTTTCCATTTTCATTTCCATTTTCATTTTCATTCATATAAAAAGCTTTTAAGGTAATACATTCCAGAGCATTCCTACATTAACGGTTTCAATTGTTTTTGAAAAATTTGTTATTGAATTGCAAGAATATGTATATAACTTGTACTTGATGATATTTTATATTTAATGAATTTTTCATCTATATCTGATTCTATTACTGTTCATGTTTAACATAAAACAAATTGGCTTTTGAAATATATTTATGTACAAAATAAATGTTTAATAATCAGCGCCATTTACTAATTAAATACATTTCGCATATGGTACTTCACAACTCAACGAATATTTCAAAGTTTGCCATAAAGTAGTAAAGGTTCAATTATGTGTACAAGAGATGATCTAATAATGACACTTAAAATTATTTAATAATATTTCTAAATAAACTAACTAATCTTTAATCTAGGTACCCTCAACATTTTCACCGCGGTTTAGCATTTTACCCCTATATTATAGCAGAAAATTTTGACAAATTTAAAGACAGAAACATAGGGATTAAATTAGACGAAGATTACCTTTCGGAATTCGTAGCGCCAAATGCCCTTCGGGAAAAACGTTGAAGGATTTTACTTTAATAAATCAAACCAAAATTTCAGTTTTAGAGGTAAAGAATACATAATTTCATTACTTCACCAGCTTTATTTACATATTTCAGTATATTTTATAACTGACAGTTATTTCTGTATGTTTTTTTCTTTCTTATATAGTACTGAATTTATCTTCGTACAACTTCAGTAATATTAGAGATAATAAAGCTTTTTGAACTCCAGAATCAAGTAAATATTGTCAACTATCTCGCCAGTATCTTACTTAACCCTTTCAGAAGCAAAGCGCTTCTGCAACTAAAATGTTGAAATAATTGACAGACACCAGAATTTACGAACAAATTTATTTGAAAATCATTAAAAGTTTTTCTTCATATATATGTATATATATATATATATATAGTGAGAGCAAAATTTTAAAATTCTGAACGATAACACCCCATGTTCGTGACACTGTGAAACACATTCCCATTATTAAAAATATTTTCAAATTCATTCACAAATTTTACTAAATCTAACTTATGACTGATTATACTTACAGTGTTCAGGCGATGATTCTTCATTCCTACTGTTCACAACCACTATTTCCAAACCATGATCTTGGTGACAGTGTTACCAGTATATTACTTTTTGTTTATTCAGATTGTTAGATTGATACCCTTTTTTTGAAGTAGTATTATTTGCTATATTTATGACTTATTAAATAAGTACAATACAACACGATTTATGTAATTAAAAAAAAATGTTAGCAATCAAGCAATCTGAATAATTAAAAAGTAGTGGATAGGCAACACTGCTTCATTGTATATTTCTATTGCATATATTAAAAAACTCTACGACGATGATTATTATTTGGAAATCATTGTTTAGAAATAGTAGAACGCTTGAACTTTTGTTATGAAAAAAATTTCTTCTTCATTTTGTAACTGCTGTTAATTAAAATAATTTATAAATTCCTGAAACATACTCTATTGCTAATGAGAGAATATACAAATTAAACCCATGTGTTCTTTTTAGTGATTTTTTCATAGTCTTTGCATTGTAACTTACAACTCTTTATTCTGTCATCTATTAAGAATGCCTGAATATATGTCATTTATTGTTAAAATATTGGTTGTTTTTTTGTCGGCGAGGAAAATTTTTCAGTGCGAAAGAGCACATTTAAATGATATGAAACTCCGTGGGTCAACACCAAATCTGGTAATTATACTGAAAGCTAAGATGAAATTGTGATTTTTGATTAAGAAACAAAATAACTTGCTACAGATTTTACATTCTATGTATAGGACATAGATACAAAAAACAACATTCGTGCTATTTCGATTTTTGAATCTCACTATTATAAAAAAATATTTTATCTGCTTATTTACATGTAAATTTCAGTCATAATAACCTTTGAGACCCATGCTCCAGAGATACGTCTTCAAAAGGTGTGCACCACAGGCAGTGGCGTAGCGTCAGGGGGGGGGGGGGGGGCACGATCATTTTACTACCAGTATAATTATATACTACATTTAGCCTTATTTAATCTTTGGACGGTATGAATTAAATAAGGCCAAATATAGTATATAAAAATACTGGTAGTAAAGTGGTCCGTGCCCCCCTTGACGCTACGCCTCTGACCACAGGCCTTCCAGACTGACACTTGTTCTGTGTTTGCAGCGGTGTTTGTAGAAATACAGTAAATCTAGCGCTGTCTCAAGAAGATGTGGTGCGGTCAAGGCGCAATTTGCTGGCTGTTGTTTGCATAGCGTTCAGTTCTCGCAATAGGAACTATGCTTTTGCGAATGGCAAAATGATTCCTTCGAATATCAAAATCATTTATCCTGGCTATCACTAGTTTCTATGTGAAACGTGTAAGTTGAATTACTAAATGAATTTTCTGGATTAGAACATGTTTTACTTGAGTTAACGTAATCCAGATATTATGGAAGAATTGTTGGGGGTTGGTTAGTATGGGTAAAAGTATTAACTAGGACATGCATTTTAACCGTTTGAGTGCTATGAAGCGCGATAGCGCCGCAATGTATCTGCGGTTCAAACAAATTTTGTTTCAACCCAGAAATTTTATTCAATAATTGAAATCATCTAATTTTTATTCAACAGCTGAAGTATTTACAGCGATCTAGTGAGTTACGTTTTATAAGATAACATTTCTGGGTTGAAACACAATTGTTTGTTCCGCGGATTATAGGCCGAATTTTCAGCACTCAAACGGTTAACGTATAAATATTGAGTGTGTTCTATTTATTGTGAACCTCAGGTAAAACCGTTTGTGATGAAATTTTTTTCACAATTAAATACTAACCAGAAGTGGAAAATATACGCAGGACTCTCACAGTTCCTAATTTTCAGTACCACTATTTTCGAATAGAACTTTTTGCTTTAATTAATAACAAATATTCTGCGATAAAATAATGCGATTACTTTTCGGAAATAGTGTCACTAAAAAGTAGGAACTAAGCGAGCCCTATGCATATTTTCTACCTCTGAATAACGCATATAATGAAACGTTAACCCTGTCTCAATCGCATATTTATCAGTGTGACACACGTCGCCATTTAACCTTTGTAATATTTCATTCAAATAGATTCGTAACCTATACCTTCCTCTGCCCGGTATCATTCTTCCCCCGCGGCAGTTACTCTCGAATCGGGTAATGCTATGTTGTGTATTTCATAGACAAATTGCGACAAGAAACATATATTGTGTGTGTGAGGTACATTGCGACTAATAACGGGTTGATTGCACTTTGTGTCAGATTATCAATTATAATTTCTCATAGTTACTAGCCTTAACGCTTTTTTGTTACCACTAAAATTTCATAGTAAAATTTGCCTTATTTAATCACTAAAATCTGATGGTAAATAAGGAAAAAATTCTATTACTTTTTGATGGTAACAAAAATTAGATCAAATTACGCAGCTATGTTATCTTAATTTTGATTTTTTTATAGCGTGTAAGTATTTTTGTTCGTGCCTTATAACAATTAAAATTACTTCAGAATTTAAATCTCAGAATTAGTCTCGTATTAAAAGAAGTAATTCCAATTTAAGGAAGTTCGCTAAAAATCTGCTTATCTGTATATCTCTAAATATACTGAATCAAAATATTACTTACATTAATCTTGCAAACTCAGCAATCACTTATGATTTATAAGCTATCATTCAGGCATTAAATATAATTCTTTCAAAATTCAGCTGTCTCACAAAATCTGTCAAAGTATACATATAAAATATTATATGTGATGCATTACAGGATATATTAAAGATAAAACCATGAATTTATATGTCCGTAAATAATATCTATTTTTAGATTAAATAAAAATGTTTTTATCTCTTGTAAAATGAAATAAAAAACAACAGATTTCTTTATATCTTTTTTTTATTATACGTTTGAAAAAGTGTTTTTTTTTTTAAATAAATTTATGCATACAGTTCACCTTTTTAAATAATTAGGTGATGTTTAAATTTGAAAATTAATAAGAATTTTTCTTCTTATAACTCCTTGAAGGACGTTGGGTTAATTTTCGGACCACTTAATTTTTATCCATAAATGCCACATTGACACCAGAATTTTGTAATAGACGTTTTTCGTTTACTATATACGTGAAGAAAAGGTTTTACATAACTTGAAATATTTTTTTTAATTCTGGGGTGAAACAATTATTTTAGGAATTTTAAGCATTTTACGAATAGAATTCCTTTACACCTGAAAGGGTTAACAAATTGATTGCCTGGAGAAATCGACATGATAGTAAAAAACTATTGTCCACCCTCGATCACCTATCACAATAAAAAAATTTCAAAAAATGTTGGCAACAAGGACGCGAGTCTGACACTTTTCTGTCCATCGCGGCCATAAAAATACAGCACTAGTCTGACGTGTGATTGTGAGTAAAAATGTTATTTAAAAATTACAGAATTATTTTGATTCCACAGTAAAAAACTACAAAAGTCGATGATTCAACAAGAACTATTGGCATTACTATATACATAGATTCGTTTGAGAAAATATTTAAAGAAAATATTTTTCCATAGAAATGCAATGTTACAATTCGACACACGTAAATGGAATTAAACAGTTAGATTTTGATAATTATTTTACATAAAATGTTAATACGATACTGAAACCCTCCCGGGTACATACTACATGTATACCGGGTTGCTAGTTTTGTCTTTTTTTTTATTCAGAAATTCTAAATTCATATTGGAAATTCCGAAAGAAGAATATTTACTTTAAGTAGTCATGAAATGTTCGTTATTAAATAAAGCCAAAATTGTTGTGTGAATGTAGAATTTCGGAATAGAAAAAAATACCAAATTGGCAATCCCGCATTTTTACCGAATACGAAAAATGTTAACTTAATTGAAAATCCACCAGATAATTTATCTAGACTTTCTAAGAAAGCATTCAGGCACGTTTTAACATTCAGACTCATTATTGGTCCCGTTCTGATCTGTCTTGAAAACCGCTATCATTAGCTGTTGAAATATAGTTAGAGTAAACGTGTTTGGGTTTATCGTCACTCAGTGTGAACAAAGTGTATGATTTAATGAAATTCTTTATTTTAGAATGATAATTGCTTCAGTCGATCTCTGCTGAAGCTTTATATAATTATACAATACTTCTACACGATCCGTTATTTAATACCAGTTTTTTCAATGAAAATATTTTTTTAGAATGCTCTTGCAGATTTAGCAGAAACCTACCTGTAAACAAACTTTTGTTGCAAATGTTCGGAAAACCAAGCACGAAAAACTGTCCTCAGAATTATTCGTATACAATAAAAAAGACCAGTGGGAACACTGTTATTATGATCAGAGAATATACGTTAACTGTGCGTGCATTTTCTAAATGTTGTTTGCTAGTACATAATTCATCCATCAATAAATAGGCAGCTTTTTAAAAATGGTAAAATATTGCGCATTTATGAATAATGCAGGGGACAGCGCGGTCATGTTTTTGGCTATCACTATTTCTTATCAAAAATGTTGATATTTTTCTTGCACATGTTATAGAAAATATTTCCTCTCGGATTTCTCTCTTAAAAATATTGCAGAAATCTATCTTGGAGATTATTTATTAGAAATACCGGTAGTTAATAATTTTCCCGCGCCGACACCGTAGCCTCCAAGTGCTAGGCACTTTTGTCACCAATATTTCAGAATATTAATTTTCGCTTTATGCAATTATAGATATATGCGATTAAATAAGGCAATGATTACTATTCTGAAACACCAGTGATAAAAACGCGTAGCAGTTGGCAGCTACACGATCGCCGAATCTGTTATAAAATAATAATTATTGCATTTGTATCATGCAAGTAGTAAAAAAATAAAACATGATAGGTTAAATTAATCCTACACTTAAAATTTAATCTGTAATAAATAATTTCAGTTCCATGCAACCACTATATTTAAATAAATATATTACCATTGTGTTACCACATAAGTGTCCTATTAAATAATTCGAAGAAATGTTCTTTGAAATTTCTGGTATGGCAACCTAAATGTCAGTTTAAAAACACATACTTCCAAAAGAAAAATTCGCGTAGTGTAGGATTAAAGTAAAGACACTGCACATAGACACAGAATATTTTTAACTAACACTTTTTACTTATTTCTGTTTGCAGAAATAATATATTTTATATATATGAATGTTAATTTTATCTAAATGTGCATCGTACCATAGAAATTGTACTATGATACTAAAATATATTTGATATTTTCCTTTTTATTTATTTTTTCTGTTCCCATTTTTTTTACATTTAATTGTATTTTCGAATTTATTAAATTTGCTTCGAATTATGTCACAACAGTCATTTCCAATAAATAAATTATTGGAATGAAAGCAAAATTGGTTCCATAGTTGTTATCGACTATAAATTATTGACACTGATCACTGCATACATATTTTGAAAGTGGACAGAGAAATATTTTGCATAAATCCATCGCCTTAAGTTTTTAATATTCAATATCTGAGACTACATTTTTATAATAGAACTCTTGCAGGAAAATTTTTAATTGTGTCAATATATAATTTTCCAATTTTTTTTATCACGTTTTTTAGGTTTTTACACTTCCTATATCACGGTAACATCTATTACACGTATGTGCATCATCCAATAAAAAGTGAATACACAGAGCCTTTTAATTGCCAATTTGTCACACAGATATGCGGGAGGTACCGTTCGACTCGAAATTTTGCCACATTTCCATATTCGTCGCTACCATGTCGAACTATCAAATATGAAAAAATGCAGTTTTCATTACTTTTAAAAATAGGCCGATTGTCACCACTAAATTGTATTAGAATTCTTCGGCTAGTAAAAATACTAATACAATTTTTGTGAATGTCAGGGTTGCCAGTTTGGCATTAATTTTATTCAAAGGAGTCGTATTCATACCGGAAATTTTTAGAAAAATAATTTTATTTTAAGTAATCTCGAAACGTCTGTCAATAAATAAAGCATAAAATTCTATTTAAAAATTTCGGTACGTATTTCAAATTTCTGAATGAAGAAGGTGGTCAAACTGGCAACCCTGGTGAAGAATATTATTAAAATTTACTGGTAACAATCGTGTATGAAAGTAATGAAAAATGCATTTTTTCACATTTGATAGTTTGACATGGTAGGGACGATATGATTAAAAGTTTGAAATTGAGGTCATATACATTCTAAATATTTTTTGAACTTTGAAATTTAAAATGCTAACACTCATTGCTGACATCATATTTAAGTTTCTGGAAACAATTCTGACCGGAAAAAATGTAATCAGTGTTGACAATTCGTTACTTTTTAAAAATACAGATAATTTAATTGCCACCTATTTTTGGAAGTAGAAATACTCGTCTCATATAACGACAGATTAAATATAGCAAAAATAAGGCAAATCACATTATTTTTAAGAAGTGCTGGAAATAAGCAATCTCAATTTTTAAAAAGTAGTAAGCTGGCAACACTGATTGTATGATTTTTACTAACACTCGGTCACTATCATTTTTTATCTGTAAGATAGTATGACTTTTTTTGTATGCAAAGACGTCTTTAAAAACGCAAATTGTTGACAGAGAAATATGTTTTATTATTTTTAAGACTTTTTTTCAAATTTGAAAATACACTTTTAATAATTATTACCCTTGCCCGAAATATCGCTGTATGATATATACCAGTATTAATATGGAAATTACGTCATGTGATCTCACAGATACAACGACAGCAATAACGTAAGTTTTTTTTAAGATAGCAATTGAGTATTAAATACGTATAGAGTTATCAAAGAATATATTTTAATGGTTTATCCGTAAGTTCCAAATATATAATCAAGATCATACCAGGAGAAGTGCCGAGAACATTTAATTATATACTATAAAAATCATAGAGAATATCAGAATACATACACTAGACTCCCTTTAAAGAAAAGAAATTTCATCAAATGTTCTTAGTTAGTATTTTAAGAATTTCATTTCTATAGTTGACAACCACTACAGGAAACAATGCATTTACAAGGAGAGGGCCAAACTTGGTGATCACAGATTTTGATTATTTTTATATGTGTTGTCGGGTAGAAGCCCCTTAGTCTCAGGTTCAACGAATTTTATACAACGACTCTTAGTTCTCGAGAAATAGGGGATCTAATATTATAACACAACTTAAATAGTTACTTTGTAATTAAATTGTTGCATTGGTCGTAGCTCAGTTGTTATGGCGTCTGCTAGTGGATCCGTTTGCCCGGGTTCGAGCTCGGAATGCGCTATGTTTGTTTTTCTCATTTTTTGTCTTTTAAATATACTTTTAATTATAATTTTAAATTCTCACAATTAAAAATTTTAATATCGTACATTAGATATATTGTTAACATATTTACATTTTAATTTAAAATTGTTGATAATTTTTAAACCATTATTAAACATTTATCATCATTTACAGAGATAAAAAAAAAATAGATCTATTATTAACTTGTAAAAATTCCAAAATCATTACGAAATCATACCTTACTTTATTAATAACATCATATACATTACAATCTTCAATATGCAAAAAAATATGTTGTAATTTAATTCTTATGCTATTTTTTAATATAATTATGCTTCTTACTTTAAAAACAGAGTAGTTTAGTCATCGCATTGACTTCCCTTAACCCATTAAAGACCGACTTTGAGATTTCGCAACATTATGATTTTTAGACCAGGTTTTAAGGTAACACCAGTTTGTTTTTAGGATAAATATTCACTTTATTTGATGCAATTCCCACCATGATAAAGTCAATCTTAGGTTGCTATAATATAAAAGTGGTACGAATTGCAATATTTGTATTTTAGTGAGAAAAATAATTCGGTCCTTAATGGGTTACGGCAATATATAAATGATTTTTCTTTAAAATCACAAATTGACACAATTGTTCAGTATCATTGCATCGATAAAACATAAATGAAATATATTTTATAAATGATTTTAAAAAATGAAATAACCGTTAAATGATGTTTTATACAACTATTTAGGTGAAACAAAATAGGTTAATATTATAATTAATGTACAATATTATAATTTTTAATTGCGATTAGTAAATTATAATTACAATTATATTTATAAAACAAAAAAAGAAAGAGAAACGTAGTGTGATCCGGTCTCAATCCCGGGTCCGCGGATTAACGAGCAGACGCCATAACAACTGAACTACGATCAACACAGTAATTTCATTACACAATAAGTATTTTAGTTGTATTATAATATTAGATTCCTATTTTTCACCAGAACTAAGGGGCGTTGTATAAAGGGGGACTAAGGGGATTCTACCCTACATCATATATAACAATAATAAATCTGTGATTACCAAGCTTGGCCATCTCCTTGTTAGACTAGAGGGTATCAACTTGCTGGCCACAGATTTACTTCTGTGTTCGTATGAAATAATTCGATCACTCAATGTCAGGAATTCTTCGGTTTAACAAAGCGAAAATTTTAATTCAGAAATAGTGTTGACAAACGGTTTTCTGACAAAAAGTTTGTACATCCCTGCCTTAGACCATTAAAAAGATAAAATATATCTATATCTCGAAAGCTAAAGACTGGAATTAGCTGTATACTTACAAACTTGTGTTTTTGAGGAGTGTGATTCGTTTTATGGAAAAAATAATGCCGGTCATAATTCATAATTCTTTTAAATATGAATTTATTTATAGTTTTCATAATTAAAAATATGTATTGAATTGCAAAGATGTCTGAATATATTTTGGTCTATTTATTGTATCTTATTTAAAAAATACATATTCAATCAGATGTTTTTTTTTTTTAACAACTGCACGTTATTCAAAAAATATGCTAAACAAATTCGCATTTTTTCACTTTTTTTTTAAATTTTAATTTCTTAAAAACGCTCTATTTTGACGAAACTGGCTACAATCATTGTTCATAGCAAGTAAAATGATTTGCGGAAACTGGTGAAAATTTTTAGCTTTATATAATTGAAGGTGGTCAGAAATATATATTTTTATTTGTTGTTGGTGCGCCAAATTCGCTCGTGGTTGCATTTTTTGTGGGAAGGGAAAAATAATTCATGTGCTTTATCTAGCTGAAATTCAAGAACAATTTGCCTAGTATGTCTGTAGAATATCAAAAAATGTCTGAAATTGAAAATGACTTTTATTTAGTGACCTACTGATAGATTTAAATAAATAGAAAACTAAATGCTCATACCAGAAAATATGCAATTTTTAGTCAACATTAAAATGTTGCTGTTACTAACTGCACATGCTGCCTTCTTGGAATATTGATGCTCTTGGTGTCTCGTGGAAGCCGCTTTAATTTGCGGCTAAGCTAAACTATATGTTAGGTAGATGCAGGGCTGATCCCCTGTTCTTGTTTATTCGGAAAATCCAAATGCATGCTAGAAGTTACGAATAATACTTTTTGAACTTTAAAATTTTCGGCATGAAAATCAGTTTTCCTTGTCCTTAAAAATACCTGTAGTGATTTTAGGGAAGATTTTCTAAGTCACTGAAGCTAATTTTTAGGCCATAAGCTTGCTGAAATAAACCTGTACATTTCCTGCATGCAAGCTGTTCCCGTTTTTCTTCAAAATACCTGTAATGATTATAAGAAGATCTGCTAAGTCAGTGAAGGTAATTTCAAGGTTATAAGGGTTCTGAAATATTCCTGAATAAAACCTTTAACAAACCTGTAATATTTCTTGAAGGAAACCTGCAGTTTTCTTTTTCCTTCAGAATCATGTATATTTTTAAAAGTTTCTTGCTGATTATTTTACATGGGACTAAAGGCGCCTAACTGGTAAAAATGTAACTCAGGGAATATTTATTCATCAAAAGTATATTCGTTCACACCAAAGCCATTAAATAATAAGCCCAGTCAGATAGTGCTAAATTTGTTAGCGACACACTAGCGCCAAACCTCTGCTGCAGAAGGAGGACAAAACAGAAGCGGGTCGCAGAGAAACGATACGATTTATTTATATCGATATTTTATACGATTTTTATTGTTGTTTTGTTTTTGCACTTCCTTTAAGAGCTTGCTAATTATTGGGATCTTTTACATTAACGCTAAAACTAGAATGAAAAAAAAAATGGTGGAAATTTACTGGATTAATATTTCTATATAAATATAGTGGTGGCGAAGAAGTTGATTTATTTATTAAAAGTTAAATAAAAAGTGATGGAAATTTACATCACTATGCAATTAACCCTTTCCGGCACAGACAAATTATGTTCGTAAAATGTGAAATTACTGACTGACACCGGAATTTACAAACGACTTTCTTAGAAAATATGAACTCCTTATTTTAAGCTTTAATTTTAGAAGCAAAATTTTATTAAAATATTCTTGGTGCCGATTGCAGCACTCCCAACCGCTAGATGGCGCTCTTTTCAACTTGCGAAAAGATTCCCATTTATCTGACTGA
The DNA here is from genome assembly GCA_963931845.1 of Maratus michaelseni. NCBI lineage: Eukaryota > Metazoa > Arthropoda > Arachnida > Araneae > Salticidae > Maratus > Maratus michaelseni. Next base: position 86,370,729 of record OZ007586.1, read on the forward strand.
GCTTATTATTTAATGGCTTTGGTTCACACAGAGTCGCTATAAGCGAATACTGTTTTCGAGAAATTCGTAAGATTCCAAAATTGAAATAAAACGTCTCAGCATACCCGAAACGTTTTTCACAATTTAGTTTTACTTGTTGCTGTGTAATTGAAGAAATGATTTTGTATAAATCGTCCTTCCAAAGAACTTTCACAAAATTTATTTTTTCTTTGATTACCGCATATTTTTTTTTATTTTTCCAATAATTTGCAGATGAAAATCTATAGTGAAAATTAGCTAAAATTCATGTGCAAATACTCTTTTAAAATATTTTTGATTACAGCGTGTCGAAGAGTGTAATTTTGTAAGTTTTTGCAAAATTCAAAGGCTTACAAAATCTTTCGTAATTAATTGAGTAGTTTAAAAAGTGAAAAAGTGTGTCTCATAAAGGGAAAGAACTGCCATTTTTATATTGGTCATCCCTACTTCTAAACATGTTCAGGAAAAATATGTAAGCTGTTTCTTTTCTTACTTCCTGAAATATAACACGTTAAATTTTGAAAATTTTTAATTATCAGCCTTTTTCGCAGCTTCTAATTCAAACGGAAAAATTTTCAAATGAATAAATATGCACAGTATTATATAAATGGATTTTCTGTTATGTAGGCTCAACACCCTCATTCAGTCATTTAAAAAATAAATAGAAGATTTCTCATTTTCCGTTGGTAATGGGTGAAAAATCAATCTCGGCTCCCTCTCGGCTGTGTTGCCAGTACGCCGTTTTATTGATATTCAAGTTACGTCACAGCCACCAATTTTTTAAATCAGAAATATTCGACTTATTTAATTAAATATTAAGTAATGCGAAAATAATGCGAATTTGACTATTAAAAAGAAGCGTGCTGGCAACACTGGAAAAAAGGCATACGTTGTAACATTAAAAAATGCGATTTTTGTAGGCGGTTCAGCGTCTATACGGTCCCTTGAATTTAGGTACGACTATTATCAAATAGTATTCTACGTCCTATTTAATTGAAGAAAAAATAAGGCAAAGATCACCGTTAAAAATAGTGCTTTTTTGAATTTCAGGGATTACAAGCGCTTAAAAAATCGGCTTATGGCAGCTGTCATTTTTTAGTCAGCTGTCATTACCAGTATCCTAGTAATTTATCTAGGTGGGCGAGAATTTTTTTTTTCAGGTTACTTTATGATTACATTTTTTTTATATTAGTGATATTTGCTTTATATCAAATTTCATTAAGTAAGGAGAATAATACCATATCAAAATACGTGGTTGAAATAACGAAATTTTAAATAACTAAAGGCGCCTAAATGGCAAAAATGTAATCGAGAGTATTTATTTTTATCAAAATTACATCGGTTCACAAAGTGTCACTATACGCAACCAGGGTTGCCAGTTTGGCCGTTTTTTATTCAGAATTTCCACATTCAGACAGGAAATTTCGAAAGAAGAAATTTTACATTCTGAGTTCAGAAAATGACTCTCATTAAATAGAAAAAAATTACACCTATTAATTTCTGACATGAATTCAAAATTCTGAATTGAAAAAAACAGCCTGGCAACCCTGTACGCACCAAGAGCTTCGAGAAATTTGTAACACTGCCTAAACCTGTGACAGCATACCCAAAGCATATATCGTTGACAACTTATTTTTACTGGTACTTATTTTTACTGTGTAATTTAAGAAATGATTTTGCATTAAACGTCATTCCAAAGTATTATGGCAAATTTATTATTTTTATTTTATTACTGCACCAATTTTTATTTTCCCAATAATTTGTAGATGAAAATGCAAAGCAAAATATAACTAAAATTCCGTTGCAAACACTTTTTTAAAATATTTTTGATTACAGTGCGTCGATGAGTGTAATTTTGCACGATTTTAAAAAATTCAAATGTTTAGAAAATTTTACATATTTATTTGAGTACTTCAAAAACTGAAGACATGTGTCTCATAAAAGGAAATATGTAACGGTGTGCAAATTTTTTGTTATTCCTATTTCTAAATATGTTCAGTAAAAATAAGCACGGTGTTTCTTTTTTTTTACTTCCTAAAATATAACAAGTGATATTTCGAAATATTTTAATAATCAACCTTTTTTGCATCTTCTAATTCAAACTTAAAATTTTTCAATTTAAAAAATACTTTCAACGTGACATAAATTCATTTTTTCTAAGTGTAGAATCAACGCCCTTACTCAATGATTTAAAAAAATAGAAACATGATTTCTCGTTTCCCATTGGTAATGAGTTAAAAATCAATCACAGCTACCTGAATAATAATACTGTATTGCAAGTACCCTGTTTTATTAATTTTCAGATTACTTCAGAGCCACCAATTTTTTGAAGTAGAAATATTCGTCTTATTTAATTACAGATTAAATAATGCAAAAATTAGTAGAATTATACTATTTTAATAAAGTAGCGTTCTAGCAACACTTGAAAAATAGGCATATGTCCTTACTTTAAGATACGTGGCTGTTGTAGGCGGAATTTTTTCAGCGTCTGTACAGTCCCTAGAAATTAAGTTTCAATATTATCTAATATTATTTTACATCCTATTTAATTGGAGATGACCGTTATAAATAGTGTTTCTGAATTCCGAGGGTATATACAAACGCTTAAAATAATCGGCTTACGGCAGCGGTCATTTTGAGTAAGCGAACACTTCCAGTATTCTAGTAATTTATCTAGGTGGACAAATATATATTTTTTAAGAGAACATTATGATAACCATTTTTTTTGTAATAGTGATATTCAATTTATTTAAAATTTCATTAAGTAAAGAGAATAGTACTTATAAAAATATGTGGTGTAATAAACATTAAAATCCGGCGATTAAGCGAGGCCTGCTGTTTTAATATCAAATTGAAAAATTCTATTAAAAATTTTAGTAAAAGCGTACAAACGCTGAATAAAACAATTTAATTAACTAAACGTGCCAAACAGGCAAAAATATACTCGAGGGCAAGTGTTCTTACCGAAAGTATGCCGCTTTACAGTGCGCCGCTATAAGCAACTAGCGCTTACGAGAAATTCATTGAGTTACCAAAAGTTAACATGACTTGCGTTAGCGTACACAAAACATATTTCATAATGACAATTTATTTTTACCGGTTGTTGGACAATTTAAGAAATGATTTGGCACCTTCAACCAAAGATCCTATGATCAACTACCGGCCTGAAAATTGTTTTATTAATTCTGGAGACTTTCAATTTCTAAAATTCATGAATTTTTATCTATTCATTTAAGCCTAGTAAGTTAATTCTCATCATGTCTCGCTACCCCGCTACAGGTCAAAGATCTCGATTCGCAGCTGGTCTAGGTTCACTCAACTTTTCATCGCTTTGGGGTCGATCAAATGAGTAATCAAGTTTGCTTGGGAACTAAACACTTGTGCTGCCGCATTAGTTTGACTATCTGCCTAGAGCATATGCTGTACAGCACTCCAGGGCCCATGATAAAAAACAAACTGTGTTGGGCACTGTAGGCCAGTATCAACAGGGGGTTGTAGATTTATATATGGCAACTGCACACATTATAAACAACTAAGCCCCACGGCAATGATGCTAAGTATGTGATTTTTTTAAATTCAAAATATATACCGCTATTTCAGAATACTAATGTTTGATTTATTTAATGACACCTTTCTGTACTTGTATAAAATGAATATTATTATTCGTAAATTGTGGTATATATGTTGAATAAAATAATTTCACAATTTGGCAAAAGTGATCCATGGAGATATGTATCATGTATGTATTCCTATATGAAAATGAAAAAATTATTTATGTGCTGAAATTATGCTATTTACATTTTGTTGTCCATTAATTTAATATGAAATCTCATTTTGTATAATGCATTTTTTTTTGCTACATCCTTGTTTTAAAAATAATTTTCGCCGTATTTAATCACGGATTTGTGCTACTAAATACGGCGAAGATTATTTTTCGAATTTTCAGGTAACAAAAACATAAGGGTTGGCAGCACGAAACGCTGACTATAGACGTCATCGGCGTACAATGTCTTAAGTAATGTTAGTATTAGTATTAAAAAATAATGGTATCTCCCGACCTGCAGTTTGACGCCCATGAAATGAACAATCAGGAACAAGCTTTGAACATCCAACCAGAATTGCTATCAAGCAATCTATTTTTTTAACCCTTTTTATCCTGACGGTACTTATAAGTACCACTTTAACCCCTTCGCGACGAGCGTCTTTTACAGAATTTTTAATCTGTTTCCACCGGTTTTTCAAATGTGAAATTTCCACCTAACTGAATCGCAAAAATGCTATGATTAGATAAGGAAAACTTTACAAAAAAAAATAACTGGGGGGAATAGTCGAGGATTCTGAGCATCTAAAAAATAGCTGGAAAATTAATTCAGGATATAAAGGGTTAATGCAGTGAACTGGAAACAATGATTCAGCAATAAAAATATTTAGTTAAATATTTACATAAAACTATATCTAAATAACGAAAGTAAAAAGTGACCCCGGAAACTATTTACAGAAAAATGTAAATCAAGTTAGTTGTGAAAAGCAGCTAAAGGCAGTGGTATATCGTTCTGTAGCTGATTTCAAGCAATGGAGGTGTTATTATGTGTATCTGCAACTTTTTAAAATGACATGTTTGTGTCATATCTTATAAACTGGGTTGCTAGTTATTCGTCCTTTTCTATTAAGAAATTCCATACAGTAACTTTTGCTTTTTTAATAACGGATATTTCGTGATTACATAACGTAAAAATACGTTATGAATTCTCAATTTCTGAGTAAAGAAGGGGGCTAAACAGGTAACGCTGGTACAAAAATATAGCGCGACAGCAAAAACAGGCAGTGATCCGCACATCAAACGCAGATTAGTTCATTTTATCGGAACCACCCAACGAAGCGGCTCTCAAGACTAATCATCAGTAAGAAAGTGAATGCCCAGATGAAGGCCATGTGAACCGGGCTCCTCATCTGCAGAAACATTTGTCAATTCCAACATTTGCAACTTTATATTTTTTCTGGTGAGATGCTTAATAATTTTTCGTACTCTGGAATACATGTACGTACATTCGTTATAAAAAGAAAATTTAAACATGCACTTTTATCCCGAAACTATTGAAGAAAGATGTGTGGGGGTACTATTAGAGAGGAAAATGGTGTTGCTTTATGATCATGAATGAGTGTTTTGAAATAAGGAAGCAGACATGCTAAATATTGCATAAACATTAATTTATTAAATGCTAACATTCACTTTTGGCACTTTTAGCATTCCTTGGAACAAAACAGCCCGTAAAAGGATAACGTTTATATACTTTTTCATAAATCTTCATAGAGTTATATAAGGAAATGTGTTATGTGTTTATCTTAAAATTTTTTAATATAAAATTTAGATCTTCCAAGAAAAGTCTCAAAAACACTTAATTAATCACCATTAAAATTGTACAGAAATTTAAATATAAAGTAAAATTTCTTTAAACGAAAGAAAATCTCACAAAATTTGAACGTTAACTTTAGAATTGTTTTTCTATTTTGTAGATTTTTCAGCAGCAGAAAGCGGTCTCTATAACCAGTGGTACTCATTAATTTTTGCAAAAAAATATTCTCACACTAGTATTTGCGAAAATCCACATCCGCCTTTTTTAATGACAGAAATTTAATGAATATTAAGCTAAGTATTTTATTTAAAAAGTAAAATTCTGTAGCTCAAACGCCGCATAGTGAGTACCACTGAATTAGATCATCGAAAAGTGAAAACTTCTTTATATTTCCACAAATATAGTTTCGAATGAGCCGTAATTTATACAACCTAATTTTTTGACATTTATGGTCCGTTCCATCTAAAAATTAATGTAAGTCATAATTCATAATTTTGTAAATATAATTTTTTTAATAATTTTAATAGTTAATAATATGTTTGTGAATTCAAAAAATGCCTTATTTACGCCTATTCATTATATCTCATTGTCATAGTTGCCAACCTGCCGATTTGTTGAATACCAATAAAATCTTGAAAAAAATTTCGCTTTATTAAATTGCAGAAATTGTAGGATTAAATGAAACAAATATTTTTACATAAAAATATTGGTATGAAAAGATTGGGAGGTTGGCAACCATGCATTATATAAAAGAAAATTCAATTGGATGATAGTTGGAAAATTATTAATTGAAGTTTCTTAAGTGAATTTAATATTAGCATTCTGAAAATATGACATCATTTAACTCTATCAAGATTTAAAATAAATATGTAAACCATACTTTTTCCCGGTACGTTTTGATCCAAGGAAATCGAAACAGTGTCATTGTGGGTGTTACCATTTTTAGACAAAACATACCTTGAATTTTACTCAAGTTATATACAAATATTTGGCACAATGCGTTTTATTTAAAACTGCTTAACTTTTTTAATTAACTTATTTCTGTATGATTTATATTTACATTTTTTATGAAGAAATTTGTGCTTAAAATTGACATTTTTTCATTTGGTACCGGTCAAATGATCGGTTGTAGGTATGTTTAGAGTTGAAAAGCCTAGTTGGTGTGATTTTGCAATATTTAGAGGACCCTTATTTAGAAACTAATTATTCTCTAAATCACACCTCTAATATCGTCCATAACTGATTATTTAACATTATGTAATCGATAGTAATTGGGAGATTTTTTTGACGAAAATGGCGGCAACTTTATACTTTATTATAACAAGAATATAAAATGAAAACCACCGTATGTTTTCACCTTTTTTTCCATTCACAGAAAGATATTGGAAAATTAATAGCACCTTGATGAGATGAAGAGACCCTATTAAAACAATAGTTTAGGGTCCAAGCATTGTAAATTATGAAAAAACTAACATTTCCGATGTGCTACTGAAACTGTTGCTGAAAGTTAAACGACCATCAGTGAAATGGTGAAATCTTTGCATAAATGAAAAAAATAGCCTGTGTATAAGGGAGAAATATTTTACAAAAAGGAGGAAATAGTTGGCGCTTATAATCACTTCCATTTAAAATAATGTGCACCCACACGATTACACCCACACCATTTAAAATAGTGTGTGGGCCGCACGGAGAAAGTGAAAATGTCTATCGCGATCGTATTCGATTTGAAGTAATATATACAAAATATATGAAAGATTATCGATACTATTATCGATAATGTTACGCGGACAAATGAGGAATAATGCATAAATGAATAGTATACATAGCAATAGGTAAAACAATTTCATGTCTTTCCTATACTTTTTAGATCCACAAAGTTTGCACTTATAAAAATTTTTTAGAACCCCTCCAGTGCGAGTCTAAAATGCTCATGTATAACATTGTCTTAAGGCGTATAACCATGCAAAAGTTTGGCTGGCTGCGACGATAAGAATGTAACTATTAAGCGCTGCATTTTTTTTTACTCTGTCCATTGGGAGTGGGGTGTGTAATGACCACATCAGGGTTCGTACTCTTTACTACAATTTTTAATAGAAAATTCTATTTAATATTTAAATAGCAGAAATTGTAACATCTCGTTTAATTGCAGGACTTGTAATACCTTTCTGCCTTTAAATAAGGCAAAACATTCCATTAAAAATGTGGTACAAGAACCCTGTATATGTGACATTGATTCATGATGTTTTAGCATATAAAATAGGAATGCACTGCGAGAAACAGGTTACGAGTTATAACCATTTACAGCTTAGAACCTCTCACCATGGGGTCTCTTATCATCCCAAGTAACATTGTCTCACTTGCTTTCACTATACAAAATCTGGGCGTGCTACGACAGCTAGAACGCGAATTATGAAGTTATAAGTGTTTTAAAATATTTCATACTCTCCAGGGGGAGGGGTCTTCGATTATACAACGTTGTGTCACGTTGTCCACGCACGCAAACCTTTGTCGCGCTCCGACAATTTGGTCATTTGTTATAAGAATTGAAAATTGTAAGGACCTTATATTTATATTATTATAAAATTTAGAGTTGCTTCAAAGAAATAATGCGAAAGCCCCCTCTTCCCTTATAACGGCCTCTAATGAGGTTTATCCATACAACCTTTGGAGGGCTCATGACAATTAGAGTCCCTGTTATAACCGTTTTATTTTGTCGGAACTTTCTATTATACTAACACATGGGGGAACTTTAAAAAAAGCCTTTCCCCTTTATATTAATATCGTTTACTACTCAAAATTTGAGAGGAATGCGACGTTTACGATCCGAGTTATAGGCGGTAAGTTATCGTGCTCTTATATTTGAGCTATACTATCATTTAGGTGACTTCAATTAAAATACCGAAAGAGAGCTACGACAATTAGAACGCGAGTTATAAGTGTTTCAAAATTTTCGACATTCTTCATGGAGGTCTCCAATAACCATACGCAATTTTGTCATCAGATGTTTTCATAGCTGATAAATACGCTTTTTTCTTAACACTAAATTTGAAAAATAAATTTTGAATTATTTTATCGGGGATTCCATACGTCATTTTATTTTATTTTATGTTAAAAAAAACAATATAAAAGTTGGCAGCTATGTGTTTTACCATCTGTGGTGTACCCAGAATATATTTTGTTGGATGTCTGACTTAAGGAAGTTCTTTGGATCAAATTTGTAGATTTTCTTAAATTTTGCATTTTTTGTAGCCCCCAAGTGTCTAGATTGTTTCCTTAAAGCACTTACGTGATATTCCATTTACTTACAATTTTTTTTGATAGTTTAACGTAACTCCGCTCGTTGAATGTAACGCTATTTTAGAACATGAAACTTGTTTTCATGAAAGTAAGTTTTTCAATCTGAGCGACCATTTTTCTCGAGAATGTTTCGATTAATTTTCTTTAATTTTTATTTACAAGAAATCTAATCGTTTTGGATGGAGCTAATAATCCAAAAAGTACAATTTTCATTGATTAATTATTTTTTCGAGCTTGCAAAATGTTAAAAAAAAACAGACAAAAGAATGAACTTTTGTGTTCAAATTGCTAGTTTGTAAAAACTCAAATTTTCAAAGCTAATGGTTGACATAAGCTCCAGAGAATTTAATGCCTTTTCATAATTTGATGACCCATTTTTTTCAGATGCCTGTGACCAAAGAAAAAGGGTCGCTCGTTTGGAAGTAGCCTGCAGGTACTCCTCATTTCACAAGGCGTTATATTAATTTTTTGCACACAAAAATTTAAACACATAACTGAAATGTTCATAAACAAAATGCAAAAAGTACGAAGAGGGCCTCTCTTTTCTTTGTTACCGAAAATAAATTGAAAATTCACGTATATTTTAGGCCAAAGAAGTAGAATCTTCACTGAAGTTTCGATAGAATTCACAGTTTTGCAAATAGCTCTGGATTGTGTTTTAAACAGAAAGTCATGTTTCACACTAAATTGTTATCAGGATAACTTGGGGCATTTTTAACCAAGTGTCTCCCTTTAACACGATTACGTTTACTATAAAATGTTTGAATGTGCTGTAACAATTCGGATCCAAGTTGAAAATGTATAATTCCTCGCTCCGGAGCGAAGGCGATTAACCCTTTCAATCCAGGAGTCATTTAACGACATTTTAGTTTTTAATACTAGTGATTCCGTATATTATTTTTGCTTTATTGAATTCAAGAATTCCATGACTAGACAATGCAAAGATTACGACTAAAATATTTTGGTATTAAAAAATAAAATTCATACACTTCCCTATATAGAACGTATATGTGACACCCGTCCTGAAGGTGTCAACCCCTTGAAAGTCAGTCGTATATTATTTATACCACTTACTAATTAAAATGTATACCATAATTATGTAATAAATTTTGCTCTCACAACTTTGGTGAGAGAAGCTGTAATTTTTTTTCCTTAGTTTAAAATGAAATCTTCAAAAATTCTTCTCTGAATTCTAGATAGCAGAAAGACATGTTAATTCAGTGTCCCGTAAAGATGGTAAGGAGCGCTTATAGAACTTTTCTCTTCAAAATTCTTTGCAGACATTTAATTTATTTTGCACATATATGTAGAAAATATTTATATATGCAATCTCTAACTACTCTTTTGTAGATTAGACGACTAAAAATGTATTTGTTGCGATTATAATGTGATTTTTTGATATGATGCACTTTTAAAATCATATTCTAAGCTCAAAAAAATAAAATTATCTGCCTGTAATGGAAAAAAGTGTTGGTGAAAATTTTTAGTATGATAATGTTAAAGTATGTGTGCAAAATAAATTATCTGTCTTCAAACGATTGTTTTTACAGTGCGCACAAGAAGAAGAAAAAGGGAAAAAAACAGTTTCGAGAAAAGCGCATGCAAATTTAAAAACAGTTGGACTCTGTGTTAATGTACATATTTACTATTTCAAAATGTTCCGGTTCTAATTTGAATATTTTCATGCTGTTTGTTTACTTTTATTAAAAAATTACGAAAAAAGAAAAATAATTTTTGAATGAAGATTTATAACTATCGACTCTATTTATATAAAGTACAATTACCATTCAGAAATAGTGTTATTCAAAAGAAATAACCATACGCACCCTGTAATTACCATTTCTTAAGAAGATTAATTCCCTCCTTCGGCCTATAGCCCTCGTGTAGATAATCGGTCGTAACAAATACACACATACACTTAAAAAGATTAAGAAGTTAAGAACTATCCTTAGATATAAAATATTTTATATCTTCGTAAAAAGGGACAATTGATTAATGAATAAAAAGTGAGATCATCACTTTTGAGATTACTTTTATGCTGACACATTTATTAAACTTTTACAATTTGAATGATTGAAATGTAACAATTTTCTAATATCAGTAATTTCAACAAAACAATTTTTAATATTAAATAATCTGCATATTCATTATTAAGAAAATTTTAGTACTAAAGAATAATTAGAAAAAAGCCAAATGTATTAATCTATTTATTGCCTCTCAAGTTTCCTAATGTTATATGTACGTGTTGCCAGTTTATTATTATTATTATCATTATTATTATTCAGATTGCTTCATTGGTACCGCATTTTTTATTAGTAATATTGCTGTATTTAATAACAAATTAAAAAAAAAGACGAATACAACGTTTCCATGAAATTGGTAATAATCTGAATAATAAAATTTCCGCCCAGAAAGGTTACAATACAAGGTTAACAGACCCTACCTTAAGTTGACACTGTTTATGTAAACGAAAGAGCGACAGAGCTCGCTTCTCACAACATACTACAAAATGTACGTAAAAGAAGATGAGATTGTTGCGACACATTCCTAATTGAATATTTTGATAACTTCTTATTTTATCTGGTGTAAGTCGAGATCAGGAATACATGTGCTTTATAGCCATATAATTATAACACTATAATTTATCCTTTATAATTTTAACACTAAAACAGTCACCGCGGACATACTTCGAAATCAGAAAATCCTTCATAAACGAAATCGAATATTTAATAGACACAAAAATATAAACTAATTAAATTAAATAATATTAAACCTTTCTGAAATAATCACGAGTGTGACTAGAGTAAAACAAACCAGGATTGCAGCGATCCTAAATTTTTCTCATTTTCCTACCACTATTTTAGAAAGATATCTTTATTTCAGACCTATTATAGATGTAAAACGAGTCTATCACGAAAGATTTTAATGTGAAGTAGTGGTAGAAAATGTGGAATAGCGAGCCCTGAGTAAACTCTGTCTTCTGAATCTATCACGAATGTGACTCATGGTAACTAAAATATACCTTATGAATCAAACATAAGCGTGTCTAGTGATTAATGCATAAGATATGGGGTTTGATAATATTTCTAAGTACATAAATGATTTATAATTAATGATTTATATTTATTATATAATTTATCCTTATAATTAGATATATATATACATAAAAAACTGAACATATAATACTCTTATTTTATTTTTATTTTTTTTTTAGCGAAAAAAATCAAATTGTTTAAAAGGATATATTGGCTGGTTTTACTGCTTATTTATGTAATAAATCAGTAATTTTTGGCCAGATATTTTTTAAATTCAGCTTTGTAAATATTTCATACTTTCATTTCTCTCTTAATCCGATACACATAAATAAAAAAAAAATCAACATAGAATTTTCTCTTTATATATATTTTTAGAGAAGTTAAAAAAAAATGTGCTTGAAAGGATATATTGGCAGGTATCAGAACTGGTTAAATTAAAAAACCATTACCTGTAATGAGTCTGCGCTCAGTAAAATATTTAAATTCAAATTCTTAAATATTTCATACATTAATTTCTCTCTTAATCAGACTCCCGCGTGTACAAAATTTAGTATAGAATACTCATATTTTTATTTCTTTCTTAGAAGTCAGAAAAAATTGTTTAAAACGATATATTGCCTAATTTTACAGCTAGCTAATTTAATAAATCAGTATTTGTAATATATTTGCGCTAAGTAAAATTTTAAATTCAGCTTCTCAAATATTTAATAGTTTCATTTCTGTCTTAACAAGACACACATACATAAAAAATCAACATTATTTTTTCTAAAAATATAATAAATTATAACACTTTGTAATAATATATTTCTTTTAAATGCTAAAAGGTGTAAACTAAAAACATAATATACAGTAAAATAACTTTTATTAGATTTTTGACATGTTTCGGCTCACTCCGAGCCATTATCAAAAAAATAATAATATTCAATAATTACATGGTCTTTGAAGTTATTATTTGAAATGCTATCATTTAATTTTCATGTACTTTTTAAATACTATTTTTTTAAACTTCTATACTATACATCTATAATAACAGAAACTATAGAGATAGTAACCCACAAAATAAATAGATAACGATGCAACGTCTTTTAAATTACCGAAATTGTTGCTCGAGTTACTCCATGGTTACAAATATGAAAATAAATACCAAGTAAAGAAAAAATAACGGGGGTCATTTTAAAAAGTACATGGACATTAAATAATACCATTTCAAATAAAAACTTCAAAAACCGTGCAATTATAGAATATTCTCATTTGTTTTTGATAATGGTTTGGAGTGACCGAAACATGTCAACAATCTAATAAAAGTTATTCTACTGTATATTATTTTTTTAGTTTACACCTTTTAGCATTTAAAAGAAATATATTAATTTTTCTTGCTTATATATATATTTTTAGAAAAGTAAGAAAAGGTGTTCAAAAGGGTATATTGGCTGGTTTCACAGTTTATAGCCCTTTAATTTATTATAATAAATTAGTACTTGTAACATATTTGCGGTTAATAGAGTTTTAAATTGAGCTTCATATGTACTTCATATTTTCATTTCTCACTTCCATTAAAAAATTAACATAAAATGGAGACAAATGAAAATGGCAAATTCCTTCCATGTACAATTTAGAAATAAATTCTGCAATTCTACTTTCTACTTCACTTTTAAAACTGTAAAATACTACAAAATCAAAATTAAGACTGTGCATTGATAGTCCTTTCGTAAAAATAGGATTAATTTTTACCGTAATTTCCGGCGTATAATCCGCAGCTCAAAGAGTCGTTTTTCGACCCAGAAATATTATTTTATAAAATGTAACTTAAAAGCTCGCTGTAAATATTTACCTACAATTATTGAATAAAATTTCTAGGTGGAAAAACGACTCTTTGAGCTGCGGATTATACGCCGGAAATTGCGGTAATTCAAAATTTATTTATACTTAAAATGTTATGAAATGGAAATCCTAAACAGACTATTATTTTTAAGCAAACATAGTAGTCTGTTGGTGAAAAATTTAACTCTATCCGCCTAGGGTCCCTTAACATTTTTGTCTGAGAGTCGTTCGCTGTCATAAATTCTCAAAGGTAACCTTCGCGTTATGTAATCGCTGTATTTCTACCTTTCAATAAGGCACATTTTTCAATTCTAAAATAATGGTAGCTTGGTTACCTTCTGACTAGATATTGAAGACACTTAAATCCGACATTTGGGCAAGTTTTATGGTGCAAACCACATTCCTTTAAAACAGGTTAAGAGCGAAGACACTCGCAAGCTAATGATAAACCTGTGGATACGTTCTTTTCAAAGATCTCGCCTGCATTTTATAATTTATAATTTTTACTTTTATTTTTTTTTGTATAGGATAGCTGAGGTTGATCCCTAACAGGGTTAGTTATTACTTTTTTGATTTTGGTTTAAAAAAAAAAAAAAAAAAAAACTTTTTATAGCTTTAGGAACGGTTCCGAGAGTGAAACTAGTCTTATTAAAAAAAAACTGCAGCCAAAATAGAAAAAGTACAATGTAACAACGCTAAAGATAGACCTGAGCTATCCCCTGGAAAATAAATAATTTACAAATATTAAAATGCAGGCGAGAAATTTTAAAAGAGTGCTCCTACAGTTTTAACATTAGCTTGCGAGTTTCATCGCATGTCTAGTGTAGGCTATTAATACACATTTATGAATATTTAAAATGTGAACGGACTTATGAGAAACACGGTTGTAAAAATGTATACCTGTGACTCAATTTACGAAAACTTCTTTGATTTTTTAAGGAGTCCGCCACCACTATTAAAATTCAGAATAATTCAATTTAAGTTTTATATCTCAATTTTTACAGTTTTCCCGTTTAATTCCAGACTGAAATTAATTCCAAACTGTGATATTTTTATGCAATTAAACTATGTGAAAAATTCAATAAAATATTGTGGTAAAAATGTATACTCTCTGGTGACTGTTTTATTATTTTAAATATATTTTGAAGTAAATATCTCAGTAAAATGCATAATTTTTTTTTCTTACACAATGACTGAATTCGAAAATTAAAGCTACAACTTTAAAAAGCGTTCCCTTCTTAAAAATATAATTTAGCAGATTAAGCAGAAATTTGCTTTCCTTTAATAAATTAAACCTAAAGATTTCTGTAAGGAAATAAGAAATTATCCTAAGTAAGTGCCATTAAAAGTGTTTATAGCAAAACGGGATTACTTTGCGAAGAAAACATGTTCGTGTCTGATACTTTTAGCCTTTTTTTTCTTTAAACATTTATACTGCATTTTTACAAGCATTAGAGTAAATAAATGTTTGTTTAGGTATTTTGTATTTTTATACAGTTTTTTATATTTATTTCACTATGAATTTTTAAAATAGATTTAAATATAGATACAATTCCTGCTTTATTTCAGTATGTTGTAAAATGGTGCGATTTTTCAAAGATAATACACAATAATATATACAAAAGAATTTACAGAACCAACCGTTGGACATACTTTTGAATACCCCTATTCTCAAACAAAAATACTTAACAAAACAACTACGAATGTTATTGTACGGAAATAATGGTATTCAAAAAATAAAACAGTGGGGTCTCTGCATTTACAATTTCTCGTCACTGTAGTTTCAAATCTGTTACTTTTTAAATATTCAGATTTCTTAATTACGAAATTATATTTTACATGAATACTAAAATAACGGAATGAATTTCATATCGTTCACAGATAGAACACAGCCTTCTGACTACCTTCAAGATGACACAAAAAGGGCGGCTGTCGTAAGAGGATATTGTTTAGAGTTTACGTGTTCCCTTTAATCTGAACACCAGTATTTTCTTAAGGAATACTTCGCTTTTATTTAATCGCAAAAATAATGAGATGTGTACTGGTAAAGTTAAAGTTACTGTTATGAATATTAATAAAACCGAACAAGTTCAGGAACAAATATTCACCTAAGACAGCCGCCATTTTTGTGTCAGCGCGTACGCCTAGTATTCCGTGAAGGGTTGTCAGTGAAGGCTTTCCAGTCCTCTACTTTTCTAAAATTCATGTCGCTATATTTCTACCAAGTTTTTGAAATTGAATTAATATTTTTCTTATTTTATGACAGATTATATAAGTTGAAAATAAGATGTTACTCTTTCAAAAATATAGTGGTAAACAAGCAATCTGAATAAAAACAGCAGCGGACTGGCAACACAGATTGTCAGATTTTCTTCTTCTTTTATTCAGAAATTCGGAGTTCATAGCAGAAATTTCGAGTAGTAATATTTTGCTTTATTTATGATGACATATATTTTAAGTAAAGTAAAAATACTTCTTTCGGAATTCAGAAATTCTGAATGACAAAGGAGACCGAATTGGCAATTCTGGTTAAATAAAGCGAAAAATGCTATTACAAAATTCTGGTAGAAATGTAGATACTCTGAATTAAATAAGAATATTTCAAATCTGAAAATTTATTTCATAACAATGTGCCTTGTTTCTATAAAGTACTTACTTGATTACATTTATTAAGTAAAATTTCTGGCACAAATTATATTTATTTTACTTAAAGAAATACAAAAGTTGCAACCTATACCTGTAGCTAATAAATGTGACGTATGGATTGGAACTTAGGAGCGGGCTAAAAATTAAAAGTTATACTTATCTTTTGTCAAGTGTTAACACCGACTATTGGCATCTATTGACATTATATTTCATTTCCGCAAATCGAATCAGCCCGTAAAAATGTATAAAATTTATATTTTCTTAAATTGTCATATAATTAGTAAATGTCAAAATTTGGGAATGGCAATGAAAAAGCTACGTGAGAAACTTTATTCACATAAGGGTATCCATCCAGCGACCAGTAGATTATCATTATTTCGGAATACTAATCTCGGTATTTTGTAATCTAATAAATTCTAGGACTCTAACAAACATAAAATATATTTATTTCAAAACAATTTGAAAGTTTTTCAAGTTTTCTTATATCTAGAGCACTCTGAATCAGAGTTTTATAAAATGTCTTTTGACAGAAAATATACCTATTTAAATCATATAGTTGTACACCAGCGAAGAAGACCGAGCTGCGCTCGGTAAAAATTAGCTTGACCCATAGTGACTCCAAACTGACCCAATACTCGACTTTTCTCGAAAATGTGACTTAACCCAATGATATTCTCTTGCTCGAAATGGTTAGAATAAAAAATTTAGTCAAAATCGTTTCAGTGGTTTTTAAAATAAAAATAGCTGGACCCTGACCCATAGTGACACAAAATTACCCATTGATCGAATTTTCTCGATCATGTGACCTAGCTAAATGGTCCTCTCTCACCCGATGTCAAAATCGCTTGAGCCGATTTTTAGATATATTTATATTGACCCTTACACATAGTGAACAAAAATGACCCACTAATAGAATCTTCTCGAACAAGTGACCTAGCCCAATGGTATTCTCGGACTTGAAAACGGTAGAATAAAAAATTTAGTCAAAATCGTTTGAGCCGTTTTTTAAATAAACTTTGTTTAACCCTAACCTATAGTGACTCAAAATGACCCATTAATCGATTTCTTTCGATCATGTGACATTGGTCAATGGTCTTTTCGTGCTCGAAAATGGTAGGATATAAAATTTAGTCAAAATCACTTGAGCCTTTCTTTACGTGAAATTAGCTTGACTCAGATCCATTGTGACCCAAAATGATCCACTAATCGAATATCCTCGGAAATGTACCTAGCTCAATGATCTTCTGCTGCTCGAAAAAGATAGAATAAAAAAATTAATCAAAACCGCTTCAGCCATGTTTTACATAAATTTAGCTTGACCCTGACCCATACTGACAAGAGTGACCCATTAATAGAATTTTCTTGATCATGAGACCTAGCCCAAAGGTCTTCTCGCACCCGAAAAAGATATGATACAAATTTTAGTGAAAATCGTTACAACCATTTCTTAGCTAAAAGTAGCTTGACCCGTAGTGACCCAAAACTGATAAACTAATTGAGCTTTCTCGAAAAATTGACTTCGCCAAATGGTCTTCTCATAATCGAAAATGGTAAGATACAACATTTCGTGAAAATCGATTCAGCCTTCTTTTTGCTTAAAATTAGCTTGACCCTGACCCATAGTGAACGAAAATAACCCACTAATCTAATTTTCTTGAGCACGTGACTTAGCCCAACGGTCTTCTCGTGCTCAATAACGTTAGGATAAAAAGTTTTGTGAAAATCATTTCAGCCGTTTTTTTTCATAAAATTATCTTGACCCTGACCAATAGTGACCCAAAATAACCCACTAATCGAATTTTATCGAACATGTAATCAGGCCCAAAGGTCTTCTCGTGCTCGAAAACTCTAGGATAAATAATTTAATCAAAATCGTTTCAGCCGTTTTTTACGTAAAATTATCTTGACTCTGACCCTCAGTGGCGCTAAATGTCCCGTTAATCGAATTTTCTCGATCATGTAACCTCGTCCAATGATTTTCTCGTGCCTGAAAACGAAAGGATATAAAACTTTTCTAAAAATCGTTAGAGCCGTTTTTTAGATAAAATTAGCTCGACACGTGATGACTCAAAAATGACCAACTTATCAAATTTTCTCAAACATGTGACCTAGCCCTATGATCTTCTCGTGCTTGAAAACGGAAGGACATAAAATTTGGTCAAATCGCTTGAGCCGTTTTTTAGATATAATTAGCTTGATCCTAACCCATAGTTACCCAAACTGACCCAATAATCGAATTTTCTCGAACATCTGACTTAGCCCAATGGTCTTCTCGATCTCCAAAATGCTAGGATACAAAAGTTCGTCAAAATCTTTAGAGACGTTTTTAAGATAATATTTGCATATACACCCACACAAAGTTTCCTCGTTCTATAATATATGATATTATATTAGACTGGTAACAAATTTTATATTAAATTCATATATTTGGACATTTTTATTGATGGGGGAATCTGAAAATCCTATCTATGCTTATCATTTTTAACTAAGAGTTTTTTCTATTGTTTTATATGAGTTTGTTATATAAGAGTTTGTTCTAGTGGTCTATTGCTGTGTTTGTTCTATTGGTCTATTGTGTGTTCGATTGTTTTAATAGATTAAAGCTGATCAACATTATATCATATAAAATAACTATGGAGATTGTTTATATTTGTTAACCTTTTCGCTACTGAGTATCAATGTAACATTATGATTTATTACTGAATTATGTTTTGTCCAGTTTGACTTCAGAGCAAGAGTTTTAATTTATTTACATTGTATCGACTCTTTGACATCGAAGCATATCATTCTGATATCTAAATTTAAATTATGCTTGAGAACCATTAATAAAACCGGAATGAATGGAGGTCCATATTTATGTGGACCTAGGGAGTGAATAGGTTAAAGAATATATTAGGTCATCTCTAAAGTTCTGCTTCTTTTTGATACATTTTGAATCCATAAACACCCGTTTTATCAATGAACCGAGGTATGCGGTGAAACTAAATGTTGTTGAAAGATGAAATCATCTTCAAATAAATCTTCTGATGATGGAATAATGTGATATTCCAAAATTTCTTGATATATCTGAGAGTTAACCTTTTCGTAGACGATACATAACTTTCCGGGTCCTTCTGCACTCATGCAAACCCAAACCATGACACTAGCAGTTTTACGGAAAGTTTAAGGCATTCTTTATCAAATGCTTTTTGCTTCTTTCTCCAAACTTGATTACCATATGAAATACAAAACATACTTTCATCACTAAATAATATATTTTTCCAATGTTCTTCGCTCCATAAACGTCTTGATTTATACCAATTCAATCTTATACGCTTTTGTTTTGCAGTCATGAGATGTTTTGTTTTCGGTACACGAGATTCAAACTTAAATTTATGGAGATGTCTTAATGTTGTCGATGTAGAAACTTCAACTCCTTCTTCTTTTCATTTTCGGTGCAAGAATCGCACACTTTTAAACCGTTTTTCTTAACTATACGCTTTAGTTTCCTGTCATATCTTGCAGATGTTTTTGGTTTTCGGCCGCCATTTCGGTGATTATTTTGAAAATTGTGTTAGCATTTTACTAATACTTGATTGCGAACAATGTAAATAATTCGCTATATAACATTGATTTTTACCGTGTCGATACAAATCAGCCATATGAAGTTTAAAAGATTCATTAATATCACTCACACGACCCATTTTAAGACAAAAAAGCAAACAAACTGTAAAAAGAATACTGATTTTTTTTAAGTCTAAATTTAATCAATGATGCAACCAGTTATGAATTGGTGATAGTTAAAGGAGAATTAATGTGGAATACTCTAACATTTTGAGCTACTTGAATAAATATTCTAATATTTTGACTTTTCAAAATATTTTTTTTAATCAATCTTTTCAAAAATGATATTAATTTTAAGATGATAAATAAGTTTAATCAACAATAAAAATATCGTTTGCATATTTGCATTAAAAGACATTAAATTACCAAACGATATTTTAAACTTGTAAAAAAGATGTAATTATTCTAATAATTTGAATATGAGCTGTATGTTTCTAGTCATAAATAGTGCAGCTCTGAATATTTGTTTAAGCGATTTGTATAAGAATGCGCAGAAAATGTTGCTATGTCACATTTACGTTCTCTGAAAAATCACATTATTTGAAGACTTAAGAGTAGTATGCCCCTTTAATTGTTTTGTTCGTACACCGAACGTGCAAGCGCCCCACCAGTGGCTGAGAGGTTCTGCTGTCAAAGCTGATAGATGGGAGGTGCTGGGTTCAAACCACTGTCACGCTCGTCTACCTAACCGTTCAGAGTTTTCCGTGGTTTTCTTCGAACATTGCCGTAAATACGGGTTAGGACCCCTTAGAAAGATCTTCATGGAGGGCATTACCCCTTAGGGCCTCTATCCCTTGTGTAGATAATTGGCCGTCATAAAATCAATCAACCAACCAACCAAACGTGCAAGAAGTGTTTAATTTTTGTGTTACTCAAAGCTTTCGATACTACTAATTTTTAATTGTAATCTTCATTTTGTTTAATGTTAGAAATATAACGATTATATAGTGGGAATGTTTTATTTCGTAAAAAGTGGTGCTTCATCCTTATTTATAAGTTATTGCGTCAAATATAAAGGAAATAAACTATTAAGTGGTTAACGTAACGAAAATAATAGCTACTCATCTTTAAATATGTTCATTTAATAATAAATTGAATACATAGAATTACTTGTATTCAAATTTAAATAAAATGATTAACTTTGCTTTAAAAGTTATTAGTTTTCCTGCATTAAAATAAAATGGTTTATGGCTTAAAGAGACAAGAACAAACTGTTTCCTAAATTGGTTGTAAAATTATTGCTCGTTTAATTCTTTTTCAAACTTTTAACAAGAGCTTTTCTGAAACTGGAGAATATGCAATTATTATTAAAATATTTAATTTATGCATTTATTATCAAAATATTTAAATTATGCATTTATCATCATGATATTTAAATTATTTTTCATATTTTAAAAACGCATACATAAAATTATGTAGAAAAGAAATTGCTTGATACTAATGTAAAAATTAGTCATTATTAAATAGAAAGCCTTTCATAAGTAAATAATAAGGTTTACCTTATTGCGGCAATTAAATAAGGCAAATATTTCTATAAAGGAAAAGTGGTACTAAGTGGTATTAAATAATACATTTTGTTTCTACTTTCTGTCATTTTAAATTCAAGTTTTAAAAAGTTTTAAAGTTTTTATTTATTTGCAAATGAATTTGTTCGCAAATCCTATAGCGTCATTCAATCATTTCTACATTTTAGCAACAGAAGTATTTTGCTCCTGAAACCGTTAAAATATCTCCTCAATTCGCACGCTTAATATAAGATTACCATTATAATGGTTAAACTTAAATGGAAATATCAGTCCTGATACAATGATGTTAGAAGTTTTAAAAAAGAATAATGAAATATTTTTAATAAATTTAAAATTTTTCTTTTCTTAGATATTTTTAATATTTCTTTTCGTCTTTTTACACTACTCAAAAAACACAGAATAACACAAACAGTTTTATTTTTTAAGGTAATTTAGTTTTTCATATTAGCAGTAGTGGAAAAGATGATCAGGAGTAAGCCGATTGTCACCACTTTTTAATAGTATTCTTCTTCTTATAAAATTTCAGATATTCTGTCATTTAATAAGGCGAATAATTATATTAACATTTAGTGTAAAAATCTGCTGCGCATCATTTACGCCACTGATGTTAATTTAACTGTTATTACTTTCAATTTGCAGCATTGAATTTTGTATTAAATATGTTTAAATTATTATAGAAATATCAACCATGTTTTAAACTGTTGGTATAACATATCTCCCAAATCTTAAAAAAATTAAATATCGTGTTTCTAAATACTAATCTTTGTAATACCCAATCGCAATTTTTTGCCAATAAATAAAGCGATTCGGAAATAGTGGTACGAAGAAATTATTGATTTGGGATCTTGGATATAATCTAATTAAACGTCTATATGATCTTTGAATATTTTGCTTTAAAACTTATATACTCGAGACTGACGTTTTGGGTTTGCCATCATTGCATTTTTATAATAAAGGCGCTTTCTGTTGATAGGTTTCCTGTATCTTAATTACTTTGGCTTCCTGACAAAGTATATGAAATTATTATATTTAACGAATGCTTATAATTCGCCGTATTTAAATTTCCTTAAAATCTCCCAATTAATTCTGATATGTTTCAATGCCTTTTCGGGCTTTCATACTTAGCAAGTGATATTTTAAAATCAGCTACACTCATTAACTGCTTAATTATACCATACAGGAAATCTGGATATTAGCTTAACAATTCAATTCAGGATATAGAAGCTATCTTGGTAATTTAATAACTCCTTTGCATTTGGTACAGGCTAATAAACATACTACATGCAGAATGTAATTCAACCCTTTTATGTGTTTCTGTGGGGCTATTAAGACGTTGGAGTATTATATCGTAAGTATATCCTATCGTAAGCGAGATATCAGTAAGGTTAGATCCGAAATGGTCTAACATATTTAGCATTTGTTTTCAAACGTGTTCGAAAGTACAATGCAGGTTACTGAAATATTCTGAATAATTCAAAGTTTAAATAATACATTTGCATCATTAGCACATATATCCTACATGCATGCATTTTAGGAAGTTCTTTTTTATTTAGAAATTCCGAATTTATAACAGAAATTATGAACAATAATATTTGCTTTATTTAATGACTTAAATTTCGTGATTACCTAAAGTAAAAATTCTTCTTTCGGAATTTCCGCTTCGGATTAGGTGTGTCTGAATAAAAAAATAAATTCTTGAATTGTTCACATATATACACTAATTATGCAATGATTAACAAAAGACTTCAACAGATAATTTTTTTCCTTTGATATGGATTAATTAGAGAAATGTTTAAAGAGTTTTAATTTTTAAAAGTTAATTATATAGCATTTTAAAATAAAAAAACCGTAACTGATCGAGTGAAAATAAGTCAAATGAGCCATATTACTTTATAAAGTATAGGTTTTATGTCACATCTGATTATGGGATATAAAATGCTCAAACCTTGCGGTCATCCGCCCCTCCAGTGCAGGTTCTGAGGAACCCAAATGCGCCACATGTCAGACAGAACTGGCCTAGACGAGTGTGATACTGCCATGACGCAGACTATAGCCCAAGGGAAGGCACGGACACCAGCGCATCACTCTCACCGTACTTAAGACACCAAAAATGACGCGGTCTCTACAATAACAAAAACATGTACTGCAGCACGACACTTCGGGACGCCTTCGATTGTCCCAGAAGCTTCGGGTAACTGGACACCAATAGGACACCAGTCCCTAGGCCGTATCTCATGTTTCTCAGACACGTACTTGCTTTACCAACGATTCCGGATGTGAAAATCTACAGAGATAGTCACTGACCCTTTCTGCTCTCACAATACAGGGTTCGTACGGGTACCGTTACTTTTCCAGGTGACATACCAGTATATTTTTCTAAGAAAATACCTCAAGTTCAAACTTGCGAAAGTTCCCCTTATTTAAGAAGAGATTATCTATAAGAAAATACTGATACCGAATAATTTTCCGGTCTGAAAATTCCAGGACCGGTACGAACCCTGCAATAGTATTTTATTGTAGTAATTAATAGAAATAAATTGACCTCCAACGCGTACACGACGATGAGTAGTTATTTTTTGCACCACTATATTAAATGTCTAACATTAAGCTCATAAATTCAGCAGTAAATAAGAAAAAAATGTTATTTTCAAAAATGCTGGTGCTAAAAATAATTACCGTATATCGCATATAAGTGAAAAGTCACTGTAATATTTCAACTTACTAACTGCCAACAACTTTTCAGGGTTAGTATGCGTGCTTACTTTAGAATATCTCTATTTCAGAAAAGTAAAATTCGTCTTATTCTGTTTCACAGAATCTTGATATTTCATGACGAAAATTTTCGAAATTTAGACGATGTTCGGATGTAGCGGTAGCCAAAAATAGGCATCCGTGCGAATCCATGGAAGGATTTGCTTGTTTTTCTCGCTATCTAAATGATAGGTATTTTACTTTTAACACATTCCATTGAAAGTATTGAACACGCCCTACGGGTAGCATGCACATGTTTCAGCTGATAATAGATACTAGGGACTAATGCTATCACGTGACAGTGTCTACTGTAAACGAGTTTAAATTTTCACCTTACTTGATTTTGATTTGTGTGCTGAAAGAAGAGTAAGATATTTCCCGGTAAAATAATCGTTATAAACATCCCAAGCAAAAAAAAGTTTGTCAAATAGAAAATAGTTTTCTTAAATGAAAGTTTTAATTAATACAAAATTCATTTAAGTTTAAAATTCTGCAAAAAAAAAAAAAAAAAAAAAAAAAAAAAAAAAAATCAGATATTTAGAAAAAATACTTAAATGAAATTTCACTAAATTGCCAAATCACTGTATTAAGAATAATAAAAGAAAATTATGCCTAAAAAATTGAAAAAGATAATAAAAAGAAAATTAATTAATAAATAAAACTTGCCTTTAAAATGATAAAGGAAAAAATGTAAAACCTCTATGACGGACAAATTTTAAACGCCTCTCTTTTATTTAGCCAATATTTCGAAATTCTCAACTCCTGTATATATCGGTATGCTTTTATCTCTCACTACCGAATATTCCTGTTATCTAGAACTGTCTGCTATTTAGAAGTTTTACTGTATTAATTTAGAAATGTATTATTTAGTTAATTTAAATAAATTAAATTAATTCAGTGATTAATAGAAATAGTAATATTAATAATATATATATATATATATATATATATATATATATATATATATATTTCTGATTTTTTAAAATTAATAAAAACATCATAAATAAATAAAATATATGTTTAAATGAAAGACTTAATTATTAGTATCACGTTTCCCACTCAGATCGTTTTCGAACACTGTTTTAAAAAAATAAATAAATAAAACCTCTGTTAACACTATCCAACATAGTTGAAAATGGTTTAATATATTCGGGTTGTCTGCCTGTTCGTGCTCTATCTCGCGTAAATATACTCAGATAGAAATGCATTTGATATATGTTAATGAGGTTTGAGGTTTACTATGGCATGTTCAGTATTGAAAAGGAAATATGTAGCGTTTATAGTTCATTCACTCAAAAGCATTCCGTTACATTATGGTCTATATGGAAAAATCGTTTGCGGTGAATTTTAATGATGTTATACTATTTCCATTATATTTTATTGATATATGCCACTGAAGTTCACTACAAGATAATTAAAATGGAATATGTTGTGCATAGCATTTATCCCTCATTTACAGGGACACACAAAATAATTCTGTTAGAGTACCTACTAAAAACAATAATTGATGAAAAAGCATTTTA
The DNA here is from genome assembly GCA_963931845.1 of Maratus michaelseni. NCBI lineage: Eukaryota > Metazoa > Arthropoda > Arachnida > Araneae > Salticidae > Maratus > Maratus michaelseni. The sequence continues at coordinate 86,396,303 of OZ007586.1, forward strand.
AGTTGTGATGTGTTTTAAATTGAACTAATTTTTTGCCTATTACTTGGTGTGTATAAATTATATAGGTGATATACAGGGTAGCACAAAACATCTCCAGTACATTCCCGTTTACTTACGTAAATTTCTGAAGAGGAATTTACAACTATGCTATGCGTTTTCTAAATGAACTAACTGTGTAGTATATATACAAACCTGTCGATCATATACAGGTCTACTCAAAACGGATAGTTTTCCTACTTTTGGGGGAAAATTCTTGAAATTGGGTTTCAATGTGCTATGCGTTTTCCATATTGTTTACTTAAACATAATCTTCAACCTTATTAAACGGTGAATTTTTTATAAGTGTTCTGGACATGTTAGAGAGTGTTTCATAATCTGTGTTAGACGCATGATTTTTTGTTCTTGTTTAAATTTTATTAACGATTTTGTAGACATCTAATCAAAACTTTTTTTTTCAAATGTTGTAAAAAGCTAGCAAGAAATATTTTCTTCACAAACACTGGTATTCAAAAGATGGACCACTCGGAGCCCTGCTATTATTTAAAATATAAATTAAGTCAATTAAATATTAAATTAAAATACTTAAAGTATTTTTTTTAAAACGTTAAAGAGATAATTTAAATGATTGAAAGTTGATAAAAATACTAAAAAATAAAAGACATCGAATAATGTGTAATAGAAAATTAACTCGTCATAACATTCAACCCGATCAAATCGAATTCACTTTTTTAACAAAAATCAACTAAGTATTGTACTTCTGAATCACTCATGAGATAGCGCACCGCCCCCTGAATACTAGGCCTGCGCGCTGAAAAAAATGGCGGCTGTCGCAGGCGGAATCGTTTGTACAGTCCCTCGAACTTCAACACCAATAATATCTAAAAGTTATCTTTGACTTATTTGATCTTCGTAAAACAAGGCGAAGAAAACTTTTAGAAATTATTGGTGTGGAATTTCGAGGGACCGTTCAAAAGCTGAAAAAAAAATCGGCCTGTGAGAGCCGCCATTGTTGTCAGCGCTCAGGCCTAGTATTCAGGGGGCGGTGGATAGCGCCTGCATTGCGACTATCAAGGTACTTCCACAGGAGTGTCATCCTTGGAGGTTGCTCCGTAGGACGTTACTGGCAGCTCACTCCTCAGGGAATACTAAACGTCTCTTCCACAGGAAGCCCCGAACTTGTCATTTTAGTACCAGGAGGAATTTGTGATGGCTTGGAGCTTCTGGGGACGTATTCGAGAGCTTTTGTGTTATATGGTATAACTTGAGAAAAAATATTGTGGAAAAGTATTAAATAATTGAATATAGGGGTTGTTTAGGTGATTGAAAATGTAATTAACGCACAACACTAACTAGAAAACAATATTGTATTTATATAGCTCACTATTTAAATGAAGCTTATATTGACAAAAGTATATGTATTAGTAACAGGTATGAGATTGCTCCGCTTTTTTGCATACCAGTATAATCTTACAGAAAATGTTCTTTTATTTAATCGGAACATTCAGCGATTTAAGTGGACAACGTTCTCTCTTAGATTATACTGGTATGCAAAAAAGCGGAGAAATCTCATCCCTGTAGTAAATAGCGAAAATTATTTTTCAACAAATTATTAGATCATTTTTGTAAATGTTTTGCACTTCACATGCAAAATCTATATATTGACTATTTTTATATTTTTTTCACGACTGTCAACAATTTTAAAATTGCTAAGAAAGCGATTACGCACCATATCTGGAAACCTTTAATTAAGTAGGACAGGTCATGTTTATGCACTTTTCAAGGGAATGATCAAAGGGAAAGCTCACTCTACATCTATCTCTTCTCTGTGATCGCATCGACTCCCGGGTGTCGATATCAACCACTTTGGCTAAATCTGCTTTATATATAACAATGAACGGAAAGAAAGCAGTTGCAAGAAATTTTCCGTTTCAAAATTACCGAACTATTTTTCGGTACCCCTTTTTTCAAATTAGTCTTCCATTAAAGATGTCTTCTCTCCGTAGAATAATTATTAGATTCCAACAACATGCTCTCCGTTCTACTACCGTAATTTCCGGCGTATAATCCGCAGCTCAAAGAATCGTTTTTCGACCCAGAAAATTTATTCAATAATTGTAGTTAAATATTTACAGCGATCTTTTAAGTTACATTTTATAAAATAATATTTCTGGGTCGAAAAACGACTCTTTGAGCTGCGGATTATACGCCGGAAATTACGGTAAGTCGTTGTCATAGGTTAGGAGTGCTCAACCGCTGGCCCTACCAAGATACCATTATTTTTACACAAAATAATTTGTCTGATTTAATGGGATTAAACATTTGTAATTAAATGAGTCGAAGATTTTTTCTCTGTTATTGACAGTGGCAAACGACTTTTAGCCAAAAAGGTTGTGCAGCACTTGGATAAGGGATTGATACAACTTACGTGATGCCAATGCAATGAATGCACACATACAGGGTGAATCTAAACTCTTGGGCAAAACTTTAAGGGGTGATAGTACACATCAAGGCAAACAATATTAAATAGGAAACTAAGGGTCCCAAACGACTTCCGAAGGAGATAGGCGCCATTAAAGTTTAGGGTCCAAAATTTCAAATGATTATAAAAAACGGAAAAATTGGTTGATTCGTTTGCGGTTTTCGCTAAAACTATTCTTTATGTCAGTATTTTCCAGAAAATAAATTTTAAAGACAAAGCTCAAAAATGCCGATAGAGGGCGCTTTAGACTTTGGAGTAACGAACAATTATTTTTTACCGTTATTTTTTGTATCTCATTAAATGCTTTCAAAAGCTTAGACATAAACTTAAATTTTGAGCTCAAAATCTGAATCGTTGGGAGTAGTTAAGTAGCGCAAACTGAACTGTGTTCAGGAGATGAAATTTGAACCCCCCTGAACACAGTTCAGGTATTCCCGATCTTGGTGCCGTAGACCAGGCAGAAACAATATGAGTTGTAATTTTCCAACTGGACGAAAAATATCCGGCCAGGATTCGAACATGGGATCTCTTGGCTGAAGCTGTCATGCTCTATCAACTGAGCTATCCCGGTTGAATCTGGAGGGCATAATTCATCAAGTTCATACCCTCCAGATTCAACCGGGATAACTCAGTTGGTAGAGCATGGCAGCTTTAGCAAAAAGATCCCACGTTCAAATCGTGGCCGGGACATTTTTCGTCCAGTTGGAAAATTACAACTCATGATTTCTTTACCAAATTGAATAATTGTGTTAAAATTAATCCAGGCAGAAACTACTACCCCCTACAAGTAAAATAAACGATAGAGTAATGACAAAATTAAATAGAAAATTTATTCATAACAGACATGAGCAATTTCTCTGCGCAAAATAAAAAGAAACAATTTGATGTATGCATGTAGTGCGCAATATGAATGAAGGTTGACACGTAGAAAATGGTACACGCATGATGTTCGTGAGGAATCACAAAAACTGCTCGAAAGAGTGCCCCCCCAGCAACGATGCAGACCTCACACCGCCGGCGGATGGAGTTGCGAACATTAGTGAATACCCCGGGCATCTCCGGGATATCGCTTGCTACGACGGCAATCCTCGCAACCAGGTCCTCGTTGGAGTCGACGGTAAAAAATAGTTGTTCATTATTCCAAAGTCAAAAGCACTCTCTAACGGCATTTTGGAACTTTATCTTTAAAATTTATTTTTAAAATAAATTTTTTATTTAATTTTGTCATCCCTCTATCGTTTATTTTACGTGTAGGGGGTAGTAGTTTCTGTCTGGTCTACGACAGAAAGATCGGGAATAACTGAACTGTGTTCAGGGGGGGGGGGGGTTCAAATTTCAACTCCTAAACACAGTTCAGTTTGCGCTACTTATCTACTCCCAACGATTCAGATTTTGAGCTCAAAATTTAAGTTTAAGTCTAAGCTTTTGAAAGCATTTAATCAAATACAAAAAATAACAGTAAAAAATAGTTGTTCGTTACTCCAAAGTCTAAAGCGCCCTCTATCGGCATTTTTTAAACTTTATCTTTCAAATTTATTTTTAAGAAAATACTGACATAAAAAATAGTTTTAGCGAAAACCGCAAACGAATCGACAAATTTTTCCGTTTTTTTATAATTATTTGAAATTTTGGACCCTAAACTTTAATGTTGCATATCTCCTTCGGAAGACGTTTTGGACCCTTATTTTCTGATTTAATATTGTTTGTCTTGATGTGTACTATCATCCCTTAAAATTTTGCCCAGGAGTTTAGATTCATCCTGTATACAATTTGGATTAAAATGTTCGGTTAATGTGCTGATCAGAGTTGCGAATTTAGCGAGTTATTTATTACAATTACCACCCAGAATTTCTTAATGGTAAACTGGTAAAATTTTCTTTATTTAATGACAGACATTCCGTGATTAAACAAAGTAACAATTACTTTTCAGATATTCTGGTATTCATTTTGTATACAAAATTCGCTAAACTGGGAATGATTATCACTTTCTAAAGATTTTATCTTACAAGTAGATACAAGTACCATAAAATGAATTCCAGAAAAAATACAATCTTACACTCGAGCATAATAACAAAGAAAATAAGCAGTTGGAAGAAAATTTCCGTTTCAAAATTACTGGACATATTTTCCCGGAACTGCAGATTTTGAAATTGTCTTGCATTTAACTTTTCTACTCTCCGTGGAATAAATATTAGATATCAAGAAATTGATTTTTGTTGAACTAAATCGTTGATAGAGCTGGATTGATACTACTTTATCAGATATTGGCTGGTTTTACAGCCTATAAATTTAATAAAATCATTAATTGTAATATGTTTGCTCTCAGTAGAGTTTTACTTTCATTTTCGCAATTATTTCGTATTTTTTTCTCTCCTAATTAGATACACATTCGTACAAATTTAATGTAGAATTCACTGATTTATATTGCATTTAGCGAAATAAAAAAATGTTTAAAAGGATATATTTGACATATTTTACAGCTGGTGTATTTAATAAATCAATACTTGTATTTGTTTGCGCTTAGAAGGGTTTCAAAATCAGCTTGTAAATATGTCATAAATGTTCTTCTTTCTTTTAAATAAATATATATATATATATGTATATTATATATATATATATATATATATATATATATATATATATATATATATATATATATATATATATATATATATACATACAAACTGTGACATAGCAATCTCTATTTTTTATTTCGTTTAGAGAAATAAGGATAAAAAATTTTAAAAGAATGTGTTGTTTGGTTTTATAGCTTGTAATATTATTGAATCATTGCCTAAAATATGTATGCTCTCAGTATAAATTTAACATAAGCTTCGTAATTATTTCATGATTTGTTATTTCTCTCTTAATTAGATAGTTTTTCTTAGTTAATTAGATAGTTTCTCTTAAATATATTTCTAGGCACTGTACACTGGATAATCATTCAACGTGGTTACAATCCTTGAAATTTCGAAGCAGTCCGGCTAAAACTATTTGAGATCAGAAATTTGTAACTAATATTTATTCTTCAGTTACAAAATTCTTTGTTTAATTGTAGAAATTGTAATAATTTTCTGTAATAATATAAAGGGAAAAAATTTCTTAGTAAAGTTTTGTAGCACTGGTCGCAATCTGCACCTTATCACAATCCTCTGAATACTAGGCTTACGCTTTGACACAAAAATGGCTGCTGTTGCCGGCGAATTTTTTTTTTTTTAGAATTTGTGCGTTCTTTGAACAATAATGCCAGTCGAAAGGTAAATGTAGCCATAAGAAGCAGATTAATCTTTAAATGTAAGTATATATATATTTTTTTTCCATTTCACATTTAACATTTAAAGACACGGACGGTTTACAGTAACGTAAAGACATGGGTGGTGTACTGTATACGCCAAGGAATTTTTAAAGTTTAAGTAAGTACTTTTAATGATATCCTTGTATAATCCAATATTCAATAGTAATGTAATAGTAATAAACATCCAACTATCCAAAAGAGGAAAATATAATTAGAATTAATATAATACTGAGGCTGTGTAGCAATACGCACACACACATACAAAAAACGGACGGTGGTACCCGTGCACTAACGCTTTTTAAGGCCTAAACGTCAATTTTTGATGCTACAGAAGAATAGCTTTTAATGTCTTGTAATAGTAGAAAAATAATAGACATCACATTTATATAATAAAATAAAATAAACAAGGAAGAAAATATAATAAATTACACACAACCACGGGCATACGACATTGGTGACCATTCCGTACGACAGTGATGACTTACCAGTAAAAATACAGAAAGCGAGCAGAAAAATTTGGTAACTGCAACTTTAATCATTGGTTGAACATTGAAGGGCTTTTGGGAAGGGCGTAAATTAATCCCAGATGTTAATCTCGTAATACGTTTGAAATTCACAACAGTGAGTGGCGAACTCAATATGCCAGCCGTGTCTTCAAATTTTAATAGTTAATGCAGATTATATTCAAAATTGAATTTCTAAATAATTCAATTTAAATTTAATAAAGAAATTTAAATTATGTAGAAATGTTTTATTTTCTGCGTGAAAATTAATCCAAATTTTCTTATTACTAAGATTTTTTTGTTCTTTTTCAGATACACTAGCGTTGCCAGGGTGGTTACTATAATGAAAATTTAAATAATATGATTAAATCTAAATATTTGTTTGAAAAGTTACTAGATTTTCTACGATAAAAAGTTAAATGATCTATAGCTTGTAAAAGACATGAACAAAATGTGTAAAAAATTGATTAAGGAACTATTGCAGGTTTACTTTTCTGTCAAACATTTAATATTTCAATCGCTATTCAGAATTAATCTAAAACTATACTAAAGCTATTCTGAAACCTCAAAACATACATTTAACATTAAAATATTTAAATACATTTTCATTGTTCAAAATGCGTATTCGGTAACACAGATAATTTAAATTATTTGACGTTTATTACTAAAATTAATCGTTATTAATTAAAAAGCCCTTTCAACATAGTTGCCAACTTTTACGCTTTTTTGCTACCACTAAAAATTAATAGAAATTTTTGCATTATTGAACCATATGATTTTGACGATTTAAAAAGTAAACATTTACTGTAAAATTTTAGTGGTAGTAAAAAAGCGTAAAAGTTGGCAGCTATGCCTTTCAAGTTATTATTTCTGTTTCAACTCTACAGTGTGGAAGTGGAAACTTGAAAGTTTTCACTACTTTAAACGTAATCGTCTTATATGTCAATAAATTTAAGCTAAAAAAGATCCTTTTGTTTACTTAAATAATTTGTTTAAAATAAGGCTGAGGTAGTGGTGCCACTCTCTACATTTTCAAAATAATACATATGTACAAACTGCTAAGATTTTTTATTACCATTATTTTCGAATATTAATGTTCACCTTATTTATTTGCAAAAATCTTCGTTTAAATAAGTCAAAAATTACTACACTAAAAAGCGGTTACAAAAAAAATTGCAACCGTTGGCAGATATGCATTACAGTAGCATAACTAATTAAACAATTGGGCTTTAAAGGGTTAATTAAAGTAAATGTTACTTTTGACAGAAAGTGGTAAAAAGCTGAATAATGAAATCCACTGTATTGGCAACACTGCAACGGGAAGGAATTTAATTTTAATTTTAAAGGAAATGTTGAGGTGTTTATTTTCATGTACCGCTATTTTCAAATAGTAATATTTATGTTATTTTGATATGTCTCGCATTTTTCAAGTCAGACGACACTCAGGTCGACAGACCTGTATAATTTGCGACCACACTAGTAGAATAATCAGAAAACCGACTTCTTCTGTTTTCAGTATCCTCGGTCGTCTATGAAATTTTATAAAATTATTAACTTATTGAGTGTTACTGATTCCAGATATTACAATTGCCTTAAATTATTTCTGCTGATTTTTCTATGTGTTTTGCGGTTCATTCACGCATTCGTACTTAACACGAGAAAATTTAACATCTCAAACTATCATGACTTGTATAATTGCACCAGAAAGGAATTCTGTACATAAGCATGCACAATTAAATTTAGAATATCTGGGCAATCAATATAATTTAATAACGCAATTGCATTTAGTGGGGAATATTTTACAAACAGGCGGAATGTAATTTCTAACTTTGATGTGTTTCTGTGGGTCTATTAGGATAATGCAGTGTCTCTATTATTTCCTATCGGAAAAGAGATATCTAGACGCTAAGTGTTTCAAGCGAACCCATTAACCCTTTAGGATTCGTGTGCAAATGAGTTCGGAAATAGAATGAAAACTAGTAAAATACTCTCAAGAAGTCCTCATCCAATTAATAAAATCGGCTGAAAGAATAATATTTTTAGCTATGATATGGATTAAATAAATCTGTTTCAAGAAAAAAACAATGAAGAAAGGCATGCTTTTTCCAAATTATTTTTAAATATACTAACGTTTTATTTTAATACAGGATCACGAACCCGCGTTCCAGAAAGCCAATCTCACCACTTTTCCCGAAAAGATATCTTAGTTAATTACAGAATTTCTTTCATCAAATAAATAGTAGAATGTTTTTTTACAAATAGTAGTGGCAATTGGCTTTCTGGCATGCGAGTTCAATGTTACTTGTGTCCGTTTCTTTAGAGGCTATCCTGCTTGCTTCTGCGGGAGAGGGAACCCCACGATTAGACATTGTGTCTATGAGTGTCCTTTGCGGAAGTCAGTGAGGGAAAATCATTTTCCTCACAACTTTCATGCAAGAACGCTTTCCGATCTTTGTCTTGATCATTATAGCAGGAGGGGGATCGTTGCTATTGTCAGCGATATTCTCACAAGAACCTTAGACCGTGCTGGTGATCGTGTGGGGACCTAGGCTCTCGCACACTGTTTCTTGAAGTTTTCGAATGCAGATATTGAAATCATTAGAACGCAGATACTCAATATGCAGTGGAAGGTGACTGTGGTCTTCCTTCTCTGTGTTCTGACTCGGCTGCTTAGGTGTGGAAGATGATCGGGAGCAGAGTGTTTGGGCCGACTCACTTTGACAGCAATGTCGTACCACCGATAAAGATAATAGGCGGAAATGGAAGAATCGATTAGTTATTAGGAGTGACAACTTAAGCTTGTTTACCGCAGGGGTAAACTTCCACCAGTAAAACGGCATAGAAATTTTCTGGATAGAAATTCTGCAGAAATAAGACGTTACAGTTAGACTAATAATTCTAATTAAAGTTACCTGTGGATGTTTGCCTCTCCAGTAATTGAAATTTTTGTTTCTCCCTCCGAGACGGCTGTATTTGAATCCACCCTCATTTTCCCCTAGATATTTTTACACACAATACGTGGTCGGACAATACACGAATAGTCTCTATCCATAGGTCGTGATGAGGTTTTGATGTGTTTACCGCGCATGGTTTCAGAGATTTCCCATGTGTGTCACGATAATTCCAGCTGGCACGTATGTATTCATTTGAAAAATACGATTTTAATAAAAATGCTATTTGGAAGTGTAGAAAAATCTAAATATTTGTCTCATAATAGCATTTTCTGGAATGTAGGAACAATTTTGAAGAAAATTGATCTTAACACCTTCGCGACGAGCGTGTTTTACACTGTTTTAATTCTTTCGACACGAAATATAACAAATTGTATTTGTTGGCCTTCTTTCTGTCTCAAAATCTGATATTACATAAGTTGAAAATTTCTGCATTAAAATACTGGTGCTCCAATGTGCACACATTTCATACATACTAAATTTCATACATATCGTAGTAAAGAGGTTATAGAAAAAAGAAAAGCACAAATTGTAAATGACATTAAAACATTTTTCGGTCGTATCTGAAGTGGAACGAACTGAACATGAATCTTCCACACCTTTCTGGAGTTACTATATTTTTTATATTTGTGATTGATATGTATTGATGAAAAACCTTGAGGGAATGAAGCACAGACGTAATTTTTCTGAAAAGAGAAATCGTAATAACGTCAACAGATCAGTTTTCGCATGTTAATTTAAGGCTAAAATTAGTAATGGCAACATTTGTATATCTACAAACATGGACATATCGTCGCTACCATGTCAAACTATCGAATGTGAGAAAATGCATTTTTCGTTTCTTTTAAAAATGAGCCGATTGTCAGCACTAAATTTTAATAAAGTTTCAGGGTTGCAACATCACCAGGGTTGCCAGTTTGGCCTCATTTTCCATTCAGAAAAGTCAAATCCACACCAGAAATTTAAAATAGAAAATTTTGCTTTATATAATGAAAGAATATTTCAAGATTACTTAAAGTAAAACATTTTCTCACAAAATTTCCGGTATGAATCGGCATCGCTGAATAAAAAAAGATGTCAATCTGGTAATCCTGTTCTTCACAGAAATGTTATTAGTATTTTTATTAGGCAAATAATTCTAATAAAGTTTAGTGGTGACAATAGGCCCATTTTTAAAAGTAATGAAAAATTCATTTTTTCACATTCGATAGTTCGACATGGTAGCGACGATATAATATATACAAAAAGTGATCGTTTGGTTAATATATTGATTGAAACATTTAAAATAAAAGTAAAAAAAAATGTTTTTTTGTTAATATTCTTCTTTTTTTTCTGTGAGGATCAATAAATAAAGCTGTTTTTGTATACTGCATTTAAAGTTTAATGTAGATGGAATAGATAAACCTGAAACATATGTTTTTTTTAGTGTTTGGGTCATGTTTCTACCCTGTCAGTGTCGCCAGTTGGGTCGCTGTTTTATTCAGAAATTCCGAGTTCATACCGGAAATTTCGAAAGAAAATATTTTACCTTATATAATACTAAATGTATGTCATTAAATTAAACAAAAAATACTTTTCGGGATTTCCTGTGTGAATTTCGATTTTCTGATTAAAAAGGCGGCCAAAATGACAACATTGTACCCAGTTTAACAATGTACCGTAATTTAAGACTTAAAATCCCTGGCACAAACAAACATGTTTGGTCAAAGCGCTTATACAGCAATCATGCGCAGATGAATAAAAAAAAAAACTTACTGAATTTAAAATTGCGCCCTCTAGAGGCAGATTGTGCAAAAGTTCGTGTTTGCTTATCAATTTTACCAGTGTTGCCAGGGTTTGTACGCTTTTACCACAATTTTTAATAGAATGTTTCGCCTTATTTAAATGCAGAAAAGTATTACAAAGCCTGCAATTAAACGTGGCGTTTATAAGTTCTGCTATTTAAATATTAAATAAAAAAATTACATTAAAAATTGTGGTACTGTCGTACGAAACATGGTAGCCTGTTCGCCAATATTTTTTAATTAAGATTGCTTGAATGCCACCCCTTTTTGCAGTAGAAATATTCATCTTATTTAATGACACAGAAAGTAATACGAAAAAAGCCCATTAATAAAAGTACAGCGCCTAGAATACATATTGTAGAAACCGGCTATCCGAGTAATGCTTTAAAAAGTGCTAAAACTTGTAGCCGATAAATGTGCAACAATGCTGTACGATAATAGAGCGATCGCAGCGACATCTACTAGCTCTTTTCAACGTAAACATTGTATTGAAAAAATATCATATGTATTTTGAACAGTTATTAGTTGATAATTAATGAATGGCATAAAGTAAATTGCAGAATATATTTTAAGAGGATAACTATACATTATCATTGATAATTCGCTTCAGTAATGAAACGGAAAAAAGAATTCGTTTTTGTAAAAATGTGAAGATAAAAATCCGGACAGCTATAGCTTATTACTCAAAAAAAAAAAAAGAAAAAAAAAAGAAAATTTTCATTAAAAGAAATTCCTGAATTACTAATGCACGTACACATATGAATTAGTTCCGTTGTATACATACATGATACTGCAAATTGATTATTATTATGGAACATATGTGTTACTATCACTTAAATATGTTTGGCGATTCTTTGATTCGCGCGATTTCCAAGCCCGAGCCAAACCAGTAACTTTATACAATAGTCAAGTTACCATAAAAGGAAAAAATCTCCAACATTTTGAGATTTTTTTTCCATTTTATATCCGATTAAAAAAAAACTGTGCGTGAGTGTAAGATATTATAACCTTAATCTTTTTCACTTTTCTAGAAGAGATTCATCCTTTGGTACGCTAAATAGTGATAGTTTGCAGTTCTTGTATCGAGTATTGTAACCAGGGACAAAACGATGAGTATCATTTAAGATTTAAAATGCTTACTACCAGCCAAAACGTTTTCTCAATTTGATTCTTATACAATGTTTACGTTGAAAATAGCTAGCAGATGTCGCTGCGATCAACCTCTTATCAAATTCAATTTTTTAGTACTATTTTGTAGCTGGTTTCCACACTATTTATTCTAGGCGCTGTAATAAAAGAAAAAATTTCATACCAAATTCTGGTGTTAATCAACCATTTCAGATTAAATTTAGTATGTCACCTTATAGGTGTTAGTGGAGTGCAAAAGGTTAAACTTTTAAATTTTTGTTTTTATTTTCTTTAGAGCTTTAAAAATAATATAGCTTTTAAAAGGGTAAATGGTAAAAGAAAACGCTGCTACATACAATAAAAAGCGTAAGAAATAGGTGCTGCGTGCTAGACAGGGCCTGATTAAAGAATAGACAAACAGCCACCGATAAAACCAAAAAAAAGTTTTTGCCTTAACTATGGCAAATTTTGTTTAAATAAGGTGTTTAAATAGGGAAATTTCTATTCAAATTTCTTAGTAGAAGTTTGCTTCTGTGAATTTAGATCAGGCGCTCTTGCTGATTTTCATTTACCACTCGTCTGTTTTTACAACCGGCCGCAGAAGATGATTTCGGCGGTAGTGTACCAAAGCAAATTTAACACGCATTGTGCCCGATATAAGGATAATCTTCCTGATTTGGACACAGAAATTGCATTAATTGAAATGTATCTTACGTGTACTTATTTGACTTTGATTATTAAATAATTTTTTTTTTTGTCAAAACATGTTTTGTTAAATAGCGGATTATACGTCGGATATAACTGTATTACTTTCTTTTCTATGGCAACGAGATGATTGAAAATTGAAACGAACTCCGTTTCCTACACATTGTTTTCTACATACTGTTTTCCTATATGTCGTCTTAGGAATAATTGGGAAAGTGGATGAAGCTGGATAACAGTTTTAAGGTGAAATAAATCTACCGAATCTACCAACAAAATTTGAAAAATATAGTAGACGATAGCTAGAACAGAGTGAACAAATTTCATACAATGGCAACGTTATTCAGAGAGGTATTTTTGTTTATTTAAACTGAGGTTTCTTCAAAAAATGTTTTTGAAGAACGTCGTGCATTTTTATAAAAACTACTATATATTACTAATTATTAATTTTGTTTAAATATTCTATAGATATCCCTGTTTAATCTACTGGCGTAAAGTATGGGTATCACAAATAAACATCTTTTAATTAGTAATGATCGCTGTATTTTAAAACGTCGAACTTTTGTCTTAAATAATGGGAATAATTCTATTCTGTAAATGTGGGAAAAAGTGATGGACGCAACGTCTAAGGTTTAACCGTTAGTAAACTTTTGCAGGTAATATATGCGTATATATCATACTTGCCAACTTCCAACTGTACTTCCGTAAAATGTGGTTTAACACTGGAACTACCGGAAATTTTACTCAAGTTTTTTAAAACTATTTTAAACCATAAATTTTATCAAAAGCTAGTTAACTTATTCATTTAACGTATTTCTGTGAGTTTTATATTTAATTTATTTTAAAAAGAAATTCCTGGTTCGAATCGGAATATATTCATTTGGTAATCGTCAACATGACGGCTCATGGTAGTTCTAGTGTTAACCCCTTCAGGGGCAAAGTACTCTTGTAGCTAAAATATTGAAATGATTGATTGACACCAGGATTCGTGAACGAATTTATTTTAAAATAAGTAAAAGGTTTTCCTCATGTACCTTATAAGTTAAAAATTTGGTTATAAAATTCTGGTGTCAATTTGGCATTTTGGGATTAAAATTAAGTGGTATATATTTTATACCGGTGCCCTTCAAGGGGTTAATGTAACGCAGTTTCAATACATTTTGCACCAGAAAAAATGAATCATATACAGGGTGATTTTTTTTTAAGTTGTGAAAGTAAAACGTTGTAACAATAGAACCAATGATCCTAATGACCTAAAATTTCACCAGTATGCTCCCAAAGCAATGGGATATTTTAGGTGTGGTTAAAAAAACTTAAAATCGCACCGACAGATGGCGCTGTACATCCAGTAAAGTCGGGAGACGAACTTGCGTCCGGTACACGCACATTGGCGGTAAAAACGTGAAGTACGCACATCTCGTGTTAATTATTCTACAGAAATCCTCGCAATGACTGCACCATTGACGGACCGTGCGTTGTTAGTGAAACTGTAATACAGAATAATGACAGCGCAGCAACTGCTCTTAGGAGATTTAGGACACTTAAGAATTTAAGAAAAGGTCCAATGACGACAGAGGGTATACGGAAGATGGTTTCTCAAAGTACCGTCCATTGTTTTCCTCTCACGGACGATATTGTTTGTTTCTGCTACCTTACAGCGCCATCTGTCGGTGTGATTTTAAGTTTTTTTAACCATACTTAAAAAATCTCCATTGCTTTGGGAGCATACTAGTGAAATTTTAGGTCATTTGGATCAGTGGTTCTTTAGTTACAGTGTTTTACTTTCACAACTTTAAAAAAAATCACCCTGTATTTTTACTTAATTGATTTCAGGTTTCATGAACGGATTTACTTCTAAAAATAAATTCGTGGTTCTAAACGACTTTAAATAGGGTCAACTTAATCCAAATTTTACATAAGAAGAATGTAAGGTTGGCAGATATAATATATGATTGATTTATTTTGTTAAATAAAATTTCTGGTTCAAAGTAAGTCTTTATTTTTGTTGAAAAAAAATCTCGATTTTCCAGCTATTAGGTTAAGACAGAAAAAGCCTTAGGTATGGAGTTATTTTGTTAAATGTTAGAAACACAGAAAAAGAAAATTTTTTTCTAAAATGTATAAACTTCATTACATATTGAAAGCTCGAACTTATCAGTTTTGAAATATAAAAAAAATTGAACATATTTGTAATCAAATATTTTACTTAGTAAATGAAATCATATAATACAACATAGAAAGAAGATACATTATGTTAAATACATTTTCTGCTTCAATGTATGTTTACTTCACTTGAAATTAACAAGAAGTTTGAGAACTATGCACATTCTATGCAAATCATTCTTTTATATTGCCTTTTTGCTTTTTTTAATTTTCGTACGCAGTTCCTACTTCCACCAAGCACTAATTTTACATTATTTACTAATAACTGCATTAGCTATTGATTGAT
Source organism: Maratus michaelseni (assembly GCA_963931845.1). Classification (NCBI taxonomy): domain Eukaryota; kingdom Metazoa; phylum Arthropoda; class Arachnida; order Araneae; family Salticidae; genus Maratus; species Maratus michaelseni. The sequence goes on from OZ007586.1 coordinate 86,411,594, forward strand.
GCTTTGAGTGTTTTTAAATTGTTTATAGTACGAGGGTTTCGATGACTTACTTTTTCAGGTACAGGATGATGTTTTTACATATATTTTACATATACGCTTATAATATATATACCGGGTGTCCATACTTAAAATACAAGTGCTTGGAGCTCAATTTAAAAAAATGCACTGAAGAAATAAATTTGTAAAGTTAAAATAATTCACATTTTCAGCAACAAGAGAAAATTTGGCGCTGCTCATTTTTGTTACTTATTTCATTCTTTTTAGTTGTTATTAAGTTGCTTACAATTTTCTTTCATCTTACATCTCAAATTTCAAATTCAAATTCAACCAAGCAGGGTGGCCTACCATGCGGCTTAAGCTCTACAAGCCCTGCTTGGCAAGTTTATTAAAAAAAAAAAAAAAAAAAATACAAATGAGGCCAATAGGCCATTAGGCTTTTACATAGTACTGAATTGAAAGTTTACAATGATATATATACAATTCAGATATGTTTTAAAAGTTTTTACAAATGATTTTAAGTCTTTGTATGATGCGGACATAGTCTATAAATATATTTTAAAAGTTTTTACAGATGATTTTAAGTCTTTTTATGGTGTAGGCATAGTCTATGTATTGAGATGTTCGGTGATTATTAGTCTACAACGTTTCTAGATTAATTGAAGTATTTTGAGCTTTGAGTTTATAGTTTTTCACTGATTTTTGTGAGCACTGTTATAATCATTTTATTCTTCGTCATCTGAGGACTGGATGTTTCCTAATAAATGCGCTGGAGGCATCTGAAAAAGTTGTTGGTTTTTTTCCAATAGGTGTACACATTCTATGATTTTTTGTTTTAAGTTTGGAGTACTAAGGACATGATGAAACCACACCGATGTTCTCAGTGAAGCCGGTTTTTTTATGTGGAAAGCGGATGTCAGAGGGCAGTTAAGAATGTAGTGAGTGGCGTCTCCTCGTTTGCCACATGTGCAGTATGGAGATGGTGCTTTCCCAAAAAGATAAAGGCATGACGGGAATGGACCATGATTTGTTGTGTATAAATAAATATTCCGGTGTGATATTAGAAAATCTTCTGTGACTTTGGGACAGTGGCTATATGCTTTTCTTCCTCTGTGTTCCATCGTCCATTGATCTTGCCATTTAGATAAATAGTATTGTTTAAGTTGTCCTCTGAGGTATGATGGAGGTGATGGATGGAAAATTTGTTTTATTGGAGTATCTGGTTTCGTAGCTTCTTTAGCTAATCTATCTGCATGTTCATTACCTTCGACTCCAGAATGGCCTTTCACCCATTTGAAGAAAATCTTTGTTGTCGTTTGCTGCAAGTTCTTTATTATTTGACCTATTAAGTAGTTGTCTGTATTTATATCCGTTAACGCCACTAAGCTAGAGCGGCTATCTGAGTTTATTGTTGCTTGACTGTATGCAGATGTTTGCAGCCAGGAGACTGCGTCCAGTATTGCCAACAGCTCTGCTTGATATATCGAGTTTGACGTTCCTAAGTGTATTTGATGTTCCTTTATTAGGTTTTGATTTTCGTATATGCAGAAGGCATATCCTACTCCTTCTTCTGTCTTTGAACCGTCCGTGTATACCTGTATTCTTGGTTGATCTTCCACATCCTCCGCCCAATTAAAATATGTACTGTGTGGTATTATTTCCGTCGGAATGAATTTAGGTTGATATAGATCCGGTTGTATGTCGATCATCGGGATGCCCAGCCTGAGGATTGCTCCTTGCGCTGCTATTTTTTCGGCCCTTAATGAAAGTGGCATTATTCCCGTGAGGACACAGAGAGCAGATGTAGCAGTTTTCTTGTATGCACGAGAGATTAATAATAAGCACTGTGCTTGAATCGCTGATAATAGTCGTAGACCATGAGATTTTTGAAGTTTAGGGTACCACGTTGATGCTGCATAGGTTGTTTTCTTCTCTAAAATTTGATTGTACCATATTTTTAGGATGGATTTTGAAATACTTCGTTGTGGGGCTGCGAATTTCATGAGGTTTTGAGCTATTGTATTAATTTCCGTTCTTTTTGCATGAAGGTGTGGAAGAAAAGAAAGTGTACTGTCCAAGACCAGACCAAGATACTTTAATGTAGGATTGTGTTTAATGGATCTATTGTATATCTTTAAAATGGGTGGACGTTTCAAATATTTCCGGTTCTTGATTTGCAAGGCTGTCGTTTTTTCATGTGTAATTTGGATGTTGTCAGCATCTGCCCAGTCCTGAACCAATCGAAGAGCTTCATTGCCTTTTTCTTCTATAATTCTTCTGGTGTGACCTGATATTATTAGGAGTAGATCGTCGGCATATGCCACTACTTTAAGTCCATTTTCTTTTAGAATTTTTAAGATTTTGTTTACGAAGATTCTCCATAGAAAAGGGCCAAAACACGACCCTTGGGGACATCCTTTTTTAAACCAGTGTAGATCTCCTGAAAGCCAGTTTGTGTATGCCGATCTAAGCGATAGAAAAGATCTCGTTATGTTTACATAGGCTTTACTTATATCCATAGTCTCGAGCTCCTCCATCGTCGCATCCCATGGCAGGTTGTCGAATGCATGGTGAAAATCTAAAGATATGAGGAAGGTATATTTTCCGTCTTGCTTGTTTAAATCTATAGTGGACATCACTTCTTGAATTGCTGTTTCGGTAGACTTACCAGGGACGAAACCGTGCTGGGATGGTTCTAATTTTGAAGTATTATGTAATTCATGTAATATGCGTTTGAGTATTAATTTCTCGTAGATTTTCCCCAGGATTGGCAGCAAGGAAATCGGTCGATATGAGTCTCCCTCCGTTGGTGATTTCCGGCTCTTCAGGAAAAAGACTAATTCACCCCGTTTCCAAGCTGTAGGAAAGTAGTTAAGTTTTAGTAGTATATTATACATATCTTGTACTAATTGCTGGTGATTTTTGAATATTTGTCTTACAATGTAGTGATCTATATTATCAATTCCTGGGGCTTTATTTTTATTAAAGTTGTATATCGCTGTTTTTATTTCATTTATGGTAAATGGTGGAGCCGATTTATCTGGTGATGGTGGTCTTATATCTGTTATTTGTGATCTTCCATATATATGTTCCGTGAGTTCTTGATAAAAGGATTTCTTAGTATGTGTTATTGTTGTTGAATTCGCTAGAGCATAGGTCTCTTGTTTGTAGAAATCCTGAAAAGCCACTCTCTTTGTTTTCCCGTAGGGATCTGTAGTTGATTGGCAGAATCGTAACCATGCATCGTGTTTGGCCTTATGGATTTGGAGCTTGTATTTGGCTCGCTCTTGTTTATATTTCTGTTTTTGTATCTGTGTGGCAGTTGGAGATTTTATTTGTCTTCTGAGTGCTCGTACATAATTTCTTGATTTCCTGAGATCCGGGGACCACCATTTAACTGAAGGTTTGTGAGTACTGCTTTTTTTCCTTAAATTGTTTTCACTGGTTTCTTGTATTATTTGCATTAGTTCTTCGTAGTGTTTGTCGAAATCTTCTTTACTATTTATTTGTTTAAAATCAATGTTTTTCTCTTTTAGACTTGAGTTTAATTGTTGGTTAAATCTTTTAAATGATATATTCTTAGTTCTGTATCGTCTTTTTGGGAGTGTCGGAGTATTTATGTTTAGATCTATTGTTATCAGACGATGATCTCCGTAGTTCATATCTTCTTCTACAGTCCAATTTTCCAATTTGGAAAACAACGGGAACGAAAGTAGCGAAACATCTGGCCATCCCTTCGATCTCTCTGTTTGAAAAGTTGGTGAACAATTTGGGTCATTTGCTGAGATTAGATGATGTTGACTCATATGTGTGATCAAGTGATTTCCTCTATCGTCATCTGATGGGTATCCCCAGAGTTGGCTGTGAGCGTTGAAATCTCCTAGATGAATGAGATGTTTACTCATACCCTTCTTATCTGTCCAATCTTGAAGATCTTGTTTTAAGTCTGCTGACGGTGGTGAATATTGATTACCTATTGTTAATACTATGTCTGGAAATATTATGTTAATAAATACTGAGTTTTGATATTGCTGAATTCTTATGTGTTGAAGATTATTATCTAATACAATTATATGACAATTATTGGATTGCGAAGCATAAGATGGCACTGACGAAGGTAATCCGTGTGGTCTTTTATTTGTAACTGCGCAATCCTGTAGGCAGGCTATTGAATAATTTTCTTCTATTAGGTAATTTATAAGGTCTGAAGTTGCTGTCTTGATTCTTTGTAGGTTTATTTGTGCAATTTTGAATTTGTTCATTGTTATGATTGATGTTGTTGGACACATTGACGTTGGAATTTAAGATATGCAGCAACTTTCAAAGGAATAGTGATGGGTATCAATGTGTTTTTCTGAGCTGGATTTATTTTGGTTGTATTCTTGACAATTTATGCAACATTTTGTTTCAGAGTCACAGTTAGCAGTGTTGTGAGAATCTGCGCACTTTGCACACGTTTCTTTCTGGTCGCAGTTTCGCGACATGTGACCCAGCCGCTGGCATTTGAAACAACGTGGTGTGATTATGTATTTCCGAATGTTGCATCTATTAAAGCCTATGTTAATGGAGGTTTGTTCTAATATCTTTGCATCTCTTTGTTGAAATTCCACTATTAAATTTACTGTGTTTGTATTCCTTGTTGAGTGTTTGATTTTGTTCAGGCAGAAATTTGGCTTTTCAACTCGTAGTGCTCTTTGCAATGCCGGTTGCAATATTTCTTCCGAATATTTCTCTATGTTTTTTGTTATATCTTCCTCTTCTTCGTCACTTATTATCGGAGCTCCAAATATGATGAGTTTTTGTGTTTTAGGTTTGATTTTATCAAACTGAATTTTCTCTGTCAATCTTTCATTTCTTTTTAACTGTTGTTGTAGTTCTGTGAGGTCTTTGTCTGTATTACAGGTTACAACCAGATTACCAGCTTTTGTTTGTTTGCAGCTTAGCTTTGTGAGAACTGATGTGTTTACCTCCCTATTTAAAGCTTTTCTTATGTCTTGTATCGTCGTATCAGTGTCTTTTGATTTAACTAACATTGCTGGTTTTGGTGGAGGCCTTTGAGTTAGTATCTGAGCATATGATGTTTCATCGTTGTTTTGTTTCTGCCTTCTTTGTGTTGCTTGTGTTGGTTGATTCCTAAGTGTTTTCTTTAATAATTCCAATTCTTTTGTTTGTTCACTTAGAGCTGCTTTCAAGAATACTCCCTGTTGGTTTATCTTTTCTTCTAGTCTTTTCCCCAGCTCACTTTTAATCATATCTCCCATTTCTTCTACAGATATCTTACATCTCATAAGGATTTTTTTATTTAGACCAGGGAAGGTGAATCCGCGTAATAGAAGGCCATTTACAATCACTCTTCCTGAATAGTTTCATTCGCCTTATTTAATCTCCGAATTTCTTTCATGAGATAAGCCGAGGTTATAAGCCGAAGATATTTTTTCGAAATAGTGATGACAATGAGCATTCTTGCACAAGAGTTTGCCGTTAATATTAAAATTTTTCTCAGTTTATATTTTGTATCTGAATCAGAATGACATATGTCCAACGGTATTTATAATTAAGATATCCTTTAAATAGCGCACAGTTTACTGCCAAGCGCGGATAAAAGTATTTTACGTGACTATATAAGAATACTGCATCATATTAAATGGATATCACAAAATAACTTACGCCATGTTCACATAGCTGTAAATTTTTTTAGTAATTTTGTCAACAATATTGCTGAAAAGAAATATTTGCCTTAATTAACACATTTAACAGTAACATTCCGAAATTGGGATGTTGTGATTTTTCGAAATTAAAGAAATATTTTTTTTTTATATAAATTACTTTTTTTTACTTTTTTATGATAATATAAAGGGTATAGCCAGGTTTCCTATTAAAATATGCCCTTTAGTCAACCAGATCGAGTCCGACATGAATCGATAGCCCTTCAATAGAGATGCGTTTTGATGCGTTTTTGACAAGTTTGAAGCATATATCTCAAACCCATGGGCAGTTATGACTCTTTAAGTGCGTTTTGGAAAAAGGTGCAATGTGAAGAAAGTAGTGATCGAATTTCCCCGAAAAAAATCAGGGGTGTGTAGTATTAAAATACAAATAGTGGTATTATTTTCAGATTATTTTCTGCAAAATATCCAGTTTTATAATTTTTTTTCTTGTTTTTAATTTAACTTTTTAATTTAGAATATATCGAAATTTTTCAGTGACCACCTTCAGGTTTTTACCAAACATACTACGAGGTATGGTGTATATTTGGTGTGAGTTTCAATTCTCTACGATGGGTGCATCATAGAAAAAGAATTAAAAATATATTCCAGGGATGGGGGAGTTGCAAATTGCGTGTGTTATTACAAGTTCATGTACAGTTTTATGTACAGTTTACGTATGTAGTTATGTTGTTGGTGGAAATCGTTGGATGGATGCAATTGTCTTCTGTTAATTGACAGTTGACGGATTTATTTAATAGTTCTCGGTTCAGTTTGACTAAACAATGTTGTTGATTAATCGAAAACAGTGTTACCACATTGAGGAAAACACAATCGGGGAAAACTGCAACCAGTAAATTTTAGTAGACACTTTTGCCTTATTTAAACATGCTGGTCGGGAAAAAAAAAAAATTACTGTCATGAATAAGAACGAAATTTCTTTTCATTTTTACTGGTGGAAGATTATCCCGTTGGTAATCAGGCTCTGAACGGGAAACATGAATTCACATCTTTTGGAGATCTTATAATTCAGCACATGGGCGGTGCTTTTGTGTTTCATATGTTACATTATTTCTCAAAGAAAATACACAAAATTCGCATTTTTACTATTAGAGTACTATGCATATTAATAGTTCGATTCGAAACAATACCACTATTACATTCATCATTTTACAATAGAAACACATGGTGATAAAATTTTTGTTAAATAATGGAAAAACCAAATGCACCACCCGTAGGCGGGGCGTCATGTTTAAAAGACGAAAAGCAATGTGTTAAGTAAAACTGCGCAGAAAACTAAAAACAAAATCTGTCAACTGTCAACTAACGAAACAAAATGCTTTCCTTCAGATGATTGCCACCAACAGCATGTAAACTGTACATAGAACTGCGCATGAACTTGTAATAACACATGCAACTTGCAACTCCCCCCCCCCCCCCTGGAACACATTTTTATTTTTTTTTCTATGATGCACCCAGCGTAGAGTGTTTAAACTCACACCAAATATACATCATACCTCGCAGTATTTTTGGTAAAAACACGAAGGTGGTCACTGAAAAATTTCAATACATTCTTAATTAAACATTTAAATTAAAAACAAGAAAAAATTATAAAATAGGCTATTTTTCAGAAAATAATCTTAAAATAATATCCACTATTTGTATTTTAATATTACACATCCCTGAATTTTTTTGGGGAAATTCGATCACTACTTTCTTCAAAACGCCCCTTTTTCCAAAACGCACATAAAGCGTCATAACTGCCCATTGGTTTTGAGATATATGAATCAAACTTTTCAAAAGCGCATCTCTGTTGAAGGGCTTTTGATTCATGTAGGACTCGATCTGGTTGACTCAAGGGCATATTTTAATAGGAAACCTGGCTATACCCTTTACAAACAGAATATTCAGATTAGCATAATGTAATAATTACTGCTCTGTATTACACATGTAGCTGTTTTAATTAAACAAAGTGCTGGGAATGAAAAGAAAACAGGCTCAAATGCGGAAATCAGTGATTATAAGTTTATAATTGGTTTAATCCTGAAAATCGGTGATTATATAAGGCGAAGGTTACTATTCGGAACTGGTAGTGAGATAAAAACATCGTAGTAGTTGGAAGGTATGAAAAATGCCTTTTCGATTAAAATGCTATCTAGATATTTAGAAAATACATATAAAGATTTGTCTAATTAAACATTTGTTTTTTCAATGTAGGAACTATTTTGAAGAAAATTTATCTTTATTTAATCATATTTTATACTTTTTAAATTCTTCTGCACCTGTTTTATCAAATTTTAATTTTTGCTTTATTTAATCTCTAAAAATCGGATATTACATTAAATTAAAATTAAAATTTCTGCACTAAAATACTGGTTTTAAAATGCACAGATTTTATACACCGTAAACGGTATGTATGCTGAACGAAAAGCACAATCGAAATTTTTAAATGTTATGAAATCATTTTACGGTCGAATCTAAAATGAAATGAGCTGGACACGAATCTTCCATACTAAATTTTTGCATTCATGATTCTATTGTATATAATTGCATATATTAAATACAAGTGCATATAAAAGAAGCTCGAGGGACGAAGAACAAACATTAACGTAAAGTTACGCAAAAGAGAATTCGTAATAACTTCAATAGTCCAGGTTTCGCACGTTTAAATAAGACTAATACTACTAATGGCAACGGTAATATATATCGGCAAACAGCTACATATAATTTATACAAAAAGTTGTCGATTAACTTAAGAAATATTAAAATATATGTCGTCAAACCGGAAAAATAATAAATTTCTTTATATAAGTTTTTAACAAATTCGTCTGTTTGATGTGTTCTGTCATGATCTTGTTTAATCAAGAAATAAAGCTGTCTGTGTAGACAGCTGTGTCGATTAAGGCAGTTGGCAGAAATAAACGTTCGGTATGTATTTTTTTTTCTTGTTTTCAATGCTGTTGCCTTCCCTGTCAGGTTTGTCCGTTAGACCTCCTTTTTTATTTTACAATTCCGAGTTCACACCAGTGTTGCCAGTGGGCTACTTTTTTAAAATTCAGATTACTTGATTCCCACCACTTTTAAAATATAGCATAATTTCTCTTATTTTTGTGTTATTTAATCTGTCATTAAATAAGGCGAATATGTCTACTTCAAAAAAGTGGTGGCAATCATGAAAGCTGAATTTTAAAAAAAGTAGCCAACTGGCAACACTGGTTCACACCGGAAGTTTCGAAAGAAGAATTTTTATCTCATGCGAACACTAAGTATGTGTCATTAAATAAAACAAAAATTACCGTTCGTAATTTCTGGTGTGAATTCGGAATTTCCGAAAAAAAGGAGGCTAAACTGGCAACTCTGTCCCCAGTTAAAAAATATTATGATCTCTGGCACAGACAAACATGTTTGACCAAAGGCCTTATATATTTTTTCTGAGCAGATGAATAAAAAATTTGGTGAAATTAAAATAGCACCCTCTAGCGGCTGATTGTATCCAAGTTCACGTTCGGTGGCCAGTTATCCACTGCTGCCAGTTCGCCGCTATTTTTCTTTCAGATTTCGTGATTGCAACAAACTTATTGGAAGTAGAAATATTCCTCCTATATAATAACAAATAAAATAACCTGAAAATAATCCCCCATTTATATTATTTTTAAAAACGCAGTGATAATCAAACAACCTGAATTTTCTTTTTTTAAATAACGAACTAGCAACATTGCAGCTATCGTTAATTCGTGACAGTAAAATAATAATTTTTATTAGCCCAATGTTAATATCTATTAAGAGTAAATAAAATCCAGTCCACTTGTTTAAACATTTTATAATTTTATTTTCGTTAGAAATTTAGTAATAAGAAAGCTATTAACCCCTTAACAGTTTTGCCCGAACGCCTCTCGTGCAAGAAGAGTTTGTTTAATGCATTACTAAAAGCTTTTGGATACCACTAATATTAACTGTTATCACCGCTTTATTAATTGGCAGACATTTTCGTCTCTTAAAGTCAAATATTTCAGTACGGAAAAAGTGGTGTTTCGTCCCTATTTTTAGTGTATTGTGTCAAAAGAAATGAAACTGTTAAAGTGTAAAATGGGAAAACACGAAAATAAAAATATGTTACCAACAATAAAAAGCGTTTGAAATGCCAGTTTTTAAAACCCGCCACAGGAGGGGAAGGAGGCGGTGGTGCATGGTAACAAATTTAACACGTAACGCGCATACTATAAATATAATTTTCCTGGTTTACACACAGAAATTGCATTAATTAAAATGTTCCTTAGGTGTACTTATTTGACATTGATTATTAAATAAAATTTCTGAGTCAAAACATGTTTGATGGACTAGCGGATTACATGCCGGAAATGACTATAATACTTTATTTCCTACTAGCAAGCTACGCCCGCTACGCTGGTCAATTTCTCTTAACGAACCTTTAATCAAAAAAAAAATATTGACATTTCATAATTCACTTTTATATTTTAACAGAATAATAAGGATACTATAATTTGTGACTCGTGCTATAGCCAATATACACGTCAGGACACGTCGCCCTTATCATTATCTTTTTACGCGTGAAGGTTTCGCTATGGTACTCTATTGTGAAATTTGGTAATTTTAGAAATTCAATAGTTGAAAAATCGCAGAATCATCAGATCATTTTTCTTTAGAATTTGTTCTTAGAGCGCATTTAGATCTTATAAATAACAATCATGCCGAACTTGAAGTTTCTAGCTCCTTCAAAATCGCAAAAATCGCAATTTTAGAACGTTTTTCGCTTCTGCACCCCCCTCGGGGTAGTGGCACCGACATAAAATATAGCCTATGTTGGAGCAGGGTTTGCCACCATCACTTTTGAAATCGCTTTAGTAGTTTTAGAGATTCCATACAAATTGTAATTTAGAATGTTTTTAGAAAATTTTTTGCTTATTTCAGCCTTTTAAATTTCGAATTTTTTTAGACTTTGTTCTTATAGAGCATTTAAATCTTGTAAGTAACGACCATACAAAATGTCAAGTTCCTAACTCCTTCATTATTGAAAATATCATAATTTTGGAACGTTTTTCGCTCCTGCACCCTCTGCGGGCAGTGGCACAGACAAAAAATTTAGCATATGTTGGAGCAGGGACTGTCACCATCCATTTGCCACCATCACTTTTGAAATCGGTTCTGTAGTTTCAGAGATTCCATAGAAATTGTAATTTAGAATGTTTTTAGAACGCTTCTTCCTCATCTCACCCTTTTAAATTGCGAATGTTTTTATAATTTGTTCTTAGAGAGCATTTACATCTTATAAGTAACTACCATACCAAATTTGATACTTCTATCTCCTTCAGTACACAAAAAATCGAAATTTTAGAGCGTTTTTCGCTCCTGCACCCCCCTGGGGGTGGTGGCACCGACATAAAATATAGCCTATGTTGGAGCAGGGATTGTCACCATTAATTTGCCACCATCACTTTTAAAATCTCTTCAGTGGTTCCAGCGATTACCCCCTACAAACAAACAAACAAACAAACAAACAATCTTTACTACTTTATATATTAGTATAGATAAGGAGGAATTATCCCGTTGTTCCCCCCTTTATACTTAACCAATCAATCCCGAAAACTAATCAGGGATGCGCCTTAACACAGTGAACCTATAAATAAAATTTGAAGGAAATGGGATAATTCTGCATGAAAAACCCATTTACATAAATTAAGGGGGGTATTAGCCGCCCGTTCCCCCCCTTTATACTTAATCAATCAATTCCGAAAACTAATCAGGGAAGCGTCTTAACCCAATGAATCTATAAACAAATTTTGAAGCAAATAGAATAATTCTGCATGAAAAACCCATTTATATAAATTAAGGGGGGAATTAGCCCCCCGATCCCCCCCCCTTTATATTAACTAATCAATCCCGAAAACTAATCAGGGAAGCGCCTTAACACAGTGAACCTATAAACAAAATTTGAAGGAAAACGGAATAATTCTGCATGAAAAACCCATTTATATAAATTAAGGGGGGGGAATTAGCCCCTTGTTCCCCCTCTTTATACTTAACCAATCAATCCCGAAAAGTAATCAGGGAAGCGTCTTAACCCTATGAACCTATAAACAAAATTTGAAGGAAAACGGAATAATTCTGCATGAAAAACCCATTTATATAAATTAAGGGGGGAATTAGCCCCCCTATCCCCCCCTTTATATTAACTAATCAATCCCGAAAACTAATCAGGGAAGCGCCTTAACACAGTGAACCTATAAACAAAATTTGAAGGAAAACGGAATAATTCTGCATGAAAAACACATTTATATAAATTAAGGGGGGGAATTAGCCCCTTGTTCCCCCCCCCCTTTATACTTAACCAATCAATCCCGAAAAGTAATCAGGGAAGCGTCTTAACCCAATGAACCTATAAACAAAATTTGAAGGAAAACGGAATAATTCTGCATGAAAAACCCATTTATATAAATTAAGGGGGGAATTAGCCGCCCCCGATCCCCCCCCCTTTATACTTAACTAATCAAACCCGTAAACTAATCAGGGAAGCGCCTTAACTCAGTGAAACTATAAACAAAATTTGAAGGGAAACGGAATAATTCTGCATGAAAAACCCATTTATATAAATTAAGGGGGGGGGAATTAGACCCTTGTTCCCCCCCTTTATACTTGACCAATCAATCCCGAAAACTAATCAGGGAAGCGCCTTAACTCAGTGAACCTATAAACAAAATTTGAAGGAAAACGGAATAATTCTGCGTGAAAAACACATTTATATAAATTAAGGGGGGGGGGGAATTAGCCCCTTGTTCCCCCCCTTTATACTTAACCAATCAATCCCGAAAAGTAATCAGGGAAGCGTCTTAACCCAATGAACCTATAAACAAAATTTGAAGGAAAACGGAATAATTCTGCATGAAAAACCCATTTATATAAATTAAGGGGGGGATTAGCCGCCCCCGATCCCCCCCCCCTTTATACTTAACTAATCAAACCCGTAAACTAATCAGGGAAGCGCCTTAACTCAGTGAACCTATAAACAAAATTTGAAGGGAAACGGAATAATTCTGCATGAAAAACCCATTTATATAAATTAAGGGGGGGGGGGAATTAGACCCTTGTTCCCCCCCTTTATACTTGACCAATCAATCCCGAAAACTAATCAGGGAAGCGCCTTAACTCAGTGAACCTATAAACAAAATTTGAAGGAAAACGGAATAATTCTGCATGAAAAACCCATTTATATAAATTAAGGGGGGCGGGAATTAGCCCCTTGTTCCCCCCCCCCTTTTATACTTAACCAATCAATCCCGAAAACTAATCAGGGAAGCGCCTTAACACAGTGAACCTATAAACAAAATTTGAAGGAAAACGGATATTTCTATGAAAAGTTATCGCATTACGTACGTACATACATACATACAGAACCGGCTGCCAAGCTCTCAGGGCTTGACAGCCAGTGTGATAACTGAAAAATCGCAATTTTAGAAAGTTTTTTGCTCCTGCACCCCCTGCGGTTAGTGGCACCGACATAAAATATAGCCTATGTTGGAGCAGGGGTTGTCATCATCAATTTGCCACCATCACTTTTGAAATCGGTTCGGTAGTTCCAGAGAATACCCCCTACAAACAAACAAACAAGAATTACTCCTTTATAATTTTAGTATAGATGACAACGAGGAGTTAAAAAAATTAAGGCAACTTCTTCTTTATACACATGGTTTTCTACATGTCTTTTTTCTACATTTCATCATACCATTAATTGAGAAAGTTGAAGAAGCTGGATAACAATTTTACGTTAACATGAAACTACCTAAATTACAAAAAAAATCTGCAAATTACAGTAGATGGTTTTTGAACAGAGTGAAAAAAATACATACAATGGAGGAGATTTTATTTAGAGGTGTGCATTTGTTTATTTTAAACTCAGTTCCCCCCCCCCCCCGCAATATATTTTAGAGCATCGACCAACCATTTTATACAATACTATTTATTATTTTTTTAAACATCCTACAAATATCTCTATTTAGTCTGCTGGCGTAACGTTAGGGATTTAACAAACTTCTTTTGAACAATAATGATTGCTGTATTATTAAAAGCAGAACTGTTGTCTTATATAACACGAATAACTTTACTCTGCAAGAGTTGGAAAGTGGTGATAAATGCTCGCTTAAGGTTTTATCGGAAGTAAACTTTTGTAGCTAATAGACGCATAAATGTGAATGTTTTATTTCATTAAAAAAACAAATGTTTCAAAATATGTTTTTTTATTTAACGAAAAACTGGATGTTAGTGCCAACGCGCCAGCTGGAAGGTTCAGAACGAAAAAGCCTTAGGTTTGGAGTTATTGCGCTCAACATTCGCTGCAAAAAACAAGCGGGAAAATTTCCTAAAATATATAAACTTTGTTGCAGTTTTAAAGATACTAATCTGTCAGTTTTTAGTTATGCAATTTTTGAAATATAATGTGAATGTTTTATTTCATTAAAAAAAACAAATGTTCCAAAATATGTTTTTTTATTTAACGAAAAACTGGATGTTAGTGCCAACGCGCCAGCTGGAAGATTCAGAACGAAAAAGCCTTAGGTTTGGAGTTATTGCGCTCAACATTCGCTGCAAAAAACAAGCGGGAAAAGTTCCTAAAATATATAAACTTTGTTGCAGTTTTAAAGATACTAATCTGTCAGTTTTTAGCTATGCAATTTTTGAAATATAATGTGAATGTTTTATTTCATTAAAAAAAACAAATGTTCCAAAATATGTTTTTTTATTTAACGAAAAACTGGATGTTAGTGCCAACGCGCCAGCTAGAAGGTTCAGAACGAAAAAGCCTTAGGTTTGGAGTTATTGCGCTCAACATTCGCTGCAAAAAACAAGCGGGAAAATTTCCTAAAATATATAAACTTTGTTGCAGTTTTAAAGATACTAATCTGTCAGTTTTTAGTTATGCAATTTTTGAAATATAATGTGAATGTTTTATTTCATTAAAAAAAACAAATGTTCCAAAATATGTTTTTTTATTTAACGAAAAACTGGATGTTAGTGCCAACGCGCCAGCTAGAAGGTTCAGAACGAAAAAGCCTTAGGTTTGGAGTTATTGCGCTCAACATTCGCTGCAAAAAACAAGCGGGAAAATTTCCTAAAATATATAAACTTTGTTGCAGTTTTAAAGATACTAATCTGTCAGTTTTTAGTTATGCAATTTTTGAAATATATTTTCAAGAAAAAAATTTACTCAGTGAATGAAATAATATAATACCACATACTCTTAAAACTGTGCCTCTGATATATAAGGCACCAGGGCATCGTGCCTTCTATTAATTCATTATGAGAGGCACACAGACAAAGTGCCTCTGTTTAGCTGATAAACATCAAAGGAACAAAGAAATGAAAAGCACAGATGGCGTTGTGGAAATCTTTCAGAGGCATGGATGGCAGAACGAAATCTATCAGAGGCACCACGCTAAATGTGTGCCTTTAAAAAACGGTCATTTATTCAGTGGTACAGTAAAGAAGCGCGCATGCGTATAAATGTTTAACCCATGATGCATTGAGCGGAATATTTACTTTCAATGAGGGATAGGGGTCTGGAGGAAGAATGGACACTTGACCAGAAGAAATGGCGTCTTATAGATTATTCGAATCACAGCACCTGACGACACAAACCGAGTTTATATATATATATACCCTTTTCGCAAGACGATTATTCTGACTCAAGAGGTTTTGTGCTTTCGTTTTTAACTACGCTCGTGTTATTATTGTCGTTCAGGATTGCAACAATATTAATCACTGATTATAGGAGTTATGTTTTCCTACAATTTAAAACGACGCCGCAGAGGTAAATGTTCCTGTGGCAAATGCAATGAATTTATGTTAGGAAACATAACATTACGTACAACGGATGGTGTCATTATTGCAATCATGATGAAGTTATATAAAAACCTGCATTAAGTAAGTATATTTAGTTTAGTACTTTATTATTTTCTTTTAATGTGTAGTATAAAAATTGACACTCTAAAAGAAATGTTTTATGTTACAAACATATGTATATACCGCGTAAATGTATCATTCCCTTGCGAAATTTAATTTTTCAAAGTTATAGCTATTAAAGTCCAGTTTCTTTTGTTTTATATTAACCCTTAATTGCATAGTGATGTAAATTTCAATCACTGTTTATTTAACTTTTAATAAATAAATCAACTTCTTCACCACCACCATATTTATATAGAAATATTAATCCAGTAAATTTCCCGTGAACTATGTTGCTGAACAAAGTTAAAAATCTATCTTAAAATTTCTGGTGTCTAATATTTAATATATGTATAAAAAACACACTTGTAAAATAAAAACTCATGCAAAGAAGGGCTAATCAGTGTTGAATTCAGGGAGTGGAAATCTTTCTCCGGAACAATGATGTCCCACCCCCAAAAGTGTGAGATTTTATTCTTTTTAATGGACAAAAGTGCAACTCTCCCCCCCCCCCTTCCCCGAAGCCGCAAAAAACCATCCCGGAGAAAAATGTCTGAATTCAACACTGATATTAATCTGTTAACGATATTTAACTAATCTCAGCTACATTTCCAATTGTAATCGAAATTTAACTGCAATAACAGAAATAAATCAAAACGCCCAAAATTTCAGTAATGGACATTCTACAAAAAGTAATAGATATTGTTTTTATAATGTTATTTCTGAAATGGAAAGGAATCTTCGGTTCATTTTCCTGCATCCGTGATTAAACGCAAGTAGGAAGAATGGCGAAGTGGTTTCTATAGCAACGTGAACGACAATGCTAAAAATCTGAATTTAATCCTTGTTGAAATAAAAAATCACAATAAATCAAGATGCGTTTCTTTTGAGATCGGAGTGAGTGTAGCCAACAGCAATTTCTTATTCAGAGTTGGGCTGGGAAGAAACCGCCCAGCGAAGCGGAGAACGCTCGGCAAGTGATATATGATAAAGTAGGGATGCACAACCGCTGGCCCACGGGAAACAAAGATGCCACTATTTTTACACAGAATAATTTTCATAATTCAATAAAAAGCATTGCTATTAAATGAATGGAAAAATAAGTTAAAGATTACCTTTAAGGTTTTGGGTTGGTTAACGATTTTCTGACAAAAAAAAATTACTATACTAATATAAAGGATGCTGACATGCTTATACTCTAAATAAAAAAATCTGGCGTATTGAGTGCATTATCCCACGTTGCATTTGTAACATTCTTAACATTGAAAACAGTTTGCGTGTAGTATACAATGTCAAACATGAATTTTATTTTTCTTTATACAACTATAAAAATAGTTATTTCCTTGTGGAACTATTCTGAACTATTGGATCTAACACATTCACAAAGTTATTTTTATACTTAAAACCACGAAAATGACTCGACTATAATATTCAGTTGATTTGTAATTGAATAATGTTTAATTTTTCTATAAACGATTATATGTTGAGTCATATTTGATTCCTTTCTCATGACGATAGTTCTCAGGCTATCGTGTAAAATATCGTGCTATTAAAAAGCCAACTTTTACAGCACTTTTGGAAATACATTAGACTTTATCTAAAAAAGGAAAACGTTTATAAACGTAATGGAATATATTTTTTTCGGAATAAGAACACATGAAAAGTTTGTGCAGAGTTCTTGAATGTGTCTGAAAAGAGTGAGTTTGGATTTGGGAAATAATTTAATAAAAGTATTAAAAAAAAAAAAATCCTATTAAATTTTATCCTAATAGTATAATTACATTTCCCCCTAAGTATCATCCCTAAAAAACCCTACACATTAAGAAAAAAAAAACATCAAATATTTCCCCCTAAATTTAGAGGGAAGTACGCCCAATTTGGCATTACTGTTGCATTGTTGTGGAATATTTTTTTAATTCAAAGCATCAACAAATTTTTCATAAAATATTCTTCGCTTTATTTAATGATACACATTCTGAGATTAAATAAAAATATTACAAGTCAGAAAGCGAGGTGGGTATTTTAAATTAAAAAATTCTCTAGTCTGAAATCATTAAGTTGAGTACAATTTCCTAATAATTTTTATGATATATTATAGCATATTTGACTAAAAACTAGACACTATCTTCAATATCAGAGCCCTCATAATTCTCACCAGATGAAATAAATTTTTTTCTAAGAAAGAAATTACACATTGCCATGAACTTGTGGCTCGGATCGGGGACACAACTGTAAAGTATCTTGAAAGCCGATTTATCGAGACTGTATCATTTTTTCCCTCTTGTGAAGTGTGTCAAGAGGAGTCACTATCATTAACCAGGTAAACTAATTGATTTGAAAATAAATAAATAATTATTTTATGGACATTATAAAAGAAATTTTTTATTGAAAAATTCTGTGTGCCACTTCTCAGTTTGCATTAAATGTAGTGATATAGATATTATTTTGCAGCTCTGTAAAGAGCTATAATTTAATACTGGTTCATAGTGTAGCCTTTCCTTTTTTTTTTTTTTATTCAACTTGCTTCATTTCCACCATTTGTTTTAACCCATTCCCTGCTAATGGTGCGTTTTCGCAACATTCAAAATAAAAGTGTATGAAAAAAAAACTGCCATGCTACCACTATTTTAATATGTTAAAACATAATTTATTTAATTACAAAAACTTTGCTATTAAACATACTGAATATTATTTTTCAGAATTTTTGGTGGCAAACGATTTTCAGTAAAAACATTGAAGACTCTGCCCATATAGTTCCGGCAGTTAATGGGTTAAATACATATTTAATTTGCCTTTTGTTTTAAATAGTTTAATTTGCCTTATAATAGCTTTATATAATCTGTCATTAAATAAAGCAAATAATAGTATTTAAAAAATGTTTTGAAATAAAGCAATCTGTATAGCGGACTGTCAACAATACTGTAAGTCTAAAATATAAACAAAAAATATCTGTTTATTTAATCGCAGAAATCTGCGATTAAATAATCGAAGAACAATGTTCAGTTGTAACAAGTAAGCGTTAAAGATCGCAGCTTTGTAAACACGAGTATACTATTGAACGGTCAATAACAATTTTAATATGGTAACCCTTTCAGGGTAAAGTACGAATGTTTCTAAAATATCGAAATCATTGAATCACACGGGGATTTAACAATAAATTTATTTTCAAATAAGTAAAAGCGTTTCTTCACGTATAATATAAAAGCAAAATTTGATTCGAAAGTTCCGGTGTCATTGTGGCGTTTGGGAATTAAAATTAAGTGGGATATATTGTATCCCACCGTCTTCAAAGGGTTACGGTAGGGGTATTCAAACTGCAGTGTGAGGGGCTACCACTAATCTCGTATAGAATAATTCGTCTCATTTAACACAATAAAGACTGACGTTCGTTTTCGCAACATTATGTTTCTTACACCAGGTTTTAAGGTAACGCCAATTTTTTTTAGAATAAATATTTAAAACACCAAGAAAGAGTCACACTTGGGTTGCTATAATATAAAAGTGGTATGAATCGCAATATTTGTATTTTATTGAGAAAAATGATTCAATCCTTAATGGGTTAGTGACAGATTTAATAAGGTGAAGAAAACTTTTCGTAAATAATTGCGGTAAACGGTTTTCAGACAAAAATATTTAATAACCCTGATTAGTGGTTTATATAGTGTTTTTAGTATGTGTTAGGATTATATTCATATCCGGATCAAGACTCCCTTATCATAGATCAGACTTGACAATCCGGAGAAAGTCTATGAGAGAAAATGACCGCGGTAATTGCCAACTTATTAATTGACTTTCTCCGGAAAGTATCGCCGCCTGGTGGATACTACCGCACAGTTGCCATGTTTCGGGCTTTTTGAACACCAGTATATTTTTAGAGAAAATGTTGTTCTTTTAAATCCCAGAATTCTCCGATCAAACAAAACAAAATTGTCTCTACTAAAAAACTGGTATTCAAAAATATAATAGAAAAATCTATAGAAAAATCTAGCTGGTCTGCTACCGCATAGCTGCCAACTCTTACGCTTTTTTCTTACCAGTAAAATTTAATAGAATTTTTTTCGTCATGTAATCACACGATCTTGTCAATTTAATAAGGTAAAATTTACTATAAAATTTTAGTGGTATGAAAACTACTAGTTCATAAGCAAATGCATAGAACAAATGGAGCTGTGAAAAAATGTCGTGTGATTTCGTGTCGTAAATACTATTACTGACGATTGATGGCGCTAGTAGCAGGACAAGTATAGCGGTCAAAGGCAACTTGCTGATTGAGAGGTGTGATACTATGATAAGGAGGTCTTGATCCGGATAAACATGGGATACATGAATTGTCACGAGTTTATCTACGTATTATTCTCATCGGTTAAGGTTACTTATCGAGAAGTAATTTTTTCTACCGTTATCTTATACAAGTTTCCTACAGATTCCCTGACCAGTAGGAAATTTCCTGCGCATTGTTTTAATTCCAGTTCTTGATTTGGGAATTTTACTTTCTCAAAAAACTGGTGGCAAGTAAATTATAAGTCTAAATAATAAACGAGCAGGGAAGACCGAGCTATGCTCAGTCAAAATTAAATTTGAGTTCAAAAATCATGACCCATGACCAAAATGACCCACTAATTGAATTTTCTCGAACATGTGACTTAGCCCAACAGTCTTCTTGTGCCGGAAAACCATAGGATGCAAAATTTACTGTAAATTGAGCCGCTTTTTAGATATTGACCCACAATGACCCAGAAATGACCCACTAATCGAATTTTCTCGAACATGTGATCTAGTCTAATGATTTTCGCGTGCCCGAAACTCGTAAAATACAAAATTTAATCAAAATCGTTAGAGCCGTTTTTTAGATAAAATTAATTTGACCCGCTATGACCCAAAAATGACCCCCTAATCGAAAGTTCTCGAACATGTGACCCAGCCCAATAGTCTTCTCGTGCTAGAAAATAGTCGGATACAAAATTTCGTCAAAATCGTTTGGACCGTTTTTTAGATACAATTAGCTTGACCATGACCCAAAATGATCCAAAATGACCCACTAATTGAATTTTCTCGAACATGTGACCTAGCCCAACAGTCTTCTCATGCCCGGAAACCATTGGATGCAAAATTTTGTGTAAACTGAGCAGCTTGTTAGATCTTGACCCAAAATGACCCAGAAATGACCCACTAATCGAATTTTCTCGGACATGCGACTTAGCCCAATGCTTTTATCGTGCTCGAAACTCGTAGGACACAAAATTTAATCAAAATCGTTAGAGCCGTTTTTTAGATAAAATTAATTTGACCCGCGTTGACCCAAAAATGACCCACTAATCGAAAGTTCTCAAACATGTGACCCAGCCCAATTGACTTCTCATGCCCGAAAATGGTCGGATACAAAATTTCGTCAAAATCGTTTGAACCGTTTTTTAGATACAATTAGCTTGACCATGACCCAAAATGACCCAAAATGACCCACTAATTGAATTTTCTCGAACATGTGACCTAGCCCAACAGTCTTCTCGTGCCCGAAAACCATTGGATGCAAAATTTAGTGTAAATTGAGCCGCTTTTTAGATCTTGACCCACAGTGACCCAGAAATGACCCACTAATCGAATTTTCTCGAACATGCGACCTAGCCCAATGCTTTTATCGTGCTCGAAACTCGTAGGACACAAAATTTAATCAAAATCGTTAGAGCCGTTTTTTAGATAAAATTAATTTGACCCGCGTTGACCCAAAAATGACCAACTAATCTAAAGTTCTCGAACATGTGACCCAGCCCAATTGACTTCTCATGCCCGAAAATGGTTGGATACAAAATTTCGTCAAAATCGTTTGAACCGTTTTTTAGATACAATTAGCTAGACCATGACCCAAAATGACCCAAAATGACCCACTAATCCAATTTTCTCGAGCATGTGACCTAGCCCAATGGTTTTCTGGTGCCTCAAAACGGTAGGATACGAAATTTCGTCAAAAGCGTTAGAGCCGTTTTTAAGATAATTTTTGCATATATATATATAACCACCCACAAGATTTGCTCGTATTAGAATATATGATAAGTCTAAATATTGGTCAGAATATACCAATATTTAGTTAATATTTCACAATTAATATTTATTTAATATTTACTCAATATTTACTTATAATTTAATATTGCATATCGGCCTATGCAATCGCATGATTACGTACTGGTATTGGACCTTTAACTGCAGGAACACTGTTATAAATATTGATATTTGTATTGGGATTTTTACACCAGTTTTTTTTAAAATAACTTTTTGCTTTATTAATGAAGATATTGTAAGTTTAAGTATGGCGTTTGTAACGTTTCGATAAAAATTGTATTAAAATCACCGGAGGCGTAAGAACCTCATACATTCCAACATTTACGCTTTGTTCCTAAAGCTATTTTTGAACTGCAAAAATATGTCTTATAATATGAACTGAAAAAATATATTATAATCTTATCTTGCCTAAAAATTTAGTTTAATTAAGCCAATGAATTCTGTTTAAATATGCTGGTAGTAAAACGGTTTAAATATGGTATTTATAGAAATCCTTCAAAAGCTTTCAAACAAAAGTGCATGTTTCAAATGTATCTCACGCCAGGAAATCTGTTTTCAATTAACTTTTATGATACAATTTTGATAGATACTGCATTTAGTACTATGGATGTAAATAACAATATTTCAAATTACATTTTGCAGTTGAAAATATCTTTATTCGTATACTGGTTTGACGCATGGTAATATTTAGAGTATGAAAACATCATTCAGAAATCATACAAATATTGAAAAATCTTAGAAAATACGCAAAAGAAAATTATTCAAAGAATTTCGACTAACTTCTTGTTTTTTTTAAGAAGAGACGTGCATGAAAACAACTTATATAGATAAGAAGTATAAATATTTTAGTTTTATCCATGTAAATATCAGTGATTTTCTTTCTTTCTTTTTGGTCAAATTGAAACAGGGTATGAATGAATAAAAAAAGACAAATGTAGGCAGATGTAGATAAAATATTTCAAATAGTTTTCTTTCAATTTTTATTAATGTATGAACCATATAATCTATATAAATAATTCATAATCTGAGTTTTACGGTCAGTTGATGGGATTTCCTATACACTTGTAGATATCATATCTGATAATATACCGTTGTTTTCCGTAGCACAGTGTCGATTTAATAGAAGTCCTGTAAAAGCGTTTTTGAACAGAAAAATTATTTAATAATATATATATATATATATATATATATATATATGTTTTTCCATATCCAATTCTAATTTAAATCTCTTGTTATCCAATTTTCCATTATTTTCCATTTTGGACAGATTAGTTCATATTTCATTTCAAAATCCATTTGTATTCACTTGATATCAACTTCCAATTATTCAGACTTGCCAAGTCTCCGGCTTTTTGCACTCCAGTATTATCTTAAAGAAAATGTTGTTATTTTAAATCGCCGATTGTTCCGATTACATAAAACAAGATTTTCTGTACTAAAATACTGGTGTCCAAAAAGCCGGAGACTTGGCAACTGTGAATTATTAACATTTTATGGTTTATAATATAATTTTTTTTCTTTCTCTCTCTTTTTAAATGTTCTTCATATTTTCAGTATTTTTGGCCAATTACCATTGAAGCTAACGCTATGGTAATATTACGATTGCACTTGTTAATTTATTAACTTTGTGGTACTCTGTCTACACTTTATTACAAATTATTTCTTTGGAGATTTAATTAGAATGTTACAAGAACTTGATTAATGTTTTTTGAAATTCAAAGATATTATAATTATATATATATATATATGTAAAACTTTTTTTGTATTTCAAAGCTGTGATTAGACATACAATCATATCATAGTCAATATCATTTACTTCCTCGTAATCTGGTTTCACACATCGCAAACGATCGAAAACACCCCACATGATATTTTTTCTCTAGTAAACTTTGTCAATGCCAAACTGATCACCGTTTTTATCCCCTACGATAGATATCCGCTAAAATTCCACCCATCAGATCCCTCTAAAACAAGTAGTCTGAGGTCTTGGGCTTTACAACTCATTTTTATAGCGCTTAACAGCGAATACTCGTCAAATGTATGACGTGTCACTAATATTTGTGGATTCGTTCCTTCATAAAAATAACCCCAATTTCAGCACTCGAATCAAAGGAGAGGAAATAGCATACTATATTTCATTAAGGGTGTTAATATAACTGTATTTACAATAAGAAACCTCATTTATTTCTAAAATGTTGGAAGTAATTGATAATAAAAGTACGAAGGTTGGAAGCTGTGCATATGTGTATACCGGAATGCTCCATTCGATCAGCATCCCCTGATGTAACGCAACTGGTGCATTGAACTTTTATTTACGTGAATTCCATTCGTATCAATTTTTCAAGTAATTCTCTTACATACACTTATATTAAGATATTTTCAAGAAAAATCTTCCAGGAAGTAATTTTTTTGTAAATTGTGGCACAATAGTTGGGTATTAAATTTGTTGGCAGTCGTGAATTGTAATCAAAGGGTTTATAAAAAATTAACATACTATTTTTAAAACAGCAGAAAAGCTTAAGTTTTACACCAGATAAATTACACAATTTTTCTATCTGAGCAATCAATGGTTATATACGTTTTTAGGGTTTCAGTTCCTATCCTTCACCTTTTCTTTGCTGGACTGATTATCTTGAAATACGCTTTCGTTAGCGATTCTAATAAAAAAATTGAGCGACTAACCCTTTAAAGCGTGAGTGAGCGCGTTTCTGTAATGTTGAATTACCTCCAGAGTTTTCGAAGTATTTTATTGTAATAAAAAAGCGTAAAAGTTGGCAGCAACCTGTTAGGTAACAAAAATTAAATTTAGAGAAAATTGCAGTGAAAGCTTTTATTTTTATTTTTATTTTATTGATTTAATTTCCGTTTGATAACATATGTTTATTATTTTAATTGATGGTAACAATCAGAAAAGCAGAAAAATCAGAAAATATATTAATCAGTTAATTTTCAAATATTAAAAAATATTAATATTATTATATTGTTAATATTATCTAAGATCTTCAAGACCATTTACAATTTTAATATGATAGCCACAGATTTCTGGATACTAGGCTTGCGTGCTAACACATAAATGGTGACTGTAGTAGACGGATTTTTTCAGAGTTTATACGGTCCCTCGAATTTTAATATCAGTAATTTCAAAACGTGCTCTTCGCTTTATTTTTTGCGTATAAATAAAGGTAAAAATACTTTAAAAAATAATGGTGTTCAAATTGAAGATACCACACAAACGCTTGTGTTACTGCGTAGGTCTGGTACTCAGAGGACTGCGATTGTATCTGAACCATACGTTGTTACTTTCGTCCGTATATAAAATATGTTTTGAAAAAAATATAACATAATATGATCTTCTACCGAAATCTACTAAAGTATCGGTAATAATACAAAATGCGCAAGGCAAGATTAGCAGAAGGCAATCAGATTATAGGACAGTGGATTAGATTTTTCAAAGCAGCAGTTAGCCTTTTCGGGTACGATGATTTTTCAGTTACGTAAAATAATTACTTTTACGTTATAAATATAAATAAATACTGAGTCAAATAACAAAAGTTAAGAAATTGAAGGAATATATCATTTACTAAAATCCATTGCGAAAGGCGCTAGTAATCTATGGTATACCAAGTAATGGTCGGGGAAACCTGGTTTAAGTCCTAGGGCTCGATTCCCATTTTGGATTCCGGTACCCGAATCTATTGGGGAACTCCGGCACGTCCACAAGTTTAAAAGTGGTGATGTCCCAAGAGGATGGGATCCACCGCGAATAGCAGCCACCTATGTCGTCTATCTCTTAGGAGAATGGAGGTGGTCAGCAGGTGGAGGTGCCCTCACCTGCCGTAGAGTCCACGGGACTCTCCTGGTCATGCTCTTTAAAAGTTTTTTATTACTTGGGAACGGTGGATGACGTGACTGATAGGCGTCTAGCAGCACAGCTCTGTTTTTTGTATCATTTACTAAAATTTAACAAAGATATTTTTGTCTTATTCATATAACAATAGGCTGAAGAAGAATTTTGGAACCCATTTGGAAAATAGCAAAATTACAACAGACCGGAAAAGACACAAGAAATTTCCAGCATTTCTTTTGATTTAGCACAAACTATTAGTTCGAAAAACTGGCCCCTATTTTAACCCTTAATTGCATAGTGATGTAAATTTCCATCACTGTTTATTTAACTTTTAATAAATAAATCAACTTCTTCGCCACCACTATATTTATATAGAAATATTAATCAACTAAATTTCACGTGAACTATGTTGCTGAACAAAGTTAAAAATCTGTCTTAAAATTTCTGGTGTCTAATATTTAACATATGTATAAAAAAACACAATTGTAAAAGAAAAACTCATGCAAAGAAGGGTTAAAGTTATAGAGTAGAATGAAAGTGTTTGAAATAAAAGAATTAAGGAAATTTTATTATTATTATTGTTGCTATTAATAAATACTGAAACAAAAATGTAGCCATAATAAAAAATGTGTAGACATATAAAAACATCACTATATGCATTTAACAACAAAAATAATTCTTAGAAAAAATAATACTCACTGACAAGACATCTTACTATTATGATGCGAGACCCGAACGAGAAAATCTGAGAAAATTCGGTCGAAACAACACAGTAAAACACCGTTCCGAGCATGGTCTGAATACGGTAATAAATCTCAGCCACTTGAATGCAAAAGTCTACCCACTGTCTCAAAAATGACGGTTTTCGAATCCGCCAATTTCCCCATCAATAGTACGCTGCATTCAATTAGAGTATCACTATTTTCTAAAATTTAAATTCGTTTTTTTAATCACAAAAAGACAAAGTTTATAATAAGGACATATTAGTACTTATATTTAAATGGCAGTATGAACTCTGGAAAAGGTTTTGACAATGTAGACACTGCCGATTTTCTTTATTACTTTGTCTACCGTTATTTAAAAAATAATCTGTTTGGTAAATTTCTGCTAAACTGTATTACATCTGTTTGGAAATAATGATAGAAAAATAACAAAATAAATAGTTGCACGTGTCAGCCTTGCCATGATTACCGCCATTTTCTGTATCAGGGGGCCTAGTACTAAAGAAACTGCGAAGAAATTGAAATGTTTTTCTGTGAAAAAGAGAAAATTACTATCAACAAGGTACTTACAGGCACTCCGTAAAGTAGCAGCACTTTTAATGATAATAGAAATTGTTTTAAAATGTTAAATCACAGAATTCGATATCGTTTCTTTTATTCGCAGAATTTGTAATATTTTTTTCTGAGTAATAAAACGAAAAATTCTGTAAAAAAATTGTTGTAGCACTGTACGCATGCTCAATCAGTGTTGAAATTTAGGCGAGGTTTTATTCGCCTTATTTAATATGTAATTAAATTAGACGAATAATTTTATTCGGAAATAGCGGTACACAACTATATAAAAAATAGCGACCAATTGTCGACAATGTTCACAATTTTCACTGTCAAAAAATAATTTTTACTTTTCTACAATAAAAATCTGTCAATTTAATAATAATCACGCAAGTGTTTTTTTTTTGTCTTTTGTATTTGCAAAATAATAATAATAATAATAATAATAATAATAATAATAATAATAATAATAATAATGTTTTATTACTTATATAATAGCATCCAACTTTTACGATTCTTTTCCAAGCGCTATTTGTGAAGGAAACAAATTGTCTGATTCAGTCATCGAAAACGATTAAATAAGACAAATTATTTTGTTGATTAATAGTTGTAGATAATAAGCGTAAAAGGTTACTATGTTATATGTAAAATGTCTCTAAAACACATTAAAAAATAAAAATTATAATAATAATCTTTAGTGAAACCAAACTAATAAGATATATTTTGACGATAAATTGCGGTACATTAATTGCTAAACATGTTGCCTTATAGCGTGCGAAATGTATTTTAAAGCCATGTATTACAAACGTCATTTTTTACGTACTTCTCTTAATTAAATTACATGTTATTAGACACAGTGAAATATTTTTCAGACACTTGTCAAGCTGACAGATAATACAGTTCAAATTATGCATTTATGAAAAATTAAGATCGTTAATAATGAAAGGATAAGTAATTTTTAGCTCGTCTTTTATAGTGTATAAATTAATCAATTAATTTGCATTCTACGTATTTATATCGCAAGGTATTTGCGACGCTCTCAAGATTATAATACTTTTCAATATATGTGACATAAATCAATTTAATTATGTAATGTAACTAAATCTTAAAATAAATAATTAGAAAATCTTTTTATCTTTATAGCTTTTTTATTCCGCAGTCCACTTGTTACGACATTTTAAATAGTACCTAAACAAATATGTATAACTTCCAACTTTTAAGCTTTTTTCCTACCACTAAAATTTTATAGCAAATTTAAACTTATTAAATCGCCCAAATCTGTAATTCAATAAGGCAAAAATTTCTATTAATTTTTAGGGATAGCAAAAAAGGGTAAACGTTAGCAGCTATGATTTTATAAAGATTGGGTAAAAATTGGGTAATGGTGCGTGTATGACGGTTATACATATCCAATTAACAGATTAATAGTATCTCGAATAATAATACAATATTTTTTCTATTTAAGAAATACTCGTGTTCATATTATTTTTCTTTTGTAGAAATAAGTATCTGTAAATATTAGAAGCGTACAGAAAACACAAGAATATATAATCATCTTCTATTTTTATATTGAAATTATAAATTTGCATGTTTTTGCTATCGAGTATGTGAAAAAACTTTCTATTAATTTTTATTAGATTGAAGCAAATTTCTTTAAATAGGAAAAAAAATCCTGTTTTTCCGCATATAACTCTATTCCTTGAAATAATACTGAAACAAAAAGATTGTATTCAGTGTTCCGATAACATAATTCCTAACATGGATAAAGCGCCTAGAATACATAGTGTGGGAAATGGCTACAAAATAGTACTAAAAAATTTAATCCGATAAATGTAGAACGATGCTGAAAAGATCACGGGTTGATCACAGCGATATCTTCTAGCAGTGGCGTAGACAGGGTGGAGTTCCAGATGGTTTGGATACCACTAATTTTATAAAAATATTTTTGCCTTATCTAATAGGAGAATTTTCTGCGATATAGAAGGTGAAGAAAACTTTATAATATTACTGGTTTCAAGAGCATTTGGACCCCCCCCCCACCCTTTACTGTCTACGCCACTGTCTGCTGGCTCTTGCCAACGCAAACATTGTATAAGAATCGAACTGAGAAAACATTTCAGCTGGTGGTAAATATTTTAATAATAAAATTAAACCCTATTGCCTTTGAGTTGGATAGTGATTTTCATAAGCTTTGAAAATATGAATGATATTGATCATTACCAAAAAACGTGAAACGCATCCTTTTGTGACTGGTTGCAGTACTCGATACAAGATTTCAAATTAGAGACTATCCCTATTTAGTATACCAAAGGATGAATATCTGCTAGAAGAGTGGAAAAGATTAATTCCCTGATATGGTAAAAAACTAACTTCAAAATTACTTACATCTGAAATATACACTTACAAGAAGATTTTATTAACAGAAATTATGTTCATTTTGTCAGTAGTGAAACGGTTTCTCTTGCTAGAGGTAAATCTATTTTTAAAGCAGAAGTCGCTGCTATCGACCTATTATTGTACCGCATCGTTGAACTTTTATCTGCTACAATTATTTAGCACTTTTTAAAGCATTACCAGTTCCGCTTTCTTTTAATTCCGAAATTTTGCATTCATACCAGAAATTCCCTATAATGTTCTTTTCCTTACTTAATATCAGATATTTCGTGACTTCTTAAAGTAAAATTTCATGTTTTGGAATTTCCGGTTTGAATTCAAAAATTTTTAATTAAAAACTGGTAAAACCGTTTTCCACACTATGTATTCTAGGCGCTGTAACATGGGTAAAAGTATTCATAAAAAGTATCTGTGAAAATGACGGTTTGTTCTATTACATGGATATGTTTATCTACTATTGTTTTCTCGTATATTAATCTTCCGAGCACGCATTTTCAAGCGTTTCAAGTTTCTCTTGTTTTGAAAAAGAAGTAGAACTCAATAGAATATAGTATATTTCTTCTATTTATCAGCTTGATTTCATTTATTAAGATTAATTTATTACTATTTCTTGTTTGAAACTCTAAAATTAAAACTCAAGGGGTGAAAAAGACACCAGTGGTATTGGGAGGTGGTGTTGTCACACCCATAATTTATTATATTCAAATTGCCCAACTGCCACCACTTTTTTGAAGTATTAATACTAGTTTAACGACATTATTACTAGTATTAATACTAGTTTAACGACAGCTATGCGAAAACAAAGGTGAATAAAAGTGGTGGAAATCAAGCAATCTGAATTACAAAAAATAGTACCGGACTATCAACACAACAAGGAGGATTAAATTATTTTGAGATAAAAATAAAAATATAATTATATATAGTTAGGAATACTTTTGAATACATTTAATTATCTTTAAGACGATGAAAGAACAATTTTTAATAGTAATCATTGCCGTATTTAATCTCCGAATTCTGTTTCCTCTTTTTCCAACAACTTTTATCCTCAGATACTCATTTTAATTCCTTCCTGACGTTCATCGATTTCCGTGCGGTTTTTCTATTGTGTCATCTGGAAAGTTCTGCGGTAAAAAGAAAATGTTGAGAAAATGTTGAAAGAAATGATTGCCAGTAGAATTTACAAACAAATTTATTTCAAAATATGTAAAAGCATTTTCTTCTCGTATATTATAAAAGCATTGAGTTATTCCAAAATTACAGTTGGAATGTGGCATATATGTATTCAATATATACATAAATAAAAAAGAAAACTGCCCAGTTAAACTGAGGGCATTGAGCTCACAGGCTATTCACAATAATTGTATATTATACACTTATTTCAAAGAATTTGAAATAAGCCCCTCGAAAAATAAAGAAATCGCCAATATATTAAGGGGGATCGTCCCCCCGTTCCCCCACCCCCTTATAGTTAACAATTGAACCCCCAAACCTAATCAGGGAAGCCCTTTATTACAATGAACATATATACTAAATTCGAAGCAAATCGGATAATTCTGCATGAAAAACCCATTTATCTAAATTAAGGGGGATTACCCCCCCCCCGTATCTCCCTTTATACTTAACCAATGAACCCCAAGACTAATCAGGGAAGCTCCTTACCACAATGAGCCTATATAAAAAATTTGAAGAAAATCGGATAATTCTCCATGAAAAACACATTCATCTAAATTAAGGGGGGAGGATAAGCCCCCCCCCCTTTACCCTCTTTATACTTAACCAAAGAACCCCATAAACTAATCAGGAAAGTGCCTTATCACAATGAACCTATATACAATATTTTAAGAAAATCGTATAATTCTGCATGAAAATTGCAGTTATCTAAATTAAGGGGGGGGCAGCCCTGCGTTACCCCCTTTATACTTAAACAATGAATCCCCAAAACCAATCAGGAAAACGCTTTATCACCATTAACCTGTATACAAATTTTGAAGAAAATCGGATAATTGTGCATGAAAAACCCATTTATCTAAATTAAGGGGGGATTAGCCCCCCCTTTCCCCCTTTATACTTAACCAATGAACCCCCAAAACTCTTCAGAGAAGCGCATTATCATAATGAACCTATATACAAAATTTGAAGAAAATCGAATAACTCTGCATAAAAACTCATTTATCTAAATTAGGGGGGGGAGGTTATCCCCCCTTTCCCCCTTTATACTTAACCAATGAACCCCCAAAACTATTGACAGAAGCGCATTATCAAAATAAACCTATATACAAAATTTGAAGAAAATGGGATAATTCTGCATGAAAAACCTATTTATCTAAATTGTGGGGGGTTAGCCCCCCATTTCCCCCCTTTATGCTTAACCAATGAACCTCCAAAACTAATCAGGGAATTGCCTTATCACAAGGAACCTGTAAACAAAATTTAAAGTAAAACGGTTAGTTCTATCGAGTTATCGCGTTACGTACATACATACATACATACGTACGTACGTACATACAGAACCGGCGGGCACATAAGCTCTCAGGCTTTGATAGCCTGTGAGCTAAAAAGCAGTAATTTCCGGATGGCCTAATATTTCCCACATTAAAACCTTAAGCATCATATTCAATTTAGTGATGGTATGCTGAATACCAGCTATGTTAAATTTCGACAAAAAAAAAAACAAAAAAATTCAAGAATACAAAATTCATACCGGAAATTCTAAAAGAATAATTTTAATTTATTCAATCACGAAAAGTCTGTCACTTTATAAAATACGAATTACTACTATAACTTTCTGGTATGAATTCAAAATTTTGTACTTAAAAAAAGGCCAAACTAGCAACCTGGACGCACGCACATACGTCCTGGTATTCCAGATACAGGTGTTCATGACGTACGGAGGTACGTCGTGGTGCTTAAAGGGTTAAATATCTTTTATTCGCTAAAAACATAAAAAAATATTCAATTTAAAATAAGTTTCTATGTTTCACATTTTTCCAAGTCCCATTTTTTGTAGCTGGGCGAGTATCAACCTTTTTCACTCCACTGACACCTATAAGGTGGCATACTTACTTTATACCCCAAATGTCACACTGGTATCGGAATTTGCGATCAAATTTAAAAATAAAGAAAACTGCCCAATTAAACTGAGGGCATTGAGCTCACAGGCTATTCACACTAATTGTGTATTATGCTATTTTTTCAAAGAATAATGCCACTCGAAAAATAAATTAATCGACAATAGATTAAGGGGGGAGGATAAGCACCCGTTCCCACAGTATATACTTAACCAATAAACCCCCAAAATCTAATCAGGCAAGCGTCTTACCACAATGAATTTATACACAAAATTTGAAAAAAATCAGATAATTTTGCTTGAAAAACCCATTTATCTAAGTTAAGGGAGGTGAGCCCTCCCCGTTCCCCCCTTTATACTTATGAATTAGTATTACAAATATTATAGTATATTACAAATGAAAACCCAAAACTAATCAGGCATGCGCCTTACCACAATGAATCTGTATACAAAATGTGAAGAAAATGGGATAATTCTGCATGAAAAACCCATTTATCTAAAATAAGGGGGATTAGCCCCCCATTTACCCCCCTTTATACTTACCCAATGAACACCCAAAACTAATTAGAGAAGTGCCTTATCACAATGAGCCTATATACAAAGTTTAAAGAAAATAGGATAATTCTGCATGAAAAACCCATTTATCTAAATTAAGGGGGGGGGGGTAGCCCCCTGTTTTCCCTCTTTATACTTATCCAATGAACCCCCAAAACTAATCAGGGAAGTGCCTTATCACAATGAACCTATATACGAAATTTGAAGAAAAACTGATACTTCTGCATGAAGAAACCCATTTATCTAAATTAAGGGGGAGTTAGCCCCCCCTTTCCCCCTTGATACTTAACCAATGCACTCCCAAAATTAATCAGGGAAGCGCCTTATTAGAATGAATCTGTAAACAAAATTTGAAGCAAAACGGATAATTCTATCACGAGTTATCGCGTTACGTACATACATACATACATACGTACATATACATACAGAACGGGCGGGCACATTAGCTCTCAGGCTTTCATAGCCTGTGAGCTAATAAGTAAATACATTCGTTCCTGTAATTAACAAACCGGAAATTTTGTTTCAAAATTCCAGTTCCATTGTACATTTGGGGATTAATCTTAGTATGTCACCGTATAGGTATCAGTATAGTGCAAAAGGTTATATCTTCGAACGATTTGATTTTTCCAGCAACATGTAAGTAAAAAAACAATATTTTCTGTTTTTTTGTTTAAACAAACTGACTGAAAAATTCTTACAATGACGCTAGTTATGAATAAAATGATATGAAGTATTTTCAGTAAAAACTGATTAAAAGGTTACTGCCACGCTCACTGACCTTGATTCTGAAACTTATTGTTATTTTTCGATATCAAAAAAGAGGCGTGACTTCCACAACAATACTTTTCCCCTTTATATATTCTACTCGTATTATAAGAAAATGCCTTCAACAAACGCGTGCTCTGAAATCTATGTAATTTATCTTCTATAAAAAGCTTGTGAGATTTTGTCAGAAAGTATATGTATTTATATCTTATATTTGAATATATTTTATTTGACATAGGAAATTTTATAGACATTTTTCTCATGTGTGAACCAGGAAAACCAATCTAAGCTCATAATGTTCAAAGAAGAGGGCGAGACGTCTATTATATTCATAGAAAAACGAAGGTCAACAAATTTTGTGCCAGACATATGTGGAATTTCTTAATATGCTTTTAAAAACATGTTTCATAAAGTATATGTATTACCGTAATTTCCGGCGTATAATCCGCAGCTCAAAGAGTCGTTTTTCGACCCAGAAATTTTATTCAATAATTGTAGTTAAATATTTACAGCGATCTTTTAAGTTACATTTTATAAAATAATATTTCTGGGTCGAAAAACGACTCTTTGAGCTGCGGATTATACGCCGGAAATTACGGTATTGACTGAAAAGTAACCCTACACATTAATACTAGAATATTAAGCTATTTGACATTTTTATAAAGTATATATATAAACTTAAAAGTGATTTATTTCAAAATGAATTTTTTCAGAATTGCGGACGAAATCTCTGGAACTATCTGATGGTTTTATATGATATTTTGAGATGTCATAGATTATACCTATATCTTAATACTGAAATTATATATGTTTATTGTTTCACCTACAACAAATTATGCATTGAGAAATTCAGAGAAAACAATATGCACTATAAACAAAAAAATTTTTATACCGTAATTTCCGGCGTATAAGCCGCAGCTCAAAGAGTCATTTTTCGACCCAGAAATATTATTTTATAAAATGTAACTTGAAAGATCGCTGAAAATATTTAACTACAATTATTGAATAAAATTTCTGGGTCGAAAAACGACTCTTTGAGCTGCGGCTTATACGCCGGAAATTACGGTAATTTAAAATTTGCTAGAGTATGTTCCATTTCCAACTTTAACACTAGAACCGCGATGACGTGTCAATATGACACGTACCAAAGGTTCAATTTTAAGATGGATGTATAATCTATAAATACTTAAACATTTTATATAAACGTATTAAATATTTAATGTAAAAATATTAAAAATTTCAAGAGAAATCTTGCGCGCACTTTAGAAGGAACACATTTCAACATTTTAAAATAAACTAATTCAATACATTTTTTAAAGTTTTGCATATATAGGGATCTTTTTATATAATTCTATTAATAACGAGCGTGATTATAGGAATGTTTTCATGCGGCTTCTTTTAAAATCGGCAGAATTTTATATTATTTCATATACATATTCCTCGAAAAAAGGAATTTTTTGAACATTTAAACCATTGCGGCAAAATTTAAATTCTTCCAGTATTAGAAGGACATTTAAGGCACCATTAGATATAAAAGCAATTTTTATTTTCCCATTACACCAAATGCATTCACAAATGCTTAATTTTTAGAACAGGAGATAAATGCACTTTTTAAGGAGGCATAATTTTCTTATTCATTGAATTTCTGCGATTTAATAAGGCAAAGAAAACAATACGTAAATAGTGGAACTTGAATGATTGTACACACTTTGTGGAAACGCATATATGCGCTGCTGGATCTGAAAATTTTAATAAATTATACACTATTTTTGCAATAGCAGATAGCCCTAGACAAGTGTCACACCAGCTAAAATATATAGTTATTCTAAGCAGCTATACGTTGGTGCGTCAATACGCGGGAACTACTTATACTGCTTTGAGCTCTCGAAAGCCGCTCTGTTGAGTCTTCAATAAAAAGCAGCGGTTTGTTAAACTATTAGTTACCGCTTTATGGGTCATTTGCTAGTGTTTCTCACAGACGGGAAACTCCCAATGCTCTAAATGGAACTTTTCATTAAGGTGGGAGTTGCTGAGATTGGTGAGAGGCAATGAAAAATATAGTAACCTTTTGGCGCACGTTTTTTATCGCTTTTTCCGCAATATTTTAAAGAAATAAAAAGAGAAGGAAATTTGTTAATTTATTTATTTCGTAAAGTTTGTCCTCTGCGTTTTTCAACAAAATCTTCCTATATTGAAGGTAACAAATTCAGCATGAAGTAGAACCTGCTAATTAAAAGTATACCGTAATTTTCGGCCTACAAACCACGGCTCAAGCAATCAAGTTTCGATGCAGAAATTCGATGCAGAATGTGGTATATATTTAATAAAATGTAACTTACTAGATCGCTGTAAATATTTGGCTTCAATTATTAAATGATATTTCTGTGTCGAAACATGATTGTTTGATCCGCGGATTATAGGCCATAAATTACGGTATATACTCAGAATTAATAAGATTATAACAGTAAGATATTTTACATACATTACAGCAATTTTCGTAAAACAATTACGCTGTCATTATATTGAAAAATATCGTTTTTATAACCCACGTTTAATACTCAGAGAAAGGAGAATACTTCTTTCGAGAGCTAAACGCGATGAGAACAATAGCCAGCAAATTCCGCCTTGACCTCGCGAAATCGTCTTGAGGCATATCTAATTTCACTCTATTTCTAGAAACTGGGCTGCTTGAAGTAGTTGAGATCCCCGCCACAAGTAGAGATCCTACATTAGAGGTGGAATGTAGAATCCACTCTAATGTTCCATCTCTAAGGACAAGTTTCTAGTCTGGAAGGTTCTTGTTTGTCGTGTTTCTGTAATATTAAATTTATAGCAGATTTTTTTTTAAAAATTATTTGAAAATAAGATAATGCAATTTTACGCTTTTATTCAAAATGTTTAAAAGTTAAATTTTGCTCAAAAATTCTGGTACAGTCTTAATTCAAATTAAGCGGCATAAAACAAATACTCCGAAGAGCGCTTTAACATTTTTATTACGGATCATGATTGGCAACATTTTTAGCTCACAGGCTATCAAAGCCTGAGAGCTTATGTGCCCGCCCGTTCTGTATGTATGTATGTATGTACGTACGTATGTACGTACGTAACGCGATAACTCTTGACAGAAATAACCGTTTTGCTTCCAATTTTGTTTATAGGTTCCTTGTGATAATGCGCTTCCCTGATTAGTTTTGGGGATTGATTGTTCAACTATAAAGGGGGAAACGGGGGGGGGCTAACCCCCTTAATTAAGATAAATGGTTTTTTTCATGCAGAATTGTCCAATTTTCTTCAAATTTTGTATATAGGTTCATTGTGATAAGGTTCTTTCCTGATTAGTTTTGGGGGTTCATAGGTTAAGTATAAAGGGGCTAAGGGGGGGAATCCTCCCCCTTAATTTAGATAAATGAATTTTTCATGCAGAGTTATCCGATTTTCTTCCACTTTTGTTTATAGGTTCCTTGTGATAAGGCGCTTCCCTGATTAGTTTTGGGGATTGATTGGTTAAATATAAAGGGGGGGAACGGGGGGCTAACCCCCCTTAATTTGGATAGATGGTTTTTTCATGCAGAATTATCCAATTTTCTTCAAATTTTGTATATAGGTTCATTGTGATAAGGTTCTTTCCTGATTAGTTTTGGGGGTTCATAGGTTAAGTATAAAGGTGGTAACGGGGGGGTTAATCCTCCCCCCTTATTTTAGATAAATTATTTTTTTCATGCAGAGTTATCCGATTTTCTTCAAATTTTGTATATAGGTTCATTGTGATAAGGTTCTTTCCTGATTAGTTTTGGGGGTTCATAGGTTAAGTATAAAGGGGGTAACGGGTGGTTAATCCTCCCCCCTTATTTTAGATAAATGATTTTTTTTCATGTAGAGTTATCCGATTTTCTTCAAATTTTCTATATGGGCTCATTGTGGTAAGGGGCTTCCCTGATTAGTTTTGGGGGTTCATTGGTGAAGTGTATAGGAGGGAAACGGGGGCTACCCCCCACCTTAATTTTGATAAATGGGTTTTTCATGCAGAATTATCCAATTTACTCCAAATTTTGTATATAGGCTCATTGTGGTAAGGCACTTCCCTGATTAGTTTTGGGGGTTCACTGGTAAAGTATAAAGGAGGGAACAGGGGGGACTAACCCCCCTTGATATAGATAAATGGGTTTCTAAGCAGAAATATCCGATTTTCTTCAAATTTTATATATATGTTCATTGTGATAAGGCGCTTCTCTGATTAGTTTTGGGGGTTCTTTGGTTAAGTATAAAGGGGGGACGGGGGGCTAACCTCCCCTTAATTTAGATAAATGGATTTTTCATGCAGAATTATCCGATTTTTTCAAATTTTGTATATAGGTTCATTGTGGTAAGGCGCTTCTCTGATTAGTTTTATGTGTTCATTGGTTAATTATAAGAAGGAGAAACGGGGGATGGTTCCCCCCTCTTAATATATTGTCGATTTCTTCATTTTCGAGGGCTTATTTCAAATTCTTTGAAATAAGAATATAGTTTACAGTTAGTGTGAATAGCCTGTGAGCTCAATGCCGTCAGTTTAACTGGACAGTTTTCTTTTATTTAATATTGTGTCGTACCAAAAAAAAAATCTTTGTGGTTGATATTTTTAGAAAATATCTTAGTATATGTGTATGGCAAAAATTATTTTTCAAAAAGTGGTGCAAATTGAATAAAAAAAATGTCGCTGGAACGTACCATGTTCCAACGCCGTTATTAAAATGCTAACTTATTTTCAATGTTAGTCCTACATTAGAGTATTAAATGAATTTTACAGGATTCTGTTAACGTCAATAGACAGCGTGAGCAGTGGCGGCTCGTGATTGTCTTTTTTGGGGCACAAAATAAATGCGAGAGACACATATTATTTTCATACCATTATTTGTTCCTTGTTTAACCTTTTGATTACGGGCTAGGACTGGCGATTATTTTTCTATTCTCTGACTTCACAATTTACAAAGATATTTCTTTGTTGTATATATATTTTTTGAAACCATACCAGCATAAGTGTGTGGCAGAGATTATTTTTCAGAAAGTGGTGCAAATAGAATACAAAAATAGGCTTTGGGACGACACATATCCCAAGCCCGTCATCAAAAGGTTAATGGCAGAGCTTTCCGAAAGTAAATAAAAGAAAGATTTCCTTTTTAATAATATTTGTAAGAAAAGAATAGATTTAGTAGCCATGTATTTAGTGCAACAAATAAAGCCAGTCACGAGGCGCCACTGAGCATGAGCAATCACTTTCTATGAGAAAATTTAATTTAACTCTGTGTTGTTCAACCTAAAGCCCAAGTATATCAGTATAGTAATTATTCTATTTATTAATTGCAGATTTTCTGTGATATATATTGCTATTAAAAATGTTACAATATGGTAAAAAATTACTATAGAAAAATAGGGGTGTTTAGCAGGAAACACATTGGACAGTGCTTTTTTAGCTTGTTTTCCAGCCATATTTAAACTTAAATCAGGTGCGTAATGAGGATGGGCATCCAGTATCACAGTGTAGGACTACTTCTAAAAGAAATCTTCGCTTTACTTTACCGCAAAAAATCATCACAAATTCTGATATTAAGTAAGACGAAGGTAATTGTTTGCTAATTGTCTTACAGTGTTTTTCTTGACCCAGTGCTGCCAAATAGGAGATTTTTTTTCTACAGATCCACCACATTTTCAGACTAGACATCTTCACTTTATTTAGTCACGTATTGTCTGTCATTATATAAATCAATGATTACTATTCTGAAATGGTGCTGTATATTTTAAATAAAAATAATCCCCGACATGGCAAAACTGTAGTAGAGCACCTTGTTCTTTTCACTGAGTATACAAGGTCCACCAATACGTGGGTTTGCGGTCCTATATTACTATCGTCTTATTGTTTGGTTTTGTCCTCCAGACCTTCCTGTACATTACAAAACATTTATTCTGCACCACCTTTTGCAACTATGACTTATCAATTTAAATTGCATAAAATTTCTAAAAACTTGTTAAGTCTTATGATTAAAAAAGTGCCAGAGACGTTTCTACGAAGACAAACGGTCCTTAGTCTACTGATTTAAATCAGGGTCACCCCCGCCCCAACCCGCAGAGTGCTACCAACTTTTAATAAAATTTATTAACTTAATTAGAAGGATAAATTCTGGGATTAAACATTTCTGAATGTTCTAAAATTTCTGGGGTTGAAAATTTGTAATAATAAATAGTGGTATTTTGCGAGGGGCAGATTTGACGGCACTGATATATATTGCCAATCACAATAAATATTTACAAAAATGTTTAACATTAGTATGTTGGTAATTCATCATTTACCCTCGGCATCAGATGGTCAAAATATTTTGAATGTTTGTCACAATTGACTTAGATCTGAAATTTTCACTTTATTTCGTTACAGATGTAATCGCAAAATATTTCGATAGAATTAAGACGAAGATTGTTCTTCGAAATTAGATGTAGCAAACACTTGTAGAAACATGCACTTTAGCTCACAATCTACCACTCAGTTTCGGATACATTTAGTGAAAATTTTATCTATCGCAATGCTTTTTGTACAGCTGGTTCCTTATTTTTGATGAAGAAAAAACTCCAGTATATTTTATATTTCTTCCGGCATCATCTGTTATTTAAAACCGCTTCATTAAACATTCAAGTATATTTTTATAATGCAAATATGTCCATGGTCATTTGAGTAAAATATTTACAAACTGTGCATTTTCAGTAATCATGAAAAAGTAATCCTAAGAATAAATTAAATTATTAATTAAATTTTTCTAAAATAAAATAAGATTGTAAAAATGGGAGCTTGAAGAATGGGAGTTTGGAGAAATTCTTGTTATGAGACCTCTCTATGAGATTTTTATAAAATTTGAAAGCGTGAAATTGTCATAAGCTTAAAAAATTATACGAATGGGTTAATTCTATGGCTCATGATACCATACCTTCTTGTTCGTAATCGTTTGCATTTTGCGTTCAACATTTGCAACTCTCTGTACGTTTGCATTAATATTAATTAAAAATATTTTTTGAATCTGATTAAATAAATCACTCATGTTTTTTTTTTCTATTTATTATCGACTGAATGAAATTTTGCTTATTGTTTTATCCTCCATTCCACGATTTTTTTCTAATTTAAATGGCTTCAATGGTTGTACAAGTAATTTTTAAATGTATTTTAAAAGGAAAAGCCCTATGACAAACGGATTCATTATACATTTCTATATCGAAGAAATCGTTGTTTCCATAGCAAGAAAAAGTTTCTTGAATTGACAATGTTCAGAATCGGGCTTATTTTAATCAATTTAAATTTTGTTTAAAATCGTAAAATACAATCGTTAAATTTCATTATATATACATATAAATGTGTATTTATTATGTAAGTTAAACATGCATAAACAAGTTCAGTATGAAAAAGTTTTTCCTTTAAAGTGTATTTGTCATAAAAGCTTATTTTTTTTATTTCACTCCGTCGCCAACCGGCGATAAATCGTCAAATAAACGAAATTTTCATAATTTTTTATGGGCATTATTTGGAAGCTCCGCAGAAAAATTTTTTATAGACGTATATATCCTCATAAGAAGAACATTCTGTAATTTTTTCAAAAATTTCTGAGTATGCGCTTATGGAGACCTTCCTTGTAAGATAATTCTGATGGCATTTATTATATATAACAGGATAGGCGCGTACAGCTTCAATTAAATTTTCCTCCATTTTCCTTGAAACTCGTAACATACTCGCAGTCGAAACTGTGTTCCAAGTACAAGTGGCAAGCAGGTACTGCGTCAGAAAAAACTGCGCATGAAACAATATGCTCTTTTCCGTTCATTTCAATGATCCACAAAATCACGTGACGCCCTAGCCTGCCCAGCGCGTGTTGGCTGCATCTCAATGTGCTACGTTCCTTAATCTGTGTTCCTAAAACTATTTTTTAAATGGAAAAAAATATCTTGTATGATGGTATTAAAATTTAGGTTAAAGAAGCCATTTTTTTCTGTTCAAATATATTGGCAGGAAAAACGCTTAAAAATGGCAGCTATAGGAATCCTTCAAAAGTTTTCAAACAAAAATACATTTTTTAAAAGAATATCACGCCAAGAAATATCTTTTTAATTCCCTTTTGTGATACAATTTTGATAGCTACTACATTTACTGCTGAAGTATATAAGAATATTTCAAATGACGTTTTGCTATTTATTTTTAAAATATCTTGATTCGTAAACTGGTTTGACACATGCCAATATTTAAATGAAATTATCATTCAGAAAGCATACAGATATGCAAGAATTCTTAGAAAATCAGCAAAACAAAGTGATTCTGAGAATTTCGACTAACTTGTTCTTCGAATAAGACACAGGCATCAAAACAACTTATATGGATAAGAAGAATAAATATTTTAGTTTTATCAATGTAACTATCAGTGATTTTCTTTTTTTCTTTTTGGTCAAATTGAAACAGAATATGCGTTAATAAAAATAGATAAAAGGTTGTTGGACATAAAGGATGTTAAATGGTTTTATTTCTATTTTTATTAAATTATCAACTATATAATCTTTAAAATATAATTTATATTCCGATTTGTGCGGTCATTTGATGGGATTTCCTAGGACCAAGAATACATATATGTCAATGTACCGATGTTTTCTTTTACATTGCGTCAATTTAATAGAAGTCGCAATAAGCATTTTTGATCAGAAAAAATATTTAATAAAATATATCTTACTGTTTTTAACTTATTTCAATTTTTAAGCTGCGATTATACGCAATATAACTCATAGGCAATATAAGTTATTTCCATGTAAGCTGGTTTTACAAAAAGCAATGATCGAAAACACTCCGTGTGATAGTTTTCCTCCAGTAAACTTCGTCAATGACGAACTTATCGTAGTTTGTATCTGCTACGATAGTTATCAGCTCAATTACCACAAATCACAGGATCTCAAAAATAAATAGGAGCGGTTCTCGGGCTTTGAAATTACTTTATAGCACTTAGCAGCAGCACATAGCGTCTTAGCTGCGATCACTTCCCAAATATTCCACTTCATACTAATATTTCTGGATTCAATTCACTCTTGAAAATAAC
Organism: Maratus michaelseni; assembly: GCA_963931845.1. Lineage (NCBI taxonomy): Eukaryota > Metazoa > Arthropoda > Arachnida > Araneae > Salticidae > Maratus > Maratus michaelseni. Next base: position 86,454,292 of record OZ007586.1, read on the forward strand.
ACTAATTGTAGAAAAAAGATTATTTACGAAAACATTTACGAAAAAGTCCCCTGGAGTCAAAAGAGAGGCAATTGCATAGATTTCAGATCGTAAGATAGTACATGTAATGGAAATTTCAGTGTGATAGGAATATATTAATAAATTTCTTAGCTTTCTTGTATTCTCATAGTCTCTCTAATTCGCAACCTTTCCGTGGTAAAGCAACGAAACAGTGACTTGGTTGGAGAATCACAGTTGAGATTTTTTCCAACAGAACGAAAAGATGCCGGTTCGAGTCCTGGTCACGGCATGTTTTCGCTCTGTTGGAAAAAGTCTCAACTATTATGATACTCCAACCAGTGAATATACACTTTAAATTATTTTGTCCTAGTCTATTATGCATCTAATTGTAACACAAATAATGTTATTTGGAAAGCAAAGAGTTTTTTTAATGTTTTTTGAGCTGAATTCGTAAAACAAAATAACGACAACATAGGCAACATGTCAAAGTATGATCTTCACCCAATTAGCACTTTGCCGTCCGGCGACACCACAGTGGTGTCGCACATAAAGTAACTTAATTTTAATCCTTAAATGCTACATTGGCAACAGAATTTTGGAATTTAAAATTCCCTTTTATCAAGTACAGGAATAAAAGATTTGACTTATTTTCGAATAAATTTGTTTCTAAATTCTGGTGTCAATCAATCATTTCAACATTTTACGAATAGAAGTATTTTTACCAGACATACGTACGGCAACGTGTTAACACCCTTAGCAGGCATTCCTGTCCACCCAAACATCTTTCAGTAATGCAACAATAGACGTCAAATACACATATGTACCCATGCATTAATAATAGATGACAAAGTAAAGAGAGCATTCATTCATTTATTCATATTTAAATTTTAAAAAAGCTGCTGAAATAATTCTGGAAGTTGGAACGGTTTATGTTAACACATTTCTGGGAGGAAATGGGTTAACATAAATCGTTCAAAGGGACTCTTAATACGAAGAGACATCGCCATTAGATGTCATGTTGATTTTTTTTGCCTATAAGTTATTTGTAAATAAAATGTAATTCAAATGGAGTGCTTAGCTTTTGATTAAGTAGTAAGATTTATTTTAGGAAAGAAGTTTGTAAAAGAAGATTACTCTCACTAAAAGCACATTGCTTACAAATAAAACTTTATGTGTTGATGATACACAGTCGAGAAAAATAAAGCGATCCACCCCGTGATGTTTCAAAACCAAATTGTCACACAGAGATATCATTTAACAGGGAATTACGTCTACTTCCCAAATATGAATAAAAGCTTGGAAATAGGGGTCGTATACATATTAAAAATTGCACATACTTCCATTTTTCAAACTGTAATACCCATTTAAAACGCACTTTAATTCCAGCATAGTTAAAAAGTATTTATGAATTCGGTTTGTCTGTCTGTCTTTCTTTTCATCTGTCTGTCTGCCTGTTTATATCTCTGCCCTCTGTCCGCTCTCTAACTCGAGTAAATATACTCCGATTGCAATGCAATTGGTATAGGTTTTGAGGTTTAATATGACATGATTGGTACTGAAAATGAAGTGTGTAGTATTTATAGTTCATTTACAGGGACACTCAAAACAATTCCGTCACATTACATTACGGTATATGGAAAAAATTCGGTCGCGGTGTATATTAATGATGGTACACTATTTCAAACATATTGAAATTTATATATATATATCTCTGAGGTGCCTTACAAGAGGCTTACTACAGAATATGATGGGCATAAAATTCATCTTTCATTTACAGGTACACACAAAATAATTCGGTTATAGTACAAGAACAATAATTTCTAGAATTGCGCTTTCCGTTGTGGTACGCGTTTGAAAATTAAATTTTTTTTTATATATTACTTCGTGTGTATAAATGCTATAGATCATACATAAGACAGCACAACCAATATCGAATACATTTCGGTTTAGCGGCTTAAATTGCTGAATAAGTATTGTAGTCAAGTCTGCTATGTGTTTCGTAACTAAGCTAAAGAGTAGCATATTACGTAGCATCTATACATATATATAGTTCATGTACAGGGCTTCACAAAAGAATTCCGATGTTTTAAGAATATTGATGGTAAATGCTGAAATGTGGTTTTTCGAATTTGTTATGCGTTTTCCAAGTTGTTTACTTAGACATTAGTACTTACTTCTATCCATTATTATTATCTACTTCAGTATCTTACAGTATTATTACATGGTACTATTATTGCTCAGTATCACATAGTAGAATTTAGTACTGCTCAGTAGTATTGGTAAATTGTATTTTCAGAATTTTTATTTTTGGAATTTTGTATTTTTAAAATTTTATTTCAGCATTATATAGTATAATTATTGCTCAATGTAACAAAGTATTAATTAGTAATGCTCAGTATAATTAGGTAAACAAACCTGCTGGGTGGGGCTAGTTGTGTTTAAGCCAAAAGGTAGGCTTCACCGCCCGGTTTGACTTTGACCTTGTTTACTTGGACATCAACTTTAAGCTTATTAATCGGTAAATATTTGTTAATGTAGTCTGGAAGTGTTGGAAAGTGTTCATAATCTGTGCTGGACGCATGATTTTTCGTTTTTGTTGGCACTTTATGCGAGTTCATTCAATCAAATCAATACGGAAAATGTTATAGTTTATGTACATTTCTTTACGTATTTAAGTAAGTATTTTTTTAACATTAACGAACGATTAAGCCCAACTGACAAGTGGTTCATAACTTTTAACCAGTGCCACAACGAGGACACCTGCAACATGATAATTTTATTACAGTATTCAGAATAAGTAGTATTCGCCTTATTTATTCCGAGAATAAATAAGTCGTGTTTTATTATTATGAAATGGTAGCAACAAAATGCGTTGCCCCCCCCCCCCATATGTCTTAAATACGGTCCTGATTTTAATAATTGGATATCCTATATGGTATGAGTGATATGATGTGTAAAATTTTAAAAATTGTGTAAAGGCATCATTATGCATATTGTTTTTAATCTAGAATGCATTATTAGAAACATAAAGATTAAATATGTTTTTATAATTCATTTAACTTTATTGTTAAATATTTTTAATAAAGTAGTACTAGAAAGTGTCACTATATCTGTTTGGAATGCATACAAAAATAAAATAAAATTCATGATTTAAGAGTATTGATAATTGTTATTACAATTTATTTCTCAAATAGTTTTATTAATATTTCAGAATTCTCATATTATCAAATAATTTTTCCTTATATTAGTTCTATAAAATAAATGATTCAAACATCCAAATGCATGAGGGCGTTTCTGACTCTTTTAGACGTAAATAAACTTTCTTATTAAAGAATATATAGCCTAAACATATTCATGTTTTCCGAGTTATAGCTGCATTGATTTTCCGAAAAATCAATTTTATATCTAAAAAAAGAAAACTGCCCAGTTAAACTGAGGGCATTGAGCTCACAGGCTATTCACACTAATTGTATATTATACACTTATTTCAAAGAATTTGAAATAAGCCCCTCGAAAAATAAAGAAATCGACAATATATTATGGGGGATCATCCCCCCGTTCTCCCACCCCCTTATAGTTAACAATTGAACTCCCAAACCTAATCAGGGAAGCCCTTTATTACAATGAACATATATACTAAATTCGAAGCAAATCGGATAATTCTGCATGAGAAACCCATTTATCTAAATTAAGGGGGATTACCCCCGTATCCCCCTTTATACTTAACCAATGAACCCCAAGACTAACCAGGGAAGCTCCTTACCACAATGAGCCTATATACAAAATTTGAAGAAAATTGGATAATTCTCCATGAAAAACACATTCATCTAAATTAAGGGGGGAGGATAAGCCCCCCCCTTTACCCTCTTTATACTTAACCAAAGAACCCCCTAAACTAATCAGGAAAGCGCCTTATCACAATGAACCTATATACAAAATTTTAAGAAAATCGCATAATTCTGCCTGAAAATCACAGTTATCTAAATTAAGGGGGGCAGCCCTCCGTTACCCCCTTTATACTTAAACAATGAATCCCCAAAACCAATCAGGAAAACGCTTTATAACCATTAACTTGTATACAAAATTTGAAGAACATCGGATAATTCTGCATGAAAAACCCATTTATATAAATTAAGGGGGGATTAGCCCCCCCCTTTCCCCCTTTAAACTTAACCAATGAACCCCCAAAACTCTTCAGAGAAGCGCATTATCACAATGAACCTACATACAAAATTTGAAGAAAATCGAATAATTCTGCATAAAAACTCATTTATCTAAATTAGGGGGGGTTATCCCCCTTTACCCCTTGATACTTAACCAATGAACCCCCAAAACTATTGACAGAAGCGCATTATCAAAATGAACCTGTATACAAAATTTGAAGAAAATGGGATAATTCTGCACGAAAAACCTATTTATCTAAATTATGGGGGGTTAGCCCCCCATTTGCCCCCTTTATGCTTAACCAATGAACCTCCAAAACTAATCAAGGAAGCGCCTTATCACAATGAACCTATATACAAAATTTGAAGAAAATCGAATAATTCTGCATAAAAACTAATTTATCTAAATTAGGGGGGGTGGGTTATCCCCCCTTTTCCCCTTTATACTTAACCAATGAACCCCCAAAACTATTGACAGAAGCGGATTATCAAAATGAACATATATACAAAATTTGAAGAAAATGGGATAATTCTGCATGAAAAACCTATTTGTCTAAATTAGGGGGAGTTAGCCCCCCATTTCCCCCCTTTATGCTTAACCGATGAACCTCGAAAACTAATCAGGGAAGCGCCTTATCACAAGGAATCTATAAACAAAATTTAAAGTAAAACGGTTAGTTCCATCAAGAGTTATCGCGTTACGTACACACATACATACATACATACATACGTACGTACGTACATACAGAACCGGCGGGCACAAAAGCTCTCAGGCTTCGATAGCCTGTGAGCTAAAAAAGTACATTTTCAGATATTGCGAGAGTGATATAAAAGTGATTTATAGAAATAATTATTTAGATACCGTTTTGCTGCTATATTACAATAGATAAATGTTTGGTAAACATACAAATATTTAATCTGCACGTTTTATTTCTCTCGAATTTTGTGATCAATTTATACAAGCATATCAACGCAAGCTGTCACCATATAGATATTTTAACAAACTACGGACTCGTCCACGCGAACAATAATTTTGATGTAATATCTGGATTCTTAGAAGAAATTAACCTTTGGATGTCAAACTGGAAGTCGTTCGTTGAAGCAGTTTTTAGCTCACAGGCTATCAAAGCCTGAGAGCTTATGTGTCCGCCGGTTCTGTATGTATGTAGGTACGTATGTATGTATGTATGTATGTATGTACGTACGTATGTATGTATGTATGTATGTATGTACGTAACGCGATAGGTCTTGATAGAACTAACCGTTTTACTTTAAATTTTGTTTATAGGTTCCTTGTGATAAGGCGCTTCCCTGATTAGTTTTGGAGGTTCATTGGTTAAGCATAAAGGGGGCAAATGGGGGGCTAACCCCCCATAATTTAGAAAAATAGGTCTTTCATGCAGAATTATCCCATTTTCTTCAAATTTTGTATATAGGTTCATTTTGATAATGCACTTCTGTCAATAGTTTTGGGGGTTCATTGGTTAAGTATAAAGGGGGAAAGGGGGGGATAACCCCCCCCCCCCTAATTTAGATAATTGAGTTTTCATGCAGAATTATTCGATTTTCTTCAAATTTTGTATATAGGTTCATTGTGATAATGCGCTTCTCTGAAGAATTTTGGGGGTTCATTGGTTAAGTATAAAGGGGGAAAGGGGGGCTAATCTCCCCTTAATTTAGATAAATGGGTTTTTCATGCAGAATTATCCGATTTTCTTCAAATTTTGTATACAGGTTAATGGTGATAAAGAGTTTTCCTGATTGGTTTTGGGGATTCATTGTTTAAGTATAAAGGGGGTAACGGAGGGCTGCCCCCCTTAATTTAGATAACTGCGATTTTCATGCAGAATTATGCGATTTTCTTAAAATTTTGTATATAAGTTCATTGTGATAAGGCGCTTTCCTGATTAGTTTAGGTGGTTCTTTGGTTAAGTATAAAGAGGGTAAAGGGGGGGCTTATCCTCCTCCCTTAATTTAGATGAATGTGTTTTTCATGGAGAATTATCCGATTTTCTTCAAATTTTGTATATAGGCTCATTGTGGTAAGGAGCTTCCCTGGTTAGTCTTGGGGTTCATTGGTTAAGTATAAAGGGGGATACGGGGGGGTAATCCCCCTTAATTTATATAAATGGGTTTTTCATGCAGAATTATCCGATTTGCTTGGAATTTAGTATATATGTTCATTGTAATAAAGGGCTTCCCTGATTAGGTTTGGTGGTTCAATTGTTAACTATAATGCGGTGGGGGAACGGGGGGATGATCCCCCTTAATATATTGTCGATTTCTTTATTTTGCGAGGGGCTTATTTCAAATTCTTTGAAATAAGTGTATAATATACAATTAGTGTGAATAGCCTGTGAGCTCAATGCCCTCAGTTTAACTGGGCAGTATTCTTTTTTATTGAAATATTCTAATGTAAAATTTGAAATGTTAAATTCATTTCAGAGTTCCAAAACCAACTGCTCTACGAGAAGATTTTTAAACATAATTGAGACATTATATGCCGGAATGAACTGAAATTTTGTATTCGCATAATTAACGCATCTACAGATAATATTTGGTTAAATTTTTTATAGCATGTACAAATAATATTTAGTTAAAATTTTTATAAGTTCAAGGTATGTATATCGGAAAACAGAATGTTGGAAGCTATGTCTCCGGTAATTAGGGTACGTATAGTACTAGATTAAAAAAATAATGACAGATGTAATTTCAGTTTTAATTAACGCAAAACTAAAATAAAAGTAACTTTTTATTCTTATAACGTTCTTTATAATTGTATGCGTTTTATGTCATAATATGTCGTCTACATATCAAAAGCTACACATAATTTTTGAAATGGTAACACTCATTTTAGTAATTTTTTTCAAGATCCTCCAACAACAACAAAGAAAACGACAACGGAGAAAAAAACTGACAAAGTGTAGTTTAGTAAAAATAACAGGGTTCGTACGCTCTTACCACAATTTTTTACTTAATATTTAAATAGCAGAAATTGTAGACTCCTCGTTTAATTCCAGGATTTGTAATACTTTTTTTTGCATTTAAATAAGACGAAAAATTCTATTAAAATTTGTGGTAAGAGAGTACGAACTCTGAAGTACATAATTTATAAATCTTCATGGAGTTGTTGACTTATATTAACTTTGAGTATTCTAATATGGTAAATTCAAGTGACAATTTTGTTATTTATATATTTCGAAATAATCCTCTTATTGAAATATTTCTTTTATAAACAAAAATTTAAATGTTTCCTCCGAAAATAATTTACGTATTTCTGTTACTTAAAACCACATTTCCATCAGGGGAATCAATTGGTGACAGGCGGGAAATCTTTAGCATTTAAGTGTAAACTTCGTCTATCTTAATATTTAATCACAGAATTTTTGCTATTAAATCATTTTATGTTTACTATTAAATTATACTGGTATCCCGTGGGACACATTTTGACACTCTTTGTTTTTAATTAGGAAAATTATATATAATTATATTTTAAAGAAAATCTATGTTTTATGATCTGCATTAATATTTATATAAAATAATCAACATTATTAAAATCATAAAATAAATTTACAACTCATTTCTATCAATATCCTATCATTAATTTGAAATAAAGCAGATTGGTACATTTAAATATATGTTGCAATCTCTTTTAGCAAATAAAACATAACACAACTTCAAATAATTTTACATGAATTAAAGTAGCATATTTTAATAATTTTTGCGGATGTTGTAGCCATTGTTCGCTTTTTATTTTGCATACATTAATCCTTTGCTCACGTGTCGAGACAACTACGTTCCATTGGACTATTTTTTATTGTATTGGAATCACTTTTTGAAAAATAATTTCTGCCATACACTTATACCAAGGTGTTTTCAAGAGAAATCTACCCTGAAGAATTTTATTTTAATTATAAAAATAGTTGCTAATCGTGGTCAAATGTTTTATCAAAAATTAATAAACTCTTTTGGAATGGCACAAAAGTAAATGAATTGCACCAGATAATTTACACAGTTTTCTATGAGGATAGTTAATGATTATGTACCTGCCTTCGTGTAACCTTAGTCTTTCACTTTTTCCGCACTAGTATTCGCACTTTCTGGGCATTCGCTTTCGTTAACGATTGCGATAGCAAAATTTGAGCTGCTAACCGTTTCGGTGTCAAGTGACTGTGTCTGTGTAATATTGAATTCGAACCAGAAATTCCGAAAACTATTATTTGAAAGTAAGGGGATGCAATTTTACAGGGTTTTTATATTTATATACCGTAATTTCTGGCGTACAATCCGCAGCTCAAAGAGTCGTTTCTCGACCCAGAAATATTATTTTATAAAATGTAACTTAAAAGATCGCTGTAAATATTTAACTACAATTATTGAATAAATTTTCTGGGTCGGAAAACGATTCTTTGATCTGCGGATTATACGCCGGAAATTATGGTATATAAAATTCTTTTAAAATGTTCTGGTACAAATCTTGATTAAATTTAAGTGGTGTAAAAATGTATTCCTCCGTTAAAACTTTTAAGTAGTTAAAGTTTGTAAGGCAACAGTTTAAACCTTCAACCTTTTTAATTAAAAGTCAGTCATTCTACAAATTCCGAGAGAAAATTAGCGTCATTTTTAATCGTAAAGATTCTGACATTAATTTCTCATGACTTACGATTCTGCTGGCAAATTTTTCTATTATAAAATAGTGGTAAATGCCCGGCCCGTAGGCTACAGATTGAAAACCCTAGTGAAAATGGACAGTCTCTCATAATTGTTTGCATCCCAGAAAAGAAAAATCAGATGCAGCAACCAGAAACGCAAATAAAATTTTCCTTCGTACATTGGTATATATATGAATATAGGATACAGTTGTTTGCCAATTCATTTAATTTTATCTCCAAATTGTTTAATTCATTACCGGCATCAATTATCCTATCGTCTGCTTGGAAAATAAAACTGTATTTTATTTTTTCCCACAGCAATTTGGCATTTTCTTCTGCAGCGAATTAGAAGCGCCTGTTCCTCTGATAACGACAGTTTAATAATGTATGATACAGCGTCGGAATTCTTTTAGTCCCATCCTTTAGAATCATTTCCACTTAATCTTTCATATTTTACTTCGGATATAACAGAGTCCAATCTTTTTAAACTCGATGCAGCTTTTATTTTTAGGATCCGTATGAAATATATATTACCTGTTAATTTAGGCACGTTAATTTTGTCCATTGTTTCACTCAGAAATATTCGTTTCGTTTTCAAACAGATATGTTTAATATATAGCAACCACGTTCTCTTCTGCCATTTGTTGTTCTGCTACCATGTATTCACACAGAATCGTGGATATTCAGAGGACAGACGTTGTTAGAGAAAGACGAAATACATTAAACATATAAATTAAACATATTAATTAATCAACACTTTTTTTTTTTTTTTTTGCATAGCGTACCGTTCTCTATTGCGTTTTCTAGCACACTGGCTGTGGTATGACTGCCGATATAAAAATATTTTTTTCGCTCTTAAACCCAACAAAAACCATAGCGCTGCGTGCGCAGCATATGCAAATTTTGTGCACATACATCAGCGCCACTTTCCCCTCCAGCGGCTAGTTCTTAAAGCAAAAGTTAAAAAAAATACTACCGTAATTTCGAGCGTATATGCCGCACCTCAGACAATTCGATTTCCTACCAGAATTTAATTTAAATAAAATGTGACTTACTTCTGCTTAGCACTTATTTGACTTCTTATTTTCAATAAAATTTCCGGTTTGTAAAATACTTAACTAAGCTGCGGCGCATACGCGCGAAATTACGGTAAGTTATTCTTAGATTCCATTTTTCGTCTTTTAAGTCCACCCACCCAACTGACTTGATAGAAGCTCGAGTTATAATTTCAGGGTTCACACTTCCAGTATTGCCAGTGGGTTTCATTTTTTAATTCAGTTTTTCTAGATCGACGCCAGTTTTTTGATAAAGTAAAATTACCTTTTATAATGACAGATTAAATAAGGCGAGCAGTGTTGCCAGTGGGCTACTTTTTAAAAATTCAGATTGCTTCATTGACACCACTTTTTTTAAATACCGTAATTTCCGGCGTATAAGCCGTAGCTCAAAGAGTCGTTTTTCGACCCGGAAATTTTATTCAATAATTGTAGTTAAATATTTACAGCGATCTTTTAAGTTACATTTTATAAAATAATATTTCTGGGTCGAAAAACGACTCTTTGAGCTGCGGCTTATACGCCGGAAATTACGGTAATTTAATCTGTCATTAAATAAGGTGATTTTTTCTTTCTCAAAAACAGTGAATTAAAGAAAAAGTAGCACACAGGTAACACTGAAGGCGAAAACAAGGCGGATTATACCGTTTCAAAAAATTGGTGCCAATCTAGCAATCTGAATTGTAAAAAAGTAGATCACTGCTTGTGGTATTTAAAATTTTTTTTTAAGAATATGTTTCATAAAGTATATATTTATTATTGCGTTACAAATAATTCAATACAAGTATACTAGAATATTGCGCTATTTCAACTTTTAATAAAGTGTACTTTAATGTCATATATTTGAATTTTTTTTTTCAGAATTGCAGACAAAATTTCGGGAACTACTTAATGATTTTACGTGATATTTTAATATGTCATAAATTATATATGTATCTTAAGACTGAACCTATATACGTATGTTAATTGCTTCACCTACAAAAAATTATACGAGGTGAAATTCAGAGAAAATAATATAAACTAATTTCAACATTATTTAAAAATGATAAATTTTGCTACAATATGCCCTACTTTCAACTGTATTTAATTTATTTCTAAAATACATATCACTGTAAAAAAAAAAAAAAATCATAAAAGTTTCTGGTAGGAATATGATTTTCAGTTGCCCTGATAGGTAAGGAAACTTTTCCGAACCAACACGGAAAAAAAACGAAAAAAAACGAAAGTTTTTTCTTTCCGTCAGGAAACTTTTCCTGTTTGATTCAGAAACTAATCTTTAGACACAGAATAAATTTCTGGGTCTTACGGAAATCTTTCCATTCACATAAAGAAACGTTTTGGAAGAATGGTAGAATAGATAGAAAGTATTCCGTTTTAAAAAGGAAAACTTTCCATTCACACTAAGAAATGTCTTGGTAGAACGGTAGAATAGACAGAAAGTATTCCGTTTTAAAAAGGAAAACTTTCTATTCACACTAAGAAATGTCTTGGTAGAACGGTAGAATATACAGAAAGTATTCCGTTTTAAAAAGGAAAACTTTCCATTCACATTAAGAAATGTCTTGGTAGAACGGTAGAATAGACAGAAAGTATTCCGTTTTAAAAAGGAAACTTTTCCGAATCAGTCAGTAAACTAAACTTGAAAAAATTAAAAATTTCTGTGTAGAATAGAAACTTTTTCTTTACTTTGCGGAATTTTTTTTCATTATGATCGGAAAATTTTCTGTATTGTAAAGAAACTTTTGTTTTAAAGAGTAGGAACATTAACAGATGAAAATATTGCTTTTGGACACTGTTTTGATTTCCTTTTATCTCAATTAAATATTATTAAGAACTTTTTTGAATACATATACAAATTTAAATATCTGCTATCATAAAATGCATTACATGTAATGCATTTTATGATAACAAAATGCATTTTATGATAACAAAATTACTTAAAATGTGTGTATATATTCAAAAACGTTCTTAATAATATTTAATTGAGATAAAAGGAAATCAAAACAGTGTCCAAAAGCAATATTTTCATCTGTTATTGTTCCTACTCTTTATAAGAAAAGTTTCTTTACAATACAGAATCAGCTTCAAATTTTATTTATTTGTTACAATTATACTGATAAGTTTAGCTCATAGGTATTTACATTTTTTTTAAAATAAGTATTTTATACAAGGAATGTTAGGGATACACACACACACACACACATATAATATATATATATATATATATATATGTTCAGTTTGTTGGGTGGATCTGTTTTGTTGTCAATTAGTTCATAATTTCACAGTTTTTGTTGGTGGCTGTAGCGTTTATTTAATGGTTATATATATATATACATATATAACTAAATATTCAGATGATGCTAAACCAGTGTTGAATTCAGAGACTTTTCTGCGGCTCCGGCGGGGGGGGGGGGGGGGATTATATATTTCCTTTTTGGAAATTGCACTTTTTAACCAGTAAAAACATAATATCTCAAATCTTCTGGGGGGGGGGCGGGGACATTTCAATGCTCCAGGGGACAGGGGATTCCCAGCGGGCCATATGTTGAACAGAACCTACATAGTCATTTACTACAGTGACAGACCATTTTTAGCATATTTCGTTACTTGGGTAATCGAAAATATTATTTTATTATTACAGTTATTATCCCCCTCATAGTTGTCCACGCGATAAAATATTCACTGAAACAGATCAAGTCAAACACGCCCTTTACATCCTCAAAGTTTAAGGGCATTCCGGGCATTTCCTCGCGAGTAAGATAATCGACGAAACGTCTGAAATCGGTCACTGCTCCTTAATTTCTGGACACCAGTGCAATATTAATAAAGTAAATCTAAAAACTTTTGAAGCCATGTAACATATAAGAATATACAGAATTCAGCTAATCCTAATAAATAGCTTCATGATAAACAATTTTTAGAAGCCATGCAATTTGAAAGTGTACAAGACTTTGAACTTGAAGCTCAACTGAAAATTATATAACAAAAAGCCTTGCTAAATGAAAATCTTTTTTAAAAACAGGGTTCGTGATTTTATTTATTTATTTAATCAAAAAATCATATATATTTTTTAATTATTTAAATCAGCTATTTTTTAAATTCAAAATACAATTTTAAAATTATACATTTTAAAGTAAAATAAACTTTACTAAATAATTAAAATTAAAAATTAGAAGTGTCCATTTAAATATATTTGAAATTAAAAAAATATATAGAAACTCATTCACTTGGTTAAATTAAAATATTTTAATCATATAAATAGTTAAAAATATACAGTTTAAAAAAAAATGGAGCTACAGAAAAAGATTTAATTTAGAAATGTGAATTCTCTTTTACTTTTGAAAACATGAAATAAATAAAACAAATTGTCTTGTGTCATCACTTATTTACAAAATACTTATCACTTATTTACAATTTAACAAATATCCTATTCTGTATAAAATACATATACCAACTTGAATTACCCCTTTGATAAAATAAAAAGCATATGCACTCTGCATTACTAAAAGCTAAAGCTTTTTGTTCTGACCAAATTTCTTTATTAAAAACCTTAAAATATAAAAGATAATGTAAAAATTTTATTCAGAAAGAAAATGAAATTTTAAACATTGTATTCTAGATCTGGATTATATACAGATTCCTTTAAACATACCTATTCCAAATTATATACACTACTCTGGAATACATACAATATTCATTTAATGAATTTAGAGCATATATTAAACACACTTAAGATGATTATGATTATATTTTATAAATTTCAATGGATATGAAAAAAATATTCTTTGTTATTAAAATGTTTGAAAAGAAACACGAATTTTCCAGCTTCATGAGTTCCTAAGCGATTACTGAGTTTACAGTGAATTAAAGTTTGATTTATTTGAATTTAAAATAAAAATAATCAAATCAGGCTTTTTTTTTCTTTTTTTAAGATTTTAAAACTTTAGTTGTTTATGAGTTTACATTTGCAAGTAATTGAAATTGTATGAAAAAATATATATATATAACATTTCAAAATATATTACTTACCATGGAATCTTTATTTTCCGAATCTTTCTATAAATAAATTACGTTCGAATATTGAACCATTTGTTATTTACATGTGCACAATGAAGTCATGAGATATCTACATAAATATCAATAAATATACTGTTTATTGACCTATATTTATTTATTCTAACGTTTTACATATCCTCACAGAAAGTCTCCATGTTTTTGTATTAAAAAATTCACATAAGATTTACATATTTTTTAATAGATAAATTTATGCATTAATCTTTTAACATTTCTCAGCTGAGATTCTCTTTTTTTAAATTAGGATTTTTATTTTAAAGTGTGATATTTGATATAAATAAAATTAAAAAAAACATGAATTTTAAGTTCTGTCTCCCTCACTCCTTAAATTTACAATGTATTTTTGTCAAAACATAATATTTATAATGAAATATCTTAACCTAAATTTGAAATATTTTTGTAAAGTTTATTTAAGTCAATCAGTTGATTTTAATATCGATTTAAATCAGGATTAAAATCAAGCTTATTTATATCAATGAACTCTGATTAAAAATTGTTAGAATATACAAGTTTTATTTAGCAATTATTTAATTTAAATTGAGATTACAGTGTTGAAATATAATTTCAATTATTGATTTAAATATTTTAAGATTTCTGAGCTTTCTGTACTACATGATTCATTGGATAATGTTGAAAATATTGAAAATAAAAATTATGCTTAGATTTTAAAAGACACCAACATTTGCCAATAGCTGTTAAAAAAGTTATTAAAAATAGTTTCTTTTCAAAACCATGTGCTTGCACACAGTATTTTAACAAAATATTATATTAAAGTAAAAGTTTTAACACCACTCCTGTGAATCTGCTAAAAAATCTTATCAGAAGCCAAATTGATAACTTAAAACAGAGGTGCAAAAATCTAGGCGCCAATTGGCCGATTCCCACCACTAAATTATTAGTATTCTTCGCCTAATAAGAATACTGATAAAATTTAGGCACAGTATACTAATAAAATTTGACGAAGAATACTAATAAATTTAGTGGTAGGAATCAGCCCATTGGCGCCTAGATATTTGCACCCCTGACTTAAAACCTGCATTATATTTTGAAGTAAAAAATAAGGACTTGTGAATAATACTTATAAAACGCCTTACAAATGAAAAAAAGCAAAAATATGGAAATATAAGCACTTTCTTACAGTGGAAGTCCAGTTGCCTGTAAAAATTTATATATATTTAAAGTCAAAATTTTATCATGATTAATGACAAAGAAAGAAATGTATGTGAGTCTTTTATTCTTCAATGGCAGATCACTTAATAGAAGAATATTAAAAATTACAAATAATTCAGGAAAAATATATAAAAAATAAGTGTCTATTTAATAAAAAATCTGACTTCGCAAATGTGTATGTGCTATTTTTTTTAAAACTTAAACTTAGTAAAATAAATCAATCGCATTTAATCTGAACAAACATTAAATTGCACATACTAAAAAAAATACCATTCTAAATATATATATATAAGTTACTCGATTTTTTTTCTGGCTAACTACAAAAGACAGAAAAAATAAAACAAACATTTATACTGAAAAATAACATTTATTTTCAACAAAATTATAAATCAAAATGTTATAATGAAAAAAAAATTACAGCAATACTGATATTACTTCCATTGACAGTTCTTGCCTTAGAATAGCTGTATTTAGTAAAAAAGTAGGCCTAGATTCTTTAATTTTTTCCAGGCCTTAATTGATTACACAATATGATGCTACCAAAACAAAATTGTCTTAGGACATTTCTGCGAAAAAACTGTCAAACCATCAATATTATTCGAGAACAGCATGATTTCCATTCTTACATCATCATTCGCTACTAAGCAAGGATGATATGCTCTAGCTGGAATCAGTCACTGGAGTATTATCCTGCAATAATAACAATAATAATATTAATATATTTTTATTTTACTAATTTCTAGTGATCATGTATATTTAATGGGACAAAAATAGCACAACAGCAATGAATGATTAAGAGGACTCTTCGTCTTCAGCGATAAGTATTTTTAAGAGCATAAAATTTGAAAATTTTCCTTTAAGTAAAAATTTCAAAATTCATAAGTTTTTAAAATACTTAAAAATTAAGGAAAATTTTTTAAATGTACAATATAAAAATGTTAATTTAAAGATGCACATTGGACATCTGCTTCGTGCTGGTGAAAGCTATATTTTGATAATTGTATAAGGGAATTTATTACCTCTTTAAAATTTACATAGGTTACCATGGGATTTCACGATCCGCATTAAATGAAAAAAAATGGTGCCACAGGAATATAATAGAACAAGTGGGTAAGTGTGATCGAAGACACCTCAAAGGGTTTCGTTTAATATTCCTTTAAAAACACTTTATCCTTTCTTTAATAAATCCAAATAAATTTCATTTAACAACAACAACAACAAAACAAAGTCATGTTTTTTATAAAGTAAAAATTTACCGATTGTGCATGAAAACCCATTTATTTAAATTAGGGGGTGGAGATTAGCCCCGTTCCCTCCCTTTATACTTCACCAACTAACTTTCAAAACTAATCAGGGAAGCACCTTATCCAACTGAACCTATATACAAAATTTGAAGCAAATCGGATAATTCTGCATGAAAAACCCATTTATCTAAATTAATGTGGGGAGATTAGCCTCCCGTTCCCCCCTTTATACTTTATCATTGAACCCCCAAAACTAATCAAGGAAGCGCCTTATAACAAATGAACCTATATACAAAATTTGACGCAAATTGGATAATTCTGCATGAAAACACATTTATCTAAATTAAGGGAGGGATTGGACCTTAATTCCCCTTAACCAATGAACCCCCAAAACTAAACAGAGAAGCAACTTGTCACATTGAACCTATATACAAAATTTGAAGCAAATCGGATAATTCTGCATGAAATACCCATTTATCTAATTTAAGGAGGGGGATTTGCATCCCGTCCCTACCCTTTATACTTAACCAATGAACCCCAAAACTGATCAGGGAAGCGCCTTATCAGAATGAACCTATATACAAAATTTGAAGCAAATCCGATAATTCTGAATAAAAAACCCATTTATCTAAATTAAGAGGGGGGATTGGCCCCCGGTTCCCCTTTTATGCTTAACCAATGAACCCCCAAAACTAATCAGGGAAGCGACTTATCACAATGAGCCTATGTACAAAATATGAAGCAAATTGGATAATTCTGCATTAAAAACCCATTTATCTAAATTAAGGGGGCGATTGGACACCGTTCTCTTATTTATACTTAATCAAGGAACCCTCAAAACTGATATGATGAAGCGTCTTATTACAATTAACCTATATACAAAATTTGAAGCAAATCGGATAATTCTGCATAAAAACCCATTTATCTAAATTAAGGGGGGGGGGGGGAATTAGCCACCGTTCCCCTCTTTACACTTAGCAAATGAACCCCCAAAACTAATGAGGGAAGCGCCTTATCACAATGAAGCTTTATACAAAACTTGAAGCAAATTGGGTATTTTTGCATTAAAAACCCATTTATCTAAATTAGGGGTGATTAGCCCCTGTTCCCCCTTTATACTTAACCAATGAACCCCCAAAACTGATATGAAATAAAATCAAGTAAGAATTTTTTTTTTGCTAGAACCCCACATGATTTTTTTTTTTGAATGAGTGAATGAAGAATTGAAGCTTTATATTTTTGAAATAAAAAAAAATTCAAACCTTCTGAGGGTTTATTCTCCCTGAAGCCCATTCAAAATAATATTTCAAGACATGAGTACAAAATAAAAATCAGAACAAAAAATTGTCTTCCTTTCCACATGTGACATGATGTTCAGCAGTGCAGATCTCCCCCATCCATCTCTACTGACAAAAATTCCCTGTTTTTTTTTTTTTTCTTTTTCTGTTTATTTTAAATTATTAGAAAAGATTAAATGTCATTTTTTATTTTCAAAATAATGTAAGAAAAATAAAATTTAGCCAATTAAATTTGAATATCCAGGGCGAGACAGTTGATCTCTGCTGCCCAAGTTGTAAGCTTCTGTATGCAATCTTTTACAGCATGAATATAGATAATATCAACCTCAAGATATTCAGCATATTCAACTTTACGTTTGTTACAAATAAAATTTTGTCTGATATGCAAAGAATACTGAAATTTATTTTACCATATACCAATATAAATTTCATTATAGCACCCTAACATAAAGTTCCCAATTTATTAATTAACATTATAGAATTTAAAGGACTCCCCTTTTCAATTGAATTTTAATACACTACAAATAATTAGGAATGTAAAGAATATTCAACCACTATTCGGTATTCGGCATGGCCGAATATTGAACAGATATTCTGCCGATTACCTGTAGCCGAATATATTTAGATATATTGTCGAATACTTGCTTATTTGGCCGAATATTTTAAGATATTTGGTTAAATAAGTTCCAGAAAATCAAAACAAAATGTGATTTTAAATATTTTAACAAACAATATTAAAGAATTATATCTAAATACATTAATTATTATAAGAAAAAGAAATCCTAATACTTACTCAATTTTAAAGCTTCATGACAACTTATAAATAACTGTATATAATGATATTACATAAATAATTTTTTTTTTCTTGCTGCATATTTAGGCATCATATAATTTAAGTAAGTATTGCAACATTAATTTCTTTTACATTAAAATGCAAAATATATACTGCATTTAAAGTTTAAATCTCTCTCTCTCTCTCTCTCATCAGTGAATTTAAAAATATTAACTTTATATCTATTTTTTTAATCTGATTTATAATGATGATAAGTTTCTTAAACAATAAAATTCATAAATATTAAAAACAAATATTTTACTGCCTTGTAAAAATGCTTAATCTTTCACAAATTAAATCATTTTTCTAGCTTTTAGTTTTACTTTTAAATAATAAATATATGACTATATAATTGCTTTACTAATTAAACATTAAACATTAGATGTTGATTAAACGAACTAATGAGTTTGATACATTGAAAAGAAAAAAACTATTACCTATACTGAAAAAACATTTAATGAGTTACTTCAAAATAACATACAGGGGTAACAAAATTATTTATCACTGTAAAGCCTGAAATTGTGATGCAAAAATAACTTTTAAGCATTTTTCGTTTGGTTTCATATATATTACCAGATTCAGAAAACAAACGTTCACTATATACCGTGCTTACATACATTCAGCTGTTATGATTTTTGAACACTCAAACAAAAAATTTATTTCAATTAGTCCTTAATTTAATTTTTGATTTTAAAATTGAAAAAAAAAATAAATAAACAAATAAAATAAATTTTTTTTAAGTCAGTATTCGGCTAAAACTTGGCCGAATATTCGGTATTCGGCCAAATCGCTATTCGTTACATCCCTACAAATAATAAAATGTAAAATTGATTCTATAATAATGCAGTTACCTGAAAAAAAAAAAAAACAATATGATTCTGATATAGCATCGAACATAGAAAAATCTCATCAATTTATTTTAAGATCATAGGTATGTTATTGATGTCTTCAATGTTGAATTCAGACATTTTTCTCCGGGAGTGATTTCTGTGGTTCCGTGGGGGTATTATAGAGTTCCGGGGGGATTGCACTTTTTGACTATTAAAAGCATAAAATGTGAAATCTTTCGGGGGGGGGACATTTCAATGCTCCGGGGGGGAATGTCCCCCCACCCCCTGAATTCAACACTGGATGTCTTACAGAATTAAACAAATAAACAAGGAATTTAATTTAGAATAAGTTAAAAACTATTTAAAAAAACAGTCTACAAAAAATAAGTTTCATTAAGATAATATCTAAGTTAGAAATTTCTGGCACATCAAAATATTTTTTACTTTGGAGATATTTTTCTCATAAAAAAAAACTGAGCGAGAAATAAGATAACATGCATTTTATTTCAGGCTACGCAGCTCCTTAAACATGTTATTCGATTTGATAATCATGCACTATAAATATATGTACATATCAAATCCAAAATATTAAAAATCACATAAATTTTAGTACTTACCATTGCGAAGTTAAAAGTACGTAGAGCAGTTGTCCAATATTTAAAAACATGGCGTCCATCTTCATCCAAAAACTCGATTCTGTTCTGTTATCAATCACGTGACGCAACGCCTTTCATACGTCAGCAGAGAGCGAAACTGCGCAGTAAGTCCGGCGAATGCTGTTTTCCATCCTTTCGGAAACTAATCCGAGATAAATAGATTATTTTTATGACTATAGAAAACCTTTCTGTTGTGATTCGGAATAATTATTTTATTGGTTGTTTTCCGTATCGTAAAGGAAATTTATCTTTTACGAAACGGAAAAGGGTTGGAAATTTTTTACAGTGATAGTATTAAGATATTAAGATAGATAGATATATATCTATAAATCCATGAGTTTTTATATAAAAGTATTAGAAGAGTTCATGTTAAAATAATAAAATGTTCAAGTGAAATCTAGCGCGCAATTTAAAAGAAGCCCGTTTCAACATTTTGAAAAAAAAATTCAAATTATTTAAGTATTGCATACATAGGGATCACTAAATATAATTCTAGTGATAGCAAACGTGATTATATGAATGATTTCATGCGGCTTCTTTTTAAATGGGCAGAATTTATCTTTCGTATATATATTTCTAAAAAAAAAAACGTTTTTTTTATAAAAATTTGTTTTATAAAAATTTATAAGTATAAAAATTTGTGGAAAAATTTAAATTCTCGCAGTTTTAGAATGGCATTTAGGGCACCATTAGATGTAAAAACAATTATTACTTTCAGTTTATTCCAAATGCATTCACAATTTCACTTACAGACTTACTTTAAGAACAAAAGATAAAAGTACTTTTTAAGGAAGCATACTACTCTTATTCATAGAGTGTCTGCGATTTAATAGGGCAAAGAAAACAATGCTTAAATAGTAAAACATAAATGAAGGATTGTACGCACTTTGTGAAAACGCATACATGCGCTGCAGGTACCGAAGATTTTAACAAATAGTATTATACTATTTCTGCGATAGCAGAAAACTCTACACAAGTACCACACCAGCTAAAATATAGTTTTTCTAATAATAAGTTTAACGGTTTTTCCTTAAAATTTCAGAGAGTTATAAGATGTCACAATATCACGAATCAAATGTTAACCCGGGACTAGTCGCATGGGGTATGACATACCCCAGGTTACGTACGGTTTTTACAATTGTCACCACTATTTTTTAAAAAGTAATCTACAATGTACATTATCAAAGAATTTGTAACAATTGTCTCAGACTGAATAAGGTGACGATTATTAATTATATTTATTGGTGACAATGTAAAAACCATTCATTATCTGGATACGCGCGACTTCTCCCGAGTTAAATACATGTCACAAACTTTAATTTGTATCTTCCCCAAACGTATATGGTTGAATTTTTTCCTTTTTAATGAAATGTAATTAATATACCCAAATATATTACAGGCATTCATCACATTGAAAAAGTATTTTTACTTAAGGGAATTTTTATAAATTCATATTTAAATAAGGAAAAATAGAGAATAGAAAATAGAAACTATCGAAAAAACTGATCGAATAGAAAAATTAATTTACAGTCGTGGAAAACGTTACTGTGTAATTTTTCTGTTTTTTCCAAACATTTGTTTTTGAGATAAAGATAAATTTTCAACGATTTGACCTTGTTACAATGTTTTCCTATTTAAACAAACTCTATTTTATAAAAAAGCATTCATATTCTGAAATAAATCTATATTCCGACCCTAATGAATTCTTTTGTGTGATTTTATGGTAAACAGTCAGGGCATAATGTCAGCTGTAGTTTATTGTATTTATACTTACTATACGTTGTAAAGAATACGTAGAATGTAAAGTTAAAAGGTGTCACAATTTGAAGATGCTAATGCTACGTACCAGTGAAAAACTTTACAAAATCTTCCGATATATTTATATATGTTTCTTTTAATGATGTACAAATAATGGACCCACATATATTATTGCCCTTTTTTATACATAAACGTATTTTATTTAGATGGATTATTACTAATTTCCAATAAATATCAATTTTGACTTTTTTTTTTGCTTAAATGTAGTCTTTTTTGTAACCGCATTATTATATGACATTATATAAAAAAACAATACATTTGGTATATTTCAAGAAAAAAGAATTTTCATCTGCTAATTCTGCTGGAAATATACATATAAAAAATATCAAGGTAACAATCCAATAGGAATAAGTCTACTGTTAAATGCTAGTTACACATTTTGCTGCACGGATCGTCGACATAATAAAACATGACTAAACCTTTACAGGGTTCGTACGGGTCCTGGAATTTTAAGACCAGGAAATTCTTCGGTACCACTTTTTTCTTATACATAATCACTTCCTAAATAAGGTGAAATTTCGCATGTTTGAACTTGATGTATTTTTTTAGAAAAATTTACTGGTATTACACCTGGAAAATAACGGTACCCGTACGAACCCTGCTTTATTTTTCTGACGCACATGTGACACGATTTTTGAGTTTCTTGGAATAAGGTTAAACGAAAAATGGAACCGTTTATATTAATTTTATTAAACAATTTTAGAGTTATAAAATGAAATGTGTTAAGACCTTAAAAGAAAACGAACCAAAAACGCTCAATGAGTCACCAGTAAAATTATACAGAAATTTTAAATATGTGTTACATTTCCTTTACATAAGCTCAATTAGTCACCATTAAAATTATACAGAAATTTCAAATATAGATTAAATTTTCTTTATATAAGCCTACAAAATATTTCTGTTAAAGTTGTGCGACTTTATTTTGAGTGGATCCTTTGATAATAGAAGAAAACCACCTTAGATTACCAATATGTAAAATTTATCTGAATCTCAAAATTTAATGATTCGAATGAGCTGTAAACTTACACACGCATGTTTTGAAGATTGTGTTTCGTTTTATACAAAAAAAGTAATGTGGTTCACAATGCAGAGCTTTTTGAATATGGTTATATAAATAATTTTCATAATTACAAAAGAATGTTTTTAATCGAAAAAAATATTGGAATATATTGGTCTTTTTTTTTTGTACCTCGATCAATCAATAAATAAATATTAAATTGGGTGATTTTTTGGAAAGATATAAATGGAAGTTTGTCACCTGGATTTAACGTTAGTATCCTCAAACATTGAACTCTTCGGACTGTATGAAGAATTAAGATAAATTATATAAATGACATAAATCTTTAAAAGGCTACATGGATCCGAGAAACATAAATATGGTTTCAAAAAATGGAGTTAGATTTGAAAAATGAAATTCGATACAGGTTTTAATATGTAGATGACACCTGAAGCATAAATATTGAATTTAACATTAATTGATACATATTTTTCCCAGTTGATTGTTACCAAAATATTTTACACGAATAGCAGATTTCGAAAAAGTAATCACTATTTTTAATTTTTTTTTTCGGACTGTACATTAAATAATTCTGGCGGCAGCTGTGTGATTCAGACCTGCTTTTGTTTTCTATTTTTACTCCTTTTTATGGAAATTTTCATAAAAAACTCAAACCATTTTTTCTTAAATAAATCTTTTCATACATACTTGTTAGGAAATATACCGCTTTACATGATAAAAAACAGAACAAAATAAATACAAAAGATAAACTTCATCAACACCATGCATGGCTAGAGATCTAATTTTGCAAAGAATATTTTTCCTGGACATCAAGAAAAATTGTATGTAACAATTTATATAATGTTGAGACAATTTTTGTAGTTTTTTCTGCACTAAACTAATAAAAAACTTTTAGGAACTCTCTAAATAAGTGATTATGTTATAAATAACACTATATATATATATATATATATATATATATTTATTGATATATGTATTAAAAAAAAGAAAAAAAATGTTAGACATACAAAAAATATTGTGTTTCATGTTGAAAATTTTTGCTGGCTTTATTTTTGAATACGTACAAATAGTATTGTTTTCAAATACTCAGAAACTATTTAAAATTAAAAAATCAAATAAGCAGTCATTTTATTGTTAATACAGAGTTCGTAAGCTGCTACCGCAATTTTTAAATAGATTTTTTCGCCTTATTTAAATGTAGAAAAGTATTACAAATCCTGCAATTGAACGTGACTAGATTTATTTCTGCTATTTAAATAATAAATAGAAAAATTATATAAAAACTGTGGTAAAACAGTACGAACCCGGTAATAACAGCCGATAAATATTACATATTTAACTTGTTAACCGGGGAATAAACTTTTGTTCAATTGATATGCCTGATTATCAACGGGGCACACTCTTACCCAAAGCCATTAAATAATAAGCCCAGTCAGATAAATGGGAAACTTTTCGCAAGTTGAAAATAGCGCCATCTAGCGGTTGGGAGTGCTGCATTCGGCACCAAGAATATTTTAATAAAATTTTGCTTCTAAAATTAAAGCTTAAAATAAGGAGTTCATATTTTCTAAGAAAGTCGTTTGTAAATTCCGGTGTCAGTCAGTAATTTCACATTTTACGAACATAATTTGTCTGTGCCGGAAAGGGTTAATTGCATAGTGATGTAAATTTCCATCACTTTTTATTTAACTTTTAATAAATAAATCAACTTCTTCGCCATCACTATATTTATATAGAAATATTAATCCAGTAAATTTCCACCATTTTTTTTTTCATTCTAGTTTTAGCTTTAATGTAAAAGATCCCAATAATTAGCAAGCTCTTAAAGGAAGTGCAAAAACAAAACATCGATAAAAATCGTATAAAATATCGATATAAATAAATCGTATCGTTTCTCTGCGACCCACTTCTGTTTTGTCCTCCTTCCGCAGCAGAGGTTTGGCGCTAGTGTGTCGCTAACAAATTTAACACTATCTGACTGGGCTTATTATTTAATGACTTTGCTCTCACCAGTAAAAAAGAATAGCAATTTTGTCCTTATTCATGGCAGTAATTTTGCATGAACATGGCGTTTTAATAAGACGGCAATTTTAATTAAAATTTTTCTGGTGGAAGTAATGCGTTCAAAATATTACGGTAGTATATCGTGTATGACCACCGTCCCCTGAATACTGGGCCTGAGCGCTGACACAAAAATGGCGGCGCTCTTGGGCAAATTATTTTTAAACCTTTGTATACGGTCCCCTGATTTTACACCTCAGTATTTTCTAAAAGTTTTCTTTGACTTATTGAATCTCAGACAAATAAGCCGGAGAAAACTTTTAGAAATTATTAGTATTGAATTTCAAGGGACCGTACACACGCTGAAAAGGATCAGGGTCCATAAGCCGTGATTTTGGCCCATGAAATAAGACTAAAATTCGATTATGTTATTTATTATTTCACATTTTTATATTAGAAGGTTTATCCTGTACGATTTAAACAATATTTTTTGCATTTTGTTTGTTTTTATATTTAACTTACACAAGCTCAAAGTTCGTATTATTCGTAGTTTTTGATGAAAAATACGCGATTTCTCCAGAAAACAGTGAAGAATTTTCTATTTCCTTATTGCTCGCTATTTGATATGTTATCGTGAGAGTGGTTTGGCACATCAGAGCGGTTTTGTCTGATAACCCTTTATTGTTATATTAAAAAGTGAAATAATTAAGTCAGTATAACAAAATCGAGTTTTAGTCTATTTCATGGGCCAAAAACACGGCTTATGGACTGGTCCTTTTTCGAATACGACTACATCAATTTTTGTGTCAGCGCTCAGGCCTAATATTCAGTGGGTGGTGGAATTACGAAATATTTCGTCATAACCAATTAACAGGTTAATCTAACAAATATCACAAACTTTACTAAAAGTATAATTTGAAGTATTTTAGAAATTTCGATTTTTTTATAAAATTAATTTAAATGTTTTTTTTTTTAAACTGTGATTGATAGTTTTGTTTCGAAGAAGACTGGAGGAGGAGAGAGGGCTACGGAGTATGCTGAGAAAATGGGTCGAGAACTAGGCTGTTGTTCCTTGCCACTATTTAAGAAGAATCCAGTACTTTATTTGCCCTTAAAAAATACGATTTACCTATTTGCATCAATAGCGCATTTATGCGCCCATTTCAGGAATTTCCTTTTTTTAAAATGAAATTCCGAATCTAGACGATAAATTCCCAAACAAAATTTATATTTTGAGCAATAATCAAGCATCTGTCATTAAATGAAGCAAAAGTTACTATTCAGAATTTCTGGTTTGAATTAGGAATTTCTGAATAAAAAGGAAATTTCTGAAATACATGCTTTGGATGTAAATTGGTTAAACAAGGTGGCGGTTATTATTTCGAAATAGTGGTAATAAGCAACCCGCGGGTTTCTTTCATAAATAAGGTGAAGATTACTATTTAGAAATAGAAGTAGACTTGTGATGAAGCACTGCAAATGATTATCTGTTACAGAAAAGGAACAGAATTTTCGGTGCTTTTTTTATTCAGTTTATGCAATGTACTTGTGATATCCGAGAAAAATATTAAAAAAAGAGTGTACTTCCAGTCCTAGACTTTTTGTCATATATACGCTGAAAATTTTTATTACAAAGTAAGCCGATTACTGCTTTTTGAAAATAAATCTATGGGAACCCTGAATAGCTAAAATATCCATTTTAATGGATGCCAGGTCTCAGGAGGTAAAAGGCAAAATTTTATTCGAACATTCTGTGTCGCATAAAATCATATTCTCTCACACCCCTTTTTTAAAAAAAATGAGGAAAGGATTTTTATCTGAAAAATATTAAGTTAGAAATACATAGATATATTTAGACTTACACATAGATAAAACCAAAGCGTAATTCTTGAAAATATTCAATGCTTTTATTAACAATAAAAACAAAATTACGAACAAAGTATTAAAAAAAATAACATGATACAATTTCACCGCGCGCGTAATAAATTCGTCTTTATAGTTACATTGCGTTTTTGAAGTAGATTTACAGTCTGAGAAACAAACGCACCATTCCATATTATTGTATCACCAAATTGTTGCAGTGGTATTTGCAAGGTATTGTTAAAAAAGGTATTCTTTAATTTCCGAATCGGAGGTAAATTTTTGAAAGACGACATAGCGGCCTCCCACTTATTCAAAAGTGTACAACATTAAATTTTCAATAGGTTATATGCACTTTTGTCATATTATTTGTATAAATTTGATTTAATGCAGCCTGGAAAAAAAAGAATAATTAGAGCGCTGGTTTCAAAGGGCAACTATTTAATTTCAATCCTCATCTCTTAAAGTAGCCCCCAAAATTTTTGTAATTTTTTTAAAAATTTTATAATGTAAGTGAACACAAACATTTATTTATTTTCTAATCTATTTGTTCGTAAATTCTGATGGCCATCAATTATATCAACATTTTACCAACAGAATAACTTTACCCCTAAAATTGCTAAGCTACTCATAATTTCTGATTAAGACAGAACAAGGAAGCTATCACATGTATACTGTAGAGCTATTCAGTTTTAAGGTTTTGTAAACTCTTAAATGTATGTTTTAACACTAGAACTACCATGAGCCGTCATTTTGACGGCTATCAAATGAATATATTCCGATTCGAACCACTTTCTTTTCAAAATAGATTAAATAGAAAACGCGCAGGAATATGCTAAATGAATAAGTTACATAGTTTTAAACAAAAAATTCGTGTGTTAAATACTTTAATAAAACTTGAGTAAAATTTCCGGTAGTTCTAGTGTTAAAGATAAATCATTTTATTGAACATTGTAAATTGAAATTTATATTTGTGGTTCAGGTGCAGGAAACAGCTATTGTAGAACCATGTATAAAGATATGTTTAGATGATCAATTTGTGGTATACGAAGTCGTAACAGGATTATCTTAATTACAAATATTACTCTTACAAACAAATTATTACTCTTATATATATATATATATATATATCATCTAAAAATCATATTTTCCTTTATTAATGAACAACATTGTGAGTTTTAGTGTGGTGACCATAACTTTTCGAAAAAACTTGTATTCAAATCACCTCGGTGTAAGAACACCACAGATTCCAACTGTTACGCTTTGTTCCTAAAGCTATTTTTGAAATGAAAAAAACTATCTATTGCCTAAATTTAGGTTACATAATAAGGCAATTTTTCTGTTTAAATATATTAGTAGGGAAGAAGGCTTAAAAAGGGCAGCTGTAGGAATCTTCCATTTTTTAAAGCATTTTTCAAATGAATATCACGTCCAGAAACCTCTTTTCAATTCCCTTTTGTGATATCATTTTGATAGCTACTGCATTTACTGCTGATGTAAATAGGACTATTTCAAATGACATTTTGCAGTTTATTTTTAAAATATCCTGATTTGTAAACTGGTTTGACACATGCCAATATTTAGAATATGAAAACATCATTCAGAAGGCATACAAATATTGAAGAATTCGTAGAAAATCAGCAAAACAAAATATTTCCTGAGAATTTATACTAAAATTATTTTTTAAGAAGAGACAAGCATCAAAAGAATTTATATGGATAAGAATAATAAATATTTTAGTCTTATCAATGTAAATAAAGATTTTTTTCTTTGTGGTCAAATTGAAATAGAATATGAATCAATAGAAAAAGGCAAATGTTGGCTGATTTATAGAAAGGATGTAAAAAAAAATATTTTTATTTTTATTTAATTATCAACCATATAATCTTTATAAATAACACAATGATTCCGATATGTACGGTCTGCTCATGGGATTACCAACTTAGAGATTTCAAGAATGCATATCTGCCAATATGCCGATAATCTCCGTACCTCTGTGTCGATTTAATAGAAGTCATGTAAAAAATGTCTTACGTTTTCGGACATTCCTTCATTTTTTTACGTTGCGATTATATACTAGCATATCATAGGCAATATTTCATCGTAATCTGTTTTGTAAGAGAAAAACAATTGATATAACACCGTGGGACAGTTTACCTTCCGTATCCTTCATTAATGACGAACTTGTCGTCCTCTGCTGTATCTCCTACGATACATATCAGCTTGAATTCCACCAATCAGAGTGCTCTAAAATGAGTAGTCTTAGTTTTCATTCTTTACAAGTACTTTTTAATACACTTAGCAGCGATTACCCGAAAAATAATCCACGTGTTACTTCTATTTGTGGATTACGTTAAGTGTAGAAAACAATCCAAATTGCAGCATTTAAGACGAGGATACCGCACCTTCGCGGCATTAACAACTTTCGGAGGGTTGCTTAAGTAGGGTCAGATGAATACTGGTGTCGATAGAGCCCCACTTCCAGGCTCATGTTTGCGTAAGTGTCTGCGGAATCCTGGCGTTGTTATCGAGTTCAAGTGTGGTCGGAGATTCCGCTTACAGGTTCAGCATCGCTCGGACGCTACTCACACCTTCGGAAGGCAACCCGAAGGGTGGTTGTGTTTTTAAGGTACCGGAGGCAGGTGGCGGTTTTTTGGGTAGATGAGCCAGCGGAGCACAAGCGTCCTCAGGTTCGGCCAGACCACATTTTTGCCTTTTCCTCCTACTCCGTAGCCCTCACGCACGCCTCAGGCTTAGTCACCCTGTGGTACGCAGGATGAGGGGGACTAATTTACCTGGTTTTTATGTCTATCTTTTTATTTATTTTTACTAATATGTTATATTTTTGTGTTATTTTGATCGCCTGTGAAGTTCTAGTGGTAACCGTTGTAGACTTTACAAGATCCGAACTGGCGGTAGAGTAATTCCTGGGCAGTGGCTACAGACTAGTCTCTAAGGTGTGACTGCTCTTGTGAGCTTTCATGCGGTACTAGGGGCGATAATGCCTCGGTTTTTTGCTTGAGTACCGGAACTATTCTCGGTGATCTTCTCGGAGTTCTGTGGCAGCGTCCGCATGTTAATTTATGAAACCTATCATGTCTAGTATTAGATGAGTGTAGTACATAACTTGGTCTGATTGAAATGAGAGACAATAGCATATATTTCAGATCATGCGACAGTATGTGTTGTAGAAACTTATGCGTGACAGAAAGATATTCATAAATCTCTTTTATTTTGTTTAATTTATCTTGTCTCTCCAATTCGTAAATTTTCCTCAATATATTGATGAACTAAAAGATTTTGTATTTTTTTGGTTCCCTCAATTGTATCAGAGTTGTGAGTGAGCTTTTTAGTGTTGTGAGTGGTACTTTTTTAAAATTCAGATTACTTGATTTGCACCAGTTTTTTGAAATGGTATAAATTGCCTTCTTGTCGCCTTATTTAATCTATCATTAAATAATGCGAATTTTGCTTTCTCAAAAAACTACTGACAATCAATAAAACTGCATTAAAAATAGTAGCCCACTAGCAACAGCGTATTGTACATGAAATTGTAACACATAACATTTTATTTTTAAATCAAAGTGTCTTATTGTGTTTTTAACCTTAATTCGTAAAAATGAAATAACGAAGTTTCGCAGGCAACACTTGACGATATGAGTTTCCTTCATCCATTTAATAAAGAGAAACGGATCAATAGCAGAATAAAAATAAACTCTATCATCTTTAATCAATAATTAATTATAAAAAATAATACAGCACACCGTACGAATAAAATTGAATAAAATACAAAAGAGAAAGTTTGATTGCGTTTAATGAGAAATAAAATGTTTCATCGAACGAAATTGCAAAAGTTGGCACCAATTTTTCCTAGTTTCTTCAATAAAGAAAACTATCATCTTTATACTTAAATTCCGATAATGCGTATCGAAATATTTGATAAATGCAATATTATTTATCAAGTCATAATTAGAAAATTTTTAACGCTGAAAATGTTTTCCGACTGCCGTCAGGAACATTTTATTTTGAGAATTATTGCAGCTAGAGATAGGCTTTCATTTCTTTAATGCTTTAAATTACAGAAATAACAAGAAGTGTGTATAAAAATTTTAATAAATATGCACCAAATCGGGGGCGTTCTGGACACTTTTACTTGCAAATTAGCTTTTTACATAAAGCAAAAATATCCTAAATATATTTATGTATATCCAGTATCTGTCTAACATCATACAGTTGCATTTTCTAAAACATCAGCTTTGTATCTAAAAAAGTGAAATTTCATGAGTTGTTATGTGTTACATGAAAGTGAAGTACAGAAATGTAGATTTAGAGCGACAATTTTGCTGATCTATTGTGATAGATAAATTGTTAAACATAAAAATAATTAATTTAAAAGTTATAGCTCTTAACCGTTTCAGTGCGAAGCTAATTTATTTGCAAAAATGTCTGACATAGCCACAATCAAGCACATGGATTGAGGATTTGGTAGTCCAAATTTTGCGGATTTTTTATTCAGTAATTCCGAATTTTTATCATAAATTGGAAACAGTAAATTTTGCTCTATTAAATCACGGAATATATGTTATTAAATAAAGCAAAATCAACTACTTGGGATTCCTGGTATGGTTTCAAATTTCTTTGCAAAAACAAAAAAAAATCGTAGAACTGTCAACTTTGATGACAGACACCGTACCTGACAAATTCCGGTTATTTAACCTTCATATGACCAAGTTTTACATTTTTATGAGAATTCTTAGTTTTGGATGATTTGAACAAGAAATTAATTCAATTAATTCAATTAAATTTTTTCCTAGTTGTCTGCTTGATTTTAGTTATTAAGTTTAAGTTGCTATTTTTTCCTGTGTCGAAACATGAAAAATTTAAAAACAAAAATAAATGTAGCACATAACAAGGTGGCGACAGATCAGGGAAAAGCACAGTCAAAGGAAAAGACGAAAACACAAGTATTTTATCATGGAAGAATTCCTATTTTTTATTTGAACGATAAATAAGTCGAAATTTCCTATACGAAAATACTAGTATTGATTATAATACTGGTACCCTTTTTTGACTGCGTTCTTCTCTGATCTGTAGCCACGCAGTACTAAGAGGGTTAGGTCAAAGTAACACTCTTTAAACAAGAAAATCTTTCCAAGAAATGAAATAAAATAAATAACTCATCGGAGCAATTTTCCTTATTAAATAAAATTATAATTTAAATTTGTATGGTACCATTTTTATGTTTTTCTTTTTACTTTATAAAACCAGAAAGTTGACATATATGCATATATATTTTCATTAAAAAAATCTCCAAGTTTATAAAAAATAAATAAAATATACTTAGAACCAGAAATTTATTTAATGAATGAAATTAAGTTGATTTGAAATGACTACCATATTTAATGCAAGATGTTTAATTAAACACGTTGTATGGTTTGAAGTAGTGATAGGCATAATGAATGATTTTGTCATTCAAATGTATTATTTGGGCATGCGCAAAAACATAGTAGCAAACATTCGTATTAGTTTTAATAAATTACCACCAGAAATTTTGTAAAACAAACAAAAACAAAACAGCAAGAGCTTAGTCGCAAACCTTCGTGTCCATTTAAATAAATAACATCATGAAGTTTTGAAGAAAAGATCGTAAGTTTATCATCTTTTTTCATTCTTAATTTAAACCTAATTAAAATTAGACACTCCTTTATTCGCATTTTTTCTGGTAGAAATTGTTTTAAAAAATACGAAGATTGACAGCTATGTTTTTGCGCATGCCCAAATGATTCATTTGGATATAAAAATTATTTATTCTGCCTATTGCTATTTCAAAGTATGTTTTTTTAGTGTAAAAAAAAAAGCCTGAGGTTGGTGAGTGTGCATTTTCAATTTATAGCAAAGTGGCTTAAATCTTGCTAGTTACAATGAAAAGGAAATATAATTTTAAAAAATCCTCATCAGGGTTTAAACTTCATTAGTTTCTTTTAAATTTAAATAAATACTTAAATTATAATGTGGAATAAGAGAAAATAATATTAGGAATAGAAACCTCTTTTTCTTTCAAAAGTCAAATTTAGTGTTTGTTTTTGTTTTCTTTAAGTACCTTAGTTTCCTTTCTACATATTAGCACGTTGACGGACAGTTGCGGCTATAGTCGTCAAAGCGAAGTTCACAATGTTGCATGACGGCTATACCCGCCCAAAACGAAACGGTCGTTTTTAGACACTACGGCTATAGCAGCACAAATGTGCATTTATACAAATATGCCAGTGTGATGTTTTGGAAACAATTTTTTAGTTTGAAGTTCATTTTCCACCTGTTATACGAGTTGCAGCTTCAGTATGCACGTGCAGGGTGGCTAGTGGTCAGGGTAAAATACAGTAAAAAAAATGATAATTACCAGTATATTCTTATAGAAAAATTCAAATTGATTATTTGATCGAATAATCAACATGAATTTTTCTATAAGAATATACTGATGTTTATCACTTTTTTTGACTGTATTTTTCCCTGACCACTAGCCACCCTGACGTGGTTGTGAAGGGAGTGTGCTACCTAACTAAAGGTGCTGAATTAATCAAAATTAAGTTTATTTAAGCAGAAAGAGTAAAACTATACTTCTAATATTCTAAAAATTACAAAAACATATAGTGTCAATTTTCGAACTTCACTTGTTCCTACTGTCCGTTAATGTGTTAAGATCATTCAGACATAAATACCGATGCACGCTAAAATTTCGAATGTCTGTGTACACTATTTCCAAATAGTAATCTACGCCTTATATAATTCCAAATTTTCAACGTTAAATAAAGCAAAGATTGCTAATCTACGCCTTAATTAATACCAATTTCTGCTCTGCAATGAAACGAATATTTTTATTCTGGAATAGTGGTACTCAAAAGAAGGCCGTTACATATATGAATATCTATAAACGTTTAAACGCTCTTTTTAAATGAGAAGAACTGATGTTGACTAAACAGCTCCATAAATATTCTAACTTTCTACATTGATTAAAAAAATTACGGTTGTCGAAGGCGAAAATTCTCAGCGTTTGTACAGTCCCTCGAAATTAAGTACCATTCTTGTCGAATATTTATCTTAGCCTTTTATCTCCAATTTTCGTATAACAATATTTCCGAATGGTAATCTTGGCATTATTTAATCCGAAATTTCTGCCGTGAAGTACAGAAAATATAGCTATTCTTCGCCTTATGTCATCCCAAATTTTTGCCGTTAAATAAAGCGAATATTTTAATCTACGACTTATTTAATCCTCAATTTCTGCCTTAAAATAAACCTAATATTTCATTTCTATAATATTGATGCTAAAATGAAGGTCGTTACGTATCTGAAAATCTAAAAAAGTTTGAATATCTAAAAAACACTTTTTTTGCATGACAAGAACTGATTTTGAGTAAACAGCCTCATGAATATATTTCTACTTATTCAAAAATAAGCGTTGACGAATGCGAAATTTCCCAGTGTTTGTATGGCCTCTGGAATTTGAGTACCACTTTTTCTGAATAGTGATATTCGCCTCATTTACTCACAGTGTGTAAAATAATGTAAAGTTTAGTATTCGAAATTAGTGGCACTGAAATTCCACGGACAAACGCTGTGAAAAGTCCGTCTTCGACATTCATTGTTATTTAAGTCAACGCATTGGCTAGTGTTTACATGATTTTTACAGGTGTTGACCATTATGACCACGACGATGTCGATTTCACAACCTGAGTAAGTATAAGACTGTTTAATGTATAATCTGTATTATCTTCATATGTCAATATATGTGAAGGATGATGTAAGATATCTTCAAATCGGTTGTTTAAAATAATAAATTCTACATTTAGATGAACAAAGAACACTCCATATATTTTAAGCACCAAATTAATGAGGTGAAAAAAATAAATATCCATTCGATAGAGAATTATGTATTCTTTCAAATTATGTAAAAAGTACTGTATATACTCGCGCATAACTCTACCACAAAATGTGAAAAACATAACATATCCATCCGTTTGTATACCAGTATTTTCGAGTAGTTTTCTTCGCCTAACTTATTTCAGCATTCGTAATAGCTTTCTACGATTAAATAAAGATTATTATATGTAAAATATAGGTACCGTAATTTCCGGCGTATAATCCGCAGCTCGAAGAATCGTTTTTCGACCCAGAAAATTTATTCAATAATTGTAGTTAAATATTTACAGCGATCTTTTAAGTTACATTTTATAAAATAATATTTCTGGGTCGAAAAACGACTCTTTGAGCTGCGGATTATACGCCGGAAATTACGGTAATTAAACGGAATCACATTTTATTTCTCTGACATTTTGAGGTAGAATTAGACACGAGTATATTCAATAGTTTTGAGGGACTGTCTCCGTATAGAATTTTTAACAATCTGAAACATCTTCAATGCGAATTTTTATATCATATTTGTATTCTACGAAAAAAATTTCCCTAGGATACCAAACGAGAAGACATTTTGTGAAGTAGTTTTGAATTATGTTGATGCAAAATTTGGAACTTTTAATGTTAAATTAATATTTAAGTGTTGCAAAACAAATTGTAGTACGTCAAGGTTTTTAAGTACCGTAATTTCCGGCGTATAATCCGCAGCTGAAAGAGAGAAATATTATTTTATAAAATGTAACTTAAAAGATCGCTGTAAATATTTAACTACAATTATTTAATAAAATTTCTGGGTCGAAAAACGACTCTTTGAGCTGCGGATTATACGCCGGAAATTACAGTATAACCGAAAAATTTAATTGTAGAATGTGCCGAAATTTTATATACGAATATTTGGCGCTTCTACAAATCGATCTCTATTAGAAAATTTAAAGGTTCAAAGTATGTATATCTGATTTTTTTCTGAAAGTTGACTGTTTCAGACATACATAGGTAAAATAATTTCTGGCCTACATTACAGAATAAAATTTGGGTACGTATGGCAAATCCAAAATATAATGCCAGATCTCAATTCAGTTAACGTTAAAACAAACATTTTTTTTTAAAGTACCGCTTTGTTCCTATAATGTTCTTTGGAATTGTAAGCTGGTTTGTTTTGTCTTAAATTGTCGTCTACCGATTGAAAACTGTGAAAACCTTCATTTTTCAAATGGTAACACAGATTTTTTTTCACTAGTTCAAGATCCTCGAACAAAATAAAAGAAAAATGAAAGAAAAAATTGAAACAGTATACGTTTTATGCATTCTTTATTAAATCATTATAGAGTTAGTACTTTGAGGATTCTATTGGTAAATCCATGTGGCAATTATGTTATCATTTGATTGAAATATTTCTTTATTTTAAGTTACAATGGTTTGATTCAAATGCATTCTAGGCCTTTCTGTTAGTAAAAAACACATTTTTTATCAGGAAGTCAAACAGTAGCTCGCGAGATACTGCTAATTTTTAATACCAAACTTGGCCTATCTTAATAATTAGTCTCAGAATTTCTCCGATTAAATAAGATAAAAGGTACAATTAAATGATACTGTTATACCGTGGGATACATTTTGACAACATTTGTTATTAATTAGGAATTTTTTCAATAAATTTATATTTAAAAATTTCTATGTTTTATGTCTTGTATTAATTTTTATAGAAATATATATAGCTTTATCAAAATCAAGGATAGGAAATTTTTCAAACCATTCATACAAATATTAATTTTGGAGATAAAGGAGATTGGTACATTTAATAATATGTTGCGATCTGCTTAAAACGTAATAAAACACACACAATTGCAAATAATTGTATATGAATTAAATCAGCTTGTTTTATTAATTATTGCGTTAATATGAGCTTAAGTTGTAGCCATAGTTCGTTTTTCTTTTTTCCTTGGTATACATTGCATTGCTGTAGCGTCATGTAGTGTTAGGTATAATGAATGATTTTGATATTCGAATGTGTCATTCAGGCATCCGTAAATGCGTAGCTGTAACCTTCGTATTATTTTTAATCAATTTAAAACAGATTTCTTAAAAAAAAAAAAAAAAAAAAAAAAAAAAAAAAAAAAACTATAGTTTTTAAACCACGCAATTTTATTAATCAATTACCCTCATAAATTCTGCAAGAAAGAAAGAAGATTATTTTTTTATGTGGCTTTTAACCTTCGAGCCACGTGCGATGTTTCCATTTTCTTATATAAAACCGCGGTCTATTTCTATTCGTAACTTATAATAGTTATAAGGATAAAATTTCACAGAAATTTGCAAACAAATTTATTTCCAAATAAACAAAAGCGGTTTCTTCATGTACATTATAAAAGCAAAGTTCTATTTAAAAATTCCGGTGGGAATGTGGCATTTATGGATTTAAAATATTTCAAAAACCGCAGAACTTTCAGAATGACCTAATAAATGAAATGATATATATATTAGAATTTGTAAACATATCTCTCTATTTCTAAATAAAAGAAATTATATTCAACGAAGAAATAGAATCTCTCGATGCTTAAGTACTATAAAAATTATAGTTAACGTCAAAATAGCGTTCCCCGCGAAATTGGATAGAATAAGTGAAACGCGATAGGAGCGTTTACCAGAGGCTGCCGGGTTGATTTATACAAGCTTTTGCACACCGACCATCTAATTTTGGCATCGGAATCAGATCAGAGATTTGAGAACCATTGTATCTGCTGCTGTCATCTGTACTCTATAATTAATAGTCTTTAATATGATTTTTTCCGCTGTAACGTTTCGTATTTACCTGTTTTCAGTTATCTTAAGGTTATGTTCTTCCTCCCCTTCCAGTGGGCTTATTTTTTAAAAAGTCAGATTGCCTGATTGTCAGCACTTTTTTAGTGAATCTGTGTTTAAATTATGCCAAATTTACATTCTAAATAAAGTAGTGACAAGCAAGATAACTAAAAAGAAGTAGCTCACTGGCAACACTGTACCCGCCAATATAAAATATATGTATCTATAAAAGTCTGAAATTCTTTATAACAGCTATAACTGAAGCGTGTGTTTCTTCGTGTTCAGAGAAACAAATAAAAACATCAGTAAATTCAGCTAACCTATTGTATTGGAAGCTCTATAAATAGGAAAATATTTATAGCCGCCAAATCGATAACACATGTATGAGCGCTTTGCGCCTATGAAAGCTGAGAGAAAATCACTGTATTCAACTGATTCATTCTATTGGAACCTTTAAAATTTTTTAATTCGTTATAACTGCACTTCTTATAACGCATGTTAAAAAATCCACGCTATATAAAGTGATTATACCGTTTTATTATTTTTATTGCTTAGTTAATTAAATGGAAAATTAATAACTTTTATTTTTTTCAAATTTTTGCTGCCTTGATACAAACCCCAACTAAAAAAGCACAGAAAGAAAACGTCATACCGTTGAGTTATTGTGCACTCATGCCGATAAAATTTAGAATAATATTTTGAATTTTGAGTGCTCGCTCTAGACGCTATTCGTGATAACGCAGTTAAAAGGTCCGCGTGTAGACAATACTATAATTTAATATTAATTAAAATAAGAACATACTTTTTTAACAAAAAGTTTCCTAGCAATTGATTATAAAATTACGAAATTTGTGAGGTATGGTTTCGCGCATGCCCGAATTATTTATTGGATCAGCATCCCATGAGGGCACGCAGCTGGTACATTGACCGTTTAATTACGGTCCCACTGGACAATTTATTTTTCTATTCTTGTCACTTTTTGCAAAATAATCTCTTCCATACTTTTATATTAGGATATTTAATGGTGAAATCATCCAGGACATAATTATTTTGCAAATTCTGGTACGATAGGATATAAATTTGTCGGCAGTCGTGAACCGTAATCAAAGGGTTCATCAAAAGTTAACATACCGTAATTTCCGGTGGATAATCCGCGGATCAAACAATTCGGTTTCAACCCAGATATTTTATTCAATAATTGAAGACAAATATTTACAGCGATTTGGGAAGCAACACTTTATAAAATAAAATTTCTGGGTCCAAACATGATTGTTTGATCTGCGGATTATACACCGGAAATTACGGTACTATTTTTGAAACAGCAGAAAACATTAGAATTTATACCAGAAGAATTATACATTTTTTCCATCTAGGCAATCAGTAGTTAGTTTCTTGTTGGTTTTCTTATTTTCTGTCTTTACCATTTTCTCTTGATATTCGCTTTCATTAGCGATTATAGTAACAAAAATTGAGTGGGTAATCCTTTCAGTGTTAATTGGTCTTATTTCTGTAGTGTTGAATTCTCGCCAGAGGTTTTAAAAAATTATTGGAAAACGAGCGCATTGATTTTTCAGCATTTTTTCCCCTCAAAATTGTAAAAGTAAAATTTCGTTAAAAATTTCTGATACGAATCTTCAGAAATTTATGACTATTTCCGAATAGTAATATTTGTCTGATTTAACGACAGATTAAATAAGTAGACTATTACTTATCAGAGGTTGTGATACATTTCGTAATAAAATAAACCGCGCAAATAGCAATACTTTACAGAATATACAGTTCTGTAAAAAATGCGATTAACCCCTATTAGTTCTGCTGCAAATAATGATATGAAAATGATATAGTTCTCAATCGATTGAAAATAATGTCAGCTTTTTAATGTTATGCATAAATGATCTTTAGCTGGTCATCTAAATATTAAAATTTGCAACCACTTTAATTTTTCAAACAGTATCACCCATTTTTGAGATCCTTGAAACAAATCGAGTCACCACTCATACCAGCGTTTAGCACCCGGGCAACAAAGTGAAACGTTTGGGCCAACGCTCTCGGGTGCGAAAACAGCGAGGTATGAGCGAGTTGACGGTGCCAGAATTGTCAAGAATTTTCGTGTTAGAGAACATTAATTCGAGTCACATTTTCTTAAAATGTTCTCTGTGAAGATAGATTGATATGGTTAAAACTGGCCGATGGTTAAATAAACTTACCTCCTTCTTCGATGAAACCGACCAAGAAAATTACCTTATCCGAATTTCATATTAAATATTTAT
Organism: Maratus michaelseni; assembly: GCA_963931845.1. Classification (NCBI taxonomy): domain Eukaryota; kingdom Metazoa; phylum Arthropoda; class Arachnida; order Araneae; family Salticidae; genus Maratus; species Maratus michaelseni. The sequence continues at coordinate 86,493,940 of OZ007586.1, forward strand.
GAACCAGCAATTTAATTCGAAAATATTTACAAATTTGTACCACGTACAATTATGTTACATTTTAGTTATTTAAGTTTTTGGGTGTATACATGTTTCTGTGATCCATAGATTATACGCTGGGAATTGCAGTATGAATTTTATGCATTTTACTTAAATAATTTTTAGACTTAGAAAATTTCAGACTTTGAGGATGCCAGCGTTAATACCACATCAAAATCTTAATTTGTATCTTCCAAAATCTTATTGATTGAAATGTTTCTTTTTAAAGAGATACACTGAATTGAGACAAACATAATTCATGAACATTTCTGATTCAAATATACATTTTCAATTCTGAAAGTTATAAATAAATCCACATTCAGAAATTTTATAATTATGTCATACTTTAATTTTTACATAAAACGAATGAACGTCATCGGAAACATGCCTGTGTGCTTTTGAACATATTCCTATCATTAGTTTTCCACTTACAGAAACATTTTACTTTTGAACGGTCTAAAGTGACCATCAACATATTTGATTGAAAGTCGTTCGCTATTACAGTTTCCGAAATTTAATCAGCTCATATTTAATCTTGAAGTTTCTGTCATTAAATAATTCCAATTTATATTTTCGAAAATGATGGTAGATTCGTGACCCAAGCGCTACAGTTTAACCCTTTATATCCTGAATTAATTTTCCAGCTACTTTATAAGATGCTTAGAATCCTCGATTATTCCCACCAGTTATTTTTTTTGTAAAGTTTTCCTTATCTAATCATAGAATTTTTGCGATTCAATTAGGTGAAAATTTCTCATTTGAAAAACCGGTGGTAACAGATTAAAAATTCTGTGAAAGACGCTCGTCGCGAAGGGGTTAAAGTGGTACTTATAAGTACCGTCAGGAAAAAAGGGTTAAAGACCGCTAGTGAAAAGAACTGCGCCCGTTATTGTTTGCAACACAGAAAAGAAAATCATATGCATTAACCAGAAATTCGCAAAAAAAGTTTTATTTTTTTTATTTTTTGCATATGGATAATTTATTTCAGGCTCGAAAAATCGCATGCCCGACATCTGTGTTGCTACTTTTGCTTATTTGATTTGCACCACTTTTTTGGAATGGCAAAATTTGCCTTAATTAATCTGCCATTAAATAAATCGAATTTTACCATCCCAAAAAAGTGAAGCCAATCAAATTAAAAAAAGTAGCAACACAGATGTCGGGCATGTGATTTTTTGAGCCATGATTTATTTAATATATAATATTTATAATTACATAATAATATTCTGATAGTGTTGGAAAGTGTTTCATAATCTATGCTTGATGTATTACTTTTCGTTTAAGTTTAGCTATCAAAACCATGTTTCAGAAATGATGGTCAGTCATGATGGCACGTTATTTAAGGTATAGTCGACATAACAAATTCCATACCCCATACACATAGCTGCCAACTTTTACGCTTTTTTCCTACCACTAAAATTTGATTATAAATTTTATCTCATTAAATCGAAAAATCGTGTGACTACATAAGAAAAAAATTCTATTCAATTTAAGTGGTAGCGAAAAGGCGTAAAGGTTGGCAGCTATACCCCATACATTTCATTCTCTTAATTGTCACAGAAGAACAGAAATAGAAATTTAATTAGAATTTATGTCAATCTTCCATGTATATTAATTAAATAAGCTGCGAGGGTTTTTCTTACTGAAATTGTACTAAATTCTCAAAATTCCAAAACGAACATAAAACGTTCACATCATATATGGATTTTTTGCTACATTTTACTTTATGATACCAAATATAACGTCATTTGGTCAAGTAGTTTCGGAATTATAAAGATAAACAAATTTGTACTACTAATGTTATTTTGTCCTAATGTCCATTTGTAATTGTTAAAAAACAGATTGCAATTTTTTAAGCATAACCGAAGAACTATTTAGCTGAATTAGCTGTAATTGGGATTTCGCATATTTGAAGGTCCTAGAAATCGATTTCTTTAAACCTTTGAGGGGCGGGGGATATATTATATCCCACCTAATTTTAATACGATTCGAGCCAGAAACTTTTAATCAAATTTTACTTTTTTAAATTTGACGGGAAAAGTTGAAAAATTACTTTTCCTTATTTTGAACTAAATTATTTCGTAAATACCGGTGAGAATTTAACGTTACAGGAACACCATTGCTTGCCCCAGAAAGGGTTAAAAAATGCATAGATAACAATTTATTATTTAAAGAAATTATTTCGAATATAAATATTATTGAAAAATAATTAAATATATATATATGAATTGTAAATATATAAATTCTTTAACATAAATAAAAATTTTGCGAATCCAAATCCTATGCGAATCCTATGCGAATCCAAAATTGCAGCTCCGTCCGCAAAATAGTTACTGAGTTATGTTAAGTTTTTTTTTTTTCAACGTTTGAAAATAACTTAGTGAAAATTTTGAAAATAACATTATGATTTCCAAAATTTAAATCTTCATAATTCCTAAACTACTTGATCGAACGACTTCCTAAATGGTACCCGAAACTAAAATTTACCAAAAAACAAATATAATGTCAAAATTAGAAGGTCTAATGAAATTTTCGCAGTATGGTAAAATTCTAGTATAAAGACGGCCCTTAAACTTATTTTTTAATCATAAAGTGAAAAAAGAAATAATTGCAAATCGAAAGGACCGATTTGGGGACCGAACACGGGAATTCTTGTATTTTCTGTTGTATATCTTCTGACAAATAGTGAAAATTCTCGGTAATTTAATTTTGCCCATTAGGGAAAAGCAGTGTAACTTGTTCGTCATAGAAAATGTCTGGATTTCAAAGTATTTTCCTTGTTAAAAATTCTACAAAAACGTTGAAAAGCTGTAGCTTGAAGAAAATATCAATCTATATTTTTGTTGGTTTCTTCATAATAAAAAACGATTTTCATATTTATATATATTCAAAGTTTACTGCAAATCAAAGATTGGCAGTTAATTTTAAAAATTTGAATATTTCGAAATCAAGTCTAGAACAGAATATATAATCCAATTTTGAATACTCTCTTTTAGGAAAATACGGCTACTAAATAACGGAAAATATTAAAGAAGGTTTGCCACGTGTCTTGATATTTTTATAAATTTAGTTGGGACAAATGGAAACAAACGCTGGGCTTATTTTCCCCATTCACGACGAGTTTCTTTTACACTTCTTTCAATTCTTCGACACCAGTTTTTCCATATTGTAATTTTGATTTATTTAATTGCTCCAAACTTAATCTCGTTTAAGAGGAAAGTTTCTGGAGTAAAATACTGATTTCAAAATTTAAAGGTTTCGTACGCCCTAAGTGGCAAATAAACTTTCCAATCTTCCTGAATGAATTAAAGTAATCATTTATTTTGGATTATTCAGAAATATGCAAGGACATTTTTAAAGAATTACGTAGGCATTCATTTTTTTTTTATCTTTTTACAGAAAAACACCTTTATTAAAAACAAATGAATTAATTACTCTGTATATCATTTATCTATATATGTAGCTGATATATTTTAAAAAAATGGTTTCACAGTTTTTTCTCATTTTATTCCTAATATTTTCGAATATAAAACTGCAGTATTTTCAATTGAAAACCTGACGTCAAATCTGATTTCATATGACATTAGAACTACCAGAAGGGGTAATTTTCTTGTTCTTCGATATACGTATGTCAAAATATTTTTGAAAAAATTTGAGAAATAAAATGAAAAAAGTTTAGGTGAATGCCTATAAAAAATATTATTTTACATTTCTCGAAATAGATTATAAGTATATTGTATTATTTTATTTTAACTTGAAAACTGCTCAAGCTTATATACGTAAATGTCCTTTATAGATATTATCTGTATATTAAGGTAAAAATTGTCCTATTATTTTTGAACAAAAAGTATTTTTAAATTTGTGACATATTTTCCGCTCTCAAATTGTGTTCAGAATTTTCATAATACTAGTCAGATTTTTTATTAGTAAAATTCGACATTTGTAAGCCGTTCAAACGGAATATAAATTTTCAATTTTTACCAATTCAGCGGCTTTATTTCTTGTTTTGGAATGAATGCTTATTTTTTCTATATTTAAATATTTATTATTATACACATTTACGCTTTTAAATCAAAGAATCGTATGCAAATAAATTAATATTTATTAATCCTTTGATTACGTAGTTGGGACATATGTCGTCCCAGCGACTATTTCATTATTCTATTCACACAACTTTTATAAAAATAATCTCTGTCATACACTTACTGGCATACTTTTAAGAGAAATATACCACAAGGAATTTTGTTTGTAAATTGGGGTACGAGTGAATATAAAAATAGTCGCCATATGTATACCGTAATCAAAGGGTTAACTCCGTAATTAATTAAACTGTTTACTAAAATATTAACCATTTAAAGGTTTCTGTTACATGGAATATTTTATGAATAAATTTTGATTTACGTATAAATGTATATATATTTATATATATATACATATATATATATATATTAATTACGTGACAACATTCCGAAAGACTTTGTTTTTTTCAAATGATGATGTAATTTGATGTAATTTGATGTAAGTGTTGTAATTTAAAATTTTACCCATTAAGAGTTTCGTTTTTTTAACACAATAAACTAAAAATAGGGACATAACACCACTTTTTTCCGTACTAAAATATTTTCCTTACGTAATCAAAAAATGTCTGTAATATAATATAGGGAAGATTACAGATAAACATTAGTGGTATCAAAAGCTTTTAGTAACGTAGCAAGCAAACTCTTCCTGCGCGAGCGGTGTTCGGTTAAAACCATTAAAGGGTTAACTGTATTGTATTTTCCAATGGTAAAATAATATATCAGAAACATATTTGGAATGATGCTAGTTTATCAGCAACTCAAACACGATATTGAATACTTTCAGCTTGAAGGATGTGTGCGGAGTTGGCAAGGATCCAACCAGAGACCCCAGAACAGCAGAAGAGTTTTCTAATGCCGAGAGAAATATTAGCTCCGTTGCTGCCTGCTAGAATCTCGTTTTACTGTTCGTACGAGATGGCGTCGCGACATGTATAGTATCTATAGTGAAAAAAATATAATATTTCATGTTTATTTGAACAATTCCCAGTGTCTCAGTATCAGAATAAAAATAATGTGCGGCAGTGCAATATTGACATGTATTTTGTATATGATTTCTACTAAAAAAAATGGAAAAACCTGTGTCGTTTGGTTAACATTTTATGCTCAGTTACCCCCATTAAAACGATTAGAAGCAGAAAATGCGACCCACAATCCCTACCAAATACTCTGAATGGTAAAATCTTTTAAATGTATGGAAAAGAAATATATGAAGTAGATAAATGTTCCAAAAGAAGTGGTATGAACAATAAAATTACTTCTATGAAAAAGCCTATTAATAGATTTCCCGGGCAAAATATTTTAAGAAAACCAAATGTTCCACAACATATAAATATTTCTTGGAAAAAATTGATATGTAAATTAAGGAAACTTTACTAAAAATATTACAATAATGTGTGATAATTTTTTTATTGTGATTGTTAAGAATTATTAAAAATAATAAAATTCAATCCTTCTAAGATGCATGAAATAGCAACATCTGAATCGTGATAACGCCATGCTTTTGTTATATTTTTTAAATATTTATTTATTCACTATATACAAGAGATTCCTTAAAACTGTAAAAAACAGTATCTCCCAATTTGACACTGCGAAATGATGTCATCTGTTGATTCTTGACGAAGAACGTCGATTTCACTTTGGATTCAGCAAATGGCGGTCACGTGAAACTCAATGTATGACCAGCTAAAGCAAACATTTGGTGTAGTCGTGACATGTTTAAATATAATCATTTTTAATGCATAACTGCCAACTCTTATGTTTTTATGTTACCGCTCAAATCTAATTGTAAATTTTGGTTTATTCTATTACTTGCTGATACGCCCGGCGTTGCCCGGCCCCGTGAAAAAATAATGCGAATTCCTCTGGTAACTCTTTGTCTTTCGGAAATTAAATAGAGAGATGGACCGAAGCAAGAGTAAATTTAATACCACCTCCTCAATGGCCTTTATCATTTGATTCAAAGTGGGTCAGTTTTTGGTCAAAATTAAAAAAAGGTTTACCGTCAGATTTTCACAAAATTTGCATTTTCGGAATTAAAAAAAGTGTCACTCCGGGAGTTCCAACAGAAGAGAAAACTTTTTGAATCGTCAGGAAATGTTTTATTGTGCAGGAAATACTTTTAAATGAAGTGTTTTTTTTCATTAATATAAACTACTACTACAAAAATTATATTACAATTTTCATTTAATGCGCTATTGTACATGAAAAATAATGCATATTATTTTACATACAAAAATTGCAATCTATTGCTTAAAACGTAAATTTACAAATACATGAAATATGAAATTTAATTAACTGGTATTATTTGAAATGAACACCAATGAAACTTATGAATTTTCATTCACAATTTCAACAACTCTTCCATCATCATAATCATTACCATCATCATTATTATCATTATATTCCAGAACTGATACTATAGGTTTATGGTAACTAAAATAGGAAACAAACAATTGTGATAAGAATCTACATAAATATCTGATAAAGACTACATCAATTGTAGTTTTATATCTCGTTGTGCGAAGATTGCGATCATTGTTCATCGTTAAATGAAATTCTCTATGTAAAAATTCAATTAATAGTAGATTTTTATTATCCGCAAAGTTGATGTTGAAATACCCACTCAAAATAATTGGTTTTTTATGGCACATGCACATTTTTGTCCACGTGTTACGTAAATTTACTTATTTATTTAAATAATTGTTTACTTACGTGATGATGAGCAACAGTTCTATTAATTTATCAGCAATGACAGATTTACAAATTCAAACTCATATCACTGCAGTACAATATATCTTATTTAAACAATATACAGTATATAATTATTAACACTTCACATTCGTAAGTTAATTGTATGATATATTATATGTAGCTAGCTAAATCAAAGAAAAAATAATGAATTTTAAGAATTGTCACAATTATAATATCTATGATGAATTAACAGAAACGTGCGTTGAATTGTGTAGCAGCACTACTGAAATTATTCCATTTTCTAACTCTTGTACGTGTATTTCGGGAACCAATAGCGCACAGATAAGCATGCGGAGCGCCACGCGCCCTCCCCGCCCTACCTCATACAGAACTATACACAATACATGTACATACATATATACAGACGTGTCGGTTACAGTAACAGTGTCACGAGTTCAATGTTTTTTCGCATCTCAAAAAATGCCCAACGCGCCTAAAGAAGTTTTCACTACAAAAAAAATATATGTATAAATATAAAAAAAATAAAAATAAAAATAAAATACGTACAGACTGCGAGTTTCGATCCAATGTCTCTAATACTTTTCTTAATACTCGAGGATGAGTGAAAATGAAACTATTTCGTTGTCTGGGATTATGAAATCGGTAACTTTCTTTTGCGGTTTCAATAAAAATAACCATTTTCGGAGCAAGCGCAGGAAAATCTTTTAGTTCCACCGCCAGGAGATGCATTCTGTTCGAAGCAAATTTTCTGACACGTGTCCCCACTGCCTACGATACTGCGTATAGCAAACGTGCTACGCACACGCTGAAAAAACTTTTAGTCCACCACTAGGTGGAGCATTCTGTTCTAAATAAACCTCTTTCCGAAACTCTGTTCTAAATAAACACCAAAATAATTATTTTTTTAAAGGTTGGATGAAAAATTAAATTTTTATTACGATTTGAATTTATAAATTACATCTTCTCTATTACTTTTTTTTAATTACGAGGCCTCATTACATAGCTTCAAACTTTTACGTTTCTGTTCTGCCAAAAAATGAAAAAAAATATTTTGCCTGATGTAATATGAGATTTGGGCTATTAAATAAGGCAAAATTAACTATTAAATTTTATTGGTGCAAAAATCGTAAAAGTTGGCTGTTACGTCATTATGGTGAGGGCCACCATTATAACTATTTTCATTTTTAACGGTTTATGGATCGCAAAGTTAGGTACCAGTTAAATTGATCGCGGTATTTATTTTATTTATTTATCGGATAAAATGAAAGAAACGGGCATTGTTTAATAATTTATTATTTATGTTCATATTTGCCAACTTCTGCGCTTTTCTGTTACCTCTAAAATTTAAAAGAATTTTCCTTTAAGTTTTAGTGGTATGAAAAAAGCATAACAGCTGGCAATTATGTATGCATGAGTTTATGCTGTGAGATGTACTAAATGTATTTTTCTCATACATAACCTTAATTAAAACGATTTAGGTATTTTGAAATTTAATTATGCTCATAAAATTAATAATTACACCAATTATTTACAAAGGTCACACTATGAAAGCTTTGCATTCATATGCCTAAAAAAATATTTTAACAGAGTACAAAATTTGTTAAAAATTTAACAAATTTCATAGCTGCCAACTTCTACGGTTTTTGTTACCATTAAAATTTAAAAGTTATTTTTACCTTATTTAATCGTGAAAGTTTCAGTTGCATTATTTAGCTTCTGCATCAGGGCTTTTTTCCCTATAACTTTAAAAAGTTACAAACGATCTTATTATCATTATTCGATTCGGTTACTTGGAAACTAAAATCTTCATCTTGTGTTAAAATGGTATAAGTAATAAATATCTAAACAATAAATAATGGTAGATTCCTTGAATATAGCGATACATTTGTTATTTTGGAGCGTATCGCCAACACGGATTTCTTCAAGCGGAGTACAAATCAGGTAATAAAAAGTATGGTATTTTCAAAGTCCCTAAAACAATATTCAGGATTAATTTTGCAGTTAATTTTACCGATTAAGAAAAATACTTATTTCTCTCACTATTTTCTTCAGTACTTTATTTCACTTCAATATTTGAATTTTATTTCCTACTGTTTCACTTACAATTAAGTTGTGCATTTCTATACATTCTGTACGTTCTTTAAAAAAATGAAAACATTAATTATATCTTTAAATGTATATTATAATGCACTTAGAATTTCTTCTATGCAGTGAGTTAAAAAATAAAAACTGTCTTTAAATCATTTTTTGTTATGTGACGCTTAGAATCTTCATACATAATTCAAACTCTGCCTCTTTTATGTTTACGTAATATGCAGTTTTCTGAAACGTTACAAAAAAAAAATTCTTCAATGGAAATGTTTACCGTATTTTTAAAATATTTCTTTTACTATAATTTTTTTATAAAAAAGTTTTCAAACTTTTTCATGGTAAGAGAAGCTATTTTTTCCAATAATTTTCAGCTGGTAAAAATTTATTTCTGAACTGATTAAAATTTAACATAGTGTAATAAAAATACTTTTAGCAATATTTAGAATATTTTTCATTGAAAAAACTCATTATTATAAGGATAAAATTAAAACCTTTTGCTGCAAAATTACTCTTATTTCTATTTCGTGTGTTCAGTTTATAATTTTATCTATAGGCTTCATTTATAGTGTTGAATATATATCACAGTAAAAATTAAACCAAGTATATGGTCACATTTTGTATACCACTATCTCAAAAGAATAATCTTTGTGGAATCTACCATGAAAATTATTGTTTGGAAATATACGTGTTAAAATATAACCATTGAAAAGGTCCTGTTTTTCTGGGACAAACATTTTGTTTTTTCATTGCTAATTAAAAGTATAATGACGAAATTTAGAAGATTTTAGATATTGTTATTAAAATATCTAACCAAATTTGGTTTCAATTAGCATGTATTAATTCGATATCAGTTATACAAATGGAATTCATAAATACATCCTAATAACAATTGAAGAAAAAGTAATTTCTTATTATAAAACAAACCTCTTTAAATGATGTTGGCTTTAATTTGAAAATCACTGTATTTTTAATTTATCAAATGCTTAGACCCAATTTTTAACACTTTCTTTTATAATTGAAAAAGCTTTATGAATCCGGTTTGTCCGAAAGTGTGCCTTTCTGTGCTCTTAATTTTGTAAATACACTTGGGTTACCATGTAATTTATTTATGTTACTGACGCTTACAATAGAATGTTCGGTATTGAAAATGAAGTGTTAATACATTTATAGTTCGTTAACAGGGTACGCAACATAATTCAGTTACATTTCGGACTGTGGGGAAAAATCGTTTCCAACGCATTTTACTGATGTTACAATACTTAAAACATTGACATGCATCATTGAAGTCGGGTGAAACATGCTTTATCAGGAATGTGGAATACGTCGCATCTACTATAGTTTGCTCACAACAAATTCGGTTACAGGATGTAATATGATCAATTTCATTGTATTAAAAAATGAAATTTCTTCATGATATTCTGTTTGTGTTGGAAAGTATTTCATAATTTATGCCTGTTGCAGGATTTTTGTTCTTGTTCTGTTTCATATGGATTATTATCAAAGAAATAAAGTTCAAGATTGCATAACACATGCCAAAAAAAGACCCTTTGTTTACAAGAATCGTTTCACGTCATAAAATCATATGGACTGGCTCGCACTTTTACTGAGCAATGTTTACATTTGGGAACATTAAAATATATATTTTTAACATTATTTGGAATTATTTTTGTCTTGAAGAAAGTAGTAGTTATAATTAAAATACGACTGGATTTTTATCTAGAAATTACAATTTAGACGAAAAATGGGAACCATACAAAAAATCATAGAAGCAATTCTTTAAATTTTGTTACAGTGCACAACTTATAAATTCATAAAAAACGATCAATACTTTTACAATTCATTTGAAATATTTAAAATGACCCACTGTATTAAATGAACACAAGATATGCACTCAGTATAATTCGTTAAATATGTGCGAAAATAAGGTTACATTTAGACTGTTTTCCTATGTACAGATAAATCGTTGTTTAAACATAAATTTTTATGATGTTTTCATCAAAACAAAAATTGTGTTAAAATGTTTCAAATTCAAAAACGCTCTCTGGAGTGTTTTATTTGTTAAAAAAAAGTAGTTTGTGCGTTTGTCTAAGATTACAAGGTAAATTGCTAACGTAATGCTGAAACTATTCTAAACTTTAAATTAATTGTTCAGTAGTTATATAAGAAATCTTTCCAAAGTAATTCGCATACTTTAATCATTGTATCTTTTAAAAATCCGCAAAATATTTTCATGGTCTTTAGAATTGTCTTTAGAATTTGTTTATAACACTTTTTATATACAATATCGGGCCAAAAGTCAACGGACAACTTCAATTTAATGATATACGTGACGAAAAAAGTGGTGTACAGTACGTCTGTACCAAAACTCTGACTATGTCATATATCATATTTTTCAGCGAAGGCTTGGTCACAAGGGTAAATAAGGGACTACAACAAATTGAATTTAAGTAAGAATATTGGCGAATACAATGCAAAATGGAATACTCAAAATGATCTGTAGGTGTAGCACGTCCTATGGGGATCTTGTGAAGTCCCACATTTGTATATTTGTGCTTCGTTGTGTAAGAATATAACATATATTCAAAGAGATATAAAGTTTTGTTTAAAAATCAGAAGAATTCTCGCAAGCTATTTGGCTATCGCATGTAGGGTTTTAAACAAATTTAACCAAACTTTCACGAAACTTAACAATGTACAATAGAAACAACAGAATATAAATATATTAAATACTGAAGAAATATGAGCATTTGTGTGAAATATTTTTTACCTGCAAATGGGCGAATGACAACAAAATTGCATTTGTATTATTTTTCAACTACATAAGGAAACTCATATCCCATCAAAAAACTTTCTGTAAAAAAAGCGCCAAGTTCTCCTTAATGTTTCGGCCGTAAAAAGTATTGATATCTGATGTTCGCCCAAGTTAAAAGTCAAACATCCGAAATCTTTCATTCAAAATGTCTTCCTGCGACTTGGCCGTTAATGCAATCTAGGGTAAAAACATTAGAAGAATGTAATACTGAGAAAAATAAATCAGAATACATAATACACCCTGATTGATGTTAGACATGCCATATCTTTCATTTGAAATAAATAATTACGTCGATAAATCATTTCAAAATTAATGATTGGAAATTATGCATTTAAAAGTAATATCGGAATGCAAATAGGCAAATTCGTATGATGACATTGTAATTAAAAGCTTTCTGATACATTGAGTTTCAAGAAACATTAGTTTTGATTAACCCTCATTTAGTTTTACCATGGTTTAATGACCATTATGTACGGTCTATTGTCATTAACACGAATTCCAATGAATATTTTTTTCATCAAATTTCACATTGTGTTACATTATATGAGACGTTGAGAACCAGAGTGGACCATTCTCGACAGCTGTGATCTCGAAATTATGTTTTTAAAAATGTGTATTATATTTTAGTACTTTGTACAACAGAATGCGTAAAATGTTCAAAAAAATGTAGTAGACATGTAGATCATTATACATTCTTTAGAATTTGAAAAACCTTCTAAAATGCATTAACGGCCAAGTCGCAGGAAGCCATTTTGAATGAAAGATTTCGGATGTTTGACTTTTAACTTGGGCGAACATCAGATATCAGTACTTTTTACGGCCGAAACATTAAGAAGAATTTGGCGCTTTTTATTTACAGAAAGTTTTTTGATGGGATATCACTGCTTTTTGTAGGTTTTATCAAATGTATAAAGGATATAAATATAATAAATGTATAAATGTCAAAGAATTTTAAAATTATTTTATTATGCTGTACAAATCTATATTTTTATTTGTAGTTTACATCAAAATACTAGCCGCCTCAGGCAAACAATATATTCTTTCTAATATGTATGCTAAGCACTTCATCATATTACTTTTATTCATAACTAGCCGAAGTACTTGGTGCTGTTCGAGATTTTAAAAATGTTTGTGTAGAAAAATCAATTTCAAAATTAAACATGTTGTATAGATAATTTCAAAATGTTAAAATATGCCAATATTTCTATAATCATGTTTTTATCATGATTCAATACGTTCCTCAAACTCGTATGACGTTGTACTCACCTGCTGACATCTTACCTACTTGCTTTCACTATTACTGATATTGATACTCTCTTTGTATAATTCCCAAACATTTGAAAAAGTCCGTTAAACTTCCAATGTGACGTTATATTAATTTTCTTTTTTAATTATCGAATGACGTCATATTAACCTGCTTTCTGTATTTACACATACTCATACTCCTTGTATTATTGAGAAATGTTTGAAAATTTCCGTAATGTTACCAATATGACGTCATATTAATCTTTTTTTCCATTGCTGAAACTTTTTATTTTTATTTTCATTTTTCACGTTGAAATCTTTCAATAGAAAATTAATTATTGTAGAAAGAATTTCATTGTGGATTTTTAATTGTTGGCAACTGCTATAACGAAAAATGTTCAAATTTAATAGGAAAAGGCGGGAAGAGTTCAATATCCTGTGTTGGTAGGTTTGGCGAGTTGTTTTTGGCGATAAATATTTGATTTGGTTGTTGCGATATTCAGTCTTTGGAGTTTTAACTTAACAACTGGAATTGACCTTATCTACGTGACATCACACCTCTTTTGGCAGAAGTTTGGATTTTTTTGCCAATCGCGCGAACCAGCACAGGATATGGAACTCTTCCCGGAAAAGCTGATAGATTTTTGGTTTTTTTATTATTTAAAAATTAACTCTACATTATATTTCGATTCCGGATTACTTTAGTTGCCTCGGCCGTGTTTTAATACACCTATACGTAGCATTTCACAATTCTGACTTTCAAACTGTTGATTTGTATAGAAGTGCAGACAGACAAACAGATTTTCATTTTCATGTATTAGATTTACTTGCTCAATCCTTCGCCAAATCGGAAGTTTCTGTTAGAGAAATTCTCTTTGCGATCATTGGCACCATATCTTATTTTTTGTGTTGTTATCCATTTCATCTTTATTGACAACTAGCAAGCTACGCCCGCTACGCTGGTCAGTTTCTCTTAACGCACTTTTAATCAAACAAAATATTGACATTTTAAATTTACTTTTATATTTTAACAGAATAATAAGGCTACTATAGTTTGTGACTCATGCTATAGTCAATATACACGTCAGGACACGTCACCCTTATCATTATCTTTTTACGCATGAAGGTTTCGCTAAGGTACTCAATTGTCAATTTGGGTAATTTTTTAAATTCAATATTTGAAAAATGGCATAATCATTAGATTTGAAAATTATACCAAGAAAAATACAAATTTTTACCTTTCAAACGCAGTTTGTTTAACAATTTTCTGGCAAATATTTTTCGAGCTATTATTTTTTTCAGTAACTTCAAATGTATCATTTTCCGAGATTAATCTGTGGCAAAAATTAGCGAAAAACCCAGTCGTCAGCAAAGCATAGCTTTTTATTAAAAAGGCTGTTGGTGCAGGGATTGTCACCACCAATTTGCCACCATCACTTTTGAAATCGGTTCTGTAGTTCCAGAGATTCCATAGAAATTGTAATTTAGAATGTTTTTAGAACGCTTTTTGCTCATGTCACCCTTTTAAATTTCGATTTTGTTTTGTTCTTCGAGAGCATTTACATCTTATAAGTAACTACAATGCCAAATTTCCAATTTCTAGCTCCTTCAGTATAAAAAAATCGCAATTTTAGAAAGTGTTTCGCTCCTGCACCCCCCTGGGATTAGTGGCACCGACATAAAATATAGCGTATGTTGCAGCAGGGATTGCCACCATCAATTTGCCTCCATCACTTTTGAAATCGGTTTTGTAGTTTCAGAGATTCCATAGAAATTGTAATTTAGAATGTTTCTAGAACACTTTTCGCTTATTTCACACTTTTAAATTTCGATTTTTTTTTGTTCTTAGAGAGTATTTACATCTTATAAGTACCTACAATGCCAAATTTCAAATTTATAGCTCCTTCAGTATAAAAAAAAATCGCAATTTTAGAACGTTTTTTGCTCCTGCACCCGCCTGGGATTAGTGGCATCGACATAAAATTTAGCCTATGTTGGAGCAGGGATTGTCACCATCAAATTGCCTCCTTCACTTTTGAAATCGGTTCTGTAGTTCCAGAGATTCCATAGAAATTGTAATTTAGAATGTTTTTAGAACGCTTTTCGCTTATTTCACACTTTTAAATTTCGATTTTTTTTTTGTTCTTAGAGAGCATTTACATCTTATAAGTACCTACAATGCCAAATTTCAAATTTATAGCTCCTTCAGTATAAAAAAAAATCGCAATTTTAGAACGTTTTTTGCTCCTGCACCCGCCTGGGATTAGTGGCATCGACATAAAATTTAGCCTATGTTGGAGCAGGGATTGTCACCATCAAATTGCCTCCTTCACTTTTGAAATCGGTTCTGTAGTTCCAGAGATGCCATAGAAATTGTAATTTAGAATGTTTTTAGAACGCTTTTTGCTCATGTCACCCTTTTAAATTTCGATTTTTTTTTTGTTCTGAGAGAGCATTTACATCTTATAAGAAACTACAATGCAAAATTTCAAATTTCTAGCTCCTTCAGTATAAAAAAATCGCAATTTCAGAACGTTTTTCACTCCTGCACCCCCCTTTGGTTAGTGGCACCGACATAAAATGTAGCGTACGTGGGAGCAGGGATTGTCATCAAAAATTTGCCACCATCACTTTTTAAATCGGTTCTGTAGTTCCAGAGATTCCATAGAAATTGTAATTTAGAATGTTTTTAGAACACTTTTCGCCCATTTCACCCTTTTAAATTTCGATTTTTTTTGTTCTCAGAGAGCATTTACATCTTATAAGTAACTACAATGCCAAATTTCCAATTTCTAGCTCCTCCAGTATAAAAAAAATCGCAATTTTAGAACGTTTTTCGCTCCTGCACCCCCCTGGGATTAGTGGCACCGACATAAAATATAGCCTATGTTGGAGCAAGGATTGTCACAATCAATTTGCCACCATCACTTTTGAAATCGGTTCTGTAGTTTCAGAGATTCCATAGAAATTGTAATTTAGAATGTTTTTAGAATACTTTTCGCTCATTTCACCCTTTTAAATTTCGATTTTTTTTTTTGTTCTTAGAGAGCATTTACATCTTATATGTATCTACAATACCAAATTTCCAATTTCTAGCTCCTTCAGTATAAAAAAATCGCAATTTCAGAACGTTTTTCGCTCCTGCACCCCCCTTTGGTTAGTGGCACCGACATAAAATGAAGCCTATGTTGGAGCAGAGATTGTCATCAAAAATTTGCCACCATCACTTTTTAAATCGGTTCTGTAGTTCCAGAGATTCCATAGAAATTGTAATTTAGAATGTTTATAGAACACTTTTCGCTCATGTCACCCTTTTAAATTTCCATTTTTTTTGTTTGTTCTTAGAGAGCATTTACATCTTATAAGTAACTACAATACCAAATTTCAAATTTCTAGCTCCTTTAGTATAAAAAAATCGCAATTTCAGAACGTTTTTCGCTCCTGCACTCCCCTTTGGTTAGTGGCACAGACATAAAATGTTGTCTATGTTGTAGCAGGGATTGTCATCAAACATTTGCCACCATCACTTTTTAAATCGGTTCTGTAGTTCCAGAGATTCCATAGAAATTGTAATTTAGAATGTTTTTAGAACGCTTTTCGCTTATTTCACACTTTTAAATTTCGATTTTTTTTTGTTCTTAGAGAGCATTTACATCTTATAAGTAACTACAATGCCAAATTTCAAATTTCTAGCTCTTTCAGTATAAAAAAATCGCAATTTTAGAACGTTTTTTGCTCCTGCACCCCCTTGGTGTTAGTGCCACCGACATAAAATATAGCCTAAGTTGGAGCAGGGGTTGTCACCATCAATTTGCCACCGTCACTTTTGAAATCGGTTCGGTAGTTACAGAGATTACCCCCTACAAACAAACAAACAAACAAACAAGCAAACAAACAAAAAAACAATCTTTACTCCTTTATAATATTAGTATAGATTACCGCTTATAATTTACTTAGGAATTTACGCTTCGTGTCCGTTTGAATCGTTACACTCTCTAATACGGAGATTTTTAATCCTGTTAAGTAATCTTCTGTAATTTACACTGAAGTGTACTGGTTCTTGTGAAACGCCTGTTAAGCTATCCACATTTACAGTAAACCATATTGATGCAAATTTTTTTGCCTTTCATTCTAACATTGGAACGATTAAGGAAGATTAGAAAATGTACGGACGCACTGCCGTTCTTCCATTAGAAATTCTACCGTTATTCTCATCTAATCGTCTTAGATAATATGTCAATATGTCTAGGTTTTAAGATTTTAGCTAAATTTACTCGAAAACCTGAAGCTAAAATGCGAGGAACCCCATTATAGAAGATTCATTCTAACGTACATATTGATAAACTGGATATATGTTATAAAATTATAATAATCTAGAACTGGCAGTTTCGATGCTTTAATTCTGAAAATTCTCTTTCTATAACAAACTTTTAGGAGAGTAAAGACTAACAATATAGTAAGAGTAAGTATAATAACAGTACAATATAATAGCAAGAGAAGAGGTCTTGTGTAGTGACGAAAGATTGAAACTTTATTAACATTCGTGTGTTATGCCATTTAATTAACCGCATAATATTAATAGATGATTACTCGCTCTAAAAATTCGCAATGAAAAATAGCCTCTATTAGCGTCAAATTTTCTCCAAGCTTTGCGACACTTAACGAAATATCGCCAAATTTGGCGACAAAAATACCCTGTTTATGTGGACGTCATAATGATGTATTATATATGTGATGCATATGAATATATATATATATATTTCAAATAAAATCCAGTGTGCATATATATATATATATATAAAGATTATTAAAATCACTAAAATGCACTTAAAGAACTAACAACCCACTGGAATTTTGCCAGATTTACTGAGTGCTATTGCGATTAGAATACCGAGATTTATAATAAAATTTATTTTCAGGAAGTAAAAAATAGAAAAACGGACAGATAAACTAAAAGATTTGCCTTCCCAACATTTTCGGAAAAGAATATAAAAAATTCATTCTGCTTGAAACCATGTAACACCTTTAAACTCAGGCTAATTTTCTGTAATCAGGCTTTGGCGACCAATTCTGGCGTCAAATATGAGAGAGGAAATGATTGTCTAGGCAACTATTATTACTTAAATGTTTATCGTACAACAAAAAACACAAATGGTTGCAACAATGCAATTAATTTAATTTGCCAATTGAATGTGTTACGAACTGTATATAGCTAAATCAGCACCCCCTATTTGAAGGGTTTAAAGGCAGAAATTCTATGTTTGCAGACTTTTCTGGTTAATTGTGTGACAAAACCTTCTTACTTGTCAAATTTTATGATTCTACGACCGTTAGAAGTACCTTAGTTATTTGATGATCACCAACTTTTTAGTTATTTGATGATCACCAACTTTTTAGTTATTTGATGATCACCAACTTTTTAGTTATTTGATGATCCACTGTGAGTCAGTTACAAAAAAGCCCTTTTTCGAAATCTCATATTTCGAAAAATATTTAATACAGAAATAAGAAATCTTGGAACCTAGTTCAGTTTCATTATATTAATGTGTGTTAAAAAGGAAAACTCTCTAGCTCTCACCAAAATGCAGTTATGAGGGGGTGAAAAGTAGGCCGAAATGGTCAGGGAAAAGGTAGCTTACAGCCTGTGCGAACTTGGCGGACGCACTGCCGTGCTCCCAGATAAGCAGGCAAAGCAAATATTTTAAAAATTCAGAAAGTTATCGACAATACATTAAGCTGTATTTTACTTGCTTTCTAGAGTAGATATACGATATGGAATTTTCCACAAATTGTCATTTCTTTATCAAAGAATTGAGTATCATTAAACGTAAGTCGACGCGTAGTATTTGAACGAAAGCTTCGACTTTAGTAATACTTTCCATTGTTGGAATGTTTTAGTTTCAGTGGTTCTTCCAATGACAATTAAAACATCAATAAAAATGACAGTACAAAATAAATCTACTAATGTTTATAAATATATTTTAGAGGTTCTCACTATTTTTGAATATAAAATGTTAACAATACCTAAAGTAATAACTGAACATGAAATGTAAATTTTATTCACAATTAAAAAATACGTCTCAAAACAACGAAGTAAAACGTTAATTCTGTGTTATGGTATTATTTTATTTTGTTTTACCTAAAATAAAATAAATAAACGATAGACAAAACTTTTCTTTAAAATTAATCACAATATAACAAGTCAAACAGGGTGGTCACAATTTACTTTTCTTAAATTAAGTACGAGTTTTTCCGAATGGTAATCGGCATCTTATTTAAGCGTGAAAATTCTATTTTAAATAAGATAAATATTACTATTTAAAAAGAGTGGTTCCATGTTTTCCAGATGTTGTAAAAGATTGATAAAAGCAGCACAAAATTCTATATCTATATATAAATATCCAATCCAGAATTATTATTAGAATAAGGAATTTTAAGATAGCTTATGTAATTGAATTTGATATTATACATATATATATATATATATATATATATATATATATAATCTTTGAATATCATTTTAACAGAAAATTCAACCAAAATTCATGAAGCTAACGGAAATGTGTTTTATGTCCTAAAATTACGCGTTTCATATTGTAAGATACTTCAAAAAATCATTTGTCTCTTATATATATATATATATATATATATAGATAGATATATACAAATTATCAAGACATATATATGGAATAATAAATTTTAAGCTGAGCTTATTTAATTGTGTTTCATTTTGTTAATATATATGTACTTTATTTTCATTTATTACAATTTGTAAATTTTACATTCTTGGATATATGTTTTGTTTTATATTTTAACTATCGTTTCATATATATTTTCAATTTTAATGATATTTAATAGTAATTATATATATATATATATATATATATATATATATATACAGGGTGTTCCGTTAAAGGGGTCCAATATTAATAGGGGTAATAGAGGAGATCACACGGAGCATAAATCAGTATATAATGCCTGGCCGGATCTCAATAATTTTCAAGTTACAGCAAATAGAATGAAAAATCGGAAATTTGTAAAAAAAAACCTCATTGCTAAACTATCGATAATGCTACATAAAAACGAAACACATATTTAGAAAGAGCAGAAAAAATCCTACGAAATGACATAAGTTGTTTTAGAATATTGAGAATTAATGGCGAGTTACAAGCTCTGAAACAGTGAAAAAATACAAAATCAAATATTTAGCAAAATAGTTAATCGTTAATTCCAAAAATGCAACTCTACCTACATCAAGGAAAATGTTATAAAATTTGGTCCATTCCGAAAGCTTTCGAAGAAGCTGACAATAAACCATATCAGTTTAATTGTATGGGAGAAATCAAGCAGTTCCCTAGTTACAACTCTGTACTGTTGCACGCTCGGAAAGAGCGAAACTCCACCCATGACGATTGTAAACACCCCGTTTTAATATCTTTCAATTATACATTTCTGATCAACCTCTATCAATACCCTTTCATTATTCAGTCTGGTCAAGTGAATGACATATTGTGCAGCTCTCGCCTTGTCTTAAAGCAAACTCCGTGACTGCTGCGTTTCCTCCATGAACTTTCAGGATGATGAAGAAGTACTTTTTATGCAAATTTTCTATGTGTATAGGAAGAAAAGTGTAATAAAACAGCAGTCATCAGTGGGCGTTATGTTAAAGGGAGGCTGTTGTAAGTGGGATTGTAGTAAGTTGATGTATAATAATTATGCCGGAATACTCTAACGAAGAATATGCGGACATGCATCTGATGTACGGGCAAGCTCATGGAAATGCATGTCTGGCACATCGCATGTACCGTGAGCAATTTCCAAGGAGACGTTGCCCAAGTTCGAAACTCTTCATAAAAATCGATAGACGATTACGGGAGACTGGATCGTTTAATACAGCAATCATTGAGGCAGGGATACCTCGACATGTACGAACACCTGCAATGGAAGAAGATGTACTGAATATTTTTAAAGATAACCCCTCCACGAGTACACGAGCTGCTGCGTCTGAAGTCGGTGTTTCTCACCAAAGTGTGTGGCGTGTTCTGCGTGCAGAAAACATGCACCCCTTTCATGTGCAGCGGGTACAACTGTTATCAGTAACAGATTGTGCTCAGCGGACAGAATTCGTACGCTGGTTGCTTAATGTAACAGAAAATAATCCACAATTTCTGGAAAATATTTTATTTACTGATGAAGCAACATTTACGAGAGAGGGCGTGGTAAACACGCACAATATGCACACATGGTCATATACAAAACCGCACACTGTTTTCCCGTCGAACGCACAACAAAAGTTCAGTGTGAACATATGGGCAGGTGTCCTCGGCGATTATCTCATAGGACCATATTTACTCCCAGATGTACTCAATGGCAGTACGTACTTGGTTTTCCTACGGGATATCTTACCGCAGTTACTGCAAAATGTGCCAGCAACATTGCGCCACAATATGTGGCTTATGCACGATGGCGCACCGGCACATATTTTCATAGGTGTTCGCAATCACCTCAATTCAACATATCCTGGGAAATGGATTGGACGCAGTGGACCTGTTGCTTGGCCTGCACGCTCTCCAGACCTCAATCCGTTAGACTTTTTTGTTTGGGGACACCTTAAATCGCTGGTGTATGAAACGCCTGTGGATACACCGGAGGATTTACTAGCGCGAATCGTTGTCGCTGCAGGAGACATTCCCAACTCCGTCGGAGTTTTTCGGCGTGTTCGCCAATCTTTACGACGTCGCTGTCGGCTGTGCGATTCTGTTAATGGGCGCAACTTCGAACACCTATTATAATAATGTCCGTTCGTCTGCCTTCCGACATTGAACTGTGCAGCGCAGGCCAGAAGACTATGCTTCACATATGTCATAAAGTACGTGGAATGTAATTCTTTATTTGTCATTTTTCTTTTATTTTCAACACTTTTTGGCACAGTATTTTGTAAGTCACAGACTGTGGTGTACTTAAATTGTAAATTACAAAGTTTGTATGAATTAATTTAAAATTTAGTGTCTTTTTTTAAATTTATAATTAATAAAATTGTTATAATTAATAAAATGCTATTTGTTATTTTTATTTCCTATCATAAATTATGATGCACATATACATACAATAATTGTCCATGTAAAACATGTACTGAAACTTCTTGCATAGTTACAAATCGCAATATTTTTAATTATTTCCGAATTTTCACCACCAGTTTAATTTTAAGGAATTTAACTTAAGCTTTATATCAATAAAAGACCACTTTAAAATGTAGACTATTATTGTAAAGTTATTTTGGTTCATTCAACTCTTGAATAATTAAAAATGTTGCATCTCAGAAGAAGCATGATCGAAAATGTATAGTTGAGAGTAATTAAAAAGGCGGTGTTTCCAATCGTGATGGGCGGAGTTTAACCTTTGCTAGTGTCAAAGAAAGCGGAGTTGTAACTAAGAAACTGATTAATTTCTCTCACACAATTAAACCGATATGGTTCATTGTAAGCTTTTTCGAAAGTTTTCGGAATGGACCAAATTTTACTACATTTTCCTTGTTGTAGCTAGAGTTGTCTTTTTGGAATTAACGATTAACTATTTTGATGTATATTGGATTTCGTACTTTTTTCACTGTTTCAGGGCTTGTAACTCGTCAATAAATATTGCTATTTTAATACAATTGATGTCATTTTGTAGGTTTTTTTCTGCTCTTTCTAAATATGTGCTTCGTTTTTATGTAGCATTATCGATAGTTTAGCAATGAGGGTTTTTTTACAATTTTCGGAATTTTCATTCTATTTGCTGTAACTTGAAAACTATTGAGATCCGACCAGGCTTTATATACTGATTTATGCTCCATGTGATCTCCTCTATTACCCCTATTAATATTGGACCCCTTTAACGGAACACCCTGTATATATATATGGTTATACCAGAGTTGCCAAGTCTCCGGCTTTTTGAACACCAGTAATTTTTAAGAGAAAATACTGTTCTTTTAAATCGCAAAATGCTCCGATTCAACAACACAACATTTTCTGTACTAAATTACTGGTATCCAAAAAGCCGGAGACTTGGCAAGTCTGGGTTATACGTATATACCCATTAAAAAACATTTTAAGATAAAAGTCAACGAAATTTCATAGAACAAATAGTAGTCCCGTTTATGTCATAAGAATGAAGCATAACATATTGTGAGATATTTCAGATAATCTTTCGTACTATATATAACCTTTTCAAAAAATGTGTGAATGTGACGACCCGAAATTGAAAGATTTGTTCTTTTAAATTGCATGCAATCATTCGTACAAATTCATACTTTTCAGTTTTCTCTATTCAGTGAATATTTGCACAAGTCACAGAATCAATATCAAGTTTGAAATCTTTGAAAAAAATCCAATATCTTGTAAATAGAAGGTAGTTTTAAATTGAATTCAGCTGAAAATATTCGCTACATCAATTTCAGATGGTTTTTTCGATAAGTAAAAATTTCGATTTTTTCTGAATAAATAGCTACTTTGTTTTACATCAATGCGTTCGATGGCATTTATTACTATTTAACCCTTTTAGGGGCAAGTAAATGTGTTGTTAAACAATCAGAAAATTTTTGAAAATTTTAATTAAAAAAAATACCGTAATTTTCGGCGTATAATCCTCGGATCAAACAATCCTGTTTCGACCCAGAAATTTTATTTTATAAAATGTAAGTTACTAACACATGGGCTGATAAGTTCCCGGTCTGGCACACAGATGGCGTTGCAATCACCGAACCGATGTTTTTTTAGTAAATACTAACCTTTAAAAGGTAGTAGAAAAAATGCCATGACGATTCGCCGTGTGGATAAAACGTTAGAGTGGTTTTAGTTGAACGACTTTGTTGATAAACAAAAAAATGGATAACAAGAATTTCAAGAATTGTTATTTGATGGGGAAAAAATACCGTTCAAACAGAAGCTTGGCTAGATAAGCGTTATCCGGACACTGCACCAGGTAAATCAACCATTATTGACTGGTTTGCTGAATTTAAACGTGGTCGTACGGACACGAGTGATGCACCACGCAAAAGAGGTGGTTACTCCGGAAAACATAAAAAAAGTCCACAAAATCGTTTTGGGGACCCGTAAAGTGAAGTTGCAAGAGATAGCTCAGACTCTGAAGATATCCAAGGAACGTGTAGGTTTTATTTTGAATGAACAGTTGTCTATGAAAAAGCTGTTGTCATAGTGGATGCCGCGCGTGCTGACTTTTGACCAAACCTTATTTTACTTATTTTTAATAAAATGCTTTGTAAAATGTAGCGTCAATTCAAACACCCCAACATTTTCGCAGCAGAAATACTTTCCCTCTGAAATTATTATGGAATAAAATCTGCTTAGCCCTCATACTTACATAGGTTTTATTTTACCCCTTTAAGTTTTCTATTCATGTTTCGAACTAGAAAAAAATAATAAAATAAACTTAATAGAATAAAGTAGACAAAAACCTCGTAGACAGAAGCCGCGCTCCTTCTCAGTCCGTTTTTTGAATACCACTATTTTCAAAAATCATTTAGATTTGTTCTTTTATATTTCACTTGCAAATTTTATAGAAAACGACTATGAACGTTATATTTATTGAGAATTTCGTAAAAATCTACCACGATTTGTTTCTTCAGAAAGATCGTTGTTAAAAAAACAGACCAGTGGGATCCCTGCAGAAGCTAAATCTTATTGTAGAAGTCTTCGACCTGTGGCCTGCGGGCCTGAAAGGTACCACAGTTTTATTACAGACATGATTTTCTTATTTAAGACAGTGCCGCTAGTTAGCTACATTTTTAAAAATTAAAATTGCTTTATTAGTACACGATTTTGAAGTAAAAACATTCACAGTGAAAGTAAAAGATTAAATAATTCTAAATTAAGCGAATTATACTATTTAAAAAAAGTGGTGGCAATCAAGTGACCTGAATAAAAAACGTAGCGGACTGGCAACAGTGATTTAACCCGAGAATAGTTGCGCAGGGTATGACATACCCAAGGTGCGTACTCTTTTTACACTTTTCATTATTTTATCATGATAGAAATTATGTGGAGCCAAAATTTGAGATAGGAGATCTTGTTATCTATGAAGAATTCCATTATCCCAATACCAGAAAGCTCTCACAAGTTTTTTTAGTGATCCCTATCAAATCCTTAAAAAATTATCTGATGTAAATGTTGAAATTAAAAGACAGACTCAAAATAAATTTACTAAAATAGTCCATGTATCAAAATTACGCCCTTATTACCCTCCTGACAAACTAAAGTTATCACATGAGCAGCAACAAACTAATGTTAAATCAATAGCTTAATATTAAACTTAGTAAGTCAAAAATTAACTAAATTTAATGAAATCAAATTATAATTGACTAATCAATTCTCTTCTGTATAACAGTGTGTTCTTGAATATAGGAATTCTATTGAATATTACTGCAGATATTTTTGCTTGAGTTAACTTTTTACGCAGGTGTAAATTAGTTGATTTGAGTTAAAAAGTTCTTATATTGGATTGAATTGAATTAGAACAGTAAAGTAAATTAGAATAGCAAATTAGATTAGAAAAATACATTAAATTAAAATAAATTGAATAAAAATTCACTGGATTAAATTAAATTATAATAATAGAATAAAATTCTCTACTAATACTAATAGTTAAACTTATTATCCACCATTCACTTCAAGGACTTATTTTCATTGAACAGCTGATGTTTCTCTTGTTTGACTGAAAACAGAATGAGCATATTACAGAATATCTTACAGAATTGTTGATAATTTTCCACAAACATTTCTTATTTTACTATTTATTTATTTTGTCTCCTTTTATTAAATATATTTTCATTCCTCACTGATATTGAAAAAGAATGTGGAATTAAATTATATGCAGATAAATTAATGATTTAGTATTATTTTGAAGTTGTTTGTTATTGTTGATATTATTATGTTGTTATTATAATTGTTGTTGTTATTTATTATGTGATACAAGATTATAAGAGAGAATATTCTTGAGAATTGTGATAAAAGAGAACCCTTGATAGTAAATTAGTTGATGATAAAAAATCACATCTTGCTAGCAAAACATCTAAAAAAGTATTAGATATGTAATTGATTGAAACTTATGAACTGACTGGACTTTACTTGATAAGTGCACTTTAATTGTTTATTGAACTTAGTAGTGATGGAACTTTCTTAGGTATTTGAACTTTATGATTAACTGGAATTATCCTACTACAGAATCAATACACTGTATTGCCGTAAACTGTATTACTGGCTAATACTTGACATATCCGTGCCTTCATATCCATACCAAGAAACTTTTATTGGGAATGAGAGGACTTTTACTGATCTCAGACTTTTACTGATTAAGAGGACTATTAGAGAAAGAGTTTTTGTTTACTTTATATATATACTTTTCACTATTTATGTTTAAGCAGTGAAAAAATATTATTTGTAACTAAAATATTTATATTGTAATTGTATTTAAACAATTCTCACAGGTTCGCGTTTACAAAAATAACTATTGAATTAACTTTAATGAAATCAGATGATTTTTTACATTAAATAAAATACCAGATAACTATATTGTAATCCAAATTCTTGCTTGCTTTAATGAACTTGTAGATCATCGGATCTACCATTCATTCGGATTTTTAGGGGGGGGGGGGTAATGTTATATAAAAATTTATTTCCTTCGCAAATCCTTCACATTTATTTCGCATTAGTCCTTTAAATTAATCTAACTTCTGACATAGTCAGTATTTCCTTAATTCTTAATAATATTTATCCTTATTTAATGTCCTTTTAAAAGTATTAACCCGTATATTAATAATTTGATTATTCCAAATCTTAATCTAAAATTTTAAGTTCATTCGTAACTTTTATCAGCTCCGCAATCTATAAAATTCCGAGAGACGCTTTTCTCATTTCGAATGTTTTTAAAAATGCCATTCTTTTTTATTCCATGCTCGGTTTCGCGCGCTAGGTATTTTTCACTTCAAAATTAATGCGCGGCTCGAGAGGAATTCTCTCGTGTTAGAACTTCTCCCTCGCGCCTCATTTGCTGAGCTGGAGCTTGCCTTTTACTCATTGGTTTGTGCGCTCGTGACGTCATATTCTGTATCACTACGCTCAGTGAACAAAACTTGCTTGCACGCTTTGGAGGACAGATTTTTGACGTGTTTGGAAGTGTAACCAAATGGGTATCTGGTGATGTAGTCATGTAGAATTTTAATACAGCTTTTTAAGATCTTTTAAAACTATGTAGTGAGCCATCGTGAAGCCTGAGGGCTATAAATTTATACCTGTGGGAACTGTTACTGCATCGCTCTTATTCATAAATAAACGATTTGTCTGGAAATTGGCTGGTCTTTATTGACGAAACTCTTCTGGTGTCTCATCATTGCCTCACCTCTTCGCCATGATTATTGATATCGATTGCAACCTTCTATATCTTTAACAAACTGCCATTTTCTCGTGGAATATTACATCTCGTGGTATCTCATCTTCGTAAAAACGCCACACACAGATATATATATATATATATATATATCAACATTTGAACGGAGGGTGATTTGGAGGTCTAGATGTCCTGATCGGTGAAATTATACCAAAAGTTTTTGGAATTGCTTTCCTCCGAACGGCTGCAATAGGTAGATTTTTGTAACGAAAGCTATCTAAAAGAGTGAAAACACTCAAAGTGTTTCAGTTTCATTTTTTTAAAAGTGCTACAAAATGTCTAACTACTTCATGACGGCTGTCACTTAAGCTTTCCATATAGGATTTTTATGGTTTTATTTTCAGTACAGAAGTATTTTAGTCGAAATGTTTGCCTTGTCTAATCGTAGAGTTCTTGCCTTAAAAAGATGAAAAATACTATACGGAATTACTGGTATTAACAATTTAAATATCATTCTATGGCGATCATCCTGAAACGGTAAATTGCGGAAAATAGATTTTTTTTAAAAAATAATTTTACTTTTGACTCATAAGACGTTTTTTGGAGGCATCAATTTCGCACACTTTTCTAGAATCAGTGCTAAAATTTTCACTTTTATTTTATATGATATCATGTACTTGTAACATGCGTCATTAACTCATTAATGCCGGTTGGTACGAAATCTTGCCATTTAAATGATACGAAAATTTTAAATATGAACACCAGTATCTTAGTAAAAATAAATTCATATTATCTAAACTATCAGAGATCCAGTCAGTTAAAATAACAGTATAGGAAAACTGGTGTCAACTGGTATCCAAGTATTAAAAGAAGTGTAAAATAAGCTGTCGTTAATGGGTTAATAAAATATGAAATAGTGAATGTATTTTCTTTTGTCCAAAATGGTTTTATTGTAGTATTAGCGTAACTGAAATATATACAATCCTTGAAATCTATTTAATCAAAAAAGGAATTCTCTTCTTAATAAAACTTATAAAATAGGGAAAAGATTAGCGAATTAATTTATTTTTCAATTATTTACAACTCATTGAGCCAAAAATAGTAGCATGTCAACTTGAAAATAACAGTCTTATGCGAAAAAAGATATATTCAAAGCAAAGAACAAATTTTCCATTATCTTTCCAATAAAGTACGGTTTAATCTGACGTACATAAAAATCCCCGGAGCTGAATAACATTAAAAGAATTTTTATTTAGCTTTAAAGAAAGAATATCAATTTCACCTATAAGAAAAGTGGATACGATTTTTATGGACGAAAGAGCACAGAAATAATTAGACTTTACCTAGAGCTTATAAAGCCAGAGTATACAACTCTCTAGATGCTATTATATTAAAGTTTAATGTAGCATTTCATGGTTGTAAACTTTTAAAATAAAATTCAAATAACTGGCTAAATGGATACTGCAGGTAAATTACCTTAGCATAAAAAAAGCTTAAACACTTTCATTATCTAATGCTGATGGGAAAAGTGCTTGATGATTACCGCTACTGAAGCATAAAAATTTTATTCTAAAATTATAAGGGAAAGAAAATTTCCCTCAGACACGCAGACAATTTACTAAATGAATGATGTAGTTATCATTCGTTTAGACGTTTTGTGAATGGTTTTTAAGTTTTATATTGGAATATTAGAAATCGAAAAAATGGAGTAATATTAAAATATGTAAAAGAAGTTTTGAATAGTTAATTATAATTTTAATGATACGTTTATGAGCTAAAGTGTAACGAAGTGTTGGAATTATTAAATTTTAACAAGCTTCGGGGGGCTAATCCCCACCTTAATTTATATAAATGGGTTTTTCATGCAGAATTATTCCGTTTTCCTTCAAATTTTGTTTATAGGTTCACTGTGTTAAGACGCTTCCCTGATTACTTTTCGGGATTGATTGGTTAAGTATAAAGGGGGGAACGGGGGGCTAATCCCTCCTTAATTTATATAAATGGGTTTTTCAAGCAGAATTATCCCGTTTTCCTTCAAATTTTGTTTATAGGTTCACTGTGTTAAGGCGCTTCCCTGATTAGTTTTCGGGATTGATTGGTTAAGTATAAAGGGAGGGAACGGGGGGGCTAATCCCCCCCTTAATTTATATAAATGGGTTTTTCATGCAGAATTATCCCGTTTTCCTTCAAATTTTGTTTATAGGTTCACTGTGTTAAGGCGCTTCCCTGATTAGTTTTCGGGATTGATTGGTTAAGTATAAAGGGAGGGAACGGGGGGCTAATCACCCCCTTAATTTATATAAATGGGTTTTTCATGCAGAATTATGCCATTTCCTTCAAATTTTGGTTAAAGGTTCACTGTGTTAAGACGCTTCCCTAATTAGTTTTCGGGATTGATTGGTTAAGTATAAAGGGGGGAATGGGGGGGGGGCTAATCCCCCCTTAATTTATATAAATGGGTTTTTCATGCAGAATTATCCCATTTCCTTCAAATTTTGGTTAAAGGTTCACTGTGTTAAGACGCTTCCCTAATTAGTTTTCGGGATTGATTGGTTAAGTATAAAGGGGGGAACGGGGGGCTAATCCCCCCTTATTTTATATAAATGGATTTTTCATGCAGAATTATTCCGTTTTCCTTCAAATTTTTTATATAGGTTCACTGTGTTAAGGCGCTTCTCTGATTAGTTTTTCGGGATTGATTGGTTAAGTATAAAGGGGGGGGAACGGGGGGATAATCTGCCCTTAATTTATATAAATGGGTTTTTCATGCAGAATTATTCTATTTGCTTCAAAATTTGTTTATTGGTCACTGTGTTAAGGCACTTCCCTGATTAGTTTTCGGGATTGATTGGTTAAGTATAAAGGGAGGGAACGGGGGGGCTAATCCCCCCCTTAATTTATATAAATGGGTTTTTCATGCAGAATTATCCCGTTTTCCTTCAAATTTTGTTTATAGGTTCACTGTGTTAAGGCGCTTCCCTGATTAGTTTTCGGGATTGATTGGTTAAGTATAAAGGGAGGGAACGGGGGGCTAATCACCCCCTTAATTTATATAAATGGGTTTTTCATGCAGAATTATGCCATTTCCTTCAAATTTTGGTTAAAGGTTCACTGTGTTAAGACGCTTCCCTAATTAGTTTTCGGGATTGATTGGTTAAGTATAAAGGGGGGAATGGGGGGGGGGCTAATCCCCCCTTAATTTATATAAATGGGTTTTTCATGCAGAATTATCCCATTTCCTTCAAATTTTGGTTAAAGGTTCACTGTGTTAAGACGCTTCCCTAATTAGTTTTCGGGATTGATTGGTTAAGTATAAAGGGGGGAACGGGGGGCTAATCCCCCCTTATTTTATATAAATGGATTTTTCATGCAGAATTATTCCGTTTGCCTTCAAATTTTTTATATAGGTTCACTGTGTTAAGGCGCTTCTCTGATTAGTTTTTCGGGATTAATTGGTTAAGTATAAAGGGGGGGGAACGGGGGGATAATCTGCCATTAATTTATATAAATGGGTTTTTCATGCAGAATTATTCTATTTGCTTCAAAATTTGTTTATTGGTTCACTGTGTTAAGGCACTTCCCTGATTAGTTTTCGGGATTGATTGGTTAAGTATAAAGGGAGGGAACGGGGGGCTAATCACCCCCTTAATTTATATAAATGGGTTTTTCATGCAGAATTATGCCATTTCCTTCAAATTTTGGTTAAAGGTTCACTGTGTTAAGACGCTTCCCTAATTAGTTTTCGGGATTGATTGGTTAAGTATAAAGGGAGGGAACGGGGGGCTAATCACCCCCTTAATTTATATAAATGGGTTTTTCATGCAGAATTATGCCATTTCCTTCAAATTTTGGTTAAAGGTTCACTGTGTTAAGACGCTTCCCTAATTAGTTTTCGGGATTGATTGGTTAAGTATAAAGGGGGGAATGGGGGGGGGCTAATCGCCCCTTAATTTATATAAATGGGTTTTTCATGCAGAATTATTCTATTTGCTTCAAAATTTGTTTATTGGTTCACTGCGTTAAGGCACTTCCCTGATTAGTTTTCGGGATTGATTGGTTAAGTGTAAAGGAGGGGGGGTGGAACGGGGGGGCTAATCCCCCCCTTAATTTATATAAATGGGTTTTTCATGCAGAATTATCCCATTTCCTTCAAATTTTGGTTAAAGGTTCACTGTGTTAAGACGCTTCCCTAATTAGTTTTCGGGATTGATTGGTTAAGTATAAAGGGGGGAACGGGGGGCTAATCCCCCCTTATTTTATATAAATGGGTTTTTCATGCAGAATTATTCCGTTTTCCTTCAAATTTTTTTTATAGGTTCACTGTGTTAAGGCGCTTCTCTGATTAGTTTTTCGGGATTGATTGGTTAAGTATAAAGGGGGGGGAACGGGGGGATAATCTACCCTTAATTTATATAAATGGGTTTTTCATGCAGAATTATTCTATTTGCTTCAAAATTTGTTTATTGGTTCACTGTGTTAAGGCACTTCCCTGATTAGTTTTCGGGATTGATTGGTTAAGTGTAAAGGGGGGGGGGTGGAACGGGGGGGCTAATCCCCCCCTTAATTTATATAAATGGGTTTTTCATGCAGAATTATTCTATTTGCTTCAAAATTTGTTTATTGGTTCATTGGGTTAAGGCGCTTCCCTGATGACTTTTCTGGATTGATTGGTTAAGTATAAAGGGGGGAACGGGGGGCTAATCCCTCCTTAATTTATATAAATGGGTTTTTCAAGCAGAATTATCCTGTTTTCCTTCAAATTTTGTTTATAGGTTCACTGTGTTAAGGCGCTTCCCTGATTAGTTTTCGGGATTGATTGGTTAAGTATAAAGGGGGGGAACGGGGGGCTAATCCCCCCTTAATTTATATAAATGGGTTTTTCATGCAGAATTATCCCATTTCCTTCAAATTTTGGTTAAAGGTTCACTGTGTTAAGACGCTTCCCTAATTAGTTTTCGGGATTGATTGGTTAAGTATAAAGGAGGGGAATGGGGGGGGGGGCTAATCCCCCCTTAATTTATATAAATGGGTTTTTCATGCAGAATTATCCCATTTCCTTCAAATTTTGGTTAAAGGTTCACTGTGTTAAGACGCTTCCCTAATTAGTTTTCGGGATTGATTGGTTAAGTATAAAGGGGGGGAATGGAGTGGGCTAATCCGCCTTTAATTTATATAAATGTGTTTTTCATGCAGGATTATCCCATTTCCTTCAAATTTTGGTTAAAGGTTCACTGTGTTAAGACGCTTCCCTAATTAGTTTTCGGGATTGATTGGTTAAGTATAAAGGGGGGAACGGGGGGCTAATCCCCCCTTATTTTATATAAATGGGTTTTTCATGCAGAATTATTCCGTTTTCCTTCAAATTTTGTTTATAGGTTTACTGTGTTAAGGCGCTTCTCTGATTAGTTTTTCGGGATTGATTGGTTAAGTATAAAGGGGGGGAACGGGGGGATAATCTGCCCTTAATTTATATAAATGGGTTTTTCATGCAGAATTATTCTATTTGCTTCAAAATTTGTTTATTGGTTCACTGTGTTAAGGCACTTCCCTGATTAGTTTTCGGGATTGATTGGTTAAGTGTAAAGGGGGGGGGTGGAACGGGGGGGCTAATCCCCCCTTAATTTATATAAATGGGTTTTTCATGCAGAATTATGCCATTTCCTTCAAATTTCCCAACTAACACAGAACTTGCGGGCCACTGATGGCTACGTTAGCCTTGGCCCAAACTAGTAGATGAGGGGCCGCAATCGTTTGCCGTAACGGCAACTTAAAAAAACTGTCACGCCGGCCACAATGTGGCCGCAACAGAATTGGCCATAACTACATTAAGATGCCCATAATTGTGCCACAAGTGGTTAATCATAATTGACGGATAGCCTAAAACTGGCCACAGTTATACTTTAAGTGGCAATTATTAATGAAAACTAGCCACAGTTTGGCCATTAACGATCATCGTGAATAAAATCTAGCCAGAAGATCGCCACAGCCATGCCACCTGCGTTTGTTAAGAATAAAAGCTACCCCAAAACTGGCCATAAATGTTAATTTATTGGTCATCATAAATGTAAACTAGCCTTAAGCCAGCCATCCACATACCATCAATGCTATTCATTAATGTATGCAAGCCGAAAGCTAGCCACTTCGTTGCCATCATTAATGAATGCAAGCCGAAAGCTAGCCACT
Source organism: Maratus michaelseni (assembly GCA_963931845.1). Classification (NCBI taxonomy): domain Eukaryota; kingdom Metazoa; phylum Arthropoda; class Arachnida; order Araneae; family Salticidae; genus Maratus; species Maratus michaelseni. The sequence continues at coordinate 86,527,483 of OZ007586.1, forward strand.
TTGTTGCCATCAATGGTAATCATTAATGAATGCATGCCGAAAGCTAGCCACTTTGTTGCCATGAATGGGCATCATTAATGTATGCAAGCCGAAAGCTAGCCACTTCGTTGCCATCATTAATGAATGCAAGCCGAAAGCTAGCCAGTTTGTTGCCATGAATGGGCATCATTAATGTATGCAAGCCGAAAGCTAGCCACTTCGTTGCCATCATTAATGAATGCAAGCCGAAATCTAGCCACTTTGTTGCCATCAATGGTAATCATTAATGAATGCATGCCGAAAGCTAGCCACTTTGTCGCCATCAATGTGCATCATTAATGAATGATAGCCCATAGCTAGCCATATTCATGCCACTATTAGATATCATGAATGGAAGCTGGCCAGAATTATACTTTTTATGGTCCTCAAAAAAGTAAAGTTGAGCAAATCTTCATTTTTACTCCTTTGGCAGGGACAATTTTTTTTATTTTTTTAAGTTATTTTAAACTTTAGAATCTAAATTTACTGGTCCATAATTTTTGTCTGAAAACTCTAAATATTTTATTCAAAATTTGAAAAAAAAAATCTATTGGAATATTTTTCTTAAAAAGAGCTCATAACACCAACCTGACTTTTATGCATACATGTTTCACTTTATTATAATATTTTTCAGTTAAAAACTGCAATGGTGTTATAAGCACGCCATATTAAAAAGGTCAAAATACAATAAAATCGAAAGTGTTTCAGATCTTGTATAGAATACTTTCAATCTGGAAGCAATAATAATAATTAAAAAAAAAAAAAGTGTCCCAATGGAGGCAAAAATTGGCCGTATCCACTCATCTCATTAGATCGGAATAAAAGGCCATATGGTTATGATTTATTTTTTAATGTTATTCTGAAAAAGTTGCAAAAGCCATAATTGTAATTAATAAAAAAAATTGATAACACAAGGTGTAAAATATATATTGAGCGTTAAATTACCAATGATGGTGAGAATACGAAAAAAAAAACTAATTTTCTTCAATTTTTAATTAAATTATAGGTTTAAACATTCTATTCAAAGGAGTAAATTTTTAAGTAGTTTCAATTTATGTTTCTTCAAGCTAATTCACCAGGTGGATTGTCCAGCCAGAATTTCCATTGAAAATTGTTATCTAATGATTATATTCAACATCCCTTTTTCGAAGCAAATAAAAAATGCATAATGTTAAATGAGATACCATATGAAAGGATTTTCGAGCGACTTCTGACATAGTACACTCACATTTCTTTAAAACATGTATTTTGGTTAAAATTGCAAGTAATAAATTAAATAGGCATTGTTTTCAGAAATGAAATGAAAGTTTTTCCTTAAATTACTGTTGCCACAAAAATTAAATTCCACAACAATGATTATAAAAAAAATGTTCAATAAAGATAAAGTGGACATGGTTGCTGCATGGGTTTATTTTATATTTATGATAAAAAAGCAAAATTTAAATTCAAACGCTCAATTTTTTTTTCAAAACATTATGTCACCCTCTAATATAGTTAAAATACAATATATATCGCTCTTGATATTTTCAGTCAGTTTTTACTGTAAAATGTGAAAGAATAAATTGGATTATATTCTGGCTTTATTTTTTTTTAGAAGTTTAAACATGCATCTAAAAAATATTAGGCTGCAGTGTGAAATCTTCACACAGGCCCACTAGTATATATTATTTCTGTTATCAACATCCCCTTTTCTCAGAAAATATGAAATGCAAAACAATGAACGAGATGCCATAAGAAAGGATTTTGAACCAGCTTCTGACATACTGCACTCACATCTCGGTAAAACATATTTTTTGATTAAAAATTACTGTAAATTAAAAATTAAATCTGCATTGTTTTCATAAAAGAAATGAAAGGCTTTCCTCAAATTAGTGAGGCCACAAAAATAAAATACCACATTATATAATGCTTAAAATGATTATAAAAAATAAATACTACAAAAAAGATAAAGTGGGACATAGTTGCTGCACGGGTTTATTTTATATTTATGACTAAAAAGCAAAATTGAAATGCTCAATTTATTTTTCTTTGTCCCATGTTTTTTTCCGAAACTGATGTCATCCTCTAAAGCAGTTAATTAACTATAGATATATATATATTTTTGTCTTTGCTATGCTCGATCAGTTTTTACTGTAACTGTGATGGAATAAACGAGATGATATTCTGGCTCGACTAATGTTGTTTGAAGATAGTTTCAGTCCTTAATTTTCCTTTACAAGTTTAAACCTGCATCTAAAGAGTATTAGATATTGCTAAAAAGTATTAGACTGCAGTGTGAAATCTTCGCATGGGTCCACTGGTGCTTTTATAATACAATTTCTTACCTGGATGTTTCTTCCAATTATCCAGCTTGAAAATAAAACAAAAACGCAGGAACTCTATTTTATAAAATTGGTAAAATGTTGACATTACTGATCATTGAAATTTAAGAATTTTTTTTAATGATGTAACTATACATATATGTAAATTAGGTCCGTTCAAAAAATGTCATTTCACTATCTTCATCTCTTTGGCATATAATATCAGAAAAATGTAGCAGTATTCCTATAAAGTAATGTTTTAGTCTGTTAAGGACTCTTCCCCCCTTATACACATCATAGAACAAAATTTCAATGTATATATATTTACAAAATATTACTAATTGACAGAAAGCCAATTGTCACTATTTTCCTTCTTATGTAATCTTAAAATTTCTCTTATTAAATAAGTTTAATATTTTTTCAAAATAGTAGTGGCAGTTGATCTTCTAGAACACGGCAGGTTCACCATTCATACACTAAATCTTTTTTTTTTTTTTTTTTTTTTTTTTTAAATGGACTAAACATTACTCATAAATAATAATATATCATTGTTTTTATTTTTTAAAGATTAGCAAGTAATGAGTACTGATTTTTTTTTTTAAATATATTACCAATAAAGAAATCTTTAAAATATTTTTCCTTCCAGCAGGAGGTATGTGACTTTTTGACTAACAAAATTTCAAACTGATTCATACAATATTATGTACATTAAAATTTTAATCTCAACTTTTAATGAGATTATGATGAAATTTTTATTAAAATTTTCAAAAGTATTTATACAGCAAATTATTTTTAATACCTGATCTCCAAGCAATGCTAATTTATAATCAACCAACAAAAACAGTTTATCAGGCTGTCAGTTTTTAAAATATAGCCTACATAAAACACTTTTATTGAATTATATCTTAACCTGTAAAAAGAAGGGGGAATGTTCTAAGAATGAGAAAGGGGAAAATATATAGTACATCCTTTTTAACAACATCACTTGCATAAATAAATATATATATTTAAAAACACTAGAACTGAATGCTTTTTTTTCATATAAATTTTATTTTTCACAACAAATGTAAAACAAACCAACCAAAAAACATTTATTTATGTATTTACAAGATGCTCAAAATTTATCAGAAATATTTTACAAGAAAATTTAATCCTGTTACAATTAAATTTCTGATGTTTCTTAATTTAAGTTGATAAACAAGAGCTGAAAATCTACAGTCATCTTCACAGAGAACTTTTTTCTTTCCAGATTTTTATTCTTCTTCTGAAAAACAAAAAATAAATTTTACAAAACAAAATTAAAATGCCTTACTTTAAAAACACCACTTATTAATTAGTCATTTATAAATATAATCGGAACAGAAATTATAATTAAAAAAACTATTTACAAAAAGCTTTGTAGTTCAAGTTATTTGTACACAATGAAACTATTTTATTGCAGTATACCTATATTTGCTTTTAACAAAAACTCATGAAAGGGCAGCGTTGTCAAATGACGTCTAATTCCTTTTTTTTTTTTTTTTCTAGGTGCGAAACTGCATTTCATGGTGGCAATTTTATGTTATACCATATTCTCTCATTTCTTTTTGCAACCATGTTAACAATAATATTATTTCTATTTTTATGTGTTAAGAGCAGGGGGGGGGGCTGTATATATTAAATACTTTATCTCTGTGTTAATCACTAAAACAAAATAAAAACAGGCTTTCTATAAATTCTTTTTAATAACTTCAAATATATAAATTCATATTCTTTACATATGATGTATGGGTGCTCTTTCTTTCATTTCATAAAAGTCGAATTGCTCACTTTGTCAATGTTTCTAGAATTTGTATTGCTAGAAACCAGCAGTTCTTTATTTTCTTCACTTTATATTTTCACATAACATTTCCTTCAAAATGGCTTTGTAAAGTAGGAAAATACATTGTGTACCTCCAAGCTATAAATCTGATATTATCACTCATAAAACAATAGCATTTCAATTCTCACCGTAATTTAGTTCAAAATAAGGAAAAGCAATTTTTCAACTTTTCCCCGTCAAAGTTAAAAAAGTAAAATTTAATTCAAAGTTTCTGGTTTGAATCGTATTAAAATTAGGTGGGATATAATATATCCCACCACGCCTCAAAGGGTTAAAAGACAATAAAGAAAAAATGAAGTTACTTTGACACAGGGTTGGGTTTCTTCCGGAAGAAATTGGAAAAAACCGGAAGAAATGGAAAAAAACTGGAAGAAAACAACAGAAAACAAAACAGATGCTCAAAATTAAAATATATTAACTATATAAAAGAATTAAATTCAAAACCTAATTATATGAAATTTAAATTGGAAATTTTAATTAATATTAAAAATATTATTTATGGAAAAATAAGTTATTTTTTAATAACAAACTTCAGGTTCAGCAGGTATTTACAGGTTATGTTTTTTACAACTTTAGAGGTAGGGGGGTATTTTTTTATTGTTTATATAATTTATGTAAAAAAAAAAAAAAAAAAAAAAAAAAAAAAAAAAAAAAAACCTACCAATTCTTTATTTATCATATAAAAATGTAATATTTTAAAAACTATTGTGCAAAACTTAAAACAAACAAATTTGTAATTATGTATACTAGCATGCTGATTTAAAAGATAAATGTTCTAAAAATAAACTCTACAGGGATAAGAATTTTTTGCATCTTTTGCATTCATCCATTCTAAGTTGAGAAATTGATTGCAGCATCTTAAAGCTAAATTACTTCTGTTTTGTTATACAATGTTGCACTGTAGTAAGGAAAATGGAGATTTTAATGAAATCCTTCAATACAGTAATTACTGTATATTAGTTTCCTTAATAAAATGGGTGTAAATTCAAAGCACTGTCTTTTATTTAAAAGAGTTTCATTCTACAATAGGTAAATGATCCACATACTATTTACTACTGGTTACAGAAGTTTAAATTATATATATATAAAAAAAAAATGTGCCTCTTTTGAATTGAATTACATTTAATTGATTTTGTGTATTTTGGATAAATTTATTTGGTACATTTCCGTTATACCAACACCATTGTCGTCACCAAGTGCAATAATTGGCACAAAATGAAATTCATGTGAAAGGATTCAATTGGGAAAAAAAAATGTTGGCACAAAATTGAGCCTTTAAAAATATAACATTTGAAAATTACAGACTTTCACGAACTATTTTATTAAATCGACACGAATATAGACTTAAAATAAAAGAACAAATAAATATTATATGATAAATTAATAAAATTAACTCAATTTAAACTACAGGCATAGCATTGTAAATGTCTCTTAGCATTGCAGTAAGCATTTCACTTTTTGAATGAAGACGTTCATACTTTTTTTTGAATAAAAACTTTTTTTATGTATCCAAAGTCCTGAAACAATTTTATTGCAGCGTCCTCATCATCTGGTAACTTCCAAATGGTAAAATCCACATTAGTGTCAACAATAAATATAAGTTACTACTTAATATTAAATATTTTCTATTTGAAAAATAGCAAATTAAGATGTTTTGTGAGGTTACAGAGTAAATTAAGTAATAATAATAATAATTAAAAAGTGTCATGTTCAATAAATAGCAAATCACAATGTTTGGCACGGTTTGCAATAAAAATATTTACACGTTCAGGGTTGAAATAAATAGCACATTAGCATACATTTTGGCATGGTGTTAGAAAAGTCCCATTTATTTTATTCAGGTACACAATGATTGGAAAGCTTTAGACAGGTGTGTGTGTGATCTTGGCTAAAAAACTGGTGTAATTATCAATTTATCATACATAATTAAATTTTTATAAGTCTAATTAAATTTATGTAAGGTTATCTATTAGAAAATACATTTATTTTTATTGTATTTTACAAAGTTGTAACTTATATGGTAAATTCTTAAAGAAAAACAGTTTCTTCCATTTTTTCCACTTGGAAGAAACCTATTTCTTCCAGCTGGTTTTTTCCACTTTGGAAGAAACTTGCCAACCCTGCTTTGACACATCATAGACAATCTCTGACAAACAGATTTTTCCATTTTAATTTTGTTTTTTAACAGTTAAAACTGTTTTGGCCAATAATTGAAAAATTTTTAGTAGCATTTGGGGACTCCTGAATATCGGGGACCCTGGGCCCGTGCCCCGAATGCCCTGCCCATGACAGATATATAAATTTCTCTATTTTTGGCCGCAATCGATTGACAAATTTCGCAATTTTTCTCATGCGATAAATGGAAGAATTTCGCTATTTTTTCCCATGACTGACTGAATAGTTTCGGGATTTTTCCAGCAGCTGACTGATGAATTTCAGAATATTTTCCTGCTACCAATTGCCGAATTGTGCAGGGAGGGAGGTTTTGCGACAAATAAGCAAATTTCCGGATTTTTTTTCCTACAACAAACTACCGAATTTCGAGATTTTTGAATTTTGTAATTTTTCTTGCGACCAAGTGACAAATTTTGTCATATTTTACTGTGACCGATAGACGAATCTTGCGATATTTTCTCACAACCGATAGATGATTTTTGTGATATTTTCCCGCTACATTTTGGTGAAATTCGCGAAAGCAAATTCTTGCGAATCCACAATAATCAGGACACATTTCCAGCTATATAAAAACGGGCAGGGTGCATTTACAACTATAAAAAAATGCTGCGCCCTCTCGAAAACGTCTAGGGGAAACACTAATTACTCCAATACAAATATTGCCACAGTTATTTTATTCTAAAAACTTGATATTTGAGTAATTTTAATTAATTTTCAGCAGTGAAATTAACTCGAAATTATTGAATAACAAACATGTGAATTTTTACATTGCTAACTAAGCGTAACCAAGCTTCCAGGCTCGAACATTTTTCACACTGTCAGTTTTACGCTTAGTTAGCAATGAAAAAAAATCACCATTTTTATTACTTGATATTTGATTTAAAGGAAAATTTAAAAACATGGATTTGAGCCTTCAGCTCTTCTCCAGAATCTTACATTTGCAAAATATTTTGGGCAAAACATAAGAATGTTTTAAAAATACCTTGAATTTAAATATCATTTTTTAAAGTTTCTTAAGAAAAAAGGGTCAAAGAAAGTATTAAAGAAGGTCCCTTTCTCCAAAGAATCTGCTTTATTTTTAATTGTTAAAAATTATACATATAATCAAAATCCAAATTAATTTATATGACAACATATTAAAAAAAAATCCTTAATTTAGAGGTCAAAAGATTAAATAAATTTTATCACCTTCTCCTTTCCTCTTCTACATACATAGCATAAATTAAAAAAAATTATTTAGCATAAATCTGTGTAATCTTAAGTATTGTCAAAGTTCATGAAAGTCAAAAACCCTGTTAACAAAAATTATTTGACACATTTCTGCAAAACTTTAAAAAATACTCAATCTTTTTCTATTAAATTTTACATTTCAAAAATTTAAATTAATTTAATTTTTATTAAATGTAAGTCCAGATTAGATGCACTATATTTCCAGAAGTGTCACAATAATCACAAAACTGAATCATCACTCTTGAAACAAATATTAAAACATTTAAAGCAAACATTTTCTAAGCACATGAGCTGTAGCATCAAAATTTTGAGTAATTTGAAGGACCCATTGTACAAGATGTTTATATTTCGTGAAACTCTGCTAAACTGTTTTAACAAACTGTAAAATAACAATTTTGAATAAAATAATTTTAATAAAAATGAACAATTCCTATGCAATTGGTAATAGACGAAGATTTTTTTATGATAACGTTTTGAATACAGTTTTGTTAAAATATTACAATTTAACTAAATTTTAATATGAAAAAGTTTACAAAATGATTTTTTGGCCATTTAAAAGATATCGCCAAATTTATCAGCCAATCGTGGTAAAAAATCTTAAAATTAGTCAATGGATTGTCGGAAGAAAAAAAAAATCTCAAAATTCTACAATCAGTCACAGGAAAAAAAAATCACGAAACTCGTTAGTCGATCGTGAAAAAAAATCTTTAAATTCTTCAGGCGCTTGAGAAAAGAAAATATGAAATTCGTCAGTGGATTGTCGGAAAAAATCGAGAAATTCTTCAACCAGGCGCAGTAAATAAATCGCAAAAATCGTTCACTGGTAGCAAGAAAAAATTATGAAATGCACCTGTCAATCAAGGGTAAAATCTAAAAAACATTGTGAAATTCATCAGTCTATCGAGAAGAAAATCACAGAATTCTCCAATCAGTCACGGGAAAAAATCGCAAAATTCTTCAATAAGTCGTAGAAAAAAAAAATCTTGAAACTTTTGCCATTTGCCCTGTGGCGATTAAAAAATTGTCATTGATATCCTGCCACCCCTATGCGGTCACTTCCCAGTTACAAATTCCATTGCAATCCTTGAGTGACTGACGAATTTTAAGATTTCCCCCCCCCCCCAAGAATGTGTTAAGAATTTTGCGATTCCCCCCCCCCTCCATTTGTTTGACGAATAGCACAATTTTTTTCGCCCCTGACGATCGAATTTCATGATAATTTCACTTGACCGACTAGCAAATTTTGCAGGTTTGTTCCATGATCGATCGACGAATTGCACGATTTTTTTTCCCTGATCAACTGACAAGTTTCACCTCGTGAACGACAGAAGAATTTGAGGATTTTTTTTATTAGGATTGACGACTGACAAATTTCTCAAATTTTCCCTGCTACCCGATTGACGAATTTCACGCTTTTTTTCCCTCCTATCAATTGGCTTATTGTTCAGTTTTTTCTTGCGGCCAATCAGCAAATTTACGTGTTTTTTTCCTGCAGCTTACTAGCGAAATTTGCGGGGGTTTTTCATGCGACCGACTAAAGAATTTCCAGACTTCAAGATTTTTTTCATGCAATTGATTAACAAATTTAGCTATATTCTCCTGCAACCAATTGACGATCATTGCAATATTCTTCCCGCATCTAACTGACGAAATTTACGGGGTTTTTTTTTTGGTTTTTTTTCCTGACCGACTGACGAATTTCGAGATTTTTTCCCTATGACCGATCTATACGAAAAAAAAAAGGCATTCTGGTATTGAAAAAGAAAAAAATACTGCAATTCCAGTATATAACTGGAACACAATCACCCCTGACAAATAATCCATGTACATATTCTAAAAAAATTAATGTGATAGACTTTCTGATTTTAAGGAAATTTTCCTGAATTTTGACTTCTTCCCTATTTTTATCATGAACACTTCGCTGGTATAAAACTCTGATTTATACAAAAATATGTTTCTATATGATTAAACTTTATCTAGAAAATTTGAAACATCAGTCAGTACTTTAAAAAGTGGCCATTAATAAAAACCGAGTCTACCGGTCACTGGCTACTAATCCGATTTCCCAGTTTTCACCTATATTGATCGGTTGTGAGAAAAAATGGTGAAATTCGCCAGTCGATCGAGTGAAAAATCTCAAATATTGTGAAATTTGTTACTTGGTCGTGAAAAAAAATCCCATTTGTCAGTCGGTCGCAAAATTAGTCAATTGGTCATGGGAAAATATCGCAAAATTCTATTGATAAGTGGGGATAATAAACAAACCAGTTCAAAATATATCTTTTGAACAGGATGCAAGAGTGCTCTTTTGGAGAACAGTGTGACCGTTTTAAAAATATTTCCATCCGGCTACGCTTTAGTTCTAGAGTCAACACTATATTCATTACTAATAAAAAATTTGAAATCTCATGTACAGTGAAGTTGCTACAAAAAATATTTCTAATAACATGTATTCAGTAACAAAAGAAAATCCCATGGGCCTCCGCTTGGATATAAATCTGTTAGAAAAGTTCTAAAAGCTGGACTTATAACTATGTATGGACCAAATTTCCAGACTTTTCCTCTATAAAGGTGATATCTCAAAATATATCTTTTGTATAGTTATTGACAGAACTGTAAATTCTTTGTCAATGCGACAGTTTTAAAAATAAATCTTAACCCAAAATAACGTGTTTTTGATGTGTATGTGTCAGTGCTTTATGAAACGTCTTTTGCATTTCTATAAAAGATGAAATTGCACTCCTGTATATACATATACAAGGACATCTCCCTGTTTTTTTTTTTCAAATTCCCACAGAACATTTTTGATCAGCTAAAAGTTCTAAAAGCTGGACTTATAACTATGTATGGACCAAATTTCCAGACTTTTCCTCTATAAAGGTGATATCTCAAAATATATCTTTTGTATAGTTATTGACAGAACTGTAAATTCTTTGTCAATGCGACAGTTTTAAAAATAAATCTTAACCCAAAATAACGTGTTTTTGGTGTGTATGTGTCAGTGCTTTATGAAACGTCTTTTGCATTTCTATAAAAGATGAAATTGCACTCTTATATATACATATACAAGGACATCTCCCTGTTTTTTTTTTCAAATTCCCACAGAACATTTTTGATCAGCTGAAGATTCGTTGCAGAACATTGTAAAATATTCTGCTTTGGGGCACAACATATTTTGAGTGATTATTATTGCAGACCCATGAAAAAAGCAATTTTAATATTGTTTTCGGCTGTTCACTCAACAATATTAAATGATTGGGTTTTTTTTTTCCAAGGAAAAAAATAATAATAAACACGAATGCTTCGTATACACTGTACTGGTAGATATGATAAGCTATGGCTGCCGAAGGCAGTCGTACTTCACCGCCGATTCCAGGCTCTCGTGAGCCTATACGAGGTCACTACCAAAAACGGCCGGTTTACCCGGACACCTCTAAGGTGGTGCTCTTCGGCCAGGGGAGAAGCAGGGGCTTAAGCCTCTTGAGCTTCATCACCATTTTCCAAATGAATGACGACAGAGGTCGCTGTGATGATACGGTGGAGCCTAGAGCTCTCATACTACAGGCTGAATCATATCGCCATTTAATAACCCAACAGACCAAAAACCAAGCTAAAACCGGTTAGCATACCATACTAGTGGACGGCGAGTGACAGTAACAGGGACGGCAAACACCTGCTCAGGCGGTTTCCTAATGCTGAGCTGGGTTGCAATATGGCGGTTATTTTGGGAAACAGAATGGATATGCATCAGCTCCCCTTATAGGAGCCGAAACTCAGAGGACACCACCCCAACACACTTGGGCGGAACGCGGAAGTGAACAACGGCTCCGTAGCCGGGATCCCATAAGGGAAACAGAGTCCTCAGCCAATGTTGAACACTCCCACGACCCATTAATGTAACCACATCTTCAGATTATCAAATGCCGCACTGGTAGATATAGGTAAAATTTTATTTTTAAACATGTATAAGCCCAAAATTGTGGTATTTGTTAAATATTTTTTTCACATATACAATTTTTTTAATGAATGAAAATTACACAGTTATATTTTGGATACTAAATAAAAATACTAGGAAAAGTTCTTTTCAGCATAAAAAATTATAATATGCCACAGTTATTTTATTGTAAAAACTTTATATTTGAGTAATTTTAATTATTTTTTCAATTAATTTTCAGCAGTGAAATTCACATGAAATTACTGAATAATAAACATGCGAATTTTTACATTGCTAACTAAGCGTAACCAAACTTCCAGGCTTGGACATTTTTCACTCTGTCGGTTTTATGCTTAGTTAGCAATGTAAAAATCCACATGTTTATGATTTGATATATGATTTAAATCAAAAATTTATAAAACATGGATTTGAGCTTTTAACCCCTCTCAAGAATCTTACATTTGCAAAATAATTTTGGGCAAAACATAAGAATATTTTCAAAATACCTTAAACTTAAAAAATGATTTTTTGGTCACTTAAAAGATATCATTTAACAGCTTTTTTATTATAGTTTTAATGATGTATTGAGTATTCTTCAATTCTATAAATTACATGAATTAAATAACTTCTTTATGAAACATGTAATTTGTGTACTCTTTTTATATATTCCTTTGTGATTAATTTTAAATCAAGGTGACAAGAATATTTTTGTCTTAAAAGTTTTAAATCAAAGTTAACAATGACTTAATTATATTTTCCCATATATAAAACACAGTAAAAACTCTATAAAACTCACACAAGAGATAGAAATGAGGATTTCCTTTTAAACAACATTTTAATAAATCATTTTGAAAAACTTGCTTTCTAAAATTATGTTACATATGTAAGTTGAAACTCACCAGAAAAATTTAAATATGTGATGTGCATAATACAAAATTTTATTAAAGTAAAACAAAAAAACTTTTTATTTACTATTTTTCCTGTCAGTTTTCTTTCTTTTGTAATGTATAATGAATTTTGAATTCAAACACACCTTACCCTGCACATGTTAAAATTTCTGCACTATAATATCAAAATTAGGCAAACTGAAGCAAACATTACTGCACACACACTCAAGTGAAAAACAGAACTAATAGTATCAGTACATGATCACGTACAAGATTTAAAAAAAAAAAAAAATACTTGGTAAAATTGTGAACACCAGATAAAAAGTGGCAATGTATGTAATGAATAATTATTTTAATGTTCAACTGGAGTCAACAATTAAACTTAAGTTTTAATTACTTTGAATATATTGGCATATTATATATTAAAAATGCATTTTATTTTAGCCCTCTTCTCGCTTTTTATATTTGTATCATGATTTCTCCACATTTTTGTATCAATCTCTAAAACACACAGCTTTCATTTTTAAACATTGATATTGATTTTCTATGAAAATTGAGAAAAGAGCCATGCTTATGAGAAACTAGAGCTGTACCAAGTACTTGGTATATACTCGTTAATCAGCCATATTTCAGCCGAGTAGTTGCAAGAATTTCATTTTTTAAGCATATTTAAAGACAATAAGTGATCTATAAAAAGTTATTTGAATATAAATGTATAATATATGCCATATTTCATAAAAACTATTTACTCGGTACATAAAAAAATTATCTATAACACATAGAAACAGATAAAGAAAAAAACCTCATGCAAAATTAAAGTTTAGTTTTATATTTAAAAAAAAAAAGTCATTTTTAGAACTGTTGGAAAAGACTATGATTTTGGATAAAGAAGCAGTGTGTAGAAACAGAAAATACAGTAAATGCAAATGTAAATTTACTAATGTAAATTGATCAATACAGACAAAATTTGGAGCCTATATAGGGGACCATCCCAAAATTCTTCCAAGTAAAGCAGGTCCCTTCACAATATACCTTTTAATGAACAGGATCTCTTCCCATTTTTTTTTTAAATAACACAGGCACCTTAAAAAAAATTGAGTTTTAAAAAGGAAGAAGTCTTTAAAGACAAATTTGTTTTTTGGTTCAAATTGGAGTAACTAAATTTCATATTCATTACAAAATGTTATATTTCACAAAAAAAAAAAAAAAAAAAAAAAGAATAAATTTCACACAAATAACTTTTACTTTTTTCAAAATGGGCCCTAAGATAAAAGCCCTGCATTACAAACTGAGTAAATTGACAACTTACGTTTGCTTGAATGCCAAACGAGTTTATGCTGCACAGTCATCTTTTCTACACTATCTATCTCTGCTGCCATCTCTGAACCGCGCCACCACAGTCTCCTGAAAAATATGAAAATAAATTGTAATAGGTTGCAATATTAAGCATTTATCATATTCAACTAGAAAATTAAAAAGAAAAAGTACAACTGATTAATGTATATAACTGATGCCAGTGAATCATTTTCTTCTTCTTTTAAATCAAAACTTATTTCAACATGCACACACACATAATTTGCATTAAATAAAATGGCATCTTATCTAAATATTGCTATGGGGAGGAAAAGAAAAAAAAATTACTGAATCAGCCACACCAGCAGAAGTGCTGTGCACTTAGACTGTTTTAAATTTTTACACGCATATGCACTATAGCGCTTTTTATTGAAATTATGGTACTGAAAAAGAAAAACACTGCAGAACATAATATAAAAGATGGAGATAAATTATAATTCCAGGAAAGTAATTAAGGAAGATAATTGATACAATGTTTGGTACTTTTCGGTTAGCCGGACACCAGTGATATATATACATGTATGTACTTGTACACATCATTGGCACCTGGCTAACGGAAAAGTACCCAATGTTTTATTTAACATAAAATTAAAAGTATAATATCAGACAGGCTCTCTCCTCTTAATATTTTGGATGGGTGTAAAAAAAAAAATGTAACAGTATAGTATAACAGTGTGCAACTATTTTGGATTCCAAGAAAGAAATTGCATGCTTTGAGAGTATGTTGTCACAAACACAGAAAGAAAATTTCAGACACGGGGGAGATGAGGTTAAAAAAAAAAAATACTTACAAAGGCTTAAAACAAGTTTTAAAAAGGAAGACGTCCTTAAAGACAAATTTGTTTTTGCAGGAGGGGTAAGGGACGATGCAATACTTTGAAACAAAAAAAGGTACATTTCGGTTAGCCGGGTGGCAGTGATATATATCAACATATATAAATACATAATGTATATACCTATATATGTATATACATACATATATGTACATAAATATATGTATGTATATATATGTATATGCAGACATATGTGTATATATACAATACTTGTATATATATCACTGGTGCCCGGCTAACCAAAATGTACCCAAACAAATTATGTGCTTTCATTAGGAAAAAAACCCATTAAAAATTAATCTGGTTTGTTATTAAAAAAATATTTACAACATGAAAATATATTAAAAGCAACTGTTTATAAAAAGTTTGGGTCCTTTTCTGTTATACCAACACCATTGTCGCTAAGCGTAATAATCGGCACAAAAGGAAATTCACATGAAACGAATCATTTGAAAACAAAAATAACATTGTTGGCACGAATTTAAGCACTTAAAAATAAAACGTTTGAAAATTGCAATACAAATATGCACTTAAAATAAAAGAACAAATACATATTACATAAGGTAATAAAATAAAACTCTATTTAAACTACAGGCTTGAAATTGTAAATGTCTCTTAGGATTGCTGTAAACATTTCCTTTTTTGAATGAAGATATTTATGAGTTTTTTTGATAAAAACTTTTTTTTTATGTATCTAAAGTCCTAAAACAAATTTATTGCTGCTTCTACATCATCAAGTAACAGCTTAATGGTAAAATTCATTTCAGTGTCAATAATAAAGGCAAGTTATAATTTAATAAATATTTTCTATTTGAAAAGTAGCAAGTTAAGATGTTTTATGAGGTTACGATTAAATAATAATAATAATATAAAAGATTCACGTTCAATAAATAGTCCAATCAGAATGTTTGGTACAGTTTGCAATAAAAAATTCTTTACATTGTTCTGCTGTAAACATTTCATTTTTTAAATGAAGATGTTTATGAGTTTTTTTGATAAAAACTTTTTTTTATGTATCTAAAGTCCTAAAACAATTTTATTGCCGCTTCTACATCATCAAGTAACAGCTTAATGGTAAAATTCATTTCAGTGTCAATAATAAATGCAAGTTATAATTTAATAAATATTTTCTATTTGAAAAGTAGCAAGTTAAGATGTTTTATGAGGTTACTATTAAATAATAATAAAAATAAAAGATTCACGTTCAATAAATAGTCCAATCAGAATGTTTGGTACAGTTTGCAATAAAAAATTCTTTACACGGTTAGGGTAGAAATAAATGGCAGATTAGCGTATATTTTGGCATGTGTTGGTATAACAGAAAAGTACCAAGTTGTGTTCCTATTACACTCTGATAAGTGGAATTTAAAAATTAAATCAGATTACTTAGCTTTTCGGCTAAACCAAAACATTTTGGGCACTATTGCCATGACATGATTAATTAAAAATCACATTAATGAATTAAAAAGAAATTACCTACTTTATTAAAATCTTAAAAATAAGTGAAATTTTGCAAATGGTCATTAATTAGTACATAAAATTCGAAGTTTTCTATTACTATCAAAACAAAAATATGCCAGTATCATCAGAAAATACAGAATATATATATATTAGTTAATTAAAACCAGATCTTAACATATGAAGTAAAATTTCACTGAAAGACACTGGAGCTGTAAAATATTACTTTCTGCTTCCTGACTGGTTTAAGATTGTCAGCAATAAAGCAAATTATAAAACAGGCAACGGAGAATTATGAAAAAAATAAAAGCTGAATTTTTTTATAAACCAAAAACTTCCGAGATTGTTCATTACGGACACATTTTACTCTGATATATATATATATATATAATTACAATCAACTTATTAATAGCATATTCAGGGCAGATGTAAGATCAGTAAAGAACTTTTTTTTTTATTCACTTCTGTAGAATTAAGTCGCATAATAAGCAAAGCAATGCAGTTAATTTTACACAATTGCTGATGCTTTTTCTCTGCTTTCTTTATCTTGAACTTAAATCTGTCCCTGAGAATGATGAAAACTAATTTTTAACTAACTCTTGGAATAATATAGAAAAAAAATCTTACATAATTTGTAAATCTAAATATCCAAAAACCAGTGAATGACGAGACTTTTAGACATAGACGACGCCACGAACACGATGCGATGCCAGGCAAGGAAAATGTAAACATTGCTGCGATGACGCTGCAAAAAAGACATAAAAATCCCTACGAGACCGCAGAAAAAAAGCTATATTTCAATAGATTTATTTTTTTCAAGGTTTTTTTTTATCTTCAAAATTTCTCATACAATATTAAATAATTTTAAAAGTGGAAATTTTTCAATGCTGATTATTACAAAGCGGAAAACATTTAAAAATATATTTACAAAAATCCCCACTGGGAAAAAAAATGTGTCGGAAAAGGGGAAATCTTAGTTTATCTTTCCCTGCATTCCTCCCGGTCCCGGCTTGCCGTGTGAAAGGAGTGGGAGGGGGGGGGGATCGGTATTTGCTATTATTGCTTATTTAAGATAGTTAAGATTTTTTTTTTCTTTTAAATCTAAATTTTGAGTGTTTCAAAAAATGAAAATAACTTATTTTTTGGAACTGATTTATAGATAATATACAGATAATATAAAATCACCCCCCCCCCCCCAAGAAAAAAAAGATTTTTTTTTTTTTTTTTTTTTTTTCTTGTTTAACAGTAACTGCTTTTTGGCAAAGTGGCATTTATTTCTTTTGACAAATATTTTTTCATTGAAATTGAAATTGAAATAAATTCCCATTTATCATTAATTTTTTTAATATGTTTATATAATATGTATGTCTAAAGATTGCAATATTCATTTTCATTCTAGGTGCTCACAAAAAATATTCATTTAAAGATATTAATGCATACTTTAAAAGCAAAAACATTTACAGTTTTTATGATTTTTTTTTCCATAAAAACTCTTTAAATTAAAGAAGGGTACTTTGTGTATTTTTTATTGCATTTATTTAAATGCAATATTAGATGTAATATTTAAATGCAGCATATTTTATAGTTTCAGATAAATCCAGGTTTAAAATAGCGAAAATCATCTTATAAAATGTGAAGTAAAGATACTTTTTATTTCTTATAATAAAAATGTCGAGAAGATTATACTGGGCCACTGACTTTTAAACAATGATAGATTTGTATATCTTGGCCGCAAACGTACTTTCATTCGCTATTGGGCACTGAAATTGCATTAAGTTTCCCCGCCATTTGCCCGTTAACGATTTGGCGATAAACATCCGGTGTGCGGGCGCTTCAGTTAAAATACATTAATGGCTGGATACAAATTGCCGCAAACTTTTTTGGCCACAACGTTTACAACAGGTGGCCAAAAATCTCGTGTTTGTAGGGTTTGGTTAAAGGTTCACTGTGTTAAGACGCTTCCCTAATTAGTTTTCGGGATTGATTGGTTAAGTATAAAGGGGGGGAATGGGGGGCTAATCCCCCCTTAATTTATATAAATGGGTTTTTCATGCAGAATTATCCCATTTCCTTCAAATTTTGTTTATAGGTTCACTGTGTTAAGGCGCTTCCCTGATTAGTTTTCGGGAATGATTGGTTAAGTATAAAGGGGGGGAACGGGGGGCTAATCCCCCCTTAATTTATATAAATGGGTTTTTCATGCAGAATTATCCCATTTCCTTCAAATTTTGGTTAAAGGTTCACTATGTTAAGACGCTTCCCTAATTAGTTTTCGGGATTGATTGGTTAAGTATAAAGGGGGGAACGGGGGGCTAATCCCCCCTCATTTTATATAAATGGGTTTTTTATGCAGAATTATTCCGTTTTCCTTCAAATTTTTTTTATAGGTTCACTGTGTTAAGGCGCTTCTCTGATTAGTTTTTCGGGATTGATTGGTTAAGTATAAAGGGGGGGGAACGGGGGGATAATCTGCCCTTAATTTATATAAATGGGTTTTTCATGCAGAATTATTCTATTTGCTTCAAAATTTGTTTATTGGTTCACTGTGTTAAGGCACTTCCCTGATTAGTTTTCGGGATTGATTGGTTAAGTGTAAAGGGGGGGGTGGAACGGGGGGGCTAATCCCCCCCTTAATTTATATAAATGGGTTTTTCATGCAGAATTATGCCATTTCCTTCAAATTTTGGTTAAAGGTTCACTGTGCTAAGACGCTTCCCTAATTAGTTTTCGGGATTGATTGGTTATGTATAAAGGGGGGGAATGGGGGGCTAATCCCCCCTTAATTTATATAAATGGGTTTTTCATGCAGAATTATCCCATTTCCTTCAAATTTTGGTTAAAGGTTCACTGTGTTAAGACGCTTCCCTAATTAGTTTTCGGGATTGATTGGTTAAGTATAAAGGGGGGAACGGGGGCTAATCCCCCCTTATTTTATATAAATGGGTTTTTCATGCAGAATTATTCCGTTTTCCTTCAAAATTTTTTTATAGGTTCACTGTGTTAAGGCGCTTCTCTGATTAGTTTTTCGGGATTGATTGGTTAAGTATAAAGGGGGGGGGGAACGGGAGGATAATCTGCCCTTAATTTATATAAATGGGTTTTTCATGCAAAATTATTCTATTTGCTTCAAAATTTGTTTATTGGTTCACTGTGTTAAGGCACTTCCCTGATTAGTTTTCGGGATTGATTGGTTAAGTGTAAAGGGGGGGGTGGAACGGGGGGGCTAATCCCCCCCTTAATTTATATAAATGGGTTTTTCATGCAGAATTATTCTATTTGCTTCAAAATTTGTTTATTGGTTCATTGGGTTAAGGCGCTTCCCTGATGACTTTTCTGGATTGATTGGTTAAGTATAAAGGGGGGAACGGGGGGCTAATCCCTCCTTAATTTATATAAATGGGTTTTTCAAGCAGAATTTTCCCGTTTTCCTTCAAATTTTGTTTATAGGTTCACTGTGTTAAGGCGCTTCCCTGATTAGTTTTCGGGATTGATTGGTTAAGTATAAAGGGGGGGGAACGGGGGGCTAATCCCCCCTTAATTTATATAAATGGGTTTTTCATGCAGAATTATCCCATTTCCTTCAAATTTTGGTTAAAGGTTCACTGTGTTAAGACGCTTCCCTAATTAGTTTTCGGGATTGATTGGTTAAGTATAAAGGGGGGGAATGGGGGGGCTAATCGCCCCTTAATTTATATAAATGGGTTTTTCATGCAGAATTATCCCATTTCCTTCAAATTTTGGTTAAAGGTTCACTGTGTTAAGACGCTTCCCTAATTAGTTTTCGGGATTGATTGGTTAAGTATAAAGGGGGGGAATGGGGGGGCTAATCCCCCTTTAATTTATATAAATGTGTTTTTCATGCAGAATTATCCCATTTCCTTCAAATTTTGGTTAAAGGTTCACTGTGTTAAGACGCTTCCCTAATTAGTTTTCGGGATTGATTGGTTAAGTATAAAGGGGGGAACGGGGGGCTAATCCCCCCTTATTTTATATAAATGGGTTTTTCATGCAGAATTATTCCGTTTTCCTTCAATTTTTTTTTATAGGTTCACTGTATTAAGGCGCTTCTCTGATTAGTTTTTCGGGATTGATTGGTTAAGTATAAAGGGGGGAAACGGGGGGATAATCTGCCCTTAATTTATATAAATGGGTTTTTCATGCAGAATTATTCTATTTGCTTCAAAATTTGTTTATTGGTTCACTGTGTTAAGGCACTTCCCTGATTAGTTTTCGGGATTGATTGGTTAAGTGTAAAGGGTGGGGTGGAACGGGGGGGCTAATCCCCCCCTTAATTTATATAAATGGGTTTTTCATGCAGAATTATGCCATTTCCTTCAAATTTTGATTAAAGGTTCACTGTGTTAAGACGCTTCCCTAATTAGTTTTCGGGATTGATTGGTTAAGTATAAAGGGGGGAACGGGGGGCTAATCCCCCCTTATTTTATATAAATGGGTTTTTCATGCAGAATTATTCCGTTTTCCTTCAATTTTTTTTTATAGGTTCACTGTGTTAAGGCGCTTCTCTGATTAGTTTTTCGGGATTGATTGGTTAAGTATAAAGGGGGGTAACGGGGGGATAATCTGCTCTTAATTTATATAAATGTGTTTTTCATGCATGATTATTCTATTTGCTTCTAAATTTGTTTATTGGTTCACTGTGTTAAGGCACTTACCTGATTAGTTTTCGGGATTGATTGGTTAAGTGTAAAGGGGGGGGGTGGAACGGGGGGCTAATCCCCCCCTTAATTTATATAAATGGGTTTTTCATGCAGAATTATTCTATTTGCTTCAAAATTTGTTTATTGGTTCATTGGGTTAAGGCGCTTCCCTGATGACTTTTCTGGATTGATTGGTTAAGTATAAAGGGGGGAACGGGGCTAATCCCTCCTTAATTTATATAAATGGGTTTTTCAAGCAGAATTATCCCGTTTTTCTTCAAATTTCGTTTATAGGTTCACTGTCTTAAGGCGCTTCCCTGATTAGTTTTCGGGATTGATTGGTTAAGTATAAAGGGGAGGAACGGGGGATAATCCCCCTTAATTTATATAAATGGGTTTTTCATGCAGAATTATCCCATTTCCTTCAAATTTTGTTTATAGGTTCACTGTGTTAAGGCGCTTACCTGATTAGTTTTCGGGATTGATTGGTTAAGCATAAAGGAAGAAACGGGGGGCATATCCCTCCTTATTTTATATAAATGGGTTTTTCATGCAGAATTATTCCGTTTTCCTTCAAATTTTTTTTATAGGTTCACTGTGTTAAGGCGCTTCTCTGATTAGTTTTTCGGGATTGATTGGTTAAGTATAAAGGGGGGGAACGGGGGGATAATCTGCCCTTAATTTATATAAATAGGTTTTTCATGCAGAATTATTCTATTTGCTTCAAAATTTGTTTATTGGTTCACTGTGTTAAGGCACTTCCCTGATTAGTTTTCGGGATTGATTGGTTAAGTGTAAAGGGGGAGGGGACGGGGGGGCTAATCCCCCCCTTAATTTATATAAATGGGTTTTTCATGCAGAATTATTCTATTTGCTTCAAAATTTGTTTATTGGTTCATTGGGTTAAGGCTCTTCCCTGATGACTTTTCTGGATTGATTGGTTAAGTATAAAGGGGGGAACGGGGGGCTAATCCCTCCTTAATATATATAAATGTGTTTTTCAAGCAGAATTATCCCGTTTTTCTTCAAATTTCGTTTATAGGTTCACTGTGTTAAGGCGCTTCCCTGATTAGTTTTCGGGATCGATTGGTTAAGTATAAAGGGGGGAACGGGGGGCTAATCCCCCCTTAATTTATATAAATGGGTTTTTCATGCAGAATTATCCCATTTCCTTCAAAATTTGGTTAAAGGTTCACTGTGTTAAGACGCTTCCCTAATTAGTTTTCGGGATTGATTGGTTAAGTGTAAAGGGGGGAATGGGGGGCTAATCCCCCTTATTTAATATAAATGGGTTTTTCATGCAGAATTATTCCGTTTTTCCTTCAAATTTTGTTTATAGGTTCACTGTGTTAAGGCGCTTCCCTGATTAGTTTTCGGAATTGATTGGTTAAGCATAAAGGGGAGGAACGGGGGATAACCCCCCCTTAATTTATATAAATGGGTTTTTCATGCAGAATTATTCTATTTGCTTCAAACTTTGTTTATAGGTTCGTTGGGTTAAGACGCTTCCCTGATTAATTTTCGGGATTGATAGATTAAGTATAAAGGGGGGGAACGGGGGCTTATACCCCCTTAATTTATATAAATGGGTTTTTCATGCAGAATTATCCCATTTCCTTCAAATTTTATTTATAGGTTCACTGTGTTAAGGCGCATCCCTGATTAGTTTTCGGGATTGATTGGTTAAGTATAAAGGGGAGAACGGATTTCTAATCCCACCTTATTTTATATAAATGGGTTTTTCATGCAGAATTATTCCGTTTTCCTTCAAATTTTGTTTACAGGTTCACTGTGTTAAGGCACTTCCCTGATTAGTTTTCGGGATTGATTGGTTAAGTATAAAGGGGAGGAACGGGGGATAATCCCCCTTAATTTATATAAATGGGTTTTTCATGCAGAATTATCCCATTTCCTTCAAATTTTGTTTATAGGTTCACTGTGTTAAGGCGCTTCCCTGATTAGTTTTCGGGATTGATTGGTTAAGTATAAAGGGGGGAACGGATTTCTAATCCCCCCTTATTTTTTTATATAAATTGGTTTTTCATGCAGAATTATTCCGATTTCCTTCAAATTTTGTTTATAGGTTCACTGTGTTAAGGCGCTTCCCTGATTAGTTTTTCGGGATTGATTGGTTAAGTATAAAGGGGGAGAACGGGGGGATAATCCCCCCTTAATTTATATAAATGGGTTTTTCATGCAGAATTATTCTATTTGCTTCAAAATTTGTTTATAGGTTCATTGGGTTAAGACGCTTCAATGATTAGTTTTCGGGATTGATTGATTAAGTATAAAGGGGGGTGAACGGGGGGCTAATACCCCCCTTAATTTATATAAATGGGTTTTTCATGCAGAATTATCCCATTTCCTTCAAATTTTGTTTATAGGTTCACTGTGTTAAGGCACTTCCCTGATTAGTTTTCGGGATTGATTGGTTAAGTATAAAGGGGGGGGGACGGGGGGGCTAATCCCCCCCTTAATTTATATAAATGGGTTTTTCATGCAGAATTATCCCATTTGCTTCAAAATTTGTTTATAGGTTCATTGGGTTAAGACGCTTCCCTGATTAGTTTTCGGGATTGATTGATTAAGTATAAAGGGGGGGAACGGGGGGCTAATACCCCCTTAATTTATATAAATGGGTTTTTCATGCAGAATTATCCCATTTCCTTCAAATTTTGTTTATAGGTTCACTGTGTTAAGGCACTTCCCTGATTAGTTTTCGGGATTGATTGGTTAAGTATAAAGGGCGGGGAACGGAGGGGGCTAATCCCGCCTTAATTTATATAAATGGGTTTTTCATGCAGAATTATCCGATTTTCTTCAAATTTTTTATATATATTCATTGTAATTAGAGATTTACCTGATTAGTTTAAGGGGTTCATTAGTTAACTATGAGGGGGGTATAGCTCAAAAAGTATTTGTCAGAAAATTGTTAGACAAACTGCGTTTGAAAGGTAAAAAATTGTATTTTTCTTGATATAAATTTCAAATCTAATGATTATGCCGTTTTTCAAATATTGAATTTCAAAAATTACCAAATTTTTCAATGGAGTACCATAGCTAAACCTTCATGCGTAAAAAGATAATGATAATGGCGACGTGTCCTGATGTGTATATTGGCTATAGCACGAGTCACAAATTATAGTAGCCTTATTATTCTGTTAAAATATAAAAGTTATTTATGAAATGTCAATATTTTGTTTGATTAAAGGTTCGTTAAAAGAAATTGACCAGCGTAGTCGGCGTAGCTTGCTAGTTTTATATAAAGATACAAGGTGCAATAAACTAGTTGATTCGAAACTGTATTACAACAAGGTTAAAGAATACCAGCAAATTTATTAAATTCTTTACTTTACTGAAGAATTTATTAAATTTCCTAATAGGTTTAAACTAAAATTATATAAAAAATAAATCCCTGACGGCTCGGCCTACAGGCACAGGTAGATTTAGAAGACCCAGAACGTGGGGCGCCTGTTTATTGGGAATTACAGAAGAAGAAACTTTTGCCATATTGCGAAAGTTGGGACTGCCCACTTCAAAATCTACCTATGCCTGTAGGCGGAGCCGGCAGGGATTTTTTTTGTTTTTAGTTTGTTTTTGCTGTAAGAGTTGGTCCTATCCAAAACTTGTCAACATAAATGTTGTAGATAATATTAAGAATATTTATTATAAATTGAAGCGGATTTGATATCTTGTGATTTGACGAAGTTACGATTTTTTTTCTTCTTAAACCCATATCCTCCTCCTTTGAAGCAATTTTTGATGCTATCAAAAATCTGTCATACCTAATTTTTTGGCCATTTTCCCAGAAGTAATAATAACTTTAAATGGATTCGATATGTATCATAATTAAGAAGTTATGGAGTTTTTTTTTCTATTTTTACAAAAAAAAAGAAAAAAAATCACCCACTTTATCCGATTATGCCCAATATAATAATATAATAATATAATAAAATATAACACCTTTTAATATTATATTACTTTTAAATGCTAAAGGTGTAAAATTAACAACTATAATATAAATTAAAATAACTTTTATTAGTTGTTTTACATGTTTCGACTCTTTCCGAGTCATTTTCAAAAACAAAATGAGAATATTCTAAAGCTGCACGGGCTTTGAAGTTATTATTTTCAAGTACATTTTTAAAAATTACGCACGTTATCTATTATTTTTTACTTGATTTACTATTATGCCCATTAACGAACTTGACCGAGATTTTCTGCCCCTAGATTTTATATATCAATTTGGAAGAGATTTGTGCAGAATTATGGAAATATAGATAGATAAACTTTTGAACTGGGTGTGGGTTTGGGTTCTAAGAATCCTGATCGACGTAGATCTGCAAAAATGTTACTAAATTCGTTACTTTCCTCAAATCTCATATGACAGTTACTAAATAGTCAGATGAAATGAGTATACAATTCTATATTGCTTTTTATTTTATTGTTTTGTTGCTGTCCGATATTCTTTGCGTTTTGAAGAATACGTTTTTTCATCTCTTAAGTACCGTGGCAGTGAGGGTTTTTAGTTCAAATTGTGCAACATCTTGCAATTTCTTAAATTGCTGCGCCTCACATGGTAAACCTGTTGAAAAACTGTTTCTTTAAAACTGTACAAATAGATTGCATTAACACCCTGCTAAACATCAAGTACAACGTACATGTACTTTATTCCTCCTCTTGCACAAAAATAGGAACTTATGTAAAAGGTACATTCCATGGAAAAAAAGTAAATATAATTATGTACTACTCATTTGTTAGATCTAATAATGCTGCAATCTAATGTGGCTGTTAGATGAGATGTTGCTATTTGATTTATATTCGAATTTATATAACCACATTTCCAGCAAGAATAAACGTATGAAATGGACTAAATCTTACATTGTATAAACGTTTATAAGACAAGTTAGGTAATGTACTCATCCAATACTGTACAAGAGGGATACACGTATGATTTCTCGAAGTTCAAGACCAGTTAGCCGACGGCATTTGGCAGGGCTGTTCTAGCGCAACGTAATATCTTACAAATTCTACCATATCTGCTCGTGTTTGTGAAAGGACATTCTCCCAAAGGAATGCCTGCCTCCTCGCCGACACCTCCATCAATAGGCTCAACATAATTCAGCCAATATCAATGCAATTTTCTTCAAAATAAGGGCACTTAAATGTAAAAGGAAGAGCGCTTCCAGAAGTTTTAACAGCTGCTACAAAAATACACAAGATAAAACTCTGGACTGCGTAGTGCAGTGGTCTAAAAGATGAGCAGCAGTGGGACGATTTTCACCTTTAAATTATAGTAGTATTATTCTTCTCCTTATTAAATCTCATAATTCTGTAATTAAGTAAGACGAAGAATACTATTTCACTTTAGTGGTCACAATCGACCCACAGCTACGTATATTTTACACAATTGATAGTATCCGGTAAGTTTTTATTAGAAAGTCCAGAATATAATTTTCTTAGCAGAATATAAATTTACTTGAAGATTTCCAATTTTAGGTTCTGGATAACGCAATTTTTTAAAAAAAATTGTTAGAGTCATACATTAGCAAAAAGGAAATGAGAGGGAAAATTCAATCTAACATTGTCAAAGATTAAGCATATTTATAGTTTTATGGTCTGAATATTGTTTTACTGTAAATAATTTATGTAAATTTGAATTTAAGTTAAAAGATATTTCATCGTAATATTGTAAAGTATAACAAACTTTTTGGAAGTAAATCGACAATTAAACTGAAGAAAAATAATTTTCTAATTGAATAATTGATGACATAGTACTAAGATGTAGAAAAAAAAGTGTTTTTATAAAATAAATTTTGATTAAAAAGTACAAGGTTAATGAACTGAAAAGGAAAATATATTTTACAATTTAGTTTCATAAAAACAAGTGATTATATAATTTTCATTAAAAAATTACTTGCAGTTTTACATCTAGATTAATAATAGTTTAGGCAGATTAAAAATGAAATCTTATAACCAAACAGAATTATAAAAAATATAATTGATTGTACGTAAATTAATTTTTTTCCTATTTGTCAAAAAAAAAAAAAAAAAAAAAAACATTTTTATATAAGAAATTTAAATTCAAGTTAATGTTTGATCAAATTGGAAAGACCTTAGTATATCTGTAAGTCATAATAAATTTGATAATAATGAACTTTTTTGACGTGACTTCTGACGTTTGTTTTGATAAATACAATCACCCAATTCCAATTTTGAGAAAAGTTGAATGCAACCATTGTAATACTTTGACAGATTATTCCTTGGAAAATAACTTAAAAAAATTCAACATGCTGAAAATCCAATCTAAAATATAAATGCAATAAATAAATAGTACCATAAACGGCGCCCAACTCTTTTATTAATCTTAAACCCTCTGTTTACGGTTCGGGACTGTACACATATAAGTCCCAGTAGACTATTTTTTATTCTGTTCGTGCTCCTTTGTGTAAAATAATCTCTACTATACACTTATACTAAGATACAGGGTGTTTCAGAAAGGACTCTCCAACTTCGAAACGATATAACTGCGAAACAGTAAGAGACAAAAAGCTGAAACAGGTGCTATGTTGGTCAGAGAGGTCTGGAATTTGTTATACACCGGTTTGCAGAAATAGTTTCAAGATTGGACAATAGAGGGCGCTGCAGTCACAGAGCCCTTGAGTTAGGTGTCTTTAAAATTGTGTCTGAAATTGTGCTTCGTTAACAGAGGTCAAATCACATTACAATGGTTTCTATATGGTCACCTTTCTTAGAATAACACGACGCAACGAAAGGGTAAAGTTCGAAGTGACTCGTTGCAATGTATCTACTGAAACAAATGCACATGCCTCACAGATGAATTGTTCAAGCCGTTTCATCGTTTGAGGACTCTTAGAGTAAAGAGTGTCTTTCAAGTAGCCTCCCAAGAAGAAGTCACATGGATTGAGAACCGGGGAATATGTAGGCCAATCCATACCAATGCCTGTCACCCAGGAATAATTGAGAGAAATGACTCGGTCACTGAAGTATTCCTCAAGAAACTTAAACATTGCAGTAGTACGGTGTGGTCGGGCCTCATCCTACATAAACTATGGTTTCTCTGGTGAATCATCTAGAGATAAAAATGTGGCAGCAAATTGCTGTAAATTTTCAATATATCCGAATTAGTTAATCGTTTCCCTCGTGAAAAAGGGCCCAATGATCCCTTTACTGGACAGTCCAGCTGAAACTGTAGCTTTTGCAGAGTACAGCGGTTTTACAAGACACACAAGTGGATTGTCAGTGCCCGATATTCGCCAGTTTTGTTTATTCTCTATTAGCTCTCTTTGTCGCAGAGCTGTATTTCTGATCGCTTGATGGCACTGTATTTTACAGGGAAACAGCTTCAGGCCCTTTCGCATTATTCTGTACGTAGTGGTGTTTGAGAATCCCGCTTCAGAAGCAGATCATCAGATGGATTTTCGAAGACAAGGTTTAAAAATTTCTTCGACTGCTTGCACATTTTAAAGTGTCATGACTGATCGGTTGCATTCCTCATTTCCGGCTAAATTATCGGCCACACTCTCTGTCCGTTCAAACTTGTTGAATAAATTATGTATTGTTTTCTGGTCTGTATCTTTTCTAACATTACATTTTTAAAGCTTCAATTGTCATCGTCGGAATTTGCCCTCATCGGTGGTATTCATACATCATCGGTGGTACAATAAAAACACGTTGCTCTAAGGAATACGACTTGATGTTCTCCAATTCCTTTATAATAACTAATTCGAAACAACTCCCTTACACTTGACAGCAATAAAACAGACTCATGAATGAACTTTCTGTACTTTTGAGTACTATTTAAAGCTTCATGTTCTTGTTTAGCCACATATTAGCCAATTTTGGAACTTTTTCTGCAAACCGGAGTAAAACAAATTGCAGACGTGTCTGTACAAAATAACACTTGATTCACCTTTCTGTCTCTTACTGTTTCGCATTTATGTCATTTCAAAGTTTGGGAATCCTTTCTAAAATACCCTGTATATTCAAGAGAAATCTGCCACAAAGTCAATATTTTGTAAATTGTGTTGCGATTTATTATAAAAATAGCCGCTTATCCTGGACCGTAATCAAATGGTTAGTTTAAAGTTCTAGATAACTTTACTGAACAGTATTACTATTCCTTCACTTAAACTAAGTAATTGTTCTTATTTTTATACTTCTTATGTATTTCAAATAAAATGTAATTTGAAAAAAAAAATATTTTTTATTTCTTTTCATTTTCTAAATTACATTTGATGAAACACACGGAGAAAATTATCTGTACAAAAATTCAGTCAGTTAATTTTTAGGGATTTTAGCAAAATTTAAACGTCAACACATAGAATAGAGTGAACCGAGCTTATTACTTATGGGACAGTTTCAAAATTAAACAAAGATTCAGTTATCGCTTATGTGAATTGGGTATAATTGACGAAATAGCTTCCAACCTTTCCCTTTTAAAAGCTAAGTATACATACTTTGTAAGAGAGATTTTCTAAAAATAAGACAACAAACTAGTTCCATATAGAAACAAGACAAATTATTAAATAATTGTATTAAATAAGATTCCGGGTTCCACGCATAATTATTCGTTTAAAACAAAACTGGAAGTTTGGCAGCTATGTTTTGAGTTGCAGATATGTTTTGACTTCCTTTAATATTTCGCATAAATTTTCAATTGGGTAAAGCTTTGTATAATTGTTAGGCCATTCAAGTTGCAGGATGTTATTAACGAAAAATCCATTTTAATCTTTTCAACCTTTTGTCTAAGCAATATTTTTTAAATTAAATTTTAGCTAAAGGTATAATTTGTTAAATTATATTCAATGATTGCAGTTCGCACAGAACTTTCCTTGTCTTCAACTTTATATTGAAGACAGTCATTTTCTTTTTCTTTTAACTAATATGATTTTTCACTATTACCTAAACAGAGGCTCCTTATTCTTTTATCAACAGTTACAGCCATCAACTTTATCCTGTCTTTACCAGTCTTATTTTACGAATTATATATCTCTAGGTTGAATTTCGTTCATTTCTTATTTGACTTTCTTTCTAAATACAGCCTTCTCGAAGCAAAACTGTTCGACAACACTTTCTAGTCAAGCTCTTTACGACGCGTTCTTAATTTTATCATGATCTACTAATTTATTCCTTGAAAAGTAATCAATCCATAAATTTATAAAAACCATAAAACACGATAATAAAAGTTTTCAGAATTTCAATACATGATATCAGTTGTTCACACCCTACCTAGGTTTGATTCATGCATTCCAGACGAAAATCACGTCTGTCTGTTATTCTAAACATTCACAAACATTCACTGCACTTAAGTGGAAAAATATAATTTCACATCAATCTAACCTTTTCATCATATGGCAAGTAACATGCAAAATCCTTGAATTTTGACACCAGTATTTTTCCACAGACACTTTTGCGTTATCTCAAAGTTTCGTTAGCCGAGTTTCTGATTTTTCAAGCGTGCTTTATGCAATCTGCTAGTAGCACTGCATTTTCAGAACACCCTCGTTTACACTGATGCGAAGGATGAGAAACGAATTTTTTTATGTACAAATTATGGAACACTCACCAAACGTACTTTATAAATAGAAAAAAACCCAACAGTTTGCATTGTAACTGAATTTTACAAATAATCCTAGACTATGCCTTTTTTTGCGACGTAAAAGCCTTAATTAATCTGTCATGTACAAAAATAATTTTAAAAACGCGTTCCTTATTTTTTTTCAAAAAGTAAGAAAAGTGTACAAGAAAACGAAAATGTAGAATTTTTTTTGCGTTCCCTAGCGTCCGACTAAATTCCGAAACCAAAAATCGAAGTGATCGGTTTTTATTTTATTCACAACAGATAAAAACCTGAGTTTAAATTGAATCAAAAGCGATAGTTTCCCTAAACTTTCAAAATGTCCAAGAGAGAAATTTAATTAAGTATTTAAAATAATCTCTCTAAAAGTATAATTTTTAGCTGAATAATTATAATTTTTACTCTGAAGTAGTAAAAAAAGGTATTTATTATTCTTTTTTGAATTCTTTACATTATATTACGTTCTTTACATTATATTATGTATAATAATCGTATTTCAAACATTAGAAAACTTTAAGAATTTGGACTTTTCAATTTTTCAATATTTCTTAATTTTTACTTATTTTCAATTAAATCATTGTTGAAATATTTATATATAAACGATCATAAAGATTTTACATTTGCGGGATTTAACTATTTTCGCAATATGTATAATTTTAAATCATATTTCTAGATTTTTAATAATCATTAAGTATGAGTTTTATAATTAACTTCATATTTATTCTTCTTATATGCGGTGCATGAACAACTTTCTTTCACATATTTTTCAAACACTGTCAGAAAATATATAAGCATTAAAATATTTGTGAAATATTTTGAACTATTGTGATGTTTAAATTATTTTTTCAAGAAGCTCATTTTTCTACGCCTCAGCCCTCTTAACCCCTTCAGGGGAAAAATACTCTAGTAGCTAAAATATTGAAATGCTTCATTGACACCAGGGTTCACGTACGAATTTTTTTTTAATATGTAAAAGCTTTTCCTCGTGTACCTTATAAATTTAAAATTTGGTTATAAAATTCTGGATTCATTGTGGCATTTTGGGATTAAAATTAAGTGGTATATATAATATACCGGCGCCCCTCAAGGAGTTAATACGAAGACTAGGAGATAACACAAAAAGGCGGCTTTGGTATGCGGATTTCTTTTCAGCGTTTGTATGGTACATTGAATTTGAATACCAGAATTTTCTAAAATTATTATTTACCCGATAAAACCGCAGTTAAATAAAGAGAAGTACACTTTTTGAAAATACTGGTATTCAAATTCAATTGACCGTATAGTCGCGGAAAAAAAGCACCTACGACTGATTCCAATTTTTTTCCAGCGCTTAGGCGTAATGTTCTAGGGCAGGGTCGGCGAACCTTTTCACATCCGCGTGCCAATTTATTTCATTTTTTTTTCAAGGGACCATGGCGTGCCAACAACCTCCACTCCCAACCCCCACCAAAAAAACCCCATAAAAATAATGAATAAAAATACTTTTATTACTATCAGATTAAGATAAATATGGATAGCATACCTGCAGGTAATATCAATATACACATTTAATTAAATAATGTATAATATTGAAAACTAAAACCAAAACAACTGTTCACAGGAGAAGATTAATTAAGTATAGTAATAATCATAGAAAGAAGGTAATTGATAAGAAATAATTATAGTAATCGTAAAAAATATTAAAAACTTAAATCGAAACAACTTGCCAAAAGACTGTAATAGTTATGATAATACATAGTGTTGTCATTGAGATCTGTTGCTTTTGACATTATAAGCAGGGTGGTGGTTTTATAATTGAGGTAATTTTATTTTAAGATAAGACAATGAGAAAAGAAACTTTAAATAAAATCGTTTACGAATCATATCTGCAAAATATTTGTTTTACAACACCTATTAAATGGAAAATTATTATTTTAAAAATATATTACAATGCATAAGAAGAAATTAGCGACTATAAAAAACATTACCAAAAATATCTGCAAAGAAATCTGTTTTCTCTTTGGTTTTCGTTGATTCAATTTTATTTTCTAATTTCAAAAGCATTTCAAAATTTTCTTTTTTTTTGTTTCAGAAGAAAATTGAAAACTTTGTAAGGTACGTATTGAGATGTGTTGCTTTTGACATTATAAGCAGGGTGGTGATTTTATAATTGAGGTAATTTTATTTTAAGATAGACAATGAGAAAGGAAACTTTAAATAAAATTATTTACGAATCATATCTGCAAAATATTTGTTTTACAACTGATATTAAGTGGAAAATTATTACTTTAAAAATATATTACAATGCATAAGAACAAAATTAGCGAATATAAAAAACATTACCTAAAATGTCTGCAAAGAAACCTGTTTTCTATTTGGTTTTCGTTGATTCAATTTTATTTTCTAATTTCAGAAGCATTTTAAAATCTTCTTGTTTTTCAGAAGAAAATTAAAAACTTTGTAAGGTACGTAATGCAGCCACAGTGATTTGGATTTTGGGTGTTAGTTTCTCTTTACCGAGATCGTTATTACTCTCATTTAACGCATTGTCACAAATGTTTGTTTCTTCTTCCAATTTGCAGCAGTCGTTTAAAGAAAGAAAAGATAAATCATAAGCCAAAAATGGAGCTTTAAAATATCTCATAGTTTTCCAGTCAAGATTTATTACAATTTTTACCGCTATTTCCTTATCTATTTGCTTGGTACTTTAAGAAACTGGATAATATTTTAAGATAGACAATGAGAAAGGAAACTTTAAATAAAATCATTTACGAATCATATCTGCAAAATATTTATTTTACAACTGCTATTAAGTGGAAAATTATTACTTTAAAAATATATTACAATGCATAAGAAAAAATTAGCGAATATAAAAAACATTACTTAAACTTTCTGCAAAGAAATCTGTTTTCTATTTGGTTTTCGTTGATTCAATTTTATTTTCTAATTTCAGAAGCATTTCAAAATCTTCTTGTTTTTCAGAAGAAAATTAAAAACTTTGTAAGGTACGTAATGCAGCCACAGTGGTTTGGATTTTGGGTGTTAGTTTCTCTTTACCGAGATCGTTATTACTCCCATTTAACTCATTGTCACAAATGTTTGTTTCTTCTTCTAATTTGCAGCAGTCGTTTGTAGAAAGAAAAGATAAATTATAAGCCAAAAATGGAGCTTTAAAATATCTCATAGTTTTCCAGTCAAGATTTATTACAATTTTTACCGCTATTTCCTTATCTATTTGCTTGGTACTTTAAGAAACTGGCATAATATGCAGCTTTAAGAGAGTGACGGTTTAACAATGTCTTATTGTAGTTATATTTTTAAAGTAATTAAAAAAAGAATAAATAAAGTACTGAAAAAAATTAATGTGATTTCTGATGTGGCATCTTGGATGCAAAATGATTGATATCGGGCTCATAATTGGTTATTTTTTATAAAATGCAGCATGAACTGGAGTCATCTGACATGTGGATTCGATTTGAATTTTTAATATTGTTCATCTCTGAAAATACTGATTCACAAGTATGAGTAGTGGGAAAGGTCAAATAGTAACCTCTTCAAACAACTATAAGTGCCCGGAATTGAATTTCAAGTGGGCATAATTTTATTATAAGCATTTTTGTTTAAGATGCCTGATAGTCCTTCTTTTTCTATCATCTCCAAATCCTCTCTCAAGCTGACAAATTTCTGAGACCATATTGAGGTGAATTGGAAGTCGATATGTTCCATTTCAATTTCTGAAATTTACAGCCAATCGAATACAATCAAGTTCAGTTTATCAATCAGAGTGACATCTGGGTAGATAATAAATTGAAGTGTTTCCAAAATACTTTTGAGTTCACAAAATCTTGATGCGAACTCTTCGATTAATGAATTTATTACCGAAATAATATCTTCAGTGCGACTTGATTCGTCTCATTTTTCATGTAAATTAAAATCCCCATCTTTTTTTTTAAGTTTGGGAAATGCTTAAAGTTTTTGGACACAATATCTTTTCTAAATATTTGCAGTTTCATTTCAACACCTCGAATCATAGCTATCATGATAATAACAGTGGTATTTTTTCTCTGGAGCGTTAAATTTAAGTATTTTAAATGCTGGCACAAATCGGCAAATTTAAGTAAGTTTGCAAGCCATTTAACATCCATCCAGTGCGCATATTTATCAATTTTACTTTCTTCATGTAAAGATAAGCCGAATATCTCCCAAACAATCAACAAACCTTTGTAGCACTTTGTTGCGACTTAACCAGCGAACATTGTTATACATAATCAGTAATCCACTGTACACAGAGTTGACTTAATTTAACACAGCGTCAAACTTTCGTTTATTTAAAGCCTGTGACGATATGAGATTAACTATTTTTGTGACTTCAACCATAGTATCACCAAGAGATTCGAAACCAGCCTTTGCACACAGGATTTATTGATGTATGATTCAGTGAAATTCAAGAATAATATGTCAAATGCGAGTTTAAAATATACTGAAAAAACATTTATTTTATCCACCTTAGTTGGGTCTCCGTCAGGTGTAACTATTTTAGACAAACATATTTCATTTCCAATAAGTGAATTTATAACTGCTGTACAAATATATGCACCATTGGTTGTAGTTGATAATCATAATAACGAGAATTATTCCTCCTAAATGTCATTTTCAACAAAATATCATGCTAACACAGCTAAACGAGCAGATTTCGTTACATCTGTACGCTTTCATTACTACATAATGAGATGAAAGGAAAATACATCAGAATTTTGTTGTTCTATTATATTTTCTACCATTTTTAGGACTATATATTTGACTGTATTCCTTGATAAAGGAATATCTTTAATTCAACGAATTATTTTATCTTTATTTTCAAAATTATCATGAAGTGATAGAGCGCATGTTAACCAGGCTTCCTTCAGAAATTCTCAATTGCAGAAAAAAATTACCATTCAGGGCAATGACAGTTGCAGCAGAGAAACTTGTAACAGTAGTTTAAAAATCCTTACTGACATATTTAATCATAGATGTCGACAGTTTATTTTTCTCTTTAATTGCGCTGCCAAGTTTGACTGAATTTTGATTTAGAACTTAAATCAACGGCGTGCCAAAAATATCCTCTCGCGTGCCAGTTACGGCACGCGTGCCATAGGTTCGCCGAACCTGTATCTAGGGGCTGTTGCTACGCAAGCCGTAACGTGATATGTTAGATCAGGATGGCAAGCGGCCAAAGAATTTCTGATGGAAAATACCTCTATTTCCGTATAAAAGAATTCGAAGTCTAATCTTTATTTACGGAAATAAGTGTTTTCTCCGAGAAATTGCCTAACCGCTAGTCACCTTCCAGAAAATAGAGATAAAATCTCGTGTTGTCATGGATACAATTTATGGATACCACTATTATACATTGCAATATCCCCATATATTATCACAGACATTTTTTAATTAAGTACCGTCATTTCCGGAATATAACCTACGGATCAAACAATTGTTTCAACCCAGAGATTTTTTTCAAAGATTGAACTCAAATATCTACAGCGATCTAGTAAGTTACATTTTATAAAATAAAATTTCTGGGATGAAACAGAATTGTTTGACCCGTGGATTATAATCCGGAAATTACGGTAAGGTGAATATTAGTACACGAGGAATGTATTCAACAACCAATTTTATTTCTGGAACCACAATGGTCATTGTTATACATTTTCTAGCGTAGATATTTCCAGTAGATGAATACCAGTAGAGCTAGTATAACGTTGTAGAAAGAATATTATTAGCACAAAATGACATTACCCAAACTTGCGAAACAATTGCCACATTTCTATTGTTCTTCATGATACCGAAACAAAAACCCACACGATTGCAACCTCTCAGTTTACACCGAGGATTTCCAACTCAATCGTGAGCCACAGATACACGAGTATCTTTCTAAAATCTTTTTAACCTTAATTAATCGAAGCATTCAGGTTAACCCGTTGAATTTATATAAGACGAACTCTTCACTATTTCTGGTATGTCTTCGCCCCGCAATTGAATTGTAAAAAAACCCTGATTTATATGAACGATATAGTTTATTGAGGAAACATATGTATCTTACTTAAAAGAATATTTGCTTAGAGTTTAACACATTGCCAATCAGCAATTTTATTAAATTTGGTTTTTAGTGCAGTAGAAGCTCATTCCTTTTCTGAATTCTCTCATCCCTTTCCTTTCCCTTTTTCTGTTATTTGTATGAAGGAACTAGAGATATTAGAATAAATAATGACAGATATTTGCGATATTAAATAAGAGAAAGATTACTATTCTGAAATAACGGTACTCATTATCGAAAAGTTTAAAAACTATGATATAACACTCTTAAATTTATATTAATTATTTTCCTTAAAATAATACATTTTAAAAATAATGTTTTAAACACTAAATAGATTATTGAATTTTAACAGGATATTTTCGGGTGCTTACAATTGATTACTAATAATTTCATAAAGAATTTTTCACGTGCGAAGATTTCTTTACTCGTATACAAAAGTAAGCACTCGTTCGAAACCTGATTAAGATCCCGTAAACTCGATTAGAATTTCTCAATTGAAATTTTTTTCTTTTGTTAAGTCAGATTTCAATTGCGAAATGTTAGGGATCAATCCCATTTTCATAATCATTTCTAAAAAGTCTAAATTTGTAACCCAAAATGCTGCCTTCCATGACATTTTAAGTTGCACACTATTGTAAAGAAGTCTTTACGAATTTACATTATTCCTGAATTTAATTTTCAATTTCTGCTTGTGCAATAATAAATGCAATCTCGACGTTTTTATGACATATTATTACATAGTATTCATCAAATATAATTAAACGATCAACTGATCATTTGCAGCTGAATGTCGTATAAATCATCTTCTTCAGCTTTTATGTCATTTGAACTATTTAACACCTACTCAAGAAAATTTGAAAAATGAAGAAGCTGTATTCTACAATTTAATTCATAAAACCACGTTTGCAAACTTCAAACATCCACATAAGAAATTTAGCATAAAATGCATGATACAAAAGAAACATAACTTTTCTATTTATGGAAAGTATCATTTATCAAGCAGTTTATTTATCATACAATTATTGTCGTTTATCTAAATCAGACTCCTAGAAAAACCTTAAAGCGACTCAAAGTCCATTAATTTAAATTTCAGTCTTTTGCAATATTTATGATCTGGAGGTACTTATAACCCGCATAGCATGCACAGTCACAGTGACGTCATTGTGACGTCAATGTGAGTCACGTACGTCACGTCACATCTGTGACCAAAATGCCACCACTTTGTAACGTCACACTGTGACCAAAATGTGAACGTCTTGGAGATCTAAAGAAAACTTAAAATAAACTTTAGAACATCTTATAACATAAAGAAAATTACTTTTTGACAGCTTTAGAAATTTTTGTGACGTTGCAATGACGTCACTGCAAGTCACATAAGTCACGTAAAACCTATGACCAAAATACCAACACTCTGTGACTTCACGGTGTGATCGGAGAGTGAATTTGGAAAAAAAAACTCATAAAATATAGATTTGAATTATGTCATGTACATAAATCATTAATAAAAATATTGTCACACATTATTTAAATATATTGAGTATTTCCAAAATAAAATAATTAATAAATATCTGTCTACATATATGAGGCAGATAATTTTTTACAATTTTCATTACCATTTTCCTGAAATTTAACAAAATATACTATATAATACACAGGTAAAAATCCTTAAATAGAAATTTAGTTATTTATCGAGTTATAAGCAATTCGTGTCACGTGACGACCAGTTTTTCTCCTGTCTTTCACTGTCACGTCGGATATTC
Source organism: Maratus michaelseni (assembly GCA_963931845.1). Taxonomy (NCBI): domain Eukaryota; kingdom Metazoa; phylum Arthropoda; class Arachnida; order Araneae; family Salticidae; genus Maratus; species Maratus michaelseni. Next base: position 86,565,606 of record OZ007586.1, read on the forward strand.
AAATCAAAACGCCGGCTTTGACATTCTTTTCTGAAAGATCTTCTGCTTTTAACAAAAAAATGGAAAAGGTTTTTCAATAACATAGTTTCTGAACAAAACACGAGCCAATTTCGTGTATTTCCGAGCAAAAATGAATTAAAAACATGTTATAAAGTATATGTCATTCCTATAGCAATTTATCCAAAACTGGCCAGTGCTTAGTAAGATGTCACCTCTATTAAATATATTGCTCTTTTCGATAGAGTGTAAAAAATAAAAAATTTGTACTTAGGAAATTTGATTGCAATTTAAATTTATATCGAAATTACTTTATAAAGCCTATTAAATCAATTATTATTTAAAATTTATCTTTACTTTTGACATCTAAAGCAAATGCAATGGATTAAAAAATATATAAAAATGTAAATTTTCACATTTTATTTCTAAGAATACAAAACTCTCTCATATAAAAAAAGAATATTATAGCATCATTAGAAGTTCATTTTTCAGCCATATAAATTATAAAGGTTTTGAAATGTCTTTATTTAAATTATTTTCTTCCTATATAATTTGCGGTACAGTTGGAAACATCTGCTAGCTGTTATTTTGTTGTGTTTAAACAATACTGCGCGCGCATATTGAAGGCAGACGATTTTTTCTCATTCGAAGTTAGGATAGGATTAGCGTGTGTTGCTTTCTTTTAAGTTTGTAGATTTATACTGTGTAAGTAAATTAACGTTTTAAAGTGAACAATCTCCATTTAAAAGTAAACCATCCATTTTAACATCTCCCTGTGTCTAGCCGGGTGCGTTCATAAGGCCTGGGTGATATTTGATTTCTCAGATCTATGAACACACCTCTCTGCTGGAATAATTTGAAAATTATTGTAGTGGATATACAGTCTAATTTTTCAATGAAAGGGAAGCAAATAAGGAGCATTCAATAGTAACACCTTTACCTATAGATCAGCAGGTAACTTTTAATGTCTTCGCAGTTTTGTTAATAGTGCATGTTTAGTACTAGTACATTTAATATTGCATTATTTAAAAGTTAAGATGTTTAAATTTTCTTTTAAAAAATCACTTGTATTAAATTTTATCTTTAATGTTTTAAATTTTTTTAAATAGTGTATTTGGAAAAAAGCTTAAAGTATTTACTAACAATATGTATTCTAAATGTAAAGTGTTATGTAAAAGGAGGAATTTATTTAATGTTTTGCGTTTCTTAGTTCAATTTTCATAGTTGTTCATTATAATTAAAAACATTGCATTTTTTAAAACTATTAATATTTGATTTGCATTTTAATAATTTCGTTGCTAGTGTAGGTTTCCAGAAATAATTTTCCGGTATATTTGAAAAAAAAATGTGACATTTTAATGCATTGAATAATTTATTTGTCGAGATATGTCAATGTTAGATGCACAAAAATAATAAATATTGATGAAACAATAAAATAACTGTTTTGTTAAGGTAATTTTTCCAGCTGTGTTATCGAATGTTTTTACTGTAAAAATTGATATTTAAGTTCAGCATTTAGTATTCTATCAAAAACTATAAATAAAATAATTTGTAAAGAAAAAATATATATATATTTTTTTTTTGGCATTTATGATCTTAAGTTCTATATTTCATTTACAACGAAACTGTTTTACTGCTTGATACAATGTTTATTATTTTATAATATCGCACAGTAGGTATATCTATTATTTAAATTAATTCCTAATATAATTTTTTCAGAATGTTTATTTGAAAATGTATACTTATATTTTCTTTAAAGTTGTTCTCAAATCCAAAATAGCTAATTTCTGGCATATTTCTGAATTCATTTTTATTCGGAAATACATGAAATTGGCAGGTGTTCTTATTCAGAAAAGGGTAGATGAGCCAGTAATGGACAGCCTTCCAGTAATGGGACACCTTCAATGTTTTTGGTTTATAAAAAAATAACCAATAAAAATTCAGCTTTATTTATTTCATTAATATGCTATCTTTAAATTCTAGTTTTAAATGCAATCATAATATCAATTATCTATTACTTTTTGTTAGGTGTCCATTACTGGAGTTTAGGGTGTTTTGATTTATTTCTGTTATTTACAATTAAATTTAGATTCACATTGGGAAATGTGACTATGAGCAGTGGCGCAGCCAAGGGGGGGAGGGTTGGGGGTTAAACCCCCCCCCCCAGATCTAAAAAAAATTACTATAATTGCCGCTTATATGAATCAAAACTACTAAAGTTAAAATTAAGTTTTTTCGCCTTTCCGCCTTGGCAGAATCCACCGCTTTCTTAAATCAAATTCTATTCAACAATGTGATTCAATTAAACGGCGAAAATTCTACTTAAAACTGTGAAAGCGCATATTACACTTATAGGTTATGTCAAAACTTGATTTTTGGACTGCGTCACTTTGTCGAAACGTCTTATAGTAAAAGATGGGTCATATACTCTCACACAGACGCTTTGAGTTATATAGTATACAGTGGTCTGTTTCTTAATTGCATTTCTGTCTTTGTTCCACGTTCGAAACAATAACAGATCATCGAATTCCCAGAGGAAAAAAAAACATACACTTTGTAAGTCTGTCTCAGTTTCAAGCGGCTTTTTTGCGTTTTTTGCTGTCAGTTATATCTAAGACCAAGCTATGTGCGTAACCAGGAAAACAATCTTTGCAAAAGTGAGAATTTCAAAAAAGTACTTAAAGTTATAAAAAGCTATTTTTCGATTATGAGCAGATTTTTGCAATCGGTGTTTTTTTTTTCGAATCATTTGTTTCGTAGGGGGTCTGTACACAAATTTAAAGACTATATTTCATTTGTTGGTAATGTAGCAACGACGTCTTGCTTATGATGGAGATTCATATATTTATCGTTAAAATTTTATAAATTAGTTGTGGTTCCTCTTTTAGCTATTTTTAATTCTATCGCGCTTCTGTGAAAAGAAAATCTCTTTCCTTTCTATTTAAAATTCACTAATTCTTAAACTCTTTTATCGCAGCTTGAAGTGATCCTTTTTCAATTAATGTACATGTCTAAATTCTTTCTTTCGTATGTACTTGCGGGTTTCATATGAGAAATGAAATCATTTTCAGTTTGCATCTGCAAGCCTTCCTAATGCATACATTTTGGATCACAGAATAAATAAAGAAAGATAAAATGCAAAGTCTATTTCTCGATACATCTGCATGCTAAAATTCCTGCAGATGGTAAGTTCGGACAGTTAGTTTTCTGTTGTTATAAACATGCTGATATGATAATTTGGTTTGGCGGTTTGCGTAAAAAAAATTAGAATGTGTTTCTCCCTAACAAATTTTCTTCTGTACCCTATGGGTCGACACGGCTAAATTTGTGGCATTTCAAAAAAATGCATTCGATTTTGAGTTTTCATGATGTGAAGATATAGACGTTCTGAGTGCTGGGGGGACAGCCTCATTTTTTCAATTATCTTTCTTCAAATAAAATATTTTTTTCATGGAATCCTCAAGTCTCCGGTATGTTTCTTCACAGGATGAGAGCCTTCGGGTTCTTGCTTATAGCGTATATGTATGAGCTCCGGTACTCTTTTTTCCTAGAATTTAAGCCCTGCCTGTGAGTATGGATTTTGGAAAAAAAGGCGTTAAATGCATTTTTTTAGAAAAATACTATCTACACACAATTTTACGCTAACCATGCATTAATTTAAATTGATCAGCAATATGTTAGATATGCATTGATTTATACTTATTATATTTTAACGAATGCTATCTGCATGTCATTAAAATTATACTAGCTGACCCGTCCGGCGGTGCCTGGGCTCATGATGATTACCTCAAATTTGTATGATTATATATCTTATATCAAATTTATATTCTTAAATGAAATTTTCACTAAAAAATATTGATTATTAGACAGAAAAGCATTTTTAAAAGACACCTTCTTGTTTGGTTGGTTTTTTTTTTTTTTTTTTTTTTTTTCTTTTCCTCGTAAGGGTCTCTCGTTTCATAGTTTAAAAAAAAAATAACCCCAGTTGTCTGACTTCTATAAATTTTTCATCAGTTATAAACAGGTCTTGACAAATGCAGTCGCCAGGTCGCCACTGGCGACCTAGTTTTTCTGTCTAGCCACCGAGTTATTTAACCCGATTTTTTTTTTAATATTATTATAATTTTTTGTACAAAAATTGACCTAAGAAATGACCATAAATGGCATTTTTTCTCATTTTCGGCATTTTTAATTAGGTAAAAATAAGTTTAACAAATGCAAATTTTAAATTAATAAAAAATAATTATTTGACTGACTTTTACACGAAAATAGGCAGAAATTGTTTTCCTGCTTCACTGTTTCATCCATGCCCCCCTCATCAGATATAGATTTTTGCAGCACTCACTTATCCAGACATTTGAAACCTTCGGCAATCAACATTTCCTGAACATACCGGTTAATACAGCTATAGCGTGAAGTCCTGATATATTCAAATGGACATTTTTTAAAAACATTGCCGTGTTGTAGTAGCACATTGGATGCACCGCAATTCAGTCCGTTTCCTGAAAAATTAATCCACACAAGAGGCATTAGATGAAAACAAGTCTTGTAATCCATGGAATTCTTTTTATTTATACCAGCACAAAACCGACACAAGAAAACAGAAAGAGTGGCCTTCGCTTATTCTACCAAAAATTTACATCTTTATCCGACAAAAGCGAGAGCAGATCTGATCTAATTTTTCAGATTCATTATCGCCAACACATTAGATGTAACATGCCAATCGTTACATTTCTAGCCAGGCATGAACCGTCAAACTTTTGACAGTTAGCAATAAACCAATATTGAGCATTTTTGAATAAGAAATGAAAGGATACCATAATTTGGCGGTACATCAATTTTTGTGATTTTTAACTTACAGCAGAGCGTTGTTTTGGGAAAGCTAGGCATGTGTTATTATAATCTAACGAAAAGAGTTTATAGTGCATATTTTTGCAGCAGTCAAATTATGAAAACGGTGCTTGCATTTAACACAAGATACGAAGAAAGACAAAACAACATATGTCACGATCATCTGCAGTACATCAATATTCGAATCGAAACCGCATGAGAGTAAAGTACATTTAATGTTACGAAGAAGTATCTGGGAGCATTTTAGCTAGGAAGAAATGATTGTTTTTTCGGATTAAAGAATAAAAAGATTTGAATACAGAAATTAATTCACACAGAGAAACTTTAAGATAGGAAAGTTAAATTTTAGAATACAACACAAAATATATATGATTCTATATCATATATATAAAGAATAAAAAGATTTGAATACAGAAATTAATTCACACAGAGAAACTTTAAGATAGGAAAGTTAAATTTTAGAATACAACACAAAATATATATGATTCTATATCATAACAGCCTTTACATTTTTTTTCATAGATAAATAATTTTGATAAATTTCATTAGAAAACTTTGTTTATACCATCTTTTTAAATGATGTAACTGTTCTAAACTATGTAACTAATAATCCTACAAAAAGCTTATTATTTTTCTCAATTAATTTATAAAAAACTTTTGTACTTTTGAAAATTAGTGACTTCGGAGGGGAGCAGGTTATATTTTCTTACTGGTAACTAGAATTTTTTACTGGATACCAGATTTTATCAAATTTGTAAAGCCATGGTTATAAATATAAAAAAGCCATGGTTTTACAGACCGTGGAAAAATATTGATATCTAGCTGTAAAAGAAATGCTTTCTTCTCGCGTCCTTTTTTTTTTTTTTTTTTTTTTTTGCGACGTGTCCTTTAAAATAACAACACAAAAACGTTACTGTCCGAACTCTCTGAAATTTTATTCGATTGTAAATATAACTGTATCCAACCCCTCTTTAAAAAAAAGTCTAAGTCTTTGACTAAAGTCGAAGAGAACAGAGTCACAGAAACACAGAGTCATGTCAAAAAAGACTAAGTCACATTTAATACTGAAAACATGAGCCGATGCCGAGCAAACCCACACCAAAATACCCAACTTTCTTTTTGCATTGTCATCGAAAAATTCTCAGATTTTTTTAAATACTTTTATTCCTCAGAGCGTTTCCAAATTTTTGTAGGCGCTGTAATTTTGATCTTCCAAGATGCTTTTAATCGATTGTGTCGAAATACAGACGTTTAGTTACTTTTAGCATAGAAAAAAGATGGTCTTTGAAAGGCCCGATATGACGTGAGGTTCTAAATAAATCTTAATTTAGAATGCTTTCAGCTGTTTCACATCTTTAAATTTCCCATTTATAATAAATTCTTTATGCCAAGCATTTCCATCTTAAAAGTAATCTCTATACTAAATTTCAAGTTTCTAACACTAACAGTTTCAACTAAATCATAATTTAGAACGCTTTTAGAAAGTTTAGAGATCATTTCGTCCTTTTAAATTTTTAAATGTTTTTAAAAATGTTATAAGGAAGCATTTACTACATAAAAGTAATCATCATGCCAAATTCCAAGTTTTCATAGCAAATGTGTCACATAAATCGCAATTTTAGAATGCTTCTTAGTCTTGCATTGTTTTAAATTTCGAATTGAAAAAAATAAATTCTGGGGATAATTTACGTCCTTTAAGTAACATCCATATAAAATTTCAAGATTCTAGCCCTAAAAGTTCTAAATGACTTGTTACATTTGGCAAAAAGCAAGGTAAGTAAGTCTATTGAAAATTTTGTTAAAATTGCTTCATTATTATTAAAGTTAGGAATAAGAATTCGTTATTCTCTTGTAATGAAACCTTGTGTATTTTAGATTGAACAAATGGATTCCAACTCTGTTATTCTCTATGTAAAAATTATTTGCTGTACTGTGCTCTTCCATCTTTAAATATTCCCCTCATCATTTTTAAACACTTTATAAATCTAACCTAGTTTTGTGTTATTTCATTGGTGCATTTTATAGTTTGTAACTCTAATATTGCAAACGCTGTTTAAATGAATCATAACCAACGTAATTGCGGAGAAAAGCATTATGATTTCATTCATTTAAAAGACTGATTCCATTAACCGATGATTCATATAACCGGCGACCATCTTTATTATAAACTCAAAACCCCCCCTAGAACCGATTTCTGGCTGCGCCACTGACTATGAGCATGGTTAAATATTGTTGGTAGAGCAATATAATATTAAAAAATGTTGAATATAACAATTATAACTATTAATTAAAAAATAATTGTTAAAGAAATTCCTTAAGGGTGTCCATTACTGGCACATCTACCCTATATATAGTCGAATGGCGTTATCCATTTTTTGGTAACGGCAGATGATGTTTCAGAAAACACTATCAAAGTCGGTGTTTTGAACCAAATTTCCGAAGCGCAGCGTCAGAAACGGGTAAAACGTGACCGACATTGATCTTAAGTATTACATTTATCTAAAAATGGAAAACGCTATTCATTCCAAATAGCTTTAATAATCAGGCATGCAAGTGCCATGCGTTTAAAAGTTTGTTCATAAATGTGTCAGAAAGTTTCGTGTTAACCGGTTTCTCAATCAGATAGAAAGTTTTAATTTGAATACGAGTTGCATCAATAAAAATGGCACCAATCCTTATCGTCGATCTTATCCGTATTTGGTGAAATTTTGTTATCCGAATCTATGCGAAATCATTTATCAGGTTCGGTCGGGTTGTGGGCTTACAGCTTTTTGTTGTTGTTAATGTTGGGTTAGGATAAGAATACGGGTTGAATCAAAATATAATTTCAGTCAACCATCATTCATGTTCAAGTTGACATTCAATCATGTTCAAGAAGTATATAACCGGATTCGTGTATGACTCTAGATCCAAGCCGACATCAGAAATTGTATCGTAACACAATTTCTGATAAAATCTGGTTACTCGGTCGTATGCAAGATTCTATTCCAAACAAGACTTACAGTAAAAACATTATACCCGACTCGGGTCAGATCGGGTTCACGAAAATCAGGTCACACGACAACTAATCGAAATCTATTCTGTAGCCAAACAAATCCAAAAAGATCGATCCGAAGTTTCTGGATTGGATTCGGGTAAAATCTGGTCACCCGACCCGGTGCAGTGTCGTCACAAACGTCACAAACTTGAACCATAAAAAAATTTTGATCCGAACAATCCGTATAGGATTCGGGTAAAATCTGGTCACCCTATCCGATGCAGATTCGTCACATTTTTCACATTTAAGTCGCACGGTGACTTCACAATGTAGTCACATTGTGAGGTCACAGAAAGCCTTAAAAACGGCCATAACGACCTCGCATTTACGTCACAATGACTTCACATCGACGTCACTTAACGTCACGACGACGGTCACAAAGTCACAGTGTGACTTCACAGTGACGTCGCCGTGACGTCACCCTGCCTTACGGGAAGTGTTATATTATAATAAATATATGGTCTTCAGACACGACATTTTGTTTACATTCTTTTGTTACCATTTTATTTTTATTTCAGAGTGATAAACTGAATTAGTATTTTTATGAATGGATGATTTATTTATCGTATATAAAAAATGCTCATGAAGATCAACGAACAGGTACACACAAAGAGTGAGAGGTACATAGCTGACAACTTTGACGCTTTTTTACCACTAAAATTTAATAATAATTTTTTCTTATTTAACCCTTTGACTAGGATTAGAGACATTTTATGTAACTATGAAGAAAGAGGAAATTACATATCCTCAAAATAGTGATTCTTCAACTGCAACCTGGTCCCCGGAGGTTTATTACCGCCGCGTCAATCTTCCACCAGTAAATTTGAATATTGTTTTTCTTATTTAAACTCCTGTTCATTCAGAATTTCTGTCATAATTAAGGAAAACATATCTATTGGTTTTTACAGGTGGAATATTTCTCCGGTGTATTCTGTCTCTGCATTTACACCATATTTTTAGAACATAAACAATCCCACTGCCATTGTAAGTGAAAGACATCTTAATGCCTTCGGGACATATTTTCCCCAGTTAAAACCAATGGAAATTTTTGCCTTATTTATGACAGAAATTATGCATGAATAAGGCGTTAATATAAGACAAAAAGTTTTGTTAATATTTACAGCTGGAATTCGTTTCCTCAGTCGGTAATCAGGTGCAGTTGATCCAATTTAAACAAACAACAGCCACCATTTTGTGTCAACATGGTCAGTTACTTCACTCGCAGCTGGTAGACACGATACTGTATGTTTCTTCCTCTTTATTCATTGGAGATATACGTCCTAGTGGACTATTTTTGTTCTATTCGTACCGTTTTTTTGAAAAACAACCTCTGCCATAGGCATATGCATAAGCATATACATTTAAAAGGGAAATCGCTCCCCCTCTTCGAAAACAAAGTTTATAAATATTGGTATGACTTAATATAAAAATACTCGGCAGTTCTCGCCCGTCATCAAAATATGCGATAAAATAAAGCAAATATTTACATTAAGTTTTACTGGTAACAAAAAACGTAAAATTTCGTAGCTATGGAGAGAGATATTTTTATATGTGTGTAAGAGTAATATTTGCGTAAAGGATCAGAAGGAAAAAAGTTCAATTTGTAATTATTTGCATTAAACAAAAGGCAGATGGACCCGTTGGATGGCAGTGATAAAATTTTATCCCAATTAATTTTAATCCCCAAATGCCACAATTGTACCTGTATTTCGTAATAAAATTTTTCATTAATAAAGTACATGAGGAAAAACTCTTACTTATTTTTAAATATTTTTTTCGTAAATTCTCTTGTCAATGACTCATTTTCGCTTTGCAGAAACAGAACTAGTACTTCCCCCTTAAAGGGTTATCACAATTCCTAAAATATATATTTTACATAGATTTACAATTAAAAAAACACCAACACCTAATACAGATCTTTTATGTTCTAAATGAACAATAATACACATGTGTGTATCAATAATCTTTTTCAGTTTTTCGCAAAAATCATTTTATACAACTTTGGTACCTTTTTTAAAAACGTGTTAAAGCTACAGAGTCTAATATTTAAATGCTTAACTAATATGTTTCTTTCTCAACTGGAAACACTATTTTTTTTTGTTATTGGTTATCGAAAACAATATGGATTGTAACATATGAAATTTTTTAACAGAAATAGATTTCTCAAAGTTTTAAATATGCGAATCCAAAATTATAGCTCATTCTGCAATCCGTTTTTGAGTTATGATTAATAAACTATCCTCATTGAAATCTCGTTTCCAATGGATAGAAATGAATTTAACATTAGTAGTTCCAAATTTTAAGTCTTCATAATTCCTAAACTAATGATTGTATGACCACCCGCTTGGTATCCTGAGATAAAATATACCAGAAAATTTAAATATAAAGTCAAAAATTACCGTAATTTCCGGCTATAATCCGCGGATCAAACAATTATGTTTCGATTTAGAAATTGTATTTAACACATTGATGGACAGTATGAACAAGTGAAGTTCGAAAATTGACACTATATGTTTTTGTAATTTTTAGAATATTAGATGTATAGTTTTACTCTTTCTGCTTAAATAAACTTAATTTTGATTAATTCAGCACCTTTAGTTAGGTTGCACTACTCCCTTCACAACCACGTTAGGGTGGCTAGTGGTCAGGGAAATATACAGTCAAAAAAAGTGATAAACACCAGTATATTCTTATAGAAAAATTTATGTTGATTATTCGATCAAATAATCAATTTGAATTTTTCTATAAGAATATACTGGTACTTATCATTTTTTATTGTATTTTTCCCTGACCACTAACCACCCTGCACGTGCATACTGAAGCTGCAACTCGTATAACAGGTGGAAAACGAACTTCAACCTAAAAAATTGTTTCCAAAACATGAGACTGGGCTTCTACTTGTACGCCGGTATATGCACATTTGTGCTGCTATAGCCGTAGTGTCTAAAAACGACCGTTTCGTTTCGGGCGGCTATAGCGTCATGCCACATTGTGAACTTCGCTTTGGCGGCTATAGCCGCAAGTGTCCGTCTACGTGTTAATAATGGAAGTCAAATATTTAAAGCTATCTAGTGAATTACATTATATAAAATAAAATGTCTGGGTCAAACATGATATTCTTTGGGCGTGTTCAGCTTACACGACCACATAGACCATGGTCGAAGGAGACTGGAAAATGAAGTGGTCTTTAAACATACAGTTACAGTGAACTTGAGAACCAAATTTTCAGATCACGCATTTGCCTAGTTATATTAATGAGGAAAGGGCATGTTTACAAACAAAAGTTCCATCAATCAATCTACCACTGCATTTTTGTCGCAGCTATCATTGCAGCAAACGTCATGGCGACGTAGGCCAATCATATCATAGACCGGTTTAACATAGACCAATCAAATCCCTCCATCTCATGTGTAGTGTACGAGCCGTAAAGAACGAACAGGTTTTTCTCCCAAACCAACAGTAGTTTAACCAACAGTGACGTCAGTTGCCCTTTCCTTATATTTTGTTGCATGTTGTTTGTGTGCTTAGTGGGTGAATGGTTAGAGTATTAACTATCTATCTAGATGGTTTGAGTTCAAATCTCACGCTGTCTTCAAGTTTTTTTTCTGCTTTTTTATTTTAAAATGTTTTGTCAGTTGCTATATATTTTTCATGCTTGGTAAATTTTGACATTAATAACAATTCCAGATTAATATTTGTTATTAAAATAAAATACTTATTTAAATATTGTATTTCAGATTTTTTTTAAAGTGTTTATTGGTTGCTTTATATTTTTCATGATAAATGGAATATTTTTAATAAAAGAATAAATTTCGATATTAATAACAATTACAATTTCTAATGTTATTATAAAATACTCATTTAAATACGATAAATGGGCAATCTCCCGATTAAAATTTTCTTTTACAGCGCTTTATAATATTTAAAATTTCATTCCAATTCGTTAATATTTTTTTAGCAAATAAGAATTGTGCGAAAATATCTGTGCTCATACGATGGGTGTGGGTTTTTTATGGAGTACCTTATTGGTTTATTATTACTAAAACTAAAATGCAAAGCATATTTTACAATATAAAATTCAATGTGTAAAATACTATAAAAATAAAATTATACGTATAACGTTAAAATTTTTTTTAATCAAATTAAAAAATGAATTTTGTTAATTGAATATTTAAGTTTCAAACAATTTGTTATCGAAATAAATGTTTTAATAAAAATATTAGAAACTCTTTTTCTCAAATTTTAACAAATATTTTAATTTACTAATACAAATGAATCTCATAACATGCTGATATCACAGTTTTGTTATATTAACAGTATTCCATTTTAATAAAAATATAAAGCAACTGATGAAGCATTTTTATATATTAATAAAAATTGAAAAGAAAAATCTAAAATAAAAGAAGAGGCTTATGATCCAGGCACAAAACATCGTAAGTGTATGTAATATTTTTTATTTAATTTTTATTTTTGAGAGCTTGTGTCTAATTATTTTTAGGCTTTCTGTGTTAGACGTGTTGAGAGACGACTTTCAACGACTGACATCTCTAAATCAGTTTTAACTGTTCAGATAAATTATTTGCATAGAACAAACTTTTTAAAGTAGTAAACAAAAACTAAAACTTTAGAGTGTTGCCAAATTTGAAAAGCAAAATTACATAAAATTGTGAATTAGATAAATATAATACAACGAGCTAAACATAATATGATGCCCGTATAAAGGCTATAAATTATGCTACAGACCCACTGAGTTATATAGCATTACATATTAGAGATCAGTGGTTAGGCCAAAGCTGACACAAATCGGTGATCGAACATCTGGCCTGTCATCAACTTATATGTCACTTAAAACTAATATATTAATCGTACACCGGTATTGTTATATATTTTATACTGTTTCGTTAAGAAATATGAAGGTTTAAAAAATCAGTTTAGAAAGTAGAAAATTGTTAGATTTCCGATCGAACTGTTAAATGTGCTCAATCAACCTTCCAAACGAAAAGCACAATCACGTGATCAATTCACCCACAAAATTTTTTGGGTCAAGAAATCGAAAGTCTGTGCAGGCTCATCGGGCTAAATCAGATCACGTGATGCTTTGTTGTGTCATGTGATGTGTTGTGTTAATGATCCCTATTATGATATTCCTATTACAAAAGCCACTTTTTTGGAAGGATAAGGACGTATAGTCACTGGCTTCACCTATTATAAGGCACAGAAACAGAATATAATTCAATTATGGCTTATTTCTATGCTTCTAATATGACACACTCCATGTATATTTTCTCCTTCGACCATGGTCGATGTAGCTGAACACGCCCTTTGATCCGCGAATAATAAGCCGGAAATTACGGTAGGCGTTTGTACTGATAATTGCAGAGTTTGATGCATTTTCACTATGAAGATGACCCTTCAAGTAAAATTTAAGCAAATTATTAATTAGTAGACGTCATTACGAATTTATTGGTATCAGTCACACTTTTATAACTAAAAGGGTAAGATTTTTGTACAACTAAAATATGCAAGGAATATTTTTTGTTGTATATAAATTAAAATGCATGCATTTTGAGAGGGAGGTTTTTTCTCGTAGATCTCTTTACAAATTAATTACATGTTTATAAATCTGTTTCACTGGCACTATTGAGATGCTATCTGTTAACTTAATTTCTTATTATAACGTTCATTTATGGCAATGCGATTAGTAAATTGAATTAAAAGAGAGGCAATAAGATAACACACAGAACATATTTATTTAGAAAATTACACACTTGGATAAACATTCCAGTTACAGTGCATTTATTAAAGACACTTTTCCAAACAATGAACTTCCTGATAGATTTCTTTAAAATGTGAATATAATTCTATCACAGAGTTTTTCCTTTTTCTGTTGGAAATAGTGGACGGAAAATTTGAAATTTCAGAATAAAACGATGTTAATCAGTCATCCGTGATGTAGTCTCTTAGCACTTTCAGAGGCAAAGTATTAACAGTTACTAACATCTTGAAACATTTGAATGACACCATGATTTACAAGCAAATTTGATTGAAGATAAGTAAAAGTTTTTCTTCTGAAAAATTATACAATAACAGTTTTATTTCAACCTTCTGGCGCAATTGTGGCATTTGGGGATAAAAATTAAGTGAGATGCGTAATGTCCTTCCGACCTTCAAGGGATTGAACTATGCGTGTGACTTACCCTACAGTTTACAATGACGCAGTTTGGAACAGTTATTACATTCTAAATTCCTTCAAAACATTTTTTTAAACAGATTTCTATTTTTATATAATAACAGTTGCATCTCTTTAAGTTATAAAAAAGTGCGAATTTATATCACAATCTTTATCAAAGTGAAATCAGAAAATTTCTAATATTTTTTTCTGTGACTTACACTACAGCAAAACATAAAAATCTAAACATAAAAATAAATATAGTTTCAACACTTTCAAGGTATTATTCAAATTATCTTAATTAAATACACTTTTGATTCTAATATATAACACAGAGGTTCCAAGCTCTGACTAATCCTCCGTATAATGTGGGTTAATTTGACCCAGGTTTAACACTTTTCGCACCAGAAACTTTTTTAAGGCATGAAATTAAAAATATGCCACGTTAAAATATTACATTAGATAAGTAAATATTCATCAAGTAATTGCTCTTGTTTGAAACGTTGTCAAACTGGGTCAAATTAATCCACATGTCACGGAAGATTAGTATCTCTATATACAGGGAGGCTAGTGGTCAGGGAAAAATACAGTTAAATAAATAATATTTACCAGTATATTCTTATAGAAAAATTCAAATTGATTATTTGATCGAATAATCAACATAATTTTTTCTATAAGAATATACTGGTGTTTACCACTTTTTTTGACTGAATTTTTCCCTGACCACTAGCCACCCTGATATAACATGACTGTAACGAAGAATATGTGTATATTAATTACCTTTGATATTTTCTTCCAAATTTTGGCTAAGTCACACTTCCTAGCTACATAGATGAGGAGACATTTTGGAATACTAGAATTGCCACAACGTGGGTACTAAACTATTGACAATATGGCATTCTAAATGTATTTTATGGTACATTTTTTAAATAAAATATAACTAAAACATTATAAAATTACTTGTAAAATAATAGATACATAGATTTTTGTTTTCTTTTCGTATAATATTTTATAGATATCTTCCATTACTCGGGTTTTGTTTGTTTGATACAGAAAGTAAAACAAGCGCATATGAACATGACGACTGAATGTATTTAATACAAATACAAGTAACAACACAGTACCTCCTCCCCACACCCTAACTATAATCGTAATTAAAAAAATAAATATATATATATTTTTAAGTTTATAATCTAGATTTGCTACATTAAATTTCCTTATAACAGTATCCAGTTAATTGAATAGACTGTCTTTATCAGCTCTCGCTAAAAGCTAATTAATTTCTTGACTTTACATGCTTTAAAATTTGCTTTTTCTTACGCTGAAATGAATGTTGCTTCTTAAAAGATCAATAAAAGGGCTATCAAGTTTAGTAAAAGCAAAAATTATTCAACTACGTTAAATAATATTAATCTGTATAGGCAAGAAAATTGATTTTTTGTTTCCCGCTTTCAGAATTACTTTCGATAGAAGAATTACTTTCGATCGTAGTTGTAAATTTTATATAAAGATATTTTCAGTTGATTGGGTCTGAATGAATTATAAAATAAATATAGGACATATCCTACCTTTAATTAAAAAAATATTAAATTTGTTCGTGCCATTAAAATTCATGCTCTAAATGTATGAATACATATTTTTTAGTTTAGTTCTCATATGAGAGTATATATCCATATATATATATATATATATATATATATTATATATATATATACGAGGGGCAGTCGGAAATAAGTTTCCCCTGGCGACTGTGGACAGACGTATGTATGAAAGACAAAAAATGTAATGAGACATTAAATATAAAACATAACTTTATTTTTCCACATAAGTACCAAGTACATTGAGACATTTGTCATACCACTTTATAAGCTTGAAAAAGCCCTCCAGGAAAAAATCAGGACTCTGCATATGGACGAAGCGTTGAACGGCTATGGGCGAAAAATGACACAGCAGGTGAACGCGAACGTGCAAGACACCGATACCATTCGATAGAGATTGACCGCGATCAAGCAGATGGCGCTGTTGACATTGCGCTGTTACTGCAACAGCTCCATCTGTTTGATCGCAGTCGACCTCTACCCAATGGTGTCGGTGTCTTGCATGTTCACGTTCACCGGCTGTGTCATCTTTCGCTCATAGCCGTTCAACGCTTCGTATTCAGGATTAACATTAACACTGAAATTAATATTTTTTATTACTATTGCATGCATAAACAGCATAGGTGCCAACCTCTCATTAATATTCTGTAATATGAGGGTTAATTTGACCCAGGTTTAACACGTTTCACACCAGAAATTTTTTAAAGAAATAAAATTAAATAAATTCCACCTAGAAACCTGAAATTGAATAAATAAAGATTCATCCAATAATTTTTCTGGTTTGCAGCGTTGTTAAACTGGGTCAAATTAACCGGCGTATTACGGAATATTAATGAGAGGTTGGCACCTATGAAACATGGTTCGTACGGGGCCCTGGAATTTTCAGTGTAATTACCAGTATTTTCTTATAGAAAAACTCGCCTTATGTGATCGTGCGATTATATAAGGTGAGTTTTTCTATAAGAAAATACTGATACATGTTCTGGAAATTGCAGGACTCCGTACGAACCCTGTATAAAGTATGTTTTACGCGGCGGAAAATGATTAATTGAGAAAAGATGACATCCTAAAAAACGATACTCTTCTTTTAAAAAACTGATTAATGCAATATAGAATCTACTGGTAAGAGTTCCCGTAAATAAGATGCAGCAACATAAACAAAATTTTTATA
Organism: Maratus michaelseni; assembly: GCA_963931845.1. Taxonomy (NCBI): domain Eukaryota; kingdom Metazoa; phylum Arthropoda; class Arachnida; order Araneae; family Salticidae; genus Maratus; species Maratus michaelseni. The sequence continues at coordinate 86,582,429 of OZ007586.1, forward strand.
AATGCTTCTTTAATTCATGAAAATATATAGGTTTCCACGATTTTTAACTATAAAAAACGATTTTCGGGGTCGCGGGTAACTCAGAAGAGGTTATTGTATATTTACTTACGTGGTTACGGTACTTCTGTACTTGGTACGTGGTATCAAGTACGTTGTACTTTTGTAGATTATTCTTAATCTACAACTTAACTCATCTTGTTTTACAAACTTGTTTTTGTTACAACAAATTTACTTAACTTGTGTTTTTTTTGTGTAGTATTCAGGGGGCTATGGTGAGGTATTATAACATACAAATAATAAATAAAAAGAAAACTGCCCAGTTAAGCTGAGGGCATTGAGCTCACAGGCTATTCATACTAATTGTATATTATACTCTTATTTCAAAGAATTTGAAATAAGCCCCTCGAAAAATAAAGAAATCAACAATATATTAAGAGGGGTCATCCCCCCGTTACCCCCCTCATAGTTAACTAATGAACCCCTTAAAATAATCCGGGAAGTCTCTAATTACAAGAATATATATACAAAATTTGAAGAAAATCGGATAATTCTGCATGAAAAACCCATTTATCTAAATTAAGGGGGGATTAGCCCTCCTTTCCCCCTTTATACTTATTCAATGAACCCCCAAAACTATTCAGAGAAGAGCATTATCACAATGAACCTATATACAAAATTTGAAGAAAATCTGATAATTCTGCATGAAAAACTCATTTATCTAAATTAGGGGGGGTTATCCCCCCTTTCCCCCTTATACTTAACCAATGAACCCCCAAAACTATTGACTGGGATAATTCTGCATGAAAAACCCATTTACCTAAATTATGGGGGGTTAGCCCCTCGTTTTCCCCCTTTATGCTTAACCAATGAACCTCCAAAACTAATAAGGGAAGCACCTTATCACAAGGAACCTATAAACAAAATTTAAAGTAAAACGGTTAGTTCTATCAAGAGTTATCGCGTTACGTACATACGTACGTACATACATACATACAGAACCGGCGGGCACATAAGCTCTCAGGCTTTGATAGCCTGTGAGCTAAAAAAAATCCATACATTTGTTTTATTTAGAGCATCTATGATTGCCTCTATTTTCGTGTCAGCGCGCCCATTATTCCGGGGCGGTGGTTAGGGAATATGTGACGTTATAGTTTTTCTTTTGCATTTTTCTCAAAAACTATGAGTCGTCAAGGTATGGTACTTTGGACAATGCTTGTGCGGTGGTATTTGAACACCCTGTAGATATGATATATATATTTCATTTAAGACAAAAATAAGTAAATGGTTGCAGTATTTTTTTTTCAAAGGTCTAAAAAACGGCATTGTGTTATAAATATATACATTTACTAATTTTTTAAATATAAATATTTTCTTTCTCGAATTCCTCTTATTCGCAAAAATAAATTTACATACTACGTCCTTTTTATTGTTTAATTAAATGTAAATGTATTCAATGTTGTTTGTATTATGATGAGATTTACAAAACTTGTATTTAATTTGAATACAGATAATGCGAAAACATTTTTAAGAGGCTTACGATGTATTAAGTTTATACTTGTATCTATGCATTAGACCTCAGGGTGAATTCGTAATTAATGTTTGAATAATTAAAACAAATATTTACTTTATAACGTAAAGAGAAAATTATTCTTAATGGATAATTGAACATAATACCTTTTAATTCATTATTTAAACAGATTAACTGTAAATGCATCTAAACAGATTAACTCTAAGTATATTTCATTGCATATGAGAATTATATCACAAAGGGCTACTATAAGACCATTAATAAGTTTTGTCAGCAGAATATTATACTGAACTTGCTCTCTCTGTGCTAAATGTATTGAAGCACATTTTTGTCATGAATAACTTCAATTACAATTGCTGCTAAATCGCTGAAAATAATTTGAACGTTTCGTAATATAAATTCAACGCCTTTTTATGAAAAAAGTAATAAAAAAATAATGGTATTATTATTTCATTACTTGCAATGTCTTCTTCTTCTTCTACATAAATGTTCTTAAACCATTTGTTCCGAGAAATATTATTTGAAATTCTTTGCATTGTAAAGATGTAATTCATTATTTTTACATCTATTATTTCCACTAGAATGGCTTGTATTTTTAATCAAGTTATGTACCGTACTCGCGTATAAATTGACCTCCAATTTCAAGATGAAAACACGTTTAATACCTTTAATTCAGAATGGTTTTCTACGCCTTAAATAATTTAGAATTAAATGAGATTAAATAAGTCACAGAAAACCATTCTGAATTACTGGTATAAAATCTGTTTTCATCTTGAATTTTGGGGTCGACTTATACGCGAGTATACAGGGTAAATTACTTTAAACCAAAATTTTATTTAATACTGTTTAAATTAATTATTTAACTTTTTTCTGTATGATATACATTTGGGCGGGACTTGTGGAGGTAAAACAATTAAGTAGGTTACCCTGCTTGGCCTGAACCTGTGATGTATATTTCACTTATTTTATGGAGAAATTTCTGCTTCGCATGGAAATAAATTTGTTCCGTCTTTAGCCGTTAATCTGACCGCTAAGTCTGTTCTACTTTTAATAATAGACAACACGGTTAGTACGCTTTTACCACAATTTTTAATAGAATTTTTCACCTTATTTAATGGCAGAAATGTAACAAATCCTGCAATTAAACGAAGCGTCTGCAATGTCTGCTATTTAAATATTAAAAAGAAAAATTCTTTTAAAAGATTTTGTGAAAAGCGTAAGAAATCTGTCCAAAGTTGTCACTACTTACGGGTTTTTTTTTCTTACAATTAAAATATAATAGATATTTTCTAGATTAAATCTACGATTAAATAGGGCAAATATTTGTATTTAATTTTAGTGGTAACAATTAAGGGTAAAATTTGACAGCCATGCATATATGGCAGTTACCTGGTCCGTATGCACATTAGAATTTCCAAAGAATAACCAGCGCTATTTCAGATAGGGAAGTTTTTAATATTTTTTTTTTTCCTTTCGAATTAAAAATCGTTTCGCGAATAATCACATGGCTTGTAATATTTTTCTGAGATTAAATAAAACTAAAAATAACATTTTAAAATTGTGGTAAAGCTGTACGAAATTAGAATTGTTGTTGAATTATTGGTTGTTTTTTCTTGTCAGGAAACCATGTCAATATTAAACAGGGGGCAAAATATGCAGGAGACAAAAACTAAATGTAATAGTGAGTAGTTATATCTGCCAATAATAGGCAAAATGAACTGATAGTGATTTAACATTCTATGGATCTGGTAAAACGACAAAAACTTTTATTCGTATACTATTTTCAAATATCATTCTTTACTATTTTTAGTAGCATCTTCCTGCCATTAACGATAGAACGACCATAGCAGTCAATTTGACTGGGAGTAGAATTCTGAACAAGTCTTATTGTATCCGACCCTAACCCGAAATATCCAATTAGAGTACACCCGCATCCCGACCCGAACCCGACTAATTAAATTTCTTTGACACGCAGCCTGCCGCGAACCGAGCATATTTCAACCCGAACGCGAAGTACTGCCACCCGAGCCCGAATTGGAAGAAAATTAATTCATGCTTTAATTCAATTATAAAAAATAATTCAAATTAGATATGTAATATGAATTTTATCATTTACATAGAAAAATGAAGATATCTGTATAATGCATAGTGGGTATCACGGGATCGTTGATGTCCTGCAAAAAGTCGGGTTGTCAAACCTTTCTTTTTTGTGTCGAGGTCACTCTAAATTACTTTCTGAGGGTTGAGCTCACTCTACAATGTTTATGCACGTCGAGCTGCTAGGATGTTTGAAAAAAGACCAGAACTATGTTCAGATGAAAATAAATACATATTTGCATATGAATGAGTATATATACCGGGTGATTATAATTAAAGTTACGATTTCAAAAATCGATAATTTTAAAACTACTGGTCAGAATGACTTGATATTTTAGCAGAACAATCGTGAGGCAATGGAATTTTGTTTGGCGAAGGAAAAAAAATAGTTCCAAATTGTGCCGATAGATGGCGTTGTCAGGGTAATGTCAGGGGAAAGACTAAAAATGTATTCTTGAACCCTTTCCGGCGCGGAGTAAATTTGTTTGCAAAATGATGAAATAATAGACTGACACCGGAATTTACAAACGAATCCATTAGTAAAAAGAAACTTGCTTATTTTTCTGGTTCTTAATGAAAGGAAAATTTTAATTAAATACCGGGTGATTATAATTAAAGTTACGATTTCAAAAATCGATAATTTTAATTAAAACTACTGGTCAGGTTGACTTGATATTTTAGCAGAACAATCGTGAGGCAATGGAATTTTGTTTGGCGAAGGAAAAAAAAAGTTTCAAAATGTGCCCATAGATGGCGCTGTCTGGGTTCACATTGTCTGAAGATATGCAAATTACTAATACGTGACATGCGCACCGCAGACATAGCAACCATAAAAATGCAGAGCAGCAGTTCTTTGCCTGAATGCTTCATCATGACTCTGACTATGAAGAATCGCGCTCTGCTCTTGAAGCTTTTTCATAAGAACGATGACTGCGCACTTACAGCTATTAGGAAGTTTCGGACATTAAAATCCATAAAAAAAGGTCCAATAACAACAAATGGTCTGCAAAAAATGATTGCTAAATTCGAAGAGACCGGTTCATTTGACGTTAAACGGGGTAGAGGAAGGAAACCAGTTTCAGCGGCGGCAGTGGAAGATGTTGCTACAGCATTACAGGAACATACTGACAGTGATGATGGAATCAGCAGTGCAAGGGGGATTGGCCAAATGCTAGATATGCCAAACAGCACGGTGCGTAAAGTCCTACGGAACGTCTTACGCTGTTATCCGTACAAGATAACTCATGTGCAGGAGTTGCTACCTGCTGACCTGGAAGCACGTCAATCTTTTGCACTACAATTTCTTGCCCGGATGGAAGTGGACAACGGATGGCCATGGAACATTCTGTGGTCTGACGAAGCCCACTTTCATTTGCAAGGTTCTGTAAATACGCAAAATTGCAGGATATGGGCGACCGAGAATCCGTCCCAGCTACAGCCATTACCGTAATTTCCGGCGTATAAGCCGCAGCTCAAAGAGCCGTTTTTCGACCCAGAAATTTTATTCAATAATTGTAGATAAATAATTACAGCGATCTTTTAAGTTACATTTTATAAAATAATATTTCTGGGTCGAAAAACGACTCTTTGAGCTGCGGCTTATACGCCGGAAATTACGGTACCTCTTCAGTCTGAAAAGGTTACTGTGTGGTGCGGAATAACGGCAGCGTTTATCGTCGGTCCATTTTTCTTCGAGGAGATCACACCTGCGGGTCCCGTTACCTGCACAGTTACTGGCAAGCGGTATGAAGCACTTTTGCGTAACCATGTTCTTCCGGCACTTCAACAGCGTCAGTGTGTGGATCGCATAATATTCATGCAAGATGGCGCTCCTCCGCACATTGCTACTACTGTGAAGCAGCTACTGAGTGATAATTTCGGAGATGATAGGATCATAAGCCGCCATTTTCCAACAACGTGGCCGCCACGTTCCCTCGACTTAAACCCGTGTGATTTCTGACTTTGGGGGTACCTGAAGAATGTTGTTTATAGAGGGCGGATTCAGAATCTAGCCGACTTGAAAGCAAGCATCACACAACACACCCTTTGCATTAGTACAGATACCCTCCGATCTGTTGTGGAGCATGCCGTTTTGCGCTTCCAATTAGTAGCGGAACAAGACGGAGGGCATATTGAGCAACTTATGCCTTAATAATCAGTAAGGTGTTTGTTCCATGAAGCTCTTTTTTTTTCATTTTTTGTCATTATCGCTGTCGTCACTGTAAACACGTAGTCCTGTCTTTTCGCTAATAAATTTTTAGTAAATCTCTGAACTCTATTCTTTTCCTTTTGGCAACATCATTCCTATATTTAACCCTTTAACGGGCGGTGGTCACAAAAAAGGACACCCAATTTTAATTCTAAAACTGACAAACGGCACCAAGAATATTTAATTAAAATTTTCCTTTCATTAAGAACCAGAAAATAAGCAAGTTTCTTTTTAATAATGAATTCGTTTGTAAATTCCGGTGTCAGTCTATTTTTTCATCATTTTGCAAACAAATTTACACCGCGCCGGAAAGGGTTCAAGAATACATTTTTGGTCTTTCCCCTGACATTACCCTGACAACGCCATCTATCGGCACAATTTGGAACTATTTTTTTCCTTCGCCAAACAAAATTCCATTGCCTCACGATTGTTCTGCTAAAATATCAAGTCATTCTGACCAGTAGTTTTAAAATTATCGATTTTTGAAATCGTAACTTTAATTATAATCACCCGGTATATCGTCGCTATATTGAGAAACTATCGAATATGAAAAAATGCATTTTTCATTACTTTTAAAAATGGACCGATTGCCACCACTATTTTTTTTTAGAATGCTTCGCCTAGTAAAAATATTAATAACCTTTCTGTGAAGAACAGGGTTACCAGTTTGGCCTTCCTTTCCCATTCAGAGATACCTAATACCTACCTCAAATTTTGAGCTTATAATAATCACGAAATGTCTTTCATTAAATAATGGAAAAAAAATGTTTGAAATTCCTGGTGTGGATTCGAAATTTCAACATAAAAAGGAGTACAAACTGGCAACGCTGCTGAAGAATATTAATGTTATATCTATGTTATAACTGATTTATGTTCTAACTTAATGTATAAAATAATGGTTTCCTTGGAATGGAAGTGTTTATATGCATAGTATTCTAATTGTAAAAATACGAATTTTGTGTATATTTTTTGATAAAATATGTAGCACATAAAAAGCAAAAGTACTGCCCTTGAACGGAATTACACATGTCTAAAAGATGTGAATTTGGATCTCCCGTCAGCCTTGTGTTCATTATAAATGCAATGTTTAATTTTTAACATGTTGAAATAACATGTTGTCCTACCATACACGTAATCCATTTGTACATAAATGCATTTTACAGCAGTGTTTCAGTGAATCATTTTCATACAAATCTACAATTGAATGTGTTTGTCTAGAACAAGGGTGGCCACCCTTTTCGCCAGAAATTCGTTCGCCATCACTTTTCCCGAATTAAAAAATGTCCATAATTAAATAGCAATATTTCTGTCATTAAGGAAGTTAACTTGTTCTATATGAAAATAGAGGTAGCACTGTCGCACGCTGGCAGCAGATTGGACATGGACACCCCTGGTGTTGAACGTCTTAAGTAACTACTGCAAATTTATTCAGTCTAATAACAAAACATCCTGTTTTCACATTATACTTAATCTTATTTTTAGTTCTACCAATCTTCCTTCTTTAGTATGTATTTTTAGAGAGCAGTGATAGAATAAATGTGTCTTATTACAGTACTGTTATCGTTAGTTACAATTATATTTCTTTAAATAAATTTATTTGTATTGTCAATAAAATACATATATTAATCGTTATCATTAAAAACATAGTTATCTTAGTAAAAAACACATATGATATAGTTCGACGTTAAAGTATAATCCCTACCCAGTTCATCCGTACACATTTCTTTTATAATTTTTTCATTATCTTTCATTTCACGTTCATTATATTTCATTTCACGTTCATTATCTTTCATTTCACGTATTTTTCTGTATGTACCCAATGTTAAAAGATTAACAAAAGGAATAATTATTTAACATCCGAAGTATGATGAGTAAAAATATAAAATACATTAATGCACAACAGTACATGCTTTTATACGCACTCATAAAGCAACAATATACCACTGTTTAATCAATAAAAATCCCAGAAAAATTCTTTCTAGACAAATAAACGTACTGTTACATTCTTTGCATCTCATTAAAATGTTATTTAATTTTTTTAATAATCTGTATCACAAACTCGTACAACTCAAAATTGATCTCATAATAGTGAATTTAAGTAGGAAGGCTTATTTATAAGTTCTCACTTTCGAAAAAGATACTCCACTAAGAAGCATCAACAATTGGATTGCTCGGAAAGTTCTTTCCGTTTGGGAAAACCAATTCGTACCGGATAATTCTGCCCGTCAATTATTTACACAATAACTATAGTAATTAATGTATAATAATTAAACGATAGAATTTTCCGGTACTAACCAACTTTCCCAAGTAGAAAGAAATTTCCAAACAAACCAATATTTGTATTTCATGATTTTTAAAATGCAAACTTCATTTATCCAAAATAAATTCAATTTTGTAACTAATGTTTAATTTAAAGCATCGAAAAGTAGTATAAAATTTATTTCTAAATCACATTATTTTAATCCGTTCTTGAAGTAATTATATTTTTTTTCATACGAAGATCTCTGAATAACAATCTCAAAGAATAACACGCAATTAAAACAAAAGAAAAAAGGTACCGCAAAGGAAAAATCACAGTTTCATTTCCATCGATTGAAGCGCCTAATCTCCCTTTGAACAACTCGAGTATTATTTTCAAGTAAAAGCCCTAAAAGAACAATTCGCATCACTGATCATACATAGAATTAATTTACTTTCTTCGAAAAGTCAAACAAAAGATTTTACTTCGCAGACAGAGCTTAATTGTTATCTTTTTCATAACTCTGTAAGTTGAACGGTTTAAAGATAAAAAATTACGGCAATGATTTAAAAGGTTATTTTAAAAGCATTAAGAAAATATTTTTGTTGCAATTTTCATTTATTTAAAGAAAAACAGCACTTTATACTATTTGTATTATTTTTTTAGTTGTAGCTTTCTATGTGTCTATTTATAAGTTAGTTCAAAATATATTTAAGATAAAATTCACTGTTCTCTGAAATCACTCGTTTAATAAATTGCAAAGGAAGAAATGTGTAATAAATTTGAATTGATATATTTACAAAAGGTACTTTTTATCAGAGGCAAATGATAGCATACCAAAAGATGAGTATGCATAAGACCTGATTTTCGCCTTTCTCTAATTTTTTTATTTTTATCACTTAATTAATTTTATGCAGGCAATGAAAAAATCATGAAAACGATATTGTCCCAAGAAAATTTGTTTCAAATATATTTTCACGTATCTGGACTAAGTTTAGAAAGATGCCAATAAAAGTAAAAAGTTTTAATTGAAACGATTTTATTTAAGAATTATTCATCATCAATTATGAGTAAAATATATAAAACGCATATTAATTTTTCTTTGGCATTATTTTCTTATCTTTCAGTGGCTGTATCAATTTACGTTAGCCGTAACAGAACAATATAAATGTTTAATATGGAACACTTTGGCCATCCATTTTCTTTAACCCTATAACAACGTATCGGGATAATTACATCCCTGTGACCACTTTTTAAAAGATAATCTTGGCCATGCACTTACACTGCCATAACTTCAAGGAAAATATACCGCTAAGAAATATTTTTGTAAATTGTGGTACGATTGAATATAATAATAATCGCCGGTTCTGGCCAGAAATCAGAGAAATGAAGCTAGAATACAAGCGTAAGGTATTACATACCCAGGGTGCATACAGTTTTTACATTTCGGACCATTATTTTTGAAAAGTAATCTCTTCAAACAATTTTATTGCACAATTTAAAACGAATGGCTACAATTAAATAAGGTAAATAAGGTAAATTACGATTTTTATTTTAATTTATTGTTGGCAAAGGAGAAACCGTACACGCCTTGGATATGTGCAAGCATTACCGGATTAATAAAAATTTATTTTAGTTTTAAGTTTAAAATATACTACTGGCCATAGTATAATGACATGTTATAAGGACAAGACAACGATAAGTAATAAAACTTGTATAAAACAGGAAGTTTTTGACGAAAAAAAAGTTTTGTAAAATTAATTTTTTTAATGTTGCAGAAAACCTGTTACTGAAGATGATATAGCTATCATATATATATATATATATTTAATTTTCAATACTCAATATTTTTTTTTTATTCATACATGAAGAATTTTACCCTTAACGAACGATTGCCCTATATCCGCAAACCAAGATAGCTAATTTGTATTGTCCAAATGTGTAATTTCCAATTGGACACCAGGATTTTTGCACAGGAAATTTCGCCAATGCAAAGTGATAATGCAAATTTATGGTGACAATCCCTTCTCCAACATAGGCTACATTTTATGTCGGTGGCACTTCTCCCAGGTAGATGCAGTGGCGAAAAACGTTCTAAAATTGCGATTATTTTTTATACTGGAGGAGCTAGAAACTTTAAATTTGGCATGGTAGTTACTTATAAGATGTAAATGCTCTCTAAGAACAAGTTCTAAAAAAATTCGAAATTTAAAAGTCTGAAATGAGCGTTTAACGTTCTAAAAGCATTCTAAATTACAATTTCTATGTAATCTCTGAAACTATCGAACCGTTTTCAAAAGTGATGGTGGAAAATTGATGATGACAGTCCTTGCTGTAACATAGGCTATATTTTATGTCGGTGCCAGTACACAAAAATTGCAATTTTTGTGATACTGAAGGAGCTAGAAATTTGAAATTTGGCATAGTAGTTACATATAAGATGAACAAAGTTCTTTCTAAGAACAAATGAAAAAAATGAAATTTAAAATGCTGAAATGAGCGGAAATCGTTCTAAAAACATCCTAAATTACAATTTCTATTGAATCTCTGGAACTACTTCCCCGAATTCAAAGGTAATAGTGGCAAATTGACGGTGACAGTACATCCTCTAACATAGGCTATATTTTATTTTGGTATCACACTCCCAGAGTGGTGTGCTAGCGAAAAGCATTCTAAAATTCAAATTTTGGTAATACTTAAGGGGCTAGAAATTTGTAATTTGGCATGGTAGCTACTTATAAGATGTAAATGCTCTCTAAGAACAGTTTCTAAAACATTCGAAATTTAAAAAGGTGAAATGAGCTAAACGCGTTCTAAAAATATTCTAAATTATAATAGATATGGAATCTCTGAAACTAACGAACCGATTATAAATACTTAAATGTCGCAAATTTAGGGTGCCACTTTCTGCCGTAACATGGGCTATAGTTTATGTCAGTGTTGAAAACCTAGCTTTCTACCATTCATTTTCAGATTATATTTCAACTAAATCAATTTAAATTTTCTATCAAATAAGTGCAAGGTAGTTATCTCTTCGTACTGCCGAACGTTTGATTGAACTCAATTAAAATTATATCTATACAAATGTACTCATAACAAAATAAAAACAAGTTAAACTTACAGGGTACCGAAAACAAGAGACATAAGGAAATATCAGTTCAATTCAGGAAGCCACGAAGTGCAACAGATGGAGCCGGCCACAGCCTACTGGTGTCGAAAACTCGGGATGTACAAAACTTTCAATTTAATTCAGAACTCACTGCGAAGTGCGACAGATGGAGCTGGACGCAATCAGTGCCACTACACTCTCGGGGTTACAGAAGCGAAAAACGTTTTAAAATTGCAATTTTTGTAATACTGAAGTAATTAGAAACTTGAAATCCGGCAAGGTTCACACTCGCTAACAATGCACTCAATGCACTACTCACACAAGATCGCTAACACTGGTTTGTAAAGAAATTCAAATTTTCAAAGTCTGAAATGGGCGAAATCGTTTTAAAATATATTCATCAGATTTTTCTTTATAGTAACAGGATTAGAAACTTAAATTTCGCTTGGCGGTTACTTTTAAAATACAAATTCTCGCTAACAATGGTTTGTAAAGAAATTCAAATTTTCAAAGGCTGAAATGAGCGAAATCGTTTTAAAAGCGTTCTAAATTACGATTTCTATGGAATTGTCTCTCTAAAAACTGTTTCTAAAAAATTCAAAATTTAAAAGGGTGATATGAAGGAAAAGTGTTATAAAAAGTTCTAGACTACGATTTCTATGGAATTGTTAAAGAGAGAAACTTGAAATTTGACATGGCTGATACTTTTTAAGACGCAAGTACACACACAGAACAGTTTTAAAAAATCGAAATTTAAATTGGTGAAGGAGTAAAAACATTCTAAATTACGATTTTTCTTTATAGTAACAGGATTAGAAACTTAAATTTCGCTTGGCGGTTACTTTTAAGATACAAATTCTCGCTAACAATGGTTTGTAAAGAAATTCAAATTTTCAAAGGCTGAAATGAGCGAAATCGTTTTAAAAGCGTTCTAAATTACGATTTCTATGGAATTGTTAGCAGCAGAAATTAAAATTTGACATGGCTGTTGCTTTTAAGACATAAATGGTTACACAGAGCAATTTGAGAGAAATCGATTTTTAAATGAGTGAAATGCGCGAAAAGCATTCTATAAATTTTCTAAATTGAGATTTCTATGTAATTTTTAAGGATAGAAACTTGAAGTTTGACATGGCTCTTGCTTTTAAGACGTAACTGGTCGCACAGAAGAGTTTTGAAAATAATTGAAATTTAAAATTTTGAAAGCGTGAAAACCGTTCTAAAAGTGTACTAAATTACAATTTATTTGGGACTGTTAAAGCTAGAAACTTGAAATTTTGCATGGCTGATACTCAAGTAAATGATTACCCAGAACAGTTTACTAAAAATGCGAAATTTAAAAGGTCAGGATCAGAAAAAACCACTGAAAACGTTCCACGAAAACGTTCTAAAAATGCGTTTTATGTGGTACCGCTGGTATAGAAGCTTCGTATTTGGCATGGTGGTTATTTTTAAACTAACGGTTTCTAAAAAATTCGAAATGTATAAGGGTGACATGAGAGGGAAACATTCTATAAACGTTCTAAATTATGGTTTAATTGGATTTATTGGAGTTAGAAACTTGAAATTCAGTATAGTGGTAACATTTAAGATGCAGACGGTCGGTATAAACAGTTTATTAACACTATGCCGTCCGGCGACACCACAGTGATGTCGTACGTAAGGTAAAGAGACTTAATTTTAATCTTTAAATGCTAAATTGGCACCAGAATTTTGGAATGAAAAATTCGCTTTTTACAAGTACATGAAGAAAAAGATTTTTCTTATTTCCGAATAAATTTGTTTCTAATTTTTGGTGTCAATCAATCATTTCAACATTTTACGAATAGAAGTCTTTTTGCGAGACATGCGGACGGCGTTAAAAATTCGAAATTTAAAGGTGTAAAATGAGAGGAAAACGTTATAAATAATTTTTTTTCTGAATTGTTAGGAATAGAAACTTAAAGTTTGATATGCCTGTTATTTTTTAGACGTAAATGCTTCCACAGAACAGTTTTCACAAAATTTGAAATTTAAAAATCTGCAGAAGCAAAAAACTTTCTAAAATTGCGATTTTAGTGATGCTGCTGGTCTAGAAAGTTAAAATTTGGCATGGTGACTATTTGCAAGATTTCAGTGCTCGATAAGAACGGTTTCTAAAACATTCTAAATTTAAAAGGCTTATATGGGCGGAAAACGTTCTAAAAACGTTCTAAATTATGATTTAATTGGATTTATTCGGGTTAGACATTTGAAATTTAGTATAATGGTACATTTTAAGATGCAGACGCTCGGTATAAACAGTTCATTAAACATTCGAAATTAAAAAATGTAAAATGAGCGAAAACTTTATAAATTATAATTTATTCTAAATTGTTAGGGATAGAAACTTAAAAATTGACATGCCTGTTATTTTTTAGACGTAAATGCTTGCACAGAACAGTTTTTACAACATTCGAATTAAAACAAGGTTCAGAAGAAAACAACTTTCTAAAATTCCGATTGTAGTGATGCTGCCTGTCTAGAAAGAGGAAATTTGGCATGGTGGCTAATTTTAAGATTTCGGTGCTTGCTAAGAACGGTTTCTAAAAAAATTGAAATTTAAAAGAGTGAAATGAGCTGGAAAAGTTCTAAAAACATTCTAAACCATAATTTATCTGAAATTGTTAGGGATATAAATATAAAAATTTTACATAGCTGTTACGTTAGAGACACAAATTCATCCGCAGAACAGTTTTTAAAAATTTAGAAATTTGAATGTGTTCAAGGAGAAAAAAGTTTTAAATAAAATTGCAATTTCTGTGATATAGTTATTACAGAGATTTTCTTAACGAGAAGGTTGAAATTTGGCATGATGTTTACTTTTAAGATTTAAATTCTTTCTTAGAACTAATTTCTAAATTTCAAATGAAAAATGAAATGAGCGAAAAACATACAAAATATATTCTAAATTACGATTAATTTGAAATTAATTTTAGTTTCTTCTCATTGATTTAAGTCTCATGTTTGCCTAATGCAGTATAAGAATGAAGTTTACTCAAAATGTGGCTTAATTCAGTGTTGCCAGTAGGCTATTTTTTTAAAATTCAGATTGCTTGATTGGCACCACTTTTCTGAAATAGTATAATAAATTGCCTTCTTTTCCTTTTTATTTAATCTGTCATTAAATTAGGCGAATTTTACTTTCTCAAAAAACTGGTGGCAAACAAGAAAATTGAATTTTAAAAAAGTAGACCACTGCCAACACTGGCTTAATTAGTAATTTTGAAATATCTGTAGCAGTAAAATTTCTTCTGATGAAAATAGGCCCACGAATACCACTTGGCCTATTTCAACAATTACGTGAGCAAAGCCGCGGATTTTGCTAGTTTACATTAAAAAAATCTTCATTATGTACTTTGAAGTATACATTTTTATTTTGATAAAATTGGTAAACATAGGTTGTCAGTCATTACATAAAAAATTGCTTCAGAAGATAAGTACATGAGGTGTGAACAAGAGACAGACGTGACAATTTGACTTTTTAAAATGATTTTGCCGTAAAACTTACAGTTATTTTTTAATACCTTTTGAAATTGTAGAAAGACATTACAAAATACATGTTATGCTAACAAAATCTGTACAAATAACAAAATACTGCATATGACAACAAAGGACACAAATTACCTACTTAGAGGAGAATCGTCCATACGCTATAGGCGGAGGATATATACTGGAGAGTATATGCTATAGCTAAGGAGGGTGCGCAGAGTTTCTTAACAATACCAAAATATGTATGCAGTCTACCAGCGTATACCCTTCATCCCTGGACGATCTATAATCTCGTGAAAGCGATTATGTAAGATATATTTATATACTTTAAATATAAAATCAAAGGGTAATTTTGTTTCGGCTGCTTATAACTTGAGTTGTGCTGAATGGATTTTGATGGGGCTTGCCTTGTCAGATAAATTATTTTTAAAATGATGTTTTATTATATATAACATATTGCTATACATTTCTTAGTTATAGAATTATGGGAGAAAGTTCTATAATTAGGTGAGCCCGATTAGTAAACATTACCCTTTTAAAAGATTCTGCTGAATGAATTTTGATGGATATTTCACTGTCAGCTAATTAATTTTTCATGGAAGGTTTAAATATATAACCTATCGTTCTATGTTACTCAGTTATAGAATTATTCGGAAAGTTTTATAATAAGGTGAACACGGTTGTGATTCATTAGCCTTTTTAAAAGATTCTGCTGAGTGGATTTTGATGGGATGGAACTTGCACTGTTGAGTTAGATGGTTTTCCAAGAAAGGGTTTAATATATAACACATATTGTTCTACGATTCTAAATTTTAGAATTCTGGGTAAAGTTATATAATAAGGTGAAACCCATTATGAAATATTGGACTTTTTAAAAGGATCTACTGGACGGAATTTAATGCGACTTGTACTGTTCATTTTTCAGGGATGATTTAGTATATTTTCTATCGTTTATTACCAAATTCTACAGTAAATGATAAACTAAAAGAATTGGTCCCTAAGCCCTTCGCCCCTGATTTTTTTTTAAACAGATAAAACATAAATGGAAGGTTAAATAAGCTTAAATAGACATAAATAACTATATACACTTAAATTACACAAAATGAGCAATTTTATTTTCGGTGCACATGTACAATTATGGAAGATAAAAATGTCATGAGAATGAATAAAATGAGTTTATTTAGTATGAAATCCCTTAACCCTTTAACGGATAAAGCACTTCAATTGCTAAGATGTTGAAATAAATGATTGAGACCGGAAATTATGATCAAATTTATTTTTATATAAGAAAAAAGCGATACTTCACATATATATTAAATGAAAAACATTTCTATTAAAATTCTGCTGTCACTGTTGAGTTTCGTAATTAAAGTTTTGTGGTTTCGTGGGGAAACCAATGAACGTTAAAGGGTTAAAACATTTTCTTTATGCACGAAAACAAAACAAACTTAACATTTTGCAGACAAAGAGGTAATTTTATATGTACAACCTTCCATTTTGCACCTGTGTTGCTTTTTACTGCTGTCCATCATATGATTCATTCCATAAAATCTTATATTTTACAAAGGTCGAACTCTAACAGCAGTATTTATTTTTCTCTTTGGAGGTGGCATAAACGAAGCTGCCTGATGACAATATTCCACGTTTGGTACCGATTGGTGACTGGTCTTTGACTGATAGATCTTCTGCTATTTCAAATTTGAAATCCAATTAAACCATTGGATTTTGCAAAGGAACTTCTAAGCATTTTGCCCATATCTTTTATACATTAACCAAGAATTAATAATGGCCATACTAAAATAATGAGATATTTTTTAAGTGTCCATTTTTTGCTCTTTATAGCAGTTCGATTCAGTAACACTAAAAAGTTATATTTGTCGACACCTCTCATGCTTTTATTGTAGTACTTCACAACTGAAAGGAGGGCCTAAAGTATATTGTTTCACCTGCTTAGTTATTAGACTTATTGTAATATCTGGTTGTTGAAGGGTTTTCTTTCTCCAACAAAAATATTTTTTTTCTCTTTAACAGCAGGAGTTGAATCATCTTAATTATCGGATGCGACTTCTTCTCCATCTGACACCAAATGAGACAAATCTGGTATCTGATTTTATTTCGATGGCAACAATTCGTCATCAGATTCTTCCAAATCTGCAATCTGTATCTTCTAAATCAGACTCCTCGAGATTGTTTAAAATTTCAACAGCATCATTAAGAGATAACAATTCATTTCGTAAATCTCTTACAAAAGAAAAGAAAACCAAAATTCTTATATGCATTCAATAAGATATGTTATGACTGTTATGTTGTAAATTAATAAATTGTATATAAATTATATATTAATTATATTCAATAATATATTAATTATATTATGTATAAATAGTGTAAGAGTAATTATTAACTTTTAAATGTATATTATCAATTATACGTTTCAAATGCAGTATTTATATAAAACGGAAAAAAAAAATAAAGTCGAAAATAGAATGATATTTTCAAATCAAAATTTTAAATTTACTACCATGTTATTACAGAAAAAAATCATTTATTTGTAAAACAGAATCTTAAGTTGTCTACTGTAGATGCCTGGTGTACTAATAATAGAACAAAAATAAAAACACAATTTGTTAGACGTCATATCCTAATACTAGAACAAATTTTTGATTTTCAGTTGAAACGTGTTTTCTGATTATTTGTATTTAATAAGCATCAATTTATAAAATATAATTAACGAAACAGCAGTAAATTAATACAGGGAGGCAAGCGCTGCGCCACAAATGGCCAATTGTTGCCACTACATTTTAATGATTTTCTTTGCCTTATTAAATTTTAGAAATTCTGTCATTAAATAAGGATACAAATACTATTAAAATTTAGTGGTGGCAATCGGCCATTTGTGGCGCAGCGCTTGCAACCCTGATAAATAGTAATAACTTTATTGAAAAGAATAAAAATATGTACATTAATTTTTTCCAGTAAACTGGGAGAATCCTACTTTTTTGCTTACTGAGGCATCTGCTGCCATCTGTGATCACAAATGAGATTCAATTGTTAATCTGCAATGTATTATTCGTAGGACATTGGGTTTAACCCTTTAACGGATAAAGCACTTCAATTGCTAAAATGTTGAAATAAATGATTGACACCGGCAATTATGAAAAAATTTATTTATATATAAGAAACAAAAAAGGCGATATTTCACATTCATAATAAATGGAAAACATTTCTATTAAAATTCTGCTGTCATTGTTGAATTTCGTAATTAAAATTTTGTGGTTTCGTAGGGAAACCAATGAACGTTAAAGGGTTAAAATGTATAATTCTTAAAAATGAATAATGTGGAGCCATGTAAAGTTGTGTTATAATAGTAGAACGTCAGGGCGGAAGGGGTTGACACACAAATTTTGCCTGACACATTAGAAAATATAACATTAAAATGACGTTAGTATCATTTTCAGCAGTGAGTTACGACAATCCAAGTAAAGGTTCATATTGCTTTAAGAGGTCAGGTACCCTTTGAACTCACAAAATACATGAAAAATAGACCACTATAATAATTAAAGTTAATAACAGTACGTAGCTAATTGACTTTCAATTATAAAATTTAAAACACATATTAATAAAATTTTATTTTATCAAAATTCTCAAACAATGTATACATTCATATATAGCTTTTTAATTTATTTTAAAATATAATACACTTTTTGCGAAATAATTATTCTTACATGCACTGCGCGCATGCTTTTTCACATTCGAATTGCTAAAACCAGCCAAAAAATTTTAATGAGTGCAAATATAATGTGTTCTTAAATGAACTACGATAAAAAAAAATTAAATGAGTACATTCTGAGATTTTTTTTTAGCGGAATTCAAATTATCGATGTTTTTTATTGCAACTTAGTCATGAATTCAAAACTTGTTACTACAGAAACATAATAATATGTCATTTTGCGCATCTGTATGGTTAATAAATTCAATCAAAATTTCATTATATTCTAACCAACCATTTTTCAGAATTCGTGCGCTCAATGACCAAACCCGCCGTTTTCAGAAAATTGACTTGAATGATCAAACTACCCCTTGATCATATAAAGAGAGCTGAAGACTCTTTTAGACATAACTATTCTTCTAAAGTGAATTTTTGCATGGGGTTTATTTTCAAATGTTCTTAAAGAATCATATTTAATTATAAGCTAACAAAAAAAATTTCGAATATTTGACACTTTAAAGAGTACCTGACCCCTTAAAAAACAAGATCAAATTTATCGATATATTTTCGTCCGGAGCAGCGGGCGCAGCCTTCTAGTAAATTTTTGTAAAATTCTTCAGAATTCTCTTTTGTTTATCTTAGTCCTTTATCACATCCTTAGTCATTTATCATCGCTTATACACTTTAAATATTCCAAACTAAAGTCATTTAATGAAAATATAACTTTGGCATATCCATATATAAACTAAACTTAAAAGCGGGGATAATTTTTTTCAATACCATGTTATTATTAAAGTGATATGAACGTATTCGGATACCTCAAATTACTACACATTGTATGTCCTGTACTATTACATAAAAAAATACCGAAATATTTGCTTGAGCGTTTAGTTTCCTTCGCTTTTATACTTTATGCTCACCAAAAGTATTTTCTGCATTTAAATAAACATATTCCTTTTAACTGTTTGAGACAGTGTAATGTTGATTCACACCAGAATTTTCGAAAATTTTCATTTGAAAACCGGAACATGAAGTTTTACAGCGTTTTCAACAAATTTATAAAAGTAAAATTCTGTTAAAATTTTTTGGTACAAATGTTGATTAAAATTGGGTTGGTTAAGAAATATCCCCCCCCCACACACACACACATACACTTTAACCGTTTCCGGCACAGACAAATTCTGTTCGTAAAATGAGAAATTACTGACTGACACCGGAATTTACAGACGACTGTTTTAGAAATTAAGAACTCCTTATTTTAAGCTTTCATTATAGAAACAAAATTTTATTAATATATTCTTGGGGCCGTATGCAAGTTTGGAATTAAAATTAGGTGTGCTCGGAGTGGGACCACTGTGCCGAAAAGGGTTAAAGAGTTAAAAAATATAATGATCTTAATAAATTCGAGATTTAAGTCACGGGAAATAAATTTATAATTTTGTATTATGTTTTATTATAGTACTTCAAATTTTTCCTAAATTTTCTGCTTTTAAAAAAAATATTTAAACGGATTAAACTGTTACTCTAATACCGTAATTTCCGGCGTATAATCCGCAGCTCAAAGAGTCGTTTTTCGACCCAGAAATTTTGTTCAATAATTGTAGTTAAATATTTACTGCGATCTTTTAAGTTACATTTTATAAAATAATATTTCTGGGTCGAAAAACGACTCTTTGAGCTGCGGATTATACGCCGGAAATTACGGTAGTTTTCATTTTGCATCTTAATCTTACGTTTAATTTTAGAGCTACTCAAATGTAAGTTAAGCTTCTATAGTTAGTTTAATAAATGCCTCGGCATATTTATTAAGGTTGTTTGAAAATGCGCCGTTTCAAATAATATTTTATTTTGGTTTATCGGAGAAGTTTAAATCCCACAATTTTTCATAATCTTTCTCTGCAATATTTCACATTAGATAATTTCTCAAAGTTTGAATTATGAATAGAAGTTATTTGAATGAATTAAAAAGATAAATTCCAATTAAATTGCGTTCTAGTTAAGGAAGCGGAATTATTGTAAAGTGATTTTAAGATTTGTTTTCTCTAATTTCACACTTAAATCATAATTTATGCATTTAGGAAGAGATGCTTTTATAGCTTTTGTAACTATTTATAATTGTATTTCTCTTTCATGTCAATTGTTTCAAATAAACTAAATATTGATGAATTTAGGCAAAACATTTAAATACAATCGCTCCATTTATCAAATCCACCATATAAGGACATATTATGCCAAATTCTTTATATCAAACTTATTGTGCCGTTAAGTGTTTCGTGTGGATTCATTTAGAATGACAATTTAAAATTTGCGTTTCCTTAATGCATATGAAACTTTTTATGCAAAGAGCATAGAGTAAATAATTTTTCACTAAATTAAATCTTATGTGATAGCATTTCTAAATATTTATTTCATCCACTTAACAGTTTGGAAGATAAAGCTGCTAATAACTAAAGAACATTTGTAAATTTGCGTAAATTTGTAATTAAAAAAATCATAGTAAAAGTATCATAAAAGTATCATAGTAATGTAATAAATAAATAAATATATATATATAGATATATATATACATATATATATATATATATATATATATATATATATATATATATATATATATATATATATATATGTAAAAAATTATAAGTATGTAAACAAATCATAAATGTGTGACTTACAATTGAAAAAGATATGTATGTAAATAAGTATTATTTCTTGTAAAATGTATGATAATTAGAAATCAAATTAGTTCTTTAGAGTGTGTATTTTTCTTACATTTTTTTTACTGTCCGCTGTCATTACAACGTCTATCAAGAAATTCCAATACTTCAACCGGTGTCCGCAGACATACCAATAATATTGTAAATTAATCTCCTCCTTATTTAGGAAAAATATTTGAAATAACTTTCTGCGATTAAATAATTCAAATATCAGTCTACAATATTACTGGTATATGAACGGTTCGCGACTGAGTTCCTGGAAACCCCAGATGTATACTATGTAATACATAGTATATTTGTACTTTTATATGTAGAAATTCATGCGTGTTTCTTACAATATTTTGAATGGATATTCCATTTAAGAAAATGACTATGTTATTCTTATGTCCTAATTTTACTGACCAACATGTATTTCGAAGGACATTGAAAAAATGTCAGGCAGTTTTATTGTAAACTGAATTAACCATAAATTACTCACTACGGATAACAAGATTTCTGAAATGCCTGTCTTCATTTTTCATAATTCTTTCTTCAAAAATATTAAAATTGGATTTGTGAAGATAGAAAGCTTTCAGAAATTTTGTTTTTATTCTTTAACTCTACTCTATAACTATCATTTATAATAAATGGGATCAATAAATATATATATAGCTTTTGAATTTAGTAGCTAATGGGCTTAGAGGCTTTCCTATATCATTCTCTTACGGGTTCTGAAATGCATAGACATCATTTTTGAGAGATTTCACTTTTAAAATAATGCAAGTTTTTCTTTTTTTTTCTTTTTAATTTTTTTTTTCAGAAATGAAATTTTTGAAATGTTAGGAATATTGCGTTCGTATAATTTTGTAAACTTTCACATTTTCCTGTTTTTTAACATTTTTGACAAAAAATATATGATAATAAGTTTGCAAAACTTTTAAACTAATCGTAGGAAATTAACAATTTGTACTTATGTTAATAAAATGGTGCAGACGTTTTTTCCTCTAATTGTGGAAGTTCTGGAGTTAATAATTATTAAGAAATTTAGATTATTTATTTAACCCTCTGTTGCCCAGATAGCATATATGCTAGCATCAGTGTTGCCGATTTAGTGGATTTTTTAAATTAAGATATTACGAATTCATACCAGAATATTCTGTACATATAATATATTTGTAGAAGGGCTACGTTATCAGTAGTTACAAGTATAACCCGTTACCAAAGAGAAATCTTGTTTTTATTCAAACTACGTCATTGCGTAAGGGCGTGGCTCCTACCTTACAGAAAATGCGTTTATGTCATATTGTACGACATTTTATGGTAATTACAGGGCTCCCACTTGGTCCGTTTTTTGAACACCACTTTTTTTTAACGAAAAATCTTCTTTATAATTTTTGTAGAAACAAACTTTGAAGCACGTTTTAGTTGCAATTGTTGCAAATACCTACCACAATTTTCTTTCTAAAAAAATACTGGTTTTCAAAAAACGGACCAGTGGGAGCCCTGTAATTATGTACATTGAAATAAATTTATTGATGCATTACCTTGAGAAATCTATCTAGAATGTGAATACTGTTATCAATTCAAATTTATGAATTTTTTAATATAAGAATATTATAATTCTTTAATATTAGCTTTTTAATATTCTTTAATATTCTTTAATATTCTTTTAACTGTATGGAAAGTTTTCTGAAATTTTCTTGTAATGTCCATTAAAACTAGTCTTGTTCCCCAATCGGTTAGTACCCATATAATTTTTATCCTGTTATTTATAACAGAATTTTTAGTGGGGGTTAATATTTTTTGAGCGTTGTACATATGTCCGTACATGGGCCTTAATATGTGTAGTTTTTTACTTAAGAGCTTAAAAACCTTTTGTGTTGTGAATTTTAAACGAACACAAGACTGTCTATATTTCTGCGTAAACAATTTATCTTTTTAATCAATATACTCGGTTAAATGATTATCAAGCATCAAAATGTTTATAAGGTTTCAACTTTTTATCCTTTGAAGTTATTTAACACAGTAAATAATCTCACATTTATTTCTTCAAAATTGATTACAGTTTTATCTTAAATGATATTTATTTTATTTACGAGTAATATTCCTACCAGACTTCTGATTGTGAGTAATAATTTTTAAGTTCTCCATTTGCATTGTTCAAATATTAAAAGCAAATAAAAAAAAAACTTCATTCTCAGTAAATATTTTCTCCAAAAATACCAACAAAACAGCTTTAATATCTTAATACATAACTATGAAAAACCTGATACATAAACTTTGCAGTATTTGTATGTAGTATTTTTGCGTTGTGTCTGGTGACCGATATTATTCTTTTTAAAAAGTTGTAAATGACTGCGGCAATGACATTTGAAATAATTTATGTTCATAGTGAAGAAAAAATAATCTTATTTTTTATTATATTTCAAGTATTTCGAAATATCTGAGTTTGATATCAAATCACTTGTTTTAGCACTTTTATGATTTTGCTCTTTTATGAGAAACAACATTTGAGTTTTCAAATGCTGTTTTGTTTTCCTCTTTAATTGCACTTTCAATATATTTTTTTTCATGCGGAACACAAAATATTTTTATCTTCTTATAAGTAGCTATTTCATTTTGAAAAAAAAAATCATAAGTTCAATAACGAAGTATGATAATGAAAAAGCACATTATCTGGGAGGTTGGCGATAATCATTAAAATGAATTGCTTTTGATTTTTTGAAAAAAGAATGAGAGAATCATTAATCTTTAACCTTTTGATGTATATTTGTATATGAATTGTTTGCGGTATAAACTTTTCTAATAAAAAAACGAACATTTTGAAAATATTGTATAAAGAAATTTTGAGATATTGTAGCTGATAAATTAGGAAAAAATTTGATCGATAATATGTATGAACGTATTTTTTTGTTTTTGTGCTTATAAAATCAAACTTTATTACTTACTGACAAAATCATTTAAAAAGAAATTATGTAATTATAAACATATTTTTTCTTCTCTTTAAAATGTAAGTTCAGAAGAAACGATAAGGTATTATGTAATTATTTTTCCTTTATCATCAACTGATATTTATTATTTTATTTATCATTAACTAAGAATACAAAACACTAAAACTATCTTTAAATTTTTTATTCATATGTTTTATAACAAAAAATTTCTATTTTTAAAAAAATACAGTAACATTCAAATTATAATCATTATCAATAATGTAGTTATGTTGCAGTATCATAAATACCTAAAGGCGTTCTACTATATTTGTAACGAAAACACTGCTCCAATACATGGATCATATGTTCGTTTCTCCGACGAGGTGTAAATCCTTTCATTTACTTTCATTTAGAAATGTTCGACAACTTTCAAGACAAAGATCATTTTCTTCCTTTTCCTTGACGATGTCTATTAGTTAGTAAAGTTCTTTTATTTATCTTTCCCTCTTCTTTTAAAATTTTGCTGGAAATAAATCATTTCAACATTTTTTCAACGCTTTGCAATCGAATATTTGATTATAACATTAAATAACATTAAATTAAAATTTGATTTAGCACAGCTTGTACTTCGCATTCAAACAAACAAAACATAGAAAAACATTTTGAAAACATAATATGATACACTTCAGCTACATGATGTCCTAGTATGTTTCATTTCGTAAGAATAATTTTACGATCAGTCAAAACATAACTGTCAAAATCTTAATATTGGAAATGAAACAGGAATATAAACGAATAACCATTTAAATAACTACGATTAAATCAATATATGTAATGCTAATTATAAAAGCATTTAACGTGGTACAATAATTTTTAACAATACAGTTCCTGTTAAATGGATTTAAATTGACTGGGAAAATTAGGTAGAAGAAATATTCAAATTGATATATCATGTATAACATTTCTATCTAAACACCGATATACGCAACAAAATCCAACTCAATATTTAAATTATTTATAGTACCGTATATTTCGGCCTATAATCCGCGGTTTAAATAATTCACTTTAGAAACAGAAATTTTATTCAGTAATTCAAGTAAAGAATTCAGTCCAAGTTCAAGACGCTAGCATTTTATCAAATGCAATTTCTGGGTCTAAAACGAATTTTTTGAGCCGCGGAGTATAGACCAAAAAATGCGGTAGATGAAATATAAGTTTACGATGGTACATTAAGGATTTAAAATAGCTTTTATGATAGGAATTTCAGAACTTTGATAGATTTTTATAATTCAGTAATCATTTTGGTAATTTATGAGAGAAGTGTTTATAAAACAAAATGACTTTTCATCTTAACCCCTTAATTCTCGCGCCCGTGATTTTCACGGGCTGTGTATTCAACTTTTTTTAAATTCAGATTCTTTGATTCCCACCAGTTTTTTTAAAAGAGTGAAATTAGCTTTATTCTAGCATCATTTTATCAGCAAATAAATAAGGTGAATATTTCTGCTTCAAAAAAGTGGTGGCAATCAAACAATTTGAAATTTAAAAAAAAGTAGCCTACACAAAAATATAGCGACGCTGAAGGGGTTAATGTAGACATAGTCTATATGAAACTATGTTAATCTAAGAAGAAATAAATTGAAAACGAAATAGAGAAGTTACATATTTTTTCCTGTATTCACTCTAAAAACATACAAAGGATCTTGATCTAGCAAGAAGAGTTATAAAAATGTAATAGATATCTTCTGAGTTACCAACGATTTCGAAAAGCGTTCCTTTATTTTCACGTATCTCACAAGGACTCAAATAAACGCAAATTCCAAGCATTAAAAGATATATACTGAAGTTACTCCTTATGTGGATATACTTAATTGAAAAGAAACATTGGGCGAAATTTCCATATTAGGTTAGTTATTATATAGTAGAATTTCCATTATTTAACGAAACATCGCTCTGTTGGCGACGAAATAATGTGACTGAAAGAATTTTCAAAAAAAAAAATGTTTCTTATGTTTAATTATAAATAATCAGTATGATGGTAAATTATTAGTCATCAGTGATGGTAACTGGTATAGCAGTTATGGTAAATTATTAGTCAGAATAGTAGTACGAATATACGAATATACTAATAAAAGAAAATTTCGCTCTGTGTGTTTTTTTCTCTGCGATGGCTAGCAAAATCTAGCCCACCTAGAGGCCTGAAAATTTAAATTTAGGAGCCCAAACCCACTCCTGGTGCACCTGAAACTCAGATTTTTAATATTTTAATTACTTACTGAAATATTAATTAAAATACACAAAGAACTCTCATAAAAAATACGCCTTTTTTCATGGTTGGTTGGTTGTATAGAGCTTTCACAGAAGAGATTAAATAAACCAGAGTAACGATGCATAGATAAGGATTTATAACGAAATAATGTCAATATGGATTGCAATTGTACAGCCAAGCTAATATAGCGCCACCTGCCCACGGCAAATTACACAGACGCCACCTGTTTGAAACATTTTCCAGGCACGGTTTTCTTCATGATAATTAGCTGGGCTTAAGGTTTTTTTAATCAGGACATATACTATTATAATAGAGACTATTAATACAGAACACTTTATCATATATTCTAATACGAGCAAATCTTGTGTGTGGTTATATATATATATATATATATATATATGCAAATTTTATCTTAAAAACGGCTCTAACGATTTTGACGAAATTTTGTATCCTACCGTTTTGGGGCATCAGAAAACCATTGGGCTGGATCACATGTTCGAGAACTTTCGATTAGTGGGTCATTTTTTGGTCAACGCGGGTCAAGTAAATTTTATCTAAAAAACGGCTCTAACGATTTTGATTAAATTTTGTGTCCTACGAGTTTCGGGCACGAGAAAATAATTGGGCTAGGTCACATGTCCGAGAAAATTCGGTTAGTGGGTCATTTCTGGGTCATTGTGGGTCATGCTAATTTATCTAAAAAGCGGCTCAGACTATTTACACCAAATTTTCCATCCCATGGTTTTCGGGCACGAGAAGACTGTTGGGCTAGGTCACATGTTCGAGAAAATTGAATTAGTGGGTCATTTTGGTCAGGGGTCATCATGGGTCAAGCTATTTTATCTTAAAAACGGCTCAGACTATTTACACTAAATTTTGCATTCTATGGTTTTTGGACACGAGAAGACTGTTGGGCTAGGTCACATGTTCAAAAAAATTCAAGTAGCGGGTCATTTTGGTCATGGGTCATTATGGGTCAAGCTATTTTATCTTAAAAACGGCTCAGACTATTTACACTAAATTTTGTATCCTATGGTTTTCGGGCTAGAGAACACTGTTGGGTTAAGTCACATGTTCAAAAAAAATTCAATTAGTGGGTCAATTTGGTCATGGGTCATTATGGGTCAAACTATTTTATCTTTAAAACGGCTCAGACTATTTACACTAAATTTTGCATCCTATGGTTTTCGGGCACGAGAAGACTGTTAGGCTAAGTCACATGTTCGAGAAAATTCAATTAGTGGGTCATTTTAGTCATAGCTCATGATATTTAAACTCAAATTTAATTTTGACCGTGCATAGCTCGGTCTTCCCTGCTCGTTTAACAGATTATTTGTTATATTTGCAGGGATGGCAAGGGGTAAGGGTCTAATTACATTTAACCATTTTAACATTTTTAGCTTCTCCCATAGCGTCTAATTGCACTTTTATATACATAATACCGCTATTTTAAATCTCAGCTAATAATGTTTAGTTCCATTTCTACTAAATTATCGTAAAAAGCAGCATTCATAGCTGCAAGGTGTATTTATAGAATGCCGTTGCCAGTAATTCCAAATAATAGTCTAAACCAAATTTAAAATTAAGTTCCTAGCTTAAACAAATGAATCAATCTTTCAAATGTATAGTGATTTTTCTAATTAGTTGAAGAGTTATTAGTTGAAGAGCTAAAGGGCTCTTTAACATCCGCTCCCCTCTCCGACTCCTTCCTTCTATGTTTTTTCTCTAATTATTCCCCGTTTTAATATCTCGGCAACCATCTTTCCGATTTCAAACGCAAGTGATTTCAAACATTATAATTAACCTAATAGTCACCCTTTATAACATTAAACTAAATTTATGAGTAGCTGTTACCCCTATTTTCGAATAACAGATTAAGCCAAATTTGTAATTAAGTTCCAAGTTTAACCAAATGAACGAATTTTTAAAGATTCATAGTGGTCCTCCTAATTAGTCATTTGCTGAAGGCGCACTTGAACATCCCCTCCTTAAAGGTTTTTTTTTCTAACTATGCCCCGTTTCAATATATCCGCAATTATCTTTCCGTTTCCATCGCATGTTATTCCAAACAGTCACCCTCTATAACACTAAAGTAAATTTATGAGTAGCGGTTACCACTATTTCCGAATAATAGTTTAAGACGAATTTGAAATCAAGTTCCTAGCTTAACTAAAAGAACGAATTTTTAAAGATGCATAATGTTGCTCTTAATTAGCCATTTGCTGAAGGACAATTGAACATCCCCCCTCCCTCACTGGCCCCTCCTTTAAGGTTTTTTCTCTAACTATGCCCCTTATCCATATCTCAGCAACTACCTTTCCGATTCCAACGCAAGTGATTCCAAACATTATAATTAACTTAATATTCCCCCTCCATAACATTAAACTAAATTTATGAGTAGCGGTTACCACTATTTACGAATAATTAGTCACTCTCTGAAGGACACTTGAACTCTCTAACTGGTTCTCTTTAACTCTCTAATTTTCTGTAACTGGGACCTATTTCAATAACTCGGCTTATAATGTTCCGATCTTCTCGAAACCAGCTGAATTTTGTAGCACGCCTACTATACGGTACCGTAGGCAGCGTGGACCTGTCTCAGAGGTTCTTTCCGAAAGAGAATTGTTTAGAACAGAATGCTGCCCTGGTGGTGGAAGGGGGGGGGGGAAATAGATTTTTGAGACTTAAAGAAGCATTTCTAAAACAAAATTTATTTTGCTGTATGTTAGTGAAAACTTTACAAAATAGTTTTAACAATGTGTTAATCAGTTTTCCCAACCATGTATCACTAACAAATATCGATTTTTCGGATGCTGTCATATCTCAAAAAAGTATTTTCATCGTCAACAAACAAACATGATAAATTTCTTCAGAAATTATGGTATTAAAAAAAACGGACCAGTAGGAGCCCTGTATATCTGATATATGATTCTGATTGTTTGACGCAGTTACATCTACTCATTCCTCGTAATTTACATTAGACGTGTTAAAGACATATACTGCTAATAAGTGAAGATATATAGATATTCTACATGCGTTGTTTCACATTTTTTCACCTAAAAAAAATATATTAATAACAGAAATTACTGAAGTCAAAGAATTTTAGATTTGTATTAAAAATCTTTCTTCATCAACGTCTCAAATAACGCATAATAACCTATCATATCATGTTTAGAAGTATTGCTTCTTGTTCGGCTTCTTTAAAACTTAAATGATGCAATGATCAGTGTTTCAGGCGAAGAATTCATCTGTGAAATTACCGGAGTTTTAAAATGAAATTTTAATTTTACAGGGCTTTTTTGAAAGGAAATATCCATAACTGAAATGCTCGTTCATCATTCTTTTTCAAATTTTCTTCTCTATCAAATAATAACTTATAAATTCTTATAGTAATATATTTCCTATTTCATTTAGCGATTCCACGTTCAGAACTACTCAAAAATAGAAATATATATATTTTGTTTTGATTATGCAATCAAAATGCCAGTTCATGCGTGTATACTAATTAAATTGTAATTGAAATCCTGATTTTTCATCAAAATAGTTCTAAGATAATGATTTTTATTATCACGCGAAACAATGGCATAGCAAGGAAATATCCATAGTTATTAGTGAGGGTTTTTTTTCATTTTTCAATGTATATTATTTACATTTCTTGAAAAGTAGTTAATGCGTTGCTTAGTGTAAATGATTATAAAAATAAATAAATAAATAAATGTACTCGTATTTTTGAAAATAAATTTAAGAATTAAATATTTTTTTGCTTTGTTAATCGCTTTTAACTGCAATTTCAAAACGCGACAAATTTATGAGTAATATAACTATACTTTAACGTAATGGGAAGGGGCGCACCCAATCACTAGGTATTTTGTAAGAAATTGACATTTTATTCAAAAACTTGTCAGATCACCAAGCGTTCATGTGGTTGCGCCTCCGTCGTCAATTGAGAAGTCAATTTTGAAAGTAGAGTTGGGTTGATTATTGACGGCCAATTATCTACACTTGGGATATAGGCCCGGGGGGATTTGCCCTTCGCGGGAGTCTTTCTAAGGTAACCTAACCCGTATTTACGCATGGATAAATCCACGGCTCGAAGAAAACCACGAAAACTGCGAATGATTAGGCCGACAGGCGCGATTGGGATCGAACCCAGCACCTCCCGTCTACCAGCTTCGAGAGCAGAACCTCTCAGCCACTGGTGGGGCTTTGAAAGTAGAGAAAGTCCATTTTACGAGAAAGTCCATTTTACGAAACAAATTAGTTAAAGTTATTTTTATAAAACATTAACATATAATTCATTATTGTAATTAATATTCAATAAATATATTTTAATATAAATATAAATTTGTTACTAGTATATTTTTTGTTCTACGATATTTCAAAAGCGTTGATTTTGAAAGTGAGGCAAGTCCACTTAGAATAGAACTATTTGTTATATTGTATAATATTAACAATCACAATGAGAATTTCACCGTGAATACTTTAAAAATCTTCGTTATCTAAATTAAGAAATATAATTATATATATACAAATAATTACTGAAAATAATTTATTCTAGTTTTCCCAATAAAATAAAATTTATGTTTTGTTTAATTGTAACTTTCCTAAAGAAGAATGAAATATTAGGATAAAATAAATAAGTAATCAAAATAAAAAATTTCATTTATTTGTATTAAATATATTTCATTCAAAGAAAATCAACGTTTTCTACAAATAATTGCTTTTAAAAGTGAGGCAAGTCCATTGACGCATACCAAATTAATGATTCTTTACAGATAACATGGATAATCATTATTCCATACTAAATTTAGACAAAACAAGACTACAAAAATTATAAAATAAGTCTATGACTACTTGCAAATATTTTTGAACCCATTCAAATGAAAACAATTAAACATAAGCAATAACTTAAAATGTTCTTGACGCATTTTGAAATAATTCTTACTGTAATGCAATCATATCAAAGCAATCATATATAAAAACAATCATATCAAAATACATAAAAAGAAACGTCCATACACCTCTCTTAAAAATATTTAAACACATTTACCATTTTTTCCTTTACATTTTTCAGAAATGTTTCAAACAAATTACTAGTTTTTATTTTTAATTTCCCGATTATTTATTTTATTTAACATTCTTATGTTCCCTACTTAAGAAGGAAAATAAAGATAAGTCAAAAGAATATTCTTCGTAGCTTGTTAAGAATTTTAATTATTTATCACGTTCTGCGCAATCAGTTAAATGCTTATACATTATATTTCCTTTAACAAAACACTTTTTTCCATTGACCATTTTTTCCATTCCACATTCTAAACTAGTTAATGAAAAAAATCAGTTAAAAAATTATAAATAGTTTTTTATCAAGTTCCATAATGCTCTGACATACTCAAATTTCCAATTTATTTAAACTGAATTAGTCAAGGAAAGTCTTATTTATAACTTAGAATTAAGTAAATTGGAAAAAAGGAAAAATATTACTGAGAATTTATCTGAATTTTAAATTTTATATAATACGAAATTATTTATAATACACCATTTAAAGACAATTAAACTATATCAGACAATTCTTAATTTGTCTACAATCAATATTAATAATACCCAACATTCTTTGAAAATAAATAAGTGATATTTAAAATTAACTATCAAATGTAAAGATTTAAAATCCGGTTCCATTTCTCATAAATTTTGAAACATTATTTGATGAGGCAAATGTATTTTTGTCTTGCACGTCAACAACAAACCTAAAAAAAGATCTATTTAAATGTTTCTAAATTTTCATATTTGTATAAAATATTTTTGTTAATTTCAATAAAGCAATGCAAACAAAGACATGTTATTCTTTAATTTATGTATGGAATATAAATATTGAAATTACAGGGAATTTCCTAGAAAATACTTGAGTGCTACGCAGTAAAATATGTCATCGGTATAGAATTACTAAAAATTATCTTCCATTTAATTATCTTAAAAGCATTAAAATATTGTGTTTGCGTTCCGATAAAAATTTAAATCAAATTCCATTTTTCATTTGATGACGATTAATTAAAATTAAAGGTCTTATATTTATCTTTTACAAATGTCAGGAAAAGTTAAGTCAAATGAATCTTTTTCAGAAGTTGCCAGGAGTTTTAATTATTCCATTCTCTAATCATT
The DNA here is from genome assembly GCA_963931845.1 of Maratus michaelseni. Taxonomy (NCBI): domain Eukaryota; kingdom Metazoa; phylum Arthropoda; class Arachnida; order Araneae; family Salticidae; genus Maratus; species Maratus michaelseni. Next base: position 86,614,878 of record OZ007586.1, read on the forward strand.
TATTTAATGTCATGTCTGAAGACATACCTTAAATTTCTTTGTTTAAATTTCAGTAGCATGACTTTGGATTAAATCTAATCTAATCATTATACAAGAAGGATTTTTTAATTTTTCACAGCCAGATAAATAGTTTGAATTTTTTTAGACTATATATATCGTAATTAACAACAAACAAATATCAACAAACATTCCTGTGAATAGCGCAAAAATTCTACAATGAAGCACTAAAATTAAAACAATCCGTCAAAGGTGTATTTGGCCTTCAATGGCACTTCCAGACCACAAGAAAAATAAGAAATATAAAACTATAGCAATATAAAACACTAAAATAACCAAAAACGTTGTGCCGTCGTAGGCAGTTGGTTAGTGTCAAAACAGCCATGCATTCAGAACTGAAGTAGTATTTAAAATAACTATGTATTTGTGGTGGTTATTTTGAGCCAGAACTCTGCGTAGCAAAATAAACATGCTCAAACATATTTGAAGACCACATACCAGGCGCTACCCCGTCGGATTCTCACCACAACAAAAAATAAATGCTGTATCAGGAAAAAAATATTTTGGAATTTAAATACAACTTCTGTTATGAACGCATGGCTGTTTGGACATTAACACACTGCCAATGAGACCGCAGCGTCTTTGGTTCTTTCAGTGTTTTTAATTGTTGTAGTTTTATATATTAAGTTTTACATTTCATGTTTCTTGTTTTTGTGGGAGCGTGCTAGTGCAGACCAAATACTATTTTGCAAGATTATATGTATAAAACGAAGGGGGGGGGGAGAGAAGATTAGCCACAATTTTTTAAATGTTTTTTCCCCTGATTCAATCACAGAAAATATTACAATGTCTGTGATTAAAGAGGGTTCTGGCCGAGTTGCCAAGTCTCCGGCTTTTTGCACACCAGTAATTGTTTAGAGAAAAATTTTGTTCTTTCAAATCACAGAATGCTATAATTAAATAAAACAACATTTTCTGTACTATACTAATTTTACTAATATACTAATTATACTATTATACTACTTTCTATTATACTATTATACTAATTATACTATTTCTAAAATACTGGTATCCAAAGAGCCGGAGACCTGGCAGGTCTGGTTCAGGTTTTTGTGCAATTTAAATAATAAATAAAAAATTTCCAATCTAAAAGAGTGATACAGACCTTTTGAAAATTGTAAATAGTGTACGGACCTTGAAAACATACATATATAGGATGACCGCCAAAAATTGAAACGTGATTTAATTTTATACCGGTGTTGGAAACACGTAGGCTATGTAAATAGCAAAACCGCTCACAGTAAGGTAGGATTTAATCTTATGTTGATTAAATGGTCCTGTCAGTTATTTACAATTAAACATTTTAAAATTTTAACTGGCCCTTGGCACCTGTGAGTTATATTAAGAAAACGTTTCTCTATGTTCTGACAAATAAAACTGAAAGAATTTCATTCTTCTATATTTCACCGGCTCATGATACTGTGAGTTTTAAAAGTATTGGCGCTTTCAGAAACTGAAACATCGTCTGATCGTTTTCAGTGTCAGAAAGTTCAAAAATTTCAGAAAAAGTAAAGTAAAATTTTTCATATGTATCTTAGTGAATGCTGTTCGTAGAAGAATGTAATTGTTTTATTTTACTTGTCAGAGCAAGGAAAATATTTTTCTATATATAATTTACAGAATAAAGAACCATATAAAAATAAAAAAATTAATTACTTTTCTAAAATTAAATGCAGGAATATTTATTTAACACAATATTAAATGCTAGGGTTTTGCAGTTTATTTGAACTTCTCATTTTGAACACTTTTATAATTTACACTGACTACGTACATCCTACAGGTAAAAAGTTAAAACGCGTTTTAATAATTTATTGATACTATGTATATATATATATATATATATATATATATATATATATATATACAAAACCCGAATTACCTAGGGAAAACGAGTTTTTCCTAGCGTTTTAAGTTAGAACGCGCTGTAACTGGAATAAATCAGTTAAAACGCGTTTTAACTGATTTATATAAATAATTTTTGATAGATACAAATACTATTGTTTAACAAATCAGTCAAACCCCGAATAAAACGTTTTTTTTTCTTGCGCTCTAACTAAGAACGCGTTCTACCTGGAATAAATCAGTTGAAACGCGTTTTAAACGGAGCTCTCAGTTAGAACGCGTTTTCTCTAGTTAATATAATTCGGGTTTTGACTGATTTCAGGTTTTCATTGTACCACATTTTTAATATATATATATATATATATATATATATATATATACAGGGTGTAACTGAAATGCTTCAACAAACTTTGAGGGATGATAGTACTCATGAAGATGAACAAAAAATGCAATAGAACAGGGGGTCGCAAATGACATTTAACCCTTTCAGGGACAGTGGTATGTCTAAAAAACCACTTAATTTTAATTCCAAAACGCCACAATGGCACCAGAATTTTGCTAAAATCTTTTCCATTTAATATTTATGTGAAATATAGCCTTTTTCTTATTTAGAAACAATTTTTTTGTAAATTCCGGTGCCAGTCCATTTTCAGACGCATTTTCTCTATTTTTATCCTTTAACCCCTTAATCGTCGCGCCCGAGACATTCACGGGCAGTGTAGGCTACTATTTTTTTATTCTGGTTGTTTGATTCCCACCAGTTTTTTGAAATAGTGTAACTGGCTTCAATCTCCCATTATTGTATCTGCCATTACATAAGAAGAACATTTATTCTTCAAAAGCTGGTGGCAAACAAGCAATCTGAATTTTTTTTAAAGTAACCTACACTTATCGGGCGCGACGATTAAGGGGTTAAGCCTTTTAGGGGCAAACTACTTTTAGTACTAAAATGTTGAAATAAATGACTGGCACCGGAATGTATAAAAAAATTTGTTTGTAAATAAGAAAAAGGCTATATTTTACATACATATTAAATGGAAAAGATTTTAGCAAAATTCTGGTGCCATTATGGCGTTTTGGAATTAAAATTAAGCGCTTTCCTAAACATACCACTGTCCCTGAAGGGGTTAAACGTGATTTGCGACCCCATGTTCCATTGCATTTTTTGTTCGTCTTCATGAGTACTATCATCCCTCAAAGTTTGTTGAAGCATTTCAGTTACACCCTGTATATATATATATATATATATATATATATACCAATAAGTATTTGCACACCTGCGACCAAAAAGAAAAACAACATTTATCCACATTCAATAGTTCGTAGAGCCTCCATGAGATGCAATTACAGTCGCAATCCTCCTGGACATGCTTTTTAAAAAGTCCTTGCATGACAGCTAAAACGTTGTTTCTTTTTTAGCCTTTGTTGACATTACTTGTGGTTTTTTAAAACATTTTTTCTTTGGCGCAGCTTGTCCCTAATGGGACCTTGCGTCATTAAACCCTATACAACCAACCAACCAACCTTGTATGACAGCCTGTGGTATTTTTTTGCCATTCGCCTTGGAGAAGAAAGGTAAGTTCCTTCACTGATTTTGGACGGTTGCCGCACCCTTTAATTCGACGATCCAACTCGTCCCAGAGGTTTTCGGTTGCATTCGGGTCTGGGCTCTGGGCAGGCCAGTCCAGTCGATCAACCTCATTGCCACGATACCAATCCATGGTGGACCTCGCAACATGACAGCTGGCGTTGTCATCCTGGAAGTAACATGTGTGAAACCCATAGAACTGCCAGAACGTCGGAAGCACATTGTCATCCAAAATAGGGCAGTAGGCATTGGTGTTGATCTTACCATGTGTTTGTACCAAGGGTCCAAGACCAAACCATAATTCCCCCTCCAACGAACTTAACTGTGGGCACAATGCATTCTGGCAGGAGACGTTCTCCGGACAAACGCCAGACCTAGACCCTGACGCTACAATCCGAACGGTAGAGGGTGAACCTTGATTCATCGATTCAGAGAACTCGTTTCCACTGCTGTACGGTCCGCTGTCTACGTGCTTTGCACCACTTTATCCGAGCACCGCGGTTGGATTTGGTGATCAAAGGCCCATGGGCGGCAGCAAGGCCATGAAAACCAAGCAGATGAACTTTTTTACGAATGGTATTCATCGAAAGAAGACACCCGGATGCCAGTTGAAACTCTTGGCGTATGTGTGCCATTGGTTGGGTGTGGTTTTTCCGAATTTTTCAGGACAACACTCGTCGGTCCCTATCTCCTAATTTCGCCGGTCTGCCGACTCTGGGAATATTCCGACAATCACCGCTCAGCTTCTACTTCTGAATCATAGAGGCCACAGTTGATTTTGGGTAATTCAGCTCGCTAGATATGTCCCTTAAGATCGGCCATTTCTTTGGTACAAGATGATTACACTTTTCTCGAAATCAAATAACTCTGTACTTCGTGGCATCTTGCATGCGACTAATGCCAATGTTGCTTCCAACAGAATATTTCACGATATAAATATGACGTGTATATATATATGTCCGAGGCTAACGAAAAAGAAAGGCTACCACGGTGCTGTGCACATATCTTTTTTTACAGACCGCGGAAGTCACGTGATGCTCGAATCCACAAATGCAGGTGTACGAAAAGAGCATCACATCACTCTAGCGGTCTGTAAAAAAAGATAAGTGGAATGCACCGCGGTAGCCTGTCTTTTTTGTTAGCCTCGATATATGTCATAAGATTATTAATCTTTAAATATTCTCCATACGTGGTAAAAAAAAAATTGCAGCATTAAAGTTACTGTAGATATTCGGTACAAAATAACTGTAGTAAAGAAAATAAAGAATGATATTCTCATTCCTTCCTTATCTACTTTCATTTTAAATCCTGAAATTCATGTTTTCTGTATTGCTATATAAATTTGATATTTTTTTACAAAAATAGGGGAGTATTTAACCCTTAATTGCATAGTGATGTAAATTACCATCACTTTTTATTTAACTTTTAATAAATAAATCAACTTCTTCGCCACCACTATATTTATATAGAAATATTAATCCACTAAATTTCCCGTGAACTATGTTGCTGAACAAAGTTAAAAATCTATCTTAAAATTTCTGGTGTCTAATATTTAATATATGTATAAAAAAACACAATTGTAAAAGAAAAACTCATGGAAAGAAGGGTTAAATATAAATCGTTATGATTTTCTGCAATATATTTAGTATATAAAAGATTTTTTTAAATAGACAATTTTTAATTAAAAATGTTACAAAAGTTAAAAGTTTTTTTTATTTTTTCTTGATTTGGAAATCGCAAATCTCATAATATAGCCTTTTAGTTTTGTTGGGCTCCTTTAGATAAAACTAAAGGAAGAAATTACTTATAGACAAATGTGTGTCTCTGTTAGATCTTAAGAAGTTGATGGTGAACCGTACGAATAAAAAAAACTTAATTGGTATTTTTTACCATAGATATGTTTTACAAGATTTTTTCTTTTTTGCTATTCTTATTTTATAAAAAATATATTGTAATTTTTTGAGCGTCTAAACCAATGAATCACTAAACGATTTTCAAAATAAAATGTTATTTTTCTCAATATGACCTTTTCTCCTCATAAATAGCTTTAATGGGTTATTATTGAAGGAATTCCGTCTATTCTTCAAAATATTCTTAGGCTTTCTGGCGAAAAGAAAGCAGCAAATCATTTCCTAATCTACTGAATGTTTTTTCCCTTTCTTATTTTTCAGAGATAAAGAACCTTTAAGATTATCACGTTACTTTCATAAGATTATTTCATTTAAGGAAGGCAAATTAAGTTGTCTTCAAACACATTATCGTTTTTTACATGCTCTATTAAGACCAATTTTTTTTAAATGAGTTTTATCAAAGAACTAGAAGAGTATTTTCGTTTTGTTTGACTTTATGGATTTTACTTGTTTTTACATTTTATTTTTTTGTGTGAATATTTCATTTATAAATAAACATAACCTCTTAAATATGCTCACAATCTATTTTCTATCTATGTAGTATGTATAAAGAAAACTATTGAGTCTGAAATATATTTTGATAATGAAAATTACTACTTTTTGTAAAAAACTATATATTTTTCCACCTCATTATGGAGTTTTCTGACCTAATTTACATTGCAGCGTAACTAATGTATCATTTTATTTAAAATAATAGTAATCTATTTAAATATATATACATTAATGTTTCAATTAATTCTTTGTCTATAAAAGGAAAACTAGCTGAGTAATTTCAATATTTACAGTTTTTAAAGTACAAAAGCGTTCCAAATAAGAGATATGATTTTAAAGGTTCAGATATTTCATAAAAAAAATTATTAATCCGATACTGTGATCTGAGATGTAAGAAATGCGTTCGTAGAATACGTACTTTCAGTAAAAAAATAAACTGATACACCTGCCTTTATTCGCAGATAATTTAGGATAAATCCAAGCGCAGCCGTCGACTTCGCAGGGGCGAAAGAGGCAATCAGACACATTTCTACCACAGATTAAAAAAAAAATACATCATTTTTAATCTCTGTAATTAATCAAGAAAAAAAATTATTAAAGTTAGTGGAGTAAGTTTGACTTATTTTCTCCCGTCTTTGCCACCGTTAAATCGGTGCCTATGAAATCACACCAACTGTGTCATTTGACTCTGAATATTGTCTTCGTTCAGAATATGAATAAATTTTTAAAATAAGTGTCGTCATGATATAAACAAATACAACTTTTTTTTAATTATTGTAACACCCGCATTTAACACCATGTTTGCGTTCCTTGGATCAAGACAGTTCTTGATTGAAATTTGCAGAAAGAATAATTAATGAGTGAAAATACGTATTCAAAGAAGATCTATATTATAAATTAGAAACACCTCCGTGAGTAACACTGACGTCATATCGACTGTGGCAACCACGTGAACAATCAATTTCAATTTATCGCAAATTTTTAACTTCTAAACGTCACACAATTTGAATTTCCACACCGCCGAATAAAAAATTAAGTTTGTTTAAAAGTAATTTCGTTGAAAACTGTGTGTCAATTTAGTTATTTTTTATGATATTTAAAATATTTTCCAACATGATTTTTTTTTTAAATCTATCTCAATAATGAACGTGTAAATAGATTACGGAAGATTATTCACTATGCAAACAGTGTAAATAATTTAGCATTTGTTTGTTTCCGTGTAATATTCCGTAAATAAACTGCCAAATGAAAATAAAACTTTGCAAATAAGTAAATAAATAAGAACGAATTAGAAGCTATGTAATCTAACTACTTGCTTTTACACTGATACAATTAAAATCTAAAATCTTGCTATAGATACAGAAACCTTTCGTCATTGACTGCTAGCATATGACAAATACGAAAATACCGAAATATTCTTTTTGGCGTAGTTGTTGGACAATCTAAGGAAATAGACTAAATGAAAAAAATCCATTTGAGTTATCAAATAAAAATTATTTTCATCTACGAGCTGCACACCGGATGATATAGGGAGCAGCTTTAATCCGGCTAGCCTGTTTTGGATCACTTTGTTGTTTTAAAAAAGTTAAAATAGTAGTTTATTTTAGAACAAACGTCTCTAACAACTCTACTGCAAGTCATAGAGCTAGCAGTTAATTTGTAGAGATAAATTTGCTTTATTTAATTACAGAAAGTTTATTTATTTTCTGCGAATGCATACGGTAAAGATTAATCTACAAATATACGGGTAGCTCTACGTTTAGAGTTTGTGTTGTTGGAAATCCTTGCTTTAACCAAAGGTTTCCAACAACTCAACCACGGTTCGCAGACACATCGGTAATTCTGTAAAGTAATCACCCTCGTAATTAAGTATAGCATTTGAGTTCACTGTCTTCGATTAAATAAGGCGAATATGACTTTAAACTATTACTAATATGTCTAAATCCCACATTTGAGTTTTTGGAAACCCCTGTTTTGGACAATGCCTCATTTTGATACCCTAATCCATAGACATTAACTACTTACAGCTTTCACAATATAACCTATTAAAAATATTCGTTTTGTCTCACTACATTTTCGATATTTTTACTGAAATATATCCGGTGAAAGCAATTTCGTAATTGTGTTGGAAATTAGCAAGTATGATTTTGAAATTATCCGTAATAAAAGTGCGAAAATATATCAAACATTTATTTTCATAATACTGTAGAATTTATTTTTATTTTTACACCGTAAAAATTTCATTAAAATTACTTAAATTGTACTGGCAAAATATAGATTTTTTTACAGTGCAAAATAAAAGCTATACCAACTGTGTTAGTGAAGCAGGGTTCGTACATGTGCTTATTTCATAATACTACAGTTTCCGAAAAGTAATTTTCGCCTTATTTATTTGCAATATTCTGGGATCAAATAATAACAAAGATTAGTTTTCCGAAATAGTGGTATTCTAAAGTAAGCACCATTACGAACACATTCAAGTTAACAATTTAAATAGATCTTAGCACTGTTGTCCGTAAAAAATCATATTTTTATTAAATTACGTCCATTAGAACACCACAACTCCCATAAAAATATATAAATCTTTTACTTGTAATTAATATATATATATATATATATATATATATATATATAAACGGGTATCTTACGGACACTTACTTTTGAATATAGGTATTTCCATAAAGAAATTTTTGACATATTTATCTGCCAGATTTTGAGATTAGATAAGGCGATATTTATCTTACAAAAATATTAGTATTCAAAAGCAGACCTGCCAAATCTCCGGCTTTTTGGATACCAGTAATTTAGTACAGAAAATGTTTTATTTAATCAGAGCATTTTGCGATTTATAAGAACAACATGTTCTCTAAAAAATTACTGGTGTGCAAAAATCTGGAGATTTGGTAACTGTGCAAAAGTAAGCACTCTTATGAACCTTTAAATATAAATATTTATGCATTAACGAGCTGAATTTTTAAAGTAACATTTACCGTAATTTCCGGCGTATAATCCGCAGCTCAAAGAGTCGTTTTTCGACCCAGAAATATTATTTTATAAAATGTAACTTAAAAGATCGCTGTAAATATTTAACTACAATTATTGAATAAATTTTCTGGGTCGAAAAGCGATTCTTTGAGCTGCGGATTATACGCCGGAAATTACGGTAAACTATAACTTTTTAGAAAGATAAACTCATATAAAAATTGTTACTTCGATGAATATTAACACAAATTCACATTTTTGCTGTATTTTAAACATTTTCTAAATTTAAATTAAAAATAATAAATGAAAATAAAGCGTCATAATGAACAGAGGAAAGTATATTCAACTAGGTAAATTATATTCAATGGTTGGAGTATCATAGTTGAGATTTTTTCCAACAGAGCGAAAATATGACCTGACCAGGACTCGAAACTGAGTACTTTTATTTGCCGTACCAATGCTCTCCCTACTGAGCTATCCCGACGATATCCTGGGCTGGCATGGTACGGCAAACCACAGTACCCAAGTTCAAGTCCTGGTCCCGGCATAATTTCTCTCTGTTGGAAAAAATTTCGACTATGATACTCCAACCATTGAATATAATTTACCTAGATGAATATACTTTCCTCTGTTCATTATGATCTAATTACATGGTATAAAAGAGTTTCCGTGCTATTTAAAGATTCATCATGTAAATTCTATAGTTATAGCTCGGAAAAATGAAACTAACGCAGCAGTTCACAGCCTTGTCCAAAAAATAAGAGTGAAGTATGCCAGCCCAGGATATCGTCCGGATAGCTCAGTAGGGAGAGCGTTTGTACGGTAAACCAAAGTACCCAGGTTCGAGTCATGGTCCAGGCATATATTCGCTTTGTTGGAAAAAATCTCAACTATGACACTCCAACCATTGAATATAAGAAAATGAAGCGTTTAACAATATCACTTATTAGTTAAAGGAAAAAAATTATTTCAAAACTTCATCGTAAGAAAATATAATGTTTTATTAAGCTTACTAACTCTTTATCCAGACATTACATTATATTAGAAATATCAAAATATTATTTTACCTATTTACGTAAATGAAATCAGTGATGTACATATATATAGCCCTTGATATAAGTATTTATAGACCTAGAAGAAAGAACTTTATTTCAAGAAATTTTTGAAAGCTGCAATTCTAGAAAAACAAAACCGGGTGTTTGGAAAAGGAAAATTTCACCCAACTGTTTTCATTTCTTTCTTCATGCGGTTAAAAAAAATTCTGAATTCCCCCTTATTTGACCTTTATCTATTTATACTCAAAATAAAATATAAGATATGCATGATTATTAACTAATTACATGTTAAAGTATAAAAAAAAAATAATTAAAGTGAAAGGCTTAAAAATATGCATTACTCAATTTTCATTAACAAGGTTGACAATTTTTTTTATACTTTACTTTTAAGACATACTACACAGTTATTTAAGTAAGTGCTTTCGTTTATTTATTCGAAACAAATGCTGTATACTTGTACAAAGAATCGAGGAGCGTAAATATTAGATGCTTGAGAAGGACGATTCTCTTATAATTTTATATATTGTATTGTGTAAAAATAGAGTTGGACATTTAATCCTTAGGCCGTTACGAGCGTGCTAAGCACGTCCATCTGAGTCTATCTCCCCAATGTTACTAACGCGCTGCGTACTCTATTTGAATTTCAGAGATTGATTACCGAAGTGGCAAACTTCCACCAGTAAATTTTAATAGAATTTTTTCCTTTATTGAAACACCCTATTCTCGCAAAATTACTGTGAAGAAAAAAAAACATATATTTTTACTGGTGGAAGTTTGCCCCGTTGATAACCAGGCGTTTTCGAACGTTCCTTAAAAATGTACTTCCAAAAAGAACACCAACGCTGCAATAACCGAAAAGCAAAAACTCAACGATCTAAGCGTTAAAGATGAATCAGAGCAAAAGAATCTATAGCTGCAATAAATGAATCAAATATGAAACTTTTACGGGATAAAAATCAGAAAAAAATATTTATATAGAAATCAAAGTATGTTATTAAAGTAACCTTTATTGCACTTAAAAATCTGTTGATAATTTGAATATTGCAAAAACAGGTGAAAGCGTCTCCTAAAGAAAAATATACACCGTGCTTTTAAAGTTTGTCTCTCATACAATTGAAAATAATTTTACCCTTAAATAATAACTTAATTTAAATTTTTCGCTATGGTCAAAACAGCTGAAACTGTTGCAGTTCGAGAAAGATTTACTCATATAAATATTTGAGTTTAAATAAAAAAAAAAAACTGAAAAAAATGTAATTGTTTACATAAGGAGGACAACCACTAGTCCTATCTTTGAATACGAGAACTTAAAAAAAAATATCCATGGAGGTTTTTTTAAATATTTACAAAAAGAAATAATGTGCAGTGTCGGTTTCTGCAAAATTTGCAAGAAGAATGCAAAAAGAAATTTTTTCTTTTAAAATAGTGGTATTCAAAAAACGGACCGAGTGGGGCTCCATAATTCTAAATTTTTTTAAACATTTTCAACAATATTTCAAGATATAAAAATACAGCAGTTTAAAGCATTTCACTTTGAAAGAAGCATATAGTTTACATTGTAACAAACAAGAAAACATTTTATATTAACTCGTGAACAAAAGTTACTAAACGAAAAAAAAATAATATTTCAAAATAAAGGAAATTATTTGTGAAATTTTATTTTTTATTTTTTATTCATAGAATAGCCTTTTATAGTAATAATATATTTTCAGTCAAGTGCACAAATTCGCGTTTATATTTTTATAAAATCTTTTGGTTGTATTAAATTATCTTCTATTGTTTTACAAAAGTGCCAGATTTAATAAATAAGATACGGAACTTTGGAAAAGAGCACTTAAATTTGTTCAAGTTTGAGATTTTATTTGAAAATTTTTACTAACTTGTTTTAATGATTTTAAATAATTATCTTTAAACTAATGCTTCAGGAATTCTAAATTAGTAAGTATTTAATTCAGATTTAGACATCTTGTTGAATATATAAATTTAAATGAATTCCAAATTTTTTTAGGGGTAAAATATTTAAATGTTATACAGCACTTCTAAATCCTATGGAAACAGCTTACATTGAATTCACGGGAACTATTGAAGCGATTTCAAAAATTTTTATATTAGTTTTGGCAGTAGCTAAACTATACTCGTTTGAAAAAATACTCGTATATAAAATACAATAGTTACGCTTGTATAATGCTAGGGCTTTTTTTAAATTAACTATACTAAAAGGAACTAAATTTTCAGAAAAACAGAATATTCGAAAAAACTACATTTCAATAACAAAATTACTAATACCAAAATAAAAAATATACCGGGTGATTTTAATTAAAGTTACGATTTCAAAAATCGATAATTTTAATACTACTGGTCAGAATGACTTGATATTTTAGCAGAACAATCGTGAGGCAATGGAATTTTGTTTGGCGAAGGAAAAAAATAGTTCCAAATTGTGTCGATAGATGGCGTTGTCAGGGTAATGTCAGGGGAAAGACCAAAAAAGTATTCTTGAACCCTTTCCGGCGCGGAGTAAATTTGTTTGCAAAATGATGAAATAATAGACTGACACCGGAATTTACAAACGAATCCATTAGTAAAAAGAAACTTGCTTATTTTTCTGGTTCTTAATGAAAGGAAAATTTTAATTAAATACCGGGTGATTAAAATTAAAGTTACGATTTCAAAAATCGATAATTTTAATTAAAACTACTGGTCAGATTGACTTGATATTTTAGCAGAACAATCGTGAGGCAATAGAATTTTGTTTGGCGAAGGAAAAAAAAAGTTTCAAAATGTGCCCATAGATGGCGCTGTCTGGGTTCACATTGTCTGAAGATATGCAAATTACTAATACGTGACATGCGCACCGCAGACATAGCAACCATAAAAATGCAGAGCAGCAGCTCTTTGCCTGAATGCTTCATCATGACTCTGACTATGAAGGATCGCGCTCCTGCTCTTGAAGCTTTTTTATAAGAACGATGACTGTGCACTTACAGCTATTAGGAAGTTTCGGACATTAAAATCCATAAAAAAAGGTCTAATAACAACAAATGGTATGCAAAAATAATTGCTAAATTCGAAGAGACCGGTTCATTTGACGTTAAACGGGGTAGAGGAAGGAAACCAGTTTCAACTGCGGCAGTGGAAGATGTGGCTACAGCATTACAGGAACATACTGACAGTGATGCTGGAATCAGCAGTGCAAGGGGGATTGGCCGAATGCTGGATATGCCGAACAGCATGGTGCGTAAAGTCCTACGGAACGTCTTACGCTGTTATCCGTACAAGATAACTCATGTGCAGGAGTTGCTACCTGCTGACCTGGAAGCACGTCAATCTTTTGCACTACAATTTCTTGCCCGGATGGAAGTGGACAACGGATGGCCATGGAACATTCTGTGGTCTGACGAAGCCCACTTTCATTTGCAAGGTTCTGTAAATACGCAAAATTGCAGGATATGGGCGACCGAGAATCCGTCCCAGCTACAGCCATTACCTCTTCAGTCTGAAAAGGGCACTGTGTGGTGCGGAATAACGGCAGCGTTTATCGTCGGTCCATTTTTCTTCGAGGAGATCACACCTGCGGGTCCCGTTACCTGCACAGTTACTGGCAAGCGGTATGAAGCACTTTTGCGTAATCATGTTCTTTCGGCACTTCAACAGCGTCAGTGTGTGGATCGCATAATATTCATGCAAGATGGCGCTCCTCCGCACATTGCTACTACTGTGAAGCAGCTACTGAGTGATAATTTCGGAGATGATAGGATCATAAGCCGCCATTTTCCAACAACGTGGCCGCCACGTTCCCCCGACTTAAACCCGTGTGATTTCTGGCTTTGGGGGTACCTGAAGAATGTTGTTTATAGCGGGCGGATTCAGAATCTAGCCGACTTGAAGGCAAGCATCACACAACACACCCATTGCATTAGTACAGATACCCTCCGATCTGTTGTGGAGCATGCCGTTTTGCGCTTCCAATTAGTAGCGGAACAAGGCGGAGGGCATATTGAGCAACTTATGCCTTAATAATCAGTAAGGTGTTTGTTCCATGAAGCTCTTTTTTTTCTTCTTTTTTTGTCATTATCGCTGTCGTCGCTGTAAACACGTAGTCTTGTCTTTTCGCTAATAAATTTTTAGTAAATCTCTGAACTCTATTTTTTTCCTTTTGGCAACATCATTCCTATGTTTAACCCTTTAACGGGTGGTGGTCACAAAAAAGGACACCCAATTTTAATTCTAAAACTGACAAACGGCACCAAGAATATTTAATTAAAATTTTCCTTTCATTAAGAACCAGAAAATAAGCAAGTTTCTTTTTACTAATGGATTCGTTTGTAAATTCCGGTGTCAGTCTATTATTTCATTTTGCAAACAAATTTACACCGCGCCGGAAAGGGTTCAAGAATACATTTTTGGTCTTTCCCCTGACATTACCCTGACAACGCCATCTATCGGCACAATTTGGAACTTTTTTTTTCCTTCGCCAAACAAAATTCCATTGCCTCACGATTGTTCTGCTAAAATATCAAGTCATTCTGACCAGTAGTATTAAAATTATTGATTTTTGAAATCGTAACTTTAATTATAATCACCCGGTATATTTACATCGATTCAGTAGTTCCGAGAAATAGGTACATGAATATCAGGTAACATCAGGTGTTTTAATAGGACATCCAAACTGTTGTTTTTACTTTAAAATATAAGCAAAATAAAGAGTTTATTTTTTATTGTAAGCGATTTTTTTTTTTGCTGATATGAATTCTTAATGTCTTAGCTGCTTTTTAATGCATTTGCATTCGTTTCTTCATAGTTTTCTTACCAATTTATCACTTTTTAACACGTGCCAACAAAGTATAAGTGTAATTGTGAATTTGGATTGTCTGTCTCTTTGTCCGTCTGTCTTTGTTTTAACTCCCATAAATATGTTCGGATTGACTTGTACTTTTTATATCTTTAAGTGGTTCTCAGTAGAATGTTCGCTATTGAAAATGAAGTGTGTCGTATTAATAGTTTGTTTACAGGGACACACAAAAGAATTCCGTTACATCATTGTCTACAGGGTGGGGGAATGCATTTGTTGCGAATTTCATGTAAATTGCTCCTTCAAATATCTATTTGATCTATCTACTATCTTCTATGTCATTACACTCTATAAACAAATTAAATTTCTTAATAATATTGAATTAGTTTAGAAAGTGTTTCATAATATGATGCATGATTTTTTGCTATTGTTATTATTGTCATTTTGCATATTAAACACACACTATAGTTTCGCAGTTATTTTTAATTCAACAAGTATTTTATAATTCATCATAGACTATTCAAAGTAAGTAGATTTTGACGCTTTTTGTAGTGACAAGGCCAAACTGAAAGGATTGTTTGTTTTTTGGAAATTTATTTAGAAAAAAAAGACATTATTAAAATATATTTTTTTAAATCCTCGCATTCTTACAGAAAATAATAAATATGATTTCTAGAAGCTCCAGATAAAAGAGGACTGGAGAACAATATTTTACCTACCGTATATGCTCGCGTAAAAGCAAAGCCGACACTAACATTCAAGGAAAATAACATGTTCTTATGTTTCAATACCAGTATTTCCATAATGAAATATTCGCCTCATTTAACTGCAGAAAATTATTAAGTATTCTGCTGTCAAGTAATTCATGTGAAACTAATAAACTTTACTAGTATACCAACAGAAGGACATGTTATTAATCGCAAATTTTCGAGTCGATTTATACACGAGTATATACGGTAATTCAGAACTTGTCTGGAAATTGATGTCTACACTCCACACACGGTATTTTTATTTTAGTGGAAGGCACACTATGAAAATAAATTGTACGTGCTTGTAATAGTGTCTGCATTTATATCAAAATATGGAAGTGTATATACTGCCCTATAGAAACTTAAACGTTTGTAGATTCCAAGACCAGAAAATCTATTGTAATGTTTCCTAAATCTGGTTCAGATATAATCTGGATTCTTTATCACAACTTCACAGCTGCAAATAATAGATAATTTATTGTATGTATAAAATTGTCCTATTCAATTACATTTAAAAACAAATTGTGCTGAGTTGAACAAACTTTAGGTGTTGCATTAGTGCAATCATAAGATAGTAAAATCTAGTCCGAGCACTCGAAGCTCCAATTAAATACCTCAAATTGTTTGAACTAAATTTTACCATCTTATGGTTGTAGCTACTGCAGCACAAAAATCTGGTTCACCACAGTACAAAATGTTTAACCTTTGCATATAGTATCACATGACGCCAAAGCCATTAAATAATAAGCCCAGTCAGATAGTGTTAAATTTGTTAGCGACACACTAGCGCCAAACCTCTGCTGCGGAAGGAGGACAAAACAGAAGTGGGTCGCAGAGAAACGATACGATTTATTTATATCGATATTTTATACGATTTTTATCGATGTTTTGTATTTGCACTTCCTTTAAAAGCTTGCTAATTATTGGGATCTTTTACATTAAAGCTAAAACTATAATGAAAAAAAATGTGGAAATTTACTGGATTAATATTTCTATATAAATATAGTGGTGGCGAAGAAGTTGATTTATTTATTAAAAGTTAAATAAAAAGTGATAGAAATTTACATCACTATGCAATTAACCCTTTCCGTCACAGACAAATTATGTTCGCAAAATGTGAAATTACTGACTGACACCGGAATTTACAAACGACTTTCTTAGAAAATATGAACTCCTTATTTTAAGCTTTAATTTTAGAAGCAAAATTTTATTAAAGTATTCTTGGTGCCGAATGCAGCACTCCCAACCGCTAGATGGCGCTATTTTCAACTTGCGAAAAGTTTCCCATTTATCTGACTGGGCTTATTATTTAATGGCTTTGCATGACGCAAATTGGGGTTTTGTTTTGTTTAACTTGTTTCTAAAACCATTCTCCAATCTTGCAGACTTTATGAACTAATCAAATGGTCGTTGGCCATAAGAGAGATTGATGATTAAGAGATTAAGTTGATTTATCCAGATTAACTTTATTTTTTATTGGTTATAATTTCATATAGTTCTTATACATTCAGCACATTCCAGATGTTTATCGTTTGAAAAAGAAATCAATATTTTAAATTAACATGTAAATGTCGGGGATCACATAACGAAGTTAAACCATATTCATTGTATAATGATATATGTCCTCATTATTCCTGATTCCTATATATATCCTGATTCCTATTTATTAATCAATTAATAGAAACCAGATAGTATAAAACATGGTTCAAGAAACACTACAGAAACGCCTCTAATAACATTTTTGATAACAGTATTGTAAGCAGATGTTTAAAATTTATTTTCCTCTCAATAGTCCCATGCGATAATATGTACTTTTAGAGAATAATTTCTATGTTGTTGGCGTGACAGAGAAAGTACCAAGGCACTTCTCTGACAGAAGGGGTGCCAGAGCCTCAAGAGAGGTTGGATAATAATTGGAGAGAGCATAATTTCTATAAATGTTCTGTTAAAAAAGCAAACTAGACATCTTTAGTTCGGTTCTTTTTTATTAATTTAATTTTTAAATAGCCGGATTCTTAAATTTTGAACTTTAAAAGATTATGAAAAAATAGCGTGGCTCTTCAACATATAATCCAATTTGGACTCTACAATATATACATATATATACATATATATAGATTTGTATATTTTTAGAAAATAAATAAAATGATTTTAGCTTTCCAAAATTTTAAAATATAAAATATTTTTGTCATACATTTGAAGTTTAAAATCTTTATTAGAAATTAGAGTAAATCTAATTAAAAAATATATAATAACGAATTAACTAATTAAGAAACTGCAATGAAAATGTGATTAGAATTGCAGAACTTTTCGCAATGTCGAATAGAATAACCTAAAATGTATTTTATAGAGGATTGTTTAGAATTACAATTAGACTGTGATGAAATTATATTTAGAAATTGAAATTGGGATAAAATAATCCAAAAATAATGCAGTTTTTAAAGATTTTCGAATGTGATTTTTTATGGAATTATAATTAATTAATCAATATTTCTAATCTGGAGAAATGTCATTAACCCTTAATTGCATTGTGATGTAAATTTCCATCACTGTTTATTTAACTTTTAATAAATAAATCAACTTCTTCGCAACCACTATATTTATATAGAAATATTAATCCAGTAAATTTCCCTTGAACTATGTTGCTGCACAAAGTTAAAAATCTATCTTAAGATTTCTGGTGTCTAATATTTAATATATGTATAAAAAAACACAATTGTAAAAGAAAAACTCATGCAAAGAAGAGTTAAGTATTAATGACATTTTTTATTTGAAACGAAAATTATGTTTTGTCTTTAAAATGTGACAAATATACAAACATATTAATTAATTGGCAATTTTAGATAGTGTATTAATATATTTAAAACTTGATATAACGTAGTCTTCCTGGCTATTATTCTTATAGAAAGTCATGATATTGTCGTAGGGTGTATGTAAATGTAAAATGCAGTAGAATGTCATGTTTTCATGTATAAAGAATGCGTACTAAAAAAGAAGAAAGCTATCTTTATTTTATACTTTTATTTTTATTTTAACTTATCTAAATTTTGAAATTTTGAAATTTAAATGACAAGCAAAATATAGTATTTCACTTCAAGAACTAATCAAAATTTAATATTATAACAATGTAACTAAAAATCATTTTTTAAATACATCTTAGAAAAATTAATATATACTTTAAAGATTTTTAGTTTTAGATTTTTACTTTAAAAATTAAAATCCTTTTGCAATACATTTGAAGATTAAAATACTTATCTCAGATTTCGGAAAAAAAATTGAATAAAAGAAAAGTAACTGATTCAGAAACTGCAATGAAAATGTCATTAAAATTGCAGAGCTTTGCGTGATGTATAAAGTAATTGACTTAGAGGTATTTTAAAGGGAAAGATTTAGACTTTCAATTAAACTGTTATGAAAGCATATTCAAGAATTGGAATTTTGACAAAACAATCTAAAAATAACTCGCTTATTAAGCTTTTTCGAATGTGAACTTTCAAATGGAATTGTAATTAATTTACCGGGACTTCTAGACTGAAGGAATGTCATTAGATAATTTTTTTTTTCAAAACAAATTATGTTTTTTCCTTATGAAAAATATATAAATATATTAATTATTTAGTTGTTGCATTGTTATTAAGCGTACAAAGAGATTTCTAAGACTTTAACCCACATCAAAAATTTTCGTAAGTAGTAATTGATTAAAAGTAAAAAAAAAAAAAAAAAAATTACTAATATTTTCACTATTCCATCACTACTCCCTGAATACTAGGCCAATGCGCTGAAACAAAAATGGCAGCAGTCATAGGCGTATTTTTTTAGCGTTTATACGGTCCCTTGAATTTGAATACCAAAAATTTCAAAAAGCTTTCACCACCTTATTTTTCTGAGATTAAATAAGTCACAGGAAACTTTTCGAAAATACTGGTGTCTAAGTTCAGGGGACCGTACAAACATTTAAAATATCCGTCTACGAGAGCCACCATTTTTGTGTCAGAGCATAGGCCTAGTATTCAGGGAGAGTTGTGATTCCACATAAACTGAGTTTGTTTGGAATTTATTAAAACAAAATTGTACTTTTTGCAAGGCTCACCATGGCCGTCAATGCGTTCGTCTGCCATGGTGGCAATTTGGAGTTTCAGTATCCAGGTGGCTTTCTTGTACACACATAGCGTGTAGTTTTCGGATGCAATCGTTCATGTCCTTTGTCCTGTATATTTTGTACTATTCTATCTTAATGGATTCATTGTAAGAGGGGTCTCACCTTGTGTATATAATTGCACCGTAAAAAATAAACTCCGGTTTATTAGGGATGAAAAGCCTCGTGAGGGATATATTTCAAATATACGTATGTTTCGAAACAATAACAACATTTTTGCAAGTAAATTCTGCAGAAAACTATTTTCATTCAGTTATATAAATGTTATTAAAAGGGTGTACTACTCTTATAGCTTCCAAAAATTTGATATTTTAAGGAAAATGTTTATGAAACAGCAACAATGTCTGCACATTTTTAATTAAACCGCATAAACAAATTTCGTTATTTATTATTAGAAACATTTGTTACATTATTAGAAACAGAGAATTTCTATTTAATCAATGCTTAAAAGAATTTTTAAAGTAGTCTATCTCAAAATGTTAAAAAATCACTTTTATTATATTGCGCGCAATATTTCTCTTGAACCAACCATTACTTTTACAATCAATCATCACACATTTATAGATTATATCAATATCTTAAGACTGAACATAAAAATGTGTATATTTTATCAAAATGTTATTTATAAAGTAAAGTTAAAAGTATTGCATATTGTTCTTTTCGAGATTATCTATGCTCCTTATTTTTGAAAATGAAATAATAAACATATTTCCGTTTTGTCTTAAGATAAAGTTATAATCTACAAAGTCTAGAAATATCATATAAAAATATCAAGTAATTCCAGAGATATCATTGGCGTAGTTCTGAAAACCTCATTTTTAGATATATTAGTTAAAAGTAAATTTTATTAAAACATGAAATATCCAATGTTCTAGTATACTTGTATTGGATTCTTTCTGAGTGAATAATGTGTTTAAACTTTATGAAAAATATTTTTTATAATATTAAGCAATTGAATAGATATCTTACATGAAATATTGCTGACATGATATTTTTTAAGAAGACAATTGAAGCCCCGATCCCTTCTTTAAACATTACTTTACTTACTTTAGCTTACATAAGTTATCCAGGTTTACGAATTAATAAAAAGTTCCCAATACAACCTGTTACGAGTCTCATAAAATCTGGTGAAATATCTTATATAATAACATATATTTTATCTCAAAAGTTTCCGAACCTTTTTATGCAAGGAAAATTGCATAGGTAGAACAAAGTATTCAGCGGAAGCCTTTGTTGAAGATGTTCTTTTGATTAGTAGTTTTCGACACTGGCTTCGGAGACAACAGTAGGAAAAGAATTTTTTTAGGTACCAATCTCACTTCCATATACAATTTTGACTATAGACTAAACAAATGTTTCCTTAGAAAAATTTAACTGAGAATTTGCTTTCTACAAGCCATAAACAGAGGTGTCCAGCTCTTACTAATCTTCCGTAATATGTAGATTAATTTGATCCAGTTTAACAATGTTTCGAAACAGAAAATTTATATCATGAATCTTTTTTTATATACCGTAATTTCCGGCGTATAATCCGCAGCTCAAAGAGTCGTTTTTCGACCCAGAAATATTATTTTATAAAATGTAACTTAAAAGATCGCGGTAAATATTTAACTACAATTATTGAATAAAATTTCTGGGTCGAAAAACGACTCTTTGAGCTGCGGATTATACGCCGGAAATTACGGTATTTTCTGATTTATTCATGGAGATAATATACTGTAATTTCCGGCGTATAATCCGCAGCTCAAAGAGTCGTTTTTCGACCCAGAAATATTATTTTATAAAATGTAACTTAAAAGATTGCTGTAAATATTTAACTACAATTATTGAATAAAATTTCTGGGTCGAAAAACGACTCTTTGAGCTGCGGATTATATGCCGGAAATTACGGTAATTTCATTTCTTAGAAAAATTCTGGTGCGAAACGTACAAAACCTAGGTTAAATTATTGCACATATTATGGGCAATTAGTGGGAGATTGGCACTTCTGCAAAAATGACGTGGAAATGAAATTTTTATCATAGTTTAACCTAGATAACTCTTATATTTTTAATCCTAACTGGCGTAATTGTGGGAATGTATGTATGCAATTTGTTTTAAAATGCTTAGAAAATGTTGTTTATATATGTGTCAAGAAATGATAATGCAGTAGACAGCATTTACATTTAATAAAATGTAGTAGAATGTTGTATTGTTGGCTTTAATATTGTAATACTACAATAATATGTAGAATATGAACACTTTTTTAAAATTTTCTTTTTGACAATAAGTCGACACTGGCCTTTTGTCACATTTTACATTACATTTGTCACATTGTGCCATTACATTTTAGTTACAAATGTATCAGAACTGTTACCGTTTTCTGATATGTATGTATGTTCTGATATGTAACTGATATGTATTCAAACCTCAATAGGATGATAATAGCATGCATAACAATATGGAAATGTAGAGGAACATATACTAATAATTTACCTTTAATTAATTTTAATTAAACAAGGGCACCGCTTTGTAATTTGTCTTTCTCCTTAATCAAAGTACCTGTAACGGAAACAAATTTATCTATTGGAACACGAAAACTGACCAATGTCATGGTTTGTTATTATGATTAATGAAACTGTGTTTTCAAAATTTAGCAGTCGAACAATAAAGTGTGTGACACTAAATAAAATAAGTTGAAACTGGTGTGAAACACTAAGAACTAAAATAACTTCTTAAAACGCCATAAAAACTTTAAAATGCGCTAGGCTTTTCGAAAGATCTGAGTCTTTCTTCGTCAGGCGCAAAAAGACGTGCGTCTACTATGAAAGCAGCAGCAAGACTGAAATGAGAGGTAAGGGAGAGGAAACAAGCTGATGCAACAGCCAATAGGAAAGTAGAAAACAACAGCCAATAGGAGAACAGACGACAACAGCCAATCACAGAAGAGTAAAAACAAAACAATAGAGAATACAAAATAGAAGGGGAATAAGGAAGTGAATAAATAAATAAATAAATAAAAGATAAATAAATAAAATAGAATAAATATATATATATATATATATAAAAAAATAAAAAAAAATTAATTAAAAAAAAATAAAAAATAATAATAATAATAGTAGTAAATAAATAAATAAATAAATAAATAAAAAATAAATAAATAAAATAAAAATAAATAAAGCACACAAATACATTAAAAAACATGGAAACACATGAAAATTAAGAATTAAATAAGTAACCAAAATATATAAATATATATAAAAAACAGACTAAAATTAATTAATACAAAATAAATTATATGGAAGTACTGAAGAGGTTTTTCCAAGCAGCAGAGAGCATTGTGGAATCGGATTTATCATTAACAATAACTTCACGATTAAGATAAATAGCTAATTTTTCCAGAAAGTCCAATTCAGAGATACTATTTGCATTAAAGATAATTTTAGCATTTTTAAAATTAAAACAATGGCCGGAATCCCAAGAGTGCTTGGCAATTGAAGATTTAGAAATTTCTTGATTAGTTACCTTGAGTTAGTCTCCCTTAGTTTGTACCCTTAGTTAGTCTTGATTAGTAACTAATCAAGAAATTTCTAAATCTTCAATTGCCAAGCACTCTTGGGATTCCGGCCATTGTTTTAATTTTAAAAATGCTAAAATTATCTTTAATGCTAATAGTATCTCTGAATTGGACTTTCTGGTAAAAAAAAATTAGCTATTTATCTTAATCGTGAAGTTATTGTTAATGATAAATCCGATTCCACAATGCTCTCTGCTGCTTGGAAAAACCTCTTCAGTACTTCCATATAATTTATTTTGTATTAATTAATTTTAGTCTGTTTTTATATATATTTATATATTTTGGTTACTTATTTAATTCTTAATTTTCATGTGTTTCCATGTTTTTTAATGTATTTGTGTGCTTTATTTATTTTTATTTTATTTATTTATTTATTTATTTATTTATTTATTTATTTATTTACTACTATTATTATTATTTTTTTATTTTATTTTTATTTTTATTTTTATTTTTATTTATTTATTTTTTATATATATATATTTATTTATTCTATTTTATTTATTTATCTTTTATTTATTTATTTATTTATTCACTTCCTTATTCCCCTTCTATTTTGTATTCTCTATTGTTTTGTTTTTACTCTTCTGTGATTGGCTGTTGTCTTCTGTTCTCCTATTGGCTGTTGTTTTCTACTTTCCTATTGGCTGTTGCATCAGCTTGTTTCCTCTCCCTTACCTCTCATTTCAGTCTTGCTGCTGCTTTCATAGTAGACGCACGTCTTTTTGCGCCTGACGAAGAAAGACTCAGATCTTTCGAAAGGCCTAGCGCATTTTAAAGTTTTTATGGTGTTTTAAGAAGTTATTTTAGTTCTTTGTGTGACACTATTCAAAGTTATTTGTTGCTATACTATAGAATCTATTTATTTATCGTGTGTTTATATGCATAAAATCAATTTCTGTTCGAACAATCGTTGCAGGGGATAACTGATATAAAATGTTTGCAATAAATCGGTAAAAATGCATGTTACAAATTATTTAAAACTGTTTTCTAGAAATATTACTTGTAACGAATTCATATCAAATTTAAATCATTTATTTTGTTGATGATATATCTGTGTACTTTTCCGATAGTATTTGACTTTTGCAATTCCAATTAAAAAGTGTACGTGCCAAAAGTATCCTACTATTTATGCAGAACGTGAAAACTTTTATCTGTGTTTATTACATTTAACAATTAAGAAGTATCATTACTTAATTTAGTCAGACCTTTTAAAGATTAGACTAGGCAATGGTGCTGTGTTTTATTATTTTAACATTACCTTGATGTATAAAGCTCTTATAAAAGTAATAATCTAAGCTCTATATTATTTCTAAAATGTTTCTATTTATATTAGTTTAACCTAATATTTGTGAACTGTGCTTTTAAGTACTTTTATAAACTTTACCAATTCTCGAAAGATAAATTTAGAACATTCACAACATTTTCTTTATTATAACAAAATCACGTCCAATAGAGAAACTTTTCAGGTTTTAACAATCGAGAACCAAATTGGTAATTAATGTAGAATATGCTTCATACTCTTATATTTTAATAAATATACCTAGATCATATACAAAGCATAGAAGGTTTGTCTATAAGTAAATATAATCAACAGATATCAAAACATAACATTATTTACAATAAACACCGGATTTCTGACATACCGTAATTTCCGGCCTATAATCCGCTATAATCAAAGAATCATTTTTCGTCCTAGAATTTTCATTTAATAATTGAAATCAAATATTTACAGCGATCCAGGAAGAAGCAGCATTTTATAAAATATAATTTCTGGATCGAAAAAGGATTGTTAGATCAGCGGATTTTAGGCCGAAAATTACTGTAGTTGCATTTGTTATTGAAGCATTCATCCATAACAAGGCATAAGTTTCTAAGTTGTTGTAACCAGTGGCGTAGCCAGGGAGGGGGTCCAAACGCTCTGGATGCCAGTAAAATTGTAAAGTTTTCTTCGCCTTCGTTATCGCAGAAAGTTCTCTGATTACATAAGGCAAAGAAAACTTTACAAAATTAGTGGTATCAAGAGCATCTGGACCCCCACCCTGGCTACGCCACTGGTTGTAACCATCTACCACCAATTACTGTAGCAATGAAGCATATATTAACACTCAAGATAGGACGCTATCATAGAACGTAATAGTGATGACGTTCGGAGCTCCTGTACTGACAATCGGAAAAAACTTCTCACAATGGAATATTTCTCTTTTCGATCATCTATCTCAGCCATACCCAAACTTTTTTTCTCGCGGGACGCAACACACTTGTATAATAATGTAAAAAAAGTGTAATCATAATTGTAAGATAACAAAAGTAGTATAACAAAGCTATAAAATAAAGTTAATATAATTAGTAGGATTGGAGGTTTGTCGCGAAAAAAAGTTACCAACAAATTTAACACCACTATTTCCGAACAATATATTTCCTAGTATATTTATAATCATAATGATGTAGAAATATGCCTCGAAGATTTTTGTTTGGAATTAGTGATATAAAACTTTTTTCTGCTGCAAACGTTTAACCCTAATGTCCCTAATAGGCATTATTAGCTATATGATTATAAACGTAATAATATAACAATGCAGCATTATTCTTTAATAAAACGCTGATCATCTCTATGCAAAATCTTTTTTAGAAATCGTATATAGTGCAAATTTAATTAATTTGAAATAATGTTTATTCAGTGTTGAAGATTAAAAATATATACACCACTATAGCACAAATAGATCTACATGTAAAAAGAACTTTTGACTAACGAAACGGCCTTTAACATGTTATAATATTATTTTAAACTAGTGATTATAAATAACAGGGCAGATTTTGTCTTCCCATGAAAACATATAAAAGAACACTGATGGTCTAAAAAATTTTTATGCATTTCTCAATTGATTTTATAAATTTGTACAATTTTCATTAGATGATCTTAAAACTTTATTCCACAGAATTAATAATACAGTAATCCGTTGGAAAAAAAAGCATTTTAAAAACTCGTTTAAAATTGAAAAGCATATTTAGATATTCCAATTCATTTGTCACTAAAAATACCTAATTATTTAATTTATCGCAAAAATAATAAAACATTGCAATTATATGAAGATACGCGCGATTTTTTTTTTAGCAACAGTTACTATAAATTGACACCTGCCTACAGCCCATCCGTTAACGGCGCACTTAGACTATGCCATATGTTTCCTTCTTTGGAAAATTTCCTAAACGAGTGCTAATTTATACTACCAATCTTTATAATGTATATTTTTACGTTTCAAGCACAGAATGTGTTAATTCATTATTTAACACGTTTACCGCCACAGATTGTGAAAAAGTGCCTTTTTTGGCCAACGTTTACAAGGTTTTCAGATTTTATCGAGTCGGTTCACAATACCCAATAGCGTCAATGTTTGTTATTTGTATGCAAATTATTAATTTTATATTAAAAAATATCAAATTTTATTTATTTTTACACATTGAATGCCAAACTGAAATCAATAAACAAGCGAGAGGAACCAAAGGGTACTTTTTTTAAATACATGATAATAAGTTATCAATAGTTCTGTTTTATAGCTATAAATTGTATTCAATGAAAATATTCATGCCAAATTTCGTGTGCTATGGCACCACGAGAAATATGGCTGACTGATATATTTGTGTGCATGACAGTCAATGTGTTAAATTAAATTATACATACACAGGAAACATTTTAGGCCTATCCATTACGGAGATTTTCTTTTATCTTACGGATCGTAAAATATTGGAAGTTTGGGCGTTTTTAATTCAGAAATTCTGATAAGTGGTTTTTGATTTATTTAAGGCTAGGCAGTTCGTGATTACATATAGAAAAAATGCTACTTAGAGAATTTCTGGTATGAATGCGGAATTTCTTGATAAAAAAGAAGGCGAAACGTGCAACTCATGAAAAATACAGTTTTCAGAAAATTAAGCATAAATTTTGTTTTACTTGAGGAAGAAGACAGATATTTTAAATTGCTTTGGTAATGTCCCTTGTTCAGAAACTTTCAGAGAAGTTTATTTTAAAAAAATCAAACCATTTACAAAATTAAATCTGCAATAACCCTTTTTAACGCCTTCCAACATATTTGAAATATGTTTATGAATTCGGTTTTATCTCTCCGTCTGTCTTTCCATCCGACTGTCCATGGTATAACTCATGTAAATATACTCTGATTGTCATACAATTGACATACGTTATTCAGGTTTACTAGGGCATGTCTGATATTGATCATGAAGTGTGTAAAATTGTAATGTTTTTTTTTCAGAAGCAATCAAAATTATTCCATTACATTATGGTATACTTGGAAAAATAATTTGCAGTGAATGTTATTGCTGTTAAACTGTTTCAAACATCCTGAAATTGATATACATCACTAAAATGCACTTCATGATGCTTACTGTAGAATATCTTATGTATAGCGTTTATCGGTCGTTTACATGGGCACTCGAAAGAATTCCATTACAGTATGGTCTATGGGGGAAAATCGTTTGCAGTGGATTTTATTTCTGTTACACTATTTCAAACATATTGAAAATGATGTACACCACTGAAGTGACATATTGCTTACTATAAAAAATACTGGACATAGCATTTATCGTTCATTGACAGTGACACACAAAAGAAATCCTTTACATTACAGTTCATGGGGAAATGTTTGAAGCGTATTTTAATAATGTTATACTACTTCAAACATAAATAAACCAATATGCCTATGCTATTAAATTTTAGAACATTATGTAGTGTATATGCTGATCTAAGATCATATACAGCGATGCCCAAAAGGATTACAGCATACTTCTGTCTATAGAGGGTAAATGCTTAAATCTAATTTCACCTTCTTCACCAGTGAAGTTCCGTCGTAGACTTCTAGAAATGTTGGAAAGTGTTTCATAATCTATAGTTGTCGCATGATTCTTATTCCGTATTTTTATTTTGTGATGTTTTTAAAGATATGAATCCTTTTAAACCATAAGTAATAAATGTATAGATAAAGCGGTCGAAGTGCGGCGCAAATGTATGCAGAACTCTATCGCAACCGATGCAAACCTCAGAATCAAATGTTTGCAACTGGAGCTGTTACCAGTACCTGTCATGATAGAGAAAGAAACCCATTCACACGGACAGTTACAGGTATAGGGTGTTATTTAGGTTTTTAGTATTGCGCCTGTCAGTAGCGTAGCCAGGGAGCGGGTCGAAACGCTCTGGATACCACTAAAATTGTAAAGTTTTCTTCCGTTTGATTATCGCATAAATTTCTCCGATCATATAAGTCAAAGAAAACTGTACAAAATTAGTGGTATCAAGTGCATCTGGACCTCCACCCTGGCTACGCCACTGGCGCCGGTTCTGGTAGTGTTCTGCATACATTTGCGCAGCTCTTCGACCGCTTTTCCCTGCCGTACTGTAAGTTAGACGCATGTCTGCACATTCGTTATACCTATAACGATTCATGTTACTTCTGCAAAGTCACCTTGTCGAATGACAACCGGCTGGATTCGTCAAAGAACATTGCACGTGATCAGAAGTTCTGGATGCACATTGCTTTCTACAACGTCATGTGTTCATTTGCGCCCATACTTTTCTGTCTGAGATTGTCTTCTTATTCTATTTTCTACCTCCCCACCAAAATAGAACGATCAATGTTGATACACCTTGTAGATACGAAGTAATACGCAAAAAATAGTGAAATTAAAAAACGTACACTACAAATAAAAACACACTTCCAGAAATTATCGGTCATATACAGTACTGTAACCGGATTCTTTCTGCGTCTCTGTAAATGAACTATAAATGCTACGGACATCACACTGTACCGTAAACATATTATAGTGCACTTCAATGATACATAAATATCTGCATAAACAATCTGCATAAAATACTGTAACATCATTAAAATATGTACATTGCAAACGATTTTCCCCATAGATTAGAATCTAACGGAAATATTTTTATTGTCCCTGTAAACGATCTATGAATGCTGCTAAACACTTCATTTTTAATACTGGACAGGTCATAGTAAACCTCAATAACATATATATATATCAATTATATGGCAATTCGAGTATAATGACGCGAGTTATGAAACGGACAGAAAATTTTTTCAACTATTTTGGAAAGTAATAAAAACATTTCTTTAAAATATTAGAAATAAAACAAATACTATTATGATAATCAATATTCTCAAAAAGTATTGACGACATGTTCCAAATAATGTAAAGAAACATACCCATTTTTTTAAAAATCTATGATACTTTTGTGAAAAGTTTGAAGATTAAGGTATTTGTGGAGAAATTTCAATAAATTTAATATTGAAAAAATGATAATAAGAAGTAACTATTTCTGAAACAGCATTGAAAATTTAATTAAAACTCAAAAGTTTTGCGTAATGTCTAAAATAATTGTCTTAGAAGGATTTATTTTGAAAGAATTAGAAGCTCAATTAAATTTCGATGAACGATATATTCCTGAATTAAAATTTACGACAATCAATCTGAAAATGGTTGAATTATTAAACATTTTCATATGCGAATATTTTAAAAAGAATTCTAATTAATTTATCTTTACTTGAACTTCTAATCTTAAGAAATGTCGTTAATAGAAAATCAAGTTTTTTTCTGAAAATAAAATAATGTTTTGCCCTGAAATTACGACAAATGTGTAAGCAATTAATTCTAAACTATCGAAGTAACAAATTCTCAGTTTCACAGTGTAGCGAATAACCACGTGGGACATTTTCCAAATTAAAATAAGTTGGGAATGAAATCTATATTTAATACTTGGAAATTTTTCCATAGGAAATTTCTCCTTGCATTCATCATTTATCAAATTTTAATTGTTTAAAAGGCTCATAGCCAACATAGTGAAAAACACTATGTATGGTGGGTAGAACGTCGGTGCGCTATACTGATGACCCGGGTTCGAGTCAAGGCTTCGATACTTTCTCACTATGTTGGTTATGCGCCTTTTAAGCAATTAAAATTTGATAAATTAAGTTGGAAATTGTACGTCAAACGTAAAAAATGAGGTGCGTTCGTACTATAACTAGTTTTATAAATATTCAGACCTTGGTGCAATAGCTGCTGCACTCTTATGCAAAAATGCATGAATATAAAATATATTTTAAATGCAGATTTTCATATTATAGATATTAAATTATTTTATGATTTCAATACACATTTAGAAACAACTAATTACAATTCTGTGACATTAAAATTACACTATGCGCAAACATCCAATATGAAACAACGTAAAAAAAAATCATTGTTATTATTTCACTGAAAAAAGAATTGCATCGTCTGTTATTATTATAGGATTAATTTACGTAATAAAGTAAGTACATTTTATCTTTTGTTGATATTTACTGAAAATTACAATGAGAAACTTAAGCCTAACTTTGAAATTTTCAGAACTTGAAATACATATTTAGACTCTTTTTCCATTTAATATCTATTTATAAGGAAACATCAATCCAAAAAACTTTCGGTAGATTATATCCTCCTGAGATTATATCCTCCCCGCGTCCATCCTATGGACATTTTTATTTCTCATATAAAATATTTAATTTCAGTTGGAACTGGTAAAAACTTACTGTCCATTATAATGGATAGTCTAGTGCTGCTATCTGTATACCGAAAAGGTAAAAAAAATCGCCGTAAAATGTGTATTTTAATCATTTGAAAATGGCGGCGAACAGGTGAAAGATTGCTGAAGGTGAGTACACAGTTTTAACTCAAATTTCATATATATTTTTTAAGTATTTTGATATTAATGCAGCATATATCTAATTTTAAATGTTATATTAATGGAATTAAACCGTAGTTTAAGTAATTGAATCTATATTTTGGAGAATAAACGCATGTTTTTATCGATGTCTATTGTATTGGGCGTTGGGTCTTCATCAGTAATTTCCATTCATATTAGAATCTTTTAGAATATTGAAGGGGGAGATTGTTTTTGCTCAAAATTCCGTACTGTATTGAAAAAAAGTAAATACAGAAGTAGACAATATACATTTCTATTGGAAATTAAATAATTTATTAAATAATTAATTAAATATTGTCCTAGAAGTATATAATTCTACTGATAAATTGCTTGTTCCATATTAGTACATTGTTTAATTTTTTATTTCAGTGAAACGTGATTTTTTGCAGTGTTTAATAAATAAAGACTTACTTACAAATAAGCTTTTATTTTCTTGTTCATTGCAAGATTTTCGTATTATGTTTTGTTAGTATGTTGTTTCTAATTAAATTAATTAACTTATCAAATTAAAATAACCAAATTTGAATAAAAATATAATTAAAGCTAGCATTATAAGATTATAAATGAACTCATTTTTATTTCTTTTAAACTTCCACTTGGCATTCAATTGCCAATTTTGGTAGCTGTGCCACTAATTAATATAATTATTTCAGGAAATAAAGGGTTGGTGTTGAGATAGACTTAAAACAAAATTCTAATTGAAAAGCATATAAAATTACATTAAATTGACCTACACTTTTTCTATTTGATGATGTAAAACTTGAAATTATGCGATGCTTAGAAATGATGGATGAGTAATAAAACACACTTCTGAAAATAGAAAAGTTGGCAGTAAAATAAATAGGACTTTGTCGCCAGAAATCTAATTTTTGAGGCCTATCTTTTTTAAAGATATTTGGAAACTGACGCTATTTAGATCTAGAAAAAGTTATTGAGACACGTTTGGAAGCAATAAAATGAATTGTGAAGTGTCAGAGCTTGACAATTAGTGACGAATTTTTAGTTGAGCGGATTAAAAAAAAATGCGGCAAAGATTTAAAACGTTATTTTAAAAACATTAATAAAAAGAGTTTTTTTTTTCAGTTATTTAAAGAAAAACAGTACTGAATAGTTTTTGTATTATTTTTGTATTTGTCTCCTTGTTTATTTCTAAATATATTTAAGACAAAATTCAACTGAAATTACTCGTTCAATAAATTACAAAATAGGAAACGTGTTATAAATTTGAAATTTATATTTACAAAATATATTTTTCATCAGAGATAAATGATCACATATAAAAAAAGGTATGCATAAAGCCGAATTTTCGCGTTTCTCCCATTTTTCATTTTTACCATAGGACTAATTTTATATACGCGATAAAACCAATTAAGAAAATGATATTGTCCCAAGAAAATTTGTTTTAAATATAGTTTATAGGCGTATAATGCGCGGATCAAACCATCATGTTTCGACCCAGAAATTTTATTTCATGAAATGTACATTTCTAGATTGCAGTAAATATTTTTCTTCGATTATTTAATAAAATTTCTGGGTCGAAACATGGTTGATTGATCCGCGGATTATACGCCGGAAATTACGGTAATATAAAAGTTTGATATGGAACACTTTAGATAATTTGGCCATCCATTCTTTAACCCCTTAATAACGAGTGGAGACATTTGGGTCCCAGTGAACTATTTTTTATTCTTTTCGTACCAGTTCTTGAAAAATAATCTCTGCCATACGCTTACACTACCATACTTTCACGAGAAATGTACCGCAAAATAAAGAAATTTTTTTATAAATTGTGGTACGATTGACTATAATAATGGTCACCGGCCCTGCCCCGAAATCGAAGGATTGAACCGAGAATACACGCGTAGGATATTACACACAAAGGCTGTATACAGTGTTTACATTTGTCACAACTATTTTGCAAACACTGAACTCTTCAAATTATTTTATAGCACAATTTTAAACAAACGTCTACGATTAAATAAGGATACGATTTTTATTTGAACTTATTGGTAAAAAAATATAAACCGTTCATACCTTGAATATGCGGAAGCATTAACTGATTATTAATGTGTATTTATTTCAGTTTTACAAAAAATAGTTACAAAAATAGTTACAAAAAATAGTACTTGCCATAATATAATGGCATGTTATAAGCATCAATATACAAGCAACGATAATAAGAAACATATAAAAACAGTAAGTTTTTTACTAATAAATGTTTGTAAAATTTAATTTATTAACATTAGAACTACCGGAAATTTTACTCAAGTTTTTAAAAACTATTTCACACCAGAAATTTTATTTAAAACTACTTAACTTATTGATTTAACGTATGTCTGAGAGTTTTATATTTAATTTATTTTAAAAAGAAATTTCTGGTTCGAGTCGGAATATATTCATTTGGTAACCGTCAAAATTTCGGCTCATTTGTAGTTCTAGTGTTAATGTTGCGCAGAACTTGTTACTATGTATGATATAACAATCATATATATTTTTAATTTTCATTGCTCAATAACTTTTTATTTTTTAGTCTTGAAATGAGTACTTTACATTTAACGAACGATTGCCTCCATATCCACGTCAATTAATTTTTATTGTCCAAATGTGTTGTTTCCGATTGGACACAAGTATTTTTATACAGGATATTTCGCCTTAAGGGTGTATTCAAATCCAAACTGCTTATTTTGAGACATGTTTGTAAATTCATTTTTGCTCTAAAATGCATCCAATTGGCAGGTTCTCTTATTCAGAAACTTTAAAATGTCCGTATTGTCTCGATTTTTTGATAAAGGCAGAATATATTTCAAAAAATGCTGTCAAAGTGAACATTTTGAACCGAATTTCCCGAAGCGATAGAACTAGAAACAAAAAAAAATGATCGTACTGTGAAAATAATTGTCTGTAAATCAATTTCTAATTAATTGAACGAAAAATAAAAACATGGGGCCCTTATAAATGTCTTTATAAATCACGCCGCCAAGTTTCCTGTTGTTACTTTTAAAAATGAGTCTCAGAATGTGTCTCAAATTTTTGAGTTGTTGAGCGTGGAAAAATATTTTTTTTGAATACTGTCTTAAATCATCTGAAAATTTCAGCAATTAAATAATGCAAAAAAAAAATTTCAGAAAAAGTGGTTCCAAAACAATAATAATTGAAAAAATACATTTAGACAATAAAAATTGTTTGTCGCGAATATGGCGGCATTCGATAGCTAAGGCTTAAAGTAGTAGTTAATAATTCAAGAACATTACAATTTTTAATTCGGTTATCTATTCCCTATACCCAGTGCAAAATTTAAATGTATAAGTATTCTACTTAATATCTTCCTTTTTTTTAAGAATCATCACAATCGACGTTTAAAAAATAAAAACAAAATCAGGCCATCTGTTCTGTTTTAATCGCTATCAATAACTTTTACTTGTCTACCACTAGTCTAAATAATTCAGTTTGTCGTCTTGATCTGATTATCTTTTAACGGTCTTAAAGCTGTTTTTATATCCAATTAATACACATAGATCTCCTTATTATAAGCAAACTGATGTTATTTAGACTCGACTAAGAATCGGACTTTCAAGAATCACCCATAAACATCTGTTACTTCGAGAGGATGCACGCATGTGTCCTCACTGTCACTTTGATCTCCTGACTAATAATCATATTTTAATTGACTGTCCAGGCCTCCGGCACTTATATAGATTATATTTTATTTCATCATTACACACTTTGACAAACCTCATTGGGCGAACACCTCATGGGGCACTCTTTCATTTTCTAAAGCATACGGGCTTTTATTTTGAGATATAGATTTTATATAACCTTCATGTTTTATCTATAACAATGTTAGTTTATACTTCTTGAACTTGACATCTGGATGGGGTCACCCTATCCAGATAGTATTTCTCAGTGTATTACTTTTACTTTCATACTTTACTTTTTTTAAGAATTCATAATATTTGTTTTATACAATGTATGACTGTGTCCGGATGGGTGACCCCATCCAGGTGTTTTCTCATTAAGCTTTGTTTCTTTTTTGGTTTTTGTTAGCATTAATTTTGTTAATCTTTTTATATATTTTTTTCTTAATTTTTACTTTGTCGCAGCTTGTCTCCAGTTGGCCCTTGTGCCGTCAAACCTTATACAACCAACCAACATTATTATAAGCAATTATTACAGCTCTATTTTTTCACAAGCACACCCTTCTTGGCGAAACCAGATCTCCAAGTCATTTTCTCCGCCTCTCTAAAAAGAGAATAAATATAACAGTGATTTATGCCTGAAAAATTATTTTATTCTTTGCGTTTTCCATTTAATACTAGACTATTCAAATGGTGTTAATCTATAAATACACACGTATATCGCGCTCGTTTAAAACATGATCTAATAATTGCATAATTTTTATTCTATTTAGTGAAAAAACATGCAAAATGAAAACTAATAACATTAAAAAATAATCACATTTCATTCATGCATACTATAAAATGCCTAGTAGTGCGCAATAAAATTTGAAAATTTATATTAAATTTGAAATAATAGAGGCCGTTTATGACAAAAATTACATCAATTTATAAAACGTTGTTCCGAATAAAATGGTTCATTTTCTTGCATCATTTAATTCGTAGCCGGTCTAAATTTATAGCCATACAATGAATATTTCTAATGTATCCTAATACGTAAGAATGGTCAATTTTCAAAAAAAAATATTTTTATTTATTGAATTTATTGAATGCAGCTTCTATTTAGCTTAAAAAAATACTTTTGATTGCGAATCTATGTCAATTAGAAGCCAAGATATTAAAGAAATTGTAAAGCTCCACAAACTGGAAGTGATCATTAAAATAGCCGAATGTAAGAATATAAAGCTGTCAAACGAATTTGAAATACTATACATTCTAGAAAATTTAATATTAAAAAAAAATTCTTAATATTTCAAATAATTTACACGTTTTGAGTGCATAATGCAACGAAAAAATTAATTTAAATCTGACAACATTTGTTTTGTTATTTTAATTACAAATGCATTTTTCTCCAATCATTTTTTTTTTTCAGAAACCATATCATTAAATTTTTTTTCAAACTTCATATGTTTTTATAATGTTTCTTAGAAAATGAACTAAAAGAATGTTCACAATAAGAATATTTTACCAATTATTCTATGATATTTGAATGATAATGAAATAAAATATGACAAATATTTAATATTGATTCTCCGACTAGCTCTAAAATATTTATTTATAGAAGTAGCCTAAAAGTTGTAGTTCCTTCCCTAAAAAAGTGCTTGCGGATTATAAAAAACTTTTTTTTAAGAAGATGATGAGATTTACATGTAGATTTTATAAAGTTTTTGTAATTTCTTCAAAATTCTCTATGCATTTATCAGCATTTTAAAACTAGCGTAATTTAATGAAAATATAAACTTAACATATTCATATATGAATCAAAATTAGAAACAGAGTTGTTTCTTTTTACAATGTTCTTTTTAAAGTGCTGCGAACGTATTCGGAAACCCTACATTAACCCCTTAATCGTCGCGCCCTTTAAGTGTAGGCTACTTTTTAAAAATTCAGATTGCTTGATTACCACCAACTTTTTTAAGTAGAAATGTTCGTCTTATTTAATAGACCGATAAAATATTGCAAGAATAAAGCCAATAATACTATTTTAAAAAAATTGGTGGGAATCAAACAATCTGAATAAAACAGGTGTAACCTACGCTGCCCGTGAATGTCTCGGCCACGACGATTAAGGGGTTAATGATCATTAAATATCGTGTACCAGGGTTCGTACGCTTTTACCACAATTTTTTAATAGAATTTTTCGCCATATTTAAATGCAGAAAAGTATTACAAATCCTGCAATTAAACGAGGCGGGTATAATTTCTGCTTTTTTGAATATTAATAAATAAAAAATCTATTAAACAATTGTGGTAAAAGCGTACGAACCCTGTGTACTATTACATGAAAAATATTGAAATATTTAGTACATGAGCTTTTACATTCCTTCGCTTTTATACATCAATTTCACTGAAAGCATTTTCTTCATTTAAATAAACTTCTTTCTTTTAACTATTTGTGGCACAAGTGT
The DNA here is from genome assembly GCA_963931845.1 of Maratus michaelseni. Lineage (NCBI taxonomy): Eukaryota > Metazoa > Arthropoda > Arachnida > Araneae > Salticidae > Maratus > Maratus michaelseni. Next base: position 86,651,904 of record OZ007586.1, read on the forward strand.
TTCTGTAATGCTGAATTCGCACCAGAATTTTATTTTTTTTTAAATCAGTAAAAGCAATTTTACAGAGTTTCCATCACATTTCTAATTGTAAAATGTTGTTAAAAAATTCTGGCGCACATTTTGATTAAATATAGGTGGGATAAAATAATCCAACCACCCTTTAAAGAGTTTAAATAAAAATATAATGATCGTAATGAATTTTAAATTTATGTAACGGGAAATAAATTTATAATATTATATGTTTCTTTAGAGTGCTTGGAAATTTTTCTGAATTTTCTGTTTTCATATTAAGAAAACATTTAAACGGATTAAAGTAGAGTGCTAAAGATTTTAATTTTGAAGCTTAATCTTAATTTTAATTTTAGAGCTACTGAAATATAATATCTATAGTTAGTTTAATGAATACCTCTGCATATTTATTAAGGTTATTTCAAAATGTGCCGTTTCAAATAATGTTTTATTCTAGTTCACTGGAAAAGTTTCAATACCTTAATTTTTCATAATATTTCTTCGTAATATTTTACTTTAGATAATTTCTCAAAGTCTGAATTATGAATAGCAGTTATTTGAATGAATTAAAAGGGGGAAATTCTGCTTAAATTACATTCTATTTAAGTAAGAGGAATTATTCTAAAGCTTACTTAAGATTTGTTTCATCTCATTTCAATTCTTAAAACGTAATTTATGCATTTAAAAAGAGATGCTTTTATAACTTTTGTAAGAGTTCACAATTGTATATCTCTTGCATCTTGTTACAAATAAATTAAATATTAAGAAGTTTAAGCAAAACTTTTAAATACAATCATTCCAGTTTTCATATACATCGTGTAAGATCATATTATGACAAATGCTTCACTTGAAACTTAAATTGTAGTTAAATGATTCCGGTGGATGTAAGTGAAAAATAGCAGACTGGATGTCGCCCAGATGACTTAAATGGTAAAGCACTTGGTGCGCTATACCAAGGTATCTGGGTTCGATACCCGGTATGGACACATTTTCCCCTATGTTGGCTGTGTGCTCTTTAGCAAAGAAAATCATATCCTTTGAAGTGCAATTTAAAGATTTATGGTGTAGTTTCAGTACTGCTGAAAATCTAATTGGAAATTTTGATTTATTTCACATTTTCTATACTCACCATGGATGAAAAGTTATCTAAAATGCTTATCTTGGATTTTTAACATTCTTTCTTTCAAAATATTAAAACTGGATCTCTAAAAATACAAAGCTTTCAGAAGCTCTGTTTTTATTCTCTAACTCCACTTTATAACTATCAATTATAATAAATGGCGGCAATACAAAAAATATATGGCTTTTGGATTTAGTCACTAATGTGCTTAGAAGCTTTCATATGTCATTCTCTTAAGGATACTGAAATGCATAGTTATCGTTTTTGAAAGATTACACTTTAGAAATAATGAGATTTTTTTTTTTTTTTTTTTTTTTTTTTGTGAAATCTTAGAAATATATTGTTCGTGCAATTTTTTATACTTTCAAACTTTCGAAATCTTTTTTCAAATTAAATATTATAATAAATTTGCAAAACTTTTCAACTAATCATAGAAAATTCATAATTAGTGCTTAGGTTAATGAAATGGTGATTTTTTTTCTTTTATTGCGCATTTTTTAAGTTTCTATTAAGATATTGAGTTTGTTTATTTAACAACTGAGGTGATAGCTCATTTATTATCATTTTCCTTTTTATTTCTTATCAGTTAAAAGCAGATATTTTTCCTTATCGATCATTACTGATATAACATTTTTCATGTTATATGTAACAGAAATAGTAGTGGTGTTTTTATTTCCAAGGACTATATATCTATTTGGAGAAGGGCTTCTGTAGCAGTAGTTACATATTTAATAGTTTCCATAGCTTTCTTGAAAATTATGAATTTTAAACATAAAAACGAGTCATTCTGTTTCACACTTTTGAATATCCATGATATTAACAAAATAAATATAGAAATAAATGTTTAAAACCTTCAACCAATGAATTGGGGCTTCTTTAACAATTGGATTTATGTTAAATAGATGCTGTAAAAAATTGTATTTTGTCAAATTTCGAAGTTACGATTAACAAATTAACTTTGTATTCATTTAACTATGAAAAATTCCAGTAATATGAATAAAAAGTAGATATTATCCACAATCGATTATTACTAGTCTATTTGTACCTTGTTGTTTATAACACAATTAATAGTGGGTGTTAGTGGCGTACAGTCTGCGGATGCTACATCACTTTACGACCAGTATTATTATATACAAAACTTGACCTTTGACTTAATTGAAGAACAGTAAAAGATTAAATAAGGCCAATTTTTTATATAATAATACTGGTATTATAGTGATGCAGCATCCCTTTATGCTACGCCAATGGTAGGTGTTCATATTTTTTCCAGAACTCTACATATATCCATACATCGGACCCAATATCTGTTATTTCATAATGAAGTGTTTTAATATCTTTCCTGTTGTGAATTTTAAACGAACACAAGACTCTTCATATTTTGGTGCTTGAATAATTCATCTTTAATTCCAAATACACACTTAAATTATTGACAAGAAACTTTTACTGTTTCACTCTATTGGTTTGGTTTCACGAATGATATAGCCAAATTTCAGCAATTATAAATTCAATTAGTATTGTGAAAAAACTACTTATTTATATGAATTAGCATTTTCACCCTTTGAAATTATTTAATTTATTCCCTAAGCTCACATTAATTCATTCAAAATTGATTTTAGTTTATTTTTTTTCCTTGTGAGTTTTCCCCCAGACTTCTTGTTTTCAGAAATACCTTTTTAAGTTTTCCATCTGCATTGTTTAATTATTAAAAGAAAATAAAGAAACTTCTTTCTCAAAAATTTTTCCCCTAAGTCCTCTCAAAAATTAGCTATAAAACGTAAGTATGGATACATGGTGATATATGTATATCGCTCACCATCACGAAAAGTGACACACTGCCAAAAATTTCATTTAACGCATTATTCTACTAATAGGCCTGACCTGAGCGCGTCTTGCTACAGGAAAAGTGTGGTAAGTGTAGTTACCCAGTACGCCGCTATAATACGCTAAATGTCACTTCGAAAACACAGAAAGGAGGAAAAGATTGGGGGAGGGGAGAAATTTAATCAATCCTCCCTATCTCTTCTGCTTCTTGATTCCTCTACCGTATCTGTATCCAAACCGTCAGCCATAGCGAGTGAAGATGACACCCCTACATCTGTGCGAGACGTCTCCGAGCTGATGGATACAAACATCAATCGAATCGATACCATGCAGTACCATTGGCAGCAGACGAACGCTTCAAAATAGTTCGACCTCAACTACGTGCCTACAGAATCAACAACACTGGGCAATTCCACAATTGATTATACTTTCACCAGTTACATTGATGTTAGTATTATGCCCCTTGTGTCTCTTATTCTCATATCAAAGGCAACGTTAAAAGAAATTGTCATCGAATACTAGTCGAAATAAATATAATTTTCAGTGTATGTTTAATGATAAAATAAATTTTGGTACCCAGTACTACATTCATTTTCGTTTCAATACAATACGCTAACATCGACTGTCTACTCAATATATTTCACGCTAAACCAGCAGACGTGTGCCCAGACGCAGTCTCCCTTTTATTTCAGTTTTTAAGTTAAAAATAATTTTCATGCAACAATTTCATTAACTTACCATGGCAGGGACATTACATTGAACAGTATGATTCTGGTTCAGTTCGCAATGGGGTAAGAACAGTTATATTTTTTCTTTGTTTTGCTGGTAATTTTATTTTCATAATTCGTTTGGTCCTGAAAAGAGCCTTTTCTATATCTCAGAGACAACTGATATATTTAACCTACAAAAACGCACAAAATACTGTCTTGGCGTTTTATAGTGTTCCCAACCTAAATGGGTATCCACAATATCTACAACAGCTCCAATATATAATAATATTTTTACAATTGTTATGTACTTATGTAGAGAATAACCAAGAAACTCTATATTTTTAGACAAAGTTGACCCACGGACACGTGGGTTCGCCACCCCTTATTTATAGGTATGATTCACATAGTGATTTACATATGATTCAAGGGGTTTATTGATCCTCATTCCAGGTTTTACACATGGAACATTCTTTTTAACCATTAACGAAGGAACGCCGCCATATTCGCCACAGCCAATTTCTATTGTCCAAATATGTTGCGTCCAATTATGTCTTTTGCACCAGTTTTTCTGCAAACTCTTTTTTGTATTAATTAATTGCTGAAATTTTGACATTAGATAAGGCGACATTATCTGTGCAGTAATACTGTAGTCCAATTTCAAGGATTCTGCAAACTCTATACGTCGTGTATACGTGAAAAATCCTCGAATTTGTATACCAGTAATAATACACAGAAAATGTCCTCTTATCTAATATTAAAATTAAAATTTCAGCGATCAAATAATGAAAAAAAAATGTATCAGAAAAAGTGGTACAAAAAATAATCTGGAAACAACACATTTAGAATACAAATATTTGTGGTCAGGAATTTGGTGGCAGTCGTCCGTTAAAAGTTAAAATCTGAAATATCAAATTCATTGATTTAGTATTTATGAATTTCTTTCCCTCAAACTGGGTTCCTACAGTTTTACTACAATTTTTAAACAAAATTTTTTGCCTTACTTAAATGCAGAAAAGTATTGCAAATCCTATAATTAAATGAGGTTTCTGCAATTTCTGCTGTTTAAATATTAAATAGAAAAAAATATATTAAAAAATTGTGGTAAAATCGTACGAACCCCGCCAAAGATATTTTTAAGATACCATGAAATATTTAAATGACTTCTATAAACTAAATTATTTAAAATGGAAAGAAACATTTGAATTTCTAACATTTTATGTTTTACTCTTCCATTGCTTTTTCAGTATTTTTTTTTTCATGTGGAACACAAAAACATTTTATCTTCTTATGAGTAGCTATTTCGTTTTGGAATTTTTTTTTATATGTTCAATATCGAAGTACGGTAATGATAAAGTACATTATCTGAGAAGTTGGTGATAATCATTAAAATTAATTGCTTTGATATTTATAAAAAAGTACAAGAGAATCATTAATCTTTATTCTTTTGAAGTATGTCTGTGTATGTATTGTTTGCGATAAAAACTTTTCTAATCATTACACAAGAACATTTCAGGAGTATTTTTAAGATAATTTTGAGTAGTTGCAGTTGATAAATTAAGCTTAAATTTGATCGATTATATGTAAGAACATATTTTGTGTATTTTGTGCTGATGAAATCAAACATTATTACTTGCAGATAGAAACATTTTTAAAGAAAATATATAATTATAATCAGAGGATTTTTTTTCTTCTCTTTAAAATATAAGTTGAGAAGAAACTATAAAGTATTTTCTAATTATTTTTCATTTACCATCAACTGATATATATATTATTTCAGTTATAATTAACTAATAATACAAATAAACTACAATTATAAAAAAAACATAACTTAGAATCCAATGTATTATTATGCTCAGGAAAAGACATAAATAAGGAAAAACTGCTGCCAAAGAAGTTTTAATTGATTTAGAATATGTTTCTTAACTCAAAACTGATGTATTTTTGTGTCGGTGCTAGAACTAGTATTAAGAGTGTTATGGACTTAGTACAATTATTGAGTAATTACTGCTATAAGCTTAACTGCTTCATTTTTTATGTAACTTTCAATGTAAAAACATTTAATTTTTCAAAGCTTTCTTTCTTGAAACATAGATCTTATATATATATGTTGCATAAACGTTGATTATTGTGCATTTTAATTTTTTTGTTTACTTGAATTCATAAAATCACATAAAACAAAGATTTGAAGAAGAAATTGTTGAACAATCCCTTAAACAAATTAAACTTTTAGTCATAATTTTTAGAACAAAGTGCCATTTTTTTTAATTGCAGTAGTATTCAAAAACAAAATAATTTTCAATAATACAGCTATAGAAAAACACAATGCAAACACATTGATAAAAATTTATTTGTTGCTATAGTAGGTGCAAATACTAAAAACACAGTTTTAAAACAATAAAATTATTTATGATGTAAAATGTCTTGTGTTATTGGGATGACCAAACCACTACACATGCAAGAATAGAAAAATCTGGGGGACACATACATCCAGCATATATATATATATATATATTTACATATATATGCACATGAAATTGCATGCAGCATATTTTTTATCATAGGAATATAAATAGTAAAAATACTCTTAATATATTTTTACAACTTAAAACATTATCATGCATAATTCACAATAAATTAAATTTGTGTTATCTACCGCACAGTTCAAATTTCATTCCTAATCTATTACATATTTTATTAAGTAGCATTTTGCTATTGTGAAAGTTTTTGTAAAAATATCTATTGCATTTTAGATAAGCTCTTTGGCGTCCTAGATTTATATATTTAATATATACACAATTTACTTTTTTGCTCAACTTCTTTAACCCTTTCGTGGTCATGAACGCGTATACGCGGTCAACGTTTTGTACTTCTAAATGGTCATGGGCGCGTATAGACGGTCAGTATTTTTTACTCCTAAATGGTCATGGGCGCGTATGAACGGTTCTGATTTTCTACCTCAAAATGGTCATGACCGTCTATCTGCGTTTTTGACACCCCCCCCCCGTTGTTCCACACTGGGCGGTAAAGAAGGCGTTTATCGGCACACTTCCCCTTCCTACATACACAATGGGTCTATAGGTAGATCCACAGAATAGGATATATAGGATAAGGGTTCTATTGTCTGTGCTGTGGGCAGACCATTTGTCAACTGGATTATTTGTATTGTATTTTAGCTGAATGCCTTACAGATTTGATTGGAAAATGCCTTACAGAATTTAGTTTTCTGTACAGGCTAAGAATGAACATTGTATTTCAAAACAGATCCTAAAATGAACGAAGCAACTTCATGGAATATTATTGTTTACTTATTATTTTATTTTAAAAATCTTATCCATACGATTCTAATTCATTACATTAATTATTATTATTTTAAATCTTTAGTCATGTTAAATTTATTTAATTTGTTCTTTTAATGAATACATATGTTCTTATTTTTCTAACAGTATTTCAATTTATTTTGTTTAAATATATTACTACTAAATAACTGATTTTTTTTTTTTTAACTTACACCAGTTTTGCAATGTAATAGTAACAAAAATCTAATAATACTCAAATAATATTAATAATAATACCAAATTAATATTACACTTCAAAAATTATTTGCTAATTTACTATTGTTGCTATACCAATTATAGCATAACTTTAAAAATAAAACAGTGAAACCTGTCTATAACAATACTGAAAGGACCAGAAAAAGTATCAATATAGAAAGGTTACATTTATAGGCAAGTTCAAGAATGTTAATTAATTCAGAGTACATAGTAGAATAATTATTATATATTGATGGAATATTAGTTTAAATTTATTAGAATTATATATGTAGATGGAAAATTATTTTAACTTTCTAGAATTATCTAATTATATAATGAAATTTAATTTATTTCTTATAAATAATCAGAATTTTGCATTATTAAATAAATATATAAAGAGTGAACAGTATAAATAAATCTGATAAAAATAATATTTTTATTACTTTTATCAGGTTTGTAAAATTGCATGAACAAGTGATTGAAAAATAATAGGAATTTATAATTTTGACTCTTAAAAAGAGAAATAAATTGCAGGTATTATTTATTCGAATATGAAACCAAAGAAAAATACTTCGTGTAAAAAATGTGTACTTGATTAAATTTTAATACTTCTCAATATTTGTAGGAGCCTTAAATATATCTTGCAGAATTGATTTGATGTAAGAAAATTATGCACAAATTTTTCATTTTTAGAAACATTCAGTTGATTACTATGTTCAAAATTACCATTATAACTGCTGGAATCAAATTAAAGACTGCAAGCAGTTGTAGATGGTTTTATTAGTCCAATTGCTGGCAATTTTTTAACATTTCAGCAAAAGTTCCATGCCTGTAGCTAAGAAGGCGGGGGTAGGGGGGGCCTGGAATTTGTTTTTGTCCGTCCGAGCATGGTTGACTCGACCCCTCATCAAAAAATTTTAAATTTTCCGAACTTTTTTTTCTTTCTTTTTTTTTCTAACTTCTTTTTCCAGACAAGACCGAAATCATAGACACCCATCCAAAAAACCCTTGTATAAAACTTTTTTTTTTTTTCTCAATCCAAAAGATATGGAGATTGCGATTTGCGTAAGGCATTTCTGGTTTTGTTAGCTCTCTAGAAATCCACTTTACCGCCTCCCCAATGACTCAAATTAAAGGCTCTAGAAAATAATAGAGTTTTTAAACATTATCCTGTAATCTATTTGACTCAAACTGATTAGCTGTTGCTCGTGAAAATCGTTTTCTTTGTACAACTGTCACTGCCACGGATGAAATTTATTGTAATCTGGCGCGGTTGTTTCACTATTTCATGGTTTGACAGACAGGCGCCCCAAAACAAACAAATATGTTTTACAACTATGTATTTTTGTCATTGTTAACTTGGCAAGGTTGCTATAATCCTGGGCTTTTAGAGGCTTTTCAACAAATGTGGAGAATATCTTTTGACGTCTTTTTTTTACACCGTTTTAAATGATAAAAGTTGGTGAAATCAGTATCACACAGACTTGCAATATACATATTTTATGTTCGTTTATATTAATATTGCATTCAAGTATTAAAAAAAAAGATTTTAGTCAAGTTTAAAAAAGATAAAAACTAAAGAGAGTAAAACTAAGATATTAACTAAAAAAGAATATTCTGTATAAATTATTAAAAGGAAAGTTCTATGTTCAAAATCATATAACATTTTGTCTTTTTAAAACTCAAAAAAAAAAAAAAAAAAAAAAAAAAAAAAGAAATAAAAAATAAATAAAATCATATTTATTTGGGAATCACACAGCAACAGTTACTATTTTAAACTGAAACTTACGGAAATAAGTAACTATTAATAATATTCTCAAGGCGAAACTCTCTATTTTCTAACACAACCACAAAAACATTTTTATTCTTAAATGCACGAAAATCAATCCACTTATCAAAAAAATGAAGAATGCTGTTCGATTCTAAATCATTTCAATAATCATGCCTGCAAATTTAATATTTCTATATGTAAAAACAAGTCCGTGAATCTTTTATAAAGTTTTGCTTAGTTGAGCGGGTACAAATGTTTTTTTTCTACAAACAACATTGATTATTGTTTGTAAATTTTTGTACGTATGTTCAAATTAATAAATTAAGGAAACATTAACTAAAATTGAAACAATTAGTATTCATGACTATATCTAGTTCATTAGTTTTCCTAATAAAGTGTACTAGCCTTCCACTGAAAAATTTTAATCCTCTTTTAAGATTTTTATTAAATTTCCAATTTTTTTTTCAGTTTCTGTAGCTTATACTTATTTCTCATTTTCCATACGGAAACCGTGTAACTGATTTGGATATTTATATCGCATATGGGAAGAAGAGGATAAAAAAATATAAATTAGAATAAAAAAGATGTATTTCTTAAAAATAAAAATGAAAAAAGCGGGAAGGCACCAGAAAAAGACACCTTTTATACTTATAGAAATAAGGATAATGAATTTTTATAATATTCTCATTTGTAAATTAAACGTATATCAGTTAATTAATATAAAATATAGCATTCAAATGGTCATAGATAACAATTACAATGTAATTAGAAATCATCTTTACTCTGAAAAAAACCCTTCCAGATACCGTCCAGAGACTCGTGTATAAGTCGAAAAATTTTAGACAAAATTTGGGAGCTGAAAATGGGGGTCGACTTATACACGAGTAAGTAAAAAAGAAAAAAAATAGCGGAATGAAATACCGGAGTCATATTGTTTTCGCAAATAATTGGTGAATGTGCAAGTCTTTTAATTAATCACATATGGGTTTAGGTTGGAGCGACAGATAAAAGTGGACAGTGGTGATTGGTTAAAAAAAAAAAAAAAAAAAAAAAAAAAAAAAAACAATAACGTCTCTGTAATTGTGCTGCACTCATTTTCTCTTGGGATAGAATTCCCTTGAATACAGGGGCATTCCTTTCAACATTTTAATCCCTTTTCTAAATAGAGCTCAACTTCTGACAACAGTTCTACATTAATATCTTTCTCGTAGATTTTAGTAGATTCCTCAGTATACATGTTTTAAGTTTTAATTCATCGTATTTTAAAATGACGTGTAAACACTATATCATTTATTCTAAATCATTAATTATGCCATCACACCCATTTAGAAAAGTTTTGAAAAGAAACAAACGCCACTAACCGTTTGTGTTTACAGCTTTGACAGTATTTACTAAAAGTTCTTCTACCTTTACCGAAAAATTGAAAACGCCATTCCATGACTTAGTTTATGAATATGCCTATTTCATGCAAATAACAAAAATGAATTCAGAAATGTGTCAAAAAGTAGCTCCCTAGGATTTAAGAACAGTCTTAATAAGGCGAAAATGAATGATATAGTGAAAGAATTGTACATTTCTCTCAAAGAAAACTGTTTCCTGATGTCGAAGTTTTCTCCTACTGAAATTAAAGGTGGTTCTCAAATAATTCTCAAATGATCGGCTCAACAGCACGAAACTTTCTGATATTTTAAACGATACATTCTGACTCATTTTAAACGTAAAGGCATAAAATTGGCAGGCCTGACTATGGAAGCGGTTTAGAATCGAAATGAGTTTTCCATTTTTTGATAAAAAAATTACTTATCGAGTTATAAGCGACTCTGGTTACATGACGACACGTTTTCCCCCGCTTCTCGCGCTGCTGCGCTGGGAATTCGGTTCAAAGCGCCGACTATGAAAATATTTTCTGAAAGATCTAGTGCATTTACCAACAAATGGAAAACGTGTTTCGTTTACATAGTTTCTGAATAAAAACACTTGCCAATTTCATGCGTTTCCGAACAAAAATGAATTAAAAAATGTGTTAGAAAGTATTCCCTTCGGATGTGAGAACAGCCTTAAATGAATAAAGGAGACGCTTATAAGTCATTACTGGACTTAAATGTTCTGAAGTAGGGTATAAACACAACTCAGATGTGTGTTTTTTTTTTCTTTACAACAAGCAATCATAACAAGACTTTATCTACACTAGGTATCTAGTTTTGTATACAGCCATCATAGGGAATGTGTTTGAAAAACAAATATATAATTTCATGTAATGGCTTTACAATAAAATGTATTTGTGAAGCTTTTTCTTACAAGAAAATTGGTTTGGAATTATGTACACATATGACATATATGCATATATCATCTTGATATACTGGAGAAAAATAAGGTTTTAAATCGGACATTTTACTGTAAAAATTATTATTTTTTTTAAATTTAAGATACAATTTTAAAAAAAAATTCTTTAATTTTTTTTTTAAATTATTCAATTTTAAAATTATGATTTATTAATTAAAATTTTAAAACTTTAGTCCTTAAACCTCCCTGCTTCAGCCAAATGCAGGAGGAAATATATTCTATACATCTAGAGGCTTATACACCCCCCCCACTTTCCAGACAATCAAAACATTTAATTGGTTTGGAATTATGTACACATATATATTAACTTGAATTATAAGAGAAAAATAAGATTTTAAAACACGCATTTTGCTGTAAAAACTTTCTTTTAATTATCAAAATTTAATTTCTTTAATGGTTTTAAAATTATAATTTATTAATTCAAATTTTAAAATTTTACTTCGTTCAAATGCAGGAGAAAGTACATTCTATGTATCCAGGGGCTGACACCTCCCCCTCTAAATAATCATGCCTAGTTACGCCACTAAAGGCATACATTTTTATCATGTTAATTTTCTTTTCAAGTCTTTTGGGGACTGATGAAGTCATCCTATGCCCCCTTCCAAACACACACACAGAAAAATATCCTGGCTGCGCCACTGTACACAAAAGACTAAAATTTAAAAATATTTCCGAAATGCTTAAAATAGTTACATGAACTTTCCCGATTCTATTTCATTTGCTGGTAGAAACAAAAATGTATATTGTGCCCCTGACAATAACTAAATAATTTAATAACTTATTAGGAATTTTAAATATTAGCGTGATCTGTGTTAGATTTAATGCAAATAAATTTAAATTCTAAATAAGTTACATACTAAATAATAAATTAATTCTTAACTATTAAACAATGTAAAATTTGAAAATTCTTTTCGCAAGATATTTTTATAATTTTTGTATAGATGGAAATGGAATTACTTGTAATGTATTGTACCAATGTATCTGATTTGAATTTCATATATCTTCAGAGAAGACCCTATAATCGACTTATTCCTATTATCCAAATTTTCTTATAAAATCTCTCAAGCAAAGCTTTGTGTAGAAATGAAAAACTTCTTGATACGAAAAAAAAAAAAAAAAAAAAAAAAAAAAGGGGGGGGGGCAAGAAAGAAAAAGAAAGTTTTAACACGAATTAAAAAGCCTCATTCATCAGGCGGAAACAACAGAGCGTTCATTCATCTACTATAACTTGCTTTTGAATAAGTAAACGCACACCTTATTTCCACTTGATGAGGGGAGTTGCTGTTTTAACTGCTCTCGAAACTGTAGTCGTGGTTTTTCAGGGATTCGTTCTAGAGTACTAAGAAGTTCTTCATTTCTACAATAAATACTTGTGTAGATTGGTATGCCTGAATATGCTTATTTTTCCGAAGATACAAAATAAATTGCTGAGTGGGGGGGGGGGGGAGAAATTGAAGTACATAAAAAAAATTAAAACCATTTGTTCTAAAATAATTTTACGAATCACATTTCAAACAAAATATTTCTTTTTTATACTATGTAATAATTTAAACCAATGAAAATTCACCATTAATTTAATATCGGTTTATAAACTTCGGCATAAGAACAACATTATATCCATATATGAACTTAACTAATATCTGATATATCAAAAATCTCAAAAAAAAAAAGATTAATTATAGCGTTTTGGTATGATATCAGATCAGCATATATATTTTTGCTAAAAAAGTTTTAGATGTGATAATTATAATATTTAAATATTAATTAATTTTATTACATTCTTTGTCTCATATTTTTAGCTGCAAAATAGTGTGAGGTTATTAAGTTATACCCGTAAAATGAGTACTAGAGTTTCATTAAATCTCCTTACTCAAATAAAATATTAACATCTGAGATTGTAACTCATTTAATAAAGCAAGTTATTTACGAAACAGTATATAATTTATCATTTAATAAAGCAAGTTATTTACGAAACAGTATATAATTTATTGTTTTATAACTTATAAAATCAACACGAAAATGTTTTGTATTTTTCTTTTCACGTAAGTGGGAATAAACAGTCCCCTGTTAACCCCTGTTTTGAGTCAAGAGATTTTTTCACACCAACTGAAGAAGGATTTCTTCGAAAAAGATTAGTTTCGGCGATGAGAGGGGTCGATAGAAGGGGTTAGTTTCGGCGATGGCGAATAGCAATCCATCACCGGATAAAATGAATTTGGCATGTTTGACCAAACGCATTCACAATAGACTATTCATTACTAGAGGGGGGAAAGCATTTTCACAGTATTCCTGCTAAACTTTTAAACCTTGCGAACCCTTGACCATTTACAAAGATAAATATACATCCCAGTAAAGCCTTTTAGAGTGCAAAAAAATCGACGTGTCATGACCGCGAATGGGTTAAAAATATTTCTTCTTATTTTTATCAAATTCATAAAATAGACCTTTATTAGTTCCCATTTATCTAATAATATACCAAGGAAATTTTTTTTTATAAATATTCGAAGCTAGAGTATTTTCAAAAAAATTTTTAATCCATTACTGAAAGTTGTGCGAACAGATTACTTATGAAGATTTATTAAATGTACCAGCTGTAAAACCAGACGATATATCATACAAAATATCAATCCACTTTCGCAATGATGTAGCTGAGCGAGAGGAATGTTGTCTGTGGCTAATATGTATTCCACGGAGTGGAGAAAACTTTAATGGATGACAATTTCGAAACGGTAATTCCCGGAAAATATATCCAGTAATTTCAAAAGGGAAAGTTCCTATAAAAGATTTTCTTTTTTGTTTTTTTTATACTTCCGAATAAAAATTTGTTTTTCCGATTTTCTTTTGTCTTAGTCCAGAAAAGACGAACCTACCTGCTGTAAGACAAATTGCCGTCAATTTTACTAAATGGTTTTCTTTGTCTAATTAATCTCAAAATTTATTTCATTAAATACATCTAAGATTTTTAAATAAATGTAGTTGGCATTTGGTCTTCTGGCACGTGGATTCGCCATCCCTGTCTTATTCTCATCATCTTACGTGTTATATATTACAACGGCATTTAGTTATCTATTGAAGTGATTTGTGTAATTCACTGATACAATGATTTCATATATACAATGATTACATTACATGGATGATTGTGATAATAGTACGATTTATTCATTAAATAATTTTTTATGTAATGCAATGATATTTGTTTAATTATCTAACTCATTTTATAACTTAGCGTTTCAAAATGATAAATTAAAAGACTTATATATATGGAATAATTTTTATTTAACCCGGGAGAAGTCGCATGGGGTATGACATACCCCGAGTGCGTACGGATTTTACAATTATCACCACTACTTTTCGAAAAGTAATCTTTAGCGTATTTTATCCTACAATTTGTAACAGTTGTCACTGACTAAATAAGTTGAGAATTATTGTTTGTATTCATTGGTGACAAAGAAAAACTATTCATACCCTAGATATGCGCGATTTCTCCTGGGTTAAACAGCGTAGTATTTATACTATACTTTTAGTCTGTGATTGTAAGGCAACCTTGGGAGATGATAATTTTGAATGCGATTAAATATAGTGATAAATATATAGAAAACTCATTCTCGGATGATATGAATATGAAAGGAAATCGCTGATACATTGATTTTGGAAAATATTGATGCAATTATTTATGAACGTATATTAATATATAGAACTAAACTATTTTATTAATCGGTTTTATTTTAAACCTTTGTGTAAATATTTGGCAAATTCAAAGGAAAAAAGTGTGCATTAAACAAAAAAAAGTATGCAACAAAACACTTATTTGTAATTTATGAAACAGTAAATATTCTTCCATATAATATCCCTATTTGAAACATTATAACAAACGCGACTCTCAGAACAACTATTTTATAGACCTCTTTTAATGACTTCACTTCTATCATATATTAGTGTTTCAGTGAAACACGTTCAATTAGTGCCTGCCAAAATGATCGCTACTGCCAAGTGTTAAGTAATCAATAAGCAGTGTAACTCTTTACATATTACATGAAAATGCTGTCTACTATAAAAAGAACACGATATTAAAAATGATTAGAAAACTGGATTTAATTTTAAGCCACTCCATGTAATATTCAAAGTTATCGTTCTGCTTCAGATTCTTTAATTTCACGCGAGAGCAAGATGTGTAAGCAGCAAACGTTTCACCTTCGAAGAACAGTTAATCTTTTGATTAAAAAAAGTATATTTGTTTGAATGACGGCATAAACAGAATGAGAAATTGATGCCCTGATAACAACTAATAAATAATAAATTAAATGCTTTTCAGATTTAGATTGGTACAGACATTGTTTCAGGTTACAATAAAGCGAAGGGGAAGGGCAGAAACCGGTGGGCTGCCAATCCCAAATAGTAATCTTCGCAATTTTGTTCTGAGATGAAATAAGTAGAATATTCGTAAATAGTGTTAACAGGTGTAACGCTGATTTCTGTTATTAAATAAAGAAATATTACTTTTTGAAAATAGTGGTAAGAAGCAGCCCACCGAATGGGAATCCCTGAATTATAAAATAAATTATATCAGTAATTTATCTTATGGTGAAAATTTTAACAGACGAGGGAAAAATTTCAGGTGCTATTGAACAATTTTATCAAATAAACAAAAATCCCCTTAAAGTTAATGTTATATTTTTGCCACACTTTCTAAGATATTAATTGTCATTATACTCTTTTCCTATAGTGCAAGTAACCTCGTTAAAAATATTTATCAATCAAAATCGTATAGTATTTTATTGATATCAATTAAAAAATCATCTTTTAAATTTAACCATTTTTCATTTAAATTTATCTAATAATTCTATGAATTCTAATGAAGATAACCGTTCACTGATGTTCGAAAGATTTTTTCACACATTTGAATCATTAGCGCATATATACGTCCATTTCAGGAATTTATATTTTATTCAGAAAGTCAGAATCCATACTGGGACTTCTGAAAGAAGAATTTTACTTTGCATAGGCAAGAATAGTATGTCATTCAATAAATTAAAAGTTACTATTCAGAATTTAGGGTAAGAATCCAGAATTTCTGAATAAACAAATGACTATCTAAAATGCATGCTTCGGATAAAAATGGATTAAGTTAAATATTCTTATACTTTCAAATATATAATCTCGAGTTATTTAGTAGTATCATAACAATTATTAAATACTTATACTTATTTGACTGAATTGTTTTCGTTTATGAAACTCTTGATAACGATTTCAATTGGTTCTTTATGCATATTAATTGATGTCACAGTTTTGATATCCCATTATGTTTTCGTACAAAACATATTTCAGAATATTTAATTCTAAAACGAAGCAAATAAACATAAGCCTTCCTTTTATCGAATGTCGCTTCCATAGCAGTTAAAATCATACATTAATCGACATGTGCATGTCAATCTGTCGTAGAATTTATTTTGCGATCAGTAATTTTTTTAATCTCCAAAAAAAAAAAAAAAATCAACGTAAAATGCTACTAAAAATATTTATTTACTATTAAGAATAAAAATAAAATTTGTTTACAAAAGGTTGCTAATGGGATAAATTATCATATTTTAAGAATGCCCAATGTTAAAAATTTTCTACGTTCAAGTGACTTAATGAAATCTTTTAAAATTTTGTTAAAAACTATTAGTCAAAATTAAAAGGAATGAATGAAACTGAACAACATTTACAAATATATACACGGTGCAACAAAAGTCCATTCAGAATTCAAAAATTAATGAAAAAATAACAAATTGTTGTATCAGAATGCAGTGTTTGCATTATGAACTTGTCAAAGCATCAGATTGTTTATGGGAAAAGCAAAACATAGTTCAACTTATCATTGAACTATATTTTGCGAGAATATTCCGAATATTTCACAAGTCATATTGTAAAAACTGCACTCTGATAAGACAATTTGTCCTAATTTGTCCAATCTTCCTAAATTTTTGAATTGTAAATTAATTTATTGGATTTTATGAAGTATTATTTTTCTTTTTGCCAAAAACAAATGTCAATATTTGTTAAGTCTTATGGTACAGACCTCACTTCATAACGATAATGTTAACTTTTTAGCTCACAGGCTATCAAAGCCTGAGAGCTTATGTGCCCGCCGGTTCTGTATGTACGTACGTATGTATGTATGTACGTAACGCGATACCTCTTCATAGAAAAATCCGTTTTCCTTCAAATTTTGTTTATAGGTTCACTGTGTTAAGGCGCTTCCCTGATTAGTTTTCGGGATTGATTGGTTAAGTATAAAAGGGGGGAATGGGGGGGGGGGGGTAATCCCCCCCACTTAATTTATATAAATGGGTTTTTCATGCAGAATTATTCCGTTTTCCTTCAAATTTTGTTTATAGGTTCACTGTGTTAAGGCGCTTCCCTGATTAGTTTTCGGGATTGATTGGTTAAGTATAAAGGGGGGAACGGGGGGCTAATCCCCCCCCCCCTTAATTTATATAAATGGGTTTTTCATGCAGAATTATCTCATTTGCTTCAAAAATTTTTTATAGGTTCATTGGGTTAAGGCGCTTCCCTGATTAGTTTTCGGGATTGATTGGTTAAGTATAAAGGGGGGACGGGGGCACAATCCCCCCTTAATTTATATAAATGGGTTTTTCAAGCAGAATTATCCGATTTTCTTCAAATTTTGTATATAGGTTCATTGTGATAATGCGCTTCTCTGAATAGTTTTGGGGGTTCATTGGTTAAGTATAAAGGGGGAAAGGGGGCTAATCCCCCTTAATTTAGATAAATGGGTTTTTCATGCAGCATTATCCGATTTTCTTCAAATTTTGTATACATATATTCATTGTAATAAGAGGCTTCCCTGATTAGTTTTTGGGATTGATTGGTTAAGTATAAAGGGGGGGACGGGGGGCTAATCCCCCCTTAATTTATATAAATGGGTTTTTCCAGCTGAAATATTCCGTTTTCCTTCAAATTTTGTTTATAGGTTCACTGTGTTAAGGCGCTTCCGTAATTAGTTTTCGGGATTGATTGGTTAAGTATAAAGGGAGGGAACGGGGGGCTAATCCCCCCTTAATTTATATAAATGGGTTTTTCATGCCGAATTACCTCATTTGCTTCAAAATTTGTTTATAAGTTCATTGGGTTAAGACACTTCCCTGATTAGTTTTCGGGATTGACTGATTAAGTATAAAAAGGGGGAACGGGGGGAGGGGCTAATCCCCCCTTAATTTATATAAATGGGGTTTTCATGCAGAATTATCCCATTTGCTTCAAAATTTTTTTATAGGTTCATTGGGTTAAGACGCTCCCCTGATTAGTTTTCGGGATTGATTCGTTAAGTATAAAGGGGGGGACGGGGCGCCAATCCCCCCTTAATTTATATAAATGGGTTTTTCAAGCAGAATGATCCGATTTTCTTCAAATTTTGTATATAGGTTCATTGTGATAATGCGCTTCTCTGAATAGTTTTGGGGGTTCATTGGTTAAGTATAAAGGGGAAGGGGGGCTAATCCCCCTTAATTTAGATAAATGGGTTTTTCATGCAGCATTATCCGATTTTCTTCAAATTTTGTATATATATATTCATTGTAATAAGAGGCTTCCCTTATTAGATTTTGGGATTGATTGGTTAAGTATAAAGGGGGGACGGGGGGCTAATCCCTCCCTTAATTTATATAAATGGGTTTTTCCTGCAGAATTATTCCGTTTTCCTTCAAATTTTGTTTATAGGTTCACTGTGTTAAGGCGCTTCCCTGATTAGTTTTCGGGATTGATTGGTTAAGTATAAAGGGAGGGAACGGGGGCTAGTCCCCCCTTAATTTATATAAATGGGTTTTTCATGCAGAATTATCTCATTTGCTTCAAAATTTGTTGATAAGTTCATTGGGTTAAGACGCTTGCCTGATTAGTTTTCGGCATTGATTGGTTAAGTGGGAAGGGGTGGGGGAGGGGCTAATCCCCCTTTCTTTAGATTAATGGGTTTTTCATGCAGCATTATCCGATTTTCTTCAAATTTTGTATATATATATTCATTGTAATAAGAGGCTTCCCTGATTAGTTTAAGGGGTTCATTAGTTAACTATGAGGGGGTAACGGGGGGATAACCCCCCCTTAATATATTGTCGATTTCTTTATTTTTCGAGGGGCTTATTTCAAATTCTTTGAAATACGAGTATAATATACAATTAGTGTGAATAGCCTGTGAGCTCAATTCCCTCAGTTTAACTGGGCAGTTTTCTTTTTAACTCACAGGCTATCAAAGCCTGAGAGCTTATGTGCCCGCCGGTTCTGTATGTACGTACGTATGTATGTACGTAACGCGATAACTCTTGATAGAACTAACCGTTTTACTTTAAATTTTGTTTATAGGTTCCTTGTGATAAGGCGCTTCCCTGATTAGTTTTGGAGGCTCATTGGTTAAGCATAAAGGGGGGAAATGGTGGGCTAACCCCCCATAATTTTGATAAATAGGTTTTTCATGCAGAATTATCCCATTTTCTTCAAATTTTGTATATAGGTTCATTTTGATAATGCGCTTCTGTCAATAGTTTTGGGGGTTCATTGGTAAAGTATAAAGGGGGAAAGGGGGGATAACCCCCCCTCTAATTTAGATAAATGAGTTTTTATGCAGAATTGTTCGATTTTCTTCAAATTTTGTATATAGGTTCATTGTGATAATGCGTTTCTCTGAAGAGTTTTGGGGGTTCATTGGTTAAGTATAAAGGGGGTAAGGGGGTCTAATCCCCCCTTAATTTAGATAAATGGGTTTTTCATGCAGAATTATCCGATTTTCTTCAAATTTTGTATACAGGTTAATGGTGATAAAGCGTTTTCCTGATTGGTTTTGGGGATTCATTGTTTAAGTATAAAGGGGGTAACGGGGGGTAATGGCTGCCCCCCTTAATTTATATAACTGCGATTTTCATGCAGAATTATGCGATTTTCTTAAAATTTTGTATATAGGTTCATTGTGATAAGGCGCTTTCCTGATTAGTTTAGGGGGTTCTTTGGTTAATTATAAAGAGGGTACAGGGGGGGGCTTATCCTCCCCCCTTAATTTAGATGAATGTGTTTTTCATGGAGAATTATCCGATTTTCTTCAAATTTTGTATATAGGCTCATTGTGGTAAGGAGCTTCCCTGGTTATTCTTGGGGTTCATTGGTTAAGTATAAAGGGGGATACGGGGGGGTAATCCCCCTTAATTTAGATAAATGGGTTTTTCATGCAGAATTATCCGATTTGCTTCGAATTTAGTTATGTGTTCATTGTAATAAATGGCTTCCCTGATTAGGTATGGGGTTCAGTTGTTAACTATAAGGGGGTGGGGGAACGGGGGGATGATCCCCCCTTAATATATTGTCGATTTCTTTATTTTTTGAGGGGCTTATTTCAAATTCTTTGAAATAAGTGTATAATATACAATTAGTGTGAATAGCCTGTGAGCTCAATGCCCTCAGTTTAACTGGGCAGTTTTCTTTTTTATTATTTAGATTATTTAAAACCTACACTTATTTACGGGTCTCTTTAAATGATTTACTTCAGCTTTTATCACGAAAAATATTCTCATTTGACAGGTTTTATGGTGCAAACCACATTCCAATATGACTACCTGTTAATTTTTATATGAAATTTTTAAATGTGAACAGCCTTATGAGACAGCCACTGCCCTCTGAATACTGGGTCTGAGCGCTGACATAAAAATGGCTGCGCTAGTAGGTGGAATTTTTTAAGCGTTTGTAAGGTCCCCTGATTTTACACAGCAGTATTTTTTAAGTTTCCTTTAGCTTATCAGAGCCCCACCAGTGGCTGAGAGGTTCTGCTCTCAAAGCTGGTAGACGGGAGGTGCTGGGTTCAAACGCCTGTCGCGCTCGTTGACCTAGCCATTCGGAGTTTTCCGTGGTTTTCTTCTAACCTTGCCGTAAATACGGGTTAGGATTCCTTAAAAAGACCCTCACGGAGGGCACTGCGCCTTAGGGACTATATAACTCAAGTAGATAATCGGCCGTTATAAATCCGCCAACCGTTGGCTTACCGAATCTTAGAAAAATAAGGTGGAGAAAACTTTTAGAAATTATTGGTATTGAAGATCAAGCAACCGTACACACTCTGAAATTATTCCACGTACGACAGTCGCCATTTTTGTGTCAGCGCTCAGGCCTAGCATTCAGGAGGTGGTGGGACAGCCCGTATGTACGTGACTGTCTGAAAAGGTACGTATTAATATAAATGAAAACCATAATATTTTTGCAAATTTTGCGTTAACACTGGATCGCTTAAATGTTGATTAAAATTAAGTTACTTTTAAATTTTAAGTTTTATTAAAAGTTATATATATTATTCAAATTTTAATTGCTTAATAGGCGTATAGCCAACATAGTGAAAAAGTACCCAAGCCGGGTCTCGAACCCGGGTCATCAGATTAGCGCACTGACGTTCTATCAACTGAACCACTTGGGAACGATACTCAGCCTGGAACTTTTTCACCATAACATTGTTGGCAAGGCTACAAACGCAGCACAAGATGGAATATTTTCCGTGAGCCGCCAACCCTGGGGCAAACACGAAATCAAAGAAAATCCAGCATCGACAATTGAAAAAATAAATTCATATTTAATACTTGGAAATTTTTCCAGAGAAAATTTCTCACGCCTTGCATTCATAATATTCAAATTTTAATTGCTTAATAGGCGTATAGCCAACATAGTGAAAAAGTACCCAATCCGGATCTCGAATCCGGGTCATCAGATTAGGTTTGTAGCCTTGCCAACAATGTTATGGTGAAAAAGTTCCAGGCTGAGTATCGTTCCCAAGTGGTTCAGTTGGTAGAACGTCAGTGGGTTCGAGTCCCGGCTTGAGTACTTTTTCACTATGTAGGCTATACGCCTATTAAGCAATTAAAATTTGAATATTATAAATGCAAGGCGTGAGAAATTTTCTCTGGAAAAATTTCCAAGTATTAAATATGAATTTAGTTATATATATTGATTATAATTAGTCCTTATCAAGATTTTATGCCTCCTGTACCCTCCTGTACTTCAGAGCATTCTACATTCTTCGACAGATTGCTGACACAAAAATCGCAGACGTCGTAGGTGGATTCTTTTCACCGTTTGGACCCTCCCTTGAGTTTAAATACCAGTAATTTCTAAAAGTATTCTTCGCGTTATTTTTTTCGATTAAATACAGACGAAAATTTCTGTGGGTCAGATTAAAGGAATCATGTAAATTTTGAAACAGTTCCGCCTACGACAGTCGCCATTTTTGTGTCAGAGCGTTAGCCTAGACTTCAGAGTGTTGTGACCCCTTGACGAATTAGATATACTGGGCGAATCCGTTGTTGTATATCTTACTTGTAATAATAGTTTCGAGGGTATTCAAATGGAAATGCGTAGTTCTAAATATTTTTATCAGCACATAATGGAGTAGAGTAAATTTTCGCAAATAATCTTTATTAATCTTGTTAAATAAAACATCAACTTTGTATTTTCTCTTAAATAATAATGGTAACAATAAAATTAAATCTGTACTTTTAAACTTCAAAACTGACAAATGAAACGTTTCTTTGCTCTTATTAAATCATGTAAATTAATTTGATTACATTTTTAGTGGAAGCCATCGAAAACAGTTTATTTTAGTTAAAATAAATGTATTTTCTGATTAGGCACCCATCAGTGTTTTATGTTTAGAACCTAAATATGATTAAAGTACAAAAAAAGGTAATATAATAAACATTTATAAATTATTGTTGTAAAGTTCTTCCTTTTAAACATGGTGCGTAATTTTTACCACAGTGCACAATAGAAATATTCGCCTTATATAGCCACAGAAAAAATTTATAATCCCATTTAAATACTCAAGTTATGATTTCTTTTTGATAGAACAAAGTAAATTAAACGGCGTAACTTTCTTAACTTTTTTTCAGATGAAATAGAAAATATCGCCGAATATTCTTTACTAAATTTACTTTCAGATTGCATTCAAATGCATTTTTTTTTTTAAGTTTGTAGGTACGTATCATCCCATAAAGCATTAAAATATAGATTTCAAGAAACTGCATTCATAAAAATAAATATACATTTCAAATTATTTAAGGTTCTTAAGTTTTTTATAAGGTGTTTTCTATAATAATATTTGGAATTCTCATGCAAATGTACGTATTTTTTACACTTAATATGAATCATTTGTTACGTAAGTCATTTAAAACTGCATTTTTAGGTCAAAATGAATAAATTTGCTGAACCCATTAAACGCCAACGCTCCCGATGCGGGAACATGTATTTTATATTTTTTTTTGTCAAAATATTTTTAAGCTATTTAAAAAAAAAATCTTTCTATAGTAAAGTTATTAGTATGGCGTATAAAAAATATTTTTTTCAAAATAATATTTTCCTTTTTAATATTTTTTGTAGATTTTTTAAAAAAGAGAATTCTTGGTTTTCCGATATCTGAAGTAAAATTAGTTAAAAAGAAAAAAAAATTATCCAGTTTTGTTCGACTACTGTCAGGTTTTCAAACCAACATTTGAAATAACAATATATTCCAAAACCGGATTAAATAGAGTTATTTAAAGCAACAATAGAAAGATTTGTTCAGAATGTTCCCAGGATGGGAACGTTGGTGATTTCTCGTAGCATTTCATTTTCCTTTGTCTGCGAGCTCCCTTTCACAAAGAAGGCCCACCAGTGGCTGAGAGGTTCTGCTCTCGAAGCTGGTAGACGGGAGGTGCTGGGTTCGATCCCAATCGCGCCCGTCGGCCTAATCGTTCGGAGTTTTCGTGGTTTTCTTCGAGCCGTGGATTTATCCATGCGTAAATACGGGTTAGGTTCCCTTAGAAAGACCCCCACGAAGGGCACTCCCCCCGGGCCTATATCCCTAGTGCAGATAATTGGCCGTCAATAATCAACCCAACCCTTTCACAAAGAATGGATTGCGCCCCTAGGATGGAACAACGCAAAGTACCCCTTAAAATGATAAAATAAAATTTTTAGTTCCTTGGTTTGGAGAAACAACAATACGGTGAAATATACTTGTATTTTACTGCGTTTTTGTTTGTTATTTTGAAAAGCATAGTGTATTTGAATCGTTTGGCAGTCGATCAGTAATAGTGTTTAGATAAAAAAAAAAAAGATTCGATATATATGTGAAAATTCCTGTTAATTTTTTAACAGTAAAACAAGCCTCGGGATATTTCGATACGCTGGATTCTGATTCTGAAGGTTATCCACTAAATTTAGAAGGAAAGTTGAAAAAAAAATACATTTGGAAAAAAAAACGGAAATAGAAGCTAAGCCCCTCGAAACAAGGGTCGTTTTGGACTTACTTAAATGCATTGACGATCCCCCAAAACATACGGTTTATATGGACAATTTTTTTACATCTTTAGAATTATCAGAAGTAATGCAAAAGCGCAATTTTCATATGACGGGCACAATCAGAGAAATAGGTTGAAGGATTGCCCTCTAGTAAATGTAAACTTTCGAATCCATTGTCACAGAAAATGTGTGTGTAGTAAAATTGAGAGACAACATGGTTGTGTGTTTGGCATCTTATTTTGACGAAGAGACTCTCTTAGGTCACGTAAAAAGATGGTGCTCTAAAGAAAAAAAGAAAATTGATTTACCTCAACCGAAGTTAATTTCATCATATAATACGTATATGGGATGCGTGGATCTCCTAGATAGATTTTTAAGTACTTACAGGAATCCAAAAAATTGTGAAAGAAAATAATTAAAAATACAAGCTTTTCTATGTTAAAAATTTATTTTTAACAGTATTTTTTTCTTTAAATTTAAAACTTCAAATCAAAATAATGATTTTTAATTCAGTATTACATTCTTTATACCTGCATATATATAATAAAATATTTTAATAAAAAAATAATAAATAAATATTTTTTATTGCATGCAAAAAAATAATCCACCTTTTAAAAATAATTAGAAACGTAACTTCTTCTAAGTACCGTAATTTCCGGCGTATAAGCCGCAGCTCAAAGAGTCGTTTTTCGACCCAGAAATTTTATTCAATAATTGTAGTTAAATACTTACAACGATCGTTTAAGTTACATTTTATAAAATAATATTTCTGGGTCGAAAAACGACTCTTTGAGCTGCGGCTTATACGACGGAAATTACGGTAGCAGAAACACAAACGCTACTTGCGTACAAACAAGGGAACGTTTCCCACCTATCAGATGCCAAAGCTCCCGTTACGGGAACATGCAGTATTTTTTATACGGTTACATTTTTTGAAAAAATTCAACTGTTCTATAATAGAGACATCAAATGTGTATTAAAAATTTAAAAAGTTATATTTATTTAACATGATTCATATAGCGGCGTTTAATGGGTTAATAAGCAGCAATATTATTTTTTACTTTTAGAACATAACTGGTATTAAAATACAAAATAATAGGTAGTATTAGAATAAATTTGAAGCTATTGTTATACAATTCTGCAATTTAAAGTATTGACATCTAGGTTTGAAGTAATTACAGTAGCCTCCCTCTTAACCGGCTTCCTCTTAACCGGAACTCCGCTTTAACCGGTCGACGTTTTTTCCCGAATCAGGCAAAATTCAGATCGAAAGGAAAATTTCGGTTATAAATGGATGCGCGTTGACGTTCACATAAAAGGAAACTGGAATGACAGGATTGTCTTATTTGACGGCAGAATATAACTGGCATTGTTTCACTTTTTCTTTCTGCCTCATCTTGAAAAGTAATTTTTTCTCACTCCTGGTGTTTTCAGTTTTTGTTTGAGATGAATAGTTCCGGGAAAAAAAGGAAACGTGTTGTTGTGTCGATGGAGAAGCTATTAGATGCTTTACATAGAATGGATAAAGATGAAAGTATAAAATCAATTGCGTTGGAATTCGGTGTTGGCGATTGGAAAAAGAAAAGAAAAGAGATTGAGACATTTTCTTTGAGTCTTACGAAAGCTGCGCTAAAATCCCGATCCACATGGAAAAAGCCCAAACAAGAGAAATTAGATGAGGCATTACAGATATGGTTTAATCAAGAAAGATTGAACGGAAAGCCAATCAGTGGACCGATACTGAAGGAGAAATCGTTGATTCTGCATCAGAAAATGGGAGGAAGTGATGAATTTATAGCAAATGAGGGTTGTCTAAATAGGTGGAAGAAGCGATACGGGATTAACCAACTAACGATTTCAGGTGAAAAGTTATCTGCAGATGTAGTAGGGGCAACAATCTTTCAAGAAACGCTCGAAAACCTAATACAGAAAAACGGTTTAAAAAAGAACAGATTTACAATGTAGATGAAACCGGTCTGTGCTACAAAATGTTACCATCTAAAACTCTAGCCTCGAAGAATGAAGCTGCTGCACCAGGCTTAAAAAAAGCAAACACAGAGTAACTTTATCGTTATGCAGCAATGCTACTGAGACCCATAAGCTACCACTCATAGTAATCGGTAAATCAGCAAAACCTAGGGCATTTAAAAATGTAAATATGAAATCTTTTCCTGTCTACTATCGCTCCTCGAGGACTGCATGGATGAACCAAGAGCTATTCAAAGAGTGGTTTCATTCTCAGTTTGTCCCATCTGTCACAAAGCATTTACAGTAAAAAAAAGGCACTTCTTCCGCTAGACAATGCACCATCTCATCCAAGTGAAGATGAACTTAAAACAGGAAAAAATTAAGCAATCTTTCTAACAACAAATGTAACGTCACTCATACAGCCAACGGATCAAGGCATTATAGAAACTTTCAAAAGAAGATACAGAAGAAAGCTATTGACTATTTTAAGCTTGGAAGATGATACCAATGATTTCCTTGTCGATTCTCTGAAAGATATCTCTATAAAAGATGTTGTCTACATGGCAGCTGCAGCGTGGACAGAGATCTCTGAATCAACACTCATAAAGTCTGGGAGAAAACTTTTTACTCAAGAGCAATCTGAAATTGAAGGAACTCTGATAAATCCTGAGTAAACTGAAGTAACTTCCTATGATCCTGATATATCTGCAAACTGTTTTGTAAAAACATTTAAAAAACTTGAGGGATGCGAACAGATCACCGTAGTAGACGTAGAAAAGTGGTTTGAATCTGACAAAGATACCAAGCATGAAACATTATTTGACGAGGATATAATTGAGACTGTAACTGATGTTGTTCAACACGAAGACGATCCTGATGATGATCCATATGAAGTTGACACTGCTAAAATTCCTCATACGGAAGGGTTAAAAGCATTAGAGTTGGCACTACGCTATGTTGATCAGCAGCCAACAGCTTCCTCGGTTGAACTTACAATGGTAAAGAGATGGAGAGATTATGATGCAAAATGCCGGGCATTTTGCATTCAACAGAAGGTCACTGATTTCTTTTTGGTTGAATAACTCAAATTTACATAATGTAGAATAATTTCAACTTCTTATAAAAGGTATGTGACACGATTTTCAGCAATTTAATTTGTAGTAAATATTTTTCAGTATTTGTTATTAGGGATAGTTTTTCTTTCAATTCAGTTAATTACAACTTGTATTCATTTCAAAAAAAATATATAGAAAGTATATACTTTTTTAAACTACACAAATTGAAAACTAAATACATACTACACATTTAATTAAATAAATATGCAGCTACTTATGTAATGTGTTTTTACTTCTCCGGTTTAACCGGTTTTTCTCTTAACCGGCTAACCCTCGGTCCCGTTTAGGCCGGTTAAGCGGGAGGCTACTGTACTCACAAGAGAGTAGATTTTAATGTTACATTTGTTTATAAGATTTTTTATAAAGGAACTTTCAGGATTCTCAAGAAAATTTAACCCTACACTACACAGTGAGGCATATGTGAGTCAATTAAAATTTAACTTTTAATAAATAAATTCAGTTCCTTGGAACCACTATATTTAATCAAAAATATTCGCCTTACGTGATCTATCGGCCTCTGAATACTAAGCCTGAGCGCTGACAAAAAAATGGCGGCTGTCGTAGCGGATTTTTTTAAGCGTTTGTACAGCCTCCTGAATTTACACACCAGTAATTTTTAAAAGTTTTCTTTGACTTCCTTGATCTCAGAAAAATAAGGGGACGGAACCCTTTAAAAATTATTGGCGTTCACACATGAGCGACCGTACAAACGCTGAAAATAAATCGGCTTACGACAGCCGCCATTTTTATGTCGGCGCTTTAGCTTAATATTCAGGGGGCGGCGATACAACCTCAAAAGTCTGTCATTAAATAGTGAGTAAAATTTTCATTTAAATTTTTTGGTATATAACCCTAAATATGTGTATAAAAACACAAATTTTCAAACAGTGCTAGGTTAATATTTTCCACACAGGTGCCAATGTTTACGTATTTCTAATACCACTAGTTTTTTTTATGTTTCTTTGTCCTATATATAGCAGGAATCTCACAATAAAATAAAAAGAAGAATTTATTTTTTGAAAATACTGATATTTAAAATCCGTGACCTTGGCATTTATGTTTTAATTCTAAATATTTCATTAATTCTTAAGAAAAGATAAAATATCTTCCCCATTAAGCTAATTGATAAATTTGTCAATTGAAATAACAACATTTTATAATGCTACTTTAAAGTCTTAATTTGTGAAACGTAACGCGAATTATTATAAGATTTCTATAGAACAAGGAATTAATTTAAAGATGAAAAAATGTTTGCGTGTAGCTGCAGTTGCATACAAAAACGATTTATATTCCATCTTTGTTAATTTGATTTTCATCAAATTGAAATAAATTCTTGAAAACAAAAAAATATGTTTATGGCCTAGTTCAAATCTCTAAATTTCAAAACTTTCAATGCTTAAACTTTAATTGCATTCTTCATAAATTACTTAAATTGTAATATTAGACACGAAGTTATTAAAATAATACTTAGTTTAAAACATATTAAATTAATCTTTTATAATCTGGGTATGTTAGTTTTTATCTTATCGTAGTTATAAAAATTTCCCTGAAAAATAAAGAGGAAAGCACTTTTTGAACAATTGAAAAAACACATATTCAAAGAAAATGTAATTGCATCACTAATCATTATGAATATTTCACTGTAATTCTAATGTTTTACGTGATAATACAAATTGTTGTCTTAAAAATATTTTAATGGAAAATTCAGAGTTCCAATTAAAGTTTGATGAGCATGCATTCACGAACTGGAATTTCGGCCGCAGAATCACAAAGTATTTCCATTATTAAATATTTTCGAATGCGAAGCCTCTAGATGAAATCAAAATTAAATTATGAGAATTTGTAATTATTTTTATGTTATCAAGGTATAATTTGGAAAAGTCTGCGTTTAAATTCAGAAAAAAACTTCATATTAAACTAACTAATGTGATCAGGATGCATAAATTTTTACCACAATTTTTAACAGAATTTTTTTTCGTATTTAATCGCAAAAAAAAATGTTACAAATTCTATGATTAAACGACGAGATTAATTGTGTATTGTGTGATTGAAATATTAAATAGAAATTTTCTAATTTGAGATACTGTTACGAGATTCTTTTCAAATTCCAATGAGTGTACGAACCTTGTGTGTAACTATCAATACACTTGACCACTTTAATGTTCTTTATGTTGAAGGACACGGAGTAAAATTTTATAATTTTGAAAAAGGTCTATTTTTATATGCAATGCATTCTATTTATCATTATCCACTTTTATAAAATACTAAAAACACTATTACACAGAAATAATTTAAATTGAGATTTGAATATTCATCTAAATACCCAAATGCGTAATGTTGTACCGTAAAAATTTTATAGAATATTTTACCTTATTTAATCGCTGAAAAGCATTACGATGTCTGCGACTAAAAGAGGCATTGTCTATGATTAAAATAATAAATGCATATTTTCTAGTCAGAAATATTGATGCCCATGGAAATTGTAAGGAATGTATGCACTTCAATTACACATTTAATTTATTAGTTGTAATAAAATAAATCTTCCTAAAATGTATTTGGCAATAACTATTTTTCATACTTTCAGGATGCTTTGAAATAAGAATTTTTTTTTTTTTATAATTTGGAACATAAACGAATAAACCTTCATTCTGAAAATTATCAGATTCAAAAACATTTTTGGTTTGTCTCTGTTGTCATTTCACCTATTTGCATCACTAGCGTGCATTTCAGGAATTTCTATTTTATTCAGAAAATTCGAATATGTACCGGATGTTCCGAAAGAAGAATTTCTATTTTAAATAATCACGAAACGTTTGTCATTAAATAAAGTAAAAAATACTATTAAGAACTTCTGGTATGAATTCTGAATTTCTGAATAACAAAGTAATTCCTTTATTTATACAAATATGCTCTAATGATACTAATGGGTTAAATAAACTATCATAATTAAATGTGAATGGTAAGGTCACTTAAACTCTTAGAAAACAAAATTATATTCCATTCAAAGTTTCAACTAAAAGAATAGAAAGTCTTAATAAAATCTATCATTCATATAATTCGCATTTATCAATCGCTAGCACTCAATGCGAGCAAATAAGGCGTATTGAAAGATTTAAGTATAAAGTTTAACCCTCCTACCCTGTTGAAATTTTACTAAACCTCATTAAAACATTTAACATTATTATTTATTCGCAAAAAAAACTTACTCAAATGCATCGATTAAATATTGAGAAGTTTATTTAAAAAAATTATTGGTACGTCTGCAGTCCACGGATGATTTGTTGTAAATTCTTGCTATATAATATACTTAACCCTCTGAGCGTTTTGAAAAATGGTAAAATTGTAATGTTGTTTTCTCTTAATTTTGTTTTAAATGCTAAAAAAATATTATTCTTTCAGCATTATTAATAAAACTTAATTACAAATGTGAATGTAACCCTTGAGAGTATTAATCATTCTTCAATGTTTTGAAAATTCATTAAATCTATAGAATTATATTATCTTAAACATTGCATATATTGCAGTGAAACCTGGAGCTTAGTGAACAGAATATTACGTTCCACACGCTTAGAGGGTTAACTTTGGCGTAAATTTAAAATTGAAAAATAACTAAATTAAACTTGTTATGTATAGTGTGAAAATGGTGCCGTTAAAACGTGCAGTGTAGACGCATAAAAATTTCTGTTCACTTTTAGATAAAAGTGTGGGTTTAAATATATATATGTGTGTGTGTGTGTGTATTCAATTAAAAACATCGAGAAAAAGTCTAATAAAATTTAATTTATATTAATTACTTATAAATGTAACCGTCATTAAAACTTCACTGTATCAAAAATTATTATGCATAACTTATTAAGAAATATATATATATTAATTGACATAAGTATAATCTCCTAAACATTTTTACCTCCAAAAATTTATAAATGACTAAGAATTAATACATATTTTTTTCTAATTGCATTCCAAACGTAATATGTCACCGATAATGTTTCGCAATAGGTTATTAAAACTAGAAAATATGTATTTCGAAATAGAATTTCAAATTCAAATGACGAATATCGTAGAAACTAATGAGGAAAATAATTATATTTATGATTCACGATTTAATTATACTCCTTCATCTACTTTAATGTTCTTCAATCTTTTGCCTCAAAAAAAAAAAAAAAAAAAAAAAAAAAAAAATCCCACCAAAAATTTCGAAAGCCACACTTCGCCTAATTTAATCCAAAATTTTCTGTCGTTAAATAAGAAAATTTGTCTGTACTAAAATAGTGGCAGCTTACAAGGAAGGTATCCATAAGCGTATACTCAGAATTTAAAAAAAAAAATTATAGCATGTTCTTCTCATGAGGATATATATGTCTATAAAAAAAATTTCTGCAGAACGTCGATATAACGCCCGTAAAAAAATATGAACATTTCGTTTATTTGGCGATTTATCACTGGTTGGCGACGGAATGAAATTAACCCTTTCAGGGGCAAAGTACTTATGTTTCTAAAATGTTGAAATCATTGAGTCATACCGGGATTTAACAACAAATTTATTTCAAAATAAATAAAATATTTTCTTCACGTATATTATAAAAGTAAAATTTGATTCCAAAATTCCGGTATCATTGTGGCAGAGGTGCCAAGCTCTCAGTAATCTTCCGTAATATGTGGATTAATTTGACCCAGTTTAGCAACGTTTCGAACCAGAAAAGATATTTTAAGAATCTTTATTTAA
This sequence comes from Maratus michaelseni, assembly GCA_963931845.1. Taxonomy (NCBI): domain Eukaryota; kingdom Metazoa; phylum Arthropoda; class Arachnida; order Araneae; family Salticidae; genus Maratus; species Maratus michaelseni. Next base: position 86,684,319 of record OZ007586.1, read on the forward strand.
TAAATTTCAGATTTGTACATAGAATATATTTAATAACATTTCTTAAAACATTTTCTGGTGCAAAACGTATTAAACCTGGGTTAAATTAACCCACATATTACGGAAGATTAGTGAGAGTTTGGTATCTCTGTTGTGGCATTTGGGAATTAAAATTAAGTGGGATATATTATATCCCACCGCTCTTCAAGGGGTTAAAAAATATGCTTTTATGACAAATACTTTTTAAGGAAAACATTTTTCATACTGAACTTGTTTATACATGTTTAACTTATATAATAAATAAATTTTTATAACTACAATTTTTCGTAAACATTTATATGTATATATAATGGAGTTTAACGATTGTATTTTACGATTTAAAACAAAATTTAAATTGATTAAAATTGTTTCAAATTCGAAAACAAGCCCTATTCTGAACATTGTCAATTCAAGACAGTTTTTGTTGCTATGGAAACAACGACTTCTTCGATATAGATGTATAACGAATCCGTTTGTCATCTGGCTTTTCCTTTTAAATTACATTTAAAAATTACTTGTAAAACCGTTGGAGCCGTTTAAATTAGAAAAAATCGTGGAATGGAGGATAACACAATAGGCAAAATTTCATTCAATCGGTAATAAATAGAGAAAAAAACGTGAGTGATTTATTTACTCAGGTTTAAAAAATATTTTATTAATATTAATGCAAACGTACAGAGAGTTGAAAATGTTGAACGCAAAATGCAAATGATTCTCAACAAGAGGGTATGGTATCATGAGCCATAGAATTAACCCATTCGTATAATTTCATAAGCTTATGACAATTTTATGCTTTCAAATTTTACAAAAATCTCATAGACAGGTCTCATAACAAGAATTTCTTCAAACTCTTCGTTTACTTTAATATGCCTTTCAGATTCATATATTTTTAAAATTTCGATTGTTAACTAAAAGTGAAAATAAACATACAGTTTCAATAATTCAATAATGCACATAACTTAAATGTCAGATTCGCTATAACATAAAATAGATATTTGCTGCTTCCAAAAAATGTAACATATTTTTTCAGTGGTAAAAATAAATAACTGCAACAACAAGCAGCTTGTATATTTTATACAAAAAATAATAAATATTTCATCGTTTATGTTTAAATTCATTAAACATTGGGCATGCGAATAATCATTTTACAAGCAATTTAAAGTGCATTAAAATCGTTTGCGTTTGGCGAAGGAAAAAGGTTGCTAGCCAAATCGTGTGTTTTTGCGCCAAATACTCAAAAGTATTTTATTTTTTTCAGATTTGCTACTGGGATTCCGCAGCTAATTTTATCTGTTCCTTTATTACATACATGTGTAGATTCATTAGCATTTTTTTTCAAAATTTTCGGAGTATGCGCTTTAAGGAGATCTTCCTTGTTAGAGACACGCAAGACCTAGGTTGAAGACCCCTAATCCACTTCATTCGGAATCAACGCGATCACCACTTTTTGGTTATCCCTATTTCTAAACCATAATCTCCGTGGTAGAATCCTCTTGGAAATATTGTAGACATCTGCAACCTATGTTATTTCTTAGAAATAATAGTAGGCCAAAAGATGCTGCGACTACAAGTGCTTTATCTCCTGAAATCAGCAATCACAATTTAAGAAATATTTTACGCGAAAATAATACAGATTTATCTTTATTATAGAAATTTATCTTATAGAAATTTTGAATTATTTTCAAGCAGTGGTGTAGCGTTAGGGGGGGGGGGGGGGCACGATCATTTTACTACCAGTAAAATTATATACTACATTTGGCCTTATTTAGCACTAGAACGACGGGATAATTTGCACAAGTTTCATAAAAATGTTTCACACCAAAATCTTATTTAGGACTTTTAACTTATTTACTTAACTTATTTTTGTGCGGCGTATATTTAACTTATTGTATGAAGAAATATGCGGTTCGAATCAACATTTTTTCTTTCGGTAGGTGCCAAAATGGCACCTCACCGTCGTTCTAGTGTTAATCTTTAAGCGGTATGAACTAAATAACGCCAAATATAATATATCAAAATACTGGTAGTAAAGTGATTCTGCCCCCCCCCCCCTTGACGCTACGCCTCTGTTTTCAAGTCCTCAAAGATTTCAATACACAGTAAATCTCGATAAACCTTGACCCTCGAGATAAGATGAGATCGAAAAAAAGCCGTTTTAGAAATGTTCCCGATCCTTGTTGAGGTTGCTATCCATTTTAACTGAATAGAATTTCTTTTGAAGGATTCTTTTGAAGAATAGAATTCCATTTTTTATGATAATTTTTAATTTTTTCTCTCCAGTGTAAAATGAAACCTTTAAGGTACACTCTTTTTTTTTTTAGTTTGTAATTCTTGACAAATCGCACGAGTATGTTCAGTCTTACCTACAGGCTTCTTGCGATACTCATGGTGTTAAGCTATCTAATTGGCACTTTCTGTGATATCCAGTTACTTTTTATAACTTTTCACGATATCCTCCTGTCATTTGGCTCGCTATAGTTTGACATTAGCAATGTTTTGCTCTTTCCATGACTTAGAAAATGTTGTACTGACACTTTTTCACGATTTATCGTTAGAATAATGGTTTTAGACGTTTTGTGCATCAAACTGCGAAGGGAGTATTACTCCAGTACCGACAAAATAAAAATAAAATTTAAAACAACAGTATAATAATTAAAGAAACTATTAAGACATATAACAACAACATAATTCAACAGTTTATAACAACACCCTCCCCCACAAAAAAACCAAAAAAAAAACAAGAACATGTATTTCTTAATTACAAGCTATACAACAAAAAACAGTCGAAAAACTAAAGATTGCTCTGGTAGATCCTATGTGGGAACTTAAGGGTTAATATTTAGACTTCGGGAATTCAAACTTCTGTCCAAAAGTCGCATTCTACACAAATTCCGAAGGTAATCCCCCCTCTTCCGCCACTAGCATCTGAAAGGTTCTCTTCTCAAAGATTCTAGATGCGGGTGCTTGGTTCGGATTTTACTAGTTTTTTTTTATTATTTTTATTTTTTTTAATATATTAAACAATACAAAAATACGGGTTAGGTTCTTTTAAAAAGACTACCATGGAAGGCAATTGCCCCGTCAGCCTATATTATTCTTGCGGATAATCCGATATAAAAAACACCACCACCGAAAGTTAATCTTTGCTTTATTTTATCTCAAAGTTTTGTAATTAAATAAGACGTGATTTTTATACTGAAATAGTGGTATTTTCGTAACACGTGAGTAACAGGTACATATAATTTTCACATACCCTTTTCACGCCACTGAGTTCTAACCAATCTACATTCGTCGCTACCATGTCAAACTATCGAATATGAAAAATGCATTTTTCCTTACTTTTAAAAATGGGCCTATTGTCACCACTAAATTTTTTTAGAATTCTTCGCCTAGTAAAAATACTAATAAAATGTCTCTGTTATGTTGCCAGTTTCGCTATTAGTTTTATTCAGAGATGCCGAATTCATTACCGGAAAATTGAGAATTTTTTGTTTACTTTCTGTAATCACAAAATACCTGTCATTAAATAAAGCAAAAATTTCTATTTGTAATTTCTGGTACGGATTCGAAACTTCTGAATAAAAAAGGAAGCCAAACTGGCAACCCTTTCTGAAGAATACTATTAAATCTTAGTGGTGACAATCGGCATATTTTAAAAGTAATGAAAAATGCATTTTTTCACATTCGATAGTTTGACATCGTAGCGACGATATGTTCTTAACTCATATAACTGGATATTTTATAAAATACTATTTTGTTTGAATTTTTTTTCATAAAGAGAGAGACCATTGAAAAACTGCAGGTGAATTTATGTTTTATTTATTACGATACGTAGTAAGATCAAATTACACTTGGTGATTTATTATATTTACGTTTTCCGAAATCATTCGATACATCATAAAGTAAACAATAGTTTGATATCCAAAGAATTTAGCTTGGAGAAATCAACGGTCCAATATTTATTGTTTAGAGTAGCGAGAACTTTATAACAAGGAAATCTTCAAATTTTCATTTCTCATAAAATATGACCTATCGGAAATGCCTTTCAAGTGCTTTTTTCGTGTTTTTTTTTTTCGCTTAGAATAAATTTTAATTTTCGGAAAGACTTTTCCATTTAACTCTTATCTTAATGATTTTTTCTATTGTTAAGAAAAATACATTACTTTAAACGTGTGAAACATAATTTTAAATTACTTGAAAATTCCAGGTGAAATTTATAATTTTATCATTCGTCAAATCGTTTAAAAGGCAGTTAATTTATTGAAAGAAGTGCGACAAATATGCAACAAATGATTTTTTTAAATATATTTTTTCATAGATCTCATTGATTTCTGAAAAAAATACACCTTTGGTACACACGAAATTTTTTTTATTTATTACGTTATGTAGCGGGAACAAATTACGTATGATTTATTATATTGTCTTTTCTGAAATCAGCCGATACATCATGTAGTAAATAATAAATCGAACTTCTGACAATATAGCACAGCAAAAGCAACGATGTTTCTGTTCAATATTTATTCTACAAAGAAAGGAAATCGTAAATGCAAAGAAATCTTCAAAGCTGCACTTCTTATAATACATAACTTGCAATTTCAAAACGGAAATTTCTTCCAAGTGCTTTCTTCATTTTTTTCTTCTTGCAGTTTAAAGTAATTTTTTCTTTCCAGAGACACTTTTGCATTTAAAAAAATTCGGTACACTTTGAACTGTTTTTTTTTCATTATTTGAATATTTTTAATACATTTTCGAAATATTATTAAATAGTTGTAGGAAGAAAATTGATTTAATCAATAAAAAATGCAATTATTGTTCAAAAATTTTTAAAAATAGTAATTTTTTTTAAATAAAAATTAATAAATTTTCAAATCAAAATTTCTCTAGAAATTTCATTTTTTTTTTACAAAAAACATTTTGTTAAAATGTTTCTAAAATTGCGCTCTATAACTATAAGGTCCATATTTCTAAAATTTAACTTAAGTCAAGCAAAAATGAATAAATTGCCTTGAAATATGTATAATTACAGTAAAAATGATTTTTGACTTAACATATTTATTTTTTAACTGTAAACTATTTAAATAATTGCAAATATGAACTTTAATTTTCTAAAACCCACCACAAAAAATGAAAACAAATGAAGTAAATTATGTTGAGCATACCGATATATTAAAAAGACAGAAACTCAGACAAAGAAATTTAAAGATCGTAACTTTTACAGGTTGCGTAAATTTTTACCAGAAATTTTGTCTTATTTAATGACAGAAATTAAACGAATTGATTTTAAAATCTGTGACTGAAATATTAAATAAAATTTTATAATTTGAAATAGTGGTAACAGATTCCTTGTAAATTTTAAAAGGTCTGTGACTTTAGTGTACGATCACTCTTAATCACTTAAAGGGAAATGGATGCAATAAAAAGCCTTTTTTCAGGTATTTACAAGTATCAAAATATTATGTAACTTCTCCAGAATATACTGTTATGTTTAAATAAATTTTAAGTAAAAAAATTGGAAAAATGACTTTTTCACCAAATGAAGGAAAGCGAGTCCACTCAACCCTTTAAGCGTGATGTTAATTTTACAAACAAATATCCGATTCTCTATCAGTGTAAATTTTTTTTAAATATTACTTCAGTTTTAAAGTTGTAAGGACTAGAGTTGATGGCTATGTAAATGGCTCTTTTGAAATGAATAAAAGAATGAATAATGTTTTAAATTATTTATCATATTTTTTTGCACTACCATATGCTGTTTAGTGCCACTGCAAAATTTTTGGCGGACGAACATGTTTTAGGTAGATTTCGTAAGAAATTCTACATATTACATTCTCTCCTATGTTGGAATTTCTGAAAAAATTTTGAAGATCTACGCCGATCATGACTCCTAGAACCCAGAACCACCCCCAGGTCTCTTTATATATATATATATATATATATATATATATATATATATTAGGTCGAGTATATATATAGGTCAGTTTTATATACTTTTTTATGGACACGATAACTTCCATAATTCTGCACAAATCTCTTCCAAACTGATACATGGAAATGGGGGGACTAAAAACAAAAAAAAAAACATACTTCTTAATTATGATACATATCGAATCCATTTAAGCTATTATTACTTCTAGGAAAAGGGCCGAGAATTTATGTATGACAGATGTCTGATAAAATTAAAAATGCCCTCAAGGGGGGAAAAATAAAGGTTTAAGAAGAAAAAATGCATAACTTCGTGAATTTACAAAATATCAAATCCGCTTAAAATTATTTTAAATTGTCTTAATATTATCTACAACTTTTATATTGACAAGTTTTTTATAGGACCAACAAATAAATAAATTAAATAAATTAAATAAAAACAAAAATATCCTTGCCGGCTCCGACTACAAACATCCCAAATGTCGCTTTATGGCATAAAGGTCATTTCTTCTGCAATTCTCAATAAACAGGCGCCTCACGGTTTGCATCTTCGAAATCTACCTGTTCCTGTAGGCCGAGCCGTCAGAGATTTTCTTTCTACATTTCTACTACTTTTAAATTATTACCATTTATCCCTATGTGTAGAATAAATACTGTAATTTTCGGCAGATTAAACAAAATCTTTGAATCGAATAAACTTTCTCTTTCTTCGGCAGGCGCAAACAAGACCTGATACCACTTTGAAGGCAAGAAGAACAAGACTGAAAAGAAATGGAAGGTAAAGATGGACAAGTTAAGGAAAGAGGCAATAGGAAATCAGACGGCATCAGCCAATCAAAGATGCGAATTACCTATTCAGGCGAACACAGAACAGAAGGAGAATTAGGAAAAAATGGATAAAAACGGAGTCGGAAAAATAAAAAAATTACAAGAAAAAAACATAATAAACAAACAACAACAATAAATAAATACATATATAAAAACCCTGCATAAATTAAAGAATTAAAAACAGTTTAGATGTAATAATAACAGTGGTGGAAAAGATGCGCATCTTCGGGCCGATTGTTACGACCAAATTTCAATAGAATTCTTCGTTTTATTAAATCTCAGAAATTTTGTCGTTAAATAAGCTGAAGAATAATTTATAAAAATAAAATAGACATCAAGGTTTTGTTTCTTACTTTGGTGTTTCTGTGGAAGTCTGTATTGTTATCACATTAGCGTCCAGTATGGGTCGAGACATATAAATCCGAATTTGGAAACTCTATTTGAAGTCATTGTGCCCGACGCTCTTAACCCTTCTTTGCATGAGTTTTTCTTTTACAATTGTGTTTTTTTATACATATATCAAGTATTAGACACCAGAAATTTTAAGATAGATTTTTAACTTTGTTGAGCAACATAGTTCACGGGAAATTTACTGGATTAATATTTCTATATAAATATAGTGGTGGCGAAGAAGTTGATTTATTTATTAAAAGTTAAATAAAAAGTGATGGAAATTTACATCACTATGCAATTAAGGGTTAAACCCGAAACCCGAAATGAAAGAAAATTAATCCATATTTAATGCAATTATAAAAATCACTCATTATACTTCTTATATCCCCTGATATTTTATGTAGAAAAATATACATATAATTCCATTAATATTAACATGTGAAGTTTTTACATCTGAAACAATTTTTTAAAATATTATTCGTAAATACGTGTGATCAAACCCATCTTTCAAGAACCGAAGCAGAAAGAGTTATTATCAACCCAACAGGTAACGAAACAACAATAATATATTTAATGACAATTTTTTATACATAGGTGCCAATCCTTGCCGATTTTGATTTCCACTATTGCTTTATAATGGTATTCGAATTATTTACCATTTTTTCCGGCCTATAAACCGCAGATGAAACAATGATGTCTGGATACAGAAATTTTATTTTATATAATATAACTTACTAACGCGCTGTAAATATTAGGCTTCAATTACTGAATAAAATATCTGGGTTGCAAATGTTTGATCCGCGGATTATAAGCCGAAAATTTTGGTAATACTTAAATTCTGCAATTAAATAAATCAAAGAATGCTATTTGGAAATAGTGATATTCAAAATCAGTAATCCTTGGCACCAAATGAATGTCAGTAATGTTTGTTGCGAATATAACAATAAAATAATCCGTTTTATAGCAATAGGGTGGTATTCCTTCCACAACTGAAGAATTTAAGAAACGTGCACCTAAATCCGTATTTACACGACTATAGGCTTAAAAGTTTACGGACAAAGAATACCAATATTTTAACTGTAAAATTCACCTATTTTAATCGCAGATATTTGTGATTAAATACGGCGCAGAATGTTATTGAAAATAGTGGTGATCAATGGCCTTAAACCGATAAACATATATTCATGTAAATACAGTACTAGGTTTCTAAACAAATATATATTAATGCTGAATTTCTACCCTCCAAAATTTCGTTAAAATAAGAACCCAACTAGTATAAGGCGGCCGTCATTTTGAATTAGGAATAGTTTAATTCTCGAATGTGCTACATGTAAACAAAAACAAAGTTATTTTTATGAGCTTATTTTTATAACAATATATATTTCAAAATTAGCAGTTTAACTTTTAAAAAAAATTTAATTTTATAATGTTGATATCTCTATCGTTCCAGTTTTTGCAGATATCTGTTAATAAATAAATCAGTGCATGGTAATTTAAACAAGCGACTTTTATTAAAAGAAATAAGTCAAATACTTATTGCAAAATCATTCGAAACTACGCTTGAATATGTATTTATTGATACAGTAAGAACTACTATTTATACTTGTTAAATATGTAGTCATTTCTGAATCAGTTCTATCCTTTGTTTCTTTGTAGCGTGTATCTATCAAACAATTATTGCTTTCATTCTATTAATAACATTTGATATGTATTCAAACCTCAATAGGATGATAATAGCATGCATAACAATATGGAAATGTAGAGGAACATATACTAATAATTAACCTTTAATTAATTTTAATTAAACAAGGGCACCGCTTTGTAATTTGTCTTTCTCCTTAATCAAAGTACCTGTAACGGAAACAAATTTATCTATTGGAACAGGAAAACTGACAAATGTCATGGTTTGTTATTATGATTAATGAAACTGTGTTTTCAAAATTTAGCAGTTGAACAATAAAGTGTGTGACACTATTCAAAGTTATTTGTTGCTATACTATAGAATCTATTTATTGATCGTGTGTTTATATGCATAATAATCAATTTCTGTTAGAACAATCATTGCAGGGGATAACTGATATAAAATGTTGGCAATAAATCGGTAAAAATGCATGTTACAAATTATTTAAAATTGTTTTCTAGAAATATTATTTGTAACAAATTCATATCAAATTTAAATCATTTATTTTGTTGATGATATATCTGTGTACTTTTCCGATAGTATTTCACTTTTGCAATTCCAATTAAAAAGTGTACGTGCCAAAAGTATCCTACTATTTATACAGAACGTGAAAACTTTTATCTGTGTTTATTACATTTAACAATTAAGAAGCATTATTACTTAATTTAGTCAGACCTTTTAAAGATTCGACTAGGCAATGGTGCTGTGTTTTATTATTTTAACATTACCTTGATGTATAAAGCTCTTATAAAAGTAAGTGTCTTTTTTGGCCAACGTTTACAAGGTTTTCAGATTTTATCGAGTCGGTTCACAATACCCAATAGCGTCAATGTTTGTTATTTGTATGCAAATTATTAATTTTATATTAAAAAATATCAAATTTTATTTATTTTTACACATTGAATGCCAAACTGAAATCACTAAACAAGCGAGAGGAACCAAAGGGTACTTTTTTTAAATACATGATAATAAGTTACCAATAGTTCTGTTTTATAGCTATAAATTGCATTCAATGAAAATATTCATGGCAAATTTCGTGTGCTATGGCACCACGAGAAATATGGCTGACTGATATATTTGTGTGCATGACAGTCAATGTGTTAAATTAAATTATACATACACTGGAAAAATTTTAGGCCTATCCATTACGGAGATTTTCTTTTATCTTACACAGAGAAGGTTTAAAAGCTCATAGCCAACATAGTGAAAAACACTATGTTGGCTATGCGCCTTTTAAACAATTAAAAATTGATAAATTATGAATGCAAGGCGATATTTTCTATGGAAAAATTTCCAAGTATTAAATATATATTTATTCAATTATCGATGCTGGATTTTCTTTGGTTTCGTGTTTGTCCCAGGGTTGGTGGTTCACGGAAAATATTTCATCTTGTGCTACGTCTGTAGCCTTGGCAGCTTGCTATGGTGAGAAAGTGGTTCAGTGGGTACAACGTCGGTGCGCTATACTGATGACCCGGGTTCGAGTCAAGGCTTCGATACTTTCTCACTATGTTGGTTATGCGCCTTTTAAGCAATTAAAATTTGATAAATTAAGTTGGAAATTGTACGTCAAACGTAAAAAATGAGGTGGTTCGTACTATAACTAGTTTTATAAATATTCAGACCTTGGTGCAATAGCTGTTGCACTCTTATGCAAAAATGCATTAATATAAAATATATTATAAATGCAGATTTCCATATTATAGATATTAAATTAATTTATGATTTCAATACACATTTAGAAACAACTAATTACAATTCTGTGACATTAAAATTACACTATGCGCAAATATCCAATATGAAACAATGTAAAAAAAATCATTGTTATTATTTCACTGAAAAAAAGAATTGCATCGTCTGTTATTATTATAGGATTAATTTACTTAATAAAGTAAGTACATTTTAAGCTGGCAACATTTTATCTTTTGTTGATATTTACTGAAAATTACAATGAGAAACTTAAGCCTAACTTTGAAATTTTCAGAATTTGAAATACATATTTAGACTCTTTTTCCATTTAATATCTATTTATAAGGAAACATCAATCCAAAAAACTTTCGGTAGATTATATCCTCCTGAGATTATATCCTCCCCGCGTCCATCCTATTGGACATTTTTATTTCTCATATAAAATATTTAATTTCAGTTGGAACTGGTAAAAACTTACTGTCCATTATAATAGATAGTCTAGTGCTGCTATCTGTATACCGAAAAGGTAAAAAAAATCGCCGTAAAATGTGTATTTTAATCATTTGAAAATGGCGGCGAACAGGTGAAAGATTGCTGAAGGTGAGTACACAGTTTTAACTCAAATTTCATATATATTTTTTAAGTATTTTGATATTAATGCAGCATATATCTAATTTTAAATGTTATATTAATGGAATTAAACCGTAGTTTAAGTAATTGAATCTATAATTTGGAGAATAAACGTATGTTTTTATCGATGTCCATTGTATTGGGCGTTGGGTCTTCATCAGTAATTTCCATTCATATTAGAATCTTTTAGAATATTGAAGGGAAAGATTGTTTTTGCTCAAAATTCCGTACTGTATTGAAAAAAAGTAAATACAGAAGTAGACAATGGAAATTAAATAATTTATTAAATAATTAATTAAATATTGTCCTAGAAGTATATAATTCTACTGATAAATTGCTTGTTCCATATTGTACATTGTTTAATTTTTTATTTCAGTGAAACGTGATTTTTTGCAGTGTTTAATAAATAAAGACTTACTTACAAATAAGCTTTTATTTTCTTGTTCATTGCAAGATTTTGGTATTATGTTTGTTAGTATGTTGTTTCTAATTAAATTAATTAACTTATCAAATTAAAATAACCAAATTTGAATAAAAATATAATTAAAGCTAGCATTATAAGATTATAAATGAACTCATTTTTATTTCTTTTAAACTTCCACTTGGCATTCAATTGCCAATTTTGGTAGCTGTGCCACTAATTAATATAATTATTTCAGGAAATAAAGGGTTGGTGTTGAGATAGATTTAAAACAAAATTCTAATTGAAAAGCATATAAAGTTACATTAAATTGACCTACACTTTTTCTATTTGATGATGTAAAACTTGAAATTATGCGATGCTTAGAAGTGATGGATGAGTAATAAAACACACTTCTGAAAATAGAAAAGTTGGCAGTAAAAGAAATAGGACTTTGTCGCCAGAAATCTAATTTTTGAGGCCTATCTTTTTTAAAGATATTTGGAAACTGACGCTATTTAGATCTAGAAAAAGTTATTGAGACACGTTTGGAAGCAATAAAATGAATTGTGAAGTGTCAGAGCTTGACAATTAGTGACGAAGGTAAGAATGAGAAAAAGAACAAAGAAATTGGATTCATGCAAATCCATCCAATTATTATACTTCAAGGTGCTTAATACGAATCAGCTTTTGAGGAAATCGAAGTTGAGTTATTCAAGTCATGACGAAAACTCAAGCTCCAACACGTCTCCACCTAGCAACGTAGTCTCCACCAAAAGTTTGGTTGGTTGATTGGTTGAGTTTATGACGGCCGATTATCTACACAAGGGATATAGTCCCTAGGGAGGAGTGCCCTCCATGGGGGTCTATCTAAGGGATTCTAACCCGTATTTACGGCAAGGTTCGAAGAAAAACACGAATAACTCCAAACGGTTAGGTCGACGAGTGCGACAGGGGTTTGAACCCAGCACCTCCCGTGAACTTGTGCAGTCTACTCAGCTTTAAAAAGAATATGCAACATTTACCTAAATAATGGACAAATAAAATGCGTTGTAAAGCAAAATCAAATTTAAAAAAAAAAAAAAAAAACTAAATTTTTGTAAATGAAGTGCAATTTGTATATCTGTTTAACTACCAAAATAATTGCTTTTCAGAAGCCCATTCATAAATTATTCAATTTTAAGCTCATCTATTTATTTTTTGCATGTAATTAAGTATTTTATAATAATTATTATTATTATTTAGTGTCTAATTAATTTTTTAATTAATAATTTGTGTCTAATTAAATTTTGTGTCATTATTTTGAGTCTAATTCAGTTTTGTGCCATTATTTTTTGTCCAATATTAAGAATTTTCCATTCAGATTCATTTAATTCAATAATATGTTTTTCACAAGACGAAGACACAATGTCCATTTTATTGGACACGCTAAAAATCTATATATATATAAATATATTAAATAAATGAACATATTTATTTATTTCTAGTCTCAAAAGGGGCAATAATCTCAATTATGGAAAAATTTGTTCGAAAAATACGAGCTTGGGTCTCAAGAGGATATGATTGCTATAATTAAACAATTTTAGTACATGAATTCGGTTCTAAATTCAGTAATACGGAAATAATATAACTCCATCTTAAATATTACGTAATCACCATGACAACCTAGAATTATTAAATATTATGGGATATCATGGAATTAATTACGTAAGATGGCATTTAATAGAATGAAGATAACTTTTATTAATGTCTTTTGAAGTTTTGATTCGAATTTTATAAAATTTTAAATGATTCGACAAAATTCTGCAAAGATTATCTATATTAAATTTCAAACTATTCAGTTTGGTAGTTTTAAGCTGTTATATGCGGGCAAACGGACAGACCAGATGACGATTATAAGTTTCTACTTATTTATATAATTATGAACGCACCTAATATCACGTTGGCAACGAGCGGTTTATACAGGCACCCCATAGGATATACGACATCTTTTAGTTTGGACATCCGTAATTTCCCACAGGGCAGGGTTCGTACGGATCAGGGAATTTTCCAGGAGTGTTACCAGTCTTTTTCTATAGAAAAATAAATCTAAGTTAAACTCGAGAAACTTTGCCTTCTTTTAAGGAGATATTTTCTGTAAGAAAATACTGGTACCGAAGAATTTCCTGGTCGCAAAATTCCAGGAGGCGTACGAACCCTGCACAGGGTGTTTTTTGTGAACTAAGCACAAAACTTCAGCGATTAAATAACATAAAATAAGGTAAAATTATTTTTTTTAATTAGTGGTGCACAAAAATTAAAACAAGTATATGGGACGTTCATCTCCAAGCAAAGCCATTATACAGGGTAATTTTTTTTAAAGTTGTGAAAGTAAAACACTATAACAAAAGAACCACTGATCCAAATGACCTGAAATTTCACCAGTATGCTCCCAAAGCAATGGGTATTTTTTTGCCTTGGTTAAAAAAAACTTAAAATCGCACCAACAGATGGCGCTGTAAGGTTGCAGGAACAAAGAATATCGTCTGTGGGAAGAAAACAATGGACGGTACTTCGAGAAACCATCTTCTGTAGGCTCTCTGTCCTCATTGGACATTTTCTTAAATTCTTAAGTGTCCTAAATCTCCTAAGAGCAGTTGCTGCACTGTCATTATTCTGATAATACAGTTTCACTAACAACGCACGGTCCGTCAATGGCGCTGTCATTGCGAGGATTTTCGTAGAATAATGAACACGAGGTGTGCGTACTTCACTTTTTTATCGTCAATGTGCGTGTTCCGGGCGCAAGATCATCTCCCGACTTTAATGCATATACAGCGCCATCTGTCGGTGTGATTTTAAGTTTTTTTAACCATGGCTAAAAAAAAAAAAAATACCCATTGCCTTGGGAGCATACTGGTGAAATTTTAGGTCATTTGGATCAGTGGTTCTTTTGTTATAGGATTTTGCTTTCACAACTTTAAAAAAAATCACCCTGTATATTTAGCCTGAGCAAATGAATGGAAGAAATTTCGCAAGTTGAAGGTAGCGCCCTCTTACAACTGGCAGTCTTTTTGCATGCTGGAAAATGGAAAGCTAAAACCAGCAAATTCATAAAAAGAAAATGAGACTTAAGGATATAGATAAGAATGCCAAAACTGGGTCAAGCGTGAACTCTGAATCAGTGTTGCCAGTGGGCTACTTTTTTAAAATTCAGATTGCTTGATTAGCACCACTTTTTTCAAATGGTATAATTCGCGTTGTTGTCGCTTTATTTAATTTGTCATTAAATAAGACGAATTGGAATTTCTTAAAAAACTGGTGGCAATCAAGGAAACTGAATGGAAAAAAAATAACCCACTGGCAACTCTGCTCTAAATTGTAAATCCACTCTCGTGTAATGTGAATGAGGTGGAGGGCTTTAACCCCATTCAGGGGCAAAGTACTCTTGTAGCTAAAATATTGAAATGATAGATTGACACCAGGATTCACGAACGAATTTATTTTAAAATAAATAAAAGCTTTTCCTCATGTACCATATAAATTCAAAATTTGATTCGTTCTTAAATTAATGATATTTTTTCTTACGTAGATCTCTGAATAACAATCACAAAGAATAACACGCTAACTAAAACAAAAGAAAAAAGAATTCCGCAATTACAAAAGCACCGTTTCATTTCTATCGATTGAAGCAGCTAATCTTCCGTTAACCCTTTATATCCTGAATTAATTTTCCAGCTACTTTATAAGATGCTCAGAATCCTCGATTATTCCCACCAGTTATTTTTTTTTTTTTTGTAAAGTTTTCCTTATCTAATCATAGCATTTTTGCCATTCAATTAGGTGAAAATTTCTCATTTGAAAAACCGGTGGTAACAGAATAAAATTCAGTAAAAGACGCTCGCCGCGAAGGGGATAAAGTGGTACTTATAAGTACCATCAGGATAAAAAGGGTTAAACAGTCCTAGGATTAGTTTAAAGTAAAATCCCTAAAAGAACAATTCGCATCAGTGATCATACATAGAATTCATTAACTTTCTTCGAAATATCAAACAAAATATTTTACTTCGAAGACAGTGCTTAATTGTTATTTTTTTCTTAAATCTGTAAGTTGAACGGATTAAAAATAAAATTGTGAGGCAATGATTTAAATGGTTATTTTGAATAAAATGTTTTTGTTGCAATTTTCATTTATTTAAAGAAAAACACAGTATTTTATATTCTTAGTATTAATTTTGTAGTTTCCGCTTTATATGTGTCTATAAGTAATTTTTAAATATATTTAAGATAAAATTCACTGTTATCTAAAATTACTCATTTAATATGTTAAAGAGTAATTGTTACCCTTTTTAATAAATCTTTTAGTTGAGCGGAGTAAAAAAAAATGCGGCAAAGATTTAAAACGTTATTTTAAAAACATTAATAAAAAGAGTTTTTTTTTTTTTTTTTTTTTTTTTTTTTAACAATTTTCAGTTATTTAAAGAAAAACAAAAAACAGTACTGAATAGTTTTTGTATTATTTTTGTATTTGTCTCCTTGTTTATTTCTAAATATATTTAAGACAAAATTCAACTGAAATTACTCGTTCAATAAATTACAAAATAGGAAACGTGTTATAAATTTGAAATTTGTATTTACAAAATATATTTTTCATCAGAGATCAATGATCACATATAAAAAAAGGTATGCATAAAGCCGAATTTTCGCGTTTCTCCCATTTTTCATTTTTACCATAGGACTAATTTTATATACGCGATAAAACCAATTAAGAAAATGATATTGTCCCAAGAAAATTTGTTTTAAATGTAGTTTATAGGCGTATAATCCGCGGATCAAACCATCATGTTTCGACCCAGAAATTTTATTTCATGAAATGTAAATTTCTAGATTGCAGTAAATATTTTTCTTCGATTATTTAATAAAATTTCTGGGTCGAAACATGGTTGTTTGATCCGCGGATTATACGCCGGAAATTACGGTAATATAAAAGTTTGATATGGAACACTTTAGATAATTTGGCTATCCATTCTTTAACCCCTTAATAACGAGTGGAGACATTTGGGTCCCAGTGAACTATTTTTTATTCTTTTCGTACCAGTTCTTGAAAAATAATCTCTGCCATACGCTTACACTACCATACTTTCACGAGAAATGTACCGCAAAATAAAGACATTTTTTTATAAATTGTGGTACGCTTGACTATAATAATGGACGCCGGCCCTGCCCCGAAATCGAAGGATTGAACCGAGAATACACGCGTAGGATATTACACACAAAGGCTGTATACAGTGTTTACATTTGTCACAACTATTTTGCAAACACTGAACTCTTCAAATTATTTTATAGCACAATTTTAAACAAACGTCTACGATTAAATAAGGTTACGATTTTTATTTGAATTTATTGGTAAAAAAATATAAACCGTTCATACCTTGAATATGCGGAAGCATTAACTGATTATTAATGTGTATTTATTTCAGTTTTATGTTACAAAAAATAGTACTTGCCATAATATAATGGCATGTTATAAGCATCAATATACAAGCAACGATAATAAGAAACATATAAAAACAGTAAGTTTTTTACTAAAAAATGTTTGTAAAATTTAATTTATTAACATTAGAACTACCGGAAATTTTACTCAAGTTTTTAAAAACTATTTCACACCAGAAATTTTATTTAAAACTACTTAACTTATTAATTTAACGTATGTCATGTCTGAGAGTTTTATATTTAATTTATTTTAAAAAGAAATTTCTGGTTCGAGTCGGAATATATTCATTTGGTAACCGTCAAAATTTCGGCTCATTTGTAGTTCTAGTGTTAATGTTGCGCAGAACTTGTTACTATGTATGATATAGCAATCATATATATTTTTAATTTTCATTGCTCAATAACTTTTTATTTTTTAGTCTTGAAATGAGTACTTTACATTTAACGAACGATTGCCTCCATATCCACGTCAATTAATTTTTATTGTCCAAATGTGTTGTTTCCGATTGGACACAAGTATTTTTATACAGGATATTTCGCCTTAAGGTTGTATTCAAATCCAAACTGCTTATTTTGAGACACGTTTGTAAATTCATTTTTGCTCTAAAATGCATCCAATTGGCAGGTTCTCTTATTCAGAAACTTTAAAATGTCCGTATTGTCTCGATATTTTGATAAAAGCAGCATATATATTTCAAAAAATGCTGTCAAAGTGAACATTTTGAACCGAATTTCCCGAAGCGATAGAACTAGAAACAAAAAAAAAATGATCGTACAGTGAAAATAATTGTCTGTAAATCAATTTCTAATTAATTAAACGAAAAATAAAAACATGGGGCCCTTATAAATGTCTTTATAAATCACGCCGCCAAGTTTCCTGTTGTTACTTTTAAAAATGAGTCTGAGAATGTGTCTCAAAATTTTGAGTTGTTGAGCGTGGAAAAATAAGTTTTTTGAATACTGTCTTAAATCATCTGAAAATTTCAGCAATTAAATAATGCAAAGAAAAAATTTCAGAAAAAGTGGTTCCAAAACAATAATAATTAAAAAAATACATTTAGACAATAAAAATTGTTTGTCGCGAATATGGCGGCATTCGATAGCTAAGGCTTAAAGTAGTAGTTAATAATTCAAGAACATTACAATTTTTAATTCGGTTATCTATTCCCTATACCCAGTGCAAAATTTAAATGTATAAGTATTCTACTTAATATCTTCCTTTTTTTTTAAGAATCATCACAATCGACGTTTAAAAAATAAAAACAAAATCAGGCCATCTGTTCTGTTTTAATCGCTATCAATAACTTTTACTTGTCTACCACTAGTCTAAATAATTCAGTTTGTCGTCTTGATCTGATTATCTTTTAACGGTCTTAAAGCTGTTTTTATATCCAATTAATACACATAGATCTCCTTATTATAAGCAAACTGATGTTATTTGGACTCGACTAAGAATCGGACTTTCAAGAATCACCCATAAACATCTGTTACTTCGAGAGGATGCACGCATGTGTCCTCACTGTCACTTTGATCTCCTGACTAATAATCATATTTTAATTGACTGTAAAGGCCTCCGGCACTTATATAGATTATATTTTATTTCATCATTACACACTTTGACAAACCTCATTGGGCGAACACCTCATGGGGCACTCTTTAATTTTCTAAAGCATACGGGCTTTTATTTTGAGATATAGATTTTATATATCCTTCGTGTTTTATCTATAACAATGTTAGTTTATACTTCTTGAACTTGACATCTGGATGGGGTCACCCTATCCAGATAGTATTTCTCAGTGTATTAGTTTTACTTTTATACTTTACTTTTTTAAGAATTCATAATATTTGTTTCATACAATGTATGACTGTGTCCGGATGCGTGACCCCATCCAGGTGTTTTCTCATTAAGCTTTGTTTCTTTTTTGGTTTTTGTTGGCATTAATTTTGTTAATCTTTTTATATTTTTTTTCTTAATTTTTATTTTGTCGCAGCTTGTCTCCAGTTGGCCCTTGTGCCGTCAAACCTTATACAATCAACCAACCTTATTATAAGCAATTATTACAGCTCTATTTTTTCCCAAGCACACCCTTCTTGGCGAAACCAGATATCCAAGTCATTTTCTCCGCCTCTCTAAAAAGAGAATAAATATGACAGTGATTTATGCCTGAAAAATTATTTTATTCTTTTCGTTTTCCATTTAATACTAGACTATTCAAATAGTGTTAATCTATAAATACACACGTATATCGCGCTCGTTTAAAACATGATATCTAATAATTGCATAATTTTTATTCTATTTATCTTCTATTTAGTGAAAAAACATGCAAAATGAAAACTAATAACATTAAAAAATAATCACATTTCATTCATGCATACTATAAAATGCCTAATAGTACGCAATAAAATTTGAAAATTTATATTAAATTTGAAATAATAGAGGCCGTTTATGACAAAAATTACATCAATTTATAAAAAGTTGTTCCGAATAAAATAATTCATTTTCTTGCATCATTTAATTTGTAGCCGGTCTAAATTTATAGCCATACAATGAATATTTCTAATGTATCCTAATACGTAAAAATGGTCAATTTTCAAAAAAAAAATTCATTTATTGAATTTATTGAATGCAGCTTCTATTTAGCTTAAAAAAATAGTTTTGATTGCGAATCTATGTCAATTAGAAGCCAAGATATTAAAGAAATTGTAAAGCTCCACAAACTGGAAGTGATCATTAAAATAGCTGAATGTAAGACTATAAAGCTGTCAAACGAATTTGAAATACTATACATTCTAGAAAATGTAATATTAAAAAAAAAATTCTTAATATTTCAATTAATTTACACGTTTTGAGTGCATAATGCAACGAAAAAAATTAATTTAAATCTGACAACATTTGTTTTGTTATTTTAATTACAAATGCATTTTTCTCCAATCATTTTTTTTAGAAACCATATCATTCAATTTTTTTTTCAAACTTCATATGTTTTTATAATGTTTCTTAGACAATGAACTAAAAGAATGTTCACAATAAGAATATTTTACCAGTTATTCTATGATATTTGAATGATAATAAAATAAAATATGACAAATATTTAATATTGATTCTCCGACTAGCTCTAATGCCCCACCAGTGGCTGAGAGGTTGTGCTCTCGAAGCTGGTAGACGGGAGGTGCTGGGTTCGATCCCAATCGCGCCCGTCGGCCTAATCGTTCGGAGTTTTCGTGGTTTTCTTCGAGCCGTGGATTTATCCATGCGTAAATACGGATTAGGTTCCCTTAGAAAGACCCCCACGAAGGGCACTCCCCCCGGGCCTATATCCCTAGTGTAGATAATTGGCCGTCAATAATCAACCCAACCCAACCCGACTAGCTCTAAAATATTTATTTATAGAAGTAGCCTAAAAGTTGTAGTTCCTTCCCTAAAAAAGTGCTTGCGGATTATAAAAAACTTTTTTTTAAGAAGATGATGAGATTTACATGTAGACTTTATAAAGTTTTTGTAATTTCTTCAAAATTCTCTATGCATTTATCAGCATTTTAAAACTAGCGTAATTTAATGAAAATATAAACTTAACATATTCATATATGAATCAAAATTAGAAACAGAGTTGTTTCTTTTTACAATGTTCTTTTTAAAGTGCTGCGAACGTATTCGGAAACCCTACATTAATAATCATTAAATATCGTGTACCAGGGTTCGTACGCTTTTATCACAATTTTTAATAGAATTTTTCGCCGTATTTAAATGCAGAAAAGTATTACAAATCCTGCAATTAAACGAGGCGGGTATAATTTCTGCTTTTTTAAATATTAATAAATAAAAAATCTATTAAACAATTGTGGTAAAAGCGTACGAACCCTGTGTACTATTACATGAAAAATATTGAAATATTTAGTACATGAGCTTTTACATTCCTTCGCTTTTATACATCAAGTTCACTGAAAACATTTTCTTCATTTAAATAAACTTCTTTCTTTTAACTATTTGTGGCACAAGTGTTTCTGTAATGCTGAATTCGCACCAGAATTTTAATTTTTTTTAAAATCAGTAAAAGCAATTTTACAGAGTTTCCATCACATTTATAATTGTAAAATGTTGTTAAAAAATTCTGGCGCACATTTTGATTAAATATAGGTGGGATAAAATAATCCAACCACCCTTTAAAGAGTTTAAATAAAAATATAATGATCGTAATGAATTTTAAATTTATGTAACGGGAAATAAATTTATAATATTATAATATGTTTCTTTAGAGTGCTTGGAAATTTTTCTGAATTTTCTGATTTCATATTAAGAAAACATTTAAACGGATTAAAGTAGAGTGCTAAAGATTTTAATTTTGAAGCTTAATCTTAATTTTAATTTTAGAGCTACTGAAATATAATATCTATAGTTAGTTTAATGAATGCCTCTGCATATTTATTAAGGTTATTTCAAAATGTGCCGTTTCAAATAATATTTTATTCTAGGTCACTGGAAAAGTTTCAATACCTTAATTTTTCATAATATTTCTTCGTAATATTTTACTTTAGATAATTTCTCAAAGTCTGAATTATGAATAGCAGTTATTTGAATGAATTAAAAGGGGGAAATTCTGCTTAAATTACATTCTACTTAAGTAAGAGGAATTATTCTAAAGCTTACTTAAGATTTGTTTCATCTCATTTCATTCTTAAAACGTAATTTATGCATTTAAAAAGAGATGCTTTTATAACTTTTGTAAGAGTTCACAATTGTATATCTCTTGCATCTTGTTACAAATAAATTAAATATTAAGAAGTTTAAGCAAAACTTTTAAATATAATCATTCCAGTTTTCATATACATCGTGTAAGATCATATTATGACAAATGCTTCACTTGAAACTTGAATTGTAGTTAAATGATTCCGGTGGATGTAAGTGAAAAATAGCAGACTGGATGTCGCCCAGATGGCTTAAATGGTAAAGCACTTGGTGCGCTATACCAAGGTATCTGGGTTCGATACCCGGTCTGGACACATTTTTCCCTATGTTGGCTGTGTGCTCTTTAGCAAAGAAATTCATATCCTTTGAAGTGCAATTTAAAGATTTATGGTGTAGTTTCAGTACTGCTGAAAATCTAATTGGAAATTTTGATTTATTTCACATTTTCTATACTCACCATGGATGAAAAGTTATCTAAAATGCTTATCTTGGATTTTTAACATTCTTTCTTTCAAAATATTAAAACTGGATCTCTAAAAATACAAAGCTTTCAGAAGCTCTGTTTTTATTCTCTAACTCCACTTTATAACTATCAATTATAATAAATGGCGGCAATACAAAAAATATATGGCTTTTGGATTTAGTCACTAATGTGCTTAGAAGCTTTCATATGTCATTCTCTTAAGGATACTGAAATGCATAGTTATCGTTTTTGAAAAATTACACTTTAGAAATAATGAGATTTTTTTTTTTTTTTTTTTTTTTTTTTTTTTTTTTTTTGTGAAATGTTAGAAATATATTGTTCGTGCAATTTTTTATACTTTCAAACTTTCCAAATCTTTTCCAAATTAAATATTATAATAAATTTGCAAAACTTTTCAACTAATCATAGAAAATTCATAATTAGTGCTTAGGTTAATGAAATGGTGATTTTTTTTTCTTTTATTGTGCATTTTTTAAGTTTCTATTAAGATATTGAGTTTATTTATTTAACAACTGAGGTGATAGCTCATTTATTATCATTTTACTTTTTTTTCCTATCAGTTAAAAGCAGATATTTTTTTTATCGATCATTACTGATATAATATTTTTCATGTTATATGTAACAGAAATAGTAGTGGGTTTTTTTATTTTCAAGGACTATATATCTATTTGGAGAAGGGCTTCTGTAGCAGTAGTTACATATTTAATAGTTTCCATAGCTTTCTTGAAAATTATGAATTTTAAACATAAAAACGAGTCATTCTGTTTCACACTTTTGAATATCCATGATATTAACAAAATAAATATAGAAATAAATGTTTAAAACCTTCAACCAATGAATTGGGGCTTCTTTAACAATTGGATTTATGTTAAATAGATGCTGTAAAAAATTGTATTTTGTCAAATTTCGAAGTTACGATTAACAAATTAACTTTGTATTCATTTAACTATGGAAAATTCCAGTAATATGAATAAAAAGTAGATATTATCCACAATCGATTATGACTAGTCTATTTGTACCTTGTTGTTTATAACACAATTAATAGTGGGTGTTAGTGGCGTACCGTCTGGGGATGCTACATCACTTTACGACCAGTATTATTATATACAAAACTTGACCTTTCACTTAATTGGAGAACATTAAAAGATTAAATAAGGCCAATTTTTTTATATAATAATACTGGTATTATAGTGATGCAGCATCCCTTTATGCTACGACAATGGTAGGTGTTCATATTTTTTCCAGAACTCTACATATATCCATACATCGGACCCAATATCTGTTATTTCATAATGAAGTGTTTTAATAGCTTTCCTGTTGTGAATTTTAAACGAACACAAGACTCTTCATATTTTGGTGCTTGAATAATTCATCTTTAATTTCAAATACACAGTTAAATTATTGACAAGAAACTTTTACTGTTTCACTCTATTGGTTTGGTTTCACGAATGATATAGCCAAATTTCAGCAATTATAAATTCAATTAGTATTGTGAAAAAACTACTTATTTATATGAATTAGCATTTTCACCCTTTGAAATTATTTAATTTATTCCCTAAGCTCACATTAATTCATTCAAAATTGATTTTAGTTTATTTTTTTTCCTTGTGAGTTTTCCCCCAGACTTCTTGTTTTCAGAAATACCTTTTTAAGTTTTCCATCTGCATTGTTTAATTATTAAAAGAAAATAAAGAAACTTCTTTCTCAATAATTTTTCCCCTAAGTCCTCTCAAAAATTAGCTATAAAACGTAAGTATGGATACATGGTGATATATGTATATCGCTCACCATCACGAAAAGTGACACACTGCCAAAAATTTCATTTAACGCATTATTCTACTAATAGGCCTGACCTGAGCGCGTCTTGCTACAGGAAAAGTGTGGTAAGTGTAGTTACCCAGTACGCCGCTATAATACGCTAAATGTCACTTCGAAAACACAGAAAGGAGGAAAAGATTGGGGGAGGGGAGAAATTTAATCAATCCTCCCTATCTCTTCTGCTTCTTGATTCCTCTACCGTATATGTATCCAAACCGTCAGCCATAGCGAGTGAAGATGACACCCCTACATCTGTGCGAGACGTCTCCGAGCTGATGGATACAAACATCAATCGAATCGATACCATGCAGTACCATTGGCAGCAGACGAACGCTTCAAAATAGTTCGACCTCAACTACGTGCCTACAGAATCAACAACACTGGGCAATTCCACAATTGATTATACGTTCACCAGTTACATTGATGTTAGTATTATGCCCCTTGTGTCTCTTATTCTCATATCAAAGGCAACGTTAAAAGAAATTGTCATCGAATACTAGTCGAAATAAATATAATTTTCAGTGTATGTTTAATGATAAAATAAATTTTGGTACCCAGTCCTACATTCATTTTCGTTTCAATACAATACGCTAACATCGACTGTCTACTCAATATATTTCACGCTAAACCAGCAGACGTGTGCCCAGACGCAGTCTCCCTTTTATTTCAGTTTTTAAGTTAAAAATAATTTTCATGCAACAATTTCATTAACTTACCATGGCAGGGACATTACATTGAACAGTATGATTCTGGTTCAGTTCGCAATGGGGTAAGAACAGTTATATTTTTTCTTTGTTTTGCTGGTAATTTTATTTTCATAATTCGTTTGGTCCTGAAAAGAGCCTTTTCTATATCTCAGAGACAACTGATATATTTAACCTACAAAAACGCACAAAATACTGTCTTGGCGTTTTATAGTGTTCCCAACCTAAATGGGTATCCACAATATCTACAACAGCTCCAATATATAATAATATTTTTACAATTGTTATGTACTTATGTAGAGAATAACCAAGAAACTCTATATTTTTAGACACAGTTGACCCACGGACACGTGGGTTCGCCACCCCTTATTTATAGGTATGATTCACATAGTGATTTACATATGATTCAAGGGGTTTATTGATCCTCATTCCAGGTTTTACACATGGAACATTCTTTTTAACCATTAACGAAGGAACGCCGCCATATTCGCCACAGCCAATTTCTATTGTCCAAATATGTTGCGTCCAATTATGTCTTTTGCACCAGTTTTTCTGCAAACTCTTTTTTGTATTAATTAATTGCTGAAATTTTGACATTAGATAAGGCGACATTATCTGTGCAGTAATACTGTAGTCCAATTTCAAGGATTCTGCAAACTCTATACGTCGTGTATACGTGAAAAATCCTCGAATTTGTATACCAGTAATAATACACAGAAAATGTCCTCTTATCTAATATTAAAATTAAAATTTCAGCGATCAAATAATGAAAAAAAATGTATCAGAAAAAGTGGTACAAAAAATAATCTGGAAACAACACATTTAGAATACAAATATTTGTGGTCAGGAATTTGGTGGCAGTCGTCCGTTAAAAGTTAAAATCTGAAATATCAAATTCATTGATTTAGTATTTATGAATTTCTTTCCCTCAAACTGGGTTCCTACAGTTTTACTACAATTTTTAAACAAAATTTTTTGCCTTACTTAAATGCAGAAAAGTATTGCAAATCCTATAATTAAATGAGGTGTCTGCAATTTCTGCTGTTTAAATATTAAATAGAAAAAAATATATTAAAAAATTGTGGTAAAATCGTACGAACCCTGCCAAAGATATTTTTAAGATACCATGAAATATTTAAATGACTTCTATAAACTAAATTATTTAAAATGGAAAGAAACATTTGAATTTCTAACATTTTATGTTTTACTCTTCAATTGCTTTTTCAGTATTTTTTTTTTCATGTGGAACACAAAAACATTTTATCTTCTTATGAGTAGCTATTTCGTTTTGGAATTTTTTTTTATATGTTCAATAACGAAGTACGGTAATGATAAAGTACATTATCTGAGAAGTTGGTGATAATCATTAAAATTAATTGCTTTGATATTTATAAAAAAGTACAAGAGAATCATTAATCTTTATTCTTTTGAAGTATGTCTGTGTATGTATTGTTTGCGATAAAAACTTTTCTAATCATTACACAAGAACATTTCAGGAGTATTTTTAAGATAATTTTGAGTAGTTGCAGTTGATAAATTAAGCTTAAATTTGATCGATTATATGTAAGAACATATTTTGTGTATTTTGTGCTGATGAAATCAAACATTATTACTTGCAGATAGAAACATTTTTAAAGAAAATATATAATTATAATCAGAGGATTTTTTTTCTTCTCTTTAAAATATAAGTTGAGAAGAAACTATAAAGTATTTTCTAATTATTTTTCATTTACCATCAACTGATATATATATTATTTCAGTTATAATTAACTAATAATACAAATAAACTACAATTATAAAAAAACATAACTTAGAATCCAATGTATTATTATGCTCAGGAAAAGACATAAATAAGGAAAAACAGCTGCCAAAGAAGTTTTAATTGATTTAGAATATGTTTCTTAACTCAAAACTGATGTATTTTTGTATCGGTGCTAGAACTAGTATTAAGAGTGTTATGGACTTAGTACAATTATTGAGTAATTACTGCTATAAGCTTTACTGCTTCATTTTTTATGTAACTTTCAATGTAAAAACATTTAATTTTTCAAAGCTTTCTTTCTTGAAACATAGATCTTATATATATATGTTGCATAAACGTTGATTATTGTGCATTTTAATTTTTTTGTTTACTTGAATTCATAAAATCACATAAAACAAAGATTTGAAGAAGAAATTGTTGAACAATCCCTTAAACAAATTAAACTTTTAGTCATAATTTTTAGAACAAAGTGCCATTTTTTTTAATTGCAGTAGTATTCAAAAACAAAATAATTTTCAATAATACAGCTATAGAAAAACACAATGCAAACACATTGATAAAAATTTATTTGTTGCTATAGTAGGTGCAAATACTAAAAACACAGTTTTAAAACAATAAAATTATTTATGATGTAAAATGTCTTGTGTTATTGGGATGACCAAACCACTACACATGCAAGAATAGAAAAATCTGGGGGACACATACATCCAGCATATATATATATATATATATATATATATATATATATTTACATATATATGCACATGAAATTGCATGCAGCATATTTTTTTATCATAGGAATATAAATAGTAAAAATACTCTTAATATATTTTTACAACTTAAAACATTATCATGCATAATTCACAATAAATTAAATTTGTGTTATCTACCGCACAGTTCAAATTTCATTCCTAATCTATTACATATTTTATTAAGTAGCATTTTGCTATTGTGAAAGTTTTTGTAAAAATATCTATTGCATTTTAGATAAGCTCTTTGGCGTCCTAGATTTATATATTTAATATATACACAATTTACTTTTTTGCTCAACTTCTTTAACCCTTTCGTGGTCATGAACGCGTATACGCGGTCAACGTTTTGTACTTCTAAATGGTCATGGGCGCGTATAGACGGTCAGTATTTTTTACTCCTAAATGGTCATGGGCGCGTATGAACGGTTCTGATTTTCTACCTCAAAATGGTCATGACCGTCTATCTGCGTTTTTGACACCCCCCCGTTGTTCCACACTGGGCGGTAAAGAAGGCGTTTATCGGCACACTTCCCCTTCCTACATACACAATGGGTCTATAGGTAGATCCACAGAATAGGATATATAGAATAAGGGTTCTATTGTCTGTGCTGTGGGCAGACCATTTGTCAACTGGATTATTTGTATTGTATTTTAGCTGAATTCCTTACAGATTTGATTGGAAAATGCCTTACAGAATTTAGTTTTCTGTACAGGCTAAGAATGAACATTGTATTTCAAAACAGATCCTAAAATGAACGAAGCAACTTCATAGAATATTATTGTTTACTTATTATTTTATTTTAAAAATCTTATCCATACGATTCTAATTCATTACATTAATTATTATTATTTTAAATCTTTAGTCATGTTAAATTTATTTAATTTGTTCTTTTAATGAATACATATGTTCTTATTTTTCTAACAGTATTTAAATTTATTTTGTTTAAATATATTACTACTAAATAACTGAATTTTTTTTTTTTTAACTTACACCAGTTTTGCAATGTAATAGTAACAAAAATCTAATAATACTCAAATAATATTAATAATAATACCAAATTAATATTACACTTCAAAAATTATTTGCTAATTTACTATTGTTGCTATACCAATTATAGCATAACTTTAAAACTAAAACAGTGAAACCTGTCTATAACAATACTGAAAGGACCAGAAAAAGTATCAATATAGAAAGGTTACATTTATAGGCAAGTTCAAGAATGTTAATTAATTCAGAGTACATAGTAGAATAATTATTATATATTGATGGAATATTAGTTTAAATTTATTAGAATTATATATGTAGATGGAAAATTATTTTAACTTTCTAGAATTATCTAATTATATAATGAAATTTAATTTATTTCTTATAAATAATCAGAATTTTGCATTATTAAATAAATATATAAAGAGTGAACAGTATAAATAAATCTGATAAAAATAATATTTTTATTACTTTTATCAGGTTTGTAAAATTGCATGAACAAGTGATTGAAAAATAATAGGAATTTATAATTTTGACTCTTAAAAAGAGAAATAAATTGCAGGTATTATTTATTCGAATATGAAACCAAAGAAAAATACTTCGTGTAAAAAATGTGTACTTGATTAAATTTTAATAGTTCTCAATATTTGTAGGAGCCTTAAATATATCTTGCAGAATTGATTTGATGTAAGAAAATTATGCACAAATTTTTCATTTTTAGAAACATTCAGTTGATTACTATGTTCAAAATTACCATTATAACTGCTGGGATCAAATTAAAGACTGCAAGCAGTTGTAGATGGTTTTATTAGTCCAATTGCTGGCAATTTTTTAACATTTCAGCAAAAGTTCCATGCCTGTAGCTAAGAAGGCGGGGGGTAGGGGGGGGGACCTGGAATTTGTTTTTGTCCGTCCGAGCATGGTTGACTCGACCCCTCATCAAAACATTTTAAATTTTCCGAACTTTTTTTTCTTTCTTTTTTTTTCTAACTTCTTTTTCCAGACAAGACCGAAATCATAGACACCCATCCAAAAAACCCTTGTATAAAACTTTTTTTTTTTTTCTCAATCCAAAAGATATGGAGATTGCGATTTGGTAAGGCATTTCTGGTTTTGTTAGCTCTCTAGAAATCCACTTTACCGCCTCCCCAATGACTCAAATTAAAGGCTCTAGAAAATAATAGAGTTTTTAAACATTATCCTGTAATCTATTTGACTCAAACTGATTAGCTGTTGCTCGTGAAAATCGTTTTCTTTGTACAACTGTCACTGCCACGGATGAAATTTATTGTAATCTGGCGCGGTTGTTTCACTATTTCATGGTTTGACAGACAGGCGCCCCAAAACAAACAAATATGTTTTACAACTATGTATTTTTGTCATTGTTAACTTGGCAAGGTTGCTATAATCCTGGGCTTTTAGAGGCTTTTCAACAAATGTGGAGAATATCTTTTGACGTCTTTTTTTTACACCGTTTTAAATGATAAAAGTTGGTGAAATCAGTATCACACAGACTTGCAATATACATATTTTATGTTCGTTTATATTAATATTGCATTCAAGTATTAAAAAAAAAGATTTTAGTCAAGTTTAAAAAAGATAAAAACTAAAGAGAGTAAAACTAAGATATTAACTAAAAAAGAATATTCTGTATAAATTATTAAAAGGAAAGTTCTATGTTCAAAATCATATAACATTTTGTCTTTTTAAAACTCAAAAAAAAAAAAAAAAAAAAAAAAAGAAAAGAAATAAAAAAGAAATAAAATCATATTTATTTGGGAATCACACAGCAACAGTTACTATTTTAAACTGAAACTTACGGAAATAAGTAACTATTAATAATATTCTCAAGGCGAAACTCTCTATTTTCTAACACAACCACAAAAACATTTTTATTCCACTTATCAAAAAAATGAAGAATGCTGTTCGATTCTAAATCATTTCAATAATCATGCCTGCAAATTTAATATTTCTATATGTAAAAACAAGTCCGTGAATCTTTTATAAAGTTTTGCTTAGTTGAGCGGGTACAAATGTTTTTTTTCTACAAACAACATTGATTATTGTTTGTAAATTTTTGTACGTATGTTCAAATTAATAAATTAAGGAAACATTAACTAAAATTGAAACAATTAGTATTCATGACTATATCTAGTTCATTAGTTTTCCTAATAAAGTGTACTAGCCTTCCACTGAAAAATTTTAATCCTCTTTTAAGATTTTTATTAAATTTCCAATTTTTTTTTCAGTTTCTGTAGCTTATACTTATTTCTCATTTTCCATACGGAAACCGTGTAACTGATTTGGATATTTATATCGCATATGGGAAGAAGAGGATAAAAAAATATAAATTAGAATAAAAAAGATGTATTTCTTAAAAATAAAAATGAAAAAAGCGGGAAGGCACCAGAAGAAAAACACCTTTTATACTTATAGAAATAAGGATAATGAATTTTTATAATATTCTCATTTGTAAATTAAACGTATATCAGTTAATTAATATAAAATATAGCATTCAAATGGTCATAGATAACAATTACAATGTAATTAGAAATCATCTTTACTCTGAAAAAAAACCCTTCCAGATACCGTCTAGAGACTCGTGTATAAGTCGAAAAATTTTAGACAAAATTTGGGAGCTGAAAATGGGGGTCGACTTATACACGAGTAAGTAAAAAAGAAAAAAAAAATAGCGGAGTGAAATACCGGAGTCATATTGTTTTCGCAAATAATTGGTGAATGTGCAAGTCTTTTAATTAATCACATATGGGTTTAGGTTGGAGCAACAGATAAAAGTGGACAGTGGTGATTGGTTTAAAAAAAAAAAAAAAAAAACAATAACGTCTCTGTAATTGCGCTGCACTCATTTTCTCTTGGGATAGAATTCCCTTGAATACAGGGGCATTCCTTTCAACAATTTAATCCCTTTTCTAAATAGAGCTCAACTTCTGACAACAGTTCTACATTAATATCTTTCTCGTAGATTTTAGTAGATTCCTCAGTATACATGTTTTAAGTTTTAATTCATCGTATTTTAAAATGACGTGTAAACACTATATTATTTACTCTAAATCATTAATTATGCCATCTCACCCATTTAGAAAAGTTTTGAAAAGAAACAAACGCCACTAACCGTTTGTGTTTACAGCTTTGACAGTATTTACTAAAAGTTCTTCTACCTTTACCGAAAAATTGAAAACGCCATTCCATGACTTAGTTTATGAATATGCCTATTTCATGCAAATAACAAAAATGAATTCAGAAATGTGTCAAAAAGTAGCTCCCTAGGATTTAAGAACAGTCTTAATAAGGCGAAAATGAATGATATAGTGAAAGAATTGTACATTTCTCTCAAATAAAACTTTTTCCTGATGTCGAAGTTTTCTCCTACTGAAATTAAAGGTGGTTCTCAAATAATTCTCAAATGATCGGCTCAACAGCACGAAACTTTCTGATATTTTAAACGATACATTCTGACTCATTTTAAACGTAAAGGCATAAAATTGGCAGGCCTGACTATGGAAGCGGTTTAGAATCGAAATGAGTTTTCCATTTTTTGATAAAAAAATTACTTATCGAGTTATAAGCGACTCTGGTTACATGACGACACGTTTTCCCCCGCTTCTCGCGCTGCTGCGCTGGGAATTCGGTTCAAAGCGCCGACTATGAAAATATTTTCTGAAAGATCTAGTGCATTTACCAACAAATGGAAAACGTGTTTCGTTTACATAGTTTCTGAATAAAAACACTTGCCAATTTCATGCGTTTCCGAACAAAAATGAATTAAAAAATGTGTTAGAAAGTATTCCCTTCGGATGTGAGAACAGCCTTAAATGAATTAAGGAGACGCTTATAAGTCATTACTGGACTTAAATGTTCTGAAGTAGGGTATAAACACAACTCAGATGTGTGTTTTTTTTTCTTTACAACAAGCAATCATAACAAGACTTTATCTACACTAGGTATCTAGTTTTGTATACAGCCATCATAGGGAATGTGTTTGAAAAACAAATATATAATTTCATGTAATGGCTTTACAATAAAATGTATTTGTGAAGCTTTTTCTTACAAGAAAATTGGTTTGGAATTATGTACACATATGACATATATGCATATATCATCTTGATATACTGGAGAAAAATAAGGTTTTAAATCGGACATTTTACTGTAAAAATTATTATTTTTTTAAATTTAAGATACAATTAAAAAAAAAAAATTCTTTAATTTTTTTTTAAATTATTCAATTTTAAAATTATGATTTATTAATTAAAATTTTAAAACTTTAGTCCTTAAACCTCCCTGCTTCAGCCAAATGCAGGAGGAAATATATTCTATACATCTAGAGGCTTATACCCCCCCCCCCCCACTTTCCAGACAATCAAAACATTTAATTGGTTTGGAATTATGTACACATATATATTAACTTGAATTATAAGAGAAAAATAAGATTTTAAAACACGCATTTTGCTGTAAAAACTTTCTTTTAATTATCAAAATTTAATTTCTTTAATGGTTTTAAAATTATAATTTATTAATTCAAATTTTAAAATTTTACTTCGTTCAAATGCAGGAGAAAGTACATTCTATGTATCCAGGGGCTGACACCTCCCCCTCTAAATAATCATGCCTAGTTACGCCACTGAAGGCATACATTTTTATCATGTTAATTTTCTTTTGAAGTCTTTTGGGGACTGATGAAGTCATCCTATGCCCCCTTCCAAACACACACACAGAAAAATATCCTGGCTGCGCCACTGTACACAAAAGACTAAAATTTAAAAATATTTCCGAAATGCTTAAAATAGTTACATGAACTTTCCCGATTCTATTTCATTTGCTGGTAGAAACAAAAATGTATATTGTGCCCCTGACAATAACTAAATAATTTAATAACTTATTAGGAATTTTAAATATTAGCGTGATCTGTGTTAGATTTAATGCAAATAAATTTAAATTCTAAATAAGTTACATACTAAATAATAAATTAATTCTTAACTATTAAACAATGTAAAATTTGAAAATTCTTTTCGCAAGATATTTTTATAATTTTTGTATAGATGGAAATGGATGTATTGTAATGTATGAACTTGTAATGAACTTGTAACTTAAATAATGAACTTGTAATGTATTGTACCAATGTATCTGATTTGAATTTCATATATCTTCAGAGAAGACCCTATAATCGACTTATTCCTATTATCCAAATTTTCTTATAAAATCTCTCAAGCAAAGCTTTGTGTAGAAATGAAAAACTTCTTGATACGAAAAAAAAAAAAAAAAAAAAAAAAAAAAGGGGGGGGGGGCAAGAAAGAAAAAGAAAGTTTTAACACGAATTAAAAAGCCTCATTCATCAGGCGGAAACAACAGAGCGTTCATTCATCTACTATAACTTGCTTTTGAATAAGTAAACGCACACCTTATTTCCACTTGATGAGGGGAGTTGCTGTTTTAACTGCTCTCGAAACTGTAGTCGTGGTTTTTCAGGGATTCGTTCTAGAGTACTAAGAAGTTCTTCATTTCTACAATAAATACTTGTGTAGATTGGTATGCCTGAATATGCTTATTTTTCCGAAGATACAAAATAAATTGCTGAGTGGGAAGGGGGGGGGGGAGAAATTGAAGTACATAAAAAAAATTAAAACCATTTGTTCTAAAATAATTTTACGAATCACATTTCAAACAAAATATTTCTTTTTTATACTATGTAATAATTTAAACCAATGAAAATTCACCATTAATTTAATATCGGTTTATAAACTTCGGCATAAGAACAACATTATATCCATATATGAACTTAACTAATATCTGATATATCAAAAATCTCAAAAAAAAAAAAAGATTAATTATAGCGTTTTGGTATGATATCAGATCAGCATATATATTTTTGCTAAAAAAGTTTTAGATGTGATAATTATAATATTTAAATATTAATTAATTTTATTACATTCTTTGTCTCATATTTTTAGCTGCAAAATAGTGTGAGGTTATTAAGTTATACCCGTAAAATGAGTACTAGAGTTTCATTAAATCTCCTTACTCAAATAAAATATTAACATCTGAGATTGTAACTCATTTAATAAAGCAAGTTATTTACGAAACAGTATATAATTTATCATTTAATAAAGCAAGTTATTTACGAAACAGTATATAATTTATTGTTTTATAACTTATAAAATCAACACGAAAATGTTTTGTATTTTTCTTTTCACGTAAGTGGGAATAAACAGTCCCCTGTTAACCCCTGTTTTGAGTCAAGAGATTTTTTCACACCAACTGAAGAAGGATTTCTTCGAAAAAGATTAGTTTCGGCGATGAGAGGGGTCGATAGAAGGGGTTAGTTTCGGCGATGGGGAATAGCAATCCATCACCGGATAAAATGAATTTGGCATGTTTGACCAAACGCATTCACAATAGACTATTCATTACTAGAGGGGGGAAAGCATTTTCACAGTATTCCTGCTAAACTTTTAAACCTTGCGAACCCTTGACCATTTACAAAGATAAATATACATCGAAGTAAAGCCTTTTAGAGTGCAAAAAAATCGACGTGTCATGACCGCGAATGGGTTAAAAATATTTCTTCTTATTTTTATCAAATTCATAAAATAGACCTTTATTAGTTCCCATTTATCTAATAATATACCAAGGAAATTTTTTTTTATAAATATTCGAAGCTAGAGTATTTTCAAAAAAAATTTTAATCCATTACTGAAAGTTGTGCGAACAGATTATTTATGAAGATTTATTAAATGTACCAGCTGTAAAACCAGACGATATATCATACAAAATATCAATCCACTTTCGCAATGATGTAGCTGAGCGAGAGGAATGTTGTCTGTGGCTAATATGTATTCCACGGAGTGGAGAAAACTTTAATGGATGACAATTTCGAAACGGTAATTCCCGGAAAATATATCCAGTAATTTCAAAAGGAAAAGTTCCTATAAAAGATTTTCTTTTTTGTTTTTTTTATACTTCCGAATAAAAATTTGTTTTTCCGATTTTCTTTTGTCTTAGTCCAGAAAAGACGAACCTACCTGC
This sequence comes from Maratus michaelseni, assembly GCA_963931845.1. Taxonomy (NCBI): domain Eukaryota; kingdom Metazoa; phylum Arthropoda; class Arachnida; order Araneae; family Salticidae; genus Maratus; species Maratus michaelseni. The sequence continues at coordinate 86,719,582 of OZ007586.1, forward strand.
TGTAAGACAAATTGCCGTCAATTTTACTAAATGGTTTTCTTTGTCTAATTAATCTCAAAATTTATTTCATTAAATACATCTAAGATTTTTAAATAAATGTAGTTGGCATTTGGTCTTCTGGCACGTGGATTCGCCATCCCTGTCTTATTCTCATCATCTTACGTGTTATATATTACAACGGCATTTAGTTATCTATTGAAGTGATTTGTGTAATTCACTGATACAATGATTTCATATATACAATGATTACATTACATGGATGATTGTGATAATAGTACGATTTATTCATTAAATAATTTTTTATGTAATGCAATGATATTTGTTTAATTATCTAACTCATTTTATAACTTAGCGTTTCAAAATGATAAATTAAAAGACTTATATATATGGAATAATTTTTATTTAACCCGGGAGAAGTCGCATGGGGTATGACATACCCCGAGTGCGTACGGATTTTACAATTATCACCACTACTTTTCGAAAAGTAATCTTTAGCGTATTTTATCCTACAATTTGTAACAGTTGTCACTGACTAAATAAGTTGAGAATTATTGTTTGTATTCATTGGTGACAAAGAAAAACTATTCATACCCTAGATATGCGCGATTTCTCCCGGGTTAAACAGCGTAGTATTTATACTATACTTTTAGTCTGTGATTGTAAGGCAACCTTGGGAGATGATAATTTTGAATGCGATTAAATATAGTGATAAATATATAGAAAACTCATTCTCGGATGATATGAATATGAAAGGAAATCGCTGATACATTGATTTTGGAAAATATTGATGCAATTATTTATGAACGTATATTAATATATAGAACTAAACTATTTTATTAATCGGTTTTATTTTAAACCTTTGTGTAAATATTTGGCAAATTCAAAGGAAAAAAGTGTGCATTAAACAAAAAAAAGTATGCAACAAAACACTTATTTGTAATTTATGAAACAGTAAATATTCTTCCATATAATATCCCTATTTGAAACATTATAACAAACGCGACTCTCAGAACAAATATTTTATAGACCTCTTTTAATGACTTCACTTCTATCATATATTAGTGTTTCACTGAAACACGTTCAATTAGTGCCTGCCAAAATGATCGCTACTGCCAAGTGTTAAGTAATCAATAAGCAGTGTAACTCTTTACATATTACATGAAAATGCTGTCTACTATAAAAAGAACACGATATTAAAAATGATTAGAAAACTGGATTTAATTTTAAGCCACTCCATGTAATATTCAAAGTTATCGTTCTGCTTCAGATTCTTTAATTTCACGCGAGAGCAAGATGTGTAAGCAGCAAACGTTTCACCTTCGAAGAACAGTTAATCTTTTGATTAAAAAAAGTATATTTGTTTGAATGACGGCATAAACAGAATGAGAAATTAATGCCCTGATAACAACTAATAAATAATAAATTAAATGCTTTTCAGATTTAGATTGGTACAGACATTGTTTCAGGTTACAATAAAGCGAAGGGGAAGGGCAGAAACCGGTGGGCTGCCAATCCCAAATAGTAATCTTCGCATTTTTGTTCTGAGATGAAATAAGTAGAATATTCGTAAATAGTGTTAACAGGTGTAACGCTGATTTCTGTTATTAAATAAAGAAATATTACTTTTTGAAAATAGTGGTAAGAAGCAGCCCACCGAATGGGAATCCCTGAATTATAAAATAAATTATATCAGTAATTTATCTTATGGTGAAAATTTTAACAGACGAGGGAAAAATTTCAGGTGCTATTGAACAATTTTATCAAATAAACAAAAATCCCCTTAAAGTTAATGTTATATTTTTGCCACACTTTCTAAGATATTAATTGTCATTATACTCTTTTCCTATAGTGTAAGTAACCTCGTTAAAAATATTTATCAATCAAAATCGTATAGTATTTTATTGATATCAATTAAAAAATCATCTTTTAAATTTAACCATTTTTCATTTAAATTTATCTAATAATTCTATGAATTCTAATGAAGATAACCGTTCACTGATGTTCGAAAGATTTTTTCACACATTTGAATCATTAGCGCATATATACGTCCATTTCAGGAATTTATATTTTATTCAGAAAGTCAGAATCCATACTGGGACTTCTGAAAGAAGAATTTTACTTTGCATAGGCAAGAATAGTATGTCATTCAATAAATTAAAAGTTACTATTCAGAATTTAGGGTAAGAATCCAGAATTTCTGAATAAACAAATGACTATCTAAAATGCATGCTTCGGATAAAAATGGATTAAGTTAAATATTCTTATACTTTCAAATATATAATCTCGAGTTATTTAGTAGTATCATAACAATTATTAAATACTTATACTTATTTGACTGAATTGTTTTCGTTTATGAAACTCTTGATAACGATTTCAATTGGTTCTTTATGCATATTAATTGATGTCACAGTTTTGATATCCCATTATGTTTTCGTACAAAACATATTTCAGAATATTTAATTCTAAAACGAAGCAAATAAACATAAGCCTTCCTTTTATCGAATGTCGCTTCCATAGCAGTTAAAATCATACATTAATCGACATGTGCATGTCAATCTGTCGTAGAATTTATTTTGCGATCAGTAATTTTTTTAATCTCCAAAAAAAAAAAAAAATTCAACGTAAAATGCTACTAAAAATATTTATTTACTATTAAGAATAAAAATAAAATTTGTTTACAAAAGGTTGCTAATGGGATAAATTATCATATTTTAAGAATACCCAATGTTAAAAATTTTCTACGTTCAAGTGACTTAATGAAATCTTTTAAAATTTTGTTAAAAACTATTAGTCAAAATTAAAAGGAATGAATGAAACTGAACAACATTTACAAATATATACACGGTGCAACAAAAGTCCATTCAGAATTCAAAAATTAATGAAAAAATAACAAATTGTTGTATCAGAATGCCGTGTTTGCATTATGAACTTGTCAAAGCATCAGATTGTTTATGGGAAAAGCAAAACATAGTTCAACTTATCATTGAACTATATTTTGCGAGAATATTCCGAATATTTCACAAGTCATATTGTAAAAACTGCACTCTGATAAGACAATTTGTCCTAATTTGTCCAATCTTCCTAAATTTTTGAATTGTAAATTAATTTATTGGATTTTATGAAGTATTATTTTTCTTTTTGCCAAAAACAAATGTCAATATTTGTTAAGTCTTTTGGTACAGACCTCACATCAGAACAATAATGTTAACTTTTTTAGATTATTTAAAACCTACACTTATTTACGGGTCTCTTTAAATGATTTACTTCAGCTTTTATCACGAAAAATATTCTCATTTGACAGGTTTTAGGGTGCAAACCACACTCCAATATGACTACCTGTTAATTTTTATATGAAATTTTTAAATGTGAACAGCCTTATGAGACAGCCACTGCCCTCTGAATACTGGGTCTGAGCGCTGACATAAAAATGGCTGCGCTAGTAGGTGGAATTTTTTAAGCGTTTGTAAGGTCCCCTGATTTTACACAGCAGTATTTTTTAAGTTTCCTTTAGCTTATCAGAGCCCCACCAGTGGCTGAGAGGTTCTGCTCTCAAAGCTGGTAGACGGGAGGTGCTGGGTTCAAACGCCTGTCGCGCTCGTTGACCTAGCCATTCGGAGTTTTCCCTGGTTTTCTTCTAACCTTGCCGTAAATACGGGTTAGGATTCCTTAAAAAGACCCTCACGGAGGGCACTGCGCCTTAGGGACTATATAACTCAAGTAGATAATCGGCCGTTATAAATCCGCCAACCGTTGGCTTACCGAATCTCAGAAAAATAAGGTGGAGAAAACTTTTAGAAATTATTGGTATTGAAGATCAAGCAACCGTACACACTCTGAAATTATTCCACGTACGACAGTCGCCATTTTTGTGTCAGCGCTCAGGCCTAGCATTCAGGAGGTGGTGGGACAGCCCGTATGTACGTGACTGTCTGAAAAGGTACGTATTAATATAAAGGAAAACCATAATATTTTTGCAAATTTTGCGTTAACACTGGATCGCTTAAATGTTGATTAAAATTAAGTTACTTTTAAATTTTATTAAAAGTTATATATATTATTCAAATTTTAATTGCTTAATAGGCGTATAGCCAACATAGTGTAAAAGTACCCAAGCCGGGACTCGAACCCGGGTCATAAGATTAGCGCACTGACGTTCTATCAACTGAACCACTTGGGAACGATACTCAGCCTGGAAGTTTTTCACCATAACATTGTTGGCAAGGCTACAAACGCAGCACAAGATGGAATATTTTCCGTGAGCCACCAACCCTGGGGCAAACACGAAATCAAAGAAAATCCAGCATCGACAATTGAAAAAATAAATTCATATTTAATACTTGGAAATTTTTCCAGAGAAAATTTCTCACGCCTTGCATTCATAATATTCAAATTTTAATTGCTTAATAGGCGTATAGCCAACATAGTGAAAAAGTACCCAATCCGGGACTCGAACCCGGGTCATCAGATTAGGTTTGTAGCATTGCCAACAATGTTATGGTGAAAAAGTTCCAGGCTGAGTATCGTTCCCAAGTGGTTCAGTTGGTAGAACGTCAGTGGGTTCGAGTCCCGGCTTGAGTACTTTTTCACTATGTTGGCTATACGCCTATTAAGCAATTAAAGTTTGAATATTATGAATGCAAGGCGTGAGAAATTTTCTCTGGAAAAATTTCCAAGTATTCAATATGAATTTAGTTATATATATTGATTATAATTAGTCCTTATCAAGATTTTATGCCTCCTGTACCCTCCTGTACTTCAGAGTATTCTACATTCTTCGACAGATTGCTGACACAAAAATCGCAGACGTCGTATGTGGATTCTTTTCACCGTTTGGACGCTCCCTTGAGTTTAAATACCAGTAATTTCTAAAAGAATTCTTCGCGTTATTTTTTTCGATTAAATACAGACGAAAATTTCTGTGGGTCAGATTAAAGGAATCATGTAAATTTTGAAACAGTTCCGCCTACGACAGTCACCATTTTTGTGTCAGAGCGTTAGCTTAGACTTCAGAGTGTTGTGACCCCTTGACGAATTAGATATACTGGGCGAATCCGTTGTTGTATATCTTACTTGTAATAATAGTTTCGAGGGTATTCAAATGAAAATGCGTAGTTCTAAATATTTTTATCAGCACATAATGGAGTAGAGTAAATTTTCGCAAATAATCTTTATTAATCTTGTTAAATAAAACAACAACTTTGTATTTTCTCTTAAATAATAATGGTAACAATAAAATTAAATCTGTTCATTTAAACTTCAAAACTGACAAATGAAACGTTTCTTTGCTCTTATTAAATCATGTAAATTAATTTGATTACATTTTTAGTGGAAGCCATCGAAAACAGTTTATTTTAGTTAAAATAAATGTATTTTCTGATTAGGCACCCATCAGTGTTTTATGTTTAGAACTTAAATATGATTAAAGTACAAAAAAAGGTAATATAATAAACATTTATAAATTATTGTTGTAAAGTGCTTTCTTTTAAACATGGTGCGTAATTTTTACCACAGTGCACAATAGAAATATTCGCCTTATATAGCCACAGAAAAATTTTATAATCCCATTTAAATACTCAAGTTATGATTTCTTTTTGATAGAACAAAGTAAATTAAAGCGTCGTAACTTTCTTAACTTTTTTTCAGATGAAATAGAAAATATCACCGAATATTCTTTACTAAATTTACTTTCAGAAAATGCAATGGCAAATGCATTTTTTTTTTAAGTTTGTAGGTACGTATCATCCCATAAAGCATTAAAATATAGATTTCAAGAAACTGCATTCATAAAAATAAATATACATTTCAAATTATTTAAGGTTCTTAAGTTTTTTATAAGGTGTTTTCTATAATAATATTTGGAATTCTCATGCAAATGTACGTATTTTTTACACTTAATATGAATCATTTGTTACGTAAGTCATTTAAAACTGCTTTTTTAGGTCAAAATGAATAAATTTGCTCAACCCATTAAACGCCAACACTCCCGATGCGGGAACATGTATTTTATATTTTTTTTGTCAAAATATTTTTAAGCTATTTAAGAAAAAATCTTTCTATCGTAAAGTTATTAGTATGGCGTATAAAAAATATTTTTTTCAAAATAATATTTTCCTTTTTAATATTTTTTGTAGATGTTTAAAAAAAGAGAATTCTTGGTTTTCCGATATCTGAAGTAAAATTAGTTAAAAAGAAAAAAAATTATCCAGTTTTGTTCAACTACTGTCAGGTTTTCAAACCAACATTTGAAATAACAATATATTCCAAAACCGGATTAAATAGAGTTATTTAAAGCAACAATAGAAAGATTTGTTCAGAATGTTCCCAGGATGGGCACGTTGGTGATTTCTCGTTCCATTTCATTTTCCTTTGTCTGCGAGCTCCCTTTCACAATGAATGGATTGCGCCCCTAGGAAGGAAGAACGCAAAGTACCCCTTAAAATGATAAAATAAAATTTTTATTTCCTTGGTTTGGAGAAACAACAATACGGTGAAATATACTTGTATTTTACTGCGTTTTAGTTTGTTATTTTAAAAAGCTTAGTGTATTTGAATCGTTTGGCAGTCGATCAGTAATAGTGTTTAGATAAAAAAAAGATTCGATATATATGTGAAAATTCCTGTTAATTTTTTAACAGTAAAATAAGCCTTGGGATATTCGATACGCTGGATTCTGATTCTGAAGGTTATCCACTAAATTTAGAAGGAAAGTTGGAAAAAAATAAAAATACATTTGAAGAAAAAACGGAAATAGAAGCTAAGCCCCTCGAAACAAGGGTCGTTTTGGACTTACTTAAATGAATTGACGATCCCCCAAAACATACGGTTTATATGGACAATTTTTTTACATCTTTAGAATTATCAGAAGTAATGCAAAAGCGCAATTTTCATATGACGGGCACAATGAGAGAAATAGGTTGAAGGATTGCCCTCTAAGTAAATGTAAACTTTCGAATCCATTGTCACAGAAAATGTGTGTGTAGTAAAATTGAGAGACAACATGGTTGTGTGTTTGGCATCTTATTTTGAAGAAGAGACTCTCTTAGGTCACGTAAAAAGATGGTGCTCTAAAGAAAAAAAGAAAATTGATTTACCTCAACCGAAGTTAATTTCATCATATAATACGTATATGGGATGCGTGGATCTCCTAGATAGATTTTTAAGTACTTACAGGAATCCAAAAAATTGTGAAAGAAAAAAATTAAAAATACAAGCTTTTCTATGTTAAAAATTTATTTGTTAACGGTATTTTTTTCTTTAAATTTAAAACTTCAAATCAAAATAATGATTTTTTATTCAGTATTAAATTCTTTATACCTGCATATATAATAAAATATTTTAATAAAAAAATAATAAATAAATATTTTTTATTGCATACAAAAAAATAATCCACCTTTTTAAAAATAATTAAAAACGTAACTTCTTCTAAGTAGCAGAAACACAAAGGCTACTTGCGTTCAAACAAGGGAACGTTTCCCACCTATAAGATGCCAAAGCTCCCGTTACGGGAACATGCAGGATTTTCTATACGGTTACACTTTTTGAAAAAATTCAAGTGTTCTATAATAGAGACATCAAATGTGTATTAAAAATTTAAAAAGTTATATTTATTTAACATGATTCATATAGCGGCGTTTAATGGGTTAATAAGCAGCAATATTATTTTTTACTTTTAGAACATAACTGGTATTAAAATACAAAATAATAGGTAGTATTAGAATAAATTTGAAGCTATTGTTATAAAATTCTGCAATTTAAAGTATTGACATCTAGGTTTGAAGTAATTACAGTAGCCTCCCTCTTAACCGGCTTCCTCTTAACCGGAACTCCGGTTTAACCGGCCGACGTTTTTTCCCGAATCAGGCAAAATTCAGATCGAAAGGAAAATTTCGGTTATAAATGGATGCGCGTTGACGTTCACAGCAAAGGAAACTGGAATGACAGGATTGTCTTATTTGACGGCAGAATATAACTGGCATTGTTTCACTTTTTCTTTCTGCCTCATCTTGAAAAGTAATTTTTTCTCACTCCTGGTGTTTTCAGTTTTTGTTTGAGATGAATAGTTCCGGGAAAAAAAGGAAACGTGTTGTTGTGTCGATGGAGAAGCTATTAGATGCTTTACATAGAATGGATAAAGATGAAAGTATAAAATCAATTGCGTTGGAATTCGGTGTCGGCGATTGGAAAAAGAAAAGAAAAGAGACTGAGACATTTTCTTTGAGTCTTACGAAAGCTGCGCTAAAATCCCGATCCACTTGGAAAAAGCCCAAACAAGAGAAATTAGATGAGGCATTACAGATATGGTTTAATCAAGAAAGATTGAACGGAAAGCCAATCAGTGGACCGATACTGAAGGAGAAATCGTTGATTCTGCATCAGAAAATGGGAGGAAGTGATGAATTTATAGCAAATGAGGGTTGTCTAAATAGGTGGAAGAAGCGATACGGGATTAACCAACTAACAATTTCAGGTGAAAATTTATCTGCAGATGTAGTAGGGGCAACAATCTTTCAAGAAACGCTCGAAAACCTAATACAGAAAAACGGTTTAAAAAAAGAACAGATTTACAATGTAGATGAAACCGGTCTGTGCTACAAAATGTTACCATCTAAAACTCTAGCCTCGAAGAATGAAGCTGCTGCACCAGGCTTAAATAAAGCAAACACAGAGTAACTTTATCGTTATGCAGCAATGCTACTGAGACCCATAAACATGGGTGATTGTGTTCCGGTATTTTGGACACTACTAAATTTATATAGCAATAGTCTTAGTTTGTCATCGCAGAATTTATCGATTAAAGAAGAAAAAGATTGCTGTATAAATTTAGTGGTGTACAAAATACCGGAACACAATCACCCCTGCCCATAAGCTACCACTCATACTAATCGGTAAATCAGCAAAACCCAGGGCATTTAAAAATGTAAATATGAAATCTTTTCCTGTCTACTATCGCTCCTCGAGGACTGCATGGATGAACCAAGAGCTATTCAAAGAGTGGTTTCATTCTCAGTTTGTCCCATCTGTCACAAAGCATTTACAGTAAAAAAAATGTGCCGGTAAAGGCACTTCTTCCGCTAGACAATGCACCATCTCATCCAAGTGAAGATGAACTTAAAACAGGAAAAATTTAAGCAAAATCTTTCTAACACCAAATGTAACGTCACTCATACAGCCAACGGATCAAGGCATTATAGAAACTTTCAAAAGAAGATACAGAAGAAAGCTATTGACTATTTTAAGCTTGGAAGATGATACCAATGATTTCCTTGTCGATTCTCTGAAAGATATCTCTATAAAAGATGTTGTCTACATGGCAGCTGCAGCGTGGACAGAGATCTATGAAACAACACTCATAAAGTCTTGGAGAAAACTTTTTACTCAAGAGAAATCTGAAATTGAAGGAACTCTGATAAATCCTGAGCAAACTGAAGTAACTTCCTATGATCCTGATATATCTGCAAACTGTTTTGTAAAAACATTTAAAAAACTTGAGGGATGCGAACAGATCACCGTAGTAGATGTAGAAAAGTGGTTTGAATCTGACAAAGATACCAAGCATGAAGCATTATTTGACGAGGATATAATTGAGACTGTAACTGATGTTGTTCAACACGAAGACGATCCTGATGATGATCCATATGAAGTTGACACTGCTAAAATTTCTCATACGGAAGGGGTAAAAGTATTAGAGTTGGCACTACGTTATGTTGATCAGCAGCCAACAGCTTCCTCGGTTGAACTTACAATGGTAAAGAGATGGAGAGATTATGATGCAAAATGCCGGGCATTTTGCATTCAACAGAAGGTCACTGATTTCTTTATGGTTGATTAACTCAAATTTACATAATGTAGAATAATTTCAACTTCTTATAAAAGGTATGTGAGACGATTTTCAGCAATTTAATTTGTAGTAAATATTTTTCAGTATTTGTTATTAGTGATAGTTTTTCTTTCAATTCAGTTAATTACAACTTGTATTCATTTCAAAAAATATATAGAAAGTATATACTTTTTTAAACTACACAAATTGAAAACTAAATACATCGTACACATTTAATTAAATAAATATGCAGCTACTTATGTAATGTGTTTTTACTTCTCCGGTTTAACCGGTTTTTCTCTTAACCGGCTAACCCTCGGTCCAGTTTAGGCCGGTTAAGCGGGAGGCTACTGTACTCACAAGAGAGTAGATTTTAATGTTACATTTGTTTACAAGATTTTTTATAAAGGAACTTTCAGGATTCTCAAGAAAATTTAACCCTACACTACACAGTGAGGCATATGTGAGTCAATTAAAATTTAACTTTTAATAAATAAATTCAGTTCCTTGGAACCACTATATTTAATCAAAAATATTCGCCTTACGTGATCTATCGGCCTCTGAATACTAAGCCTGAGCGCTGACAAAAAAATGGCGGCTGTCGTAGCGGATTCTTTTAAGCGTTTGTACAGCCTCCTGAATTTACACACCAGTAATTTAAAAAAGTTTTCTTTGACTTCCTTGATCTCAGAAAAATAAGGGGACGGAACCCTTTAAAAATTATTGGCGTTCACACATGAGCGACCGTACAAACGCTGAAAATAAATCGGCTTACGACAGCCGCCATTTTTATGTCGGCGCTTTAGCTTAATATTCAGGGGGCGGCGATACAACCTCAAAAGTCTGTCATTAAATAGTGAGTAAAATTTTCATTTAAATTTTTTGGTATATAACCCTAAATATGTGTATAAAAACACAAATTTTCAAACAGTGCTAGGTTAATATTTTCCACACAGGTGCCAATGTTTACGTATTTCTAATACCACTAGTTTTTTTTATGTTTCTTTGTCCTATATATAGCAGGAATCTCACAATAAAATAAAAAGAAGAATTTATTTTTTGAAAATACTGATATTTAAAATCCGTGACCTTGGCATTTATGTTTTCATTCTAAATATTTCATTAATTCTTAAGAAAAGATAAAATACCTTCCCCATTAAGCTAATTGATAAATTTGTAAATTGAAATAACAACATTTTATAATGCTGCTTTAAAGTCTTAATTTGTGAAACGTAACGCGAATTAATTATAATATTTCTATAGAACAAGGAATTAATTTAAAGATGAAAAAATGTTTGCGTGTAGCTGCAGTTGCATACAAAAACGATTTATATTCCATCTTTGTTAATTTGATTTTCATCAAATTGAAATAAATTCTTGAAAACAAAAAAATATGTTTATGGTCTAGTTCAAATCTCTAAATTTCAAAACTTTCAATGCTTAAACTTTAATTGCATTCTTCATAAATTACTTAAATTGTAATATTAGACACGAAGTTATTAAAATAATACTTAGTTTAAAACATATTAAATTAATCTTTTATAATCTGGGTATGTTAGTTTTTATCTTATCGTAGTTATAAAAATTTCCCTGAAAAATAAAAGAGGAAAGCACTTTTTGAACAATTGAAAAAACACATATTCAAAGAAAATGTAATTGCATCACTAATCATTATGAATATTTCACTGTAATTCTAATGTTTTACGTGATAACACAAATTATTGTCTTAAAAATATTTTAATGGAAAATTCAGAGTTCCAATTAAAATTTGATGAGCATGCATTCACGAACTGGAATTTCGGCCGCAGAATCACAAAGTATTTCCATTATTAAATATTTTCGAATGCGAAGCCTGTAGATGAAATCAAAATTAAATTATGAGAATTTGTAATTTTTTTTAATGTTATCAAGGTATAATTTGGAAAAGTCTGCGTTTAAATTCAGAAAAAAACTTCATATTAAACTAACTAATGTGATCAGGATGCATAAATTTTTACCACAATTTTTAACAGAATTTTTTTTCTTATTTAATCGCAAAAAAACTGTTACAAATTCTATGATTAAACGCCGAGATTAATTGTGTATTGTGTGATTGAAATATTAAATAGAAATTTTCTAATTTGAGATACTGTTACAAGATTCTTTTCAAATTCCAATGAGTGTACGAACCTTGTGTGTAACTATCAATACACTTGACCACTTTAATGTTCTTTATGTTGAAGGACACGGAGTAAAATTTTATAATTTTGAAAAAGGTCTATTTTTATATGCAATGCATTCTATTTATCATTATCCACTTTTATAAAATACTAAAAACACTATTACACAGAAATAATTTAAATTGAGATTTGAATATTCATCTAAATACCCAAATGCGTAATGTTTTACCGTAAAAATTTTATAGAATATTTTACCTTATTTAATCGCTGAAAAGCATTACGATGTCTGCGACTAAAAGAGGCATTGTCTATGATTAAAATAATAAATGCATATTTTCTAGTCAGAAATATTGATGCCCATGGAAATTCTAAGGAATGTATGCACTTCAATTACACATTTAATTTATTAGTTGTAATAAAATAAATCTTCCTAAAATGTATTTGGCAATAACTATTTTTCATACTTTCATGGATGCTTTGAAATAAGAATTTTTTTTTATTTATAATTTGGAACATAAACGAATAAACCTTCATTCCGAAAATTCAAAACATTTTTGGTTTGTCTCTGTTGTCATTTCACCTATTTGCATCACTAGCTTGCATTTCAGGAATTTCTATTTTATTCAGAAAATTCGAATATGTACCGGATGTTCCGAATGAAGAATTTCTATTTTAAATAATCACGAAACGTTTGTCATTAAATAAAGTAAAAAATACTATTAAGAACTTCTGGTATGAATTCTGAATTTCTGAATAACAAAGTAATTCCTTTATTTATGCAAATATGCTCTAATGATACTAATGGGTTAAATAAACTATCATAATTAAATGTGAATGGTAAGGTCACTTAAACTCTTACAAAACAAAATTATATTCCATTCAAAGTTTCAACTAAAAGAAAAGAAAATCTTAATAAAATCTAACATTCATATAATTCGCATTTATCAATCGCTAGCACTCAATGCGAGCAAATAAGGCGTATTGAAAGATTTAAGTATAAAGTTTAAGTACTCAAGTTCCAGCACAACTTCAGAATCGTCTTCCAAGTTATACCGTAAACGACACATTCATCTGAGAAACAAACAGGAACATTCTTTTTAAATACGAAAATACATTACCGTAATTTCCGGCGTATAAGCCGCAGCTCAGAGAGTCGTTTTTCGACCCAGAAATTTTATTCAATAATTGTAGTTAAATATTTACAGCGATCTTTTAAGTTACATTTTATAAAATAATATTTCTGGGTCGAAAAACGACTCTTTGAGCTGCGGCTTATACGCCGGAAATTACGGTAGGCTCTTTTTCTTTGAAAATTTCTGTAACTTTTAAAACAAATTCTTGTTTTCCATTTTTCTTTCCTCGATGATTAATTGTAATTAAAGCTCGCATGTTTCCCTTCTCAAGAAGAAAAACAGAGCTAATTCAAAAGATAATTTTTCGGAGCTTCTCAGGAATTTCAATTACTTACTGTGCTATGCATTCATTTAAAGGCGTATTTGCATCCAGACATTAAATTTATTTTATGAAAGTGAACTGTACTTTTCTGAAAAGAGTATTCCAGACGTTGAACTAATTATTATTAAAATAAGTTTTTGTACATTACATAAATTTAAATATGATGTCACGTATTGACTTAATATATCACTGCTCGGAAACAACTTTATCTTTATATTAAAGGCGTTTGTGAGAATACTACATGATCTTGATAATTAGTTCAGATTTTAAAAAGCTTATAAATAATTCATTCTAAATAAAATTGATGACGATATTGTGTTTCATGATACAAAAGGAAAAATACCTATTTTTATTCTGTGATAAGCAGAATATACGTTTCATACACTATTATTAACACCGAAAATTATTTTACAAAGGAAGGAAATTTTTATAAAAATTCATATAATAATCTTTTTAACTATTATTTAACAGTTTTTTCGTTTTTCCTTTCCCCCTTTTATTTTTATATAAATCGTATTATATCAACTACAAAAGCTTAACACTGAAACACAGAAATTTAAATTTCTCAATACGAGTTTAACGAAAAGTTTTATTTTAAAATTGCTGATCAAAATTTATAATAAAATATATATTATACTGAAATATGAAAAGTTACAGTTCCGTTAATATTAAGTAGAAATCTCTCAACTACCAGTTTTTTTTTAAAGTGCATAAATATTGAAAATATATAGTGAAAAATCAGTTTTATAGACAAATTGCATAATGTCTTATTATTCTTATGATTTACCGTGATGTTTCGATAGAGTCCACAAAGTTAACATCATATGGCGGCAGTGTTGCCAGTGGGCTACTTTTTTTAAATTCCGTTCTCTTCACTGACACCAGATTTTTGAGAAAGTAAAATTCGTCTTATTTAATGACATACTAAATAGGACGAAAACAAAGAGAATTATACCGTTTCAAAAAACTGGTGCCAATCAAGTAATCTGAATTTAAAAAAAAGTAGCCCACTGGCAACACTGTATGGCGGTTATAAAATACCATAAAAAACATTTCAATACTGTAAAAAAAGTATAGTACAATTACGTGTCAGCTTTCTAATTGTGACATTAGTCATTGCTGTCAACTTTTAAGCTTTTTTCTTACCACTATTTTTGAAAGAAAATTATATCGTGTTTCACCGTTACGGCACACATTATCTTTTAAAAATACTGGTAGAAACAAGTGTAAAAAATTTGGCAGCTATGGGATTAGCTTCTACAGTTTTGTTTATCTAACAGAACCATATTTTACAATAAAAGAGCAATAGTATTGTTTTTATATTACTTTTTAATCTACCCAATGCATTTCTTAGTTTTTGAAAACATAATAATGGACATTTGCTAACATTTATCTAATTCTTAAAATTAATTAATAATTTCAAAATTGTATTAATAAAAATAAAATATGTCCATTAGTTTTTGCATTTTTCGATATTATTCTTCTCCATTTCTGGCACATATTTGAAACAAAGACGTAATTTCAATAATTTATGTATTAAATCTTAATTATGGAACATTATTCCCAAAAATCAGCTACCAATATACAAAAAATGGTCTAAGCCGAATCTTCCACTTAATTGTTATATGACAATTCTATTTTATTTATGTTAAAATTCCCAGTAACTTTTAAAGTAAATAAAGATTTCCATTTTTCATTCGACCAAGATTAATTAAAATTTAAAGCTCTTAAATTGAACTTTTACAGACAGTCAAAAGAAACTTTTCCGTAACATGTAAGGAATTTTAATTACTTCTCACACGAATCATTTATTTAAAGACATGTTTTTATTCGAACTTTTTCTTTGTTAAATAAATATTTAAGTTTCTGCAGAAGCTTTTGTATAAATCCAATTTAATTTTTATTAAAAAAATGATATTTATAATTATATAAGTCAGGGTAATTAAATTTAAAAATTTGCTCATAATGAAAATAAATATTGCAGCGTGGAATTTAATTCAGATACAGAGTGTTTTATAAGGAACTATTTAACTTTTAAAAACAATAATCAATTAACTATAAGAAACAAAGATAAAATAAGTCGGATGTTTATCAGGTAACTTATAAATTTTTTATACGGTAATTTAAAAAATAATTCGCATTTTAGTCAGTAGGTGGCGTTATGCTCTCTCTCAGAGTATGAAACCTGAAACGTACTTGTGCAACTGATTCAAATATCTCTCAGTTTTAATTTTTTTAAAATTAAAATTCTATTCAGCTCTCCGATCAACACGAAATATACATAATTTAAAAATTTGAAGTTAATTAGTGCATAGTTACATTTTGAGAGACTACAGCACCACCTATTGATAAAGAAATTATATTTTTAAATTACAGTATACAAAATTTATGAGCTTCTTACTCACTTATTTATGTCACTATTTTCATCTTTATATTTATCATAGTTAAAGATTTATTGCATTTTAGAAACAATCTTTCATGAAGTACCCTGTATTTAAACGCTTAACCGTAAGCTTTTTCTATTTTTTTCTGATAAAATAGATTGGATAATAAAAGAAAGGTTAATTAGAGACGGGTTTAAAAAAAAAAACCTTAATATACATTTAAAAATATAAATGCAAGCGAAAATGTAGTTTTATTATTAATGTGTATCTTCAAAAAATAAAGACATTTTAAATATTTCTAATTTAAGATATTTTCAAATACTTGTTTTATAATCCGAATTTAAGGTACTAAATATAAGAAAATAAAATTTTGAGAATAATCATCTCCTTTTCTTTGAGGAACCACTTCTATTATCTGAAAACTTCCATTTTTATTTCTAGTACAAGCTTTTAATGAGATCATATCTTTTCAGTCCGGTGCACAAATTTGCATTCACATTTTTATTAAATCTTTAGAACTTGATTTAAAATCCTCTCTTTTCTTCCTTAAAACTACTAAATTTTTAAAAGATTATTATACGATACAAAAGTTTGGATAAGATCACTTATTCATGCTCTAGTTTACGAATTGACTTGAAAAAATGCATTTATTATTTTAATAATTTTACAACAAATCCTTTTAAAATAACTCCTCAAGAATTTCATTGAAATTTAGGCTCTATATTTCATTATATGAACTTGAATTAATTCCAAACATTTTTTGTGTAAAGATTTTAGAATATATATAACATAAAAAGCATGTTTAAACAAGCTGACGGAAATTTAAAAAAAAACATTTTTTTTTAAAATATTAAATCTAAATGTTTAAATGATTCGCTTTTCTTTTTAAACTGTTCACCGGAATTTCTTTGTCTGGTACGTAAACTTCATTAGCAATGTCTATGAAATTTTTGAATTTTTTTTTGTAACAAATATTTTTAATACAAAATGTAAAATATGGTACCAATTAATTTAATTTGTCAATAATTTGTTCTTGTGACGATTCGTGCAGAGAGATACTGTCATTGTCTCCTATTTTACTGCTTTTATTTTCGATGAATTCCAAACTGGTCTCTGTACCCCTTTTTCGAAACTATTTCTGAAAGTGATTTTAATGTTTTGAGACATATCTGCAACGATGCTAAAATTGTTCAGTTTCAAACTTAATCTGGATATATTTTTCTCTGGAACTTTCAGATACGTACAAAATGTTTTATGTATAAGAGGTGTTAACAATCATGTAGAAGTCTTGCCATCTCTGAATGAGGGTTATAAGGATTTGTTTCAGGTATAACATATGTAGCAATAACGCAGAGGACTCAGTGATGTCTAATTCAGGGAAAATGTTTTGAAAAATTTTTCAAAGTTAAATTAAAATCTTTATTAATTTTATTTTATGGAAAGTTAATTAAGTGGACCTGCCACCTGGACAGTTTTTTGAAAACGCCTTTTTACTAACAAAAATCTTCTGTTTAGAATGCTTTTACAAATCTTGCCGACACCTATACCGAACGTGATTTTCTTTGCAATTGTTGTTTGCAAACTAGCAAAAAAAATTTTTCCCAAATACTGGTGTACACAATGATATTACTGGTAAAGGAACCATGGAATATGGCATTGATATCGTTAAATGAACAGAAGTTTTATGTTAAGCAGAGTTTTATTTTTATAACAATTATGCAATAAAATAACTACTGTTATAGTGAATCAACATTTCGGTTCAATGTGACATGTTCCATAAAACTTCATCTGAAATGTCCTATTAGTCTCAATACCACATTGTATTGTACTTTTACTAATTGTAAAATAACTCTTTATCAATAACATAAAATAATGTATGCAAATGAATAGCATCAAATAAAAGCTTCATAATCGCATATAGTATTGTTAGAAGCAGAGTTCACAGATTATAAAAGAAGGTACTTACTAAATATAAAAAAAACACTGGATTCAATTTAGGACTGTATTAGAAGTAGTATTTTAGTTTTCTTCATCAATTATGTTGTTTTATGAAATAGTTTGTTTAAATAATAAAATATGTATTATAAAGCGAAACATAGTGTTAATAAATGCCTTCTGCAAATGAACCCTTTTAGGTACATCTCTCAGACCTGTTTCCTTCATCAGTATTATAATTAAAAATTAATTTTAAGAGAAGGCACTAACTGAATATAAATGTTAAAGGAAATTAGAGTAGTCTGTCCTTGTATATGGTGGAAAATATATCCAGGTGCGTACACTCTTTGATATTTCCAAATAATCTATCATCACTAGTTTCGATTAAAGAACCCCTATTTATAATTTCAATCGCAGGATTCTTATTCAGTGGCTTATCCAGGGTGGGGGGTTCAGAGGCTCTCGATTCCACTAATTAAAAGGAAAATATTTCGCCTTATCTAGTCGCAAAATTGTTTGCGACCAGATAAGGCGAATATAACTTTATGAAATTAGAGGTATTCAGAGTATCTGGACCCCCAACCTGACTACGCCACTCTTCGTAGTCACCCCATTTAATTGTAGCATTTGTAATACTCTCCTGTAACTAAATAAATCGGGATATTTCTGGTTAAAAAGTGTGGTAGAACTGCACGCATTCTTCATATTTTACAATTAAAAAACATCTAATTTATTGCATGTTTCTCTTTTAATGTATTAACATTAAAAATAGTTTTAGATAATGTTAAATATAAACTGAAAAATATTAAAAACAGATAAATAAATATGTGAAAATTGCTAGCAACTACAAGATAAAAAAAAAATAATATATGCATAATTAATTTTTTCCTAAGCATAAATGCAAAACGTAATTAAACTAATTTTTATTGTTTCGAAATGGACTTTTAAATCATTTAAGCACATTCTCAAATTGTTTGAATAAATCAAGTTAGGAAAAAGTTAACAATTACTCTATGTTTCTGAAGTAAAAAGTTTATTTCTGAAATAAAAGAGCATTTTTCTGCCCGTAAATTTCGGAATCCTATTGGTTTCATAGGTCAGGGTGCGTACTGATGTACCACATTTTTTTAATAGAATTTTTTTTTAATTGCAGAAAACATTACAAATCCGGTAATTAAACGTATAGACTGTAATTTCTGTTATTTAAATATCAAATAGAAATTTTCTAATAAGAAATAGCGGTGTCAGACTCCTTTGGAATGCCAAGAACTGTATGCACATTGACAGGGGTCGGAAAAACTACTTTTCGTTTGTAGCGAACTACAACTACAACTACTTTATGAAAAATGTAGTTAACTACAACTACTTGTTTTAAAAAGTAGAGACTACAAACTACTTTTCAAAAGTAGTCACTACTTCGCTACTTTTCCCTACTTTAGTTATCATCGCTAATTAAGTGCACGCAAACGATTTTCACCCCAGAGACCATAATGTAACAGAATTCTTTTGAATGTCCCTGTAAGCGAAAAAAATTTTTCAATACTGAACATTCTATAGTAAACTTCAATAACATATAAAACCTTCATGGTAATCTGAGTACATTTTTGAGAGTTAGAGCACGGACAGACAGACAAAGCGAATTCATAGACACTTTTTAATTATGTTGGAAAGTGTTGAAAAGAGGAACTTGAAAACATAAATTGTTATAATCTTACAAATTTATGAGAATGATATAGCACAGTTACGCTTAAGGTGGTTCTCAACTGACCTGCTCAACAACGCGAAAATTTCTGACACATTTTCTGACTTATTTTTAAACGCAAACACTGTAAAAAAAAATTCGGAAAAGTTTCCGGTAGGAATAGGATTTCCAGTTGCCCGTATAGTACAGGAAACTTTTCCAAACCAACACGGAAAAAAAAACGAAAAAAAACGAAAGTTTTTTCTTTCCGTCAGGAAACTTTTCCTGTTTGATTCAGAAACTAATCTTTAGACACAGAATAAATTCCTGGGTCTTACGGAAATCTTTCCATTCACATAAAGAAACGTTTTGGTAGAACGGTAGAATAGACAGAAAGTATTCCGTTTTAAAAAGGAAAACTTTCCATTCACACTAAGAAATGTCTTAGTAGAATAGTAGAATAGACAGAAAGTATTCCGTTTTAAAAAGGAAAACTTTCCATTCACACTAAGAAATGTCTTGGTAGAACGGTAGAATAGACAGAAAGTATTCCGTTTTAAAAAGGAAAACTTTCCATTCACACTAAGAAATGTCTTAGTAGAATAGTAGAATAGACAGAAAGTATTCCGTTTTAAAAAGGAAAACTTTCCATTCACACTAAGAAATGTCTTGGTAGAATGGTAGAATAGACAGAAAGTATTCCGTTTTAAAAAGGAAAACTTTCCATTCACACTAAGAAATGTCTTGGTAGAACGGTAGAATAGACAGAAAGTATTCCGTTTTAAAAAGGAAACTTTTCCGAATCAGTCAGTAAACTAATCATGAAAAAATTAAAAATTCTTGTGTACTATAGAAACTTTTTCTTTGCTTTACGGAATTTTTTTTCATTATGATCGGAAAATTTTCTGCATTGTAAAGAAACTTTTGTTTTAAAGAGTAGGAACATTAACAGATGAAAATATTGCTTTTGGACACTGTTTTGATATTAATTAAATATTATTAAGAACTTTTTTGAATACATACACACATTTTTAAGTATTTATCATCATAAAATGCATTACATGTAATGGATTTTATGATAACAAAATACTTAAAATGTATGTATGTATTCAAAAAAGTTCTTAATAATATTTAACTAAGATAAAAGGAAATCAAAATAGTGTCCAAAAGCAATATTTTCATCTGTTATTGGTCCTACTCTTTATAACAAAAGTTTCTTTACAATACAGAATCAGCTTGAAATTTTATTTATTTGTTACAAGTAATACTGATACGTTTAGCTCATGGGTATTTACATTTTTTTTAAATAAGTATTTTATACAAGGAATGCTAGAGAAGTATCTTTATAAACAAGGAGAAGTCATTCTCGTAAAAGAAAAGTGTATAAATAAATAAAAAGTACACAATGAAATGGATTTTATGTTCATAAAATACATAATATACTTTTATTTTCTTTAGAATATGTGTATATGTTTCCTAGGGAAAAAAAAAAAATAAAAAAAAATATATATATTTTAAGCGATATAAAAGAAAGTCCAAATAGTGTCCAAAACAAACCTTTTCATCTGTTGTCTGTATAGCAAAGTGGACTGTACAGAGATGCCAGCTTATTAGTGCCAGAATATACATAGGTGTAGCCAGTGGTGAAGTGTGTGTGGGAGATAATTGCCCCAAGCACTAAATATTTAGGTGATGCCAAAAACTGTTAAATAAGATATTAAAAACGGAACAAAATATTTTCAATTTGGACTGGATATTTAAAACCCACCCTTATGTCATTGGGTGTAGCACAAGTGTATGACATGTTGCATGCGTATGAAGTGTATGCAACTAACATTGAAGTTTTATTGGTACTGGAAAGACTTTCTATTGCTGTATATCCAAAACAAAGGACATACAAAACATTTTTTAATCACAATAGTGACCGCCCCTTTTTAAAAAACTAGAACTTCTGTTAATTTACGCCTAAAAAAAAAAAAAAAAAAAAAAAAAAAAACAAGCTTATGGTGTTGTCTTCGTTCTTAAGTTGCACAGAACTCCAAACTTTTCAATATGTACATCTAACTTTGACATTATATTTGCCTCTTTCGGTAACTTTTTCTCAAAGATACCAAAAGGGAAGTCACTAGGTCAAAATGTTTAAGAATTATGAAGTTTAAAGTTTGGAACTCCTAATGTTAAACAGCTGGTGGAGTTTTTTTTATATAATTCAATACTTGACGTAATAATTTTATATTCGTATATTTTATTTGAAGCTTTTCGAAATCTATTTCGGTTAAAAAATTATAGATTATGGTTTATTTTATGGTTTAATTTATAAAAAAAATGTATTTTTAAATTAATTAAAAAATTAATTTTAATAGAAATAGATTTCTAAAAACTTCAAATATGCAAATCAAAAATCACAGCTGATTCCGCTAAGTAGTTTTTAAGTTATGCTTAAAACACTACCCACATTACAGTCTGATTTGCAACGATTACAGATTAGGAGTTACAAACTTTAAATTTTCATAATTTCAAAACTACTTGACTGAGTGAATTCCAGTTTGTTATCATAGGGCAACATTTACTGAAAAAGCCAAACATGATGCCCCAATTAGATGTATCTATTGAATTTGCTACAATTTCGGCATGAATATGACCCTCTAAGCTTATTTTTTTCAACATTAAATTAAAAAAGACAGTTTCCAGAAGAATAACTTTGTTTTTTACAGTGACAGTTTGGAGATTAAATGTTCTTTTTTGTCCCCAAATACACCCTGCGCATATGATATTTCAAATTTATCACTTTTTATACCCAATTTGTGTCACAGAGACACTTTCCAATTAGGAACATTGCTGCACCTAACTATTATAACCCAATTTGGGTGCTTTTCTGCTCTATTACACACACACACACAAAATAATAATAAAGTAAATCTAAAAACTTTTGAAGTCATGTAAATTATAAGAATATACAGAATTCAGCTAACCCTAATAAATACGTTGATGATAAACAATTATCAGAAGCCATACAATTTGAAAATGTACAAGACTTTGAACTTGAAGCTCAACTGAAAATTACATAACAAAAAGGCTCAGTAAATGAAAATCATTTTTTGTTAAAATTTAAATCAGCTATTTTTTTTTTCAAAATACAATTTTAAAATTACGCGTTTTAAAGTAAAATAACCTTTACTAAATCATTAAAATTAATAATTAGAAAAGCTCATTTAAATTTATTTGAAATTAAAAATATATAGAGAAACTCATTCACTTGTTTAATTTGAAATATTTTAATCATATATAAACAGTTAAAAATATAGTTAAAAAATGGAGCAACAGAAAATGATATAATTTGAAAATGTGAATTCTCTTTTACTTTTGAAAACAGGAAATAAAGTAAACAAATTGTCTTGTGTTATATATCACTTATTTACACTAACTGCAATTTAACAATATACTTTTTATTGACCTATTCTGTATAAAATATATACCACCTTAAATTACCCCTTTGATAAAATAAAAAGCATATAAACTCTTCATTACTAAAAGCTAAATCTTTTTGTTTTGACCAAATTTCTCGATTAAAAATCTTAAAATATAAAAGATAATGTAAGAATTTTATTCAGAAAAAAAAAATGAAATTTTAAGCATTCTATTCTAGATCTGGATTATATACAGTATTCCTTTAAACATACCTATTCCAGATTATATACACTACTCTGAAATACATACATTAATTCATTTAATGAAGTTGGAGCATATATAAAAAATACTTAAGATAATTATGATTATCTGGGTATAAATTTCAATGGATCTGAAAAAATTATTCTTTGTTATTAAAATGTTTGAAAAGAAACACCAATTTTCCAGCTTTATGAGTTCTTTATAAGCGATTACAGAGTTTGCAGTGAATTAAAGTTTGATTTTTTTAAAATTTAAAATAAAAGATACTTTTAAATCAGGTGTTTGATTTTTTAAAGATTTTAACACTTTAGTTGTTTATTAGTTTACATTTATAAGTAATTAAAATTATATTAAAAAATATATATAAACATTTCAGAGTATTACTAACCATGGAATCTTTATTTTCCGAGTCTTTCCATAAATAAATTACATTGGAATATCGAACCATTTGTTATTTACATGTGCACAATGAAGTCATGAGATATCAATATAAATAACAATAAATATACTTTTGATTGACCTATATTTATTTATTCTAACATTTTACAAATCCTCGCAGAAACCCTCCATGTTTTTGTATTAAAAAATTCACATAAGATTTGTACATATTTTTTTAACAAATAAATTTATGCTTTAATCTTTTAACATTTCTCAGCTGAGATTCTCTATTTTTAAATTAGAATTTTTATCTTTAAGTGTGATATTTGATTTAAATAAAATTCAAAAAGCAAGGATTTTGAGTGTTGTCTCCCCCAGTCCTTAAATTTACAATGTATTGTTGTCAAAAATAATATTTATAATGAAATATCTTAACCTAAATTTGAAAAAAAAAAAAAGTGTATTTAAATAAATCAGTTGATTTAAATCAGGATTGAAATCCAGTTGATTTAAATCAATGAACTCTGATTAAAAATTGTTAGACTACACAAGTGTTATTTAGCAATTATTTAATTTAAATTGAGATTATAGTGCTGAAATATAATTTCAATTATTGATCTAAATATTTTAAGATTTCTGAACTTTCTGTATTATAACTGATTAGATAACGTTGAAGAAATTGGCAATGAAACTATGCTTAGATTTCAAAAGATACCAAAATTTACCAATTGCTGTAAAAAAAAGTAATTAAAAAAATTTCTTTCCAAAATCATGTACTTGCATACAATATTTTAACAAAAGATTATATTGAAGTAAAAGTTATAACACCAATCTGGTGAATCAGCTAAATAAACTTATCAAAAGCCAATTTGATAACTTAAAACCTGCATTTTATTTTGAAGAAATAAATTAAGGACTTGTGAATAATATTTATAAACTCTTTACAAATGAAAAAAGCAAAAATATGGAATATATAAGCACTTACTTACAGGGAAGTCCAGTTGCCAGTAAATATATATATATATTAAATATAAATTAAAGTAAAGATACTTTAAAAAAATATTTAAAAAATAAGGAAATTTTAAAAAATGTACACTACCAGTATTGGACATCTGTTTCCTGCTGGTGAAAGCTATATTTTGATAATTGTATAAGGGAATTTATCACCTCTTTAAAATTTCCGTAGGTTACCATGGGATTTCACAATCAGCATTAAAGGGGAAAAAATGATGCCACAGGAATATAGTAGAAAAACGTGATAATTTTACAAAATGTAACAAATAGAGATTTAGCAGACTATCAAATATTCGGCTGAGTACTAACTTTTTAAAAAGTATATTGATTACAAATTTTTTTATCATGATTAATAACAAAGAAATAAATGTTTGTGAGTCTTTTATTCCTCAATGGCAGATCACTTAATAGCAGAATATTAAAAATTGCAAATAATTCAGAAAAAATATCTATAAAATAGTGAATTCAATAAAAAATCGGTCTTAGCAAATATGTATGTGCTATTTTTTTTTTTTTTTTTTTTTTTTACTTAAACTTATTAAAATAAATCAAGTGCATTTAATTTACACAAACATTAAATTGACTAAATACTATTTTTTAAAAAATTTATAAATTACTCTATTTTTTCTGGCTAACAACAAAAGACAGAAAAAATAAAACAAACATTTATACTGAAAAATAAAATTTATTTTCAACAAAACTATAAATCAAAATGTTTTAATAAAACAAATTACAGCACTGTATTTATGCTATGTATATGCTATTGGCATGTATGTATTCCTTTAGAATTGATGCAGTTAGTAAAAAAGCCTGCCTAGATTCCGGCCTGATAACAGTCTTAATTAAACACCCAGTAGGATGCTAGAGCAACGAAATTGACTCAGTTGAACATTTCTCCGAAAAAAGTGTCACACCATCAACATACGAAAACACCTTGACGTCCTTTCTAACATCCTCATTCTCTAGTAGGCAAGGATGATCTGTTCTAGCTGTAAGGCGACATTGATCACTGCAGTATTATCCTGTAATAATAACAGTAATAATATTAATTTTTTTTATTGTACTAATTGCTAGTGACCATGTATATTTAAAAATATATAAAAACAGCACAAGAGCAAAGAATGATTAAGGGGACACTTCGTCTTCAGCGATAAGTATTTTTAAGAACAAAATATTTGAAAATTTTCCTTTGAATAAAGAATTCAAAATTCATAAAATTTTTAAAAAATTTAAAAATTAAGGAAATTTTTAAAAATGTACTCTACCAGCATTGGACATCTGTTTCCTGCTGGTGAAAGCTATATTTTGATAATTGTATAACGGAATTTATCATTTCTTTAAAATTTACATAGGTTACTATATGGGATTTCACAATCAGCATTAAAAGAAAAAAAAAATGGTGCCACAGGAATATAGTAGAAAAACATAACAATAATTTTACGATATGTAACAAATAGTGATTTAGCAGATTATCAAATATTCGGCTGGATACTAACTTTTTAAAAGGTATATTAATTAAAAAAATTTATATATATTAAATTGGAAATAAAATAATAAAAATAAAAGTGCTCAGTCAAACTGATGGCTTTGAGCTCACAGGCTATTCACACTATTTGCATATTATACTCTTATTTCAAAGAAAAAACACATTTATATAAATTAGAAGGGGGGGGGGTCATTAGCTCCCCTATTTACGTCCTTTATACTTAACCAATAAACGTCCAAATCTAATCAGGGAAGCGCCTTATCAAAATAAACCGGTATACAACATTTGCATCAAATTGGATAATTCGGCATGAAAAAACTATTTATTTAAATTAAAATGGACAATTAGTCCCTGTTCCCCCTTTTTACTTAACCAAATGACCCCCCCCCCCAAAAAAAAAAACGATTCAGGGAAGCATCTTATCAGAATAAACCTATATAAAAAATTTGAAGCAAATCGGTTAATTCTGCATGAAAAACCCATTTATCTAAATTAAGGGGAGGGAATTCGTCCCCGTTCCCTCCTTTATACTTAACAAATGAACCCCCAAAACTAATGCGGGAAACGCCTTATCACAATGAATCAATATACAAAATTTGAAGCAAACTAGATAATTTTGCATAAAAAACCCATTTATCTAACTTAAGGTGGATTAGCCCCTCGTTCCATCCTTTAATCTTAACCAATAAACCCCCAAAATTAATCAGGGAAGTGCCTTATCACAATGAAAATATATACCAAATTTGAAGAAAATCGGATAATTCTGCACGAAAAACCCATTTATTTAAATTAGGGGGAGCATTAACCCCTTTTCCCCCTTTTATACTTAACCAAAGAACCCCAAAGCTAATCAGGGAAGCGCCTAATCAGAATGAACTTATATACCAAATTTGAAGCAAATCGGATAATTCTGCATGAAAAACCTATTTATCTAAATTAAGGAGGGGGGGATTAGCCTCCAGTCCCCCCCCTTTATACTTAACCGATGAACCCTCAAAACTAATCAGGAAAGAGACTTATCACAATGAACCTCATACAATATCTGAAGAAAATTCGATAATTCTGCATGAAAAAACCATTTATCTAAGTTAGGGGGGATTAGCCTCCATTCCCCCTTCATACTTAACCAATGAACCCCCAAAACTAATCAGGGAAGCGCCTTATCAGAATGCACCTATATTCAAAATTTGAAGCAAATTGGATAATTCTGCATGAAAAACACATTTATCTAAATTAAGGGGGGATCAGCCCCCGTTCCACCCCTTTTATACTTAGCAATTGGACCCCCAAAACTAATCAGGGAAGCGCCTTATCACAATGAACCTATATGCAAAATTTGAAGCAAATTGTATAATTCAGCATGAAAAATCAATTTATCCAAATTACGGGGGATTGGACCACGTTCCCCCCTTTATATTTAACCAATGAACCCCCAAAACTGATCCGGGGAAGCGCCTTATCACATCGAACCTATATATAAAAATTGAAACAAATCTGATAATTCTGAATAAAAAAGTCATTTATCTAAAGTAAGGGGGGGGATTAATCACCGTCCCCCTCTTTATACTTAACCAATGAACAACCAAAACTAATGAAGGAAGCGCCTTATCACAATGAAGCTAACACATGGGCTGATAAGTTCCCGGTCTAATAAAGAAAACACAACTTTTTAACAAAACATTATGACTTTTATAACTTTAATAAATAACATAACTTTAATAATAAATAATAATAATTTAATAATAATAATTTAATAAATAAATAATAATAATAGTTTAATAATAAATAACATAATTTTATAACGAAAAAGCTCCAAACAGTGTTCTAAATCATTGACTCGTTGTTGTTTTTGGTCAAAAGTCAACACGCGCGGCAGCCACTTTGACAACAGCTTTTTCATAGACAAATGCTCATTCAAAATAAAACCTACACGTTTCTTGGATATCTTCAGAGTCTGAGCTATCGCCTGCAACTTCACTTTACGGTTCCCCAAAACGATTTTTTGGACTATTTTTATGTTTTCCGGAGTAACCACCTCTTTTGCGTGGTGCATCACTGGTGTCCGTACGACCATGTTTAAATTCAGCAAACCAGTCAATAATGTTTGATTTACCTGGTGCAATGTCCGGATAATGCTTATCAAGCCAAGCTTTTGTTTGAACGGTGTTTTTTTTCCCATCAAAATACAATTCTTGAAATTCTTGTTTATCCATTTTTTTTGTTTATCAACAAAGTTGTTCAAATAAAACCACTCTAACGTTTTATCCACACGGCGAATCATCATGACATCTTTTCTGCTACCTTTTAAAGGTTCGTATTTACTAAAAAAAACATCGGTTCGGCAATTGCAACGACATCTGTGTGCCAGACCGGGAACTTATCAGCCCATGTGTTATATACAAAATTTGAAGGAAATTGGGTAATTTTGCATGAAAAACCCATTTATTTAATTTAGGGGGATTAGCCCTTGTCCCGCCTATATATTTAACCATTGAACCCCCAAAACTGATCAGGGAAGCGTCTTATCAGAAACAATCTATATACAAAATTTTAAGCAAATCGGATAATTCTGCATGAAAAACCCATTTATGTAAATTAAGGGGGGGGGGAAGAATCACTGTTCCCCTCTTTATAGTTTACCATTGAACTCCCAAAACTAATCAGGGAAACGACTTATCACAATGAACTTATGTACAAAATATGAAGAAAATTGGATAATTTTGCATGTAAAACCCACTTATTTAATTTAAGGGGACTAGCCCCGGTTCCCCCTTTATATTTAACCATTGAACCCCCAAAACTGATCAGGGAAGCGCCTTATCAGAAACAACCTAATACAAAATTTTAAGCAAATCGGATAATTCTGCATGAAAAACCCATTACATAAATTAAGGGGGGATTAGTCCCATTTCGCTCCCTTTATACTTTACCATTGAACCCCCAAAACTAATCAAGGAAGCACCTTATCAGAATGAACCTTTTATAAAAAAAATTTGAAACAATTGGATAATTCTGCTTTAAAAAATCATTTTTCCCACTAAAAAGGGGTTGGGGGAATTAGTCCCTGTTCTCCCCTTTATACTTCACCAATGTACCTACATACAAAATTTGAAGCAAGTTAGATAATTCTGCATGAAAAACCGTTTTATCTAAATTAAGGGTAGGATTGGCCCCCGTTCCCCTCGTTTATACTTTACCATTGAACTCCCAAAACTAATCAGGGAAGCGATTTATCACAATGAACTTATGTACAAAATACGAAGCAAATTGGGTAATTTTACATGAAAAAACCATTTCTTTATTTTAGATGGGGGGATTAGCCCCTGTTCCCCCTTTATATTTAACCATTGAACCCCCAAAACTGATCCAGGGAAGCGCCTTATCACAATCAACCTACATACAAAATTTGAAGCAAATCGGATAATTCTGCATAAAAAACTTATTTATCTAAATTAAGGGGGAGGAATAATCACCGTTCCCCTCTTTATACTTAACCAATGAACCCCCAAAACTAATAAAGGAAGCGCCTTATCACAATGTAGCTCTATAAAAAATATGAAGAAAATTGGGAAATTTTGCATGAAAAACCCATTTATTTAATTTAGGGGGAGATTAGCCCCTGTTCCTCTTTAATATTTAACCATTGAACCCCCAAAACTGATCAGGGAAGCGCCTTATCGGAATGAACCTATATACAAAATTTGAAACAAATCAGATATTTCTGCATGAAAAACACATTATCTAAATTAAGGGGGGGGGATTAGCCCCCAGTTCCCTCATGTAAACTTAACAAATGAACCACCAAAACTGATCAGGGAAGCGCCTTATCAGAGTGAACCTATGTATAAAATTTGAAACAAAACGGATAATTCTGCATGAAAAACCCATTTATATAAATTAAGTGGGGATCAGCCCCCGTCTCCCCTCCCCCTTTTATACTTAGCAATTTAACCCCCAAAACTAATCAAGGAATCGGATTATCAGAATGAACATATATATAAAATTTGAAAATTTAAAATCTGATAATTCTGCATGAAAAACCTATTTATGTAAATTAAGCGGGGGGGGGGGGAGATTAGCCCCCAGTTCCTTCATGTAAACTTAACAAATGAACCCCCAAAACTGATCAGGGAAGCGCCTTATCAGAATGAACCTATGTATAAAATTTGAAACAAATCGGATATTTCTGCATGAAAAACACATTATCTAAATTAAGGGGGGGGGGATTAGCCCCCAGTTCCCTCCTGTAAACTTAACAAATGAACCCCCAAAACTGATCAGGGAAGCGCCTTATCAGAAAGAACCTATATAGAATATTTGAAACAAATCGGATAATTCTGCATGAAAAACCCATTATCTAAATTAAGGGGGATTAGCCCCCAGTTCCGCCCTGTATACTTAATCAATTAACCCCCAAAGATAATCAGGGAAGCAAGTGCCTTATCAGAATGAACCTATATACAATATTTGAAACAAATCGGATAATTCTGCATGAAAAACCCATTTACCTAAATTAAGGGGGTGGGGGGGATTAATGACCGTTGTCCTCTTTATACTTAACCAATGAACCCCCAAAACTAATGAAGGAAACGCCTTATCACAATGAAGCTATATACAAAATTTGAAGCAAATTGTGCAATTCTGCATGAAAACCCCATTTATTTAGGGAGGGGATTCGCCCCTGTTCCCCCTTTATATTTAACCATTGAACCCCCAAAGCTGATCAGAGAAGCGCCTTATTGGAATGAACCTATATACAAAATTTGAAACAAATCGGATATTTCTACATGAAAAACCCATTTACCTAAATTAAGGGGGTGGGGGGGGATTAATGACCGTTGTCCTCTTTATACTTAACCAATGAACCCCCAAAACTAATGTAGGAAACGCCTTATCACAATGAAGCTATATACAAAATTTGAAGCAAATTGTGCAATTCTGCATGAAAACCCCATTTATTTAGGGAGGGGATTCGCCCCTGTTCCCCCTTTATATTTAACCATTGAACCCCCAAAGCTGATCAGAGAAGCGCCTTATTGGAATGAACCTATATACAAAATTTGAAACAAATCGGATATTTCTGCATGAAAAACACATTATCTAAATTAAGGGGGGGGGGGGGATTAGCCCCCAGTTCCCTCATGTAAACTTAACAAATGAACCCCCAAAACTGATCAGGGAAGCGCCTTATCAGAGTGAACCTATGTATAAAATTTAAAACAAAACGGATAATTCTGCATTAAAAACCCATTTATATAAATTAAGTGGGGATCAGCCCCTGTTCCCCCTCCCCCTTCTATACTTAGCAATTTAACCCCCAAAACTAATCAAGGAATCGGATTATCAGAATGAACATATATATAAAATTTGAAAATTTAAAATCGGATAATTCTGCATGAAAAACCTATTTATGTAAATTAAGCAGGGGGGGGGGGGGGGGGGTCCGGCTTTCATAACCTGTGAGGTAAAAAAAATTCTATTACAATGATATTTCGGGTTCTGTGAACTCCAAAAATAGCAGAATTTTCAGAACATTTATGATTTATATGTTGACATTATGACTCATTTGAACATTTTTTTATTTCTTGAAATTTGCACAGTATTAACACGTGCATTTAAATACATGACAAGATTTAGTTAAAGGAAAGCACAAATATGAAATAAAATCAAATTAGATTTTTTTTTTTTGTTAGAAACCCACATACAAGATAATTTTTATATAAATTAGGATGAAAAACAATACAGAAATGTAACAAAAGCTATTACAGGTTTTCTTTTTCTTTCTTTTTTTTATTTTTAAATGAAGAATTGAAGCTTTATATTTTTAAAATAAATCCCCCCCCCCCCGCACCTCTACTGACAAAAATTCCCTGTTTGCTTTTTTTTATTCTGTTTATTTTAAATTATTAGAAAAGATTAAAAGTCATTTTTTATTTTCAAAATAATGTGAGAAAAATAAAATTTAATCAATTAAATTTGAATATACAGGGTGGGGCAGTTGAAAGCTTCTGCATGCAAGCTTTTACAGCATGAATATAGGTAAAATCAACCTCAAGGTATTAAGCATATTCTACTTTACGTTTTTCACAACTAAAATATTGTCTGATATTAAAAGACTACTGAAATTTATTTTACCATATACCATTATAAATTTCGTTATAGCACCCTGACATACATTTCTCAATTTTTTAATCAACATTATAGAATTTAATGGACATTCCTTTTTAATTGAATTTTAATACACTACAAATAATAAAATGTTAAATTGATTCTATAATAATGTAGTACCTGAAAAAAAAAGACAATATATGATTCTGATATGGCATCGAATACAGAAAAATCTCATGAATTTATTTTAAGATCATAGGTATGTTATTGATATCTTCAGTGTTGAATTCAGGCATTTTTCTCCGAGAGGGATTTCTGTGGCTCCTGGGGGCATATTATAGAGTTCTGAGGGGGGGAGGAAGAATCACCGTTCCCCTCTTTATGCTTTACCATTGAACTCCCAAAACTAATCAGGGAAACGACTTATCACAATGAACTTATGTACAAAATATGAAGAAAACTGGGTACTTTTGCATGTAAAACCCACTTATTTAATTTAGGGGGACTAGCCCCGGTTCCCCCTTTATATTTAACCATTGAACCCCCAAAACTGATCAGGGAAGCGCCTTATCAGAAACAACCTAATACAAAATTTTAAGCAAATCGGATAATTCTGCATGAAAAACCCATTACATAAATTAAGGGGGGATTAGTCTCATTTCGCTCCCTTTATACTTTACCATTGAACCCCCAAAACTAATCAAGGAAGCACCTTATCAGAATGAACCTTTTATAAAAAAAATTTGAAACAATTGGATAATTCTGCTTTAAAAAATCATTTTTCTCAATTGAGAGGGGGGGGGGGGGGAATTAGTCCCTGATCTCCCCTTTATACTTCACCAATGTACCTACATACAAAATTTGAAGCAAGTTAGATAATTCTGCATGAAAAACCGTTTTATCTAAATTAAGGGTAGGATTGGCCCCCGTTCCCCTCGTTTATACTTTACCATTGAACTCCCAAAACTAATCAGGGAAGCGACTT